>CM039672.1:368068692-370568692 GCA_022496015.1 Hordeum marinum | reverse complement strand
GGGAGTATCGGTAGTGTACCGGGAGTGCCGGTAGTGTACCGGGGGACCTCCGGGAGGGGTATTTCGACCCCAAGAGGTCCATGGGCTGTGGGATAATAATAACCAGCCCTTAGTGGGCTGGGAAAACAGCCACAAAGGCCCATGGCGCAGGAGAGAAAGTCCTAAAGCAAAAAGTGGAAAATCAGCCAATAGGAGGCAATCCTACTCCAACTAGGATTGGAGGTGAAGTAGGATTGCTCCCACCTCCTATTTCGGCTGACCCAAAGGCCTTGGCTGCCTCTCCTCTCCTCTCCTCTCCTCCTATATATACTAGTGTATTGGGTGGTTTTTGGACAGAATTTCCGGCCACGTGCTACCCGTTCCACCGGTGCATAGTTTCTCCTCTAGATCATAGTTCCGCAGCGCTTAGGCGAAGCCCTGCCGGAATTGCTCCACCACCATCACCGGAGCGTCGTCACGCTGCTGGTGAACTCTCTCTCCTATCCACCTCCTCTCGCTGGATCGAGACGGTGGAGATCGTCATCAAGCTGCACGTGTGCTGAACGCGGAGGTGCCGTCCGTTCGGCGCTAGATCGGAAGGACCGTGATCGAGATCGCGAGATGGTTCGTGATGTGATCACGAAACGGACCGTGATGATTTCGCGGGACAGATCATGATCAAGATCGTGAGACGGATCGTGATGAGTTCACGGGACGGATCATGATGTGTTCGCGGGACGGTTTGTGATTGGATCGCGGGACGCTCGGCGATTTGGATCGCGAAGAAGTTCGACTACACCAACCGCGTTTCTTAACGCTTCCCGCTTAGCGATCTACAAGGGTACGTAGATCCACTCTCCCTCTCGTAGATGCTCATCACCATGGATAGGTTTGCGTGTGCGTAGGAAATTTTTTGTTTCCCATGCGACGTTCCCCAACATTGACAAGGTCCCACAAATAAATAAATCAAATACTAATCGAATATTGAATCCTAATCTCTCATGGTGGTCTATGTCTACTCCTCATTGGAAGAGAGGTCTATCATGTTGATGTCGGCTCTAGAAGCATCACTCTGTATCTCCTTCTTGTAGTCCTCATAGTCTTTGTCCTGACTGACGTAGTCCCCGTAAGAGTGATCCTCTTGGAGATTCTCCCTGTTATCAAGCTTTTCCTCAGCTTCCTCCAGCTGAAGCTTCAAGTCGTCGAACTTATCCTGCATTGCATCGAGCTCCTCCTCATGCTCTACGCGAGCGTTCTGAAGCTCTTCTTCCAACTCGGCCTTGTGGGTCATCAGGTTGTGGGTGGTGACGAGGCTGTTGTCCATCTCTTCCTTCATCCTGGTGATGAGCTCCTCCAGGTCCTCAATGTGTGTGGTGATGGTGTCGTCCTCCCTGGTGCGCACCACATCTCCATCCGAGTCATGGCGCACAAACATGACATAGTTAGTCTTTCTGAGATCCTCGCGGTAGTCCTAGCGGATGCGCCCAAGTGCAAAGAGCGCAGCGATCCCTTTGCCAATGCCCCATGATCTTACTTCTATGTAGAAGTCGATCGGCTCAATGGCATTTCCAAAAGTTTGCCCTGGAAGGTGGACGTCAATCTTCCAGCGCATCTCCTCGGGTAGGGTGGCCGTGAAGGTACCGGTGAAGCTGGGCAAGGCAATGCGCAGATGTCCTGCGATATCCACGAGCTGTCTTCCAAAGGGCATGGTTGCGTCGGGCTAAGCAAACTCAACGATGGGGGTCGACATCTACAGTTTGAAAGAGAGGAGAAATTAGTAGTGAAGCAGGGAAAAGTATGAGACCAAAACAGGGGTATAAAAGTGTTGTAAAAATATGGTTTTTATCTTATGGCTTTCCATTTTCTAGGGTCGCGTCCTACAGTCAACGTGTGCTCTGATACCATCTTGTAGCGACCCGGTCTCAAGGGATCAGAGTCTCTGTGCTTAAGTGTCATCCCTGGATCGGTATGCTGACACACATAGTACTTGAGGATTTACAACAGAGTTCAATCACACATTTATTACATCGAGAATCCTCAATGAGTATTTATTACAATAATGTGGCCTAAGGCCAAGTAAAACAAAATAATGCAGAAGAAAATATGGGTAATGAGTCCATCAACTCCACGAGCAAGCTGAGTGCAGAACAACGAACTATCGCACCTTATTCGTCGTCGGATAAATCTGCAACATGATAAGTTGCAGCCGTATAGGTGAGTACATGGAATGTACTGGCAAGTCACATCATAAAGTGTAATGAGCCTACTTAGTACATGCAATTCGGCTGGTGGAAAGCTCTAAGTTTAATTTTGCATAAATCTAGTTTTTCCCTATCAAAAATAATTGTTCTACTTCTACAAATATCAATAAGTCTGAGATGGTGCCCCATCTCAACCATTCCAAAATTATGTACCCAGTTGATTAGTTAAGAGTGATGAGATCTCCCTACATTTCCACTACTAAAAGCTCAAGCTTTTCATGACCGGGGACATGGCTAATCGATTAGATTTTAACTCTGTAGAGGTTGTGCACTTTTCCCCACAAGACTCGACCACATCCTTGATCGGAAGATCGAGACATAGTCTTTCGAAAGCGTTTCCCCTAACCCACGGATAGGCCGGTACACCTACATCATCTACATCTGCTAGCCTATCCCGGAAGAGGTCACACCATCTACTCAACTAAGCCAGAGCCCATATTGGCTTGCGGCTGCACACGGAAGCTTATAGACATGAAAATAAGGTTGATCCCTTTGAGGCTGGGTGGACGGACCACTAGTGTGCACTCCCATGGATTCCCATGAATGCTCCCACTGTACTTCACCACCATACAAACCAATTTCCACCCAGGTAGTTCATTAAAGTTGGTCCTAGTTACTACTTTGTCACTCACATCTCAAGGTGATAACACTCCCCAATCCACACTTACTTTGGCGAAGCATTGTAACATAACACGGTAGTGACAAAGTTGGTACGGTTCAGACCTACCTCAAATGAACTACTGGGTGATAGTAAATCCAACAAGTATAAACTCCTATCATGCACTCCTACATCAAAGGACTATGTGCAAAATAAAACATAGGTAAAAACTGATATGATCAAAATACGACTTGCCTTCGTGCTGGGAGTGAAGTTTTAGGGAATGGTAGTACTCTGCTTCGCACTCCGGACAATCTATCGCAAAGTAAATAAACACACATAAACAAGTATTCATACCATTCAAAGAAAACATGCAACAAAATATTTGCAAAAGCCAAATAAAATCCGACACAAATCATTAGCATGGAAATTTTCAAAGTATAACTAGTGTTCAAAATTCATGACGTGCACTAGTGTTCCTACAAGGCATCCTAGTAAAATTATGGTGAATCAAAAAATAATAGTGTAGGATATATCATGGCAAAGGATTTAGTTCATGTGACGTGTTGCAAAAAGAATCACTTCAAACGGGTATACCATTTGAAAGATATAACCTAATGAAATTTAAATTCAAATCTGAATTAATTTCAAATTTGATCTTGCAAAAATCTGGAACTATGGGTTTTCTGGTTAGGGCTATTCGAGACGAAAATTTAGCCTCTTGTTTCATCCCGTTTCGATCTACGGTTAAAAAGTTAAGGCCGTTTGAAGTTTTGAACTAAATCTGCAAAAACAACTGCTACAGGAACATTTCTGAAAATACTAAATTGCGAACGTTCACGGCTAGAGCATGAAGTGGATGCTTCTGGTTGGTTGACTACGTTCGCCGCGGCGGCTATGCGATGAACGTTCGCAAACTACCTAACTAAAGAAAACCGAAAGGTTATTTTGAAACAGACTGCGAATAACCGAAAAAAAACAATCTACATCTAATCTACCGATTCAATATAAGAAAGAAAAAAAACTAACTAATCGAGCGAGGCGGCGCTTACAGAGAGGACGAGCACGTCATCGGCAGGGAGTTCGGCGGTGACGGGGCGGCGGCTCCGACGAGCTTCGGCGCGGGCGAGGTGGTCGGGCGGGTGCGGCTCGGCGAGGGCTTCCCGGCAGTGGTGATGGCAGACGGCGGAGACGATCGGAGGGAGTGGAGCGAGGGCGGAGCTCCGGTGAACTCCGGCGATGCAGGTCGTCGGGACGGCGACTCAGGCGAACCTAGGGGCGCAAAAACATGTCAGGGAGGTGCGCAATGGCGAGGGGATCCGATTCCCGAAGCAAGAAGGGGCCTGGAGGCTCACCGGCGTCGAACTTCTCTGGCGAATGGACTCGGCTTCGGCGAGATGCGAACGGACGGTGCGTCGGCTATGAGCGGCGAGAGGAGGTGCGGGTCGGCTGAATGGAACGAGTGGGTCAAGGGCCTTTTATAGGCGCGGCTAGGGCGTCCGGGAGCGCGGGATAAGCCTTATCCCGAGAGCTCCGGCCGGCGGTTGCGGACAAGCACGGCGCTGGCTTATCTCGTGGTCTTCGCTGGAGGTTGGAGACGATGGGGTTCTGGCCCCACCTGTCGGCTGCGTGAGAGAGGGAGAGAGAGAGTTGACCGAGGGAGAGGGAGATTGAGCGAGCGAACTGCTCGCTAGGTGAGGGCCTCGCTAGGCCTGGCTGGCTCGGGCGAGCAGCCTGGGTGACTCGGCTGGCCTGGCTGGGTGGCTTCGCCGGCCTGTGTGCGTGCGTGTGTTTTTTTCTGTTTTTTTACTCTTTCTTTTTAGATCTGAAGTGGAAAACAAAATATAAGGTATTATATACCAAAACGATCAGAAAAATAAATCCTAAAACGTGAACATTTTGTTAGAGTCAAAATAAAAACTTTATAAAAATATTATTTAAAGAAAATCCAAAATAAAACCAAATTTGACTTTCAAATAAATTGGCACTATTTTCTTCTGACTTTTGGGGTGTCATGTTACCTCCTCTCATACTTTTTTTTCAAAGTATTTTGTCAGGTAATTGAGTAAACTCAAATGCCAATTGAAAATAAGGCAAATAAGAAGATGAAAATATAATTGTCACATTCATTTCAATCATAATGCATAGATGCTTAACTAATAATTATAAAACATTCCAAATTGAAAATTTGGGATGTTACAATATCCTCAAGTAAACATAATAAATATAGCTATGCTCTCCGGCAACAGCACCAGAAAAAGGTCTTGATAACCCACAAGTATAGGGCATCGCAGCAGTCTTTCTGGGTAGTATTTCACCCTAATTTATTGATTCGACATAAGGGGAGCCAAAGAATATTTATCAGCCTTAGCGGTTGAGTTATCAATTCAACCATTCTTGGGATATCTCTCTACAACAAAGATTTAGTAGCATGACAAGTAATAGTAGCAGTAGTAACAGTAGTAGTGACACCAGTAATTTTGTAGCGGTTGTGACAGTAGCAGCAGCAATAGAACTTAGCAGCATTCAGTATATGTAACGCGTAGGCACGTGGATCGTTGATGGATAATGATATGGATGACATCAATCATGTAACGGTTACACAGTAGGGCGACACATAAGTAGCACCAATTCATCAATGTAATGTAGTCATGTATTCCATATATAGTCATACGTGCTTGCGATAAGAACTTGCATGACATATTTTGTCCTACCCTCTCGTGGCAGCGGGGTCCTAATGGAAACTAAGGGATATTAAGACATCCTCTTAATAGAGAACCGGAACAAAGAATTAACACTTAGTGAATACACGAACTCCTCAAACTAAGGTAACCACCTGAAAGAATCCCAATTATTGTCACCTTGGGGTATGCGGATCAAGACACGTAATAGGTGCATACAACTTGCAAGATAGGATCCAAATCACTCTTATATTCATGAAAACATAATAGGTTCAGATCTGAAATCATGGCACTCGGGCCCTAGTGACAAGCATTAAGCATAGCAAAGCCATAGCAACATCAATCTCATAACATAGTGGATACTAGGGATCAAACCCTATGAACTTAACTCGATTACATGATCAATTTCATACAATACCATCCCCGTCTAGCAAGCCTACAAAGGAATTAATCACTCACAATGGTGAGCATCATGGAATTGTAGATAAAGAAGGGTTGGTGATGACGACGGCGGTGAATCCCCTTCTCCGGAGCCCCAAATGGACTCCACATCAGCCCTTCCGAGGAAGAACAAGAGGTGGCGACGGCTCCATCTCGTAAAACGCGATGAAATCTTCTCTCTGATTTTTTCTCCGAAGATGGGAATTTATAGCACTCGAATTAGGGTCGAGGGAGCCATGTGGGCCCCACCACACAACAGGGCGCGCTTTGTTGCCTTGTGGCTCATAGCCATCTCCCCCCTTCGGTGAATCTTCGCTATAATTTATTATTTATTCTAGAAAAATTCACAAAAAGTTTTGTCCAATTCCGAGAACTTTTATTTCTGCACAAAAATAACACCAAGTTAGTCCTGTTGAAAACAACGTTAGTCCGGGTTAGTTCCATTCAAATAATGCAAATTAGAGTCCAAAACAAGAGCAAAAGTGTTTGGAAAAGTAGATACGTTTGAGACGTATCAGCTACCGTTGTTGTTGAGCTTGGCCTGTTGTGCAGCAGCTGAAGTAGTTTACCCGTCCCAGGAGGCAGGTGCAACAAGGGTCCTCTCAGTGCCCCAGCCATTGCCGACGTGTCCATGAAGGGAGGCCACGCCTACACTCTATAGCCCCAACATTGCATCCGAACTGCTACCCTCGGCGAACTGACATTGCTGCCGTATGCCTGGCAGAGAGATGCCAAGTTCCACAAAAGAACACAGAATGTTGTCAGGCACAGGCAGCCTGCCAACCTCTTGGGGGAGCCCATATCTCCTTTTGCTGCTGATGTTGGGTGCGTGACGCAGCAGCCAGGACCTCTTCGAGCAGCGACGGAGCTAGAGGGGTGGCCGAGATGTCGTTCCAGCAGGAGCATGAGCCTTGGAGCCCCAACTGTTGCATGGATGGCATGGCGGTGTACATTGTGGCCTCTGCAGAGAGGGCATGTGGTGGAGTTGCACAGGAGCCACCAGCCAGGGGCCGCATCGATGTAGCCACAACAGGAGAAGACTGGGCGTTGGAATGGGGTCCTCAGCTGTTGTAGTGACAGCAATGGCACCACTTTTTCGCTCCAAGCGACGCGTGGTCCAGCGTTGTACAAAACCAGCAGGGACCGCGGTGGAGGAGCTGGCTAAAACAACATGACACGGTGAAGGAGGGGGGCTTGGTGAAGTGCGCCATCTGCCCTCCTTGTCAAAGGAGCAGCTCGGAGCCCGATGGCCAGCAACAGCACGGCCCACGCGCTCAGCATGGCACCGGGTCAAAACGGGCAGTGTCGCGACATTGGGTCTGCCCGAGGATTGATTGCCACACGAAGCGATGCTTCCCAAAGCGTCGGCGACGGCGTTGACGAGCATGTCCCTCGTCGTCGGCATCATCATCATGACGGCGAGACAGCCGGGAGGAGCCCTCGCCTAGGGGGTGAGGAGGGATGACACGCCCGTCCATGGTGCCAATCCGCACATCATAGGTGTAGATGCGCGGGTACTCTGCTGGTGACGAGCAGTCAGAGACGACAGGCGAGTAGTCCTTGGTTAGGACGAGGTGAATGAGCACCCCGCCCATCGGTCCTTGGCGCTAGTGGCATGACGAGGATAATCATATGAGGAGGGCCGAGTGTTCTAAGATCTTGTTGGAGAGGGACGGCCTATCAAAATACATCATTTTAGACAGCAATTAAGCACTACTGACATGGATATTTGCCTTAAACCAAGGATGTTGGGGGGCCAGGGCCCTTCTGGTCCCCCTGCCTCCGCCACTACTTGGCGCCCCTCCTTCGCGGGCACACCCTCCGGCAGCTGATGGCGGTTGCGACCGTCTCCAACACGGTTGATAATGGTGAGGTCGGACGCCTTGTGGATGGTGTCGGCATGGTACTTGATCCCGGTGATGGTGAGGCGACAATAGAAGCGGGAGTTGCAGATGGTGCCGGCCGCGCGAGGTCCCATGGGTCGAGTTGAACACGAACGCCACACACACGGACGAAGCCGCACTTGAGTGCCAGTAGCGCTGCTATGGCTCGGCGAAGCGGATCAGATAATCTTCAGGGTGGGGCGAAGCCACTTGGATGGAGTCCCATGGGATGTCCAGCGCTTGCTCGAGTGCCTTTGTGACGGGGGCAGTGTTGATGTCGACCCTGGATGCCGCCGTCGGTAGAGTCTAAGAGCAACTCTAGCCGGGTGGTCCATTTCGTTTGTCCATGTCTTTTTGGGTCGCCGCGAACAAAACCGGTCGCCCAACGCGAAGACCCATATCCATTTCATGTCTGTCTTGTGTCCGCTTGGACCCATTTCTGTCCCAAATTTGGATCACATTTTGATCGCGGGCGGACACAAAACGGACGTTTTCTGTGTCTACATCGTCCGTCTGTGTCCGGACATGGTTCATTTGTCATTTACTCATCCACCCACCTTTTTTCACTTATTTAATTCGCTCATCCACCCCACCCACATCTCTCTTATTATTTTACTGTCATAATGCTTCCCTCAACTTGCTTCCCATTGGGTGCATTGACCAACCCAATGTAAGGCGTTGTTTTGGCTTGCCTTCACTCAGTCCGCCGTGACTCGGTACGTCTGGACGCGAGCGGCTGCTTCCCTCGACGCCGAGGTCGCCGCGCCTTCCTCCCTTCATCGGCCTCGAATCACAATTGCTGGAGTTGGCCGTCGTCGATCGACGCTGGCCGTACATGCTTCGTACAAAGCAGTCGTACCAAGGCAGGAGCTTGGGAGAGTGCTCGCCGCCCGCCGTGAAGCCTGTGGCAGCCATCCTGACGCAGCAAAGCTCAGGAGTCGGGAGAGAAACAGTTACGTTAAGTATATGCTAATCGTGTTTTTGGAAAAACGACTATTACTCGTTTTTCTATAAACCTGAAATCCTGGGTTTTAGGAAACCTGGTTTGCTATATCCACGAATTTGTTGGAACAAACAAACAAGATTTATTCAGTTAAACCGTTTCCGTGGTTTGTAGAGATTGCGTTCTTTATATTTTGCCTATCCAAACAACGCCTAAAAAATGAACACGGACAAGTAAACAGACGATCCAAACGAACAAAAAATAAACAAAATGCGTGTCCGTTAGGATCACACTGTTAAAGTTGTTCTAAATGCAGGGCCCATGCTAGACTTCTCCGCATCGTCTGCCTGCGCTCCCTTGCTCCCTAGCCCCGCATCGCAATCGCAATCGTGGTGGTACGAATCACCCTAAATCCTGCCCCGCGATTCTACTGTGTCGTCGCATCTCGTTCCAGCGCGCCGTCAGTGCGTTGCTGCCATACGATCCGCTAGCCTGCCCCCTCGACGCCGTATCCTGGCCGCAGTGTAGATGGGGGACAATTCTCACTGCCAGGGAGCCATTAATCTCGACGGCAGTACGCTCGCTAGTAGTACTACCAATTGCATTTCATGATGCTTTGCTCTGAACCTGAACCCAAGATCGATCTCCAGACTGTTTGCAGTACACTCTTCGGTACTACGTACTGGCAAATCTCTAGCCATTATTTATAGAAGACTGCACCTACTGTGACGGTAGTACATTGCATCTTACGTACTTAATTGGCCTGGCCCAAGCCCAACCACAGCCTGCCTGCTCTTTGAAGTTATGGAGACGCAGAGGAGTTCTTCCCTCTCCTGGCCATGCATTCATCTGACACCATAGATGATGGATCCCACAGCACGGCCCTGAGCAATTTAACCCGGTCGATTCCGCCGCTCTCAACACTGGGCTCGGCATCTCCCTTTCTCTTGGCTCTCTCCCACGGTCTACACATGTTATTAGCTGTTTTATTAATTTGTCACGTAGCAGCATCGAGGATTCTAGCAGTGATTAGAACAGCTGAACATGGTGGCAGGGCTGAAGAGTAGGAGTAGGTCTCAAGCCTCCAAAAGCGCTTTGCCCGGAAGAAAAGTCTAAGCACCTGCTTTAAGACCACCCTGGACTAATTGATGCTTGCATGGCAGTACAGTATGTGTGCCCTGGTGATTTGCCAATGTCACCAGTAGTGCAATGCCGATACCCAATCCTCTCTCATGATGTTGAGTACTCGATAGCTTCGAAGGGAGAGTGGTCAGTGGTATCGTGTTCCTTATGTTTCACAACAACAGTCACACGCCTCTACTACGCTTTCAGTAAATATCAACTGATGATGCGTCGACGCATGCGTGATGCTTCTTAGGTCGGTCACTGGCCGGTGGGACCTACGGCTATGGGACCCAGTTGTCAGCGTCGGGTGATGTAGGAAAAGATGAATGAAGATAATGTAGAGAACTCTGCTCTCCTCCAGCTCCAGGGACCATGGGGCATGGGTGGAGGGAATGGAACAGCAGGAAGCAGCTTAAAATACTGCGCTTTGCAGCTAAGATGCTCCCTCCGTTCCGAAATATAGTGTATATCCTCGGTTTTCGCGTTTCAACTTTAACCATAAATTTAACCAATGAGAACGACTGCGACGGAAGCAAAAATTATATGATTGAAAACTTCTTTTGAATACGAATTCATCAGTATAATTTTTGTTCCCGCCGCAATCAATCTTGTTAATTAAATTTATGATTAACGTTAAATCTCGAGAAGCACGGACGCATTATATTTTGAAACGGAGGGAGTACTAGCGGATCGAGCTGGTGGTGTTTTGTGGGTAGTTAAGTAGGAGTAGCAAGAATTTTTTTCCCTAGATTCCTGCTACGTACTTTAGCTCTCTTTTATTAATCAAGCACTTGGGCAGGTGTGCTTACCACACTCAACCAGTTCCATGCAAGCCATTTGAACAGTTTCACAAGCATCATTTTTTGCTCAGTTTCACAAGCATCATTTTTGCTCAGTATCACCAAAACTTGTTTTCAAAAAGGTATATCAATGTCGCGGAAACCACAGTGCAAAGCAGAGAAAACGAGTGCTTGCCCTCAAGTTTGTCTTAGAAGTTACAACACGGCGTGAACCAGCAACAGTCCAAGAGGAGATCAGCCTAACAAACTGCGCACACAGGCCGATCACAAGAGGAGATCAGCCTAACAAACTGCGTACACGCACAGAACATCGGGATTAGGGCTACGGGACAAGAACGATTAGCCGGACGAGCCAGGCCAACAAGTAGTACGTAGTACGCCACGTGTGTCCTTGGCCATGTTTCCGTGCGACGCAAAGGCTGTAGCAGATGAAGGGATCATGGCGGTCTGCCCTTTCCACGCCCACCCATTGTTTCCACGCGAGCTTGGGGGGACATGATGATCTTCCACCACAGTAAAGTGGCGACGGGGCACGTCGGAAAACCTGCCCCCCCGGTTGCCACCTTCTCCCAGCGCCAGCGGAACGAGGGACTCGGGAGCATGGTGTCGCATCAATCTTTCTCTTTGCGGCAGGGCTGGACAAACGTCCGATATGATAGACAAACAAGAAGAAGAGCATTCTAGGGCTGGGCTAAACATTTTTTTGCGGGAATTTAACCATAAGAAATTCCCGGTGACGAACCTATATCTTATCCCTTTGCACATAGTATGTTTCTTAATTTAAGACGTTTTTCTTCTTCTTTTTTGCAGCACCAGCGAACCTAATAAAGTACAAAGGGAAAAACATGATTCAAGCGTGCCAAAAACACAGATCATGACAAATCATGGCTGCGTTCTGTGACTGGAGGCATCCCAGTGGCTCCGCAGGGAATAACCCGATGACCTGCATACAGCAAAGGCTGTCATGCTCCGATTGGATGGTTCCATGTGAAAGCCGGCAAAAACAAAATTGGGTATCAGTTGCTGCATCCCGAAACGGGGTATCACAGTCACAGTGGCCGGCGACGGTTTCGGCGCGAGGTAAAGCACCTTCATTATCGCACCAAATTAGTAACCCGAGCAGGCTGTCCAAGCTACTATTTCAGGCCGTTCTCCCGGTGGCGTGCAGACGGAGGGTGCCTCGCCGAGATCGATCATGAGATGACACGGGTGAGGCTTGCCGCTCATCCATCGTTCACTTGCTATGATTAATGCTGGGTGCACGCCTCGTCTACTACACCCTGACACGGACCCTTGCCCTGACACGGACGACTAATTAATCGAGTACTCCTCCGTTTCAAAATAAGTGTCTTAAACTTAATACAACTTTATATTAAAGCTAATACAAAGTTGAGACACTTATTTTAAGACGAAGAGAGTACGTACTCGTACCCACCGCAAGCCAACAAATACGAGACCCTGATTATAATAACTTGCCCCTCAAATTGGCGAATCATTGATGATCTAGCACCAATACACTATACTTAACTGACATGGAGTAGCCAATACTCAACATCTGCCACTAACACCGCTGTGAATCATTGATAATCTTGGAGGCAGGACACGATGGATATATTTCTTTGACGTTATGCTTCCCTCGTCTTCGTTGTGGCGGGTTCCACCTTATCCTTTCCCAATTATCGGGGCAGTGTTTTGCAGAACGGGAGAGGATTTATTCCGGACAAGGGAAAACATACGAATTTTGGATATTTGAGTTCTCGTAATAAAGTGACATATGGAATACGAACAACCTTTTTTGGGAGGAATACGAACAACTTAGAACGATTCAATTGAAGGGAAACATCTTGCGCGGTATGAAAGAATATTACAATTTCTTCTTTTCCACGTCATTAAATCAAAACAACTAAAATTACAATTCAACTCGCTTATGCAAAAAAAAATGTAACTAGATCAACGCCCATGCTAGGACATACTCCCTACGTTCCTAAATATAAGATATTTTAGAGATTTCACTATGGATTACATATATAGACATGTTTTAGAGTATAGATTCACTCATTTTACTTCGTATGTAGTTCATAGTGAAATCTTTAAAAGTCTTATATTTAGAAACGGAGAAAGTAGATTCTATGATGTTCCGCTTCTTGCTTCCTAATACCTTGCGCGGTTACGAGCCAACTTACCAAACACATGAGAAATATAATAAGACGGAGTTAAACAGAAGCAATGTGTGAAAACACGTCAAATGACATTTAAATGTTCAAACAAGAGACATTGAACTGTTTCATTCTTATTTCCGGAAGACCATAATGTACTACCTTGTGGTTTCTTTTCGTAGATTGTCGCTAGTTAAAATAACCCCTCAACAAAGAGACCGGTATATTTGTTAAAAATTACAGGAATGCATGGCCTACGTCCCGAGAGCTTGTTGGAGCTGTATACGCCGAACAAACGGGAATAAAAAAATGTATCAAATAAACATCGTCGAATTATTTATCATATTCCCCAAAATGGAGTCTAACAAAAGAAAAACAGAGTTTGATCTGGCAAGCAATTAGCATGTCACATTATATGCCATAACAAAGCCTTACTATGTCATGATAAAACCACAACACTAAGCAATATCCAACTGCTTATTTCGTGCATGGATATGCCATATGACAGGTCGATAGAGGCCCAGGGTTTCCCCTTCAAAAAAATGAAGGAAAACAAAAACTGCTGCCACCAGTACACCACACAGATTCAGAGGAGGCAATCTTCAGCCGCACCCCTCTCCATGAGAGATGAGACCCATCACCCATGGCCATGGCCATAAGACTAGGGTGAGCTGAGCTGATAGTGCCAACCCCTCCTCCCTCCTATTCCTCCCCCGACAAGCACAGAACTCGTCTTTTCCTTTCTCCCCCCTCCCCTCTCCTCTTTTCCCCTCACCTCACTGTGCGGTGTGGCCACTGCCCGGTACAATCCGCCCGCTCTTTATTCCCCTCTCCTCCGGCTGCCCTTGTCTCCTTGCGTGTCCCTCCTGCGGTTATGGATCAAGAAACCTCACGAGAACCCCGCCGCTTCAGCCTTATGTCGCCGCATTAGCCGGGGCCCAGTCCTCGCCGGACCGTTTCTCGCGATCGCATTGCATGCGCCCTTCTTGATCTTCGTTCGACGCAGATTGATTTCCGTCGCGTTTGCCCGAGGCGGGATTCGGGGTGGCGGCATTTTGGCTGGTATTTTCTTCCTCTGTTTCTTGACGAGTCTGGTGGATTTGATCCTGTGGGTGGCTGAAACTGAAATGGCTCCCCCTGTTTCTTGGGGATTTTGTTTTGGTTTTTAGGTTGCGTCTCTCGATGCTTCTCTGACGGTAGGTCTATCCAGCCGAGGAGAAGGAGGGACAATGGTCGGCCGCGGCGCACAGTCGGCAAGCGCCGCGGAGGTCGAGGACATCGAGCTCGGCGAGCGGCGGCGCATGGATGAGTTCGTGGACGACGATGAGGAGGGCAGCCAGTACTTCACGGACGCGGAGGACCGGTCGTGGCCCTCGCACTCGCGCCACGAGTCCGCCGCCTTCGAGGACTGCATCTCGCGGTGCGCGTCCACCCGCGCCAGCTCCTGCGGCGGCGCCGACAGCGACGCGGACATCGAGGCCGGCGGCGGGCACTTGAGGAAGTCGTCGTGCGTGTCCGAGTGCTCGCTGGACGACGTCGACCTGGAGGCCGGGCTGGCCGAGAGCGCCAAGGGCAGCCCCGACCCCGAGAAGGCCGAGAAGAACTGCCGCATTTGCCACCTCGGCCTGGAGAGCGCGGCGGTCGAGTCCGGCGCCGGCATCACGCTCGGCTGCTCCTGCAAGGGCGACCTCTCCTACTCCCACAAGCAGTGCGCCGAGACCTGGTTCAAGATCAGAGGCAACAAGTAAGCTCCTACTCCGTCAGTCTGCTAGCTCAGTAGGAGTAATTCATTCCCCATGGTTACTCTGTTACTGCGCCGACTCATTTCCTACTCAGTAATTAACTTGAATAAACTGTCAATTCACTAAAGTTCAGTTAATTGGATCAGTCATAACGCTCGACCACGTCGCACGCAGGGTTTTCAGGGATTCATGTATTCAGTGTAGTAACAGTAAAAGAAATCTATTTTGCTTGGCTTTTCTGAAAGATGGTGCATTTGGGTGGATGAACACATGGTTAAGGAATCTTATGAGGTGGTGTTTTCTTTACTTCTTTGTTTCTTTACGCTGGTAAAGGGAAAGGGGGTAGACGGTGAGGAAAAGGCAAAGTGCTGGGATTGATTACTAGGGTTATATATAGGGGTGTAGGAGCTGGGAAATGCTGATGAGATCATTGGAGGGGGATGAAAGTAGGATTCTTTCAGTCTGTCGTTCTCGCAGAAACCCATCTGTTTGCTCTCCTGAATTCTTGTGTTGAGTGCTGACCAAGTTTGTTGTTTCTTAATGGATTGACTTGGTCTGATGCGAGTCTGAGAGACATCCGTTTCTGTTTGGTGGTGTAGGTCAGGTGACACTTCCCACTACAAAAAGTGTTTGTTTTGATGGGACTCTAGGTAGGAATCATAATGTTTTGCGCTGAGCCTTGGTGATAAGAGCTTCTCGTTCAGGAATGGGTTATGAAGGGAGGTTGGTTCTACAAAAAAAATATACAGTAGCTTTTGTTAGCTCAGAGTATTACTGAATCAGTTATCACTTACATATCAAACGGTAGAAGGCACTCAGCAATTCGAACTATCATGGAAATGAAATTTAGCAAATGGCTGGTGATTGTTCGTCATAGAATCGGTCCGTATAAAGAGAAAATTAACTGTTTGCTTGTTTTTCAAAATTTTACTTAGGTGTGACAGCTTTATCATATGATGTAATAAAATGATCTATGCAAACTGCTAAACAACACAGTTTATGCTGTTGGAGTTTGCACTGTACCTTTTAGACCTTAAAGAGGACAAGAGGTTCCACCGAGATTGGTTAATATAACCAAATATTGCAACCGGCAACAGGAACATTGCTAGTGGCTTCTCAATTACATTGGCAGAAGGAGCTTGAGTAAACTGCTGAGGAGCATATTGGCATATAGTGTACAGCGGACTGCGCTTCGGTGCCTTAAGGCACCTGCCTTTGTGTCTATGACATGTGAGCCCAACAGGTGGCTGGCCCACATGTCAATGACCCAAAGGCAGGTGCCTTTACGTCACTGAAGCAGCGTCCGTGTACAGCATAGCAGCACATTTTCCCCCATTCTCTTACACTGTTGCTGTCATTCAATGGATCATTACACTCAATGCCTATCATGTGATGTGAAGCTAGCTCACATTTTCATCTTTTAGTTCAGTTTCTAGTGCTGACTTTTTCAATATGAGTTGGCAATTTCAGAATTCAATTTCTTATGATGGAAATTATATAATTGTGTGATTGCAACTAAATCAAAACTCACTGAGTGTATTCTTTCAATTCAAATCTTCAGAAGTTCAGATTATGTAGGGTTATGTAGTGCAATTTAGCAATGTGGTAGTTATGTAGTGCAATTTAGCAACTTCTATGTTGTTCCTGTGTTAAGTGAATAACAATAAAGAACATCGATAGATGACCCTGTAGGATTATTCCATTTTCAAGTGCAACTATAACTATGTGCAATTTGAATGTGGATGCTGGACCTAAAATATTTCTCTCCTTTTCTTTGCCTAGGACCTGTGAAATCTGCAGCTCAATCGCGTGCAATGTGGTAGTGTTAGGCGAACCGGAGTTCGTCGAGCAGTCGAATGAATCAAACACCACATTAGCTGGGCATGCACTTCCAATCGAAACCAGGAGATTTTGGCAAGGCCATCGGTTCCTCAACTTCCTCCTGGCATGCATGGTTTTCGCCTTCGTCATCTCGTGGCTCTTCCACTTCAACGTCCCAGGGTGAGTTTCACAGCAGACAGTCCCTCAATAAAAGCTCCAAAGGCCATTAAGGTAAACATGTGGGTTAGGTTCTCAGCAAATCTGGAGAACAGGCTAAGGTGAATTCAAGTCGTGAAGAGGTACACAAATATATGGTGGGCTCGGTGGCCTTAAATTTGCCTGGATCGGGGTTCAGTACGCAAGGAACCTTGATCAGGATCTCCCGCCCGCCCCAAGATTTGAGTGAAGATAGCGGCGAAGAATAGAAGATGTGTTGTTCGGTTGTTCCGCGACTATTGTTGTCTTGGTTTGAAGAAGAACATGATTATGTTAGTGTTGTCATTTCCTAGCTTTGCCGTTTTGCCTTTTGAGTTGGTGTGATCTGTGTGCAGATTTCTCTATGCCTACCCTTGTTCCAGTGTTTATAGTCCTGATAAACAGGATGAGGTAGCAGCTCTCCTTGGCAAGGGAAATGTACTGCCAGCTCAATTCCGAACAATATTGCCGAAAATAATGATGAAAACATGGTTGTGAAATGCTCGAGCTCACATCTGCACATGGAAATGATGATTCAAACTTATGCTCTTTTTTAGATTTTATTTTGTGAAGAAAATTGTGTTTTGTTTTTGACCTATTTTGGTTCACGGGATAAGAATATAAGGTCACATATGCTTAGATGGGGTGTCAGGTGTATTAATGAGTTTATCAACTAAAGTTCCCAATGCATACTCCCTTCGTTCAGAAATAAGTGTACATCTAGCTTTTGTTCAAGTCAAAAATTTGAAACTTTTGCCAACTTTATAGGAAAAACTTGGACGGAGGGAGTAGGTGCATAGTTCGTTGTTGTTAAGCTTTCCTCACTTAATTGTTTAACTACTAAACTATCTCAAGCATTGGGCAAATTTCTTCATTTAATTGTTTTGCATAGGTATGTGCGTTTGGTATTGGTTTTTTCTGGGTCGTCTAATTCGAGAAGTAAAATTTCAATTCGGAAAGAGATGGTCATTTGATGCATAGGGTATAATTATTTTCATTGAGTCTAGGTTAATGTCTTCTTTTTTCTAAAATACCATTAAGGATTGGTTTCTATCATACGGAGGAATAGGAATTCCTTCATGCAAACCAAAGGGCTAAAAATAAGTTTTTTTTCTTTGAAAATCCCATGCCGTAGAATCCTTCAACCAATGTTTTACCGGTTGTTTGATTTGCAACTAAGTTTGTTAAAAATTGCCACACTTAAGATTAGACAAGTTTGACCAACTCATATGGGTGTTTGATTAAAGCCGCACTAGGCCCCATATTATATACACACAAAAAGCATAGCAAAATTCCCTTAAACTTGTCAACTTATGTTTTTCATTTTCTTAAAGTAACCTTAAACAAACTTGACCAAAAAGCGTGACAAACTCAAGACATAGAACCAAACAGCCCCTTAGTACTCCATGTTGCAAGTGTTGGACCAACATGGGTGACCCACATTGCCACAATTTGGGCGGTGTAAGTGCAGGCAGAGGCTCTGGCCTTCCTTGCATCGTGGGTGTGCAGGCATTGGATCTGGTGACAAGAGGCCGCATAATTCCGAGGAGCGTGCAATAAATCGCGACGATACGTAGCAGAGCGTACTTTCAAGGTGATGTGGTGGCACTGTGCTGCCAGTTGGGCCAGCTATAAATGCAAGCGGGTCGATGAAAAAATATGAATGCAGGTTGATAGGTACCCTTGCATGCGTTTGCTCATTACCCTGAGCCTGGGCATGAGCAGTCGCCGGGTGAGGGCGCGGGGTAAAAAGGTGAAAACCATACTGGTACCAGCATGGATTAGGCAGTAGAAGCACCGGCGTGTAGCGTGGTCACACTCTTTCCCCAGCGCGGGGCGGCGAATTCTCGGGCCCAACCGCCCAAGCCCAAGGCACGCACGGGGAGGAAGCGACACGCAAGCCCTACGGCTACGGGGGCATGGGCGGCCGAGTCGAGCTGCTGCGCGCCGCACGCGCTACCACGCACCCGTCGCGTGTGCCGCACCCGCGCCCATACGGCGCCTACGTCGTCGCCGTGCACGGGCACGAGCATGCCCCGCGCATGCAACGGCCGACCACGCGACACGCGTGGAGCAAAGCCCAAGAAGCCATCCGACCCGTCGGGGGCCGGCGGCGAATCGATGGATATATATGAATGCATCAATAGGTGATCATAGAATTAAGCTGGCCGGTCGGTCGGTCGATATATACATGTACACCCACATTCATCAATCTTTTTGTCGCTGCTGTTGAAGGGAAGGCCGTCGCAATGGAGGGAACGAATCGAATGCATGGGCGGATTCTTCTGTTTCAGCAAGCATGCATAGCATACACAAAGGGCCGGGCCGGGCCGTCGCCTGCAGGATTCTCCTTGGGCGCGCCCAGACAAAAACCCCGCCTCATGTGCCGTTGGGTGTGGCGTCGGAGAGCATGCTCATGTCCTCCTCGTGCCTTCCGTTCTGCACCCGCTGCCGCTGAAACAGTCAGAGACACACGCGTCAGGCAAAGCCAGGGCGCACAGCGCATGTACAGGCCGGCAGGCCGGCGTGCCCCGATGGGTACAAAGCTCAAGATAGATATTACTATGGGACAGTGGACGTTTTGAGTTTTAAGGGAGTTCGAATTCAAGATGGATAATCAACGGGTCGAAAAATTAGACTGTTCAGTGCTGAGAGCTAATGCCGTACCCGGTCGGTTGGATCCCCATGGTTCCCGTTCAACAGCTTATGGAACTCATCCTTCAGCCTGACGTCTTTCTCATCCTTTGATCTGCCATCCTTATCTTTGCTGCTCAGCGGAATCAACGGTGATCCGTTTGTACGGTCCGGCATTTCTGCACAAGACAAGCACAGAGACTATTGTTACAAAGTGAATACACACAGAAAAATCACAACAAATCATACTCGTGACGACATAGGAACAGTACCTGGGAGCTTGGTGTCCACGAAGAACACAACTAGATTAACGGCATACCTGCCAGGAAAACAACTGTTAGAAGGCAGGCACTAGAGCAGCCAAATACTAGGTGAAATGTAAGCTACCAACCATACCAGGCCACAACAACATCCACGGTGTAGTGCTTGCGAGCGGCGATAATGAGAAGACTTTGAATTATAGCCATGATCCAGGCAAGGAGCTTAATGAACCTGCAATGCAAGGTCCGCCACTTCAATTACGATCCGGGCATGGCATAACCATAGGGGTTTTACCAGACAGAGTTTTTCATAAATTTCAAGCCAAGCATGGGTACGACAATAACCTTTTTGAGCCATATTTGTGATATGTTCGGACGAAAACAAGAGTGAAAATCATATGGGATGAAAATATAAGATCACCGCACCCAAGATTTACTCCTCGAGGAACTGCAACGGACAACACAAAGTTCTGAATGGTAAGTTCGAGAAATTTGCACAAAATATCAAGCTGATGACAAAAAGGAACTTACAATTAATCAGGAGCACTTCAAGCACATTATTGGGTGGTGGAAGAGTGGCCATATTCGAGCCCTATAAATACAAAGCTATAAATGACTCTATGTATGACCAAACGACAGTTCTTCCAGGCTGTAATGCTGTCAAAGAGCACATGCAAAAAACTGGCTAAGGTGAAACAAGGGCTACCTCGCGACAGTGATAGTTTGGACCTGGAAGCTGGGTTGAATAGAATGTAATGATCCTTAAAACCTGTGAAGCCTGGAGAAGCAATATTTAGTAACTTATCTGGGCATGCGAAATACTATATACATGCATGGTTAGGGAGGATGCACTCACAACTAAAAAAGCAAGCACCCTGCGCCAGATTAGGATGGTGTAGAAGCGTTTGCTATGATAAATAAAAGGATGAAAGGTCCACTGCATATAAAGATAATGTCATGATCCTTGTAATACCCGCCTTGATTAACAGCATCATAGAAAAACAGGGGAAATTCATAATAGAAGCCTAAAATAAGGAAGAACTACAAATGACATGATGAAGTAGGATATTAACCACCTAGTCTTTTTGGAAAACAATGACATCAAACAACACGTAATGCTTACCTTTTGTTGGAATCATAGATGTCAAACTCAAGAAATAACATCTGACTAATCAGGAATTTTTCAGGTTATGTGTAACGAACTACTAACTAAACATACGGAAAGAAACAAACACATGGGAATACAGTGATATAAGGTAGGTCGAAGTAGTCAAAACAAGGTAGTAGAGTATAAGAATTACTTACCAGAAAAAAGGAGAAGAAGATGAAAACAAATGTGCATTCACTAAGATAATTTTTGTCTTGTCCAAGCTCCTAAAACAAAGCAGTACAAAAACACTGTAATGAATTATATCAATTTAATAGACATATTGGCATACTCTCAAAAGATAAAAGAAATCCACGTACTGGAAGGGCCATAAATCCCAGGTCCTGAAGCAGTGGTCCAGGCCGATGCAAGTAATGTACTCCTCGAGCAGCCAGCCCATGAATATACTAATTATAAAGAACATTCTCGTATAAATTTCCAAGTGATATATTAAATAACTGTCAAGCATAACCCAATAAGTGATCCTAGATAACTAAATGAAGAAAATTTTAAAGTGGACAATCAGGAAATGTCCATCACACTAAAAAAGGAAAAGATAGTAAGTAGACTGTAAGGGAAGAAACAATATTAACCAGTGGGAATCATGTTAGTCCGAGCATGCTCAAAGCAGGTTAATTCATAGGATTCTGGTTCTGGCAGACATATGTTGCTAGTGAACCCACCAGCAAAACTTGATGACACTAAAGGGGGGGTGGACGGATGCAATCGTGGAGAAGGTAAAGCTCAATGAAGGATTCACAAAATACAGAGCAGGATCAATTTTCTATGTACAATGCCAGGCGTTTTTTTACAGAAACATAAATCTAAATTAATTTTGAGAATGACGTAGAGAGGACAACAAGTCGACAAACAGAATATTATCCATGCATATAAGTTATATAGACCGATGCAGAACACGACAATTCATCTCTACAACACGACATAAGTCGCATGCATAACAATGCTGCTCCAGCAGCGACAAACATTTGAACAAAATGCTATTCGCGCCATATATACAAGCGACAAGTTATCAGGGGTATACCAGATCACAACTATCGTATCTGCGGTTCAAACTAAACAGTAAAAAGGTAAATGTTTTCCAATGCATATGTCCTTCAAAGGGCGTATGTGTGGGTGCAGAACAGTTTCCATAGAGAAATTTCCCCTCTATTTTTCTGCCGATCAGCAGAACTGTTAGAATGTAGGCTAATCTGCAACAGGAAACACTGCTACAAATACTTGACAACCTGCAAACCTAAGGGCGTCCCAATTCCAGGGAAGAAACAGGGTTAATAATTAGATAATGCAGAAAAGTTACCAAAAGGGGCGAATTTGTTATGACAAATACCCATATTAACAAGCCATTATTAAATACTGAAACGCGCACCACTAGCCATAACGAAATTAATAAGTTCACACCCACGACGAACACTGGGATACTGGATCAGGGCGCTCACCTGAAACACAATCCCAGCGAGGAGTAGCGGCCACTTCTCGCGAAGTAGCGGCAGCTCGGTCGTCGTCTCCGCGCACACCTTCCTCCATACCTGCACAGCCCCCAAAAAAAGGATTGTGAATCCTTGCAGCTACCAAAAAAAGCACACGCGGCAGAAGCGGCAGAAGGCGTCGCCGAATCCAGCGGAGAGGAGACCTTGGAAGCCTCCCGAGCTAGGTAGATCGTCATGGCAGTAGACGGCGCAAACCCTGCTCCCACGACGGCTGCTGCAGCTTCTACTGGGCGAGGCGATCACGTCCATGCTCCGATCCGCACATCACGCCTCGGCCTGCCGCGCCCGCGTGAGGGGTCGCCGCTTGACTGGAGCAGAGAACGGCGCGAGCCAGGGGGGACGGAACGGGACCAGCAATCTGGCTCCAGTCCTCCGGCAGGGAGACGGCCGGATGGGGGAGGCTAAAGGGTCGTTACTCTGGGGATCTCGCGGGCGGCGTAGGCGTTGGGAGGGTGGGAGGGCGGCGACCGGCGGCGTGAGACCTGGGGCTGGGGGAGTTGGGAGTCGACAGGGAGTTGAAGAAAAAGAGATCAAGGGAAACGAGATAATGACGAGTTTGTGAAATGCGGGAGAGCGAGGGGGTTTATGGGGAAAAGGCGGGCAGGAGGTGGGGTGGGGTGGGGTGATGATGGAGGTCGTGGCCTCGTGGAGTTTTCCAACCGCCTTTTGACATGGTCTAGTTAAAAATGGGCGAGGCGTGTTGATGTGTGGTTTTTTCTTTATCTTTTCTCAAAGAGAGAATGTCGTGAGGTTTTTTTTATACTGGCTGAAAGTTTCAATGAACCTTTTGATACAGTTCTATATGAATCTAATGCTATTTTCTTGAGTTGTACTATATGATGATGATGAAATAATCAGTTTTTCGTGTGGGTTTTCCCTATACCATCTTTCTCTTTTGAAAAAAGAAGAATCCTACAACAAGACATTAGTAGAAAAAACATATGTAGATCAGTGTTATTGGATCTAACTTCTATATATAATGGGAGCATGCATGAGTTACTCAATGGCAGTTTAATTTGTGATTTGTAAACAGAAACTAGTTAACCGGGCAAATAAAAAACTTTCACTTGTTTTACTTTAACTTCATATTTCTTTTGTTTTAAATGTTACATGAATTTAGTTATTGTGATGCTGAGGAAATTCAGAAAATTAGAGCTTCACCATGGTTAGAGGAAGACACACTAGCATGGGGCCCTGGGAAGTTTGGAGTTTTCTCAGTAAAGAGTGCTTATGAGTTTGCTTTTGAGGAAGCTAGCAGGGACAACGCTACTGCATCAATTACAATGCCTGATGGAAGAAGGTCTGCATGGAGCTTGGTTTGGTCCACGGAGAAGACCAATTGGCAAAAGATAAATCGAAGATCAAATAACAACAATTGGATGTCCTCGAATGAGAAAATAAATGCAGACCAACATGCTCACACAATAAGATGTCAAATAAAATCATGACAAACATGCATAAACACTCTAGCATCTAACAAGCACTTGGGTGATGACGAAGTCGTCTATATATGAGTATATTGACTTAGGATCCAAGTAAGAATACTTGATCATAGGTCATACTCATCATTTAAGCACAAGTGGGGTTACCACTTTTACATAAAGCATTTAATGTTGTCACATACTAAGAGATGCTTTGACTCAAGTCTTAGAGTAAAGCTCCCCCTTGATGTGGCATCCCCCCCATAAGAGGGATAAACTAACCTTGGTTTTTGTCGATGAAGACTTCATGTTGGTGAGGTAGTGGTGGATGCTCAAAGTTGATGAAGATCACCAAGAGTTGGGAGCATCCTCGTTGTTTCCTTACTCTTCTCACCTACATGGGTTAGTCCCAACACACAAGAGACAAATACGAGGATATCTATGAACATCTAACTTGGATTCTCTCACGGACTCAGTTCCTTCGTGCATATCAACCAAAGTATCCCAAATTTCTTTTGCGTGTTCAAGACGGCTGATTTTGTTGAATTCTTCGGGGCATGAGCAGTTGAAGAGAATGTCACATGCTTGAGCATTGAGTTGCAACATCTTCAATTCATCCGCAGTCGCTTCACGATCGGGTTCCTTTCCTTCCGCAAAGAATTCACCTTGCAAGCCAACACAAACAACAGCCCAAACGGCAGGATTATGACCAAGCAAATGCATTTTTATTTTGTGCTTCCAACTAGCAAAATTTGTGCCATCAAAGTACGGACCTCTACGGTGATAATTTCCCTCACTAGATACCATACTTCTACTAGGTTGTGAAACCAATGCAATGGAGACCCAAGCTCTGATACCACTTGTAGGATCGAAAGTAGGTCTAGAGGAGGGGTGATTAGACTACTTGACCAAATAAAATTATGCTTTTTCCCAATTTTAATTCTTGGCAAGTTTTAGCATTCATAGCATGTCAAGTACACCCTACACATGCAAGTCTAAGAGTATAGCAACGGAAAGTAAAGACATTGCTCATGTAAGTAAAGAGAGGGTAAGGAAAGCAAACACAAGTGATGACACGAAGATTTTTTCCATGGTTCCGATAGGTGGTGCTATCGTACGTCCACGTTCATGGAGTCTTCAACCCACGGAGGGTAACGGTCGCGAGAGTCCACGGAGGGCTCTACCCACGGAGGGTTTCACGAAGAAGCAACCTTGACTATACCATGACGGCTTCCGTCCACGAAGGACTAGCCTCATTGTGGGTAGATCTTCACGAAGTAGGCGATCTCCTTGCCCTTACAAACTTCTTGGTTCACTCCACAACACGAAGTAGGAGGCTCCCAAGCGACACCTAACCAATCTAGGAGGCACCATCCTCCAAAAGGTGATAGGCTCGGTAATGACGATGAACTCCTTGCTCTTGTGCTTCAAGATGATAGACTCCTCAACATACAATCACTCTTTCATAGATTTGGATTGGTAGAAGAGATGGGTGTTGGAAATATGCCCTAGAGGCAATAAATAAAGTGTTTATTATTATATTTCCTTGTTCATGATAATCATTTATTATCCATGCTATAATTGTATTGATTGGAAACACATTACATGTGTGGGTAAATAGACAACACTCTGTCCCTAATATGCCTCTAGTGAACTAGCTCGTTGATCAAAGATGGTCAAGGTTTCCTAGCCATTGACATGTGATGTCATTTGATAACGGGATCACATCATTAGGAGAATGATGTGATGGACAAGACCCAAACTACAAACGTAGCATATGATCGTGTCAGTTTATTGCTACTGTTTTCTGCATGTCAAGTATATGTTCCTATGACCATGAGATCATGCAACTCCGGATGCCGGAGGAGTACCTTGTGTGTATCAAATGTCACAACTTAACTGGGTGACTATAAAGGTGCTCTACAGGTATCTCCGAGGGTGTCTGTTGAGTTGGCATGGATCAAGACTGGGATTTGTTACTTCGTATGACGGAGAGGTATCTCAGGGACCACTCGGTAATACAACATCACAATAAGCCTTGCAAGCAATGTGACTAAGTGTTAGTCACGGGATCTTGTATTATGGAACGAGTAAAGAGACTTGCCCGTAACGAGGTTGAACTAGGTATGAAGATACCGACGATCGAATCTTGGGCAAGTAACATACCGAAGAACAAAGAGAACATCATACGGGATTAACTGAATCCTTGACATAGAGGTTTCGATCGATAAAGATCTTTGTAGAATATGTAGGAACCAATATGGGCATCCAGGTTCCGCTATTAGTTATTGACCGTAGAGGTGTCTTGGTCATGTCTACATAGTTCTCGAACCCACAGGGTCTGCACACTTAAGGTTCGGTGACATTTCGGTAGTATAGAGTTATGTATGGTGGTGAGCGAAGGTTGTTTGGAGTCCCGGATGAGATCCCGGACGTCACGAGGAGCTCCGGAATGGTCCGGAGGTAAATATTGATATATAGGAAGTCCTGTTTTGGTCGCCGGAAAAGTTTCGGGCTATTCGGTAATGTACCAGGAGTGTCGGTAGTGTACCGGGAGACCACCGGGAGGGGTATTTCGACCCAAGAGGCTTCATGGGCTGTGGGAGAATAATTACAAGCCTTTTTTGGTCTGGTGGAAGTCCCACACAAAGCCCATGCGGCTAGGGAAAGAAAGCCCAAAGAGAAAAAGTGAGAAAAGGCAAAAATAGGATGAATCCTAGTCCTACTAGGATTGGAGGTGGATTCCACCTCTCCCACCTGGTTCGGCCTCCTCCTTGGAGGCTTGTCCCTTGGGCCAAGCCTCCTACTCTCTTCCTCCTATATATATTGGTGGTTTTAGGGTTTTTGCACAGAATTTTAGCCACGTGCTGCTCGTTCCTCCAATGCATAGTTTCTCCTCTAGATCGGATTTCTGCAGTGCTTAGGCGAAGTCCTGCCGGAATAGCTCCACCACCATCGGCGGAGCACTGTCATGCTGCCGGAGAACTCTTCTTCCTCTCCGCTTCCTCTTGCTGGATCAAGACGGCGGAGATCGTCATCGAGTCGTACGTGTGCTGAACGCGGAGGTGTCGTCCGTTCGGCGCTAGATCGGAAGGACCGTGATCAAGTTCGCGGGACGGATCGTGATCAAGTTCGCGGGACGGATCGTGATTGGATTGCGGGATGCTCAACGATTTGGATCGCGAAGACGTTCGACTACACCAACCGTGTTTCTTAACGCTTCCCGCTTAGCGATCTACAAGGGTACGTAGATCCACTCTCCCTCTCGTAGGTGCTCATCACCATGGATAGATCTGCGTGTGTGTAGGAAATTTTTTGTTTTCCATGCAACGTTCCTCAATAGTGGTATCAGAGCTAGGTCTATGTGTAGATGACATCTCGAGTAGAACACAAAGAGTTTGTGGACGTTGATGCTTAGATTGCTTCCTCCCTTGGTCGTGTTTTGGTTCAGCGGTATTGTGAGATGAAGCGGCCCGAACCAACATTACTCGTACGCTTACGAGAGACCGGTTCCCTCAACTGCAACTTGTTGCATAGATGGCTTACGGGTGCCAGTTTCTCTCACTTTAGTTGGATCGGATTCGACAAAGGCGGTCCTTGAGAAGGTTGAAAAGCAACTAGTGTATCACCATTGTGGTTTTTGCGTAGATGAGAATTGTTCTTGCTAGATACCCGTAGCAGCCACGTAAAACATGCAACAACAATTAGAGGACGTCTAACTTGTTTTTGCAGGGTATGTTGTGATGTGATATGGCCAATTACATGATGTGATATATGTGATGTATGAGATGATCATGTGATGTATAGATTATCACGACTTGCATGTCGTTGAGTACGGCAACCGGCAGGAGCCATAGGGTTGTCTTTAATTATTGTATGACCCGCGTGTCAATCATTAAGCGCTATGTAATGCTTTACTTTATCGCTAAACGGTAGAAATAGTAGTAGAAGCATGTTGGGCGTGACAACCACGATGGCGACACGTTGATGGAGATCAAGATGATGGAGATCATGGTGTCTTGCCGGTGACGATGGAGATCATGCCGGTGCTTTCTAGATGGAGATCAAAAGCACAAGTTCATGGCCATATCATGTCACTTATGATTTACATGTGATGTTAATCCTTTTTATGCACCTTGTTTTGCTTAGGAAGACGGTAGCATTATAAGGTGATCCCTCACTTAATTTCAAGATAAATTGTGTTCTCCTCGAGTGTGCACCGTTGCGAAAGTTCGTCGTGTCGAGACACCACGTGATGATCGGGTGTGATAGACTCTACGTTCACATACAACGGGTGCAAGCCAGTGTTGCACGTGTAGAACACTCAGGTTAAACTTGACGAGCCTAGCATGTACAGACATGGCCTCGGAACACAAGAGACCGAAAGGTCGAACATGAGTCATATAGTAGACATGATCAACATAATGATGTTCACCATTGAAGCCACCTCAACTCACGTGATTATCAGACTTGAGTTGGTGAATTTGGATCATGTGACACTCAGATGACCTGAGGGATGTCAATTTGAGTGGGAGCTTTAGTAATTTGATTAACTAAACTCATTATCTTGAACAATAGTCTAAGTAAACTTTGCATATTTATGTTGTAGATCAATGGCTCGCGCAGTAGCACCCCTGGATTTTAATGGGTTCCTAGAGAAAGCTAAGTTGAAAGTTGATGGAAGTAACTTTGTTGAATGGGACCGTAATCTGAGGATTATCCTCACGGCTTCCCAGAAATCATATGTCCTTGATGCACCGCTTGGTGACCAACCAGAAGACATGACCTCCGAAGACGTTAAGAACGCTTGGGAGGCACGTACTAGAGATTACTCAATAGTTCAGTGTGCAATATTGTATAGCTTAGAACCGGGACTTCAAAGACGTTTTGAACGTCATGGAGCATATGAGATGTTCTAGGAGTTGAAGTTTATCTTTCAGAAGAATGCCTGGATTGAGAGGTATGAAACCTCCGATAAGTTCGATGCTTGCAAGATGGAGGAGAACGGGTCTATCGGTGAACATATACTCAGAATGTCTGGGTATTCAACTCGTCTAGTGGAGTTGGGAATTGCCCTTCCGCCAGAGGCGATCACTGACAGAGTTCTTCAATCACCGCCACCTAGTTACAAGAGCTTTGTGATGAACTATAACATGCACGGTATGAACAAGTCAGTCGCCGAGCTGTTTGCGATGCTAAAAGTCATTGAGTCTGAAATCCAGAAAGAACATCAAGTGTTGATGGTCAATAAAACCACTAGTTTCAAGAAAAATGGCAAGGTCAAGGGCAAGGGCAAGAAGGGTAAACCAAGAAGGATGGCAAAGCAGTTGCTACTCCTGTAAAGAAGTCCAAGCATGGACCGAAGCTAGAAACTGAGTGCTTTCATTGCAAGGAAACTGGTTACTGGAAGCGGAACTGCCCCAAGTACCTGGCTGACAAGAAGGCGTCCAATGACAACCAAGGTATATATGATATACATGTTATTGATGTGTACCTTACTAGCTCTCGTAGTAGTGCCTGGGTATTTGATACCGGTTCGGTTGCTCACATTTGCAACTCAAAACAAGAACTACGGAATAGACGAAGGCTAGCAAAGGATGAAGTGACGATGCACGTGGGAAATGGTTCCAAGGTTGATGTGATCGCCGTCGGCACGCTCTCTCTTCAATTACCATCAGGATTAGTGATGAACCTAAATAATTGTTATTTAGTGCCTGCGTTAAGCATGAACATTATATCTGGATCTTGTTTATTGCGAGACGGTTACTCATTTAAATCAGAGAATAAAGGTTGTTCTATTTATATGAGTAATATCTTTTATGGTCATGCACCCAAATGTGAGGGGTTTATTCATATTGAATCTTGATAGTGATGACACACATGTTCATAACATTGATGCCAAAAGATGTAGAGTTGATAATGATGGTACCACTTTCTTGTGGCACTGCCGTTTAGGTCATATTGGTGTAAAACGCATGAGGAAGCTCCATGTTGATGGACTTTTGGAGTCACTTGATTTTGAATCACTTGACACATGTGAACCATGCCTCATGGGCAAGATGACTAAAACATCATTCTCTGGAACAATGGAACGGGCGAGTGACTTATTGGAAATCATACATACTGATGTGTGCGGTCCAATGAATGTTACAGCACGTGGTGGATATTGTTATTTTGTCACCTTCACTAATGACTTAAGTAGATATGGGTATATTTACTTAATGAAACACAAGTCTGAAACGTTTGAAAAGTTCAAGCAATTTCAGAGTGAAGTTGAGAATCATCGTAACAAGAAGATTAAATTCCTATGATCTGATCGAGGAGGTGAATATCTGAGTTATGAGTTTGGCAGTCACTTAAGACAGTGTGGAATTCTTTCATAGTTGACACCGTCCGGAACACCACAACGTAATGGTGTGTCCGAACGTCATAATCGAACCTTATTAGATATGGTGCGTTCTATGATGTCTCTTGCTGATTTGCCACTATCATTTTGGGGTTATGCATTAGAGACAACTGCATTCACTTTAAATAGGGCACCATCGAAATCCGTTGAGACGATGCCATATGAACTGTGGTTTGGCAAGAGGCCAAAGTTGTCGTTTCTTAAAGTTTGGGGATGTGATGCTTATGTCAAAAAGCTTCAGCCTGAAAACCTGGAACCCAAGCGGAGAAATGCGTCTTCATAGGATACCCGAAAGAGACAGTCGGGTATACCTTCTATCTCAGATCCGAAGGCAAAGTGTTTGTCGCTAAGAACGGAACATTTCTTGAGAAAGAGTTTCTCTCGAAAGAATTGAGTGGGAGGAAAATAGAGCTTGATGAGGTTATTGAACCTTTACTTCAACCAGAAAGTAGCGCAGCGTAGAAAGATGTTTCCGTGGAACCTACGATGGTAGAAGAGGAAGTTAATGATGATGATCATGAAGCTTTGGATCAAGCTACTATTGAACCTCGTAGGTCGACAAGGCCGCGTACTACTCCTGAGTGGTACGGCAACCCTGTCTTGGAGGTCATGTTGTTGGACAACAATGAACCTACGAGCTATGGAGGAGCAGTGATGGGCCCGGATTCCGAGAAATGGTTAGAGTCCATGAAATCCAAGATGGGATCCATGTATGAAAACAAAGTATGGACTTTGGAAGTATTACCTGAAGGGCGAAAGGCCATTCAGAACAAATGGATCTTTAAGAAGAAGACAAACGTGAACGGTAATATCACCGTCTATAAAGCTCGACTTGTGGCAAAGGTTTTTTCACAAGTTCAAGGAGTTGACTACGATGAGACCTTCTCACCCATAGCGATGCTTAAGTCCGTCAGAATCATGTTAGCAATAGCTGCATATTTCGACTATGAAATTTGGCAGATGGATGTCAAAACAACGTTCCTCAATGGTTTCCTTGAGGAAGAGTTGTATATGATGCAACCGGAAGGTTTTGTCCATCCAAAGAATGCTGACAAAGTTTGCAAACTCCAGCGATCCATTTATGGGCTGGTGCAAGCATCTCGGAGTTGGAATAAGCGTTTTGATGAGGTGATCAAAGCGATTGGGTTTATACAAGTTTATGGAGAAGCTTGTATTTACAAGAAAGTGAGTGGGAGCTCTATAGCGTTTCTAATATTATATGTGGATGACATATTGCTGATTGGAAACAATATAGAAATGTTGGAAAGCGTGAAGGAATATTTGAACAAGAGTTTTTCAATGAAGGACCTAGGAGAAGCTGCTTTCATATTAGGCACTAAGATCTATAGAGATAGATCGAGACGCTTGATAGCACTTTCACAGAGCACATACCTTGATAAAGTTTTGAAGAAGTTCATAATGGATCAGTCCAAGAAGGGGTTCTTGCCTGTGTTACAAGGTGTGAAGTTGAGTAAGACTCAATGCCCAGTGACTGCAGAAGGTAGAGAAAAGATGAGTGTCATCCCCTATGCTTCAACCATAGGCTCTATCATGTATGCAATGTTGTGCACAAGACCGGATGTCAGCCTTGCCATAAGTATGGCCGGAAGGTTTCAAAGTGATCCTGGAATGGAACACTGGGCAGCGGTCAAGAATATCCTTAAGTACCTGAAAAGGACTAAGGAGATGTTTCTCGTTTATGGAGGTGATGAAGAGCTCATCGTAAATGGTTACGTCGATGCAAGCTTTGACACTGATCCGGATGACTCTAAGTCGCAAACCGAATACGTATTTATTCTCAACGGGGGAGCGGTAAGTTGGTGCAGTTCCAAGCAAAGCGTGGTAGCCGATTCTACATGTGAAGCAGAGTACATCGCAGCCTCGGAGGCGGCGAAGGAAGGTGTCTGGATGAAGCAGTTCATGACAGATCTTGGAGTAGTGCCCGGTGCACTGAATCCAATGAACCTATTCTGTGAAAACACTGGTGCCATTGCTCTGGCCAAGGAACCAAGGTTTCACAAGAGGACCAGACACATAAAGCGACGCTTCAACTCCATCCGCGATTATATCGAGGAGAAGGACATAAATATTTGCAAAGTGCACACGGATCTGAATGTTGCAGACCCGTTGACTAAACCTCTTCCAAGGGCTAAACATGATCAACACCAGAACTGCATGGGTGTTCGATTCATTACAATGTAAATCACATAGTGATGTGAACTAGATTATTGACTCTAGTGCAAGTGGGAGACTGTTGGAAATATGCCCTAGAGGCAATAAATAAAGTGTTTATTATTATATTTCCTTGTTTATGATAATCGTTTATTATCCATGCTATAATTGTATTGATTGGAAACACATTACATGTGTGGGTAAATAGACAACACTATGTCCCTAGTATGCCTCTAGTGAACTAGCTCGTTGATCAAAGATGGTCAAGGTTTCCTAGCCATTGACATGTGATGTCATTTGATAACGGGATTACATCATTATGAGAATGATGTGATGGACAAGACCCAAACTACAAACGTAGCATATGATCGTGTTAGTTTATTGCTACTGTTTTCTGCATGTCAAGTATATGTTCCTATGACCATGAGATCATGCAACTCACGGATACCGGAGGAGTGCCTTATGTGTATCAAACGTCGCAACATAACTGGGTGACTATAAAGGTGGTCTACAGGTATCTCCGAAGGTGTCTGTTGAGTTGGCATGGATCAAGACTGGGATTTGTTACTCCGTATGACGGAGAGGTGTCTCAGGGCCCACTCGGTAATACATCACAATAAGCCTTGCAAGCAATGTGACTAAGTATTAGTCACGGGATCTTGTATTACGGAACGAGTAAAGAGACTTGCCGGTAACGAGGTTGAACTAGGTATGGAGATACCGACGATCGAATCTCGGGCAAGTAACATACCGAAGAACAAAGGGAACATCATACGGGATTAACTGAATCCTTGACATAAAGGTTCGACCAATAAAGATCTTCGTAGAATATGTAGGAACCAATATGGGCATCCAGGTCCCGCTATTGGTTATTAACCGTAGAGGTGTCTCGGTCATGTCTATATAGTTCTCGAGCCCGCAGGGTCTGCACACTTAAGGTTCAGTGACATTTCGGTAGTATAGAGTTATGTTTGGTGGTGACCGAAGGTTGTTCGGAGTCTCGGATGTGATCCCGGACGTCACGAGGAGCTCCGGAATGGTCTGGAGGTAAAGATTGATATATAGGAAGTCCTGTTTTGGTCGCAGGAAAAGTTTCGGGCTATTCGGTAATGTACTGGGAGTGCCGGTAGTGTACGAGAGACCACCGGGAGGGGTATTTCGACCCAAGAGGCTTCATGGGCTGTGGGAGAATAATTACCAGCCTTTTGTTGGCTGGTGGAAGTCCCACACAAAGCCCATGCGGCTAGGGAAAGAAAGCCTAAAGAGAAAAAATGGAATAAAGGCAAAAATAGGATGAATCCTAGTCCTACTAGGATTGTAGGTGGATTCCACCTCTCCCACCTGGTTCGGCCTCCTCCTCTCTTCCTCCTATATATACTGGTGGTTTTAGGGTTTTTGCACGGAATTTTAGCCATGTGCTGCCCGTTCCTCCAGTGCATAGTTTCTCCTCTAGATCGGATTACTGCAGTGCTTAGGCGAAGCCGTGCCGAAATAGCTCCACCACCATCGTCGGAGCGCCGTCACGTTGCCGAAGAACTCTTCTTCCTCTCCGCTCCCTCTTGCTGGATCAAGACGGCGGAGATCGTCATCGAGCCGTACGTGTGCTGAACGCGAAGGTGCCGTCCGTTTGGTGCTAGATCGGAAGGACCATGATCAAGTTCGCGAGATGGATCGTGATCAAGTTCGCGAGACATATCATGATTGGATCGCGGGACAGATCGTGATTGGATCGCGGGACAGATCGTGATTGGATCGCGGGACGCTCGACGATTTGGATCGCGAAGAAGTTCGACTACACCAACCGTGTTTCTTAACGCTTCCTGCTTAGCGATCTACAAGGGTACGTAGATCCACTCTCCCTCTCGTAAATGCTCATCACCATGGATAGATCTGCGTGTGCGTAGGAATTTTTTTGTTTCCCATGCAACGTTCCCCAACAATCGGATTGGTGGAAAGCAACTTGGGGAGGCTAGAAATCAAGATCCATATGGTTGGAGTGGAAGATCTTGATCTCAACACAAGGGTAGGTGGTTCTCTCTCAGAAAATCTGATAGGATAGGTATGGAATAGTTTTGAGTGCTTCTCTATCGAGTAGGTGGTGGTGAAGGGGTATATATAGGCATCCCCAAAAATCCAATCGTTACACACAATAAGTCAGACTCGGTGATACCGATGTGTTAATCTCGGTGGTACCCAAGTGACCAAAAGATGACAACTTTTGAATCTCGATGAGACCGGTATAGGAATCTCGGTTGCATCGACAAGGTGATCAACGGTCAGAATTGCCAAACTAGGTGACGCCAATTCAACATTCTCGGACAGACCAAAAATGTGAACTTGCGTAACAGAAACTTGGCAGCCCAACTCAGTGGCACCAAAAGTAGTGTCGGCTGCACCGAAGGGTTAGGGTTTGGCTGAGTCTTTTTAGGTTCCGGAATCGATGGTACTGGGATAGGAATGTTGGTTGCACCGATTTTGAATGTTTGGCTATAGACAGACTTTGGTGGGAGAGCTTGTGAATGTTTTTGGTGACTATCACTTATGCACGTATGAGCATTTCGTTCACCAACAAAACATTACCCCCTTTTAATAGTATTGGCTTTCTTATGGACTCAAAGTGATTTCTCACAAATGTAAAATGTAGAGTCCTCTTGCTTGAAGTTTGGCCAACCCATTTCCTTACATCTTGGGGTAATTCCACAATCTCCACAATCCTTTTGCCATCCCTATCATTGAACTTTCCTGAAATATACTTGGTGGAAACATTAATTCAATGACTTATATGTTGTTATTAATTACCAAAACCACCAAGGGAGCAAATGTGCTTTCAGTTCTCACTCGATGAAGTTGGACAAACCTTGTTGTAGTAGACAGTCGTGAATTCGTCGTAATAAGGTTGTAGGGCCAACGCACCAGAGTAGCAACCATTGCCGATGAAGGGAAACGTAGATCGAAAGAATCCAACATATAGACGCACGAACATAGACAGGATCCACGGATATCCACTCTAGACCAACATCAACCGAATCCCATGAGATCTACCGGAGACACAACTCCACACGCCCTCTGATGACGCCAGACGTACCGCCAAAACGGGAGTTAGACAAAGAGGGCCTTATTTTATTTTCAAAGAGTCGCCGTCACCTTATCTTTCTAAGCATGATATAAATCCTAGTTGACCTAAACCCCTCTGAAAATGGAGCATGAGCCCTCCCGCTCGCCCACTTAACTCTTGTAAAGTCAGTTTTTTGTTGCCATCGACTAGAGTAGTTTTAAGCATGGAAGGAACCAACAATATTATTCTTGTGTAGGTAAATAGGTGGAGCAATTTTATAGAACCTCTTCAGCGCTACTTGGATTGTATAAAAATGTGGAAATATGATTGGTACATGAACGAACATTTGATGTTTTTTCTTTCAAACCATTCATTTTTACACCTCATAAAAGTTATAGGAATTCAATGCATAATGAGAAGAGAACACGAGCTTTGTTAGTGGAATACGAACACGTCCTTCCTTCTGTCCATGTCTTTGTCCCTCTAGACCGTCCTCGCACAAAATTCACGCGCTATAGCCATTGTTCCAAGTGGCGCTTTATGTAAGAAAACTTGTGAGATATACTTCACTAAATAATGGAACCCGATCCGTCCGCGTCCACTCCGCGTAACACAAGGATATATAGAAACAGAGCTCTCGTCAGATCTTTTCAAGACAGAACCGTCCTGATTAGAATGGAGAAAGAAAAATAAAGCTACAGTTTGTGTGACTCATAAAGCAAACCTGCCTGGACGTAGTGGAGCTGGCAGTTAGTTGGGTCCCACCCGGGCCAGCGGGGGCATTGTAGATGCCGACCCGAGTGACGTGTGACAGGCCACACGACGAGCCTGTGCCCTCACCACGCTACTGTAAAAAATAATACTAATAGAGAAAATACCGTAATCTGACACATGTGATGCGGTCATGCACTCGTGTGAGAGGCTTTTGTTGGAGAACCGTAGCCCCGGCCGAGTTGCTTTCTTGCTGGCGTGTCACGTTCCACTTCAGCTATGACTTGTCAGCGCCTGAAGAAGACCGTCTTTGGCGGGCCTGACGCGGTAGTTGGGTGGGTCAACTCGAAATGCCAGTCAGCAGTTGGCCATGTGGACGTGGTGTTTGACATGTCAGGGTGGTGGCGGCGCGGCGAACGAAAAGTCTCTGCTTCGACTCGATCTGAAAAGATGGTCAACTTTCGTGTTGCGAACTTGCAATAACGAATTTGTGCAGCGTTGTCTTGGTAAGAATGCCCATATGATTGCCCTTTGAAGTCAAAGTTCAAAAGCTAGCGCTCCCGTTTAAAATTCTCAAGGAAAGAGCTACTGGTAGTACTAGGACAGACGATCGTGCGTGGAACAAGATGTTACAGTGTACGACGTTGCTTAGAAAGTGTTGTTGCTAAAGCAGGAAGCAAGCCGCATTGAAATAAGACATTATAAGAAAACAAGAATATGTCCCCCGTTTACTGTTTGATTAGATTATTGATGGCGCGCGTTGTCGTACCCATCTATTTATGCAATAAATATATGAATGCACGAAACATAGTATGAAATTTTGCACAAATAGAGAGAGATCATATCTACAAATGGGCTTTGGTATGACAATAAAATTTAGCAAATATAGCTAATCAATATCATCAAGACCGATAATAAGCATAGAAATATGAAATAAACATATAACAATATACATATATAGTGCTTCAACGAAATCTTCCCTGCTTGTGAATCATGAATTTGGTTAGTTACTTTTCGATGCCCAAAGTCTTCCATGGTTTACTGGCTACACCAACCGAATTGTGACAATAAAAATGACATAATTAGATTTCCTTGTGGCCGTTGGCAAAATCCATGCCTTTGGTTGCCTGTACAACTACCCCATAAATTTCACTTTTTGCAGCCTAAAAATGAGATGAGGAAATGAACACTTCTATTTAAAAAAATAACTAAACTTGGAAAATCTAGCTAAACTAAATTTCTAAGTATGTGTCATTTTTTCTCCAATGAATATTTTAACAGATATAAAATATAAAAACATATACATGCCCCCTTAAACCAAAGAATTAGAGAAATTTAGAACGGGGGCAAGAAACACATCCGTCTAGTTGAATAAAATAGTACGGGAATGAGCACCAATTTAAGAGAAGTAGGGGAATGCATCATCCAAATTGTGAAATATTGACAAGATAACCAATTGCCAACAGCGACCAAGGCCGAGCCAGGGACAAGGAAATCAGTAAGCAGGGAATCTTTTTCCAGCGCACTGGTGGTTAGCATGCACGGATCGTGCCATGTAGTTGTAAAGTGTAAAAACGAGAGAAGGAAACAAATGATGGGAACGTTGCTTTCATTGATGGATTGAGAGTATATATACCCCTGATATAAAGGCAGTTACAAAGAGGCAGTTGCTACAAGTAGCAACCGACATAGCAGGGATTAACCCTTTAATTAATCTAATTAATTTACTTCTAACACTCCCCCTAATCACTGCTTGTCTTGGATATTTATTATCTTGATGAAGACTCCTCTTTGTATGTGCCTTTAAGAATGTCCATCATCTTCGTGAAAGCCGTTGTATAATCTTGAAAGTCTCCCCCAAAAACCCTGTGGGAAAAAATATGAGGAGAACAGTGTAGATATGTTGCTAAAACTCCTTTAAACCCGGTGGGAAAATAATAAGGAGAAAATAGTGCAACATATAATGATTATTGTCTCTTGATAACTCAATCGATAAAACCTTTGAAGAAGGAGAAAAACATTTGTGAGTTTAGAGAACAATTAATATGTCTTAAATACTTCCTTTAAAAACCCAATAGGGAAAATAGAAAATATGGCATATGATTTTTGATAATATATTGCCTCATTAAAAACCTTTTTATGAGAAAACTGATGCAAAACTCATAAAGGAAAAGAGTACAATAATTATTATCTGGTGATAATTAATGGGTTATGATTCTAGGAGTTTCTACCCCTGAAATTTGCAAATCTCGAAAGTGTCTCATACCAATTCCATGAATATATTTCTGGAATGTTGAATTTGGTAAAGACTTTGTGAACAAATCTGCTAGATTGTCACATGATTTGGTTTGCAAAATATCAATTTCTCCATCCTTCTGTAATGCATGAGGATAGAATAACTTAGGAGAAATGTGTTTTGTGATATTACTTTTCACATAACCCATTTGCATATTTGAGCAATGCAGGCTGCATTATCTTCATATATAATAGTTGGTGATCCTAATGAACCAACACCACATGAAGTTTGAATATGGTTAATCATCCTGCGAAGCCATACACATTCTTTAGATGTTTCAAATAATGCAATAATTTCAGAATGATTAGTGGAAGTTGCCACGAGAGTCTGTTTTGTTGACTTCCATGAAAAAGCAGTTCCACCATATAAGAATACGAAACCTGTCTGTGACCTGGCATTGTGAGGATCAGATAGATAGCCAGCGTCAGTATATCCTACCATAGTCATATCTTGTTTTTTCTGATAGAATAAGCCAAGATCTTTTGTGCCATGTAAATATCTAAGGATATTCTTTACTCCCGTCCAATGACGTTTTGTTGGAGCAGCGCTATGTCTAGCTAGTAAATTTACCGCAAATGCAATATCAGGCCTGGTGCAATTTGCAAGGTACATTAGTGCACCAATGGCACTGAGATACGGGAATTCAGGTCCTAATATCTCTTCGTCATCATCCCGAGGTCTAAAAGGATCTTTATTCATATCAAGGGATCTGACAACCATGGGTGTTTTGGTTGGATATGATTTATCCATATTAAATTTTTCCAAAACCTTTTGAATATAAGCAGGTTGGTATATTAAAATTCCTGAGGGAAGATGCTCAAGCTGTAAGCCTAAGCAGAATTTGGTCTTTCCCAAATCTTTCATCTCAAATTCCGCCATTAGATGATTGCGTGCTTCTTCTATATCAGGTGTACTCCCAATGATATTGAGGTCATCAACGTACACTGAGATGATGCAAAATCCATTTGAGGACTTCTTTATAAATACACAAGGACAATCATCATTATTTGAGTAGCCTTTTTGAATAAGGAACTCACTCAGTCCGTTATACCACATTCTACCTGACTGTTTTAAGCCATATAGTGACTTTTGTAATTTTACACAATATGCGTTGCGATTTGCTTTTGGATTCGGCATTTTAAGTCCTTCAGGGACCTTCATATATATGTCCGATTTGAGTGACCCATATAAGTATGTTGTCACTACATCCATCAACTGCATAGATAAATTCATTTGTACTGCCAAAGATATTAAGTATCGAAACGTTATTCCACTCATTACAGGAGAGTATGTATCATCGTAATCGATGCCGGGTCTTTGCGTGAACCCTTGTGCTACAAGCCTCGCCTTGTATCTCACCACCTCATTGTTTTTATTCCTTTTTCGAACAAAAACCCATTTTGCTCCAACAGAGAAGACATTGTGAGGAGTAGGTATTACTGAGGAAAATACCTTTCTTTTGTTGAGCGAGTGCAGTTCTGCCTCAATTGCTTCCTTCCATTTAGGCCAATCAGGACGCTTGAGGCACTCCCTGACGGTCTTTGGTTCTGGATCCAGTTGAAGGGTTTCAGCAATTTCAGAGGCGAAATATATGTCGACAATTGTAGTCTCTCTATTATATGATTCTCCTGATTCTGTATAGTTTATGGAAATTTCTTTTATACCTTCAGACTCTATGTGATTTCCCATAACAATAGAATCATGGTGTTCCGAAGTCCTAGCTATTATGTTTTTATGTGCATTTATGCTAGGTTCAAGATGTTGAGCATCTGGTTGGTGTCCTTCAACTTGAGGTTGAATTGCATTTATTGGTAGAGGATTTGATTTTCTCTGTTTCCACGGAGGCTTTTGAGAAGCTATATTTCGACTAACCAGATTTCTCCCCCTCTTACTCTCATTTGGGGTTTGAGTAGTTTTAGTTGGTACCTCCACTCGTTCTGGTGCATTAACAGCGGGAATATGTGATTTAGTGCCACCTTTATGGTCAGTAAATGCATCTGGCAGATTATTTGCAATGTGTTGCAAATCTATGATCCTCTGAACTTTAGTTTCAGATTCTTTAGTACGTGGATCTAAAGACTGAATGCCTGTTACATTCCAATCTATTTCCTGGCATTCTTTGTGGTTTGATTCTCCCCCTAATGCCGGGAAATGGTCCTCATCAAAAATAGAATCAGCGTAACGGGCAGTAAACAGGTCCCCTGTAAGAGGTTCAAGATATTTTATTATTGACGGAGAATTATAACCCACATAGATCCCTAGTTTTCTGTGGGGGCCCATGGATGTACGCTGCGGTGGTGATATCGGTACGTATACTGCGCAACCGAATTTTCGCGGATGGGAAATACTTGGCTGAGTGCCACGTACTAGTTGCAGCGGGGAGGTTGTATGATATGCAGTTGGTCTGATTTGTATCAGATCTGCGGCGTGTAATACCGCATGTGCCCAACAAGATGCTGGTAATTTACAATTCTGTAATAGTGGTCGAGCAATTAATTTTACTCTTTTGATGAGAGATTCAGCCAAACCATTTTGAGTATGAACATAAGGCACAGAATGTTCTAAATGAATGCCCATAGCCATGCAATAGTCATTGAATGCACGTGAAGAAAATTCAGCGGCATTATCCATTCGAATTGTTTTTATCCTATTTTCAGGATGATTTGCTCTTAATTTGATAATTTGAGCAATTAGCTTGGCAAAAGCATGATTTCGTGTGGACAATAGACATATATGTGACCATCTGGTAGATGCATCTATGAGCACCATGAAATATCTAAAAGGTCCTGATAGTGGTTGAATTGGACCACATATATCTCCTTGAATGCGTTCAAGAAAGTTAAGTGACTCACTTTTTACCTTAAGATAAGATGGTCTTATAATTAATTTCCCAGTTGCACATGCGGTGCACACAAAATCTGATGATTTTGGGAAATTTTTAGTCGGAAGGCTGTGACCAATAGAATTGTCAATAATTTTTCTCATCATCCCTACACCAGGATGACCTAGGCGATCATGCCAAGTCTTGAATTTATCAAGATCTTGAAAAATTATTTTGTACGCAACATGTGGTACGGGTTTTATATAACTGTAATATAATCCAGATGAAAGTGAGGGGAATTTTTCAAGAATTTGTTTCTTAGACCCATTGCTTTTTGTTAAAAGCAAATATTCAGAATTATTTTCAGAAATTGTTTCCAGATGGAAATTATTTGATCTGAGGTCTTTGAAACTAAGAAGGGTGCGTGTAGATTCAGGATACAAGAGTGCATCCTCAATTACAATCGTAGTACCCATAGGTAAAACAAGTGTGGCTCGTCCTGAACCAATAATTGATGCATCGCGACCGACGATTGTCATAATGTTCCCTTTTCTCTTAGTTAGAGTTTGGAAATATTTTATTTCCCTTAATATTGTGTTAGTGGTACAACTGTCCACCAAACATACTTCTTCTTCCATTGGATTATTTTCCCGTAAAATCTATATAGAGTAAAAGAATATTTTAGGATGAAATTTTATTCATATTACTCACATATAAATATATATATATATACAAAGTATTTATATTACAGTTACAAATATAAATATGATATTATGTTTAAACGACATAATACGATTGGTCCGTAGGACTTTATTCTACTTAGAGTTATACAAATTATAACGTCCATTATTACAATAAAATAGCTGATAACATCAAATGAGTGATGTGGAGATTATATGAGATCTCCATATGCGTCTTGGGTGTATTCCACCATCAGGTTGTCAATATCAAGAAGATCTTCGTCCTTCTGCCTTGTTTCCTTAGGAGCGCTTTGAGAAGTGCTAGCTTCAAGGTTGTCTTCTTGTTGTAAAGCGTTGAAGTGAGCTTCGGTTTTCCCATGAACTTGTTTGCCTTTCCCAGTGGATTTGATGTATAAATCCGCTAGATGCTTGGGAGTTCGGCATTTGCTAGTACGATGGTTAGTACATCCACACCTTTGACAAATCTCGGAGTTGGTGTTTCGGTCATTTTTCTTGAAGTGACCTTTACCTTTAGATTGACCAAAGCTTTTCTGCTTGTTGTTCCTTTTCCACTTTCCATTGAATTTCTTGAAATTATTTTTGTTGCCCCCATACTTTTTAGTAAACTGAGTGTTAGCATGTGCTTCAGGGAGTGGCATTGAGCCCGTTGGGCGTGTCTGATGATTCTTCATGAGAAGTTCATCATGTTTCTGAGCCTGAAGTAAAGTGTATATGAGCTCGAATACTTTTTGTATTTTTGTTGACGGTACTGCTGTTGTAGTACCCTCATCGAGGGGTGGAAAGTGCACAAGGTCTTCTCAATAAGGTCTTCTTCAGAAATTGCTTGATTGCAAAACCTTAGTTTTGAGTTAACCTTGTGAACTGCAGAGTTATATGCTGCCACAGATTTGAAATCTTGGAACCTTATGAGGGACCATTCTCTCTGTGGCATCATGACTGCTCTTTGTTGGTCATATCTCTCCTTGAGAGAGTTCCACAAAACTAGTGGATCTTCTTCCATCAAATATTCCGACTTTAAGTCCGGATGGAGATGGTGCCTTAAGAAACTTAAAGCAGTATATTTGGCTGCCGTGGGGATTTCTCCGGCGCCTTCATCGGGTGTGATGATAGTGGAACCGAGTTTACGGCTTTCAAGGGCTATCTTTGCATCCATAGCCCATGGTAAATAGTTACTACCATCTAGTTCAAGTTCATGAAATTCACGATGCATGATGCCAGCCATTTCCTGCATAGTATTTTCATGCATAATTTAGTTTTACTATGAGAGTAAAATATAAGTTACAACAGATGCTTTAGGAAGCAAAATTTTCAAGTATAGCTGATGCTTTAAACTTGTATGTGTAGACCTCATTTTATGTATATGACACTTCGAAGTTATTCACCGTTGGGGTGTAGATCTCACAGTAGTGAAGAACATAGTCTGGTTTTGACCAGTAGATGTTCGTAGTCCATTACCTTGTGTCATACTATATTTTACAAAAAAAAAACACTTTGAAGGTAGTCATCTTGTCAAAAGACTAGATGTAGACCTCTCAGCAAGAGTGGATAATCTGCAAATTATGCAGTAGATCACACAATTACCTTGTGATTTGTAAAAATTTGAGGTAGTCACATTAATTCGCATATTCAGAAGAGCACTCGAAGATAGTCTTTTTGCCAAAATAACGAAGGCAAAATGTAGATCTTTTAGCGATAAGGATAATCTGCAAAATGCAGTAGATGCCTCATCTACCTTGTGATCCCAAAAATTTGAATTATAAAAAAATTGTACTTGAGAACTACATATTCTAAAAAAAAATGAAAAATGCTGAGGCAATCATATAGAATATGTACACATAGTCTGAGACTTTATTTTAGACGAAATACAATCTAAGTATTCAAACGTACAATACAATCCCGAGTGAATATGATAAGGAGAGGTTCTTAATACAATAAGATATCACACTCAAATAAAAGGAACAATCTGCAGTGCAATATAGTAGTTGCAGCATAGTAGTACAATGATTAAATACAACACACTAGAAGTCAATTTATTTAGGTGTAGTGTACTGGTGGCCTATAGGTTTGGAGTGAGACGTGGCCTGTGTTGGACCATATACCGATTGGAGAGATGGATAAGGGAGAGAGCAAGCCGAGGCCACACAGCCACTTCTCTCCCGTTCCCTATCTTCTTCCCGATGCAGAGCCCAAACGCCTCACCACTCCAGCCTCCTCTCCCCATGGCGGTTTCAAGGAAAACGGGGCTGGCCCCGCAGCGCAGCCCGGCTACCCCCGCTGTTGCTTGCCTCCGGTGCGCCGGTGAAGCCCAGGGCTTCCGGCGACCACGTGCCACGAAGGGCCGCCCGGTTCTGCGCCATAGCAGCAGCGAACTGGCGCAGGATTCGGCGGGCTTCCGGCGGTGGCGTCGGGGGAAGAGGTGGTGCCGAAGGAGGAGGTGTCGCCGGTGATGGAGGAGGTGTCGACGACGACGAGCCCAGGTCCTCCATCCCCTCTTCTTCAACCTTGATCTTGATGTTCAAGACGGGGATGGTGGGGTAACCGCCTCGTTCCTCTTGATCCGGTGTCGGAGATGGCAGATCCGGGACGGGGCCGGTGTGTGCTGCCGCTGCCGGCGTCGGGGATGGCAGGTCCGGGGCGTGGCCGTCCGTGCGCGCAGGGCACGACCCGAACTCGTGTTGCATGCAGTACGGAGGAAGAGGCGGCAGCGCAAGTTCATAGGGGAACATCACATCTTCCCCGAGGAACGGCGCTGATGGCCCTGCAAGAAGCCAATCCATGGGAGGTATGTTGAAAGCGGATGGCGAAGTGGCCGGAGCCGAAGGCCCAGCCTGTTGCAGTGGAGCGGTGGCCGGAGTCGAAGATCCAGCCTGGTGCACCGTTGGTGCACGCCCACGAAGTGGTTGGTTGCCTCGGCATGCATACCCACGGCGGCGGTTTTGGCGGTGGTTCCCGGCGAAGAAGCGGCGATGAGGGCCACTCCGTTTCTGGCGGTGGTTCCCGGTGAAGGAGCGGCGACGAGCAATGCGGTGGCGCTGGTTGCGAGGGAAACGGCTGTTTTCTTTCTGTAGGAAACGTGCGAAGGCAAAAGCAAGTGAAGACAAATCTCTTCCTGCCATTCTCACCTTTCTCGTGGCTCTCTGTCGCTCTCGGCAGAGCGCGTGCTGATAACGTGTAAAGTGTAAAAACGAGAGAAGGAAACAAATGATGGGAACGTTGCTTTCATTGATGGATTGAGAGTATATATACCCCTAATATAAAGGCAGTTACAAAGAGGCAGTTGCTACAAGTAGCAACCGACATAGCAGGGATTAACCCTTTAATTAATCTAATTAATTTACTTCTAACAGTAGTAATAGGTAGATTTGATTAGTAGATGTATTTTCACTATACCATAAGTTCCGTTGGTCCTGGAGTTGCCTTACAAAATTATTATCAAAAATACAAAGCCTGCAGCTTACCTCATGTCAAGTCGGTTGCGTTGTTAGTATTTCTTCACAGGGTTGATCTACGGGATTTGCATCTCATGAGTATATATAGAAGAGTTTTGTATTTCCATCTCTTGGACTTGCCAGAAAATTAACACGAATGTGATGGAATATGAAAATGGGTTTGTCAGCATCAGCGCAGTACACAGGGCCAGACACATTATGGTTGACGCCACAAATAGCATGAAGATCATACAGTTCCTGTAAGTGGGCAGAGGCATCAGTGACTGTAACATGTTAGGCTGACAATGGAAGAGAATTTAGCAGATTTTTAGAACAAGGAGTAAAAGAGAGTATAAATGGTAAGAGTCCCTGCAAGTTGAAGGAATGGAAGATGCTAGCACTCGTAATTAAGTTTCTAATCCAACAATTTGTAGCCCGGAAAGGTAAGAACCTTATATAGGATGATAACTCCATACTTGACTTCACCAAAATTACAACCATAGTGGCAGAATTTTTTTAGGGCCAGCATGCTCTTTCAGTGCTGTTGATGGTAGTTTGAGACATATACCTAGTAATGCCAGACCTGAAGTTCCTAACTGAAGCTTGGCCTTTGATCCACAGTGTTCTATTAATTGAGAAGTAGTTCGACGCACAATAGGATCACACTCCAAGCATATTTTTCCCCTCTCGTGTCGCTTCATTAATATAGGAAAATGAGAGGTTTGATTATAGCAGGTATCCGACAGAAGCATGCAAACCCTGCAAGCAGAGTTTCAGAAAGCTTTTTTGCTTCGAAAAAAGATGATCTGAAATATATTGTATGTCAATGTTTTCTAATATTTTAGCCACCTTTGAAATAAACTATGAAAGATAAGGAGAAAATTATCAGAAGAACAATCGCCATAGCTATATAAAATTTTCACAACGAACTCACCCCTTAGTACTTACTCCAAGGAGGCCTAGCAGTAGTGATCTCAAAAATGGTGCAACCAAAGATTATATCCATTCGTATTCAAGATAACCTAGGAAATTGATAGACATTAGTTTATGTCCAACTTCTATAGGAAAATATACATAAAAAGTTGGTATAGTTACCTCTGGATCATCTCCACAGGAGCTTCCTTTAGAGAATTTGATTGATAGATCTGTATCTCTATAAGAATATAATACATATTAAATAAAATGATGTTTGTATAAATACAAGAAGACCATGGATAATGTATAGAATAATTGCTCCTTTGATATCACCAATAGGATCTCTACAGATATTAACTGCTCCTTTGATACTCTGTGAGAAAGGTAATTTCATCAGTAAGACATGGAGCATACTTTTTGAAAGAGTTAGAAAGAACCAGTGCAGTGTGATTGAGAGGACGTCCTCCTAAAATGCATCATATTGTTGAAGCAGCTTTTATACGGAGTGCTCGGAAACAAACTGAGATGCTGCAATAGATTGCAAGTATCTCACTGGACTTCATTGCAGTCTGAAACATATTCAGAAAAAATATAAAAGAAATAGAATGGAACTCTTCATAATTTACACAGCCGTGATTTACTGGTTCATGACTGCAATAAATTAGTTCAATTTCTTTTACTATTACCAAACAGCCTAACCCTCTGTACTAATAAAAAAACACCACAAAGCATCAACAATACGGTGGCGGTGGGCATATAATATTTTACAATTGCTCAGCTTCAAAAACTGCTAGACGTGATTTCCTACCCTGCTGGTGGATGACTCCCCCGCCATCACCGGTGAGGGCGTGAGGCGCCGCAGTTCGGCCCTACCCGCTCAAGTAGTATCTGGAACCCTGACGTGGAACTCATCACGGCGACCTCGACGGAGCCCGCCGGTGTGCCGGTAGAGATTAAGGGCGCGCAAGGCCCGACGCGGCCGCCGTTGCTAGGGTTTCTGCCGGACCTGGCAATAAGGTCACCGATTGGGTTTCCGCTACAAGCATTGCGGCGCCGAGGGGTGGATGAAGAGGAACAGGCAGAGCAGAGAGAGACATCGAGGTTTTTTTCTAAGCGATCAGGCTAAATGGGCCTTTTACGGGAGAGACGAAGCCCAAATCAACCACAAGGCTCCGAAATTTCCACCAGAATAGCTGCCCATAGGACAGCCGGTTCACTTTTGAACAGAAGGAGGATCGAACGGTCAAAAATGTTATATACACATGATCATTGTTTTTACTTATATTAGTGTATAATTTTGTCTCAAGTGGCAAGGTTTTAAATTTGTATCGATGACAATTGTTTTACTTGATGTTTATGTCATTTTTTTATGAAATTTTGCTCTTTATGTTTTGAAGGTGTTTGGCTCTTCTTCCATCATTGATGAAGCAAACAATTAATTTGGTACTTATATTATTCACATACTATTCTTTATAGTTTTTGTCATGTTTTTATCTATTTTGATGTATCGTTATGCTTTGAGTTTAAATTCTAAAAAATTCATGCAATAGAATCATATTTAGTATGGGGCATCTTTTGAGGTAGTTAACAACCTTATGGACATTAAGTTTTTCTCCTGCGGCAAAATTTTTTTAGGTCCGGGCCTTGCTTCAATCCTGGCTCCGCCACTGCTTGGATGGAGCATTGGACAATTACAAAATTAAATTCTACTGCTTTTTTTCATAACGGAAAGGGCATTAATTAAAGTTAACGGATGAAGCCATCTGCGTGATCTACTAGACAGCGTCACACGGCCATTATCCATCAAATGAAGTCTGACGCAAAGGCATCTCCAGCGTTGACTCTCAAATTGTCCACATTCACGATTTGTCATTTCAACGCGGTACCCCATTGATCCACATACCAGTCACGCGACAAACATCCGGATCCATCCAAAACCCTCACCCTCGCACGTGCCCTCTCTAGAACGCCAACACCACAATGATGTCGGTCTAGAGCGGATGACATCTCTCATCGGAGTCAGAATTAAAGAATCGTGGCGACTGAGAGCACCGCCCGCGCCACGTCTCGACATACACGCCTTCTCGCCGCATGAAACACCACTCGTCCGTCCGACTGCTGACATTAAGCAAGCAGGTCTGCCTTGAAAACAACTCTCGCGCCGTCATGCAAGCGCCATCCGTTTGTGCGCCTGTTGACATTGATATGTGGCTCGGTTAGCCTGGTCGGCACCCGCTATTTATACGTGGTCAAGCCACCAGCAAGATCCGCAACAAACATTCGCTCCCAATCTTCTTTATCCACCATGCTCATCATGGCCTTGAGCTCGAAAGCACCGTGGGACAACCTCTTCGTTGAACTGAAGCAACAGTAAATGTCTCTAACGTATCTATATTTTTTATTTTTTCCATGTTATTATAATATAAAATATAAATACTTTTTATAGCAAAAAAAGGACTAACCTATTAATTCAGTGCCAATCTTGCAGTTGTTGTTTTCTGCATGTTTTTAGTTTTCTAGAAAATTCATATATAAAGAGGTCAAAAAAACTCAGAGGATTTAATATATATTTTTCGGTCACGAAGGTTCTAGAAACTGTCGGGACGTGCCAGGGGGCCAGCCAAGGGCCACACTCGACCGGGGGGCCACCCGCACGGCGAGGCTGCGTGGGTCCCCCGTGCACCGCCTGTAGCCCATTTTTCTACCTACAAATTTCATATTTCGTGAAAACCTACGAGCAGATTTTCTTTGTTTTTTTCGCCGCCGCAAATTCTGTTCTGAGGAGGTTTGATCTGTAGGCCTGTTATGGCACTCTGTCGAAGAGGGAATCCATAGTCAAAGATTTCTTCATTAACCTTGCTGCCTGCATGAACATGTGTGAGTAGTCTCTTGAGGACGTTAGGCTCCATAAGAGTAGCCATATGACATCCTCTCTCCCTTGTGATTCAATACAAAGTTCCCGTAAGCTCTCTCACATGATCGGGATCCATATGATATAATCGGTAGTATATGTTAAATTGTCACTTATGATCAAACTATTCATTGAAAACAATTGAATCTCTTGAGATTTTTGTTGTTGTACAGTTAAGTAGCTTTCTATTTTTTGTGATCCATTTGTCTACTTTGGCCAAGTTTGATGAGTGGTTTCTTAGGAAGGAGTTATGCGTCGTAGCAGGTTCATATCTTGCGGTGTTATATATCCCAGCTATAAAAGAAACAAGATACATACTGTGTTGTTGCCACTAATGATAAAACAATGATTTCTTTGACATATTTTGGATTACATGGCTAATTTGTTAAACATAAACAATTTTCTAACTATATGAATAGTTTTAAAAGTGCATTAAACATTATTTTGCACGAACATTTGTTTAAATGCGTCGGCCACATTTTTCATTGAATTGACATTTCTAAAATGCGGTGGACACTTTCTCTAGCACATGAATTATTTTAAATGCATCGGACATTTTCTAATTACATGATATTATTTTATAAATGTCTAAAAAAATGTAAGAACATGAATATTTTTAAAACATATTTCTAATTATATGAACAGTTTTTGAAAGTGCATCAAACACTACTTATCATATATTTTTTAAATGTGTTGAACACTCTTTTCATTATATGTACATGCTTTAAATGTGGTGACCACTTTCTTACTACATTATTTTGTTTAAATCTCCGAACACTTTTTAATTACACTAATATTTTTACTACATAAATATATTTTTAGTCACATGAATATTTTTTTAAATGCTTTATTTTTCTTACATGGACATTTTGTAAAAAAAATCGAACACACTTTAAATTATATGGGTATTGTTTTAGAATATGAAAAGAATCCGAATTGATTTAAAGCACATGAACATTTTCTAAATATGCAATAAATATATTCTAGAACCCGCTATGATTTTTTAGATCATTTTCTATTCTTTTACAAAATTATTAAAACAAAAGTATTTCCGAAATATTGTAACATTTGTAGAACTAGAAAAACAAAACTCGTCCATTTATGAAGGCACCTGGACGGGCCCAAGTCGCGCCTCCATTCAGGCGAGGCATAGAATGAAGCGATAGATAGAGGCAGACAGATGTTTTTCTGCTTTATTTTTTTACTTTTCTTCATTATATTCCAAATGTCCTCAATGAATATATTAAAAACTTAGTACATCAAACATACGAGAGAGCAGTTGCTATCCAAGCATTTCAAAAATGTTACATGTGTATAGAGAAAATGTTTTCATGTATACAAGAAATTGCAATTTGTATGAAAAAAATGGTCATGAATTTTGAAAAATGTTGATCGAACATTAAGAAAAATCATAAACAAGTATATAATTTTTTTAATCATGCATTTGAAAATGATAACATGTATAGATAAAATGTTAACCATGTATTAAAAAGTATTAATATTGTATTTGAAACATGTTAAAAAACATATACAAAATGTTAATATTTGTATATAAAAATGTTGAGCATGTATTTGAAAAATAGTAAACAGGTGTAATATTTATTATAAAACATGTAGTACAAAATGTATTAAATTTATACCAATGATGTAAAATATGTATGGAAGAAAGTAGACACAAAAAAAATTAGTTTCCAAAGGATGTCAACCATAGATTTAAAAAGTGTTAAATGGGTATCTAAAAAATGATTATGTTGTATACGGAAAATGTTAAATGTGTATGAAAAAATGTTAGCATCTGTTGAATGAAAATTAAAACGAATGAAAAAGAAAGTGACAACCGAATAAAATGGTGCAAAAGACATAAAAAGAGAAAACCGTAAGATAATCAAACAAAAACAAGAAGAACCATGGAACCCAATAAAGAAATAAAGAAAATGAAGAAAGCTGGAAAAGAAAAATAAATTAAAATTAAAAACAGTAAGGAAGAAAGAAAAAAAATTACAGGCATGGAAAATTGAGATAGAAGCAAACCAACCAAAGAAAAATAATCAAAAGGAAAAATTAATGAAAACTAATTAAGCAACAAATAAAACCTGTGAATAATACTTAATAGGGGAAAAAGTATTGGAAAACTAGAAAAACAAAGAAGATAATTGAAGTTGCAGAAAAAGCAAGGTATAAAAAAAATAGAAAATGGAAAAAAAGATCTAAAGAAAAGAAAACATGGGAAAAAAGATAGGAAAGAGAATACAAGAAAAGGAAAAGGCGGAATCCAAAAAAATAATCAGACAAAGTGAACCTGAAAAACTGGCCGAAGTAGTGAAAAAACGAAATAAAAAAGCACACATACATATAAAAGAACGAACACGTTGCTACAGTAATGGACCAACCCGTTACCGCTGCGCTTCAGGTGAGAGAAGTGATAGTCACGCGACAAGCGGGATATAGTTCCGACGCCTTTATTTAAGGCATGTATAATTGTTGATAAGATAGTTTTATCTAAAGACTTGTATTTAATTTAAAGATGATAAAAAAAAATCTAGAATGGATCATCTCTTAGCCTTATCTTCAATAAATAGTTATTTCTAAAAATATGGTGAGACATATTATGATAAGAGATCACCTTTTGTTTTTTCTTAAATAAAAAAATACAAACTTTTTTTATGAGTTCTCTCTCTTCCATCTCATCATTTATTCTATGTGACACTTATAAGATAGCAACATTATACATGTCCTTACCCCTTGAGGTAGCTAATGTGATCTTGTACGGAAGCGCTACGACTGAAATAGTTGTTGGAGTAATCGCGTTGAAAGAAATAAATGAATCGGTGGGTGTTCTCTCTGCGGGCCTTGGCAGTAGTAGATCATGTTCGAGACAAACCATTTGCTAGACGGAGCTACAACAAAACTCACTCCATTCACGAGCTCAGAATATTTTCTGAGTGAGAAAAAACATCAACTTTAAAACTAACTTCAACCCGAGCTCGTTCATTCATGTACGTGGTTGCTCGGGTGTGTGCCGCGTGTCGGCGTTCTGAGAAAGGGGTACTTAGACTTGCCTGCCCGCGGCTCAGGGCGTGGCCTAGTTCAACAAGCCAAGCACGACCCAGCGCGACTCCACTGAAGACAAGGCCCTCGCGATAGCCCCGAGCTCGCGAGGGAAGCAACACCAAGACCCGCGAGGAATAGGCCTCCCAGGCCCTCTCTGGAGCGGCGAAGATCTCTATGCAACGCTTGGTCTCGGGAGGCCAAGGATGACGCAAGGTGGGCCAGGCGGGCACCAGCGCATCAAACATGGCAGTTTCTCCTTTGGTGCAAAGGGGGCAAGGACGTGCGCGGGTTCCTAAAGCTCCCCCCAAAGGTTTCCATTCCGGTGCAACGAGACCAAGACCACGAGCCTGCAGGACAGATGTCATCGCTGAGCCCACCACTGTATCACCAATAGCTACTTTGCAGGCGAAGACCTCCTTTCGTCAGGATAAGGGTGTACCCCTTGTCCCCCTTCGAATTTGGCAGTTGTGAGATTCCTTCCCGACATAGCGATAAGGGAAGAGGACCCGAGCCACTATAAATAGAGTCTAGGCTGCTCCGTAGAGGGGGGGGGGGACAGAAGGCAAACTATCAGAACGCCCTCGCGAGGCAACTCACCACTATACTAGTCCATCCACAAACCTCCTCGTGAGGCAATCCACCAAAGCAGGAGTAGGGTATTACGCTTTGCAGCGGCCCAAACCTGGTTAAATCCTCGTGTGCAATCTTCTCCCTCGTCATCGTGCGAGTTCATCGAGCTAGGCTACCGTGTTGTGAGATTCGAGGGGCGAGGCTGTTGGGGATCTTCGCACATGCCCCTGTGTTCGAACTCCTTTGGGTTTTGCGGAGCCCGAAATCCGACATTTGGCGCGCCAGGTAGGGGGTGTTGAAGTCTTCTTCTGGCCTCGCTCTCTCTCGGCTTCACCGCTCTGATGTCTGACGCCCGCTAGGCCCGCGCCGAGAGCCATGCCTCCCGCGTCGCCCAGACTACACCCCGTGGGCCGCGTCGTTGTGCGCCGGTCCGCCTTTCCTGTGGCCAACACCGCCACGGGCCCGAAAGCCCACGAGCAGTAGGACTAGTCTCAGCCGGTCACCGCGCGGCGCGACGGCCGTATCGCTACCCCGTCGATCGTTCTAGCTACAGGGTCGTCCTCCCACGCTCGTATGGGCCAACACGTGGGGCGGGCGCACTCGCCATGGCGCGAGAGCTGTTGCGCTACCGCCCTGTCCCTGACCGCCATGATGACTGGCTCGGGTGCATTGCAGAGCTCGTCAGTGCCGCCTACGACGCTTCGACGCTCTTCTACTCGCTCTGGCCCCAACCCGCTCTGGTAGATGACGTGTCCCGTGATGCACCGCCTCCTCCTCCCCAGCGCAACGCCGACCCCGAGCCTAGGCGTGAAGCACGCCCACACGACCATCCGCGCGGGCACCAGGCGAGGGCGAGAGATGAAGTAAGCTGCCAGGTGGTGCCACGGCCCCGCGCTGACGTGAGCGCACTCCCGCACCTCTGCATCAACGTCGTGATCGGGCGCCCCTTGAAGTGGCCGCATAGGAGCGTCAAGACCGCATCCTTCCCGTGCGCGCGGCACCCACGGGTCCAGTGGGTTGCCGCGCCATCGCCCTGAGCTACATCTGGCCGTATGGCCCTGCAAGTTCAAGATTGACTTACCTCCTTGCTAGGACGACACCCTAGATCCTGCTGAGTTCCTACTGCTCTACTCACTGAGCATCCAGTCGGCCGGTGGAGATGACAAGGTCATGGCAAGCTGGTTCCCCATGGCACTCAAGGGTGATGCGCTCTTCTGGATCCTCAACCTCCTGGAGGGGTCGATCACCTCTTGGTATGACTTGCGTAAGCGTTTCTCTGCCAACTTCCAAGGCAGCCACGATCGCGCACTCACCGTGAGCGATCTGCGACATGTGAAGCAGCAGGAGAAAGAGACCCTACACAAGTTCATATAACGCTTCACGGCTGTCCGCCTCAAGATCCCGAGGGCATCAGATGAGGTTGTCATCTCCGCGTTCACTTACGGCGTCAGGGACCTCAGGATGAGGGAGGAGCTCGCCATCAACGACAAAGTGAGCTCAGCCCTGGAGATGTTCAATCTGGCGAACAAGTGCGCGAAGGCCGAAGAGGGCCGCCTCTCGCTCCGCGAGCTCCCGGAGGCGAAACCATAAGCGAAGACCAAGACCAAGGAGGCTAAGCGCAAGGCCCCCGCGGTGCTCGCGGTTGAACCTGAGGTGAAGCGTAGCCGAGACGAGGAACCCCCCGCGGGAGGGCGATCGTTCTACATCTTCCATGGCACCAACAACCACAACACTATCGACTGTCAGGAGCTCAGGATGGTCCATGACGAGCATTTCGGCCGGCGCCCTGGGCGTAGCGACCGTGGCTATGGACGCGATGGAGGCCGCAGCAGAGGCCGTTGGGACAATCGGGAACTGCGTCAGGAGTGGCGAGACCGGCCTCGGGAGGACCGTTGGCGCGACGAACCTCCGGAAGGGTCGAGTCGTGGCCAGCCTCGCGAGGCCTGCCCCCCTACCGCCGCCACCCAGAAGGATGGAAGATGACAGGCATGACGACGGGGCTAGGGGCTTCCAGGAGATCAGGGCAATAGCTTGCATCTTGGATGGCGCCCAAGCCCCATCATTGAACCACATCTTCAAGCAGTTCACATGGGAGGTGAACGTAGCTCTCCCGAAGCCCGAGGCTGTGCGCCCCCTCAAGTGGTCCCAATGCGCAATCACCTTTTACTCAAGGGATCAACTCAAGTGTTCAGCCATGGCGGGCGCGCTCCCCATGTTGTGCACGCCTACCATCAGCAATGTCCTCGTCACCAAGACCCTCATCGACGGCGGCGTGGGGCTCAACGTCCTCTCCATTAAGACGTTTTGAGATTCTCTAGGTGCCGTACGACCAGCTCATGCCAACCAAGGCTTTCTTAGGAGTAACTGACGGCTCCACGGTCCCCATCGGGTAAGTGCACCTGCCCGTCACCTTCGGCGGGCGCAAGAACTACCACACTGAGCTCATCATCTTCAACGTCGCCCACATCCACCTCCCGTACAACACGATCCTCGGGTACCCAACCCTCGCCAAGTTCATGGCGGTGACCCATCATGGCTACTACGTCCTCAAGATGCCGGGGAGCGGCGACGTCATCACCGTCGCCTGCGATGAGAAGGACGCCGTTTGCTCCCTCGAGCGCGCTTATCGTGCCGCAACGTCCGAACACTCAGACGAAGAGGGAGATGTCCTGCCTCGCGAGGACGTCCCCAGGAAGAAGAAGCAGCTCCTCCCCAAGAGGCACCAGGGGCTGGGACCTCTAAGGACGGGGCCTCAGGAAGGCATGCATAGGAAGGCACGCTCGGTGCCTCCCTTGGGTCAGGCTCGAGGGCTTCCATCCGAAAGACTACCGACCAAGCCGGTGAGAAAAGGAAGGCGTTCGGGCACAACTTGGAGGCGTGTTCCGGCGTGCATCTAACCAAGTCGGGAGCACGGCGTGAGGCTCCAAGATCGCGAGAATCCATCACCAGAGCAATCGAGGAGCTTCAGGAAGCACGGGCCGCGCGGGACGGGAGCTACCCTGCACCACCCGCTGCAGTTGCCATCGTCGGCTCGGGTGACATGCCGCTTGTCTGCGTCAATGTACCCAGGATCAACAGGGCCGCATCTCAGGGCATCTTCTGGCCGACACATACCGGTCATGATGGGGTCTACCCGTGCAACTACGTCCGCATGCCCTTCGGCCTGGCAAACGCGAGCGCCACCTTTCAGCGCCTCGCTCGGGCCATGCTCACGCCTTACGGGGCTAGGCGCAGCAAGGAGTTGGAGGAGGAGCCAGGGCCGAGCGAGTGCCCCGAGCCTCGGGAGGCGCCGGGCTCATGAAGGCCAAGTTCATGGAGACACAAGGTCAGGCTACGATGGCTACTTCGGCGCTTCAAGTCATTGCCGCCAGGTGACTTTTTGGTTCGTGCTAGGTAACCTTTTGGTTTCGATCAGTTTGAGGGCACCCACTGGGCTGCATTATCCTCAGGCGGTCAGGGTTCATCCCCGCAGCCGCGTCGTTTATGCATATGTCAGCACCTTTCATGCATATGATCTATTGCCTAACATTCCAACCTACCTGCACGGTGCCTCGCCACCATGAAAGTTGCCGCGCCCTAATGATCCTGCCTTCGACCGCCTCATGATTTAGGGCCGACACGAGGACTCTGCTGGGGTCCGTCCCTATAGCATTGATCCAAGTGGTCGAGCTCTGTCTTGTGGGCCAGTCCCGTGCACGTCACCTCCCGTGGCCCTTGGTGCTCTGTGCTCGCGTGAGCTAATCGGGAGCGGGTGAGTCAGGGCATGCGGCATGGTTCCTACAACCATAGTCGACCTTTTGCCGCCATGGAAGCCACGCGCCGGGTGTTTTCTTCTCGGAGTTGTCGCATGAGAAGACTAGGCACGACATCTGTGCTCGGGTTCGTCCTTGCAGCGTCGACAAATCCAGTGGCTAAGATGTGTCTAGCGGGCCGGCCCCGTTCACGTCGCCTCCTGGGGTCATTGGTGTTTGGCCTTCTCATGCGATGGCCCTTGGAAATCTATTGGGCGTAGGTTTCTTAAAATCTACACGACCTCGGACGGGGCTTTCTACTGGAAGACTCAGGCGCAACCCGGCTTTGAGGTAGGGCCTCGCAAGGCCAGAGCCGCCTACTGTGCAGGCCACACATACGAACTTAATGGGCTGTACACGCCTGGGGGGCTCAGGAGCCGCCCCCCATTCTCACGCCCAAGTGGAAGCCCCATGCTCTGTGCTGGCTGACGACATGGTCCTCCAATGACTATGCCCACGCAACATGGAAGCCCTATGCTCCGCGCTGGTGGATAAACAACTGAGGGCGCCCCCGCGGCTGCATCCAACCTCAGGAAGGCCGCTCACGGACCTGTCTCGCTGCATTCCCTTGGGATGCTCGTGTGAGGGGGCTACGACCAGGCCAAGCCTGGAACACGCCTCCTACCAGGTCATCGAAACCTGGTCTTCACGCACCCCTCTCAGGAAAAAGTCGTCGATGAAAGGTATGGGAGCTGCTCATATGTCAAGGGGGACTCCTGAGCATCAGGACTTAGGATCCTCACTGGTCACGTAGCCCCTCACCCCTTGGCACCGTCCTGGTGATCCGGACGCTCCAACGGCGGTTGAGGTATGAGCAGGACCGACTCCTGCCGATGTAGAGCTCAAAGTGCTCCAAATCCCCAAGTCAACCCGGTCTTCACTATGTTCCCTTCCTAAGGGCTACTTGTACGTCAAGGGGGACTCCTGAGCATCATGACTCAGGAGTCTCACTAGTCACGTAACCCCTCACCCCTTGGCACCGTCCTGATGATCCGGACGCCCCAACGATGGCTGAGGTATGCGCGGGACCGGGCCCTGCCGACGTAGAGCATTACAACAAGCAGGAATGAAACAGGGCGAAGAAAAGCAACCACATAATTCAACAGTTATTACAAGCATCGAATGTCTCTGAAAATGCAAACAAGTCTAATGCCTCCGCGAGGCACGATGAACGTTACAGGAAAGGAACCAGGAAGAGGAGCTAAGAAGAGTTGGCGCCACCGCTCGCCCCGATCGTGGGGAGCTCATCATCGGCATCACTGCCATCATTCTCACCACTAACCCCCGCAGCTACATGAGGAGGGGGAACAACAATGCTGGTAAACCTCTTCACCAACGCCTCCACGACGCCATCCACGACCGTCGCCGTGGCAACGCGAACCGCGGGATCAACCAGGCAGATCACAAAGTTGAAGTCAAAACTCGGCTCGCGAATGAAGAGGTGGCTGAAGGCGTGCGTCGCGGCCTCTCAAAAGAGGTCGCGACACTCACTCTCCAAGACTCCCTACACCCTGGCTATGGCACCCTCTAGGGCCTCAATGAGCTTTGAAGAGAGCCCCGCGAAGCTGCTCTCAGGAGCGACCAGGGGCTCCGTAAAACCTCCCCGGTGGATGGAGTGAAGTGCTTGGTGGAACCTGAGTTCGACGGAGGGGAGGGCATTGAGCTCTACGGCCTTCCTCTACTCACCCGTGACAAGGGCCTTTTCCCTGGAATCGAGCTGAGCCTGCCCCGCACCTACTTCCCCCTTCAGCGCGTCCAGGTGCTCGCATTCCGTGGCTTGGTCAGCCACCGCCTTGGACAGCATGGAGTCATGGTCGGCGAGCTTGGCCTCGCAGGTCGTGAGGTCTTCCTCCCACTAGCGAAGCTGGTTCGCAAGCGCGGTCCTCTCCTCTTGAAGAGCCTTCAGGCGGACCTCCACCTCGTCACAGCGCTTCACAGCAGACGCTACGTTAGCCCGTGTCGCGTCGCGGGCGGTTATGGCTAAAGCAGCCTCCTTCTTGCTTTTAGTCATGGCGGCCTCGGCTTGGCCCCAAACCGCCACGACAAAGGTGCCGGCCTCGAGCCACCCGGAGAGGAGCCCCAGGCATCCCTTCGCGAGGCGATCATCAACGCCCTCAAGGGCGTTCCGGACCTGACCCAGAGCGACGTGGGCCCCAACCAGCATGCCAGGGCCGCACAATGGAAGCATCAGGGCCTGGTATAGAGGTGGCGTTTGCGAGACCGCAGGAGTCGCCTCCAGGGCGGCAGGAGCATGAGGAGTAGAAAGCACCGGGGGCTACGCTGCAACCACATGCAAGGAAGCTATGGAGAAATCTACGACCGGCTGGCCCTCAGGGCTGGCTCCTCAGACAGCGGCGTCAATGCGCCCCCAAGGGCAGAAATGGCCGCCCCAACAAGCATTGGGGGCTCCGCGGTTGTGGCAGGGAGAGTCGCCCTGCGATCCCCCTCACCCGTGACATCTAGCGCCTCGTCGGGCATCGGCAGGGCACCAGGAATGGGCGTTGTGTCGGAAAGCGCCTTCGGCTTGACGCCCTCTTTCTTCTTCCTCATCTTCGGCGCAGCAGCACCCCTGGTTACCAAGCAAAGGAAGGATCATCAGCACGTGAGCCACCGACAAGCGGCCGAAGCTAAACATGATTACTTACTCTTCGACAACGACCCACTTCCTCTTCTTCTTCACCTTGACGACGACGGTAACGCCCCCACCCTCACCCGAGAGGGCGGCACCGCATGAGAGAGCAGGGGCGCTATCCGGACGGGCCATGGCCGGAGAGGCCGCTTCGGCCCCAGACACGTTCGTCTTGCCCACAGGCTGCAGTTCGGATGGGGGCAAGGCGGGCGCTTCAGCTACCTTGCCGGTATGGGCAAGGCACACCGGAGGTGGCCCGGCCCCGCGTTTCTTGGGGGCCGCCTGGCCAGCGGACCGAGAAACACGAGGGATGGGACCCGGACCCTTGAGAACCCTGCCGAAACGCAGAGGACTTGCAGCTAAAGCTTCATCGACATCATCGTCATCTTCGAAGCCGCGCTGGAGTTCGCTTCGCGACGGAGGGGACACTTCCTCTGGGTTGTCATCTGCTGTCTCCTCCGAGTCCTCCCCGCCCGCGGTGTCGGCGGTGGACACCGCCACCAGGGAACCAGGACCCTCGGCCGAGGAGAGACCAATTCATCAAAGGTGGGCATTGCAGCGACCAGATCATCCTTGTCGTCATGGCAATACAAAGGGGTGTTGGCGTCGGGAAGGTATCCGGGGTTGCCATTGAGCAGGGTCGTCATAGCCCTGCTCAGCTCCCCGGGGGTCAGGCGAGCGGACCGAAGCCTGATGTCGTCGCCACTGCCCTGATAGTCCCACAAGGGCCTCGAGTGAGACTGGAGGGGTGCCAGACTCCGCGTCAAGAACTCCTTCACTATCATTCCCCAGGTCAGCTTCCTGGCGTTGATATCGCGAGAGATCTGCTCCAGGATGGGCCTGGCCTGGGGATCGGAGAGCTTTGCGGAGCTCCACGCGAGAGTCTTCTCCGGCAACCCCTTCGGAAGGTCCAGGCGGGAGTTGACGCTCTTGAGGTCTAGGAAGACCCAACGACGCCTGAAGTTCTCCACCTTCTTCCCGACCTTCAAGAGCAGGTTCCCGCTCTGGACCATGATGAAGGAGACGCATGCCGACCGCTGAGCATCGCCGTGAAGCCGCAAGCTGAAGAAATGACGAAAGAGGGCCACCAAAGGCTTCACGCCTACGAAAGCCTCGCAGTAAAAGGCAAAGACGGACAAGAGCATGATGGAGTTAGGTTGGAGATGAAGAACCTGGATCCCGTAGTGCTCAAGGATGGCGGTGAAGAACTCAGAAAAAGGCGGAACGAGCCAAGAGAAGACGCTATGGAGGAAGAAAGGGTAGGCAAACTTGGCCAGACACTACTTCTCTATGGAGCCGCACCATATCAAGGTCCGCCCACACTCATTGGTCTCGTCCGCCGTCAACGGGAGCATCGGGGTGAGGTCTTGATCCTTGGCTATGGTGGACTCCGAGAGCGCCGGTGAGATAGGAGTGGAAGACGAGCTCTAGGCCTCAGGTTTCAACTTGCCGGTGGGAGCCATTAAGAAGTGCTTGGGGCCGATGGAGCAAGAAGAAAGACGGTGTAGTGCTGAGATCTGGAGAGGTTTTCACAAGGCCAGAGATCTGGAGGAAGGAGCAGAAGTGCGGGAGAGGAAAGCAATAATGGCTCAATGTTGGATGATAGGCTTTTGTCGATTCGGGCAGTTGCCGAAGAGGCATGGGATCGAGGACGCCCGTAACCAGTCGCACACCGCACGCCAGACCTGGTCCACGAACAATGAGGGCCCGCGGCACTCCGGGTCGCCTCCTTCGGCCTCACATTGAAGCCAACCCAAGCACGCCTTGTGCTCGGGGGCTACTATTAGCGTTTCGGGAATGGGGGTACCCAGACTTGCTTGTCCGCGGCCCAGGGCGTGGCCCACTTCAACAAGACAAGTATGGCCTAGCACGACTCCACTCAAGAAAAGGCCCTCGCAATAGCCCCGAGATCGCGAGGGAAGCAACACCAAGACCTACGGCAGAGATCTCTATGCAACGCTTGGCCTCGGGAGGCCAAGGATGACACAAGGCGGGCCAGGCGAGCACGAGCGCGTCAAACAGGGAAGTTTCCCCTTCGGTGCAAAGGGGGCAATGATACGTCTCCAACGTATCTATAACTTTTGATGATGACATGCTATTACATTATCCGTTTTGCATGTTTTATATGCATTAATATGCTATTTTATATTATTTTTGGGACTAACCTATTAATCTAGAGCCAAGTGCCACTTTCTGTTTTTTCCTTGTTTTTGAGTTTTGCAGATATGGAATATTAAACGGATTCCAAACGGAATAAAACCTTCGGAAGGAATTTTTCTGGAAGGAAACAGGTTATACAATCTTGGAGTGCACACAGGGGAGGTGCCAGGTGTAGGATCGAAAGTAGGTCTAGAGGGGGGGTGATTAGACTACTTGACCAAATAAAAATATACTTTTTCCCAATTTTAATTCTTGGCAGATTTTAGCATTCATAGTATGTCAAGTACACCCTACACATGCATGTCTAAGAGTATAGTAGCGGAAAGTAAAGACATTGCACATGTAAGTAAAGAGAGGGTAGGAAGAGCAAACGCAATTAGCGACACGGTGATTTTTCCCGTGGTTCTGATAGGTGGCGCTATCGTACATCCACGTTCATGGAGTCTTCAACCCACAGATGGTAACGATCGCGAGAGTCCACGGAGGGCTCTACCCATGAAGGGTTCCACGAAGAAGCAACCTTGACTATACCATGACCGCCTACATCCACGGAGGAGTAGCCTTATTCGGGGTAGATCTTCACGAAGTAGGCGATCTCCTTGCCCTTACAAACTTCTTGGTTCACTCCACAACACAAAATAGGAGGCTCCCAAGCGACACCTACCCAATCTAGGAGGCACCACCCTCCAAAAGGTAATAGGCTTGATAATGTCGATGAACTCCTTGCTCTTGTGCTTCAAGATGATAGAATCCTCAACACACAATCACTCTCTCACAGATATGGCTTGGTAGAAGAGATGGGATTGGTGGAAAGAAACTTGGGGAGGCTAGAAATCAAGATCCATATGGTTGGAGTGGAAGATCTCGACCTCAACACAAGGGTAGGTGGTTCTCTCTCAAAAAACTGATAGGATAGGTATGAAATGGTTCTGAGTGCTTCTCTTTCGAGTAGGTGGTGGTGGAGGGGTATATATAGGCATCCCCAAAAATCCAACCGTTACACACAATAAGTCAGACTCGGTGACACCGATGTGTTAATCTCGATGGTACCTAAGTGACTAAAAGGTGGCAACTTTTGAATCTCGGTGAGACCGATATAGGAATCTCGGTTGCACCAATAAGGTGACCAACGGTCAGAATGCTCAATCTCGGTGACGTCGATTTGACAATCTTAGAGGGACCAAAACTGTGAACTTGCGTAATAGAAAGTTGACAGCCTGAACTCGGTGGCACCGGTATGGAATCAGTTGGACCGAAGTGGCTAGGGTTTGGCTGAGTCTGTCTAGGGTTTGGAATCGGTGGCACCAAATGTGGAATGTTGGTTGCACCGATTTTGAGTATTTGGCTTAGGACTGACTTTGGTGGGGGAGTTTGTGGGTGTCTTTGGTGACTATCACTTGTGCACGTATGAGCATTTTGTTCACCAACAAAACCTTACCCCTTTTAATAGTATTGGCTTTCCTATGGACTCAAAGTGATTTCTCACAAATATAAAATGTAGAGTCCTCTTGCTTGAAGCTTTGCCAATCCATTTCTTTGCATGTTGGGGTATTCCACAATCTCTTTTTGCCAACCCATCATTGAAGTTTTCCTGAAACATACTTGATGGAAACATTATTTCAATGACTTGTATGTTGTTATAAATTTCCAAAACCACCAAGGGAGCAAATGTGCTTTTAATCTCCCCCTTTTTGGTAATTGATGACAACATATAGATCAAAGCTTCGACATATGATATAACTAATGAATGTAATCGTCGCTTTGAGAAGTATGTGATAAGCAAGAGCTCCCCCTAAATTTGTGCATTGTTTTTAATCTGCGTTTGAGTGCTAATGCACAATTGATTAGGTACATGGGGCACTTCTTCCATGTCACATACATCTTGGTGGTGTGCGAGAATAATTAGAGTGAACATCATAGCACAACACAATCAAGCAATGTAGAAAGATCATCTCATGAAGCATTAAGATGATAGGAAGTAGTAGCATCACACAAAAAGTGTAACACAAGCAACCAAAAGACAATTGTTTTTGAAAAGTAATAAACACCAAAATGCTCTCTCACTCGGAGCCTAAAGATCTATATACACTTCTCCCCCTTTGGCAACAGTTACCAAAAAGTTCAAAGGCATATGTCTAAGAGTTCTTGGGCTGATCTCCTCCGGTTGTTGATGAAGGAGTCGAGAGAACAATGTTGGCGAAGATCTCTGCAGATGTCGTGGATGGAGTTGGAGTGGCAGCTGGAGGAACTGGAGTTGATGGAGCAGGAGCTGAGGTGACAACAACAGGAGCTGATGAAGAGGGCCTCAAGTCTGGAGCTGGCATAGTGGCTGATCTGCCCTGAGTAGGAAACCGTGTGCCTGTTCTGAGAGGTGATCCATCCATCCTCCTCCTCCTCCTCCTCATCTGAAGTAGTGTGAGGAAGAGGCACTGAGTCAACTTCCTTCTGGAGCTCTATGACTGTCTTAGTCAGCCTGTCCACCTTATCATTAAGGGTCTTGATCCTAGTTTCAAAGATCCTCACAAGACTGTTCTGGTTGCCCAGAATCCCCTTAATGTCCATTTGCATGCCCTGAACTGATGGTATCAACAGATCCGTTTGCTCATTTCTGGATCTAGGGACTTGAGCACTAGTGGCTCGAGCTTCCTCTGCCTCTGCCTGAGCTGTAGCAGATGTGGGATGATCTGGGTCCATCATCACAACGTTATACTCAAGATCTGGCTGTAGGGGAAAATGGGGATTGTCAAGAGAAAATATGTGCTTCTCAAGCTGAGAATTGATGAACATATGGACATAGGGTGCATAGCAGCAAGAGCGCTTCTGATCAGCAGCAACCCTCTTGACTGTCTCAACAATCAAGTCCATGAATCTGATCCTGGTGAGTCTGTCAAGGTGGATCAACATGTTGATGGAGTAGCCTCGGATCATCTTGTCTCTCCTGACTTGAGCATCAAAGTATGCCTCAAAATGGTGTTCCTGGTGCGGAGGCCAGCTTGTAGAAAGTAGATTGATCCAAGCTTGTGAGATTGCACTTTGTTTACAGGGATAGGATTATACATATCCTTCATGGCATTGTGGTTCACCTTGGATTCTGTGTATACATCCAAGTCTTCATCCTGAACCTCTAGGACTCCTAGAAGTGCAGCCCATTCATCAACTCTGGACTCATATCTTGCTCCTTCTGTCATCCATACAATCCTACCATCTCCATAGAAATGTGCAGTGGAGTAGAATTGCATGATCATTTTGTCATTCCATGCAGTAAATTCTCTGCCAACAAACTCATCCAAACCAGTGCAGTGGAAATTATCTTGGACACTTGGAAAATAGTCCTCATTCTCCTTAATGAATTTCCAGTCAACATATCTCATGTCACTCACAACTGGACTCTTGTCAAAAAGCACAGTCTCATAGAAATCATGTTGCTCTTTGGTATAGAATCTATAGTCCACATCTGTCTTCTTCCTTTGGGCATATGGATCAATAGCTATCCATGCCCCCAAACCTAAGTCCTTCCTCTTCTTAATATCTTCAGCAAGTGCATAGCTGGCATTATGTACTAGAAGGTGTGGTCTATGTTTCATCAAGGTTGTCAAGTCATCATCATTCTCAACTGTGGAGGTAGTTCCCTTGTTCTTTTCAGAAGCTGGAATCTGCCTGGATGTCCTCTTAGGCTTTTCAGCAGCAGCCTTCTGGGATTTTGTGCTCTTGAATGTGCCAGACTTGGGCATAACATCAGCTAGAAGTTTCTTGGCCTTCTTCTTGGGAGGAGCCTTTGCAGCTGGCTCTTCCTCCTCTTCAGCGGCAGCTGCCTCCTCTGGATCTTCATACATAGATGTAGGCTTACCAGTAACATGGATTATCCTCTTTCTGGCCTTCTCCTTCTCCCCTGCCTTCTTCGGCATAGTCTTCTTTGGGGGTTCAATGGTCATTGTAGCTCTAGCACTCTCAAGTGCTCTCATAACTTCAGGAGGTGCATATGATTTGCTGACCACCCTCCTAGAAGAGCTGGCCTCATTTGTTGACTTCTTGGCAGCCTTCTCTTTCTTCTTGGCAAGAAACTCCTCTGGCACAAAATCTCAATCTTCCTCATTTGAATTTAGCTTCTTCTAGCCCTAGTGGCAGCCTTGGGCAACCCATGGGAGCTTGGGGTGCCTGGGTCTGAAAAAGAACTAGGCTCAGGGCTAGTGCGTGAACTCATGTCAACACCCTGCTCTGGCAAATTCTGACTGTCTGACCTTGACATGTTGACCCTATGAATAGAGTATAAAAGAGTGGAATAGGATAAGTCATCACAAAATATTCAGCTGTATTTTGAAAGTTTGAACAAAAAATTATAGATGTAGTTCACTTCAAAATTGGATTTCAGTGTCACCGAGTCAAACATTTCGGTGCTGTCGAGACTCACAAAACCCTTAACCAAAACTTTGCAACAGTTTCGGTTAGACCAAAAACTGTCACTCGGTCTCACCGAGTTCTGTCCTCAGTAGCACAAAAAGGCAATCAGTGGAACCGATTTTTCTAACTTGGTATTATTGGGGAACGTTGCATGGGAAACAAAAAATTTCCTACGCTTCACCAAGATCAATCTAGGAGATGAGCATCTATGAGAGGAGAGATTGCATCTACGTACCCTTGTAGATCGCTAAGCGGAAGCGTTAAAGAAATGCGGTTGATGTAGTCAAACGTCTTCACAATCTGTCCCACAATCTCATCACGAGCCATCTCGCGATCTCATCATGAGCCGTCCCGCGATCCCATCGTGGTCCTTCCGATCTAGTGCCGAACGGATGGCACCTCCGCGTTTAGCACACATACAGCTCGATGATGATCTCCACCTCGTTGATCCAGCAAGCAAGGGTGGAGAGGTAGATGAGTTCTCCGATAGAACAATGGTGTGGTGGCGGTGGTGGTGAACTAATCCTGCATGGCTTCGCCTAAGCACCGCAGAACTAATCTAGAGGAGAAACAGGTCTAGAGGAAGAAGAGGGCAACACGTGGCAATTAGGGTTGGGGCTGCCCTCAAAAACCTTTAGTATATATAGGAGGGAGGGGTGGGAGGAGGCTCCCTAGGGTTTCCCCTAGGACTTGGCCGCCGGCCAGGGTGGTGGAGTCCACCTCCTACAAGAGGTGGGGCGCCGGGAGGAGTCCTAGTCCAACAGGGACTCCTCCCACCTCCACCTTTTCCTCCTCTTTGGGCGCATGGGCCTTATGAGGCTATCTTCCCAGCCCACTAGGGGCTAGTGCACCACATATTGGGTCCATGTGGCCCCTGGGGTGGGTGGTCCCCTCCTGATGGACCCCCGGAACCCATTCGTCACTCCCGGTACACTACCGGTAGTGCCCGAAACTTTTCCGGAACCCAAATGCCTCTTTCCTTTATATCAATCTTTACCTCCAGACTATTTCGGAGCTCCTTGTGACATTCGGGATCTCATCCAGGACTCCAAACAATCTTCGGTCACCAACATACATAACTCAATACTACCGAAACATCACCGAACCTTAAGTGTTCAGACCCTGCGGGTTCGAGAACTATGTAGACATGACCGAGACACCTCTACGGTAAATAAACAATAGCGGGACCTGGATGCCCATATTGATTCCTACATATTCTACGAAGATCTTTATCGGTCAAACCTCTATGTCAAGGATTCAGTTAATCCCGTATGATGTTCTGTTTGTTCTTCGGTATGTTACTTGCCTGATGTTCGATCATCGGTATCTCCATACCTAGTTCAACCTCGTTACCGGCAAGTCTCGTTACTCGTTCCGTAATACAAGATCCCGTGACTAACACTTTGTCACATTGCTTGCAAGGCTTGTTATGATGTTGTATTATCGAGTGGGCCCTGAGATACCTCTTCATCACACGGAGTAACAAATCCCAGTCTTGACCCATGCCAACTCAACAGACACCCTCGGAGATACTTGTAGAGCACCTTTATAGTCACCCAGTTACGTTGCAACGTTTGATACACACAAGGCACTCCTCCGGTGTCAGTGAGTTGCATGATCTCATGGTCATAGGAACATATACTCGACATGTAGAAAACTGCAGCAATAAACGGACATGATCACATGCTACGTTTATAGTTTGGGCCTTGTCCGTCACATCATTCTCCTAATGATGTGATCCCGTTATCAAATGACATATCATGTCCATGGCTAGGAAATCTTAACCATCTTTGATCAACGAGCTAGTCCATTAGAGGCATACTAGGGACATGGTGTTGTCTATGTATCCACACATGTATCTGAGTTTCCGATCAATACAATTCTAGCATGGATAATAAAAAATTATGATGAACAAGGAAATATGATAATAACTAATTTATTACTGCCTCTAGTCCATATTTCCAATAGTCTCCCACTTGCACTAGAGTCGATAATCTAGTCCACATCACCATGTGATTCGCATTGTTATGAATCTAACACCCAATGAGTTCTGGAGCTCAATCATGCTTTGCATGTGAGAGAGGTCTTTTAGTCAACGGGTCTACGACATTCAGAGCCATGTGTACTTTGCAAATCTCTATGTCATACTGTAGACACTGCTACCACACTCCACTTGGTTGCTATTCTAAATGGTTGCTCCACTATACGTATCTGGATTGCTACTAAGAGCCATCCGGATTAGTGTTAAAGCTTGCATTGACATAACTCTTTACGACGAACTCTTTATCACCTCCATAATCGAGAAACATTTCCTTAGTCCTTAAGTTACTAAGGATAATCTTGACCGTTGTCCAGTGATCCACTCCTGGATCACTCTAGTACCCCTTGACGGGCTCATGGCAAGGCATACACATGTGCAGTACACATCATGACATACTATATAGAGCCTATGTCTAAAGCATAGGGGACGACCTTCGTCCTTTCTCTTTCTTCTGCCGTGGTCGAGCTTTGAGTCTTACTCAACTTCACACCTTACAAATCGGGCAAGAACTCTTTCTCTGACTGATCCATTTTGAACTCTTTCAAAATCTTGTCAAGGTATGTACTCATTGGAAGTCTCACCAAGCATCTTGATCTATCTCTATAGATCCTGATGCTCAACAATTAGGTAGCTTTATCGAGGTCTTCCTTTGAAAAACTCCTTTCAAACAACCGTTTATGCTTTCCAGAAATTCTACATCATTTTTGATCAATAATATGTCAACCACATATGCTTATCAAAAATTCTATAGTGCTCCCACTCACTTTATTGTAAATACAAGTTTCTCATAAACTTTGTATAGACTCAAAAACTTTGATCACCTCATCAAAGCGTATATTCCAACTCCGAGATGCTTGCTCCAGCCCATAGAAGGATTGCTGGAGCTCGCACACCTTTTAGCATCCTTAGGACTGACAAAACCTTCTGGTTGTATCACATACAACCTTTCCTCAAGTAAACCGTTAAGGAAACGATGTTTTGACATCCATCTGCCAGATTTCATAATTGAAAAATGCAGTAACTGCTAACATAATTCCAACAGACTTTAGCATCGCTACGAGTGAGAAAGTCTCATCGCAGTCAACTCCTTGAACTTGTCAAAAACCTCTTTGTGACAAGTCGAATTTTATAAATGGTGACATTTACCATTAGCGTCTGTCTTCATCTTAAAGGTCCATTTGTACTCGACGACTTGCCGCCCAATGAGCAAGTCTATCAAAGTCTATAGTTGGTTTTCATACATGTATCCTTTCTCGGTTTTTTTGACCTCTAACCATTTGTCGGAATCCGGGCCCACCATTGCTTCTCCATAGCTCGTAGGCTCATCATTGTCCAACAACATGACCTCTAAGATAGGGTTGCCGTACCACTCAGGAGCAGTATGCATCCTTGTTGACCCACGAGGTTTGATAGTAACTTGATCCGAAGCTTCATGATCATCATCATGAACTTCCTCTTCAACTAACGTAGGCTCCACAGAAACAACTTTCTGTGTTGTGCTACTCTCTGGTTGAAACAAAGGTTCAACAACCTCATCAAGTTCTATCTTCCTCCCACTCAATTCTTTCTACAGAAACTCTTTCTCGAGAAAGGACCCGTTTATAGCAACAAACACTTTGCACCCGGATCTGATATAGAAGGTATACCCAACTGTTCTTAGGGTATTCCATGAAGATGCATTTGTCCTCTTTGGGTTCGAGCTTTAGGTGAAAACCTTTTTCACATAAGTGTCGCAGCCCCAAACATTAAGAAATGACAGTTTAGGTTTCTATCAAACCATATGGTGTCATCTCAACGGATTTAGATGGTGCCCTATTTAAGTGAATGTGGTTGTCCCTAATGCATAACCCCAAAATGATAGTGGTAAAATGATAAGAGACATCAAAGTTCGCACCATATCCAATAGAGCACGACTACGACATTCAGACACACCATCACACTATGGTGTTCTAGGTGGCGTGAATTGTGAAACAGCTTCCACTTTGTCTTAAGTTGTATACCAAACTCGTAACTCAGATATTCACCTCCACGATCATATCGTAGACATTTTATCTTCTTGTCACGATGATCTCAAACTTCACTCTGATTTTGCTTGAACTTTTCAAACGATTCAGACTTGTGTTTCAGTAAGTAAATATACACTATATCTACTCAAATTATCAGTGAAGGTAAGAAAATAACGATATCCACCGCACGCTACAACACTTATTGGATTGCATACATCAACATGTATCATTTCCAGTAAGTCACTTGCCCGCTCCATCAAACCGGAAAACGGGGTCTCAGTCATCTTGCCTAAGAGGCATGGTACGCATGTCTCAACTGATTCAAAATCGAGTGAGTCCAAAGATCCATCAGCATGGAGTTTCTTCATGTGCTTTATACCATTATGACCTTTAGCGACAGTGCCACAAGTATGTGGTACTATCATTATTAACTTTGCATCTTTTGGCATCAATGTTAGAACATGTGTATTACTACGATCAAGATTGAACAAACCATTCTCACTGGGTGCATGACCATTGAAGGTATTATTCATGTAAACAAAATAACCATTATTCTCTAACTTAAATGAATAACCGTGTTGCAATAAACACGATCTAATCATGTTCATGCTTAACACAAACACCAAATAACATTTATCTAGGTTTTTCACTAATCCCGAAGGTAGAGAGAGCGTGCGATGTTGATCACATCAACCTTGGAAACATTTCCAACACACATCGTCACCTCATACTTAGCTAGTCTCCGTTTATTCCGTAGATTTTACTTCGGGTTACTAACATTTAGCAACCGAACCGACAATACCCAGGTGCTACTAGGAGTATTAGCAAGGTACATATCAATAACACGTATATCGAATATACTTCTGTCGACGTTGCCAGCATTCTTATCTACCAAGTATCTAGGGTTGTTTCGCTTCAGTGACCGCTCTCCTCATAATAGAAGAACTTAGTATCGGGTTTGGGTTCAACTTTGGGTTGCTTCACTGGAGCAGCAAGTAACTTGCCATCCATGAAGTTTCCCTCCTTGCCCTTGCCCTTCTCGAAACTAGTGGTTTTACTAACCATCAACACTTGATGCTCCTTCTTGATTTCTACCTTCGCGGTGTCAAACATCGCGAACAGCTCAGGGATCATCATTTCCAGCCCTGGCATAATTATAGTTCATCACGAAGTTCTAGTAGCTTAGTGATAGTGACTCAGAGAACTATATCAATCACTATCTTATCTGGAAGATCAACTCCCACTTGATTCAAGCGATTGTAGCACCCACACAATCTGAGCACATGCTCAATGATTGAGCTATTCTCCTTCATCTTGCAGAAAAAGAATCTTGTTGGAGATCTCATATCTCACAACACAGGCACGGGCCTGAGATCCCAATTTTAGCTCTTAGAACATCTCTTATGTTCTGTGATGTTCAAAAAGTTTTGGAGCCTCAATTCTAAGCCGTAATGCATGACACACTGAACTATCAAGTAGTCATAGGAACGTGCGTGTCAGGTGTTCACAACATCTACAGACGACGCTAGAGGGGGTGGCGCACCGAGCGGTGCATTAAGGACATAAGCCTTCTGTGCAGCAATGAGGACAATCGTCAGATCACGGACCCAGTCCGCAATATTGCTACCATCATCTTTGAACTCAATTTCTCTAGGAACATATAAAAATTCTAGGGAGCTACAGCGCGAGCTAGTAATCTACAACATAATTTGCAAAGACACTACTGACTAAGTTCATGATAATTAGTTCAATTAATCATATTACTTAAGAACTCCCACTCAAATTGACATCCCTCTGGCCATTCGAGTGTCACATGAACCAAATCCATCAACTCAAGTCCGATCATCACGTGAGTTGAGGTGGTTTCAATGGTGAACATCATCATGTTGATCATATCTACTATATGACTCATGTTCGCCCTTTCGGTCTCTTTTGTTCCGAGGCCATGTCTGTACACGCTAGGCTCGTCAAGTTTAACCCGAGTGTTCTACACGTGCAACACTGGCTTGCACCCGTTGTATGTGAACGTAGAGTCTATCACACCCGATCATCATGTGGTGTCTCGACACGACGAACTTTCGCAACGATGCTCACTCGGGGAGAACACAATTTTACCTTGAAATTTAAGCGAGGGGTCACCTTATAATGCTACCGTCATCCTAAGCAAAACAAGGTACATAAAAGGATTAACATCACATGCAAATCCTAAGTGACATGATATGGCCATGAACTTGTGCTTTTGATCTCCATCTTGAAAGCACCGGCATGATCTCCATCGTCACCGACATTACACCATGATCTCCATCATTGTGTCGCCCTTGGGGTTGTCGCGCCCACCATGCTCATACTACTATAGCTACCATTTAGCGATAAAGTAAAGCATTACATAGAGCTTAATGATTGACACACAGGTCATACAATAATTAAAGACAACCCTATGGCTCTTGCCGGTTGCCGTACTCATCGACATGCAAGTCGTGATATTCTATACAACACATGATCATCTCATACATCACATATATCTCATCATGTAATTGGCCATATCACATCACAACATACCCTGCAAAAACAAGTTAGACGTCCTCTAATTGTTGTTGCATGTTTTACATGGATGCTATGGGTATCTAGCAAGAACGATTCTTACCTACGAAAAACGAAGATTGATTTTCAACCTTCTACAAGGACCGCCTTAATCAAATCCGATCCAACTAAAGTGGGAGAGACAGACACCCGCCAACCATCTTTATGGGACGAAGTCACATGTCAGTCGGTGGAACACGGTCTCTCGTAAGCATACGAGTAAAGTCGGTCTGAGCCGCTTCATCCCACAATACCGTTGAACCAAGAAAACACTATGGAAGGAAGCAATCTGAATATCAACGCCCACAAATTCTTTGTGTTCTACTCAAGATCTCATCTACACATAGACCTAGCTCTGATACCACTGTTAGGGAACGTTGCATGGGAAACAAAAAACTTCCTAGGCTTCACCAAGATCAATCTAGGAGATGAGCATCTATGAGAGGAGAGATTGGATACATGTACCCTTGTAGATCGCTAAGCGGAAGCATTAAAGAAACGCGGTTGATGTAGTCGAATGTCTTAATGATCCAGTCATGATCTGTCCCGCGATCCCATAGTGGTCCTTCGGATCTAGTTTCGAACGGACGACACCTCCGCGTTCAGCACACGTATAGCTCAATGACGATCTCCACCTCCTTGATCCAGCAAGCGAGGGTGGAGAGGTAGATGAGTTCTCCGGCAGCACAATGGCGTGGTGGTGAACTAATCCTGCAGGGCTTCGCCTAAGTACCGCAAAACTAATCTAGAGGAGAAACAGATCTAGAGGAAGAAGAGGGCAACACGTGGCAATTAGGGTTGGGGCTGCCCTAAAAAACCTTCAGTACATATAGGAGGGAGGGGTGGGAGGAGGCTCCTTAGGGTTTTACCTAGGACTTGGCCGTTGACCAGGGTGGTGCAGTCCACCTCCTACAAGAGGTGGGGCGCCGGGAGGAGTCCTAGTCCAACAGGGACTCCTCCCACCTCCACCTTTTCCTCCTCTTTGGGCGCATGGGCCTTACGGGGCTGTCTTCCCAGCCCACTAGGGTATGGTGCGCCACCTCTTGGGCCCATGTGGCCCCTGGGGTGGGTGGGCCCCTCCTGGTGGACCCCCGAAACCCATTCGTCACTTCTGGTACACTACCGGTAGTGCCCGAAACTTTTCCGAAACCCAAATACCTCTTTCCTATATATCAATATTTACCTCCGAACTATTCCGAAGCTCCTCGTGACATCCGGGACTCCAAAAAACCTTTGGTCACCAACTTACATAACTCAATACTACCGAAACATCACCGAACCTTAAGTGTGCAGACCCTGTGGGTTCGAGAACTATGTAGACATGACCGAGACACCTCTACGGTCAATAACCAATAGCGGGACTTGGATGCCCATATTGATTCCTACATATTCTATGAAGATCTTTATCGGTCGAACCTCTTTGTCAAGGATTCAGTTAATCCTGTATGATGTTCTCTTTGTTCTTCGGTATGTTACTTGCCCGATGTTTGATCGCCGGTATCTCCATACCTAGTTCAACCTCATTATCGGCAAGTCTCTTTACTCGTTTCGTAATACAAGATCTTGTGGCTAACACTTAGTCACATTGCTTGCAAGTCTTATTATGATGTTGTATTACCGAGTGGGCCCTGAGATACCTCTCCGTCACACAGAGTAACAAATCCCAGTCTTGACCCATGCCAACTCAACAAACACCCTCGGAGATACCTGTAGAGCACCTTTATAGTCACCTAGTTACATTGCAATGTTTGATGCACACAAGGCACTCCTCCGGTGTTAGTGATTTGCATGATCTCATGGTCATAGGAACATATACTTGACATACAGAAAACTGTAGCAATAAACTGACACGATCATATGCTACGTTTATAGTTTGGGTCTTGTCCATCACATCATTATCCTAATGATGTGATCCCGTTATCAAATGACATCTCTTGTCCATGGCTAGGAAACCTTAACCATCTTTGATCAACGAGCTAGTTCATTAGAGGCATACTAGGGACATGGTGTTGTCTATGTATCCACACATGTATCTGAGTTTCCAATCAATACAATTCTAGCATGGATAATAAATGATTATCATGAACAAGGAAATATGATAATAACTAATTTATTATTGCCTCTAGGGCATATTTCCAACAGGTATCACCGAGATGAATTTCGCGGGCAACTAAACCTAGAATTTTTCGATTCGCTAGACTATGGAATTTATCTTGTGGATAGAACGGTCCCAAACTGTGGCTAGATAATGGAAAAACCCTAATGCCCAAAAATCGGAGGTTGGAGCGCAAGAGGGGGGCGAATCCATACCCTAGCTCGGTGATGGATCCGCTACGACATCAACGGCGGTGAAGATTCCGTCGACGGCGACGATTCCCAGCGGTGGAGGAGTGCGGGAAGACAAGGGCAACGACCAGGGGGTCCTTCTACGGAAGCTTAGGGCTCTGGGCACGACGGTTTGAAGAATGAAATTTCGAACCGTTGGGACCACCGAATATGTACCCTACACTATCGGTGACGCTGATTCTAATTTTTCGGTGTCACCGAGTTTCTCAACTGTCAGCTAACAGGGAAACTCAGTGTAACCAAGAATATGGAATTGGTAGTTCCGAGGCAAGAAATCCAGGTTGACCCTAGGCATTCGGTGAGATCGAGATTTTGGGATTGGTTCCATCGAGATGCATTTGGGAGGTTTTAATGGTCAATCCTTGTCGATACGGAACTCCGAGTGCTCCACACACAGAGGGATCGAAAAGCACTTGTTCAAATTTTGTGATGCAGCATGAATAGAGTATGAGGTGAGAAAGCATAGATAGCTAAAGAAGTGGTCCTAGGAATTATTGTATATCCAATTGGAAAATAAATATGAAAAGCCAAATAGCAACAATTCGATGTCCTCGAATGAGTAAATAAATGCAGACCGACATCCTCACATAATAAGATGCCAAATGAAATCACGGCAAACATGAACAAACACAATAGCATCTAACAAGTACTTTGGCGATGACGAAGTCATCCATAATGAGTATTTGACTTAGGAGCCAAGTAAGAATACTTGATCATAGGTCATATGTAACAACCCAGGACCAACGCTCCAGAAGATTCCCCTTTTATTTCCATTCTCGTCTGTGATTCATTTGGTTGTCGCATTCATCATTGCATCTTTCACATCATCTGCATGGCATCATCACTCGTTTTTGAAAACTTGCATCCGTTCGTAGTTGTCGGTTCTCTTCGTTCGTGTTGTCGACCGTTTCGAGTCCAACCACACATGCACGCGCCCGCGACATAAAAAAATTATTGTTTTCAAGTGCTTTTGAAATATTCTTGGATTAGGTCAAAAGTTTGCGTGTGGTCTTGTTTTATTGTAGGTAGGCCACCTGCCAAATTTCGTGGCAATCAGAGTTCGTTTGATACCGCAACGGTTGACCGTAGCGGCACCGTCATCGGTTTATTTGTCTGACGATTACGGTTTATAAAACTTGTGTCACGGGCTCACATATCCCTCTCTCCTCAGCCCACACCCCACTACACAGCCCAACTAACCCACCTAGCCTATTCCCACGATCGGAGCCGTCTGATCTCGATCGAACGGTCTAAAAACAGATGAAATCCCCCTAACCTAGCCCTCCTTTCCTATTTAATCCCTCTCCCCCTCCTAATTTGGCTAAACCTAATTCCTGCCTTAATTTCCATGCCGCCGCCAACCTTGCACCACCCCATAGCCGCCAGCTCCTCCTCCCACCTCGTGCGGGCCTGCCGAGCCCATCTGGAGGCCTGCCCGGGCCCGAATCGCCGCTGTTGCCGAGCTCCAGATCGAGAGGAGCCCGAGCTCCCTGCTCCCGCAGCCTCCAGCCGCGCCGCCTTGCCTCCTCGCCGCTAGTGCCCACCGCTAGCCTCGCCACCAGTGCCTCACCACCCTGCCACCGGAGGTCCCCACTACAGGCCTCGCCGGTCGCCGGAGTGCCCGTGCAGCTCGCCGCCCCTCGCCCCACGCCATAGGCCCCACCGATGACCGGATCTGGTGGCCCTCGGTAGGATCCACCATTCCCCGGGCTTTCCGCCCTTCATCCCCCCTCGCCAGAGCCCGGCCAGCCGCCAGCCGCCTCAGCTCCCTCGATCCAGGCAGGATCGGGAGAGGATGAGGACCGCCCGAGCGACGCGCCCGTTGATCGAGTACCTCCTACGGGCCGGCCACGAGCGCCTCCAGCCCGAGGCCCAGCCAGCACCACCGCTGGGCCCAACCCATCTGGTGAGCGCCCTAACCCTCGCCTGTGCGCCGCATAGCTATCCGGCGCCCATGTTCCTGTTGGACCTCTGTTCAGATTCGGCCTGAGTCGTTTTTTCTTTCTACGTAGTGAATTTTGCTAATTAACTAGTAAAACAGATCTATAGAAAACCCCTAATCTTCATGCATTTAATAACTTTTCAACCGTGCATCATATGTAAAAACTTAATATATGAAAAGTGCTTAGAATTTTGTGTAGATTCACAATATCCAACTCTCACATGTGTTTAAAATGTTTAACCTTTCTGTTTGCATTAATTGCGTAAATTCCATGTTAAAATGATTTATTTCATAACTAATTAACCGTAGCTCCGATGCAAATGTTTTACTTATGTAACTTGAGTAGAAAAATGTGTAGAATCACATGGTGACATTTATTTTGCTGTTTAACAACTAAATATTTTTGGTTCAGATCTGATCCAATTTCGAAATAAACATATGGGGACGTTTCGGAAATGCTATATGTGGCTTCCGGCCTCATTTAATATGCCTTGATGTTGTAATTGTTTATGTTTGACCTCTTGGCATGTTTAACAACATTTAATTTTGTTGAGTACCTAAACGAGAGTGGACTAAATAATTTGAACGTGGAGTTTCGTCAATATGCAACTCGTCGCATATTGAACATCACTTAATATGTAGTAGTTGTTTGTTGTGCTTGCCATGCCATGCCATGCCTTGCATATTAAGCCGGACATGCATCATATTTGTTTGCGCATCATGTCATGCATATGTTGTGGTGTTTTGTGTGTTGATTGTTTGTACCGGATTGCTTCTTCTTGATAGAGTTCTGAAAGCACTCAGAGTGTGAGGATTCGTTCGACTACATTGGCTCGTCTTCTTCATGGACTCGTTCCTCTTCCAAGCGGGATCTCAGGCAAGATGACGCATTTCCCTGGATACCACTACTATCATTGCTATGCTAGTTGTCCCACTTTTATCATTATGTCTCACTACCTACCACTTGTTTGTCAAGCCTCCCAACATTATCATGAAAAGCCTCTAACCCCCCACCTTCCTAGCAAACCTTTGTTTGGCTATGTTACCGCTTGCTAAGCCCTTCTTATAGCGTTTCTAGTTGCAGGTGCAATTGCTTCCATGTGACAACATGGACATTCTTTTGTTATCACAATAATATTGCTATTTAATTTAATGCACTTATACACTTGGTAAGGGTGGAAGGCTTGGCCTCTTGCTCGGTGTTTTGTTCCACTGTTGCTGCCCTAGTTACTTGTGAACCGGTGTTATGTTCCATATTGAGTGCTCCTAACATGCTCGGGGTTGTTATGGGGACCCCCCTGATTTTCATTTTAGGATAAAGATTGTTTGGCAAGGCTCAACAGTGGTACTACATTTGTCTAATAACTAATAAACCCGCATAGGGAGTAATTAACTCAAGGATCTTAATCAACAACTCGGTCCAATGCTCCTCATGAGTGTTGGTCCAAACTAGAGCACTGTGCGGGGCCACCCCAGTGCAACTTGGGGGATTTCTATGAGGCCACCGTACGCGTCGCTTATCCGCCGTGTCCTAAGAACGATATACGCGGCTCCTATCGGGATCGTCGACACGTCGAGAGGCCTTGCTGGACTAGTTTTACCTTTCTCGAATGTCTTGTGTGAGGAACTCTGATCTTCTTCGGGCTATCTCGGGGTGTCGGATTTCCTTTGGAATTGCCTAGGATGATCACGAGATTCGTGGTCGAGGTTATTCCCGCGGCGTGTGGTTAATTTGTGATGGATGAGTTGGAGCACCCTGCAGGGTTAAATCTTTTGGAAAGCCGTGCCCGTGGTTATGTGGCAAACTTGGAAAATTTGTTTAACACCCGGTCATAGAAAACATGAAGTTAACTCAAATAAAATACACCAACTGTGTGTGTAACCGTGACTGTCTCTTCTCGTGAGTCCTTATCCGAGAGAGAACATGGTGGGGTTATGTTTGACGTAAGTAGGTGTTCAGGATCAGTTAGTGATCATTACTAGTTCATGTCCGTTATGCCTAGACCACCATACTTTACTTTATGTATTCGTAAGTTAGCCACTAAAATAAATGCTTAGTCGCTTGCTCCAGCCTCACCACTTAACCATACCTCACACATTAAGCTTTACTAGTCTTGATACCCTTGGAAATGAGATTGCTGAGTCCCTATGGCTCACAGATTACTACAACAACAGTTGTAGGTACATGTAATGCGATGATTTGACGTGAGTGCGATGCTTGCTCTATTTGGAGTTGTTCGTCTTCTTCTTCATCAATCTAGGATGGGTTCTAGGCGGCAGCGTGGGATAGCAAGGATGGATGTCATTTTATCGTTTGGTTTCGTCCGTAGTCGGACCCTGCTCTTATGAATGATGTTTGGATATGTTGATGTATTGATGTGATATTGATATAGCTTGTGGCGAGTGTAAGCCTATTCCATATACTCATCTCTTTTGTACATGTACTTGTAATGATATCCACTCTTGCAATAGGACGAGATGCGCTTCTATCCCTGTCGAGGCCCTCGTGCCAAAATAAGGATAGGATCGCATCTTGGGCGTGACAAGATGGTATTAGAGCCAGTACCGTCCTAGGAGCCCCCTTGATTGATCAAACCTGGCCGAGTCTAATCTAGTGATTTTTTTATTTTGAATCTAGTTATATCGGAGATTAGGATTCTTTTTACTCCTCTTCTATGCTCTGGTGAGGAATTACGACTTAGGAATTCTGATTCTTCCCTCTTCTCACTCAATTTTTTTAGGATTACGTGAATATTTTGGAATCTATATGATGCCGATGTGAGGGAGTTCTGCACTTGGTGCCTCCTATTATCGAGGAGTTGAGCTCTAGGGGATTCTTGACACATCGTTGTCGTTTAGTTTCCATAGTATCTCAGGACAGAGGATGTTCGAAATTGCTTCAATACTAGTAGTGGCGAGAGGAGCCCAGCATCCCCAGTACTGGTGGAGAGAGTTTGGATGTACTGCCATTCTTAGTATCATTGTGTTTTCGAGGGTCTGAGGTAGATGAGTTTTCGAGACCTCTGGTTATGTGTTGACGGATGTGTTACATTGGAGCGTAGTATTATTGTTAGGAGTTGAGTTATGGATTTTGCTCCTTGTATCCGTGGACCCGATTGCATAACCAGAAGATTTCGGGAGTTCTTAGGTGGGAATTCAAGTAGTTATCTAGGCTATCTTCCAACAGATCATGATGTGAGGTTGGGGTTCGACATCTAGTGGATTCGTTTGTTCACGGTCTTTCTTACATCGGTTCTCGTTGTGTCTTAAAGAGTCCTTGTAGCTTGCTACGACTCGGGGACACTTCGTATGTCGTGTGCACTGCCTTGCACATGATGGCTACTATAAGATCCAAACCGTTCGAACCTTACCACGAAAATATCGAGCGAAATCTCTGGTATGCATTTGTTCTGGTTTGTTTCGTAAGCCCCATCCTTTGTTTTGTTTTGTATATGGTAATCTGAGTTGCTTCGATGTCAAGTGGTGATTTCATATCTTTCCTAAGTGTTCTCATATGTCTGTGGGATTGATAATTCTTTTGCCCAATCAAGTTATCATATCAATTCTTTTCATCCGGTGTGCTCTCTTCAAGTGAATTCTATCCTCTTCAATATTTGCAAGATCAATCCTCATATTTCGTTCCGAAGTTCGTCTCATCTCTTCCAAGTTGTGTTTGTTTTCCCACCCTCCTGCCCTTTTTATTAAATGATTAAATTCTCATCCAATGCCTTTCTTTTCATCGATGCTTCCGCTATCTTTTCTTTGTATCGTATCCTGTGATTCATTGTGAAGACCCTCAAGTGATTCGAATTCATCATTTCTTTATTCTTATTTTCCTTCCCATCACATTCAATTCAAGATCTCGGTGTTCTTCATATCCTTTCCAATTGCTAAATGCTTCCCCATGTCGGAAATTCTGTCCAAGTATCTCTTGTTTTCGTCTCTCTCTATTCTATCCGGAGTGCTGAAGATATCTTAGAAGACTTTCATTTCCATTCATATCCTCTTAAATTATTTCGAGGTTCTCACCTCATCAAGTTCTTAATTTTTCCGGTTCAATCTCTCTTTCTAAGCAATTGTTTCAATGGTGGTTTCCTTTCAGTGGGCCCATAACCCACAGGTTTTATCCCATGATCTTACCTGGCTCTTCTAATCTTTGCGAAGATGTTGTCAAGTTCTTTCAATATGTTGTAAGAATGATTTTCATGAGTCATATTCCTTCTCCAAGATTGTTTCTAAATCATTTTTCTGCATTGGCTCAACCTTTTCCTTATTCTTATTCTGGAGTGGCTCAGTAATTAATGGTGTTGCTTCTCGTCATCATTCTCAGTGTTGAAGATCGAAGGAGAGTTTCTCTTGAATCTTATTCCATTCTCCTAGAGGTTCATGGTTCAACTTGTTGCTATCCTCTCAAATTCTTTCCGATCATGAGTAATTTCTCCCATATCTATCTGGTGCATTCAGAGTTGTTTTCATTTCTCGATCCTCCTAAGGCCATCATTTTAGAAGATTTCTTTGTTCTCAGCTTTCAACTTTCGTTCTCAAATTATTCTCAAGTGTTGTTCCTTCATTCGTATCTCAATTATTCTGGTGCTTCGTTCAAGTTTTCTATTAGGTGGATCATGCTCTCTTCACTCTCATTTTATATCATTCACTTGTAATATCCTATTTCGATTCAAATTCTTACTGGTGTTTCATTGAAGACTTGTTCAAGTTTGTGCTCTATCTCTCTTTCCTGTTGTTTTCAAAAGAATAAGTGGTATGCCAAATCTGTTGCTTGTCATCAATTTAACTTGATGAAGGATAAGCATAACATAATTCTTATTCTTTTCATCAAGTGATTTCAATCCCTCTTCCGGAGTTGTGCATGATATCAATTCTGGGTTTCAAGTGTTCTCATCTTTCCTTTCCGGAGTTCTTAGTTTTCTCAAGTATCTTGTCGCTAAGCTTCATCTATATCATAGCAAGGCCTCAATCTTGTCGTTTCGCAACCTTCAATTCTTTTCTATCATCCTTTCATTCCGGAGTTCATCCCAATGCTTCTTCATGGTGGTTTGTTAAGGATTTAATTCTTCTCAAATTGTTCTTCTAGATTCTTGTTGGGGGTGCTCAAGTGTTCTTTCTCTTCGATTTCTAAGTTCAATTCCTTCTCCATTGTCTTTTGAGATGGTGTTATTACATTCTTGATTATAATGAGTCTCGAAGGAAAATTGTCAAGAATAAGATAAGTAAACCCATTATGTCTTTCTCGGAGTTATCTTGTGTTGGATTTCACCTAAAGCATTTCCTAAGGAATTTTTGCTATCATGGTGTTGTAAATGATACAAGTGTCTCCTCCACCTCTTGGTGAAATAAGCTTTGCATATCTTGTTTCTCTAAATCAATCAATTGTTTCTGTTGTGGCAGGTTGTCACCTCATAATTTTGAGATGTTTTCCATAAGCCCGTAACAAGCTATTATTTTCATTGTTGATTCTTCATCAACTCCATTCAACCTATGCTTTTCAAATTCATTTGTGTTCGAAGTTGTCATTTTCTTATCCGTTCTTTTCCTTCCATCAATCTAGTTTCTGTTCTCGTGTTATGGAGGCCTTGTGATGTTGCTCTCTTCAATCTATCATCTTGCCTTGTCAAGATCATGTTCTTTCTTTGCTTATTCTTTTTACCGGAGTGTTGTGTTCTTTGTTCAAGTTCTTTCCTTCTTATCAAATTTTGTCCCTCTATCCTATCGAAGTGCTGCCCAAATTTCTTGTGAATTCTTCCTTGTTCCTTGTGTCATCTTCCATCTCGTTGAAACATTCAATCATCATTGGTTTCACTCGTTTGTCAAAGAAGCAACTAAGTTTACCTCTTTGTCTTTCTCTTCCCCTTCTCATTCTTAGATCTCGGGACGAGATCCTCGTGTAGTGGAGGAGAGTTATAACAGCCCGGGACCGACGCTCTAGAAGATTCCCCTTTTATTTCCATTCTCATCTATGATTCGTTTGGTTGTCGCATTCATCATTGCATCATTCGCATCATCCGCATGGCATCCTCAGTCGTTTTCAAAAACTTGCATCCGTTCGTAGTTGCCGGTTCTCTCCGTTCGTGTTGTCGACCGTTTCGAGTCCAACCACACATGCACGCGCCCGCGACATCGAAAAAATATTGTTTTCAAGTGCATTTGAAATATTCTCGGATCGGGTCGAAAGTTGGCGTGCAGTGTTGTTTTATTGTAGATAGGTCACCTAACAAATTTCGCCGCAATCAGAGTTTGTTTGATACCCCAACGGTCGACCATAGCGGCACCATCATCGGTTTATTTGTCGGACGATTTCGGTTTATAAAACTCATGTCACGGGCTCACATCTCCCTCTCTCCTCAGCGCACACCCCACTACACAGCCCAACTAACCCACCTAGCCTATTCCCGCGACCGGAGCCATCCGATCTCGATCGAACAATCCAAAAATGGATGAAATCCCCCTAACCTAGCCCTCCTTTCCTACTTAATCCCCTCCCCTCCTAATTTGGCTAAACCTAATCCTTGCCTTGATTTCCGCACTGCCACCAGCCTTCCACCACCCCGTAGCCGCCAACTCCTCCTCCCACCTTGCATAGGCCCGCCAAGCCCATCTGGAGGCCCGCCCGGGCTCGAACCGCCGCCGTTGTCGAGCTCCAGATCGGGAGGAACCCGAGCCCCCTGCTCCTGCAGCCTTCAGCCGTGCCGCCGCCTTGCCTCCTCGCCGCCAGCCCTGCCGCCAGTGCCTTGCCGCCCCGCCGCCAGAGGTCGCCGCTGCAGGCCTCGCTGGTCGCCGGAGTGCCCGTGCAGCTCGCCGTCCCTCACCCCGCGCCGTAAGCCCCGCCGATGACTGGATCCGGTGGCCCTCGGCCGGATCCACCGATCCTCGGGCTCGCCGCCCCTCATCCCCCCTCGCAGGAGCCCGGCCAGCCGCCGGCGCCGCACCGGCTCCCTCGATCCAGGCGGGATCGGGAGAGGATGAGGACCGTCCGAGCTGCGTGCCCGTTGACCGAGCGCCTCCTATGGTCCGTCCATCAGTGCCTCCAGCCCGAGGCCCAGCCAGCGCCACCGTCGGGCCTAGCCCATCTGGTGAGCACCCTAACCCTCCCTATGCGCCGCATAGCTATCCGGCGCCCATGTTCCTGTTGGACCTCTGTTCAGATTTTGCCCGAGTAGTTTTTTCTGTGTAGTGAATTTTGCTAATTAACCAGTAAAAAAGATGTACAGAAAAACCCCTAACCTTCATGCATTTAATAACTTTTCAACCGTGCATCATATGTAAAAACTTTAATATATGAAAAGTGCTTAGAATTTCGTGTAGATTCACAATACCAACTCTCACATGTGTTTAAAATGTTTAACCTTGCTGTTTGCATTAATTTGCGTAAATGCCATGTTAAATGATTTATTTCATAACTAATTAACCGTAGCTCCGATGCAAATGTTTTACATATGTAACTTGATAAGAAAAATGTGTAGAATCACATGGTGACATTTATTTTGCTGTTTAACAACTCTAAAATATTGTTAGTTCAGATCTGATCCAATTTCGAAATAAACATATGGGGACTTTTCCGAAATGCTATATGTTGCTTCCGGCCTCATTTAATATGCCTAGATGTTGTAGTTGTTTATGTTTGACCTCTTGCCATGTTTAACATCATTTAATTTTGTTTAGTACCTAAAAGAGAGTGAACTAAATAATTTGAACATGGAGTTTTGTCAATATGCAACTCGTTGCATACTGAACTTCACTTAATATGTAGTAGTTGTTTGTTGTGCTTGCCATGCCATGCCATGCCTTGCATATTAAGCCAGACATGCATCATATTTGTTTGCGCATCATGTCATGCATATGTTGTGGTGTTTTCTGTGTTGATTGTTTGTTCCGGATTGCTTCTTCTCGATAGAGTTCCGAAAGCACTCGGAGTGTGAGGATTCGTTCGACTACATTGACTCGTCTACTTCATGGACTTGTTCTTCTTCCAAGCGGGATCTCTGGAAAGATGACACATTTCCCTCGATACCACTACTATCATTGCTATGCTAGATGTCCCGCTTTTATCATTATGTCTCGCTACCTACCACTTGTTTGTCAAGCCTCCCAACATTGCCATGAAAAGCCTCTAACCCTCCACCTTCCTAGCAAACCTTTGTTTGGCTATGTTACCGCTTGCTCACCCCTTCTTATAGCATTTCTAGACGTAGGTGCAATTGCTTCCATGTGACAACATGGACATTCTTTTGTTATAGCAATATTATTGCTATTTAATTTAATTCACTTATACACTTGGTAAAGGGTGGAAGGCTTGGCCTTTTTCTCGGCATTTTGTTACACTCTTGCCGTCCTAGTTACTTGTGAACCGGTGTTATGTTCCATATTGAGCGCTCCTAACATGCTCAGGGTTGTTATGGGGACCCCCATGATTTTTGTTTTAGGATAAAGATTGTCTGGCAAGGCTCAACATTGGTACTACATTTTTCTAATAACTAATAAACCTGCATAGGGAGTAATTAACCCGAGGATCTTAATCAACAAACCGGGCCAGTGCTCCTTATGAGTGTTGGTCCAAACTAGAGCACTATGCGAGGCCACCCCAGGGCAACTTGGGGGATTTCTATCAGGCCACTATACGCGTCGCTTATCCATCGTGTCCTGAGAACGAGATACGCGGCTCCTATCGCGATCACCGACACGTCGGGAGGCCTTGCTAGACTTGTTTTTCCTTTCTCGAATGTCTTGCATGAGGAAATCTGATCGTCTTCAGGCTATCTCGAGGTGTCGGATTTCCTTTGGAATTGCCTAGGATGATCATGAGATTCGTGGTCGAGGTTATTCCCATGACGCGTGGTTAATTTGTGATGGATGAGTTGGAGCATCCCTGCAGGGTTAAATCTTTCGGAAAGCCGTGCCCGCAACTACGTGGCAAACTTCGAAACTTTGTTTAACACCCGATCATAGCAAACTTGAAGTTAAATCAAATGAAATACACCAACTGTGTGCGTAACCTTGACTGTCTCTTCTCGTGAGTCCTTATCCGAGAGAGAACATGGTGGGTTATGTTTGACGTAAGTAGGTGTTCAGGATCAGTTAGTGATCATTACTAGTTCACGTCCGTTATGCGTAGACCACCATACTTTACTTTCTGTATTCGTAAGTTAGCCACTCAAATACATGCTTAGTCGCTTGCTGCAGACTCACCACTTAACCATACCTCACCCATTAAGCTTTAATAGTCTTGATACCCTTGGAAATGAGACTGCTGAGTCCCTGTGGCTCATAGATTACTACAACAACAGTTGCAGGTACATGTAATGCGATGATTTGACGTGAGTGCGATGCTTGCTCTATTTGGAGTTCTTATTCTTCATCTTTTTCTTCATCAATCTAGGATGGGTTCTAGGCGGCAGCCTGGGATAGCAAGGATGGATGTCATTTTATCGTTTGGTTTCGTCCATAGTCGGACCCTGCTCTTATGACTGATGTTTGGATATGTTGATGTATTGATGTGATATTGATGTAGCTTGTGGCGAGTGTAAGCCAATTCCATATACTCATCTCTTCTATACATGTACTTGTAATGATACCCATTCTTGCAACACGACGAGATGCGCTTCTATCCCTATCGAGGCCCTCGTGCCAAAATAAGGATAGGATCGCATCTTGGGTGTGACATCATACTCATCGTTTAAGCACAAGTGGGGTTACCACTTTCACATAAAGCATTTAATGTTGTCACATTCTTATGAGATGCGTTAACTCAAGTCTTAGAGTAAAACTCCCCCTAGATGTGACATCCCCCCATAAGAGGGAACTAACCTTGGGTTTTGTCGATGAAGACTTCATGTTGGTGAGGTAGTGGTGGATGCTCAATGTTGATGAAGATCACCAAGAGTTGGGAGCATCCTTGTTGTTTCATTACTCTTCTCACCTACATGGGTTAGTCCCAACACACAAGAGACAAATACAAGGATATATATGGACATGGAGTGCAAAGCATATGTGATGATGTCCATTGATTTGTTGATTACCTTGTCTCTTGCTTACCTTTGAGGGAATGTGTGACTCCTTGAACTATTGCATAATGTTGATGTTGTTTGCAACTCGTTCTTGCCAATAATGATTATGAGTGAATTTCATTGGTGGATTCACCCCTCAAGAACTCTCTAGTTCTTCTTCTTGGGGACCCATATCAAGTTGATGGGGATCCTTGGTGTTGAAGTAGCACTTGTAGAAGTTGAACTTGTAGTAGCCTTGGGAACCCACTTCACCAAAGCTTGGGATTCATCTTCATATGAGTCAAAGTTCTCTTGAAGCTTGTTCTTGTCCTTGAGCTTGGTGCCTTGTGGTGGAAGGTCATCTTGAGCTTTTGTTCCCTTGGGAAGAGTATTTTCATACTTCTCCTTTTGAGGAACAAACTTTGGATTGGGGTATTGACCTTCTTCCCATTCAACTCCATTAGCGTTGAAATAGCCAACACCACGATTCTTCCGGTATCCTCCATGCTTGCGTACAATCTCCTCAAACTGGTTGCACCCTTCAAGACTCTTGTAGATACCTTTCTCTATAGTCCCTTTCAAGAGTTCATTTCCTTGCTGAAGTGTAACTTGGCTAAGAGAAGAGTTAGTGGGATCAAGAGAGCTACTAGAAGCAATATCATTGGATTTATCATTTTTATTGCTACTAGTTGAAGAACCTTTCTTTCCTTTGTTACTAGCTTGCTTAGACTTAACTTGTGGCTTGAATGTAGATAAGAGAAGTCGATAACAGGAAGTCTTCTTTCGAAGATCGTCATTGATAGCTTTAAGGAACTCATGCTCGTGCTCTAAATTGAGCTTCTCGAAGCGTAGCTTCTCATGTGTCCTTACAAGCTCTCTATGATGTTCTAGAGTTGACTCATGAGCTAACTTAAGAGTTTTTAGTTCTTGAGTTAGTCATTCTATTTCCAACCTATCATCATCACATGACTTATCTACACTAGAGTGAGTACTAACAAGTTCATTTTGACTAACATTACTAGTTTTCTTAAATAGCAAGTCATATTCAATTAACAAGTCATCTTCATCACTATTGAAATCAAGATACTTGGGTTGTGATACCTTGGGGCCTTTAGCCATGAAGCAATTTCCACTCCCTTCATTTGGTGAATCAAATAGATCATAGGATTTGGTAGTCGCTAGTGCAATTCTGGCAACACCTTCATCTTGACTATAGTCGGAGTTGGAGCGATAGCTTCTCTTAGAGTGGTTGTCGGAGTCGGAGTCGGAAACCCATTCACCAACATGAGCTTTATGTTTCCTTCTTGAGTAGCTCTTGTTGTACTTGTCCTTCTTCTCCGAGTCCCTACTTCTCCTTGAGGGTCTTTGTTCATAACGATCATCTCTACTCCTCTCTCTTCGAGGTGACTCGTGTCTTTAGATTCGTCTTCTTGGTGATTCTACTCTTCATTTGTAGGGAGCCGTGTACTCATTGGAATAGTGTTCGGGCTTTCCACAATTGTAGCAGTTTCGGTCACGACTTGACGAACGCTTCTCTTCATATCTTGAGTTGGAGCTTTGATCTTTGCTTCTATTCTTGTGGAACTTGTTGAATTTCTTGATCATTAGTCTTATCTCTTCATTTGTGACAAGGTTGTTGCTTGAGGTAGCGGGAGCATCACTTGTGGATTTGTAAGCACCGCTAGACTTGTGGTGAAGCTCTTCCTTGTCTTTGAGTGTCATCTCATGAGCAACAATTCTACCAATCACTTCTGTTGGCTTGAGATCTTTGTAGTTGGGCATCATTTGAATCAATGTGCAAATGGTGTCATATCGATCATCCAAAGCTCGAAGTATCTTCTTGATGATGAATTTGTTAGTCATTTCTTCGCTTCCTAAGCCGGCAATCTCATTGGTGATGAGATCTAGCCTATAGTACATCTCAGCGACTCCTTCACCATCCTTCATCTTGAACTTGTCAAGTTGGCTTTGAAGAACATCCAAATTGGATTCTCTCATAGATTTTGTACCCTCATGCATATCAATCAAAGTATCCCAAATCTCTTTTGCATTCTCAAGACGGCTGATCTTGTTGAATTCTTCAGGGCATAGGCAGTTGAAGATATTGTCACATGCTTGAGCATTTAGTTTCAACATCTTCAAATCATCCGTGGTCGCTTCACAATCGTGTTCCTTTCCTTCTGCAAAGAATTCACGTTGCATGCCAACACAAACAATAACCCAAACGGAGGGGTTATAACCAAGCAAATGCATTTTCATTTTGTGCTTCCAACTAGCAAAATTTGTGCCATCAAAGTACGAACCTCTATAGTGATAATTTTCCTCACTAGATGTCGTACTTCTCCTAGGTTGTGCGACCAATGCAATGGAGACCAAAGCTCTGATACCACTTGTAGGATCGAAAGTAGGTCTAGAGGGGGGGTGATTAGACTACTTGACCAAAAAAATCTACTTTTTCCCAATTTTAATTCTTGGCAGATTTTAGCATTCATAGTATGTCAAGTACACCCTACACATGCATGTCTAAGAGTATAGCAGTGGAAAGTAAAGACATTGCACATGTAAGTAAAGAGAGGGTTGGAAGAGCAAACGCAATTGGTGACACGATGATTTTTCCCATGGTTTTGATAGGTGGCGCTATCGTAGATACACGTTCATGGAGTTTTCAACCCACGGAGGGTAACAGTCGCGAGAGTCCATGGAGGGCTCTACCCACGAAGGGTTCCACGAAGAAGCAACCTTGACTATACCATGACGGCCTACGTCCATGAAGGACTAGCCTTACTTGGGGTAGATCTTCATGAAGTAGGCGATCTCCTTGCCCTTACAAACTTCTTGGTTCACTCCACAACACAAAGTAGGAGGTTCCCAAGCGACACCTAACCAATCTAGGAGGCACCACCCTCCAAAAGGTAATAGGCTTGATAATGTCGATGAACTCCTTGCTCTTGTGCTTCAAGATGATAGACTCCTCAACACACAATCACTCTCTCACATATATGGCTTGGTAGAAGAGATGAGATTGGTGGAAAGCAACTTGGGGAGGCTAGAAATCAAGATCCATATGGTTGGAGTGGAATATCTTGACCTCAACACCAGGGTAGGTGGTTCTCTCTCAGAAAACCGATAGGATAGGTATGGAATGGTTCTGAGTGCTTCTCTTTCGAGTAGGTGGTGGTGAATAGGTATATATAGGCATCCCCAAAAATCCAACCGTTACACAAAATAAATCAGACTCGATGACACCGATGTGTTAATCTCCATGGTACTGAAGTGACTAAAAGGTGGCAACTTTTGAATCTCAATGAGACCGATATAGGAATCTCGGTTGCACCGTTAAGGTGACCAATGGTCAGAATGCTCAATCTCGGTGACTCCGATTCGACAAGCTCAAAGGGACCGATGTGAACTTGCATAACCGAAAGTAGGCAGCCTGAACTCGGTGGGACCGGTATGGAATCGATTTCTCCGAAGTGGCTAGGGTTTGGCTGAGTCTGTCTAGGTTTTGGAATCGGTGCCACCGAATGTGGAATGTTGGTTGCACCGATTTTGAGTATTTGGCTTAGGACTGACTTTGGTGGGAGAGTTTGTGGGTGTCTTTGGTGACTATCACTTGTGCACATATGAGCATTTTGTTCACCAACAAAACCTTACCCCCTTTTAATAGTATTGGCTTTCCTATGGACTCAAAGTGATTTCTCACAAATATAAAATGTAGAGTCCTCTTGCTTGAAGCTTTGCCAATCCATTTCCTTGCATCTGGGGGTATTCCACAATCTCTTTTTGCCAACCTATCATTGAACTTTTCCTGAAACATACTTGATGGAAACATTAGTTCAATGACTTATATGTTGTTATAAATTTCCAAAACCACCAAGGGAGAAAATGTGCTTTCACCAGGGCGCCACAGGCCTTCTAGGCGCGCCCCCCTGGCCGTGCCTAGGAGGCTTGTCGCCTCCTGGCAGGTCTCCTGACCCTAATTCTTTGCCTATAAATACCCAAATATTCCCCCAACCTCAAAAAGAGCCAAGCAAATACTTTTCCGCCGCCGGAAGCGTCCGTTCCCGAGAGATCCAATCTTGGAGCCTTTTTTGGTAATCTGTCGGAGGGGGTTTCGATCACGGAGGGCATCTACATAAACTCCATTGCCCCTCCTATTATGCATGAGTAGTCCACCACAGACCTACGGGTTCATAGCTAGTAGCTAGATGGCTTCTTCTCTCTCTTTGATCTTCTATACCATGTTCTTCATGATCTTCATGGAGATCTATCCGATGTAATCCTCTTTTGTGCCGTGTTTGTCAAGATCTAATGAATTGTTAGTTTATGTTTAGATTATCCATGAATATTATTTGAATCTCCTCTGATTTCTTATATGCATGATTTCATATCCTTGCAAGTCTCTTTGAGTTATTGGTTTGGTTTGGCCAACTAAATTGGTAATTCTTGCAATGGGAGAAGTGCTTGGTTTTGGGTTCAATCTTGTGGTGTCCTCACCCAGTGACATAGTAGAGGTAGCGAGGCACTTATTATGTTGTTTCCATCAAGGGTAAAAAGATGGGGGGTTTCATCATATTGCTTGAGTTTATCCCTCTACATCATGTCATCTTGCTTAATGCGTCACTCTGTTCTTCATGAACTTAATACTCTAGATGCAGGCATGAGTCGGTCGATGTGTGGAGTAATAGTAGTAAATGCAGAATCATTTCAGTCTACTTTTCACGGGCGTGATGCCTATATGCATGATCATTGCCTTGGATAACTACATGCTTATTCGCCTTTCTATCAATTGCTTGACATTAATTTGTTACCCACCATGATATTTGCCTTCAAGAGAGAAGCCTCTAGTGAAATCTATGCCCCCCCGGTCTATTTTCCATCATATATTTTCAGATCTATACCTTGATGCAATTTACTTATCTTTTACTTTCTGCACTTGTTTACATCTATCTCTTTCACATCTAATCCTTGCAAATAACCGTGAAGGGATTGACAACCCATTTATAGCGTTGGGTGCAAGAGTTTGATTGTTTGTGTAGGTGCATCCATTGGTGACTTGCTTGTTCCTCCTACTGGATTGATACCTTGGTTCTCAACAACTGAGGGGAATACTTATCTACTTTGCTTCATCACCCTTTCCTCTTCAAGGGAAAACTAACGCATGCTCAAGAGGTAGCAAGAAGGATTTCTGGTGCCGTTGCCGGGGAGGATACACATCAAGACTACCAAGTACCCATCACGAACTCATCTCTTGAATTTACTTTATTTGCCATGTGCCTCTCGTTTTCCTCTCCCCCACTTCTAAAATGATTTTCATAGAATACCAAAAAGATTTGCCTTTTTGTTCGCCCTTCTTTCGTTTGCCTTTTGTTTGCTTGTGTGCTTGATTGCTTGCTTTGTCACGATGTGTGGGAATACCAAGTTGTGTGACTTTTCCAATACTAATAATAATGATTTTATTAGTACTCTGATTGCTCCTGCCACTAGTGCAGAATCTTATGAAATCAATGCTGCCTTGCTTAATCTTGTTATGAAAGAACAACTTTCTGGCCTTCCTAGTGAAGATGTCACATCCCATCTAAATAATTTCATTGAGTTGTGTGATATGAAAAAGAAGAAATATGTGCATAATGATATTATTAAGTTGAATCTATTTCCATTCCCACTACGAGATCATGCTAAAACTTGGTTTTCATCTTTGCCTAAAAATAGTATTGATTCATGGGATAAGTGTAAAGATGCTTTTATCTCCAAGTACTTTCCACCCGCTAAGATCATCTCCCTTAGGAGCGATATAATGAATTTTAAGCAACTTGATCATGAGAATGTTGGACAATCTTGGGAGAGGATGAAACTAATGATTAGGAACTGTCCCGCACATGGTTCGAGTTTATGGATGATTATACAATTTTTCTATGCGGGATTAAATTTTGCATCTAGGAATCTTTTAGATTCTATCGTGGGTGGTACTTTTATGGAAATCATGTTAGGAGAAACTACTAAACTCCTATATAATATCATGACAAACTACTCTCAATGGCATACCAAAAGATCTCCTACTAGTAAAAAAGTGCATGCTATTGAAGAAATAAATACTTTGAGTGAAAAGATAGATGAATTGATGAAATTCTTTGCTAGTAAGGGTGATCCTATTGATCCTAATGATATGCCTTTGTATTCTTTTATTGGAAATAATAATGAATCTATGGATGTGAATTTTGTTGGTAGGAACAATTTTGGTAACAATGCATATAGAGGTAATTTCAACACCAGGCCATTTCCTAGTAACTCCTCTAATAATTATGGTAATTCCTACAAAAATTCTTAGGAAATTATAATAGGATTCCCTCTGATCTTGAAAATATTGTTAAGGATTTTATTGGTTCACAAAAAGTTTTTAATGCTTCTATTGAAGAAAAAGTGCTTAAGATTGATGATTGGGATAGGAACGTTGATAGAATTTATCTTGAGATTGATTCTTTGAAAGTTAGATCTACTTCACCCAAGCATGATATTAATGAGTCCTTAAAAGCTATGAGAATTTTTATTGATAAAATTAAGTAAAGAACCACTAGAATTCATGCTAAGCGTGAATGGCTTGAAAAGGTGTTTTCTCGCGATAATAATGATGAAGATCTCAAAGTGATTGATATGACTCCTATTGAATATTTGTTTCCCAATATAAATCTTGATAGTGATGGTACTTGAGATAATTCAACTTTAGTTAAAATTCATCCCAATGATTTGGAGTCTATAGGTCTTAATGCTAAGATTGATAAAAGTGGGATTGAAGAGGTCAAAACTTTAAATAGCAATGAACCCACTCTTTTGGATTTCAAGGACTTTAATTATGATAGTTTCTATTTTATTGATTGTATTTCCTTGTTGCAATACATGATGAATTCTCCTCATGCTTATAGTCAAAATAAGGCTTTTACTAAACATATAGTTGATGCTATGATGAAATCTTTTGAAGAAAAGCTTGAGTTAGAAGTTTCTATCCCTAGAAAGCTTCATGATGAGTGGGAATCTACCATTAAGATTAAAATCAAAGATTATGAGTGCCATGCTTTGTGTGATTTGGGTGCTAGTGTTTCCACGATTCCAAAAACTTTATGTGAATTTATCTTGAGATTGATTCTTTGAAAGTTGTTATTTATTTTCTTATACTAACGGATCTCACGAGTTTTCTGTTAAGTTTTGTGTTGTGAAGTTTTGAAGTTTTGGGTAAAGATTTGATGGAATATGGAATAAGGAGTGGCAAGAGCCTAAGCTTGGGGATGCCCAAGGCACCCCAAGTCATATTCAAGGATTCCAAAGAGCCTAAGCCTGGGGATGCCCCGGAAGGCATCCCCTCTTTCGTCTTCAATCCATTAGTAAATTTACTTGAGGCTATATTTTTATTCACCACATGATATGTGTTTTGCTTGGAGCGTCTGGTACGATATGAGTCTTTGCTTGTTAGTTTGACACAATCATCCTTGCTTCACACATCTTTTGAAAGAGACACGCTGAATCGTGAATTTATTAGAATACTCTTTGTGCTTCACTTATATCTTTTGAGTTGGGCAATTTTGCTCTATGTACTTCACTTATATCTTTTAGAGCACGGTGGTGTTTACGTTTTTATAGAAATACTTGAACTCTCGTACCTCACTTGTATTATTTTGAGAGTTTCTAAAACAACATGGTAATTGGTATAGGTTATGAATTTAGTCCTAATATGATAGGCATCCAAAAGTATATAATAAAAACTTCCATATTAAGTGCATTGAGTGTTTATGAGGAGTTTGATTACTTGCATAAAGTTTTGAGATATAAAGATGGTAATGTTAAGAGACATGTTGGGAAGAAAATTTTGATTTGGTAAAAATACTTGTGTAAAGGTTTGTGATTCCCGTAGCATGCACGTGTGATGAACTGCTATGTAAGGAAGTCGGAGCAGGATTTGTTTATAGATTGTCAACCTTTGTGTGAGGGTCGAGGCGCGCGATGGTTAACTCCTACCAACCTCCCCCCTAGGAGCATGCGTTTAATGCTTTGCTTCAATTACTAATAGACTTTTGCAATAAGTACGTGAGTTCTTTATGACTAATGTTGAGTCCATGGATTATACACACTCTCACCCTTTCACTTTTGCTAGCCTCTCTAGCACCGCGCAACTTTTGCCGATACAACAAACACCTTCCTCAAAATAGCCACCATATACCTTCCTCAAAACAGCCACCATATATCTTTCCTCAAAACAGCCACCATTCCTACCTATTATGGAATTTCCATAGCCATTCCGAGATATATTGCCATGCAACTTCCACCGTTTCCTTTTATAACATGCGCCATCACTTCCATATTGCATATAGAGTCATATTCTATCATAGGTATCGAGTTGTAATTTTCTTTGGAGTTGTAAGTAAATAAAAGTGTGATGATTTTCATTATTAGAGCATGTCCCATGTGAGGAAAGGATGATGGAAGCTATGATTCCCTCACAAGTGGGGATGAGATTTCAGACTTTATGAAAAATAAAAGAGGCTAGCGAAGCCCAATAAAAAAATGAATAAAAGAGGCCTTAGATGGCCACAAAAAAATGAAAAAAATGTGAGAAAAGAGATAAGGGACATTGCTACTACCTTTTACACACTTGTGCTTCAAAGTAGCACCATGATCTTCATGATATAGAGTCTCCTATTTTGTCACTTTCATATAGCTAGTGGAATTTTTTCTTCATGATGCACGTCCACTTAGTTTCCTTTTGAGATTTCATACACTTATAGCTCTTGTGCACCCGTTGCATGGAAATCCCTACTCACTCACATTGATATCTATTTATGGGCATCTCCATAACCCGTTGATATGCCTAGTTGACGTGAGACTATCTTCTCCCCTTCCTTGACAACCTCCATCATGTTCTATTCCACCTATAGTGCTATATCCATGGCTCGCGCTGATGTATTGCGTGAGAGTTGAAAAAGTTTGAGAAATTAAAGGTGTGAAAACAATTTCTTGAATCGGGGTTGTGCATGATATAATTTCTTTGTGTGGGGAAGATGGAGCATATCTAGACCATATGATATTGTAGGGATAACTTTATTTTGCCATTATATTTTGAAGAGATACAATTGCTTTGCTAGTATGCTTCAAATGTTATTGTTTCTATATCAATATTAAGCTTTTGTTTTGAGTCTTACGGATCTGAATATTCATGCCACAATAAAGAATATTACTTGGATAAATATGTTAGGTATCACTCCACATCAAAAATTCTGTTTTTATCATTTACCTACTCGAGGACGAGCAGGAATTGAGCTTGGGGATGCTGATACGTCTCCAATGTATCTATAATTTTTGATGATGGAATGCTATTATATTATTCATTTTGTATGTTTTATATGCATTAATATGCTATTTTATATTATTTTTGGGACTAACCTATTAATCTAGAGCCAAGTGCCAGTTTCTGTTTTTCCTTGTTTTTGAGTTTTGCAGATATGGAATACTAAACAGAGTCCAAATGGAATAAAACCTTCGGAAGGATTTTTTCTGTAAGGAAATAGGTCATCCAAGTTTGGAGTGCATGTCAGGGAGGTGCCAGGGCTCCACAAGCCTACTAGGCGCGCCCTCTGGCTGGGCCTAGGAGGCTTGTCGCCTCCTGGCAGGCCTCCTAACCCTAATTCTTTGCCTATAAATACCCAAATATTCCCCCAACATCAAAAAGAGCCATGCAAATACTTTTCCGCCGCCAGAAGCCTCCATTCCCTAGAGATCCAATCTTGGAGCCTTTTTCGGTAATCTACCGGAGGGGGTTTCGATCACGAAGGGCATCTACATCAACTCCATTGCCCCTCTGATGATGCGTGAGTAGTCCACCACAGACCTATGGGTCCATAGCTAGTAGCTAGATGGCTTCTTCTCTCTCTTTGATCTTCAATACCATGTTCTTCATGATCTTCATGGAGATCTATTCGATGTAATCCTCTTTTGTGGTGTGCTTCTCAAGATCTGATGAATTGTGAGTTTATGTTTAGATTATCCATGAATCTTATTTGAATCTCCTCTGATTTCTTATATGCATGATTTCATATCCTTGCAAGTCTCTTTGAGTTATTGGTTTGGTTTGGCCAACTAGATTGGTAATTCTTACAATGGGAGAAGTGCTTGGTTTTGGGTTCAATCTTGCGCTGTCCTCACCCAGTGACATAGTAGGGGTAGCAAGGCACGTATTTTATTGTTGCCATCAAGGGTAACAAGATGGGTTTTCATCATATTGCTTGAGTTTATCCCTCTACATCGTGTCTCTTGCTTAATGCGTTACTGTGTTCTTCATGAACTTAATACTCTAGATGCAGGTAGGAGTCAGTCGATGTGTGGAGTAATAGTAGTAGATGCAGAATCGTTTCGGTCTACTTGTCACAGACGTGATGCCTATATGCATGATCATTGCCTTGGATAACTACATGATTATTCTCTTTTCTATCAATTGCTTGACAGTAATTTGTTTACCCACCATGATATTTGCCTTCAAGAGAGAAGCCTCTAGTGAAATCTATGGCCCCCAGGTCTATTTTCCATCATATATTTTAAGATCTATACCTTGTTGCAATTTACTTATCTTTTACTTTCTGCACTTATTTACATCTATCTCTTTCAGATCTAATCCTTGCAAATAATCGTGAAGGGATTGACAACCTCTTTATAGCGTTGGGTGCAAGAGTTTGATTGTTTGTGTAGGTGCATCCATTGGTGACTTGCTTGTTCCTCCTACTGGATTGATACCTTGGTTCTCAACAACTAAGGGAAATACTTATCTACTTCGCTACATCACCCTTTCCTTTTCAAGGGAAAACCAACGCATGCTCAAGAGGTAGCAGGCAAGGGCGTACGCGGGTTCCCAAAGTACCCCCAAAGGTTTCCATTCCGGTGCAACGAGACCAAGACCACGAGCCCTACAGGACGGATGTCATTGCCGAGCCCATCATTGCATCACCAACAACTACTTTACAGGCGAAGACCACCTTTCATTAGGATAAGGGTGTACCCCTTGCCCCCTTTGAATTTGACCGTTGTGGGATCCCTTCCCGCCATAGTGATAAGGGAAGAGGACCCGGGCCATTATAAATAGAGCTTCGGATGCTCCGTATGTGTGTGGTGGGGGGGACACAAGGCAAACTACGAGAACGCCCTTGCGAGGGAACTCACCACTGTACTAGTTCATCCACAAACCTGCTCATGAGGCAATCCACCAAAGCAGGAGCAGGGTATTACGCTTCGCAGCTTCCTAAACCTGGGTAAATCCTCGTGTGCAATCTTCTCCCTCGTCATCGTGCGAGTTCATTGATTTAGGCTACCGCGTTGTGAGCTTGGAGGGGCGAGGCTGTTGGGGATCTTTGCACACGCCCCTGTGTTCGAATTCTTCTGGCTTTTGCGCAGCCCAAAATCTGACACCGCGCAACAACTCCTCTTTGCTTGTGGCACCGCTAATCCTATTCGGCGCTCGTTGTGTGGGTTAAAAGCACTAGCATAAATCAGCACACCGCCCCTCCTCCATCGACGCAGTATGGACCGGCCCATTAGAAGGTATACGAGGGAGTTCGACGCTGGTTTTGGGAATCATCAAATTTTTTGGGACTAGTTTTGTTTGTTTTTGTCTCTATTTTCCCTCCTTTTTTATCAAACCAATGGCTTTTTGTGAACTTGTTTTTCATAGTCGGTGAACTTAAAAAAGTGAACTAGTTTTATAAATTGTAGAGTTTTTGTTCAAAGTCAGTGTGTTTCTTTAAAAAAATTGAAAAACCAGTTTCAAAATTTACACGTTTTTTGGAAATTGATGAACATTTTTCAAATTTGTGATTTTTTATCAAGATCACCGATTTTTTTTGAAAGTTCAAATTTGGGATCTGCTTTTCCTAAGTTGGATTTTCCTAATGTGATAATTTCTTTTTTGAAATCGATGGAATTTTTAAAAAAAATTATGTGTTTCTTTGAAAGTTAATGTTTTTTTTATTTTTTTATTTTGGAGTTTAATAGAAAAACGATGAACTTTATCCAAATTTGTGAACTTTGTTTTTAAAATAGAAATTTCTTTTCATGTTCGATAATTTTTTTAATTTTTCTGATCATTTTTCAAAAATAACTTTTGCCCGAAATTGACAAACGTTTTTCAATTTGGTGAAGTTTTTTGAAATTTTGTGATTTTTTTCCAAAATTGGTGTTTTTTTCAAATACTTTGAAGTTTTATTTCCAAAATTGGTCCGCGGTCAGCGATGTAGGTGATCCTTTTTATCCGCGGCCCAGCTAGCCATCCTGGATAGCACGATGCATAGAAGGTCTCCCTGCGTACGCTATGTGTAGGAGCCACCCCGCGGCGCGCTCACTGAGGGGGGATAACCCCGGGGTAGCCTCGACCGACCCACTACTCCAACTTTTCAAAATTACTACAGGGCGAGCTGCCTCCCCTTGTAGTCTAGCTCCACGCTGTCGGCTACGATGAGCCGGCCGGCTACAGGCGGAGACTCCTGCCCTCCTAGCCGGCGACGCATTGGATGCCATGGTCAGGACGCGCGTGGCTACACTGGCCCCCATCGCCTCGGGGGCCAGCGCACGCATGGCTACAGTGGAGCCAACAGTGCCTCTGACTCTGGCCGACTGCGACTGGGCACCGACACAGTGCTGGCACGCCCTCAACCACTTCATTACCTGCTCCGGTGTGGCTATAGCGCGACCGGCCGTACCGCTGACCGCGGCCGGCTGCTGCAAGACGACGCCCCGAAGGACAGCCCGTGCCACAATACGACGGGCATGAGGGCCTACCACGTGGGCCCCCTCCGGCTCCCGATGGGACCCCATAGCCGGTGGGCCCTACAAGCGACAAGACCCCTCAGCCAAGGCCCCATGGACGGCTAGAGAGGCCGCTAGCTGCCCCCCCTGGCGCCTTCTACTCAAATTGTAATCCGGTGGGTTGGCCTATAAAACACCCCAGAGCTCCCCCATGCATGAAGATCTCTCCCCCGAGCACGCGCGCATGCACACACACACACATAGAGAGAGAGAGGCTAAGAAGGCAAGCTAGCTCCTTCTTCCTCCTCTACCCATACAACTCTAGGAGAACATTTCAGCCCTCTTTGGTTCATCAACCAGGCTAGCAGGACTAGGAGTATTACCTCCCTCAGAGGGCCTCGAACCTGGGTACATCACATATCCCGCATCGTTTGTCCCCGATCCCGCTCGCGCAGTACACCGGTGTCCATCAGCCCCAACCACTCTCGATAAGCCTACCCATGGCATATGTCATGAGAAAACGATGACAGTTGGCACCCACCGTGGGGCGAACACGGCGCCAGTCGGAGTTATACTCCGGGCGGGAACCCTCGCCAACTCCGCTGGGCGTCTCACGTGTGGGCTGATCAGCATGCCCATGGGGTCCATCCTCAGGGAAGGTACCGCGGCTCCTGACCGCATTCCCACCCGCCTCGCAGGCGGAACTGCCATCTCCTCCCACGAGTCGAACTGCATCGACGCTCCGCTCGGCAACGTCGGACTCTGCGCGCTCACCGCCGAGCTGCGCCTCGACGCCACACCAGCTCCAGACGAGTACCCAGACGAGGTGCTCTACTGCACCGACCCGCCACCTTGCGCGGGTGTCGTCACCTCAAACGGTGACGGCAACTCCCACACCCTCGCGGAGGTGATGGCCGCCGTCTCCTCCTCGTCTTCTGCCCGAGCGAGGGCCGAGGCGAACACGGCCGCCGCCTGCGCTGGTACCTCTGACCCGCTTGGCGCTACCCTTCGGGGTCTGAGCACCCCTATTGCTCCAACGGCGAAGCCAGCCACCGCCACAGCCGAGCTGGAGGTGGCCCGCCGAAAGCTACTCGAGGATGCTAATGCCCTCGCGTTAGAGTGGCGTTGGATGGAAACTGCGGAATGCGATTATATCTCCGCTTATGCCCTCACCCCGACCGACACCCAGCCCAGCCGGTGTGGGGCTGTATGTGACCACGCCCGCATGGTCACGGAGATCCTCGGCGATAGACTGCCCGTCTATGACACCCCCGCGACCAACCCGTAGGCCGCCAAGGTGGCCTATCATGACCTGGCTGCCTTGGAGGGCGAGGAGTGCGCCTTGTGCGAGCAGCACATCAAGGACCTCATTGACACTACTAACGTGCAGCAAGCCGGTCTCGACCCCGTCGGGGCCATCTTCGAGACTCCCCGTTCCGAGGGCGAGGGCACTGGGGCTGCTGGCCGTCAGCCGACCCAGCACTCGAGCTCCTCTTGCGCCTCCAGCCGGTGGGCCAAGGGAAGCCACGCCCGACGTTCCCAGCAACACGAGAATGAGCAGCCGGCTGTGAACAGCCAGCACAAGGACATCTTGGCTGGCGGCAGCCACCGCAACGAGGTGCCGACTGGCGACATTCGACGCAGCCGCGAACACACTCCACCTCCATGGCAGGACCCGACACGGTCTCCCCCGTCGGCCGTCCGTGCCGATCTCGCGGCCCGGCTTGGGCCGCGGATCCCCTAAAGCGAGAATGACACGCGTCTCCGCCTCGACCGGCTAGCACAGTCGGCCCTCCTCGAAGAGGAGGGCTCGATCGGTCTCGCGTGTTTTGGTACCCGGATCCATAACGAGTCATTCCCGACCGGCTTCATGCTCCCCCATGACACCCCAAAATATAATGGCACCGCCAAGCCGGAGGATTGGCTGATCAACTACACCACCGCAGACGGCATCGCCAGGGGGAACAAGCGTATAGCCATGCGCTATGCCCCCTCAAGTTGATCGGCTCGGCCCGGATGTGGTTCAACAGCCTGTCGGCCGGTAGCATCAACACTTGGACGGACTTCGAGGAGGCTTTCGTCTGCAACTTCACCGACACCTATAAGCGGCCAGGCCGTCCCCGTGAGCTGGCCATATGCGTCCAGGCCGTCTCCGCGACTACCTCATCCGATGGACCGAGCTCCACAACTCCTGTGAGGGAGTGCACGAGGTGCATGCCATCCAATATTTCATCGAGGGTTGCCGCAATGATGCCTACCTCAAGCACAAGCTCTTGTGCTCCGAGCCGGCTACCCTGGCGGACCTCATGGACAAGGAGGATAAGTACGCCACGGCCGACTCCGCCATGCGGGTCAAGGCCGCCACGCCCGCCAAGCCGACCCCGCCGTCTGCAACACCGGGACCGACTGCCGACAACCGACAGCAACAGAACAACAAGTGCAAAAACAACTAGCCGGATCCCCGCTATGGGATCCGGCAGGTCGCCACCATCGAAGAAGAGCAGTCGGCTACCCAGGCTCCCAGCCAGCATCAGCGCACAGGCAAGACCCCCTAGAAGCCCAAGCTCACCTTCGAGCAAATGCTCAACGCGCCTTGCAAAAACCACTCAGGGGCCAAGCCGTCTATGCATATGCTCCGTCGTGAACCGATATGGTTCGAGGTGGTGGACCTCAGCAGCCCCTACCAGACACTGCTGGGGCGGCCGGCGCTCGTCAAATTCATGGCGGTTCCCCACTACGCCTAGCTCAAGGTCAAGATGCCAGGACTCAAGGGCATCATCACCGTCACCGGCGACTACAAGACGTCGATCTAGTGTGCCCGTGATGGCAGCCAGCTGGCCACAGCTCAGGTGATCGTGGAGGAGAGACGGCAGCTCGACCGGCTCGTGGCTCAAGCCACCGAGCAGCTGGCGATGCCATCTCCCTGTCCCAGACGGCCGGCAAGGCGTCTTTCCAACCGTCCAAGGACACCAAGAAGGTATCGCTCGACCCGGCTAACCCCAAGGAGTGCATCACCATTGGCGCCAACCTCAGGAACAAATAGGAAGGCGAGCTCGTCGACTTCCTCCGTGAGAATCGGGACATATTTGCATGGTCTCCCAAGGACACGTCGGGTGTTCCGAGGAAGTACGCCGAGCACAAACTTCACGTGCGATAGGATGCGAAGCCGGTCAAGCAATCCCTACATCATTTCTCTGAGGAGAAGCGATGCACTATGGGCGAAAAGAAATCCCGGCTGCTCGCAGCCGGCTTCTTCATGGAAGCATTCCACCGGACTGGCTATCCAACCCAATCCTGGTGTTGAAGAAAAACAAGACTTGGCGCATGTGTATCGACTACACGAGCTTGAACAAGGCGTGTCCCAAGGACCCGTTCGCCCTGCTGCGGATCGATCAAGTCATTGACTCCATTGCCGGCTGTGATCTGCTGTCATTCTTGGACGCCTACTTAGGCTACCACCAGATCAAGCTGGATCCAGCCGACTGGCTGAAGACCTCCTTCATCACCCCTTTCGGGCCTACTTCTACATCACCATGTCCTTCGGCCTGAAGAATGCAGGCGCGACCTTCCAACGCTGCATGTAGAAGTGTCTCCTGCCGCAGATCGGCAGAAACGTCCATGTCTACATTGACGACATCATCGTCAAGACCAAGAAGCATTTTAGCCTCCTCGACAACCTCCGAGAGACCTTCGCCAACCTGCGCGAGCACAAGGTCAAGCTCAACCCGGAGAAGTGCGTCTTCGGCGTCCCAGCCGTCCAGCTCCTGGGTTTCTTCGTGTCCGCTCGCGACATCGAAGCTAACCTAGAGAAGATCAGGGCGATCGAGCGTATGCCCAAGTCGACCCAGCTTCACGACATCGAGAAGTTCACTGGCTGCCTCACCTCGCTCAGCCGGTTCGTCAGCCGGCTGGGAGAGAAGGCCCTGCCCCTCTACGGGCTCCTGTGGAAGACGTCTTTGGTCGAGCCAGACCACGAGGCCACGAGGAAGCCGACCAAGTTCGAGTGGACCGACTAGGCGATGAGGCCTTTCGTGGCCTCAAGCGGGCTCTCACCAGTGCGCCCATCCTGGCCGTGTCGGCTGAGAAGGAGCCCTTGCTCGCCTACATCGTGGTGATCACACACATCATGAGCATCGTCTTGGTGGTGGAGCGGCCGGAGGAAGGCAAGACACTGTCGATCCAACGCCCCATCTACTACCTCAGCGGGGTCCTCTCCGCCTCCAAGCAGAACTACCCCCACTACGAGAAGATGTGCTATGGCATATAATTCGCCGCCCAGAAGATCAGGCAGTACTTCCAGGAGCATATCATCACCATGGTGAGCATGGCGCCGCTAGGCAAAATCATGAGCGGACGGGACGCCACAGACCGGATAGCTAAGTGGGAAATCGCCCTCACCGACTACGAGATACAGTATGAGCCGCGCACTGCCATCAAGTCACAGGTGATGTCCGACTTCCTTGTTGACTAGGCCGATACCCAGTTCGTACTGCCTCCACCAGACTCTACGCATTGGCGCATGCACTTCGATGGCTCGAAGATGCGGACCGGCCTGGGAGCCGGCATCGTCTTGTCGTCTCCAAAGGGAGACCAGCTCAAGTATGCGCTCCAGATCCACTTTGCTGCCTCCAACAACGTGGCCAAGTACGAGGCCCTCGTCCACGGTCTCCGGCTCGCGAAGGAGATCGGCATCCAGTGCATCCCGTGTTTTGGCGACTCCGACCTTGTGGTGGAGCAGGTCTCTGGCGAAAGGGACGCCATGGACGCCAACATGGCCAGCTACCACTTCTTCGTGCAGCAACTTACCATCTCCTTCGAGACCTGCGAGTTCTACAAAGTCCCTCTGGCAGAGAATGAGGCTGCAGATGCCTTGGCAAAAATCGGCTCCACCCGCCAGACTATTCCGGTTGGCGTCTCCCTTGAGCAGCTGCGCAAGCCATCGATCAAACCCTCCGCCAAGTCAGGGTCCATCTTCGTGCCCACGGATCCTGTCGGCCCCTCAACTGGACCGAGGGCTCTACCGGCTCCACCTGCTCAACCTGCTCCGCCGGCTCCACCTGCTCTGCTGCCTCCACATGTTCCACTGACTGCGCCCGCCGTGCTGGCTCCTGCTGCGATTGTTTCGTTGGCCTGCGGCTCCGAGCCCGCAACCGTCTTGATGGTTGTTGACCAGCCAGGCCCGGGGACTAACATATCTAGCTCGGGGGCTTCGGAGGCGGACCTGGGGGCTTTGGCTGCCCAGATTCCCCAACCCATGCTAGAGCCAGCCCCGGTCTTAGATCCGTCATGGGCCCAGCCAATCTTGGCCTTTCTCTTACATGGCGAGCTCCCTCCCGACGAGGATGAAGCACGGCGGATCCAATGCCGTGCTCCCGCCTACAACATCATCAACCTGAGCTTGTTCATCGCAGCACAACCGGCGTGTACCAATGCTGCATCGAGCCTGAGAAGGGTCAAGAGATCCCTCGAGATATCCATCAGGGCGAGTGTGGGCACCATGCCGCCTTGAGGACCTTGGTGGCCATAGCGTTCCGCCACGGCTTTTACTGGCCGACTGCCCTTGAGGAGGCGACAAAACTCGTCAACAGGTGCGAAGGGTGCCGGTGCTTCCGTGTGCAAAGCCACCTGCCGGTTGCGGCGCTTAAGACCATCCCACTGTCGTGGCCCTTTGCCGCCTGGGGGCTCGATATGATGAGACCATTCAAGCCCGCTCGAGGTGGCATGACACATCTGCTAGTAGCCGTTGACAAGTTCACCAAGTGGATCGAGGCTAGGCCCATCAAGAAGCTGGATGGCCCCACGACCGTCCGGTTCATTGAGGACATCACAGTCCACTACACCGTCCCGCACAGCATCATCACTGACAATGGCATGAACTTCACTAAGGGCGCGCTAGCGCATTTCTACGGCAAGCAAGGCATCCGAATCGACTTGGCTTCCGTCGCCCACCTGCAGTCAAACGGCCAGGCCAAAAGGGCAAACAGCCTAATCCTGGCCATTATCAAGCCCTGGCTCCTAGCACCACTCACAAGGTTAGCCGACTGCTAGATAGAAGAACCGTCGTTCGTCTTGTGGAGCCTCAGAACCATGCCCAACCGATCAACCAACTTCACACCTTTCTTCCTCGTGTATGGGTCCGAGGCGGTCATCCCCACAGACATCAAGTTTGACTCTCCTCGGGTCAACCTATACACGGAGACGGATGCAAAGGAGGCAAGGGAAGATGGCGTCGACCTCCTCGAGGAGGCCCGTGAGCTGGCGCTCAGCCAAACGGCTATCTACCAGCAGAAGCTCCGGCACTACCACAACAAGCGGATCCGACCCCTCTCCTTTCATGAGGGGGACCTGGTGCTCAAGCGGATCCAGCAAACAGCCGGCTAGCATAGGCTGTCCTCCCCATGGGAGGGCCCATTCATCGCCAGCAAGGCACTACACAACAACACGTACTACCTAATAGACGCCCAGAAGCCACAAAAATGCAAGAAATATGCCTCCGATGACGAGACGGATCGCCCGTGGAACACGACGCTCCTCCGCCCGTTTTATTGCTAAGGAACCAGTGCATGTATGTACCCTCCCCTTTGAGGGCTTATGAATGCAATGAGTGCCCCAAGCCAGCTCTTGGGGCATGCCCCTTTCATTTCCTTCCACTTCAGTTCGACCCGCGCTACCTCCCGGACCCGGCTCCTAGTCCCGGCGGCTTGCCGGTTAGCCCTGACATCGGTCCCTGAAGCCCTCCCACCCCTCCCAGCTACAGACCTGCTCCCGGCTGTCCGGCTAATGGCTTCTCGGGACGACAAAACTGTAGGACCAAAAGTATGTCTAGAGGGGGGGGGGGTGATTAGACTACTTGACCAAATAAAAGTTTTGCCTATACCAATTTTTAGGGTTGACAGTTTTTAGCATTTCATGGCAAGTCAAGTACACCCTACACATGCAAGTCTAAGAGTATATAGCATCGGAAAGTAACAACAAGCATGTATAAAAGGGATAGGGTAGGAAGATCGAACGCAGTTGTATACACGATGAGTTTTCCCGTGGTTCCGATAGGTGGCGCTATCATACATCCATTTTTATGGAGTCTTCAACCCACGGAGGGTAAAGGTCGCGAGAGTCCATGGAGAGCTCGACCCAAAAGGGTCCACGGAGTAGCAACCTTGACTATTCCATAACGGCTTCTGTCCACGAAGGACTAGCCTCACTATGGGTAGATCTTCACGAAGTAGGCGATCTCCTTGCCCTTACAAACTTCTTGGTTCACTCCACAACACGAAGTAGGAGGCTCCCAAGCAACACCTAACCAATCTAGAAGGCACCACCCTCCAAAAGGTAATAGGCTCGGTAATGACGATGAACTCCTTGCTCTTGTGCTTCAAGATGATAGACTCCTCAGCACCCAATCACTCTCTCACAGATTTGGCATGGTGGAAGAAATGGGATTGGTAGAAAGCTACTTGGGGAGGCTAGAGATCAAGATCCATATGATTGGAGTGGAAGATCTTGACCTCAACACAAGGGTAGGTGGTTCTCTCTCAGAAAATCTGATAGGATAGGTATGGAATAGTTCTGAGTGCTTGTCTTTCGAGTAGGTGGTGGTGAAGGGGTATATATAGGCATCCCCAAAAATCCAACTGTTACACACAAAATGACCAACTCGGTGACACCGATGTGTTAATCTCGGTGGTACCGAAGTGACCAAAAGGTGGCAACTTTTGAATCTCAATGAGACCGATATAGGAAACTCGGTTACACCAATAAGGTGACCAACAGTCAGATTTCCAATCTCGGTGACGCCGATACAACATTCTCGGTGGGACCGAAAATGTGAATTTGCATAACAGAAAGTTGGCAACCTAAACTCGATGGCACCGGTATGGAATCGGTTGCATCGAAGTGGCTAGGGTTTGGCTGAGTCTGTCTAGGTTCTGGAATCAGTGGCACCGGTATGGGAAGTTGGTTGCACCGATTTTGAGTGTTAGGTATAGAACAGACTTTCGTGGGAGAGTTTGTGGTTGTTTTTGGCGACAATCACTTGTGCACATTTGAGCATATTGTTCACTAACAAAACCTTACCCTCTTTTAATAGTATTGGCTTTCTAATGGACTCAAAGTGATTGCTCACAAATATAAAATGTAGAGTCCTCTTGCTTGAAGCTTGGCCAACCTATTTCCTTGCATATTGGGGTATGTCCACAATCTCCTTTTGCCAATCCTATCATTGAACATTTCCTGAAATATACTTGGTGGAAACATTAGTTTAATGACCTATATGTTGTTGTTACCACCAAGGGAGCAAATGTGCTTTCAATCTCCCCCCTTTTGGTAATTGATGACAACATATACATCAAAGCTTTGACATATGATAAAATCCATGAATATAATCGTCACTTTGAGAGGTATGTGATAAGCAAGAGCTCCCCCTAAATTTGTGCATTATTTTGAATTTGCGTTTGAATGCAAATGCACAATCGATTAGGTATATGGGGCACTTCTTCCATGTCACATACAACTTGGTGGTGTGCGAGAAATAATTAGAAAGAATAACAAGGCACAACACAATCAAGCAAAGGTGAATGATCATCTCATAAGCATTAAGATGATAGGAAATAGTTGCATCACACATAACAACGTATGATCACACATAAACACAAAAGTATCTCACGTGAAACCAAAAGAACCAAATGTTTTGAAAAGCAACAAACACCAAAACGCTCTCTTGCTCGAAGACTAAAGATCTATATACACTTCTCCTCCTTTGGCAACAAATTACCAAAAAGTTCAAAGGCATACATCTAAACGTTCTTGGGCTGATCTCCTCCGGTTGTTGATGAAGGAGTCAAGAGAACAGCGTCGACGAAGATCTCACTAGATGTCGTGGATGGAGTTGGAGTGGCAGCTGGAGGAACTGGAACAGATGGAGTAGGAGCTGAGGTGACAGCAGCAGGAGCTAATGAAGAGGGCCTCAAGTCTGGAGCTGGCATAGTGGTCGATCTGGCTTGGGTAGGAAACTGTGTGCCTGTCCTGAGAGGTGATTCATCCTCCTCCTCATCATCATCATCATATGAAGAAGTGGTGTGAGGAAGTGGCACTGAGTCAACTTCCTTCTAGAGCTCTGTGACTGTCTTAGTCATCCTGTCCACCTTATCATTAAGGGTCTTGATCCAAGTTTCAAAGATCCTGAAAAGGCTGTTCTGGTTGTCCAGAATCCCCTTAATGTCCTTCTGCATACCTTGAACTGATGATATCAAGATATCCATTTGCTCATTCCTGGATCTAGGGACTTGAGCACTAGTGGCTCTAACTGCCTCTGCTTCTGCTTGACCTGCAGCTGAAGTGGGATGATCAGCATCCATCATCACAATATTGTCCTCGAGATCTGGCTGAAGGGGTAAATGTTGGGGAATGTTGCATGGGAAACAAAAAAATTCCTACGCACACGCAAGATCCATCCATGGTGATGAGCATCTATGAGAGGGAGAGTGGATCTACATACCCTTGTAGATCGCTAAGCGGGAAGCGTTAAGAAACGCGGTTGGTGTAGTTGAATGTCTTCGCGATCCAAATCGCCGAGCGTCCCGAAACCTCATCACGGTCCGTCCCGCAATCTAATCATGATCTGTCCCGCGATCTCATCACGATCCGTCTCGCGATCTTGATCACGGTCCTTCTGATCTAGCGCCAAACGGACGGCACCTCCGCATTCAGCACACGTACAGCTCGATGACGATCTCTGCCTTCTTGATCTAGAAAGAGGGAGCAGAGAGGTAGAAGAGTTCTACGGCAGCGCGACGGCACTGCTGCGATCGTGGTGGATCTATTCTAGAAGGGCTTCGCCTAAGCACTGCAGAAAACCGATCTAGAGGAGAAACTATGCACTAGAGGAGAGGGTAGCACGCGGCAGAAAATCTAGTGCAAAAACCCTAAAACCTCTAGTATATATAAGAGGAAGAGAGGAGGAGGCTTGGCCCTCAAGGGCCAGCCCTAGGCTTCGGCTGAACCAAGGAGGAGAGGAGGAATCCTCCTCCAATCCTAGTAGGACTAGGACTCCTTCCTTTTTTGCCTTTTTCCACCTTTTCTCTTTGGGATTTTCTCTCCCAGTCGCATGGGCCTTGTGTGGGACTTACACAAGCCCACTAAGGGCTGGTATTCATTCCCCCACAGCCCATGTAGCCTCTTGGGTCGAAATACCCCTCCTGATGGTCTCCCAGTACACTACCGGCACTCCCGGTACACTACCGATGAGCCCGAAACTTTTCCGGCGACCAAAATAGGACTTCCTATATATCAATCTTTACCTCCGGACCATTCTGGAGCTCCTCATGACGTCCGGGATATCATTCGGGACTCCAAACAACCTTCGGTCACTACCATGCATAACTCTATACTACCGAAACGTCACCAAACCTTAAGTGTGTAGACCCTGTGGGTTCGAGAACTATGTAGACATGACCGAGACACCTCTATGGTCAATAACCAATAGCTCGATCTGGATGCCCATGTTGGATCCTACATATTCTACGAAGATCTTTATCAGTCGAACCTCTATGTCAAGGATTCCGCTAATCCCGTACAATGTTCCTTTTGTTCTTCGGTATGTTACTTGCCCGAGATTCGATCGTCGGTATCTCCATACCTAGTTCAACCTCATTACCGGCAAGTCTCTTTACTCATTCCATAATACAAGATCCCGTGACTAACACTTAGTCACATTTCTTGCAAGGCTTGTTGTGATGTTGTATTACCGAGTGGGCCCTGAGAAACCTCTCCGTCACACGGAGTAACAAATCCCAGTCTTGATCCATGCCAACCCAACAGACACCCTCGGAGATACCAGTAGAGTACCTTTATAGTCACCCAGTTACATTGCGACATTTGATACACACAAGGCACTCCTCCGATGTCCGTGAGTTGCATGATCTCATGGCCATAGGAACATATACTTGACATGCAGAAAATAGTAGGAATAAACTGACATGATCATATGCTACGTTTGTAGTTTGGGTCTTGTCCATCACATAATTCTCCTAATGAATTGATCCCATTATGAAATGACATCTCATGTCCGTGACTAGGAAACCATAGCCATCTTTGATCAACGAGCTAGTCTATTAGAGGCATACTAGGGACATGGTGTTGTCCATGTATCCACACATGTATCTGAGTTTCCGATTAATACAATTATAGCATGGATAATAAACGATTATCATGAACAAGGAAATATGATAATAACCAATTTATTATTGCCTCTAGGGCATATTTCCAAGAGTAAATGTGGATGATCTAGAGCAAAAATGTGCTTCTCCAGTTTTGAATTGATAAGCATCTGGATGTAGGGTGCATAACAGCAAGAGCGCTTCTGGTCAGCAGCAACCCTCTTGATTGTCTCAACAATCAAATCCATGACTCTGATCCTGGTGTGTCTGTCAAGATGGATCAACATATTGATGGAATGGCCTCGAATCATCTTGTCATCTCCTGACTTGGGCATCAAAGTATGCCTCAGAATGGTGTTCATTGTGTGGAGGCCAGCCTGAAGAAAGTAGATAGATCCTAGCCTGTGAGACTTCACATTGGCAGCAGGGATCTCCTTGTACATATTTTCCATAGCATTGTGGCTCGCCTTGGATTCTAAGTATACATCCAAGCCACCATCCCGTGCTTCAGGAACTCCTAAGATAGCAGCCCATTCTTCAATAGTTGATTCATACCTTGCACCTTCAGTCATCCATACAATTCTACCATCTCCATTGAAATGTGCAGTGGAGTAGAATTGCATGATCATCTCATCGTTCCAAGCAGTGAATTCTCTACCAACAAACTCATCCAATCCTATGCAGTGGAAATTATCTTGGACACTTGGAAAGTAGTCCTCATTCTCCTTAATGAATTTCCAATCAACATATCGCATATCACTCACAGCTGAACTCTTGTCAAAAAGCACAGTCTCATAGAAATCCTGTTGCTTTTTGGTATAGAATCTGTAGTCCACAGCTATCTTCTTCCTCTGGGCATATGGATCTATAGCTCTTCAAGCTCTCAATCCTAAATCCTTCCTCTTCTTCATATCTTAAGCTAGTGGGTAGCTGGCATTGTGTACTGGCAGATGTGGTCTGAGCTTCATCAAAGTTGTCAAGTCATCATCCTGTTCAGCTCTGGAAGTAGTCCCTTTGTTCTTCTCAGAAGCTGGAGTTTGCCTGGATGTCCTCTTAGGCTTCTCAACAGCAGCCTTCTTGGATGTGCTAGTCTTTGGCATAGCATCAGCCATAAGCTTCTTTTGCTTTTTCTTGGGAGGGGCCTTCTCAACATGCTCTTCCTCCTCTTCAACATCAACATCTGCAGCTTCTTCAGGATCCTCATACATGGAGGTTTTTCTGCCAATGACATGAATAACCCTCTTTCTTGCTTTCTTCTCTCTTGCCTTCTTAGGCATAGCTTTCTTGGGGACCTCAACTGAAATAGTTGCTCTGGCAGTCTCATGAACCTTGAAGGTTGAAGCAGGTGCATAGATCTTGCTGACAACTCTCCTGGAAGAAGTGGCTTCAGTAGCAGACTTCTTAGCAGCTTTCTCCTGCTTCTTAGCAAGAATCTCTTCTGGAACGAAGTCTGAATCTTCTTCATCAGAATTCAGCTTCTTTCTGGTCCTTGTAGCAGCTTTGGGCAACCCATGGGAGCTGGGGGTGCCTGGATCTGAAAATGAACTGGTCTCTCGACTTGTGCCTAAACTCATGTCTAGACCCTGCTCTGGCATGGTCTGACTATCCTCTGCATCTGACATACTAACCCTGTGAATGGAATATATATGAGCAGAAGTAGATGAGTCATCACAAAATTATCAGCTGGTTTTTGAAATTTTGAACGACAATTTTTCAATGTTTTGCATTCTGTCAGAAACAAATCGGTAAGGCCGAAGCAAAATTTTCGGTGACACCGAGACCGACTGTCCCTTTTAACAGAAACTTGGCACCCTTTTCGGTGAGACCGAAAAGGAGTGCTCGGTTTCACCGAGATAGTTCTCTGCACACAGAAACGAAAATCGGTGGTACCAATTTTCTTGATTCCGTTCTACCGAGTTGCGTCGGGCGGAAAGCAAAACCCTAGAAAAACAATGTTTCGCTAGCCTATGCACAAGAATCAGAAGGGGAGCGCAAGGGAGGTCGAATCCATACCCTAACTTGGTGCGATCGGCTACGGCGGCGATGATGGAGCAGATTTCGTCGACGGTGGTGATTCCCAGTGGTGGAGGAGCGCAGGAAGACAAGGGCGACGACCAGGGGTCTCGAGGCGGCAGCTTAGGGTTCTGAGGTGTGATGTTTGAAGATAGAATTTCAAAGCGTCAGGGTCCACAACATATATACGCTCCACTGTCGGTGATACCGATTTTATGTTTTCGGTGTCACCGAGTTCAACAAGTGTCAGCTGACAGGGAAACTCGATGTAACCGAGAATATGAAATCAGCAGTACTGAGATTGAAAACCAGATAAGCCCTAGGCATTCAGTGAGACCGAGATTGTGGGGTTGGTTCCACCGAGATGCACTTGGGAGGTTTTAATGGTGAGTCCTTGTCGATACAAAACTCCGAGTGCTCCACACACAGAGGGATCGAAAAGCACTTGTTCAAATTTTGTGATGCAACATGAATGGAATATGAGGTGAGAAAGCATAGATAGCTAAAGAGTGATTCTAGGCATTCTTGTCCATCCAATTGGCAAAAGAGAAAATCAATAACCAAATAGCAACAATTGGATGTCCTCGAATGAGAAAATAAATGCAGACCAACATGCTCACACAATAAGATGTCAAAAGAAATCATGACAAACACGCACAAACACACTAGCATCTAACAAGCACTTGGGTGATGACGAAGTCATCTATATATGAGTATTTCACTTAGGAGCCAAGTAAGAGTACTTGATCATAGGTCATACTCATCGTTTAAGCACAAGCGGGGTTACCACTTTTACATAAAGCATTTAATGTTGTCACATAGTAAGAGATGCTTTGACTCAAGTCTTAGAGTAAAGCCCCCCCTTGATGTGACATCCCCCCATAAGAGGGATAAACTAACCTTGGGTTTTGTCGATGAAGACTTCATGTTGGTGAGGTAGTGGTGGATGCTCAAAGTTGATGAAGATCACCAAGAGTTGGGAGCATCCTTGTTGTTTCCTTACTCTTCTCACCTACATGGGTTAGTCCCAACACACAAGACACAAATACAAGGATATCTATGGACATGGAGTGCAAAGCATGTGTGATGATGTACATTGATTTGTTGATTACCTTGTCCCTTGCTTACCTTTGAGGGAATGTGTGACTCCTTGAACTATTGCATAGGGTTGATGTTGATTGCAAATAGATCTTGCCAATAATGAATGTGAGTGAATTTCATTGGCAGAGTCACCCCTCAAGAACTTTCTAGTTCTTCTTCTTGGGGACCCACATCAAGTTGATGGGAATCCTTGGTGTTGAAGTAGCACTTGTAGAAGTTGAGCTTGTAGTAGCCTTAGGAACCCACTTCACCAAAGCTTGGGATTCATCTTCATAAGAGTCAAAGTCCTCTTGAAGCTTGTTCTTGACCTTGAGCTTGGTGTCTTGTGGTGGAAGGTCATCTTGAGCTTTTGTTCCCTTGGGATGAGTATTTTCATACTTCTCCTTTTGAGGAACAAACTTGGGCTTGGGATATTGACCTTCTTCCCACTCAACTCCATTTGCGTTGAAGTATCCAACAGCACGATTCTTCCGGTATACGCCATGCTTGCGTACAATTTCCTCAAATTGCTTACATTCGGCAAGACTCTTGTAGATACCTTTTTCTATAATTCCTTTCAATAAAGCATTTTATTGCTCAAGTGTAACTTGGCTAAGAGAATCATCATTAGTGGAATCAATAGAACTACTAGAAGCAACATCATTGGGTTTAGCATCTTTATTGTTGCTACTAGATGAAGAACCTTTCTTGCCTTTGTTACTAGATTCCTTAGTTTTAACTTGAGGCATGAAAGTAGACAAGAGTAGTCGTTTGGCTAGATAAGATGAAGTCTTCTTTCAGAGATCATCATTAATAGCTTTGAGGAACTCATGCTCTTGCTCCAAGTTGAGCTTCTCGAAGCGTAGCTTCTCGTGGGTTCTCACAAGCTCTCTATGATCTTCGAGAGTAGATTCATGAGCTAACTTAAGAGTGTTTAGTTCTTTAGTTAGTTGTTCTATTTTCATCTTATCATCATCAAATAACTCATCTTGACTAGCATGAGAATTATCAAGTTCATTTTGATCAACATCACTAGTTTTATCACAAAGCAATTTATCATCACAAAGCGAATCATCTTCATCACTATCAAAATCAAGATACTCGGGGTGTGATACCTTGGGGCCTTTAGCCATGAAGCAACTTCCACTCCCTTCGTTTGGTGAATCAAATAGATCGTAGGAGTTGGTAGTCACTAGAGCAATTTCGGCAACACCATCATCTTGACTATAGTCGGAGTCGGAGTGATAGCTTCTCTGAGAGTTGTTTTCGGAGTCGGAGCCAGAAACCCATTCACCAACATGAGCTTCATGTTTTCTTCTTGTGTAGCTCTTGGTGTACTTGTCCTTCTTCTCCGAATCTCTACTTCTCTTTGAGTGTCTTTGTGCATAATGATCATCTCTACTTCTTCTCTCTCTTTGTGGTGATTATTCCTCGAGCTTCGTCTTCGAGGTGACTCTTCTCTTCTTTTGTAGGGAGCCGTGCACTCATTTGAGTAGTGTCTGGGCTTCCCATAATTTTAGCAATTGTGGTCATGACTTGACGAATGCTTCTCTTCATATCTTGAGTTGGAGTTTCTTTCTTTGCCTCTATTCTTGTAGAACTTGTTGAATTTCTTGACCATGAGGCTTATCTCTTCATTGGTGACAAGGTTGTTGCTTGAAGTTGCGGGAGCATCACTTGTGGCTTTGTAAGCACCGCTAGACTTGTGATGAAGTTCTTCCTTATCTTTGAGTGTCATCTCATGAGAAACAATCCTTCCAATGACTTCCGTAGGCTTGAGATCTTTGTAGTTTGGCATCATTTGGATCAATGTGCACACGGTGTCGTATCTCTCATCCAAAGTTCTAAGTATCTTCTGGATGATGAATTTGTCGGTCATTTCTTCGCTTCCTAAGCCGGCAATCTCATTTGTGATTAGAACTAGCCTAGAGTACATCTCTGCGACTCCTTCACCATCCTTCATCTTGAACTTGTCAAGCTGACCTTGAAGAACATCTAACTTGGATTCTCTCACGGACTCGGTTCCTTCATGCATATCAACCAAAGTATCCCAAATCTCTTTTGCATTCTCAAGACGGCTGATTTTGTTATATTCTTCGGGGCATAAGCAGTTGAAGAGAATGTCGCATGCTTGAGCATTGAGTTGCAACATATTCAACTCATCCACGGTCGCTTCATGATCCGGTTCCCGTCCATCCGCAAAGAACTCACCTTGCAAGCCAACATGAACAACAGCCCAAACGGCGGGGTTATGACCAAGAATATGCATTTTCATTTTCGGCTTCCAACTAGAAAAATTAGTGCCATCAAAGTACGGACCTCTACGGTGATAATTTCCCTCACTAGACGCCATACTCTCCTAGGTTGTGAGACCTAAGCAATGGAGACCAAAGCTCTGATACCACTTGTAGGACCGAAAGTATGTCTAGAGGGGGGTGTTTAGACTACTTGACCAAATAAAAGTTTTGCCTATACCAATTTTTAGGATTGACAGTTTTTAGCATTTCATGGCAAGTCAAGTACACCCTACACATGCAAGTCTAAGAGTATATAGCAGCGGAAAGTAACAACAAGCATGTATAGAAGGGATAGGGTAGGAAGATCAAACGCAGTTGTAGACACGATGATTTTTCCCGTGGTTCCGATAGGTGGCGCTATCGTACATCCACGTTTATGGAGTATTCAACCCACGGAGGGTAACGGTCGCGAGAGTCCACGGAGGGCTCCACCCAAAAGAGTCCACGAAGTAGCAACCTTGACTATTCTATAACGGCTTCCATCCACGAAGGACTAGCCTCACTATGGGTAGATCTTCATGAAGTAGGCGATCTCCTTGCCCTTACAAACTTCTTGGTTCTCTCCACAACACGTAGTAGGAGGCTCCCAAGCGACACCTAACCAATCTAGGAGGCACCACCCTCCAAAAGGTAATAGGCTCGATAATGACGATGAACTCCTTGCTCTTGTGCTTCGAGATGATATACTCCTCAGCACCCAATCACTCTCTCACAGATTTGGCATGGTGGAAGAAATGGGATTGGTGGAAAGCTACTTGGGGAGGCTAGAGATCAAGATCCATATGATTGGAGTGGAAGATCTTGACCTCAACACAAGGGTAGGTGGTTCTCTCTGAGAAAATCTGATAGGATAGGTATGGAATAGTTCTGAGGGCTTATCTTTTGAGTAGGTGGTTATGAAGGGGTATATATAGGCATCCCCAAAAATCCAACCCTTACACACAAAATACCAACTCGATGATACCAATGTGTTAATCTTGGTGGTACCGAAGTGACCAAAAGGTGGCAACTTTTGAATCTCGGTGAGACCGATACAGGAAACTCGGTTGCACCGATAAGGTGACCAATGGTCAGATTTCCAATCTCGGTGATGCCGATACAACATTCTCGGTGGGACCGAAAATTTGAATTTGTGTAACAGAAAGTTGGCAACCTAAACTCGGTGGCACCGGTATGGAATCGGTTGCACCGAAGTGGCTAGGGTTTGGCTGAGTCTGTCTAGGTTCTGGAATCGGTGGCACCGGTATGGGAAAGTTGGTTGCACCGATTTTGAGTGTTAGGTATAGAACAAACTTTGGTGGGAGAGTTTGTGGATGTTTTTGGCGACTATCACTTGTGCACGTTTGAGCATATTGTTCACCAACAAAACCTTACCCCCTTTTAATAGTATTGGCTTTCCTATGGACTCAAAGTGATTTCTCACAAATATAAAATGTAGAGTCCTCTTGCTTGAAGCTTGTCCAACCTATTTCCTTGCATCTTGGGGTATGTCCACAATCTCCTTTCGCCAATCCTATCATTGAACATTTCCTGAAATATACTTGGTGGAAACATTAGTTCAATGACTTATATGTTGTTATTAATTACCAAAACCACCAAGGGAGCAAATGTGCTTTCAAAAACTTAGCCCACACGAAAAATCGGTCACAAGGGGATCACCGGCCAGGACTTGCCGAAACATTATCTATTAGCCTCTGCCACTCACCTTAGCCAAAACGCCCTCGCGGCCCCCAATCTCATGACCTACTACCCTAAGGCGGATGCCCCGTCCCAGCTATAGATTTGCTCCCGGCTGTCTAGCTGGCGGGGACGAGGCCAAAAGGGACCAGGCCTTGGGCAGACGGAGCCAAAAGGGCAAAAAAGGGCTAAGGCAGAGCCGACACGCATAACAAAATTTTGACAACTAAGAGCTTGATAAGACTTTTATATACAAAAATCTTAAACGGCCCACGGCCACGAGTTTATTATAGTTACACCCCTAGTGGGTGGGATTGTAGTCTAACAAAATGCAGGAAAGTAAAAGAGCCCTAAATAACGGGAGTGCCGACTTCTCCCTTGGCGTCCTCTACGGCGGCTGACGAAGAGGCCCCATCCTTGGCCATGGGACAATCCGTGTCGGCTCCCGTCTCCAAGTCCTGAGCTGGCTCCGAGTCGGCATAGTCATCGGTGATGGAGTCAGCATCTCCATCACCCATCTCAGTGGCGCTACCCTCCGGGTCATCAAGGGCGAGCATGAACGGGTCCTCCGGGATCACGGTGCCGTCTACCCTGCGCTCTGAGACGTACTTGTCCCATGAGGCGAAGGACGCGAGGTCGCTGGCCCTTACGGCCAGCGCATCGGCAACCGCCTCCAACTCTGCATTGGTGCCGGCACACTAGGTCGTGAGCAGCCCCAAGTCTAGCTCAGGGTACCATGACCTCACAATGCGGAGCGCCATGACTGCCTCGGCGCTCGTGGCAAGCTGCCCAACGGCGATCCCTTGTGCCCGCTGGTCCTCACGGTGGGCCTCCACGGCCGCCTTCACGACCTCCTGCATACTAGGGAAAATCCCTAAAGGAGAAGGGGATGCGGGATGAGCAGCGAAGAAAACCAACAACCCAAAAGCAACACGCGGAGAAAAGCGATACAACAAAGACTTACCGATCAGGAGCTGGTCCACCTCGTGCCCTTGCTCCTGCAGCGTGGCCTTCCTGGCCGACCGCTCCTGGAGCCAGTGCTCGTGCTCGTCCCGGGTCGTCTATGCCTCCTCGGCCGCCTTCACCATCTAGGCGTCCTTGGCCTCCAACTCCCGGCGGAGAACCTTTTCCTGCTCCTCCGCCTCCCGACGGAGAGTCGCCTCACGCTCCTCCAGCTCTCGGCGGTGGGCCGCCTCGCGCTTGTCCTTCTCCGCCTGTGTCCAGCCCACCTCCTCGCGGAGCTGGCCGCACTCAGCGGTAAGAAGGCCCTGCTGTTCGCCAATCTACACCACCTGGCGATGGAGGCTAACCGTCTCGGCATGGGCAGCTGCCTGGGATGAAAATGCATTTGTCAGAAAGCAATAAAGGAAAGGGATTCAGCCTGCCTCCAAGGCAGCAGGCCTGAATCCCGGGGCCTACACCCAGTGGGTGCGCTCGCGTGCCCCCATTGGAAAGTCACAAGGGCTTTACCTTGCAAGTCCGCGGACAGGACGGCCAGCCATCCCTCGGCTTCACGATACAAGCCCAGCAGCATGTTGTATGCAGCCACCCGGCGGTTGTGTGCAGCTGGCAAAGAACGCAGAATCCAAAGCATCATTAAACTCGACTCGCCTGCATCCCAACCGACGCGAGTCTAGGGGGCTACACCCAGTGGGTGCGCTAGCGCGCCCCCATTATTAAAAACCAAGGGAAGAAGAGAAGTTTAGAGCTCTTACCATGACGGACTACTCAAGGTGCACTAGCCGGTCGTTGGCGGACCGAGCATCTTGCGTCGCCTGGGCACGACAGGCGACAAACGCATCGACAACGGCAGCCATCACGGCTCCAAGGGCACTCGGCGCATCACCAATGGCCGAGCCACTAGCTGCAGCCCAAGTTTCCTGCGATCGACCCCCATCTGCGGGCCCGGGCACCCTTTTCGCCATGGTCACCAAGGGACCGTCCCTTCTGAGCACAACCGCGTCGGGGGCCCCAGATGACGAGCCTGAGGTGGCCGTCCCTCAGGGCACCGCGGTCGCCCCCCTGGTGCTCCGCCTCTGTGCGCCCCTCCTCAGCTTGCCTCCGGAGCCAGAGCCTCCGGAGCCGAAACCTCTGGAGCCGGATCCTCACAATCCAGAACGACAACCTCTGGAGCCTCCTCCGCCCCCGGCGGCACGTCATCTACCCCTAACGGGGCCACGTCACGGCCCGTCTCATCCCCTCAGCCGGTGCTCACTACCCTCGCGGCCGTGCGCGCCTCCTCCGCGGCCTTTGCGTCCGCCTCTACCCGCCGCGCGGGGTCATGATGGTCCATGGATCTCCTCTCCAGCTAGGGGGGAAAGGCTCCCACGATTGGCCGACTGCCTCCCCGCTGGCTCCTCCCGGCGGCTGCAGCTTCCGTGCCGCCTCCTCACATGGGCGGCACTCCTCTTCGCGCCACTCCCGCTCGGCCGCCTCGAGGTCCCGCCATGCCTCGTGCTCCCTCTCCTTAGCGGTGCTCGGTGGCGCTGTCCCCGCAGGTTCAGTGGCCCTGGTCATCCCCAGGGAGCGCGGCTCCCTGGTTGAACAAGATGAGAAGAGGGAGTTGACCGAAAAACGAGCATGCACGGCAGAAGGAAAAGAAGCTTACCTGATGGTGACGGGGACCACCCTCCCGATGGGGCCCATCTGGGTGACCTACTGCTTCTTCCCTCCGCCTCTGCCGCTGTCGCTCGGCTGCCCGGCGGCTGCCCGCTTGGGTGCCGGCCTAGAGCCAGCCGACCGCTTCCCCTTGCCGCCTACAGCCGCGTCACCCCGGCTGGGCTCACGGTCGGCGCGGCAAACGCGCTTCCTCGGTGCCGTGGTGTCATCTCTGGAAGCCTCGGGATCCTTCGGGGCCGCTGCATTGCGCATCCCCTCCGATTCAGCATCATCATCGGTCCAATCCCATAGAAGCGATTGGGGAAGGAACTCACCCGTTGACTCGGTCGCCTCCATCTCCATCTCACCCCGCCGGCTTTGGATGCACCGGATCGCTCTGACTCCGCTAACTCCATGTCATCGGCGTACTCGACCTCTTCGGGGTCCGACTCCGCCATGTCGGCAGCCGGCTCCCCATAGTTCTGCACGTATAGGAAGACCTACACACAAGAGAAGCCTTCCGACATCAGACCAAGGGATGGCATCGTCTCCAGAAGAGAAGGGGTGGGGAGACGGCTTGTCACATACCCGCGGAGCCGGATGGCTCCAGTTGTACGGGGCTTTCCCCCATTGCCATCCCTCCTTGTTCATCTTGGCGGCTGAGATGGCGTTCACCCTCCTCGCCACCTGTATCGGCTTCAGCTCCTTTGTGGAGAGCCGGCAAGGGTCGTGCCGCCCTCCCATCTGGCAGATGAGGTGTGGTCGGCTCTATAGCGGCTGCACTCGGCGTGCCACCATCGTGGTCAGAAGGTCCGAGGCCATCAGTCCCTCTATCCTGGTCATCACCACCAGGCGGTTGCAGAGCCGGTCTGCCATCTCGAGAGACTGGGGCGGAGCCATCCTCCAATGCAACATCGTGCCCGGCAGCTGGTTGACAAAGTCGGGAAGGTTGATGTAGTCCTCCTCCAGCTTCACATTCTTCACATAGAAGAATCATTTTTGCCAGTTCTTCACTAAATCCTGCAATTGGAGTTGCGGGAATCCGGCTCCGATGCGAAAGTGGATCAGGGCGGCTCCACAGGCGGTCATGACCATTTGGTCGGTTGCCGGATCCTTCAAGTTCTGGCGCTTGAGGTCGAAGAGCCGGAACCAGAGGTTGAGGCATGGCTCCACCCCAAGAACCCCTCGCAGAGGGTGGTGAACGCCGCCAGCTGCAAGACGGCGTTGGCGGCGAGATGGTGCGGTTATAGGCCGAACCGCGTGAGGAACCGCCGGAAGAATGTGCTCGCCTGCAGTCAGAGCCCGTAGAGGAAGTGATCGGAGAAGACTACCACCTCACCCTCTTGTGGGGCCGGGGTGTTCTCTGCCCCGGGGACGCGTGCCTCCTGGTGCTCCTCCGACGGCAGCTTGCGGCGGTGACGAAGATGCTCGATGAAGTGCTCGTCGACGTCGCTGCCGTCCCAAGCGCCCTTGCTCGCCATGGCTCTCAAAGGGACTCGCGGTCGCGGCGGCAGGCGCGAAGGCCTGATCGTGGCACCGTCCTCCAACGGCGGCGGATAGCGGAGCGGTGAGCACGCGATTTTTGCTTTTCCTCTCTCTCAAAGAGGGGAGGGGAAGGGTGACGAGGACGATGCGTTTGGGCCGAAGGGAGCGGATGTGTCGTTCTGCTCCTCTCCCCCTCCATTTAAAATCCCGCGCGATGGGTAGTGGGGAGCGGATCCGTCGCGCATGACCCCCACTACCTCCGTCACGCACGGGAAGGGCGTTAATGCGCTCGGGAATGCCAACCGGCGGCCCGAGCCGCAAAAGATCCGCGCACACGGGGCGAGGCCACGACTGAAGTGGGCCCCACCCCATGACCTGGTCTTGTCTGCCGCGTAGCTTGTCAGGCCGCAGCCCGCTGCGCCCCCACGTGGCGCGACTCCTCCGCCCGTCGGGGCGCCCGAGGCGTCACGTGAAGCGTCGACCATCTACGAGGCCGTCTGCTGCGTATCTGCGCCTTCTGGCTCCTAAATTGCGCAATAATGGGAGAACGCAGGACTCAAGCTGGTGAGGTCCACCGTAGCTCCCCGGCAAGCCTTCCTTTCTTCTGGGACTACTGACGGGGGGATAACCCTGGGGTAGCCTCGGCCGGCCCACTACTCCAACTTTTTGAAATAACTACAGGGCGAGCCGCCTCCCCCTGCAGTCCGGCTCCGTGCTGCTGAATACGACGAGCTGGCCGGCTAGAGACAGAGACTCCTGCCCCCCTAGTCGGCGACGCATTGGATGCCACGGTGAGGACACGCGTGGCTACAGTGGCCCCCATCGCCTTGGGGGTCAGTGCCTGCATGGCTATAGTGGAGGCCACAATGCCTCTGACTCTGGCCGACTGCAATCGGACGCCGGCACAGTGCCGACACACCCTCAACCACTCCATTACCTGCTCCAACGTGACTACAACGCGGCCGGCCGTACCGTTGACCGTGACCGGCTGCCGCATGACGACGCCCCAAAGGATGGCCCATGCCGCGACGATACAGGAACGAGGGCCTACCACGTGCCCCCCCTCCGGCTCCCAATGGGACCCCGTAGCTGGCGGGCCCTACCAGCGACAAGACCCCTCAGCCGGGGGCCCCATGGCCGGCTAGAGAGGGCGCCAGCTGCCCCCGACGCCTTCTACTCATATTGTAATCCGGGGGGTTGGCCTATAAACCCCCTGGAGCTCCCCCATGCATGAAGATCTCTCCCCCCGAGCGCACGCACACACACACCCACACCCACGTAGAGAGGCTGAGAAGGCAAGCTAGCTCCTTCTTCCTCCTCTACCCATACAACTCTAGGAGGACATTGTAGCCCTCTTTGGTTCATCAACCAGGCTAGCAGGACTAGGGGTATTACCTTCCTCGGAGGGTCCCGAACCTGGGTACATCGCGTGTCCCGCATTGTTTGTCCCCGATCCCGCTCCCGGAGTCCCCCGGCGTCTATCGACCCTAACCACTGTCGATAAGACTATCCATAGCATCTATCGTGAGAAAACAACGATACTCACAATCGTGCGCAGCCTGGCGTGCAGGATTGACCTAATTGAAAAGAGCGCCGATAGGCATGCATGCACTTTGCAAGCCCGACTCGCACGCTCAGTAATGGACTAGTGGAGTACCGATCCCACGCGCCTCATTCTTCTGGATCGATGGATCCATGTGGTGTGGCTTCCAATTTTTATGTTTCTTTCTTGATCGATGGACTTGGATACTTGTGGAGAAACGACAACAGAGGCGGGTATGCAACTTAGTAATTGAACGTGTATCTAGACCCCTTAATTTATGACTTTACGATGGTGCGTGATATAATCTCAGGTGCTTAGACATTTGGTGTGTTTGGACAAAATATCCTATATTAAAACATCTATAATCAAACCTCTTAAACGTCTGACCAGGTCGCTCGGTCTGACTGGTCACAAAAATGCGACCCAAACAGGCCTCAAACGGCCGGGCTGACCGTATATCCAGCCCAAATATGAGACGGATATTGGGGAGTCCAGGCGTGGCCCATAGTGGCACGCATGCCTGGCCCACAGTGGCCCGCATCGACCCCATATATATTCCTCCTCATCCATTGTCAGACCAAATCCTAATCACTTCACTCCACTCCCCTCCACTCCCATCCGCCACACTAGCTCATCTCCAGCGATCTTCGGACTTCTCCGGCATGGCGGGCAGCGGATCCGAGTCCTTCACCGTTAGATCCGTCGACCATGAGCTCATCACACGCGACCCTGAGGAGAAGATGGTCGTCCGCCTTGCACTCCACCGCTTCCGGAAGGCGGCCGCCCTTCGGCAACGCTTAGACTCGCAGCGCCGGGAGTCCATTGCGTCGGCACAACCAGTGCTTGGATCCGGTGTCGTGCCTCACAGGAGGCAGTGTGGTCTATCTCGCGTTCGAATGTCGTGGCGGACGCGCAACCCCTTCGTTGCCGCGCCGGGGACGCACCATGGGCGTCTGCGGACGCCAGCATGGCACGTCGTGCCCACCGTGCGAAGCAGCAGGCGCGGGAGGCGGCAGAGGACCTCGCGGCGGTGGACGTTGGAGAGTTCGAGTCACACTCTCCGGCGCCCCATAGGGTGCACAAGTGCTGGCGCCACAACCGCGTCGTGGTGGACATCGGCTTCTCTCAGGAAGGATCTGTTATCAACCTCACGTCCACCGGCACCGCCTGGGTTACGGGCTTCGACGAGGAAGAGTAGGGCATGGAGATCGAGTCCCATGAGCCAGGTAGTGTCTCATGTCTTACTCTACCTCGCCGGCGACCAGACGGACACTACGAGGGGCGCAACCAACTGTCGGACATGGGCACGACGGAGCCGAACGACCTCCGCTTAGTATTAGGTTTACGTTGCATGTAATTATTTGAATTTAAGCTTTCTAATTTGAGGTATCTGGATGTAGAATCCATTATTTGAGGCATGCCGATCAGTTTTAGGGAACGCGCCTGTCCGCGGACGTTTGGGAGACCGGATTTACAAGTTCCTGTTGTAGATGCTCTTACTACTGAAATTTTCTTATTAACTACTATTGAAGTGTTAAATTCCCGCCTTCGCATGCTACGCACATACAATTTTCATTGCTTACTTGAAATTATGAACCCTTTATAAGTTGTTCTGTTTTGTTACTTTGTTGACGTGGAGTACACATATGATTTTTTTGTCTATACTGTGTTAAATGATCAATTGATCATATGCACAAATACATATGCACCCTTTAGGTTCGGTTGTTTATAGTCTTTTTTATGGCAAATTAACAACCTTTATTGCTACCTATCATTTGTTTCTTAAATGTCTTAAGCATGTACTCGTCTATGAAAAATGCAATATATATTGATACAAAGGGAGCATTATGGAATATACTCACTTTATGATGTACCTAGTGCATGGTACTGTCCCGTGTTGTCACTCCTCCCCTCTCTGTCAAGAGTATTTTCAATTACAATACACAGAGGACAATCTAAAGAAATGCATTCACAAAACAATGATCCGCTCCCAGTCAAGCTTGCGGACGACACGACGACTCACGAATTGTTGCTTCATTCTTTAAACCGACAACATGGCCACCATAACCATATCGACCAGTTGGCCAGAGTTTTGACTCCATGCGAACATCAGGAGGTGACATTAGAGCATCTACAAACCGGACCTCTCAAATCTGTTTTAAACGTCCGGACAGACCGTCCGGTCACTTTTTTTGATCCAGACGGGCCTCTCAAGCTGCCCTCAAACGCCCGGCCTGACCGGCACCATCCATATCCAGCCCAAATATGGGGTGGATATGGGACGCTCGGGCGTGCCCGGACACGTTCACCACGTCGGACCGACGAATGGGGCCCAACCGAAAACGTCCGCCAACCCAGCGGTCCGAAGGTCGCCTCCTCCGCCGGACCGGTCGTGCCGCGTGTCGCAGCTCCGGCGGCCCGCGTAGTGCATTGCCCGACCATTTAAGTGCACCGACGGACCCCGAAATCCTACATTCACATCTTCCTCCTCATCCTGACCGCCGCCGTCGTCAGTTTTCACTCCACCCATCCGCAGCCATGCCCCCACGGCGCCGGGTGAGGAACCAGGCGTTCCTGACGCCGAAGCGCCGACTCGAGCTCCTTGAGCGGATCCTCAATAGGCGCGAAGCCCGGATCGCCGCGGAGCTACCTCCGGATGTATTGAATCCGGAGTCAGAGGAGGAGGAAGTGGGGCATGCTGGCAACGGGGATCTCCTGGCGGAGCAACAGACCATCCTCGATTCCCTCCGATCGGAGTCGGATGCCGATGCAAGACGCCGTCGCCGGCAGGAGATGGAGGCGCAATAAGCCACGGAACAGGCGGAGTGCTTGGCCTACATTGATGCGATGGAGCAGGAGGAGAATGAACCGGAGCCCTCCTCCCTGCCAGTCCAGCCGGCGCCCGGCCCCGTCGTCGTGGACATCACCGACGACGAAGAGTAGCTAGGATAGTACGCGGGATTTACTTTGCATGCTTTTGTATGGATGTAGGGGATGAAATATGAGAGATGCGGATACAAATTGAGTAATTTAAGGAGTGCCCGGTCAGTGCCCACGAACACGTCCAGACGCGTCCGCGGACGTTTGAGGGAACGGATTTGTCATATCCGGCTATAGATGCTCTTACCGGATTCCATTTCAAGCGAAAGGCAAGGCGCTGCCTCTACCTAACTGTTCGTCATCTCAGATGCACCACCGTCAAGCTCAGCTAACACCTATGTCTGCCTATGATGATTCGAGTAACTTTGCCACTTCTTTTGGTGACTGCTAACCTTGATTTGAATCGTTGGTCGTGTCTCCATGATCAGTCATCCATCTTGTAAGACCGGCCTTTCTATGTTAATGTAGACATATTAGTAAATATGAAACCACTAGGCTTGTCCTATTTGTAACTCCTTGTTGGGGCGCAGCTGTCCTGATTCCGAGCTCATGTGATCTCGGGTGAACAGTAAAATCGAAAAAAATAGTAAAAACATTCAAGACATTTTGAAACTTTTTTGTGAGAAACATTGATGTTTTTCTCGCATGCTTGCAAAAATTCATCACTAGATGATTTTCGTGGAAAATGTGGCAAAAAAAAACGATGTTCCAAAAAGTCTGTTTTTAAAGCATTTTGGAGCATCGATTTTGTTTTTTTGCTGCATTTTTCACGAAAGTCATATGGTTATGAAAATTAGCACGCATGTCAGAAAAACACCAATGTTTCTCACAAAAAAATCAGATTTTTTTTGAAATATTTTACTATTTTTTTTATTTTACTGTTCACCCGAGCTCACCTGAGCTCGGGATCAGAAGAGCACTTTCGCTCCTTGTTGTGCTTATATTGTCATGCAGCGATGGCAGCACTCTTTTGTGTCGTTATCTTCTTAAAGGCATCACCGTGGAGAAGCTCAAGACTTCTATCCGCTACCTCCCGGGAAAAACATAGATCAGTAGATCGGATGACGGCGGTGTTGTGGTGTCGTTTTCCCCTTGGGGGCGCCATTCTTGAGGGTGTACATGGGCTCGAGGGACCAATGGATGGCTTCTTTGGTGGAGCGGTGCTTCATCTTCATCATTGATGGTGGTGGATCTCGGCGGCGTGACGTAGTGGAGACTTGGCATTCGATGCGTGAAGATGGACTCGCGCAGGAGGAGGACGCTCGTGGCGTCATGGTGGCGTCGATGGCAGAGAGGTCTCGCAAGGTCGTTGTATTAGTTTCTCTGAAGATGGATTGGTGGAAGACGGCGGCGACGACACATGATAGTGTGTCGGACCGGTTTGTACCCCAAACTGAGTATGTGGTTCGGCTAGGGCCTCCGGTTTTAGATGTTAGAATTTTGTGTGATGTCTGTTTGGTTTTAGGTTTGGACTATCGGTACCCCTTCATCAAGTGGTTAGGAGTAGCAACAGTTGTGGCTAAGATGGTGGTTTCGGATAAACTGACATACTACTTTGTAAGGTCCTTATGGATAATTAATAAAATGGATGCATGCATTGTCGAGATGCAGAGGCCTGGGGTAATCCTCATTTTCTAAAAAAAACTTATATTGTCATGCCTTATTTTTAGGGACTTTTACATTTATGTCGCTAACTCGAACCCACTACTCAGATTTACTCATAATTTTAAAGCATGCTCAAATTTACCCCTCTATCGTTATGTGACCTTATAGAAATGCCCTTCCGTGTCGTTTCCGTCTGGTCAAAGGCCTTTGACCGTCTACCGAACGTTTCCTCGACATTTTGCCCATGACTCCACATATCACTTACATTTGGGACCCACTCAAAAAAATGAAAAAAAAACTTTCTCTCACCTCTTTTTTGTATCACTTGCAACTATCGTCTATCGCCCATACAAATTGTGTGTCTTTTCGCTAAACTAAGCTTATTGTCATACATACATGTTAACAAATAGTGCAACTTGATTAGTGCACACAGCCTCATGTGTCGCCCCAACCACTAACGTTAGTGCATACCTCACTGGATGTTGGTTTGTTGTTGATTAGGTTTCTTCACCGGTTTTTATGATTTTTCTGCTTTTCCTTCGTTTTTCACCCTTGTTGTTGTTTCCTTCACTTTTGTTTCTTTCTCCGTTTCCAATGTTTCTTTTATTTTGTTTCGTATTTATTTATTTTTCTTCTGTTTTCTTTGTGTTTTTTCTTGTTTTCTCTTGGTTTCCTCTATTTTCATTTTTTTCTTTCTCTGTTTTTTATGTTTTCATACTTTTGTACTAGGTTTGATTTGTTTTGTGGTTTCTTTTACCGATTTTCATTTGTTTTCTCTCAACAAGAATATATTTTTACAACCGTTTAAAATCTTTCAAATGAAACAATTTTGGTATACATCTGAAACATTTTTTCTGTACACGTTGAACATTTTTTAAATACATGATTAACATTTTTACGCAAACATATATTTTGATGTAAATATTTTACATACGCACTCAACATTTTCCGTATATATTAGGATCATTTTTATATACAAGTTTAACCATTTCCAAATACATGATCAACATTTTTTAAAACTTACGTTTCTTAATGTCTAGCTTTTCCATACCATTATACATTTTTTCGTATACAGCTTACCAAATTTCAAATACATTATTTCTAAACATAAAATTCTATTTCTACATTTTCCATACGCATTATATATATTTTTATACATATTTAACATTTTTTCCAAATACATAACTAATATTTTTTAATTATATATTTTAATGTCCAGTTTTTTACATAGCATTGTACATTCTTTGTATACATCGGTAACCTTTTTTATATGAATGTTTAACATGTTTTAAATATCTGATTATCATTCTTTAAAACATTTTGATGTCTAATTTTTTCATAAATATTTTTATATTTTCCGTACACAGCAAAAATATTTGTTGATAGAGGTTTAACATTTTTCAAATATAAGATAAACATATTTTCACACTTTATACTATTTCCTTATACAATATAAACATTTTTATACATGTTTAATTTTTTTATAAAGCGTGAGTAATATTTTACTATTTTTTATATAAGTTTACTTTTATAATAGATATATTTAGAATGTTTAGAAATACAAGGAAAGATGAAAATAAACAAAAAATATAATGAAAAAAAGGATCTTCTCCGGTACTAATAAAAGAGCGAACTTGGTTGTTTCTGCAACCACCTAATGAAGTGTACAGAGTAGAATCATAACCCTCAGATCTAATCCATTTAGTCAAATCTAAGAGCCCATAATAATCGGATGGTCTACCAACCAAGTGAACGATTCAGATTCAATGTTCTACCGTGGCAGACATCGTCTCACACATCGCCTTGGTTTGATCGATCTGACCCATAATTTACTAGTTTACTTGCCTAGCTAAGGTACCTAATCTTTGTCACACAAAACAGAAAGTAAAAAAGCAAAAATAAAGATAAATGGATCATCATCCACTTGCCAATCCTTTCCAAAGACTCGTTTATGTTGAACCAATTGCTAGTGAGAGTGCACTAGATTATCTTTATGAGGTCTTGCTTGAAAATCGTGAATCTAAAGTGATTCATGATAGTTCCTTGAATGAAAAGCATAATTGCCTTGTTGTTAGTATAAATTCTATGAATATCAATTGTGCTAATGATCATGATTGGGGTAATAACCATGATGTTTCGTGTGATCTTGATTGTTCTAACCTTCATGAAGAATATATTATTGATTATGATATTTGAAATAGTACTAAAAGTGGGTTTGAAAGAATGTCAATTTTAGTTAATGTTAATCCCACTATCTTGGAAGATTGTAAAACTTTTGTGCATGTGGATCATAGAGAAAATATTTTATATGATGGCTATATTGTTTAATTTGAATATGATCCTGCATGTAATTATTATGAGGGAGGCAAATATAGTTATAGAAATTCTCATGTTACTCAGTTACCTCTCTTGGTGTTAACATTATTAATGCTTCAATTTTCTTATTTGCATATGCTAGATTTCACTTGTCTTGATAATTTGTTTTCATATAAAATGCCTATGCATAGGAAGTATGTTAGACTTATATGTGTATTTCACATGCTATATGATGCTTTCTTTGTGCTTCAGTTATTATCCTTTACGTGAGCATCATTGAAATCTCAAGCCTATCTTGATAACTATAAAGAAAGAGCTTGTTGGGAGACAACCCAATAGTTAGCTTCTCCTTTTTTACCTTGTGTTATTTTGTGATAACATTATTATTTCCTCTGTAATGATTATGTTTTATGTTTTAATTAGTGTTTGTGCCAAGTAAAGCCTTTAGGATAACTCACAAGATGAGTAGAAACAATGTTGAAACAAAACAGAAACTTTTGATTCCAGTACATGAATTTCATTTTTTACTAGAGCATGATAATGATGTGAAAATTTTACATGGTATTGCTTGTTTTAATCATGCTATGGATTGTGTCGGGGGGTATAAGCCATGGACAAGTTAGAATATAGTACCTATTATGCAAAAATGAAATAAGAATCAATTTATAATAGTACCTAAAGTATTCAATATGTTGCTTATACTAACGGATCTCATGAAGTTTTGTTGAGTTTTGTGTGATTGAAGTTTTCAAGTTTTGGGTGTTATCATGATGGACCACAGAATAAGGAGTACCAAGAGCCTAAGCTGGGCGATGCCCAAGGCACACCAAGGTAATATTCTAAGGAAGAATCAAGCGTCTAAGCTTGGGGATGCCCCGGAAGGCATCCCCTCTTTCGTCTCAATCCATCGGTATGTCACTTGGAGCTACATTTTTATTCATCACATGATATGTGTTTTGCTTGGAGCATCGTTTGCTTTTGTTTGCTTTTAATTTCAGTTATTCATAATCATCGTTTGCTGGACAGGCCCATTTGAGAGAGATACACCTTCATCATAATTTGTTAGAATACTCTATGTGCTTCACTTGTATCCTTTGAGCTTGGCAGTTGCTCTATTACTTCACTTATATCTTTTTTGGGCATGGTGGCATGTAGGTTTTATAGAAATATTATGCTCTCGTTCTTCACTTATATTTATTTGAGAGTTAATAAATAGTGACAACAATTTGCATGGGTCATAAGACTAGTCCAAAAATAATAGGTATTCAATGAGTGATAATCAAAACCATCATGTACCACATATAAGAGCAATTTCGGGTTAATGAAATTAATGTGATAATATGAAAAAGGTGTGAGTTCACAATTATTGATTCGTAGAAGTGTCGATATTAAGAGGTGTTAACTTGTTATTCATCTAAAAATTAAAGAGGCATGGTGATGATGTGTGAGCATTTCTATTCCTTGTTGAAATCCTAGTGTTGTTTTGAGTCGAGGGCGCGCGATGGTTAACTCCTCCCAATCTCCTCCCTCGAGGCATGCGAGTAGTAGTTTGATTTATGATAAAACTAATAAAACTTTGCAATAAGTATATGAGTTCTTTATGTCTAATGTGACACCATGGACATACGCATCTTCACCTTCTCATATTTGCTAGCCTCTTCGGTACCGTGCATAGCCCATTCTCACCTCGAGGATCGGTGCAACTTTCGCCGGTGCATCTAAACCCCGTGGCATGATACGCTCTGTTGCACATAAGCTTCATTATATCTTCCTCGAAACAGCCACCATACCTACCTATTATGGCATTTCCATAGCCATTCTGATATATATTGTCATGCAAATTCCATCGTCACTTCACATGACTAGTTCATTCATCATCATATTGCTTTGCATGATCATATAGAGCTGACGTGGTATTTGTGGCAAAGCCACCGTTCATCATATTTTTGATACATGTAATGCTAGATCTTGCTCATCCTGGTACACTGACAGAGGCATTCGTATAGAACCATATCGTCCTATCTGTTCTTCATATTGACTTGTAAGTAAATAAAAGTGTCATCATAATCCTTATTAGAGCATTGTCCCAGTGAGAAAGGATGATGGAGACTATGATTCCCCCACAAGTCGGGATGAGACTCCGGACGAAAAATAAAATAAAAAATGGGGGAGGCCAAATGAGACCACCATATAAAAAATATAAATGGGGGAGGCAAAAAGAAAAGAAAAAAAGAGAGAAAAGCCCACCATGAAAAACTAATAATAAAAAAATGAGAAAAAAGAGGGAACGAGCTTTGCTACTATCCTTTACCACACTTGTGCCTCAAAGTGACACCATGTTCTTCATATAGAGAGTCTCCTGTTTTGTCACTTCCATATGCTAGTGGGAATTACCTTTCTATAAACTTGGATTTTATATTCCGATGTCGGGCTTCCTCAAATGCCCGAGGTCTTCATGAGCAAGCAAGTTAGATGCAAAACCACTTAGATTCAGTTGAGCTTTCATACACTTATAGCTCTAGTGCATCACTTGCATGGCAATCCCTACTCCTTGCATTGACATCTATCGATGGGCATCTCCATAGATCTTTGCTACACGTAGTTGATGTAAGACTATCTTCTCCACTTTTTACCCCTTTGATATCTACCATCACATTCTATTCCACCTACATGCTATGTCCAATGGTTCATGCTCATGTATTGAGTGAAGAATAAAAAATTGATGCATCTTGAAAAAGTATGATCCAATTGCCTGACCTGGACACTGTGGTGATTAACATTTGTATTAATGTGGTCAAGACGGAGTAATGCCTTGCTAATATAATAAGATGAATGGGTGTAAACATTCTTTTAGGATCGTATACTTTGAAAAATCAATGATTTTGTTTCTTATACTTATAAATATTGCTATGTTGATGTTTGTTAATTAATCATTTCTCGATGAGCATACATACAAAAGATTACATAATGGGTAGCATGCCAAATCAAAAAATCTGTTTTTATCATTTAGCTACTCGAGGACGAGCATGAATTAAGCTTGGGGATGCTGATACGTCTCCAATGTATCTATAATTTTTGATTGTTCCATGCTGATATATTATCATTCTAGGATACTTTTTGGGCATTTGTTTACCAATTTATAATATTTTTGAGCACTAACCTATTGACCTAGCGCCCAGTGCCAGCTGTTGTCTTCTGCATGTTTTTTTACTTTTCAGGTTTACAATACCAAACGAAGTCCAATTGCCACGAAACTTTTTGATGATTTTTTCTGGACCAAAATAAGACATGGAAGCTTTGGGAGGAGGCCGGGAGTCACATGAGGGGGACGCCCTGATATGTGGTGGCCCCCTCGTGCCTCTCCCGACGTCCCTCTCTTGCCTATAAGTCCTCTAATAATCCAAAACCCCTAGAGGAGGTCCCTAAACACTTTTTACTGTTGGGAAATGTTGCATGGGAAACAAAAAAATTCCTACACACACGCAAGATCTATCCATGGTGATGAGCATCTACGAGAGGGAGAGTGGATCTACATACCCTTATAGATCTCTAAGCGGGAAGCGTAAAGAAACGCGGTTGATGTAGTCGAACGTCTTCGGGATCCAAATCTTCGAGCGTCTCATGATCCCATCACGATCCGTCCCGCGATCCAATCACAATCTGATCCCGCGATCTCATCACGATCCAATCACGAATCGTCTCGCGATCTTGATCACGGTCCTTCCGATCTAGCGCCAAACGGATGGCACCTCCGCGTTCAGCACACGTACAGCTCGATGACGATCTCTGCCTTCTTGATCCAGCAAGAGGGAGCGGAGAGGTAGACGAGTTCTCCAGCAGTGCGACGGCATTGCGGCAATGGTGGTGGAGCTATTCCAGCAGGGCTTTGCTTAAGCACCGCTGAAACCAATCTAGAGGAGAAACTACGATCTAGAGAAGAGGGCAGCACGTGGTTGTTTTTGTATGTCTCAAAAACCCTCAAAACCTCTAGTATATATAGGAGGAGAGAGGGAGGAGGCTGGATCACAAGGGCCAGCCCTTTGGCCTTTGGCGCAAGGAAGAGAGGAGGAGTCCTCCTCCAATCCTAGTAGGATTAGGACTCCTTCCTTATTTACCCCTTGGAAACTTTTTCCACCTTGGCCTTTTTCCTTCTCCTTCCACTCCAGCCGCATGTGCCTCTTGTGGGACTTAGGCCAGACCACTAAGGGCTAGTATTCCTTCTCCCACAGCCCATGTAGCCTCTTGGGTCGAAATACCCCTCCCGATGGTCCCCCGATACACTACCGGCGCTCCCGTACACTAGCGATGAGCCCGAAACTTTTTTGGAGACCAAAACAGGAGTTCCTATATATCAATCTTTACCTACAGACCATTCCGAAGATCCTCATGACGTCCAGGATATCATCTGGGACTCCGAACAACCTTCATTCACCACCATACATAGCTCTATACTACCGAAACGTCACCGAACCTTAAGTGTGCAGACCCTGCGGGTTCGAGAACTATGTAGACATGACCGAGACACCTCTACGGTCAATAACCAATAGTGGGACCTGGATGCCCATATTGGTTCCTTCATATTCTATGAATATCTTTATGGGTCGAACCTCTATGTCAAGGATTCAGTTAATCCCGTATGTTGTTCCCTTTGTTCTTCAGTCTGTTACTTGCTCGAGATTCGATCGTCGGTATCTCTATACCTAGTTCAATCTCATTACCGGCAAGTCTCTTTACTCGTTCTGTAATACAAGATCCAGTGGCTAACACTTAGTCACATTGCTTGCAAGGCTTATTGTGATGTTGTATTACCGAGTGGGCCCTGAGATACCTCTCCGTCACACGGAGTAACAAATCCCAGTCTTGATCCATGCCAACCAAACAGACACCCTCGGAGATACCTGTAGAGCACCTTTATAGTCACCCAATTACGTTGCGACGTTTGATACACACAAGGTACTCCTCCGGTGTCAGTGAGTTGCATGATCTCATGGTCATAGAAACAAATACTTGACATGCAGAAAACTGTAGCAATAAACTGACACGATCATATGCTATGTTTATAGTTTGGGTCTTGTCCAGCACATCATTCTCTTAATGATGTCATCCCGTTATGAAATGACATCTCATGTCCATGACTAGGAAACCATAGCCATCTTTAATCAACGAGCTAGTCTACTAGAGGCATACTAGGGACATGGTGTTGTCTATGTATCCACACATGTATCTGAGTTTCCGATCAATACAATTATAGCATGGATGTTCAACGATTATCATGAACAAGGAAATATGATAATAACCAATTTATTATTGCCTCTAGGGCATATTTCCAACAGTCTCCCACTTGCACTAGAGTCAATAGTCTAGTTCACATCACCATGTGATTCACATTGTTATGAATCTAACGCCCAATGAGTTCTGGGGCTCGATCATGCTTTGCATGTGAGAGAGGTCTTTTAGTCAACGGGTCTGTGATATTCAGATCTGTGTGTACTTTGCAAATCTCTATGTCTTACTATAGACACTGCTACCACACTCCACTTGGAGCTATTCCAAATGGCTTCTCCACTATACGTATCCGGATTGCTACTAAGAGTCATGTGGATTGGTGTTAAAGCTTGCATCGACGTAACTCTTTATCACCTCAATAATCGAGAAACATTTACTTAGTCTTTTAGTTACTAAGGATAATCTTGACCGCTGTCCAGTAATCCACTCCTGGATCACTCTTGTACCCCTTGACGGACTCATGGAAAGGCACACACAGGTGCGGTACACAGCATGTCATACTATACAGAGCCTATGGCTAAGGCATAGGGGACGACGTTCTTCCTTTCTCTTTCTTCTGCCGTGGTCGAGATTTGAGTCTCACTCAACTTCACACCTTACAAAGCAGGCGAGAACACTTCTCTATGACTAATCCATTTTCAACTCTTTCAAAATCTTGTCAAGGTATGTACTCATTGAAAGTCTCATCAAGCATCTTGATCTATCTCTGTAGATCTTGATGTTCAACAATTAGGTAGTTTTATCCAGGTCTTCCTTTGAAACACTCTTTTCAAATAACCCTTTATGCTTTCTAGAAATTTTACATCATTTCCGATCAACAATATGTCAACCATATAGTCTTATCAGAAACTCTATAGTGCCCCCACTTACTTTATTGTCAATACAAGTTTCTCATAAACTTTGTATAGACTCAAAAACTTTGATCACCTCATCAAAGTGTATATTCCAACTCCGAGATTCTTGCTTCAAACCATAGAAGGATTGCTGGAGCTCGCACACCTTTTAGCATCCTTAGGACAGACAAAACCTTCTGGTTGTATCACATACAACCTTTCCTCAAGTAAACTGTTAAGGAAATGATGTTTTGTCATCCATCTGCCAGATTTCATAATTGAAAAATGCAGCAACTGCTAACATAATTCCAATAGATTATAGCATTGCTACGAGTGAGAAAGTCTCATCACAGTCAACTCCTTGAACTTGTCAAAAACTTCTTTGCAACAAGTAGAGCTTTCATAAATGGTGACATTTACCATCAGCGTCTGTCTTCATCTTAAAGGTCCATTTGTACTCGACGACCTGCCGTCCAACGAGCAAGTCTACCAAAGTCTATACTTGGTTTTCATACATGGATCCTTTCTCGGATTTCATGGACTCTAACCATTTGTCAGAATCCGGGCCCATCATCGCTTCTCCATAGCTCGTAGGTTCATCGTTGTCCAACAACATGATCTCCAAGACAGGGTTGTCGTACCACTCAGGAGCAGTACACATCCTTGTCGAACTACGAGGTTTGATAGTAACTTGATCCGAAGCTTCATGATCATCATCATTTACTTCCTCTTCAACTGATGTAGGTTCCACAGAAACATCTTTCTGTCCTGCGCTACTCTCTGGTTGAAGCAAAGGTTCAACAACCTCATCAAGTTCCATCTTCCTCCCACTCAATTCTTTCGAGAGAAACTTTTTCTCGAGAAAGGACCCAGTTTTAGCAACAAACACTTTATGCTTGGATCTGAGATAGAAGGTTCACCCAACTGTTTCTGGGTTATCAAGAATATTTCTTACCTAGACAAGTTATCAGTGTAGGGGAATGTTGCATGGGAAAAAAAATTCCTACACACACGCAGATCTATCCATGGTGATGAGCATCTACGAGAGGGAGAGTGGATCTACATACCCTTGTAGATCGCTAAGCGGGAAGCGTTAAGAAACGCGGTTGGTGTAGTCGAACGTCTTCGCGATCCAAATCGCCGTGCGTCCGCGATCCAATCACGATCCGTCCCGCGATCCGATCACGATCCATCCCACGATCCGATCACGATCCGTCCCACGAACTTGATCACGATCTGTCTCACGAACTTGATCACGATCCTTCCGATCTAGCACCGAACGGACGGCACCTCCGCGTTCAGCACACGTACAGCTTGATGACGATCTCCACCGTCTTGATCCAGCAAGAAGGAGTGGAGAGGAAGAAGAGTTCTCCGGCAGCCTGACGGCGCTCCGGCGATGGTGGTGGAGCAATTCCGGCAGGGCTTTGCCTAAGCACTGCAGAAAACCGATCTAGAGGAGAAACTATGCACTAGAGATTAGGGTTTGCACATGGCTGAAAAATCAAGTGCAAAACCCTAGAAATCCACTAGTATATATAGGAGGGAGGGAGGAGGAGAGACATATTGGCCTCCAAGCCTTGGAGGCTTCGGCCGAACCAGGTGGTGGAGGTGGAGTCCACCTCCACTCCTAGTAGGACTAGGATTCACCCAATTTTGCCTTTTTTCCACCTTTTCCTATTGGGTTTTCTTATCCAGCTACATGGGCCTTGTGTGGAAGTTTCCACCAGCCCACTAAGGGCTGATATTCACTCTCCCACAGCCCATTAAGCCTCTTGAGTCGAAATACCCCTCCCGGAGGTCTCCCGGTACACTACCAGCACTCCCGGTACACTACCGATGAGCCCGGAACTTTTTCGGCGACCAAAATAGGACTTCCTATATATGAATCTTTACCTCCGGACCATTCCGGAGCTCCTCGTGATATCCGAGATCTCATCCAGGACTCCGAACAAACTTCAGTCACCACCATACATAACTCTATACTACCGAGACGTCACCAAACCTTAAGTGTGCAGACCCTGCGGGTTCGAGAACTATGTAGACATGACCGACACACCTCTATGATCAATAACCAATAGCAGCCCTGGATTACCATATTGGTTCCTACATATTCTACGAAGATCTTTATCGATCGAAACTCTGTGTCAAGGATTCAGTCAATCTCGTATAATGCTCCCTTTGTTCTTCGGTATGTTACTTGCCCGAGATTTGATCGTCGGTATCTCCATACCTAGTTCAACCTCGTTACTGGCAAGTCTCTTTACTCATTTCGTAATACAAGATCCCATGACTAACACTTAGTCACATTGCTTGCAAGGCTTTATTGTGATGTTGTATTACCGAGTGGGCCCTAAGATACCTCTCCGTCACACGGAGTAACAAATCCCAGTCTTGATCGATGCCAACTCAACAGACACCCTTGGAGATACCTGTAGAGCACCTTTATTGTCACCCAGTTACATTGCGACGTTTGATACACACAAGGCACTCCTCTGATGTCCGTGAGTTTCATGATCTCATGGTCATAGGAACATATACTTGACATGCAGAAAACAGTAGCAATAAACCGACACGATCATATGCTACATTTGTAGTTTGGGTCTTGTCCATCACACCATTCTCCTAATGATTTGCTCCCGTTTATCAAATGACATCTCATGTCCATGGCTAGGAAACCTTAACCATCTTTTATCAACGAGCTAGTCCATTAGAGGCATACTAGGGACATGGTTTTGTCTATGTATCCACACATGCATCTAAGTCTCCGATCAATACAATTATAGCATGGATAATAAACGATTATCATGAACAAGGAAATATGATAATAACTAATTTATTATTGCCTCTAGGGAATATTTCCAACAGTCTCCCACTTGCACTAGAGTCAATAATCTAGTTCACATCACCATGTGATTTGCATTGTTATGAATCTAACACCCAATGAGTTCTGGGGCTCGATCATGCTTTGCATGTGAGAGAGGTCTTATAGTCAACGGGTCTGCGACATTCAGATCCGTGTGTACTTTGCAAATTTCTATGTCAAACCGTAAACACTGCTACCACACTCCACTTGGTACTATTCCAAATGGCTGCTCCACTATATGTATCCAGATTGCTACTACGAGTCATCCGGATTGGTGTTAAAGCTTGCATCGACGTGACTCTTTCCGACAAACTCTTTATCACCTCCATAATCGAGAAATATCTCCTTAGTCTTTTAGTTACTAAGGATAATCTTGACCGCTGTCCAGTGCTCCATTCCAGGATCACTTTGAACCTTCCGGCCATACTTATGATAAGGCTGACATCGGGTCTTGTGCACAGCATTGCATACATGATAGAGCCTATGGCCGAAGCATAGGGGATGACACTCATCTTTTCTCTATCTTCTGCAGTCACTGGGCATTGAGTCTTACTCAACTTTATACCTTATAAAACAGGCGAGAACTCTTTCTCTGACTGATCCATTTTGAACTCTTTCAAAATCTTGTCAAGGTATGTACTCATTGAAAGTCTCATCAAGTATCTTGATCTATCTTTTTAGATTTTGGCGCTCAACAATTAGGTAGCTTTATCCAGGTCTTCCTTTGAAAAACTCTTTTCAAACAACCTTTTATGCTCTCCAGAAATTCTACATCATTTCCGAATAGCAATATGTCATCCACATATAATTATCAGAAACACTATAGTGCTCCCACTCACTTTATTGAAAATACATGTTTCTAGTGAACTTTGTATAGACTCAAAAACTTTGATCACCTCATCAAAGTGCATATTCCAACTCCGAGATCCTTGCTTCAGTTCATAGAAGAATCACTGAAGCTTGCACACCTTTTAGCATCCTTAGGACTGACAAAACTTTCTGGTTGTATCTCATACAACCTTTCCTTAAGGAAGGAAAACGATGTTTTGGCATCCATCTGCCAGATTTCATAATTGAATAATGCAACAACTGCTAACATAATTCCAACAGACTTTAGCATCGCTATGAGTGAGAAAGTCTCATCGTAGTCAACTCCTTGAACTTGTCGTAAACTTCTTTGCAACAAGTCGAGCTTTACAAATGGTGACATTTACCATGAGCGTCTGTCTTCATTTTAAACATCCATTTTGTACTCAACGACCTGCCGTCCAATGAGCAAGTCTACCAAAGTCTACACTTGGTTTTCATACATGGATCCTTTCTCGGATTTCATGGCCTCTAACCATTTGTCGGAATCCGGGCCCATCATCGCTTCTCCACAGCTTGTAGGTTCATTGTTGTCCAACAACATGACCTCCAAGACAGGGTTGTCGTACCGCTCAGGAGAAGTACACATCCTTGTCGACCTACGAGGTTCGATAGTAACTTGATCTGAAGCTTCATGATCATCATCATTTACTTCCTCTTCAACTGACATAGGTTCCACAGAAACATCTTTCTGCGCTGCGCTACTCTCTGGTTGAAACAAAGGTTCAACAACCTCATCAAGTTCTATCTTCCTCCCACTTAATTCTTTTGAGAGAAACTTTTTCTCGGGAAAGGACCCGTTTTAGCAACAAACACTTTATGCTTGGATCTGAGATAGAAGGTTCACCCAACTGTTCTTAGGGTATTCTACGAAGATGCATTTGTCCGCTTTGGGTTCGAGCTCATTAGGTGAAAACATTTTCCACACAAGCATCGCAGCCCCAAACATCAAGAAATGACAGCTTAGGTTTCTATCAAACCATAATTCACACGGTGTCATCTTAACGGATTTAGATGGTGCCCTATTTAAAGTGAATGTAATTGTCTCTAATGCACAACCCCAAAATTATAGTAACAAAACGATAAGAGACATCATAGCATGCACCATATCCAATAGAGCACGACTATGACGTTCGGACACACCATCACACTATGGTGTTCCGGGTGGCGTGAGTTGTGAAACAATTTTCACATTGTCTAAAGTTGTATGCCAAACTCGAAACTCAGATATTCATCTCGGCGATCATATCGTAGACATTTTTATCTTCTTGTCACGATGATCTTAAACTTCACTCTGAATTTGCTTGGACCTTTCAAACGATTCAGACTTTGTGTTTCATTAAACAAATATACACTATATCTACTCAAATCATCAGTGAAGGTAAGAAAATAACGATATCCACCGCACGCTATAAGACTCATTGGATTGCATACATCAAAATGTATCATTTCCAATAAGTCACTTGCCCGCTCCATCAAACTAGAAAAACGGGGTCCTTAGTCATCTTGACCAAGAGGCATGGTTCGCATGTCTCAACCGATTCAAAATCAAATGAGTCCAAAGATCCATCAGCATGGAGTTTCTTCATGCGTTTTATACCAATATGACATTTAGCGGCAGTGCCACAAGTATGTGGTACTATTATTATTAACTTTGTATCCTTTGGCATCAATGTTATGAACAGGTGTATTACTACTATCAAGATCTCAACAAACCATTCTCACTGGGTGCTTGACCATTGAAGGTATTATTCATGACGTTCAAAACGTTTCGGAGCCTCAATTCTAAGTTGTAATGCATGACGCACTAAACTATCAAGTAGTTATCAAAACGTGACTGTCAAATGTTCACAACATCTACAAACAACGCTAGAGGGGTTGGCACATCGAGCGGTGCATTAAGGACATAAGCCTTCTGTGCAGCAATGAGGACAATCCTCAGATCACTGAGCCAGTCCGCAATATTGCTACCATCATCTTTCAACTCTATTTCTCTAGGAACATATAAAATTCAAGGGAGCTACAGCATGAGCTAGTAATCTACAACATAATTTTGCGAAGACACTACTGACTATGTTCATGATAATGAGTTCAATTAATCATATTACTTAAGAACTCCCATTCAAATTGACATCCCTCTGGTCATCCGAGTGATACTGAGCTAGCACCTTGGTTGGTTATTTATTTGCTGTTTCTCTTGGGTAGACGCGAGTGTCGATACTGAGTTCGAGGACCCTGGAGAGTACCACTACAAGGATCCCGCTACTTGTTCCGCTGAAGAACCAACAGGCAAGATGATCGTACCCGGATCCCAATACTATATTTGCTTGCTAGTTTCTCGTTATTATCGTTACAATTGCGCTACCTACCACATGATATCAGCCCCTATGTTGCCATGACAGCCTCTAACCTCCACATCCCAGCAAACCATTTATTGGCTAAGTTACCGCTGCTCAGCCCCTCTTATAGCATTCTTAGTTGCAGGTCCAGGTCATTCCATGTGATAACATGGTTGGATAACACAAATAAATTCTGTTATTTAATTTAACGCACATATATATCTGGTATTGGTGGAAGGCTTGGCCTTTTGCTAAGTGATTTGTTCCGCTCATACCGCCATTAGTTCCTTGTTACCGGTGTTATATTTTCCATATTTTGCGCTCCTAACACGCTTGGGGTTGTTATGGGGACCCCCTTGTTTATTCGGTTGAGATTAAAACTTGTCTGACAAGACCCAACATTGGTACTGCATTTGCTTAACAACTTAATAAATTGCATAGGGTCTTGCAAACCCGTGGATAATTAATCAACCCCCGGGCCAGTGCTCCTCATGAGTGTTGGTCCAAACTAGAGCCATGTGCGAGGCCAACCCGGGGCAACTCGGGAGATTTCTATTAGGCCATCGTACATTGTGCTTATCCGTCGTGTCCTGAGAACGAGATACGTGGCTCTTATCGGGTTCGTCAACACGTCGGGTGGTCCTGCTGGATCTGTTTTACCTTTGTCGAATGCCTTGAGTGTGAAGTCTGACTTTCTTCAGGTTTACTCGAGGTGTTGGACTCCTTTGGAATTGTCTATGATGATCGCGAGAACCGCGTTCGAGGCTATTCCCATGGAGTGTGGTTATTTGTGATGGACTAGTTGGAGCACTCCTGCAGGGTTAAATCTTTCGGAAAGCCGTGCCCGTGGTTATGTGGCAACTTGGATATTTGTTTAACACCCGGTTATAGAAAACTTGAAGTAAACTCTAATTAAAACACACCAACTGTGTGGGTAACCATGATCCTCTCTTCTCGTGAACATGATCCGAGAGAGAACACGATGGGGTTATGATTGACGTAAGTAAGTGTTCAGGGTCTCATAGAGATTACTCTAGATTCGATCGCTAACGTAGACCATTCACATTTACATTCTTGTTTTGTAAGTTAGCCACCATATACTTCTTAGTGCTGCTGCAAACTAAACATCACCCTTCCTTCCTAAAGCTTAAATAGTCTTGGTACCCGGGCACATGATAGCTGAGTCCTCTGTGGCTCACAGTTTACTACAATAATTCAGGTGCAGGTTCAGATGAGTTCGTGCAGGATGATCTTACCCAGCTCCAGTGGGAGTATGATGAGGAGAGAGGCAGGATGTACGTGACATATCCGGATGAGTAGAGGACCTGGTCGTGATCGTTGGGACAACTTGATAGTATCATTTGCAACTTCTTTTATCGTTTGATTTCGTCCGTAGACGGACCCTGTGTTCATCTTGATGCTATGATTTGAGTGTCTTTGTAAGTTAGCATGTGGCGAGTGTAAGCCAACTTGTATACTCTTCTCATTCAGTATTGTATGTTGTGATGATACTATTCTTGCTAACGGCAAGATGTGTCTCTATCCCTTGCGAGGCCCTCGTGCCTTAAACGGATAGGCGCGCATCTTGGGCGTGACAATCGTGGTGTTGGCTACTTCAACGCTAATGGGGTTGAGTGGGCAGAAGTTCAATATCCCAAGCCCAAGTTTGTTCCTCAAAACGAGAAGTATGAAAATACTCTTCCCAAGGGGACAAACACTCAAGATGACCTTCCACCACAAGACCACAAGCTCAAGGGCAAGAACAAGCTTCAAGAGGGCATTGACTCATATGAAGATGAACCCCTAGCTTTGGTGGAGTGGGTTCCCAAGGCAACTTCAAGCTCAACTACTACAAAGGCTACTTCAACACCAAGGATCCCCATCAACTTGATGTGGGTCCCCAAGAAGAAGAACTAGTAAGTTCTTGAGGGGTGAATCCGCCAATGAAGTTCACTCACATTCATTATTGGCAAGGACTTTTTGCACTAAACATCAACTCAATGCAATAGTTCAAGGAGTCACATATTCCCTCAAAGGTAAGCAAGGGACAAGGTAATCAACTAATCAATGGACATCATAACATATGGTTTGCACTCCATGTCCATAGATATCCTTGTATTTGTATCTTGTGTGTTGGGACTAACCCATGTAGGTGAGAGGAGTAAACAAACAACAAGGGTGCTCCCAACTCTTGGTGAACTTCATCAACATTGAGCATCCACAACTACCTCACCAACATGAAGTCTTCATCAACAAAACCCAATGTTAGTTTATCCCTCTTATGGGGGGATGTCACATTAAGGGGGAGCTTTGCTCTAAGAATTGAGTCAAAGCATCTCTTAGTATGTGACAACATTAAATGCTTTATGTAAAATTGGTAACCCCACTTGTGCTTAAACGATGAGTATGACCTATGATCGAGTACTCTTACTTGGCTCGTAAGTCAAATACTCATATATAGATGACTTCGTCATTGCCCAAGTGCTTGTTAGATGCTAGTGTGTTTGTGCATGTTTGTCATGATTTATTTTGACATCTTATTGTGTGAGCATGTTGGTCTGCATTTATTTTCTCATTTGAGGATATCCAATTGTTGCTATTTGGCTTTTGATTTATCTTTTGCCAATTGGATGAACAAGAATGCCTAGGATCACCCTTTAGCTATCTATGCTTTCTCACCTCATATTCCATTCATGTTGCATCACAAAATTTGAACAAGTGCTTTTTGATCCCTCTGTGTGTGGAGCACTCGGAGTTCCGTATCGACAAGGACTGACCATTAAAACCTCCCAAGTGCATTTCGGTGGAACCAACCCAAAAATCTCGGTCTCACCGATTGCCTAGGGTTGATCTGGTTTTCAATCTCGGTACTACCGATTTCATATTCTCGGTTACACCGAGTTTCCTTGTCAGCTGACAGTTGTGGAACTCAGTGACACCGAAAACATAAAATCGATATCACCGACATTGAAGGGTATATATGTTGTGGACCCCGACGCTTTGAAATTCAATCTTCAAACGTCGCGCCTCAGAACCCTAAGCTGCCACCTCGAGAACCCTGGTCATCGCCCTTGTCTTCCTGCACTCCTCCGCCGCTGGGAATCGCCGTCGTCGATGAAATCTGCTCCATCGTCACCGCCATAGAGGATCCGCGCCAAGCTAGGGTACGGATTCGATCTCTAGTGCACTCCCCATCCGATTCTTGTGCATTAGATACTTGTTAATCATCTTGGCACCCTTTGCTCATATATCCATCCACTTAAATCTCCAAAATCTCGAGTTAGATGGATTTTCTAGGGTTTTGCCGTCCGCCCCATAAATCTCGGTGGAACCGAAACGAAAATATCGGTCTCATCGATATGCTTTTTAGTGAGGTTGAGAACTGACTCAATGGAACCGAGTAGCTCTTTTCGGTCCGACCGAAAAGGCTGCCAAGTTCCTATTAAAGAGTTAGTTTGTCTCGGCCCCATCAAAAATTTCTTTTCGGCTACACCGATATATATTTGACAGATTGCAAAACTTTTTGAAAACTCATTACTCAAATTTCAAAAACCAGCCTCATTTTGTGATGACTCATCTACTTCTGCTCATCTACACCCTATTCACAGGGTCAGGATGTCAGGCTCAGAAGACAGTCAGAATTTGCCGGAGCAGGGAGTTGATATGAGTTCTGGAACAATCCCAGAAGCTTGTTCTTTCTCAGATCCAGGCACCCCCAGCTCTCATGGGTTGCCCAAGGCTGCCACCAGAACCAGGAAGAAGCTGAACTCGGATGAAGAAGATTCAGACTTCATTCCAGAAGAGATTCTTGCTAAGAAGCAAGAGAAGGCTGCCAAAAAGTCAGCAACTGAAGCTACTTCCTCTTGAAGAGTTGTCAGCAAAATTTATGCACCTGCCTCTACCTTCAAGGCTCATGAGACTGCCAGAGCAACAATTTCTGTTGAGGTCCCCAAGAGAGCTATGCCTAATAAGGCAGGGGAGAAAAAGTCCAGAAATAGGATTATTCATGTGACTGGCAGGCCTACTTCCATGTATGAAGATCCAGAGGAAGCAATCGGTGCTGCTACTAAGGAAGAGGAGGTTGAGCCAGCTACAAAGGCTCCTCCCAAGAAGAAGGCAAAGAAAATGATGTCTAATGCTATGCCTAAGACCAGCACATCCAAGAAGGCTGCTGCTGAGAAGCCTAAGAGGACAACTAGGCAGATTCCAGCTTCTGAGAAGAACAAAGGAACTGCTTCCAGAGTTGAAGATGTGGATAACCTGACAACTTTGATGAAGCTCAGACCACATCTTCCAATACACAATGCCAGCTACCCACTAGATGAAGACATGAAAAAGAGGAAGGACTCGGGATTGAGGGCTTGGAGAGCTATAGATCCTTATGCCCAGAGGAAGAAGACAGGTGTGGACTACAGATTCTATACCAGAGAGCAACACGATTTCTATGAGATTGTGCTCTTTGACAAGAGTCCATCTATCAGTGATATGCGATACATTGATTGGAAATTCATCGAGGAGAATGAGGACTACTTTCCAAGTGTCTAGGACAACTTCCACTGCATAGGGCTGGATGAGTTCGTTGGCAGAAAATTCACTGCTTGGAACGATGAAATGATCATGCAATTCTACTCCACTGCACACTTCTACGGAGATGGTAGAATTGTATGGATGACTGAAGGTGCAAGGTATGAATCAACTGTTGAAGAATGGGCTGATATCTTAGGAGTTCCTGAAGCACAAGATGGTGACTTGTATGTATACTCAGAATCCAAGGCGAGCCACAATGCTATGGCAAACATGTACAAGGAGATCCCTGCTGCCAATGTGAAGTCTCACAGGCTAGGATCAATCTACTTTCTCCAGGATGGCCTCCGCATGATGAACACCATTTTGAGGCATACTTTGATGCCCAAGTCAGGAGATGACAAGATGATCCGAGGCCACTCCATCAACATGTTGATCCACCTTGACAGACACACCAGGATCAGAGTCATGGATTTGATTGTTGAGACAATCAAGAGGGTTGCTGTTGACCAGAAGCGCTCCTGCTGTTATGCACCCTACATCTAGATGCTTATCAACTCAAGATTGGAGAAGCACATCTTTGCCCTAGATCATCCACATTTGCCCCTACAGCCGGATCTCGAGGACAATGTTGTGGTGATGGATGCTGATCATCCCACTTCAGCTGCAGCTCAGGAAGAAGCAAAGGTAGTTAGAGCCACTAGTGCTCAAGTCCCTAGATCTAGGAATGAGCAAATGGATCTGTTGATATCATCAGTTCAGGGCATGCAGAAGGACATTAAGGGGATTCCGGACAACCAGAACAGTCTTGTCAGGATATTTGAGACCAGAATCAAGACCCTTACTGATAAGGTGGACAGGCTGACTAAGACAGTCATAGAGCTTCAGAAGGAAGTTGACTCCATGCACATCCCTCTGGTCTCTTCTACTTCAGATGATGACGATGATGAGGATGAGGAGGAGGATGAATCACCTCTAAGGCCGGGCAATCAGTTCACCACTCAGGCCAGATCAGCCACTATGCCAACTCCATCAACTCCTGCTCCATCAGCTCCAGTTCCTCCAGTGACCACTCCAGCTCCATCCACGACATCTGCAGAGATCTTCGCCGATGCTGTTATCTCGACTCCTTCATCAACAACCGGAGGAGATATGCCCAAGATCTTTTAGATGTATGTCTTTGAACTTTTTGGTAACTTGTTGCCAAAGGGGGAGAAGTGTATATAGATCTTTAGGCTTCGAGCGAGAGAGCGTTTTGGTGTTTATTTTCAAAACATTTGGTTCTTTTGATTTGATGTGAGATACTTTTGTGTTTATGTGTGATGCTACTATTTCCTATCATCTTAATGCTTATGAGATGATCATTCACCCTTGCTTGATTGTGTTGTGCATTGTTATTCATTCTAGTTATTCTCGCACACCACCAAGTTGTATGTGACATGGAATAAGTGCCCCATGTACCTAATCGATTGTGCATTTGCATTCAAACGCAAATTCAAAATAATGCACAAATTTAGGGGAGCTCTTACTTATCACATACCTCTCAAAGCGACGATTATATTCATTGATTTTATCATATGTCGAAGCTTTGATCTATATGTTGTCATCAATTACCAAAAAGGGGGAGATTGAAAGCACATTTTCTTCCTTGGTGGTTTTGGTAATTAATAACAACATATAAGTTATTGAACTAATGTTTCCACCAAGTATATTTCATGAAATGTTCAATGATAGGATTGGCAAAAGGAGATTGTGGAGAAACCCCAAGATGCAAGGAAATAGGTTGGCCAAGCTTCAAGCAAGAGGACTCTACATTTTATATTTGTGAGAAATCACTTTGAGTCCATAGGAAAGACAATACTATTAAAAGGAGGCAAGGTTTTGTTGGTGAACAATTTGCTCAAACGTTCACAAACTCTCCCACCAAAGTATGTTCTATATCTAACACTCAAAATTGGTGCAACCAACCTTCCCATACCAGTGCCACCGATTCGAGAACCTAGACAGACTCAAGCCAAACCCTAGCCACTTCGGTGCAACCGATTCCATACCGGTGCCACCGAGTTTAGGTTGCCAACTTTCTGTTATGCAAATTCACATTTTTGGTCCCATCGAGAATGTTTGATTGGGGTCACCGAGATTGGAAATCTGACCGTTGGTCACCTTATCGGTGCAACCGAGTTTCCTATATCGGTCTCACCGAGATTCAAAAGTTGCCACCTTTTGGTCACTTCGGTACCACCGAGATTAACACATCGGTGTCACCGAGTTGGTCATTTTGTCTGTAACGGTTGGATTTTTGGGGATGCCTATATATACCCCTTCACCACCACTTACTCGAGAGAGAAGCACTCAAAACTATTCCATACCTATCCTATCAAATTTTCTGAGAGAGAACCACCTACCCTTGTGTTGAGGTCAAGATCTTCCACTCCAATCATATGAATCTTGATTTCTAGCCTCCCCAAGTAGCTTTCCACCAATCCCATCTCTTCCACCATGCCAAATCTATGAGAGAGTGATTGGGTGTTGAGGAGTCTATCATCTTGAAGCACAAGAGCAAGGAGTTCATCGTCATTACCAAGCCTGTTACCTTTTGGAGGGTGGTGCCTCCTAGATTGGTTAGGTGTTTCTTGGGATCCTCCTACTTCGTGTTGTGGAGTGAACCAAGAAGTTTGTAAGGGTAAGTAGATCGCCTACTTCGTGAAGATATATCCATAGTGAGGCTAGTCCTTCGTGGACGGAAGTCGTTATGGAATACTTAAGGTTGCTACTTCGTGGACCCTTTTGGGTGGAGCCCTTCGTGGACTCTCGCGACCGTTACTCTCCGTGGGTTGAAGACTCCATAAATGTGGATGTACGATAGCGCCACCTATCGGAACCACGGGAAAAATCATCGTGTCTACAACTGCGTTTGATCTTCCTACCCTATCCCTTCTATACATGCTTGTTGTTACTATCCGCTGCTATGTACTCTTAGACTTGCATGTGTAGGGTGTAATTGACTTGCCATGAAATGCTAAAAACTGCCAACCCTAAAACTTGGTATAGGCAAAACTTTTAATTGGTCAAGTAGTCTAATCACCCCCCCTCTAGACATAATTTCGGTCCTACAATGTAGACAAGAGAAGTCGCTTGGCTAGATAAGAGGAAGTCTTTTTTGAAGATCGTCATTGATAGCTTTAAGGAACTCATTCTGTTTCTCTAAGTTGAGCTTCTCGAAGCGGAGCTTCTCTTGTGTCCTTTCAAGCTCTCTATGATCTTGTAGACTAGACTCATGATCTAACTTAAGAGTGTTTAGTTCTTGAGTTAGTCGTTCTATTTCCAACTTATCATCATCACACGACTTATCTAGACTAGAGTGATTACTAGCAAGTTCATCTTGACTAACATTACTAGATTTGTCAAATAGCAAGTCATCTTCAATTAACAAGTCATCCTCATCACTATTTAAATCAAGATACTCGGGGTGTGATACCTTGGGGCCTTTAGACATGAAGCAACATCCACTCCCTTCATTTGGTGAATCAAATATGTCGTAGGAGTCGGTTGTCACTAGTGCAAGTACGTCAACACTTCATCTTGACTATAGTCGGAGTTGGAGTGGTAGCTTCTCTTGGAGTGGTTGTCGGATTCGGAGCCGGAAACCCATTCACCAACATGAGCTTGATGTCTTCTTCTTGAGCAGCTCTTGGTGTACTTGTCCTTCTTCTTTGAGTCCCTACTTCTCCTTGAGGGTCTTCGTTCATAACGATTATCCCTACTCCTTCTCTGTCTTTGAGGTGACTCGTCCCTTGAGCTTCGTCTTCTTGGTGAATCTTCTTTCCTTTTGTAAGGAGTCATGCACTCATTGGAGTAGTGTCCGGGCTTCCCACAATTGTAGTAGTTTCGGTCATGACTTGACGAACGCTTCTCTTCATATCTTGAGTTGGAGCTTCGATCTTTGCTTCTATTCTTGTAGAACTTGTTGAATTTCTTGACCATGAGGCTTATCCCTTCATTTGTGACAAGGTATTTTGCTTGAGGTTGTGGGATCATCACTTGTGGCTTTGTAAGCACCACTTGACTTGTGGTGAAGCTCTTTCTTGTCCTTGAGTGTCATCTCATGAGCAACAATCCTTTCAATCACTTCCGTTGGCTTGAGATCTTTGTAGTTGGGCATCATTTGGATCAATGTGCATACGGTGTCATATCAATCATCCAAGGCTCGAAGTATCTTCTTGATGATGAATTCGTCAGTCATTTCTTCACTTCCTAAGTCGAAAATCTCATTGGTGATGAGAGCTAGCCTAGAGTACATCTCAGTGACTCCTTCATCATCCTTCATCTTGAACATGTCAAGCTCACTTTGAAGAACATCCAACTTGGATTCTCTCACAGATTCGGTACCTTCATGCATATCAACCAAAGTATACCAAATCTCTTCTGCATTCTCAAGACGGCTGATTTTGTTGAATTCTTCAGGGCTCCTTCATCATACCAAATAAAAATATAACTTTTACCAATTTTAATTCTTTGCATATTTTAGCATTCATATCAAGTCAAGTACACCCTATACAAGCATGTCTACGAGTATAGCAGCATAAAGTAAAGACAAGCATGTAAGTAAAGGAAGGGTAGGAAGATCAAACGCAATTTGAGTCACGATGATTTTTCCCATGGTTCCGATAGGTGGTGCTATCGTACGTCCACGTTTATGGAGTCTTCAACCCATGGAGGGTAATGGTCGCGAGAGTCCATGGAGGTCTCTACCCACAGAAGGTTCCATGAAGAAGCAACCTTGACTATACCATGATGGCCTACGTCCACGGAGGACTAGCCTAACTCGGGGTAGATCTTCCCGAAGTAGGCGATCTCCTTGCCCTTACAAACTTCTTGGTTCACTCCACAACGCGAAGTAGGAGGCTCCCAAGCGACACCTAACCAATCTAGGAGGCACCACCCTCCAAAAGGTAATGGCTTCGATAATGTTGATGAACTCCTTGCTCTTGTGCTTCAAGATGATAGACTCCTCAACACACAATCACTCTCTCATAGATTTGGCTGTGGTGGAAGAGATTGATTGGGTGGAAAGCAAGTTGGGGAAGCTAGAGATCAAGATTCATATGGTTGGAATGGAATGACATGATCAACAAAGCCCCATCCCATAAGGGGTATCATGGTCGTACATGTAAGGTTGGGACGGTCGACAAATGTTAAACCCTTCATTTTTGAAAACACACACACTCACTTGCTCCGATACACCACTTCTTCCTAAAGTGGTTACCTAACTCAACATCATATCCCTCGGGCATTAGTGGCACCCGACGGGGTTTTCGAAAAAGTCATGAAAATATTTTCATTTCCATCACCATGCATATACCCATCCCATTTGCGTAACAACTACTAAGAAAACCTATCTTATCCCACCCGCACAACCCTCATAAGGAGGTAGGGTCATGCACGATGCAAGTATCAATGATAAAAGTATCAGAGGCATCCCACCATAGTGGTCACCACATCAATATGATCAACACATCGAAAGAAAGTGCTATATGACATGCATAAAAAGGATTTCTTAACATGGTCAAAGGGCTCCTTGCCTGGCTTCGCAAAGTCTTTGAGGTCTTCACGCGCTTCTCGTCCAACTCCGAGCACTCCGTTTATCTCGTCAACTACAGTCAGTAAACAACCACAATAAGCAACACAACAAGCAGAAAATAAAAGTTTCTCTATAAATAGGAGTTTTATTTTTCTTGGACACCTCTGGTCATGAAAAAAATAACCAAGGAGGTTTTAATGGATGTGGGTCAAGGGGGAGTTTCGAATGGTGGAAATAGGGGAATTGGTGGTCCTACAAGAAGTCTACAGAAAATATTTTTTGTAAAAAGTACTGGATGGATCCAACAAATAGGGCATGATTTTAGAAACATGTGGGAAGTGGTTTCACTTGATTTGGAGTTGGTATGAATATTCTAGGGATTTGCAAAGTGGGTCACATATGAAGAAATGGCCCAATAATTGACATAGCAGAATAAGTGTAAGGAAAAATGCTCACCACTTAGTGCATGATTTTAGATACACCTAGGGACTTGAATCACTCCATTTGGAGTTGATTTGAATCCTCTAGGGATTTTGCAATGGGGACCTTCATAGTTCAAATTTAAATTTGAATTTGAACAGGGCAGAAACTTGTGATGAAAAAATTATGGAAGTTGTGCCAAATGATAGCTGGGATTATTAGAAGGCTATAGGAATTTGAATCATTCAATTTGGAGTTTAAATGAATTTTATATGAATTGATTTGTTTCTCTGAAAAAGAAAAAGGGCAAAAAGGAATTGCCCAATGGGCCTAAGCTACGCACTGAGCGCAGCTTAGTACCACAACGCACTGGGCCGACCCACCTGCTTGGGCACGTGCGCGGAGCTGGTGACGTCGAAGGCGCCTTTACGGTGGGGCGCTTTCGCTACGGGAAGGTGGGTGCGTGCGGGGGCGCCTCCACTTAAACGAGGGGGCCCAACTACTCGGTCGCTCACAAGTGGCGCCCGCCTATCGGGTCCGTCTTCTCCCTCCCGCTTGAGCACGGGCAACAAAGGAGCGAGGTAGAGCCTCCGCTGGCGCTGTTCTGGCGACTCGGGCCATCTCAGCCCAAGCTCCGGCTACCAGAACGCTCAGGGAAGAGGCCCCACATCCGCCTAGGGGTCCATTCTGTCGGGGAGCGTCGGGGAAGGCGGGGTCTTGGCGACGGTGGAGACCGGCTACAACGGCCGTGGGGGCGGTCCTCAGGCGACAAGGAGGATGCGCAGGGGCACGGGAGGATCTCATAAGCACTCTGGGGGCTACGGTGATGCTAGAAGGAGAGGAGGGGCTTGGGGATGCTCGAATTTGAGCAGATGACGATGGGGGAAGCTTCAGCCATTGACGGGGATGGAGTTCGAGAGGGGGGCCAGAATGATCAATGAGGTTCAAGGGAGAGAGGAAGCTCCAAGGGAGTCGAGAGGGGGGCTAGGGAAGGCCCTATATGGTCGGGTGCGAGTCCACCATGGACGGCACCCATGGCCATGGCGCAACTGCGGCTGGAGGTTAAGGGGGTGACCCAGAGCGTGTCAATGGTCTTCGTGGACGCGGCCTATGTCCAGGGAAGACGAGAGAGGGAGCACGCAAGGACCGGGTCATCGCGCGTGTGAGCACGCCCATAGGTGCGCTCGGGCGGCACCATACATGTGCGAGGAGAGGCCACAAAGGGGGAGAGAGGAGGGTGCCGACCGGGTGTCGTTGTGTGGACGTCGAGGGGGACACGGGGGACATGTTGGGAGGCCCGAGGCTGTCGGGGATGGGGGTTGGGCGGCAGCTACAGTGCTCGGGGGCATCGTAGCGTGCTCTAGAGCGCCCAAATGGCATGCCATGGCATGCCACTGGCCTCTTGGATGCGGCCATGCATGTCTAGGGTCTCCCTTGGGGGTTAAACAAGGGGGAGAGAGAGCATAGGATGCTCTAGGGGATGGCTGGAATGGAGTGGGGGAGGTGGAACAGGTGCTGCCATAGCTGTACAGAGGGGTAAATGGGGTTTTTACCTCCCTGAATTTATCCATGGCCAGGTAAACTTACTGGAGGTGCAAGGTATCTACAAGAGACTTTGGTACAAATTTGAGGTTAAGGAGATCAATGGAAGAGGTGAAAACAACAGTTTTCGTTTTCTGCCAGAAGGTGTTTGTGCTGGTTTTCAACTGGTTAAAAGGTTCTCCTTGATATGAAATTTAACACGATCAAGTGATAGGTGGAAATGAGGTTTATCACCAAGTTTGGGCTTATTTGATGAAAGTTGCCAATGTAAACTTGGAAAACCCTAGAAATAGACAGAAATGGGTTTCTATAGATCTGATCATGCTAAGGCATTCTCCTTGATGCTCCACTTGCTGTGGTGGCATAATTTGGTGACTAGAGCATGCCCAAAAAGTTTGGGGCCAAATGGGAAAACTTGACAATGCAAACATTCCCAATTCTTGAAATCAACAGAAAGGGGTTTGAGGGGATTGGGACAAGTTAATATGTTCTCCTTGATGCACCACTTGGTGTGGATGCATTATTGGATTATTAAAACATGTCCAAAAAGTTTGTGATCAACAGGAGACAATTGACAATGTAGAGTTGCTCAAATTTGGATCTGGACAGAGAGGAGTTTGGGATATTTTGGTGAACCAAAACAATATGGAGTGAGATCAAACCTGGCAAGATGACCACATATATCATATGTGACATGCTAGAATTTTCATGGATTTATTTGAGAATATTTCTTATAGAAATATTTCAAATGCTTGAAATAGGCAGAAAAGGTTTTGAAGGGTTTTGTCCAATATTTTGAACATGACCATGTGTTGAAACTCTTATATATGGACAATATATGTTCACTCGGTTTTCCTGAATTTTCTCAAATATTCTTAAAGCATTAATTTTCCCTATAAAAGACTATTTCTAGCCTTAAGAAAAAATGTTTAAATAAAATAGTAAAATAATCTTTAAAATTAATATTTGGTGGTTTTGGGAAGTCTTATATATACTGGGTTTGAAATAAAGCATTTGGGGAAAAGGATCCACCCAATTTGGAGACTTGGAGTGCAAACCGCAAATTAGGGGGTTTTGAAAACCTAATTTAAATAAATGCCTTTTGGCCAAGACAATATTTTGTAAAACTAGTTTTAAGTCCTATTCACATGGCATGATCATTGGACAAGAGTTGGGATCAAGGAAAAGAGTTCTTGAGGGTAGGAAAACGTTTTATGAATTATAGAGCACCAGCAAGCAATCAAACAAGCACACAAATAATACACAAGTCAAGCATTCATATGCACTCAAAAAGTTTTAATTGGCCCTAATTTTTGAGTCATGTTAACTTAGTCTTGAGGCAAATCACAAGGTGTGACGGTTCATGTATCTTCCGAGAGGAGTTTTTCTTTTTCTTTTTCTTTTTTCTTTTTATTTTTTTATTCTTTTGTCTACTTTTTGATATTTCTTTCTTTCAAAAATCATTTAGTTATTTTTCATGTTCTCATCTAGTTTTTCCATTTCCTTTTTTCCAAGTTATTATTTATTTATTTATTTCCCACCTTTTCAAGTTCTTACTTATTTATTTTCCATTTTATGAACATCATTCAAATTCTAAAAGATTTTTTGAAACCATGTATATTTTCTTAAATCATTAGCATTTGATTTGATAATGTGAACATCTCTAAGACCGTAAGTTTCCAACATTCTAGAGCATTTTCCCAATTCATGACCAATATTTGAAACCCTGAATTCTCAAATTTGCAAATAATTTTTAAAAATTCGCAAACATTTGTGAAAATTTGAACATCCTTTTGAAAGTCCATGAACAGTTATTGAATCTGTGAACGTTTTGTAATCGTTGATCATATCTTCAAATTTTGGATCAATTATTAGAATTTATGAAAATATTTTTGTTTGGCAAGCATGTTTCAAATTAAATAATATTCTTTGAATCAGCAAACATTTTCTCAATCAATGTACCTTTTCGAAATTTCACTTTTTTATGAATTTATTCAAAACAAAATAAAAATTCATGAACCCCTTTACGTTGTTTTTACATTGTGAACATTTTCTAAGACGCTAACCATTTCTTATATTCTGGAACATTGTTTGGCAATTCACGAACAATTTTACACATCATGAACCTGTTTTTGTTTGTTATTTTTTTTACAAATCCACAACATTTTTGAATGTGAGAACATCTTTCTGAAACTGCATGGACAGTTTTTGAATCGGCAAACCTTTATTAATTAATGATCATTTGATGAAATTTGGGAACAAAATTTTAAATTAGTGAACATATTTTTTGTATTGACGAGCATGTTTCGCGTTTATGAACATTTTTTGAATCGGTGAACATTTTATGTAAAAATTCAGATTTTTGAAAATTCAAGAAATCTTCTACTTTATTTATCATTTTAAATGAATTCATAACAAAAACGAATTTATGAACACTTTAAAATTCGTGAATATTTCATGAAATTCTGAACATTTTTAATTAGTTTAATATTTTGTAAATTGTTGGATATTTCTCAAACTGATTGTCAGTTTTGGAACTTTTTTGGAAATCCCGATCATTTTTTGTTTATTTAAGACTTGTATACAGCTGTCAAAGTGAAATAAATTTAAGAAACAAAAACAACGAAAGAAATAAATAAATAATAAAACAATTGGGGCGTTACGTATCCGGTCATGGACCAGCCCAAAGCGTCCGCAGAGGAAGTAGCGGGATGCTCGTACGCTAAGCATCCGGTGCGCAGGTCAGGATATAAGTGCTCCCAAGTTTGGTCGCGGATCCGATTCCCCCAAACTAACGAGGAAACGTTTTGGAGCTGGCCATTTCGGGGATTTTGTCTACCAGTTTTGGGAACGTTCTAGATCCTCCCTTGAACTGTTGTTTTCTTTGTACTCTCTTCCCGTTTTTCCCTTTTTTATGTTTGTTGCTCCTTCCGTTCTTAAATATAGTCTTTTTAGAGATTTCACTAGAGACTATATACAGAGTAAAGTGAGTGAATTTATATTCTAAAGTATGTTAATATACATCCGTATATACTTCCTAGTGGAATTTTGAAAAAATATTTATATTTAGAAATGAAGGGAGTACTTAATTCTTTTTTGTGTATTTTCTTTTTTTAAATTAGAAATTTTCTAAAACTATTTTTGTTTGAAAATTTGAATATGTTTTAATTTGAGAACATTTGTTTTGAAATCACAAACAATTTTTTGTATCCATGAAATATTTATGATTTTACAAAGAATGAACTTTTTATTATATATGTGAACATGAGTTTTCGAAAGAGCCAATTACACCACAAGTGCTTGCACTTGGCAAGAAAATTCAGTTTGATGCTAAAACTTGGCATACATTGAATCGGTGAAAAACCTGGCTTGGACGTGCATCTACGGTGCTAATCATGTTTGTATACGCTCAGCGTGCTGACGAGGCGCGCCAACGTGACGCACGACCCATGTTCAGTGACTAGAAAGGCAGGGATGGATGTGTGACCTAGTTTTCTGCGTAAAACACCCTGCAATATTTTTTATCCTAAAAGAGCCCCTTTATATTTTTTTCTTAAAAAACCAGCAAGACCCACTCAACAGGAAAGAGAAAACGAATATGCAAAAGTCAGGAGTGCGAACACGTCACCTCATCCTAACAAGCCGAAGGTCCTACCACCCAGCCAAGTCAAGCTTGTAGTCTCTCTGTGATAGCTATACCTAGTGACCCATATTTGGCACCAAAAAACCTAATGACCCAGAAAGGGTTTAAATGGGCTGTAGTGGCTGTGGCCCATTATTACCATGATAGTGTTTTTAGTTCATAATAAATATGATTAAAATTACCTACGAAACTATTGAAATTCATATTTACCAATTTCCTCTAAATATATTAAATTCGTATCTATCATTTAAATTATACTTTTGTTTTTCTAAATAATTCTTGAATATATTTAAGAATTACAAGAACAATATTTAAGTAATAATATTTCTTCTAAAGTGATGAATATTTATCTAAGTGCATGAATATAGCCAAAAATAAATGTATATTTTTATGAATACGTTAATAATGTACGTTTTCATAATTTATAAAAAATATTATAATTCATAAATGTTATTTTATATACAGAAATAATTTGAAATAATACTTGCATATTTAATAGTATGAAATTTTAATTCTTTAAAATAAAACATTTCTTAGGAACGTTATTTTAAATAATAATGTTTTTTAGAATTACCTGAACGTTATTTACATAATAATATTTTTTAGAATTACATGTACATTATGTTAAATAAGAATATATTTTAGAATTCCATTAGAATTATCTTGAATATTTTTCTTATCATTACAAGAAAATTATATTAAATAAGGTAATTTATATTTATGTAATGTTTTTATTTTTACGTATTCTTATAAAATGTTATGAACAAAAAAATATCTAACATGTAAAAACGGCCCGCGGTGATTGCGGTCCATTTAAGCCCTATGTCTGTGCTGGTCAATATGTTATTATGTATGGAAATCACATTTGTACATCAATTTATATGCGGTATGGTGGCTAGCCTTTCCGAGTTGGCGTTAAAGGTGTTGTGTTCATACTTGGCCGGTGCTAAATTTTGCGTCCCGATCTTCTTTTGTTGTATTTTGTCCTAGCGTGTGATGCCCAATTGTTATGATGATGTTTCAAAATTATTGTAAGAAGAAGAAAATTAAGTTGTTCTTTGTAGGAAATAGAATAAAATATCAAGATATTTTTCGCAACCACAGTCAGGTGACATGCCCGTCCCCACCTTCCGTTCATTGACATTGGGTTCCACACCATGTTGGCGCGCCTCGTTAGCATGTTGTGCGTATAAAGAACATGATTAGCATCGTAGATGCACGTCCAATTTCAAGTTTTGGCACCGGTTCAATGTATGCCGCAAGTATTAGCACCAAACTGATTTTTCTTGTCAAGTTGAAGCAGTTGTGGTATAATTGACTCTTTTGAAAATAAGGAACATTTTTTAATTCGTGAACAATTTATGATTTCCTGAACATTTTTCAAAATTGTGAACAATTATATAATTCACATTTTTTGAAATCTCCTTTTTTCAATACACAAACTTTGTTTCATTACTAGAATATTGTTTTAAAAATGCTGAACATTTTATGAATTTTTGAACATTTGGCAAATTAACGATTTTTTTAATACATGGATGTTTTTTAGCAATCATGAATGTTATTTTTGACTCCGTGAACATTGGTCAATGTCCCGATTGTATTTTCAAAATCGTGAAACTTTTGAAATCACAAAATATTTTTGGGAACTTTAATGTTTTTAAATCCTAACATATTTGCAGTTTGGTACTTTTTCAATCTGTTTTTATTATATTTTTAGAAATTGATTTTGAAAATCTCAAACAAAAACAAAACGAAAGAAGAAACATGGGACCTCCTCCTCAAACTCTGTTTAGAGGGAGAGGGTTTGTGTGCTCGTTTCGTGGCTATTCAGCGGAGAATATATATTTTCTTTTTGAAAAGGAAGATGACCCTCGGTTTGTGCATCTGGAAGAGGCATGTAGCCACTTTATTAATTATTCATAGAGATCTTACAAAGCAATACATCAATATGTCTGAAGCCGCCCTCTTGGCAACATCTGGCGCTATTCCTATCCAATGATGAAGGGGTGCAGAAAGTGTGAGCCACATACCCAGACCTCTCACCTCGCCTAACATCTAAAGCCGGAGGCCCCGACCGAGCCATTTATCGGGTTAGGGGTACAATCCGGTCCGACGCACCCTCATAGGTCGTCGCCACCGCCTTTCATCAATCCATCTTCACAACAGTTACTAACGCATCGACTTTGCAAGGCCTGCCGTCGATGCCCCCACGGCGCCAGACAGCGCCTCCTCCCTACGCCCGCTCATCATCACGCATCCGTCGCCGAGACTTTGCTGCGCCTCGCCGTCGAGACTCCATGATGTCGATGTGTCACCAGGAACGCCGCTCCACCGTAGATGTTGACCACTGATCCCTCGAGGCCGTGTGTACCTCCATGAATGACGCCCTCAAGGAGGAAACGACACTAGAGCGTCGCCGTCATCCGATCTACTGATCTAGGGTTTTCTTCGGAGGCAGCAGAGAGTGGCCTTGAACTTCTCCTCGGCCATCGCCGACCTTGGCAGTAGCCGAAGGCAAGCTTTCACTCAGATCTGTTCGAAGAGCCCATCTCTCCTGCACGGGCCACCTCATCCTGCAACATCCCCGGGAACGGGATCCCAAGATCCGCCGCCACCGGCGACACCACAAGGACCCACCACCTGGCCGTCATCCCTAACAAAGGGGATGGCGCCTCCACCTTGTTCAGATCCAGCAGCACGCCAACGCATCCTGCTGCCCCATGAAGGAGGACAGTCAACGCGTGCGTCGCTGCCGGAGGACGCCCGAGCCCGACCACCGAACCGATCTGGGGTGGGGAACCCTAGATCCGCTGCCGTCAGCCCCCGTAGCGCCGCCGGGATCCCATCGGGCCGCCGCCTGAGCGCGCCAGCTCCGCCTCCATGCCATACGCCCAGAGACGCCGTCGCATCTCAGCCAAAGGGTCCCCTCATGGGGGAAAGGAGGGAGGCCTGCCGTCCGCCGTCCGCCGGGCCAGCGAACTCACCGGCCTCCTCCGGTGGTGTCGGGGAAGGAGGAGAGGAGGGAGGCCGAGGGCGGCGGCAGCTAGGGCACCCGAGTCGCCTTCCTGGAGGCGACGCGAGTGAAGGGCATGATATAAAGTTACACGATTACCATTCAGCGGGGAATATGACCTCCTGATTTGGGAACCTTCTTCTTGAACCGTGTTTTTCCTGCTGTTTTTGTTACTGTTTTTCCGGTTTTCATTTTCATGTTGTTCTCCTTATTTTTATTATCGTTGGTCTTTATTTTTCTTTATATTTTTATACATGTTGAGAATTTTATAAATATGTTTTCTTTTTAGAAAGATGATCATAATTTCAAAAATTCTTCTTGTTTTTCATAAATGAATCAGAATTTTAAAAGGCCGACGTTTACATAAAAAATCATAATTAAGAAAATAAAATGGATTTTTTTGAAAAGTTGAAAAAATTCGAAAAATTGAAAAGTGTTCTTATTTTCCAAAAAAATAGAATTGATAAAAAATATTTGGATTTTATAAATTCTACACATTTTTTGCAAAACAGTTTTCTTAAAACTATTCGAATTCAAAACGTGTTCACGTTCTCCAAAAATTGGTCGCAAGTGTGTGAACCGCTCACTACAGTGAAACGCTGCAGTATTTGATGCTACGGTGACATGGTGTGAACCATTTCTTATCTGGACAGCTCAAAATGACCTGATCGCCGGGGTGACTGACGCGGCGAGCAGCTCCTCTGGTTCGTTTGTTGTGGCGTACGTACGATGTGTGTAGTAGCCACCCCGTGGCACGCTCACTCGGATCGATCGAGCTGACAAGCCTGCCCATGAGTGTCGTGCAGAGGTGACCTAATTGACGAGATCGTCGAGAAGCACGCTTGCACTTTGCGTGCTCGCGCGTCAAGAAAATTACACATTTGGTCTCCCAAGTGTGTGACGTACTACGATTTAGTCTCACTACTCGAGAAACTCTATATACGATCCCTATAGATTCGAATACATAATACTTTACGGTCTTTTTTACATAACACTCTACAGTCCTTCGCTCGGCCGCCGTCACGTGCTGCTGCTACTTTGTGTAACGTGCTGCTGCTACTTTGTGTATAACCCCCCTCGTATTTGGTGAAAACAACGTGCGCTCCTCTTTGTCACCACACGCCAAATGTGGACCCAGTCGTTCGTTCCGAACAAGTCAAAAGCAGTCAAAACTCGCTCTCTCACCACTCGCTCACTCTTCACTCACTCTCTGCATGAGCTCACTCTTCTCTTCTGGTATTGCACCGCCGCCATCGTACTCATCGCCGGTGACCATGCCGTCGTGGATGGATGGTTGTCGATGTCAAAACCAACGGATCTCGGGTAGGTGGTCCCGAGCTGTGGATCTTGGATCGATGGGTTACAGGAGACAAGAGAGACGATATAGGGCCCTCTTGATGGAGGTAATATCCTACATCCTGCATTGTTTGTGTTGATAATGAAGTATTGAGTACAGAGTTGAACTACCCCGAGATCGTATGTTGTGGTCTAAAACCTAGGAGTTATGATCGTAATCTGCCCTATGGACTAAAATCCTCTGGTTTATATACATACCAGGGGTGTCTGGGGTTACATAATGCTGGTTACATCAGAGAAGGACCATGCCGAATCTTTCATCTTGTCCATGGAGTACACGTCACTGCTTGGAAAGTTTCCATCCTGGGCATGACAGTACCAAGTAAACAGGCCGGCAGCCTGAGGACCCCTTAATCCAGGACTCCCTTAGTAGCCCCTGAACTGGCCTCATGTAGGATCGGAAGTAGGTCTAGAGGGGGGGGGGTGATTAGACTACTTGACCAATTAAAAATCTACCTTTTCCCAATTTTAAGTGTTTGCAGATTTTAACATTCATAGCAAGTCAAGTACACCCTAAACATGCATGTCTACGAGTATAGCAGTGGAAAGTAAAGACAAGCATGTAAGTAAAGGAAGGGTAGGAAGATCAAACGCAATTTGAGACACAATAATTTTTCCCATGGTTTCGATTGGTGGTGCTATCGTACATCCACGTTTATGGAGTCTTCAACCAATGGAGGGTAACGACCGTGAGAGTCTACGGAGAGCTCTACCCACGGAGGGTTCCACGAAGAAGCAACCTTGACTATACCATGATGGCCTACGTCCACGGAGGACTAGCCTAACTCGGGGTAGATCTTCACGAAGTAGACGATCTCCTTGCCCTTACAAACTTCTTGGTTCACTCCACAACACGAAGTAGGAGGCTCCCAAGCGACACCTAACCAATCTAGGAGGCACCACCATCTGAAAGGTATTAGGCTCGATAATGTCGATGAACTCCTTGCTCTTGTGCTTCAAGATGATAGACTCCTCAACACACAATCGCTTTCTCACAAATTTGGCTTTGGTGAAAGAGATTGATTGGGTGGAAAGCAAGTTGGGGAGGCTAGAGATCAAGATTCATATGGTTGGAATGGAATGGCATGATCTCAACACATGAGTAGGTTGCTCTCTCTCAAAAAATCAGTTGGTATGAGTGGGGATCTGTTCCGAGTGCTTCTCTGTCGAGTAGGTGGTGGTGGAGGGGTATATATAGGCATCTCCAAAAATCCAACAGTTACACCTAATAAGTCAGACTCGGTGACAACGATGTGTTAATCTTTGTGGTACCAAGTTGCCTCAAAGGTAGCAACTTTTGAATCTCGATAAGGCCGATACATAGAACTCGGCTGCACTGATAAGGTGACCAACAGTCAGATTGCCAAACTCGGTGACGCTGATTCAACAAACTCGGTGGTCCGATTTTGTGAATTTGTGTAACAGAAAGTTGGCAACCCAAACTCGGTGGCACCGAAGCAGATCGGTTGTACCAAATGGCTAGGGTTTGGCTGAGTCTGTTTGAGGATGAGAATCGGTGGCACTGAGTGGAAAGTGTTGGTTGCACCGATTTTGGATATTTTTCTTTGGACAAACTTTTGTGGAAGAGCTTGTGGGTGTATGTGTTGGCTATCACTTGTGCATGTATGAGCATTTTGTTCACCAACAGTAACTTACTTTAATAGTATTGGCTTTCCTATGGACTCAAAGTGATTTCTCACAAAGTAAAATGTAGAGTCCTCTTGCTTAAAGCTTTGCCAAACTATTTCCTTGCATCTTGGGGTATTACACAATCCTTTTGCCAACCCATCATTGAACTTTTCCTGAAACATGCTTAGTGTAAATATTAGTTCAATGACATATATGTTGTTATTAATTACCAAAACCACCAAGGGAGCAAATGTGCTTTCAAACTCCCCCTTTTTGGTAATTGATGACAACATATAGATCAAAGCTTCGACATATGATATAATCAATGAATATAATCGTCGCTTTGAGAAGTATGTGATAAGCAAGAGCTCCCCCTAAATTTTTGCATTATTTTTAAATTTGCGTTGAATGCAAATACACAATCGATTAGGTACATGGGGCACTTCTTCCATGTCACATACAACTTGGTGGTGTACGAGAGTAATAAGAGTTAATATCATAGCACAACACATCAAGCAAAGTGAATGATCATCAAATAGACATCAAAAGGATAGGAAATAGTAGCAACACACAATAAAGCGTATGATCAAACACAAACAAAGTATAACACATCCAAACCAAAAGATCAAATGTTTTTTAAAACAAGAATAAAAACCGAACACTCTCTCACTCAAAGCCTAAAGATCTATATACAACTTATCCCCCTTTGGCAACAAGTTACCAAAAAATTCAAAGAGATATAACTAATCGTCCATCTCTGGCTGATCTCCTCCGGAGGTCAATGTCGGAGTCGAGAGAACTTCATCGGCGAAGACGTCTGCGGATGTCCTGGACGGAGTTGGAGTAGCAACTGGTGGCACTAGAGGAGCTGATGGAGCTGAAGTCGCTATAGCTGGAGCAGATGATGAAGGTCTCGTCTCCAGAGCTGGCAATTTAGGTGTCCTGGCATGTGTCCTGACAAGTGCACTATCCTCATCATCAAAATAAGAATCAGACTCTAAAGAGGTGCGACTGATAGGAGCTTCATCTACTTCCTTCTTGAGCTCGTTCACGGTCTTGGTCAGCCCATCCACCTTGTCATTGAGGGTCTTCACCCTATCCTCAAAGATGTTCACAACGCTCTTTTGATCTTCCAGTATGCTTTTGACATCCTTCTGCATGTCCATGACTGTAGAGATCAAGAGATCCATCTGCTTATTCCTGGATCTAGGGACTTGAGCACTAGAGGCTCTAGCTGCCTCTGCCTTTGCATGTGCCTGAGTTGCAGCTGATGTGGGATGGTCTGGGTCCATCACCACAACGTTGTCCTCGAAGTCTGGCTGTAGGGGCAAGTGGGGTCTGTCTGGAGCAAAGATGTGCTTCTCAAGCTTGGAGTTGATGAGCATGAGAATGTAGGGTGCATAGCAGCATGAGCGCTTTTGATCAGCAGCAACCCTCTTCACTGTCTCCACTATCAGATCCATCACTCTGAATCTCCGGTTCTGATCAATGTGAATCAGCAAGTTGATGGAGTAGCCTCGGATCATCTTCTCGTTACCTGACTTGGGAATCAAGGTATGCCTCAATATAGTGTTAATGGTGCGGAGACCTGCCTGGAGGTGATAGATGGATCCTAGCTAGTGGGACTAAAGTTGTGCAACAGGGATGGCATTGTACATGTCCTTCATGGCATTGTGGCTTGCCTTGGACTCTGAATATACGCATATATCTCCATCCTGTGCCTCTAGGACTCCTAAGATGGCATCCCATTCATCAACTATAGACTCGTATATTGCTCCTTCTATCATCCACACTATCCTACCATCTCCACATAAGTGAGAAGTGGAGAAGAATTGCATGATCATCTCGTCATTCCATGCAGTGAACTCTCTGCCAATAAACTGATCAATGCCAATGCAGTGGAAGTTGTCTTGGACACACGGGAAGTAGTTCTCATTTTCCATGATGTACTTCCAGTCGAAATATCTCATATCGCTCACAGATGGACTCTTGTCAAGCAGCACGGTCTCATAGAAATCTTGTTGCTCCTTGGTATAGAACTTGCAGTCCATAGTTGCCTTCTTCCTCTGAGAGTAAGGATCAATGGCTCTCCAATCTCTCAATCCTGCATCCTTCTTCTTCTTCATATCAACAACAATAGGATGGCTGGCATTATGCTCTGGAAGGTGAGGTCCTAGTTTTATCAAAGCAGACATAGCATCATCATCAGCTTCTCTGAAAGTGGATCCCTTGTTCTTCTCAGAAGCTGGGATGTCTCTGGTAGTCCTCTTGGACTTCACTGCAGCAGCCTTCTTACGTGCAGACTTGGTGATCTTGGAGGGACCTTGCTTTGGCATTGCATCTGCCAATAGCTTCTTCTGCTTCTTCTTGGGAGGAGCCTTGACAACATGCTCTTCCTCCTCCTCCTCCTCCTCCTCAGCAGCAGCACTTGCAGCCTCCTCAGGGTCCTCATACATTGAGGTAGGTCTGTCAACAACACGAATGATCCTTTTCCTGGACTTCTTCTCTATTGTCTTCTTAGGTATAGACTTGGGGGCTCAATGGTTATGGTAGCCCTAGCACTCTCAGGTGCTCTCAAAGTCTCTGGAGGTGCATATGTATTGCTGACCACCCTCCTGGATGAGGTGTCCTATTTGGTTGACTTCTTGGCAGACTTCTCTTGCTTTTTAACAAGAACCTCCTCTGGCACAAAATATGAATCCTCCTCATCTGAAAAGTCTCTTCCTGGTCCTTGTAGCAGCTTTGGGCAACCCATGAGAACTAGGGGTTCCTGGATCTGAGAAAGAACTAGACTTAGGGCTAGTGCGTGAACTCATGTCAATGTTCTGCTTCTGCAAGTTCTGGTTGTCCTCAGCATCTGACATATGTGACCCTGTGAGTAGAGTACAGAAGAGTGGAATAGGATAAGTCATCACAAAATGCATCTGGTTTTTGAAAGTTTGAACAGAAAAATCATAGATGTAGTTCATAGAAAAATTGGATTTTGGTGTCACCGAGTCAAAAATTGCGGTGCTGCCAAGACTCACGGAACTCCTAACTGAAACTTGGCAACAGTTTCAGTCAGACGGAAAACTGTCACTCGATCTCACCGAGTTCTGTCCTCAGTAGCACAAAAAGGAATCGGTGGAACTAATTTTTTTGTGGGCAACTAAACCTAGAATTTTTCAGTTCGCTAAATTATTGAGTTTTTCTCGTGAACTGAACGATCTCAAACGGTGGCTAGATAATGGAGAAGCCCTAATGCGCAAGAATCAGAGGTTGGAGTGCAAGAGGGGGCCTAATCCATACCCTAACTCGGTGATGGATCCGCTACGACGGCGATGGAGGTGAAGATTCCATCGATGACGGCGATTCCCAATGACGGAGACGCTCGAGGAGGCAAGGCGATGACTAGGGGCCTCGAAACGGCAGCTTAGGGTTTTGGGATGCGACGGTTTGAAGATTGAATTTCATCGCGTCGGGTCTACAACATATATACCCCTCACTGTCGGTGACACCGATTCTAAATTTTTGGTGTCATCGAGTTTCTCAACTGTCAGCTGACAGGGAAATTTGGTGTAACCGAGAATATGGAATCGGTAGTACTGAGATTGAAAACTAGATCAACCCTAGGCATTTGGTGAGACCAAGAATTTGGAGTTGGTTCCACCGAGATGCACTTGGGAGGTTTTAATGGTCAATCCTTTGTCGATATGGAACTCCGAGTGCTCCTCACACAGAGAGATCGAAAAGTAGTTGTTCAAATTTTGTGATGCAGCATGAATAGATTCTGAGGTGAGAAAGCATAGATAGCTAGAGGGAGTGGTCCTAGGTATTCTTGTACATCCAATTGGCAAATGAAAAATCAAAATCCAAATAGCAACAATTGGATATCCTCGAATGAGTAAATAAATGCAGACGAACATGCTCACACAATAAGATGTCAAATGAAAACATGGCAAACATGCACAAACACACTAGCATCTAACAAGCATTTTGGTGATGACGGAGTCATCTATATATGAGTATATTGACTTAGGAGCCAAGTAAGAATACTTGATCATAGGTCATACTCATCGTTTAAGCACAAGTGGGGTTACCAATTTTACATAAAGCATTTAATGTTGTCACATACTATGAGATGGTTTAACTCAAGTCTTAGAGAAAAGCTCCCCCTTGATGTGACATCCCTCCATAAGAGGGATAAAATAACCTTGGGTTTTGTCGATGAAGACCTCATGTAGGTGAAGTAGTGGTGGATGCTCAAAGTTGATGAAGATCACCATGAGTTGGGAGCATGCTTGTTGTTTCATTACTCTTCTCACCTACATGGGTTAATCCCAACACACAAGAGACAAATTCAAGGATATCTATGGACATGGAGTGCAAAGCATACATGATGATGTCCATTGATTTGTTGATTACCTTGTCCCTTGCATACCTTTGAGGGAATGTGTGACTCCTTGAACTATTGCATGATGTTGATGTTGATTGCAACTAGTTCTTGCCAATAATGAATATGAGTGGATTTGATTGGCGGAGTCACCCCTGAAGAACTTCTGTAGTTCTCCTTCTTGGGGACCCACATCAAGTTGATGGGGATCCTTGGTGTTGAAGTAGCACTTGTAGAAATTGAGCTTGTAGTAGCCTTGAGAACCCACTTCACCAAAGCTTGGGATTCATCTTCATATGAGTCAATGTCCTCTTGAAGCTTGTTCTTGTCCTTGGGCTTGGGGTCTTGTGGTGGAAGGTCATCTTGAGCTTTTGTTCCCTTGGGGAGAGTATTTTCATACTTCTCCTTTTGAGGAACAAACTTGGGATTGGGGTATTGACCTTCTTCCCATTCAACTCCATTAGCGTTGAAGTAGCCAACAGCACAGTTCTTTCGGTATCCTTCGTGCTTGCGTAGAATCTCCTCAAATTGTTTGCACCCTTTAAGACTCTTGTAGATACCTTTCTCAATAATCCCTTTCAAAAGTTCATTTTTTTGCTCGAGTGTAACTTGGCTAATAGAAGAGTTAGTGGTATCAATAGAACTACTAGAAGCAATATCATTGGATTTATCATTTTTATTAATACTAGTTGAAGAACCTTTCTTACCTGTGTTACTAGTTTGCTTAGTCTTAACTTGTGTCATGAATGTAGACAAGAGAAGTCGCTTGGCTAGATAAGAGGAAGTATTCTTTCGAAGATCGTCATTGATAGCTTTAAGGAACTCATTCTCTTTCTCTAAGTTGAGCTTCTCGAAGCGGAGCTTCTCATGTGTCCTTTCAAGCTCTCTATGATCTTGTAGAGTAGACTCATGATCTAACTTAAGAGTGTTTAGTTCTTGAGTTAGTCGTTCTATTTCCAACTTATCATCATCGCACGACTTATCTAGACTAGAGTGATTACTAGCAAGTTCATCTTGACTAACATTACTAGATTTATCAAATAGCAAGTCATCTTCAATTAACAAGTCATCCTCATCACTATTGAAATCAAGATACTCGGGGTGTGATACCTTGGGGCCTTTAGACATGAAGAAACATCCACTCCCTTCATTTGGTGAATCAAATATGTCGTAGGAGTCGGTTGTCACTAGTGCAAGTACGTCAAACACCTTCATCTTGACTATAGTCGGAGTTGGAGTGGTAGCTTCTCTTGGAGTGGTTGTCGGATTCGGATCTGGAAACCCATTCACCAACATGACCTTGATGTCTTCTTCTTGAGCAGCTCTTGGTGTACTTGTCCTTCTTCTCTGAGTCCCTACTTCTCCTTGAGGGTCTTTGTTCATAATGATCATCCCTACTCCTTCTCTGTCTTCGAGGTGACTCGTCTCTTGAGCTTCATCTTCTTGGTGAATCTTCTTTCCTTTTGCAAGGAGCCGTGCACTCATTGGAGTAGTGTACGGGATCCCCACAATTGTAGTAGTTTCGGTCACGACTTGAGGAACGCTTCTCTTCATATCTTGAGTTGGAGCTTCAATATTTTCTTCTATTCTTGTAGAACTTGTTGAATTTCTTGACCATGAGGCTTATCTCTTCATTTGTGACAAGGTTTTTTGCTTGAGGTTGCAGGAGCATCACTTGTGGCTTTGTAAGCACCGCTTGACTTGTGGTGAAGCTCTTTCTTGTCCTTGAGTGTCATCTCATGAGCAACAATCCTTCCAATCACTTCCGTTGGCTTGAGATCTTTGTAGTTGGGCATCATTTGGATCAATGTGCATACGGTGTCATATCAATCATCCATGGCTCAAAGTATCTTCTTGATGATGAATTTGTCGGTCATTTCTTCACTTCCTAAGTCAGAAATCTCATTGGTGATGAGAGCTATCCTTGAGTACATCTCAGCGACTCCTTCATCATCCTTCATCTTGAACTTGTCAAGCTCACTTTGAAGAACATACAACGTGGATTCTCTCACAGATTCGGTACCTTCATGCATATCAACCAAAGTATTCCAAATCTCTTTTGCATTCTCAAGACGGCTGAGTTTGTTGAATTCTTAAGGGCACATGCAGTTGAAGAGAATGTCACATGCTTGAGCATTGAGTTGCAACATCTTCAATTCTTCCGCAGTCGCTTCGCGATCCGGTTCCCTTCCATCCACAAACAATTCACCTTGCAATCAAACACGAACAACAGCCCAAATGGCAGGGTTATGACCAAGAAGATGCATTTTCATTTTGTGCTTCCAACTAGAAAAATTACTACGATCAAAGTACGGACCTCTATGGTGATAATTTCCCTCACTAGACGCCATACTCTCTTAGGTTGTGAAATCAATGCAAAAGAAACCAATGCTCTTATACCACTTGTAGGATCGGAAGTAGGTCTAGAGGGAGGGGTGATTAGACTACTTGACCAAATAAAAATCTAACTTTTCCCAATTTTAAATGTTTGCATATTTTAGCATTCATAGAAAGTCAAGTACACCCTACACAAGCATGTATACGAGTATAGCAGCATAAAGTAAAGACAAGCATGTAAGTAAAGGAAGAGTAGGAAGATCAAACGCAATTTGAGACCTGATGATTTTTCCCATGGTTCCGATAGGTGGTGCTATCGTACATCCATGTTTATGGAGTCTTCAACCCACAGAGGGTAACGGTCGCGAGAGTCCGTGGAGGGCTCTACCCACGGAAGGTTCGACGAAGAAGCAACCTTGACTATACCATGATGGCCTACGTCCACGGAGGACTAGCCTAACTCGGGGTAGATCTTCCCGAAGTAGGCGATCTCCTTGCCCTTACAAACTTCTTGGTTCACTCCACAACATGAAGTAGGAGGCTCCCAAGCGACACCTAACCAATCTAGGAGGCACCACCCTCCAAAAGGTAATGGCCTCGATAATGTTGATGAACTCTTTGCTCTTGTGCTTCAAGATGATAGACTCCTCAACACACAATCACTCTCTCATAGATTTGGCTGTGGTGGAAGAGATTGATTGGGTGGAAAGCAAGTTGGGGAGGCTAGAGATCAAGATTCATATGGTTGGAATGGAATGGCATGATCTCAACACATGAGTAGGTGGATCTCTCTCAGAAAATCAGTTGGTATGAGTGGGGATCTGTTCTGAGTGCTTCTCTGTTGAGTAGGTGGTGGTGGAGGGATATATAGGCATCTCCAAAAATCCCACCGTTACACCTAATAAGTCAGACTCAGTGACACCGATGTGTTAATCTCGGTGGTACTGAGTTGCCTCAAAGGTAGCAACTTTTGAATCTCGGTGACACCGATACATAAAACTCAGTTCCACCGATAAGGTGACCAACAGTCAGATTGCCAAACTCGATGATGCCAATTCAACAAACTCGGTGGTACCTATTTTGTAAATTTGCGTAACGGAAAGTTGGCAACCCAAACTCGGTGGCACCAAAGCAGAATCTGATGCACCAAATGGCTAGGGTTTGGCTAAGTCTGTCTGAGGCTGAGAATCGGTGTCACCGAGTGGAAAGTGTTGGTTGCACCGATTTTGGATATTTGGCTTTGGACAAACTTTTGTGGAAGACCTTGTGGGTGTATGTCGTGTCTATCACTTGTGCACGTCTGAGCAATTTGTTCACCAACAGTACCTTACCCCCTTTTAATAGTATTGGCTTTCCTATGGACTCAAAGCGATTTCTCACAAAGTAAAATGTAGAGTCCTCTTGATTGAAGCTTTGCCAAACTATTTCCTTGCATCTTGGGGTTTTCCACAATACTTTTGCCAACCCATCATTGAACTTTTCCTGAAACATGCTTAGTGGAAACATTAGTTCAATGACATATATGTTGTTATTAGTTACCAAAAGCACCAAGGGAGCAAATGTGCTTTCACCTCCAACGCCGTAGTTTTCACTCCCAGCAGCTCCTAGCATCCACGGTCTTCGGTTTGCGGGGCGAGTTCCTCTCCTTATTCATAACTAGCTGATAATAGTCTAGCCACCGAAGACATCTCTGTTTGAAGGCCGCATATGTGAAAAGTGTTTCTTCCTTACAAATTTTAATGAATGGTCACGACCGGTCATAAGTAGTGACCGGTTTAGAGAAAACTCAATCCGTGGTTCGAGGCAGCCTTGGCACGTCCCATTAATATGGAGATCATGCCCCGCTCTTTAAGGGATACTGTTTATGATTTGGGTTATCCCATACGCGCATAACTGCACAATTTATCGGGAAGTGGCGAGGTCCATGACGCAATAGAGGGACTCTTGGTATTATAGTAGATTATACAAAGGAAACCACCACCATAGCCTCCATACGCACTCCAGATCTTATATCACCATTGCCTTCCCAAACCTCCTGAGCTCCAAGCTCCCTAGATCCCTCTTCCCCCCAATCTCTTCGCTCCCTTCCCCTCTTCGTCCATGGCTGACGCGGGCTCTAAGGGAAAGTGGGAGGTCTTCAGTGTCACCAACAATGATATTTTGGATGTCAAACATGTCGGCTACTTATCGGCAAATATTGTCCAACGTGCACTGACGAAGGACCAGGTCGTCGCCATGCCTCAAGAAGGCGAGAGGGTGGTGTTCATCCCTCATATCCTCTGGGGCTCGGCTTCCCCGTCCACCCTTTCGTGAGGGGTTTGATGTTTTATTACGGATTGGACTTCCATGACCTCCCTCGAATTCCTTTATGCACATTTTTGCTTTCATCACTGTCTGTGAGGCCTTTCTACGGGTCCACCCACACTTTGGCTTCTGGTTGAAAGTGTTCAACGTCAAGCCAAAGGTAGTTAGGGGCGAGCAGGAAGACTGCGAGCGAGTGATGATCAGCAAGCTTCCCCTGGTACAATGGTCGGACGGTTCTTTCATAGATATCGTCAAGGTCTGGCAGAAGGAGTGGTTATACATCACCGAACCACACGGCACAGGGTGGACAGCTTCCCCGGGTTTAGATTCAGACCCCCACCAGACTGATGTCCTGGATAAAGAAGGGGCTCGATTGGGGGGAAGCTGTGGAAGTGAAGGCACTACAAAGGTGCATCTCCATCTTGTTGACGAAGAAAATTGAGCTGACCAACGTAGTTCAGGTCATGCTACATCGCCTCCTCCTCCCTGTCAAGATCGGGCTGCCCCTATGTGGGACTACACTCTGGATGACCCGATCACTGTGTAGGACTTCTTCCGCATCGAACATGTCAAGCTGTGGAAGGTGTTGTTCAGGCCACAAAAGACTTTGGCAGCCGAGGAGGAAGACATGGGCATCGAAGCCTCGAACCCTCCTGGACCTATAAAATTTTATTACTTGTGTGCAGATTTTTCTACTTTGATAAGGTTCTTACTCCTCTTTCTTACATATTCACAGAGCTGGTTGGAGAAATCCAAGCGGATCAACTGCCCGACACTGTTGCCCAAAGGCGCCAGGATGGCCTTATTAACAGACATGCTAGTCGAAAAGCCATACACGATGCTGAAGAAGAAAGAAGAGAAGAAGAGGACTCGAGGTCTTCGTTCAAAAGGTCCTCCGGACACTGGGTCCGAGGGTACACATGCTCCTTCTACTCTTGAAGGAGAGCAGGAACAAGACGGAGAGGTGATTGACTACTCCCACACAAAGAAGAGGGTGATGCCTGAAGATGACAAGAGAGATCTAGCTCCTGCTGCCCCAAAAAGGCAACGCAGGGCCAAAGTGGCCCTGTTTGATGATGTTCCGGACTCCGACGGGGAGTCTGGGACTTTGAAAGGGTTCCCCGAAGGATCCTCAGAGTTAAGACCCAGGCACAAAGGTATGAATCCGAAGATTATATCGTCTTTCTGCTTCGAATGTTTCATTATGAACCATATATGTTTTTCCATTTCAACGCACCATGCGACTTTCCCACTGACCAAGCCTCGATAGGGGAATCTCTCCAGCCGAACTGGCGGAGAGTGGGACCATGTCCCACAACCCCCTTCCTCCGGCCATCGAGGAGGTGGTGGTCGAAAATACCCTCCCCGAGTGGGATATAGGGGGCAGGGATGAAGTCATGGCCAAGGTTAACACCTCGGTTCCCAAAGACCGGGAGGGCAAGTCTCTCCTAGCAAGCAAAGGAGGAGTGCTCGGTCAACCTGAGCTCTCTTCGGAGGCAGTTACGAAGGCCTCTAAGCCTCTAGAGTCATCTACTCCAACCACTCCAAGAGGAAAATTTGCAGTGCCGCACCCGGAGCCGCCCGTGAAAGAACGGCCCCAAATCGAGTGGACGGCCATGAGGGAAGAGGGCTTAAACGACTCATCTATCGCCGACGAGCACCACACTCTAACATGGCTTGAGACTGCAACCAAGGTATCAATCCGTAGAGGAAGATTACGCACCCACGTAAACAATACCTCCACACAAATAACAAATACTTACAACCTGACGCGGAAGAGAGGTTGTCAAGCTCTCTATTGTAATAGGATAGATTAGGTAATGATAGTTTTGGCAGATAGATCTCGCAAGAACACAAAATAAAATAAGTAAACAAAAAGTGCAGCAAGGTATTTTTGGTTTTTTGGATTAATAGATCTGAAAACAAAAAGGGCAAAATTGTAGTCCGGAAAGCAATATGTTGAAAAAGTAGACCCGGGGGCCATATGTTTTACTAGTGGCTTCTCTCATCAGTATAGCACACGGTTGGTGAACAAATTACTGTTGGGCAATTGATAGAAGATCAAATAATCATGTCGACATCCATGCAATGATCATTATATAGGCTTCACGTCCAAGATAAGTAGACCGAAAGGATTTTGCATCTACTTCTATTACTCCACATATCGGCCGCTATCCAGCATGCATCTAGTGTATTAAGTTCATGGGAAAAACGGTGACATGATGTAGACAAAATCTACTCATGTAGGAGTATACCCCATCTTGTTAACCTGAATGGAAACGATACATGTGTGTCTTGCTGTGTAACATCCCAAAATTTCATTTTGGAATGTTATGATATATAGCCATGCATCATCATCATATTGTTTGAATGAATATAATGGTTGAAGTGCTTCTTTTGAATTTCTGAAATGTCACTTTCATCTTTCCCTCTTTCTTGTTTCACCTATTTGAAAACCTCTGGAAAAGTTCAAAGAAAAGAGGGGAGTAACATGACACTCCACACCAGGGGCATCTTGGTGAAATATTTGAACAATAAAACCAGGGGGCTATTTGAAAAATTATTGCAAAAGGATTTAAAATCAAATAAGCATTTTCTAAAAAATAATTTTTTTAAAGTATTCAATATGACAGAGGAAAAATGTTCATTGAATAGCATTAATTCTCCTGATCATTTTGATATATATATTTCCTATATTTGGAAATGTTTTGAATGCTTTTTAAATGAGTTTTACTGCTCTAGATATTAAAAAAGGAAACGTTTTAATTCAAAACGGGCCGGCCCACAGCAGTTATTTCCCGAAACCGCTTCGAGCCGACCGACCGACGCGCTGACACCGCCCTCCCTCTCTCTGATGCCTTGGCCCCACCGCCCGATCCCGAAGACGCCGCGGTCGCCTTCCTCCTCGTGTCGACAGAACCTCGCCGGAGATTCATCCTCTCCGGATCTCCCTCCTCTTTCCTTCCCCGACCACCGCACCGGCCCTATAAGTAGCCCCGACCCTCCGCTCCTCATTCCACCCCTCTCCCTCTCTTAGCCGTTCGATCCAGATCCGACGCGTAGGATTAGATCGTTTTAAAAGCCGAACCGGTATCCTCTACAGCTCGGTCGTTCGCTCGAAACGTCAGATCTCGCACACCCCGTAGCCAACCAGAGAACGCCACGTCACCCTGTCCGTTCGATCCGTTTTGTTTCTTTTCTTTTCTGTCTTAGAAAACAGAATGTTTTCTGTTTTTGTTTTAGTTATAACTTTTAAACTATTTAGTGTTTTTAGTTGATTCTTTTTGCATTAGTTCACATATTTGATGTAGTTTATGTCTGTATGCTTAGATTTCAAATTTGAGCTTTAAATTTTGAATCTAATTAAATTTGTTCAAATTACTAAAATCTGTATAACTATAGTTTAAAAATATATTTTTGAGTGAATCTTTTTGCCACTGTTTGGTATTAGTTAAAACTATCATTCTACATGATTTGAGTATTTTTTTTGAATACATTTAGTTACTGTTTTTAACAAAAAAAGAATCTGTTTAGTTCTTAATGTAGTTTAGTTTTCGTAATTTTAATTTAATTTGAACCTGAATTAGTTTAACTTTTGTTAAATAGTTTTCATGAGTTTCTGTTGTTTCAAATATTTAGGTAACATTACTTGCTAATATTTAGAATGATTGTTTAGTTTTATACCATGTTGTTATAGGAATCTGTATATCTTTTTCATTAGGTATAGTTTTATAAAACAATTTAGTTTTACTTTCACAAACTAGTTAGATGATTAAGATAGATTTCTAATAAATAATTTTAGCAATTCAATTCTGTTAAGTAATATGATGATAATAATATTAGTGTTAATAATATCATTGTTTTGGTTTCCTATTTCAAAGTTATAGGAACATTCTAGTTATTTTCATTTTAGTAGTGTTTCTTTACACAAAAGTTTTAGTGAAATTGATTCTGTTTACTAAAATTGATTTTCTTACTATTTCTTTTTCTACTAGCTATTGCCTGGTTGTTTGTCTTAAAATAGTAGTAGTAGAAGTTTGCCACTAAAAGTATTTTTGTGAGTCAAAATATTTTTATTTTGATTTCTTTCTCTTGATTGATACTATTGAATGGTTTTGGTATTGTTTGTTTAACCTTGATGAATTGTGTGAATTGTTTTGTATTTATGCTTATGGTGTGCTCTTGTTTGATTTGTTAGATCATTCGGAGTGTGAAGCTTGTTATCTAGAGTCACTATAGTACGAAGATCATCAGCAAGGCAAGTCACTTTGATCATGTATACCTATGTTTTATTGCATTAGTTCTTCCATCACCCCAATTGCATGCAAAGTAGGTAAATTGGAAACTTGGTTACTTATTGTAGTATCAAGTGGTAGGTACCCCTCAACACTTTGACACATTGGCCCCGGGAAACGTTGTTTTACATTTTGCTATGCTATTAGTAGACGGGGTTGGTTGTGTGATTCATGAGAGTTGTGAGTTAATAATGTCAAGACCTACATGATGATCAAGTCTTCAAGACTCCAAGTTCTTCAACTTACCTCTGGGTGGATATGGTTGAATGGCGCCCTGGAGAAACCAGTGGTTAGCCTAGATGATGCTGGAGATGTGCCAGTATTCATGCGGAAAGGTCCACCCAGGCACAAAGAGATGGATGGATGCTTCAAGACCCAAGGCTTACCTGCACAGCCACAAGTCATTATGGGCTCTGGCTTTGTTGGATATCGTGGTGACCTTGGACAGGCGGTGCTACGAGATGTAGAAGAACGGTAGGAAAGGATGGGCACCGACAGAGTCACAGGGAAACCCTTTAGAAGACCATGTTTTGGTCATCCGTTTCTCAAACACCCTGAAGTGCGAGGAATCAAACGGAGGCGACCAAATCTTGTGGGGAACATGTGCAAAACTCTGCAGAGTACCCAAACCTAATCGATTAGCCGTGTCCACGGTCATGGATAGTTTGAGCCAAACGAACTGAAACTATCTGGAACTCTCAACACAATTAGTTATATTGATGTGGGTTATTAATGTCAACTTGGGTATGAGAATTGGTTGGTGGAACAATCTCATTAATCAACCAACATTGTAGTAATTATGCCTTTGCCCTCTCTTGTCGTAGGAAAACTTTGGCTTTATGCAAAGAATTTACGACCCCACCTGCCATATTTGCATATAGACTAGATGATTACTTTACCCCCCTCTCTTGTGACTTTGCCGGCATATTCAATATGCTGACCTATACGGCTGCAACGTATCATGTTGAAGAGTACTTTTCCGACCAGGAGTGAGGATACGCTCTACGCTCGGTGAGATGCCCTTGGAGTAAGATGGACTCATCTACCTTCGAAGCTTCCGCAAGTTTATGGTTTAGTTTATCTCATGAGTTGGCCTTCAGCCACTTTATTGTAATCATTATTGTAATAAAGGACTTGATATGAGATTTCGATTAATTTATGCTGTGTGATTTCCCTTTGAATATACATTGATGTACCGTGTGTGTAGTAGCATGATCTTGGGATGGTACAGAAACACCGGAGATTCGACCTTTCAGGTCGGGTCGCTACATGCTGCCCCTTCTGTCACTCGGAAAGAACACCGCAAGATCGAACCCATCACAAATCACCTCTTCCCATGGCAAGAAAAATCGATCCAGTTGGCCTAACTAAACCAAAGATTCGAAGAAGAAATACGCGGCTATAAGTAATCATGCAGATAAGAGATCAAAGAAGACTCAAATCATATTCATGGATATAGACTGATCATGAACTCAAAATTCATCGGATCCCAACAAACACACCGCAAGAGTCATTACATCAAAAAGATCTCCAAGTGACCTTTGTATTGAGAATCATAGAGAGAGAGGAAGCCATCTAGCTACTACTTACGGACCTGTAGGTCTATGGTGGACTACTCACGCATCATCGGAGAGGCACCTATGATGAAGATGAACCCCACCATGATGGTGTTAGATTGGATCTCGAGGTTCTGAAACTTGCGATGGCTGGAATTGTGTTTCGTCGACTCATCTAGGGGTTTCCAAAATATGGGAATTTATAGGCTTGATAGTAGGTTGATGGGGGACCCGACGTGGGCACCCTCCACCAGGCCGCTCGAGAGGCCTCTAGCGCGCCCAGGTGGAGCGTGGACACCATGGGCTCCCTCTCCTGGTGATCTTTGGCCCATCTTGGCTCTTCTGGTCCATAAAAATCCTCCAAAAATTCTTGTAGCATTTAGGCTCTGTTTGGTACTTATTTTCTGCGAAGTAAAAACAAGAAAAAAGAGCAACTGACACTTTGGCACTATGTCAATAGGTTAGTCCCAAAAATGATATAAATTTGTTATAAAATGATTGTAAAACATCCAAGATTGATAATATAACAACATGGAACAAGCAAAAATTATAGATACGTTGGAGACGTATCAGCATCCCCAAGCTTAATTCCTACTCGTCCTCGAGTAGGTAAATGATAAAAACAGAATTTTTGATGTGGAATGCTGCCTAACATGTTCATCATATATTCTTTTCTTTGTAGCATGGACATTTGGACTTTTAAATGGTTCAAAGATATAGTCTAGTTTTGACATGAAAACTTTAATACTCAAGCATATCAAGAATCAACCATGGCTATCAAAATATCAACGCGAAAGCAAGTTATCCCTAGCCCATCAGGATCAATCATTGATCCATTCACAATACACAATCAAATATTAGCTACACCTAAAAGTACGATCATAGTGCCTCCTAGTTGGTGCTTTATAAGAGAAGATGGAGACTCAAATTGAAAAATAAAAATTGCATAAAGTAAATAAATAGGCCCTTCGCAGAGGGAAGTGGGGATTTGTAGACGTGCCAAAGCTCAAGTGTTTAAATTGATAGAGAAAATATTTTGGGTGGCATGCCTTTCCTGTCAACGAAAACGATTGAGACATTTCAATATCTTTCCACGCTAGATACATCATAGGAGTTCCCAAATAGAAAATAAAGTTTATTCCTTTTTCCACCATACTTTCACTTTCCATGGTTAGCCGAATCCACGGTTGTCTTCCATACCAACACTTTCCAAGGAATTTCTTATTTGACAACATAAAGTAAATATTTTTTAATTTTCATTTTGGGACTAGGCATCCCTGTTACCGCCATACTCTCGTGCAATGACAAGAAAATAAACACTCATCTTGAGAATAACACATATAGCATGAAAAAATATCGGTCACCCCCTACCGTTTCACGAGCGGTACGAGCACACAAAAAGGAAAATTTATTTTGAAAATTTAGAGATGGCTGATAACCCACAAGTATAGGGTATCGCAACAGTTTTCGAGGGTAGAGTACTCAACCCAAATTTATAGATTCGGCATAAGGGGAGCCAACGAATATGTGAGAGTATTAGAAGTTGAGTTGCCAATTCAACCACACTTGGAGATAAATATGTGCAGCAAAGTGATCAGTAGCACGTTAATATGATAGTTTGTTAGCAGTGGTAACAGTAATAGTAGCTCTAATAGTAGCAATAATAGTTTTGTAGCAAGTGCAACAGTAACGACAGTAATGGTAACTTAGCAAGAACAATAAGTGGAAAACTCGTAGGCACGGGATTAGTGTATTCATTGGATGATATTCATCATATAACAGTCATAACCTTGGGCAACACAACACTAGCTCCAGTTCGTCAATGTAATGTAGGCATGTATTCCGTATATAGTCATACGTGCTTATGGAAAAGAACTTGCATGACATCTTTTGTCCTACGCTCCCGTGGTAGCGGGGTCCATAAGGAAACTAAGGGATATTAAGGCCTCCTTTTAATAGAGAACCAGAACAAAGCATTAGCACATAGTGAATACATGAACTCCTCAAACTACGGTCATCACCGTGAAGTATCCCGATTTATGTCACCCCGGGGTTGATGGATCATAACACATAATAGGTGCATATGACTAGGCAAGATCAGAACAAGAACATAGATATAATGATGATAACATAAACACTTCAGATCTGAAATCATGCCACTTAGGCCCTGGTGACAAGCATTAAGCATGGCAAAGTCATGTCAACATCAATCTAGAACATAGTGGAAACTAGGGATCAAGCCCTAACAAAACTAACTCGATTACATAATGAATCTCATCCAACTCCTCACCGACCAGCAAGCCTACGAAGGAATTACTCACTCCCAGTGGGGAGCATCATGGACTTGGCGATGGATAAGGGTCGATGACGACGAAGACTAAAGATTCCACTCTCTAGAGCCCCAAACGGGCTCCAAATCTGGCCTCCCGATGAAGAACAAGAGGTGGCGGCGGCTCCGTATCACGAAACGCGATAATTCTTTCTCTCTGAATTTTTTCCGGAGATTGGTGAATTTATAGCATTGGAATTAGGGTCGGGGGGCCCACGAGGTGTCCACCCTCCACCAGGCCGCGCTAGGGGGGTCTTGCACGCCCTGGTAGAGGGTGGGCACCCTGGGCCCCCTCTTAGGTGGCTTCTGGATCCATAATTCCTCGTATATTCCAAAATAAATCTCCAAAAAGTTTTGTTTCGTTCCGAGAAGTTATATTTCTGCACAAAAACAACACCATGGTAGTTCTACTGACAACAGCGTCAGTCCAGGTTAGTTTCATTCAAATCATGCAAATTAGAGTCCCAAACAGGAGCAAAAGTGTATGGAAAAGTAGATACGTTGGAGACGTATCAACTCCCCCAAGCTTAAACCTTGCTTGTCCTCAAGCAATTCAGTTGACAAACTGAAAGTGAGAAAGAAAAACTTTTACGAACTCTTTTGTTCTTTTTTGCATACATATGCTTAAGTAGCACCCTGGTTTTCAACAATGATCACGACTAACCATGTCAACAATAACTCTTAAAGACTATATTAACTCATATCAATGACACAAGCAACTAGCGAGCAATAATAAGATATCTCAAGTGCAAACATTTATCAAAACAATCATGATATAATATGACAATAGTGGTATCTCGCTATCCCTTTCTAAGACCGCAAAACATAAATGCAGAGCACCCCCAAAGTTCAAGCAGCGACTAAACATTGTAATTCATGGTAGAAAAGATTCAGTCATGATGCATCCAACAATCACTATATAGAATGCATGAGGATGACAATAGTGCTCTTAGACCTGGCGCTTATTTTTAGAAGGTGATGACTCAACATTAAAGTAAATAGATAGTCCCTTCGCAAAGGGAAGGAGGTATTTGCAAAGGTGCCAGAGCTCAAGGACTGAATAAGAGATAAGTATAATTTTGGGAGGTACACCCTTCCAGTCAACGTTACGACCAAGGATTGTCAATATCTTCCATATTAAACAAATTAGCGGCGGTTCCCAAGTGGTAAAAGTAAATGTTTACTCCCCCTTCACCAACAAACACACTCCACGACGAGCCGAATCCACTAGTACCGTCCAAACCAACAACTTTCTTGGGGGAGTTTTGTTTAATTATTTGCATTTATTTTGATTTCGGGACTGGGAATCTCTATTATCGCCCTTCTCGTGCAAGGACAAGTGAATAAACAATCATCATGAGAGTAACCCGCTTAACATGGAAGATACTGACCACCCCTCTTGCTCCATGAGCGGTCCAAGCACACAAAATAGATGTTCAATTGAAATTTTAGAGATGGCACATGCAAATTTACTTGGAATAGCAGGGTAATACCACATATAGGTAGATATTGTGGACTCATAAGGAATAACTTTTGTTTAAGGGTTTTTGATGCACAAGCAGAATTCCCACTTAGTACAGGTGAAGGCTAGAAAATAGGTTGAGAAGCAGATAGCTAGAAAGTGAATACAGTCATAAACATGCATTATGAATAACAAACATTGAATGCGTAGGATCGAAAGTAGGTCCAGAGGGGGGGTGATTAGACTACTTGACCAATTAAAAATCTACTTCTTCCCAATTTTAAGTGTTGGCAGATTTTAGCATTCATAGCAAGTCAAGCACACCCTACACATGCATATCTACGAGTATAGCAGCAGAAAGTAAAGACAATCATGAGTAGTAAAGGAAGGGTAGGAAGATCAAACGCAATTTGGAGACATGATGATTTTTCCCGTGGTCCGATAGGTGGTGCTACCATACGTCCACGTTTATGGAGTCTTCAACCCATGGAGGGTAATGGTTGCGAGAGTCGACGAAGGGCTCTACCCACGGAGGGTTAAACGATGAAGCAACCTTGACTATACCATGATGGCCTACGTCCATAGAGGACTAGCCAACTAGGGTAGATCTTCATGAAGTAGGCGATCTCCTTGCCCTTACAAACTTCTTGGTCACTCCATAACACGAAGTAGGAGGATCCCAAGCGACACCTAACCAATCTAGGAGGCACAACCCTCTAAAGGTAATACGTCTCGATAATGTCGATGAACTCATTGCTCTTGTGCTTCAAGATGACAGTCTCCTCAACACACAATCACTCTCTCATAGATTTGGCTATGGTGGAAGAGATTGATTGGGTGGAAAGCAACTTGGGGAGGCTAGAGATCAAGATTCATATGGTTGGAATGGAATGGCATGATCTCAACACATGAGTAGGTGGCTCTCTCACAGAAAATCAGTTGTTATGAGTGGGGGTCTATTCTGAGTGCTTCTCTTGCGAGTGAGTGGTGTGTGTGTGTGGGGGGGGTATATATAGGCATCTCCAAAAATCCAACTGTTACACCTAATAAGTCCAACTCGGTGACACCGATGTGTTAATCTCGATGGTACCGAGTTTCCTAAAAGGTAGCAACTTTTGAATCTCGGTGAGACCGATACATAAAACTTGGTTGCACCGATAAGGTGACCAACGGCCAGATTGCCAGACTCGATGACACTGGTTCAACAAACTCGGTCGGACCCAAACTTGTGTAACAGAATGTGGTTTGTGAATCATTGGCTTGAGTCTGTCTGAGGACGAGAATCAGTGGCACCAAGTGGGAAGTGTTGGTTGCATCGATTTTGGATATTTAGCTTTGGACAAACTTTTGTGGAAGAGCTTCTGGGTGATTGTGGTGACCATCACTTGTGCATGTATGAGTATTTTGTTTACCAATAGTACCTTACCCCCTTTTGATAGTATTGGCTTTCCTATGGAATCAAAATGATTTCTCACAAAGTAAAATGTAGAGTCCTCTTGCTTGAAGCTTTGCCAGTATATTTCCTTGCATCTTGTGGTATTCCCAATCCTTTTGCCAACCCATCATTGAACTTTTCCTAAAATATGCTTAGTGGAAACATTAGTTCAATGACATATATGTTGTTATTAATTAATGATACGTCTCCAACGTATCTATAATTTTTCATTGTTCCATGCTATTATATTATCTGTTTTGGATGTTTTATATGCATTAATATGTTATTTTATATTTTTTTGGGACTAACCTATTAATCTAGAGCCTAGTGCCACTTTCTGTTTTTCCTTGTTTTTGAGTTTCGCAGATAAGGAATATTAAACGGACTCCAAACGGAATAAAACCTTCGGAAGGAATTTTTCTAGAACAAAAGGAATCTATGAGACTTGAGAACCAAGGCACAGGAGCCACCGTGGGGCCACAAGCCCTTGGGGCGCGACCAGGGGGGTAGGACGCGCCAGGCAGGCTTGTGGGCCGACGATAGCTCCCTTAACCCTAATCTTTGGCCTATAAATTCCCAAATATTCCATCATTATCAAAGGGAGCCACGAAAACAATTTTCCGCCGCCAGAAGCCTTCGTTCCCGAGAGATCCAATCTTGGAGCCTTTTCCGGTAATCTGTCGGAGGGGGATTCGATCACGGAGGGCATATACATCAACCCCATTGCCCCTTCGATGATGCCTGAGTAGTTCACCACAGACCTACGGGTCCATAGCTAGTAGCTAGATGGCTTCTTCTCTCTCTTTGCTTCTCAATACCATGTTCTTCATGATCTTCATGGAGATCTATCCGATGTAATACTCTTTTGCGGTGTGTTTGTCGAGATCCGATGAATTGTGGGTTTATGTTCAGATTATCCATGAATATTATTTGAGTCTTTCCTGAATTCTTATATGCATGATTTCATATCTTTGCAAGTCTCTTCGAGTTATTGGTTTGGTTTGGCCAACTAGATTGGTATTTCTTGCAATAGGAGAAGTGCTTAGTTTTGGGTTCAATCTTGCGGTGTCCTCACCCAGTGACAAAGTAGGGGTAGCGAGGCACGTATTGTATTGTTGCCATCAAGGGTAAAAAGATGGGGGTTTCATCATATTGCTTGAGTTTATCCCTCTACATCATGTCATCTTACCTAATGCGTTACTCTGTTCTTCATGAACTTAATACTTTAGATGCAGGCATGACTCGGTCGATGTGTGGAGTAATAGTAGTAGATGCAAAATCGTTTCAGTCTACTTGTCACAGATGTGATGCCTATATGCATAATCATTTCCTTGGATATCTTCATAATTATTCGCTTTTTATCAATTGCTCGACAGTAATTTGTTCACCCATCGTAATACTTGCCATCATGAGAGAAGCCATCTACTGAAACCTATGGCCCTCGGGTCTATTTTCCATATTATACTTTCAGATCTAAAACCAAAAATACCAAAAGTACTTGCTTCCCTATTTTTACTTTTACGTTTACTTTCCGTTCATGCATCCTATTATATCTATCTCTATTAGATCTCATCCTTGCAAGTAACCGTGAAGGGATTGACAACCCCTTTATAGCGTTGGGTGCAAGGGTTTGACTCTTTGTGCAGGTACATCTATTGGTGGCTCGCTTGTATCTCCTACTGGATTGATACCTTGGTTCTCAAAAACTGAGGGAAATACTTTTCTACTTTGCTGCATCAAACCGTTCCTCTTCACGGGAAACCAACGCATGCTCGAGAAGTAGCAATTACCAAAACCACCAAGGGAGCAAATATGCTTTCAATCTCCTCCTTTTTGGTAATTGATGACGACATATAGATTAAATCTTCGACATATGATATAATCAATGAATATAATCGTCACTTTGAGAAGTATGTGATAAGCAAGAGCTCCCCCTAAATTTGTGCATTATCTTAAATTTGCGTTTGAATGCAAATGCACAATCGATTAGGTACATGGGGCACTTCTTCCATGTCACATACATCTTGGTGGTGTGCGAAAGTAATAAGTGTTAATATCATAGCACAACACATCAAGAAAAGAGAATGATCATCTCATAACCATCAAAATGATAGGAAATAGTAGCAACACACATTAAATTGTATGATCAAACACGAACAAAAGTTTAACACAAGCAACCAAAAGACCAAATGTTTTTAAAACAGCAATGAAAACCAACACTCTCTCACTCGAAGCCTAAAGATCTATATACAACTTCTCCCCCTTTGGCAACAAGTTACCAAAATGTTCAAAGAGATAGAGATAATCATTCTTCTGGGGCTGATCTCCTATGGTGGTTGATGTCGTAGTCGAGAGAAGTGCATCGGCGAAGACCTCTACAAATGTCCTGGACAGAGTTGGAGTAGCAACTAGTGGCACTGGAGTAACTTATGGAGCTGAAGTCACTATAGCAGGTGCTGATGAAGAAGGTCTCAACTCAGGAGCTGGCACTGTTGCTGATCTGACCTGGGTAGTGAAGTGAGTAGCTGGCCTGAGAGGAGAGACATCCTCCTCCTCAACATCAGTAGAGTGAGGAAGGGGCACAGAGTCAACTTCCTTCTTGAGCTCAGTCACGGTCCTGTTCAACCCATCTACCTTGTCATTGAGGGTCTTGATCCTATTCCCAAAGATTCTCACAAGACTAATCTAGTTCTCTAGTATGTCCTTGATGTCCTTTTGCATGACCTGAACTGTTGAGATCAAGAGATCCATATGCTCTTTCCTGGATCTAGGGACTTGAGCACAAGTGGCTCTAGCTGCCTCTGCCTCTACGTGAGCTACAACTGATGTGGGATGGTCGGGGTCAATCACCACAACATCGTCCTCAAAGTCTGGTTGTAGGGGTAAGTGGGGTCTGTCCAGAGCAAAGATGTGCTTCTCCAGCTTGGAGTTGATGAGCATCTGAATGTAGGGTGCATAGCAGCAAGAACGATTCTGATCAGCAGCAACCCTCCTGAATGTCTCCACTATGAGATCCATCACTCTAAATCTCTTGTGCTGGTCAATATGAATCAGCAAGTTGATGGAGTAGCCTCGGATCATCTTCTCGTCACCTGACTTGGGCATCAAGGTATGCCTCAAAATGGTGTTGATGGTGCGGAGACCTGCCTGGTGGTGATAGATAGATCCTAGCTTGTGGGACTGAAGATGTGCAACAGGAATGACATTGTACATGTCCTTCATGGCATTGTGGCTTGCCTTGGACTCTGAGTACACACAGATATGTCCATCCTGTGCCTATGGGACTCCTAAGATGGCAGCCCACTCATCAATAGTTGACTCGTATCTTACTCCTTCTGTCATCCACACAATCCTACCATCTCCATAGAAGTGAGCAGTGGAGTAGAATTACATGAACATCTCATCGTTCCATGCAGTGAACTCTTTGCCAACAAACAGATCTATGCCAACACAGTTGAAGTTGTCTTGTACATTGGGGAAATAGTCTTCATTCACCTTGATGTACTTCTAGTCGACATATCTCATGTCACTCACAGCTGGACTCTTGTCAAGCAGCACAGTGTCATAGAAATCATGTTGCTCCTTGGTGTAGAACCTGTAGTCCATAGTTGTCTTCTTCCTCTGAGAGTAAGGATCAATGGCTCTCCACTCTCTCAAACATGCATCCTTCTTCTTCATGTCAGCAGCAAGAGGATGGCTCGCATTGTGCACTATAAGATGTGGTCTGAGCTTCATCAATGCAGACATGGCATCCTCATCAGTCTCTCTAAAGATAGATTCCTTGTTCTTTTAAGAAGCTGGAATCAGCCTGAATGTCCTCTTGGACTTCTCAGCAGCAGCTTTCTTGTGGGCAGACTTGCTGGTCTTGGAGGGTCCTTGCTTTGGCATAACATCTGCCAAAAGCTTCTTCTGTTTCTTCTTGGGAGGGGCCTTGACAACTTGCTCTACCTCCTCCTCCTCCTCCTCCTCAGCAGCAGCACCAGCAACCTCCTCAGGTTTGTCATACACTGAGGTAGGCCTGCCAGTCACATAGACAGTCCTCTTCCTGGCATTCCTCTTCTCTCCTGCCTTTTTAGGCAATGACCTCCTCGGGGTCTCAATGGTCATGGTAGCCCTAGCACTCTCAGGTGCTCTCATAGTCTCTGGAGGGGCATATGTCTTGCTGACTGTCCTCCTGGAAGAGGTGGCTTCATTTGCTGACTTCCTGGCAGCCTTGTCTTGCTTCTTGGCAAGAACTTCTTCTGGCATAAAATCTTAATCCTCCTCATTTGAATTCAGCTTCTTCCTGGTTCTAGTAGCAGGCTTGGGAAACCCATGAAAACTAGGGGTGCCTAGATATGAAGAAGAGCTAGACCCAAGGCTAGTACCTGAACTCATGTCAATGTTTTGCTCCTACAAATTCTGACTGTCCTCAGCATCTGACATATTTGACCCTGTGAATAGAGTATAGAGTAGAAGAAGATAAGTCATCACAAAATGCAGCTTATTTTTGAAAGTTTCAACAGAAAAATCATAGATGTAGTTCACGGGAAAATGGAATTTCGGTGTCACCAAGTCAAACCTTTCGGTGCTGCCGAGACGCACAAAGCCATTAATCGAAACTTGGCACCAGTTTCGGTTGGACCAAAAACTGTCACTCGGTCTCACCGAGTTTTGTCCTCAATAGCACAAAAAGGAAATCGGTGGAACCGATTTTTTTGACTCGATATCACCGAGATGCGATTTTGCAGGCAACTAAACCTAAAATTCTTCGATTCGCTAGACTATTGAGATTTTTAGAGGATTGGGGGCTTTGCAAACGGTGGATAGAAGACAAAACAAACTCCAATGCGAAAGATTTGGTCGAGGAGCACAAGGAGGGCCGAATCCAAACCCTATCTCGATGATGGATCTGCTATGGCAGCGACGAGGATGAAGATTTCAGCGGCGACGGTGATTACCAGCGGCGGAGACGCTCGGGGAAGCAAAGGCGACAACCATGGGTCACGAATCGACGACGTAGGGTCTAGAGGGGGTGACAATTTGAAGGAAATTTCAAAGGTCGGGCCCGCCTCTTTACATACCCGTGGCTGTCCATGACACTGATTCTAAAATTTCGGTGTCATCGAGTTTCTCAACTGTCGGCTGATAGGGAAACTTGGTGTAACCGAGAATATGGAATCGATAGTAACGAGATTGAAAACCAGATCAACCCTAGGCATTCAGTGAGACCGATATTTTTGAGTTGGTTCCACCGAGATGCACTTGGGAGGTTTTAATGGTCAGTCCTTTGTCGATACGGAACTCCAACTGCTCCTCACACACAAAGATTGAAAAGTAATTGTTCGAATTTTGTGATGCAGCATGAATAGAATATGTGGTGAGAAAGCATAGATAGCTAGATGAGTGGTCATATGCATTCTTGTACATCCAATTGGCAAAAGAAAAATCAAAATGCCAAATAACAACAATAGGATGTCCTCGAATGAGTAAATAAATGCACACCAACACGCTCACACAATAAGATGTCAAATGAAATCATGGAAAACATGCACAAACACATTAGCATCTACAAAGCACTTTGGTGATGATGGAGTCATCTATGTATGAGTATATTGACTTAGGAACCAAGTAAGAATACTTGATCATAGGTCATACTCATCGTTTAAGCACAAGTGGGGTTACCACTTTTACATAAAGCATTTAATGTTGTCACATACTATGAGATGCTTTAACTCAATTCTTAGAGTAAAGCTCCCCCTTGATGTGACATCCCCCCATAGGAGGGATAAACTAACCTTGGGTTTTGTCGATGAAGACTTCATGTAGGTGAAATAGTGGTGGATGCTCAAAGTTGATGAAGATCACCATGAGTTGGGAGCATCCTTGTTGTTTCATTACTCTTCTCACCTACATGGGTTAATCCCAACACACAAGAGACAAATACAAGGATATCTATGGACATGGAGTGCAAAGCATACATGATGATGTCCATTGATTTGTTGATTACCTTGTCCCTTGCATACCTTTGAGGTAATGTGTGACTCCTTGAACTATTGCATGATGTTGATGTTGATTGCAACTAGTTCTTGCCAATAATGAACATGAGTGAATTTCATTGGCGGAGTCACCCCTCAAGAACTTCTCTAGTTCTTCCTCTTGGGGACCCACATCAAGTTGATGGGGGTCCTTGGTGTTGAAGTACAACTTGTAGAAGGTGAGGTTGTAGTAGCCTTGGGAACCCACTTCACCCTAGCTCAGGATTCATCTTCATATGAGTTAATGTCCTCTTGAAGATTGATCTTGTCCTTGAGCTTGGGGTCTTGTGGTGGAAGGTCATATTGAGCTTTTGGTCCCTTTGGGAGAGTATTTTCATACTTCTCCTTTTGAGGAACAAACTTGGGTTGGGGTATTGACCTTCTTCCCATTGAACTGCATTAGCGTTGAAGTAGCCAATGCCATGGTTCTTATGGTATCATCTGTGCTTGCGTAGAATCTCCTCAAATTGTTTGCACCCTTTAAGACTCTTGTAGATACCTTTCTCTATAATCCCTTTCAAAAGTATCATTATCTTGCTCAAGTGTAACTTGGCTAAGAGAACGGTTAGTGGGATCAATAGAACTACTAGAAGCAATATCATTGGATTTATCATTTTTATTGCTACTAGTTCAAGAACCTTTCTTGTCATTGTTACTAGTTTGCTTAGTCTTAACTTGTGGCATGAACGTAGACAAAAGAATTCATTTGGATAGATAAGAGGAAGTCTTATTTCAAAGATCGTCATTGATAGCTTTAAGGAACTCATGCTCTTGCTCTAAATTGAGCTTCTCGAAGCGGAGCTTCTCATGTGTCCTTTCAAGCTCTCTATGATCTTGTAGAGTAGATTCATGAACTAACTTAAGAGTGTTTAGTTCTTGAGTTAGTCGTTCTATTTCCAACTTATCATCATCATACAACTTATCTGGACTAGAGTGATTACTAGCAAGTTCATCTTGACTAACATTCCTAGATTTGTCCAATAGCAAGTAGTCTTCACTGAACAAGTCATCCTCATCACTATTGAAATCAAGATACTGGGGGTGTGATACCTTGGGGCCTTTATCCATGAAGCAACATCCACTCCCTTGATTTGGTGAATCAAATAGGTCGTAGGAGTCGGTTGTCACTGGTGCAAGTCTGGCAACACCTTCATCTTGACTATAGTCGGAGTTGGAGTGGTAGCTTCTCTCGCAGTGGTTGTCGGATTCGGATCCGGAAACCCATTCACCAAGATTAGCTTGAAGTCTTCTTCTTGAGTAGCTCTTGCTGTACTTGTCCTTCTTTTCTAAGTCCCTACTTCTCCTTGAGGGTCTTCGTTCATAACGGTTATCTCTACTCCTTCTCTATCTTCGAGGTAACTCGTCTCTTGAGCTTCATCTTCTTGGTGAACCTTCTTTCCTTTTGTAAGGAGTCATGCACTCACTGGAGTAGTGTTCGGGCTTCCCACAATTGTAGCAGTTTCGGTCATGACTTGATGAACACTTCTCTTCATATCTTGAGTTGGATTTTTGATCTTTGCCTCTATTCTTGTAGAACTTGTTGAATTTCTTGACCATGAGGCTTATCTCTTCATTTGTGACAAGGTTGTCGCTTGAAGTTGTGGGAGAATCACTTGTGGCCTTGTAAGCACCGCTAGACTTGTGGTGAAGCTCTTCCTTGTCCTTGAGGGTCATGTCATGAGCAACAATCCTTCCAATCACTTCCGTTGGCTTGAGATCTTTGTAGTTGGGCATCATTTGTATCAATGTGCATACGGTGTCATATCGATCATCCAAAGCTCAAAGTATCTTCTTGATGATGAATTTGTCGGTCATTTCTTCACTTCCTAAGCCGTCAATCTCATTGGTGATGAGAGCTAGCCTAGAGTACATCTCAGCGACTCCTTCACCATCCTCCATCTTGAACTTGTCAAGTTGACTTTGAAGAACATCCAACTTGGACTCTCTCACAAATTAGGTACCTTCATGCATATCAACCAAAGTATCCCAAATATCTTTTGCATTTTCAAGACGGCTAATTTTGTTGAATTCTTCATGGCATAGGCAGTTGAATAGAATGTCACATGCTTGACCATTTAATTGCAACATCTTCAATTCATCCGCAGTTGTTGTGCGATCTGGTTCCCTTTCATCGGCAAAGAATTCACCTTTCAATCCAACACAAACAATAGCCCAAATGGCAGGGTTATGATCAAGAAGATGCATTTTCATTTCGTCCTTCCAACTAGCAAAATTAGTGCCATCAAAGTACGGTCCTCTACGGTGATAATTTCCCTCACTAGACACCATACTCTCCTAGGTTGTGAAACCAATGCAATGGAGACCAAAACTCTGATACCACTTGTAGGATCGAAAGTAGGTCTAGAGGGGGGATGATTAGACTACTTGACCTATTAAAAATCTACTTCTTCCCAATTTTAAGTGTTGGCAGATTTTAGCATTCATAGCAAGTCAAGCACACCCTACACATGCATGTCTACGAGTATAGCATCGGAAAGTAAAGACAAGCATGTAAGTAAAGGAAGGGTAGGAAGATCAAACGCAATTGGTGACATGGTGATTTTTCCCGTGGTTCTGATAGGTGGCGGTATCGTACATCAACATTTATGGAGTCTTCAACCCATGTAGGGTAACAGTCGCGAGAGTCCACGAAGGGCTCTACCCATAGACGGTTCCATGAAGAAGCAACCTTAACTGTACCATGATGTCCTACATGTTGGGGAACGTCGCATGGGAAACAACAATTTTCCTACGCACATGCAAACCTATCCATGGTGATGAGCATCTACGAGAGGGAGAGTGGATCTACGTACCCTTGTAGATCGCTAAGCGGGAAGCGTTAAGAAACGCGGTTGGTGTAGTCGAACTTCTTCGCGATCCAAATCGCCGAGCGTCCCGCGATCCAATCACGAACCGTCCCGCGAACACATCATGATCCATCCCACGAACTCATCATGATCCGTCTCATGATCTTCATCACAATCTGTCCCGCGAACTCATCACGATCCGTTCCGTGATCACATCACGAACCGTCTCGCGATCTCGATCACGGTCCTTCCGATCTAGCGCCGAACGGACGGCACCTCCGCGTTCAGCACACGTGCAGCTTGATGACGATCTCCACCATCTCGATCCAGCAAGAGGAGGTGGAGAGGAGAGAGAGTTCATCGGCAGCGTGATGGCGCTCCGGTGATGGTGGTGGAGCAATTCCGGCAGGGCTTCGCCTAAGCGCTGCAGAAAACCGATCTAGAGGAGAAACTATGCACCGGTGTAACGGGTAGCACGTGGCCGGAAATTCCGTCCAAAAACCACCCAATCCACTAGTATATATAGGAGGAGAGGAGAGGAGAGGCAGCCAAGGCCTTTGGGTCGGCCGAAATAGGAGGTGGGAAGCAATCCTACTTCACCTCCAATCCTAGTTGGAGTAGGATTGCCTCCTATTGGCTGATTTTCCACTTTTTGCTTTAGGACTTTCTCTCCTGTGCCATGGGCCTTTGTGGCTGTTTTCCCCGCCCACTAAGGGCTGGTTATTATTCTACCACAGCCCATGGACCTCTTGGGGTCTAAATACCCCTCCCGGAGGCCTCCCGGTACACTACCAGCACTCCTGGTACACTACCGATGAGCCCGAAACTTTTTTGGAAACCAAACTGGGACTTCCTATATATGAATCTTTACCTCCGGACCATTCCGGAGCTCCTCGTGACGTCCGGGATCTCATTCGGGACTCCGAACAAACTTCGGTCACCACCATACATAACTCTACACTACCGAAACGTCACCGAACCTTAAGTGTGCAGACCCTGCGGGTTCGAGAACTATGTAGACATGACCGAGACACCTCTACGGTCAATAACCAATGGCGGGACCTGGACGTCCACATTGGTTCCTACATATTCTACGAAGATCTTTATCGGTCGAACCTCTGTGTCAAGGATCCAGTTAATCCCGTATAACGTTCCCTTTGTTCTTCGGTATGTTACTTGCCCGAGATTCGATCGTCGGTATCTCCATACCTAGTTCAACCTCGTTACCGGAAAGTCTCTTTACTCGTTCCGTAATACAAGATCCCTCAAATAACAATTAGTCACATTGCTTGCAAGGCTTATTGTGATGTTGCATTACCGAGTGGGCCCCGAGATACCTCTCCGTCACACGGAGTAACAAATCCCAGTCTCGATCCATGCCAACGCAACAGACACCATCGAAGATACCTGTAGAGCACCTTTATAGTCACCCAGTTACGTTGCGATGTTTGATACACACAAGGCACTCCTCCGATATCTATGAGTTGCATGATCTCATGGTCATAGGAACACATACTTGACATGCGGAAAACAGTAGCAATAAACTGACACGATCATATGCTACGTTTGCAGTTTGGGTCTTGTCCATCGCATCATTCTCCTAATGATGTGACCCCGTTATCAAATGACATCTCATGTCCATGGCTAGTAAACCTTAACCATCTTTTGATCAACGAGCTAGTCTATTAGAGGCATACTAGGGACATGGTTTTGTCTATGTATCCACACATGCATCTAAGTCTCCGATCAATACAATTATAGCATGGATAATAAACGATTATCATGAACAAGGAAATATGATAATAACTAATTTATTATTACCTCTAGGGCATATTTCCAACAGCCTCCCACTTGCACTAGAGTCAATAATCTAGTTCACATCACCATGTGATTCGCATTGTTATGAATCTAACACCCAACGAGTTCTGGGGCTCGAGCATGTGAGAGAGGTCTTATAGTCAACGGGTCTGTAACATTCAGATCCGTGTGCACTTTGCAAATACCTATGTCAAACTGTAAACACTGCTACCACACTCCGCTCGGTACTATTCCAAATGGCTGCTCCACTATACGTATCCAGATTGCTACTACGAGTCATCCGGATTAGTGTTAAAGCTTGTATCGACGTAACTCCTTACGACGAACTCTTTATCACCTCCATAATCAAGAAACATCCCCTCGGTCTCTTAGTTACTGAGGATAATCTTGACCGCTATCCAGTGATCCACTCCTGGTTCACTCTTGTACCCCCTGACGGACTCATGGCAAGGCACACACAGGTGCGGTACACAGCATGGCATAATATAGAGCCTATGGCTAAGGCATAGGGGACGACATTCGTCCTTTCTCTTTCTTCTGCCGTTGTCGAACTCTTTCTCTGACTGATCCATTTTGAACTCTTTCAAAATCTTGTCAAGGTATGCACTCATTGAAAGTCTCATCGAGCATCTTGATCTATCTCCATAGATTTTGATGCTCAACAATTAGGTAGCTTCATCCAGGTCTTCCTTTGAAAATCACTTTCCAAATGACCGTTTTATGCTTTCTAGAAACTCTACATTATTTCTGATCAACAATATGTCATCCACATATACTTATCAGAAATTCTATAGTGCTCCCACTCACTTTATTGCAAATACAAGTTTCTCGTAAACTTTGTATAAACATCAAAACTTTGATCACCTCATCAAAGCGTATATTCCAACTCCGAGATGCTTGCTTCAGTCCATGGAAGGATCACCGAAGCTTGCACACCTTTTAGCATCTTTAGGCCCGACGAAACCTTCTGGTTGTATCACATACAACCTTTCCTCAAGTAAACCGTTAAGGAAACGATGTGTTGACATCCATCTGCCAGATTTCATAATTGAAAACACAGCAACTGCTAACATAATTCCAACGGACTTTAGCACCACTACGAGTGCGAAAGTCTCATCGTAGTCAACTCCTTGAACTTGTCACAAACATCTTTGCAACAAGTCGAGCTTTACAAATAGTGACATTCACCATCAGTGTCTGTCTTCATTTTAAAGATCCATTTGTACTCAACGACCTGCCGTCCAACGAGCAAGTCTACCAAAGTCTACACTTGGTTTTCATACATGGATCCTATCTCGGATTTCATGGCCTCCAACCATTTGTCGGAATCCGGGCCCATCATCGCTTCTCCATAGCTCGTAGGTTCATCGTTTGTCCAACAACATGACCTCCAAGACAGGGTTGTCGTACCGCTTAGGAGCAGTACACATCCTTGTCGACCTACGAAGTTCGATAGTAACTTGATCCTGAAGCTTCATGATCATCATCATTAACTTCCTCTTCAACTAACGTAGGCTTCACAGAAACAACATCCTACGCTGCGCTACTCTCTGGTTGAACAAAGTTTAAACAACCTCATCAAGTTCTATCTTCCTCCCACTTAATTCTTTCGAGAGAAACTTTTCCTCAAGAAAGGATCCATTTTAGTAACAAACACTTTGCACTTGGATCTGAGATAGAAGGTTCACCCAACTGATCTTAGGGTATTCTGTGAAGATGCATTTGTCCGCCTTGGGTTCAACCTTATTAGGTGAAAACATTTTCCACACAAGTGTCGCAGCCCCAAGTATTAAGAAATGACAGCTTAGGTTTCTATCAAACCATAATTCACGTGGTGTCATCTCAACGGATTTAGATGGTGCCCTATTTAAAGTGAATGTAGTTGTCTCTGATGCATAACCCCAAAATTATAGTAGTAAAACGACAAGAGACATCATAGCACGCACCATGTCCAATAGAGCATAACTATGATGTTTGGACACACCATCACACTATGGTGTTCCAGGTGGCGTTTAGTTATGAAACAACTTTCACATTGTCTTAAGTTGTATGCCAAACTCGTGACTCGGATATTCACCTCCACGATCATATCGCAGTCATTTTTATCTTCTTGTCACGATGATCTTTAAACTTCACTCTGAATTTGCTTGAACCTTTCAAACGATTCATACTTGTGTTTCATTAAGTAAATATACACTATATCTACTCAAATCATCAGTGAAGGTAAGAAAATAACGATATTCACTGCACGCTACAAGACTCACTAGATTGCATACATCAACATGTATCATTTCCAATGAATCACTTGCCCGCTCCATCCAACGGGGTCCTTTAGTCATCTTGCCCAAGAGGCATGGTTCGCATGTCTCAACCGATTTGAAATCGAATGAGTCTAAATATCCATCACCATGGAGTTTCTTCATGCGCTTTATACCAATATGACATTTTGCGGCAGTGCCACAAGTATGTGGTACTATCATTATTTAACTTTGTATCTTTTGACATCAATGTTATGAACATGTGTATTACTACGATCAAGATTTCAACAAACCATTCTCACTGGGTGCATGACCATTGAAGGTATTATTCATGTAAACAGAATAACTATTATTCTCTGACTTAAATGAATAACCGTATTGCAACAAACATGATCCAATCATGTTCATGCTCAACGCAAAACACCAAATAACATTTATTTAGGTTCGTCACTAATCTTGAAGGTAGAGAGAGCGTGCGATGTTGATCACATCAACCTTGGAAACATTTCCAACACACATCGTCACCTCACCCTTAGCTAGTTCTCCGTTTATTCCGTAGCTTTTATTTCGAGTTACTAACATTTAGCAACCGAACCGGTATCCAATACCCAGGTGCTACTAGGAGTACTAGCAAGGTACACATCAATAACTCGTATATCAAATATACTTCTGTCGATGTTACCAGCCTTCTTATCTACCAAGTATCTAGGGTTGTTCCGCTTCAGCGACCTCTCACCTCATAATAGAAGCGCTTAGTCTCGGGTTTGAGTTCAACTTTGGGTTGCTTCACTGGAGCAGCAACTGACTTGCTATCCATGAAGTTTCCCTCCTTGCTCTTGCCCTTTTCGAAACTAGTGGTTTGATTTACCATCAGCACTTGACGCTCCTTCTTGATTTCTACCTTCGCGGTGTCAAACATCGCGAACAGCTCAGGGATCAATACTTCTATCCCTGGTGTATTATAGTTCATCACTAAGTTCTAGTAGCTTTAGTGACAGTGACTTGGAGAACTATATCAATCACTATCTTATCTGGAAGATCAACTCCCACTTGATTCAGGCGATTGTAGTACCCAGACAATCTGAGTACATGCTCAATGATTGAGCTATTCTCCTTCATCTTACAGGCAAAGAATCTTGTTGGAGATCTCATATCTCGCAACACAGGCACGAGCCTGAGATCACAATCTCTGCTCCTAGAACATCTCATATGTTCCGTGACGTTCAAAACATTTCGGAGCCTCAATTCTAAGCCGTAATGCATGACGCACTAAACTATCAAGTAGTCATCGAAACGTGCCTGTTAGATGTTCGCAACATCTATAGACGACGCTAGAGGGGGTGGCGCACCGAGCGGTGCATTAAGGACATAAGCCTTCTGTGCAGCAATGAGGACAATCCTCAGATCACGGACCCAGTCCGCAATATTGCTACCAACATCTTTCAACTCTATTTCTCTAGGAACATATAAAAATTTAAGGGAGCTACAACGCGAGCTAGTAATCTACAACATAATTTGCAAAGACACTTTGGCTATGTTCATGATAATGAGTTCAATTAATCATATTACTTAAGAACTTCCACTCAAATTGACATCCCTCCAATCATTCGAGTGATACATGATCCAAATTCACCAACTCAAGTCCGATCATCACGTGAGTTGAGGTGGCTGCAATGGTGAACATCATTATGTTGATCATATCTACTATATGACTCACGTTCGACCTTTCGGTCTCTCGTGTTCTGAGGCCATGTCTGTACATGCTAGGCTCGTCAAGTTTAACCCGAGTGTTCTGCGCGTGCAAATCTGGCTTGCACCCGTTGTATGTGAACGTAGAGTCTATCACACCCGATCATCACGTGGTGTCTCAACACGACAAACTTTCGCAACGGTGCACACTCGGGGAGAACACAGTTCATCTTGAAATTCAAGTGAGGGATCACCTTATAATGCTACCGCCGTACTAAGCAAAAAAAGGTGCATAAAAGGATTAACATCTCATGCAATTCATAAGTGACATGATATGGCCATGAACTTGTGTTTAAGATCTCCATCTTCGAAACACCGGCATGATCTCCATCGTCACCGGCACAACACCATGATCTCCATCATCTTGATCTCCATCAATGTGTTGCCATTGGGGTTGTGGCGCCAGCCCTGCTTCTACTTCTATTGCTACCGCTTAGCGATAAAGTAAAGCATTACATAGCGCTTAATGATTGACACGCAGGTCATACAATAATTAAAGACAACCCTATGGCTCCTGCCGGTTGCCGTACTCAATGACATGCAAGTCATGAAATTCTATACATCACATGATCATCTCATACATCACATATATCTCATCATGTAATTGGCCATATCACATCACAACATACCCTCCAAAAACAAGTTAGACGTCCTCTAATTGTTGTTGCATGTTTTACGTGGCTGCTACGGGTATCTGGCAAGAACGATTCTCACCTATGCATAAACCACAACGGTGATACATAGATTGCTTTTCAACCTTCTCAAGGACCACCTTTGTCGGATCCGATCCAACTAAAGTGAGAGAAACTGTCACCCGCAAGCCATCTAAGCAACAAGTTGCGTCGAGGGAACCGGTCTCCCGTAAGCGTACGAGTAATGTTGGTCCGGGCCGCTTCATCTCACAATCCCACTTAACCAAAATCCGACCAAGGGAGGAAGCAATCTAAGCATCAACGCCCACAAACCTTTTGTGTTCTACTCGAGATCTCATCGAACCATCAACCTAGCTCATGATGCCACTGTTGGGGAACGTCTCATGGGAAACAAAAATTTTCCTACGCACATGCAAACCTATCCATGGTGATGAGCATCTACGAGAGGGAGAGTGGATCTACGTACCCTTGTAGATCGCTAAGCGGGAAGCGTTAAGAAACGCGGTTGGTGTAGTCGAACTTCTTCGCGATCCAAATCGCCGAGCGTCCCGCGATCCAATCACGAACCGTCCCGCGAACACATCATGATCCATCCCGCGAACTCATCACGATCCGTCTCATGATCTTGATCACAATCTGTCCCGCAAACTCATCACGATCCGTTCCGTCATCACATCACGAACCGTCTCGCGATCTCGATCACGGTCCTTCCGATCTAGCGTCGAACGGACGGCACCTCCGCGTTCAGCACACATGCAGCTTGATGACGATCTCCACCGTCTCGATCCAGCGAGAGGAGGTAGAGAGGAGAGAGAGTTCACCGGCAGTGTGACGACGCTCCAGTGATGGTGGTGGAGCAATTCCGGCAGGGCTTCGCCTAAGCGCTGCAGAAAACCGATCTAGAGGAGAAACTATGCACCAGTGTAACGGGTAGCACGTGGCCGGAAATTCTGTCCAAAAACCACTCAATCCACTAGTATATATAGGAGGAGAGGAGAGGAGAGGCAGCCAAGGCCTTTGGGTCGGCCGAAATAGGAGGTGGGAAGCAATCCTACTTCACCTCCAATCCTAGTTGGAGTAGGATTGCCTCCTATTGGCTGATTTTCCACTTTTTGCTTTAGGACTTTCTCTCCTGCGCCATGGGCCTTTGTGGCTGTTTTCCCGGACCACTAAGGGCTGGTTATTATTCTCCCACAGCCCATGGACCTCTTGGGGTCGAAATACCCCTCCCGGAGGCCTCCCGGTACACTACCGACACTCCCGGTACACTACCGGCACTCCCGGTACACTACCGATGAGCCCAAAACTTTTCCGGAAACCAAACTGGGACTTACTATATATGAATCTTTACCTACGGACCATTCCGGAGCTCCTCCGTATGTCCGGGATCTCATCCGGGACTCCGAACAAACTTCGTTCACCACCATACATAACTCTACACTACCGAAACGTCACCGAACCTTAAGTGTGCAGACCCTGCGGGTTCGAGAACTATGTAGACATGACCGAGACACCTCTACGGTCAATAACCAATGGAGGGACCTAGACGTGCACATTGGTTCCTACATATTCTACGAAGATCTTTATCGGTCGAACCTCTGTGTCAAGGATTCAGTTAATCCCGTATAACGTTCCCTTTGCTCTTCGGTATGTTACTTGCCCGAGATTCGATCGTCGGTATCTCCATACCTAGTTCAACCTCGTTACCGGAAAGTCTCTTTAATCGTTCCGTAATACAAGATCCTGCAACTAAAAATTAGTCACATTGCTTGCAAGGCATATTGTGATGTTGCATTACCGAGTGGGCCCCGAGATACCTCTCCGTCACACGGAGTAACAAATCCCAGTCTCGATCCATGCCAACACAACAGACACCATCGAAGATACCTATAGAGCACCTTTATAGTCACCCAGTTACGTTGTGACGTTTGATACACACAAGGCACTCCTCCGATATCTATGAGTTCATGATCTCATGTTCATAGGAACACATACTTGACATGCGGAAAACAGTAGCAATAAACTGACACGATCATATGCTACGTTTGCAGTTTGGGTCTTGTCCATCACATCATTCTCCTAATGATGTGACCCCATTATCAAATGACATCTCATGTCCATGGCTAGGAAACCTTAACCATCTTTTGATCAACGAGCTAGTCTATTGGAGGCATACTAGGGACATGGTTTTGTCTATGTATCCACACATGCATCTAAGTCTCCGATCAATACAATTATAGCATGGATAATAAACGATTATCATGAACAAGGAAATATGATAATAACTAATTTATTATTACCTCTAGGGCATATTTCCAACACTACGTCCACGGAGGACTAGCCTAACTCGGGGTAGATCTTCACGAAGTAGGCGATCTCCTTACCCTTAGAAACTTCTTGGTTCACTCCACAACACGAAGTAGGAGGCTCCCAAGCGACACCTAACCAATCTAGGAGACACCACCCTCCAAAAGTAAAAGGCTCGATTGTCTCGATGAACTCCTTGCTCTTCTGCTTCAATATGATAGACTCCTCAACACACAATCACTCTCTCACAGATTTTGCTTGGTAGAAAATATTGATTGGCTGGAAATCAACTTGGGGAGGCTACAGATCAAAATTCATATGGTTGGTATGGAATGGCATGATCTCAACACATGAGTAGGTGTCTCTCTCTCTCTCTTAGAAAATCAGTTGGTATGAGTGGGGGTCTGTTCTGAGTGCTTCTCTTGCGAGTGAGTGGTGGTGGAGGGGTATATATAGGCATATCCAAAAATCCAACTTCTACACCTAATAAGTCCAACTCGGTGACACCGATGTGTTAATCTTGGTGGTACCGAGTTGCCTAAAAGGTAGCAACTTTTGAATCTCGGTGAGACCGATACATAAAACTCGGTTGCACGGATAAGGTGACCAACAGTCAGATTGCTAGACTCGATGACATCGATTAAACAAACTCTGTTGGACTGATTTTGTGAATTTGCGTAACAAAATGTTGGCAACCAAAACTCAGTGACACTGAATCAGAATCAGATGCACCGATGGGCTAGGGTTTTCTTGAGTCTGTCTAAGGCTGAGAATCGGTGGCACCGAGTGGGAAGTGTTGGTTGCACCGATTTTGGATATTTGGCTTTGGGTAGACTTTTGTGGCAAAGCTTGTGGGTGATTGTGGTGACTATCACTTGTCCATGTATGAGCATTTTGTTCACCAAAAGTACCTTACGCCCTTTTGATAGTATTGGCTTTCCTATGGACTCAAATGATTTCTCAAAAAGTAAAATGTAGAGTCCTCTTGCTTGAAGCTTTGCCAATCTATTTCCTTGCATCTTGGGGTATTCCACAATCCTTTTGCCAACCCATCATTGAACTTTTCCTGAAATATGCTTAGTGGAAACATTAGTTAAATGTCATATATGTTGTTATTAATTACCAAAACTACCAAGGGGGCAAATGTGCTTTCAGAATGCTATCATGAGTTGGATATGGACACCATGAAGATGAATATCATGAAGGCTATGTTGGTTTTGATTCAACTACATGCATGAACATGTACCAAGTCAAGCCGCTTGAAACATTCAGAGGAGGATACCATATCATCATACTACAGCACTACCATTTTAATGCATGTTGACATCCAAGATAAATCATTATCCACTCCTAGATACTTGAGCATGGCATGAACCAATATAATATCTAATTGTCATTGCAAAGATGTTCAATCATAATGTGTTGAATTATGGATACTAGATTAAACATATTTACAAAAACAAGAAGAAGTTGAGTTCATACCCGCTTTTGTCTGCCATAGTCAATTCATCAAATATCGTCATTATTGCCTTTCACTTACACAATCGAATGATATGAAAATAATAATAGTGAGAGAGTGTCGTGGACTAATCTGGAATATGCAAACATTTTATTCAAGAGGAAAAGACAAAGTAATATGGGCTCGGTGTTAGATCAACGATAATGCATATGAGCACCATTCAACATTTTCATCATGGTCTTATCCTTGGTACTACTCAATAAAAGAAAAAAATCAGAGAAACATACTAAAATATTTTGGAGCTTTTAGTTTTTCTTGAATAAAGCAAACACGAGAAGGAAAAACAAAAATGAGAAAAACTATTTACACGGGAGAACTCCAAACAAACAAAAGAAGAAATCAGAAATATTTTTGGGTTTTCTTTTAATACTACAACTAACTGAACTGAAAAGAAAAACCGAAAAGAAATAAGAAGTATTTTTGGATTTTCTCAAAGTTTTCAAACACACAAAAAGAAAACAAGAAAAATAAATTTAGCATGGATACTACAATGAAAAAGTGTGGACACCGACAACTGAAATGAAAAGTGTGAACATGAATGTAATGTCGGTGGGAATACGTACTCCCCAAGCTTAGGCTTTTGTCCTAGCTTGGTAATCACCATCCATGGCCCGGATAATGGCCTGAGTGATAGCCTACCGAGGCTCTTGGTGCAACCATCTCAGCCCTCCTGGCAGCTTCCACCTCTGCATTGTATGCGCGGGCCTTGCTCTCGAGGACATAGTATCTTCCTATGCTATTAAAATCAAAGAGAGCAGGAGCAGGCAAAACAATAGGCACAATGGGACCGTTATCAAACCTCAAGTTGTAAGTATAGTTATTAACTGTGCCTGTAAGAGATCTATGGCATTTCATGGCATCAAAGTCTTAGTACTGGTTAGGTAAGATAAGATCATTAGGCCAAGGGGACACTCCCAACCTCGTAGTGAGGCGAGAGGCATAAATCCCTCCATAGAAATTACCATTAGAAGCATTGAGATTCAGTCTCTGTGCAACAATTTCTCCTAAGTTGTAGTCTTCAGTTCCAGTTAAAGTAGTGTATATAAGACTCAAATCATGAGCACAAAGCGTGCTACAATCCTGCTTGCCTACAATGCATTTACCATTAAAAAGTGCAAGGTATTGAATAGATGGAAAATGGATGTTTTTATTCTACCTTGTGTCACCCCTCTAATTTCACCACAACAAAGGTTTCTCAAAATGACTCATACTCAGGTTTTGTTGGTTCGTCTAGGGAACCCCAATATGGAATTTTACACGCATCCCAAAATGCATCTAAAGGCATGGTGAAAGCATTATTACAAAGACTAAATGAAACTCTAGACTCATGAGGGAAATATTTGAATTTCTTAGAAAATGTCTCCGTGAGAGTGAGGTGTTCAGTGCACTTATCTTAGATGAAGGGAACCATATCGGCATTGCGAACATACTGTTCAAATTCTTCCTTAATACCGTCACCTTCCATGAAGGTATTACACGGCCAAAGGCATGATTTGGTTTCAGCGTCCCGTATCGAGCTGGCACTAGGCTCAACATAAGATTGTCGTATGGAAATTTCACTTGATGATGCCCCCGAGGATCTCCTCCTCGAAGAACTCCTGAAGAATTGCATTTTATTTGTGAACAATTTCTGGAAAAAAATTGTGATATAATTTTTTGTTAACAAAACTAAATAAGATTGATAGCAACTACTCCTAGGGAGGCATAGAGGCCATATCAAGCATTCAAGCTACTTAGAACTCGAACAATTCAACATACATTCTCATCTACAGCAGCACCAAGAATAGCTAATTATTCTGAAAATAAACCGCTAGATCACTAATTGGAGAAATGGGGGAGTTTCATATTGAGAAGCAATCCCTTAAAACGGTTTCGAAAATAGAGCTTTGAGTAAAGAGATCAAAATCCACTGGTTCTTGAGCAACAAAATGAGGGAGAGATAAATTGTGAATTTTTTCTAGAGGTACAAGATGACATGGGCTAAAGGGATAAGTGTGGGGACCCATCTGGGGCCCACCCTCTACCAGGCCGCGCCAGGGAGTTTGGCGTGCCCTGGTGGAAGGTGGCCACCAGTTGCACCCCCCTATGGTATTATTTGTTCCGGAAATTCACAAATAATTGGAAAATTTTCACTTTAAATTTTCAGGGCATTCTAAGAACTTTAATTTTTGGGTCATTTTTATTGCATGGGAACAATCTGGTGACAGGATAAACATGGCATTTTAATTAATCTAACTAAGAAAAACAGAAAACTAAAAGTGGATACACAAAGTTGTGTCTACTAAATTCATCGACTTCACACCTCTCAAAAATGATCCATTAATAAGGTTGATCAAGTCTTATTAACAACCACTTTCAATTAGCATGAAACCGAAGAACTTTCATGAAACACTAGGTTACCTCTATGGGGATAGGTGGGATAGGTATATCCCCAACCATAATAATATAATATTTCTTTTTGACAGTAGGTAGAGGTAATTGAAAGCTTCCAATAATGAGTGTCGAAGAATTTTCAATAACATTCACACCATTCACTTCGAATTGTTTCTTCGGAAAGTGCACTATATGCTCACTACCATTGATATAAAAAGTGACCTTGCTTTTATTGCAATCAATAACAGCCCATGCATTATTCAAGAAAGGTCTACCAAGGATAATCGACATGTTGTCGTCCTTGGGCATCTCAAGAATAACAAAGTTCGTTAAGATAGTAACATTTGCAACAACAACGAGCTCATCCCCACAAATACCGATAGGTATGGCAGTTGATTTGTCAGCCATTTGGAATGATATTTCAGTAGGTGTGAGTTTATTCAAATAAGGTCTTTTATATAAAGATAAAGGCATAACACTAACATCAGCTCCTAAATCACACAAAGCAGTTTTGACATAATTTCTTTTAATGGAGCAAGGTATAGTTGGTATTCCAGGATCTCTAAGTTTTTTAGGTACTCCATCCTTAAAAGAATAATTAGCAAGCATGGTGGAGATTTCTACTTCAGGTATCTTTCTTTTATTAGTGATGATTTCTTTCATGTATTTAGTGTAAGGAGGCATCTTTAAGATATCCATTAAGCGGGTATGTAAAAAGACTGGCCTAATCATTTCAGCAAAGTGTTCAAATTCTTCATCATCCTTTTTATTAGATGATTTAGGTGGGAAAGGCATGGGTTTTTGGACCCATGGTTCTCTTTCTTTACCATGTTTTCTAGCCACAAAGTCTTTTTTATCATATTGTTTATTTTTAGGTTGTGGGTTATCAAGATCCACATCAGGTTATATTTGTACATCATTATCAGGTTCTTTATCATCACTAGGTTGAGTATGCTCATGACCATCATTATCATTATCATTATCACTAGGTAGATGTTCATTGCTAGACTGAGTTTCAACATCAATAATAGAAACTTCATTATTATCATTAGGAGGTTTTTCTATCTCAGGTTCACTAGAAGCATCCAAAGTCGTATCATTTTTCTTTTTCTTCTTCTTCTTAGTAGGACTAGGTGTATCAGTATTAATTCCTTGATAGTCTTGTTCAATTATTTTAGGATGACCTTCAGGATAAAGAGGTTCTTGGGTCACTCTACCTCCTCTAGTTACTACTCAAATAGCATGATCATTCATATTATTATTCATTTCATCGAGAAATTCTCTTTGAGATTTAGCAACTTGTTCTAATTGAGTTTGAACCATAGATGCATGTTTTCCTACACCTCTAACGTCATTACTGATTCTAAATAACAAGTCACTCAAGCGAGCAATCATATCAGAATTATATTTCAAGTGTTTCAAAACATTTGCATTGAAGTGCTCTTGTTTCATAATGTAGTTATCAAACTCATATAAGCATTGACTAGGATGTTTATTGTAAGGGTATCACCATCATAAAACTTTAATAAATAATTTACCTCTACCACCTGTGGAGGTGGTGGTGTTTTGAGCCCATGTATTTCTTTAATAGGTGGTAAATTTTTAACATCCTCAGCCTCAATACCCTTTTCCTTCATACATTTCTTTGCCTCTTGCATATCTTCAGGACTGAGAAATAAGATACCCCTCTTCTTCGGAGTAAGTTCAATTGGTGGTTCAGGGAGAATCCAATCATCATAATTCTTCAATATATTATTCAATAATTCCTCAGCTTGTTCAACAGTTCGTTCGCTGAAAACACAACCAACACAACTATCTAGGAAGTCCCTAGAAGCATCAGTCCATTATAGAAGATATCAAGTATTTCATTTTTCTTAAGAGGATGATCAGGCAAAGCATTAAGCAATTGGAGAAGCCTCCCCCAAGCTTATGGGAGACTCTCTTCTTCAATTTGCACAAAGTTAAATATTTCCTGTAAGGTAGCTTGTTTCTTATCAGCAGGAAAATATTTTTTAGAGAAGTAGTAAATCATATCCTAGGGGCTATGCACACAACCAGGAGTAAGAGTAATGTACCATATCTTAGCATCACCCTTTAATCAGAACGGAAATAATTTTGGAATATAATAGTAGCGAATCTTCTCATCATGAGCAAATAGGGTGGCTATATCATTCAACTTAGAAAGGTGTGCTACCACAGTTTAAGTTTCATAGCCATGAAAAGGATCGGATTCAACCAAAGTAATTAACTCTTGGTCAACAAAGAATTCATAATCCTTATCGGTAACAAAGATAGGTGAAGTAGGAAACTTAGGATCATATTTCATTTTAGCATTCAAAGTCTTTTCTTTATACTTGCATAGTAGTTTCTTAACATCATTTCTATCCTTACAAGCAAGAATCTCTCTAGCTATTTATCCATCTAAATCATAACCTTCAGGTATCTTAGGCATTTCGAATCTAGGAGAGCTAGGACTATTAGGTGTTTCATAATCATCAGTTTCAGCAGATTCAATGATTTCATTCAGCTTAGCTCTAGCAATTTTTCATCGATAAATTCACCTAATGGCACAATATTATCAAGCATGGTATTAGCATCATCGTAAGTGTCATTCATAGCAGAAGTAGCATAATCAATATCAAGATTAATATCATGTGGTGGTGGTGCAAGTTTACTCATAACAGAAAGTGAATCAAGTGCAGAATATGATGGCAAATCCGTACCTCCCCTCATCTTAGAGGGGACGATCTTGGTTCTTGTATCCTTAAGATTCTTCATAGTGATAAATTGATATAATCCCAAGTGACTCAGCAAATTTAGCTATGCTCCCCGGCAACGATGCCAGAAAAAAGTTCTTGATAACCCACAAGTATAGGCGATCACAACAGTTTTCGAGGGTAGAGTATTCAACCCAAATTTATAGATTCGACACAAGAGGAGCCAAAGAATATTTGAGAGTATTAGAATTTGATTTGTCAATTCACCACACATGGAGATAAATATCTACAAAAAAGTGATCACTAGCAAAGTAATATGATAGTTTGATAGAAGTCGTAACAATAACAATAGCGGTAACAGTAGCAGCAATAGTTTTGTAGCAAGTGCAACAGTAACAACAATAATAATAACTTAGCAAGAACAATAAGTGGAAAACTCGTAGGCAGTGAGTTGGTGTATTCGTTGGATGATATTCATCATATAACAGTCATAACCTAGGGCGACACAGCACTAGCTCCTGTTCGTCAATATAATGTAGGCATCTATTCTATATATAGTCATACGTGCTTATGGAAAAGAACTTGAATGACATCTTTTGTCCTACCCTCCCGTGGAAGCGGTGTCCATAAGGAAACTAAGGTATATTAAGGCCTCCTTTTAATAGAGAACCGGAACAAAGCATTAGCACATAGTGAATACATGAACTCCTCAAACTACGGTCATCACCGTGAAGTATCCCGATTTCTGTCACACTGGGGTTAACGAATCATAACACATAATAGGTGCATATGACAAGGCAAGGTCGGATCAAGAACATAGATATAATGATGATAACATAAACGGTTCAGATATGAAATCATGGCTCTCGGGCCCTAGTGACAAGCATTAAGCATGGCAAAGTCATAGCAACATCAATCTTAGAACATAATGGATACTGGGGATCAAGCCCTAACAAAACTAACTCGATTACATGATGAATCTCATCCAACTCCTCACCGACCAACAAGCCTATGAAGGAATTACTCACTCCCGGTGGGGAGCATCATGGAATTGGCGATGAAGAAGGGTTGATGATGACGAAGACCGAAGATTGCCCTCTCCGGAGCCCCAAACAGGCTCCAGATCTGGCCTCCCGAAGAAGAACAGGAGGTGGCGGCGGCTCCTTATCGTGAAACGTGAAAATTCTTTCTCTCTGGTTTTTTTCGGAGATTTGTGAATTCATAGCGTTGGAATTAGGGTCGGGGGGCCACAAGGTATCGACCCTCCACCAGGCCGTGATAGGGGGGTCTAGCGCGGCATGGTAGAGGGTGGGTACCTTGGGACCCATCTCAGGTGGCTTTTGGCTCCATAATTCCTCATATATTCCAAAATAAATCTCCAAAAAGTTTCATTCTGTTTCGAGAACTTTTATTTCTACACAAAAACAACACCATGGTAGTTCTGCTGAAAACAATGTCAGTCCAGGTTAGTTTCATTGAAATCATGCAAATTAGAGTCCAAAACAAGAGCAAAATTGTTAGGAAAACTAGATACATTGGAGACGTATCAATGACACATACAAATTTCCTTGGAACGACATGTAAATACTCGTATATAGGTAGGTATGGTGAAATCATATGGCCAAACTGGTTTAAGGATTTTGGATGCACAAGTAGTATTTCTACTTAGTACAAGTGAAGGCTAGCAAGAGATTGAGAAGCATCCAACCAAGAAACAAAAATTCACATAAGCGAGCATTAAGCATAACTAACACTGAATAATGCACCATAAGTACGATGTAATTTCATAGCGCAACTATTGACTTTCATGCTTGCATAGGGAATCACAAACCTTAACACGATTATTCTTACTAAGCATATTTACTCACTAACATAACTCACATATTACTATTGTCATGTCTCAAAACTATTACAAAGAATCAAGTTTAATTTGTCCAATGGTCTTCATGAAAGTTTTTATTATATCCCTCTTGAATATCTATCACTTTGGGACTAGTTTCATATATTGCAATTGCTTTTCACAAGCTCACATGGATATAAGTGGAGAACATGAGCATAAAAGTTTCATCTCTCAAAATAATATAAGTGAAGCATGAGAGGATTTCTTCAAAATTACTACTCTCGAATTGATATAAGTGAAGCATGAGAGCATTTCTTCAAACATGTAAAAGCACGCCGTGCTAAAAAATATATAAGTGAATCATAAGAGCAATTCCTTTGCTCAAAGGATTTAAGTGAAGCATAAAGAGAAATTCTAGTGAGTCATAGCATAATGTTGGATCTCTCAAATATGTGTGTGCAGCAAGGATAAAAGCAAATAAAGCAAAGATACAAGACACTCCAAGCAAAACTCGTGATATGTGATGAATAAAAATATAGTTCCAAGTAAAATACCAATGTTGTTAGAAGAAAGAGGGGATGCCACTCGAGGCATCCCCAAGCTTAGTTGCTTGTTACTCTTTGTATATTAACTTGGGGTGATGTAGCATCCCCAAGCTTAGGCTCTTCTTACTCATTATTCCTTCATCCACCGTGATCTCACCCAAAACTTTCCAACTTCAGTCACACAGAACATGACAAAATTCTCATGAGACCCGTTAGTATAATAAAGCAAATTACCAGTTCAGGTACTGTTATAAACCAATTCATATTTTATTATTGCATTTTACCGACTGTATTATAACTTTACCATGACTTATACCCCCTGATACAAGCCATAGATTCATCAAAACAAGCACACAATGCAACCCAAACAGAATCTATTTCAGACAGAACACTCTGTAGTAATATGTACTCAACCCATACTTCTAGAACTTAAAAAATTGTGAACACTTAGTGAAACATAAATAATTTGTATAGCAACACTGTGTTAAAATTTCAGCTCAATATCACGTTCCAGTAAAAAATAAAATTCGTGCACTGGAAACAAAGTTTACGTTTCAGATTCAGCATTGTATCTACTCATCTTATGGATCATCCTAAAGGATTTACTTGGCACAAACACTAAATCAAATATAAAAACACAATAATAACCAAATCATAATTTTTAAAAACACTCAAAAACATAAAGGAAAAGATAAAATTATTTTATTCATTGGGTTGTCTCCCAACAAGCGCTATCGTTGTACATCCCTGGCTAGGCATAACGCATAGTTTCAAGTATTGTCATATTTAGTTTTCACTCCAGAAAATGCTCTCATGATTTATTTATATGGTGGATTAATTCTTGTTCTAGCGAAGTGTTCGATACCCTTTCTAAGAGGAAACTGAAACTTAATATTTCCTTCTTTCATATCAATCACGACACCTATAGTGCAGAAAAAAGGTCTACCAAGTATGATAGGACAAGACAGATTGCAATAAATATCAAGAACAATAAGATAAATGGGAAAATAATTTCTATATACAACAAGAAGAGCATCATTAATTCTTCCCAAAGGCTTTTTAATAGTAGAATCCACCAAGTGCAAATTAAGAGAACATTCTTCAATATTGGTAAGACCAAGCACATCACATAGAGATTTCGGAATCGTGGAAACACTAGCACCCAAATCACACAAAACAAAGCATTCATAATTTTTAATCTTGACTTTATTGGTAGGTTCCCATCCATCATGCAATTTTCTAGGGATTGAAATCTCTAATTCCAACTTTTCTTCTAAGGATTTCATCATATGTTTAGTAAAAGTTATATTTTGTTCCTAAGCATGGGGTGAATTTATCATAGATTGCATCAAAGAAATACAATAAACCAAGGAGAAAATATCATAATTAAACTCTTTATAATCAAAAATAGTAGGCACATCACTAGTTAAAGTTTTGACATCTCCAAACCCACGTTTATCAAAGTTTTCATCAACATTTTCACCCTCCAAATCTTTGGGACGCCCTCTAACTAAAGTCGACTCTTATTCACTCCCTTTATCATCAGTTTTAACATTACTAAACAATGAATCAATAGAGCAAACACCAATCATTTTAAGATCTTCATCATTGTTATGAAAGTAATCGTTATAAAACATTTTTTCTAAAAATTCTCTTCTAGCACTAAGCATAACGGTTCTTTTATTACTTTAATCCATAGAAACATATTAAACTTTAATTGATTCATTGATATTAGGTGGAAAAGCATGCAACTTTAGATTTTCTACATCATTGTAAATTCTATCAATGCTTCTAGACATGTCATTAATCCTATTAAACTTTTCTTCTAATGTAGTATTGAAAGACTTTTGAGCATTGATAAATTCTTTAAAAATATTCTCAAGATCAGAGGTGTTCCTATTATTATTATTATTATTATTATTATTATAAGAATTACCATAATTATTAGAGGAATTCCCAGGAAAAGGCTTAGGATTACAATTACCTCTATAAGCATTGCTATTAAAGTTATTTCGCGGCATGAAATTCACATATACGGAATCACTATTTTGCTCAATCAAAGTAGACAAATGCACATCCGTAGGATTGAAAGTAGTGCTAGAGGGGGGTGATTAGACTACTTGACCAAATAAAATCTACTTTTTCCCAATTTTATGCCTTGGCAAACTTTAGCATTCTTAGTATGTCAAGTACACCCTACACATGCATGTCTACGAGTATAGCAGCGGAAAGTAAAGACAAGCATGTAAGTAAAGGCAGGGTAGGAAGATAGAACGCAATTGGTGACACGATGATTTTTCCCGTGGTTCCGACAGGTGGCGCTATCGTACATCCACGTTTATGGAGTCTTCAACCCATGGAGGGTAACGGCCGCGAGAGTCCGCGAAGGGCTCTACCCACGCATGGTTCCACGAAAAAGCAACCCTAACTATACCATGAAGGCCTACGTCCACGAAGGACTAGCCTAACTCGGGGTAGATCTTCACGAAGTAGGCGATCTCCTTGACCTTACAAACTTCTTGGTTCACTTCACAACACGAAGTAGGAGGCTCCCAAGTGACACCTAACCAATCTAGGAGGCACCACCTCCAAATGGTAAAAGGCTCGATTGTGTCGATGAACTCCTTGCTCTTATGCTTCAAGATGATAGACTCCTCAACACACAATCACTCTCTCACGGATTTGGCTTGGTAGAAGATATTGATTGGGTGGAAAGCAACATGGGGAGACTAGAGATCAAGATTCATATGGTAGGAATGGAATGGCATGATCTCACCACATGAGTAGGTGGCTCTCTCTAGGAAAATCAGTAGGTATGAGTGGGGAACTGTTCTGAGTGCTTCTCTTGCGAGTGAGTTGTGGTGGAGGGGTATATATAGGCATCTCCAAAAATCCAACCGTTACACACAAAATGACCAACTCGGTGACACCGATGTGTTAATCTTGGTGGTACCGAAGTGAACAGAACGTGGCAACTTTTGAATCTCGATGAGACCGATATAGGAAACTCGGTTGCACCGATAAGGTTACCAATGGTTAGATTGCCCAATCTCGGTGGTGCCGATCCAACAATCTTGGTGGGACGGATATTGTGAATTTTCATAACAAAAGGTTGGCAACCTAAACTCAGTGGCACCGAAGCAAAATCGGTTGCACCGAAGTGGCTAGGGTTTGGCTGAGTCTATCTAGGTTCTTGAATCAGTGGCACCGAGTGGAAAGTGTTGGTTGCACCAATTTTGAATATTTGGCTTTGGACAGACTTTTGTGGAAGAGCTTGTGGGAGTATGTGGTGACTATCACTTGTGCTCGTATTAGCATTTTGTTCACCAACAAAACCTTACCACCTTTTAATAGTATTGGCTTTCCTATGGACTCAAGGTGATTTCTCACAAAAGATAAAATGTAGAGTCCTTTGCTTGAGCCTTTGCCAATCTATTTCCTTGCATCTTGGGGTATTCCACAATCCTTATGCCAACCCATTGAACTTTTCCTGAAACATACGTAGTGGAAACGTTAGTTTAATGACATATTTGTTGTTACTAATTAGAAAAACCACCAAGGGAGAAAATGTGCTTTCAACATCACTAAGATCAATAGGATCATTTTTACTAGAAACCAACTTCATAAGAGCAGCAACCTTTTCACTCAAAGTACTAATTACCTCTACCGAATTAACCTTTTTACTAGTAGGTGCTCTTTTGGTATGCCATTTTGAATAATTTGCAATAGGAGTGCTAATAAAATCATTATTGTTGGTATTGGAAAAGTCACACAACTTGGTGTAGACAAGACCTATTCACGTAGTAATAGACCCCATCTTTTTATCCTTAATGGCAACGATACATGTGTGTCTTGCTGCCCCTTCTGTCACTGGGAAAGAACACCGCAAGATCGAATCCCTCACAAAGAACCTCTTCCCATGGCAAGAAAAATCGATCTTGTTGTCCTAAATAAACCAAAGATTCAAAGAAGAAATACGAGGCTATAAGTAATCATGCAAATAAGAGATCAAAGAAGACTCAAATCATATTCATGGATATAAACTGATAATGAACTCAAAATTCATCGGATCACAACAAACACACCACAAAAGTCATTACATCAAATAGATCTCCAAGAGACCATTGTATTGAGAATCATAGAGAGAGAGGAAGCCATCTATCTACTACCTACGGACCCGTAGGTCTATGGTGGACTACTCACGCATCATCGGAGAGGCACCTATAATGAAGATGAACCCCTCTGCGATGGTGTTAGATTGGATCTTGAGGTTCTGGAACTTGTGGTGGCTGGAGTTGTGTTTCGTCGACTCATCTAGGGTTTTCCAAAATATGGGAATTTATATGCTTGATAGTCGGTTGAGGGGGGTCTCGAGGTGGGCACCCTCCACCAGGCCGTGCTAGGGGTCTCTAGCATGCCCTAGTGGAGGGTGCCCACCCTGGGCCCCTCTCTTGGTGATCTTTATCCCATCTTGGCTCTTCTGGTCCATAAAAATTCTCCAAAAAAATCGTAGCATTTGGGCTCCGTTTGGTACTGATTTTCTGCGAAGTAAAAAAACAGCAACTGGCACTTTGGCACTATGTCAATAGGTTAGTCCCAAAAAATGATATAAAGTTGTTATAAAATGATTGTAAAACATCCAAGATTAATAATATAACAACATGGAACAAGCAAAAATTATACGTACGTTGAAGACCTATCATACTCTTTTGAGTGCGGTTTTACAAGGCATTCGATCCATTGACAACGGATTGAAGGAAGCCTTCGGCTGCGTGTTGACAGACTTTAAGGTAAATAACAAAATATTCTATTTTACAAAGAAATTTAATTTATGGGTTTTTGTGAAATCCACATATTTAGTAGCCCCCGAGCCTTGTGTGAGTTTGAAAAACTCATGCGGGGGTCAAATTGTGCAAGAAAAGGCACTTATGATGTAAATTTGAAAAAATGAAACACAACCCCCAAGACTCTGGCAGGATGAAAGAAAAATTTGGGAGAGGGTTTAAAATCCGATAACCTGGGAGTCTAACGCATATGAACTATCCATGTAGGCCTCGTCTTCGACAGCAGCCCCCAACACTGTGGAATGGGCGGAGATGAAACTTTGGTGTATGTTACTTTGCACGGTACATATCATGCTTTCCTTTGTTTTAATTTTGACTCCACTGTGGCCATTTTAATCTGAAAGTTACCAGTCGTCGGCTTCCGCTCCCTTGTAGATACTAGAAGGGGTGTTTTCAATATCCGCACTATTACCCTTAGCCAATGTCTTGGTGCACGGAGGCAGTAGTGCGAGAGGAAACAAGGCAATCAGACTATGCGGTTTTAATGCTTTCACTTAGCCTTAGGAGCTTGACTATGGGGACTATGTACTAGCCCCCTGTATTTTGTGATGTTTGGATAAACCGAGGTTAAAAAACTATTATCACATGATTTGGGTAACTTCAAACCCTTCGTATAACATGCTAAACTTCTATCAATTCTTAGTTTAACACTTGTCATCGGATCGCAGACTCGCTCGTGCTTATTATGCCAGTCAGTTTTTGGCTTTCTCCACGAGGTACTTAACTAGACGAACTAGAAGTACAATTGCAATAGTACTCCCTTTACCCTTTTATCTGAACAAACAGAATGTATAGGTGTAAACATAGGAGCCGGGCAACCCAACTTTTGCCCCAAGACACAATTTGAAACCAATGCATATAACACGATGTCCAAGACACCTCGGATTGATGCTTGGGGCGAGCTTAATGGCCTAGCCCCCAGTCAATTAGCCGGTCGCATCTAAAATATGTATCGAACTGGCTTGTTTTGATGCTAGAGAGTGATGAATAAAAGAGGGGAAATAGAAAGGCTTGTGCAAGATAAATCACTGTCGTAGGACTGTAAAAATTGGTCTTTATTTTCCGATGATCTTTTTTATCTGTACACTCTGATCTAACCAAGCAATTATTACAAATACATAACAATAAATTTATAGATAAAAGGTTTACACATGACCTTTTATGAATGGATTGATGTCCTTTACTGTGTCTTGCTGCACGTCTGCGCCTTTGTTCTTCGGAGTGTGCTCCTTTAGAGGATGTGGTGGCCAGCGAGCGGGCCTTTGTAAGAGAAGGTCATGAGAAGATACCAACTTAGAATAGCATTATGCTACTAAGTAGGCCCTTGATGGTACCTAATATTTTCTGAAGACATGTTTGCCAATAGTTCGATCAATTCAAACACTAGGCTTTTGGATGGAGGCCCCCCACAGCTGCCCATGGTATTTTAAGCGTGAAATTGTGCCTCTGAGGTACAAACCATACGTGAAACAATCCGTATTGTGGGGAGTGTATTCCTATTTGGTTGGAGCATGAGCCTCCGGGAACTAAAACAGAGCTCAAGCCTGCTTACTTGCCTTTTGTGCCTTGACGGTGGATTGGGAGTTTGGTGTTTCATTGCCGAGTTGAACCTCGGCTGCTAGATCCATGGTCTGTTCCTCTGTTCGAAGCGAACGCTCCATGTTGCCGCTGACAGTGATGACCCCCTTTGGTACGGGCATCTTGAGCTTCATATAGGCATAGTGGAGGATGACATTGAAGATGGTGAACGCTATTCGTTCAAGAAGTGCATGATAGCCGCTACGAAAAGGGATGATGTCAAAGATCAAGTCCTCGCTACGGAAGTTATCGGGCGAGCCGAACACTACTTCTAGAGTTCTGGTGCCCGAACAACGGGCCTCAACGCCAGGGACTATTCCTTTAAAGGTGGTGTTACTGGGTTTGATCCTTGACGGATCGATGTCCATTTTCTGCACCGTATCTGGATAGAATGAGATTGAGGCTACTGCCTCCGTCCATTCTGACTCTTGTGAGATGATACCCGCCTACTATAGGGTTAAGTACCAAGGCCGCTGATTCGCCATGTCGAATATTGGTCGGGTGGTCAGTGCAGTCGAAGGTGATAGGGCATCCCGACCACGGGTTGTACTTCGGGGCTACATGCTCTACGGTGTAGACATCCCTGAGTGCTCACTTCCTCTCCCTCTTTGGTATGTGCGTGACATAAATCATGTTCACAGTTTTTACCACAGGAGGGAATTTCTTCTGGACACCATTGTTCGGCCTACGAGGCTCTGCATCATCATTGCTGTGGGGGCCCTTGCCTTGGCCCTCGGCTGCGAGTTTGCCTGCCTGCTTAAACACCCAACAGTTATGGTTGGTGTGGGTGGTAGGCTTGTCTTGGTTGCCATGGATCTGGCAGGGCCTATCCATGATTTTCTCCAGCTAAGTAGGTCCATCCCTATTCCCTTTACAGGGTTTCCTTCGTTGTGATGATTTTGAATTGGTTAATCCGGCATTGACCACAATGTCTTCAGACTCAGCGCCGTTGTGCCGATGCTTGTTCTTATTGCGTCGTGGCTTTCCGTTGCCGTCCCGAACTTCAGAAGTGCTGAAGTTTCCGGGGGGGTTGTTCCCACGGGCTAGCCAGCTATCCTCGCCTGCGCAAAAGCGGGTCATAAGTGAGGTAAGGGCTGGCATTGTTCTCGACCTATCCTGCTTGAGTTGGTGGGCTAGCCATTCATCCCGGATATTGCCCCTAGAGGAGGCTATTGCCTTGGCGTCCAAGAAATCTATGATTTGATTTTTCTTGGTCAAGAGTCGGTTCTAGAATTGTCGGGATGACTCATCGGCTTGTTGGACGATGTGGCTCAAGTCATTGTCATTCGGCGACCGGACGTAGGTGCCTTGAAAGTTAGCTTGGAAAGCATCCTCGAGCTCTTCCCAACTCCCAATGGAATTTTTGGGAAGGCTGTTCATCCAATGCCGTGTTGGTCCCTTGAGATTTAGTGGTAGGTACTTTATGGCGTGGAGGTCATCTCCACGGGCTATATGTATGTGGAGAAGGAAGTCCTCAATCCACACGGCCGGGTCTGTTGTCCCGTCATATTGCTATATGTTGACATGCTTAAATCCTTCGAGAATTGATATTGCATCACATCTTCTATAAAACACATTGGGTGAGTGGCGCCCCTGTCCCTGGCTACATTGTATTGGAGGTTGGATGAAATCCTGACCCAATGATGTTCCCGAACTCTGTCATTCTGGTCGAGCCAAGCTTGGTATCCGTCCCGTCTAGCGGGGGTGCGCCCTCTGGATCCATAGATGGATCTCGTCTGGCCTGCTTTAGCCTTCAAGTTGTGTCACAAGTCGAACAGGTCTTCTAGCCCTGGTGGCTCTTTCCTTCGTCTGCGGGGGTGTTTGAGTCGTTCACCAGCTGTCCTTCCCGTCCCTAAGGGGGTGGGCGGTCCGACTGGTTGCCTTGAGTGTGTCTGGGAAGCGTGGGCTCAAAGGCCTCACCGTCAAATTCTGGCAGTAAACGATGGTGCGGGTAACTTTTGTTTTGCTCCTGCCGTTCATAGCCATAACCTTCTTCGGCAACAAGGACTTGCGTCCATCTGTCGTTAAGTGTGTCTTGTTTAGCTTTACTTTGTTGTTCTTCCATATCGAGGCTTCGGGCAGTGGCTATGAGTTGCCGCTTGAATCTTTCTTGATCCAGTGGGTCCTCAGGGACAATGAATTCTCGTAGACTGGCCTCCTCTTCAGTAGGAGGGAGGTAGTTGTTGTCTTATGAATCGTCTAGGTCATCGGGCTTTTTCAGATCTGTGTGCCCCTTCGAATCTCTGTTATGTTGCTCGGGGGCAGCTGGGTTGACCGGATCTTCTAGGTGCCCGATGTAATGTTTTTGGTGCCCATGGTTCTTTCCCTTCCCTTGCACCCCTTGGATTGTTTGTGTTGACGCTTGCGCTTGGATGGTTCATCATGATTGTTTTTCATTGGGGTGTCATCGCCGCTCTTCTTTGGTGTGTCGTCCTCCTTATCACCTGGGTTGTCCACCATATACACATCATAGGTGGAGGTGGTGGTCCATCGTCCCGTTGTGGGAGGAGCTGGTGCATCGGCATCTGCATATGAGTCACCGGCGTCATCTGAGGAGAAGTCCAGGACATCTGTTTAATATTCGATGGTGGCTATTAAGTAGGTGGTGGGTGGGAAACAAAATTCCCTATGGACGACCACGAGATCGATCTGGACGTAGGTCGACACCGAGTCATCCGTAATGTCCAAAGTTTGGATCCAGGCCAGCGTCTCGTTTGATATTGAGAAGTAGGTCGGACCAGCCTTTAAAGTTTTGGTGGAGTTGACATCCGATGTGTGGGCACAGGGAGTGTGCTTGGCCAGGGTTGACCCCTGGTCTTCGGACGCCATGGTCGGATCCGTGCTCGAGGCCGGATTTGGGATGGGTTTCCTGGACGCGAGGTCGGAGAGAAGGCCCGAAGTCAAGGCTTCGAGATTTCTGGGCTCGTCGGATAAAGCCAAGAGTCCAGTGAGGACCAGATCGCCTTGGGCATCGGTGACGTAATATAGATCACCGAACTTGATTCCTTGGCCCGGGGCAAACCCGACGATGTGGCAAGGGTGACCAACCGCTTCGACATGCGGAATGGTGCTGTCGAACGAGATGGGCCGGCCGGGGATAAAGACATCCCTGGTGCCGAGGCTGTCGCTGATGACCAAGCGAGCCATCAATCCTACTGACGATCCTGCAGTGGAACTCTCAATGAAAGCACCAATGTCGGTGTCAAAACTGGCGGATCTCAGGTAGGGCCCCCCGAACTATGGATCCTGTACTGAAGGGTTAGATGAGACAAGGGAGATGATGTTTACCCAGGTTCGGGCCCTCTTGATGAAGGTAATACCCTACCTCTTGCTTTGTTTGTATTCATGATGAAGTATCGAGCACTGAGTTGATCTACCCCAAGATCGTATGTTGTGGTCTAAAACCCTAGGAGTTATGATCGTAATATTCCCTATGGACCAAAACCCTCCGATTTATACACATACCAGGGGTGTCTAGGGTTACATAATGTCGGTTACATCAGAGAAGGAACATGCAAAATCTTTCATCTTGTCCATGGAGTACACGCCACGGCTTGGAAAGTTCCCATCCTAGACACGGTAGACCAGAGTCTTTGGTTCTTTAATGATGGTAATAGATCGGCCCATTTTCCGGCCCAGTAAACAGGCTGGAGGCTCGAGGACCCCTTAATCAGGGACTTGCTCGATGGCGAAGAGAGTTGTGAAGACGACATTAGCATGGGCGATGACTTCATGGAAACTGAGTACTTTGTCAGTTTCCCCCTCTTCCTTTGTATAGTTAGGGTTAGGGTTCTTGTATTTGTCGATTTTTTTAGCTTTTATGCCCTTATTCGCAAAATATGTCTTTGATGTAAGGGGTTATGCATGTAGGAGACCCTAGAGACCATTGCTGAGCCCTGTACTATGGATCTGATGTGCCCAAGTGTATGCTACACAAGCTTAGGCCCGAGAAATTGGTTGCTTTTGAAGGAGCGCACACTGAAAGAAGGTTCCTTGGCTTCCCTTAGAAGGTGAGTACTCTATTTGTTGTGGTAAACCCAAATGTACCCAAATAATGTGATACTAGGGCAGGAGACGGAATGGGCAACACATTTGTTTATATGTATGCTTAGTTGGTCAAGATGATAGTAGAATGGGATCTATGATAGTATGTTTATCTTTTGTTTGAAAAAACATTTTCCGTCTGATCATTAAGTTGGTAATTCACAATCCAACTTAGTGAATTTGGTGTTTGCATGATTTTGTAGTACCCAAGCATTTGATATGAAGTACTTGATCATCAGTGTCAATTAGTAGTGCCAAAGCATTTCATATGTAGTACTAAAATGTACATTTGCTCACTTATCAACAAATTCAAGTAGTACTACCCAATCATTTCATATGCAGTACTAAAATGTACATTTGCTCACTTATCATGAAGTTCAATTAGTATTGCCCAATCATTTCATATACAACACTGAAATGTACATTCGCTTACTTATCATCAAGTTCAATTAGTACTGCCCAAATATTTCATAATCAATATTGAATTTACCATTTGCTCACTGATCATCAATGTTAATCAGCAGTGCTCAAGCATTTGATATGCAGTACTGTATTTATTTTGAATGTCAACATGTCTTAAATTTAGTTAACTTTGGCAGGGGGTGTAAACTGTGGAGTAGTGTAGTGGGTTGATGCTCAATGGCCTATCATACTACAGAAGCGCTTGAACAATTTATGGGGCATCTTTCATGAGAAAAATTGTGGCAGGGTGACGGATAGTGGCCTATGACAAAAACATGGTCAAGATAAAGAATGACTATGATAAAGTGTGCAGTGAGTACCAAAAAATGGTGGATGATGTAAGAAAGATGTTTGATTGGTAGGATGATGTTGGCAACATGGACTACCAGATGGAGATAAAGAACAAGAAGAAAGAGGTAGAGATAGATCTCAATATGGAGAAGTTTAGGCTTGCAAAGGAGCAAAGATGTATCATGAAGACTCGAGCAGATATCATTCAGAACACAAGGAAGGCCATGCATGAGATCAAGGTGGACAGGGACCAACATGTAGAAGAGAAGAAGAAGATTGAGAAGGTTGTTGCTAACATGCTAATTGTTGGGCATGGGAGAAAGGAGAAGCTGGAGCAAATCAAGGCAATCCTGGAGAAAGGAAGATGGTGAAGGCTAAGTTGGGTAAGTAAATATAATGCCTCTAGATATAACAAGCCTTGGAAGGATGGGGATGCATGCATATTTTGATGACTGTAATGATGTTACTTAAGTTAAAACCGCTTGCTAATGTTATGTACTGCACGTGAATAAGTTTTAGGTGTAATTTACGTTATGTAATGCACCTGAAGAATTGCTAGTTAAATTCACCCGATGAAGTTATCTTCTAGTTAAATTCATTCCCTCTTCCTCTTCTTCCTTTTAAATTCAGTTCCTCTTCTAAGAGGTTGCCAAATTTCCCAATATGTCTTACGAAATATGGATGTGAATGTACTTCTCTCATTGCCCAATATGGAGAGCAATATGTCTATCCAAAAATAGATGCTCCCAAAATTCAGACAAAAATAAGATGTGTCCACAAATGGGTCCTAGCACCACATGTTGCCAAAAGCAAGTGATCTAGACAAGTTGCCAAGAATAATGATCTAAACAACTTGCCAAATTCATAGGTTGCCAAAATTCACACAATGATCTAAACAGTGATTTGGACAAAGAGAATATGTTGCCAAAAACAGCAAAACGGTTAAAACAGGACAAGTTGCAACATAGATTCATAGGTAATTCAAACTTACATACTACATTCAGTGCAAACTTACATCCAAAATATAATTTAACTACTACTAATAACATCTAACTGTATTTTTTCAGTAAACCGACCAAACTTCTTCAGTTCAGTCGGGCGGACCAACGGGGGGTCGGTGTGCCACCACTCAGGCATGCCAAGCGGTGATGGGCATGCATGTTTGCCATCTTCTTGTTCTTCGCCGACCTCTGCACCTCCTCTCGTGGCTCCTCCTCCTACTCCCGTGGTCCCTCCTCCTCCCTTGGCTCCTTCCTAGTTTTCATTGAAAGATCGACGGGCGGCAACTCTTCCTCATCCATGGTCGGCAGCTCCTCTGCATTGATGGGCGCATGCTTGTGGTCTGCGACGACAGGCCGAGCGATGACCTGCACATCAGGCGAAGCATCATGCGACTCGGTGTCATCAATGGCGATGACAGGCATACCCTGTGGCGGTTTCTGGCGGGTGATGGCGAGGTAGTTAGAGTCACGTGGTGTGGCACAAGAACTTCAACATCCTAGACATGCTCCGTCTCTGGAGCCGGCAGGGGCAGCCGTCGGGCTACACCTGCTGTACGGGGGGTACATGGCCCGAGTGCGCTGGCCAACATCGCCGGACCGCACCTGCATCATGCATCGGACGATAATGGTAGCGACGGGGATGCCCTTGCCGTACGGGAACACCCGAGCTTTCTCATCCTCCATGAACTACTTGTACAAATCCCTCGTGTGATTCACGAGCAATGGTACGATCTTGAATCGCCGGCCATCCTCTGCCACTCTTTGGTCGACACCATCAACAACGACGGAAGGTGGCGACGGGCGGTTGAGGATTTGACGGAGAGAGAGAGAGAGAGGAGGGTTTCTAGAAGGAGAGGAGAATGAAGAGGGATGCGACGAGAGAGGAATGATGGAGTAGGCATGGCTATTGAATAATGCCGCGGCGATTTGACTACTTGACGCGTGTGACCGACAAGTAGGACCGCTAGATCCACAATGAGTCCACTCGTGTCATGTGATGACAAAGGGAGCATGAATTGTTTTCACCAAACCAAGGGAGCTATACGCAAAAAAAAAAACAGTGTCACGCGACGACACTAGAGCGAGGGGCCCTAAAGTGTTACGTAAAAAACCCGTAGAGCATCACATACTCGCATGTATAGGAATCATATTATAGTGTTTCTCGAGCTGGGGGACTAAATCATAGTGTGCGTGAGAGACTAAACGTGTAATTTTCTTCTCCCGCGCGTCTGTAGTGGACTAGCGGAGTACCGATCCCGGTTGGCTTGTTCTTCCAGATCGATGGTTCGATGTGGTGCGGCTTCCACTTTTGAGTTTATTTTTGGATCTATGGACTTGGACACTTGTGGAGAAACGGACAGGAGACAATGGAGGGCGTTCGATGCCCACGAGACGGAATCCCAAAATTAGGATTTTCTGTTTTTGAGACAATCCAAATTAGGAGCTTTTTTTTTAGCAATTCCAAAATTAGGAGTTGAGTGCGCTCGAACCAGACAAGCGTAAACTGCCATTCAGAGTGGGCCTTTCAAGTAGCAGCTTCAAGAATTCGGCCTATTCCTGGCAGGCTTGGGCTTGCGCACTTATTAAATCCAACATACGGAGTAATTTCCAGCCCCTGGACCGCAGAATCCTTGAGCGCCGGCCAACCCCACAACAGCACCTTTGCCGCCTGCACTCCCCTCCGACGCGCCGTCCCTTGAACGTGAAGCAAGCCACGCAGCGAGGTGCTCAGCTGCTCCATACGCCAATGGCAATCAGCACTCGCCACTCACGGAAAGCGACTCCAAAATCAACGAGGAATTGCATGCAAAGCAAGACATGCAATGCAAATGGAAACCGATCGATCGATCGGGCTGGCCGAGGCGTGAAGCAGAAGCGTTCCTTCCTTCTCCTATCCTATTCCTATCCCACCCGTGCACGCCCGCACGCCAGCCCGCGGCGAGACATGCGAGGCGCGTGGTTTCTTAAAGCCGGACGTGCCGTCGGCGCGCCAACCTCCGCGTGCTTTGTACTCTTGCTCCATCCATCCATCGATCGGGGGCCCCAGACGGCGTCTCTCTCTTCTGTTGAGTGCGGCAAAGGGGTTTCGGATCCGCGGATTGCCGCGAGGGAGGGAGTTTTTGTGATGCGTCTTGTTCCATTCGCACGTCAGGCCGCGTGCGTACATTGCTGGAGTGGAGCCCGTCATCTGTTGTGAATTCGTGAGCCGTCGGCGCTCCTTGGCCCGTCCATATACTCTGTATTCAGCGGCACCCAACTTGCAGCGCAGTCTTGCTGGCATGCATAGTATTTTTTGGCCACAGCAAACACCACCGTCTCATCTTTCAACGGCCCAGACCATGGTGTCGGCGCCGGATTGCCGCCATGTATTGCAACAGCAGTCCAATTGCAGCGCTTCAATTAACATCACGGGGAAATGCGCCAAACACTGCTGCAGGTTTGACAATATTGTACTCTATCACAGTCTGACCTCACCGTTTGTGTGTGTTGGGGGGGGGGGGGGGCGGACAGTGTGACCTCACAGTGTTGCACCCGGCCAGCCTGCGAATCACCATTCAGAAAAATACTTGCAGGCGAATACCATGCCTATATACTACTAGCAGTAGTACACGTACACTGGTACTTTCTTACCATATCTACTGCTAGCAGCAGCAGTACCAGGATGATCTCTTCTCCAATGGGCCCAACGGCCCATTGAACCCTTGACCCACGTCTTGATTGGGGACGTCCAGCCCAAGCAAGGCTGGTGGGCCCCTGTCGCGTAGTGCCATATAGAGGAGGTGGGGATTACGGCACAAGGCACGAGGTTCGCCGCCGTCACTGTTCCTCACTCCTAACCCTAGTCCGATCGAGAGGGGGGCACTGAAGCGATGGGAAGCGCCACCAGCCACTTCACCACCGACGCCACTGCCTCCTCACCACCACCGTCCACTCGCCATCATGGACGCCACGGCGGCCTCCTCGAGCCACAAGTGAAGGTAGGACCACCGATCTAATCTAGCCTAGTGATCCACAGCATCTATCAATGGTATTAGATCCTGTTTTGGGTTAGATTTTTCGGGTGGAAAGAAATCAAAGCAAAAGAAATCCTCTCCCCTGGGTCCTGAACCTAACAGGGCAAAGACCTCACCGGAGAAGGGCCTTGGGCTCGCCGGCAAAGAAGCGCCGTCGTCTTGGTCGCGTCGTTCCTCTCGATCCGGATGGGCATCGGCATGCCAAGCCATTCGGAAGAAGAACAGGGCAGTAGGGGCACCATCCTTTCGCCACCGCCAAAATAACAGATCCTCACATGGGCAAAGAGCACCACGGCCAGACCGTTCAATGGCGGCGCGCTCACCGCAAAGGGAGCGCGCGACCGGCGAAGGGGCCAGCAACAGTGCACGCCGGCGAGGGGGAGCAGAGGAGGCGTAGCCGTCACTTTCTCTCTCTGCCACGGGTCGTGAGGAAAAGCAGGGGAGGGGGAAGGTGAAAGAACAGGTAGGTCGCGAGGCGCGGCAACGTCCGATGCCGAGGCCGCCTCCCCGCCGGCATGACGGCTCCGCTGGGCGGTTTTGATCGCGGCGGAGGAGAGGCAAAAAGAGGCAAGCGGCGGGCGAAGGGGAAAATGCTTAGGGTTTCCCCGACCGCGCGGTTGCGCTCGTTTTAGTCGAGCGAGGACAACGGGCGTCCGTACGATCGGGACAGACGGCCCGGATCAAGTCCCTTCCACAGCAGGCCTTGGGCCGAAGAGGGGGAGGCCCGCGTTGGGCTAAGGCCGGCGGCCCAGGGCGTGGCCAGGCTGGCTCAGCGCGCTGAACAGGCCCTGGGCCGGTGTGCGCTGGGTTCCCCTCCCATTTTTTGTAATATAAAAGAAATAGAAATGGTTTTGCAAAGAAAAATAGAAAAGTTTCTGAATAAAATAAAAAATAGAAAATTTTCAGAAAAAGAAAAGTTCATGAATTTTATAAAGAAAATAATAAAGTTCATGATTTTTTCATTTGGTAAAAGAAAAGGTTCTGTAAATAATTAATAATGCTCTTTTACAAATAAAAATAAAAGTGCTCTTTTAAAAGTGAATAGAATTAAAGTAAAAGATTAAATTGTTGCTTCTCTAATGCATTTTTGAACCAACCGGTTAAAATTGCTTAGAGAGTAAAAGAGTACAGAATTGTTTCTGAATAGAATATTGTAAAGTTTCCGCTACAAAGTAAAAGTTTTATCTTCCAATTAAATTGTAACCAACAGGAAAATTTAATTGGAAGAATTGTTCTTAGCAATGTTTTTCCCTTTGGGTGAAATAAGGTTTCCGCTATGACAAAAGAAAGATATTTGTTTTAAAGTTAAAATATGGTATTGTTATTTTCTGACCAACGTTGTGTTGGAAATATGCCCTAGAGGAAATAATAAATTGGTTATTATCATATTTCCTTGTTCATGATAATCGTTTATTATCCATGATATAATTATATTGATCGGAGACTTAGATGCATGTGCGGATACATAGACAAAACCATGTCCCTAGTATGTCTCTAGTAGACTAGCTCGTTGATCAAAGATGGTTAAGGTTTCCTAGCCATATACATAAGATGTTATTTGATAACAGGATCACATCATTAGGAGAATGATATGATGGACAAGACCCAAACTACAAACGTAGCATATGATCATGTCAGTTTATTGCTACTATTTTCTGCATGTCAAGTATATGTTTCTATGACCATGAGATCATGCAACTCACTGACACCGAAGGAGTACCTTGTGTGTATCAAATGTCGCAACGTACCTGGGTGACTATAAAGGTGCTCTATAGGTATCTTCGAGGGTGTCTGTTGGGTTGGCATGGATCAAGACTGGGATTTGTTACTTCGTGTGATAGAGAGGTATCTCAGGGCCCACTCGGTTATACAACATCACAATAAAGCCTTGCAAGCAATGTGACTAAGTGTTAGTCACGGGATCTTGTATTACGAAACGAGTAAAGAGACTTGCCGGTAACGAGGTTGAACTAGTTATGGAGATACCGACGATCAAATCTCGGGCAAGTAACATACCGAAGAACAAAGGGAACATCATACGGGATTAACTGAATCCTTGACATAGAGGTTCGACCGATAAAGATCTTTGTAGAATATGTAGGAACCAATATGGGCATCCAGGTCCCGCTATTGGTTATTGACCGTAGAGGTGTCTCGGTCATGTCTACATAGTTCGCGAACCCGCAGGGTCTTCACACTTAAGGTTCGGTGACGTTTCGGTAGTATAGAGTTATGCATGGTGGTGACCGAAGGTTGTTCGGAGTCCCGGATGAGATCCCGGATGTCACGAGGATCTCCTGAATGGTTCGGAGGTAAAGATTGATATATAGGAAGTCCTATTTTGGTCGCCGAAAAGGTTTCGGGCTCATCGATAGTGTACCGGGAGTGCCGGTAGTGTACCGGGAGACCATCGGGAGGGGTATTTAGACCCAAGAGGCTTTATGAGCCATGGGAGAGTGAATATCAGCCCTTAGTGGGCTGGTGGAAACTCCCACACAAGGCTCATGTGGATAGAGAAGAAAACCCAATAGGAAAAGGTGGAAAAAGGCAAAAAAAAGGAGCAATCCTAGTCCTACTAGGATTGGAGGAGGAGTCCTCCTCTCCTAGTAGGTTCGGCCGAACCATAGGAGCCGTGGACCTTGCGCCAAGGCTCTCCTCCTCTCCTCCTATATATACTGGTGGGTTTTAGGGTTTTGCACTAGAATTTTTAGCCACGTGCTGCCCGTTCCTCCGGTGCATAGTTTCTCCTCTAGATCGGCTTTCTACACTACTTAGGCGAAGCCCTACCGGAATAGCTCCACCACCATCTTCGGAGCACCGTCACGCTGCCAGAGAACTCTTCTACCTCTCTGCTCCCTCTTGCTGGATCAAGAAGGCGGAGATCGTCATCGAGCTGTACGTGTGCTGAACGCGGAGGTGCCGTCCATTCGGCGCTAGATCGGAAGGATCGTGATGAGTTCGCGGGACAGATCGTGACGATGAGTTCGCGGGACGGATCGTGATGAGTTCGCGGGACGGATCGTGATTGGGTAGCCGGACGGATTGTGAAGAGTTCGTGGGACGGATCGTGATGAGTTCGCGAGACGGATCGTGATGAGTTCGCGGGACAGATCGTGATGAGTTCACGGGATGGATCGTGATTGGATCGCGGGACAGATCATGATGAGATGGCGGGACGATCGGCGAATTGGATCGCGAAGATGTTCGACTACACCAACCACGTTTCTTAACGCTTCCCGCTTAGCGATCTACAAGGATACGTAGATCCACTCTCCCTCTCATAGATGCTCATCACCATGGATAGATCTTGCGTGTGCGTAGGAATTTTTTTGTTTCCCATGCGACGTTCCCCAACAGTGGCATCATGAGCTAGGTCTATGTGTAGATGAGATCTCGAGTAGAACACAAAAGGTTTGTGGGTGTTGATGCTTAGATTGCTTCCTCCCTTGGTCGGATTTTGGTTCAGCGGTATTGTGAGATGAAGCGGCCCGGACCAACTTTACTCGTACGCTTATGAGAGACCGGTTCCCTCGACCGCAAATTGTTGCATAGATGGCTTGTGGGTGCCATTTTCTCTCACTTTAGTTGGATCGGATTCGACAAAGGAGGTCCTTGAGAAGGTTGAAAAGCAACTAGTGTATCACCGTTGTGGTTTTTGCGTAGATAAGAATTGTTCTTGCTAGATACCCATAGCAGCCACGTAAAACATGCAACAACAATTAGAGAACTTCTAACTTGTTTTTGATTAATTGAACTCATTATCATGAACATAGTCAGTAGTGTCTTTGCAAACTGTGTTGTAGATTATTAGCTCACGCTGTAGCTCCCTTGAATTTTTATATGTTCCTAGAGAAATAGAGTTGAAAGATGATGGTAGCAATATTGCGGACTGGCTCCGTGATCTGAGGATTGTTCTTATTGCTGCACAGAAGGCTTATGTCCTTAATGCACCACTCGGTGCGCCAACCTCTCTAGCGTTGTTTGTAGATGTTGTGAACATCTGACAGGCACGTTGTGATAACTACTTGATAGTTTAGTGCGTCATGCATTACAGCTTAGAATTGAGGCTCCGAAACATTTTTGAACGTCATGAAACATATGAGATGTTCTAAGAGCTGAAATTAGGATCTCAGGCTCGTGCCTGTGCTGCGAGATATGAGATCTCCAACAAGATTCTTTGCCTGTAAGATGAAGGAGAATAGCTCAATCGTTGAGCATGTGCTCAGATTGTCTGGGTGCTACAATCGCTTGAATCGAGTGGGAGTTGATCTTCCAGAGAACATAGTGATTGATATTGTTCTCCAAGTCACTATCACTAAGCTACTAGAACTTGGTGATGAACTATAAACGCCAGGGATAGAAATAATGATCCCTGAGCTGTTCGCCATGTTTGACACCGCGAGAGTAGAAATCAAGAAGGAGCATCAAGTGTTGATGGTTAGTAAAACCACTAGTTTCGAGAAGGGCAAGGGCAAGGAGGGAAACTTCATGGATAGCAAGTCAGTTGCTGCTTCGGTGAAACAACCCAAAGTTGAACCCAAACCCGAGACTAAGTGCTTCGATTATGAGGAGAGCGGTCGCTGAAGTGGAACAACCCTAGATACTTGGTAGATAAGAAGGCTGGCAACGTCAACAGAAGTATATTTGATATACGTGTTATTGATGTGTACTTTGCTAGTACTCCTAGTAGCACTTGGGTATTGGATACCGGTTCAGTTGCTAAATGTTAGTAACTCGAAATAAAAGCTATGGAATAAACGGAGAACTAGCTAAGGGTGAGGTGACGATGTGTGTTGGAAATGTTTCCAAGGTTGATCAACATCGCATGCTCTCTCGACCTTCGGGATTAGTGACAAACCTAAATAAATGTTATTTGGTGTTTTGCGTTGAGCATGACCGTGATTGGATTGTGTTTATTGCAACACGGTTATTCATTTAAGTTAGAGAATAATGGTTATTCTATTTACATGAATAATACCTTCAATGGTCAAGCACCCAGTGAGAATGGTTTGTTGAATCTTGATCGCAGTAATACACATGTTCATAACATTGATGCCAAAAGATACAAAATTAATAATAATAGTACCACATACTCGTGGCACTACCGCTAAATGTCATATTGGTATAAAACGCATGAAGAAACTCCATGCTGATGGATATTTGGACTCATTCGATTTCGAATCAATTGAGACATGCGAGCCATGCCTCTAGGTCAAGATGACTAAGGACCCCGTTTTCTGGTTTGATGGAGCAGGCAAGTGACTTATTGGAAATGATACATGTTGATGTATGCAATCCAATGTGTCTTATAGCGTGCGGTGGATATCGTTATTTTCTTACCTTCACTGATGATTTGAGTAGATATAGTGTATATTTGCTTAATGAAACACAAGTCTGAATCGTTTGAAAGGTTGAAGCAAATTCAGAGTGAAGTTTAAGATCATCGTGACAACAAGATAAAAATGTCTATGATATGATCGTCGAGATGAATATCTGAGTTGCGAGTTTGGCATACAACTTTAGACAATGTGAAAATTGTTTCACAACTCACGCCACCTGGAACACCATAGTGTGATGGTGTGTCCGAACGTCATAGTCGTGCTCTATTGGATATGGTGCATGCCATGATGTCTCTTATCGTTTTGTTACTATAATTTTGGGGTTATGCATTAGAGACAACTACATTCACTTTAAATAGGGCACCATCTAAATCCGTTGAGATGACACCGTGTGAATTATGGTTTGATAGAAACCTAAGCTGTCATTTCTTAATGTTTGGGGCTGCAACGCTTGTGTGGAAAATGTTTTCACCTAATGAGCTCGAACCCAAAGCAGACAAATGCATCTTCATAGAATACCCTAAGAACAGTTGGGAGAACCTTCTATCTCAGATCCAAGCATAAAATGTTTGTTGCTAAAACTGGGTCCTTTCTCGAGAAAAAGTTTCTCTTGAAAGAATTGAGTGGGAGGAAGATAGAACTTGATGAGGTTATTGAACCTCTGTTTCAACCAGAGAGTAGCGCGGCGAAGGAAGTTGTTTCTGTGAAGCCTACGTTAGTTGAAGAGGAAGTTAATGATGATGATCATGAAGCTCCGGATTAAGTTACTATCGAACCTCATAGGTCGACAAGGACGTGTACTGCTCCTGAGTGGTGCGACAACCCTGTCTTAGAGGTCAAGTTGTTGGACAACGATGAACCTACGAACTATGGAGAAGCGATGATGGGCCCGGAAACCGACAAATGGCTAGAGGCCATGAAATCTAAGAAAAGATCCATGTATGAAAACCAAGTATAGACTTTGGTGGACTTGCTCGTTGGACGGCAGGTCGTTAAGTACAAATGGATCTTTGAAATGAAGACAAACGCTGATGGTAAATGTCACCATTTATAAAGCTTGACCTGTTGCAAAGAAGTTTACGACAAGTTCAATGAGTTGACTGCGATGAGACTTCCTCACTCGTAGCGATGCTAAAGTCTATTGAAATTATATTAGCAGTTGCTGCACTTTCAATTATGAAATCTGGCAGATGGATGTCAAAACATTGTTTCCTTAACGGTTTACTTGAGGAAAGGTTGTATGTGATACAACCAGAAGGTTTTGTTAGTCCTAAGGATGCTAAAAGGTGAGCAAGCTTCAGGGATCCTTCTATGGACTGAAGCAAGCATCTCGGAGTTGGAATATACATTTTGATGAGGTGGTCAAAGTTTTGTAGTTTATACAAAGTTTACGAGAAACTTGTATTTACAATAAAGTGAGTGGGAGCACTATAGAATTTCTGATAAGTATATGTGGTTGACATATTGTTGATCGAAAACGATGTAAAATTTCTAGAAAGCATAAACGGTTGTTTGAAAAGAGTTTTTCAAAGGAAGACCTGGATAAAGCTATCTAATTGTTGAGCATCAAGATCTATAGAGATAGATCAAGATGCTTGATGAGACTTTCAATGAGTACATACCTTGACAAGATTTTGAAAGAGTTCAAAATGGATCAGTCAGAGAAAGAGTTCTCGCCTAATTTGTAAGGTGTGAAGTTGAGTCAGACTCAAAGCTCGACAAGGACAGAAAAAAGAGAAAGGACGAACGTTGTCCCCTATGCCTTAGCCATAGGCTCTATATTATGCCATGTTGTGTACCGCACCTGGTGTGTGCCTTGCCATGAGTCTGTCAAGGGGTACAAAAATGATCCAGGAGTGGATCACTGGACAGCGGCCAAGATTATCCTTGGTAACTAAAGACTAAGGAGATGTTTCTCGATTATGGAGGTGATAAAGAGTTCGTCGTAAAGAGTTACGTCGATGCAAGCTTTAACACCAATCCGGATGACTCCTAGTAGCAATCTGGATACGTATAGTGGAGCGGCCATTTGGAATAGTACCAAGTGGAGTGTGGTAGCAGTGTTTACAGTTTGACATAGAGATTTGCAAAGTACACACGGATCTGAATGTCGCAGACCCGTTGACTATAAGACCTCTCTCACATGCAAAGCATGATCGAGCCCTAGAATTCATTGGGTGTTAGATTCATAACAATGCGAATCACATGGTGATATGAACTAGATTACTGACTCTAGTGCAAGTGGGAGACTGTTGGAAATATGCCCTAGAGGCAATAATAAATTGGTTATTATCATATTTCCTTGTTCATGATAATCGTTTATTATCCATGCTATAATTGTATTGATCGGAGACTTAGATGCATGTGTGGATACATAGACAAAACCATGTCCCTAGTATGCCTCTAGTAGACTAGCTCGTTGATCAAAGATGGTTAAGGTTTCCTAGCCATAGACATGAGATGTCATTTGATAACGGGATCACATCATTAGGAGAATGATGTGATGGACAAGACCCAAACTACAAACATAGCATATGATCGTGTCAGATATTGCTACTATTTTCTGCATGTCAAGTATATGTTCCTATGACCATGAGATCATGCAACTCATTGACACCGGAGGAGTTACTTGTGTGTATCAAACGTCGCAATGTAACTGGGTGACTATAAAGGTGCTCTACAGGTATCTCCGAGGGTGTATGTTGGGTTGGCATGGATCAAGACTGGGATTTGTTACTCCGTGTGACGGAGAGGTATCTAAGGGCCCACTCGGTAATACAACATCACAATAAAGCCTTGCAAGCAATGTGACTAAGTGTTTGTCACGGGATCTTGTATTACAGAACGAGTAAAGAGACTTGCTGGTAACGAGGTTGAACTAGGTATGGAGATACCAACGATCGAATCTCGGGCAAGTAACATACCGAAGAACAAAGGGAACATCATATGGGATTAACTGAATCCTTGACACAGAGGTTCGACTGATAAAGATCTTCGTAGAATATGTAGAAACCAATATAGGCATCCAGGTCCCGCTATTGGTTATTTACCATAGAGGTGTCTCAGTCATGTCTACATAGTTCGCGAACCCGTAGGGTCTGCACACTTAAGGTTCGGTGATGTTTCGGTAGTAGAGAGTAATGCATGGTGGTGACCGAAGGTTGTTCGGAGTCCCGGATGAGATCCCGGACATCACGAGGAGCTCTGGAATGGTCCAGAGGTAAAGATTGATATATAGGAAGTCCTATTTTGGTCACCGAAAAGGTTTCGGGCTCATCGATAGGGTACCGGGAGTGCCGGTAGTGTATCGGGAGACCATCGGGAGGGGTATTTCGACCCAAGAGGCTTCATGGGCTGTGGGAGAGTGAATATCAGTCCTTAGTGGGCTGGTGGAAACTCCCACACAAGGCCCGTGTGGCTGGAGAAGAAAACCCAATAGGAAAAGGTGGAAAAAGGCAAAAAAAAGGAGAAATCCTAGTCCTACTAGGATTGGAGGAGGAGTCCTCCTCTCCTAGCAGGTTCGGCCAAACCATAGGGGCCTTGGCCCTTGCGCCAATGCTCTCCTCCTCTCCTTCTATATATACTGGTGAGTTTTAGGGTTTTGCACTAGAATTTTTAGCCACGTGCTGCCCGTTCCTCCAGTGCATAGTTTCTCCTCTAGATCAAATTTCTACGATGCTTAGGCGAAGCCCTGCCGGAATAGCTCCACCACCATCTACGGAGTGTCGTCACGCTGCCGGAGAACTCTTCTACCTCTCCGCTCCCTCTTGCTGGATCAAGAAGGCGGAGATCGTCATCGAGCTGTACGTGTGCTGAATGCGGAGGTGCCGTCCGTTTGGCGCTAGATCGGAAGGATCGTGATGAGTTCGCAGGACGGATTGTGATGAGTTCGTGGGACGGATCATGATGAGTTCGCGGACCGATCGTGATTGGATCGCGGGACGGATCGTGATGAGTTCGCGGGACGGATCGTGATGAGTTCGCGGGACGGATCATGATGAGTTCGCGGGACGGATCGCGATGAGTTCGCGGGATGAATCGTGATTGGATCGCGGGACAGATCGTGATGAGATCGCGGGATGATCGGCGATTTGGATCGCGAAGATGTTCGACTACACCAACCGTGTTTCTTAACGCTTCCCGCTTAGCGATCTACAAGGGTACGTAGATCCACTCTCCCTCTCGTAGATGCTCATCACCATGGATAGATCTTACGTGTGCATAGGAATTTTTTTGTTTCCCATGCGATGTTCCCCAACACGTTGATGATAACAGTACTATAATTCTATGAGTCTTATGTTCAAAGCTTAAATCAGTGATAAATTTTATATCAAAGTGATCAATTTTCAAAGAACAGATAAAGATCGAGAAATGCTCTTGAACTAGAGAAATATATATATATTTCGTTTCCGCTGCAATAAAGTTAATGATGATGTTTATTTCTTAGCAAAGTTGTTTAATAGAAATACTATCATTACATTATTTATGAGTTGTATGCATTATTTCCATTTCCGCCCAACGGTGATATGGAATTAATGTAGAAGGATGATGTTTTATTCTAATTCTACCACAATAGTGATCTAGAATATAAAAAGAAAGTTTTAAAAAGGTTTAATGTGCATATTTTTTAACCAGGCCAACGTAGGGTTATTTTTTATGTTCATTATTGTTGATTATTGGCTAAGTTTTCTCAGACTAAAAGTTTTCCATGCCATCATTCGTGAAAGCGAATGGCTGGGTACTTGTGACCCGAAAGATGACCAAGAAATGTCATAACGTGAGGGAGTATGTTCTCTCTAAAGAATGGCTTCAAAAGAAAAGAATCCTTGGATATTGATCCAAGAAAAGAAAAGAAATAGATCATTGAGAGTCTTGGTTGATGAATGTCTTTCATGTACTCTCTATGAAGAAGATTTTTCCCATCAACATGATTTGAGATGGAACAAGCAACATGCTGTTTAATTTGACCAATGTCGGATCAAGCATGTGTTTCAAAGAGCATTCGGATTTATTTCTGAATTTGCTGATTGAATATGCAGTCAAATGAGCCAATTCTGGCATTTATATCCCTTACAGGGAATTACCTGCATAGCGGGAGAAATATGGGAAAATGCGTGCATAATTGGGTAAAGTTGACATAGTATTATGTCAAAAATCCTGCATGGCGGGAGATTGTTTTGGCAAAGGACTTATCCTGTATGACAGGAGAAAGATATGGTGACTCATGTGCGTTTAAAGTGTCCCACTCTGGGAGAAAAGTATGGAGTAGCTACTATGCTTTCCTAGTATCGACCGTACACCTTATGTGTAATGGCCATTATGCACTCAGTAAACCCAAAGAGAATAAACGTTACGGACGAACCTAAAGATAAGAATGATATGCAAGTGTGACTTGCAAAAATACTAATGATAAAGAACTCTGTTGAGTTTCTGAAATGGAATGAGGAAAAAGTACTCCCATATCAGTTAACTGACAACTTCATTTCACATGAAGTAATTAGATGAATGACATAGATAATCGAAGTTTCCTCAATTCGGAAGAGTTATGAATGGTTTTTCGAAATTGTGGCAGAAAAGTTCTTGCCACATTTCGAGGGGGAGAAAGAAATATGAGATAAATAATAATACCTCTAAAGAAAAGAAATAGTTGTATTTCTGGATCTTTTACAGTTCCGAAAGCAGACTAAGGAATACTAAGATGGGGCTTAAAGTGCCATAAAGAAGAAAGTTTTAACAGAATAAACCCAAATAATAAAGTTTAAAGATACGCCATTTTTAGTGAAGATGGAGTAATCTGGGTAAGCATGTTGTATGACCTATACAACACCTGTTGTTAGCTATATAAAGGAGGAATGAGTAAACATGGATCTTGTGATAAAGGTCCTTGTAAAACCTATTGCCTCTTGGAAATGAAAGACTATACAATTAATTTGACTTTTGGCAATGACAGAGCAACAACAGCCCCATATGAAAAGAAGTGCCAATACCCGAGACACAGATGGTCTCAGGGAATGAGAAAATCAGATACTTTTGATTACTATAAAGTCTATGTTAATGAAATTCAAATGGAGGTTTATCCCACCTCATTTAAAGCGCTCAATCGAGCTTTGAGAAGTGTATGTTTGTCTAAATGATAAGAGACTATATGAGACGAAATAAAATTGGTGAATCCCGACGATGTTTGGGGCTCATAAGTAATTTCCAATGGAGCCAGAACAGTAGGCTGTAAAGGGTCTACAAGGGTAATTTGACTCCAAAGGAAATATGTAAAGGTGTAAAGCACTACTTAAATCATCGGATTTTGTGCAAAGAGAATGAATAGATAACAATGAGTGTTGGTGGCACATCATGATCGATATCATGATCTGAGTTACATTAGATGAAAGTAAAGAACACAAGGGATACTGCTTCAAGAAGTCTTGTATGGACTAGAGCAAGTCTCTAAACAATGGCATTTAAAGTTAAGAGAATAAGATGTTATTTTGGGTTAAAGAAAATAAGAGGAGAATTGTATTCATGCGAAGTTATAGAATGGGAAATTCATTTCCTAATTCCTGTGCATGTGGATGACGTCCTACTTGCTAGTGGTGATGTCAATCTATTGCAGGAGGAGAAAAGAAGTTCTTGTCCTCAAAGTTCAAAAGAATGTTCTCGGTAGAGTGTCTCTCGTTATAGGTATCGAGATTCACCAAGAAAAGAATAAAAGGGGGTATTAGGAATGTCGAATGGACATGCTAAGAAAGGTCTCTAAAGTATGCATGCAAGAAAACCTACGCCTGTTCTTATAGTCAAGGGTAATGGAACTGGAAACTATGGTGTTCCAAAAGTTGATGAGAAAAGATTGAAAAAACGGATATGGTACCATATGCTTCAGCTGTTAGAAGCTCAATGTATTACCCTGACACAGTTCACGTATCCGGATTGTTTTGGCAAAGTCCAGTCCATATATAGATCACTGGAATGGAGTCAAAGATATCGGCCTCATGCTGAAAGAAATACGTGCTCTAAAAAGATTGTGAGTACAAAGACAAGACTTGTGAAATGTATAGCGAAACCCACAATTGTCGCTAACTTTCACACTTGGAGTTTTTTGTGAGGAAGGCTCCGGAGAATGAAACAATTATCATCAATGTGATGAAAAGATATGTTATAGCTTAATATGAGGCTGAGGGACAGGAAAAATGGTTAAGGAGACCTATACCCGGAGTTGATAATGGTTGACAACAGCAATAACCATTTTAAGTTTTCGCTCCTATCACAACGAGTCAAGTGTTGATGCCAAACACACTGACACAGAGTTATGCGTTGTAAAGGAGAACGTCCAGAATTATGTAGAAATGCTTGAAGTATAAAAGCAACAGACAAGTGTTTGCAGATCTGCTTATTAAAGGCTTACCGCCCAGTGTGTTCGGAGAACACAGAGTCGACATGGGTTTTATGGTATAGTCTAAGATTTCCGGACAATAAAGGGCCCAAGGTTAAAGAATTTGTTTCAAAATAGAGAGGTACGTTGTGGCTGTCTAATTCTACCGGCAATTGAGCTGTGACGATGAAACATGTCCTATGTATTGATCTGTTATGAAACGAGTAAAGTGAAAGTATAAGGTCAAAAGTAAAAGTTGAAATCAAGGGGGAGAATGTTAGGATGATCTCTTCTCCAATGGGCCCAACGGCCCATTGGACCCTTGACCCACGCCCTGATCGGGGGCGTCCAGCCCAAGCAAGGCTGGTGGGCCCCTGTCGCGCAGTGCCATATAGAGGAGGTGGGGACTACGACACAAGACACGAGGTTCGCCGCTGTCACTGTTCCCCACTTCTAACCCTATTCCGATCGAGAGGGAGGCACTGAAGCGATGAGAAGCGCCACTAGCCACTTCACCATCGACGCCACTGCCTCCTCACCACCACCGCCCACTCGCCACCATGGCCGGCACGGCGGCCTCCTCGAGCCACAAGTGAAGGTAGGACCACCTATCTAATCTAGCCTAATGATCCACAGCATCCATCAGTACCTTCTAATTATAGTACTAGTACTTTGTCATAAGTAATCACCATCCGAGACATAAATAAATCACTGGGTACGCATAGCTGTCCCCTTAAACAACATGTCGTATCGTGGTGATACACACCCCGAACAGATCAGCAGCAAAAGAATCACCCCCTATGCCCATCCGCAGTACTAGTAGGTTTTCCCGGTTAGCACACGCAACAGGTTGGGGGTCCTGCAGACAGAGGGTCCTCGAGTGAAAGGCAGCAGTGTTAATCAACCGGTTGTCTTACTAGATCCTAGCTGTTCATCGGTCTCTGGCCGCTCTGTCTGTGTCGCGCGGCACAGCTAGATATTCATATTCCGGCCCCGCAGGCTTGCGGTCTTTGAGAAGGAAGAAAAATGGCCGCCATTCCCACCGGCTGGTCCAACAGCTAGCAACAGCTAAACCCACGATGAGCCCAACTGTATGGCTGCCAAAGCCCAGATCCATCCAGACAGACAGATACCTAGGAACCAACTTCTCTCTTCAGTTTGTCGGCGCCTACCCCGTTTCTGTTGGCACACACATTTGTCTCCACCATACCCATCACCATTCACCAACCATGATACTACTTGTATAGGAGTACTGTACTTAAGCACTTAACTACCATGGCCAGGTTACAGTTAGTACTACGACAGCACTGCAGCATGTACTAGTAGGAGTAGTATAAGTCGTTAAGCTACCCAATCTGATTGATCATTTCTCATTTGCGTTCCATCGAAGAAAAACCATATGCATGGCATGTCCTTGGGCTGGATCTCGGTGCAGTGAACGCGACCGATGCCTGCCCGTCGCCCGTCGCCCGTCGGTGAGCGAGATGCTTTTAAGTTCAAAGTTTAATGCGCTCGCATAATTGCACGGGGGAATTCGGTTGCCGCCAGATGGACGGACCAACATGCATGCACGGGTGGGTGGGTGGGTACAAGGCATGTCGAAGCGACATTTGCAAGGTAGCTGTCCGCGATCACGCACACGTAAGTACGTATTGGTTTGGTTTGCATGATGCTATGCTACGTTGCCAAACGGCGGCAGCTAGTTCGGCAAATCCTTTTATTTTTCAGTGGCCTGCTGGTAGATTATTGAGACGGGCGTGGTGGGTGAACCACAGCGGGCGCAAGAGCTACGTGCTAACGAAAAAAGAAAGATGGCGATGTCGCTGTTGATAGGGAAACTGTTATTCGGCAGCGGGAACCGTCGGCCGGTTGCGGGTGCGTGCTGAGGCAAACGGGTATCATCAAGTGGGCGTAATCAGTGGTGAAGGTTGCTGCAGAGAGGGGGGCCAGACCGTTCCGTTGGGTTAAGCTAAAAAAGTCTTAAGAGGATCAGATCAAGAACGCGAGCTAAAACACCCTTAGTCTATGCCTTACTCCATCCGCATCGTTTTTTATCTGCCTTTCTGGTTGTGGCAAAAGCTCACGGCGTGATTTTTATCAGCCTTTCAAGAACGCAAGAATCGGACGGTCGCTTCAGTCCAGTCGGTGTGACATGAGCGGAGAACGAGTAATGGAAGCCCAATTGGCAATTTGCTCATCATTATCGAAGGTCAAGTTATTAGTATGTCCGTGTTAGTGTTGCGTACTCGGAAGCATCTCACTGCATCCGCACACAATCGATACACGAAAGGGAGTGGTGCATAAATAAAATAATAAAATGGAGCGATACGTTGTACCTGATTGGAGCACCCAACAGCAGTCCCCAAATGCCCTCATGATATTGCGTAGTAGATGCAACAAGACGGATAATCTTGATTACTCCCTCGGCGTATCATTCTGGTCAACTGAAAAAAAAGGTGTCATTTGGGTCGGAAAATATATGCAAGTAGCCACTACAATGGAGTCACTATAATTTTAATCTGTTCGAAAATGCACGTATGAGTAGCCTACTACACACTATGACGTGCATGAGAAAACAAAAACCAAAGAAGAGTGATGTCCAATGTCGTCTTAAAAAGCTACATCTAGTTGTTCACATTGGCCGGAGAAGTGAGCCATTAGGTCATGTTTAACAGCAACGAGCAAATTTTCTTCCGCATCCGTTCGTAAATAGAGGATCAATCCGCGGACATGGATGCGGGATATCGACATTCAACGCTATTTGCGTACATATTAAATTCTTTTTTACCAAACCGATTAAAATTCATGAAAACATGGTTGGATTTCATGCAAATATGACGAATTTTATACAACACGACGGATTTCATTACATTTGAAACATCTAAATAAAAAAACTCGCCCTAAACCTATCCTATGGCGGCAACACCCGACGTCCAAGCCCGTGTCGTCCTCCATCCGTCATCTTCATGAGCACCGGCGATAAGACCGATGATGTGAAGGTGCGGTCTTCGAGCGAGGAAGAGTAGAACACCTGAGACGGACTGACCCACATGGGACAAAAGGCACCGTCCCATCCCGTGTCCTACTCATCCTTGGAGGAGTCTGCGACCTGTCCATCTCCGGTGGACGTGAGGTCCACGATAGAAATGATGGTGTTGGCATTGTCTTCATTCCACCGGGCCGGCTGATGGTTCGTCGGCGACGCGTTGCGTCTTCGGAGCCCGTCTCCTTCGTGGTGCCGTCCTCATCATCGGAGACCTCGGGCGAGCTAGTCGGCAAGCTACCTCGATTCGTCTGTCACGATGGCTCTGCAAGGCGATGACAAGGGCGGCCATCGCGTGCTTCATCTCGTGCGACAGACTGTCCTACAGTGCTTACCAGCGAACATTCATGGTGATGTGGAGGAAAGGTGTGGTTGTGTTATGTTTTGGAGATAGTCGGGTGTGGCCGCCCTTAAATAGTGGTTTTGGGTGAAGCCAGGTGTCAATGCGGACGTCAGAATGGGTTTCTCAGCTGGTGAGCCATCTTAATGGCGGCATACGGACGGACAAGGCATTGAACATGCATGGTAGATATCCGTGAGGATGTCCTGGACTAGGGAGTACCAGCCTAGAGTGTTTGGTTTGTATGGGCCGAACTAGGGCATATTAAAGTCATCACCCGAAGGGCGGCCAAAACATAAAGACTCGCCCGAATGAAGGAAGTAAATCTCCAAAGACTTGGCGTGCACTCCAGGGATGACTCTATATCGGCCTATCTACAACCTACATAAATATGTAACCTAGCTCCCCCGGGTACCTACATAAGCCCACGGGTTTAGACCATAGTGGGCGAGCTTATTCACCCGAGGGTTTAGAGCTTACACAATGATCTTGAGGTCGATCATCATCTTGTACTCGATACCCCTTTATCAATACAATCAAAGCAGGACATAGTGTTTACCTCTTCAAGAGGGCCCAAACCTGGGTAAACATCGTCTTCCTACTCTTCCTATTACCATTGATCCTAGATCCATAGGTCGAGACCCCCTACTAGAGATCTGCCAGTTTTAGCACCGACATTGGTGGCCCATACAGGTCCCGCTGTGTGGTCGACCCGGAGCAATGGAGGAGTCGATCTACGATCACATCTCGAACGACATGTTCTCCGCGTCGAAATCTCCCTTCATCGGATCAACGAACGGGGAAAACACATCACACCCCCTCTTTGCGATCTTAAGAGCGGGGAGGAGGAGCCGTTACTGGCGCTTCAAGCACCCTCCCCGGGCTTGGTTAAAGGCCTCTTAGAGCCAACATACCGGGCGATGGAAGCCAATGAACTCGATCAATCGAAAGAGCTCGAACATCCGAGTTAACTCGAAAGATGCGACTTCAACACGTCCCTCTCTTGATAAGTGTTCCGGGTCCTTGGGCCCGCATTCAGTCTGGATCAAAATTTTCATCCCACCCACAACCCACACCGACTACTGCCCAAGCAACTTTGGGCCAACCGATGTCTAAGACCTAGCATATGTCAAACAGTATGCCGATGTGAAAGTTCGGCAATTCTAGTGCAGGTTCCTGTTCGTCAATAAAAAAATAAAAAATTACAGTGAGGTTGAGATCTTGGAAGCTTTCCAGTATAACTACCAGGACACGAGACTTTTAAATGCCCTTGATCGGTGTCACGTCCAAACTTTCTCCGAACTCTTCGACATGGTGGAACAATTCTACGTCACACAAGATGCTTGGATGGCTCGAACTGAACATGCAGATTCAATCCACGTCAAAGAGACGAGAAGGAATCATACAAAACACCTAAGGGAGCTAGGATGTTCCGCCCCACCAAATAAGAGACCTCAGGAAAAGAAGAAGATAACAGTGGGATGTAGTTCCGTCCTTGATGGCCTGTTGGATAAGCCATGCCCCATACACTCGATCCTAATGAACGCCAGTCCCATTCACGGTCTTCAAACATGTTGGGTGGTCAGATGGGTGGTGTCGGGGATATAGCTCCTTCGTATGACCCGCCCTATTGGGCCGGGTCGATAAGGTGGCGGCTCTGGCTTCAAGGTTAAGACGGATAGCACCATGAAGACAAGACAACAAGAAGTGCTGGGTAAGCCACCGGGCGGCCCAAGCACAAGGGGGTCGGCGGTTTGAAGCCCATGAGGCAGAAGGCATGGATGGACTCATTACTTAGGAGACAAGATGTAGTAGAGACATGTTAGGTTACGAGCCGTTTCATGGCTTGGACTCTTGTAAGCCCTCGGGTCTCGACTTGAATATAAAGGCGAGTCCCTAGGACAGAAAGACTTGGGTTAGACACCCTCAAAAGCTTGGTTAGCGTTCCCGCATCCTTGTAATCGAGATCTCCATTAATATAGACACAAACCAGGACGTAGGCTGTTACCTCCATTGAGGGTCCGAACCTGGGTAAACCCGCCTCCTGTTCTTGTTAGATCTTTGTGAGTCGCCACCCGTCGGCGATGGCCTCACACCTAAGTCCTCGCATGAGGACATGTGCCGTGACAAAACCATGACACTTAGCACCCACCATGGGTCCTTCATCCGGAGGAATTGAGTCCTTAAAGGGAACCTGTCCAGGGTTCGGGAAGTTCATGGTTGATCAAATGATGAAAAGCCACCATGGAAAGATCTGCATCAATGATCCAATCTGGGGGATCCAGGGCGGCTCATTCCAATATGAGTGCCTGATTCCCCTTGATGGGTTTGGTATGACCATTGTCGAGCCGGATCTCTACATCGACACTGCACCGACATTGTCGCATGACCCGGTTTGGAACAAGCCGGCCGGCTTCACGTTTTCGCCGGCTTCACTCAGGGAGTTTCCCTCATGGATGAACCTCAGATGGTAACTCCTCTATGGGAGAAACCGAATCAATTTGTCCTCTCTACGATGGTAGGCTTAGAGGACCTCTGGAGGTCGAAGCCCCTGAGGAAGTCCATGAGTCAATTAGGCAAGTCGCTGTTTACATGGTAGGAGTCACGACGGCTCAAAACCCACCCGCGCCCGGAGCGGCTTTCAGGCCAGGCGGGTCGGGCAAGACGCTGGCTCAGGCAATGGCCGATCTGATGGCCGAGATGGCAAAGCTCATCGAGAGTCCCGTTATAACGGAAAACTAAGAAGGGCGTAACATGGAGTTGGCCAAGCTGAGAAACCAGTTGACCGAGTTATAGAGGGAAATTGATGTTGAGAATGCGAGGATGACAGAGCTACAGGCCTGCATGCATGATGAGTCGGAGCGCCTTAAGGCCGAGGCTTGGTTGCTTGAATGCTAGAAAGAGGCATCCGAGGCGGTTTACCAAAGGAGACAACAAAGCCGGCTGCCACTAAACCTCAAGTCACAACTACTCTTCAACACCCCTCGGCAGACACCGGGGGCTGGGAAACCACTTACGAATCAATAGAACAAGCCACCACATCCCCCGTAAGTTCCTTCACCGCCATAGCATTTTCAGATGCCATGTGGTCACTTCTCTAACCCCGTTGCCAACATGTTGGCCGCCACCCGCCACATGGAAATATTGCCCATATTGGGCAACACCCCCATTGATATTGAGGCAAGGAATGCCATCGAAATGTTAAAAACGACGGTGGTACATCAAGCATGGTACTCCTACAGACGCGATCAGATGCACTCCACCCCGTATGCTAGCCATAGTCAAAATTGCCATTTCGAATCTCCCACTGTCTCTAGCAGTGGTCGCAGGCATCAACCCCAAATTTTACCAAGCCAGCCTGTACTAGGAGGACCACAGGAAGTGGTGGACGCACGTAGGAGGACGCGACAAGCAGAGGTGAAGGCAGCATCATGGATGAACCAATAGCAACCTCCTCAAGCGGAAATCGCAACAAATAGCAGGACAATTAGGATACCTTGTCTGTCGTCGCCTCTCCACACAGAGCATATGCCTAAAGACTTCAAGGGGCCTCATAAGGTGTCGAATTACATGGCAGATGTTGAACCGGCGGCTTGGGTCGAATGTTACGAGTTGGCAATGGATATGCTCGATGTCAGTGATGTCGTGTGTGCAAAGTACCTGACCATGATGCTTGAATGGTCGGCCCGAACATGGTTGAAAAATCTACCGCCCAGTTCCATCAATACTTGGTCAGAGCTTAAGGAGCGGTTCATAAAGAATTTCCAATGGACGTGCAAAAGGCCAATGACGATTCTGGACCTTCAACACCGCGTCGAGCAAGCCGATGAGTCGGCCCATCACTCAACCCACCGGGTGGCGGAGATTATCCACTCATCCGATAGTATCACGTCGGCTCAAGCTGTCTTGATCCTGGAAAAGAATTGCCACTTCCAACCACTGGCCCATGAAGCTTGGGATACTCAAACGAAAGGTGCTAGACATGGGAGTCTTAATGGATGTCCTCATCAGGTATGCTGAGTCAGTTGGCACAAAGGACCCCGGTTTAAATGAGGATAAAACCGGCAAAGGCAGGAAGGGTGAAGGTGGCAAGGGGCAGCATAACCATGGTGGTAACCATGGGCACTAGAATAACAATGGTAAAAGGAAACAACCGGACGGCGGGTCAGATTCGTTGCGAATACTAATGTTGGTTTTAAAAACCAACGTTGTAATGGCCATCCTGGAGGGGCTTACAATGGGAATAAGCCTGACAACTATGAAGAGGCGCTCAAGTCTCCATGTCCCAAACATAGTACCCCGGATAAGCCGTCTGCCCATTCATGGCAAAACTGCTACATCATGTAGGAATTCCATAACCAGGCCTTCGAAAGTCATCCAGGAGGTAATGGTGGTGGGCACCCCGGCTAGCATGGTCCTGATGGGTCGTAGGCCAGCTTAGGCGCTGGTTTCCAGCATCAGGCAAATAATGGCAATGGACAACATCCCAGCCAGAACAATCAACACAATAATCAAGGTGGCTTCCAAAGCAACCCCAAGCAGCTGAACAACGGTCAGTATCATTAGTATTTGAGTTCGAAATCATACTGCTTGGAAGGTTTGCAGAAAAGATCGTATCCACCAAGAAGGAAATAAGTCGGCCCAAAGCATTGCTTGTTTACGGCCATATTATATTCAGAGTCACCGGCTCAGTTACTTTTGTATTTTTTTCCTTTCACATTTTGAAGTCATTTATATTTTAATAAAGCCGACTTAACCGAAATTCGGAGTTCTTGTCGTTTCAACCGTAAACTCGGCTTGAGTCTTTATTTATTGGGCACATGGGGGCTTCAACTCATCTAGTTTAGCTTTCTCACCTTTGTGAGCCCGGAAAATTGCCACAAAAATATTGGGCATTTGGGGGTTTGCAACTCACCGAGTTCAGCTTTCTCACCATCTTGACCCAGCAAAACAAAAACGCCATATGTGGTTAAACCTGCATGTATGCTTGATTCGACTCCGATCAGGTGACCCCATATACTCTTAGAAGTCAATCCTGGACGTGATGCAGAATCGTTTCTCATCGATGTGTGGAGTAATAGTATTGGATGCAGAATTGTTTTGGTCTACTAATCTTGGACGTGATGCCTATACAATGATCATTGCCTTGGATATCATCGTGATTATTTGATCTTTTTATCAATTACCCAACAATAATTGGTTTACCTGCCGTGTGCTATACTCATGAGAGAAGCCACTAGTGAAACCTACGACCCCCAGGCCTATCTTTTAACACATTGCTTTCTGATCTATCTTTTTCCACATTTTCTTTGTGATCTACTATTCCAAAAAAACCAAAAATACCTTTATGCACTTTTTATTTTCTTATTTTATTTTGTGTTCTTATGCGATCTATTTATCCAATCTCATAAAAACCGATCTATCTTTTACCATGGAGAGAATGACAACCTCTCTTACGTGTCGGGTTGCAAGTATTTGTTCTTTGTGTGCAGGTACCATTTACATAGTGTTGCTTGGTTCTCTTACTGGTTTGATAACCTTGGTTTCATAAATGAGTAAAATACTTACAATAGATGTGCTGCATCATCCCTTCCTCTTTGGGGAAATACCGATGTAGTCTCAAGCCACGTCAGGTATCCTCATAAATGAGGTTCACGCCACTGTTGTCGTCCCTTAGTACTTTATGGAGTCTGAAGCCATCAAAAATAGGATTGAGAACCAGGGTGGTGGGTGTTCACTCGAGGCAGATTCGTGGTTGATATTCCTCATCAAAGGTGATGGGTGTGTTCGTGCACGAATTCCTCGTTGCCACTTGGTGTATTTGGTCGAGTTCTTGAAGATCTCTTTTCCTCTGATTATTTGAGGGAAACGTCTCATAGATCGTTAGGATCTCGGTGTTGTTATTCGGTGGCGTGGGTGATCGTCTGCTTGAAAATGGGATCCCATGGTTGGTCTCTCTGCTCTTTGCGACTTGCCTGACGACCCAGCAAGCATGCATGTTGTGCGTTGGGTTCGTGTTCAACAGGACAGAGTGTATAGGGCACGAGTTATCCAATAAGTCATCCAGGATAGTTGTAGATCCTATGAGTGGTTTGTTCTTTTTGTCGGCGGGCTCATTCTCGGTCGTACATCATGAGGGTACATGCTTCCGTCGAGTTCTTCTAGGGTCCTCGGCATAGATTGACTCCGTGCGCATCTGTTGAACATGCCAGGTATTTTCCATGGTGCAGTATTTTTTCCCAGGTCCGCCAACTCGATGAAGTTTTGGATGAGGCGACAGGCGAGGGCGTTCAGAACTCCTTCATCTTGGCAATTATATCGGAAGGTTGATATAATGTTCTGGTCGCTGCATTCTGCCATCCTGCCTTTCACAAGGAGGAATCTAGCCCAGAAGTGATGGACCGTTTCTCTTGGCTACTGTTTGACGTACATTAGGTCCCATACGTCAGGTATTCCCAAATTACTTCGAGATTACTTTATGTGGGGGTGAGTGGGGACAAACTTTGCGTCCTTCCGGGGTGCGAGCTCGAAGCATTGACGATTGCGTCTTGTTTCATAGTCGAATCTGGCGCCGCGGGTTCTAGGTCCAGGTTATCAGCCGGATACTGTCGTACTGACTCCGGGTCATGCGTCGTGTTGGGGCTTAACCCCGAGCACCTTCCAGGGGAAGGTCCGGATTCATAACTTGGAGATTGATCCTAGTGATCGAAAATCCATACATAGACCATCCTTAGCCCCGGTGGGTGCGAGGGCGAACCATCAGTCGAGTGCTCGATGGTTGCGACCAAGTGTGTGATAGGCGGGATACTAATTTCCGTGTCATCGGCTTAAGCCCGACCCGATCATAGATCGAGAGATGGCTGTTGGCGATCCCGATGGCCTGGATCCGATGAAGCAGCTCGTTTAATGACGAGAGGTCGGAGGAATCCATGCTCCGGGAGTGAGTAGGGTCGATCCGCAGTGCTACGGCATCGGGGGTGTTAAAAACCGCGCCCTGGCAGTGTTCTCTGAGATCGACCTGAGCACCTCGATTGGATCAGACTTTAAGGCCGGACCCTGTGTCGGTGTCAAAACCAGCGGATCTCGAGTAGGGGGTCCCGAGCTGTGAGACTAGGATCAATGGTAACAAGGGATGAAGGAGACGATGTTTACCTAGGTTCGGGCCCTCCTATGGAGGTAAAACCCTATGTCCCGCTCGATTATATTGATGGTATAAAGGTTACAGAGTTGGTCTACCTTGAGATCAGATAGCTAAAACTCTATATGAGTTTTTCTTCCTTACAATCTTAAACCCTCTTGTTTTATATAGACACCAGGGGGTACCTTGGGTTTACATATGGTAGCTCTCTTGCCGGGGATGGAGATGTCGATTTCTTCATCTTGACTTGGAGTGCACGACGTGCCTTCGAGACTTCCTTCCCGAACACAGGGTCTCGGTGTATCTGGCCCCTCCCGCGACAGTCAGAATGTGGCCCACCATGCCGGCCTATAGGGAGACAAGCCAGCGCCCTGAGGACCCCTTAGTCCAGGACTCCCTTGGTAGCCCTGGAACTAGCCGCCAACACCAAGGGTCTCAGCTTTGGCACGCTCATGTGATCAGAGTATTCGGCTTGCGGGGTGAGTTCCTCCTCCCATTAATGATCGGCTGAGATTAATCCGGCTTTTGATGACACATAATGTTTCCAATCATACGATCATCCGGACACCATGAATTGCTTAGTCTTGAAGGCCAAACGTCAAGGTGTAAATAGTGTTTTCTGACAACCTTTCTAACGAAGGGTCGTGGCCTACCACGACAGCTGAACCAGTTATGAAAACTCGATTCACAGTTCGGGACCGTTTTTTCATTGGCACAACTCATCAATGCTTAAATCGTGCTCCGTTTCACATGGGATATGATTAACATCTCAACTTACTTTACGCGCGTATAACGGCACGCGTGTCTTGTGAAGCAGAGAAATTTGTGGTGTAATAAGGGAGGCTAATTGGCATCATGCCTCATAAAAAGGGGAAAACCCCAAGGCTTATTCACACTTCCCATTCGCATCCTCTGCTTCCTCAATCTCCCCTAGTTTTCAGAGCCCAGCTCCAGTTCTTCCTTGACTTCTCCTCCGAGCTTAGCCATGACGGGTTCAGGCTCCAATGGCAAGTGGGAGGCCTCCATGGTCACCGACCAGGACATCCGGGACCTAAAGCTTGTCAGATACCTCCCCGCCAACGTCTTCCATGGTGCCGCAGAGGCTAGCCAGGTGGTCCCCACCCCAAGCCAGGTGAGAGGGTGGTGATCCCCCATTTCATCCGGGGACAGAGCTTCCCTCTTCACCCCTTCGTCAGGGGCCTCTTTTCTTCTATGAGTTGGACTTCCATGACCTACGCCCAAACTCATTCATGCATATTTCGGCTTTCATTATTGTGTGTGAAGCCTTCCTGCGGGTCAAGCCACACTTCGGCCTATGGCTCAAGGTCTTCAACGTCAAGCCGAAGACCGTTGTAGGCAAGCATGTGGACTACGACGGGGCGGTAATCATCAAGCTCCCCTGCGTCGGATGGCCGACTAGCACCTTCATCGACACCATCAAGATCTGGCAGAAGGAGTGGCTCTACATCACCAAACCAAGGGAAGAGGATCAGGTTGCTCTAGCCGAGTTAAAATCCGGACCCCCACGAGATTGACCTCATGGCTCAGGAAAGGTCTTGACTGGGGGTCGGATGTAGAGGTGGAATTGCTGTAGAAGCGCATCTCTTCGATGATCAAGGCCAAGATCGAATTGGTTCGCCATCTCCTTCCCTGCCAGCACCAGGACTCCCCCATGTGGGCTTATCAGCTCGAGGATGGGCCTACCATGCAACAACTCATCTGCACTACTCCTGAGAAACTGTAGAAGGCATTGTTCAAGCCTCAGAAGAGCTCGCCAGGTGAGAAGGAGGATTCGGGCCTAAGCGCCGAGAATCCTCCTACCCAGGTACGATATAATTTCAATCAACTGGCTCTATTTTTTGACAAAAGGACTAAACGCCTTTCCCCTCATCTTTGCAGAAATGGTTGAGCAAAACCACAAGAATTAACTGCCCAGCACCGCAGCCGGAAGACCCATGTCAGAATTGTTGGCGGAGATGCTTGTCATGGCGCTGTACACGGCGCCACAGAAGAAGGAGAAGAATAAGAAGAAGGCCAGAGAAGGTCTCCACATAAGGGACCATCCGGACGCTATGTCCGAGGAAACCCACACCTCCTCCACCCATGAGGAAGAGCACAAGAACAAGGGGGAAGGCGATTTCTCCCTCACAAGAAAGAGGGCGGCGGCGCTAGACGCGACGGAGGATGTACCTCCTCCAGCCCCAAAGAGGGCATGTCGGCCGAGGTTGATCCTGGCCGATGATAGCTCGGACTGTGACGCCAAGTCGGAGGACTTTGAGAGGGTTCCCCAAAGGAACCTAAGGGTCAAGCCCCCAGCTCGGAGGTATGAATCCGAAGACTCCCTGAGTTACTTATACAATGTTTTTAATGTTTTAAATGCAAGAACGCCTTTTTGATATGAAGCCCCCCACACATCCTCCCCACCGACCAAATATCGGATGGAGAGTCTCCATCACAGAGTTGGTAGAGAGTGGGACTACATCGCACCCCATACCTCTAGCAGCCGCGAAGGATGCCGCAGAGGTGTCATCCCGCCAAGATCCTTTGGAGCCAAACACAGGCGGCAAGGGCGACGATGTCATGGCCGAGGTTAATACCTCGGCCACCGAAGACTGGGGGGAGGAGCCATTCCCGACCACTGAGGAGGAAGGACAAAAGGACATCCAGTCCCCTCTGAGGTTATCTCCAGGGTGCACTGTGCCTCCGAAGCTACCGTCTCAAACCCCGGCCAGAGATCGGGTTAACCGGTCAGCACTGGCGCGACCGATGACTGGGTGGCCAATCATGGAGGAGGCTCTATCGAGCGCCTCCATCTCCAAGGATCACCGCACTCTTATGGGTGCGGTTTTGCAAGGCATTCAGTCCATTGACAGCGGACTGAAAGAGGCCTTCAATGGTCTCTTGACGGGCTTCGAGGTGAGCCACGTAATACCTTTTTCCTAAAATTTTAATTTTATTAGGTTTGTGCTATCATTATATATAGCAGCCCCCGAGCCTTGGGTGAGTTTAGGGAAAACTCACCCGGGGTCAAATACCCAGTAGTAACTGACGATGCATAGAACATAATTCGTCCCATACTGTACTAAGAGACCTTAAAAGGACCGAGCATAGGGTCGTGTTCTTGATTGTTCGGGGTTTGAACGCACATAGTATGATATATGTTTATTGTTTGTAGGCCTCGTCATCGGCGGCGACCGTTAATGCCGTGGAGCTTGCCGAACTAAATCGGAATCTCAAGAGCTCCGAAGAAGAGCTCGACACCGTGAACAAGAGGTTTGAAGAGGCGCAAGGTAAGCCGAATTGTAATATTCGGGTTTTAATGATCCACATTGGTGACCTAGTGTAATTATATGTTTATTCCATACACAACTTCGGCCAAGGAGGTCGAGAAGCTCAAGGACGAGCTTAAAAAGATGAAGCAAGTGGCCGCGAATGAGAAGGTAGCAACCGAACAAGCATCAGCCGTGCTTTCCTCGTTGAAAACCGCGAGTGCTAAGCATGAAGCCCGGGTGGAGGAGGTGCAAGAGGAGCTCAAGGATGCCATCACGAAGTGTGAGGGCCTTGAGCAGAAAGGCAAGGAACAAGCCACAGAGCTATCCACACTGAAATGCGAGCTCCAAAAGGAGCGGGTGGATAGGCGGTCCTTTGAAGAACAAGTCCGCCAAGTCAAAGCTATCACAGACGGTAAGTCGTATTTACTACAGTGCGCCTTTGGTGATAGCAGGTTCGTATTTCTCACCCAGATGTGACGTTCCTCGGGCGCCTGTTTGGACCTCCAAAAGAGCGTAGCGGACGCGAACCAATTCTATGCTTCGCGAGAAGAAGGCGATGAGGCTCGACTCTTTTGGTCACAATTTGAAGCCCCCAAGTGCTCTCCTCTTCTCATCGAGCAGATGAAGCAGCTGATGGAGCTACACATGATGGCGGAGCTGGCCATGAAGGATCTCTGCATCCGGCTATGGCCTGACGAGCCGTTATCGAGCAGCTACTTTGGTCTGGTGCATTGGCTGAGCGATGCTGCACCACGGATTGCATCGAGGGAGCTCGGATGGCCTTTGCAAGGACCATGATGCACTGGCCAAAGCTCAACCTGATCGAGATGGCCACCGCACCTCCTCCCCCCTAGAAAGGAGTATAGGCATCCCGAGTGATACTTCTCCGAAGTGATGGAGGGTGCTCGGGAATAGAGGCCCAATGCTCCAAAGAAGATTTTTATGAATGAGCACATTGTAATATGTCCGAAGACTGTTTGACGCTTCATGATGATGTTGCATGGTTTATCATGTCTTTTAAGTTTTGCATTCGTTGTGACTCCCAAGTAGGCGTTTAATCTGAAAGTTGCGAGTTGTTGGCTTTAGCCCCCATGTAGATACTACGCAGGGTATCTCTGCCTCCGCACTGTGACCCTTAGCTGTGTGAAGGCGGTAGTGTGAAGGGGACAAGGCAATCAAACTATGGTGCTTTATCACTTTCACTTAGTCATAGGAGCGTGAAAAAGGAACGCGGGGGCTGATGACTAGCCCCCTGTGGTTTGTGATGTTTGGATGAACCACGGCTAAAGCTAACATCACATGGTTTGTACAAGTACAAAACCCGTCGTATGACACGGAATAACCTCTAACGAAGTTTTAGTATGACATTTATGCTCGGATTTGCAGACCGGTTCTCGCTTACTATGACGGTCAGTTTTCGGCTTTCTCCCCTGAGGTGCTTGACCAGGCTAGCTGGAAACAAAATCGCAGTAGTTCTCCCTTTGCCCTTTTAGACGAACGAGCGGAACGTAAGAGGGCAAACACAGGAGTGGGGCAACCCAACTATTGACCCAAGACATAGTTCGGAACCAATACAGATAAAGCGACATCCGAGAAGCCAAATGCATGATCGATTGTGACGGTGTGATGCATAAGGCGGTATTTAAACTCAAGCCCCCAGTCTATTAGCTGGTTGCATCGTGATGTGTACCGAACAGTTTCACAAGGAGCATTGGTGAGGGAAGAAACAGACTACGTATCATAAAATACGACAACGTGACCATGCATAATGATCTTTTATTTGCTCAATGATTCTTATAACTCAAATTGCCGAAGCAACTGTTTACAGGTATTTGAAGTTGAAAATATAAAGTTTACAAGAGGGGTTGTACCAGGGGTCTTCGATGGGTGGCCTGACATCCTCGATGTGCCATGTCGCCTGTTCGTTCTTGTGCCTCCTAGGGAGTTGTGTTCCTTTGGGGGTAATTTGTGTCGATGAGAAGGCATTGGAAAGAAGGTCTTGAGAAGTCTCCAAAGTATGGATGAGCTTTACGTTGTAGCAGGTCCTTGATGGTACCTGAAGTTTTTCCGAAGACATGTACTGGCAGTAGTTCGGTCCAGCCGAACACTTTGCTTTTGATAGTTGTTACCCATTGCTGCCCATGGGATCTTGAGTGCAAAGTTGTGTATTCTCGGCACGTGTTTGACGGGTATTAGGGCTGTGCAATGGGGAGCGTGTCCCTATTTCTAGGGTGAAGAAGGTTCTGGGAGTTCGGACTTAAACCGAGCTCATTTGTAAACCTTACGTGCCTTTATGGCAGATTTCGGTGTTTGCCGATCATCATTGCAATGAAATTTGGCCGCCAGGGCCAATGCATGTTCCTCAGTTCTGAGGGAACGCTCTGTGTTGATGTTGACAGTAATGACCCCCTTGGGTCTAGGCATTTTGATATTGAGGTATGCGTAGTGTGGGACGACGTTAAAGCGAGCGAACATTGTACGGCCTAGCAGGGCGTGATAACCGTTAGGGAATGGTACAATATCAAAGATCAAGTCCTTGCTATGGAAGTTATCGGGCGATCCGAACACTACTTCCAGGCTCGCCAAGCCCGTGCACCGGGCCTCGACGCTTGGGATCATTCCTTTAAAGTTAGTTGTCATGGGAACGAGCCTGACAGTAGAAGGTAGGGGTACGAAGGGAGAGGGCAGAGTCCTAGCTACGGCGAGGGTGTACACACGGATGTATGAGTTCAGGCCCCTCTCGTGGAGGTAACAACACTACGTCTTAGTGCTCAGGAGCTTATGTCATGTGGGATGTTAAGATTACAGTGGTTGCGAACCCTTGTGCCAGAGGGGAGGGGTGGCTTATATAGAGTTCGCTGCCCCTCATATGTGCACGACATCTAAGGGTCCGATCGTGGGTTTAAAGTCTGGCGTTACTGGTAACGTACATAATAAATGCTACTAATGACGAAGGACTAACTACTGCCCGTTGGCCTCCTGATAGCGGCTCCTGGTCTTCCAGTGTCGACTGGGAATGAGGTCTACCGAGTGACAGGCGACTGTCGAGTGAAGGAAGAAGACTCCGACTGGATTGAATGTCGAGTGACTTGAACGTCACATGGAATCCAGTCGGAAGCTTATGCTTGATCTTCAAGTCCTCCAATGTAGTGTCCTTAGAACAGATATGTAGGCCTTGCCTAGGACCCTACCCTAGGTACATATCCTCATCATTATCCCCTGAATGGATCGGGGTTCGAGTGGTGAAATGTAGGTATCAATGCCAATCTTGAATTAAGGCATCAAATCTTCCGAATGATACTCGGGGATTCGACGAAACTTGCGTCGATTGAACTGTGAGTATTGATGTCAATTCAGGATCAGCACGCCAAATCTTCAAAATGATATTCGGGCCTTCATCGAAACTTGTGTCGATTGAACTCTTCGCCATTCGCCCAGATCCATTTAGCCTTGAAAGTGTCCGAGTAAATGTTCAATGCCTATTTTGCTCTGAGTGAACTGAAAGCATCTTTGAAGGTGACGGGTAGGTCTGTCAGACTCGGATTTCGCGGGATACGAAAATTTGGGAAGCACACACACGTGCGATGATGACACCACGATCAGGGCAAGTGGGGGCATGACGCCTCAATCTCCGTGTTGGTCATTTCACCATGTACCGGACGCAGACTGCGGCTGGCATGCACGGTGATCTCGCGGGTCCACCAGTCAGTGAGGCACTCGGTGGGATATAAATCTCGAAGCGTTGTGGTTTGCACAGTACTTTTCCTCAAACTTCCTCTCTTCCTCCGCCTCCCCTGTCTCCAGCACCTCATCTTGTTGTTCTCCGACGAGAGCTGTCGCCGTGATGACGAAGGGCGCCACGGAGAAGCTGGAGCGCGCCAAGAAGGGAGCGTCGAAGAACAAGGGCAAAAAGCCCTTGACATCTCGGTTCATCGTGCCGATGGGATGGATGCAGGGGGACTTTCTCCCCTCTGTAGTCACTCGTGAGGACATGGAGGGCCTTGTCGCTGATGGGCTCATGGTGGATGGCGCTTGGAGGCTGCCGGAGGGAGAGCGCGAGCCAGAGCCGCGCGACGGGGAGCGGGTCCTCCTCTCCCACGTTGAAAGAGGTTTTTCCATGCCTCCGCACCCATTCATGAGGGGTTTTCTGAACTTTTTCGGAGCTCAACTCCACCACTTCCCACCGAATGCGATTTCCTATCTGTCTGCCTTTATCACTTTGTGCGAGTGTTTTCTGGGCTGTTCTCCTCATTGGGTGCTATTCAAGCACATCTTTACGATCAGATCCCAGACTGTGAATAAAGCCCTCCCTGCTGACGGGAAGACTCATGTGCTTCAGTTGTGTGGGGGTTTAGGACTTCAGAAAAGAGCCCGTAGTTCTTTCCCTACCATGACTTTTCCCGAGTTTGTTAAAGGATGGCAGTCGACTTGGTTCTACTGCAAAGACGTAGCATTGCCCAACATGTCGACTGGCCTTCCCCCGTATACAACTGATCGTCGAGCTATCCCCAAGTCTCTGAGGGTGACCTAAGAGGAACATGTCCAAGTGGGAATCTTGGTTGAAGCTATGGTGCAACTGATTCGGGGTGGAGTGACTGACATGGATCTGTTGGAAACATTTCTTAGTCGACGTATTCAGCCGCTCCAAGCCAGAGATCACACCATGTGGCACTACACGGGACCTAAGGACTCGACCAGGGCGCACCCAGAAGAGGTTCCGCAAAAAACTGTCGAGCAGTGGCTTCAAAGCATCACTGGAGCATGCGACAACCCTTTGGGAGCCAAGAGGATCCGGCCCTACTCAGCCGAAAACCCGTCGAAGAATCTGGTGAGTTGTGCGGTGTCGAATGATGTACTTGTATCGTCGAGTGATATATTGACTTATGAACTGACTTCTTTGCTCGAATCATGCAGAAGTGGACGCACATGCACTCGCCCGTTCCTAACGGGAACCAAGTTGAAGATGGTGTTGTGAGTGAAGGCAACAGCGTTGACGACGACGGTTCAGAAGACTCTGAGAACGAGTACGAAAACGAGCCAGAAGTCGAGTCACCTCCTCGCTCTGAACGCCGCTCCAAGGCTCACCAAAATCATGTAGCTGCTGAGGACAGGGCTCCAGGCCCAAGCGAGAAGAACCCGAAGCGGAGCCGCCCCTCGACTGTCGAGTCGAGCGAACGATCAGCGAAGCAACCCAAAGTGACTATGGCCAAACCTCCCAAAGCCATGCCTCGCATGAAGATGGCCATGCCTGCTGTATCCACGTGAGTGTTTACTTTTGAATTCTTGTTGTCGACTGTGATTTGAAATCGTTGTTGTCTGAATGTTATTCGATCCCTCAGAGCTGCTACCTCAGTGACGTTACCTCAACATGATGGAGGGGATGCCATGGATGTAGACACTACCGAAACATCCACTTCTCATAGAGGTAATCCACTCTACAGTTCCGCTTATTGAATATGATTTGTCGAATGTCGAAGTTAATTCTATCGATTGACTGTTGTAGAAATCATCCAGCTAGAAGACGACGAAGAATACCCTGGGGGTACGGGCGGTGGCGGCGAGACCTTGAGCATCCCGTGCATACACACTCGATGAGCTTCCTCTACGCAGATGCCTCAGCGGTCGACCGTGGAGTCTTCCCTTAGGATGAGTGACTCGACGCGGATCAGAGCTGACCATACAGTGCCTCTGGCGAGCGCCCCTCCAGCTGTTTCTACCATTGTGACGCCGACTCCAACCGGACCTACCCAGACTACCTCGACTGCTCCCATCATCATGCCACTCGCACTGATGACGACTTTTCCTCTGCATCGCGTTCCGGAAGACCAGACCGGAGCTGCAAAGGAGGCCATGATCCAAGCGAAGCAGATGATGTTGCGCACGAAGGAGCCATATGAGGCCAGCAAGTTGGCTTACGATGCCAGCACAATGCTTCGCACGAATGTCCGAGTAAGTTCGATTGTAAGTACATTTCCGATTGAATTCATGTCTTTTCTTGACCGCACACCCACTGGGTGTTTACTTTCCATCCTGTAGAGTGTTTTGAAATTTCCCCACTCAAATAGATCGGGTCTTAATCGAGTAGGTTTTGGATCAGTGGGGGCACTCTGAGTACACCCACTGGGCGTAGTCCCCGAGACCGCTGTCGAGTGCTTGCCTCAGCAGGGGTCTTAGAGTCCGTCGTATGCTTGATACGTTTGCTCTTGGTCGCACCACTCCGCAGCTACGTTGTAGGTTTCATTGATATGGTTGATAAACCATGATATGACGCTACATAAGGATATATTGCACTTCACAAAGTGGGGAGGGGCGTGTCACTCGACGGATTGAGTGACGGATATTCCAATGATGGATGTTTTCTGCCACTTGACTGATCGAGAATTAGCAGATCCAGTGGGAGCACGCTAAGTGCACCCATTGGGTGTAGTCCCCGAGATCGCTGTCAAGTGCTTGCACCGGCAGGGGTCTTAGAGTTTGTTGTATGCGGGATACATTTTTCCTTTGATCACACCACTCCGAAGCTACATTGTAGGTTTCATGGATATCATTGATAAACCATGATATGACGCTAAATAAGGATAGATTGAACTTCACAGAGTAGGGAGGCACGTCACTCGACGGGTCGAGTGAGGAATGAATGTTCTGGTAGGGCTGACCTTGTCGAATGTTTCAGTAACCAGTGGGGGCACACTAAGTGCACCCACTGGGTGTAGTCCCCGAGGCTACTGCTAATCGCACACGATAAGCAGTAGTCTTGAAAACTTGAAATCAGGATTTCCATCGTACGCGTAGTACTGGAGGCACTCGACATGTCGAGTGCATATTTTTTTGGACGAGTTATTCGACAGGTCGAGTGTTAACCGTCTCAGTGGGGGCACTCTGAGTGCACCCACTGGGTGTAGTCCCCGAGACCACTGTCGAGTGCTTGCACAGGCAGGGGTCTTGATAGAGACTGTTTTGAATTTGTTTACGACACGCGGAGTACCAGAGCCACTCGGCATGTCAAGTGGACTTTTGCTTGAATTCTTCTTCCCCTGGACACGGGCTTCATGGACAGGCATTCGACGGTATTCCAGGGTAGTGGGGCAGGGCGACGTGCGCTGCCCAATCGACCGTTTTCAGTCTTTTGCATTTCCGTGCTGGAATTTTTGTCGATTGAATTTCTTTCTATGTTGATTTCACAGGGCTTGTCAACTTGGAACCCAGTACAAGGATCTTGAGGATGAAAGGAACCAGTTGCGCGTGGACTTGGATACCTACAATAATGCTTTGGAGCGGGTGCGCGCCAAGCTGAAAACTCTGGGAGGTAACTTTCTTCGACTTACTGCATTCTCATCTTCACTTTCCATGCTTTGAACCGAGTGCTTTCACTCGAACAGCCGTACGCAATGAAAACTGTCGACTCCAAGCACGACTCAACAATGTTGTTTCTTTAGATTCCATGAAGAAGGCGCTGGAGGACAAGGACAAACCGCTCACCGACGCTCAGTGTGTGGTGAAGGAGAAAACCGAAGCTTCCAAGAAGAGGCTGGCTACCATGAAGAGGATGGAGAAAGAAAACTCGAAGCTGAAGCAAGAGCGTGTGGACCTCATCAAAAAGACTGAGCAATTAACCAAGAAGAGCAACAGCCTAGAGAGGCATCGGGAGAGTTCTCGAGGAAGATGTATATTCTGCTCGACGGTGAGTTTTTCTGTCGACTAAACTTTATGGAACCCTTGACGACTATATTTCACCGGTCCTTATCCCATTCTCTCATTCTTCTTTCCCAGAATTCTGCCAAGACTTTGAGAAAGAGACTGAGGAGATCGAGCCCAACCTAGATCCCACCAAGTCACCTGTTGGGGACGCGGTGGCCATGAACATCCTCAGGCTCAACTTTAGGCTTCAGGGTGTCCAAGTATATGTCCTTAGGCTGAAAACTGCAATGGAGAGGATTGACAAGGAGTTGTGGCCTGAGGACAGTCTTCAGCTTGACCTCACATCTATGATGACACGTCTAAACGACCTCCTCAGTCGAGTGCAAGCCTAGAAGAAATCTGAAGCTCGCTGTGGTGCTGACGTGGCGCTCTCCCTTGTGAGGGTTCATTGCAAGGAAGTGCGGGAAGACAAGCTGAAGGAGCTCCGAGTGGTTAACACAACGAAGCTCCAGTTTGAAGATTTTATGGAGACCTTCATTGACGCAGCCACCAGGATTGCGGACGACATTGACTTGGACACTTTCGTCGAGCCAACAAGCCCATCTGGCGCTTAAAAACTTGATCTTTGGAAGAAAACTTTTTTTCGCCTCGGTATGCCGAGTGGAACTGTATCCCTTAAAATTTCATTCAGGCCTTAGGTCTGAGCACATTTGCTTTCTCCGTGAAACATTTATCTGCGATTTAACCTTTGGATTTTATCCGTATTTGGCTTTCAATTGTTTGTTCGACTGAGTTTGTGTTTAGGCTTAGGCGAAAACATGTTCGCAGCTAAGCTCCCGAGTGTGAGGATTGCTCAACACTCGGAATAGTTTTGACCCTAGGCAAAGATTTATTCGTGGCTAGGGAGTCGAGTGGATGTATTACAGTCCACTCGGTGGGGTGTTTAACTTGGGCAAAAACATGGTCGCAGCTAAGCCCCTGAGTGTGAGGATTGTTCAACACTCGGACTATTTTTGACCTTAAGCGAAGACTGATTCGCGAGAAGGCCGTCCCGTGAATGGAATACAATCCACCCGACGGGGTTTTAAACTTAGGCGAAAGCATGTTCGTAGCTAAGCCCCTGAGTGTGAGGATTGCTCACCACTCGGAATATTTTTGAACCTAAGCGAAGACAGATTTGCAAATAGGTCGTCGAGTGAATGGACTGCTATCCACCCGATAGGGTTTTTATCTTAGGCGAAAGCATGTTCGCAGCTAAGCCCCCGAGTGTGAGGATTGCTCACCACTCGGAGTATTCCCAAGAGTGAAACTGTATGATCAGAATCGACAAAATATATTGCAGAAATTTGAATTGCATAGATGAATTATTCTCATTACATGAGAAGATTCTTCTGTCTCTAAGTATAAAAACGTCGGAGCAGATCTGCATTCCAGGCTCGTGGCTCGTCTAACCGCTTCATGAGATTGTACAGATGATAAGCTCTGTTGTTCAGCACTTTAGTGATGATGAAAGGACCTTCCCATGCACGAGCAAGCTTGTGAGGTTGGTGTGGATTCACTCGGAGCACCAAGTCTCCCTCATGAAACGATTGATTCTTGACGTTCTTCGCATGGAAGCTCCACATATCCTGCTGATAGGCAGTAGTCCAGATCAAAGCCATCTCTCGTTCTTCCTCCAGGAGATCAACACCATCCCGCCTAGCCTGTTCAGCTTCAGACTCAGAATAAAGTTCCACTCGAGGAGAATTGTGAAACAAGTCACTCGGCAAGACAGCTTCAGAACCGTAGACTAGGAAAAAAGGAGTCCGTCCAGTCGACCGATTTGGCATAGTTCTCAGGCCCCATAACACAGACGGCAGCTTAGTTACCCAGGCACCAGTGGCATGATCCAGGTCGCGCATGAGACGAGGTTTCAGACCTTGCAAGATGAGGCCATTAGCTCGCTCGACTTGCTCACTGGTCTGCGGGTGAGCAACACATGCATAATCCACCCAAGTGCCCTCAGATGTGCAGAAGTTTCTGAATTCTTCCGAGTCAAAATTGGTGCCGTTATCCGGGATAATGTTGTGAGGAACGCCATAGCAGAAAATTGTCTCTCTCGTGAATGTAACTGCCGTACGGGAGTTCAATTTCTTGATGGGCTTGGCTTCTATCCACTTGGTAAACTTGTCGACTTCAACCAGTAAATGAGTGAAACCACCTTTTCCGGTCTGAAAGGGACCCACCATGTCGAGTCCCCAAACAGCAAACGGCCAGGCAAGGGGAATTGTCTTCAGAGCAGAGCCCGGCTTGTGTGACAAGTTTGCATAGAACTGGCATGCATCACAATGATCAATGATGTCTTTAGCTATCTCATTAGCCCGTGGCCACAAGAAACCAACTCTGTATGCTTTGGTGACAACCAGTCATGAGGACGCATGATGGCCACAAGTTCCCGAGTGGATCTCATCCAGAATCAGTCGACCTTCCTCGGGGGAAATGCAGCGCTGTATAACGCCAGTCGCACTCTCTCTGAACAGCTGATCTCCCATCACAGTAAAAGCCTTGGACCTGTGCACAATCTATCCAGCCTCTGTTTCGTCTTCAGGAACCTCTTGTCTGAGGATATAGGCAATGTAAGGCACAGTCCAATCGGGAGTGACAACCAGAATCTCCATGACCAGATCAATCACTACAGGGACATCGACTTTTGTCGGGTCAGTGGAACTCAAAGCTTGTGGGGGCTCTTCGGTGAAACGATCTTCTTGTATCGAAGGAGTGTGCAGGTGCTCTAAGAACACATCACTGGGGACAGGCCGTCGAGTGGACCCAATCTTTGCTAGTTCGTTAGCTGCCTGATTTTTCAGTCGGGGAACATGATGGAGTTCCAGGCCTTCGAATTTCTTCTCCAACTTTCTAACAACATTACAATACCCAGTCATAGCGGTGTTTTGAACATCCCACTCTTTAATCACTTGATTCACCACCAAATCTGAGTCGACATAAACCATCAGGCGCTTGACGCCGAGTGAGATAGCAATGCGCAACCCATACAGAAGCGCTTCATACTCTGCCTCATTGTTTGAGGAATCAGAATTTGCAAGACATAACTGAGCTTGTCGCCCTTTGGGGATATCAAAACCATACCAGGACCGGACCCATTCAATATCTTAGAGCCGTCGAAGAACATGGTCCAGTGCGCCGAGTGAATCTGGATTGGCTGTTGTTGTGCAATCCTCTCGGCCATAAAATCTGCCAATGCATGGGACTTGATTGCTTTCTTGGCTTTGAATCTGATGTAAAAGTGTCCAAGCTCGATTGCCCATTTAGCCACTCGACCTGATGAGTCTCGATTATTGAAAATCTCGGACAGAGGAGCATCACTGACGACTGAAATCGAGTGGTCTTGGAAATAATGCGCCACCTTCTTTATTGACAGGTAAATACCATAAACCAGCTTCTTATGGTGTGGATATCTTTGTTTTGAGGGGGACAATACTTCCGAGACATAATAAACTGGCCGCTGGACTTTATAAGCTTTACCCTCCTCTTCCCGCTTGACAGTTAGCACTATACTGACGACCTAATTTGTGACAGCGATGTACAAGAGCAAGGGCTCTTTGCTGCAAGGAGCGGCAAGCACCGGCTGGGTGGAGAGCAGGGCTTTGACCTTAACAAAAGCCGCTTAGGCTTTGGGAGTCCACTCGAATGTGTCGGACTTGTTCCTCAATTGATACAAAGGCAGAGCCTTCTCACCAAGACGAGAAATGAATCGACTCAATGCTGCCAAGCAACCTGTGAGCTTTTGAATGTCGTGCACTCGCACGGGAGTCTTCATTCGGGTAATGGCACTGATTTTCTCAGGGTTGACATCGATCCCCCATTCAGAAATGAGAAAACCGAGTAACTTGCCGCCAGGGACGCCGAAAGTACACTTGGCCGGATTCAGCTTTATGTCGAATCTCCTTAGATTGGCGAATGTTTTGGCCAAGTCGGCCAGCAGGTAGAAACCTTTGCGGGACTTGAGCACTATATCATCCATGTACGCCGTGACAATTCGAGGGATCTGGTCGAGTAAACATTTCTGAATCATGCGCATAAAAGTTGCGCCGGCATTTTTGAGACCAAAAGGCATAGTGATGTAGCAGAAACACCCGAATGGGGTAATGAAGGGTGTCTTTATTTCATCTGGGCCATACAGACGGATCTGATGGTACCCAAAGTAAGCATCTAGAAACGCTAAACGCTCGCACCCCGCAATCGAGTCAACAATCTGATCTATGCGGGGGAGCAGGAAATGATCCTTTGGGCATACCCGATTGAGATGTTTGAAGTCAATGCACATACTCAACGACTTATCTTTCTTTGGCACCAACACAACATTCGAGAGCCACTCGGAGTGGTAAATCTCCCGAATGAACTTGGCTTGCAAGAGACGGGCCGCTTCTTCGCCGATTGCTCTTGCGCTTCTCCACCGCTGAACGATGCAAATGCTCCCTGGCGGGTTTGGCTTTCGGATCCACTATCAGTCGGTGCTCAGCCAGATCCCTGGGAACCCCCGGCATGTTAGCAGGCTTCCATGTGAAGATATCCCAAATCTCACAGAGGAACTAGATGAGCTTGGCTTCCTATTTGCTGTCAAGTGTTGATGAGATATTCGTCGGGGTAGCAGTAGGATCTGTCGGATGGATGTGCACCTATTCACTTCCCCTGCCGACTGAAATGCCGACTCGGAAGCCGGCTTCTTTGCACGGAGCATGTCAACGGGGTCAGCAGTTTTCTTGTATTCTTCCAGCTCGACCATGGCCATCTAATAATCGGCAATCTTGGAGCCTTGCTGGAGGCATTCTTCGGCTCGTTGTCGATTGCCAGTGACCGTGATCATGCCCTTAGGGCCTGGCATCTTCAAATTGAGATACACGCAACATGGTCGGGCCATGAAACATGCATACGCGGGTCGACCCAAAATGGCATGGTAGGCACTCTGGAAATCCACGACTTCAAACGTCAGCTTTTCTTTTTGGAAATTTTTGTGATTCCCGAATGCCACATCCAATGCAATCTGGCCGAGTGACTTGGCCTTCTTCCCTGGGATGACCCCGTGAAATTGCATGTTGCTTTCACTCTGTCGGGACATCGGAATGCCCATCCCTTTCAGGGTATCCGCATAGAGAATGTTCAGGCCGCTGCCATCGTCCCTGAGGACCTTTCTGAGTCGAGTGCCCCCACCACCGGATCAACTACTAGAGCCTGTCGACTAGGAGTGGCCACATGAGCACGATGGTCTGTTTGGTCGAATGTGATAGCATACTAGGACCACTTGAGGTAGGTGGGGGTAGCTGGTACCGCCATGTTGACTTCTCTGTTGATGACTTTTAGACGACTCTTGCTCTCGACATCAGCAAAAATCACAAGTGTAGCAGTGACATTTCGGAATGTTTCTTTATTTTCATCCTCATCACCCTTCTCAGGAGACTTATCACTCGGCGGGTCCCCTTTGAATTGTTGGATAAGTGTCCAACACTGCCGAGTGGTGTCCTTGGGCAAAATCACATTGCCTTCCGCATCTTTCCTCATGTGAATTACACACGGATGATATCAGTCCCTGCCTGATTTTCCCCTTCTTGGGGGCATACTGTGCTTTAGCCTTGCCATTGTTTTTTGATTGGGTCACCAGTGCTGCTGCTTCTGCTTGAACCGGACCCTCAGCTTTTCGCTTCTGTTTCCGATTGTTATTGCCACCAGCCTCATTGGCGACTGTCTTTCCTTTGCCGCTACGGAGGCAGTCTTCTTCCTCGACACTGGCGTACCGAGTGGCAATTTCCATCATCTTGCCGAGTGAAATATCACCCGTGTGCCCGAACTTCAGGTACATCTCCCTGTATCTCACATCGGCCTTGAAAGCACACACAGCCTAGTATTCTGACACATTCTACACCGTATGATGCAAAGTGGACCACCGCTGAATATAATCTCTCAAAGATTCATCTGGCTTCTGGACACAATGCTATAAGTCGAACGGACCTGCAGGACGTTTGCACGTGCCCTCGAAGGTTCAGATAAACACTCGGGCAAGATCCTCCCAGCAATATATACTGGAAGGAGCCAAGCAATTCAGCCAAGCTCGAGCTGAACCATCTAGTATCAAGGACAGGTGCTTCATTGCGACATTGTCGTTGCCGCCACCAATATGTACAGCCACTCGGTAATCATCTAACCAAGTCTCTGGCTTGGACTCGCCAAAAAATTTCTGATCCCAGCCGCCAACCTGAAGTTGGGGGGAATCTCCGCAGAACGGATGGCTTTGCTGAAACACTCAGGACCAAAAATCACGGCTGAGCTACCACTCGGAAAGTCTCTGTCTTGATCTTCTATGTGGGCTCTGCCCCTGTCAATCCGTTTCTAGGTGAGGAGATCTCGAGCATCAAACTCCGCATTCCGTTCATCACCAAATGAGCACCTATCATCCGGGTGCCGGGACACGCGCGGACCGCCCTGCGGAGGAGCGGGCACTCAATGGTGGTCATCACGGTAGAACTGACTCTGACTTGCTCTTCACGAAAACCTCCGCCCCTACGGTGCAAGGGCAATCTAGGGCTGTGTGCTGACTGAACGGTCTTCGCCCAGAGTGAATTGCTGTGTATCCTATTGCACGACTAAGACACAACAGAATTCTGACGCTGTGTTGCATCCAACAAAGCTCTGATCTGCAGCAATCCTCTACCAGCCTCTGACCAGGACGGCTAAATGGAATCTGCTATCCTAGCAATAGCTGCAACATTTAGCATAGGATTTCGATATACCTCAACATCATTGCACGAGCCAGTCAGGAATAGCTGTCGCTGCCGTCAACCAGCAACAGGTGGACGCTGGCGAGCGCGCTCGTCAAGTTCTTGCTAGAGCTCTTCCAGCCGAATGCGCATGGCCTCCAAAGCCCGGGCCTCAACGATCGTACCAATGATGGGGGTATGAACAACCTCCCCCTCGCGACGCGGATGTTCACTCGACACACCACCAGCATCACGCTTGCCGTGGCCAAAGCCCGGCGGCGGGCTTTGATGAGAGCCCGCCATAAGGACCTCTGCTGCTGGATCGCAGCTCTCGCACTCGGATGGGATATCGGACAAATCGGAATCCAACTCGAACACACCGTTAAGAGACTCGGCAGGCTCGAGCGCTGCGATCTGCGAAGATGAAATTTGACGCGCCACTTCATCCTTGACCCAGTGCTGGAGTCGTGAGCGGCCAGACCGCTTGTGACTGCGGATAGCGAGGGAAGCCGGCATATAGGGAGTCGACGGCTGACACGGCAACACGTCGCAGGAACTCGCGCGGAAGTGCGCGGCTCCACAAACTGGGAGCGCCTCGACATCGAGAGGCCCTTCCTGAAGCCATGCCAAATCGTCGGCGATGAAGGTGAGCTCACCAAAATGGATCTCGTGGCCCAGAGCGAAAACACCACCGGAAGACATGTCGAAGGATGGAACAGGCAACCTCGCCGGAAGTCATTTAGATGCCTGCCCCATGGTGGGCGCCAACTTTCGTGGGAACGAGCCTGACAGTAGAAGGTAGGGGTACGAAGGGAGAGGGCAGAGTCCTAGCTATGGCGAGGGTGTACACACGGATGTATGAGTTCAGGCCCCTCTCGTGGAGGTAACGGCCCTACGTCTCAGTGCTCAGGAGCTTATGTCATGTGGGATGTTAAGATTACAGTGGTTGCAAACCCTTGTGCTAGAGGGGAGGGGCAGGTTATATAGAGTTTGCTGCCCCTCATAAGTGGCCCGCATCTAAGGGTCCGATCGTGGGTTTAAAGTCTGGCGTTACTGGTAACATACATAATAAATGCTACTAATGACGAAGGACTAACTACTGCCCATTGGGCTCCTGATGGTGGCTCCTGGTCTTCCGGTGTCGACTGGGAATGAGGTCTAGCGAGTGACACGCGACTGTCGAGTGAAGGAAGAAGACTCCGAGCGGATTGAATGTCGAGTGACTTGAACATCACATGGAATCCAGTCGGAAGCTGATGCTTGATCTTTGTGTTGTGAAGTGAACCAAGAAGTTTGTAAGGGCAAGGAGATCGCCTACTTCGTGAAGATCTATCCATTGTGAGGCTAGTCCTTCGTGGACGGAAGCCGCATGGAATAATCAAGGTTGCTTCTTCGTGGAACCCTCCGTGGGTAGAGCCCTCCTTGGACTCTCGCGACTGTTACCCTCCGTGGGCTGAAGATTCCATGAACATGGACGTACGATAGCACCACCTATCGGAACCATAGGGAAAATCATCGTGTCATCACTTGTGTTGGCATTCTTAACCTTCTCTTTACTTACATGTGCAATGTCTTTATTTTTCGCTGCCACACTCTTAGACATGCATGTGTAGGGTGTTACTTGATATGCTATGAATGCTAAAACTTGCCAAGAATTAAAATTTGGAAAAAGGCAAAACTTTTATTTGGTCAAGTAGTCTAATCACCCCCCTCTAGACCTACTTTCGATCCTACAAGTGGTATCAGATCTTTGGTCTCCATTGCATTGGTTTCACAACCTAGGAGAAGTATGGCATCTAGTGAGGGAAATTATCACCGTAGAGGTTCGTACTTTGATGGCACTAATTTTGCTAGTTGGAAGCATAAAATGAAAATGCATTTGCTTGGTCATAATCTTGCCGTTTGGGTTGTTGTTCGTGTTCGCTTGCAAGGTGAATTCTTTGCGGATGGAAAGGAACCGGATCGTGAAGCATCTGCGGATGAATTGAAGTTGTTGCAACTCAATGCTCAAGCATGTGACATACTCTTCAACTGCCTATGTCCTGAAGAATTCAACCAAATCAGTCGTCTTGAACACGCAAAAGAGATTTGGGATACTATGGTTGATATGCACGAAGGAACTGAGTCTTTGAGAGAATCCAAGTTAGATGTTCTTCAAGGTCAACTTGACAAGTTCAAGATGAAGGATGGTGAAGGAGTCGTTAAAATGTACTCTAGGCTAGCTCTAATCACCAATGAGATTGCCGGCTTAGGAAGTGAAGAAATGACTGACAAGTTCATCATCAAGAAGATAATTCGAGCTTTGGTTGAGAGATATGACACCGTGTGCACATTGATCCAAATGATGCCCAACTACAAAGATCTCAAACCAAAAGAAGTGATTGGTAGAATTGTTGCTCATGAGATGACACTCAAAGACAAGGAAGACCTTCATCACAAGCCTAGAGGTGCTTACAAAGCCACAAGTGATGCTCCCGCTATCTCAAGCGACAACCTTGTCACAAATGAAGAGATAAGCCTCATGGTCAAGAAATTCAACAAGTTCTACAAGAATAGAAGCAAAGATCGCAGCTCTAACTCAAGATATGAAGAGAAGCATTCGTCAAGTCGTGATCAAAACTGCTACAATTGTGGGAAGCCCGGACACTACTCCAATGAGTGCTCGGCTCCCTACAAACAAAGAGAAGAGTCACCAAGAAGATGAAGCTCAAGAGACGAATCACCTCGAAGAGAGAGAAGGAGTAGAGATGATCGTTATAAACGAAGACCCTGAAGAAGAAGGACAAGCACACCAAGAGATACTCAAGAAGAAAGCATCAAGCTCATGTTGGTTTATGGGTTTCCGGCTCCGACTCCGACAATCACTCCGAGAGAAGCTATCACTCCAACTCTAATTATAGTCAAGATGATGGTGTTGCCGGAATTGCACTAGTGACAACCAACTCCTGCGATATATTTGATTCACCAAATGAAGGAGGTGGAAGTTGCTTCATGGCTAAAGGCCCCAAGGTATCACACCCCGAATATCTTGATTTCAATAGTGATGAAGATGACTTGCTTTACGATGATGACTTGCTATGTGATAAAACTAGTGATGTTAATCATAATGAACTTAATATTTCTCATGTTAGTCAAGATAAGTTATTTGATGATGATAATATGAAAATAGAAGAACTAACTAAAGAACTCAACACTCTTAAGTTAGCTCATGAATCTACTCTTGAAGATCATAGAGAGCTTGTAAGAACTCATGAGAATCTATGCTTCGAGAAGCTCAATTTGGAGCAAGAACATGAATTTCTGAAAGCTATCAATGATGATCTCCGACAGAAGACTTCATCTTATATTGCCAAACGACTACACTTGTCTACATTCATGCCACAAGTCAAATCTAAGCAAACTAGTAACAAAGGAAAGAAAGGTTCTTCATCTAGTAGCAACAATAAAAATGTTAAACCCAATGATGTTGCTCCTAGAAGTTCTATTGATTCCACTAATGATGATTCTCTTATCCAAGTTGCACCTGAGCAGAAAGTGCTTTATTGAAAGGAATTATAGAGAAAGGTATCTACAAGAGTCTTGAAGGATACAAACAATTTGATGAGATTGTACGCAAGCATGGAGGATACCGGAAGAATCGCGGTGTTGGCTACTTCAACGCTAATGGAGTTGAATGGGAAGAAGGTCAATATCCCAATCCCAAGTTTGTTCCACAAAAGGAGAAGTATGAAAATACTCTTTCCAAGGGGACAAACACTCAATATGACCTTCCACCACAAGACACCAAGCTCAAGGGCAAGAACAGGCTCCAAGAGGACTTTGAATCTTATGAACATGAATCCCGAGCTTTGGTGAAGTGGGTTCCCAAGGATACTACAAGCTCAACTTCTACAAGTGCTACTTCAACACCAAGGATCCCCATCAACCTGATGTGGATTCCCAAGAACAAGAACTAGAGAGTTCTTTAGGGGTGACTCCGCCAATGAATTTCACACACATTCATTATTGGCAAGATCTATTTGCAATCAACATCAACCTTATGAAGTAGATCAAGGAGTCACAGATTGCCTCAAAGATAAGCAAGGGACAAGGTAATCAACAAATCAATGGACATCATTACATATGCTTTTCACTCCATGTCCATAGATATCCTTCTATTTTTCTCTTGTGTGTTGGGACTAACCCATGTAGGTGAGAAGAATAAGGAAACAACGAGGATGCTCCCAACTCTTGGTGATCTTCATCAACCTTGAGCATCCACCACTACCTCACCAACATGAAGTCTTCATCGACAAAACCCAAGGTTAGTTTATCCCTCTTATGGGGGGATGTCACATCAAGGGGGAGCTTTACTCTAAGACTTGAGTCAAAGCATCTCATAGTATGTGACAAACATTAAATGCTTTATGTAAAAGTGGTAACCCCACTTGTGCTTAAACGATGAGTATGACCTATGATCAAGTACTCTTACTTGTATCCTAAGTCAAATACTCATATATACATGACTTCTCATCGCCCAAGTGCTTGTTAGATGCTAGAGTATATGTGCATGTTTGCCATGATTTCATTTGACATCTTATTGTGTGAGCATGTTGGTCTGCATTTATTTTCTCATTCGAGGATATCCAATTGTTGTTATTTGGCTTTTGATTTATCTTTTTCCAATTGGATATAGAAGAATGCCTAGGACCACTTCTTTAGCTATCTATGCTTTCTCACATCATACTCTATTCATGTTGCATCACAAAATTTGAACATGTGCTTTTTGATCCCTCTTTGTGTGGAGCACTCGGAGTTCCGTATCGACAAGGACTGACCATTAAAACCTCCCAAGTGCATCTCGGTGGAACCAACACCAAACTATCGGTCTCACCGAATGCCTACGGTTGATCTGGTTTTTCAATCTCGGTACCACTGATTCCATTTTCTCGGTTACACCGAGTGTCCTTGTCAGCTGACAATTGAGGCACTCGGTGACACCAAAAACTTAGAATCGGTGTCACCAACAATGGTGGGTATATAAAGCTGGACCCTGACGCTTTGAAATTCCATCTTCAAACGTCACGCTCCAAAACCCTAAGCTGTCGCTCCGAAGATCCCTGGTTATTTCCCTTGTCTCCCCGCGCTCCTCCGCCGTTGGGAATCACCGTCGTCGATGAAATCCACTCCCTCGTCGCCGCCGTAGAGGATCAGCGCCAAGTTAGGGTACGGATTCGATCTCTATTGTGCCCCACGTCTGATTGTTGCGCATTAGATCCTTGTTATTCATGGATACACCCTTTGCACATGTTTCCATCCCCTCATATCCCTGAAATATCATGATAGATGAATTTTCTAGGGTTTTGCCATCCGCCCCATACATCTCGGTGGAACCGAAACGGAAATATCGGTCGCACTGATATGCTTTTCTGTGAGGTTGAGAACTGACTCAGCGGAACCGAGTTGCTCTTTTCGGTCTGACCGAGAAGGCTGTCAAGTTTCAGTTAGAGAGTTAGTCAGTCTCGGCCTCACCAAAATTTCTGTTTCGGCTGCACCGATATGTATTTGACAGAATGCAAAAGTCTTGAAAATTCATTGCTCAAATTTCAAAACCACCCTCATTTTGTGATGACTCATATTCTTTTTCTCTCCTATACTCTATTCACAGGGTCAGTATGTCAGGCTCAGAGGACAGTCATAATTTGGCAGAGCAGAGAGTTGATATGAGTTTTGGAACAAGCCTAGAAGCCAGTTCTTTCTCAGATCCAGGCACCCCTAGCTCTCATGGGTTGCCCAAGGCTGCCACCAGAACTAGGAAGAATCTCAACTAGGATGAAGAAGATTCAGATTTCATTCCTGAGGAGACTCTTGCTAAGAAGCAAGAAAAGGCTGCCAAGAAGTCAGCAACCGTAGCTACTTCCTCTCGAAGAGTTGTCACCAAAGTTTATGCACCTGCTTCAATCTTCAAAGCTCATGAGACTGCTAGAGCAACTATATCTATTGAGGTCCCCAAGAAAGCTATGCCTAAGAAGGCAGGGGAGAAGAAGTACAGGAAAAGGATTGTCCATGTCATGGGCAGGCCTACCTCTATGTTTGAAGATCCAGAGGAGGCTGCTGGTGCTGCTGAGGAGGAGGAGGAAGAGCATGTTGAGATAGTCCCTCCCAAGAAGAAAGCCAAGAAGCTCATGGCTGATGCTATGCCAAATACTGGGACCTCCAAGAGCACCAAGCCTTCATCTAAGAAGGCTGTTGCACAGAAGTCCAAGAGGACTACCAGGGACATTCCTGCTTCAGAGAAGAACAAAGGGATTGCCTCCAGAGTGGAAGATGATGATGACTTGACTACTTTGATGAACCTCAGACCACATCTTCCAGTGCACGATGCCAGCCACATAGTTGCTGAGGGCATGAAGAAAAGGAAAGACTCAGGCTTGAGATCCCCGAGAGAGCCATAGATCCTTATGCTCAGAGGAGGAAGACTATTGTTGACTACAGGTTCTACACTAGAGAGCAACATGGTTTCTATGAGACCGTTCTTCTTGACAAGAGCCCAGCTGTTAGTGACATGAGGTATGTCGATTGGAAGTTCATCAAAGACAATGTGGACTACTTCCCAAGTGTCCAAGACAACTTGCATTGCATTGGTCTGGACAAGTTCATTGGCAGAGAGCTTACATGTAGCGACCCGACCTGGAAGGTCAAGTCTCCGGTGTTTCCGTACCATCCCAAGATCATGCTGGTACACACACGGTACATCAATGTATATATCAAGGGTAAATCACACAGCATTATATTAATCGAAATCTCATATCGAGTCCTTTATTACAATAAAAATTACAATAAAGTGGCTAAAAGCCAACTCATGAGAATATCTAAATCTTGCGGAAGCGTCGAAGGTAGATGAGTCCATCTGACTCCAAGGGCATCTCACTGAGCATAGAACGTGTCCTCACTCCTGGTCGGAAAAGTACTCTGCAACATGATACGTTGCAGCCGTGTAGGTCAGCATATGGAATATGCCGGCAAATTCACAGTAGAGGTGTGAAAATAATCAGCTAGTCTATATGCATATATGGCAGGTGGGGTGGTAAGTTTTGCGTAAAGCCAATTTTTCCTACATCAAGAAAAGGGGCTAAGCAAAACATTACTAAGTTGGTTGATTAATGAGATGGTTCCACCAACCAATTCTCATACCCAAAATTATTAAATTCCCACATCATCATATTATTTGTGTTGAGAGTTCCGGAAATTCCAATTCCTTTGGCTCAAGTCGTCCATGACCGTGGACACGGCTAATCGATTAGGTTTGAAAATACTCTGCAGAGTTTTGCACACGTTCCCCACAAGATTTGGTCGCCTCCGTTTGATTTCTCGCACTTCAGGGTGTTTGAGAAACGGATGACCAAAACATGGTCTTCCAAAGGGTTTCCCTGCGACTCTGACGGTGCCCATCCTTTCCTACCGTTCTTCTACCTCTCGTAGCACCGCCTGTCGAGGGTCACCATGATATCCAACCAAGCCAGAGCCCATAATGACTTGTGGCTGTGCAGGTAAGCCTTGGGTTTTAAAGCATCCATCCATCTCTTTGTGCCTGGGTGGACCTTTCCGCGTGAATACTGGCCATCTCCAGCATCACCTAGGCTAACCACTGGTTTCTCCAGGGTGCCGTTCAACCATCATCCACCCAGAGGTATGTTGAAAACTTGGAGTATTGAAATCTTGATCATTATGTAGGTCTTGAAATTATTAACTCTCTCAACTCTCATGAATCACACAACCAACCCCGTCTACTAATAGCATAGCAAAAGGTAAAACAACGTTTCCCGGGGCCAATGTTGTCAAAGGGGGTTGAGAGAGGTATCTACCACATGATACTACTACAATGTAACCAAGTTTCCAACTAACCTATCTTGCATGCAACTGGGGAGATGGTAGAACTAATGCATATAAAACATGGGTAAAACATGATCAAAGTGACTTGCCTGATTGATGATCTTCGTACGTGAGTGACTCTAAGTAACAAGCTTCGCACTCCGGATAATCTACGAAACAAACAATGCACTCAAATAAGCATACAACCAAAATAAGTACTCATAACATTCAGCAAAGAAGTACTAAACAAACAAGGCAAACAATGCACAAAAGTCTCTAGCAAGTAAAACACACAAAGTTTGGTTTTTTCCAAAGGGGATGATGAAAACACTACTACATAATAAAACTATTTTGAAATAGCAAAAAAATTGTTGACAGCAAGGGAAACAATAGAATATTTTATTAATAAACAGAATATAATCAATTTAAGTTTGTTGGGAAAACTTTAGTAGAGTTTATACAAGTTTGTGATAAACACTATATGAATCAACTATAGTTATATTAACAAAAAAGAATGAAAACTAAACTTATTATTTTGTTGACAAAACATGTTCTTACAGAAAGTAACTTACAAATAAATTTGTCTTAGAAAACAGAATTAATTATACAAAACTTATTTGAAAACAAAACTATTACTAGTTAGTTGTTTTAATCAAATTATGCCTATTTGAAAAGAAGTTGTGATTCCTATGTTAAATGAAATTAAACTAGGCAAATTTATATTTTTATTAACAGTAAGTGAAAACACTAAATGTTTACTAACAGAACCTAATAAACAAATAAAACCAAATTCTAAATCAAACTAATCAAAATTAAGTTTATAAAACTATATTATAATAATAAGCAGATTCTGTTTTTTGGTTAAAACAGTAATTAAATAGATCATGAAAATCCTCATACTATACATGAAGATAGTCCTAACTAATACCAAACAGTAGCAAAAAGAATCATGTCAAAATCTATTTTCAAACTCTAGTTATTCAGATTTGAAGATTTTGAGCAAATTTGATTACATTCAAATTTTATAGTTCAAATTTGAAATTTAAAAGTACAGGGTGAAACTACATGAAAAATGTGAGCTATTGCAAAAAGAATCAACTCAAAACTCTAAACAGGTTAAAAGATATAGCTAAAACAAAATTAGAATAGGTTCTGTTTTCTAAATAAAATCAGAAAAAGGTGAAATTCTACCGGTCGGCCAGGGGGTGACGTGGCGCGATCCGATTGGTTAAGGGGGCGTGCGGTAGGTGAAATAGAGCGGGCGACCGATCGATATAAGAAAACGGTTCGGACTTAAGTCCGTTCTAATCTTAGCCGTTGGTTCGGGATCCGACGGTCGAGGGGGCTTACGGAGGGAGGTTGCCGGCGTCGGGGTACTCCGGCGAGTCCGGTAGCGGCGACGGCGTCGGCGAGGTATTCCGGTGGTCGGGGAGGACGAGGAAGTGGTCCGGGCGACGGCGACAATTCTCCGGAGTCGATTGGTGGCGACGGCGAGGCGAATGGTGGTCGGGGGTGGTGGCTACGGTCGACGGCGAGCTTCGGCTTGGGGTAGCTCCGGCAAGCAATTGGCAGCGTTCCGGCGAGGGAGAGAAGGGGGCTCGGGGGGGAAATGGATGCGGGGGGTGGTCCGGTTCTTATAGGGCGCTCGAGGGGTGAGGGGGAGTAAAGGAGAGAGAGATCCGGCGAGGGGGAGTAACGGCCGGCGTCGGATCCGGCGAGCGCGGGGAGTGAAGACGATGACCGTTCCGGGGCAACGGTCGGACGGGGTGGGACCCGGTGTCAGTGAGAGAGCGGGAGCGTTACTGCGCTCGGTCGGCCGACCGGTAACGGTCTCGGCTTTTAAAGCCGGTGGGCCGGCCCGTTTAATACCGGAAACGGTTACCGTTTCTGTTTTTCTAATTTACCAGAGACATTCAAAAGCTTTTAAAGCATTCAAATCGTTTGTAAATATAGGGGTATTATATATCGAAATTAACAGAATAATAAATGCTATTTAATGAACATTTCTATTCTGTCATTTGAACACTTTGAAAAAAAATATTATTTCAGAAATGTCCTAATTGTTTTTAAATCCTTTTTGCAAATATTTTCAAAATAACCCCTGGTTATTATGTTCAAATAATTCACCAATTTGACCCTGGTGTGGAGTGTCATGTTACTCCTCTCTTATTTTGAACCTTTAACCAAAATTTCAAATAGGGAAAGCAACATAGGGAAAAGTAGAAAGGACTTTCAGAAAAATCAGAAATGGCATTTCAACTAACACATACAATCAAGCAATGGTGATGATAGATGCATAGCTATATTCATAACATTCCAAAATAAAATTTTGGGATGTTACATTACAACATGGAACGACGAGATGATCATGCAATTCTACTCCACTGCTCATTTCTACGGAGATGGTAGAATTGTATGGATGACTGAAGGTGCTAGATATGAATCCACTGTTGAGGAATGGTCTCCTCTATTGGAAGTTCGAGAAGCTCGGGAAGGAGATTTGGATGTATACTCTGAACCCAAGGCAAGTCACAATGCCATGAAAGACATGTATATTCCTATCCCCGCACACAAGGCGCAATCACACAAGCTAGGATCCATCTATTATCTGCAAGCACGCCTCCGGGCTATAAACACCATTCTCATGCATACCTTGATGCCCAAGTCAGGAGATGACAAGATGATCAGAGGCTACTCCATCAATATGCTGATCCACCTTGACAGGAACACCAGGATTAGAGTAATGGATCTGATTGTTGAGACAATCAAGAGGGTTGCTGCTGACCAAAAGCGCTCATGCTGCTATGCACCCTACATCCAGTTGCTTATCAACTCTCAGTTGGAGAAGCACATTTTTGCTCTTTACTGTCGACATCTGCCCCTATAGCCAGAGTTTAAGGATAATGTTGTGGTGATGAACCCAGATCATCCCACATCTTCCACAACACAAGCGGAGGTAGAACCTGTTCGAGCCGCTAATGCTCAAGCCCCCACATCTAGGAACGAGCAAATGGATCTTCTGATCACAACTGTCCAAGGCATGCAAAAGGATATCAAAGGGATTCTAGAGAACCAGAACAACCTTGTGAGGATATTTGAGTCAAGAATCAAAGTGCTTGGTGACAAGGTGGACAAGGTCACAAAGACAGTGATAGAGCTCCAGAAGGAAGTTGACTCCATGCACATTCCCCGGTTCTCTTCTACCTCTTCTGATGATGATGATGAGGAGGAGGAGGAGGAATCACCTCTCGGGCCAGGCACCCAGTTCACCACTCAGACAAGATCAGCCACAGTGCCTCCACCAGACTTGAGGCCCTCTTCCTCAGCTCCTGCTCCATCAACTCTTGTTCCTTCAGTGTTTGCTCCAGCTCCTTTGACGACATCTGCAGAGATCTGTGCCGATTCCTTGCTCTCGACTCCTTCATCAACAACCAGAGGAGATCAGCCCAAGTACGCTTAGTTAAATACCTTTGAACTTTTTGGTAACTTGTTGCCAAAGGGGGAGAAATGTATATAGATCATTAGGCTTCGAGAGAGAGAGAGAGCGTTTGGTGTTTGCTGCTTTTTCAAAACAATTTCTTTTGGTTGCCGTGATACTCCTTTGTCTTGCTTGTGATACACGCTTGATGATGTTTGATCATACTCTTTAATGTGTGATGCTACCATTTCCTATCATCTTATATGATTATGTGATGATCTTTCATCTTTTGTTGATTGTGTTGTGCTATGATATTCATTCCAATTACTCTCGCACACCACCAAGTGGTATGTGACATGTAAGAAGTGACCCACTTACCTAATCGATTGTGCATTTGCATTCAAACGCAAATTCAAAAATAATGCACAAATTTAGAGGGAGCACTTGCTTATCACATACTTCTCAAGCGACGACTATATTCAATGATTACATCTTTGTCGAAGCTTTGATCTATATGTTGTCATCAATTACCAAAAAGGGGGAGATTCAAAGCATATTTGCTCCCTTGGTGGTTTTGGTAAATAATAACAACATATAAGTCATTGAACTAATATCTTCACCAAGTATATTTCAGGAAAAGCTCAATGATGGGAATGGCTAAAGGATTGTGGAATTACCCCAAGATTCAAGGAAATAGGTTGGCCAAGCTTCCAGCAAGAGGACTCTACATTTTACATTTGTGATAAATCACTTTGAGTCTATAGGAAAGCCAATACTATTAAAAGGGGGTAAAGTTTTGATGGTGAACAATATGCTCAAACGTGCACATGTGACACTCACCAAAACATCCACATACTCTCCCACTAAAGTCTGTCCTAAGACAAACATGTCAAATCGGTGCAACCAACTTTCATATCCCGGTGCCACCGAGTTCCAAACCCTAGACTGACTCAGCCAAACCCTAACACTTCGGTGTAGCCGACACTTCACTCGGTGCCATCGAGTTGGGTTGCCAACTTTATGTTATGCAAATTCACATTTATGGTTCGACCGAGAATGGTGAATCGGCGTCACCGAGACTGGTAAATCTGACCATTGGTCACATTGTCGGTGCAATCGAGAGCTGTATATCGGTCCCTCTTAGATTCGAAAGTTGCCACTTTTTATCACTTTGGTATCACCGAGTTTTACACTCTGGTGTCACCGAGTCTGACTTATTGTGTGTAATGGTTGGATTTTTGGGGATGCCTATATATATACCCCTTCACCACCACCCACTCACAAGAGAAGCACTCAGAACTATTCCATACCTATCCCACTCAGTTTTCTGAGAGAGAACCACCTACCCTTGTGTTGAGGTCAAGTACTTCCACTCCAACCATATGGGTCTTGATTTCTATCCTCCCCAAGTTGCTTTCCACCAATCCCATCTCTTCTACCAAGCCAAATATGTGTGAGAGAGATTGTGTGTTGAGGAGTCTATCATCTTGAAGCACAAGAGGAAGGAATTCATCGTCACTACCGAGCCTATTAGCTTTTGGAGGGTGGTGCCTCCTAGATTGGTTAGGTGTCGCTTGGGAGCCTCCTACTTCGTGTTGTGGAGTGAACCAAGAAGTTTGTAAGGGCAAGGAGATCACCTACTTCGTGAAGATCTACCCATAGTGAGGCTAGTCCTTCATGGACGGAAACCGCAAGGAATAGTCAAGGTTGCTGTTGGAAATATGCCCTAGAGGCAATAATAAATTGGTTATTATCATATTTCCTTGTTCATAATAATCGTTTACTATCCATGCTATAATTGTGTTGATTGGAAACTCAGGTACATGTGTGGATACATAGACAACACCATGTCCCTAGTATGCCTCTAATAGACTAGCTCGTTGATCAAACATGGCTATGGTTTCCTAGGCATGGACATGAGATGTCATTTGATAATGGGATCACGTCATTAGGAGAATGATGTGATGCACAAGACCCAAACTACAAACGTAGCATATGATCGTGTCAGTTTATTGCTACTGTTTTCTACATGTCAAGTATTTGTTCCTATGACCATGAGATCATGCAACTCACTGACACCGGAGGAGTACCCTGTGTGTATCAAACATCAAAATGTAACTGGGTGACTATAAAGGTTCTCTACAGGTATCTCCGAGGGTGTCTGTTGGGTTGGCATGGATCAAGACTGGGATTTGTTACTCCATGTGACGGAGAGGTATCTCAGGGCCCACTCTGTAATACAACATCACAACAAGCCTTGCAAGCAATATGACTAAGTGTTAGTCATGGGATCTTGTGTTATGGAACGAGTAAAGAGACTTGCCGGTAACGAGGTTGAGCTAGGTATGGAGATACCGACGATCGAATCTCGGGCAAGTAGCATACCGAAGAACAAAGGGAACATCATACGAGATTAACTGAATCCTTGACATAGAGGAACAACAAAGGGAACATCATACGGAATATGTGGGAACCAATATGGGAATCCAGGTCCCTCTATTGGTTATTGATCATAGAGGTGTCTCGGTCATATCTACATAGTTCTCGAACCCGCAGGGTCTGCACACTTAAGGTTTGGTGACGTTTTGGTAGCATAGAGTTATGCATGGTGGTGACCGAAGGTTGTTCGGAGTCTCAGATGCGATCCCGGACATCACGAGGAGCTCTGGAATGGTCCGGAGGTAAAGATTGATATATAGGAAGTCCTGTTTTGGTCGCCGGAAAAGTTTCAGGCTCATCGGTAGTGTACGAGGAGTACCAGTAGTGTATTGGGGGACCATCGAGAGAGGTATTTCGACCCAAGAGGCTACATGGGATATGGGAGGAGGTAAACCAGACCCTGGTGGGCTGGACGAAGCCTCCTCTAAGGGCCCATGCGGTTGGAGTGGTTTGAGAAGGAAAAAATCCAAAGGTGGAGAGGTGGAAAGAGTTTCCAAGTGGAAAGGAGGAATCCTACTCCTAATAGGATTGGAGTAGGACTCCTCCACCTCCAATTTCGACCAAACCTTGAGGGTTTGAGGCTGGCTCCTCCCCTCCCTCCCTCCTATATATACTAGAGGATTTAGAGTAAAAATCTAACCCTAATAGCCACGTGCTACCTCTCCTCTAGTGCATAGTTTCTCCTCCAGATCGGTTTTCTGCAGTGCTTAGGCGAAGCCCTACCGGAATAGCTCCACCACCATCACCGCAACGCTGTCGCGCTGCTGGAGAACTCTTCTACCTCTCCACTCTCTCTTGCTGGATCAAGAAGGCGAAGATCGTCATCGAGCCGTACGTGTGCTGAACGCGGAGGTGCCGTCCGTTCGGCGCTAGATCGGAAGGACCATAATCAAGACCGCGAGACGGATTGTGATGAGATCGTGGGACGGATCATGATGAGTTCGCGGGACGGATCGTGATTGGATCGCGGGACGAATCGTGATGAGATCGTGGGATGCTCGGCGATTTGGATCACGAAGATGTTTGACTACACCAACCGCGTTTCTTAACGCTTCCCACTTAGCGATCTACAAGGGTATGTAGATCCACTCTCCCTCTCGTTGATGCTCATCACCATGGATAGATCTTGCGTGTGCGTAGGATTTTTTTTGTTTCCCATGCAACGTTCCCCAACAGTTGCTTCTTCATGGAACCCTTCGTGGGTAGAGCCCTCCGTGGACTCTCTTGACCGTTACCCTCCGTGTGTTGAAGACTCCATGAACTTGGATGTACGATAGCACCACCTATCGGAACCACGGGAAAAATCATCATGTCATCACTTGTGTTTGCATTCTTAACCCTCTCTTTAATTACATGTGCAATGTCTTTATTTTCCGCTGCCACACTCTTAGACATGCATGTGTAGGGTGTTACTTGATATGCTATGAATGCTAAAACTTGCCAAGATTTAAAATTGGGGAAAGGCAAAACTTTTATTTGGTCAAGTAGTCTAATCGCCCCCCCCCCTCTACACCTAATTTCGATCCTACAGATAGGACCCTCGTCCATCTACCATTGAGGTTATTTTGTTCATCCTTAAGCTTCTGTTCTTTTGCCTTCAGGCCTCATGCAGTGGCTATAACTTGTCGACTAAATCATTCCTAATCCTCTAGGTTTTCAGGGACGGTGAATTCTTCGGCTTTCGGGTTGTCCTCCTCCTCTACAGGGGGGTAGTTGTCATCCACGGAATTGTTTGGATCCTCAGGGTCGCGCTGGCCCTCCGGCCTCTCTTGGTCCTCTAACGGCTGCTCGAAGATATCCGCATCGCCGACGTCTTCCAGGGTATCGCTTTCATCGGTGCCAGCAATAGCTTCTCTTCCCTTTTTTGTCTTTGATCATTTGCGCGGTTTCCAGCGCCTTGACAGTGTCGCACCCGATTTATCGCCATTGCTTGCGGGGGGTGTTCGCCGTTATCGGCTGGAGTATCCACCATGTAGACGTCGTAGGTGGAGGTAGCAGTCCATCGCCCGGTGTTGACGGGGGTGGTAGCCCAATCCTCTTCATCCATGTCTTTTGCCTCCTTGGAGGCGTAGTCCAGCATATCGGTTAATTCTTTGAGAGTGGCTACCAAGTGGGTGGCGGGTGGGATGAAAAAATCCTCTTGACTTGCCTCAAGGACGATCTGAACATGAATTGGGGTTGGGTCGTCAGTAATTTTCATCAATACGATCCGATCTAGAGCCTCGTTGAGTGTCGAGAGCTCGATCGGGTCAATCTGCTCAGAGCTTTTGGAGTTAACCTCCGATGCGTCCGCGCAAGAAGTGTGTTCGGCAGGAACGGGTCCCCGGCCATCTGGTGCCATGGTCGAACCCGGACTAAAATCCAAATTATCGCCGGGGTTGGTCCCATGGACGGGATCAAAAGCGGAATCCGAGGTTAAGGCCTCGGAGTCTTTGGGCACATGAGATAATATTGCGAGCCCGGTTAGCGAAAGATAGTCCCTGGAGTCTACGAAGAACTCTAGGTTCCCGAATCTGACCTATTGATCAAGGCGATACTCCCAACCCAGCCAAGACGGTCGGTCGGGTCAGTGTGCAGCATAGTGTTGCCGAAAGCAAAGATCTATCCAAGGACAAAGGAGTCCATGGTATGGACTTCTTCGTTGATGACAACACGAGGCATCAATACCTTTGGCAATCATGGCTAAACTCTCAATGAAAGCACCAATGTCAGTGTCAAAACCGGCGGATCTCTGGTAGGGGGTCCCGAGCTGTGAGACTAGGATCGATGGTAACAAGGGACGAAGGAGACGGTTCTTACCCAGGTTCGGGCCCTCCTATGGAGATAAAACACTACGCCCTACTCGATTATATTGATGGTATGAAGGTTACAGAGTTGATCTACCTCGAGATCAGATAGCTAAAACCCTAGATGAGTTTTTCTGCCTTACAATCTAAAACCCACCTGGTTTATATAGACACCAGGGGTACCTAGGGTTTACACATGGTAGGTCTCCTGCCGGGGATGGAGATGTTGATTTTTCCATCTTGACTTGGAGTGCGCGACGCGCCTTCGGGACTTCCTTCTAGAAGAAAGGGTCACGATGTATCCGGTGTCATGGGAACAAGCCTGACAGTAGAAGGTAGGGGTATGTAAGGAGAGGGCAGAGTCCTAGCTATGGTGAGATATTACACACGGATGTATGAGTTCAGGCCCCTCTTGTGAAGGTAACAGCCCTACGTCTCAGCGCTCGAGAGCTTCTGTCGTGTGGAATGTATTAGTTATAGGGGGTGCGAACCCGTGTGCCAGAGGGGAGGGGCGGCTTATATAGAGTGCGCTGCCCCTCATGAATACCCGGCAACCAAGGGTTCGATCGTGGTAATAAAGGCATGCGTTACTGATAACATATGTAATAAATGCTACTAATGGCAACCAATCGAACACCTGTCCGTTGGCCTCCCTGGAGTGGCTTCTGGTCTTCTGCGGTCGACTGACATTTGGTTCTTCTGAGTGAAAGGCGACTGTCGAATGGAGGGAGAAACCTCCGAGTAGATTTTCTATCGAGTGACTCATGCACCATGGCGACTTCAGTCGGAGTCTTCCTTGTAATCTTGTAATATTTGAGTTCTCCAATGTAGTGTCCTTAGGTAGGGTATGTAGGTAAGTGATAAGACCGTACCCTAGGTGCATATCCTCATCATTAGCCCCCGAACGGATAGGGGTTCGAGTGAAAAAGGGGTCGATGCAGATTCGGATAAGACACATAAAATCTGAATGCATTTTAGGGCTTCACGGAAGTCTACGTCGACTGGAGTCTTTGTCATTCACCCTTATTGATTATGTCTTGATATGCGTCCGAGTGAATTTGAGCACGGACTCAGGTCCGAGTGATCAGCAGGATCTTTTGATGCGACGGGTCGCTTCGTCAGGCCTGGATTTTACGGGATTCAAAAATTTGGGAAGCGCGCGCCGCGCGACGATGACACGATGACCGGGGCAAGTGGGGGAATGACGCCTCAATTTTTGCGCCGCCCTTATCGCCACGTACTGTGCTTCCTCTGTAACCGGGATACACAGAGATTCGGCGGGCCCGCAGGTCAGTGACCCACTTGGGCAATTATAAGATGAGACTACGCAAGGGCCGGTACAGTGCTCCTCCCCCATTTCCCCTCTTTTCCTACGCCTCCTCTGCTCCACGAGTGCCGCTCGACTCCGCCTCGACGACCGCCACCGTGATGATGAAGGGGAAGATGGAGAAGGTCGAGTATGCCAAGGCGAAGAAGCCGTCGGGTGCCCGGGCCATGGCGCCACCGGGGTGGATCCAAGGGGATTTCCTTCCATCGACCGTCGCGGCGAAGGACATCCAGAACCTCGTCGCCGACGGGCTAATAGCCAACGGGTCACGGAGGCTGTTGGAGGGAGAGATCTAGCCGGAGCCGCACGAAGGCGAGCGAGTCCTCCTCCTCACCCACGTCGAGTGAGGTTTTTCGCTGCCTCCTCGTCCATTCTTTCCGTGGGTTCTTGAACTTCTTCGAGGCATAACTTCATCATTTCCTTCTGAATGCCATTGCATACCTTGTCGCGTTCATAACAATGTGCGAATGCTTCTTGGGCTGTCCCCCTCACTAGAGCTTGTTCAAACACATCTTCGCTATCCAGTCCCAGTCGGTCAAAAAACCCAACCCAGATGATAGTAAGACCCATGTCATCCAGCTATGTGGTGGCCTGGGACTCCAAAAGAGGACCAAGAGTGTGTTTCCATCGATGAACTTTGTTGAATCTGTTCGGCGCTGGCAGTCAACTTGGTTTTACTATAACAATGTTGCATCTCCCAACATGTCGACTGGCCTCCCCCTTTACATTGGAGCGAGCCCTATTCCCAGATCATTATCCATGACAGAGGGGGAGAAAGTCCAGGTAGGAATTTTAGTGAACGCAATAGTAAGATTGGTCCGTGGTGGAGTGACTGGTATGGACCTATTGGAGGCATTTCTCGGTTGGCGAATCCAGCACCTTCAAGCGAGGGACTACACTATGTCGCACTATTCAGGCGCTTGGGACACCACTCAGACACATCTAGAGGAAGTCTCTAAGAAGACTGTTGCACGGTGGCTTCGAAGCATCACCGGAGCCCGTGACAACCCTCTAGGAGCCAAGCGAATCTTGCCCTTCTCTGTCGCGAACCCACTGCCAAATCTGGTGAGTTATATCTTTCTCGAATGCTTTCATGTTTTGTCGAGTGATTGGGTCTTCAGCTGACTGACTTTACTGTTTGTCTCTCGTATGATTTAACGAACATGTATTCGCCCGTGCCGAACGGAGAGCAGCCTGATGACGGAGAAGAGAGTGCAGACGATAGAGTAGACGTTGATTACGCCGATAATAGTGAAGGTAGAGATGATGACTCGGAAGAGAGCAAGGAAGAGGTTCAATCTCCTTCGTGCACCGAGCATCATTCCAAGCAGCGCCAGGACTCAACGGCTGCCCCAAGAAGAACCTTCGCATCGAGCACCAGGAATTCGAAGCGTGACCGGGCCGCAACATCTGGGTCGACTAAAAAGGCCACGAAGCAGCCCAGGTCTGATGCACCAAAACCTCGAAAGGCTCTGCCCCGCATGAAGATCGTCGTGCCTGTCGCCTGAACGTGAGTGTTCATTTTCTTTTTGTTTTGTTGTTGTGAACCTTCATGTCTTTGCTGACCGAGTGGAATTTGTCTGCCAGAGCTGCTACCTCGGTGATGTCACCTCCACGAGATGAAGAGGAGCACATGGACGTGGACAGTGCTGACGCAGTGACCTCTCAACGAGGTATAACAAATATTCACTCTGCTCTGTTTTTCAAAGACGATTCGTCGATTGAATAAGTTAACGTCATCGACTGGTAGGTGCGGGCATCATCCATGTGGAAGACAATGAGAACCACAATAGGGTACGGGGGGTGAAGCTGTGACCTTTGGCACCCCACGTGTACACTCTCGGAGGACATCATTGGGGCAAACACCTAGGACGATTGATGCATTGTCCCAAGAACTTGGCGACTCTTCCCGAGTTAGAACCGAACTTCCGGTTCTGCTGTTGAGTGCCCCACCAGCCACTTCAATTCTTGTGGCTTCAGCACTAATTGGGAAACCTCAGGCAACTCTTGTGACCCCATCCACAACGCTGACTCATCTGACGCCCGCCTTCCCTCTGTATCATGTCCCAGAGGACCAGACTGGAGCTGGCAAAGAGGCCATGATCCAGGCTGAGTAAATGATGTTGTGTACGAAGGAGGTGTATGAGGTCAGCAAGTTGGCTTATGATGCCAGCTCAGCGCATCATGCCAATGTCCGAGTAAATGCGATTGTAAGTTCATTTCTGATTGAATTCCTGTCCATCTTCACTCTACACCCACTGGGTGTTTTCTTTTGATGTATACTTGCTTGTTTTACCCTCGAGTAGATCAGGTCTTAGTCTAGTGGTATCTGGTCCAGTGGGGGCACGCTGAGTGCACCCACTGGTTGTAGTCCCCGAGACCGCTGTCGAATAGCGGTGATGTCGGCAGGGGTCTTAGATTTGTTTTGATAGTCACTTGTCACTCGACAGGCCGAGTGATAGTAGCTCCAGTGGGGGCACGCTGAGTGCACCCACTGGGTGTAATCCCTAAGACCGTTGTCGAGTGCTTGCATCGGCGGGGGTCTGATAGAGACAATGTTTGCATGTTTGCTCTTTTTTTTATTCGGACAGGTCGGACCTGCTCGAGCGGACCTTCTCAGAATGGGCTAGAAATTTAGTATGATTTTTTCTGGACCAAAAGAGACCCTCGAAGCATTGGAGTTGGGCCAGAAGATCCACGAGGAGGTCACAAGCCTGCCAGGCGCGGCCACCCCCTGGTCGCGCCTCGCAGGCTTGTCACCTCCTTGTGGCTCTTCTGGCCCAACTCCAATGCTTCGGGGGTCTCTTTTGGTCCCAAAAAATCATACTAAATTTCTATGCCATTCCAAGAACTTCGGGGGTCTCTTTTGGTCTCGGAATGGGCAAGAAATTTAGTATGATTTTTTCTGGACCAAAAGAGACCCCCGAAGCATTGGAGTTGTGCCAGAAGAGCCACGAGGAGGTCACAAGCCTGCTACGCGCGGCAACCCCCCTGGCCGCGCCTCGCAGACTTGTCACCGCCTCGTGGCACCCCTTGACGTGATTCCAACGCCAAAATTTCCTATAAACATAGGAACCTCCGGAAAGAAACCTAGATTAAGAGTTCCGATGCCACAAGCCTGTGTAGCCATGAAAGACCCATCGGGAGCCCGTTCCAACGCCCTGCCGGAGGTGGAAACCATCACCGAAGGCCATCTTCATCATCCTGATGGTCTCCATGATGAGGAGGGAGTAGTTCACCCTCGGGGCTGAGGGTATGTACCAGTAGTTATGTGTTTTATCTCACTCTCTCTCATGTTCTTGAGATGCCATGATCTTGATGTACCGCAAGCTTTATCGATATAGATAAATCATATGGAGTTTTCCCCTCTCTATCTTCTTGTTATGAATTGAGTTTTCCCTTTGAAGTTTTCTTATCGGATTGAGTCTTTAAGGATTTGAGAACACTTGATGTATGTCTTGCGATGGGATATCTATGGTGACAATGGGATGTTCTATTTATCCACTTGATGTATGTTTTGGTGATCAACTTGCGGGTTTCGTGACCTTGGGAATCTATGCATAAGGGTTGGCACACATTTTTGTCTTGACTTTCCGGTAGAAACTTTGGGACACTCTTTGAAGTTCTTTGTGTTGGACTGAACATGATGAATCTGAAATTGTGTGAATATTGTATAATCAAGCCCATGGGTACTTGTGGTGACATTGGAGTGTCTAGGTGACATTAGGGTTTTGGTTGATGTGTATCTTAACGTGTTATTTTAGTATGAACTCTAGGGCTGTTCGTGACACTGATAGGGATAGCTCATAAGATTGATCAGAAAAGATAACTTTGAGGTGGTTTCATACCCTACAATAATTTCTTCATTTTTTCTCCGCTATTGGTGACTTTGGAGTGAACTCTTTGTCGCACGAGAGGTATTTACATATGATTCAACTATGTCAGTATTGTTGAGAGAAATTGCTCTAGTGAAAGTATGAACCCTAGGCCTTGTTTTCAAGCATTGAAATACCGTTTGTGCTCACTTTTAGCATTAGTTACCTTGTTGTTTTTATATTTTCAGAATACAAAAACCTATATCTACCATCCATATTGCACTTGTATCACCATCTCTTCGCCGAACTAGTGCACCTATACAATTTACCATTGTATTGGGTGTGTTGGGGACACAAGAGACTCTTTGTTATTCGGTTACAGGCTTGTATGAGAGTGACCATCTTCATCCTACGCCTCCCATGGATTGATAAACCTTAGGTCATCCACTTGAGGGAAAATTGCCATTGTCCTACAAAACTATGCGCTTAGAGGCCCAACACGAGTCTACAAGAAGAAGGTTGTGTAGTAGACATCACTGTCGTATCTAGTGGGGGCACGCTGAGTGCACCCACTGGGTGTTGTCCCCGAGACTACTGTCGATCGTTTACGGTTAGCAGTAATCTTAAGGATTAAGACCTATCCTGCAGGTTTCATAGGCATCATTTCCATCAACCATGATATGACGCTTTGCGGGGGTGTGGGGTGGGGCGGCGGGCTGCCATTCAGTCAACTGAACTTGCTCCTTTCCACTCGGGAGTGGAGAAATATTAGTGTTGACCGAACTACTTCTTTGCTGATTGCAGAAAGCCTGTGAACTTGGGACTCAGTACATCGACCTGGAGAAGGAGAAAAAACAGCTTCAGTTGGAACTAGAGGTGGCCAAAAACGACCTAGACCGTGCACCGACCGAGCTGAAGACCCTGGGAGGTAATCCTTGTCGACCAACTGCACCATCACTTTCATCTTCTATCCTTTTAACCGAGTGTCCTCACTCGAATAGACGTGCGTGATGAGAACTGGCGGCTCCAAGTGCGACTCAACAATGTTACTTCTTTAGATACCATGAAGAAGGCACTTGAAGATAAAGACAAGGCACTCGCTGATGCTCAGAAGGTGGCGAGGGAGAAAACCGAGGCTGCTGAGAAGAAGCTTGTTGCAGCCAATAAGTTGGAAGAAGAGAACACCAAACTCAAGCAAGAACATGCCGATTGGATCAAAAAGATTGAACGACTGACCAAGAGAAGTAGCAGTCTAGTGAAATACTTGGGAGACTTCACGAAGAAGATATTCGGCACGCTTGAAGGTAACTTTCTTCCGTCGAGTGAATTCCCTTAACTCCTACAGAATAGAAGCGTGACCAACTTTTCATTTCCCCTTCGTGTAGAATTCTGCCAAGACTTTGACAAGGAGATGAGGAGATCGAGCCCAATATAGACCCCACCAAGTCACCCGTTGGGGATGTTGTGGCCATGAACATGTTTCGGATTGCCGCTCGTCTTAGAAGTGTTCAAGAGTATATCACTTGACTGAAGGCTGTGCTGGAGAAGATCGACAAGGAACTGTGGCCAGCAGACACCCTCCAGACTGACCACGGGTTGATGATGACCCGACTCAACGGGATTCCCGGCCGAAGACAGGCATGGAAAAAATCTGCTGCTCATACGGAGCAAACGTGGCGCTTTCACTCGTCCTGGTCCATTGCAAGGAGGCCAAGGAGGTCAAGCCAAAGACTCTTCAGGTGGCCAACACGAAGAAACTTCAATTCGAGGACTTTATGGAGACCTTCATCAAAGTAGCTACTCGGATCGCCTATGGGATTGATCTGGACAGCTTTGTCGAGCCCGCGAGTCCCACTGGTGCTTGAGGAAAATTTGCTTGCAGTTTGAAACTTTATTTGCCTCGGAATGCCGAGTGATGGTGTAACCGGTTAAAACTTCATTCATGCCTTAAGCGTGAGTACTTTCATTTGCGTGGGCAACTTTTATCCATGCTAGAGATTCTGTATTTATCTACATTTTCCTTTCTGATCCTTTGCTTGGCTAAGTTTGTTTGGTTTCTGAGTGAGATGGATGTTCGTCACTCGGAAGAATTCTGAACTTAGGCGATAACTGGTTCGCGGCTAAGTCCCCGTGTGAAAGTAGTGCTCGTCACTTGGGAGAGCTTTTTGACTTAGGCGAAAACTAGTTTGCAGATAAGTCCCCGAGTGAAAGGATGCTCGTCACTCGAGAGAGGTTTTACTTAGGCGAAGACTGGTTCGCAGCTAAGCCCCTGAGTGAGAGCATCGCTCACCACTCGGAGGAATTTTTAACTTAGACAAAGACTGATTCGCAGCTAAGTTTCCGAGTGAATGGGATGCTATCCACTCGGCAAGGTTTTTAATTTAGGCAAAAACTTGTTCGCAGCTAAGCCCTCAAGTGACAGGATCGCTCACCACTCGGAGGAATTTTTAACTTAGACGAAGACTAATTCGCAGCTAAGTTTCTGAATGAGTAGGATCCTATCCACTCGGCAAGGTTTTTAACCTAGGCGAAAACTGGTTCGCGACTATGCCCTCGAGTGAGAGAGTCGCTCACCACTCGGAGCGTTTTACAAATTAGACGAAGACTGATTCACAGCTAAGTTTCCGAGTGAATGGGATGCTATTCACTCAGCGGGTGATACGTCTCCAACGTATCTATAATTTTTTATGATGGCATGCTATTATATTATATGTTTTGGATGTTTTATATGCATTAATATGCTATTTTATATTATTTTTGGGACTAAACTATTAATCTAGAGCCAAGTGCCAGTTTCTGTTTTTCCTTGTTTTTGAGTTTTGCAGATATGGAATATTAAATGGAATCCAAACGAAATAAAACCTTCGGAAGGAATTTTTCTGGAAGGAAACAAGTCATCCAAGCTTGCAATGCACGTCAGGGGAGGTGCAAGGGCGCCACAAGCCTGCTAGGCGCGGGCCCCCCTGTCCACGCCTACCAGGCTTGTCGCCTCCTGGCAGGTCTCCTAACCCTAACTCTTGGCCTAAAAATACCCCAATATTGCCCCAACATCAGAACGAGCCATGCAAATACTTTTCCGCCGCCAGAACCCTCAATTCCCTAGAGATCCAATCTTGGAGCCTTTTCCGGTAATCTGTCGGAGGGGGTTTCGATCATGGAGGGCATCTATATCAACTCCATGGCCCCTCCGATGATGCATGAGTAGTCCACCACAGACCTACGGTTCCATAGCTAGTAGCTAGATGGCTTCTTCACTCTCTTTGATCTTCAATACCATGTTCTTCATGATCTTCATCGAGATCTATCCGACGTAATCCTCTTTTGTGGTGTGTTTGTCAAGATTCGATGAATTGTGAGTTTATGTTCAGATTATCCATGAATCTTATTTGAATATCCTCTAATTTCTTATATGCATGGTTTCATATCCTTGCAAGTCTCTTCGGGTTATTGTTTTGGTTTGGCCAACTAGATTGGTAATTCCTGCGATGGGAGAAGTGATTGGTTTTGGGTTACATCTTGCGATGTCCTCACCCAGTGACAAAGTAGGGGTAGCGAGGCACGTATTGTATTGTTGCCATCAAGGGTAACAAGATGGGGTTTTCATCATATTCCTTGAGTTTATCCCTCTACATCATGTCATCTTTCTTAATGTGTTACTCTCTTCTTCATGAACTTAATACTCTAGATGCAGGCAGGAGTCGGTCGATGTGTGGAGTAATAGTAGTAGATGCAGAATCGTTTCGGTCTACTTGTCACGGACATGATGCCTATATGCATGATCATTGCCTTGGATAACTATATGATTATTTGCTTTTCTATCAATTGCTTGACAGTAATTTGTTTACCCACCATGATATTTGCCTTCAAGAGAGAAGCCTCTAGTGAAACCTATGGCCCCCGGGTCTATTTTCCATCATATATTTTCAGATCTATACTTTCTGCCATTTATTTACCTTTTACTTTTCGCACTTGTTACATCTATCTCTGTCGGATCCAATCCTTGCAAATAACCGTGAAGGGATTGACAGCCCCTTTATAGCATTGGGTGCAAGAGTTTGATTATTTGTGTAGGCACATCCATTGGTGATTTGCTTGTTCCTCCTACTGGATTGATACCTTGGTTCTCAAAAACTGAGGGAAATATTTATCTACTTTGCTGCATCACCCATTCCTCTTCAAGGGAAAACCAACGCATGCTCAAGAGGTAGCAAGAAGGATTTGTGGCGCCGTTGTCAGGGAGGATACACATTAAGACTACCAAGTACCCATCACAAACTCATCTCTTGCATTTACTTTATTTGCCATTTGCCTCTTGTTTTCCTCTCCCCCACTTCTAAAACGATTTTCAGAAAATACCAAAAATATTTGTCTTTTTATTCGCCCTTCTTTTGCTTGCCTTTCGTTTGTTTGAACTCATGGCTAGTCTTACTACTATAATTAATACTCCCGAGTATGAGGTTCTTAATTTTAAGCAAAGGGATGGAGAAAACTTAAAAGATGCTTGGTATAGAATTTGCAATTCTCAAAATAGATCTATTTGTAAGCAATCTACTACCGTTCTCCTTCGCAATTTTTACGTGGGTACCACTCCTTGGAATAGATATGTTCTAGATACCATCATGGGAGGGAATTTTTTGGGAAGTCATACCTTTGACTCCTATAGTGCTATGATAAATTTGTTTGGATCACCCCCAATCATGGTTAATGGGACAATTTTAACTCTGGAACATGTGATGCGAAGGCTTGATATTATTGAAAAGAGGGTTGCTACGGTTGAGCTTATTGAAAAATTAGATAAAAAGCTTCATAATCCCATTACTCAATATGGATCTAAAGTAGGAGTTACCTTCAAAAATCTCAAGGAAAAAGAACCCATAGTTAATGAAAAATTGGAACAAGATTCCTCTAGAATTGGCAAGCTAGAGGACATTATTACCAACTTGGGGTCCACTTTTGATTTAGTTCAAACCACTCCAACTCCTTCGCCTCCTAAGGCTTCCAAGTTTGTTTATGTTCCTAAAAATAAGGGTGAATCTTCTAGTAAGGATGAAAATCTTTATACAATAAGTATTCGCCCCAACTTTCTCAATATCATTAAGGAATCAATTGCCACCATTGAATCTCTTGATTTTTTACCTAGGAGTATTATCATTTTTTTGAGGAACTTTGGACAGTGGGGCACCCCCACAAACTTTATATTAAAGGAGAAACAAACTTACAGGTAATTACAAAGTGGAGAAGAGAGTGAGAGGTGTGGGGGAGATGGTGTCATCTGACCACCCAAGCACAAGAGGAAGTGTAATTCAGGGGAGTCTAGCTATCAATTGATCAACAAAGGGCCATAGGCCACTTTTTATCCTATGTTTCATTAGCCCAAGATCAGACTTAAACCTGACTACCCAGGAGGCATGGGTGGGAGCAATCCCCCAGAAAAGCTTGTTGTTCCTCTCTTTCCAAATGCCCCAAGATGCAACAATGAAAACTTCAAAGAACATGGGGAAATTCCAGGCCATCTTTGCAGCATGAACCGTACGGAGTCTATTATCATGCGGTTGGCAATCAACACCAATGGAGGCCTAGCATTCCAAGATGAATGTACAGACAAAGAACATATGTTCTAGCTTCTCTTCCGAGTAGTGAGCACACAGCAGGCAGGAATAATCATTGCCTGGCAACGTCATCCCTCTCCTACGCAACATGATCCGAGTGTTCAATCTATCAGCCAGCAGTAGCCATGCAAAGAATTTCCATTTCATGGTGATCTTAGACTTCTAGACCCACAAGAAAGCATCATCAGCGACCATGTCATTGAAAAAGAATCGATAGTATCTACTAGATTTGAACCCTGCATCTCCCCACACGCACAACCATTTGTCCACCTAGTCTTGATGAAGAGACACAACTTGTACGTCCGATTGCATGTCCCAGATTTCCTGCCTGGCCTGCACTAACAGCGAGAGATGAAAGTTCTCTCCAATGGTATCTGCAGAGAGGAGATTTCTGATGGAAACATCCGTAATGCTGGCAAAAGAGAAAGATCTCGGGTATCGCTCTGATAGTAATTCTGGAGTCCACCTATCTTTCCAAAAGAGGGTCATGGTTCCAGCACCAACATCCACTTTCGTAACTCCTCTATAGATAGGTGTGAGTTGAAGCAGGTCCCTCCACCAGAAGGATCCACAAGTATCAGCCCCATGCGGCACCACATTTTGCGCCTGGTAGTAGGTCTTCCAGATGAGACTAACCCACGGCACATCCAACTGGTTATAGAATTTGTGAAGTTGCTTGAGGAGAAGCCCTTGGTTCTGAATTCCGAGATCAATGATGCCAAGTCATCCCTTCTGTTTTGGTCTGCAAACCACATCCCAAGCCGCCATAGAATAGTTCTTCATCCTGTTTTCAGATTTCTTGGCCCAAAGGCAGTGTCTCCGCAGCTTGTCCAAGTGCTCAAGAATCCTTGGCAGGATGCGGATGGAACACATGGCGTAGATCGCAAGCAAAGTCACCACAGAGTTGGCCAGGGTTAGTTTGGACCCATAATCTAGCAGTGATGCTGCCATAGAGAGTTTCCTCTCCACGAACGCCACAAGCGACAACATGTCTGTGACAGACGGTCGCGCGGTGCCCAACGGTAAACCCAGGTATGTGAATGGCAGTGAACCCACCAAGAATTGCAAGATATCTGTGACTGTTTGAACTATATCCTTAGGTACATTCAAAGGGATCATGGTGGACTTCTGAAAAGTAATTCTAAGGCCAACTGACAGAGCATAATCTTGAAGTATTTCTTTCATCTTAGCAACCTGAGCTATCTCCGCAGGTATGAAAACAATGGTATCATTGGCGTATTGAATGACAAGGTAATCCTCTTTGCTAGAAGGGATAGGTTTGGATACGAAGCCATTTCTGAAAGCATCGTTGATAGCAGCCTGAAGAAGATCAGCAGCAAGGACAAAAATGAGAGGCGATAGCGGATCCCCTTGTCAAACCCTCAAACGCAATGGAATTGTCTGCCAGGGACACCATTAGGCAGGACAGAGGATATCCCGGAAGAGAACAAGGTGTTAATCCAACCCAGCCACTTATTATCGAAGCCCATGTGTTTCATGATGTCCAAAATGGGAGCATGCTCAATCGTGTCAAAATCTTTCGCGAAGTCGAGTTTGAATAGAAGGATCTCTTTACCCGAAGATTGACATTGATGAATAAACTCAAACGCCCATGCAAGGCAATCCTGAATGGACCTCCCCTTAAGAAAGCCATACTGATTGCGGTGTATGATTTTTAGAAGCACTCTTTGCATCCTGTTGGCCAGCAATTTCAGACGGCAATTGAGGAGGGTGATTGGGCGATAATCATTCACACACTTCGGTGACTGGATCTTAGGGATGAGCATGATAAACCCTGAGTTGATGCTCTCCAAATCAAGCATTCCATTATAAAAGTCAGTACACAGTTTGTAAAAATCTTGCTTGATGATATGCCAACACCTTTTAAGAAAACACCCATTGAAGCCATCTGGCCCCGGAGCCCTATTGGAGGGCATTTCTTTCAACACTTGATCAATCTCTGCCTCTGTGAATGGAACTATAAGAATCTCAAGGCCCTCAATCATTTTCATGATTGCTCAGAGATCAAATTTCATGTTCACTGGATTAGACTTGTCAAGGTGATCTTTATAAGAATTATATAACACCGATTCCTTCCCCACATGATCACAAACTAGTGTGCTGTCATATAGGCGCAGAGAGGCGATGGAGTTCCTCCTGTACCTCTCAGTAGCGATAGAGTGAAAAAAATTGGTGTTCCCATCCCCATATTTGAAATAACTGATAGTGCTTCTTTTCTTCCAGTAGCCTCTCTTATAATCCAACAAGGTGAGTGATACGTCTCCAACGTATGTATAATTTATGAAGTATCCATGCCATGTTCACAATAATTCTACATGATTTTTGTATGGTTTTATTAGAACTAACCCGGACTGACGTTGTTTTTAGAGAACTACCGTGGTGGTGTTGTTGTGCAGAAATAAAAGTTCTCGGAATGAGCTGAAAATTTACGGAGAATATTTTTGGAAAATATAAAAATACTGGAGCGAAGGGTTGGGCTAGAAGCTTCCCGAGGAGGCCACAAGCCTCAAGGGCGCGGCCACCCCCCTAGTCGCGACCACCAGGCTTGTGGGCCCCTCGGGAGTCCACCGACCTCCCTCTCAGCTCTATAAATTGTCAAATATTCCAGAAACCCCAACGCAGAACCTAAATCGGGAGTTCTGCCACCACAAACCTCCATAGCCACGAAAAAACAATCGGCAGCCCGTTCAGGCACCCTGCCGGAGGGGGAAACCATCACCGGAGGCCATCTTCATCATCCCGGCGCTCTCCATGACAAGGAGGGAGTAGTTCACCCTCGGGGCTAAGCGTACGTACCAGTAGCTAAGTGTTTGATCTCTCTCTCTCTCGTGTTCTTGAGATGGCACGATCTTGATGTACCGCGAGCTTTGTTGATATAGATTGAATCATATGGACTGTTTCCCCTCTCTATCTAGTTGTGATGAATAGAGTTTTCCCTTTGAAGTTTACTTATTGGATTGAGTCTTTAAGGATTTGAGAACACTTGATGTATGTATTGCGATGGGATATCTATGGTGACAATGGGATGTTCTATCTATCCACTTCATGTATGTTTAGGTGATCAACTTGCGGGTTCCGTGACCTTGGGAATCTATGCATAGGGGTTGTCACACGTTCTTATCTTGACGTTCCGGTAGAAACTTTGGGGCACACCTTGAAGTTCTTTGTGTTGGATTGAACATGATGAATCTGAAATTATGTGATCATATCGTATACTCAAGCCCGTCGGTACTTGTGGTGACAATGGAGTATCTAGTTGACATTAGGGTTTTGGTTGATGTGTATCTTAAGGTGTTATTTTAGTATAAACTCTAGGGCTGTTTGTGACACCTATAGGGACAGCTCATAAGATTGATCAGAAAAGATAACTTTGAGGTGGTTTTGTACCCTACAGTAATTTCTTCATTAGTTCTCCGCTATTTGTGACTTTGGAGTGAACTCTTTGTCTCACGAGAGGTATTCACATATGATTGAGAGGTATTCACATATCTAGTTGAGAACTATGCCAATATTGTTGAGAGAAATTGCACTAGTGAAAGTATGAACCCTAGGCCTTGTTTCCAAGCATTTATACAACGTTTTGCTCACCATTTACTATTTGTTACCTTGCTGTTTTTATATTTTTCAGATTACAAAAACCTATATCTACCATCCATATTACACTTGTATCACCATCTCTTCGCCGAACTAGTGCACCTATAAAATTTACCATTGTATTGGGTGTGTTGGGGACACAAGAGACTCTTTGTTATTTGGTTGCAGGGTTGCTTGAGAGAGACCATCTTCATCATACACCTCCCACAGATTGATAAACCTTAGGTCATCCACTTGAGGGAAAATTGCCATTGTCCTACAAAACTCTGTGCTTGGAGGCCCAACATGAGTATACAACAAGAAGGTTGTCTAGTAGACATCAGTGAGCAGGTGATTTCTCCAAATCTTCATGAAATTAGCTTCAGGCACTGACAGGCCTCTCCTGTCCTCAAGACCATCAATTTCAAGCAGAGTTATGTTGGTGTTTTTGATAAGAATGGAAAGTTTTGAGATGCCTTTACTCCATCTTTTCAGATCGTATCGAAGAGTTTTCATTTTCTTACAGAGCAAAGTTGCAGAGTTTGATGCATAACACTGTTTAGACCACGAATCTTGAACAGCATCAAAGAAGTTTGGATGATATTGGGGATATAACCCCGCAATATGACCCGCCCTGGAGGCTCCGGGTCATGTTGCTTGCTCGTGAGCCGGCCCAAGGGTGAGCCGTAAGACTGGTGGCCCAGGAAGATAGGCGGCTCAAGGTGTGGGACGTACGACGGCCCGGACAGAGAAGACCCGGGCATGTAAGCCGTCTCAAAGACAGCTTGGACAAGAAGATAGAGAGAGACTCGGACATACAATAAGACTCGGTTAACAATTGTAACGACCCGGTGGTCCTGACCTCCTATATAAAGGCAGACCCGGGGCGACGTAGAGGAGAGGTGATCGAAAAACTAGGTCAAGCTTCTAGCTCCTTGTAATTGATACACAAGCAATACAAACACATGCAGGACGTAGGCTATTACCTCGACTTGAGGGTCCGAACCTGGGTAAATCCGTATCTTTCGTCCCGATCAACCCCTTTGAGTCCACCCCGTTAGCGATGGCCTCGAATCCAAGTCCGTTCACCCAAACATCTGCCGTGATAAATCCATGACGGTTGGCGCCCACCGTGGGGCTAGCGCTTGGTGGTGTTGAGTTCTCAAAGGGCTCTCTCCCAGGGCTCGAGGGATACATGGTTGGAAGGATGAGCAAGAGTCGCCGCGGCCAGCTCTACATCGATGACGCCGGCTGGGGGCTTGATGCTGATTCTGTGGAGTATGGATTCCGGGTTCCGTTTGGCAGGATCCAGGTTTTCATTGGAAAGGCTGATGGATCTACACCCGGGCCAGACATCTGCACCAACATCGTCGAGCCGGCTCGGCGTCTCCAGTCTGCGAGTGATGTGCGGCCTGCCCGTGCCCATCCAGGTCAAAAGCATGTTCTCGTGGGCTTCACTCAAGGTATGGACCTGGAAGCGTCCTGGTCACAGGGAACTCTTGTTTGCTCGGAAGATGAGTCCTCTAGTGGGGAGACAGAGTCAGTGTATCGGCTCAGTAACGGTGGCCTTGGGGGCTACTACGACACCTATTCTGAGGTAGAGGGCTTTGAGTCGGATGTTACGAGACTCCCCGTTCATGCGACGGTGTTCATGGCGGGATCGGCTCCAACCGCCGGTCACATAGCTGCGGGAGCCGCCGTAGCGGGTGATAGCCCGCCACCGCCGGCTCAGGCTCTAGTGGAATTGATGGACGAGCTTACCGCTCTCATGGCCACAGAAGTAACACCGGATAATCAAGCAGCCCAGAATCTAGAGGTGGCACGGATCAAGGGCCGGAGGGCGGAGGAACGGCAAAGGATGGCTGAGTTGAAGATCCGGATGGAGGAAGAAGCGGAGCGTATCAAGGCAGATGCTTTCCATCTGGAGCTGGAACAAAGGTCAGCAGCCGCGGTGCACCGGAGGAGGCATCAATCCCGTCTGCCAGAACGTTACGAATCAAGGAACCAGTTTAATACCCCTGGTGTGGGGCGGGTTGCGGGCGCGTCGGAAAGCCGCCCGATGGAACGCCCGGCAACTCATCCACCCCAGCGTAACCAAACTTCACCTAGAGCTTTTCCGACACCGGCGGGTCATTACTCTAACCCGGCCGAGAACATGGTGGCGGCGGCCACTCGGCTTGAGACGATTCCCATCCCAGATGAAGCACCCTTTGCGGAGGACGTGCGAAACGCCCTTGGATATTACAGATGGACATGGCCTAGCAAGAGAGATATGCTCACAGCCGAAGCCGGGTTCACTCTACCCCCCTCCCCAGTCGAAGTTTCAGCCGGCACTATGAGTCGCCGACGTGTTCTAGCAGTCATCCGCATCGAGGACCACCGGAGGATGAGCAGGCGGCTCTAGATGCACAAGCCCTCGCGGACCAGACGAGGAACAGGCGAGAGGCAGAGATAGCGGCAACCCGTCTAGAGCCAGCACTTTTCGTCTCAATGGGAGCAGTTAGTACCAGAGCCGTAGGGGTGCCATGTTTAACTCCAGCTCTGAGAAGTGAACAACTACCGAAAGATTTTAAGGGGCCTCAAAAAAATTCGAGTTACACAGCTGATCTACCCCCTGAGGCTTGGGTTGAGAGTTATGAGCTGGCCATGGAGATGCTGGACGTCAGTGAGGCGGTATGTGCAAAACATTTCATCATGATGCTTGAGGGTCCGGCTCGCACATGGTTGAAAGGTCTGCCGCCTAACACGATAAGTTCATGGGCAGAGCTGAGAGCGAAGTTTATTAAGAATTTTCAGGGGACCTGTAAGCAGCCTATGACCATTGTAGACTTGGACCATTATGTTCAACAGCAAAATGAGTCGGCCCATCATTGGGTCCGGCGGGTGTCGACCATTATTCACTCTTCAGAGCAGATCACGGCGGCTCAAGCGGTGCTTATTCTGGAAAAGAACTGTTATTTTGTTCCATTGAAACAGAAGCTCGGCAAGCTCAAGTGCACGTATCAGGATATGGGAGAGCTCATGACGGCCCTAACAAAGGATAACGACTCAGATAACACCAAGGATCCAGGCTCGGATGATGAAAAAGCCACTCAAGGGAAGAAGAACAATCAAGGCAAAGGCTTTGTGAACAATGGGAATCAGAATAAACGGAAGAACGCTGACGGCGCGTCAGAGCTAGTGTCAAACACCAACACATAACAGAACCATCCCAAGGGGAACGGAAAATTCAGGCCGTTTCACCAAAGGAACAGAGGTCCTTCCAATTTAGAAGAAGTGCTTAAGAAGCCTTGTCCGGAGCACGGCACGCCTGATAAGCCGGCGTTACATGCATGGGGAGATTGCTTTATCATGCAGAGATTCAAAAACCAGCATTCCTAGCCACGCAATAACCAGGGCGGTGGCCCATCTGGCGGCTCAGGGCACGGCGGATCAGGGGCTGGATTCGGCGCCGGCGGTTCAGGAGCCGGGCATTCGGGTCAAAATCTTTAGTGGCCAAGGCTTTTCGACATGGGTTTTTCTGGTTGACGGCTCACAAAGATGCAGAAGACTTAGTCTGTAAGTGTGACGGCTGTCAGAAGTTTGGCCGGCATGCTCACGTTCCGGCTCAAGAGTTGAGGATGATACCAATCACTTGGCTGTTTGCGGACTGAGGGCTTGATTTGGTAGGACCTTTCAATATATCCAAGGATAAGGAAACACACCTTCTGGTGGCAATTGATAAATTTACTAAGTGGGTAGAGGCAGAGCCGGTCAGCAAATGTGATGCGGCTACAACGGTTCAATTTATTAAGAAGCTGATCTATCGCTTTGGTTACCCGCACAGTATCGTTACGGACAATGGAACAAATCTATCCAAAGGAGCTATGAAAGCATTCTGTGAGAAGGAGCATATCCGGCTTGATGTTTCAGCCGTGGCACATCCACAGTCTAATGGCCGGCTTTATACCCTATCAAGCGTTGTTGCAGGGAGGCTTCTTGCCTTCGGGTATAGCTTACATCTCCCCTGCATAGTCTGCTTTTACGCTATTGCAAGGAGGCTTCTTGCCTTCGGGTATAGCTTACATCTCCTTTGCACAGCCAGCTGTTATTAAACTGTTGCAAGGAGGCTTCTTGCCTTCGGGTATAGCTTACATCTCCCTTGCACAGCCGGCGTTATGCCTAATTAAGCACTGTTGCAAAGAGGCTTCTTGCCTTCGGGTATAGCTTACATCTCCTTTGCATAGCCAGCTGTTATTAAACTGTTGCAAGGAGGCTTCTTGCCTTCGGGTATAGCTTACATCTCCCTTGCACAATTGGCTTTATGCCTAGTTTGGTTACATTAAGCGCTATTGTTGATGGAGGCTTCTTACCTTTGGTGTAGCTTACATTACCCTAAGACAACAGCGTGTACACCAAATTCCAGTTGCTTATCAATTGCGGCCATCGAAGGGGGCTTCTTACCGACGGGTATCGCTTATCTCACCCTAATGGCCGGCTTTATGCCACTTTCGGTTACTTATTAACCGCGGTTGTCGAAGGGGGCTTCTTACCGACGGGTTCGCTTATCTCACCCTAACAACCGGCGTTTACACCAAAACTCAGTTGCTTATCAACTGTAGCTGTTGAAAGAGGCTTCTTGCCTTCAGGTATAGCTTACATCTCCTATCAAACAGCTGGCTTTATGCCGTCTCAGGCTAATTATTAGCCGCGGCTGTCGATGAAGGCTTCTTGCCTTGGGGTATAGCTTACATCTCCCATCGACAGCCGGCATTCGTGCATACAACATTTGCTGTTAAAAGGAGGCTTCTTACCGTTAGGTATAGCTTACATTACCCTTCATACAACCAGCTTTCGACCGCTTCCGGTTCATCAATAGCCGCAGTTGTCGATAGAGGCTTCTTACCATCAGGTATAGCTTACATTATCCTAAGACAACCGGATCCTTAATGGATTCATCCGACAAGAGCCGGAGCCATGTTGCTCCAGTTGACAAAATTCAAGTTTTCAAAGATATTATCCGGCTCTAATCTTCTGTAGAACGAATGACGTCTTCAAAGACAAACACCCCTCATCAGAAAAGCTCAAGGTATATTTATGCAAAGGAGCGATCAATCAATGGAGAGCCGGCAACACATCAAATTGAAACACGGAGAGACGGAAAGTATACACAAAGAGATGGAAATATATACAGCCGGCACTATCTTTAGAACAGCAGAGTCATCCTTAAGCTATTACAAAAATTGCTCTCAGAAGGAGCAAAGACACTACCAAGTTTCTACCGCCCACGGCGGGTCATTGCATGAGCCATTGCTCAGAAGGTTACAAAATGCAAAGTCATACGGCCGGATCATCCTGCTCTGGCTCTTCTACTGGCTTCATCTGGAGAGTTTCCAAATCCCAGTTGCAGTCAGCTAGCGCGGCGAAAGACCCTCCTTCAAAAAAGGGAGACGTGTTGAGATCATTAGGAAAGAGTTCCTTACTGTGGGCGGGTGTTAGAGATTCCACTCGTAGAGAGGCCCGCGGATCCTCTTATCCTCGCCATCATAAGCCGCCTGGTAGACATTTAAGTTGGCTTCATCTGCAAGTACATACGCCAAGAAGCGGGAGTCCTTGACACACTGGATGTAGTCTGCCTCTGTGAATTCTGAGCCGTCGTCTTTCTTCGATGGATAGCCATCCATCATTTCAGCCGGCATCAGCTCAGGGGCGAAGGCTAGAGCCTGGCTCAATCCGGCGACTGCTCCTTGACGAAAAGCTGATTTCTTCAGTTCTTCAATCTGTTTTGGCATGGTGGAGAAGAGTTCCAAAACCCCTTTCAGAGCGGTGGGGATCTTCTCCTTATATTGAACACTCTTGATCGTGAAGATGGCGCCGCAGTATAGTTGTTCCGCAAAGGTGTAGATGGCCTTCAGTGCCAGAAGGCTATTAGAAGCCAACTGTCGGCTCCTGGGACCTGGATAAGCTGGATAAAGCTAATGAGTCGCCAGTTTTTCAATAGCAATGTTAAAATACAAAGTAAAACAGAAGCTTACCAAATAGGGCGGCTGACATCTTCGCTATGTGCCGCTTTAGGACTTGGAGTTCCTCCGCCACAGCTATAAGCCGCTGGTCGGCGTTGTCCACCCGTTTGGTCAGAGCGGCCTTTTCAGATTCTGCTGTTTCTTTCAAAGAGGTAAGCTTGGCAGTGGCAGTGGCCAGCTCCTCAGAGAGAAGCCGACACTTTTTGTCAGCAATGCTTCGGGCTTCTTGTTGAGCCGCCAAGTTGGCCTTCAGATCCGCCAATTGAGACCCGGCTTCGCTTAAAGTTTCCTGCAAAACATCAAAATACAGGATAAGCCGCCGAAGGAAAGGTCATATCAAATGATGAGTGTTGACAGCAAAGATTATGCAAGTCTCAAACAGATTGCAAGCAATATATTTGACACTTGGGGGCTAATTTATGTTTGATCTTTGAGTATGCAATGTAGTTCCGGTTCATCTCCTTCGAAGTTAATCCGGAACTTGGGGGCTACACTATGGCTCTTCAAAGACTACTCCTGATGAAAGATCCGACTCAATTTTTGCAAAGTTGACTCGGGCCTTGGGGGCTACAATTTGGCTCTTCAAAGACTACTTCTGATGGAAGATCCGACTCAATTTTTTCAAAGTTGACTCGGCCCTTGGGGGCTACGATCAGATCTTCAAGTTGTCTACATTAAAGACCCGACTCAAATAAAATCTGAGACGGCCCTTAGGGGCTACGATTGGCGGTTCACTTTATCTACAGTACTAAGATAAAGCAATTCTAAGTGAATTTGGTATGACAATATCTACAGAGGTCACAGAAAGACCCGGTTCAACTATCAACTAGATTAAACCGGCTCTTGGGGGCTAAGTAAAGATATGGTAAGAAGGAAAGGTACCTCATATTTGGTTTTCATCAAAGTCACCAGTCGAAGCTCCAAGTCACAGTTGGTATTTAGCCGGTTCATATATCTGGCATGGAGCTCATCAGATGTCATCTTCTCGTACGAAGAATCAAAGTTTAATTTCCTCGAGGCCTCTGACGGTTCGGTATGTTTAGTCAGCACATGAGCCGGAGGCGTCTGCTGAGTTGACCCGGTGATGACAACGTTCGGGGTTGCAGGAGTTTTTTCAGGAGTCGGCGACTTGGAAGGAGCTCTGGGAGGACTCTCCATAATGACATCTTCAGCGGTCGGCTCCGCAGAGGCAGCCGATGGAGTTGCTTCCGGATGAACCTCCTCCGGGTGTTCGATTTCCTGGTCTTGGATGACAGGGCCGGGGGAGGTCTTGTTGGTCTTACGACGCTTGGCTTGAGCACTACAAAATAGAAGGATCAGCAGTCGAAGATGTTGCTATCATATTAAGAGCCGGATGTCCGGATATCATAGTAAGGAATGCTTACAGCGGATTGATCTTGGGCGGTGGTAGAACTGACGCCAAAGAGTCGCCGGAGGAAGGAGTTTTCTAAAAAGAATAAAACAGAAAGATGAGAAAGTGTCAAGTTTACAAAGGAAAGTCAAAGGAAAAATAGAGACATAAACCTCTGCGGGGCGTCTATTTGGAGCCGGAGAATTTGGTAACCCGGACACGAGCTCAGTAGAGTCGGTGCTTCGAGTCTATTGACGCTCGGCCTGCTGTTGCTTTTTCAAGAGAAAATCGGGAGCCAGGTAGGCAAGAGGGTGAGAAAGAGGAACTTTTCTGATAACCCACCGCGGCTTTCAGGGGACGAAACATTCTGAGCCAGAAGAAACATAATTTACCTCAGGAGCATTGGCGCGGCTGGTTTCCACTTCATCCTACGAGTAAAACAAGCATTAATAAAGCAGGAAGGTAAAAGATCAAGCAAAGCAATTAAAGTATTACCTCTGAGTTGGATGATGGTGGAGGGTCAAGCAAATTCTCTAGCGGGGCATCTTTTTTAGCCCTCTTGGTCGCGCCCTTCTTCCTGCATTTCTTTGGAGGGGCAACATATTCCTTCTTCCAGAAGTCTGAGACGGCCTACAGGAATGACCCGGAGAATGAATAGCAAATCAACAAAGTACAAGCAACATTTAAGAAACGGATGGGAAGAGATTAACTTACACCGGGAGCCGGATTATTGATGCAGAAAGGCGCCAGGCCGATGGCACTGCATGAGCCGGAGGCTTCGTGGACAAGGCTCTGGATGGTAGTGGTAATATCATCCTCTGTCAGTATTGACTTGCTGAAGCACAACGAGCTGTCATATTTGCCTTCGTACTCGCACATAAGCCGACCTCTGCGGCTTAAAGGCATGATCCGCCAGGAAATCCAGCAGTGGATTAAATCCAATCCTATTAAACCGTTGGCCAGGAGCGCTTTGATCTTGGCGTGGAACGGCTCGTATCTGGCACGCTCTGAGGCTGAGAGCCGGCCGGGAAGCTCTGTGTCTGTCCTAAGCCGGGAGAGGCGGTAACCCGCCAACGAGTGCTCTTTCTCAGGAGAGGTCTCTTGGCAGTAGAACCATGTCTTATTCCAATCCTTTGGGTGACTCGGCATTGGAGTGGCAGGAAAGATGATGTCTCGGTGGCGTTGAATAGAAATACCGCCCACCTCCAGACTCGGACCACCCTTCATTTCAGTTTGGCGGTTGGCAAAGAAGAACTCTCGAAAGAACCCCACGGATGGCTTAGTTTGCAGATAAGCTTCACAGAGAACTTGGAAGTTGAAAATGTTTGAGACGGAGTTGGGTGCCAAGTCTTGAGGATGCAGCTTGTAAAAATGAAGAACATCCTGGGAAAACTTAGAGCCGGGCGGCACGAACCCTCGCTCGATGTGATTAGTGAAGACTACTATCTCTCCTTTTTGGGGAGAAGGTCGGGTCTCTTTACCCGGAACCCGCCAATTGAGGACCTCTTTGGGAGGGAGAGTACCCTCTTCAACATAATCTGCTAAGTACTCCTCCGTAACGCAAGAACCAACACATTTGCATGAGTTGGACGCACGAGACATATGGGCGGCTTAAATACTGTGCAAGGTAAAGGGCGTGATGAGTCAAGCGCAAGCAAATATTTATGACGGCCTACAGGTTTAAGGGTTCTACGGATAATGTGGAAAGTCCCGGTTGATGAGAGCCGGAGAAGCTTAGCAACTTAACAGAGGAAAGGAAGATTGAAAATCGGCTAAGTCCTAAAAAACAGATTCCGCAAACTACTACTATGGCTACGGATCTACAAAAGCGGAGAAAAGGATTTTAATCCTGACCTAGCGATGAACAGCGGAAGAAAAGAAAATGGACCGGAGCCATCGCGGTCCGCGCATTACGCGCGGACGGCCCGCGCGCGGTGGCGAGGCGAGAGCACACTCTAAAGGCGCCAACGGCGTCGAGATATACTCGCGGTGGCAGTGTCGGAGCCCGAGCGGCGGTGGCGGAGCCCCTGGTGAAACCCTACTACGGTGGTGGGCGATCTAAGAAGAAGGAGAACTCATCGGAGATGTCACGGCGGAGGCAGAAGGTCTCTGGTACGAATCAGGGTGATGCAGCGGCCCGGTCGGTGTAGCTGCGAAGACGGTGCCGGACGACGAGGACGCTGGAGCGGCGGCGACAAGAAGAAGAAGAAGAGGCGTGAGCGGGAAGAGTGAAAGGCTTCGACCCGCACGGGTCGTATTTTAAGAGGGAATGAGGAAGGCGCGAAAATCCAGGCGACGACACCGTTTGACCAAGGCGGACGCCTCGATTCTTGGGATGAATGTTTAATGAAAGATTCGGTGATACGTCAGCGGATCTCATGACGTCACGCTGGGTCATTTCTGGGCGACTCGCCAAAATCAGAAGAGAAGGATGAAGTGAGCAAGCTCAATTCAGCCTGGGGCCTAATGTTGGGGATATAACCCCGCAATATGACCCGCCCTGGAGGCTCCGGGTCATGTTGCTGGCTCATGAGCCGACCCAAGGGTGAGCTGTAAGACTGGTGGACCAGGAAGATAGGCGGCTCAAGATGTGGGCCGTACGACGGCCCGGACGGAGAAGACCCACGCGTGTAAGCCGTCTCAAAGACAGCTTGGACAAGAAGATAGAGAGAGACTCGGACATACAATAAGACTCGGTTAACAATTGTAATGACCCGGTGGTCCTGACCTCCTATATAAAGGCAGGCCCGGGGCAACGTAGAGGAGAGGTGATCGAAAAACAAGGTCAAGCTTCTAGCTCCTTGTAATTGATACACAGCAATACAAACACAAGCAGGACGTAGGCTATTACCTCGACTTGAGGGGCCGAACCTGGGTAAATCCATGTCTTTCGTCCCGATCAACCCCTTTGAGTCCACCCCGTTAGCGATGGCCTCTAATCCAAGTCCGTTCACCCGGACATCTGCCGTGATAAATCCACGACAGATGACCAATCTAGAAATTCTCAAAGCGAATGATTTTTGCCTTAGGGATTGATGTTTCAATGGCGATGGAGCATGGTGTGTGATCAGAAATAGGTTTAACCAAAGGCAGCACCACTGTGTTTGGGATGGAGGTTGTCCAGTGCAAGGAAGAAAAAATGGCAATCTATTTGTTCAAGCAAAGGATCATCCTGCATATTACTCCAAGTAAAAGACCTACCCTTGATGGGTAGCTCCACTAGAGATTGGGCTCTAATAAAATCATTAAAGATGAGCATATCATTAGCATTTCCTCCTAGTTTGTTCCTATTATTAGGAGCACAAATGAAATTATAGTCCCCAATCATGAGCCAATCCTCGGTCGCAGGGATTTGAAGATTAAATAACCATTAAACAAAATCATCCCTCGCTTGCCCCTCACAAGGGCCGTAAATATTCACACAAGACGAGGCGTTAACTGTATGAAGGAAGAGAATCTAATATTGAGAGCAAAGGGCTCCATAAAATCAATCACACCTGAGAAGACCGAACTATTCCAACCCGTAATAATACCACCAGAGCTACCATTAGACGTGATATACGCAAATTGATCAAACTTCTTAGGGCAAAATAGTCAGACATAAGACATATCAAAAGTTGCACGTTTAGTTTCTTGTAAACAGACAACCAAACAACAACTAAGGTCTATAGCATTACGGATTGCTAGATGTTTTTTCTCTGAACTGATGTCACGCACATTCCAACCGAGAATAGACCACTTTTTCTGGTTACTCATGGGCTTCAGGATGATCGGCCACTTGAGGTACCTCTGCCAGCAAGATCGCATGAGTCAATTGTGCAGGAGGAACCCTAGAGAGATTGGTACCAACGCTTTGCATCATACAAATCGGAGTGAATGGGGGAATATCATGTGAATTTCCACCACCGTCAGGATCTAGCGGAGCAGTATTACGTGCAATAATTTTAACTGTAGGCTTGACACAGTCTTTAACCTTGGAAGCTCCACGACGGATATCCGATGGCAGAGGAACATGGAAACCATCATATCTTGTACAGCGGGTGCTCCTGCGCAGCATCTGCTGGAGATATGCCCTAGAGGCAATAATGTATGATGATATTTCCTATGTGTTTATGAATAAAGAGAGTCCTAGGACATTATCAGTGATGTGTATTAATAAGTATGTGACTTGTTTGTGAGACTATGCATTGTATGATAACTGTCCTAAATGGTCCCTAGTCGAAAGGCTTGTGTGGACGCGCAACTAATCAGACTCGCATATGACACGGTGGATGGTCCGGTCTCATTGACCATCTAGCATTGGATGTTAGCCGGATAATATGGACTCATAAAGGTTTGATCGGATTCAACATAGTCGGATCCGAGTCGAGATAAGATCTGAGTTAGATAGACCCAACTATGAGACGCAGCGATAGGTCATCTGTGAGTTTCCAGTACAACATATGTTCTGTGTCCTAAGACCTGAGCTGGTGCATGTACTCGGGATGGTGATAGACTTGATTTGGGCTGACCAAACGCTACTCCGTGACTGGGTAGTTACAAAGGTAGGTTTCGGGCTTCTCTAGACCCATGCTGCAAGACATGGTCGAGCAAGATGGGATTTGCCCCCCCCCCCTACCAGGAGAGATATACTCTGGGCCCCTCGGTTGATCCGACCTGGATAAGCATGGCCATGCAATGAGGATTATGAGATAATCCGAAGTGTTGGTCGGATTCACCGGAACGAGAAAGAGGTTGTGCTGCAACAAGGATGACCATGTCGTCTTGTGCACGACAACATATATCGTGTGGCAAAGGGAACAAAAGTGTGAAGTATAAGTTCGCCTAACCAGCTTCATCGAACACTTGGTGTCGGCACGTCTTGCTAGAGACCGCTACCGACCAGTCGAGTTGGATGTCATCTGACTCATGACCAAGTGGACGAGAACCTAAAGGGTCGCGCGCTTAAGGGAAGGAACACGAGGGCTTTAGGATCCCTGGGAGGCCCAAGAGTTGAGCCCGCGCCGGATGCCTATATATAGTGGAGGTGCGGCACACCCATCCGGTTGATCGCTTTGGCGCTGTCATTAGGGCTTTGCATGAGTTGTAACTATCCACCTCCACTCGCCGTTGCCGGCCGTGTGATTGGACCTACCAATCCTCCGCACATGTGTTCCTCATGCACGCGCGGATACCGTTAGAGGCGATGCACTTGCGCCGCTCCGGCGAACCTGTATCTGGGATCCGGCGACCGGCTGTTCAAGGGAGGTCGGAACGGCTGTTCGAGGGAGATCGGATGAGGAGGAGACGGACCACACGAAAGCGCTTCCCCAACTCTACTTCCGCTGCACGGCACTGCGCGTCTAGTGGTAACAATCTGTGATCCATCTCCATAGCATGTTCTTGGATGTTCTGCGCGTAGGAAAATTTTAATTTACATGCAATGCACCTATGGTAGAACCCAACAACATCACAATGTCAACATGGGCTTCCTCATGGGCGATCATCTGGTTAATGCAATCAGCCGCAGACCCAACAGAAAGATGGCGTGAATCGACTAGCTGATGTTGACTCTAGTCCGTCAGATCGTGAGAAGAAACAAGATTCAGAGATGGTTTACTTATCTCCCAAAGATCTTTTGGACAAAAGAGTGGAATACCATCTGAGATCAATCTGAGGGTACTACCAATCCCATCAAACTCCGACAGAACAGAACTAAGAATCTGCTGGCAGATGCCATCAATGAGCTGCTCGACGGCTCTAAATGGGTTCAGAGGAAAGAGCACAACAGAAGCCTGGGGCCATCGGAGTAGGTGTGTAAATTATTTTGAGCATTCCCCATATCCAACATAGGTACTCTCTATCCACCTCCAAGAAAATTGGTGCAGAACCTCCCTGAGCTCAACTGAAAGCATTCCTTGCTACAGGCACTCTAGAGATGAAATCATCAACCAAGGCCTCCACATAAGAAGCTTCAGACCAAACATCTGACAAATTGTCAACCACGTTGTGCTCTGGAGGCACACCATCCATCAAAGAAGGTCCATCATATTGGAAGAAACTCCTGAAGCTGAATCCAGCATATGGGGCAAGGACTGCAGGCCACACACTCCAACCGCTTTCCTGAACCTGTTCCAACTCTGATGGCTGAACTTTCCAAGCAGCCTCATTATCTGCCTACTGCTATGCTAGCTTATCAATCCTGGCTTGCTGGAGAGCAGTATAGTATGGTAACTGATATGGATGAGGGGAAACATTGAGCATTGGCGGTTCATCCTCATTACCCATAAGGCCTGGGACAGCATTCCTACCATTGAGGACATAAATAGGAACAGACCAAGAGTGACCTAAACCTGGGAGCATACCAACTCTAGTAATCAGTAAACTGTGCGGCACCTCTATCACATTGTTGATGTGGCACTTCACTAGGACTCTAGATTTATTGCCCCCTCTGTTAGGCCAGGACAATGGCTTCCCAAAATTGGATACTGTCTTATTGACATGGTGCTCTGTTTGGTAGTCCATGGGAAAAGCCAACATCATGATCCAAACCTCATATTCAAAAGCTGGCATCCGCATATTAATGCCCTCATCATGTTGAACTAACGAAAAAGAAGAGTTCTCATCAAGGGCATGGGGGCTTTCCCTAATTGCTTCATCTCTGCTCTCAATATCCGCAAAAGCAACCATCCCAATGCCAATCGGATAAACAAAATCCTGTGATAACTGATATTGTAAGTCCTCCGTGAGGATGCGACATACCTCATTGAGCCAGAACCTATTCTGATGATCGAGAACTAGGGCATTAACTGAGACAATAGCATACTGACTGTGACTCAATGAAGGGTCATCCACCACCATGAGACGGCGCTGCACATGATGAAGGGGGCCATGCTCAAAGTGAGAGCCCAGGGGAGCTAAAGCGAATGGCCGCACTGGGAAGTTAGCCATGGATCCTTCGCCGTCGGTCGCCCCGCACTGAGGAGATGAAGGTTTTCCAATGGGTGGAAAAAGAGCTCGGCGGCGGGGGTTTGGAGACGAAACAGGTGCTCTGGTTGGTATGGGTCCCATAAAAACCTTGTCAGGTAAGCCAGGAGGGAGTCGTATCGTCGTGCAATAGGAGGCCACCACCTCCTGAGGATCTAGGATTTTCCGCATGCGTTGCCAAAAAAGGGACGGTGAGGTAGTTTTACCCGAGGCAGGCATCGAAAAAACACTCGTAGCAGTAGGACAACCAGAGCTAGTGGGCCTCCAAATAAATGATGTGGATGGAAGCCCAAAACACTTCTTGTGACCCACCCAATGACAATGTTTGCAACGAAGGAGCCCAGGACACTTATTGGAGCCATGATCAGATCAATTGCAGATATAGCACTTGACAGGAGTATCAGGGCCCACCATGCATGGGCGTTCAGTGTCATTGACACGTTGAGAGCATGTACAACTATCCAGAAGGGATGAGCAACAGTGACGGATTATACCCGGACAATTCAAATGAAGATGGCCATGACAAGAACATGTGGAACACTTCAAAAGCCTCTCATCAATGTACTCCTGAGATGGGACATCTAAAATTTGAACCAGGTTTTTAATATCAGGCTCAGAGTAACCAGCTTGCCAACCATCCATAATATGGTAAATATTTTCATCCGAAAGAGAATCCCAATAATTCCGACTGAAGTTTACACCCCTGAAAATCGTTTGGTAGTTGAGGTGATTGCGGATTGTGGGAAGGCAAGAGATCCAAACCGAACAATACCATCTGAACCAGTAGGAGCTGAAAAATGGAAACTGTCGAATGAGATAGAGTGCTCCGGCGAAGGCATTCCGGTGGGCCTCGCCGGCGGTGATAGCTCCTGCTTGAGCTAACACACTGAAAGAATCTGCAGGAATCACATTATTGCTCTGGGACTTAAACCATTTGGATTGAACTGCCAAGCGATTACCATGACTAGGATCAAATAATACCGAATCAGAATGCCAGGAGAAATCCGAAAAAACCAAAATGCCCAACAGGTTCACCACGAAACAGATGACAATGGCAGATGAAATCCGGCCAAATACGATCTAGAATGCCATAGATGAAATGCCCCACTTTACTAGAGGCCACAGAGAAATGAAATCACCGATTAGTTAAACGCAAAACTCTAAAATCATGACTGAGGCCACCAATGCAGGATTGAAGAGCAAGATCCACAGATTCCTCCGCGAGAGGAAATGAAGCAGAGGAAAAACTAACCACCAAAAATAACTCCTTTGAGGACCCAAGGGAAGAAAAGTGGACCGTCGAATGAAAATGACAACGCACCTGAGCCTCCACCGCGAGGCCGGGATTGAAGTCCTAGTGGAGGAGCCCCTCCATAGGATCACTTGAGGGGAGGGTTTAGGCCAAAACCCTAGAATCGCCATTGGGGTTAGGAGGTGGAAATGATTGCTACAGACTATTCTGTTTTTGGCAGATTCTGTTTTCTTTGAGTTGTTTGCATATTTTGATGAATCTATGGGTTGTATCATGTGGTATGAGCCATGGAGAAGTTATATTACAATAGGTATGACACCGATATAGATAAAGAATGAGTTCACAACAGTACCTAAACTGATGATTTATTTTCTTATATTAACGGATCTCACGAGTTTTCTGTTAAGTTTTGTGTTGTGAAGTTTTCAAGTTTTGGGTAAAGATTGGATGGGCTATGGAATAAGGAGTGGCAAGATCCTAAGCTTGGGGATGCCCAAGGCACCCCAAGTAATATTCAAGGATGCCAAAGAGCCTAAGCTTGGGGATGCCCCGGAAGGCATCCCCTCTTTCGTCTTCAATCCATTCGTAAATTTACTTGACGCTGTATTTTTAGTCACCACATGATATGTGTTTTGCTTGGAGCGTCTTGTATGATATGAGTCTTTGCTTGTTAGTTTGCCACAATCATTCTTGTTGCACACATCTTTTGAAAAGGACATGCTGAATCGTGAATTTATTAGAATACTCTATGTGCTTCACTTATATCTTTTGAGTTGGACAATTTTGCTCTATATGCTTCACTTATATCTTTTAGAGCACGGTGGTGTTTTTGTTTTAGAGAAATACTTGAACTCTCGTACCTCACTTATACTGTTTTGAGAGTTTCTAAAAACAGCATGGTAACTGGTCTAGGTTATGAATTTATTCCTAATATGATAGGCATCCAAAAGGGATATAATAAAAACTTCCATATTAAGTGCATTGAGTATTTATGAGAAGTTTGATTCCTTGCATAAAGTTTTGAGATATAAAGATGATAATGTTAAGAGACATGTTAGGAAGTAAATTGTGATTTGGTAAAAATACTTGTGTAAAGGTTTGTGATTCCCGTAGCATGCACGTATGGTGAACCGCTATGTAATGATGTCGGAGCATGACTTTTTTTTCTATTGTCGACATTTATGTGAGGGTCGGGGGCAAGCGATGGTTAACTCCTACCAACCTCCCCCTAGGAGCATGCGTTTAATGCTTTGCTTCAATGACTAATAAACTTTTTCAATAAGTATGGGAGTTCTTTATGACTAATGTTGACTCCATGGATTATACGCACTCTCACCCTTCCACTTTTGCTAGCCTTTCTAGTACTGCGTAACTTTCGCTCGTGCAACAAACACCTTCCTCAAAACAGCCACCATATATCTTTCCTCAAAACAGCCACCATACCTACCTATTATGGCATTTCCATAGCTATTCCGAGATATATTGTCATGCAACTTCCACCGTTTCCTTTTATGACATGCACACCATTACTTCCATATTGCATATAGAGTCATATTTTGTCATAGGTATCGAGTTGTAATTTTCCTTTTGGGTTGTAAGTAAATAAAAGTGTGATGATTTTCATTATAGAGCATGTCCCATGTGAGGAAAGGATGACGGAAGCTATGATTCCCTTACTAGTAGGGATGAGAGTCCGGACTTTATGAAAAATAAAAGAGGCCAGCGAAGCCCAAATAAAAAATGAATAAAAGAGGCCTAGATGCCCAATAAAAAATGAGAGAAAAGAGATAAGAGACATTGCTACTACCTTTTGCCACACTTGTTCTTCAAAGTAGCACCATTATCTTCATGATAGAGAGTCTCCTATTTTGTCACTTTCATATAGCTAGTGGAATATTTTTCTTCATGATGCACCTCCACTTAGTTTCTTTTTGAGCTTTCATACACTTACAGCCCTAGTGCATCCGTTGCATGGCAATCCCTACTCACTCGCATTGATATCTATTGATGGGCATCTCCATAGCCCGTTGATACGCCTAGTTAATGTGAGACTATCTTCTCCCTTTTCCTTGACAACCTCCACCATATTCTATTCCATCTATAGTGCTATATCCATGGCTCGCACTCATGTATTGCGTGAGAGTTGAAAAGGTTTGATAAAATAAAGGTGTGAAAACAATTGCTTGACTTTTCATCGGGGTTGTGCGTGATGTAAATACTTTGTGTGGGGAAGAAGGAGCATAGCCAGATCATATGATATTGTAGGGATAACTTTATTTTGCCATTATATTTTGAAGAGATACAATTGCTTTGCTAGTATGCTTGAAATGTTATTGTTTTGATATCAATATTAAGCTTTTGTTTCGAGTCTTATGTATGTGAATATGCATGCCACAACAAAGAATATTACTTGGATAAATATGTTAGGTAGCACTCCACATCAAAAATTCTGTTTTTATCATTTACCTACTCGAGGACGGGCGAGAATTAAGCTTGGGGATGCTGATACGTCTCCAACATATCTATAATTTTTTATGATGGCATGCTATTATATTATCTATTTTGGATGTTTTATATGCATTAATATCCTATTTTATATTATTTTTGGGACTAACCTATTAATCTAGAGCCAAGTGACAGTTTCTGTTTTTTCCTTGTTTTTGAGTTTTGCAGATATGGAATATTAAACCGAGTCCAAACGGAATAAAACCTTCGGAAGGAATTTTTCTGGAAGGAAACAAGTCATACAAGCTTGGAGTGCACGTAACGGGAGGTGTCACGGAGCCATAAGCCTGCTAGGCGTGGCCCCCCTGGCCGCACCTAGCAGGGTTGTCGCCTCCTGGCAGGTCTCCTAACCCTAATTCTTGGCCTATAAATACCCAAATATTCCCCCAACATCAGAACGAGCCATGCAAGTACTTTTCCGCTGCCGGAAGCCTCTGTTCCCGAGAGATCCGATCTTGAAGCCTTTTTCGGTAATCTGCCGAAGAGGGTTTCGATCACGGAGGGCATCAACATCAAATCCATTGCCCCTCCGATGATGCGTGAGTAGTCCACCACAGACCTACGGGTCCATAGCTAGTAGCTAGATGGATTCTTCTCTCTCTCTCTCTTTGATCTTCAATACCATGTTCTTCATGATCTTCATGGAGATCTATCCGATGTAATCCTCTTTTGTGGTGTGTTTGTCAAGATCCAATGAATTGTGAGTTTATGTTCAGATTATCCATGAATCTTATTTGAATCTCCTGTGATTTCTTATATGCATGATTTCATATCCTTGCAAGTCTCTTCGAGTTATTGGTTTGGTTTGGCCAACTAGATTCGTAATTCTTGCAGTGGGAGAAGTGCTTGGTTTTGGGCTCAATCTTGCGGTATCCTCACCTAATGACAAAGTACTGGTAGCGAGGGACGTATTGTATTGTTGCCATCAAGGGTAACAAGATGGGGTTTTCATCATATTTCTTGAGTTTATCCCTCTACATCATGTCATCTTTCTTAATGCGTTACTTTGTTCTTCATGAACTTAATACTCTAGATGCAGGCAGGAGTCGGTCGATGTGTGGAGTAATAGTAGTAGATGCAGAATCGTTTTGGTCTACTTGTCACGGACGTGATGCCTATATGCATGATAATTTCCTTGGATAACTACAAGATTATTTGCATTTCTATCAATTGCTTGACATTAATTTGTTTACCCACCATGATATTTGCCTTCAAGAGAGAAGCCTCTAGTGAAACCTATGGCCCTTGGGTCTATTTTCCATCATATATTTTCATATCTATACTTGCTGCAATTTATTTACCTTTTACTTTTCGCACTTGTTACATCTATCTCTATCGGATCTAATCCTTGCAAATAACCGTGAAGGGATTTACATCCCCTTTATAGAGTTGGGTGCAAGAGTTTGATTATTTGTGTAGGTGAATCCATTGGTGACTTGCTTGTTCCTCCTACGGATTGATACCTTGGTTCTCAAAAACTAAGGGAAATACTTATCTACTTCGCTGCATTACCCTTTCCTCTTCAAGGGAAAACCAACGCATGCTCAAGAGGTAGCAGCGGTTTTTTTAACTTAGGCAAAAACTAGTTCGCAGCTAATCTCACGAGTGAGAGGGTTTCACACCATTCAGAGCGTTTTACAACTTAGACGAAGACTGATTCATAGCTAAGTTGCGAGTGAATAGGATGCTATTCAATCGGCAGGGTTTTTAACTTAGGCGAAAAGTGGTTCGCAACTAAGCCCCCGAATGTAAGGGTTACTCACCACTCGAATTGTTTTACAACTTAGACAGAGACTGATGTGTAGCTAAGTTTTCGAGAGAATAGGATGCTATTCACTCGGTGTGTTTTTTAACTTAGGCAAAAACTGGTTTGCAACTAAGCCCCCGAGTGTGAGGGGTGCTCACCACTCGGAGTGTTTTTGAATATGAGATTGTGCGATTAGAATCGACAAAAGACTGTGAGAGTCATAATTTTGATAAACAACATTGTCTGGAGTACTCTTATTACATCAGAAAAACTCAGTCGTCAAGTATAAAAACATTGAAGTAAATCCTCGTTCCAAGCACGCGGCTCATCGATATTCTTCTTGAGGTTGAAAAGGCGGTTGGCTCCGTTGTTCAGTACTTTGGTGACAACGAAAGGACCTTCCCACATGGGGGCGAGCTTGTGAGGTCGCTGTTGATCCACTCGGAGCACAAGATCACCTTCATGGACCAACCGACTCCTGACATGCCTTGCATGGAAGCGACGCAGATGTTGCTGGTACACAGTCGACCGAATCAGAGCCATTTCACGTTCTTCCTCCAGGAGATCAACACCGTCCTGTCGTGCTTGTTCAGCCTCAGGCTCTGAGTAAAGGTCTACATGGGGAGAATTGTGAAGGAGATCACTCGGCAAAACGGCTTTGGCTCCATACACCATGAAGAAAGGAGTGCACCCCGTCGACTGGTTAGGAGTCGTCCTCAAGCCCCACGGAACAGACGGCAATTCAGTAACCCAAGCTCTAGCTGCATGTTCAAGATCTCGCATGAGTCGAGGCTTCATCCCTTGAAGGATAAGGTCATTTGCTAGCTCAGCTTGACCATTAGTCTAGGGTGCACAACGGATGCGTAATCCACCCGAGTGCCTTGGGCGGAGCAAAAGTGCCTCAACTCTTTCGAGTCACAGTATGAACCATTGTCTATAATGATACTGTGGGGAACTCCATACCGGAACGTTATCTCTTTCATGAACTTGATAGCAGTGCGTGAATTCATCTTCTTTATGGGTTTAGCCTCAATCCACTTGGTGAACTTGTCGACTGCTACAAGTAGATGCGTGAATCCACTCTGGCCGGTTCGGAAAGGACCGACCATATTCAAACCCCATACAATGAACGACCACACGAGTGGAATAGTCTTCAAGGCGGACACGGGCTTATGCGACAAGTTTGCGTAAAACTGGCATCCTTCGCAGTGATCACCAATCTCCTTAGTCATTTCGTTGGCGCACGGCCAGAAGAAACCAGCTCGGTATGCTTTGGCAACAATCGTCCGAGAGGATGCATGATGACCACAGGTCCGCGAGTGAATTTCCTCTAGAATCAGTCGACCTTCCTTTGGAGAGATGCACCGCTGAGTTACGCTAGTTATGCTTTCTCTGTAAAGCTGTACATTCATCACCGTGAAGGCTTTGGACATGCGAACGATTTGTCGAGCTTCAACTTCTTCTTCTGAGAGTTCTTGCCTCAATATGTATGCGATATATGGCACCATCCAATCGGGCGTAATCACCAAAATCTTCATGACCAGATCTATGACTGCTGGGACATCAACCTCAGTCGGATTGGATGTGCTTATTGCTTGCGGGGGCTCTTCAATGAAGGGATCTTCTTGCACCAAAGGAGAATGTAGGTGTTCCAGAAACACATTGCTAGGTACAGACCTTCGAGTGAATCCGGTCTTTGCTAGATCATCAGCTGCCTGATTTTTCACTCGGGGAATATGGTAGAGTTCCGAACCTTCTAATTTCTTTAGGCTTTCTCACTACATGGCAATATCCAGTCATGGCATGGTTCTTGACATCCCACTCCTTCATCACCTGATTAACCACCAAATCCGAATCACCGTATACCATCAGGCCGGACACCGAGTGAGATGGCCATACGTAACCCGTAGAGGAGTGCCTCGTATTGAGCTTCATTATTGGAGGAATCAATGTGAATCTGGAGGACATTACTGAGCTTGTCACCCTTTGGAGATACCAACACTACACCAGCAGCATCTTAGAGCCATCAAAGAACATGGTCCAGTGCGTTGAGTGTATTTGAGTTGGTTGTTGTTGTTCTATCCACTCGGCCATGAAGTCAGCAAGCGCTTGAGATTTGATAGACTTCTTTGCTTCGAACTTGATGTCAAAGTAGAGGAGCTCAATAGCCCATTTGGCCACTCGGCCAGTCGCATCTCGATTGTTGAGGATCTCAGACAATGGAGCATCACTTACGACTGAGACTGAGTGATCTTGAAATTAGTGTGCCACCTTCTTTGCTGGTAGATATATACCATAGACGAGCTTCTGGTAATGAGGGTACCTTTGCTTTCAAGGAGTCAACACTTCAGAGATATAGTAAACTGGACGTTAGACTTTATAAGCCTTGCCCTCTTCTTCGTGCTTGACAGTGAGAACCGTACTAACAATTTGGTTAGTGGCTGGAATGTAGAGAAGCGGGGGTTCTTTGCTGTGCGGAGCAGCAAGCACCAATTGGGTGGAAAGCAGGCTTTGAGCTCGACAAATGCTGCTTCTGCTTCAGGAGTCCACTCGAATGTATTGGATTTCTTCATCGGTCGGTATAATGGCAATTCGTTCTCTCCGAGACGAGAAATAAATCTACTCAATGCTGCTAGGCAACCCATGAGCTTCCGGACATCGTGCACATGCTCAGGGCGTTTCATTCGGGTGATGGCACCGATTTTCTCGGGATTGACATCGATCCCCCGTTCGAAAACCGAGCAACTTGCCATCAGGAACTCCAAAAGTGCACTTGGACGGGTTTAACTTTATATCATGTTTCCTTAGGTTGGCGAAGGTTCCTGCTAAGTCAGTCAGCACGTCGGAACCTCTGCTAGACTTGACTACAATATCATCCATATAAGCCTCGACATTCCGAGGGATTTGCACAAGCAAACATTTCTGAATCATACGGATGAAAGTAGCGCCAGCATTTTTCGGACCAAAAGTCATGGTGATATAACAGAAACACCCGAAAGGGGTGATGAAGGTTGTCTTTATTTCATCTGGACCAAACAGACAGATCTGATGGTAGCCAGAGTATGCATCAAGAAAAGATAAACGCTCGCATCCCGCAGTTGAGTCAACAATCTGATCGATGCGGGGGAGCGAAAAATGATCTTTCGTGCAGACCCGATTGATATGTTTAAAGTCAATACACATGCGGACTGATTTATCTTTCTTGGGGACCATAACGATGTTCGAGAGCCACTCGAAGTGGTAAATCTCGCGTATGAACTTTGCCGCCAAGAGTCGAGCCACCTCCTCGCCGATTGCCTTCCGCTTCTCTGCCGCCGACCGACGCAAGTGTTCTTTGACAGGTTTGTCCTTCAGATCCACTCTCAATCGATGCTCAACCAGTTCCATGGGTACACCCGGCATGTCAGAAGGCTTCCATGCAAAGATGTCCTAGTTCTTACGGAGGAACTGGATGAGCGCGGCTTCCTATTTACTGTCGAGTGTCATTGAGATATTGGTCGGGGCAGCATTAGGATCTGTCGGGTGAACGTTCACTTGCTTCAGTTCACCTGCCTACTGAAAAGCAGACTTAGAGGCGGGCTTCTTGGAATGCATCGGATCAGCAGGATCTGTATTCTTCCAATTCGACCACAGCCATTTGATGGTCGGCAATCTTGGAGCCTTGTTGTAGGCACTCCTCAACCCTTTGTCGATTCCCTGTGACTGTGATCACACCCTTGGGCCCGGGCATCTTCAGCTTGAGCTACACGTAACATGGACGGGCCATGAAACGGGCATAAGCCGGTCGACCAAGGATGGCATGATACGCGCTCTGGAAGTTTACAACTTCAAACGTCAACTTTTCGTTGCAAACATTCTTGTCAGTGTCGAACACCACATCCACAATCTGACCGAGTGACTTGGCCTTCTTCCTAGGGATGACTTGGTGGAACTGCATGTCGCTCTAACTGAGTCGGGACATCAGAATGCCCATCCCCTTGAGGGTATCCGCATACAAGATGTTCAACCCACTCCATCCGTCCATGAGAATTTTGCGGAATCGAGTGCCTCCTACAACAGGATCTACCACCAGAGCTTGCCGACCGGGGGTAGCAACATGAGCGGCGTGATCCGACTGGTCAAAGGTGATAGGAGTCGTAGACCACTTGAGGTACGTGGGGTGGCAGGAAGAGCCATGTTGACCTCCCTATTAATAAATTTCAGTCAACTTTTGCTTTCTACATCAGCAAAAATCATCAAGTGGCATTGACCTCAGGAAAATCTTCTTTATTTTCACCATCTTCCTTTTTAGAAGTTTTCCCATTCGACTGTCCTTCCTTGAACTGTTGGATCGGTAATCTGCATTGTCGAGTGGTGTGTTTCGGCAATATCAAATTGCCTTCCTCATCCTTCTTCGCGTGGATTGCACACGGCAAATCCATGATGTTCATTCCTGACTGATTCTTAAATTTCTTGGGGGTGAACTGCCCTTTGGGCCTCCCCTTATTCTTTCCTTGCGCTGCCAGAGCAGCTGCCTTTGCCTGAGCAGAACAACGGCTTTGCGCTTTTGCTTCCAACTGGAATTGCTGCCGCCGGCATCATTGTTGATTGTTTTTCCCTTGCCGCTGCGTAGGCGGTCCTCCTGTTCGCCATTGGCATACCGAGTGGCAATCTTCATCATCTTGCTCAGGGAAATATCTCTTTTCCGACCAAACTTCAGATAGAGCTCTCTGTACTTAACACCGGCCTTGAAGGCGCAGATGGCTTGGTGCTCGGAAACATTTTCCACCGTGTGATGGAGGGTGGTCCAATGCTGAATGTAATCCCTCAAGGTTACATTGGGTTTCTGCACATAGTATTGCAGCTCAGGCAAACCCGCGGGATGCTTGCATGTGCCCTCGAAAGTTCTGATGAACACTCGGGCAAGATCCTCCTAACGGTAGATGCTAGAAGGAGCCAGACGATTCAACCACGCTCGGGACGATCCATCCAACATCAAAGGCAAATGCTTCATGGCTATGTTGTCATTTCCTACACCAATCTGCACCGCCACTCGGTAATTGTCTAACCATGTTTCAGGCTTCGACTCTCCGGTGAACTTGCTTATTCCAGTCGCCAAGCTGAAGTTGGGGGGGAATCTCAACACATCGAATGGCTCTGCTAAAACACTCGGGACCAGAGACAACAACACCACTTCCACTCAGATAATTTTTATCTAACCATCCCTGTGAGCCATGTCCTTGTCAATCCGCTTCTGTGCGAGGATATCCCTCATGTCGAATCCAGGATTCCACTCATCGCCGAACGGGCGCCTATCGTCATAGTGTCGGGGCACATATGAACCACTCTGTGGAGGAGTAGGCACTCGACGACGGTCATCACGGTGATAACGAGGAGTAAACTGATCTCGCCCCTGATCTCGGTACTGATCTTCACGGTAACCTCCGCCCCTGCGACGCAGAGGTGACCCCGGGCTGTGAGCCGACTGAACTGTGTCTGCCTTGGGTGAATTGTTGTGTAACCTATTACGCGACTGAGAAACAGCCAAATTCTATTGTTGCGCTACATCAAGCAACGCTCGGATCTACTGCAAACCTCTGCCATCCTCTGAACATGATGGCTGAATGGAATCTACAATCCTAGCAGCGGCTGCAACATTCAGAACTGGAGTACGGAATACATGGACGTTGTTCTGAGATCCACTCAGAAACAAATGTCGTTGACGTCGGCTGGAAACTGGTAGACGCTGGCGGTTACGCTCATCCAGTTCCTTCTGTATCCCTTCAAGCCGAAGGACCAAGGCTTGGGCCTCAGAAGTCGCACCCACGATGGGCGTATGGAGGATCTCCTCATCTTAGTGCTGCTGCTCATTCGACGGTCCTCCAGCCTCGCGTCTGCCACGGCCGAAGCCAGGCGGGATGTGCTATGAACCTGCCATAAGAACCTCAGCCGCTGGATCGCAGCTCTCGCACTTGGAAGAAACGTCAGATAATCCGACGTCGAGTCGAACACGCCATGAAGTGATTCGGCGGGCTCGATAGCCGCAATCTGCGGATATGACGCTTGGTGAGTCGCCGCATGCCTCACCTAACGCTGGAGTCGCGAGCGACCAGATCGCTTGCGGCGACGAACAGTCAAGAGAGCCGACAGGTACGGAGTCGACAACTGCCAAAGAAGAACATCGTAGGAGCTTGCATGGAAGTGCGCTGCCCCGCAGATCGGGAGTGCCTCAACGTCCAGAGGCGCCTCCTGAAGCCATGCTGAGTCATCGGCGACGAAGGTGAGCGCACCGAGATGGATCTTGTGGCCCAGGAACAAACTGCCGCCGGAAGACATGATGAAGAAGAAAAATTGCAAACTCGCCGGAAGTCGCTTAGACCCCTGCTCCACGGTGGGCGCCAACTGTCGTGGGAACAAGCCTGACAATAAAAAGTAGGGGTACGTAAGGAGAGGGCAGAGTCCTAGCTATGGCGAGATTTGTACACACGCATGTATGAGTTCAGGCCCCTCTCATGGAAGTAACAGCCCCACGCCTCAGTGCTCGGGAGCTTCTGTCGTGTGGAATGTATGAGTTACAGGGGGTGCAAACCCTTGTGCCACAGAGTTGAGGCGCCTTATATAGAGTGCGTTGCCCCTCATGAATACCCGGAAACCAAGGGTTCGATCGTGGTAATAAAGTCATACGTTACTGATGACGTATGTAATTAATGCTACTAATGCGACCAGTCGAATGCCTGTCCGTTGGCCTCCCTGGAGTGGCTTCTGATCTTCTGCGGTCGACTGACTTTTGTTTCTTCCGAGTGAAAGGCAGCTGTCGAATGGAGGGAGAAACCTCCGAGTGGATTTTCTGTCGAGTGACTCATGCGCCATGTTGACTTCAGTCGGAGTCTTCCTTGTAATCTTGTAATCTGTATGTTCTCCAATGTAGTGTCCTTAGATAGGGTATGTAGGTCTAGCCTAAGACCCTACCCTAGGTACATATCCTCACCATCCAGCCCCTCCTGCGAGAGTCAAAATGCGACCCACCAGGCCGGCCTATAGGGAGACAAGCCAGCGCCCCAAGGACCCCTTAGTCCAAGACTCCGTCACCCGGGGCAGGAGTTGCCTGGATGGCTGGATTCACTACTTTCGAAGTGGAAGCATCGGGACTTGCGGGCTTCTTGTTGGGGGGGGCCTTGTTAGAAAAAGGTCTCCCTAGGGGTCAGGGACAAACTCGAGGCTCCCGAAACGGATCTCGTGACCGGGGACCAAACATCCGATCCGTTCGAGATGGCCGATCGAGCCGGCGTGTAGCACGATGCTGCCAAACGCAAATATCTGTCCAGGAACAAAAACATACCCGTTACAGATGTCGTTGGTGATGATTAAGCGCGCCATCAATTCTTCTGGCGATCCTACAATGGAACTCTCAATGAAAGCACCAATGTCGGTGTCAAAACCGGCAGCTCGGGTAGGGGGTCCCGAGCTGTGGATCTTGGATCGATGGGGAACAGGAAACAGGGAGACGATGTTTACCCAGGTTCGGGCCCCTCCCGGAGAGGTAAAACCCTATGTCATGCTTGATTGTATTGATGAGTGTATGACGATTACCAATTCGATCTACCTCGAGATCAACGGAACTAAACCCTAGATGAGTCGGACTAATAATTCTCCCCCTACGAGCTAATCCCTCTGGTTTATATAGACACGAGGGATGCCTAGGATTACACATAGTCGGTTACCATCAAGCGATATACGCACTGATCTTGCCATCTTGACTTGGAGGAGACACCAAGGTACCGAAGCTTTCCTTCCTGAATACGAGGTTGACTTATAGTTTGGCATCCATGCATTGGGAACTAAGCGACCCACATGTCCGACCCATAGGAAATAGGTCGGCGGCCCGAGGACCCCTTAGTTCCGGACTCCCTGACGCCCCACTGGTTCCTCGCAACCATGTTGGCCGAGGATTTGAAGCCGCCCGTACCAGAGCCGTTGAAGAGCTCAACCCGCTGGTCAAAGTTCGACACCATAGCGAACAACTCATCAACACAGACAGGCTCCACGCGATGGCCAGGGACGAGATGATGGATTGATAATCCATATCCAGCCCCGCAATGATGAAGGACAGCAGCTCCGGTTCTTCAATGGGTTTACCTGCAGTTGCAAGTTCATCGGACAATGATCTCATATAACCAAAATAGGCAGCGGCAGATTGGGAGCCTTTATGGGCATTAGAGAGAGAGAGAGTTGCAGATGTTGTTCACTCGGGACTTGGATTGGGCTGCAAACATGTTTACGAGGGTTGTCCAGATTGCATGCGATGTCTCCATCGCGGCAACCTAGATTAGGATTTCTTTGGAAAGATTTGTGAGCAAATAGGCCACAATTTGCTAATCTTGGATCACCCAAGGAGTATATGCCGGGTTGGGAACAATATGTTCCTTCCCCGTCAGAGTCTTTTGCGGAGATTGTTTTGGTAGGTTCAGGAGTTGTCTTGTCGAGATACCCATAAAGATCAGCTCCCATGATCTGAGAGCGAGCATGGACACGCCATATGATGTAGTTTGGTGCGGCTGTGTGGTTCAAAGGTGTTGTTGGTCAAGCTAGAGAAGATGCTCGAGGTAGAAGAGGTGGCCATGGATGCGGCTTGGTTTAGGTTTTGATCTAGGAGGAGTTCTGTTTGGCAGCTCGGTTTGATCTAATGGAGAACTAGATCTATAGGAAGAAGGTGGCAACCGTGGAAAATAATCAGGAAGAGATAGAAAGGTAAGGAAGGACTCTAACTATTCTCCTAATCTGAACGTGATACACAAGTAATAATATTTCTGACACTTCATCCAAAATCAACTGACCCGAATTCAAAATTCAGCCGAGTGACATGTAGCTAAGTGATAGGATCGACATGTTCTGCCGTTCTGGCCTCTTTTTTAGGATATACACAGTTTTACGTCTCCATGTAGAACCTGTGGTGGATACATTGATGCCTATGTTTTTCGCATTCTTTGTTGTAATAATCAGTGGGCCAATACTCTGTATTATCAGATTCATGATACTCCTACTATGTAAAATTCAGAGCGCTACTCTTATATATACACAATAAAAAACATATTTTCCCAAGGTTGACGTCGGCCGTTGCAAATCTATCAACAACTGGGCTAAAAGTTGACTTCGGCGGTTGCAAATCTATCAACAACTCTGCTAAAAGGTCAATCTTATAGAAAATGTCGACCTATTATAACCCAATGGCGACAGGAAGTTGATTATACAATTAAAACGAACGGGACTAAAATGGAAATCGTAGTTGTAGTGCCACTAGTGCATGAGTCGTTGCACAGCTAACCTAAAAGCGGTGGGAGCCGAGGAGTTGAGTAAGTTGCAGTCCACCCACTACGCAGCTCCCCGTGTATCAAACGTGAGAAGGAGATCCGAGATCCGCCGGTGGTGGTGGCCCTCGTCGCACTTCACACCGACTCGTCTCCCTCCCTCCCCACCGCAACGGCTCAACGTGACGGCCCACATGGCCGCTAGTTGCGCGCAACCACATTTCCACCGATCACGACGCCCCAACTCCACCGTCGCCGTTCCTTCCGTTCGGCCTCGCAACCCCACTCTCCCTCCCTCTATATTGTTGGGCACGGGCCACGCACCACCCATGGCTGATGGCCGCACGGTCGTGCGTACCACACGAAAACACACCGTCGTCAAGCCGGATTATGGCAGCGGTGAGTAGAAAACTCGAGGTTGGGTGCCGTGCGGTTTACCCTGCTGGAAAAAGGGACAGGATCATGGTAACAGGGCCCGAGGCGATGGCTACTTTTCGGGCTCCCGCCGTGGGAACCCGAGGAGGCCGCTTTCTCTTGGAAACACGCCTTTTTTTCCGGCGACCGATGGATGTGCGAGCCGACCGATGCCAGCCTTCGAATTTAAAAACCGAGGCCCAGCACCGCACAGTACACACCCGAAGCGTCGCAGGGAAAAAGAAGCCAGAGCTTTGACCGGATCAGGCAGAGCCGAGGCCAGACGGAGGACGCATGCGACCAAAGCACAGCGTACCTGGCCTAGCCTAGAGATGCGCTGCATGCACAAGATCAGCACGCAGCGACGCCACTGATAAGCGGTGGGGTTCTCATGTCGGGGGTGCATTTTTATTTAACCTCCGGATATACAGTCGCAGGGGCCATTGATGGCGCGGAGAGCTCAGTGGGATGGGGATCGGGCCACCCGTTCCAGCGATGCCGCTGCCAGCCAAGATTAGGGGAGGCCACAGCCCACAGGCGTCGTTCTCAGACGGTGGAAGGGAAGGCTGCGGGGGCACGGAGATGCAGATCCCATGCCCCCACCACAGTTGCAGATTCTCAGGCGGTTGGGCGCGCGCACCGGACAAAACTGTTCTTCTCACATGCTGTCATGTACTACGCCAAACCCGGCGGAAGCATACGAGACCTCGATTAAGATAAACGCTTCTTCTCCACACACGCATACAAGGGGGGGAAACATCTCGATTAAGATATGACACACATCATTACCAAATAAATGAGATCGCCATTAGCTTCCATTCATTCCGAGGACAAGTAGTACAATTCTATTATTATGATTATAATGCCGAGCCTACCTTTGCGGCTGTTGCCGCTAAAGCAACGAATGAAATGAAGATATACTTCTACTACTACCAACTAGCTATTACAACAAAAATCAACAAATCATTTCTTTATTCATGGAGCCCACGGCAAAGCTTCAAACGCAAGCAAAAGGCTGCAAAAGGGGGGAACAGAGAGGGAAATCCTAGCTGGATGTGCGCTGGGACTCCTTGGCAAAGCAGCAAAGCCATGGATGGAGATGGAGAGAAAACATGGCCCTTTTATTTCTGCTCCTCCCAGATTAGCCTCGTTTCACTTTAACATTATCATCTTGCTAGAACATCTCTCTCATCTCCAAAAGCACGCCATTTATTGAACTACTAGGACCAAACCAGGCATGGATTTCTTGTTTGTTCATCCATCCCCAACTCTTATCGCCGGGAACCCCAAAACCAATGTATCACCAATCCAAAATTACACACCTAATAAAACTGACGCTGCTAATACTGCTCTTCTACTTCTATTGCTAGGCACTACTACAACCTAATACAGATTACTACTACTACTAATTTATATTTTTGATATATTAAACTGAACCAAGAAGACGGACTGTTCCGGCGGGCGACTGGGTTTAGGAACTGTTGCAGAGCGCCGCCGGTGGCGAGGGCGAAGACTCCGCTGCTCGCAGCTTCTGGCTTGCGAGCATAGCGTTGCTCCGGCTAACCAAGGCATCTGCGCACCGAAAGAACTTGCTGTCAGATTAACTTGCCATTAACAGATAACATCCTATTTAGTTCAGTTTGAGATGTGCTTACCATGATCAAGAACGATGCCGCCGGGGTAGCGAGGCTGGGCGCCGAGGTCGTCGAGGTTCAGATTCAGAGCATGCACGACACGGGCGGGGACAAGAACCGTCGAGCAGCCTACAATGACGCGAAAAACACCAAACGGGGAGAATATTTAGCAACCAAAGAACGCCAGCCCGGGTAATCAACAACCAGAACGGCCAAAACAGGTGTTACAAGGTACGCACCGGACTTTTTCTTGGGCTCGGCGGGGGCGCCGGCCGGGCGCGGGAGGAAGACACCGGTGCCGTTGCGCTCGCGCTTGGCACCAGGCGGTGTGAGGAACACGGCGCGCATGCCAGCGGCAGCGTGATGGGTGGGATGGGGTGCTGGTGTGTGCTGCAGCTGCGTCTTCAACAGCGGCGGGAACGACGCCGGGCTCAGGTCAATAGGAGCGGCGCCGGCTCTCTTGGCTGCCGCGTTGCGGCGAACGCCCCACGCGGCGGCCGCGGCCAGCTGCCGGTCCCTCTGCTGCTTGAAGAGCTGCTGCTGTTTGAGAAGATGAAACTGCATGACACAAAGAAACAGAGATGTTAAGGGAGAAGAAATCTTCAGGTAGGAGACACGGCAAGAACGCCATACAACTGAGAACTCACCCTGGCAGCCTGTATCTGGCGCTGCGTGATTAGGTGCGCGAAAGGGTGGTAGTACACCCCGCCGGCGGCCGTGCCGGCTGGTGGGGGCACGTGAGGCGGTGGCGAAGCCTTCCGCGCAGGCGGCACGAAGCCACCGCGGCCGTGTAAGCCGTAGGGGTTGCCCGTCGCCGGGATGCTGTTGATGCGCGCGACCTGCCAGGCTGCCTCGTAGAGAACGTCCCACGGGTCCGCCGGCTGCTGCTCCAGCGGGGACGACGGAGGCGAGTTCCCCTGGGACGCGCCGCTGTTGGGGCTCTCCTGGCCAGACTTGGGCAGCCCACACAGCGTCGACTTGGGCGAACCCGCAGTCACCTCCTCCTGCCAAACAAAGAAGCCAAGAATCAGGAACCGGCGCAGGCACCACGCATGACGAAGCACGCAAACAAAAAGATGCAAGGTGCAAGAAAACCAACCTTGGCAGGTGGCACGGCGAGTCTATCGCCGCCGAGGATGCCAGCGAGGCGGCGCGACAGGCCGGCCATGCTGTCTTCCTCGTCACTCTCGCTCCGCGCGGCCACCGCCGCCTTCTCCTCCTCGGAGAAGAAGTCGTCGTCCAGGAACTCGTCTGGCAGCAGGAACTCCTCGCCGCCGTCCGACCACTCCACCGCCATTTGCTCCAGCTTGAAGAATCCTCGTCCGGGGGCCGGCCGTCGAATGGAAGGCAGAGGAGTGCTGTGCTTATCAGCCGAAAGAGGTGGGGGGTCGTGGGGCGGAGAAGGAGATGGAGAGTGAGGGGAAGGAATGTCGATGGGCTTCGGCGGGTCCAAATGCTGCTCACCCTCTCTCTCCGTTGGGTTTATAAAAGAGAGGCCAGCGACGAGATTTATGGGAAGCGAATTATTTTTTCGGCATTAAGGAGTTCTCTTTTCTTTTTTAACCTGCCGTGCATTTGTGAGTGGAGCGAGCTGTGACGGTGTGTGTGAACCGTAGCCCGTAGGCTCAGCTCATACACCTCGCCCTCGTAGTACTGCGATTAGGCAGGCTGATCGGGAGTAACATAGGTGATATCATAAGTGTCACGTAGGCAAAAAATGTGATGTGGCACTCATTTAATTAGGAGAGAGGTGTTAGTGATATCATAGGTAGATATCGTAACATAGCACATTCCAAGAAAAGATGTGTCTATAGCCTAATAAATATGGTAGTATATGATACCACACGTATGTTATTTTGCATTGAGAAAATAGTAACATAGACTAGTATCATATGCATGATACTAGTATATGATACTCCCCATTGTGACTAGTCTTATATCGCTTTTACTACTCCGTTGTATGTGGAACCGATATTATGTTTCAGTTAACCGATTAATGAAAAGGGGCATTGCCCAATTGAAAAAAGAAGCTCTGCTCCGATTTTATTGCACGGAGCATTTTGCACTCCGGCTGGCAATAGTAGATGCTTTTAGCATGGTAGACGTGCGTATTCTATCGTTCTAGATCTGCCAATATCGTACAGTATTATTTATTAGTATATTTAGTTATGTGCGCCATGTCAATGGCATTCCACCCACTCACGAGATGGTTAAACGGTAGCTCAACCCACTCTACAACAAACCAGAAGAGCGGGAAAAGCAACAAATTTTCTTTCTTCGTTAGGCACTGACCAAAAACCCAAACCAGCTCAGTGGAGTGCCTGCCGGCCGGCCGGCCAGTGCCGCGAGTGCAATTGCTCTGGCTCGGCCGAGGTTTGGTTTTCAGGTCATTAAATTTGGCGAGAGTTGGCGGGAGTAAAAGAAGCAGCGGGAGTTTTTGCGATGCGGTCACGAGAATTGCATCCTCATCTGACGAAGAGAGGGATTGATTATTTTCCTAGGCTTTGGGAATTTAAGTTGTGTCCTTTGTACTACTACAGCGCATTAAAGTTGCGGGCGCTTTAAAGGCGGGGTGTGGCATACGGAGTGGAAAAGGGAAAGGGCGTGGGTTGATGGCGTGATGTCGGGTACGGGTCGAGTAGAAAACTAGGAAATGCTGAGCTGCACCCAGTGGAAAATACACGGCGCGCCCGCCCGCCCGCCCGGTAACCTGCCGCTGTAAAGTAAAGCGAAGTGGGCGGCCGATGCGATCCGGTGGAAGGTAGTAGTACTTGCGCGAGACGGACAGCAGTACTACTGTACTGGTGGTCGTGGTACTGGCCCGGTGATTCATGGCGGCGCCGGAATGGACATGACCCGGTAACCCGGTGACCGTGGTTTTGGATTTATGGGTTAGAGTTAATTTGAGCTAGTTAGGATTCAAATAGCCTTAAAGTATCTAAATATGAGGATTAGATTGAAACTAGTTGCATCTAAACCATCCAAAAAATATCCCACCCAAAAGTGATAATTTGAGTTAATTTTGTTGGGGCTATAAAAAAATATTATTTTTCTCTTATCCAGCCACACCAGATCTCTCCCTCCTGTACTAGCCACACGTTAGGAGGCCACATCAATTCTGACCACATCAGATCCGGCTGAAAAAAGAAAGAAAGTGTATTTATTATCAATTTAACCCTGTCATCCAAACATTAGCTATGGCTAAAGTTAATTTAAGGTTAGTCACGAGTTAAAATTTAATTTTAACCTGTAGCTAAGTTAGAGTATCCAAACCAGGCCCGTGACACGAAGTTGTCGAAGCGGTGGGCGGTCGGCGAGGTGTGCCCATCCGCCGCTTGGTGACCTACCCTATAGTGGGTCTTTTCTTTTTCAAATGGCAGAAAAATGCTACTCCGATATACGGGCCATTCTCGCCGACGAGGAGCTCTCTCTTTTGCAAACTCTGGATAAGGGGGACGGGGGCAAACAGGAAACTGCGGTGGTAGTGGTAGTGGTACGACGTGCAGCGCCGGCTGGTGTCTGACTGGCCGGACCCCACTTGTCATTCGCCTGGAGGGGCCACCGGAGCTGGGCTCTCGGAATCCTGTGAATCTCTCTGTGAACCGGATGCCGCAGATCCTCGCACCGCAACGAGCTGCCGTGGTCCCCTCCACATGGCTGTCCCCGGCGGCCCACCTCCATTTCGCTCTCGTCTGCCGCTTCGTTGGGCCTACCCAACCGCTCCTACCGACGGGGGCGGGACGTGCCAGGGCCCTCAATCCTCTCGCGGACGCCAGCCGGGAATTATCACATCCACTTCATTGTTTCTTCCCGTTCTCTTGGCGGGGAAATTTCCATCTCGTTTACTCTTTTTGTTATTTTCTCAAAAGCACTCTTTGTTGTTTACTTTCCTTATTACTCTCGGGAAACAAAACGAAACAAAAAACTGCGAGGCGTGAGCTTGTTTTATCTTCCTGCGGCTTGTACTGTGTGCATGTGCGGTGTGGTGTAGAATACCCAAATAGTACGCCGGATTACCGGAGCGAATGGGAGGTGTTGAGGCGGTGAACGTGGGGACGTGCGTACCAGCCGGAAGGCGACCGTTCTTTTTTACCCCTGCTGTTTGTTATCCCTGTGTAAAAGTTGGGCCGCAAAAGAAACTCCGCTTGCCCAGTTAAGAGCATCTTCAGCCGCCTCAGACCCCTCGAAGGTCGTTTTTTTACGTCGACGATCGAAAATCGGTCCAATCACGTCTTATGAACCCATTTTTCGTCGATCAGGGTCTACTTTAGCGTCGGCATACCCAAGTCGAACCCGACAAGTTGGGGACGCCCGGGGCGCCGGACGAAACGATTTGACGCGAAAACGGGCTGGGTCCGCCGAGTCAGCGACCGAGCGGCGTTGTCATCCTCATCGCCTCGGTTTCCCCACGGGGAATCAATGCAAGGCTGCCGCCGGTCAGCCTTCCATTGATGCCGCGCCTTCACGAGCCGGCGTTCACGAGCGGCATAGTCTGCACGGTGCCGCCCGCTCGCCTGCTATAAAAGGTGACCTCGCCGGTGTTCGCCACACCTCGTCGCCTGCCCCCAATCCCACCAGCAATGGCCGAGCGCTACCCTGACGACGGCGCGGCCTGCAACGGCTTCGGCCGCCAGCACCTCCACGAGGATGAGGCCCGCTTGTTGTTCGAGGCGGAGTACCCGACGCCGCCAGACGTGCGGGCGCCCGGCGCCTGGAGGCTCAGCGCGGGCGACGTCCCCGTGCCATCGGTGCCCACCGGAGCCGAGCGGTGCGCCGAGATCGCCCGAATCCGGTCCACCCTGTCCGAGGAGCATCGCCGGCAGCCGAGGTGCGCCCCGGACAACACCTCCCTCTAGACGGCCTACTTCGAGCGCCGCCGCGAGGAGCAGCTCGCCTCCACCAACGGCGGCCCCGCGCTCGGCCGCAACAACAGCAAGGGCCGCCGTCTTTGGTGGGGCGTCCCCGGACACACTCTCGAGGCCGTCCTCGAGCACATCGAGGGCGGCAACGAGCCGCGCCTCGGGTACCCGGAGGCGACGTCCGTCTCCCGCCGGGCCCTCGAGCAGATCGAGGCTCACCACCGTGCCCCCCGCGAGGAGGAGATCGCCGTCCTCATCATCCTCGACGACGACAGCGACGGGGAGGTGCCCGGGCCCTCCAACCCCGACCTGCACCGTTTCGGCGACGCAGGACAGGGCTGCAATAGGGACGGCGGCCATGGCGTGCCGGACAACGACGACAGCGACAGGGACGGGGACGACAGTGGCGACTACACCGACTTCTACAAGCTCCTCGGCATGTAGAATGCGGCGCGCGGCCACGGGACGGCAGCGGCGGGACGGCTACGTAGTCTTTTTTTATTTTAGCTTTTGTATTATATTTCAATAAAAATCAAAACTTTTTAATGTTTTTGGGCTGATCCTACGCCCATAATGGGCTGAAAGCGGCGGTTAGGGGGCTACCCTGGGGACGCGGCTGGGAAACCGAGCCGTTCAAGGCCGATTTTAGCGCCGACTACCCCCCAGGCGGCACTAAAATTGGCCCGGGGGGGAAGGAGGGGCAACGACTGGAGATGCTCTAAACTCGAAGCAAGAAGTATCTCCATCCAACGAGTGCACGGAAATGCTTTCTCCCTCCATCGACCGACTGTATCTGCATGGTTGGGTACTTGGGCAGGAAAAGAATATGCTACGTATGCCAGCTAGGCACAGCGTGTTTCTACCTGACGTTTTGCTTGATCGAGACCTAGCGTTGCACCGCACCGCGGTGTCTATCCGTTCGTTCGTTCATGGCACGCGTCTCAGGACTCTAAGAGTAAGTACAATAGTGATGGGTCAGCAAGCTGTAAGAAATAAACTATTATATTGTTGCTTAGTGGAGGAAAGAGAAGATGAGAGAAAAGGTAAGCGGACTCCTCGTGAAGAGTCAGCTCTAGCACGTACTCCTAGTCACTTTATGAGAATAAAATATGGACCACATAATAAAAAAATAGTATATTTTTTTAATCAACTATTATATATGTTACGTATAAGATGAGCTATGGATAACATGACAATAGCTTATAGCTTACCCTTGGCTATATTATTAACCATGCTCTAATGATGCACGCGGGGCGCCCGCGGACGTGTCGGATCCCCACTGGCTGCTCCACGTCTTTGTGACGTCGGCTGCGAGAGCTACGTGCTTTCTGTTTCGGATCAACATCGACGAACAGTTCGTGCCCAGATTATACTTGCTTAACTTAATGCACGCTAGTTAGCATAGTTTTTTTTCTCTGTCTCTTTTTTGGGTAAGAGATAGCGGCGTGGTTTGTCTCCGAACGGAAATTCCGTCACGCATTGGATGCTCTTTTCTCTTTGCTATTTGCCGTGCGAGTGAGACAGCCAGAGCGGGACGTACGTGGTATCCTTTCGGTAAAGCAGCGACTCCTAGAGAGCAGGGACCCGGGATCGTTCGGCATGCCGAGCGGTTTAAGCAGGCAGAGTCCCGTAAAGGGCGAACGATTACATCGACCCACCGTGTTTTGTTTTTGTTTCCGCGCAAAACTGCAGCACGGAGAGAAAAGAAAGAAAGGGCGGAGCGAATGGTGGGAAAGGAATGCGCAAACAAAGACCCGACGGATGAAAGTTTAAGAAGCGTTTGGGCGGGACGACGGGTTTTGGCGTCCGTCTGTCTCCACGCCGGCCTGCACGCTCCCACTCCGCGCGGCACCGGCTGGCAGTTTCTCTGTCTGGGCCTCGCTCTGCCGCTGAGGCAGACTGCGGCGCCTGGCTGCCGCCTCGCCCTCGTGACCTAGTTTACTCTAGGGTTTTGACGGTGCGCGCGCGGGCACGGCGCTGGCCCAGCACTGTGGCCGCGGAGTCAAATTAGTTTAGTGGAGTCAATGGGCATGGTTAAAGAACCGGGCGGTGTTCTCGTGGGACAATCTGTCCCCTCTGCGCTCGGTTTAACTAGTGCTGCTGCAGAGATTGGAGTGCAGACAATGGCATGGGGCCGTGGGTTAGAAAAATCGAACGGGACGGGAGACTGGCTGGCGCCTGTGAGTGAAGTGGGAGTGAGAGTGAGGTGACAGCGCAGGACGGTGTGTTTTGGAGATATTTATGTCGGCGCCAGGTAGATAGGCCAGGGGCACGCGGACAGACGGTGGTAGGAGTAGTGTGCTCGTCTCGCTTCGCTGCGGCGGTCGCGGGGCCAGCTGTCCCTGGTCAAACCTCAAAACGCAGGCTTGGCGCCATCGGGCCTCGCTTTCCCTCCATTTCTGGAGGAGCCGGGAGCTTTTCCCGCGCGAACGATGGCGCCTGCTTTGCGGTTGGGGCCGCGACGGTCACCCCGCTTGCTGCTTTGCTCGCCGTTGCATTAAACTCACAGCGTCATCCCTCGCCAAAAAAAAAAAAAACTCACAGCGTCATGATGCCTACTGACAGCAATGTGGTATACGAATGCGTACGCTCTGTGTGAATACTGCTTGGATAGATAGCACCGTAGAGCTGCCAGGGTAGCACTATAGAGGTACCAGGGTTGTACATGGAGGAGTCGAACTATGCTTGGTTGGGTCATGCTGAGAGCGGAGGATAATTGAGACCAGTGCTGGAACAGGCTTTGCAAATAACTGTGACCAGCAGCAGGAGGCACGCATAAAAACCAAGAAAGATGGGTGCCCTGACTATTTACGCTCCAGCATGTGTGTGCGCCATTGTACGTCCAAATCGATAAAAATGTAACTCTTCAAAAAAATAATACGAGCGGGATTGATTTTTGGGATGGTACTAATCATACGCATGTACCACAGTACCAGGAAGTATACTGGCCATGGGCCGGGCCTGGGGCGATCCCCAAAAAAGCCCATAACTGAAAACTGAGTCCCAGGCCCGGTCCTGACCCTACCATCGGGCCTACTTTTCAAGCCCAAGTCGGCCCATCTGTTGAAAAGCCCGTCGGGCCTAGAGCCGCGGACCGGGCCTCTTCCTAAAATCTCAATATGCCAAGCCCAAGCCCGGCCGGCCCTATTGGTGGGCTCAAAACTCAGGCCCTGGATTTTCGGGCCGGGCCGACCGGACCGGACCTGAGATGGCCAGATATACCAGGAAGGTACTACTGTTGCCGATGTTTACCCAAGATTCACGAGCTGGTTGCTGTCATTTTTTCCCTGTGTGTTTGGCCCAAGGGATTTCTGTAGTCATATGAATATGGATTATTGGATGAACCCGACCTGATGGCAGAGAGGTGGCAAATCCAAACATTGATGACCGTTAGAATTCCTATGCATTCATTAGATTGTGACATGTGTACTAATACTATCTAGAAGGTCCAATTAATGAATAGAAAATTTGATGTAAACACATTCTAATGTGTGATATAGTTTCCCCTTTTGCAATCTTCGGACACTATTCTTTTGTAGACTCTTCATGCATGCTCTCGCCCCACTAGTTTTTCTTCCTCTTGCATACAAGTGTCGTCAATTATGAGATTACCTTGTGAAATTTTGTCCTAGGTGAAAGACTTATTATCAACCACTTCTTAAAGTCATACAGTGCACTATGTGGGTACAAAAAAAACTCTTAGAATTAGTTCAACTATCATCAGGAACAATTATGCATTTTCCGTTATGCATATGTAAAATTTTTGGCTTGTTAATATTGTGGCCCACTAATAGCTCACGTGCAAAGTACAACTCACTAGTAGTATTCAGTTTAGTGGTATAATTTTTGCTCCCGTCGCAATCGGTCCCGTTGGTTAAATGCATGGTCAAACTTAGATCTCGAAAAGCGCACACGCACTACGTTATGGAACAGAGGGAGTAGTATTGTTTTCAGAAGAAAAACAATGGTGAGCCCCGGGCTTCATTATCACGTGAAACAACAACAATGACACCATAGGCCCAGGATGTTTTTCTACCAGGAGATCATTAAGACAGAAAACATGAAAGGGCAGTGTATGTAGTCAACAGAAACAAGTTGTTGCCCTCGTGTGGGCGTTTACCTTGTTCGCTCCTGCACAAGTGTTAAAATGTTGTTAGGACAAATGTTGGTTCCGTCTGATTTTCGTCTCGTAACGGGTGTTTTGATGACTAGCACTTGTAACGTCTTTCTCGGTAATGCGTTGAACTCGCTCTCCCTTTTTCCGCCCCCTTAACCCTGGTCTGGTTGGTTGTATTTCCATTATAAATTAACGAAAAGGGGCTATTGTAAGTGCATCTTGTGCCCCCTATTGATTTTGGTGTATTGAAGACTTATAGGTTAAGAGACAAATGTACTTGTGAGTGTACACATGTCCTATAACTCCGTGAGGAGTTTGGTATAACTGAAGGATGTCGACCCCTAAAAATGTATGTCTTCATCTAAAGACTATGACGCTCTTCTTGAAGACTTTAAAAATGAGGAAATTGGCGTGACCTTAAAGATATGAATGCAAGGAATATGAAGCTTGAAGACCTTGTTTGTTAGTTTCATTTCCTTTCTTTTGAGTCATAGGAAACACCGTACGGTTAAACGGGCTCGAGGTAAAACTAAGGGAAATCTTCAAGTGATGCTTATCTCAAAACCTACAACTACCCAATTCTTCGAGTGAAGCCGTTGGAAATCTCTTGCAGTTCAGTCAAATTCTTCAGTGACAAAGACGATGTTCTTCTAGTCTCTGGGGAAATTGATCTGATCGAGTAGTTATGATTTTGCTACTGCGAATTACCTACCGTGAGGAATATGATAGCCCTGAGGAATTTGAGAGTTCAAATTTCTGGCCGTTGTTGTGCTTTGCGTCAGTTGTCCGAAACATCTTTTATCTTGATAACGGTCATATCATTAGGGGCATTCATGTCTTATCATGTCGGGGTGCACCCTGGCTATAAATAGCCTCCCCCACAATCACTAGCTGGTTGGTTGCTCCAAGAGAGATTGACAAGTGTCATTTAGAGCAACCCATCCTCCAACGACTTTGAGAAAAATCTTCAGTGAGGAAAAACCACAACACCTAAAACCCAAAGTGATTGAACATCACTGAAGAGATTGTCCTGTGTTGAACCAACGATTTTTACCTTTGAAGATTGTGTATCTATCAGTCGACGGTTAGGCATCATGGTCTAGAGCATCCAAAAGGAAATTGTGGATCGCCGGGTGACCGAGTTTGTGAAGGTTTGGAAGTCTATCTTGAATACTTACCACGAGTGATTGGGTTGAGTCTGTGTGACTCTGTCTCAAGGAGAATACGGGCAAGACTGTGTGTCTTGAGGTTTAAATCCAAGCCACTCCAAACCAGACGTATGACTATCACAATAGTTGAAACCGGTAGACCAAATCATTGGTTTCATTGAGCAACTGGTTCTATTTCCTCAACCCTTTCATTTCCTCACGTACTAGTTGATGAAATTGATCGTTACTGTTTGTAGAATTTGACTTTGACTTCCTCAATTTCCTCAATCCAAATTCTCCAGTCACCTTATCTTTCGCCTGATTATCCTGATTACTCGCTACTTGTTCTTTGTGTATGCTTTATTTCATCATAACGACTTCAGTATTGTCATGTTATGCTTGCACTTGAGTACTTTATTCGATGCATGTATTTCATCACTTAGCAAATTCCTCAAGTAGCAATCCCCCGGTGATGAATTTGTAAAAAATGCCTATTCACCTCCTCTAGTCGATATAACACACTTTAGATTTGTATCAGAGCAAGGTACTCCCTTGTTCTCTGTGATTTTGGTTTAACCACCTGGAGGTTTAGTTATTTTGACTGCAGGTATGATCAAGGTCTCAACTGGTTGTCCTACCTTCGAAGAGACGGACTATCCATACTGGCAGAACAAGATGTGCATGCATCTTGAGGCAATTGACGACAATCTCTGGTATGTTATGGAAAATGGTGTTCCCTGTGTCAATCCCACTATCAATGATGTTGATGTGAAGAGATTCAAGCACCTCGACTTTCAAGCGAAGAATGTCATATGTGGCCATTCGAGCAAAAGACAGTACGACAGAGTGAGTGCTTTGGAAATTGCGAACCTTATCTAGGATAGGTTGTCCAAAGTCAACGAAGGGGTTTCAACTCAACGTGACTCCTGAGTTGATGTTCTTCGCAATCTTTTCAACATTTTCAAAAGACTTGACAATGAAAATGTTCAGCAAACTGATCGCCTCACTGATATCTCCAATGAGCTCCAAGCTCTTGGTGTCACTCACATCACCGACCATGAGGTGGTGAAGAAACTGCTGAGATATCTTGATTCCTCATTTGACACACTAGCTTTGATGATTCAAGAGTATGGAGACTACAGGTCACTAGATCCTACTAATATTCGTGACAGGCTCAATACTCATGCATTCCAACAAGTTGAGAAGAGAGACCTCTATGGGCCAAGCTATGGACGATCCCGTGCCCTGAAGGCAAAGGCAATTTCCTCATCTAAAGGCGAAGACTTTGTCATAAGCCTAGGCAATCTTGAAGAACTGAGTCAGGAGCTAACAATGCTCTCGAGGAAATTCCAGAAGTCCACAAGAAGAGGCCGGTTTGGAAAATCTTCAAGAAGTGATGAGAAGAAATCAGAATCTTTATCACGTGACTACAAGAAGAAAAGTTTCCACAAATGCAATAAGTCTAGCCACTACATTGCTGGTTGTCCTATCAAGGAAAAGGGATCAAAGAAGAAGAAGGTCAAGGATGATAGTTCTGACGACACGAAGAAAAAGAAAAAATCTTCCAAGTCCTCATCCCACAAGAAGAACAGTTCTAGAAAGGCCCAACACTTATCGCCAAGGAAATGGATTTTACTAAAGAATATGAGGAAGTGGAGGAATCTGAGGAGGAGTCAAACTCTAGTGTGGCGAGCCTAGACCTCGCTACTGCTTTCGTCAGCAAGTCCATCTTCAACACCGAGGAAAATGACAACGTCAACAACAACTGTGACATCAGTGATGATGACTTTGCTCCCACCTATTGCTTCATGCAAAAGGTTCCAAGGTATTCAAATATCCTTCCTCCTCTGAATCTAGTGAAGGTGAATCTGATGAAAATCTGAAACCTAGTTATTCCAAACTTGTTAATATTGCCACTAAGCAACAAAAAATTATGGAAAGGATTTGGAAACTACTAGACAAAAGTGATGACCTGTTGAATGAGGAAATGGATCAAACTCAAACTCCGATTGATGACCTGCAAAGTCTTCAGTCTAAGTATGATGACCTTCAAAGTCATCCTGAAACACTCTTAATAGATCATGAGAAGCTTTCTTATGAATTTCTTCAAAGAAAGCAAGATTTTGAGAAAACTATGGGTGTCTCATGAGGATCTTCAAAGGGAAAATAATTCTTTGCTTGCTCAAAAGACCAATTACGCTCACGAAGACTTTTCTCCACCTTGCTTGAAATGTACCGAACGTGAAACTGCAAATTCTCCACCTCAAAGTTCAAATGCTCCTATTGCTGCAACTTCTTCAACTATTTCTATGGTCACAAATTCCTCATGTGAGGATACCACAAGTGCCACTGACAAAAATGCAGGGTTGAAGGAATTGTATGTAACATACATGTATAAAAGTCTCAAAGGGCCTCAAACCCTTTAAGATGTGCTCAGAAAGAAGATTCTGAATAGGAACCCTAGGAAAGACAACATTGCATTCGAGAGGAAACACAATGTTGATGGATCCTACTGGAAACATGATCAATACCCCAAAACCGTATGGGTTGCTACAAAAGGTGTTGGAAATATGCCCTAGAGGCAATGATAAATTGGTTATTATCATATTTTCTAGTTCATGATAAACAGTTTTTATCCATGCTAGAATTGTATTGATCGAAAACTCACATACATGTGTGGATACATAGACAACACCATGTCCCAAGTGAGCCTCTACTAGACTAGCTCGTTGATCAAAGATGGTTAAGATTTCCTAACCATAGACATGATTGGTCATTTGATAACGGGGTCACATCATTAGGAGAATGATATGATGGACAAGGCCCAACCATAAGCATAGCATTTGATCGTATAGTTTATTGCTACTTCTTTCTTCACATCAAGTATCTGTTCCTAAGACCATGAGATCATGCAACTCCCTGACACTAGAGGAATGCCTTGTGTGTATCAAACGTCACTTCATAACTGGGTGTTCATAAATATGATCTACAGGTATCTCCGAGGGTGTCTGTTGGGTTGGCATGGATCGAAACTAGGATTTGTCACTCCATTTGACGGAGAGGTATCTCTGGCCCTCTCGGTAATACAACATCACAAGAAGCTTGCAAGCAATGTTACGAAGGAGTTAGTCACAGGATCTTGTATTATAGAACGAGTAAAGAGACTTGTCGAAAACGAGATTGAACTAGGTATGGAGATACCAACGATCGAATCTCGGGCAAGTAGCATATCGCCATACAAAGGGAACTGAATACGGGATTGACTGAATCCTTGACATCGTGGTTCAACCCATAATGATCTTCATGGAATACGTGGGAAACAATATGGACATCTAGGTCCCACTATTGGTTATTGAGTGGAGAGGTGTCGTGGTTTTATCACGATAGGTGTCCGGGTGAACAGACTTGGATTCGAGGCCATCGCTAAGGTGATGGACTCAAAGGGGTTGGTTGGGACGAAGGACACGAGTTTACCCAGGTTTGGCCCCTCAAGTCGAGGTAATAGCCTACGTCCTGCTTGTGTTTGTATTGCTTGGCGTATCGATTACAAGGGAGCTATTGCTTGACCTAGTTCTCGATAATCTGATCTCTAAGTCGCCCCGGGTCTCGCCTTTATATAGGAGGTCAAGACCATGGGTCATACAAGTCGTAACCAACTCTCAATACATGTATGAGTCTATCTCTACCTTATCTTGCCTTCCTGGTCAAGTTGTCTCCGAGCGATTACACGCGCGGGTCTTCTCTGTCCGAGCCACGTTCCGGCCCATCTTGTTAAGCCGCCAAGTGTCTTGGGCTTAAGTCTTCACATCCCACTCATGGGCTGGTGTACGAGCCGCCTGGTGTGACCCAGAGCCCTTAGGGCGGGTCTCACCATGGGGTTATATCCCCAACATTAGGCCCCAGGTTGATTTGAGCTTGCTCACTTCAGCCTCCTTCTTACTCCTCGGCGACTCGCCCAGAAAATAATGACCCACTGTGATGTCATGTCAAATCTGTCAAAAAGATCCTCTGACGCACACAACGAATCTTCCCTTATTAAATGGATAGTCCAGGAATCGAGGCGTCCGCCTCGGTCAAATGACATCCGACTCCTGGATTTTCGCTCATGTTTCCGCCTTTTTCTATTAAATAGGACCGCGAGGGGCAGCATTTGCCTTCCTCCTGCTCGCTCTTCATCTCCTTCCTTCCGATGCCTCCGCTCCAGCGCATCTCGCTCTGGCGCCGTCTCCTCATCGTCGTCGACAAGGCTGCTGCATCAACTTGTTTTGTTCCAAAGTTCTCTCCGCGTCCATCGTGCCGCCTCCGGTGAGTCCTTCTTCCCCTAGATCCATAGCCATTTCGGTAGGGTTTCATGGAACTCCTTCTGCCGCGTAGAACATGAGCCTCCTTCAATGCTGGTCATGCTTAGCCCATAAACACTTGATGATATCATGTCCCCAATGCGGCGTTATGTAGGAGACCGATAGTAGTACTATGTAGATTTGCAACAGCTCCGCCTGCCGTTTTTAAACTTTCTCCGCTTCCATCAGTTCATCTCTAGGTCTGAAATAGAAAAATTTCCTTTGTTTTGTAGATCCACAATCTTAGCGATACCTTGCGAAACCTGTTTTCCAAACTTAGCCGAATTTTGCCTTGTCTTTTCATAATCTTGACCCGCCATGTATTCCGGCTCTCACCAATCGGATCCTAGCGACTCAACCTCAAGGTCTTAAGCTTTTAACCGCCCATAGATATCTGTCGTTCCTTGACTCGCTGTACATTGTTACTTTGCACAGTTTTAAACTGCCGCCATGTCACGTGCGTCCAACTAATGCAATTGGGTCGGCTCTTGCATCACCGAAGAGTTGCTGATGGATTTTGTACACACGGGCACCCTTCCCGCCAAAGATGTCATCCATTGGCGGGTTCCGGGTGATGAACTTAAGCCCGTTCCTCGGGAGGGCAAAGTGGTGGTATTTTTAGATCACATCAAACGTGGGTTCATACCCCCCGGCTCAAAATTCTTCCGGGATGTTCTTCACCTTTACAAGATGCACCCTCAAGACCTCGCCCCCAATTCTGTCTCCAACATCTGTAACTTCCAAGTGCTCAGCAAAGTATATCTACAAGCCGAGCTGTCTATTGGTCTCTTCCGGGAGTTCTTCTACGCAAACCGCCAGACCGAAGTAAAGGCCGGCCCAACCTTAGAGCTCGGTGGGATTTCAATTCAGAGGAGCCAGGACATAACTTTTCCGGCTGTCCAAATGCCGAGTCACCCAAAAGATTGGAATAAGACTTAGTTTTATTGTAAAGATACCTCTCCATAGGGTGAGCATCCATTGCCGGGTTACCGTACCTCCCGGCTCTCGACGACCTCCGAACTTCCTGGACGGCTGTCAACTGCTGAACGGGTGAAGCACGAGCCGGCTCACGCCAAGATTAAGGCCCTCATGGCCAACGGACTGACGGGGTTGGATTTGATCCGCTGCTGGATCTCCTGGAGGATTATGCCCTTGAGCCAGAGAAATCGCCTTATGTGTGAATATCCGGGCCAGTACGATGGCTCCCTCTGCTTCAGCTGGACGACATTAACCGAAGATGACATTACAACTGTCATCCGGGGTCTTGTCCACGAGATGTCAGGAGCTTGCAGCGCCATTGGGCTGGCGCCTTTCTGTGTCATTAACCCGGCCCCAGACGTAAGGCGACTCTTCATAGACTCTTCATAGTCTCTTGGAAATTCATCCCTACTGGCTGGCTTATCTTTTTAGGCTGACTCCAACTTCTGGAAGAAGTATGTTCCTCCTGTGAAGAAGACCAAGAAGAAGGCCCCAGCCAAGAGGACAAAAAAGACCACTCCTCAAGAAGAATGGTTTGAACCGCCAGAATCATCCGGCTCAGAGGTATAATTTGGCTATTTTTTACCATTTCTTTATTCACCTTACTGACAACAGCCATTCACAGGACGAGGCAGAGACGAGCCACGCCAACACCCCTGAGGTAACTTATATTTCATCCGACTCAGAATATTTTATACCCACAGAAGATATGACAGGTCGCTTGAAAAGTTCCCCTTTCTCATCCTCTTGCTTATTTGGATCCCCAATTTCTTTTGAAAAAGCAACAGCAAGCCGACCGACATCAGACCCGGAGCGCCGGCTCTATCGATCTCGTGTCCGGGTTACCTAACTCCACGGCTTAGAAGAAGCGCCCCGCAGAGGTATGTATTTCTTCTATGCTTGATTTTATTATCTCTTCCTTTGTAATTCCAACATTGCCTTACATTATCTGAACTGCCTTCCAGGGATCATCGCCTTCATCTGGCGACTCTACGGCCATCGCTCTGCCGCCTCCAAAGATTAACCCATTGTATGTGTTTTTCAAGCTTTTACGTCCGACTCTTTGGCGGTTGTAAACCTTGGGCTCTAAATTTTATGTTTTACCAGGGCTCAAGCGAAGCGAAGGAACACCAACAAGTATGCCCCTGGCCCTACCGCTCAAGAATCGGAGCTTGGTAAGCCGGACGCTCCTATGCTGTCTGCAAATCCCTCAGCAGCCCCTGCAGAGCTGACAACTGATGTTATTCCAGAGAGTCCGCAGAAGGACCATTCCAAGCCGCCGAGCCCTACCAAGACTGCTGATGACACCGCAGCTCTGGACGTCGTGATTACCGGCACCAATTTTCACTCTCCTCCTCCTCACGTGTTGACAAAGCATAGTGAAACGCTGAAGCCTCCAGGAAGCTGGAGTTTCAACTCCCCGCCCTCGAGAATATGACAGCTGATGAACTTCATGCTGGCTATATGAACCGGCTGTCTACAAGCCGGGATCTGGAGCTCAAACTTGTCAACTTAATGAAGAGGAAATATGAGGTAATCTTTTTCCTCCTTATACCCTTACTCAGCCCCCAAGAGCCAGGTTAACATTGGCTGATGATAATCCGACTCTTCCATCATGGTAGAAGTAGACATATTTAGCATGTAGGTCTCACCTTACTTAGAAGTAACCTCAAATCATCGTTGTTAGCCCCCAAGGGCCGACTCAAGGTTGATAACATTGAACCGGAGCTTTATTTGAAATATATAACAGAGCCAATTGTAGCCTCCAAGGGCCGGCTCAATCTTGTCGAAGTTGAGTCGGGACTTTATTGAGAATAGATACCAAAGGCAATTGTAGCCCCCAAGGGCCGGCTCAATTTTGTCGAAGTTGAGCCGGGACTTTCATTGTGAACAACCTGAAAAACCAATATGTAGCCCCCAAGGGCCGGCTCAATTTTGTCAAAGTTGAGCCGGGACTTTCATTGTGAACAGCCTGAAAAACCAATATGTAGCCCCCAAGTTCCGGGTTAACTTGATAAAGATGATCCGGAACTGCCTGTAACCTTAGGAGATCAAAATAGACATTAGCCCCCAAGTGTCATACATATTGCTTGCAATATTTTTGAGACTTGTTGATTTTTTAAATTTCTCCTCCTGTCGGCTCATTCCATGCTTTGATATGTTGTAGGAAGCTTTAAACGAAGCCGGGTCAAAAGTGGCCGACTTAAAAAGCAATCTAGCCATGCAGCAAGCCGCCCGGAGTGAAGCTGATGAGAAATGCCGACACCTTGCCGAACAATTAACCAAAGTTAAGGACGAGTTTGCAACATTCAAGGAATCCTCTAAGACTGAACAAGCCGCCTTGACTAAACGGGTGGACGACGCTGATCAGTGACTCATGATCGTGTTTGATGAGCTGCAGTCCTTGAAGCGCCATATCATGAAAATGACAACCGCCATCTTTGGTAAGTATTCGCTAACTTAACTCAATTTGTGTATTTGTACTTGTTCTGGCGACTTATGACAAGGCGTCCGTCTTATGCAGGTCCTAGGATCTGCCAACTTGCCTTCGAAAGCCTACTGCCCCTGAAGGCCATGTATACCTTTACAGAACAACTGTATTGCGGCGCTGTGTGTACCATCAAAGTTGTGCAATACAAGGATAATATCCCTTCAACTATCAAAGGGGTCTTAGAGCTTCTGTCGACACTGCCAAAGTAGATTGTGGAGTTGAAGAAATCAGCCGCCCGTTAGGGGGCGATCGTGGCCCTAAGCCGGGCATTGGCTTTCGCTCTAGAGCTAACTCCGACTGATATGATGGATGGATTTCCCTCCAAAAAGGATGATGGTTCCGAATTCACGGACGCTGATTATGCCCGATGTGTGAAGGATTCCAAAGTCCCCCTTCTTTGAAGATGGAACTTTTGCGGCTTTAACCAACTGCAACTGGGACTTGGAAAATCTTCAGATCCAGGAAGCCGAATACCCGACGCAGGGTGACCCGCCAGCTAGTTGATCGCACTGTGAGCGCCTATTGATAGCCGGCTCTTTGTGACCCGCCATGAGCGGTGTAAAAAACTTTAAGATATTTTTAGGCTCCACTGAGTGCATATGTAATAGGCTGGTAGCAACTTTTGCCTTTTGTTTGAATTGTGCCATCACGCACATATGAAAAGTCCGGCTTAACATATATATATATATAACATCTTCCTTGTGCTTCTCATTGCATGCATTGCCGGCTGTTGGCGGCTTTACTTTCCCATAGAGCAGGAAGCCCCCTGGATGGCTATGTTGACTTGTCAACATTTCTGGTGTAAGAGCCGGTTGTTAGGGTTAGATAAGCTACACCCGGAGGTGGGAAGCCCCCTTCGACAACCAAAGTTGACTTGTCAACTTTCTTGGCATAAGAGCCGACTGTTAGGGTTAGATAAGCTATACCCGAAGGTAGGAAGCTCCCTTCGATAGCCAATGTTGACTTGTCAACATTTTTTGGCTTGAAAGCTGGTTGTTAGGGTTAGATAAGCTACACCCGGAGATGGGAATTCCCCTTCGACAACCAAAGTTGACTTGTCAACTTTTTTGGCATAAGAGCAGGCTGTTAGGGTTAGATAAGCTATACCCGAAGGTAGGAAGCCCCCTTTGACAGACAATGTTGACTTGTCAACATTTTTTGGCTTGAAAGCCGGTTGTTAGGGTTAGATAAGCTACACTCAGAGGTGGGAAGCCCCCTTCGACAACCAAAGTTGACTTGTCAACTTTTTTGGCATAAGAGCCGACTGTTAGGGTTAGATAAGCTATACCCGAAGGTAGGAAGCCCCCTTTGACAGCCAATGTTGACTTGTCAACATTTTTTTGGTTTGAAAGCCGGTTGTTAGTGTTAGATAAGCTACACCCGGAGGTGGGAAGCCTCCTTCGACAACCAAAGTTGACTTGTCAACTTTTTTGGCATAAGAGCCGGCTGTTAGGGTTAGATAAGCTATACCCGAAGGTAGGAAGCCCCCTTAGACAGCCAATGTTGACTTGTCAACATTTTTTGGCTTGAAAGCCGGTTGTTAGGGTTAGATAAGCTACACCCGCAGGTGGGAAGCCCCTTTCGACAACCAAAGTTTTGGATTTTTCTCGCCTGGACGAAGATATGCGAAATGGCAGAGGCCCCAGCTTGCATGGATGCTATTTTATTCATATATAAATATGATATGTACAATGATAGTGTACAATGTTGATTCTCAACAACTCAAGTATAATAAGGCCGTAGATGCGCAATGTTCCACGGCCGGCGGTTCTCCTGACCCGAGGTATCTGAGTCGTCCCGGACGTCAAGGAGATAATATGACCCGTTGTTGAGATTTCTGCTGACCACGAAAGGTCCTTCCCATGAAGGAGATAACTTATGCATATTTTTCTGGTCTTGAATCAGCTGCAGCACTAAGTCACCCTCTTGAAACGTCTGGGTCTTGACCCTGCGGCTATGATAGCAGCACATGTCTTGCTAATAGATCGCCGAACGGGCAGCCGCCAGGTCACGTTCCTCCTCCAAAGCATCCAACGCGTCTTGACACGCCATCTCATTGTCCATTTCAATGTAAGCCGTCACTCGTGGCGAGTCATGACGGATGTCACTTGGTAACACAACCTCTGCACCGTAAACCATGAAGAAAGGTGTATACCCTGTGCATCTGTTGGGGGTGGTTCTAATGCTTCATAAGACGGGCGACAACTCTTCCACCCAACAGCCTGGCGTCCGTTGTAAAGGAACCATAAGCCGTGGCTTGACACCTCTCAAGATTTCTTGATTGGCATGCTCCGCCTGACCGTTGGACTGTGGATGGGCAACCGCCAAAACATCAAGCCGGATGTGCTCCAAGTCGTAGAATTTTTTCATAGCCCCCTTGGACAAATTTGTGCCATTATCTGTGATGATACTGTGAGGGTAACCAAACGGTAGATCAGATTTTTAATAAACTGAACTGCCGTAGCCGCGTCACACTTGCTGACCGGTTCAGCCTCTACCCACTTGGTGAACTTATCAACCGCCACCAAGAGGTGCGTTTTCTTATCCTTGGATCTCTTGAAAGGCCCAACCATATCAAGTCCCCAGACTACAAACGGCCAAGTAATTGGTATCATGCACAATTCTTGAGCCGGAACATGAGCACGCGGGCCAAATTTTTGACAGTCGTCACACTTGCGGACCAGATCCTCTGCATCCTTGTGAGCCGTCAACCAGAACAAACCGTGTCGGAAAGCCTTGGCCAATAGAGATTTTGAGCCGCCGTGATGTCCGCAATCTCCAGCATGAATTTCATTCAAGATTTCCTTACCCTCTTCTGGCGAGACACAACGTTGAAACACCCCGGTAACGCTGCACTTGTGCAACTCACCATTAACTATTGTCATGGATTTGGACCGCCGGGTGATATGTCTGGCCAGATTTTCATCATCAGGTAACTCGCCCCGATTCAAATATGCTAAGTAAGGCAAAGTCCAATCCAGAATAGCATGCAAAGCCACCACCAATTGCCCCTCCGGGTCAGGAACAACCAAATCTTCCTTTGAGGGTAACTTGACTGTCGGATGATGTAAGACGTCCAGAAAGATATTGGGCGGCACCGCCTTTTGCTAAGAGCCTAACCTTGACAGGGCATCAGCCGCCTCGTTCCTGCGACGATAAATATGATCCACCTGATAACCCTTGAAGTGACTAGCAATGACATCCACCGCCTGACGATAAGCCGCCATTCTTGGGTCCCTGGAATCCCAAGTGCCTGAAACTTGCTGAGCCACAAGATCTGAGTCGCCGAGACACCTTACCTGGCTTAAATTCATCTCCTTAGCGACTCTGAGACCATGAAGCGGGGCTTCATATTCAGCCGCATTGTTGGTGCAAGGGAACATCAGTCGAAGCACATAACTGAACTTATCACCTTTGGGAGATGTTAAAACAACTCCTGCCCCTGATCCTTCCAGCTGTTTGGATCCATCAAAGTGTATAGTCCAGTATGTGTTGCCCGGATTTTCCTCCGGTGCCTGACACTCTGTCCAGTCATTTATGAAATCCACAAGGGCTTGAGACTTGACAGCCGTTCGAGGTACGTATTTTATATTGAGAGGTCCTAGCTCCAGTGCCCACTTAGCAATCCTACCAGTGGCTTCTCTGTTTTGAATTATATCCCCCAACAGAGCAGAGCTGACCACAGTGAACTAGTTTCCTAAGAAGTAATGCTTTAACCTGTGGTTGGCCATGAATACCCCATACACTAGCTTCTGCCAATGTGGATATCTCTGCTTAGACTCTGTCAGGATCTCACGGATATAATAAACCGGCCTCTGAACCGGATATTCTTTCCCTGCTTCCTTGCGCTCTACCACAATTGCCCCGCTGACAGCCCGGTTGTTAGCCACCACATACAGGAGCAAAGGTTCTTTCTCAGCCAGAGCAGCTAATACCGGCGGCTCAGTGAGCTGCTTCTTGAGTGCCTTAAATGCTTCACCCGCCGCCGTACTCCAAACAAAATTGTCTCTCTTTTTCATCATCTGATATAGAGGGATAGCTTTCTGACCAAGGCGGCTTATGAACCGGCTCAACACGGCGATCCGCCCTGCCAGGCGTTGGACATCATTAATACAAGCCGACTCTGCTAGGGAGGTGATAGCTTTGATCTTATCTGGGTTAGCCTCAATGCCATGCCCAGAAACCAGAAATCCCAAGAGCTTGCCAGCCGGAACACCAAAGACACACTTTGCCAGGTTAAGCATCATCTTATAGATCCAGAGATTGTGAAAGGTTTCCCTTAAGTCGTCCAGAAGGGTCTCCTTCTTCCTTGATTTGATCACAATATCATCTACGTAAGCGTGAACGTTGCGTCCGATCTGACTGTGAAGGCAATTCTGCACACAACGCTGATAAGTTGCCTGGGAACTCTTGAGCCCAAAAGGCATAGACACATAACAGAAGGCTCCAAAAGGCGTAATGGAAGCCGTCTTCTCTTGGTCCTTAACTGCCATCTTGATCTGATGATATCCTGAATAAGCATCCAGGAAGCATAGGCTTTCACAAACCGCCATAGCATCAATGATCTGATCAATACGAGGGAGAGCAAAAGGATCAGCCGGACAAGCCTTGTTAAGGTCCATATAGTCTACGCACATACGCCACGTGCTGTTCTTCTTGAGCACAAGCACTGGGTTAGCAAGCCACTCCAGGTGAAAGACCTCGATGATGAAACCCGCCGCTAAGAGCCGGGCGATCTCTTCTCCAATGGCCTTGCGTCTCTCCTCATTGAACCACCGTAGAAACTGCTTGACAGGTTTAAACTTAGGATCCACATTAAGGTTGTACTCAGCGAACTCTCTCGGTACACCCGGCATGTCAGAAGGTTTCCATGCAAAGATGTCCCAATTCTCACGGATGAATTCGATGAGCGCGCTTTCCTATTTGGGATCCATGTTAGCCCCAATGATGAACTGTTTGGATGAGTCGCCCGGAGTGAAATCTATTGCCTTGGTATCATCTGCCGAAAATTTGAGGGGCGGCTCAACCTCCGTCGTGCGCTTTTTCAGCGGGGTCATATCCTCCGGGTCAACATTCTCCTTATAAAACTTAAGCTCCGCCTCAGCACAACTGGATTCCGCATAAGCCGCGTCTCCTTCCTCGCACTCAACAGCCATCTTCCGATCATCTTGAACTGTAATCGTACCTTTTAACCCAGGCATCTTGAGATGTAAGTAGACATAACAGGGCCTAGCCATGAGCTTAGCATAAGCCGACCGCCCAAACAACGCATGATAAGGGCTCTTGATCTTGACCACTTCAAACCACAAGGACTCCATCCTATAGTTGTATTCATCACCGAAGGCGACTTCCAAAGAAATCCTGCCCACTGGATACGCCGACTTGCCCGACACCACACCATGAAAAACGGTTGATGAAGGCTTAAGGTCTTTATCAAGAAAACTTCATCTGCCGGAAGGTATCATAGTACAAGATGTTGATGCTACTGCCACCATCCATAAGCACCTTATTCACCATATAGCCTCCCACTTGGCGGGCAACCACCAAGGCCAATCACCCCGGGTCATCAACACGCGGCGGGTGATCCTCCCGACTCCACGTTATGTCATATTCAGACCACTTCAAGTATTGCGGCAAAGCCGGCACAACTGCATTAACCGCCCGCTTACGCAACTTCTGATCCCGCTTGTTAAGGCTGGTCGTGAAGACATGATACTAGCCCGAACTAAGCTGCTTTGGATTACTCTAGTATCCAGACTGGTTATGCTGCTGCTGATTGTTGTTACCGGAGTGTTGAGGATGTCCTCCTTGATTTCCCTGACCATGATGACCGGACCCTGAGCCACCAGATCCAAATCCGGCTCCTGACCCGCCTGGTCCTGAGCCGTCGGGTGGGCCACTGCCATGGTTGTCGTGCTGCTGCTGCATGTTATGATTCTTGAACTTCTGCATGATTTGACAATCACCCCATGTGTGCGCTGACGGCTTATCGGGACGGGTGTGCTCCGGACAGGGTTTTTGAGCATTTCCTCCAAATTGAAAGGAGTCCTATTTTTGTTAAAAGGCGGCCTGAACTTCCCATTGCCTTTAGAATGATTCTGGCCGGTGCTCGCATTGGCCACCAGTTCTGACCCGCCATCTGATTTTTTTCGCTTGCTCTAGTTACCATTGTTCGCCGCACCCTTGCCCTGATTGTTCCTCTTACCCTGGCCGGCCTTCTCCTCATCAGAGCTGGGATCCTTCGTGTTATTAGATTAAGTGTATTTTGTGAGAGACGTCATGAGTTCTCCCATGTCCTGACACGTACGTTTGAGCCGGCCAAGCTTCTGCTTCAGGGGGGGTGATGTGGCAGTTCTTTTCCAAGATTAGCATAGCTTGAGCCGCCATGATCTGTTCAGATGAGTGGATAATGGTCGACACCCGTCAGACCCAATGATGAACCGACTCGTTCTCCTACTGAACACAATGATCGAGATCCACAATAGTCATAGGCTGTTTGCAAGTCCCTTGAAAGTTTTTGATGAGCCGGTGATAAGCATGGCACTCCCATGGCCCTGGTGGTCACTCCCGCTCCCATTGATACAGAGGGCGCGGGATCTTGGTGAGTCGCCATGGCCAACGCTGCCACCTCTTGCTGGTTTCTTGCCCGGTTTATGAGCACTTGTGCATCTAGAGCCACCTGATCATCCCCCGGAGGTCCTCTGTGCCGATCGCTGCTGGAAACCACCGGCGACTCATAGCGCCGGCTAAAGCTGCGGCTGGGGAGAGGGGTTGAATGAACGCGGCTCCGGCTGTGAGCATACTTCTCCTGCTGGGCCATCGCCGTCTGAAGGCATCCAATGGCATTCCGTACCTCTTCCGCAAAAGGCGCTTCATCCGAATAGGGATTGTTTCAAGCCGGGTGGCCACGGCCACCATGTTCTCTGCCGGGTTGGAATAATGACCCGCCGGTGTTGGAAAGGCCACTGGCGAGGCCTGGTTTCGTTGAGTTGTCGGCCGGCTTCCAGGTGCATCCGCTGCTCCTCCCGTTCCTGGCGTGTTGAAGAGATTCCTAGCCTCGTAACGTTTTGGTAAGCGGGATTGATGTCTCATCCGATGCACCGCAGCTGCCGATGGCTGTTCCAGCCCAAGGCGGAAGGCATCCGTCTTAATACGTTCTGCCTCTTCCTTCATCTAGACCTTTAGCTCAGCTATCCTCTATTGCTCCTCCACCATCCGGTCCTTGAGCCTCACAATCTCTAAGTTCCGACCGGCTTGGTTATCTGGTGTAACTTCAGTGGCCATCAGGACCGCGAGCTTGCTCATCAGATCTAGAAGGACTTGAGCCGCCAGCGGCGGATCATCCCCCGAGGTTGCTGCTCTAGCGGCTATGCTGTTCGCACCCGAGGCCGACCCCGCCATAAACATAGCTGCATGAACCGACGGCCCAAGATCGTCCAACTCAGAACGATTCAACTCAGGGTAAAGCTTGTCGTAGCCCCCGAGCCCACCGTTGTGAAGCTGGTAGATCGATTCTGTTTCTCCGCTCGAAGATCCGTCTTCTGAATAGACAAGAGTTTCCTGCGACGCAGAAGCTTCCAGATCCATACCTTGAGTGAAGCCCACGAAGACGTGCTTCCGGACCGGGTTAACACGGGCGGGCTGCACATCATGGGCGGGTTGTGCGCACCGAGCCGGCTTGACGATGTCGGTGCAGACGTCCGGCCCAGGCATAGATCCGTTGATCCTGCCGATGAAGACGTGGATCCCGCCAAAAGGAACCCGGAATCCATATTCCATAGAGCCGGCATCAAGCCCCCAGCCGGCGGCGTCGATGTAGAGCTGGCCGCAGCGACTCTTATTCATCCTTCCGACCACGTATCCCTTCAGCCCTAGGAGAGAGCCTTGGAGAACTCAACACCACCGAGCGCAAGCCCCACGGTGGGCGCCAAGTGTCGTGGTTTTATCACGGCAGATGTCCGGGTGAACAGACTTGGATTCGAGGCCATCGCTAAGGTGATGTACTCAAAGGGGTTGGTTGGGACGAAGGACACGAGTTTACCCAGGTTTGGCCCCTCAAGTCAAGGTAATAGCCTACGTCCTGCTTGTGTTTGTATTGCTTGGTGTATTGATTACAAGGGAGCTATTGCTTGACCTAGTTGTCGATAATCTGATCTCTAAGTCGCCCCGGGTCTCACCTTTATATAGGAGGTCAAGACCACGGGTCATACAAGTCGTAACCGACTCTCAATACATGTATGAGTCTATATCTACCTTATCTTGCCTTCTTGGTCAAGTTGTCTCTGGGCGGCTTACACGCCCGGGTCTTCTCCGTTCGGGCCACGTTCCGGCCCATCTTGTCAAGCTGCCAAGCATCTCGGGCTTAAGTCTTCACAGCCCACTCTTGGGCTGGTGTACGAGCCGCCTGGTGTTACTTGGAGCCCTTAGGGCGGGTCTTACCGTGGGGTTATATCCCCAACAAGAGGTGCCTCGGTCATGGCCACATGATTCTCGAACCTGTAGGGTCCACACGCTTAACGTTCGATGACGCTAGAGTAGTATTGGGATATTCATGTTGGTGACTGAATGTTGTTCGGAGTCCCATATGAGATCTCGGACGTCACGAAGAGCTCTGGAATGGTCCGGAAGTAAAGATTTATATATTAGAAGTCATATTTTGGCTACCTGAAAAGTTTTGGGTTTTACCAGTATAGTACCGCGAAGCTTCCGGATGGTTCTAGAAGGTTCTAGAGGCTTTCGGAGTAGTACGGAAGGGTCCCTCCAGCACCTAGCGCGTGCATGGGCTACAGAGTGCATCCTAGCCTTATTGGTCCAGGCGCACCAACCCTCTAAGGCCCATCCGCCTGAGGAAGGGAAACCCTAAGGGGGAAGGCCCTCACTAGTAGAAAACAGGGCTTCGGTTGAGGCTAGGATAAGGGTATTAATCCCGGTTCCCTTACGAACCGGGACCAAAGGCTGCATCAGTCCCGGTTCGTGAGGCCAGGGCTTTTGTCCCGGTTCGCTAGTGTCATTTAGTCCCGGTTTTAGCCACGAACCAGGGCTAAAGGGGTGGTCGCAACCGTTTGCCTGGTGCGAGCCCCTTTAGTCTCGATCCGTGGCTAAAACCGGGACTAAAGGCCCAAACTGTTCGCATCCCGCGGTGGTTCGCATGATGAAAATGCTACAGTACCGCGACTGCTACAGTAAATGTGGCCGTTCCCCCTGATCGTCTCCATTTATCCTCTCTTCTTCCCCATATCTTGTACCCTGGATCATCCAATCACTCGCTACGGGAAGGTGCTCGCACATGGCACGACCAAACTCAGTGTCGTCTACACGAATGACAGTGCCATGGTGCCGTGTTTTCTTTCCTATTTCGAGGGATGGCTTGAAGAGGCGGAGGTAGAAAACAAGTTCATGGGGCTTGATCTCGAGTACGCGGCCAATCAAAAAGATGTTGTCGTCATTCAACTTTGTTTCAAGAGACATGTCATTGTCTTGGGCAAGGTAAGTTTTTGGGCTTATCTTTGATCAATAATTCATAAGTTATGAAAATTGCATAGCAACATGTTCCATTTGAATGTTATGAGAAAGATCAATTGTTTTTTAGTTGTAGCGAAAGAATACCGTGGGAGAACACATATATGTCATAGTTAATTTAGGGTTTCTTGATTAGGATAAGAAAATTACATACAATAGCAATATGATCCATTTTGAATCCTATATATATATATGGGAAAGATCAATTCCTCTTGTGTGTTGTAGTGAAACAATTTTCCTTGTTGCATATATTGGTAAAACCGTGGGAGAACATATGTGTGTGTGTGTGTGCGTGTCATAGTTAATTTATTAGGGATTCTTGATCAATTCATAGGATATGAAAATTGCATATAGGATAACAATATGTTCTTGGAGATATGTCCTAGGGGCAATCATGTATGATGATATTTCCTATGTGTTTATGAATAAAGATAGTCCTTGGACATTATTAGTGATGTGTATTAATAAGTATGTGACTTGTTTGTGAGACTATGCATTGTATGATAACTGTCCTAAATGGTCCCTAGTCGAAAGGGTTGTGTGGACGCGCAACTAATCAGACTAGCATAGGACACGCTGGATGGTTCGGTCTCACTAACCATGTAGCATTGGATGCTAGCCGGATAATATGGACTTAGAAAGGTCTGGTCGGATTCGACATAGTCGGATCCGAGTCGAGATAAGGCCTGAGTTGGTCAAACCCAACTATGAGACGCAGCGATAGGTCATCTGTGAGTTTCTAGTACAACATACGTTCTATGTCCTAAGACCTGAGCTGGCGCATGTACTCGAGATGGTGATAGACCGGCTATTCGAGGGAGATCGGACGAGGAGGAGATGGACCATACGAACGTGCTGCCCCAACTCTACTTCCGCTGCACGACACTGTGCGTCTAGTGGTAACAATCTGTGATCCATCTCCATAGCAAGTTCTTGGATGTTCTGCGCGTAGGAAAATTTTAATTGGCATGCAATGCACCTATGGTAGAACCCAACAATGGTATCAGAGCCTCTATTATAGGATTTGGATTCAGATCAGATGCATATGTGATATGCGGTGGCGGCGGATGAGATTCGTCGTCGTTCATAAGATCGTATGTGTGCACGGTTGATGAGATCAACTGCACATCAGGATATATTGAGGCTATGTTTTCTGTCAATTGGAATCGATGAGGTCATGACACAACCTACCCCTACCGCCGTGTGCGTAGCGCCTTGTATTTAGTACACGATCACACAAAACGGTAGAATGCGATTCTATGCATAAGTTTGTTTTATATGTTTGATGTGAATAGTATGTCTCATGTGTATGTGATACATGTGTGTAACTTAACATGACCTGCGTGTCATGATTGTCTGCCGGCAGGAGCCAAAGTGTTGTCATTATATTGTATAATCCTGCGTGTCGACTTGTGATTCTCTATAAATTCATTACTAGTTGTAGTAGTTGGAGGAGAGAGATCAAGTTCGAAGCTTTGGTGTCCCGGTGTGATGAACAAGATGGAGTTCCTCCTTGGTCATCGGAGTAGGAGCCGACCATGGAAGGACGCCCATGAAGGAGCCATACTATTTCACATATTTATGTTTATATGTGATGGATATTGCTTCTTATTTCTATGCATGTTAGTATGGTAGAAAGTTCCCTCATTAATATCAAGCATATTGCCATTCTGGATGTTGCACCTTCGCACGTCAAGTACGTCTAGTGGTAGGCTCATAAAATTGAGGTGCTAATAGGTGTCCTTGAACTGGAGGGTTCGTGTGGGACACGTACATGCACTACGACGGGTTAACTTGACAAGTCTATCAAAACGGTTTTGGGCCTTGTGGCAAAGAAGGTTGGGAGCCGGGGTATAAGATACCTACCCGACCGACAGGAGTCATATAGAGATACGATTAGCAAGGTGTTGCTTACCAAATAGGCAAGTTGGCTAGCAGTGATGCTAAAGCTCACTAGTCGCTCGCGCTAGACGGGTCTTGAATCACTGAGAGTTTGCGGAGGGATGCTGACTTCAGTGGGAGTAGTTCTGTTTAAGGCCTGAATTACTTTACATAAACACATTGCTTAGTGATTGCATATTTTCTGTTGTAGATCAATGGCACCACTTGCTCAACCCAACTTTGCATTGAAATCAATTCTGGAAAAGGATAAAGTGAATGGAACAAACTTTACCACCTGGTATAGAAATATGAGAATTGTTCTCAAGCACGATAAAAAGGAACATGTTCTAGAGGATCCACTTCTAGAGGAACCTGCCGAGAATGCTAACGCCACAACCAAGAATGCCCACCAGAAACTCGTTGATGAATCAAATGAGATCAGTTGCCTCATGCTGGCTTGTATGGAGCCCGATTTGCAACAACATTTCGAAAACATTCAGGTTTTCGATATGATCGAGAGTTTAAAGAGCATGTTTCAGGTGTAGGCTAGGACCGAAAGGTTCAACATCTGGCAGTCCTTGACGGATTGTAAGTTGAAGGAGGGTGATCCACTGAGCCCGCATGTGATCAAAATGATTGGGTACGTGCAAGCTTTGGATGTTAGGCTTCCCACTTGGGGACGAGCTGTCCACAGATGCAATTTTGGGTTCTCTTCCACCTAACCATGGGACGTTCGTCTCGAACTATCATATGCACGACATGGATAAGAAGCTCACCGAATTGCATCGGATGCTCAAGGTGGCAGAGCAAGATATTAAGAAAGGCACGCATCAAGTGTTGATGGTGAAGAACTCGGCTAAGTTCAAGAAGAGTTGGTCCAAGAAAAAGGGTAAGGCAAAGGGCACGGAGAAGGCTGTCTCCGCCGCTGAGCCAAAGTCCGTACCGAACTCAAAGACCATTTGCTTTCACCGCAAGGAAGCTGGTCATTGGAAGAGGAACTGTAGCAAGTGGCTTGCTGAGCACGACAAGAAGGCCGAAGATGCTTTTTCAGGCAAAGGTACACTTGTTACATATGTTATAGACATTTACCTTGCTGACATACCTTGTAGATCTTGGGTATTTGATACTGCATCGGTTGTTCATATTTGCAACTCGATGCAGGGGCTGGTAAGAACTAGGTGTGTGGCACAAGGGGAGATTGACATCAGGGGCGGCAACAAAGCAAGAGTTGTTGCGTTGGAGGTCGGCACGATGCCTCAAGCTTCCTTCTGGATTTATTTTGGAATTGAATAATTGTTATTACATTCCCGCACTTAGTCGGAACAGTATTTCTGCCTAATGTTTGATGAGTCAAGGTTATGAATTAAATATAAAGGACAATGGTTGTTCATTTTATTTGAATGGAATGTTCCATGGCTATGCACCATAGCAGATGGGTTATTTATTTTAAATCTAGAAACGGAACCAGTCTATAATGTGAATGTCAAGAGGCATAAGCCTAATGAAATAAATCTGACATACTTCTGGCATTGCCGGCTTGGACACATTAGTCTGAAATGCATGAAGAAGGTCCATGATGATGGACTCCTAACCTCGTCCGACTTCGGGTCATCCGAGACATGTGAATCATGCTTGCTAGGCAAGATGACTAAGTCTCCTTTTGAAAAGAGTTACGAGAGGGCCTCCGAGCTATTGGAGCTTATACATAGTGATGTGTGTGGTCCAATGAGCACAACGGCCAGAGGTGGCTATCAGTACTTCGTGACTTTTACTGACGACTTGAGTAGATATGGATATATCTATTTGATGAGGCACAAGTCTGAAACTTTTGAAAATTTCAAAGAGTTTCAAAACGAGGTTGAAAATCAGCTCGACAAGATGATTAAACTTCTACGATCAGATCATGGAGGTGAGTACATGAGCCAAGAGTTTGATAATCATCTGAATAGCCAAGGTATAGTACCTTAGCTCACACCTCCGGGTACGCCGCAGAGAAACGGTGTGTCAGAACGGAGAAATTGAACCTTGTTCGACATGGTCCGGTCAATGATGAGCAAATCGGATTTACCCTTGTCATTCTGGGGATACTCTCTAGAAACTGCAGCTTTCACACTTAATAGGGTACCATCAAAATCCATAGACAAGACACCACATGAGATGTGGACTGGGAAGAGTCCTAGTTTGTCTTTTCTAAAGATTTGGGGATGTGAAGCATTTGTCAAGCGACTCATGTCGTACAAGCTTACACCCAAGTCGGATAAATGCATATTCATGGGATATCCGAGGGAAACCTTGGGATATAACTTCTACAACCGAGAAGAGAACAAAGTGTTTGTTGCTCGGAACGGGGTTTTCCTAGAGAAAGAGTTTCTCGATCGGGAGGCCAGTGGGAGAATGGTGCGACTCAAAGAAATTCGAGAGCCACTCGGGGACAACTCACGGGTGATGAGATCATACCGGAGTTGATCAGGGAACCCGTAGTGGAGTCGGGACTAGAGCCACGAAGGTCGGAAAGATTGCGCATAGTGCGTGACATTTTGTTGCTAGAAAGCGACGAGCAGGCCATGTATGCGGAAGCGATGGTGAGCCCAGATTCCGAGGCATGGCTAGAGGCCATGAGATCCGAGTTAAAGTCCATGGATGACAATCAAGTCTGGGACTTGGTTGATCCGCCACCTTGCGTAGTTGCCATTGGTTGCAAATGGGTCTTTAAGGAGAAAACCGATGTGGATGGAAATGTTCAGATCCACAAAGCTTGGCTTGTCGCTAAAGGTTATGGACAAGTTCAAGGAATTGACTACAATGAGACCTACTCGTCGATAGCGATGCTAAAATCGGTGAGGATCATACTAGCTATAGCTGCATATTTCGACTATGAGATATGGAAGATGTATGTCAAAACGGCTTTCCTTCATGGAAATTTAAAAGAGGATGTATACATGATACAACCCGAAGGTTTTGTCAATCCAATGAACGCTGGTAAAATATGCAAGCTCAAGAGATCCATTTATGGATTGAGGCAAGTAGCTCGGAGTTGGAACATTCATTTTGATGAAGTCATCATTGACCTTGGTTTCATCAAGAACGAAGAGGACTATTGTTTATACAAGAAGTCTAGTGGGAGCTCGGTAGTATTTATGATCTTGTATGTGGATGACATACTACTGATCGGAAATGATGTTTCGATGTTGAACTCAGTCAAGGAATCATTGAATGGAAAGTTTTCGATGAAAGACCTTGGAGAGGCAGTGTACATTTTAGGCATCAAGATCTATAGAGATAGATCGAGGAGGATGCTCGGCTTAAGCCAGAGCACATACATAGACAAAGTGTTGAAGAGGTTCAACATGAGTGAGGCCAAGAAAGGGTTCTTGCCCGTCTCGCATGGTATAAGGCTAAGCAAGACTCAGAGTCCTATGACTTCTAATGAGCGAAACTGGATGAGTAGGAATCCATATGCCTCGGCAATTGGATCCATCATGTATGCCATGCTATGTACACAACCTGATGTTGCCTATGCAATAAGCCTAACAAGCAGATACCAGGCCGACCCAGGTGAGAGCCACTGGGCAGTGGTGAAAACTATCTTGAAGTACCTAAAAAGGACTAAAGAAATGTTCCTAGTTTATGGAGGTGAGGAGGAGCTCTGCGCAAAGGGTTACGCTGATGCTAGTTTCCAAACTGATAGGGATGGTTGCCGATCGCAAACTGGATTCGTGTATGTCATGAATGGAGGAGCAGTGAGTTGGACAAGTTCCAAGCAAGATACGATGGTTGACTCCACAACAGAGGCCGAATACATTGCGGCGTGTGAAGCCGCAAAGGAAGGTGTTTGGATTCGGAAGTTCCTAGAAGATGTTGGTGCGTTCCCGGGCTGGTCAAAACCGTTGGACCTTTATTGTGATAATTCAGGTGCCATTGCACAGGCCAAGGAGCCGAGACAACACCACAAGAACAAGCACATAGACCAAAAATATCACTTGATACGAAAGCTCGTAGATAAAGGTGATACCAATTTGTGCAAGATTCATACGGATGCAAATGTTACAGATCCATTGACTAAGCCGCTTCCACGACCCAAGCATGAGGGGCACGTTAGAGCTATGGGCATTCGATGTCTATTTGATTGACTCTAGTGCAAGTGGGAGACTGTTGGAGATATGCCCTAGAGGCAATCATGTATGATGATATTTCCTATGTGTTTATGAATAAAGATAGTCCTTGTACAATATTAGTGATGTGTATTAATAAGTACGTGACTTGTTTGTGAGACTATGCATTGTATGATAACTATCCTAAATGGTCCCTAGTCGAAAGGGTTGTGTGGACGCGCAACTAATCGGACCAGCATAGGACACGCTGGATGGTTTGGTCTCACTGACCATGTAGCATTGGATGCTAGCCGGATAATATAGACTCAAAAAGGTTTGGTCAGATTCGACATAGTCGGATCCGAGTCAAGATAAGGTCTGAGTTGGACAGACCCAACTATGAGACGCAGCGATAGGTCATATGTAAGTCTCTAGTATAACATACATGTTATGTCCTAAGATCTGAGCTGACGCATGTACTCGGGATGGTGATAGACTTGCTTTGGGCCGACCAAACACTACTCCGTGACTGGGTAGTTACAAAGGTAGGTTTCGGGCTTGTCCAAACCCATGCTGCGAGACATGGTCGAGCAAGATGGGATTTACCCGTCCTACTAGGAGAGATATACTCTGGGCCCCTCGGGTGATATGACCTGGATAAGCATGGCCATGCAATGAGGATTATGAGATAATCCGAAGTGTTGGTCGGATTCACCAGAACGATAAAGAGGTCATGCTGCAACAAGGATGACCATGCCGCCTTGTGCACGACAACATATATCGTGTGGCAAAGGGAACAAAAATATGAAGTATAGGTTCGCCTAACCAGGTTCATCGGACACTTGGAGTTGGCACGTCTTGCTAGAGGCCAGTACCGACCGGTCAAGCCAGATGTCATCTGACTCGTGACTAAGTGGACGAGAACCTAAAGGGTCACGTGCTTAAAGGAAGGAACACGTGGGCTTTAGGATCTGTGCGAGGCCCAAGAGTTGAGCCCGCGCTGGATGCCTATATATAGTGGAGATGCGGCACACCTATTCGGTTGATCGCTTCGGCACCATCATTAGGGCTTTGCATGAGTTGCAACTAGCCACCTCCACTCACCGCCAACGACCGTGTGATCGGACCTAGCAATCCGCCGCACGGGTGTTCCTCCTGCATGCGCGGATATCGTTAGAGGCGGTGCACTTGCGCCGCTCCGGCGAACCTGTACATGGGATCCGGCGACCGACTGTTCGAGGGAGATTGGACGAGGAGGAGACGGACCATACGAATGCGCTGCCCCAACTCTACTTCCGTTGCACGGCACTGTGCGTCTAGTGGTAACAATCTGTGATCCATCTCCGTAGCAAGTTCTTGGATGTTCTGCGCGTAGGAAAATTTTAATTGGCATGCAATGCACCTACGATAGAACCCAACATATGTTCCATTTAATTTGAATCCTATGGGAAAGCACTGTCCAGTATTGAACATTGTTGCAATAGTATTTAACATTTGTTCCATTTTAATTTGTTGTTGCAGTAGTGACAAGCACTGTCTAGTACTTATGGACTTCCTGTGCAGCGGCATACATTTTGCTAGCATTGATATAATGAATGACAATCTCAAGATGAGGCACATCTTCGGTATTGAGATATCAGGTGCCTGCCACATTGATCGCCAAGACATATTTAGGCTTAAGCATAGGAGGACTTCAATGGCTCATATGGCAGTTGCCGTGATCGACGAGCAATACGCTAATATGAAGACCAAATTCCCCCCGGATCAGCACAAAGAGTGGGAGACGACCCCACTTGATGGTATCAACATTGAGTATGCATCAATAGATGCGTACGTTGCACACGAGTTGTACCGCAAGATTAGAATCATCAACTATGGGCAGCGGCTCCTCGTACATCAAGCACCACCACCACCACCAGTTTGGGGCTGGGGATATTCTGCTTTGGATGTGTAGTGTTTGCAACGGCGAACACTTCTATCTCTAGCGCTAAATCTCTAGCTATTTTTATGTACTGCCTGGGGACCTCTAGCTATTCACACGAGTACTTTTATATATCTCTATTATTATGTAGTGCTTGGGGGTCTCCTATGATCCAGACGAGTACTTTTATATATCTTTATTTGGACGAGTACTTTCTATAATGGATATCTAAACTATTGTTTTGATTTATGTCCCTGTTTAAATATGATGTGAGCAATATTTCTGAAGCATTGTGATGTATGTGTTGAGATATCTCTGAAAAGGTTGAAACTTGCCATGGTTAAAATAAATCATGAAATGCATGAAAAATAGCTAATGAAGTCAGAAAATGGTTGAAATAGGATGATGTGGCTTTGAGTGGTGCACATTGAATGCAGAAAAAGTCTTGAGTTCAAATATGTTTAATAAATTGAAATCCTTTTGTAACAGATGAGTTTTCGACTAAAACCCTCATACTTCGGAAGAGATTGTCCAGTTTGTACACGAACTGCATCCAGTTTTTGCCGTAACCCTCTCAACTTTTTAGCACATGCTATGTGGGTGAAATTATGATACCATGCCAATTTTCAACCATTTCAGAGCTCATTTTCAGTGATTTTCAATTTAGGGTCGTTTTAGCTCAAAATAAATCATGAAATGCATGAAAAATAGCTAATGAAGTCAGAAAATGGTTGAAATGGGGTGATGTGGCTTTGAATGGTGCACATTGAATGTAGAAAAAGTTTTGAGTTCAAATATGTTTAATAAATTGAAATCCTTTTGTAAGAGATGGGTTTTCTTCTAAAACTCTCATACTTCGAAAGAGATTGTCCTGTTTGTACACGAAGTGCATCCAGTTTTTGCCATAACCCTCTCAACTTTTTAGCACATGCTATGTGGGTGAAATTACGATACCATGCCAATTTTTAACCATTTCAGATTTCATTTGTAGTGCGTTTTAATTCAGGGTCGTTTTAGCTCAAAATAAATCATGAAATGCATGAAAAATAGCTAATGAAGTCAGAAAATGGTTGAAATGGGATGATGTGGCTTTGAATGGTGCACATTGAATGCATAAAAAGTCTTGAGTTGAAATATGTTTAATAAATTGAAATCATTTTGTAACAGATGGTTTTTCGTCTAAAACCCTCATACTTCGAAAGAGATTGTCCAGCTTGTACACGAGGTGCATCCAATTTTTGCCGTAACCCTCTCGACTTTTTAGTACATGCTATGTGGGTGAAATTATGATACCATGGCAATTTTCAACCATTTCAGAGTTCATTTGCAGTGCTTTTCAATTCAAGATCGTTTTAGCTCAAAATAAATCACGAAATGCATGAAAAATAGCTAATGAAGTTAGAAAATGGTTGAAACGGGATGATGTGGCTTTGAATGGTGCACATTGACTTCAGTAAAAGTCTTGAGTTCAAATATGTTTAATAAATTGAAATCCTTTTGTAACAGATGGTTTTTTGTCTAAACCCTCATACTTCGAAAGAGATTGTCCAGTTTGTGCACGAAGTGCATCCAGTTTTTGCCGTAACCCTCTAAACTTTTTAGCACATGCTATGTGGGTGAAATTATGATACCATGCCAATTTTCAACCATTTCAGAGTTCATTTGGAGTGCCTTTCAATTCAGGGTCGTTTTAGCTCAAAATAAATCATGAAATGCATAAAAAATAGTTAATGAAGTCAGAAAATGGTTGAAATGGGATGATGTGGCTTTAAATGAACAAAAAAAATCAACTAAAACATTAACTAAAAAGAATGAACTAAAAAGAATCAACTAAAACATTAACTAAAAAGAATGAACTAAAACATTAACTAAAAAGAATATGCTAAAAAGAATAAAAATAAGATCAACTAAAATTATCAAAGTATTTTTTGTTAAAAACTAGGTAATTTAGAAAAGAATGACCTAATAAGAATCAACTAAAAAGAATGAACTAAAATGAAGTAACCAAAATATTAACTAAAAAGAATCAAAATAATATTAACTAAAACTGGGTAATTTAGCAAAGAATGACCTAAGAAGAATGAACTAAAATATTAACTAAAAAGAATGAACTAAAAATTATCAAAGTATTTTTTGTTAAAAACTTTAGTATGCAAAAAATAATGAATACTAATGCCCGCCTACTAGGGCACCACGGCCTGGATACGACTAGAAACCCAACTACAGATGGGCCAAGATGCAGGCTCGCGAGGCAAATAGGCCCCACACGACATATAAGAGAAGAAGTTTAGGCCCATGGCCTGCTAAAGAGATGAGGTCAAAAGGGAAGCAACATCGAAGCTTATAAACAACCGCGAGCGCCCTTCGGTTGGTGAGGTGGGACTAAATTCCCCCGCCCCGCACCGGTGCAAGGAACAAATCTTTAGTCCCGGTTGGTGACTCCAACCGGGACGAAAGGCCCACTTTTAGTCCTGGTTAGAGCCACCTACCGGGACTATAGAACTGGGCTTCCCGTCCTTTCACCTGGCAAAAACTACCTTTAGTCCCCGTTGGTGGCTCCATCCGGAACGAAAGGCACCTCTTTAGTCCCGGTTGGAGCCACCAACCGGGACTAAATATTGGACTATATAAGTGGTACTTGGAAAAAAAATCCTCGGCACCGAAAACCACCTCGACGCTGCCAGGTTGTTGGATCTCGCCGTCGCCTCCCCGAGCCCGCTCGCTCCTCGTTGCCGCCCCGATGCCGTTGCTACCCCCCGACGCCATCGCCGCCCTCGACGTCATCACCTCCTCGTCGCCTCCCCCGACACCATCACCATCGCTGCCCCCCGATGCTGTTGCCTCCATGACACCGTCGCCGTCCCCCGATGCTGTTGCCTCGTTAACGCCGTCGCCACTGCCCGACGCCGTTGGCTCCCCCAACACTGTCGCCTCCCCCAGCCTGCTCCGGCCTCCTCCTACTCCTAGGTGAGCCCCCGGCCACACCAACATTGCAAATCTACTGTATACATTTACCAAAATTGCATACAAACAAAATTATGGTTAAATAAAATTAATTTTAAATTTATTTATATGAACAGTAACTATGCTATAGTAAATAAATACAGTGCTTTTGTTACTGTTTCCATGACTTTCCTTCTTTGTTTTGCACTAGTTTGCACTATAGCTGTGACCTCTAAATCTCACCGTAATGGTATTGATGTTAAACAAAATGATATTTCCTATAGCCACAATTTGTTCTCGTCAAAGATGCTAATCCCACATCCTCGTCATCGAATCGCTGCCGACAACCAGTTTGAGTGGCACCATGTCCGGGACTGGGCTCTGTCGGGCTCGCACTGGGGGTGCTACCTTTTGGGACGCGTAGTTTGGTGAGGAATCCGAGTATCGCCGTCGACCCGGATCATATTTTGTGGTGGTCACGTGGGCCACTATCGGTCCGGAGGCATCCAACAACCAATGAGGTGGTACGTCACCGTGTCAGGGAGGAGGACGAGCATGTCCGTCGCTACACGGTTGTGTTGGGTGTGAGGTTCTCCAATACCTGGCAGTTCCTTCAGGAATCTCACATGAGCTATGATCCTGTGATGGTTCCTTCTATTTGGGTGTCCACCGCCCACGCTTCAAGAACCATGAGTGAACTAGACTATTCGATAATATTCGATCTGTATTAGTGATAATATTCGATGCTTCATTAACTAGATTATTCAAGATGTATTAGTGATATTATATGTAGAGTCACCCACGATCGTCGGTGCTATTATATGTATTAGTGATATTATATGATTGCCGTCGATTTTTAATCTTAGAATCATGAACACATGAAATGTCGATGTCGTATGACGATGATAGGATCTGTCGGTGCCCTTACTGCTAGGACGAGAGGGGTCTATGCGACCTTTATCCTCACCTGGACAACGATAGGTCATTCACTGTCAAGCTAACAGAAGAATTTAGTGAAATTACGGTATTTATAGACAACACGTATTTTTTGTTAATGAGTATGACATGTGCTTTTTGTGCTTTAATTAACCTTCAATTTTCTTTTGTAAAATTTGACTAGTGCGTTCCCTGTTATGCAAGATCCGCTATCTTGGACAAGTTCCATTTCCAAAGGAAGGACAATACAGAGCCTATGATAGCTCACCTAAGAATGGAGCATTACACTTTTTTTTGTTAAGGTGAAAAATAACGCAGATCACACATATTTTGGTTGTTCCAATTGGAGAGCATTTTGCCACGCATATGGGTTGGATGAGGACATGAACATTACCTTCGATCTTGATAGTGACGATGTTCGTGATAATAATATAGATATTTGGGTGCATGCGTATGATGACTTGATTCCGGTGCTACCTCCAGATGTTTTTGTCAACAGATTTGTTAGCTATTTTATATTTATCATTGAAAAGTATTTAGTACTCATCCTGAGTAATTTTCTTTATTTTTGATTATCAGCTTATTCCATGCTACAAAAACTACCCGACAGATAATAGATCAGACGTACTACAGTTATGACTCCAAACTTACTTGGTTGGAGAAAGATCATCTCATCTCATATATTCATGTTGTTCAGCATCATAAGGAAAATTACATGATTGGTAACATTTATCATGGATATGTGCCACTAGTGTATAAGATAAACCCTTATAACATCACTACAGACTACTTTGTAAGATTTTTTTACTCTTGTGTCATTAGTCCATCATTTGCATACATTGTTCTTAAGCAAAACTAGTTTGCCAACTATGTTATTATAACTTATGTTCTTCAATAGGTACTCCCGCCAGAGACCATTCCTAAGTGGATGTTTACCAAAGGTGATTTGCATATGGTTAGTTTACGGCCAATGCCGATGAGTTACCCTGGTAAATACACGATATCTCAAAGTGGGAATACCATGAAAATAAAAGGATGGAGCAAGGCAATAACATCATCCTTGCAAACACTTGGAGACTATAAATTGTGCAAGCCAGAAGTTGGAGATATGTTGATCTATATTCTTCAATGGGGAGATGCAGGATTTCACCTTTTTTATGCTATTTTATCTAGGAGAGAGGAGTAGTTAATGTTTCTAACTTGTGATAACTTGATCATTTGCTAGTATGATAACAACCAGAATGATGAGGACTTCACCTTTTTATGTTATTTTACCTAGAATGATGAAGAGTTGATTAAGATGATGATGAGTTGTAATATGACATATACCAGTACAAATTAGATGGATGCAATACACCAAGTTGAATTAGGCAACATCGTATTTTCCTGTACTTCAACTTGGTCTATTGCATCCATTTAATTTGTACTGATGTTGGATGTTTTTTCCCATAATTTTTATTGATGATGTTGTATATTAATATGTGTAACTGCATGGAAATACAATATAAATATAAAATAAAATGAAAACACAAAATGAAACATGACCCTTTAAAAAAAACCTAGACCCTAGCGCTTTGCAGGTGCTGACACATGGATGGCCTTTTGTCTTGGTTGGTGTTACCAACCGGGACTATAGGCCCTTTGGCCTGGGCACCCTGCTACGGCCGTGTGGAGCCCTTTTAGTCTCGGTTTGTAAGCGAACTGGGACTAAAAGGCCGGCCCTTTAGTCCCGTTGGCGTTGTCCCAGTTCCAGAACCGAGACTAAAGGCCCTCTGGAACCGGGACAAATGCCCTGTTTTCTACTAGTGCCTCCACTTGGCTTGGAGGGCACTCCTCCCCCTTTGGCTACCTCCCCTCCTTGGAGGAGGGTCTAGGGATGTGCTCCCAGCCCTCCCACACCCCTATATATAGTGGGGAGGAGGCGCAAGGGCTGGACACAACAATGCCCATGCCATGCGGCCTCCTCTAGCTCCCGTTCTTCCTCGTTCATAGTTCTGGAGGCGCTTGGCGAAGCCCTATTGGGATTGCTCCACCACCATCTCCACCACACCGTCGTGCTGGTTGAGATCCCATCTACTTCTCCTCCCTCTCTTGCTGGATCAAGAAAGAAAAGACGTCATCAATCCACACGTCTGCTGAACGTGGAGGTGCCCTCCGTTTGGCGCTAGATCGAATTGGATCGTGAAGAGTATGACCACATCAAACGTGTTATATACGCTTCCGCTTAGCGATCTACAAGGGTATGTACATACAGTCCCCTCTTGTAGCTATGCATCTCCATGGATAGATCTTGCGTGTGCGTAGGATTTTTTTTGTTTCCCATGCAACATTCCCCAACAGTGGTATCAGAGCTAGGTCTATGCGTAGATGATATGCACGAGTAGAACACGAAGTGTTTGTGGGCGTTGATGTTCAAATCGCTTACCTCCTTAGACTTATTTTTACTCGGCGATATTGTGGGATGAAGCGTCTCGGACCAACCTCACTTGTCCTTGCACAAGAGACCAGTTCCACCAGCCGACATGTAAATTGGTTGCATAAAGGTGGCTGGCGGGTGTCTGTATCTCCCACTTTAGTTGAATCGGATTCGATAGCGGCGGTGCTTGTAGAAGGTTGAAAGGAAACTTCATTATCACCGTTGTGGCTTTGCATAGGTAAGAACCGTTCTTACTAGTTACCCATAGCAGCCACGTAAAATTTGCAACAACAAAGTGGATGACGCCTAACTTGTTTTTGAAGGGCATGTTGTGATGTGATATGGCCAAGACGTGATTTGATATATGTGATGTATGAGATGATCATGTTTTGTATAGTTATCATGACTTGCATGTCGATGAGTACGGCAACCGGCACGATCCATAGGGTTGTCTTTAATTTATTTGTTCCATTTGTTTTACTTTATTGCTATGAGTTAGCAATAGTTGTAGAAGCAATAGTTGGCGCGACAACCACATGATGGCACGATGATGGAGATCATGATAATGGAGATCATGGTGTCATGCCTGTGAAGATGGAGATCATGCCGGTGCTTTGGAGATGGAGATCAAAAGCACAATATGATGATGGACATATCATGTCACTTATATGATTTGCATGTGATGTTTATCCTTTTATACATCTTATTTTGCTTAGACAGATGGTAGCATTATAAGATGATCCCTCACTAAAATTTCAATATAAAATCATGTTCTCGCCAAGTATGCACCATTGCGAAGGTTTGTCGTTTCAAAGCACCTCGTGATGATCGGGTGTGATACGTTCACATACAACGCGTGTAAGCCATATTTACACACGCGGAATACTTGGGTTAACCTTGACGAGCCTAGGACGTACAAACATGGCCTCGGAACATAGGCGACCGAAAGGTCGAACACGAGTCATATAGTAGATATGACCAACATGGATATGTTCACCATTGAAACAACCTCATCTCACGTGATGATCGGACTTGGGTTGGTGGTTTTGGATTATGTCACACTTAGACAACCCGGGGGATGTTGATTTGAGTGGGAGTTGTTCAGTAATATTATTAATTGAACTCATTATCATGAACATAACCTCAAAGTTATCTTTGCAAAATTATGTTGTAGATAAATAGCTCGCGCTGTAGCTCCCCTGTGTTTTGATACGTTCCTAGAAAAAACTAAGTTGAAAGATGATGGTAGCAATTATGCGGACTAGGTCCGCGATGTGAGGATTGTCCTCATTGCTGCATAGAAGGCTTATGTACTTGATGCACCGCTCGATGCGCGACCCCCTCAAGCGTCATCTGTGGATGTTGTGTATAGCTGACAGACACATTCTGATGACTACTTGATAGTTCAGTGTGTCATGCATTACCGCTTAGAATTGAGGTCCCAAAGACATTTTGAACGTCACAGAATAGATGAGATGTTCCAAGAGCTGAAATTGGAATTTTAGCTCATGCCCGTGTTGAGAGGTATTAGACCTGGAAGATGGAGGAGAATAGCTCAATTGGTGAGCACGTGCTCAAATTGTCTGGGTGCTACAATCACTTGAATCAAGTGGGAGTTATTCTTCCAGATAATATAGTGATTGACAAAGTTCTCCAAGTCATTGCCACCAAGCTACTAGAGCTTTTTGATGAACTATAACATGCAAGGGATGGATAAGATGACCCTTGAGCTATTTGCGATGTTTTATGCCGTGAAGGTAGAAATCAAGAAGGAGCATCAAGTGTTGATGGTTAGTAAAACCACTAGGTTCAAGAAGGGCAAGGGCAAGAAGGGAGAATTTGAGAATGGCAAGCCAATTGTCGCTGCAGTTAAGAAACCCAAGGTTGGACCCAAACCCGAGAGTGAGTGCTTGTTTTGTAAGGGGAACAATCACTAGAAGCGGAATTGCCCCAACTACTTGGCAGATAAGAAGGCTGGCAACGTCAACAAAAGTATATTTGATATACGTGTTATTGATGTGTACCTTACTGGTACTCCTAGTAGCACCTGGGTATTAGATATCAGTTTAGTTGGTAATATTAACTCAAAACAAAATCTACGGAATAAACGGAGACTAGCTAAGGGCGAGGTGACGATGTGTGTTGGACGTGTTTCCAAGGTTGATATGATGACCATCGCACACTCCCTCTACCTTCAGGATTAGTGTTGAACCTAAATAAATGTTATGGTGTCCATGGTGTCCATATCCTACTCATGATAGCATTCAATGTTTGTTATTCTTAATGCATGTTATGACCGTATTCTCTCTTTAGCTAGCCACTTCTCAACCTATTTGCTAGCCTTCACCTCTACTAAGTGGGAATTCTGCTTGTGCATCAAAAACCCTTAAACCAAATTTATTCTAGATGAGTCCACCATATCTACCTATATGCGGTATTACCCTTTGTTTCCAAGTAAATTTGCATGTGCCACCTCTCAAATTTCAAATGAACATCTATTTTGTGTTCCTGGTGAGGGAGTCCTGGATTAAGGGGTCCTCGCGAGGCCGACCTATCTCTATGGGCCAGACTGTATGGGCCACTTACCGAACACAGGGTTTATTGAAGACCTTATCTCCAAGATGGAAGCTTTGGGAAGTACAACTTGCGCTCCATGTTTGATGTGGCAAATAGGCATGTTTATCTCTTCGGCGTGTAACCGACCATGTGTAAACCCTCGGTACCCTCGGTGTCTATATAAGCCGGAGGGTTTTGGGTTGTAGATACAGAACAACTCATCTAGGGTTAGCTATTCAATCTCGAGGTAGATCAACTCTGTAACCCCCCATACCATCAATACAACCAAGCAGGACGTAGAGTATTACCTCCATAGGAGGGCCCGAACCTGGGTAAATCTGTGTTCCCTCCGTCTCCTGTTACCATCGATTCTAGTCTCATAGTTCGGGACCCCCTATCCGAGATCTGCCGGTTTTGACACCGACATTGGTGCTTTCATTGAGAGTTCCTCTGTGAGCACTCAAGGGATCGATGATCGCCTTGTCATCAACGAAGAGGTCCACAATATGGACACTTTCGTCCACGGACAGATCTTCGCCTTCGACAGCGTGGTGCTATACACCGACCCGACCGGCCATCTAGGACGACTCGAGAGCTTCGCCCCCGATCGAGAGGTCAAATTTGGGAATCTGGAGTTCTTTGTAGACTCTCGGGTCGACTTGTGACTAACCGGGCTTGCGACTTTGCTTGCCATGCCCGAAGACTCCGAGGCTTTAACCTCGAGTTCCATCTCCGGCCACACCAGCGGGGTCAACCACGGTGGCGTTTCCACTCCTGGTCCGGATCTATACACAATGCCGGAAGGCCGGACACTTGTTCTTGCCGAACATCCTTCTCATTCGGACGCATCGGGTGTCAACTCCGAAGGTTCCGAATAGTATAATCCGATCGAGCCCTCGGCGTTCGATGAACCTCCAGATCGGATCTCGACGATGGAAATTTCTGATGATCCGGCCCCGATCTCTGTTCAGATCGGCCACAATACGGTTCAGGACGAATTTTTGTCCCACCCACGACCCACCTGATAGCCACAATTGAAGATTTAATCGACATGTTGTACTATGCCTCCGATGAGGCAGAATACATGGATGAAGAGGATTGTGCCCCAACCGTTGTTAATATCGGAAAATGGGCCACCACTTCAACATATGATGTCTACATGGTGGACACTCCCAATGGCGACAAAACGCCTAACAATGACGGCGATAAGTCGGGCGACGCACCGTCAAGGCGCTAGAAACCGCATAAGCGGTCCAAAGGCAAGAAGGGAAGGAAAGCTATCATTGGCACCGGAGACGGAGTTACCCCCGAAGATGACGACAATCCTGATTTCCCTAAATATCCGTTAGAGGGTCAAGAAAGGCCTGAAGACCAGAGCAACCCCGATGACATCAATGAATCCGAGGACGATAACTACCTCCCCGTGTCAAAGAGGAGGATATCTTGGCAGTCGATGACTTGGACATCCCTGATAGCCATGAAGACCAGGAACTATTCAGACAATAGCTCATAGCGAAGGTGCACAACCTGAAAGCTAACGAATGGCTGCTTAAAGCCGAACAGGATGACCTCAACGATCGGTGGACAAGGGTTCTCTCAGCTGAGGAAGGACATGGAACTGGTCTATCAGACCAGCCCAAAAGCTATCCACGAAGAAGGCTGCTGCCACAATTCGACGACGAGCGCACCGATACCCCGTCTCTGACACATTCTCCATACAACAAGCCAGACCGCCCTCCTCATGGCCCGTGATCGGACGGCTGACGGTGCCGGCTATAGGCCGGCAATACCCCGGAGATGGGGAAAGGAGCCACTAGATCCCAATGGCAGGTTTGACCTGCGTGATGACTTAGATCACAGAGCAGGCCGTACAAGATCCATCTATGGATCCAGAGACTACTCACCCGATAGACGGGATGGGTACAGACCATGGCTCGAACGAGGTAATAATAGAGACCAGGAACGCAACCGAGCCAGAACAGACGCCGATCACAGGCGCGACATAGCTCGCATTCGAGGCGTTGCTCACCCGCTGTGTTTCACGGATGAGGTGATGCGGCATGAGTTCCCGGAATGGTTTAAACCTATGAACATCGAATAGTACGATGGGACAACTGACCCAACCGTATGGATCGATGACTTCCTCCTCCACATACACATGGCTTGAGGAGATGATCTCCACGCCATCAAATACCTCCCCCTTAAACTCTAGGGGCCAGCTCGGCACTGGCTAAACAACCTCCCCGAAAACTCCATCGGATGCTAGGAAGACCTGGAGGATGCATTCTGCTCCGACCTAAGTAATGTCGTACAAAAACCCGGAGAGTCTGCACAACAATTCTGGAATCGGTTCTTGACCAAGAAGAACCAGATTGTCGATTGTCCGGATGCCGAGGCAATAGCCTCTTTTAGGCATAATCTTCAGGGCAAATGGCTGGCTCGCCAGCTCGGCCATGATAAACCTCGGACCATGTCTGCCCTAACTTCCCTAATGACCCGCTTCTGCACGGGTGAAGACAATTGGCTGGCAAGACACAACCACAAATCTGAAGCGTCTGGAACCTCAGAGGTTCAGGATGGCAACGGGAAGCCCAAGTAAAAGAAGAACAAGCGTCGGCACAATAACAATGATGCCAATGATACGGCCGTCAACGCCAGATTCCGCAACTCCCGTCCTGGGCAGCGGAAGAAGCCTCCTAAAGGCAATCGCGACGGACCAACCCCGCTGGAGAAAATCGTGGGCAGGCCTTGCCAAATCCACGGAACCCAAGAGAATCCCACCAACCACACATGCCAAAATTCTTGGGTGTTTAAATAGGTCGGCAAGATCCCACCCGAGGATCAAAGCAAAAGCCCTCACAGCGAGGATGAGGATGAGCCTCAGGGTCCGATTGGTGGCAATCAAAATAAATTTCCTCCGGAAGTCAAGACGGTAAACATGATATACGCCACCCATATACCCAAGAAGGAGAGGAAGCACGCCCTTCGAGAGGTCTGTGCTACAGAGCCCGTGGTCCCGAAGTACAATCCATGGTCGGCATACCCGATCACCTTTGATCGACGCGATCACCCGACCAGTATCCATCACGGGGTTTCGACCGCACTTGTCTTCGACCCCATTATTGATGGGTATCACCTCACAAAAGTCCTAATGGACAGAGGAAGTAGCCTTAACCTGATTTATTCAGACACGATGAAAAAGATGGGCATAGACTTGTCACAAATTAAACCCAACAACACAACCTTTAAAGGGGTGATTCCAGGTGTCGAAGCCCGATGCACGGGCTCCGTTACCCTAGAAGTTGTGCTCGGTTCGCCCGATAACTTTCAAAGCGAAGACTTGATCTTCGACATTGTGCCCTTCCGCAACGGCTACACGCCCTACTCGACCAGACAACATTCACTCGTTTCAACATCGTCTTGCATTACGCATACCTCAAGCTCAAGATGCCTGGCCCCAAAGGGGTCATCACTTTTAATGGCAATACGGAGCGATCCTTACAAACTGAGGAACATGCATTGGCCCCGGAGGCCGAATTTAGTTACAAAGATGATGGGCAAGTATTGGCATCTGTCGTAAAGGCACGCAAGGTTGGGAAGCGAACTCGGCTACAGGACAAACTCCCAAAGCCTTCCTCTCCCCTCAAATAGGGACTCGATCCCCATCGCATGCCCCCAGTATCAGCGAAGTACGTGCCAAGAAGGCACAACTTCGCACTTGAAATTCAATGGGCAGCTGTGGGGAAACAAAGGTGGGAGTCCAGCTGGATCGGGCTACTACGATTCAGTACGTTTTCAGACACAATACAGGGACCATTGAAGGCCCCACCAAGGGTGTAAAGCTTATTCTTAATTCGGCGACTTTTCCTAACCTTGTTTGCAAGATCCGTTCGCCGAACAACCCAGTGTCAGGAGTCAGCTAGAAACAAGGCACATCGAGGACATAAGGCCACCAATCAAAGACCTTTGGTACAACCACTCCTGTAATCTTTTTTTTCTCACATACCTGTAGGCAGTTGGTTCGACACTCCGAGTAAAAAGAGTTATGGAGAAAACAAAAAATATATAGCATCATTTTACATGTTTGTCTCTTTGTCCTTTTTGGCACATATTTTCCTTTTCTCCCTCTTCTTGTGACACAGTTCTATATGTAACGACGCAACCGGATCATATACCGGGGGCTCGAGCATACAAACAAATCGCCTTACGTATGTTTTATTATGTGTTCAGCGTCTTGGAGTTCACTTTATATGCATCGGTTCCGAACTTTGTCTTGGGTCAATAGTTGGTTTGCCGGCTCCTGTGATTGCCCCTTTACGTTCTGCTCGTTCGGCTAAAAGGGAAAAGGGAGAACCCCTGCGATTGTTTCCGGTTAGTCTGGTCAAGCACCTCACGGGAGAAAGCCAAAAACTGACCGTCATAGTATGCGAGAGCCGGTCTGTGAATCCGAGCCTAAAGTGTTATACTTCCATCCTCATCAGATGATATTTCGCGTTGTGCGAAGGGTTTACTGTCCATGCGAACCATGTGATGCTGGCCTTAGCCGCGGTTCATCCGAACATCACAACACTTTGGGGGCTAGTCCTTAGCCCCCCGCAGTCCTTTTCACGCCCCTACGTCTAGGTGAAAGAAATAAGGCACTATAGTCTGATTGCCTAGCCTGCCGCACTCTACCGCCTTCGGGTTCCGATCACTTGGCTAAGGAATATTGTGCATTGGCAGAGACACCCCATGTAGTATCTACATGGGGGCTGAAGTCGACGACTCGCATCTTTCAGTTTTAAATGGCCACACAGGAGTTATAAAGGAATGCAAAAACATCAAAGCAGAATAAATAACTTATAACATTAAAATCTTTGAAAAGTCTTCGGATGCATTACAAATCATTCGAATACATCATTGCCCGAACACTGAGAAGCTATCGTCCGAGCACCTTCCATTACCCCGACGAAGTATAGCTCGGGGCGTCTATGCTCCTTCGCGGGAGGCGGCGGGGCAGTGGCTACCTTCATCGGATCCAGCCCCGACGAGTGCACCTTGCCCTTGGCAAGGGCCATCCGGACTCCCTCGATGCAGGAAGAGCGCTTCACGGTGTCGAAGCGGGGCGAGGCGGCGATTAACTTCTGCACCAGGCCAAAGTAGCTGCCTGGCAGTGGCTCACCGGGCCATAGGCGGATGCAGAGGTCCTTCATGTCCGGCTTCTCCATCTGATGCAGCTCCATCAACTGTTTAGCTGCTCCACGAGAAGAGGCGAGCGCTCGGGGGCTCTGAATTGTGCCCGAAACAGCCTAGCTTCGTCTCCTTCTTCCCTCGAGGCAAACAACCTATTGGCGTCCGCCACGCTCTTCTGGAGATCGAAGGAGGCGCCTGAAGAACACCACACCTGGGTAAGCAATTTGAATTTGCTATCCCGAAGACGCACTGTACTAAGTATGGCTTACCATCCATTATGTCCTTCGCTTGGCGGACCTGCTCCTCATAGAACCGCCTATCCACCCGCACCTTCTGAAGATTGTTCTTCAGGCTGGACAGTTCGGCCACGCTCTCCTTGCCCTTCTGCTCAAGGGCCTCGCTCTTCCGGCTGGCGTCCTTGAGCTCCCGTTGGACCTCCACCACACGAGCCTCGTGCTTCTGGCTGGTGGCTCACAGGGCGGAGAGGGCGGTCGCCGCTTCTTGGGCCGCCTCCCTCTCAACGGCCGCGTGGTCTTTTGCTTGTTGGAGCTAGGCCTTGAGCCTCTCCACCTCTTTCGCCGAAGCTATTTAAACATTAAAACATTATGAAAAACTACATGGACAGTGTTCGGGTAAAGGTGTTCGGGCAAAGGTATTCGGATTTTTCTTTGACCTACCTTGTGCCTCGTCGAATCTTTTGTTGAGGGCATCAACTTCATCCTCAGAGGTTTTAAGATTCCGATTCAGTTCCTCCAGTTCGACACCATTTATGGCCGCCGCCAATACACATGCAGTTGACATGTTAGATGGGTTATATACTCCCGAACTATATTCAATCCGATCATATGTCCGACCTTATTAGGGGCTACTCTAACGCTCTGGACACATAATTTGTATTTAGTTCGGAATCAGATACATGATTGACCCCTAGGTAAGTTTTTTCAAACTCACCTAGGGCTCGAGGGCTGCCATGTACATTATAATAATAATAAGTAAAAACTTGGCAAATAAGAGTTTCATTGACTTACCTGAAAACCCGTTAGGAGACCTTTGAAGGCCTCCTTCAGTCCGTTCTTGATGGACTGAATGCTCTGTAATACCACACCCATAAGGGTGCGGTGCTCCTCCGAGATGGAGACGCTCGATAGAGCCTCCTCCATGACCGGCCACCCATTGGTCAGTGGTGCCGGAGGTGATTGGATAACCGATCACCGACCGGGGTTTGAACTAGTACCTTCGGAGGCGTGGTGCGCTCCGAAGATGCCCTTGGAGGGGACTCAGCGGCTACTCGTCCGGCCTCCTCAATGTCCGGGCGGGGTACCTTCCCCCCGGTCTTCGGTGACCGAGGTGTTAGCCTCGGCCATTATGTCATCTCCCCCACCGCCGGTGCCCGGCTTCATAGGAGCATGTTGGGATGACACCTCCACGGTGTCCTTCGCGGCACCCGGAGTGGCAGAATGCGAGGCATTCCCTCTCTCCGCTAGTTCGGTGGGCGGGGTCTCCCCGTCCGATATTTGATCGGTGGGGAGAACGCGCAGGGGATGCAAAATCAATGAGCACCTGCATGTTAATAAACTCTAAACATGTTAAAGAACAAACAAGAGGTCTTCGGATCTTGTTGGGGATATAACCCCATGGTAAGACCCGCCCAGGTGGGGCCGGGTCATGACTGGTGGCTCATGGGCTAGACCAAGGGAAGGCCTGGAGACATAAGCCCGGACGTATGGTGGCTCACTAAGATGGGCCAAGGTGAGGCCCAGGCAAGGAAGGCAAAGAAGACCCGTGCGGATAAGCTGCCCGGAGACGGCTTGCTCTGGAAGGCAAGACGGCGTAGAGTTAGAGTCGGACACGTTGTAAGAGTCGACATGAGACTTGTGTAACCTGTGGTCTTGACATCCTATATAAGGGCAAGACCCGGGGCGACTTAGACAGAAACCAACTAATCGGGAACTAGGTCAAGCGAATCCGCTCCCTTGTAATCGATACTCCAAGCAATATAGCTCAAGCAGGACGTAGTCCTTTACCTCCTCCGGAGGGGCTGAACGTGGATAAGCCCGTGTCCTTCGTCCCAACCAACCCCTTTGAGTCCATCACCTTAGCGATGGCCTCGAATCTAAGTCCTTGGAGATCTGCCGTGACAAAACCACGACAGTTGGCGCCCACCATGAGGCTAGCGCTCGGTGGTGTTGAGCTCTCAAAGGGCTCTCTTCCGGGGTTCGAAGGGTACATGGTCGGAAGGATGAATAAGAGTCGCCGCGGCCGGCTCTACATCGACGATGCCGGCTGGGGCCCTAAGGCCGTCTTTGTCGAGTATGGGTTCCGGGTTCCCTTCGGCAGAATCCATGTCTTCATCGGCAAGGTCGGCGGATCTACACCTCGGACGGACATCTGCACCGACATCGTCGAGCCAACTCGGCGCATGCAACCCGCCCGACACGTGCAACTCGCCCATGCTAACTCGGGCAGGAAGCATGTTTTCGTTGGCTTCACTCAAGGTATGGATCTTGAGGCTTCTAAGTCGCAAGAGACCCTCATCTGTTCAGAGGATGGATCTTCGAGCGGAGAGGTGGAATCAATCTACCAACTTCACGATGGCAGGCTCGGGAGCTACAACGATGATCTTTACCCCGAGTCAGAGCGGTTTGAGCCGAACGATCCTACGTTGTCGACTCATGCAGCCGTGTTCATGGCGGGGACAGGGCCGGGCACAAGCGGTGCGGCCGCCGGGGCAGAAGACACGGGGGCTGACCCGCCGCCGGCTCAGGTTCTCCTAGATCTGATGAACGAGCTCACAATCTTGATGGCAACTGAAGTCACGCCTGACAATCAAGCCGCCCGGAACCTGGAGATCACAAGACTAAAGGATCAGATGGCAGAGGTCCAACAGAGGATCGGCGCGTTAAAAGCTCAGATGGACGCGGAGGTAGAGCGCCTTAAGACGGACGCCTTCCGCCTTGAACTGGAACAACAGTTGGGGGCCACGGTGCGGCGGATGAGGCATCAATCCCGCCTGCCACAGCAGTATGAGGCTCGAAACCTTTTTAACACGGCAGGAACGGGTCAGACAATGGAAGCACCTGGAAGTCGCCCGGCGGCTCGGCAACAGCTTTACCCGCCCCAACGGAACCAGGCCTCACCAATAGTTTCCCAACGCCGGTGGGTCATTACTCAAACCTGACGGAGAACATGGTGGCTACGGCCATCCAGCTTGAAACAATTCCTATTCCTGATGAGGCGCCTGACGCTGAGGAGGTGCAGAACGCCATTGGATACCTACAGATAGCGATGGCCCAGCAAGAGAAGTATACCCACAGTCGGAGTCGCATGCATCCACCCCCTCCCCAGCCGCAGCTTCTACCAGCACTATGAATCGCCAGCTGTTTCTAGCAGTGATCGGCACCGGGAACCACCGCGAGAGGAGGCAGCCTTGTATGCTCAGGCGCTCGTAGATCGGGTGAGGGCATAGCATGAGGCGGCGGCTCTGGCAGGGGCGGCTCATCAAGAGCCCGCGCCTTCTGTCTCGGTTGAGCGGAAGTAACCACCCGGGCCGTGGGTGTACCATGCTTGGTGCCGGCTCTCCGGAACGAGCGTCTGCCGAAAGATTTCAAGGGCCCTCGCAAGGTCCTGAATTACACGGCTGACCTGCCTCTGGAGGCCTGGATTGAAAGTTATGAGCTGGCCATGGAGATGTTGGATGTCAATGACGCGGTATGCGTGAAGTATTTCATCATGATGCTAGAAGGGCCAGCTCGCATGTGGTTGAAGGGTTTGCCACCTAATACCATCAATTCTTGGGCTGAGTTAAAGGCAAGGTTCATCAAAAACTTCCAAGGGATGTGCAAGCAGCCTATGACGATTGTGGATTTGGACCACTATGTACAACAGGAAAATGAGTCGGCTCATCATTGGGTCCGGTGGGTTTCAACTATCATCCACTCATCTAAGCAGATTACGGCAGCTCAAGCAGTCTTGATTCTGGAAAAGAATTGCCAATTTACGCCTTTGAAGCAGAAGCTCGGCCGGCTCAAGTGCACGTGTCAAGACATGGGGGAGCTCATGGCGGCTCTCATGAAATACGCCGACTCTGATAATACGAAGGATCCGAGCTCTGATGAAGAGAGGCAACGGCAAGGGTGCGACAAGCAATGGTAACCAAGGCAAGAGGAAGAACCCGGATGGCGGGTCAGAGCTGGTGGCCAACGCCAGCACCGGCAACAACCTTGCCAAGGGCAACGAGAAATTTAAGCAACCTTTCAATAAAGGTAAGACTCCCTTTAATTTGGAGGAAATGCTCAATAAACCTTGTTCGGAGCACAATCGACCCGATAGACCGGCGGGTCACACGTGGGGTAATTGCCATGTTATGCAAAAATTCAAGGACTACAGCCTACGATAGCATAAGAAAGATGGTGGCCCGCCCAACGGCTCAGGACCGGGCGGGTCAGGAGCCGGTTTTGGGTCTGGTGGCTCACAATCCGGCCATCATGGCCAGGGCAACCAGGGAGGACATCATCCACAGTCAGGCGAGAACAATCAGTAACAGAATAACCAGTCAGGATATCAGAGTAATCCGAAGTAGCTCAGCTCGGGTCAGTATCATGTTTTTACGACCAGCCTTGACAGGCGAGATCAGAAGTTGTGTAAGCGGGCGGTTAATACGGTCAGGCCGGCTCTATGACAATATTTAAAGTGGTTTGAGTATGACATAACTTGGAGCTGGGAGGATCACCCGCCGCGCGTTGATGACCCAGCATGGCTGACATTGGTAGTCGCTCCCCAGGTTGGAGGCTACGTGTTCACTAAAGTGCTTATGGACGGTGGCAATAGCATCAATATCTTATACTATGACACTTTCTGCCGGATGAAGTTGCTTGATAAGGATCTTAAGCCATCTTCCACAGTTTTTCATGACGTGGTGCCTGGCAAGTCAGCGTATCGAGTGGGAAGGATCTCTCTAGAAGTCGCCTTCGGTGACGAATACAATTACAGGGTGGAGACCTTGTGTTTTGAGGTGGTTCAGATCAAAAGTCCGCATCATGCTCTGTTCGAACATCCGGCTTATGCCAGATTCATGGCTAGGCCTTGTTATGTATACTTGCAGCTCAAGATGCCGGGTCTCAAAGGTACGATTACAATGCACGATGATCGTGAGACGGCCATTGAGTGCGAGGAAGGAGATGCAGCTTATGCAGAATCCAGCTGTGCTGAGGTAGAGCTCAAGTTCTACAAGGAGAACATTGACCCGGAGGACATGACTCCACTAAAAAAGCCTACCACATAGGTTGAGCCGCCCCTCAAGTTTTCGGCGGATGATACCAAATTGGTGGATTTCAATCCAGGCGACTCATCTCAGCAGTTCACTATCGGAGCTAACATGGATCCCAAATAGGAAAGCGCGCTCATCGAATTCATCCGTGAGAATCGGGACATCTTCACGTGGAAACCTTCTGACATGCTAGGTGTACCGAGAGAGTTTGCTGAGCACCACCTTAATGTGGATCCTAAATTCAAACCAGTCAAGCAGTTTCTACGCTGGTTCAACGAGGAGAGACGCAAGGCCATTGGGGAGGAAGTAGCCCGATTTTTGGCAGCGGGTTTCATCGTCGAGGTCTTTCATCCGGAGTGGCTTGCTAACCCGGTGCTAGTACTCAAGAAAAACGTCACGTGGCGTATGTGCATGGACTACACGGATCTTAACAAAGCCTGTCCGGCTGACCCATTTGCTCTCCCTCGCATTGACCAGATGATTGATGCGATGGCGGGTTGTGAGAGTTTATGCTTCCTGGATGCTTATTCTGGTTATCACCAGATCAAGATGGCAGTCAAGGACCAAGAGTAGACGGCTTTCATCACGCCTTTTGGTGCTTTCTACTATGTGTCTATACCTTTCGAGCTCAAGCGTGCCTAGGCGACTTACCAGCGCTGCGTACAGAACTGTCTTTACAACCAAATTGGGTGTAATGTTCATGCGTATGTGGACGATATTGTGATCAAGTCAAGAGAGAAGGAGCCGCTGCTTGACGACCTAAAAGAGACTTTCGACAACTTACGGGTCTACAAGATGATGGTTAACCCGACTAAGTGTGTCTTCTCCGTTCCGACAGGCATGCTCTTGGGATTTCTGGTATCTGAGCGTGGCATTTAGGCTAACCCGAATAAAATTAAAGGTATCACCTCCCTATCTGAGCCTGCATGCATTAGTGATGTTCAGCGCCTGGCAGGACGGATTGTTGCATTAAGCCGATTTATAAGCCGCCTTGGCGAGAAGGCTATCCCTTTGTACCAGATGATGAAAAAGACACACAACTTTGTCTGGAATATGGGGGCGGGTGAAGAATTTGAGGCACCTAAGAGGCAGCTCACTGAGCCGTCGGTATTAGCCGCTCCGGTTGAGAAAGAACCTTTGCTCCTGTACGTGGCGCCTAATAATCGGGCTGTCAGCACTGCAATTGTTGTTGAGGGTAAGGAGTCAGGGAAGGAATATCCGGTTCATCGGCCGGTTTACTATATCAGTGAGGTTCTAACGGAATCCAAGCAGAGATATCCACACTGGCAGAAGCTGGTGTACGGGGTGTTCATGGCCAATCGCAAGCTGAAGCACTACTTCCCGGGGCACCAGATTACAATAGTTAGCTCTGCCCCGTTGGGAGATATAATTCAAAACAGAGAATCCACGGGCCGGATCGCTAAGTGGGCACTGGAGCTTGGACCTCTCAATTTGAGATACGTGCCTTGGACGACGGTTAAGTCACAAGCCCTGGTGGATTTCATCAACAACCGGACTGAGTGTCAGGTGCCCGAGGAAAAGCTGGATAACACATATTGGACAATCCACTTTGACGAATCCAGGCAGCTAGAAGGATTAGGGGTAGGGATTGTCTTAACGTCCCCCCAAAGGTGATAAGTTCTGTTATGTGCTAGGGTTGATGTTTCCTTGTACTAATAATGCAACTAAGTATGAAGCTCTGCTTCATGGCCTCTGGGTGGCTAAGGAGATGAACCTGAGCCGAGTTAGATGCTTCGGCGACTCAGATCTTGTGGCCCAGCAAGTTTCGGGCACTTGGGATTCCAAGGACCCATGGATGGCGGCTTACCGCCAGGCAGTTGATATCATTGCGGGTCACTTCAAGGGATATCAGGTGGATCATACCGATCGTCGCAGGAACGAGGTGGCTGACGCTCTGTCAAGGCTGGGTTCTCAATGAAAGCCGGTGCTGCCTAACATTTTCTTGGATGTGCTACATCACCCGTCGGTTAAGTTACCTTTGGAGGAAGACTTGGCTATTCCTGTCCCGGAGGGGCAGCTGGTGGCAGCTCTACATGCTATTCCTGACTGGACCGTGCCTTCTTTGGCATACTTAACTCACGACGAGTTACCCGATGATGAAAATCTTGCTAGACAGATCACCAGGCGGTCTAAGTCTATGACAATTGTCAATGGCGAGTTACATAAATGCAGCGCCACCGGCGTGTTTCAATGTTGTGTCTCACCTGAAGAGGGCAAAGAGATCTTAAATGAAATTCATGCCGGTGATTGTGGTCATCACACCGGCTCAAAGTCTCTGGTTTCCAAGGCCTTTCAACATGGTTTCTTCTGGCTGACGACTCATAAAGATGCGGAAGACTTAGTCCGCAAGTATGATGGGTGTCAAAAGTTTGGCCGGTGTGCTCATGTCCCGGCTCAATAGTTGTGCATGATCCCAATTACTTGGCCGTTTGCGGTCTGGGGGCTTGATATGGTCAGGTCTTTCAAGATATCCAAGGACAAGAAGACCCACCTACTGGTGGCGGTTGACAAGTTTACCAAGTGGGTGGAGGCTGAGTCGGTCGGCAAGTGTGACGCGGCTATGGCGGTTCAGTTCGTTAAGAAATTGATCTACCGCTTTGGTTATCCCCACAACATCATCACAGATAATGGTCCAAACCACTCCAAGGGGGCTATGAAAGCGTTTTGTGAAAGTGAGCACATCAGACTTGATGTTTCTGCAGTGGCTCATCCATAGTCCAACGGTCAAGCCGAGCATGCTAACCAAGAAATCTTGAGAGGTATCAAGCCCCGTCTCATGGTTCCTTTGCAGAGAACGCCGGATTGTTGGTTGGAGGAGTTGCCATCCGTCTTATGGAGCATCAGGACCACTCCCAACAGATCCACATGTTATACACCTTTCTTCATGGTTTACGGTGCAAAAGCTGTGTTACCCAGTGATATCCGTCATGACTCGCCCCAAGTTACGACTTACGTTGAGACAACTAATGAAACGGCGCGTCAAGATGCGTTGGACGCCTTGGAGTAAGAGCGTGATCTGGCGGTGGCTCGATCGGCGATTTATCAGCCGTCGCTATCATAGCCGCATGGTTAAGAGCCGGATGTTTCAAGAAGGCAACTTAGTGCCGCGGTTGATTCAAGATCAAACATATGCACACAAGTTATCTCCTCCATGGGAAGGGCCTTTCGTGGTTAGCAAAAATCTCAACAACACGTCATATTACCTCATTGACGTCCGAGACGACTCATATACTTCTGGGCAGGAGACCCGTCGGCCATGGAACATAGCGCATCTACGGCCTTATTATACTTAAGTTGTGAAGACTTGACAATGTACACCTCCATTGTACATATCATATATATATATATATATATGTATGAATAAAGTTGGCATCCCTACAAGATGGGGCCTCTGCCGTTTCACATATCTCAATTTGTGCAAAAAAGGTCACTTGGGCGCTTCCAACCCACCGGGCTTAGCTTATCACACCCTATTGATCGGCTCTCAAGACAAATAGTTGACTCCGTCAACATGATTGTCCAGGGGGCTTCCAACCCACTGGGTTTAGCTTATCACACCCTATCGATCGGCTCTTAAGCCAAAATAGTTGATTCCATCAACAAAGGTCACTTGGGGGCTTCCAACCCACCGGGTTTAGCTTACACACCCTCTTGATCGGCTTTTAAGACAAATAGGGTTAAACCTGCCTGTAAGCTGATGCTACTCTGCTAGGTGACCCGCCGAACTCTTACCAGTTAATCTCGCCTAGAGACCCTGAGCCGGCTCAAATGAGTTGACGACCAATCTCGATAGAGACCCTGTACTGGTTAAAGGTTAAAATGGCGGCTCTTGTCACGTGAGGGTCGGCTCACAGAAAGCAAGGATAAACTCTCCCATCTGCTGCCGATTCTCCACTATGTGGCCTGTTCGTACTCTTAAGACAGTTAATCCTTAAGGACCTTGTACTGTTTAAGGTTAAAACAACGGATTTATGTCACGTGAGAGGTAGTTCATGGGCTATCAGGGTACTCATGCCTTGCCGAGTCTCTACTAGGACGTCACACTTCCTTTCAGTTAATCTCGCTTAGAGACCCTGAGCCGCTCAAATGAGTTGACGGCCAATCTCGATAGAGGCCCTGTACTGTTAAGGAGTTTTAAGTGGCAACTCAACCCAGTAGAACCGGTACATGAGTTATTGCAAAAACGCAAGTCAGGAAAGATACAACATCTTTTTGGGTTGCACTATTATAAGCCGCCCTCTTAACAATGCGAAAGTCATTCTATTTTTGGAGTTTGGTTAATTTACAAGAGCAGCCACAACATCTTGAAAGATTTGAAGGCACAAGACAGGTGTCATAAGCCGGACAAATTCATATGTGCATGATGGCACAGTTCAGGCAAGGCAAAGTTTACTAAAAGCATATTACAATGCTCTCAGCAGAGCTCAAAAGTTATGACTTAAAGTTTTTTGCACCGCCCTATGGCGGGTCATAAGGCCGGGTTATCCATGATGGTACCAGGGTCGTCAGTTGGATGGCGGGTCAACGTGCAGCAGGTCTTCGACCTTCACGATCTGAAGATTGTCCGCGTCCCAATTGCTGTTGGTTAAAGTCGCAAAATTTGCCTCTTCAAAGAGGGGGGACGGGTCAAGATCAGGAGTGAAGAGGTGCTTACAGCATGCAGGCGTCAAATCCTTGGCTTCAAAAGTTGGGCCGCGTACTCTCTCCTGCTCGGCATCATAAGCCGCCTGGTAGGTTGACAAGTTCACTTCTTCTGCTAACACGGAGGCGAGGACTCTAGAAGCCTTCATGCACCGCGCGTAGTCAGCCTCCGTGAACCTTGAGCCGTCATCTTTCTTGTATGGAAACCCGTCCATCATGTATTTGGGAGTTAGCTCTGGGGCGAACGCCCACGCCCGGCTTATGGCTGCGATAGCTCCCTTTCGGGCGGCTGATTTCTTAAGTTCTTGGATCTGTTTCGGCAAGGTGGACATCAACTCTATGACCCCCTTCATAGTGGGAGGAATGGTGTCCTTATAGAGCACCGCCTTGATTGTGCAAAGAGCGCCACAATACAGTTGCTCTGTCAAAGTGCAGATGACTTTCAATGGCAGCAAGCTGTCAGTAGCAAGTTGCCGGCTCCTTGGACCTGCATCAGACGAATTTTCAATTATCAGTCGCGGGTTTAAGTATTCAGGCAAGAGTAATGGCTAGGTGTTTAGTAGTTACCAAAGATGGCAGCAGACATCTTTGCAATATGGCGCTTCAAGGCAGAAAGCTCATCAGACACAACCATGAGTCGCTGGTCAGCATTGTTTGCTCGTTTGGTAAGGGCGGCTTGCTCTGTTTCAGCCGATTTCTTGAAGGCGACAAATTCGGCTTGAACTATCGTTAGTTCCTCAACGGCGAGCCGACACTTCTCATCTGCTTCGCCTCGGGCGGCTTGCTGGGTGGCCAGATGGCTCCTTAAGCCGTCCAATTCAGACCCGGCCTCGTTTAAAGCCTCCTGTGACATATCAAAAACAAAATGAAGGTTAAGCCACCAGGATGGTATATTGCCAGATGGTTAAGAGTAAGACAAGTGTCAAGAAGATTGCAAGCAATATGTTCGACACTTGGGGGCTAATGTCTATTTGTTCTCCAAGGGTACAAGAAAGTTCCGGTTCATCTTCATTACAGTTAAGCCGACCCTTGGGGGCTACATATGGCTCGTTACTCTACCTACAAGGAAGTCCCGGGTCATCTTCATCAAAATTAAGCCGACCCTTGTGGGCTACATATAGCTCGTTGCTCTACCTACAAGGAAGTCCCGACTCATCTTCATCGAAATTAAGCCGACCCTTGGGGGCTACATCGGGCTTTTTGGTCTATTTACACCAAAGTTCCGGCTCATCTTTTATCAATACAAGCCGACCCTTGGGGGCTACAGATGGCACTTCAAACAACTACTTATGCATCCAAACATCGGCTCATGCGTTAAGTCTAAAGCTAATCATGGAATACTACAAGTTAAGTGTTTCTACTTATATCAAGATGCAAAGACCCGGCTTACCATTGGCAGATATTAAGCCGGCCCTTGGGGGCTATGTAATGGTATAAGGGAAAGAAAGCGAGAGTACCTCATATGTCTTCTTCATCAAGTTCACAAGCTTGAGCTCCATATTCCGGCTTGTAGACAAGCGGTTCAGATAACCAGCATGAAGCTCATCAGCTATCAGCTTTTCTAGTGTGGGGAGCTCAAACTCCAGCTCTTCGAGGTTTCACTCGCCTCAGTGTGCTTTGTTAACACATGAGGTTGAGGAGAGTGAAAGCCGGTGCTTGTAACGGTAACATCCAGAGTACCCGAATCGTCAGCAGCTGGTGAAGGGCTCGACGGCTTAGAATTGGCCCTCGGAGGACTCTCAGGGATTATATCCTTGGTTGCCAGCTCAGCAGAGCGATGAGCTTCTTCAGGCGTGTCCTTGGAGGCTGTAGAGGGATCAGTGCGCAGTGCAGGAGAATCCGGTTTGGCAGGCTCTGGTTCTCGAGCCTTGGGAGCAGGGGTAGACCCGCCGGTCTTCCTTCGTTTTGCCTGGGCCCTGGAAAACACAAAAGCCATGGTTTGAGCTTTACAGATAATACAAGTTTAAACATAAGCATGAAAGGCACATACTCTGGATTAATCTTCAGAGGCGGCAGAGCAGTTCCGGTAGAGTCGCCGGAGGATGGAGGTGAGTCCTGAAAGCAGTTAAGACAATATAAGACAATGCTGAGTTATAAAAGCAAGGTTGATAAAACAAAGCCAGGTTGAATAAATACCTGAGCCGACCGCTTCCGTTGAGCTGGAGAATGAGATAACCCGGCCATAAGGTCGTTAGAGCCGGTGCTCCGGGTCTAGCATCGAGAGATTTGTTGTTTCTTTTTGAAAAGAAAGTGGGGGTCTAAGTAAGCAAGAGGATGAGAAAGTGGAACCTTTCAGACGACCCGCCGTGTCTTCTGGGGTGCAAGATGTTCTGGGTCGGATGAAATGTAAGTTACCATGGGAACATTGGCGTGGCTTGTCTCTGTTTCATCCTATCGATTATTATTGTCAATAAGGAGCATGAAGAGACAGCCAAGAGAGTCAAGTTCTACCTCTGAGTCGTCAGATTCCGGCTATTCTTGAGGTGCAGTTTTCTTGTTCCTACCGACAGCTTTGTCCTTTGACTTCTTCGAAGGGGGAACATACTTATTTTTCCAGAAGCCGGAGTTGGCCTACAAGTATAAGCTAGCATAGGTCAAAAGATTGTTAAGTATATTTGAATAGCTAACGCGGGAATGAGAAGACCGAGAGTCGCCCTTACGTTTGGCGCCGGGTTTGCGACACAGAAAGGCGCTAACCCGGTGGCGCTACAAGCTCCTGAAGACTCATGGACAAGGCTCTTGATGGCGGCCACAATGTTATCTTCTGATAATGTGGTGGAATTAAAGCAAAGGGGGTCATCGGATTCGCCCGTATACTCGCACATGAGCCGGCTTCGCCGGCTCAGGGGCATGACCCTGCAAGAAATCCAGCAGCGGGTTAGATCCAGGTCTGTCAGTCCATTGGTCATAAGGGCTTTAATATTTGTGTGAGATGGAGCGTACTTCGCCCACTCAGCGGCTGATAGCCGGCCAGGGAGCTCAGTTGTTGTTTTGAGACGAGATGAACGGTAACCCGACAAGGAATGCTCTCCTTCTGGAGAGGTGTCTGCAGTAAAACCAAGTGTTATTCAAGTTTGTGGGATGACTAGGCATCCGGCAGCCGGAAAGGTCACATCCCTTCGCCTCTGAATGGAGATCCCACCGAGCTCTAGGCTTGGACCAGCTTTCACCTCCGTCTGGCGATTCGCGTAAAAGAACTCACGAAAGAGACCCACAGATGGCTTTTCTTGTAAGTAAACTTCACTGAGTATTTGGAAGTTGCACATGTTGGAGATGGAATTGGGAGCGATATCTTGAGGACGCAGTTTAAAGAAGTGAAGGACGTCTCAGAAAAACTTTGAGCCAGGTGGGCTAAATCCGCGCACGAGATGATCCGCGAACACAACTACTTCACCCTCTTGGGGAACGGGCCTCAGCTCGTTGCCTGGAACTCGCCAATGGATGACATCTTTGGCTGGTAAGGTCCCCGCATTTACAAAATCCATCAGGAAATCTTCGGTGACAGCAGAGCCGACACAATTGCAAGAATTGGATGCACAAGACATGTTGGCAGCTTAAAACTGTGCAAAGTAACAATGTGTGGCGAGTTAGAAGGTGACAGACAACTAAGGGCGGCTAAAAAGCTTAAGTGTCATAAAGTTAAGTCGCCAGAATAGTATTTGCTGAGAGTCGGAAAGTCACTGGCGAGTCAGGTTGCAGGAAAAGAGGAAAATTTTACTAAGTGTGGAAAAACAGGTTTCATAGACTATCTATGCAATTACGGATCTACAAAACAGGGAAAAATCGGGTTTATTCCAAACCTAGCGACGAATAGTTGAAACAGTGATGTTTGAAGACAGTAAACACAACAATTGCAAATCTGCGTGGTACTACTATCTACTTCCTGCGATCTACCACACTAGAAAGGGGGGCATTTTCAAGCACATTGATCTACCTACTATCGAACATTACGAGAAGCTCGTGTTCTAGCGGCGGAGGAACGCCATGAAAACCCTACCGAAAGCTACAGATCTCAGAAGTGGAGAAGAACTCACCAAAGATGACGCGACGGATGCGGGCGATGTTCTCGTCCGACCAGGTTGATGCAGCGGCCTGACGAGACGACGGCGTGGAGGCTTCACCAGAGCAGAAGGACGTTGGAGCGACGACGTTGGGAGTAAGAAGAAGAGGCACGAGCGGAGAAGGAAATGAAACTGCCCTCTGTGGTCCTATTAAATAGGAAAAAAGTGGAAATGGGCACGAGAATCTAGGCGATGGAAGTTAATTGACCAAGACAGACGCCTCGATTTTCGGGATATCAGTTTAATAGCGAAAAGATCCATTGCGGTCATCAGGGAATCTTTTTGATATCGCTGGCATGACGTCACGACGGGTTACTTTGTCTTACTTTCAGGTGGTAATGAGCAAGACTCGCCGCCAAGTGAGACGGAAGATTCAGCAAGACTCGCCGCCAAGTGCGACGGAAGATTGAAATGAGCAAGCTCAAATCAACCTGGGGCCTAATGTTGGGGATATAACCCCGTGGTAAGACCCACGCAGGTGGGGCCGGGTCATGACTTGCGGCTCATGGGCTAGACCAAGGGTAGGCCTGGAGACATAAGCCCGGACATATGGCGGCTCACTAAGATGGGACAAGGTGAGGCCCAGGCAAGGAAGGCCAAGAAAACCCGGGCAGATAAGCCGCCCGGAGACGGCTTGCTCTGGAAGGCAAGACGGCGTAGAGTTAGAGTCGGACACGTTGTAAGAGTCGACATGAGACTTGTGTAACCCGTGGTCTTGACATCCTATATAAGGGCAAGACCCGGGGCGACTTAGATAGAAACCAACTAATTGGGAACTAGGTCAAGCGAATCCGCTCCCTTGTAATCGATACTCCAATCAATATAGCTCAGGCAGGACGTAGGCCTCTACCTCCTCCAGAGGGGCTGAACCTGGGTAAATCTATGTCCTTCGTCCCAACCAACCCCTTTGAGTCCATAACCTTAGCGATGGCCTCGAATCTAAGTCCTCGGACATTTGCCGTGACAAAACCACGACAGATCCTAACCTTTAGGCCGGGGGCTTGACCTTGAGGTTCGTTCATGGAACCACCTCGAGGTCTTCGGACTCAGTATCTGAGTCCGAGCTGTCGTCGGACAGGATCACCTGTGCCCTATGCGTCCTCTTCTGGGCAGGAGGGTGTACCTCCTGTTGGAAATATGCCCTGGAGGCAATAATAAAATGGTTATTATTGTATTTCCTTGTTCATGATAATTGTCTATTGTTCATGCTATAATTGTATTAATCGGAAACCGTAATGCATGTGTGAATACATAGACCACAACATGTCCCTAGTGAGCCTCTAGTTGGCTAGCTCGTTGATCAATAGATGGTCAGAGTTTTATGCCCATGGAAATTGCATGTCGTTGATAACGAGATCACATCATTAGGAGAATGATGTGATGGACAAGACCCAATCCTAAGCATAGCACAAGATCGTGTAGTTCGTCTGCTAAAGCTTTTCTAGTGTCAAGTATCGTTTCCTTAGACCATGAGATTGTGCAGCTCCCGGATACCGTAGGAATACTTTGGGTGTGCCAAACGTCACAACGTAACTGGGTGTGTCGTGGTTTTCTCACAGCAGATGTCCAGGTGAATGGACTTAGGTTCGAGGCCATCGCTAACGGGGTGGACTCAGAGGGGTTAGTCGGGACGAAGGACACAGATTTACCCAGGTTCGGCCCGTCGGATCGAGGTAATAGCATATGTCCTGCTTGTGTTTGTATTGCTTGCGTATCGATTACAAGGAGCTAAAAGCTTGACCTAGCTCTTGATTGCCCGCCCCCTAAGTCGCCCCGGGTCTGCCTTTATATAAGAGGTCAGGATATCCGGGTCGCTACAATTGCTAACCGAATCTCTCTCTATCTTCTTGTCCAAGCCGACTGTAAGTCGGCTTGCACGCCCGGGTCTTCTCAGTCCGGGCCGTCGTACGGCCCACACCTTGAGCCGCCTATCCTCTTGGGCCACTAATCTTATGGCTCACCTTTGGGCCGGTTCACGAGCCAATGACATGACCCGGAGCCTCCGGGGCGGGTCATATCCCCAACATTAGGCCCCAGGTTGAATTGAGCTTGCTCACTTCATCTTTACCTTCCACTTTTGGCGAGTCGCCCGGAAATGACCCGGCATGACATCGTGAAATCTGCTGACGTGTCACCGAATTTTTCATTTAACTGTCATCCCGAAAATCGAGGCGTCCGCCTCGGTCGAACGGTGTCATCGCCTGGATTCTCGCGCCTTCCTTAACCCCCTTTTAAATATGACCCGTGCGGGTCGGGGTTTCCCATTCTCCCGCTCGTGCCTCTTTCTCTTCGTCTTCTTCCTATCGCCGCTCTAGCGTCTTCGAGCTTTGCTCCGGCGCCGTCCGAACGTCGTCCCCAACCTCGGCCACTGCATCACCCTGAACGTACCAGAGATCCGTCCGCCTCTGCCGCGCCATCTCCGGTGAGCTTTCCTACTCCCTAGATTGCCGCCGCCTGTAGTAGGGTTTTCACCGGGGCTCCGCCGCCGCTGCTCGGGCTCCGGCACCACCATCGCAAGTGTATCCTGACATCGCAAACGCCTTTAGACAGGGCTCTTGCTCCGCCGCCGCACGCGGGCCGGTCGCACATAATGCGTAGGCCTCGATGGCCCCAATCCGTTTCTTTTTCCTCCGCTGTTCATCGCTAGGTCAGAATAAAATTTATTTTCTCTGCTTTTGCAGATCTGTAGATATAGTAATATCTTGCGAAATCTGTTTATAGGACTTAGCCGATTTTTCGATCTTCCCTTTCTCTGTTGAGTCGCTAAGCTTCTCCGGCTCTTATCAACCGGGTCTTCCACTTTATCCGTAGAGCCCTTAAACTTTTAAGCCATCAAAAATATTTGCTTGCGCTTTGACTCATCGCGCCTTTTATCTTGCACAACACTTAAGCCGCCAACATGTCTCGTGCGTCCAACTCATGCAACTAGGTTGGGTTGTGCATCACGGAGGACTTTTAGTCGGATTTTGTTCACGCGGGTACTTTTCCTCCTAAGGAAGTCATTAGCTGGCGGGTCTCGGGTGATGAGACGCGGCCCAAACCTCAAGAAGGTGAAGTGGTGGTTTTTTCTGACCATATTGAATGAGGGTTCGTTCCTCCTGGCTCAAAATTCTTTCGGGATGTCCTTCACTGTTACAAGCTTCACCCGCAAGACTTGGCTCCCAATTCAGTCTCAAACATATGCAATTTCCAAGTGCTCTGTGAAGCTTACCTTCAAATCAAGCCGTTTGTGGGGTTCTTTCGGGAGTTCTTTTATGATAACCGGCAAACTGAAGTGAAAGCCGGCCCGAGCCTAGAGCTTGGAGGCATATCCATCCAATGGCATAGAGACATCATCTTTCCAGCTACGCAGATGCCGAGTCACCCCAAGACTGGAACAAGACCTGGTTCTATTGCAAGGACACCTCCCCTGAGAACGAGCGTCCTTTGCCGGGTTATCGTCCTTCCCGGCACACAACAATATCAGAGCTTCCTGGCCGGCTATCAACTTCAGAATGCGCAAGCTATGAGCTGGCCCATGCCAAAATCAAGGCTCTCATGGCCAACGGCTTAATCGGGCTGGACCTGATTCGCTGCTGGATTTCGTGGCGGATTATGCCTTTGAGCCATAGAGGCCGACTCATGTGCGAATATAAAGGCAAGTATGATATCTCATTATGCTTCAGCCGATCCTCATTGACAGAGAATGACATTACCCTCGCCATCTGGAGCCTTGTCCATGAAGCTTCCGGATCATGTAGCGAAATTGGCCTGGCACCTTTTAGTGCCAACAATCCGGCCCCCGATGTAAGTTTAATTTCTTCCCATCCGTCTCTTAGACGTTGTTTGCACCTTGTTGATTTGGTATTCACTCTCCGGGTCACTCTTATAGGCCGACTCAGACTTCTGGAAGAGGGAATATGTTGCCCCTCCGAAGAAATCCAGGAAGAAGGTCCCAACTAACATGGCTAAAAAATATGCCCCGCAAGATAATTTGCTTGACCCGCCACCATCATCTAGCTCAGAGGTAAAGTTCAACTGTCTTGCTTAATCTTTTACCTTCCTGTTTTATTAACACTCATTTTACTCGCAGGATGAAGCGGAAACCAGCCGTGCTAGTGCCCCTGAGGTAAATTACTTTTCCTCTGGCTTAGAATGTTTCGTCCACCGAAAGCCGCGGTGGGTTATCAGAAAAGTTCCTCTTTCTCACCCTCTTGCTTATCTGGCTCCCGATTTTCTCTTAAAAAGCAACAGCAAATTGAGCATCGATAGACTCGAAGCACCAGCTCTACCGAGCTCATGTCCGGCTTGCCAAACTCTCCGACTCCAAAGAAACGCCCCGCCGAGGTTTAAACCTCTTCTTTTCCTTTGTCTTTCCTTTGTAAACTTGATACTCTTTTCACCTTTCTGTTTTATTTTTTGTAGAAATCTCCTTCCTCCGGCGACTCTTCGGAGTCAATTATACCACCACCCAATATTAACCCACTGTAAGCATTCCTTACTATTATATCTGGATATCCGGCTATTACTATGGCATTAATATGTTCAACTGTTGATCTTTCTTTTTTGCAGGGCTCAAGCTAAACGACGCAAGACCAACAAGCCCTCCTCCGGCCCAGTTATCGAAGAACCGGAGGAAACTCAACCGGAAGAAAACCTGCCGGCTGCCTCCACGGAGCCGGCCGCCGAAGATGTCATCACAGAGAGCCCTCCAAGGGCTCCTTCCAAGCCGGCGACTCCTGCCAAGACCCCTAACACTCCGGATGTTGTTATCACCGGGTCTGGTCATCAAACGCCTCCGGCTCATGTGTTGACCAAACATACAGAGCCGGCTGAAGCCTCGAAGAAACTGAACTTCGACTCTTCGTGCGAGAAGATGACCGTTGAAGAGCTATATGCCGGGTACATAAACCGGGTTACCACCAGTCAGGATTTGGAACTTCGGTTGATCTCTTCCATGAAGACAAAATATGAGGTACTTTTCCTTCTTACTATATCTTTACTTAGCCCCCAAGAGCCGGCTTAACATACTGAATCGTTGAGCCGGGTCTTTCTGTGACCTCTGCAGATATTGTCATGTCAAATTCCCTTAAAATTGCTTTAGCTTTGTACTGTAAACAAAGTGAACTGTCAATCGTAGCCCCCAAGGGCCGTCTCAGATTATATTTGAGCCAGGCCTGTAATGTAGACAACTTGAAGATTTAATCTTAGCCCCCAAGGGCCAGCTCAACCTTGATCAAGTTGAGTCGGTGCTTCCATTATTAGTACATTGAAGAGCCATAGTGTGTCTCCCAAGTTCCGGATTAGCTTCGAAGGAGATGAACCGGAACTGCATACTTGACAGATCAAATATACATTAGCCCCCAAGTGTCAAATATATTACTTGCAATATGTTTGAGACTTGTATTTTCTTTTAACACTCGTCCTGCATTTTGGTGGCTTATCCTGTATTTTGATGTATTATAGGAAGCTTTGAATTAAGCCGGGTCTTAGTTGACGGATCTGAGGGCCAACCTGGCGGCTCAGCAAGAAGCCCGAAGCATTGTTGACGAAAAGTGCCGGCTTCTCTCTGAGGAGCTGGCCAATGTCACTGCTGAGCTTACCTCTTTAAAAGAGACAACTGAATCTGAAAAGGCCGCTCTAACCAAACGGGCGGATGACGCTGAGTAGCGGCTTATAGCTGTGGCGGAGGAACTTCAAGGTCTGAAACAACACATCGCGAAGATGTCAGCCGCCCTATTTGGTAAGTTTTCGTGCTTACTTTGTACTAGTGAAAAAGCTGGCGACTCATTAACTTTATCCGACTTATCCAGGTCCCAGGAGACGGTAGTTGGCTTCTGATAGCCTTCTGCCACTGAAGGCCATCTATAGTTTTGTGGAACAGTTATACTGCGGTGCCATCGTCACGATCAAGAGCGTGCAATACAAGGAGAAGATCCCGACTGCTCTGAAAGGGGTCTTGGAACTCTTCTCTACAATGCCCAAGCAGATTGAAGAGCTCAAGAAGTCCGCCTTCCGCCAAGGAGCCATTGCTGGTTTGAGCCGGGCTCTTGCCTTCACCCCCAAGCTAACGCCAGCTGAAATGATGGATGGCTACCCGTCTAAAAGAGACGACGGCTCAGAATTCACCGAAGAAGATTATACCCGGTGTGTCAAAGAGTCGCGGTATCTGGCCTCTATTCTAGCGGATGAAGCTGACTTGAGCACCTATCGGGCGGCCTATGACGCAGAGGAGAAGACAATCCGCGGGCCTCTCTACGAGTGGAAAGATCTGACACCCGCCCGCAGTAAGGATCTCTTCCCTTGTGAGCTTGACACGTCTCCGTTCCTTGAAGGGTCTTTTGCTGCTCTGGCTGACTGTAATTGGGACTTGGGCAATCTCCAGATAAAGCCAGCAAAAGACCCGGAGCAGGATGAGCCGACCAATAGCTAAATTGTATTCTTTTAACCTTTCTAAGCACCAACTTATGTGATGACCCGCCATGGGCGGTTGATAATAATTTTGCTCCTTCTGAGAGTAGCTTTTGTAATAGAGTAAACATGACTCTGCCACTTGGTGACCGTATATATTTGCACCTCTCTGTGTTTTAATGTGTTGTCGGCTCTTCATGGATATACCTTGAGATTTTCTGATGAGGGGTGTCTGTCTTTTAAGACGCCATTCCTTTCTCCAGAATATTAGAGCCGGATAATCTCTTTGAAACCTTAAATTTTGTCGACCGAAGCAACATGGCTCCGGGTCTCATCAGACGAAGTCATTAAGGAGCCGGCTGTGTAGCCCCCAAGTGTCGGGTAGTTCCGCCTGCGGCAACCCGGGACTTATAATTGCCTTGCTCTGACCCGGCTTTGATAAGCCGACATGATACAATACGTAATGATGATCTTTCCTTCCTCAAAAACTCATATGACGGCTCCTCTGTGCGGATTTCGAACGGTTACACTCATACCAGCTCAGGGTCTCTGTTGAGATTGGCCGTCAATTATTTGAACTGGCTCAAGGTCTCTAGGCGAGATTGGCCATCAATTTCTTGAACCAGCTCAGGGTCTCTAGGCGAGATTGGCCGTCAATTTCTTGAACCGGCTCAGGGTCTCTAAGCGAGATTGGCTGGTAAGAGTACAGTGAACGCCGACTGTCAATGGGAGATGTAAGATATACCCTAAGGTAAGAAGCCTCCATTGACAACCGTGGCTAATAATTAGCCTGAGACGGCATAAAGCCGGCTGTTTGAAAGGAGAAGTAAGCTACCCGAAGGCAAGAAGCCTCTTTCAACAACTATAGTTGATAAGCAACTGACTTTTGGCGTAGACGCCGGTTGTTAGGGTGAGATAAGCGAACCCATCGGTAAGAAGCCCCCTTCGACAACCGCGGTTAATAAGTAACCGGAAGTGGCATAAAGCCGGCCATTAAGGTGACATAAGCGATACCCATCGGTAAGAAGCCCCCTTCGATGGCCGCAGTTGATAAGCAACTGGAATTTGGTGTACACGCTGTTGTCTTAGGGTCCTGTAAGCTATACCAAAGGTAAGAAGCCTCCATCAACAAGAACGCTTAATGTAACCAAACTAGGCATAAAGCCAACTGTGCAAGGGAGAAGTGAGCTATACCCGGAGGCAAGAAGCCTCCTTGCAACAGTTTAATGACAGCTGGCCATGCAAAGGAGAAGTAAGCTATACCCGAAGGCAAGAAGCCTCTTTGCACCAGTGCTTAATTGGGCATATCGCCAGCTGTGCAAGGGAGAAGTAAGCTATACCCGAAGGCAAGAAGCCTCCTTGCCACAACGCTTGATAGGGCACAAAGCCGGAGGGTAGACCATCCATTTTGATGGCGAACAAACCACTTCAACTAAAAAAAAAATTGAGCCAATTTTTTTATCTTGATTGTACAAAGGTATACATAAGAGCAGAGGCCCCAGTCTTGTGCGGGGATGCTACCGTTTACTCATGTGACTACGATATATACAATGATAGCGGCTTTCCACGCCTGCTAAGTGAAGTATGGTTGCAGATGTGCGATATTCCATGTCCGCAACGTCTCTTGACCCGCGACTTCCAACTCATCTCTGACATCAATGAGGTAATATGACCCATTGTAAGGTTCCTGCTGATCACAAAAGGCCCCTCCCAAGGTGGAGATAACTTATGCATTCCAGATTGGTCTTGAATCAACGGAGCACCAGGTCACCTTCCTGGAACGTCCGTGTCTTTACCCTGTGGCTATGATAGCGTCGCAGGTCTTGTTGATAAATTGCCGACCTGGCTGCTGCTAACTCACGTGCTTCATCCAAGGCGTCCAACGCATCTTGGCGGGCTACCTCGTTGTCCGTCTCAACATAAGCCGCCACCCTTGGTGAGTCGTGCCGGATGTCACTGGGTAGAACCACCTCAGTACTGTACACCATGAAGAAAGGTGTGAAACCTGTAGATCTGTTAGGTGTAGTTCTGATGCTCCATAAGACGGAAGGCAACTCCTCAACCCAACATCCGGGTGTCCGTTTCAAAGGAACCATGAGCCGTGGCTTGACACCTCTTAAAATTTCCTGATTGGCTCGCTCTGCCTGACCATTAGACTGTGGATGTGCCACGGCTCAAACATCAAGCCGGATATGCTCCTTCTCACAGAACATTCTCATAACTCCTTTGGACAAATTTGTTCCATTGTCTGTAATAATACTGTGTGGGTAACCAAAGTGATAAATCAGCTTCTTAACAAATTGAATCGCCGTGGCTGCGTCACATTTACTGACCGGCTCTGCCTCTACCCACTTAGTAAATTTATCAACCGCCACCAGAAGGTGCGTTTTCTTATCCTTGGATCACTTGAAAGGTCCTACCATATCGAGCCCCCAGACCGCAAACGGCCAAGTGATTGGTATCATCCTCAACTCTTGAGCCGGAACGTGAGCACGCCGGCCGAACCTCTGACAGCCGTCACACTTACGGACTATGTCTTCTGCATCGTTGTGAGTCGTCAACCAGAAAAACCCATGTCGAAAAGCCTTAGCCACCAAAGATTTTGACCCGGCGTGATGTCCATAGTCGCCAGCATGAATTTCACTCAATATCTGCCCGCCCTCTGGTGAAACGCAGCGCTGAAAGACACCCGTCACACTACACTTATATAACTCACCATTGACAATCGTCATGGACTTAGAATGCCGAGTGATCTTCCTGGCCAGATCCTCCTCTTGAGGTAACTCGCCGCATGTCAGATATGCCAAATAAGGAATAGTCCAGTCCGGGGTAGCATGCAGAGCCGCCACCAGTTCCGCCTATGGGTCAGGAATAGCCAGATCTTCCTCAGAAGGTATCTTAACAGTCGGATGATGCAATATATCCAGAAAAAGATTAGCTGGTACCGGCTTTCGTTGAGAACCTAACCGTGACAAGGCATCTGCCACCTCATTCCTGCGACGATCAATGTGATCCACCTAGTATCCCTTGAAGTGATCGGCAATGATATCAACCGCCTGTCGATAAGCCGCCATCCGCGGATCCTTGGAGTCCCAAGTACCTGAAACTTGCTGAGCCACCATATCTGAGTCGCCTAAACACCTGACCCGGCTTAAATTCATCTCTTTAGCTACTCTGAGACCATGGAGTAGCGCTTCATACTCAGCTGCATTATTAGTACAAGGGAACATTAGCCGGAGCACATAATAAAACTTGTCACCCTTGGGGGAGGTGAGAACAACTCCTGCCCCGGACCCTTCTAGCTGCTTGGATCCGTCAAAGTGTATAGTCCAATACGTGTTATACGGTTTCTCCTCGGGGGCTTGACATTCAGTCCAATCATTTATAAAATCCGCCAAAGCTTGAGACTTAATTGCTGTACGAGGAACATACTTGATGCCAAGAGGACTTAGCTCAAAGGCCCACTTGGCAATCCTCCCTGTAGCCTCTTTATTTTGAATGATATCCCCCAACGGGGCAGAACCGACCACTGTTATTTGGTGCCCCAAAAAGTAATGTTTTAACTTGCGATTGGCCATGAAAACTCCGTATACTAACTTCTGCCAATGCGGATACCTCTGCTTAGACTCTGCCAAAACTTCACTATTGTAGTAAACCGGCCTTTGCACAGGATACTCCTTCCCTGCCTCCTTGCGCTCAACCACAATTGCTACACTAACCGCTCTGTTGTTAGCCACCGCATAAAGGAGCAAAGGCTCTTTCTCAGTCGGAGCAGCTAACACTGGCGGCTCAGTCAACTGCTTTTTAAGAGCTTCAAGTGCTTCGGCCGCTGCTGCGCTCCATTTAAACTTGTCTGTCTTCTTCATCATCTGCTATAAGGGAATAGCTTTCTCCCCAAGCCGGCTTATGAAGCGGCTCAACGCAACAATCCGTCCTGCAAGGCGCTGAACGTCATTAATGCACGTCGGCTCCCCCAAAGAAGTGATAGCCTGAATCTTATCTGGGTTAGCCTCGATACCCCGCTCAGAGACCAAGAAACCCAAAAGCTTTCCTACTGGAACACCGAAAACACACTTCGTCGGGTTAAGCATCATCTTGTAGATCTGGAGATTGTCAAAGGTTTCTTTCAAATCCTCTAAAAGAGTTTCCTTCTTTCTAGACTTAACCACGATGTCGTCTACGTAAGCATGAACATTTCGGCCAATCTGACTGTGGAGGCAATTCTGCACACAATGTTGGTAGCCTGGGCACTCTTGAGCCCGAAAGGCATGGAGACGTAGCAGAACGCCCCAAAAGGTGTAATACATGCCGTCTTCTCCTGATCTTTCGTTGCCATCTTGATCTGATGATACCCTGAATAAGCATCCAGAAAGCATAAAGTTTCACATCCGGCTGTTGCATCAATAACTTGATCGATACGAGGGAGTGCAAAAGGGTCAGCCAGGCAAGCCTTGTTAAGGTCCATGTAATCTATGCACATACGCCACGTGTCGTTCTTTTTTAGTACTAGCACCGGGTTAGCCAACCATTCCGGGTGAAAAACTTCCACTATAAAGCCTGCGGCCAAGAGCCGAGCAACTTCCTCCCCAATAGCTTTACGTCTCTCTTCATTGAACCATCGTAGAAACTGTTTGATCGGCTTAAACTTCGGATCCACATTAAGATTGTGCTCAGCAAACTCTCTCGATACACCCGTCATGTCAGAAGGCTTCCATGCAAAGATGTCCCGACTCTCATGGATGAATTCGATGAGCGCGCTTTGTATTTTGGATCCATGTGAGCCCCAATGATGAACTGCTTGGATGAGTCACCCGGATTGAAATCTACTGCCTTGGTATCATTCGTTGAAAACTTGAGTGGCGGCTCATCTTCGGTCGTAGGCTTCTTTAGCGGGGTCATATCCTCCGGATCAACGTTCTCTTTGTAAAATTTTAGCTCCTCCTGAGCACAACTAGACTCTGCATAAACCGCATCTCCTTCCTCACACTCGAGAGCCGTTTTCCTGTTACCGTGAACGGTAATTGTGCCATTTAAGCCGGGCATTTTTTGATTTGGAAATAAACATAACAAGGCCTAGCCATAAATTTAGCATAAGCCGGCCTCCCAAATAGCACGTTATAGGGACTTTTGATTTTGACCACTTCGAACCACAAAAACTCCACCCTATAATTATGCTCATACCAAAAGCTACTTCCAATGAGATCCGGCCCACCGGGTACGCTGATTTACCCGGGACCACACCATGAAATACGGTGGAGGGTTTAAGATCCTTATCAAGCAACTTCATCCGCCGGAAAGTGTCATAGTAAAGGATGTTGATGCTCCTACCTCTGTCCATAAGAACTTTATTCACCATATAGCCATTCACCCGAGGGGCCAAAACTAGAGCCAGCCGGCCCGGGTCATCTACCCGCGGCGGGTGATCCTCCCGGATCCACATTATGTCATATTCAGACCATGACAAATATCGCGGGAGAGCCGGAGCAACTGCATTAACCGCTCGCCTCTGCAACTTCTCGTCTCGTTTACTGTGTCCGGTCGTGAATACGTGATATTTTCCAGAACTGAGCTGCTTCGGGTTACTCTGAAACCCGGACTGATTGCACTGCTGCTGATTGTTGTTATTGCCGTTGTTGCCAGGATGCTGTCGGTGCCCCTCTTGGTTATTCTGACCCGGATGCCCGTTTCCTGAACTGCCGGTGCCGAATCCAGCCCCTGACTCTCCGTGCCCTGAGCCGCTGGGCGGGCCACCGCCTTGGTTATTACGCGGTTGGGAATGCTGGTTTTTGAATCTCTGCATGATAAAGAAATCACCCCACGCATGCAACGCTGGCTTGTCAGGCGTGCTGTGCTCCGAACAAGGCTTCCTAAGCGCCTCCTCTAAATTAAAAGGGCCTCTGTTCCTTGGCCTGAATTTTCCACCCCACTTGGGATGATTCTGTCCCGTATTGGTATTTGCCACTAACTCGGATCCGCCATCAGCGCTCTTCCCCTTATTCTGATTCCCATTGTTCACAAAACCTTTTACTTGATTGTTTTTATTCCCTTGATTGGCTTTCTCATCATCCAAGCCCGGATCCTTGGTGTTATCTGAGTCGGCATACTTCGTCAAGGCCGTCATGAGCTCTCCCATATCCTGACACGTACGCTTGAGCCGGCCGAGCTTCTGCTTCAATGGAACAAAATGACAATTCTTCTCTAAGTTAAGCACCGCTTGTCGTGGTTTTATGACGATGTCCGGGTGAACGAACTTTGGTTCGAGGCCATCGCCAATGAGGTGGATTCAAAGGGGTTAATTGGGATGAAAGACATGGGTTTACCCAGGTTCGGCCCCTCAAATCGAGGTAACAACCTACGTCCTGCTTGTGATTGTATTACTTGTGTATCGATTACAAGGAGCTAAAAGCTTGACCTAGTTCTCGATTGCCTATCCTCTAAGTCACCCTAGGTCTGCCTTTATATAAGAGGTCAGAACATCCGGGTCGTTACAATTGCAAACCGAGTCTCTCTCTATCTTCTTGCCCAAGTCGTCTGCGAGTCGGCTGCACGCCCGGGTCTTCTCAGTCCGGGTCGTCGTACGGCCCACACCGTGAGCCGCCTATCTTCTTGGGCCACTTAACATTACGACTCACCTTTGGGCCGGTTCACGAGCCAATATCATGACCCGGGTCCTGTTCGGCGGGTCATATCCCCAACATTAGGCCCCAGGTTGAACTGAGCTCACTCACTTCATCCTTCTCTTCCACTTTTGGCGAGCCGCCCGGAAATGAACCGGCGTGACGTCATGAGATCTGCTGACGTGTCACCAAATCTTTCACTTAACTGTCATCCCGAGAATCGAGGCGTCCGCCTCGGTCGAACGGTGTCATCGCCATGATTTTCGCGCCTCCCTTAACCCCCTTTTAAATATGACCCGTGCGGGTCGGGGTTTCCATTCTCCCGCCCGTGCCTCTGTTTCTTCGTCTTCTTCCTGTCGCTCCCCCAGCGCCTTCAAGCTCTGCGCCGACGCTGTCCATACATCATCCCCGACCTTGGCTGTCGCATCACCCTGAACGTACCAGAGATCCATCTGCCTCCGCCGTGCCGTCTCCGGTAAGTTTTCCTGCTTCCTAGATGGTCGCCGTCGTAGTAGGGTTTTCACCGGTGCTCCGCCGCCGTTGTTTGTGCTCCAACACCGTTACCGCCAGCACATTACGATGCCGCTAACGTATTTAGGATGCACTTTTGCTCCGCCGCCACACGCAGGCCGGTCGCACGTAATGCACGGGCCTCGATGGCCCTAGTCCGTTTTCTTTTTCCTACGCTGTTCATCGCTAGGTTAGAAAAATTCATTTTCTCTGCTTTTGTAGATCCGTAGATATAGTGACATCTTGCGGAATATGTTTTTCGGACTTAGTCAATTTTTCGATCTTGCTTTTCACCGTTGAGTCGTCGAATTCCTCCGACTCTTACTAGCCGGGTCTTTAGCCTTATCCGTAGAACCCTTAAACTTTTAAGCCGTCAAAAATATTTGCTTGCGCTCCGACTCATCGCGCCTTTTATCTTGCACATCACTTAAGCCGCCAACATGTCAGGTGATGAGACGCGACCCAAACCTCAAGAAGGTGAAGTGGTGGTGTTCTCTGACCATATTGAACGAAGGTTCGTGCCTCCCGGCTCCAAATTCTTTCGGGACATCCATCACTGTTATAAGCTTCACCCGCAAGACTTGGCCCCCAATTCCGTCTCAAACATATGCAATTTCCAAGTGCTCTGTGAAGCTTACCTTCAAATCAAGCCGTCGGTGGGACTCTTTCGGGAATTCTTTTATGCTAACCGGCAAACTGAAGTGAAAGCCGGCCCGAGCTTAGAACTTGGAGGCATATCCATCCAACGACGTAGTGATATCATCTTTCCAGCCACACAGATGCCGAGTCACCCCAAGGACTGGAACAGGACCTGGTTCTATTGCAAGGACACCTCTCCTGAGAACGAGCGTCCTTTGCCGGGTTATCGTCCTTCCCGGCTCACAAAAACACCAGAGCTTCCTGGCCGGCTACCAGCTTCAGAACGCGCAAGATATGAGCCGGCTCATGCCAAAATCAAGGCTCTCATGGCCAACGGTTTAATCGCGCTGGACCTGATCCGCTGCTGGATTTCATGGCGGATTATGCCTTTGAGCCATAGAAGCCGGCTCATGTGCGAATACAAAGGCAAGTATGACAGCTCATTATGCTTCAGCCGATCTTCGTTGACAGAGACCGACATTACCCTCGCCATCCGGAGTCTTGTCCATGATGCTTTCGGATCATGTAGCGAAATTGGCGTGGCGCCTTTCAGTGCTAACAATCTGGCTCCCGACGTAAGTTTAATCTCTTCCCTTCCGTCTCTCAGACGTTGTTTGCATTTTGCTAATTTGATATTCACTCTCCTGGTCATCCTTATAGGCCGACTCAGAATTCTGGAAGAGGGAATATGTTGCCCCTCCGAAAAAATCCAGGAAGAAGGTCCCAACCAAGAAGGCTAAAAAACATGTCCCGCAAGATAACTTGTTTGACTCGCCACCATCATCTAGCGCAGAGGTAAAGTTTCAACTCTCTTGCTTGATCTTTTACCTTCCTATTTTAACACTTACCTTATTCACAGGATGAAGTTGAGACCAGCCGTGCTAATGCTCCCGAGGTAAATTACTTTTCCTCCGGCTCAGAATGTTTCATCCCCCGAAAGCCGCGGCGGGTTATCAGAAAAGTTCCTCTTTCTCGCCCTCTTGCTTATTTGGCTCCCGATTTCCTCTTAAAAAAGCAACAGCAAACTGAGCATCAATAGACTGGAAGCACCGGCTCTACCAAGCTCATGTCCGGGTTGCCCAATTCTTCGGCTCCCAAGAAACGCCCTGCCGAGATTTGAACCCCTTCTTTTCCTTTATCTTTCCCTTTGTATACTTGATACTCTCTTCACCTTTCTGTTTTACCTTTGCAGAAAACTCCTTGCTCCGACGACTCTTCGGAGTAAATCATACTACCGCCTAAGATTAATCCACTGTAAGCATCTTTGACGGCCGGTTGTTACTTATGATGAGCAATATCTTCAACCGCTGATTCTTCTTCTTTTTTGCAGTGCTCAAGCTAAACGTCGCAAGGCCAACAAGCCCTCCTCCGGCCCAGTTATTGAGGAAACGGAGCCCAAGCAGCCTGTAACATCCCAAAATTCCATTTTGGAATGTTATGATTTATAGCTATGCATCTATCATCACCATTGTTTGAATGTATGTGTTAGTTGAAATGCCTTCTCTGAATTTCTGAAACCCCTTTCTACTTTCAATGTGTTGCTTTCACCTATTTGAAATCTTGGTAAAATGTTCAAAATAAGAGGGGAGTAACATGACACTCCACACCAGGGTCATCTTGGTGATATATTTGAACAATAAATAACCAGGGGTTATTTTGAAAATATTGGCAAAAAGGTTTTAAAAACAAATAGGGAATTCTGAAAATAATATTTTTTTTGAAAGTGTTCAAATGACAGAATAAAAATGTTCATTAAATAGCATTTATTATTCTGTTAATTTTGATATATAATACCCCTATATTTATAAAAGGTTTGAATGTTTTAAAAGCTTTTGAATGTCGATGGAAAAACATTAAACAGAAAACGGTAACGGTTTTAGAATTAAAACGGGCCGGCCCACAGGCTTTATTTCGCGAATTCAATACGCGCCGGCCGACCGACGCGGAAACCTCGCCCTCCCTCTCGCTGCCACCGGGTCCCACCCGACCGACCGTTAGCCCCGCTCGGTCGCCTCCCTCCTCTCGCGCGCGCCGTCGCCGACCGTTTCTCCCCTCCCCGGATCTCTCGCCCCTCTTAACCCCCCTCGCTCCCCCGCACTCCTATAAAAGCTGGCCAGTCCCCGCATCCATTTCCCCCCAAACACCTCTCCTATCTCCCCGGAAGGCTGCCGCAATTCCTCGCCGGAGTAACTCCGACCACCGGAGCTTCCATCGCACGTGCCCGTCGCCTCGGACGTCCCCTCGCCCCTCCGACCTCACCATTCGACGCAGGACGTCCACCGCAACCGCCCGGACCACTTCGCTGCCTTCCTAGACCACCGGAGCTCCTCGTCGTCGTCTTCGCCGCCTTCGGATCCACCAGAGACCTCCAACGCTGGCGACCCTTCCTCCGTAAGCTCCCTGGACCGTCGGATCTATAATCAATGTGTTAGATTAGATCGGATTTAATTCCGAATCGTTTTCCTCTTCGGACCGGTCTCCCGCCCGTAAGCTCTCGCGCGCACACGCCCGCAACCAATAGCAAAGCGCCACGTAGCCCCCTGGCCGTCCGGTAGATTTTTCCCTTTTCTGTTTTTGTTTTAGTTAACAGAGTGAATCCAAATTTTGTTTTGCTTATAACTTTTAATCTATTAAATGTTTTGAGTTGATTCTTTTTGCAATAGCTCACATTTTTCATGTAGTTTCACACTGTACGTATAAATTTCAACTTTGAACTATAAAATTTGAATTGAATCAAATTTTCTCAAATCATTCAAATCTGAATAACTAGAGTTTGAAAATAGATTTTGATATGAATATTTTTGCTACTGTTTGGTATTAGTTAGGACTATCATCATGTTTAGCTTGAGGATTTTTAGGATGATCATTGTTAGTGTTTTAGCTATAAACAGAATCTGCCTAGTATTATAGTATAGTTTTATTTACTTAGTTTTAGTTAGTTTAACTTAGATTTAGTTTTAATTTGTTTAGTAGGTTCTGTTGATTTAAACTTTTAGTGTTTTACTTATTGTTAATAAAAATATAAAATTGTTTAGTTTATTTCTTTGTTAATATAGGAATCACAATTTCTTTTTATTTTCATTAAAACAACTAGTTAGTAATAGTTTTGCTTTCAAACAAAGTTTTATATAATTTAATTTTGTTTTCTAAAACAAGTTTATTTGTAAATTCTTTTCTGGTAAGAACATGTTTTATTAATAACTAATAAGTTTTGTTTTGCTCTCTTGTTAGTAAAACTATATTTGTTCCATTTAGTGTTAATCAAAACTTTTATAAATTTTACTAAAGTTTTCCCAACAAACTTAAATTGATTTTCTTCTGTTTATTAATAAAATATTTTATTGTTTTCTTGCTGTCAACTATTGTTTTGGTTAATACCAATAGTTTCATTATGTTAGTAGTGTTTTATCAATCACCTCCTAGTAAACAAAACTTTGTGTGTTTTCCTTATTTGTGATTTGTGCATTGTTTTGTCTTGACTGTTTACTAGTTCTTGATTGATGTTCGTGGGTTACAATATTCTGTTGTATGCTTATTGAGTGTTTGTTTGTTTCGTTAGATTATCCGGAGTGCGAAGCTTGTTACTTAGAGTCACTCATGTACGAAGATCATCAATCAAGCAAGTCACTTTGACCATGTTTACCCATGTTTTATATGCATTAGTTCTACCATCTTCCCCAGTTGCATGTAAGATAGGTTAGTTGGAAACTTGGTTAATTTGTAGTAGTATCATGTGGTAGGTACCCCCTCAACCCCTTTGACAACATTGGCCCCGGGAAACGTTGTTTTACTTTTGCTATGCTATTAGTAGACGGGGTTGGTTGTGTGATTCATGTGAGTTGAGAGAGTTAATAATTTCAAGACCTACATAACGATCAAGACTTAAGACTCCGAGTTTTCAACATACCTCTGGGTGGATGATGGTTGAACGGCACCCTGGAGAAACCAGTGGAATTGCCTAGGTGATGCTGGAGATGGCCAGTATTCACGCGGAAAGATCCACCCAGGCACAAAGAGATGGATGGGTGCTTCAAGACCCAAGGCTTACCTGCAAAGCCACAAGTCATTATAGGCTCTGGCTTGGTTGGATATCGTGGTGACCCTGGACAGGCGGTGCTACGAGATGTAGAAGAACGGTAGGAAAGGATGGGCACCGACAGAGTCGCAGGGAAACCCTTTGGAAGACCATGTTTTGGTCATCCGTTTCTCAAACACCCTGAAGTGCGAGAAATCAAACGGAGGCGACCAAATCTTGTGGGGAACGTGTGCAAAGCTCTGCAGAGTACTCAAACCTAATCGATTAGCCGTGTCCACGGTCATGGACGACTTGAGCCAAAGGAACTGAAACATTCGGAATTCTCAACACAATTAATATGATGATGTGGGTATTAACAATTTGGGTATGAGAATTGGTTGGTGGAACCATCTCATTAATCAACCAACTTAGTAATAATTTTTGCTTATCCCTCTCTTGATGTAGGAAAAATTGGCTTTACGCAAAAACTTACCACCCACCTGCCATATAAGCATGTAGACTAGATGATTATCTTTTCACCCCTCTTTTGTGACTTTGCCGGCATATTCCATATGCTGACCTACATGGCTGCAACGTATCATGTTGCAGAGTACTTTTCTGACCAGGAGTGAGGACACGTTCTATGCTCGGTGAGATGCCCTTGGAGTCAGATGGACTCATCTACCTTCGACGCTTCCGCAAGATTTAGACATTCTCATGAGTTGGCTTTCAGCCACTTTATTGTAATTTTTATTGTAATAAAGGACTCGATATGAGATTTCGATTACTATAATGCTGTGTGATTTCCCTTTGATATATACATTGATGTACCGTGTGTGTACCAGCATGATCTTGGGATGGTACAGAAACACCGGAGATTCGACCTTTCAGGTCGGGTCGCTACAGAAATGGTATCAGAGCACACGCTGACCGTAGGACGTAACCTCTAGGATTGGAAAGCCTTAGGATTGTTTCTCTTTGTCTTTAAAATTTTTATACTCTCATCTATTCGTTTCTGACTCCGCTCTAATTATTTCAAAATTTATAGATGGCCACCTTCATCCCAGTGTTGATCACGGAGTTTTGCCAGCCTGATGCAATGATGCCCTTTGGTAAGGAGCTGATGAGGATCGTCAAGGACGTAAGGATTTCTTTGCCGAGCATCACCGGGATTCCTATCATGTTATTTCCCCAAGATGGACGCTACAGGATCGAGGTGCATATCCTAGGGAAGACTTTTGGAAATCGGAAGGAACCCATCGACCTCAAGTTCGTGGCACCCAGTTGGATACTTGGGAGAGACATGGCCATTCATCGTGCCCTTGGACGTATTCAGGAGGAATACAGAGGTGGAACCATTTCACCAGGACTCAGCGTGGTTTGTCGCAGGGATGTCCATGGAAACATCATAACTCCTCCCACTACAGACACCACCATTTCCTATATCCAGACCCTAGAGACGCACATCAGGACTCTGGAGCTTCGAGTTCGTGCTGATACGAACACAATCAAGAATCTGATGAACCGCGAGATTGACCTCGAAGCTGACTTACGGGAAGCCGAGTACGAGCATGAGTATGTGGTGAATGATTTCTTAGAGAGGATCGACAAGCTGAATACTCGCATCGTCACTCTGGAGGAACAAATGGACATGGGTGAAAATCTTCATCCTGAAGGAGAGTTGGCTCCTTTCATCAGCGACGATGATGACTATGAGGAGAGCACCACTGGAGGAGACTCAGTCACCATGTACTTCTGAGGAAAACTTTAGTTATGCCCTCCATGTATCTTTTATTTTCAACGTTAAGAGCGTAGGTCGATGTGTAGTTTGATTGAGACTTGTATTCCCGATGTTTGACATTGATTGAATAAATGAATGAGTGTTTTGTGTGATATGTTTGTTGCATTGCATATGGGTAGTGAATTTCTCCTTTTAGGCCCTTGTTCTATTCTAATTCTCACCCCTCTGAAAACAGCAAGATGCCTCCACGACGTGAGTCCGACTTCACCTTCCCGCCGGAACTCACGCAACTCCTTCAGCAGCAGAATGCACTGATGCAGCTATTGATCCAGAATCAGACCAACAACCAGAACAACAACAACCACCAACATCCACCCCAGACTGACAATCTCAACCGTTTTCTGAGGTTGAATCCTCCAACTTTCTCCAGCAGCACTGAGCCCATTGTGGCAGATGACTGGCTCCGTAAGATGGAGAGAGAACTTGTCACCGCTGGATGTACTGATGCTGAGAAGGTGCGATTTGCCGCACATCAACTGGAAGGACCAGCAGCTTCATGGTGGGAGAACTACACCACCACTTATCCTATTGCAGATGTGACTTGGGAGTAGTTCAAGCTTGCTTTCCGCACCGCTCATGTCTCAGCTGGAGCCATGAGTCTGAAGAAGCGCGAGTTTCACAACTTGCGCCAGGGTAATCGTTCCGTGGCCCAATATGTGGAAGAGTTCAGCATGTTGGCCCGTTATGCCCCAGGAGATGTGGCCGATGATGCGGCCAAGCAAGAAAAGTTTTTGGAAGGACTCAATGACGAGTTGAGCATAGAGCTGGTAGTGGCTATTTTGAACAACTACCAAGAGCTGGTGGATAAGGCACTCATTTTGGAAGGTAAACAGCAGCAGATTGAGAATCGCAAGAGGAAGCACACTCAGGGGAAGTTTAACTTTGGAGCTCATCCAAAGCCCCGCTACTCCCCGTACTCAGGGAATACTGGATCAGGGACCGGTAAGTTTGGAAGGCACACTCATGTTGTGCACAACCATGGAGGAAATGGGAATGCCCGTCCCAACCATGGCAATTTCAAGACTGACAATGGGAATGGGAACAACAACCAGCACCGTCACATTCCTACTCATAAGGATCTGAGCCACATCACCTGTTTCAAGTGCCAGAAGACAGGGCACTATGCTACTGAGTGTCCCCAGAGCAAGAAGGGAAATGGAAATGGCAACTCCGCAGCCAAGAAGCCAAATCCGTTTCCTCGTGCCCAGGTGAACCACCTCGACGTCGAAGAAGTCTATGATCAACCCGAGACTGTGGTTGGTAAGTTTTTATTGCATTCACGTCCAGTTACAGTACTTTTTGATTCCGGTGCAACTCATTCATTCATATCAAGGGTAGTTGTGGATAAGTATGGTTTGCCCACCAAAACCCTTAGTCAGCCCATTAAGGTCAGTTCCCTAGGAGGTATGATGATGGCAGGAATAGGATACCATGCCCTGAAACTTCACATAGGAAACCATGTTTTTCCCACCGACCTCATCGTCTTAGAATCCCAGGGATTGGATGTAATCCTAGGCATGGATTGGATGACCAAGTATGAAGGAAATCTTGATTGCCCTAGCAAGTCTGTTTCACTCACCACCCCGGAGAACAAGAGGATTAAGTATGTATCCCGACACACCCAGATGAGTGCACGGTTAAATTCCCTCACAGGAGTTGTTCAGGAGGAAGTACCTGTGGTAAAAGACTTTCCGGATGTATTCCCGGAAGAATTATCAGGCTTGCCACCAGATAGGGAGATTGAGTTCCTAATAGAGCTACAGCCAGGGACAGCCCCAATTTCCAAGAGACCCTATCGGATGCCCGCAAATGATTTAGTGGAAATCAAGAAGCAGATTAAGGAGCTATTGGACAAGGGATATATTCGCCCAAGTTCATCACCTTGGGGAGCCCCAGTTCTTTTGGTGGAGAAGAAGGATAAAACCTTGAGAATGGTAGTCGATTATCGTGCCTTGAACGAGGTGACTATCAAGAACAAGTACCCTCTGCCGATGATAAATGATTTGTTTGATCAGCTAGTAGGCGCCAAAGTATTCTCTAAGATCGATCTTCGATCAGGGTATCACCAACTGAAGATTCGTGAACAGGATATACCCAAAACAGCTTTCACCACAAGGTATGGCTTATACGAGTATACAGTCATGTCCTTTGGTTTGACTAATGCTGCTGCCTACTTCATGAATTTGATGAACAAAGTGTTCATGGAATATTTGGACAAGTTTGTTGTGGTGTTCATCGATGACATTTTGATATTCTCCAAGAACGAGGAAGAACACAAGGAACATCTGCGTTTAGTTCTAGAGAAGCTAAGAGAGCATCAGTTATATGCCAAGTTCAGCAAATGTGAATTTTGGCTGACGGAAGTCGGATTCCTTGGACATGTTATTTCCGGAGAAGGAATAGCCGTAGACCCCGCTAAGGTTGAAGCCGTCACCGAGTGGAAGTCACCCTCCTCAGTTAAGGAAATCCGCAGTTTCCTTGGACTTGCCGGATATTACCGGAGATTCATTGAGAATTTCTCAAAGATTGCCAAGCCCATGACAGAGTTGTTGAAGAAAGAATCCAAGTATGTTTGGACTGAGGAATGTGAAGCCAGTTTCCAGGAGTTGAAGAAATGTTTGGTCACAGCCCCAGTGTTGATTTTGCCCAATATTCGGAAGGACTTCCAGGTTTATTGTGATGCTTCACGTCAAGGACTTGGAGGAGTACTCATGCAAGATGGAAAGGTTGTAGCTTATGGATCCAGACAACTACGACCTCATGAGTTGAATTATGCCACCCATGATTTGGAACTAGCAGCCGTAGTGCACGCACTCAAGACCTGGAGACATTTTCTTATCGGAAATAGTTGTGATGTTTACACCGACCATAAGAGCCTGAAATATATTTTCACTCAGAAGGAGTTGAACCTCAGACAGAGGAGATGGTTAGAGTTAATCAAGGACTATGACATGAGATTACACTACCATCCAGGTAAAGCTAATGTTGTAGCCGATGCCTTGAGTCGGAAAACTTATGTAAACACACTCACAGAGGGAGGATTACCCCAAGAGTTAGCCGATGATCTCAGAGAGCTCAAGCTAGAGATAGTCCCAAGAGGGTATGTTGCCACACTAGAGATCCAGTCCACCTTGACCGAAAGAATTCGTGAAGCCCAGAAATCAGACAAGGAGATAGCTGAGATAAAGCAGAGAATGGAAGATGGTAAAGCTAAAGGTTTTTGTGAGGATGAACACGGAACTTTGTGGTTTGAGAACCGAATCTATGTGCCCAATGACCCAGAGTTCAGGAAGTTGATACTTCAGGAAGCCCACGATTCACATTACTCGATACACCCAGGCAATACCAAGATGTATCTGGATTTAAAGGAAAGTTATTGGTGGACAGGTATGAAGAAAGATATTGCGGAACATGTTGCAATATGTGATGTTTGTCAGCGAGTAAAGGCAGAACATCAGAAACCAGCAGGGTTACTCCAACCTTTGCCGATACCCGAGTGGAAATGGGAAAAGCTTGGTATGGACTTCATCACAGGATTACCTAGGACCCGTTCAGGTTATGATTCCATCTGGGTAGTGGTAGATCGCTTGACCAAGGTAGCTCATTTCATTCCAGTGAAAACCACCTATACCAGTGCTAAGCTAGCCAAGATATATATGACCAGGATCGTATGTCTGCATGGAGTTCCGAGGAGTATCGTGTCAGATAGAGGAACACAGTTTACCTCAAAGTTTTGGCATCAGTTACATGAAACTTTGGGTACAAGGCTAGAGTTCAGTGCAACCTTTCATCCACAGACAGATGGACAGACTTAGAGAGTCAACCAGATTCTGGAAGACATGTTGAGAGCTTGTGCGCTAGATTATGGATCTAGTTGGGATGACAACTTACCTTACGCAGAATTCTCGTACAACAACAGTTATCAGACCAGTCTAAAGATGGCCCCTTTCGAAGCTTTATACGGAAGGAGATGTAGAACACCGTTGACATGGGATGGTGTTGGAGACCGACAACTTTTTGGTCCTGACCTTATCCGAGATTCTGAAGAGAAAGTCAGGTTGATTCACGATAGACTCAAGATAGCTCAATCTCGACACACCGAGCTTATCTTCGTGTGTCCCCGCTTCGAGGAATCAAGAGGTTTGGTGTTAAAGGAAAATTAGCACCCAGATTCATAGGCCCCTACAAAATTCTTGAAGATAGAGGCGAAGTTGCATACCAGTTGGAATTGCCGGAAGGATTATCCGGAGTTCATGATGTGTTCCATGTGTCCCAGCTGAAGAAATGTCATGCTGAGATGGCTGATATTCCTTTAAGAGATACAGTGCCCCTAGAGGCCATACAACTTGACAATGATCTGACCTACGAGGAGAAGCCTGTCAGAATCCTCGAGACTGCCAATAGAGTTACCCGCAGCAAGATCATCAAGTTCTGTAAGGTTTTGTGGAATCACCACACCGAGGAAGAAGCCACCTGGGAACGCGAAGAAGATCTTCGTAGAGACCACCCGCACCTATTTTCTAGCCAACTCGAATCTCGAGGGCGAGATTCATCTTAAGGTGGGTAGGTTTGTAACATCCCAAAATTCCATTTTGGAATGTTATGATTTATAGCTATGCATCTATCATCACCATTGTTTGAATGTATGTGTTAGTTGAAATGCCTTCTCTGAATTTCTGAAACCCCTTTCTACTTTCAATGTGTTGCTTTCACCTATTTGAAATCTTGGTAAAATGTTCAAAATAAGAGGGGAGTAACATGACACTCCACACCAGGGTCATCTTGGTGATATATTTGAACAATAAATAACCAGGGTTTATTTTGAAAATATTGGCAAAAAGGTTTTAAAAACAAATAGGCAATTCTGAAAATAATATTTTTTTTGAAAGTGTTCAAATGACAGAATAAAAATGTTCATTAAATAGAATTTATTATTCTTTTAATTTTGATATATAATACCCCTATATTTATAAAAGGTTTGAATGTTATAAAAGGTCATCTTAACCCCCCTCGCTCCCCCGCACTCCTATAAAAGCTGGCCAGTCCCCGCATCCATTTCCCCCCAAACACCTCTCCTATCTCGCCGGAAGGCTGCCGCAATTCCTCGCCGGAGTAACTCCGACCACCGGAGCTTCCATCGCACGTGCCCGTCGCCTCGGACGTCCCCTCGCCCCTCCGACCTCACCATTCGACGCAGGACGTCCACCGCAACCGCCCGGACCACTTCGCTCCCTTCCTAGACCACCGGAGCTCCTCGCCGTCGTCTTCGCCGCCTTCGGATCCACCGGAGACCTCCAACGCCGGCGACCCTTCCTCCGTAAGCTCCCTGGACCGTCGGATCTATAATCAACGCGTTAGATTAGATCGGATTTAATTCCGAATCGTTTTCCTCTTCGGACCGGTCGCCTGCCCGTAAGCTCTCGCGCGCACACGCCCGCAACCAATAGCAAAGCGCCACGTAGCCCCCTGGCCGTCCGGTAGATTTTTCCCTTTTCTGTTTTTGTTTTAGTTAACAGAGTGAATCCAAATTTTGTTTTGCTTATAACTTTTAATCTATTAATTGTTTTGAGTTGATTCTTTTTGCAATAGCTCACATTTTTCATGTAGTTTCACACTGTACTTTTAAATTTCAAATTTGACCTATAAAATTTCAATTGAATCAAATTTTCTCAAACCATTCAAATCTGAATAACTAGAGTTTGAAAATAGATTTTGACATGAATCTTCTTGCTACAGTTTGGTATTAGTTAGGACTATCATCATGTTTAGCTTGAGGATTTTTAGGATGATCATTGTTAGTGTTTTAGCACCCATCTTGCTTGCCATCTATTTGAGACTTGTATTTGCTTTTAACACCCATCTTGTATTTTGGCGGCTTATCCTGTATTTTGATGTTTTATAGGAAGCTTTGAAGGAAGCCGGGTCTCAGCTGACGGATCTGAAGGCCAACTTGGCAGCTCAGCAAGAAGCTCGAAGTATCGCAGATGAAAAGTGTCGGCTTCTCGTAGAAGAACTGGCCAGTGTTACTGCCGAGCTCACCTCTTTGAAAGAGACGGCTGAATCTGAAAAGGCCGCCTTAACCAAACGGGCGGATGATGCTGAACAGCGGCTTACAGCTGTGGCGGATGAACTTCAAGGTCTGAAACAACATATTGCGAAGATGTCAGCCGCCCTATTTGGTAAGCTTCCTTGTTCACTTTGTCCTTTTTAGCATTTCTAGTAAGAAAACTGGCGGCTCATTAATATTATCCGACTCATCTAGGTCCTAGGAGCCGGCAGTTGGCTTCTGATAGGCTTCTGCCACTGAAGGCCATTTACTCTTTTGCAGAGCAGCTATACCGTGGCGCCATCTTCACCATCAAGAGCGTGCAGTACAAGGAGAAGATCCCCACTGCTCTGAAACGGGTCTTGGAATTCTTCTCTACAATGCCGAAGCAGATTGAAGAACTCAAGAAGTCCGCCTTCCGCCAAGGAGCCGTTGCCGGTTTGAGCCGGGCTCTTGCCTTTGCTCCCGAGCTAACGCCGGCTGAAATGATGGATGGCTATCTGTCTAAAAGAGATGACGGCTCAGATTTCACCGAGGAAGATTACACCCGGTGTGTCAAAGAGTCGCGCTATTTGGCCTCTATTTTGGCGGATGAGGCTGATTTGAAGACCTATCAGGCGGCTTACGACGCAGAAGAGAAGAGAATCAATGGGCCGCTCTACGAGTGGAAAGATCTGACACCCGCCCGCGGTAAGGATCTCTTTCCTTGTGAGCTTGACGCGTCTCTGTTCCTTGAGGGGTCATTTGCTGCTCTGGCTGACTGTAACTGGGACTTGGGCAATCTTCAGATAAAGCCAGCAGAAGACCCGAAGCAGGATGAGCTGCCAATAACTGAATTTTAATCTCTTAGCCTTTCTGAGCGCAGATTTTATGTAATGACCCGCCGTGGGCGGCTGACAATGCTTTCGCTCTTTCTGAGAGTATCTTTTGTAATAGAGTAACCATGACTCTGCCACTTGGTGTCCATATATATTTGCACCTCTCTGTGTTTTGATGTGTTGCCGGCTCTACCTTTGAAATTTTCTGATGAGGGGCCTGTCCTTTAAGACGTCATTCCTTTCTCCAGAGTATTACAGCCGGACAATCTCTTTGAAACTTTCAATTTTGTTGACCGAAACCACATGGCTCCGGCTTTCATCAGACGGAGCTATTAAAGAGCCGGTTGTCTTTAGGATAATGTAAGCTATACCTGATGGTAAGAAGACTCTATCGACAACTACGGCTATTGATGAACCAGAACCTTTGAGGAGAGTTCAGCTGTGTAGCCCCCAAGTGCCAGGTAGTTTCGCCTACGGCAACCCGGGACTTAAAATTGTCCGGCTTTGATAAGCCGGCATGATACCATATGCGATGATGATCTTTCCTTCCTCAAAAACTCATATGACGGCTCTTCTGCATGGATCGGAATGGTTAAACTCATACCAGTTCAGGGTCTCTATCGAGATTGACCGTCAATTATTTGAACTGGCTCAGGGTCTCTAGGCGAGATTGGCCGTCAATTTCTTGAACCGGCTCAGGGTCTCCAGGCGAGATTGGCCGTCAATTTCTTGAACCGGCTCAGGGTCTCTAGGTGAGATTGACTGGTAAGAGTATAGTGAACACCGGCTGTCAATGGGAGATGTAAGCTATACCTCAAGGCAAGAAGCCTCGATCGACACCCGCGGCCAATAATTAGCCTGAGACGGCATAAAGCCGGCTGTTTGAAAGGAGAAGTAAGCTATACCTGAAGGTAAGAAGCCTCTTTCAACAACTACAGTTGATAAGCAACAGAATTTTGGCATAAACGCCGGTTGTTAGGGTGAGATAAGCGAACCCGTCGGTAAGAAGCCCCCTTTGACAACCGTGGTTAATAAGTAACCGGAAATGGCATAAAGCCGGCCATTAGGGTGAGATAAGAGATACCCGTCGGTAAGAAGCCCCCTTCGATGGCCGCAGGTGATAAGCAACTGGAATTTGGTATACACGCTGTTGTCTTAGGGCACTGTAAGCTATACCAAAAGGTAAGAAGCCTCCGTTAACAATCAACGCTTAATGTATCCAAACTAGGCTTAAAGCCAGCTGTGCAAGGGAGAAGTAAGCTATACCCGAAGGCAAGAAGCCTCTTTGTAACAGCGTTTAACAAGGCGTAAAGCCGAAAGGTAGATCAGCCGTCTTGACGGCGAATGATCCTCTTCAACTCAAACTTTTTGTGCCGCAAAACTTTATCTTGACCGTACAAAGGTATACATAAGGGCAGAGGCCTCAGTCTTGTGCGAGGATGCTAGATGTTACTCATGTGCTCATGATATATACAATGATAGTGGCTTTCAACCTCTGTTAAGTAAAGTACGCTTGCGGATGTGCGACATTCTAGGGCCGCAACGTCTCTTGTCCCGTGGTTTCCGACTCATCTCTGATATCCATGAGGTAATATGACCCGTTGTTAAGGTTCCTGCTAACCACAAAAGGCCCCTCCCATGGTGGAGATAACTTATGCATTCCAGATTGGTCTTGAATCAACCGGAGCACCAGGTCACCTTCCTGAAACGTCCGGGTCTTTACCCTGCGGCTATGATAGCGTCGCAGGTCTTGTTGATAAATTGCCGATCTGGATACTGCTAACTCTCGTGCTTCATCCAAGGCGTCCAACGCATCCTGGCGGGCTACCTCATTGTCTGTCTCAACATAAGCCGCCACCCTTGGCGAGTCGTGCCGGATGTCACTGGGTAGAACCGCCTCAGCACCGTACACCATGAAGAAAGGTGTAAAACCTGTAGATCTGTTAGGTGTAGTTCTGATACTCCATAAGACGGAAGGCAACTCCTCAACCCAACATCCGGGTGTCCGTTTCAAAGGAACCATGAGCCGTGGCTTGACACCTCTCAAAATTTCCTGATTGACTCGCTCTGCCTGACCATTAGACTGTGGATGTGCCACGACTGAAACATCAAGCCGTATATGCTCTTTCTCACAGAATGTTTTCATAGCTCCTTTGGATAAATTTGTCCCATTTTCTGTAATAATACTATGTGGGTAACCAAAGTGATAAATCAGCTTCTTAACAAATTGAACCACCGTAGCTGCGTCGCATTTACTGACCGGCTCTGCCTCTACCCACTTAGTAAATTTATCAACAGCCACCAGAAGGTGCGTCTTCTTATCCTTTGATCGCTGAAAGGTCCTACCATATCAAGCACCCAGGCCGCAAACAACCAAGTAATTGGTATCATCCTCAATTCTTGAGCCGAAACATGAGCGCGCCGGCCAAATTTCTGATAGCCGTCACACTTGCAAACTAAGTCCTCTGCATCCTTGTGAGCTGTCAGCCAGAAAAACCCATGTCAAAAGGCTTTAGCCACCAAAGATTTTGACCCGGCGTGATGCCCACAGTCGCCAACATGAATTTCACTTAATATTTGCCGGCCGTCCTCTGGTGAGCTGCAGCGCTGAAAGACACCCGTCACACTACACTTATGTAACTCACCATTGATAATCGTCATAGACTTAGAATGGCGAGTGATCTTCCTGGCCAGATCCTCCTCTTGAGGTAACTCGCCGCGTGTTAGATACACCAAATAAGGAATAGTCCAATCTGGGGTAGCATGCAGAGCCTCCACCAGCTCTGCCTCCGGGTCAGGAACAACTAGATCCTCCTTAGAATGTATCTTGATAGTCGGATGATACAATACATCTAGAAAAACAATAGGTGGTACAGGCTTTCATGGTGAACCTAACCATGACAAGGCGTCAGCCGCCTCATTCCTGCGACGATCAATGTGATCCACCTGGTACCCTTTGAAGTGACCAGCAATGATATCCACCGCCTGCTGGTAAGCCGCCATTTGCGGATCCTTTGAATCCCAAGTGCCTGAAACTTGGTGAGCCACCAGATCTGAGTCGCCTAAACACCTGACCCGGCTTAAGTTCATCTCTTTAGTGACTCTAAGACCATGGAGCAGTGCTTCATACTCAGCTGCATTATTAGTACAAGGGAACATTAACCGGACCACATAACAAAACTTGTCACCCTTGGGGGAGGTGAGAACAACCCCTGCCCCAGACCCTTCTAGCTGCTTGGATTCGTCAAAGTGTATAGTACAATACGTGTTATCCGGTTTCTCTTCGGGGGCTTGACATTCAGTCCAATCATTTATGAAATCCACCAAAGCTTGAGACTTGATTGCTGTACGAGGAACATACTTGACATCAAAAGGACTCATCTCTAAAGCCCACTTGGCAATCCTTCCTGTAGCCTCTCTATTTTGAATGATATCCCCCAACGGGGCATAACTGTCCACTGTTATTTGGTACCCCAAAAAGTAATGCTTTAACTTGCGATTGGCCATGAAAACACCGTATACTAACTTCTGCCAATGCGGATACCTCTATTTAGACTCCGCCAAAACTTCACTGATGTAATAAGCCGGCCTTTGCACATGGTACTCTTTCCCCGCCTCCTTGCGCTCAACCACAGTTGCTATGCTAACCGCTCTGTTGTTAGCCGCCACATACAGGAGCAAAGGCTCTTTCTCAACCGGAGCGGCTAACACTGGCGGCTCAGGCAACTGCTTTTTAAGAGCTTCAAGTGCTTCAGCCGTTGCTGTGCTCCATTTAAACTTGTCTGTTTTCTTCATCATCTGGTATAAAGGAATAGCTTTCTCTCCAAGCCGGCTTATGAAGCGGCTGAACGCAGCAATCCGCCCTGCAAGGCGCTGAACGTCATTGATACACGTTGGCTCACCCAAAGAAGTGATGGCTTTAATCTTATCCTGGTTAGCCTCAATGCCCCGCTCAGAGACCAAGAAACCCAAAAGCTTTCCCACTAGAACACCGAAGACACACTTTGTCGGGTTAAGCATCATCTTGTAGACCCGGAGATTGTCAAAGGTTTCTTTCAAATCCTCTAAAAGAGTTTCCTTCTTTCTGGATTTAACCATGATGTCGTCTACATAAGCATGGACATTTCGGCCAATCTGACTGTGGAGGCAATTCTGCATACAATGTTGGTAAGTCGCCTGGGCACTCTTGAGTCCGAAGGGCATGGAGACATAGCAGAACGCGCCAAAAGGTGTAATGAACGCTGTCTTCTCCTGATCCTTTACTGCCATCTTGATCTGATGATACCCTGAATAAGCGTCCAGGAAGCATAAACTTTCACATCCGGCTGTTGCATCAATAATTTGATCGATACGAGGGAGTGCAAAAGGGTCAGCCGGGCAAGCCTTGTTAAGGTCCATGTATTCTATGCACATGCGCCACGTGCCGTTCTTTTTTAGCACTAGCACCGGGTTAGCCAACCACTCCGGGTGAAAAACTTCCACTATAAAGCCTGCGGCCAACAGCTGAGCAACTTCCTCCCCAATAGCTTTACGTCTCTCTTCATTGAACCGCCGTAGAAACTGTTTGATCGGCTTAAATTTTGGATCCACATTAAGATTGTGCTCAGCGAACTCTCTCGACACACTCCGCATGTTAGAAGGCTTCCATGCAAAGATGTCCCGATTCTCACGGATGAATTCGATGAGCGCGCTTTCCTATTTGGGATCCATGTGAGCCCCAATGATGAACTGCTTAGATGAATCATCCGGATTGAAGGCTACTGCCTTGGTATCATCCGCTGAAAACTTGAGTGGCAGCTCAACTTCTGTCGTAGGCTTCTTGAGCAGGGTCATGTCCTCCGGATCAACATTCTCTTTGTAAAATTTCAGTTCCTCCTGAGCACAACTAGACTCTGCATAAGCCGCATCTCCTTCTTCATATTCAAGAGCCATTTTCCTGTTACCATGAACGGTAATTGTGCCATTTAAGCCGGGCATTTTAAGTTGCAGATAAACATAACAAGGCCTAGCCATAAATTTAGCATAAGCCGGCCTCCCAAATAGCGCATTATAGGGACTTTTGATTTTGACCACCTCGAACCATAAAGACTCCACCCTGTAATTATGCTCATCACCAAAAGCTACTTCCAATGATATCCGGCCCACCGGGTATGCTGATTTACTCGGGACAACACCATGAAAAACAGTGGAGGAGGGTTTGAGATCCTTGTCAAGCAACTTCATCCGCCAGAAAGTGTCATAGTAAAGGATGTTGATGCTACTACCTCCGTCCATGAGCACTTTATTCACCATATTGCCATTCACCTGGGGAGCCACAACTAGAGCCAGCCGGCCCGGATCATCCACCCGCGGCGGGTGATCCTCCCTGCTCCGCATTATATCATATTCAGACCACGACAAATATCGCGGGAGAGCCAGAGCAACCGTATTAACCGCTCGCCTCCGCAACTTCTCATCTCGTTTACTATGACCGGTCGTGAATACATGATACTACCTAGAACTGAGCTGCTTCGGGTTACTCTAAAACCTGGACTGATTGCGCTGCTGCTGACTGTTGTTATTGCTGTTGTTGCCAGGATGCTGTTGGTGCCCCCCTTGGTTATTCTGACCTGAATGCCTGTTTCCTGAACCGCCGGCGCCGAATCCAGCCCCTGACCCGCCATGCCCTGAGCCGCCGGGCGGGCCACCGCCCTGGTTATTGTGTGGTTGGGAATGCTGGTTTTTGAACCTCTGCATGATAAAGCAATCACCCCATGCATGTAACGCCGGCTTGTCGGGCATGCTGTGCTCCGGACAAGGCTTCCGAAGCGCCTCCTCTAAATTAAAGGGGCCCCTATTCCTTGGCCTGAATCTTCCACCCCCCTTGGGATGATTCTGTCCTGTGTTGGTATTCGCCACCAGCTCGGATCCGCCATCAGCGTTCTTCCGCTTATTCTGATTCCCATTGTTCGCAAAACCCTTTCCTTGATTGTGTTTCTTCGCTTGATTGGCCTTCTCATCATCCAAACCCGGATCCTTTGTGTTATCTGAGTCGGCATACTTCGTCAAGGCCGTCATGAGCTCGCCCATATCCTGACATGTGCACTTGAGCCGGCCGAGCTTCTACTTCAATGGGACGAAATGACAATTCTTCTCTAAGATAAGCACCGCTTGAGCCGCTGTGATCTGCTCTGAAGAGTGAATAATGGCTGACACCCGCCGGACCCAATGATGGGCCGACTCATTCTCCTATTGAACACAGTGGTCCAGATCGACAATAGTCATAGGCTGCTTACAGGTCCCCTGGAAATTCTTAATAAACTTCGCTCTCAGCTTTGCCCATGAGCTTATCGTGTTGGGTGGCAGACCTTTCAGCCATGTATGGTTCGGCTCGTCAAGCATCATGATGAAGTATTTCGCGCATACCGCCTCACTGACATCCAGCATCTCCATGGCCAGTTCATAACTTTCAACCCTTGTCTCCGGGGGTAGATCAGCTGTGTAGTTCGGAACCTTTCGAGGCCCCTTAAAGTCTTTGGGCAGCCATTCACTCCTCAGAGCCGGAGTTAAACATGGCACCCCTACAGCTCTGGTACTAGCTATTCCCATTGACACGGAAAGCGCCGGCTCTGGACGGGTTATAGCTCCCTGCGCCTCTCGCCTGTCTCCCACATGGCCCATGATGGCTTGCGCATCCTGAGCCGCCCTATTATTCTGCGGTGGTCCGCGGCGCGGGTGACTGCTGGAACACGCCGGTGACTCATAACGCCGGCTGAAACTTTGACTGGGGAGAGGGGTAGAGTGAACCCGGATCCGGCTATGAGTATACTTCTCCTGTTGGGCCATGGCCGTCTGTAAATATCCAATGGCGTTCCGCACTTCCTCCGCAAAGGGCGCCTCATCTAGGATGGGGTTCGTCTCAACCCGGGCGACCGCTGCTACCATGTTCTCGGCCGGGTTAGAATAATGACCCGCCGGTGTTGGAAAAGCCCTGGGAGAGATTTGGTTATGCTGGGGTGGATGAGTCGCCGGGTGCTCCATCGGGCGGCTTTCTGGCACACCCATAGCCCGCCCCACACCAGGGGTGTTAAAAAGGTTCCTTGCTTCGTAACGTTCTGGTAGACGGGATTGATGCCTCCTCCGGTGCACCGCGACCGCTGACCTTTGCTCTAGCTCCAGTCGGAAAGCGTCTGCCTTGATACGCTCCGCCTCTTCCTCCATCTGGGCTTTCAGCTCGTCCATCCTTTGCCTTTCCTCTGCCATCCGGCCCTTGATCCGTGCCATCTCTAGATTCCTGGCTGCTTGATTATCCGGGGTTACCTCTGTGGCCATGAGAGCTGTAAGTTCATCCATCAATTCCACTAGAACCTGAGCCGGCGGCGGTAGGCTATCGCCTGCTGCGGCGGCTCCCGCAGTCGTGTCACTGGCAGCTGAGGCTGATCCTGCCATCAATACTGCCGCGTGAACCGGGGGGCTCATAGCATCCGTCTCAACGCCTTCTACCTCAGAATAGTCGTCGTAGTAGCCCCCAAGGCCACCATTGCTGAGCCGATACACTGATTCTGTCTCCCCACTGGAAGACTCATCTTCCGAGCAAACGAGAGTTCCCTGTGACCCGGACGCTTCCAGATCAAAGCCTTGAGTGAAGCCCACGAGAACGTGCTTCTGACCCAAGCAGGAGCTGCGGAATAAGCGGAGGCTGGCAAAGGACGAGGTGACGATGCGCGTCAGGAATTGTTCCAACGTCGATGTGATCGCCGTCGGCACGCTACCTCTACATCTACCTTCGGGATTAGTTTTAAACCTCAATAATTGTTATTTATTACCAGCTTTGAGCATGAACATTGTATCTGGATCTCGTTTGATGCAAGATGGCTACTCATTTAAACCTGAGAATAATGGTTGTTCTATTTATATGAGAGAAATGTTTTATGGTCATGCCCCGCTGGTCAATGGTTTTATTTTTAATGAATCTCGAACGTTATGTTACACATGTTCATAGTGTGAGTGCCAAAAAGTGTAAGGTTGATGACGGTAGTCCCACTTACATGTGGCACTGCCACCTTGGTCATATTGGTGTCAAAGGCATGAAGAAACTCCATGCTGATGGACTTTTGGAGTCTCTCAATTTTGAATCATTTGACACGTGCGAACCATGCCTCATGGACAAGATGACGAAGACTCCATTCTCCGGAACAATGGAGCGAGCAACTGACTTGTTGGAGATAATACATACTGATGTATGCGGTCTAATGAGTGTTGAGGCTCGCGGTGGCTACCGTTATGTTCTCACCGTCACTGATGACTTAAGCAGATATGGGTATATCTACTTAATGAAACACAAGTCTGAAACCTTTGAAAAGTTCAAGGAATTTTAGAGTGAGGTAGATAATCAACGTGACCGGAAAATAAAGTGCCTACGATCTGATCGTGGCAGAGAATACTTGAGTCACGAGTTTGGCACGCACCTAAGGAAATGTGGAATTGTTTCACAACTCATGCCGCCTGGCACACCTCAACGAAATGGTGTTTCTGAACATCGTAGTCGCACTCTATTAGATATGGTGCGATCTATGATGTCTCTTACTGACTTACCGCTATCATGTTGGGGATATGCATTAGAAACTGCCGCATTCACTTTAAATAGGACACCGTCTAAATCCGTTGAGACGACACTGTATGAATTATGTGAAGAAACCTAAGCTATCGTTTCTGAAAGTTTCGGGATGCGATGCTTATGTGAAGAAACTTCAACCTGAGAAGCTCGAACCCAAAGCAGAAAAGTGTGTCTTCATAGGATACCCCAAAGAAACTACTGGGTATACCTTCTTCCTCAGATTCGAAGGCAAAGTCTTTGTTGCCAAGAATGGATCTTTTCTAGAGAAAGAGTTTCGCTTGAAAGGAGTAAGTGGGAGTAAAATAGAACTTGATGAGGTAATTGTACCTCCACTCGAACCGGAGAGTAGCGCAGCACTGGAAGTTGTTTCTATGGAGCCTGCACCGGATGGAGAGGAAGTTAATGATGATGATCATGAAACCTCAGATCAAGTTCCTATTCGAAGGTCCACTAGGACATGTTCCGCACCAGAGTGGTATGACAACCCTGTCCTGGAAATTATGTTGTTGGACAACGGTGAACCTTCGAACTATGAAGAAGCGATGTCGGGCCTAGATTCCAGCAAATAGCTTGAAGCCATGAAATCCGAGATAGTATCCATGTATGAGAACAAAGTGTGGACTTTGCTGAACTTGCCTGATGATAAGCGAGCCATAGAAAATCAATGGATCTTTAAGAAGAAGACTGGCATGGTTGGTAATGTGATCGTCTATAAAGCTCGGCTTGTCACTAAGGGTTATCGACAAGTTCAAGGAGTTGACTACGATGGGACTTTCTCACCCGTAGCGATGCTGAAGTCTATCTGAATCATGTTAGAAATTGCCGCATTTTATGATTATGAGATCTGGCAAATGGACTTCAAAACGACATTCCTCAATGGCTTCCTTAAGGAAGAATTGTATATGATGCAGCTGGAAGGTTTTGTCGATCCTAAGTATGCTAACAAGGTATGCAAGATCCATCGTTCCATCTATGGGCTGGTGCAAGCATGTTGGAGTTGGAACATTCGCTTTAATGAGGTGATTAAAGCGTTTGGGTTTATACAGGTTTATGGAGAACCCTGTATTTACAAGAAAGTGAGTGGGAGCTCTGTAGCATTTCTCATATTATATGTGGATGACATATTGTTTATGGGAAATGGTATAGAACTTTTGAAAAGCATAAAGGCCTACTTGAATAAGTGTTTTTCAATGAAGGACCTTGGAGAAGCTGCTTACATATTAGGCATCAAGATCTATAGAGATAGATCGAGACGCCTCATAGGTATTTCACAAAGCACATACCTTGACAAGATATTGAACAAGTTCAATATGGATCAGTCCAATAAGGGGTTCTTGCCTGTGTTACAGGGTGTGAGATTGAGTACGACTCAATTTCCAACCACGGCAAAGGATAGAGAAGAGATGAGTGTCATCCCCTATGCTTCAGCCATAGGCTCTATTATGTATGCCATGCTGTGTACCAGACCTGATGTGAACCTTGCCATAAGTTTGGTAGGGAGGTACCAAAGTGATCCCGGAGCGGAACACTGGTCAGCGGTCAAGAATATCCTGAAGTACCTAAAAAGGACCAAGGACATCTTTCTCATATATGGAGGTGCCGAAGAGCTTGTCGTAAAGGGTTACATCGATGCTAGCTTCGACACAGATCTGGATGACTCCAAGTCACAAACCGGATACATGTATATTTTGAACGGAGGGGCAGTCAGCTGGTGCAGCAGAAAGCAAAGCGTCATGGCGGCATCTACATGTGAAGTGGAGTACTAGATGCTTCGGAAGCAACAAAGGAAGGAGTGTGGATGAAGGAGTTCATCACTGACCTAGGAGTAATTCCCAATGCATCGGGCCCGATGACTCTATTCTGTGACAACACTAGAGCTATTGCCCTTGCCAAGGAGCCTAGGTTTCACAAGAAGACAAGACACATCAAACGCCGCTTCAACTCCATTCGTGATTACATTCAGGAAGGAGATATAGATATTTGTGAAGTACATACGGATCTGAATGTCGCAGATCCGTTGACTAAACCTCTCTCAGGAGCAAAACATGATCAACACCACAACTCTATGGGTGTTCGATACATCACAATGTAACTAGATTATTAACTCTAGTGCAAGTGGGAGACTATTGAAAATATGCCCTAGAGGCAATAATAAAATGGTTATTATTGTATTTCCTTGTTCATGATAATTGTCTATTGTTCATGCTATAATTGTATTAATCGGAAACCATAATGCATGTGTGAATACATAGACCACAACATGTCCCTAGTGAGCCTCTAGTTGGCTAGCTCATTGATCAATAGATGGTCACGGTTTCATGCCCATGGACATTGGAGGTCATTGATAATGTGATCGCATCATTAGGAGAATGATGTGATGGACAAGACCCAATCCTAAGCATAGCAAAAGATCGTGTAGTTTGTCTGCTAAAGCTTTTCTAATTTCAAGTATCGTTTCCTTAGACCATGAGATGGTGCAGCTCCCGGATACTGTAGGAATACTTTGGGTGTGCCAAACATCACAACGTAACTGGGTGGCTATAAAGGTACACTACGGGTATCTCCGAAAGCGTCTGTTGGGTTGGCACGAATCGAGACTGGGATTTGTCACTCCGTGTGACGGAGAGGTATCTCTGGGCCCACTCGGTAAGACATCATCATAATGAGCTCAATGTGAATAAGGAGTTAGCCACGGGATGATGTGTTACGGAACGAGTAAATAGACTTGCTGGTAACGAGATTGAACAAGGTATAGGGATACCGACGATCGAATCTCGGGAAAGTATCATACCGGTAGACAAAGGGAATCGTATACGTGATTCATTGAATCCCCGACATCGTGGTTCATCCGATGAGATCATCGTGGAGCATGTGGGATCCAACATGGGTATCCATATCCCGCTGTTGGTTATTGACCGGAGAGGTGTCTCGGTCATGTCTACATGCCTCCCGAACCCATAGGGTCTACAAACTTAAGGTTCGATGACGCTAGGGTTATAGGGAAATAGTGTACATGGTTACCGAAGGTTGTTCGGAGTCCCAGATGAGATCCAGGACGTCACGAGGAGTTCCGGAATGGTCCGAAGGTAAAGATTCATATATAGGAAGTGAGGTTTTGGTCACCGGAAGTGTTTCGGGCATCACCGGTAGTGTACCCGGACCACTAAAAGGGTTTCGAGGGTCCACCAAGTGGGGCCATCGGCACCAGAGGGCTGCATGGGCCACAAGTGGGAGGGAACCAGCCCCTAGGTGGGCTGGTGCACCCCCCACAAGGGCCCTAGGCGCACCGCAAGAGGAGAGGGGGGGGGGCAAACCCTAGCCCAGATGGGCCTAATGCCCACCTAGGGTGCCGCCCCTCCCCTCTCCCTCTCTAGCCGCCGACCAGATGGCCATCTAGGGCTGCCGCATCACCCTTGGGTGGGAACCCTAGGGGCTGCGCACCCTCCTCCCCTCCTCCTATATATAGTGGGGGTTTTGGGGGCTGCCAACACACGCGTTCCTCTCTCTCTCTTGGCGCAGCCCTACCCCTCCTTCTCGTCCTCCGTAGTGCTTGGCAAAGCCCTACCGGAGTACCACACAGCTCTACCATCACCATGCCGTCGTGCTATCGGAGCTCTCCTTCCTCCTTGCTGGATCAAGGCGTAGGAGACGTCACCGGGCTGCACGTGTGTTGAACGCGAAGGCGCCGTTGTTCAACGCTTAGATCGGATTCCACCGCGATCTGAATCGCTACGAGTATGACTCCACCAACCGCGTTTTAGTAATGCTTCCGCTTTGCGATCTTCAAAGGTATGAAGATGCACTCCCCCTTTGCTCGTTGCTGGTTTCTCCATAGATAGATCTTGGTGACACGTAGGGATTTTTTGATTTACTACTATGCCTACCAACACCTCCTTCGGGGCGTCCGATGATGCCACCCTCTTCCTTGCGAGGGGGGAATTGTCTTCCCCCTCGGCTTCGTCCTCCTCTTACCAGTTGATGTTCTTCTACGGTCTTGACTTCCACGACCTCCTGCCGAATTCCTTTATGCATATATAGGCTTTCATCCCCATCTGTGAGGCGTTTCTTCGGGTCGAGCCACACTTTAGGCTCTAGCTCAAAGTATTCAACGTCAAGCCGAAGTGCATCGGTGGGAAGCACATAGACTGCGGCGGGGCTGTCATCAGCAAGCTCACCCGCGTCATGTGTCCATTAGGCACCTTCATCGTCACAATCAAGGCGTGGCAAAAGGAGTGGTTCTATATCATAGAACCACGAGAAGAAGGTCAGATCCCTCCTGCCGAATTCAGGTCCGGTCCCCCACCAGACTAGCTTCATGGCTTTAAAAGGGCTTTAACTGGGGATCGAGCAAGGAGGTGAATGACCTGCAGAAGCGCATCAATGACCTGGTTGAGGAGGACATCAAGCTGACCAACATGGTCTAGGTGATGCTCCGGAGGCGCATCCTCCCCTCCCAGCACCGTGAGACTCCCTTGTGGGCTTGACAAATTGACGATGCGCCCACAATCCGTGACCTCTCCCACACTACGCAGGAGAAGCTATGGAAGGCGCTCTTCAAATCACATGAGAGTTGGCCATCCGAGGAGGAAGACAAAGGTCTACACACCTCCAAACCCACCACCGAGGTTTGGGACTCTTCTGCTTGATCGGCTTTTTCATTTCCCAAGGAGGATCCAGAATGTTTTCTTCCGATCATTCTTTTGCAGAAATGGCTAAAGAAAGCCGTTAACATTAGCAGTTCGGCACCTCAGCCCGAGGACGCTAGGTCCGGGCTGTTGGTGGAAATGCTGATGGAGAAGCCTTACGAGCCCCCCACGAAGAAGGAGAAGAAGAAGAAACCAGGCCAAAGCAGCCTTCGTATGTGGGACCAGTCAGAGACTGTGTCCGGGGAAACTCATGCCTCCTTGAATCAAGAGGAGCATGAGGAGGAAGAGGAGGAGGAGGAGCAGGAGGAAGAGGAGGAGGAATAAGCCGGGGCTAGAATGCAATTGCCCCCTCGCAAGAAAGAGGGCGGCGTCATCAGACACCCCAGAGGAGGTTCCCCCTCCTGCCCTGAAGAGGACACGTCATGCACATGTGATCCTATCCGACGACAGCTCAGACTCAGATACTGAGTCCGATAACCTCGAGGTGGTTCCACGAAGGAACCTCAGGATCAAGCCCCCGGCTCGAAGGTTAGGATCCGAAGACCCCTTGTTTGTTCTTTTAACAAGTTTAGAGTTTACTAAAACACAGGTGCTTATGGATTTTGCAGCACCCTGTGCGTCCTCCCCACTGATCAAATATCAGATGGGTAGACCTTGCCAGCCGAACTAGCGGAGAGCGGGAATGCCTCACATCTCGCCACTTCGAGCGCTGCGAAGGACACCGTCGAGGTGTCATCCCAACATGTGCCTATGGAGCCGGGCACCGGAGGCGGGGGAGATGACACAATGGTCGAGGCTAACTCCTCGGTTACCAAAGACTAGGGGGAAGTACCCTGTCCAGACACTGAGGAGGCCGGACAAGCGGCTGCTTAGTCCCCTCCAAGGGCATCTCCAGAGTGTAGCATGCCTCCGAAGGTTCTGGTTCAAACCTCGGTTGGTGATCAGGTTATCCGATCACCTCCGGCTCCATCGACCAATGGGTGGCCGGTCATGGAGGAGGCTCTATCGAGCACCTCCGTCTTCGAGGAGCACCGCACCCTCATGGGTGCGGTATTAAAGAGCATCCAATCTGTTGAAAACAAATTGAAGGAGGCCTTCAAAGGTCTCCTAATGTGTTTTCAAGTAAGTCACCTAGTACTCTTATTTGCAAAGTTTTTATTTATTTCTATTATATACATGACAACCCCTGAGCCCTAGGAGAGTTTCGAAAAACCTATCTAGGGGTCAATCATGTATCCGATACCGGACTAGATATAATTTATGTGTCCGGCATGTTAGGGTATCTCCTAATGGGGTCCAGCATATGATTGAATTGATCATAATGCGGAATTTGAAAACCCATGTAACATGTCCACTGTATATGTACTGTAGGCATCATCATCGGCGACAACGATAAATGGCGCAGAGCTGGATGAGCTGAATCGGAAGCTTAAACGCTCCGAGGATGAAGTTTAAGCCCTCAATCTAAGATTCGACGGGCACAAGGTAGGTCAAAACAAATTCCGAATACATTTGCCCAAACTCCTTTGTCCGAACACTTTTACCTGAACACTATCCATGCAGTTTTTCTTAATATCTTAATGTGTAAACAGCTTCGGCGAAGCAGGTGGAGAGGCTCAAGGACGAGCTCGAACAAGCAAAAGACCATGCGGCTATTGAGAGAGCGGTGGCCAAAGAAATAGACACCGCCCTTTCCGCCCTACGAGCCACCAGCCAGAAGCACGAGGCTCGTGTGGCGGAGGTTCAGCAAGAGCTCAAGCATGCAAGCCGGAAGTGTGAGGTCCTTGAGCAGAAGGGCAAGGAGAGCGCATCCGAACTGTCCACCCCGAAGAACAATCTTTAGAAGGAGCGGGTGGACAGGCGGTCTTATGAGGAGTAGGTCTGCCAAGTGAAAGACATAATGGATGCTAAGCACGGCAGACTAGGCAATTAGACTATAATGCTTTATTTCTTCACTTAGCTATAGGGGCGCGAAAAGGACTGTAGGGAGCTTACGATTGGCTACCGAAGTGTTGTGATGTTCGGACGAACAACGGCTAAAGACGGTATCACAAGGTTTGCACAAAGGACAAACTCCTCGTATAGCACGGGATAACCGCTTACGAGGTTCGAAGTATAATACTTCTAGCTCGGGTTCATAGACCGGATCTCCCATACTATGACAGTCAGTTTTCGGATTTCTCCCTTGAGGTGCTTGACCAGATTATCCAGAAGCACAATCGTAGGGGTGCTCCCTTTGCCCTTTTGGCCAAACGAGCAGAACGTAAAGGGGCAAGCGCAGGAGCCGGGCAACCCAACTATTGATCCAAGACACAGTTCGGAACCTGTCGTGGTTTTGTCATGGCAGATGTCTAAGGACTTAGATTCGAGGCCATCGCTAAGGTGATGGACTCAAAGGGGTTGATCGGGACGAAGGACACAGGTTTACCTAGGTTCGGCCCCTCAAGTAGAGATAAAAGCCTACGTCCTGCTTGTGCTTGTATTGCTTGGAATCTCGATTACAAGGGAGCGGAATCGCTTAACCTAGCTCCCGATTAGTTAGTTTCTGTCTAAGTCGCCTTGGGTCTTGCCTTTATATAGGAGGTCAAGACCACAGGTCATACAAGTCGTAACCGACTCTCACAATGTGTCCGAGTCTATCTCTACATTGTCTTGCCTGACTGAGCAAGCTGTCTCCGGGCGGCTTATCCGCCCGTGTCTTAATACCTTTCCCATCTAGGCCTCATCTTAATCCATCTTGGCAAGCCGCCAAACTTCTTGGGCTTGAGTCTTCAAGGCCCATCCTTGGGCTGGTCTATGAGCCGCCAGGTGTGACCCGGAGCCTCTGGGGCGGGTCTCACCATGGGGTTATATCCCCAACATTAGGCCCCAGGTTGATTTGAGCTTGCTCATTTCAACCTCCTTCTTAATTGGCGGCGAGTCTCACGTATGTCACCTGAAAGTAAGACAAAATGAGCCGCCATGACGTCACATCAGATATGTTAAAAGGATCCTTTGACGACCGCAACAGATCTTTCCCTTATTAAATCGATGGCCCAAGAATCGAGGCGTCCGCCTCGGTTAATCAGTATCTGTCGCCTAGATTCTTGAGCCCGTTTCCACCTTTTGCCTATTAAATAGGACCGTGAGGAGCGGATTTCATTTCCTTCACCGCTCTGCACTTCTTCTTCTTCCTCCCGATGCCGCCGCTCCAGCATATCTTGCTCCGGTGAAGCTTCCACACCGACGTTGCGCCAGGCCAGTGCATCAACTTGATCGTACCAGAGATTCACCCGCGTCCGCCGTATCCCTTCTGGTGAGTTCTTCTCCTCCCATAGATCCGAAGTTCTCGGTAGTTTTTCATGGAGTCCTCCGCCCGCGTAGAACACAAGCTTCTCTGTAATGGTAGATAATGCCTACATCGTTGAATACGATAATGCCTTCTTTTCCATTGCGGGGCACCGTAGGAGAGTGACAATAGCACCATGCAGATATGTAGTTGCTCTATTTGCTGTCTTCACGGACATCATTGGTTTGACTGTTCATCACTAAGTCTAGGATAAACCTGATTTTCCTCTGTTTTGTAGATCTATCACTGCATAGGTAGTTTGTAAAACTTGTTTTCCACACTTAGTGAAATTTTACTTCGTCTTCTCGTAAACTTGACCCACCAGCGAAATTCCGGCTTTCGGCAAACAGCTCTTGGTGGATTAACTTTATAGAACCTTGAACTTTTTACCCACCCTTAGTCGCCTGGCATCTCCTGACTTGCCGCACATTGTTACTTTGCGCAGTTTTGAATTGCCGCCATGTCTCGTGCATCCAATTCATGCAATTGGGTCGGCTCTGCTATCACAGAGGAGTTGCTGATGAATTTTGTAAACCCGGGTACCTTACCCACCAAAGATGTCATCCGTTGGCGGGTTCCGGGTAATGAGGTAAAGCCCGTTCCTCAGGAGGGTGAGGTAGTTGTATTTTTATATCATCTCGAGCGCGGGTTTGTCCCCCCGACTCAAAATTCTTCTGGGATGTTCTTCACTTCTTCAAACTGCACCCTCAAGACCTCGCTCGCAATTCCGTCTCCAACATATGCAACTTCCAAGTACGCAGTGAAGTTTACTTGCAAGAAGAGCCATTCGTTGGTATATTTCGTGAGTTTTTATATGCGAACCGCTAGACGGAGGTGAAGGCCGGTCCAAGCTTAGAGCTTGGCGGGATTTCCATTCAGAGGCGACGGGACATAATTTTTCCGGCTGTTCAGATGCTGAATCATCCTAAAGATTGGAATAAGACTTAGTTTTACTACAAAGACACCTCCCCAGAAGGAGAGCATCCCTTGTCGGGTTATCATCCGTCCCGGCTCAAGACAACCACTGAGCTTCCTGGCCGGCTGTCAACCACTGAACGGGCGAAGCATGCTCCAGCTCATGCAAAAATTAAACTCCTTATGGCCAATGGACTGACGGACCTGGATTTAATCCGCTGCTGGATTTCCTAGAGGGTCATGCCCCTGAGCCGGCGCAGCCGCCTCATGTGCGAATATACAGGCCAGTCTGATGACCCCCTCTGCTTTAACCAAACAACATTATCAGAGGATGACATTGTGGCTGCCATCAGTAGCCTTGTCCATGAATCTTTAGGAGCTTGCAGTGCCATTGGGCTAGCACCTTTCTGTGCCGCAAACCTGGCCCTAGACGTAAGGGCGACTCTTGATGTCCTTATCTCTGTATTAGCTTATACTTTGTAATCTCTCAACCTTTGGCCGGCTTATATTTTTAGGAAAATTCTGGCTTCTAGAAAAACAAGTACGCTCCTCCTCCGAAGAAGTCAAAGAAGAAAACTGATGACCGGAAGAAGAAAACTGCACCCCAAGAACAGCCCGAAGAACAGCCGGAAACTAACAACTCAGAGGTAGATCTTGATTCTTTTGATCGTCTCTTCATGCACCTTATTCAAAATAATTATCCACAAGACGAAACGGAGATGAGCCATGCCAACGTTCCTGAGGTAACTTACGTTTCATCCGACTCAGAACATCTTGTACTACAAAAGATATGGCGGATCATCCGAAAAGTCCCACTTTCTCATCCTCTTGCTTACTTAGACCCCCACTTTCTTTTGAAAAAGCAAGAGCAAGTCTCCCGATGCTAGACTCGGATTACCGGCTCTAACGATTTCATGGCCGGATTATCTATGACTCAACGGAAGAGGCCGGCTGAGGTATCTGTTCAACCTAACTTTGGTTATCAACCTTGTCTTTGTAATTCAACACTGTCTTATGTTGTCTTAAATGCTTTCAGGAATCACCCCCTTCGTCCGGTGACTCTATCGGAATTGCTCTGCTGCCTCTAAAGATTAACCCAGAGTCCGTGTCTTGATGCTTATGTTCAAACTTGTGTTATATATAAATCTCGAACCATGACCTCCTGCGGTTTCTAGGCCCCAAGAAAAACGAAGGAAGACCAGCGGGTCTACCCTTGGCCACAAAGCTCGAGAGCCGGATCCTACCAAGCCGGATTTTCCCGTGCCGCATGTTGACCCCTTGGCGGCTTCCAAGGAGGCACTTGAAGAGGCTCGTCATTCTACCGAACAGGCGGCCGACGACATGATTCCTGAGTCCTCCGAGGGCCCATTCCAAGCCACCGAGCCCTTCAAAGGCTGCCGATGAATCAACTACTACGGACATCTTTGTTACTGGCACCGGCTTCCAAACTCCTCCGGCTCGTGTTTTGACAAAACATACTGAGAAGACCGAGGCTTCAGAGAAGATGGACTTTGAATTCTCCGCGCTGGAGAAGTTAACAACTGACGAGCTGCACGCCGGCTATTTAAATCACCTCTCCATCAGCTAGGACATGGAATTCAAGTTCCTTAACTTAATGAAGAAGAAATATGAGGTACTCATACTCTGTTACCTTCTACCCTTTACTTAGCCCCCAAGGGCCGGCTTAGTGTTGAGCTAATGATAAGCCGGGTCTTCAAGTCTTGTGTAGAAGTAGAAATAGCTAGCCTATAGGCCTATATCAAAGAGTCATCCTTAGCGCCCAAGGGCCGGCTCAATTTTGATGAAATTGAGTCAGACCTTCAAATGTAGATAACCTTAAGAGCCAAATGTAGCCCCCAAGGGCCGGCCCAATTTTGACGAAGTTGAGTCAGATCTTGAATATAGATAGTTTGAAAAGCCTTATGTAGCCCCCAAGGGCCGGCTCAATCTTTGGTAAAGTTTAGTCGGAACTTCAATGTAGATAGCTTGAAGAGCCTTGTGTAGCCCCCAAGTTCTAGATTAACTTTGACGAAGATGAACCGGAACTGCATTGTAGTCTTGGAGAGCAAATAGACATTAGCCCCCAAGTGCAAACACATTGCTTGCAATCTGCTTGAGACTTGCATGACATTGTCTTAATCTTCATCAACTTATAATATATCATTATGGCGACTTAATCCTCATTTTGCTTTCAACATGTCACAGGAAGCTTTAACTGAGGTCGGCTGTGAAATAACCGGTTTAAAAAGCCATCTAGCCACTCAACAAGCCACCCGAAGCGAAGCCAATGAGAAGTGCCGGCTCCTTGCCGAAGAACCGACAAAGATTAAAGATGAATTTGATGCCTTCAAAAAATCGGCTGAGACGGAACAAGCCGCCCTGGCTCAACGAGCAGACGATGCTGACCAACGGCTCGTGATCATATCAGATGAGTTGCAATCCTTGAAGTGCCATATCGGGAAGATGTTAGCCGCCATATTTGGTAAGCATTTAAAAACTTAGCAAAAGTCTTTGTCTGGATACTTATACTGATGACTTATGACCAAACATCCGGCTTATGCAGGTCCAAGGAGCCGTCAACTTGCTTCTGATAGTTTGCTGCCTCTAAAGGCTATCTATACCATGACAGAGCAGCTATACTGCAGAGTTATGACAGTTTGCTGCCTCTGAAGGCTATCAAGGCGGTACTTTATAAGGATAACATCCCTCCGACTATGAAGGGGGTCATAGAACTACTGTCCACCCTGCCGAAATAGATCCAGGAGCTGAAGAAATCAGCCGCCCGACAGGGAGCCCTCGCAGCCATAAGCCGGGCATTGGCTTTTGCTCCGGAGTTGACTCCTGAAGACATGATGGACTGGTTTCCCTCCAAGAAGGATGATGGCTCTGAGTTAACGGAGGCTGACTACGCACGGTGTGTGAAGGCTTCCAAATTCCTCACTTCCGTGTTAGCAAAGGAAGTGAACTTGTCAAAATACCAGGCGGCTTACGGTGCCGATCAAAAGATAATTCGCGGCCCCCTCTTTGAAGCCAAGGACCCGATGCCTGCCCGCAGTAAGCACCTCTTTGCTTCTGATCTTGAGCCGTCCACCTTCTTTGAAGAAGGAAACTTTGCAGCTTTAACCCAGTACAACTGGGACATGGACAATCTTCAGATCATGGAGGTCGAAGACCCGGAGCATGGTGACCCTCCAGGCAACTGATGGATTTGGTGACGCCGTGGATAAGCCAACTTTATGACCCGCCATGAGCGGTGTAAAAACTTTGAATCACTTTTTAGCTCTGCAAAGAGCATCTGTAATAGGCTTGTAGTAAACTATGCCTTTGCCCGAACTGTGCCATCGTGCACATATTAAATTTTCTGACTTAATATACGACATCTTCCTTGCACTTTCATATTGGATGTTTTGCAGGCTCTTGGCGGTTTAATCAACCTGCAAGAATAGATGTATCTTCACATTGTTAGGAGGGCGGCTTATAATAGCGTCAACAAAAGATGCTGTATCTTTCGTAACTTGTTTTTACGACGGCTCATGTGCCGGTTCTACCGGGTTGACTCACCACTTAAAACTCCTTAGCAGTACAGGGTCTCTGTGGAGATTGGCCATCAATTTCTTTGAACCGGCTCAGGGTCTCTAAGCAAGATTAACTGAAAGGAAGTGTGACGTCCCAGGAGAGACACGATAGGGCATGAGCACCCTTATATCCCACAAACTGCCTCTCACATGACATAATCTGCCATTTTAACCTTAAACAGTACAGGGTCCTTAAGGATTAACTGTCTAAGAGTACGAATATGCCACATAGCGGAGAGTCGGCAGTAGATGGGAGAGTTTATCCTTGCTTCCCGTAAGCCGACCCTCTCGTGACAAGAGGCGCCGTTTCAACCTTAACCAATACATGGTCTCTATGGAGATTGGACGTCAATTTCTTTGAGCCGGCTCAGGGTCTCTAGGCGAGATTAACTGGTAAGAGTTCGGCGGGTCACCTAGCGGAGTAGCATCAGCTTACAGGCAGGTTTAACCTTGTTTGGCTTAAGAGCCGATCAAGAGGGTGTGTAAGCTACACCCGGTGGGTGGCAAGCCCCCAAGTGACCTTTGTTGATGGAATCAACTGTTTGGCTTAAGAGCCAACCGATAGGGTTTGATAAGCTACACCCGGTGGGTGGGAAGCCCCCTGGACGATCATGTTGATGGAGTCAACTATTTGGCTTGAGAGCCGACCGATAGGGTTTGATAAGCTACACCCGATGGGTGGGAAGCCCCCCTGGATGATCATGTTGATGGAGTCAATTATTTGGCTTGAGATCCGACCGATAGGGTTTGATAAGCTACACCCGGTGGGTGGGAAGCCCCCTAGACGATCATGTTGACGGAGTCAACTATTTGGCTTGAGAGCCGACCGATAGGGTTTGATAAGCTACACCCGGTGGGTGGGATGCCCTCTGGACGGTCATGTTTTTTGGACAGATTGAGATATGCGAAATGGCAAAGGCCCCGGCTTGTAGGGATGCCAAATTTTATTCATATATAAATATGATATGTACAATGATAGTGTACAATGTAGAGGCTCAACAACTTAGGTATAGTAAGGCCATAGATGCGTTATGTTCCACGGCCGGCGGGTCTCCTGCCCCGAGGTATCTTAATCATCTCGGACGTCAATGGGACATGAGATTTCTACTGACCACGAAAGGTCCTTTCCACCGAGGAGACAACTTATGCATATCTGTATGGTCTTGGATCAACCGCAACACTAAGTCGCCTTCTTGAAACGTTCGGGTCTTGACTCTGCGGCTATGATAGTGGCGTAGGTCTTGCTGATAAATCGCCGAACGAGCCGCCGCCAGATCATGTTCCTCCTCTAGGGCATCCAATGCGTCTTGATGCACCGTATCATTGTCCATCTCAATGTAAGCCACCACTCGTGGCGAATCATGACGGATGTCACTTGGTAACACGGCCTCTGCACCGTAAACCATGAAGAAAGGTGTATAACCCGTTGATCTATTGGGGGTAGTTCTGATGCTCCATAAGACGGACGACAACTCCTCCACCCAACAACCCGGCGTTTGCTGTAAAGGAACCATAAGCTGGGGCCTTATACCTCTCAATATTTCTTGATTAGCGCACTCCGCCTGACCGTTTGACTGTGGATGAGCAACCGCAGAAACATCAAGCCGGATGTGTTCACTATCACATAATGCTCGCATAGCCCCCTTGGATAGATTCGTACCATTATCTGTGATGACACTGTGAGGGTAACCAAAATGGTAGATCAGCTTTTTCATAAACTGAACCGCCATAGCCGCGTCACACTTGCTCACTGGCTCAGCTTCTACCCACTTGGTAAACTTGTCAACCGCCACCAGGAGGTGGGTTTTGTTGTCCTTGGACCTCTTGAAAGGCCCGACCATATCAAGCCCCCAGACTGCAAACGACCAAGTAATTGGAATCATGCACAACTCTTGAGCCAGAACATGAGCATGCCGGCCAAACTTTTGACAACCATCACACTTGCGGACCAGATCCTCTGCATCCTTGTGAGCCGTCAGCCAGAAGAAACCATGCCTAAAAGCCTTGGCCACTAGAGATTTTGAGCCGACGTGATGTCCACAATCACCAGCATGAATTTCATTCAAGATTTGCTTGCCCTCCTCAGGTGAGACACAACATTGAAACATGCCGGTGACGCTACACTTATGTAACTCGCCATTGACTATCATCATAGACTTAGACCGTCTGGTGATCTGTCTGGCCAGATTTTCATCATCAGGTAACTCGCCACGAGTCAAGTACGCCAAGTAAGGCACAATCCAATCTAGAATAGCATGCAGAGCCGCCACCAGCTGCCCCTCCGGGACAGGAATGGTTAAGTCTTCCTCTAAAGGTAACTTAACCGACGGGTGATGTAAGACATCCAAAAATACGTTAGGCGGCATCGACTTTCGTTGAGAGCCTAACCTTGACAGGGTGTCAGCCACCTCGTTCCTGCGATGATCAATATGATCCACCTGATAGCCCTTGAAGTGACCAGCAATGACATCCACCGCGTGATGATAAGCCGCCATCCGCGGATCCTTGGAGTCCCAAGTGCCTAAAACTTGCCGAGCCACAAGATCTGAGTCGCCGAAGCACCTAACCCGGCTTAAGTTCATCTCCTTAGCCACCCTGAGGCCATGAACCAGGACTTCGTACTCAGTTGCATTGTTAGTACAAGGGAACATCAGCCGTAGCACATAACATAACTTGTCACCCTTGGGGAGGTTAAGACAACTCCTGCCCCTGATCCTTCCAGCTGCCTGGATCCATCAAAGTGTATTGTCTAGTATGTGTTATCCGGCTTTTCTTCGAGCGGCCGACACTCTTTCCAGTCATTTATGAAATCCACAAGGTCTTGAGACTTGACACCGTACTAGGTACGTATTTTAGATTGAGAGGTCCCAGCTCCAATGCCCACAAGGTCTCTTGGTACACCCGGCATGTCAGAAGGTTTCCATGCGAAGATGTCCCGATTCTCACGGATGAATTCGATGAGCGCGCTTTCCTATTTGGGATCCATATTGGCCCCAATAGTGAACTGCTGAGATGAATCGCCCGGAGTGAAATCCACCAACTTGGTATCATTCGACGAAACTTTTAGGGGCGGCTCAACCTATGTGGTAAGCTTTTTCAGCGAAGTCATGTCCTCCGGGTCAACATTTTCCTTGTAGAACTTGAGCTCTGCCTCAGCCCAACTTGATTCTGCATAAGCCGCGTCTCCTTCCTCGCACTTAATAGTTGTATTCCGATCACCATGAACAGTAATCGTCCCCTTTAACCCGGGCATCTTGAGCTGCAGATAGACATAGCAGGGCCTAGCCATGAACTTGGCGTAAGCCGCCCGCCCAAACAAGGCATGATAGGGGCTCTTGATTTTGACTACTTCAAACCACAAGGACTCTACCCTGTAGTTGTACTCGTCACCAAAGGCAACTTCCAAGGAGATCCTACCCACGGGGTAAGCTGACTTGCCAGGCACCACACCATGAAAGACCGTGGAGGAGGGGCTAAGGTCTTTATCTAGCAGCTTCATCCGCCGAAAGGTGTCATAGTACATGATATTGATGCTACTGCCACCATCCATAAGTACCTTATTCAACATATATCCTCCCACTTGGGGGGCAACTACAAGGGCTAGCCGCCCCGGGTCATCAACATGCGGCGGGTGATCCTCCCGGCTCCATGTGATGTCATACTCAGACCACTCAAAGTATTGCGATAGAGCCGACACGATTGCACTAACCGCCCGCTTGCGCACCTTCTGATCCTGCTTGTTAAGGCTAGTCGTAAAAACATGATATTGGGCCGAATCGAGCTGCTTTGGATTACTCTGATACCCAGACTGATTATTCTGCCACTGATTATTGCCACCAGAGTGCTGATGATGTCCAGATCCTGAGCCGCCGGACCCGAACCCTGCTCCTGACCCGCCTGGTCCTGAACCGCCAGGCGGGCCACCACCATCATTGTTATGCTGTCGCATGCTGTAGTCCTTGAACTTCTGCATGATATGGCAATTGACCCGCGTGTGACCCGCCGGTCTGTCGGGCCGGCTGTGCTCCGGAAAAGGTTATTTGAGATCTCCTCCAAGTTGAAAGGAGTCTTACCCTTATTAAAAGGTGGTCTAAACTTCCCATTGCGCTTAGGACGATTGTGACCGGTGCTGGCATTGGCCACCAATTCTGACCCGCCATCCGGGTTCTTCCTCTTGCTTTGGTTACCATTGCCTTCTGCACCCTTGCCATGGTTATTATTTTTACCCTGACCAGTTTTCTCCTCATCAGAGCCCGGATCCTTCGTATTATCAAAGCTGGCATATTTGGTGAGAGCCACCATGAGCTCCCCCATGTCTTGACATGTGCGCTTGAGCCGGCCAAGCTTCTGCTTTAGAGGTATAAAGTGGCAATTCTTTTCCAGGATCAGAACCGCTTGAGCCACCGTGATCTGCTCAGACGAGTGGAAAATAGTTGAAACCCACCGGACCCAATGATGAGCCGACTCATTTTCCTGTTGCACATAGTGATCTAAATCCACGATTGTCATGGGCCGCTTGCACGTTCCTTGAAAGTTTTTGATGAACTTCGCCTTTAACTCGGCCCTGGAATTAATGGCGTTGGTTGGCAAACCCTTCAACCACATGCGAGATGGTCCTTCCAGTATCATGATAAAATATTTGGCACACACCGCATCATTGACATCCAACATCTCCATGGCCAGCTCATAGATTTTGATCCAGGCCTCCGGAGGTAAGTCGGCGATGTAATTCGAGACCTTGCGAGGGCCTTTGAAATCCTTCGGCAGCCGCTCGTTTCGCAGAGCCGGCACCAAACACGGCACTCACACGGCCCTGGTGGTCACTCCCGCTCCAACTGAGACAGAAGGTGCAGGCTCTTGGTGAGCCGCCGCGGCCAGAGCCGCCACCTCTTGCTGCCCTCTTGCCCGGTCTACGAGCGCCTCTGCATCTAGAGTCGCCTGATCATCCCCTAGAGGGCCTCGGTGCCAATCACTGCTGGAAACCACCGGCGACTCATAGCGCCGACTAAAGCTACGGTTGGGGACGGTGGTTGAATGCACGCCGCTCCAGCTGTAGGCATAATTCTCTTGCTGGGCCATCGCCGTTTGAAGGTATCCGATGGCGTTCCGCACCTCTTCTGCAAAGGGCACCTCATCAGGAATAGGGATCGTTTCAAGCTGGGTTGCCACCGCCACCATGTTCTCTGCCAGGTAAAAATAATGACCCGTCGGCGTTGGAAAAGCCGCTGGTGAGGCCTGGTTTCGTCGGGGCGGGTTAAGCTATTGTCAAGCCGCCGACCGACTTCCAGGCGCGTCTGCTGTCTGTCTCGTTCCTAGCATGTTAAAGAGATTCCTGGCCTCATACTGTTCTGGTAAGCAGGACTGTTGTCTCGTCCACTGCACCACAGCCGCTGACTGCTGCTCTAGCTCAAGGTGGAAGGCATCTGTCTTAAGGCGCTCTGCCTCCGCATCCATCTGAGCGTTTAACTCGTCAATCCCCTGTTGGACTTCGGCCATCCGGTCCTTAAGTCTTATAATCTCCAAGTTCCGGGCAGCTTGATTATCTGGTGTGACTTCAGTGGCCATCAGGGTAATGAGCTCGTTCATCAGATCAAGAAGAACCTGAGCCGGCGGCGGCGGGTCAGCCCCCGTGTTTGCTGCTCCGGCGGCTGTGCTGCTTGTGCCCGGCGCTGACCCCGCCATGAACACGGCCGCATGAATCGGCAACCCGTGATCGTCCGAATCAGAATGATCCGACTCAGGGTAAAGCTCGTCATAGCCGTCAAGCCTGCGGTGTGAAGTTGGTAGATTGGTTCCGCCTCTCCGCTTGAAGAGACATACCTTGAGTGAAGCCCACGAAAACACGCTTCCGGCCTGGGTTAGCACGGGCGGGTTGCATGTGTTGGATAGGCTGCGTGCGCCGAGCCGGCTCGACGATGTCGGTGTAGACGTCCGGCCCGGGTGTAAGTCCGTGGATCCTGCCGATGAAGACGTGAATTCCGCCAAAGGGAACCCGGAATCCGTACTCGACAGAGTCGGCCTCAGAGTCCCAGCCGGCATCGTCGATGTAGATGAAAGCAGATTTGCTCCCTTGGTGGTTTTGGTAATTAATAACAACATATAAGTCATTGAACTAATGTTTCCACCATGTATATTTCAGGAAATGTTCAATGATAGGATTGGCAAAAGGAGACTATGGAGATACCCCAAGATGCAAGGAAATAGGTTGGCCAAGCTTCAAGCAAGAGGACTCTACATTTTAGATTGTGAGGAATCACTTTGAGTCCATAGGAAAGCCAATACTATTAAAAGGGGGTAAGGTTTTTTTGGTGAACAATATGCTCAAACGTGCACAAGTGATAGTCGCCAAAAACAACCAAAAACTCACCCACCAAAGTCTGTTCTATACCTAACTCTCAAAATCGGTGCAACCAACTTTTCCATACCGGTGCCACCGATTCTAGAAACTAGACAGACTCAGCCAAACCCTAGCCACTTCGGTGCAACCGATTCCATACCGGTTCCACCGACTTTAGGTTGCCAACTTTCTGTTATGCAAATTCATATTATCGGTACCACCGAGAATGTTGGATCGGCGTCATCAAGATTGGAAATCTGACTATTGGTCACCTTATCGGTGCAACCGAGTTTCCTATATCGGTCTCACCGAGATTCAAAAGTTGCCACCTTTTGGTCACTTCGGTACCACCGAGATTAACACATCTGTGTCACCGAGATGGTCATCTTGTGTGTAATGGTTGGATTTTTGGGGATGCCTATATATACCCCTTGACCACCACCCAGTCGAAAGAGAACCACTCAGAACTATTCCACACTTGCCACATCTAGTTTTCTAAGAGAGAACCACCTACCCTTGTGTCGAGGTCAAGATATTCCACTCCAATCATATGGATCTTGATCTATAGCCTCCCCAAGTTGCTTTCCACCAATCCCATATCTTCCACCATGCCAAATATATGAGAGAGTGATTGGGTGCTAAGGAGTCTATCATCTTGAAGCACAAGAGCAAGGAGTTCATCGTCATTACCGAGCCTATTACCTTTTGGAGGGTGGTGCCTCCTAGATTGGTTAGGTGTCGCTTGGGATCCTCCTACTTAATGTTGTGGAGTGAACCAAGAAGTTTGTAAAGGCAAGGAGATCGCCTACTTCATGAAGATCTACCCATAGTGAGGCTAGTCCTTCGTGGACGGAAGCCGTTATGGAATAGTCAAGGTTGCTACTTCATGGACCCTTTTGGGTGGAGCCCTCAGTGGACTCTTGCAACTGTTACCCTCCGTGGATTGAAGACTCCATAAACGTGGATGTATGACAACGCCACCTATCGGAACCACGGGAAAAATCATCGTGTCTACAACTGCGTTTGATCTTCCTACCCTATCCCTTCTATACATGCTTGTTGTTACTTTCCACTACTATGTACTCTTAGACTTGCATGTGTAGGGTGTACTTGACTTTCCATGAAATGCTAAAAACTGTCAACTCTAAAAATTGGTATAGGCAAAACTTTTATTTGGTCAAGTAGTCTAATCACCCCCCTCTAGACATACTTTCGGTCCTACAAGTAGTATCAGAGCTTTGGTCTCCATTGCTTAGGTTTCACAACCTAGGACACTATGGCGTCTAGTGAGGGAAGTTATCACCGTAGAGGTCCGTATGTTGATGGCACTATTTTTGCTAGTTGGAAGCACAAAATGAAAAATGCATATTCTTGGTCATAACCCAGCCGTTTGGGCTGTTGTTCGTGTTGGCTTGCAAGGTGAGTTCTTTGCGGATGGATGGGAACCGTATCGTGAAGCGACCGCGGATGAGTTGAAGATGTTGCAACTCAATGCTCAAGCATGCGACATTCTCTTCAACTGCCTATGACCCGAAGAATTCAACAAAATCAGCCGTCTTGATAATGCAAAAGAGATTTAGGATACTTTGGTTGATATGCAGGAAGGAACCGAATCCGTGACAGAATCCAAGTTAGATGTTCTTCAAGGTTAGCTTGACAAGTTCAAGATGAAGGATGGTGAAGGAGTCACAGAGATGTACTCTAGGCTAGCTCTCATAACAAATGAGATTGCCGGCTTAGGAAGCGAAGAAATGACCGACAAATTCATCATCAAGAAGATACTTAGAGCTTTGGATGAGAAATACGACACCATGTGTACATTGATCTAAATGATGCCAAACTACAAAGATCTCTAGCCTACGGAAGTCATTGGAAAGACTGTTGCTCATGAGATGACACTCAAAGATAAGGAAGAACTTCACCACAAGTCTAGCAGTGCTTACAAAGCCACAAGTGATGCTCACGCAACTTCAAGCAACAACCTTGTCACTAATGAAGAGATAAGCCTCATGGTCAAGAAATTTAACAAGTTCTACAAGAATAGAGGCAAAGAAAGAAACTCCAACTCAAGATATGATGAGAAGCGTTCGTCAAGTGGTGACCGCAATTGCTACAATTGTGGGAAGCCCGGACACTACTCAAATGAGTGCGCGGCTCCCTACAAAAGAAGAGAAGAGTCACCTCGAAGACGAATCTCAAGAAATGAATCACCACAAAGAGAGAGAAGGAGTAGAGATGATCGTTATGAACGAAGACACCCAAGGAGAAGTAGAGATTTAGAGAAGAAGGACAAGTACACCAAGAGCTACACAAGAAGAAAACATCAAGCTCATGTTGGTGAATGGGTTTCTGGCTCCGACTCCGACAACAACTCTGAGAGAAGCTATCACTCTGACTCCGACTATAGTCAAGATGATGGTGTTGCCGGAATTGCTCTAGTGACTACCAACTCCTACGATCTATTTGATTCACCAAACAAAGGGAGTGGAAGTTGCTTCATGGCTAAAGGCCCCAAGGTATCACACCCCGAGTATCTTGATTTTGATAGTGATGAAGATGATTTGCTTTGTGCAGATGATTTGCTTTGTGATGATGACTTGATTTGTGATAAAACTAGTGATGTTGATCACAATGAACTTGATAATTTTCATGCTAGTCAAGATGAGTCATTTGATGATGATAAGATGAAAATAGAACAACTAACTAAAGAACTAAACACTCTTAAGTTAGCTCATGAATCTACTCTCGAAGATCATAGAGAGCTTGTGAGAACTCATGAGAAGCTACACTTCGAGAAGCTCAACTTGGATCAAGAGCATGAGTTTCTCAAAGCTATCAATGACGATTCCGAAAGAAGACTTCATCTTATCTAGCCAAATGACTACTCTTGTCTACTTTCATGCCTCAAGTGAAACTAAACAATCTAGTAACAAAGGCAAGAAAGGTTCTTCATCTAGTAGCAACAATAAAAATGCTAAACCTAATGATGTTGCTTCTAGTAGTTCTATTGATTCCACTAATGATGATTCTCTTAGCCAAGTTACACTTGAGCAAGAAAATGCTTTATTGAAAGGAATTATAAAAAAAGGTATCTACAAGAGTCTTACCATATGTAAGCAATTTGAGGAAATTGTACGCAAGCACGGAGGATACCGGAAGAATCGTGGTGTTGGCTACTTCAACGCTAATGGAGTTGAGTGGGAAGAAGGTCAATATCCCAAGCCCAAGTTTATTCCTCAAAAGGAGAAGTATGAAACTACTCTTTCCAAGGGTACAAACACTCAAGATGACCGTCCACCACAAGACCACAAACTCAAGGGCAAGAACAAGCTTCAAGAGGACATTGACTCATATAAAGATGAATCCCTAGCTTTGGTGGAGTGGGTTCCATAGGCTACTTCAAGATCAACTACGACAAAGGCTACTTCAACACCAAGGATACCCATCAACTTGATGTGGGTCCCCAGGAAAAAGAACTAGTAAGTTCTTGAGGGGTGACTCCGCCAATGAAATTTACTCACATTCATTATTGGCAGGTACTTTTTGCACTCAACATCAACTCAATGCAATAGTTCAAGGAGTCATACATTCCCTCAAAGGTAAGCAAGGTACAAGCTAATCAACTAATCAATGGACATCATAACATATGGTTTGCACTCCATGTCCATAGATATCCGTGTATTTGTCTCTTGTGTGTTGGGACTAACCCACGTAGGTGAGAGGAGTAAGGAAACAACAAGGATGCTCCCAACTTTTGGTGATCTTCATCAACATTGAGCATCCACAACTACCTCACCAACATGAAGTCTTCATCAACAAAACCCAAGGTTAGTTTATCCCTCTTATGGAGGGATGTCACATTAAGGGAGAGCTTTACTCTAAGACTTGAGTCAAAGCATCTCTTAGTATGTGACAACATTAAATGCTTTATGTAAAAGTGGTAACCCCACTTGTGCTTAAACGATGAGTATGACCTATGATCAAGTACTCTTACTTGGCTCCTAAGTCAAATACTCATATATACATGACTTCGTCATCGTCCAAATGCTTGTTAGATGCTAGTGTGTTGGTGCATGTTTGTCATGATTTCTTTTAACATCTTATTGTGTGAGCATGTTGGTCTGCATTTATTTTCTCATTCGAGGACATCCAATTGTTGCTATTTGGTTATTGATGTTCTCTTTTGCCAATTGGATGGACAAGAATGCCTAGGACCACGCTTTAGCTATCTATGCTGTCTCACCTCATATTCCATTCATGCTTCATCATAAAATTTGAACAAGTGCTTTTCGATCCCTCTGTGTGTGGAGCATTCGGAGTTCCGTATCGACAAGGACTGGCCATTAAAACCTCCCAAGTGCATCTCGATGGAACCACCCCCATAATCTCGGTCTCACCGAATGCCTTGGGTTGATATGTTTTTCAATCTCGGCATTGCTCATTTCATATTCTCGGTTACACCAAGTTTCCCTGTCAGCTGACAGTTGTGGAAATCGGTGACACCAAAAACATAAAATCGGTATCACCGACAGTGTAGGGTATATATACTTTGGTCCTCGACGTTTTGAAATTCATTCTCAGAACTGTCGTGCCTCAGAACCCTAAGTTGCCGCTTCAAGACCCCTGGTCATCGTCCTTCTCTTCCTGCGCTCCTCCGCCGCTGGGAATCACCGCCGTCGATGAAATCTGCTCCATCGTCGCTGCCGTAGCGGATCTGCACCAAGTTAGGGTACGGATTCAACCTCCTTTGTGCTTGCTTCTGATTCTTGCGCATTGGATTTGATTTTATCTATAAGCCACTCATTGCACGTATTCCTGTCCACACAAAATCCCATAGGCTAGTGAACCATCGATTTTCTAGGGTTTTGCCTTCCACCCGATGCAACTCGATAGAACCGAATCAAGAAAATTGGTACCACTGATTTTTGTTTCTGTGTTGCTAAGAACTGTCTCGGTGAAACTGAGCACTCCTTTTTTGTCTCACCGAAAAGGGTGCCAAGTTTCTATTATAAAGGACAGTCAGTCTCGGTGTCACCGAAATTTTTGCTTCGGCCTTACCGAGTTGTTTCTGACAGAATGCAAAACATTGAAAATCTTTTGGTAAAAATTTCAAAAAACAACAACTGATAATTTTGTGATGACTCATCTACTTATGCTGATCAATATTCCATTCACAGGGTCAGTATGTCAGATGAGAGGACAGTCAGAACTTGCGAGAGCAATGTGCTGACATGCGTTCAGGCATAAGCCGAGAGTCCTGTTCATTTTTAGATCCAGGCACCCCTAGATCCCATGGGTTGCCCAAAGATGCTAAAAGGACTAGAAAGAAGCTGAATTCTGATGAAGAAGATTCAGACTTTGTTTTAGAAGAGATTCTTGCTAAGAAGCAAGAGAAAGCTGCTAAGAAGTCTGCTACTGAAGCCACTTCTTCCAGGAGAGTTGTCAGCAAGATCTATGCACCTGCTTCAACCATCAAGGCTCATGAGACTGCCAGAGCAACTATTTCAGTTGAGGTCCCCAAGAAAGCTATGCCTAAGTAGGCAGGAGAGAAGAAAGCAAGAGAGAGGGTTATTCATGTTATTGGCAGAAGAACCTCCATGTATGAGGATCCAGAAGAAGCTGCTCGTGATGATGCTAAAGAGGAAGATCATGTTGAGAAGGCCCCTCCCAAGAAAAAGAAAAAGAAGCTTATGGCTGATGCTATGCTAAAGACTAGCACATCCAAGAAGGCTGCTGCTGACAAGCCTAAAAGGACATCTAGGCAGATTCCAGCTTCTCAGAAAAACAAAGGGACTCCTTCCAGAGTTGAAGATGATGATGACTTTTCAACTTTGATGAAGCTCAGACCTCACCTTCCGGTACACAATGCAAGCTACCCACTAGCTGAAGATATGAAGAAGAGGAAGGATTCGGGATTGAGAGCTTGGAGAGCTATAGATGCATATGCCCAGAGGAAGAAGACAGTTGTGGACTATAGATTTTATACCAAGGAGAAACATGATTTCTATGATACTATGCTTTTTGACAAGAGTCCAGCTGTGAGTGATATGCGGTATGTTGACTGGAAATTCATCGAGGAAAACAAGGACTACTTTCCAAGTGTCCAAGACAATTTCCACTGCATAGGTTTGGATGAGTTTGTTGGCAAAGAATTCACTGCTTGGAATGATGAGATGATCATGCAACTCTACTCCACTGCACATTTCTATGGAGATGGTAGAATTGTATGGATGACTGAAGGTGCAAGGTATGAATCGGCTGTTGAAGAATGGGCTGCTATCTTAGGAGTTCCTGAAGCACAGGATGGTGACTTGGATGTATACTCAGAATCCAAGGAGAGCCACAATGCTATGGAAAATATGTACAAGGAGATCCCTGCTGCCAATGTGAAGTCTCACAGGCTAGGATCTATCTACTTTCTTCAGGCTGGCCTCCGCACAATGAACACCATTCCGAGGCATACTTTGATGCCCAAGTGAGGAGATGACAAGATGATCCAAGGCCACTCCATCAATATGTTGATCCACCTTGACAGACACACCAGGATTAGAGTCATGGATTTGGTTGTTGATACAATCAAGAGGGTTGCTGCTGACCAAGAATCGCTCCTGCTGTTATGCACCCTACATCCAGATGCTTATCAACTCAAGATTAGAGAAGCACATCTTTGCCCTAGATCATCCACATTTGCCCCTATAGCCAGATCTCGAGGACAATGGTGTGGTGATGGATACTGATCATCCCACTTCAGCTACAACTCAGGAAGAAGCAAAGGTAGTTAGAGCCACTAGTGCTCAAGTCCCTAGATCCAGGAATGAACAAATGGATTTGTTGATATCATCAGTTCAGGGTATGCAGAAGGACATTAAGGGGATTCTGGACAACCAGAACAGTCTTGTGAGGATCTTTGAAAACAGGATCAAGATCCTTAATGATAAGGTGGATGGGCTGACTAAGACAGTCAATGAGCTCAACAAGGAAGTTGACTCAGTGTCTCTTCCTCAGACTACTTCTTCTTCAGATGATGATGATGATGAGGAGGAGGAGGATGAATCACCTCTCAGGACAGGCACACGGTTTCATACCCAGGACAGATCAGCCACTGTGCTAGCTCCACACTTGAAGCTCTCTTCATCAGCTCCTGCTGCTGTCACCTTAACTCCAGCTCCATCTGTTCAAGTTCCTCCAGCTGCCACTCCAACTCCATCCATGACATCTGTAGAGATCTTTGCCAATGCTGTTCTCTCGACTCCTTCATCAACAACCAGAGGAGACCGTCCCAAGAACGATTACATGTATGCCTTTGAACTTTTTGGTAACTTGTTGCCAAAGGGGGAGAAGTGTATATATAGATCTTTAGCCTTCGAGCGAGAGAGCATTTTGGTGTTTGTTGCTTTTCAAAACATTTGGTCTTTTGGTTACTTGTGTTGAGCGTATGATCATGTGTGTTAGGCTACTATTTTACGCTTTATGTGTTATGCTACTATTTCCTATCATCTTAATGCTTATGAGATGATCATTCACCTTTGCTTGATTGTGTTGTGCTTTGTTATTCATTCTAATTATTCTCGCACACCACCAAGTTGTATGTGACATGGAATAAGTGCCCCATATACCTAATCGATTGTGCATTTGCATTCAAACACAAATTCAAAATAATGCACAAATTTAGGGGGAGCTCTTGCTTATCACATACCTCTCAAAGCGACGATTATATTCATTGTTTTTATCATATGTCGAAGCTTTGATCTATATGTTGTCATAAATTACCAAAAAGGGGGAGATCGAAAGCACATTTGCTCGCTTGGTGGTTTTGGTAATTAATAACAACATATAAGTCATCGAACTAACGTTTCTACCAAGTATATTTCAGGAAATGTTCAATGATAGGATTGGCAAAAGGAGACTGTGGAGATACCCAAAGATGCAAGTAAATAGGTTGGCCAAGCTTCTAGCAAGAGGACTCTACATTTTATATTTGTGAGGAATCACTTTGAGTCCATAGGAAAGTCAATACTATTAAAAGGGGGTAAGGTTTTTCTGGTGAACAATATGCTCAAACGTGCACAAATGATAGTCGCCCAAAACATCCACAAACTCTCCACCAAAGTCTGTTCTATATCTAACACTCAAAATCGATGCAACCAACTTTCCAATACCGGCGCCACCGATTCCAGAAACTAGACAGACTCAGCCAAACCCTGGCCACTTCGGTGCAACCGATTCCATACCGGTGCCATCGAGTTTAGGTTGCCAACTTTATGTTACGCAAATTCACATTATTGGTACCACCGAGAATGTTGGATCGGCGTCAATGAGATTGAAAATCTGACCGTTGGTCACCTTATTGGTGCAATCGAGTTTCCTATATTGGTCTCACCGAGATTCAAAACTTGCCACCTTTTGGTCACTTCGGTACCACCGAGATTAACACATCGGTGTCACCCAGTTGGTCATCTTGTATGTAAAGGTTGGATTTTTGGGGATGCCTATATATACCCCTTCACCACCACCCATTCGAAAGAGAAGCACCCAGAACTATTCCACACTTGCCCCATCTAGTTTTCTAAGAGAGAACCACCTACCCTTGTGTTGAGGTCAAGATATTCCACTCCAATCATATGGATCTTGATCTCTAGCCTCCCCAAGTAGCTTTCCACCAATCCCACATCTTCCACCATGCCAAATCTATGAGAGAGTGATTGGGTGCTGAGGAGTCTATCATCTTGAAGCACAAGAGCAAGGTGTTCATCGTCATTACCGAGCCTATTACCTTTTGGAGGATGGTGCCTCCTAGATTGGTTAGGTGTCACCTGGGAGCCTCCTACTTTGTGTTGTGGAGTGAAACAAGAAGTTTTTAAGGGCAAGGAGATTGCCTACTTCATGAAGATCTACCCATAGTGAGGCTAGTCCTTCGTGGACAGAAGCTGTTATGGAATAGTCAAGGTTGCTACTTCGTGGACCCTTTTGGGTGGAGCCCTCCGTGGACTCTCGCGACCGTTACCCTCCGAGGGTTAAAGAATCCATAAACGTGGATGTATGATAATGCCACCTATCGGAACCATAGGAAAAATCATCTTGTCTACAACTGCGTTTGATCTTCCTAACCTATCCCTTCTATACATGCTTGTTGTTACTTTCCGCTGCTATATACTCTTAGACTTGCATGTGTAGGGTGTACTTAACTTGCCATGAAATGCTAAAAACAATCAACTCTAAAAATTGGTATAGGCAAAACTTTTATTTGGTCAAGTAGTCCAATCACCCCCCCCCTCTAGACATACTTTTGATCCTAAAGTAGAGCCGTCCTCGGCGACTCTTGCTCATCCTTCTGACCATGTATCCCTCGAACCCTGGGAGAGAGCCCTCTGAGAACTCAACACCACCGAGGGCTAGCCCCATAGTGGGCGCCAACTGTCATGCTTTTGTCATGGAAGATGTCCGAGGACTTAGATTCGAGGCCATTACTAAGGTGATGGACTCAAAGGGGTTGATCGGGACGAAGGACACAGGTTTACCCAGGTTCGACCCCTCAAGTTGAGGTAAAATCCTACGTCCTGCTTGTGCTTGTATTGCTTGGAATCTCGATTACAAGGGAGCGGAATCGCTTGACCTAGCTCTCAATTAGTTAGTTTCTGTCTAAGTCGCCCTGGGTCTCACCTTTATATAGGAGGTCAAGACCACGGGTCATACAAGTCGTAACCGACTCTCACAACGTGTCCGAGTCTATCTCTACATTGTCGTGCCTTCCTGAGCAAGCTGTCTCCGGGCGGGTTATCCTCCTGGGTCTTCATACCTTCTCCGTCTAGGCCTCATCTTAACCCATCTTGGCAAGCCGCCAAACGTCTTGGGCTTTAGTCTTCAAGGCCCATCCTTGGGCTGGTCTATGAGCCGCCAGGTGTGACTCGGAGCCTCCGGGGCGGGTCTCACCACGGGGTTATATCCCCAACAGAACCGATGCATATTAAGTGAACTCCGAGACGCCAAACACATAATGAACAATATGTACAACGATTTGTATGTAAGTTCAATCCCCCGGTGTAATATCCGGTCACGTCGTAACATATCGAATTAATTTGCGAGAAGAGGGAGAAAATGAAAATATGTGCCGAGAAGGACAACTAGAAAACATGTAAAATGATGCTTTATTTTTTCTCAACAACTCTTATTATTTGGAGTGCTGGAGCAACTTCTTATAGGCGTATGGAAAAAAGAATATTTTAGGAGCGGTTGCACCTGTTGGGGAACGTTGCATGGGAAACAAAAATTTTCCTACGCACACGCAAGATCTATCCATGGTGATGAGCATATACGAGAGGGAGAGTGGATGTACATACCCTTGTAGATCGCTAAGCGGGAAGCGTTAAGAAACGCGGTTGGTGTAGTCGAACGTCTTCGCGATCCAACTCGCCGAGCATCCCTCGATCTCATCACGATCCGTCCCGCAATCCAATCACGATTCGTCCGATCTAGCGTCGAACGGACGACACCTCCGCATTCAGCACACGTACAGCTCGATGCCGATCTCCGCCTTCTAGATACAGCAAGAGGGAGCGGAGAGGTAGAAGAGTTCTCTGGCAGCGCGACATCGTTGCGGCGATGGTGGTGGAGCTATTCCGGCAGGGCTTCGCCTAAGCACTGCAGAAAACTGATCTAGAGGAGAAACTATGCACTAGAGGAGAGGGTAGAACGTGGCAGAAAATCTAGTGCAAAAACCCTACAACCTATAGTATATATAAGAGGAAGAGAGGAGGAGGCTGGGCCTCAAGGGGACAGCCCTAGGCTTCGGCCAAACCAAGGAGGAGAGGAGGAATCGTCCTCCAATCCTAGTAGGACTAGGACTCCTTCTTTTTTTTGCCCCTTTTGCCTTTTTCCACCTTTTCTCTTTGGGCTTTTCTCTCCGAGCCGCATGGGCCTTGTGTGGGACTTCCACCAGCCCACTAAGGGCTAATATTCACTCTCCCTCAGCCCATGTAGCCTCTTGGGTCGAAATACCCCCCCCCCCAATGGTCCCCTGATACACTACCAACACTCCCTGTACACTACCGATGAGCCCAAAACTTTTCCGGCGACCAAAACAAGACTTCCTATATATCAATCTTTACCTCCAGACCATTCTAGAGCTTTTCGTGACGTCCGGAATCTCATCCGGGACTCCGAAAAACCTTTGGTAACCACCATACATAACTCTATACTACCGAAACGTCACCAAACCTTAAGTGTGTAGACCCTGCGGGTTCGAGAACTATGTAGACATGAACGAGACACCTCTATGGTCAATAACCAATAGCGGGACCTGGATGCCCATATTGGTTCCTACATATTCTACGAAGATCTTCATTGGTCGAACCTCTATGTCAAGGATACAGTTAATCCCGTATGATGTTCCTTTTGTTCTTCGGTATGTTACTTGCCCGAGATTCGATCGCCAGTATCTCCATACCTAGTTAAACCTCGTTATTGGCAAGTCTCTTTACTCATTCCATAATACAAGATCCCGTGACTAACACTTAGTCACATTGCTTGCAAGACTTGTTGTGATGTTGTATTACCGAGTGGGCCCTGAGATACCTCTCCGTCACACGGAGTAACAAATCCCAGTCTTGATCCATGGCAACCCAACAGACACCTTCGAAGATACCTGTAGAGCACCTTTATAGTCACCCAGTTACGTTGCGACATTTGATACACACAAGGTACTCCTCCGGTGTTAGTGAGTTGCATGATCTCATGGTCATAGGAACATATACTTGACATGCAGAAAACAATAGCAATAAACTGACACGATCATATGCTACGTTTGTAGTTTGGGTCTTGTCCATCACATCATTCTCCTAATGATGTGATCCCGTTACCGAATGACATCTCATGTCCATGACTAGGAAACCACAGCCATCTTTGATCAATGAGCTAGTCTATTAGAGGCATACTAGGGACATGGTGTTGTCTATGTGTCCACACATGTATCTGAGTTTCCGATCAACACAATTATAGCATGGATAATAAACGATTATCATGAACCAGGAAATATGATAATAACCAATTTATTATTGCCTCTAGGGCATATTTCCAACAGTCTCCCACTTGCACTAGAGTCAATAATCTAGTTCACATCACCATGTGACTCGCATTGTTATGAATCAAACACCCAATGAGTTCTGTGGTTCGATTATGCTTTGCATGTGAGAGAGGTCTTATAGTCAACGGGTCTGCGACATTCAGATCTGTGTGTACTTTGCAAATCTCTATATCAAATTGTAAACACTGCTACCACACTCCACTTGGTACTATTCCAAATGGCTGCTCCGCTATACATATCCAAATTGCTACTACGAGTCATCCGGATTGGTGTTAAAGCTTGCATCGACGTAACTCTTTACGACGAACTCTTTATCACCTCCATAATCGAGAAACTTCTCCTTAGTCCTCTGGTTACTAAGAATAATTTTGACCGTTGTCCAGTGATCCACTCCTGGATCACTTTTGTACCCCTTGACAGACTCATGGCAAGGCGCACACCACGTGCGGTACACAACATGGCATAATATAGAGCCTATGGCTAAGGTATAGGGGACGACATTCGTCCTTTCTCTTTCTTCTGCCATGGTCAAGCTTTGAGTCTTACTGAACTTCACACCTTACAAATCAGGCAAGAACTCTTTCTCTAAGTGATCCATTTTGAACTCTTTCAAAACCTTGTCAAGATGTGTACTCATTGAAAGTCTCATCAAGTATCTTGATCTATCTCTATAGATCTTGATGCTCAACAATTAGGTAGCTTTATCCAGGTCTTCCTTTGAAAAAATCTTTTCAAACAACCATTTATGCTTTCCAAAAATTCTACATCATTTCTGATCAACAATATGTCAACCACATATGCTTACCAGAAACTCTATAGTGCTCCCACTCACTTTATTGTAAATACATGTTTCTCATAAACTTTGTATAGACTCAAAAACTTTGATCACCTCATCAAAGTGTATATTCCAACTCCGAGATGCTTGCTTCAGTTCATAGAAGGATCACTGAAGCTTGCACACCTTTTAGCATCCTTAGGACTGACAAAACCTTCTGGTTTTATCTCATACAACCTTTCCGTAAGGAAGGTAACAATGTTTTGATATCCATGTGCCAAATTTCATAATTGAAAAATGCAGCAACTGCTAACATAATTCCAACAAACTTTAGCATCGCTACGAGTGAGAAAGTCTAATTGCAGTTAACTCCTAGAACTTGTCGGAAACTTGTTTGCGACAAGTGGAGCTCTATAAATGGTGACATTTACCATCAGCGTCTGTCATCATCTCAAAGGTCCATTTGTACACGACGACCTGCCGTCCAACAAGCAAGTCTACCAATGTCTATACTTGGTTTTCATACATGGATCCATTCTCGGATTTCATGGCCTCTAACCATTTGTCGGAATCCTGGCCCATCATTGCTTCTCCACAGCTCGTAGGTTCATCGCTGTCCAACAACATGAACTCCAAGACAGGGTTGTCGTACCACTCAGGAGCAGTACACATCCTTGTTGACCTACGAGGTTCAATAGTAACTTGATCCGAAGCTTCATGATCATCATCATTAACTTCCTCTTCAACTAACGTAGGCTTCACAGAAACATCTTCCTGCGCTGCGCTACTCTCTGTTGAACAAAGGTTCAACAACCTAATCAAGTTGTATCTTCCTCCCACTCAATTCTTTCGAGAGAAACTCTTTCTCGAGAAAAAGGACCCAATTTTAGCAACAAATACTTTATGCTTGGATCTGAGATAGAAGGTTTACCCATTTCTTAGGGTATTATATGAAGATGCATTTGTCCGATTTGGGTTCGAGCTCATTAGGTGAAAACCTTTTTCACATAAGCATCGTAGCCCCAAACATGAAGAAATGACAGCTTTGGTTTCTATCAAACCATAATTCACATGGTGTCATCTCAATGGATTTAGATGGTGCCCTATTTACAGTGAATGTAGTTGTCTCCAATGCATAACCCCAAAATGAAAGTGGCAACCAACGATAAGAGACATCATAGCACGGACCATATCCAATAGAGCACGACTATGACGTTTGGACACACCATCACACTTTGGTGTTCTAGGTGGCGTGAGTTGTGAAACGACTTTCACATTGTCTAAAGTTGTATGCCAAACTCGTAACTCAGATATTCACCTCCCCGATCATATCGCACACATTTTTATCTTCTTGTCATGATGATCTTAAACTTCACTCTGAACTTGCTTGAACTTTTCAAATGATTCATACTTGTGTTTCATTAAGCAAACATACACTATATCTACTCAAATCATCAGTGAAGGTAAGAAAATAATGATATCCACCGCACGCTACAAGACTCATTGAATTGCATACATAAACATGTATCATTTCCAATAAATCACTTGCCCGCTACATCAAACCGGAAAACGGGGTCCTTAGTCATCTTGCAAAAGAGGCATGGTTCGCATGTTCAACCGATTCGAAATCGAATGAGTCCAAAGATCCATAAGCATGAAGTTTCTTCATGCGATTTATACCAATATGACATTTAGCGCCAGTGCCACAAGTATGTGGTACTATCATTATTAACTTTGTATCTTTTGGCATGAATGTTATGAACATGTGTATTACTACGATCAAGATACAACAAACCATTCTCACTGGGTGCATGACCATTGAAGGTATTATTCAAAGTGTATATTCCAACTCCGAGATGCTTGCTTCAGTTCATAGAAGGATCACTGAAGCTTGCACACCTTTTAGCATCCTTAGGACTGACAAAACCTTCTGGTTGTATCTCATACAACCTTTCCTTAAGGAAGGAAACGATGTTTTTTACGTCCATCTGCTAAATTTCGTAATTGAAAAATGCAGCAACTGCTAACATAATTCCGACAGACTTTAGCATCGCTACGAGTGAGAAAGTCTCATCGCAGTCAACTCCTTGAACTTGTCGGAAACCTCTTTGCGACAAGTTGAGCTCTATAAATGGTGACATTTGCCATCAGCTTCTGTCATCATCTCAAAGGTCCATTTGTACTCGACGACCTGCCATCCACCGAGCAAGTCTACCAAAGTCTATACCGAAGTATCCCGAAGGTTGAGCTTATTGCAAGCCCACTAAGGGCTGGTATTCACTCTCCCATAGCCCATGTAGCCTCTTGGGTCGAAATACCCCTCCCGATGGTCCCCCTGTACACTACCGATGATCCCAAAACTTTTCCGGCGAACAAAACAAGACTTACTATATAACAATCTTTACCTTCAGACCATTCCAGAGCTCCTCGTGACGTCCAGGATCTCATTCGGGACTCTGAACAACCTTCGGTAACCACCATACATTACTCTATACTATCGAAACATCACCAAACCTTAAGTGTGCAGACCCTGCGGGTTCGAAAACTATGTAGACATGACCGAGACACCTCTACGGTCAATAACCAATAGTGGGACCTGGATGCCCATATTGGTTCCTACATATTCAACGAAGATCTTTATTGATCGAACCTCTGTGTCAAGGATTAAGTTAATCCCGTATGATGTTCGTTTTGTTCTTCGGTATGTTACTTGCCCGAGATTCGATCTTCGGTATCTCCATACCTAGTTCAACCTTGTTACCGACAAGTCTCTTTACTCATTCTGTAATACAAGATCCCATGACTAAGACTTAGTCACATTGCTTGCAAGGCTTGTTGTGATGTTGTATTACCGAGTGGGCCCTGAGACACCTCTCCGTCACACGGAGTAACAAATCCCAGTCTTGATCCACGCCAACCCAACACACACCCTCGGAGATAGCTGTAGAGCACCTTTATAGTCACCCAGTTACGTTGCGATGTTTGATACACACAAGGTACTCCTCCGGTGTCATTGATTTGCATGATCTCATGATCATAGGAACATATACTTGACATGCAGAAAACAGTAGCAATAAACTAACACGATCATATGCTATGTTTGTAGTTTGGGTCTTGTCCATCACATCATTCTCCTAATGATGTGATCCCGTTATACAATTACATCTCGTGTCCATGACTAGGAAACCACAACCATCTTTGGTCAAGGAGCTAGTCTATTAGAGGCATACTAGGGACATGGTGTTGTCTATGTATCCACACATGTATCTGAGTTTCCGATCAACACAATTATAGCATGGATAATAAACGATTATCATGAACAAGGAAATATGGTAATAACCAATTTATTATTGCCTCTAGGGCATATTTCCAACAGTACCAGGGGTCTTCGATTGATGGCCTTACGTCCTCGATATGCCTTGTTGCTAATTTTACTCCTGATCTTTAGTGTGCCTCGATGGGTGGCATCATTTGGCGACAGATCTTGCTAATGAAGTCTTGAGAAGTCGCCGAACTACAGATAGGCTTTATGCCCGCGGTGGACCCTTTAATGGTCCCTGCATTGTGTCCGAAGACATATTTAGTGGTAGTAGTCTCGTCCAGTAGGACTCCCACCTTTGTTTCCCCATCGCTGCCCATGGAATTTTAAGCGCGAAGTTGTGCCTTCTTGGCGCGTACTTCACTGGACCTAGGGGCGTTCGGTGGGGTGTGAGTCCCTATTTGGTGGTAGAGGATGGTTCTGAGAGTGTGCCCTATAGCGGATCTCGCTTCCCAACCTTTCCTGTCTTTACGACAGATGCCGGAACTTGCTGATAATCTTGGTAACTAAATTCGGCCGCTAGCGCCAGCGCATGCTCCTCAGTCCGTAGAGATTGCTCCGTATTGCCGTTGACAGTGATGACCCCTCTCAGGCTAGGCATATTGAGCTTGAGGTATGCATAATGCGGGATGATGTTGAAACGAGCGAACGTTGTCCGACCAAGCAGGGCGTGATAGACGCTGCGAAAGGGTACGATGTCGAAGATCAAGTCTTCGTTGTGAAAGTTTTCGGGCGAGCCAAACACAACTTCCAGGGTTATGGAGCCCGTGCACCGGGCTGCGACACCTGGAATCACCCCTTTGAAGGTGGTGTTATTGGGTTTAATCCGTGATGGGTCTATGCCCATATTTTTCACCGTATCTGAGTAGATTAGATTAAGGCTACTTCCTCCGTCCATTAGAAATTTTGTGAGGTGATACTCATTGATAATGGGGGCGAGGACGAGTGCGACCGAACCCCCATGATGGATACTGGTCGGGTGGTCACGCCGATCAGAAGTGATCGGATCTGCCTACCATGGTTATACTTTGGGGCCACCGGCTCTACAATGTAGACATCTCGAAGGGCGCACTTCCTCTCTTTCTTGGGTATAAGGGTGGCATATATCATGTTTACCATCTTGACTTCTGACGGAAATTTCTTTTGGTTGCCAACAATCGGACTCCGAGGATCATCCTCATATTCGTTGTGAGGGCTCTTGCTTTGATCCTCGGGTGGGAGCTTGCCGACCTGTTTAAACACCTAGCAATTGCAGTGTGTGTGGTTGGCGGGCTTCTCTTGAGCCCCATGGATTTGACAAGTTCGCTCCATTATTTTTTCCAGCGGAGTGGGTCCGCCACAATTGCCTTTAGGAGGCTTCTTCCGCTGTCGAGGTTGTGAGTTGCGGAAGTTGGCTTTAACGATCGTTTTATCGGCATCACTGTTATTGTGCCGATGCTTATTCTTATTGCGCTTTGGTTTTCCGTTGCCATCCCGGACTTCAGAGCCTCTTCGAAATTGTGGCTGCGTCTTGTCACCAACTATCTTTGCCCACACAAAAGCGGGTCATGAGTGAGGTAAGGGCGGACATAGTCCGGGGTTTGTCCTGGCCTAGCTGGCGGGCCAGCCATTCGTCCTGAATATTGTGCGGAAGGAGGCAATGGCCTCAGCGTCGGGACAGTCAACAATTTGGTTCTTCTTAGTCAAGAACCGATTCCATAATTCCCGAGTAGACTCACCGGCTTATGGACGATGTTGCTGAGGTCGGAAGAATCCAGCGTCCAAACATAGGTTCCTCGGAAATTGGAGCGGAATGCTGTAGGATCGAAAGTAAGTCTAGAGGGGGGGATTAGACTACTTGACGAAATGAAAATATACTTTTTCCCAATTTTAATTCTTGGCAGATTTTAGCATTCCTAGTATGTCAAGTAAACCGTACACATGCATGTCTAAGAGTATTCCAGTGGAAATTAAAGACATTTCACATGTAAGTAAAGAGAGGGTAAGGAAAGCAAACACAATTGGTGACACGATGATTTTCCCCTGGTTCCGATAGGTGGTGCTATCGTACATCCAAGTTCATGGAGTCTTCAACCCATGGAAGGTAACGGTCGCGACAGTCCACTGAGGTCTCTACCCACGGAGGGTTCCACGAAGAAGCAACCTTGACTATACCATGACGGCCTACGTCCACAAAGGACTAGCCTTACTCGGTGTAGTGGATTTTTCACGGCAAGATGTCCGGGTTAACGGACTTTAGGTGTGAGGCTATCGCAACTATGTGGAGGCTTGAAGGGGTTGGTCAGAATCGAGAGACGCGAGTTTGCCCTGGGTTTGGCCCCCTTCGATGGAGGTAAAAGCCTATGTCCTGCTTGTCTGGTATTGATCATGAGGAAGATCTCTTGATTACAAGGGTGTTGTCTTGCTACCTCTAATCTCGAGAGTCTCTAGTCTATCTATCTCTAATATCTTGATTCTATCTTAACTTGTGTACTTGTCTCTTTAGGGGTGCTCTACCCCTCCTTATATAAGTGGAAAGGGTAGGTTTATAAATAGAGTCCTACTAGGAGTAGGATTAGGACTAGTCTCTCTTGAATCCTAATCCGGGTCTTGTTTTCTCTTGTAAGGGAATCCTCTCTCCTTTGGGCCTTCTCTTGTGAGCCGCCTGGCACCGGCTTACACGCTCGGCCTTGGGCCTTGTCGCTCGTCTGACCCGCCCGCCGGGTTACCAATGAATGGTCAAGTCTTGACCGGGTCTCCAATGAGCTGCCAAGTCCTGGCCGGGTCATATTTCCGGTAGGGTTATACTGTGGGGGTATATCCCAGATATTAGCCCCCGGGTTAGCTTGAATTTATTAGTGGTAACCTCCTGAAATAGGAATAGTAAATATGTTAAGTGACGACTTGCTCCTTAGGCCGGCTTATGAAGTGGCTCCTCAGAAATCTGGGTCTTTTCTGCATATGAATGAGTCATCTTGAAAATCGTCTTGCTTGTGAGTGTAGTTTGAAAAATATTGGGAATAGATTACCCATATGCCATTGAGTCGGCTTCCAATACTTTGGCTTAATGAAAATATTGAAAATAAGAAGTCCTCATGACATAGATCCGGACCTCCATTGTTGTGAAGCAGGGCAACTTATATAAACCCTAGCGGGTTATGATCTTTTGATAACACCGGGTCATGAATGTTGGTAACGCTGGGTCTAACAACTGAACTCCATAATTAACATCTAGAAAATTCTCCTCAAAGTTTTTGATATGTCCATATTACCTATAGCCCCCAAGCTCCAAGTTTATCCATGATGACTTGGTGCTTTGCATTAATATCTTTGATCGTGTAGCCCCCAAGTTCCAGGTTGTCTTGCCTGTAGCAACCTGGGACTTGTCACTGTCTTATACCTTATGAAACTTCAGCAAGTTTATCCCCCAAGGGCCGGCTCATCAGATTGTGATGCGCCGGGTCTTGAATTTGAACCTCTTAATCTATGAAATAGCTGAGTACTGTAGCCCCCAAGTGCCAAGTCAGTAAGAATGGAAGTGCGTTATATCGACTAGAGGGGGGGTGAATAGGCGATTTTTACAAATTCATCACTTGAGGAATTTGAAATGTGATGAATAACTAGCAGCGGAATAAGTACTCAAGTGCATGAGGAACATAGTAAGGACATAGTCTTCATGATGAAATGAAACATGCACAAATAGAGAGTAGCGTGATACAGGATAAGCAGTGATGAACAAGGTAACTCGAAGAATTTGAGGTGAGGAATTTGTGAAAGTCTTCACTCAAATTCTTCAAACAGTAACAATCAATTTCATCAACAGGTATATGAGGAATAAGGACGTTGAGGAAATAGAACCAGGTAGCTCGATGAAGACAATGGTTTGATGACCCAGTTCCAACTGCTGTGACAGTCATACGTCTGGGAGCGGCCTGGTATTTAAAGCAGAGGACACACAGTCCCAGGACACACAATCCTTACCGTATTCTCCTTGAGCTAAGGTCACACAGTCCTCACCCAACACTTGTGGTAAGTCTCCAGGGTAGACTTCCAAAACCCTCACAAACTGGTCACCCGGCGATCCACAATTTACTGTTGGATTCTCTAGACCAAGGTCACTTCGTGGTCCCCAATTGACTGCAGGAGCACGAGACCATGATGCCTAACCGTCTGGAGGATGCACAGTCCTCAAAGGTAACAAGCATCGGTTCCACACATGAATTTCTTCAGTGATGCTCAATCACTATGGGTTTTGTGGTTTGGTTGTGGGGGTTTTCCTCACTGATGTTTTTCTCTCAAAGTCCTCAGAGGATGGGTTGCTCTCAAATGACAAGTGTCAGTTCTCTCTCGGAGCAGTCAACCAGCTAGTGGTTGTGGGGGTCGGCTATTTATAGCCAGGGTGCAATCTGACATGATAAGACATAAATGCCCCTAATGATATGACCGTTATGTGGATAAGAACAATTGGGGACAGCTGGCGCTAAGCACAACAACGGTCGGAATTTCGAACTATGAAAGTCCTCAGTTTATCATGTTTCTCATTTTTAGGCAATTCGCACTGGAGAAATCCTAACTCCTCAGCCAGATCAATTTCCTCAGAGACTAGAAGAATTTCATCTCTGTCACTGAAGAAATTGTCTAAACCGTAAGAGATTTCCAAAGGCTTCACTCGAAGGATTGTATGGGTTGAGGATTTTGGAGTTGAGCATCAGTTGGAAATTTTCCTTAGTATTACCTCGGTCCCTTTAACAGTAAGGTGTTTCCTATGACTCAAATAAAGGAAATTAAACTACAAAAACAAAGTCTTCACGCTTCGCATTCCTCGTTCATATCTTCAAGGTCACACCAACTTCTTTATTTTCAAAGTCTTCACAAAGTCTTCACCAAAGTCTTCAAATGAAGACATACATTTTTAGGGGTCGATAATCTCCGAATATATCGAACTCCTCATCGACTTATAGAACATGTGTACACTCACAAACACATTAGTGCCTTAACCTATAAGTCTTCAATACACCAAAATCACTAAGGGGCACTAGATGCACTAACAAAGAATTACTGGGCTAGGACTTAGAAAAATATAGAAAGGCCGGCTCATCTCCTTGAGATAATAGGGTCTTGATGACAATGTAACGATTTGAAAACCGGCTTGCATTAGCCCCCAAGTGTTGTGATGCATGCTTGTAGCGACATGGGACTGGCATACTTGATATAAAACTGGACTTGAATACTGTAGCCCCCAAGTGCTGGGTCATCTGCTTGTGGCTACTTGGGACTATATGAGAATAATATGACTCATCGTAATGCCATTCAGAAGTTCTCTTTGATCTGATTTGAATGAATGTTTCACCGTGATTGTAATATAACCCGATAGAATAATCCTTGAACAATTCCTTTGCCTTTGAAATGAAATCGCTGCTCATGGTTGCGGTGCAACCCGACAAATATATGTTGGAGAAATCCATGAGTATTGTACTATACTACAGAGCACAGGTTGAAGAAATCCAATAGCCGGTCAATTAAATGAAACGACATTATGTCTGATACGGTGACTCTTCAAGAATAATCAACTTTCCAGTCTGGCTTGAAAAAAACCCAATCACTTAGTACTGGTTATGATAAACCATGATGAAGATCCAGCCATTTTGGGTATCAAAGATCTATTTGTTCATGCAGAAGTTCTTTCATCATACTTAACGACGGCTCATCTTTAAGAGACAAGACCTGCAAAAATAAACAAGACAGAATATATTCTGCATTGTTGTAAGGGTGGCTTGAAAAAGCATTACCCGGAGCTGTTAAAATCCGTTGTAGCCTTGCTTCTTCTTTCATGATCTTGCTTTGACCTGGCTTATACCATGAATGCAATGTATGATGCAATATATAATGCAATGTATGATGCAATATGCGATGTAATGCATGATGGCCTTGCTTTCCCCTTCTTTTTTGTTTTTTGAAAAACTCATATTCTTGCCCTTCTGAGGGGGGACTGTTGCTTTGAACCGCTTAACAGTGCAGGGTCTCTAACGGGAATGACTACTAATCTCTAGACCAGAATTTACAACGGGGTAAGTGCCCCGGGCCCATAAGCTACTTCTCACGTGACATAAATCCATCGTTTTAACCTTAAACAATGTCACTTGTTAAGAGTATGATGGGCCACTTGGCGGAGAGTATGTAGCAGATGAGATAGCTTCCCTCGTCGTTGTATGAGGCCATCGGAGGGGGTGAGTTGACAGTTCGCTGCACCCCTGGACGAGCGGCAGCTACATACAGGCAGGTACAACCCAACCAAGGGTGGGGGGCGGCCTTCACCCACTCTGGCACTTGCTCTGGTCCGCGACCCGTCTTGCATCATGGCACCTATGTTTGCATGGCTCGCAACCTGGCGGCTCATCCTCTTTGTTGTCCATGGCACCCATGTTTGAACGGCTCGCATCATGGCGGCTCGCCCTCTTGAGTGACCTGAGATCTTTCACCCATAAGGTAAGGCATCCATGTTTGAACGGCTCGCATCGTGGCGGATCATCCTCTTGAGTGACCTTAAGCTATTCGCCTTCTTGCACTCCACCATCGCATGGGCCGCCGATTTGTAAGCCGCCATCTTGCAGACCGCCATCTTGTAAGTCGTCGCACAATGGTGCAATTTTGGCTGAAGAGACGATCAAGAGGGTGAGCGAGCTAAACCCGGTGGGTTGGAAGCCCCCAAATGACTTTTGTTGAAGTATCCGCCTTTGCACAACCTGAAATGCATAGACAACAGATTCTTCAACTAACCTTATGATGAACCAATAAATCCGGGCACGACCCATGTTTGAACGACTCATCACGACGGCTCGTCCTCTTGGGCAACTTTTAATTCTTCCGCCAATAATGTTGTAGCCCCCAGGATTGGGTGAACTTTCTTGCAATGACCCGAGATTCTCGTTGAAAATGACCAAATATGACTCGCCATGTCTGTAGCCCCCGAGTCTTAAGTTGACTCGAATAGGCGGCTTTATAATCTCCACTGAAGGATGACATTGATCGTGGCGGGTTATAGATGCTCCCGTATGAATTGCTTCAATAATCCAGTCAATGGTTCGTCCCGACGGGTTGTTGAAGTTAACTAAACTACAGTGGCGGCGACTTGTGCGCTTATCCGTCAGGCGGCTCGTGCAGGTGAACACCGCACCAATATGTCAATGTAGATTGGACCGCAGGGCGGCGATTCAGAACCATCTGTTGGGCGGCTCGTACCGGCATATGCGGCCCCTGACGTGTTGATGTATACATAGAAATCAGTCACGACGTTGTAAGCCAGTGTGGTCGCGAGAGACAGTTGTAGCGTTGCTGGCAAAAACCATGCCGCGGCTACGGAGGCTTGCCGCACTCATTAGGCAGCTCATACTGGCAGGTGAACGCGTGCGGTACAGGCGAGTTGATGTAGACCGTCCGCGGGGGCGGCGACTCAGTGCGTCCATCGAGCAATGCAACACACTGGTGTTCGCTCTAACTCCACGGTATCATGCCACATGAATAATTATCCTGCATGAAAAATATTGCAAGAGACGGAGTAATTGTTCGAATGGGTTAATATGCATGAAAAAATAGATATGATGAATACCACCTGGATTTTTCGTCGGATGAATACGGACACCGGCATCGGATAATAGCAGAAGTAATCAGATGAAATGGATGACATCTAATTTTGACTGAGCCGCCCTTTTTTACTTTTCTTCCATCCACCGGCGGGTCGTGGACAGAAGAGGATGTGCGACGGTGGCGGCCCACGAGTGGCCAAAAATCGGTGGCGCTGCGGAAGCGGGGCGGCTCGGATGCGCTACACGTGATGCGTCGTGTGAGGTGGAGCCGTCAGGTGATCAGGCGGGAGCGGCACATGCACTCCACCTATGGATGGTGCTTGCGCGGAGTGGGAGGAGGCGTGCAGGCGGCTTGAACAGGAGTGGAGGTGAAGTGGAAGGCCGCGGTAGCGGCTTTGCCTCGGTGACGGCGGGACGCAGCCAGGGTGGCTCTAAGGCGCTGGTCCATAGCAAAGCCGGAAGTCGTGGTGTTGTGGGTGGTGGAGGCCGAACTGAGTCGAGTCCAGATCGGACGCAAAGCGGCGGAGGCAGGTGAAACAAGGCCGGCTCGGAAGTGCAGCAAGCAAAGCGACGGCCAAGTCGCCCGGAGCACCTCACGACGACCGCGGCGGCTCAGGCGAATTCAGGTGAGGAGGCGTCCGGCCGGGGTACAACACGGCGACTACGGATCCTATCTGGCTATGCAAAACGACATTAGCGGAAACGTGCTAGCGGAGTCTGAGTCCTTGTTGATGTCCTTCTCATGTTTCATGAGTGTTGATTCAGCGGGCCTTGCACGCTACGGATGCCACTGTTGGTCCTTCACATGCATTGTTTGACAAGCTCATGCTGTTTTTTGTTGGAGTGTCCACCGGGTAAACAAATCCATCGTAGCAAGAAATCATCCGGCGCTTGTACCGTACGGAGGTTTTGATTGATGTATAGGTCCCCAGAACCTTCTCCGGGTTTATTGGGTAGTCAGAAACGGCTCGCTATCTCCGGATATAGCTATCTAGGTTTAAGCGCTGGCGCCGTCTGTCTTCGAGTCATGTACATAGACTGATTCACGCATACACAGATATCTTCCGATTGGTCTCGGGTGCCAGCTTTCTTTGTGCTGATCGCTTTGATTTGCTACTTTTGTCGAGGTCTAATCAACGATAGAGGCTTCCACTATTGATTGCAGGTCCATGTGACTAATCCAAACGACTGCCTTCACCATATTTTTTTGTGTTGCCAGGATTTCCGCTGGGATTCTGCGCATCCGTGCACACGGATCTAAACGGCGACCGCAACGAAGGTCAGATTAGAGACCGCTGCCTCGTGGCCACTGAAACTTTTTTCATCTTGACCGATGGAGTTTGGGTCGATGTAGATTCTTTTGTGTTGGGTCTTCTTTATCCGGCGACTCGCAAACTACTCAATGCCTAGAAATGCTTCCTCCAAGAACACAACACCACCATGTGGGGCCCCACAGTGGGCACCAAATACCGTGGATTTGCCACGACAAGATGTACGGGTTAATGGACTTTAGGTGTGAGGCTATCTCAACTATGTGGCGGCTTGAAGGGTTGTTTGGAATTGAGAGACGCGAGTTTACCCAGGTTCAGCCCCTCCGACGGAGGTAAAAGCCTACGTCATGCTTGTCTGGTATTGATCATGAGGAAGATCTCTCGGTTACAAGGGTGTTGTCTTGCTACCTCTAATCTCGAGAGCCTCTAATCTGTCTATCTCTAGTCTCTTGTTTTTATCTTAACTTGTGTACTTGTCTCTCTAGGGATGCTCTACCCCTCCTTATATAAGTGGAAAGGGTAGGTTTACAAATAGAGTCCTACTAGATTAGGACTAGTCTCTCTTGTATCCTAATCCGGGTCTTGTTTTCTCTTGTAAGGGAATTCTCTCTCCTTTGGGCCTTCTCTTGTGAGCCACCTGGCACCGGCTTACATGCCGGGCCTTGGGCCTTGTCGCTCGTCTGACCCGCCCGCCGGGTTACCAATGAATCGTCAAGTCTCGACCGGGTCTCTTGTGAGCCGCCAAGTCTTGGCCGGGTCATATTTCTGGCCGGGTTATACTGTGGGGGTATATCCCCGACACTTGGGGTAGATCTTCACAAAGTAGGCGGTCTCCTTGCCCTGACAAACTTCTTGGTTCACTCCACAACACGAAGTAGGAGGCTCCCAAGCAACACCTAGCCAATCTAGGAGGCACCACCCTCCAAAAGGTAATAAGCTCGGTAATGTCGATGAACTCCTTTCTCTTGTGCTTCAAGATGATAGACTCCTCAACACACAGTCACTCTCTCACATATATGGCCTGGTAGAAGAGATGGGATTGCTGGAAAGCAACTTGGGGAGGCTAGAAATCAAGATCCATATGGTTGGAGAGGAAGATCTTGACCTCAACACAAGGGTAGGTGGTTCTCTCTCAAAGAACTGATAGGATAGGTATGTAATGGTTCTGAGTGCTTCAATTTCGAGTAGGTGGCGGTGAAGGGGTATATATAGGCATCCCCAAATCCAATCGTTACACACAAAATGATCAACTCGGTGACACCGATGTGTTAATCTTGGTGGTACCGAAGTGACCAAAAGGTGGCAACTTCCGAATCTCGGAGGGGCCGATATAGAAATCTCGGTTGCACCGATAAGGTGACCAACGATCAGAATGCCCAATCTCGGTGGCACTGATTCAACAATCTCGGAGGGACCAAAATTGTGAACTTGCATAATAGAAAGTTGGCAGCCCAACATGGTGGCATCGAAAGTAGTATCGGCTATACCGAAGGGTTAGGGTTTGGCTAAGTCTATCTAGGGTTTGGAATCGGTGGCACCGAATGTGGAATGTTGGTTGCACTGATTTTGAGTGTTTGGCTTAGGACAGACTTTGGTGGGAGAGTTTGTGGGTGTCTTTGGTGACTATCACTTGTGCACGTATGACCATTTTGGTCACCAATCAAAAATTTACCCCCTTTTAATAGTATTGGCTTTCCTATGGACTCAAAGTGATTTCTCACAAATATAAAATGTAGAGTCCTCTTGCTTGAAGCTTTGTTAATAAATTTTCTTGCATCTTAGGGTATTCCACAATCTCTTTACCAACCCATCATTGAACTTTTCCTAAAACATACTTGATGGAAGCATTTGTTCAATGACTTATATGTTGTTATGAATTACCAAAACCAATAAGGGAGCAAATGTGCTTTCAATCTCCCCCTTTTTGGTAATTGATGACAACATATAGATCAAAGCTTTGACATATGATATAATCAATGAATATAATTGTTGCTTTGAGAAGTATGGGATAAGCAAGAGCTCCCCCTAAATTTGTGAATTATTTTGGATTTGCCTTTGAATGCAAATGCACAATCCATTAGGTACATGGAGCACTTCTTCCATGTCACATACATCTTGGTGGTGTGCACGAATAATTAGAGTGAACTTCATAGCACAACACAATCAAGCAATGTAGAAAGATCATCTCATAAAGAAGTAGTAGCATCACACACAAAGAGTGTATCACAAGCAACCAAAAGACAATTGTTTTTTAAAAGCAATAAACCCGAAAGCGCTCTGTCACTCGAAGCCTAAAGATCTATATACACTTCTCCCCCTTTGGCCACAAGTTACCAAAAAAGTTCAAAGGCATATGTCTAAGAGTTCTTGGGCTGATCTCCTCCGATTGTTGATGAAGGAGTCAAGATAAAAGCGTTGGCGAAGATCTCTGCAGATGTCGTGGATGGAGTTGGAGTAGCAGTTGGAGGAACTAGGGCTGATGGAGCAGGAGTTGAGGTGAGAGCAGCAGGAGCTGATGAAGAGGGCCTCATGTCTAGAGCTGGCACAGTGGCTGATCTAGCCTGAGTAGGAAACTGTGTACCTATCCGGAGAGGTGATCCATCCTACTCCTCATCATAATCATCATCATCAGAAAGCCTGAGGGATGGGCACTGAGTCAACTTCCTTCTGAAGCTCTACGACTATCTTAGTTACCCTGTCCAGCTTATCATTAATAGTCTTGATCCTTGTTTCAAAGATCCTCACAAGACTGTTCTTCTGCATGTCCTGAACTGATGAAATCAACATATCCATTTGGTCACTTCTGGATATAGGAACTTGAGAACTAGTGGCTCTAACTGCCTCTGCCTCTTCCTGAGCTGTAGCTGATGTGGGATGATCTGGGTCCATCACCACGATGTTATCCTCAAGATCTGGCTATAGGGGCAAATGGGGACGATCTAGAGCAAATTTGTGCTTTTCCAACTTGGAGTTGATGAGCATCTCAATGTAGGGTGCATAGCAGCAAGAGTGCTTTTGATTAGCAGCAACCCTTTTGACTGTCTCAACAATCAAGTCCATGACTCTGATCCTGGTGTGTCTGTCAAGGTGGATCAACATGTTGATGGAATAGCCTCGGATCATCTTGTCATCTCCTGACTTGGGCATCAAGGTATGCCTCAGAATGATGTTCATGTTGTGGAGGCTAGCCTGAAGATACTAGATGGATCCTAGCTTGTGAGACTTCACATTAGCAGCATGGCTCTTCTTGTACATTTTGGCCACAGCATTGTGGCTCTCCTTGGATTCTGAGTAGACATCCAAATCACCATCCTGTGCCTCTAGGACTCCTAGAATTGCAGCCCATTCATCAATAGTGGACTCATATCTTGCTCCTTCTTTCATCTATACAATCCTAGCATCTCCATAGAAGTGTGCACTGGAGTAGAATTGCATGATCATTTCATCATTCCATGCAGTAAATTCTCTGCTAACAAATTCATCCAGACCAATGCAGTGGAAATTGTCTTGGACACTTGGAAAATAGTTCTAATTCACCTTAATGAATTTCCAGTCTACATATCTCATGTCACTCATAGCTGGACTCTTGTCAAATAGCACAGTCTCATAGAAATCATGTTGCTCTTTGGCATAAAATCTGTAGTCCACAGCTATCTTCTTCCTTTGGGCATATGGATCTATATCTCTCCATGCCCTCAAACCTGAGTCTTTCCTTTTCTTTATATCTTCAGCAAGTGGACAGCTGGCATTATGCACTGGAAGGTGTGGTCTGAGTTTCATCTAGGTTGTCAAATCATCATCATGCTCAGCTCTGGAAGCAGTTCCCTTGTTCTTTTCAGAAGCTGGAATCTGCGTGGATGTCCTCTTAGGCTTTTCAGTAGCAGCCTTCTTGGATGTAGATTTGATGCTCTTGGATGTGCCTGATTTAGGCATAGCATCAGCTAGACGTTTCTTGGCCTTCTTCTTGGGAGGAGCCTTTGGAGCTGGCTCATCCTCCTCTTCAACAACAGCTGCTTCCTCTGGATCTTCATACATAGATGTAGTCCAGCCAGTCACATGGATTATCCTTTTGCTGGCTTTCTTCTCCCCTGCCTTCTTAGGCATAGACTTCCTTGGGCGATCAATGGTCACTGTTTCCCTAGTACTCTCATGTGCTTTGATAGTTTCAGCAGGTGCATAAATTTTGCTGACCACCCGCCTGGAAGACGTGGCCTCATTTGCTGTCTTCTTGGCAACTTTATCTTGCGTCTTGGCAAGAGCCTCTTATGGCACAAAGTCTGAATCTTCTTCATCTGAATTCAGCTTCTTCCTGGCCCTAGTAGCAGCCTTGGGCAAGCCATGAGAGCTGGGGGTGCCTAGATCTGAAAATAAACTAGGCTTTGGGCTTGTGCCTGAACTCATGTCAAGTCCCTGCTCTGGCAAATTCTGACTATCTGACTCAGACATGCTAACCATGTGAATAGAGTATATAAGAGTGGAATAGGTTGAGTCATCACAAAATATCCAGCTGTTTTTTTCAAAGTTTGAACAGAAAACTTATGGATGTAGTTTACTGCAAAATTGGATTTCGGTGTCATCGAGTCAAACCTTTCGGTGCTGCCGAGACTCACAAAATCCTTAACAGAAACTTGGCAACAGTTTCGGTCAGACCGAAAACTATCACTCGGTCTCACCGACTTTTGTCCTCTATAGCACAAACAGGTAATCGGTGGAACCGATTTTTCTGACTCGGTCTCACCGAGATTTAATTTCACAGGCAACTAAACCTAATTTTTTCGATTCGCTAGACTATGGAGTTAATCTTGTGGATAGAACAATCTCAAACTGTGGCAAGATAATAGTGAGACCCGAATGCGCCAGATTTGGAGGTTGGAGCGCAAGAGGAGGCCGAATCCGTACCCTAGCTCGGTTATTGATCCACTACGGTGGCAACGGGGGTGAAGATTCCATCGACGATAGCGATTCCTAGCAGCAGAGGAGTGCGGAGAGACAAGGGCGACGGCCAGGGGTCCTTCTGCGGAAGCTTAGGGCTTGGGGGCGACGGTTTGAAGAGTGAAGTTTCAAAATGTCGGGACCACCGAATATATACCCTTTACTGTCGGTGACACCGATTCTAAATTTTTGGTGTCACCGAGTTTCTCAACTGTCAGCTATAGGGAAACTCGGTGTAACCGAGAATATGGAATAGGTAGTACCGAGGCAAGAAAACCAGATCAACCCTAGGCATTCGGTGTGACCGAGATTTTGATGTTGGTTCCACCGAGATGCATTTAGGAGGTTTTAATGGTTACTCCTTGTCGATACGGAACTCCGAGTGCTCCACACACAGAGTGATCGAAAAGCATTAGTTCAAATTTTGTGATGCAACAAGAATAGAGTATGAGGTGAGGAAGCATAGATAGCTGAAGGAGTGGTCCTAGGCATTCTTGTATATCCAATTGGCAAAATATAAATCAAAACCGAAATAGCAACAATTTGATATCCTTGAATGAGTAAATAAATGCAGACCAACATGCTCACAAAATAAGATGTCAAATGACATCATGGTAAACATGCACAAATATAATAGCATCTAACATGCACTTTGGCGAAGACAGAGTCATCTATATATGAGTACCTTGACTTAGGAGCCCAGTAAGAATACTTGATCATAGGTCATAGTCATCGTTTAAGGACAAGTGAGGTTACCACTTTCACATAAAGCATTTAATGTTGTCACATTCTTTTGAGATGCTTTAACTCAAGGCTTAGAGTAAAGCTCCCCCTTGATGTGACATCCCCCCATAAGAGGAATAAACTAACCTTGGGTTTTGTCGAAGAAGACTTCATGGTGGTGAGGTAGTGATGGATGCTCAAAGTTGATTAAGATCACCAAGAGTTGGGAGCATCCTTGTTGTTTCATTATTCTTCTCACCTACATGGGTTAGTCCCAACACACAAGAGACAAAAACAAGGATATCCATGGACATGGAGTGCAAAGCATATGTGATGATGTCCATCGATTTTTTGATTACCTTGTCCCTTGTTTACCTTTGAGGGAATGTGTGACTCTTGAACTATTGCATAGAGTTGATGTTGATTGCAAATAGTCCTTGCCAATAATGAATATGAGTGAATTTTATTGGCGGAGTCACCCCACAAGAATTCTCTAGTTCTTCTTCTTGGGAACCCACATCAAGTTGATGGGGATCCTTGGTGTTGAAGTAGCAATTGTAGAAGTTGAGCTTGTAGTAGCCGTGGGAACCCACTTCACCAAAGCTTGGGATTCATCTTCATATGACTCAACGTCCCCTTGAAGCTTGTTCTTGCCCTTGAGCTTGGTGTCTTGTGGTGGAAGGTCATCTTGAGATTTTGTTCCCTTGGGGAGAGTATTTTCATACTTCTCCTTTTGAGGAACAAACTTGGGATTGGGGTATTGACCTTCTTCCCACTCAACTCCATTAGCAGTTAAGTAGCCAACACCACGATTCTTCCGGTATCCTCCATGTTTGCGTACAATCTCCTCAAATTGTTTGCACCCTTCAAGACTCTTGTAGATACCTTTCTCTATAATCCCTTTCAAGAGTTCGTTTTCTTGCTAAAGTGTAACTTGGCTAAGAGAAGAGTTAGTGGGATCAAGAGATCTACTAGAAGCAATATCATTTGATTTATCATTTTTATTACTACTAGTTGAAGAACGTTTCTTTCCTTTGTTACTAGCTTGCTTAGACTTAACTTGAGGCATGAATGTTGATAAGAGAAGTTATTTGGCTAGATAAGAGGAAGTCTTCTTTCGAAGATCGTCATCGATAGCTTTAAGGAACTCATGCTCTTGCTCTAAATTTAGCTTCCGAAGCGTAGCTTCTCATGTGTCCTTACAAGCTCTCTATGATCTTCTAGAGTAGACTCATGACCTAACTTAAGATTTTTTAGTTCTTGATTTAGTCATTCTATTTCCAACTTATCATCATCACACGACTTATCTATATTAGAGTGAGTACTAGCAAGTTAATTTTGACTACCATTACTAGTTTTGTCAAATAGCAAGTCATCTTCATCACTATTGAAATCAAGATACTCAGGGTGTGATACCTTGGGGCCCTTAACCATGAAGCAACTTCCACTCCCTTCATTTCTTGAATCAAATAGATCATAGGAGTTGGTTGTTACTAAAGAAATTCCGGCAACACCTTCATCTTGACTACAGTCGGAGTTGGAGTGATAGCTTTTCTCGGAGTGGTTGTGAGAGTCGGAGCTGGAAGTCCATTCACCAACATGACCTTGATCTTTACTTCTTGAGTAGATTTTGGTGTAGTTGTCCGTCCTCTCCGAGATCCTATTGCTCTTTGAGGGTCTTCGTTCATAACGATCATCTCTGCTCCTTCTCTCTCCTCAAGGTGACTCGTCTCTCTTGACCTTCGTCTTCTGTGTGACTCTTCTCTTCGTTTGTAAGGAGCCATGCACTCATTGGAGCAGTGTTCGGGCTTCCCACAATTGTAGTAGTTTCGGTCACGACTTGACGAACGCTTCTCTTCATGTCTTGAGTTGGAGCTACGATCTTTGCTTCTGTTTATGTAGAAATTGTTGAATTTCTTGACCATAAGGCTTATCTCTTCATTTGTGAAAAGGTTGTCGTTTGAGGTAGCGGGAGTATTGCTTGTGGCTTTGTAAGCACCGCTAGACTTGTGGTCAAGCTCTTCCTTGTCTTTGAGTGTCATCTCATGAGCAACAATTCTACCAATCACTTCTGTTGGTTTGAGATCTTTGTAGTTGGGCATCATTTGGATCAATGTGCAAACGGTGTCATATTGATCATCCAAAGATCAAAGCATCTTATTGATGATGAATATGTCTATCATTTCTTCACTTCCTAAGCCAACAATCTGATTAGTGACGAGAGCTAGCCTAGAGTACATCTCAGCGACTCCTTCACCATCCTTCATCTTAAACTTGTCAATCTACCCTTGAAGAACATCTAACTTGGATTCTTTCATGGACTCAGTTCCTTCGTGCATATCAACCAAAGTATCCCAAATCTCTTTTGCGTGTTCAAGACGGCTGATTTTGTTGAATTCTTCGGGGCATAGGCAGTTGACGAGACTGTCACATGCTTGAGCATTAGGTTGCAACATCTTCAATTCATCCGCAGTCGCTTCATGTCGGGTTCCTTTCCTTCCGCATAGAATTCACCTTGCAAGCCAACATGAACAACAATCCAAACGGAAGGATTATGACCAAGCAAATGTATTTTCATTTTTTTGCTTCCAACTAGCAAAATTTGTGCCATCAAAGTATGGAGCTCTACGGTGATAATTTCCCACACTAGATGTCATACTTCTCCTAGGTTGTGAAACCAATGCAATGTAGACCAAAGCTCGGATACCACTTGTAGGATCGAAAGTAGGTCTAGAGGGGGGGGGTGATTAGACTACTTGACCAAATGAAAATCTACTTTTCCCAAATTTTAATTCTTGGCAGATCTTAGCATTCATAGTATGTCAAGTACACCCTACACATGCATGTCTAAGAGTATTGCAGCGGAAATTAAAGACATTGCACATGTAAGTAAACAGAGGGTAAGGAAAGCAAACACAATTGGTGACACAATAAGTATACCCGCGGTTCCGATAGGTGGTGCTATCGTACATCCACGTTCATGGAGTCTTCAACCCAAGGATGGTAACGGTCGCGTAATTCCACGTAGGGTTCCACGAAGAAGCAACCTTGACTATACCATGACGGCCTACGTCCACGGAGGACTAGCCTTACTCGGGGTAGATCTTCACGAAGTAGGCGATCTTACAATCTTCTTTATTCCTTGACCTTACAAACTTCTTGGTTCACTCCACAACATGAAGTAGGAGGCTCCCAAGCGACACCTAACCAATCTAGGAGGCACCACCCTCCAAAAGGTAATAAGCTCGTTAATGTCGATGAACTCCTTGCTCTTGTGCTTCAAGATGATATACTCCTCAACACACAATCACTCTCTCACATATATGTCTTGGTAGAAGAGATGGGATTGGTGGAAAGCAACTTGGGGAGGCTAGAAATCAAGATCCATATGGTTGGAGTGGAAGATCTTGACCTCAACACAAGGGTAGGTGGTTCTCTCTCAGAATACTGATAGGATAGGTATGGAATGGTTCTGAATGCTTCACTTTCGAGTAGGTGGTGGTGAAGAGGTATATATAGGAATCCCCAAGAATCCAACCGTTACACACGAAATGACCAACTCGGTGACTCCGATGTGTTAATCTCGGTGGTACCGAAGTGACCAAAAGGTGGCAACTTTTGAATCTCGGAGGGACGGATATAGAAATCTTGGTTGCACCGATAAGGTGACCAACGGTCAGAATGCCCAATCCCGGTGACGCCGATTCAACAATCTCGGAGGGACCGAAACTGTGAACTTGCGTAACAGAAAGTTGGCAGCCCAACTCGATGGCACCGAAAGCAGTATCCCCAAGCTTAGATGATTGAGAGTTCTTAAAATATTTACTTGGGGTGCCTTGGGCATCCCCAAGCTTGAAATTTTGTATCTCGTTCAATCCTCTCATATCCCGGTTTCACCTATTCTCAAAAACTTCATCCACACAAAACCCCAAAAGAACTCGTGAGATAGGTTCGTACACATAATAATAAATCAACTCTTTATGTACTGCCAAGACAAGTTGAATAATAATTTTCAAACATTAGGTAATGTATACTATCATTTCCACAATTTATATCTACCAATATAGGCTATGGAAACTATAGGATAAGTCGATAACGAAACTATGACAACAATCTATCTAAACAGAACAGTCTGTAGCAATTTATGAAAATAGTGTACTTATGTAACTCAACAAGTTATGAAAATTTATTACATGCTATAAAATTTATATGAAAATACTGCGTAAGAATTTCAGAAACTTTCCACATTCCAGTAAAATATGAAAACTCAAACACTACAGCCAAAGTTTGTGTCTTTATACAGCACTCATCTAAACATGCAATGCAAGCATCCTAAGGGCAATTCTTGGAACATTTTACTGAAAAACTAGATCATAAATAACACCTAACAGAAAATAACAAAATATAATGACGCTCCAATCAAAACACATATTATGTGACGAATAAAAATATAGCTCCAAGTAAGATATACCGATAGTGTTGAAGACGATAGAGGGGATGCCTTTCGGGGCATCCCCAAGCTTAGACGCTTGAGTCTTCCTTTAATATTACCTCGGGGGTGCCTTGGTAGTCCCCAATCTTAGGTTCTTGTCACTCCTTATTCTCCTCATATCGGTATCTCACCCAAAACTTGAAAACTTCAATCACACAAAACTTAACGGAACTTTGTGAGATGGGTTAGTGTAGTAAATATAGATCATTCACTTAGGTACTGTCAAGACAAGATTCATAATTGTTCCCACATGATACCTACTGTATTACATAATTCCCAAAATTTATATTACTCAATATAAGCTATAGGAACACTTGAAACAAGCAAACTATGCATGCAAAACAGAATCTGTCAAAAACAGAACAGTCTGTAAAGATATGAATGATCACCAAACTTACCTGACTCTAAAAATTCTTAAAAATTAGGAAAATTCATGAAATTTTCATATAAAGTTTTTGTAAAAATTTCAGAATTTTTTGACGCTCCAATAAAATCAGATAATTCATATACTGGACGCAAAACATTCTGTTTTTGCACAGAATCAAACAAGCAAGTATCCACGGTATCCCAAAGGCTTTACTTGACACTTTATTGAAATAAAAGACACAAAAAAGGATTAATACAGTAGATAAATCATGTTAACACATAAAAAAATAAGGTAAAAGTGTTGGGTTGTCTCCCAACAAGAGCTTTTCTTTAATGTATTTTAGCTAGGCATGATGATTTCAATGATGCTCACATATGAATAGTAATTGTAACATGCAAAAGAGCATCATGAATCTCATGACAAGCACATTTAAGTCTAACCCACTTTCTATGCATAGGGATTTTTTTAGCAAAAAATTTATGGGATCAAGAATACCCTAGCATAGGAAGGAAAAAAGCATAACTTCAAGAATTTGAACACATAGAGAGGAAACTTGATATTATTGCAATTCCTATAAGCATATGTTCCTCCATCATAATAATTTTCAGTAACATCATGAAGGAATTACACAATATAACCAATGCCTAAATCATTCTTTTCATGATCTACAAGCATAGAAATTTTACTACTCTCCTCATAAGCAAATTTGTTCTCATGACTAATAGTGGGAGTATCATAAAAGACTTGAATACTATAAATTGGTTCCACATGAAAATAGTAATGTTCAGTAAAAGGATATTCAAAATTATGACAAGTGTCATAATAGTAATCATCACTCTTTTTCATTTCATAAGTATCATCACAATAATCATCATAAGTAGGAGGCATGCAATCATTATAACAAATTTGATCATTCAAAGTAGGGGGAATAAAAAGATCATCTTCATTAAGCATAATATCCCCAAGCTTGTGGCTTTGTATATCATAAACATAATCACTCTCATCATCAATGGTATGAATAGCACCAATAGTATAGCAATTGTTATCCTCCTCCTCCAAGTTGGTGCAATAAATAGTTTCAAGATTATAAGAAGTATCATTATCGTCTCAATCATAATTATCACAACAAGCAATAGGCATAAAAAAATCATCCTCAAGTGTATCATCTTCCACAACTATTTTTGATTCATTCTCATGAGGCCTATCAATAATGGGGGCAACATTATTTGGGAGAGATACCTCTTTACCTTTACTTTTCCTTCTTTTCTTCTTCTTCGCCACATTATGTGTGGGTTTATTTAATTCCTCCAATATTCTTTTTGAAGAGGTTGGTGAATAAAAAGCTCCTCCTTGTTACCTAATTCATCTTAAGAACAGAGGAGGATATTGGGAAACCTCGTCCCCTTCATTAGTATTCTCTTCATCTTCTATTTGTTTTTCTTGTCTTCAAGTAATTGGCAATATAAGGAATCTCAATGCAATTTACCGCACAATACATATAAATTTTCTTTAGATCAAAATGAAGAAATCTCTTAAGATTATATTCTGGGATACCCCTAGTTATACGTTTCATTTCTTCATATCCCAGAAGCAAACTAAGTTCATTATGATGCGCAAGGGAAATCAAGTTATCACAATTTTTGGACACGATTCGATCATGAAACAATTTGCATTGGAGATTTAAATGACCACATTCATTGCAAAGTTCAAAAGGATGGCGATAAATATTAAATCTTTCAGCACAAACATCTAGCCTCTCTTGCAACCATTTAGTTTCTAAATACTTAAGCCTCTTGCAAAATCTATCTTCCCTTTTTGGCATGTCTTGACGAGCTCTATGCAGTCCACAAAAATTGACATGCTTATAAGAAATCTTTTTATCATGACTAGTGTAATCATCATTAGTACTATGGATATTCAAAGAATTAATACTAACAAAATTGCAATCATGCTCATCATTCAACGATTTAGTGCCAAACATTTTACTAACTTCTTCTTCTAACACTTGAGCACAATTTTCCTTTCCATCATTTTCACGAAAGACATTAAAAAGATGAAGCATATGAGGCAACCTCAATGTCATTTTTTTTGTAGTTTTATTTTATAAAACCAAACCGGTGAAAAACGAGAAACTAAAAGATTTGATTACAAGATCTAAAGATATACCTTCAAGCACTCACCTCCCAGGCAACAACGCCAAAAAAGAGCTTGATGTCTACTACACAACCTTCTTCTTGTAGACTCGTGTTGGGCCTCCAAGCGCAGAGTTTTCTAGGACAATGGAAATTTTCCCTCGAGTGGATGACCTAAGGTTTATCAATCTGCGGGAGGTGTAGTATGAAGATGGTCTCTCTCAAACAACCCTGCAATCAAATAGCAAAGAGTCTCTTGTGTCCCCAACACACCAAATACAATGGTGAATTGTATATGTGCACTAGTTCGGTGAAGAGATGGTGATACAAGTCCAATATGGATGGTAGGTATAGTTTTTTGTAATCTGAAAATACAAAAACAGTAAGTTAACAAATAATAAACGACGAGCAAAACGTTGTATAAATACTTGGAAACAAGGCCTAGGGTCCATACTTTCACTAGTGCAAGTTCTCTCAACAATACTAACATAGTTGAATCATATGTAAATACCTCTCGTGCGACAAAGAGTTCACTCCAAAGTCACAAATAGAGGAGAACTAATGAAGAAATTATTGTAGGGTACGAAACCACCTCAAAGTTATCTTTTCTGATCAATCTTATGAGTTGTCCCTATAAGTGTCACAAACAGCCCTAGAGTTCGTACTAAAATAAGAACTTAAGATACACATCAAACAAAACCCTAATGTCACCTAGATACTCCAATGTCACCACAAGTACCCATGGGCTTGATTATACGATATGCATCACATAATTTGAGATTCATCATGTTCAATCCAACACAAATAACTTCAAGGAGTGCCCCAAAGTTTCTACCGGAAAGCCAAGACAAAAAAGTGTGTCAACACCTATGCATAGATTCCAAGGTCACGGAACCCGCAAGTTGATCACCAAAACATACATAAAGTGGATCAATAGAACATCCCATTGTCACCATAGATATCCCATCGCAAGACATACATCAAGTATTCTTAAATCCTTAAAGACTCAATCCGATAAGAAAACTTCGAAAGGAAAACTCAATTCATCACAACAAGATAGAGAGGGGAAAACTCCATATGATTCAATCTATATCAACAAAGCTCATGATATATCAAGATCGTGCTATCTCAAGAACACGAGAGAGAGAGAGAGAGAGATCAAACACATATCTACTGGTACATACCCTCATCCCCGAGGGTGAACTACTCCCTCCTCGTCATGGAGTGTCGGGATGATGAAGATGGCCTCCGGTGATGGTTTCCCCCCTCCGGCAGGGTGCTGGAACGGGCTCCAGATTGGTTTTTCGTGGCATTGGAGGTTTGCGGCGGCGAAACTCCCGATCTAGGATCTGCGTTGGTGTTTTTGGTATTTATAGGAAATTATGGCGGTGGAAATAAGTCCGGATGGGCCACGAGGGACTCACAAGCCTGCAGAGCACGACTAGGGGGGTGGCCGCACCCCTGAGGCTTGTGACTGCCTCGTGGGTCTTCTGGCCCAGCTCTCATGCTCCGTGGGTCTCTTCTGGTCCAAAAACAACCATCGTAAATTTTTATTCTGTTTGGACTCCGTTTGATATTCCTTTTGTGTAAATCTCCAAAACAAGGGGAAAACAGGAACTAGCACTGAGCTCTAGGTTAATAGGTTAGTCCCAAAAATAATATTAAGTTGTAGTAAAATGATTGTAAAACATCCAAGAATGATAATATAACAGCATGAAACAAGCACAAATCATAGATACGTTGGAGACGTATCATTTACCTGCAAAAAATCTTAACCGAGAATTGTATAGCAAGACATGATCACCTACATTCAATTCACGCTTTTGTATCCTTTTATCATGCCATCTCTTAACCTTTTCTTTAAACAACTTGGCATTCTCATAGGCATGGGTCTCCATTCATCAAGTGAGCTAATGTCAAATAACCTCTTCTCACTAGCAAGTTTGAAATCATAGTTGCGCTCTTTGATTTCCCAATAAGCTTTACATTGTAGCTCTGGAGGTAAGTGACATGCTTTACCATAAACCATTTTATACGGAGACATACCCATAGGATTCTTGTAAGCAGTTCCATAAGCCCATAATGCATCGTCAAGTTTCTTAGACCAATTCTTCCCGGATCTATTAACCGTCTTTTGCAAGATCAATTTAATTTCAATATTCTTAATTCTACGTGACCACTAGACTGAGGATGATAGGGAGATGCAATTCTATGATTAACATCATACTTAGCAAGCAATTTACGGAAAGCACCATGAATAAAATGTGAACCACCATCAGTCATTAAATATCTAGGGACTCCAAATCTAGGGAAAATAACTTCTTTAAGCATCTTAATAGAGGTGTTATGATCAGCACTACTAGTTGGCATAGCTTCTACCCACTTATTAACATAATCAACAACAACTAAAATATGAGTATACCCGTTGGACGTTGGAAAATGTCCCATATAATCAAAACCCCAAATATCAAATGGTTCAATAACAAGAGAGTAATTCATAGGCATTTCCTGACGTCTACTAATATTGCCAATTCTATGACATTCATCACATGACAAGACAAACTTACGAGCATCCTTGAAGAAAGTAGGCCAATAAAAACCAGATTTTAATACCTTATGTGCAGTTCTATCTCCAGCATGGTGTCCTCCGTAGGCCTCGGAATGACACTTTTGTAGGATATGTTCCTGTTCATGCTCAGGCACACAACGTCTAATAATGCCATCTACTCCTTCTTTATAAAGGTGTGGGTCATCCCAGAAGTAATGTCTTAAATCATAGAAAAACCTTTTCTTTTGTTGGTATGTGAAACTAGGCAGTATAAATTTAGCGACAATGTAATTAGCATAATCATCATACCAAGGAGCATTATGAGAAGCATTTATGACACCTAATTGTTCATTAGGAAAGCTATCATCAATAGGTAGTGGGTCATCAAGAACATTCTCCAACCTAGACAAGTTATTTGCTATGGGGTTCTCAGCACCCTTTCTATCAACAATATGCAAATCAAATTCTTGTAGCAGAAGAACCCACCAAATAAGTCTAGGTTCAGCATCTTTCTTTTCCATGAGATATTTAATAGTAGCACGATTAGTGTGAATAGTTACTTTAGAATCAACAATATAAGGTCTAAACTTATCACAAGCGAACACAACTGCTTAAAATTCCTTTTTATTGGTAGCATAGTTTCTTTGAGCAATGTCTAGAGTTTTCCTATCATAATGAATAACATTTAATTTCTTATCAACTCTTTGTCCTAGAACAACACCAACAACATAGTCACTAGCATCACACATAATTTCAAAAGGTAGGTTCTAATCAGGTGGTTGAACAACAGGTTTAGATATCAAAGTATTCTTGAGAATTTCAAAAGCTTCTACACAATCATCATCAAAAATTAATGGAACATCTTTTTGCAAAAGATTAGTGAGAGGCCTAGAAATCTTAGCGAAATCTTTAATAAATATCCTATAGAAACCAGCATGACCAAGGAAACTTCTTATACCTCTGATATCCATAGGACATGACATTTTTTCAATAGCACCAACTTTGGCCATGTCAACTTCAATACCTCTTTCAGAAATTTTACGTCCCAAGACAATGCCTTCATTCAACATAAAGTGACACTTCTCCCAATTCAAGACAAGATTAGTTTCTTCACATCTCTGCAAAACTCAATCAAGGTTTCTCAAACAATCATCAAAACAAGTTCCATAAACGGAAAAATCATCCATGGAAACCTCAACAATCCTTTCACAGAAATGAGAGAATATAGTAGTCATGCATCTTTGAAAGGTAGCAGGTGCATTGCATAAACCAAAAGGCATAAGTCTATAAGCAAAGGTACCAAAAGGGCACGTAAAGGTGGTCTTTTCTTGGTCCTCTTTTGACACAGGTACTTGAGGGAAACCAGAATAACCATCTAGAAAGCAGAAATGTGTGTATTTAGATAATATTTCTAGAATTTCTTCAATAAAAGGTAGAGGGTAATGATCTTTCCTATTAGCTTTATTCAATTTCCTAAAATCAATCACCATTCTATATCCTGTAACAATTCTTTGCTGGATCAATTCATTTTTATCATTAGGAACTACACTAATACCTCCTTTCTTGGGGACACAATGAATGGGACTAACCCATCTACTATCAGCAATAGGGTAAATGATACCTACCTCCAGAAGCTTTAATATTTCATTTCTTACCACTTCCTTCATTTTAGGATTCATACGTCATTGGTGATCAACAACCGGTTTAGCATGAGGCTCTATTTTAATTTTGTGCTGACATAGAGTGGGACGAATGCCCTTAAGATCATTAAGAGTATATCCAATAGCAGGACGGTGCTTCTTCAGTGTTTTCAATAATCTCTGTTGTTCATGCTCTGAGAGGTTAGCACTAATAATAACAGGATATATCTTCTTTTCATCAACATAAGCATATTTTAAAGTAACTTGTAATAGTTTAAGTTCAAATACGGGATCATAGATACGTTTCAACATATCTATAATTTTTGATTGTTCCAAGCTACTATATTATCTGTTTTGGATGTCTTATATGCATTAATATGCTAATTTTTTTTGGGACTAACCTATTAATCTAGAGCCTAGTGCTAGTTTATGTTTTTCCTTGTTTTTGATAATTGCAGATAAGGAATGTTAAATAGAGTCCAAACGGAATAAAACCTCTAGAATGAGTTTTTCTGGAATGGAAGGAAACCACCAAGCTTGGAGACCACGGCAGGAGAGCCACCATGGGGCCACAAGCCCTAGGGGCGCGCCTAGGGGGATAGGGCGCGCCCCGATAGGCCTGTGGACCCACGTCAGCTCTCCTAACCCTAATCTTCAGCGTATAAATTCCCAAATATTCCCTGTATATTAGAACAAGCCAGAAAAACACTTTTTCGCCACGTGAAGCCTCTGTTCCTGAGAGATCCATTCTTCGAGCCTTTTTCGGTAATCTGTCGGAGGGGGATTCGATCACAGAGGGTATCTACATCAACTCCATTACCCCTCCGATGATGCGTGAGTAGTTCACCACAGACCTTTGGGTCCATAGCTAGTAGCTAGATGGATTCTTCCATCTCTCTCTCTTTGCTCTTCAATACGATGTTTTTCATGATCTTTATGGAGATCTATCCGATGTAATACTCTTTTGCGGTGTGTTTGTCGAGATCTGATGAATTGTGGGTTTATGTTCAGATTATCCATGAATATTATTTGAGTCTTTTCTCAATTCTTATATGCATTATTTCATATCTTTGCAAGTCTCTTTGAGTTATGGTTTGGTTTGGCCAACTAGATTGGTAATTCTTGCAATGGGGAAGTGCTTAGTTTTTGGTTCAATCTTGCGGTGTCCTCACCCAGTGACAAAGTAGGGGTAGCGAGGCACGTATTTTATTTTTCCATCAAGAATAACAAGATAGGGTTTTCATCATATTTCTTGAGTTTATCCCTCTACATCATGTTATCTTACCTAATGCGTTACTCTGTTCTTCATGAACTTAATACTCTAGATGCAGGCAGTTGTCGGTCGATGTATGGAGTAATAGTAGTAGATGCAGAATCGTTTCGGTCTACTTGACATGGATGTGATGCCTATATGCATAATCATTGCCTTGGATATCTTCATAATTATTCGCTTTTCTATCAATTGTTCGACAGTAATTTGTTCACCCACTGTAATACTTGTCATCATGTGAGAAGCGTCTAGTGAAACCTATACCCCCCGGGTCTATTTTCCATCTTATACTTTCAGATCTAAAACCAAAAATACCAAAAATACTTTGCCGCATTATTTTTACCTTTTGTTTTACTTTCCGTTCAAGCAATCTATCTCTATCAGATCTCATCCTTGCAAGTAACCGTGAAGAGATTGAAAACCCCTTTATAGCGTTGGGTGCAAGAGTTTGATTCTTTGTGTAGGTACATCTATTGGGGACTTGATTGTATCTCCTACAGGTTTGATACCTTGCTTCTCAACAACTGAGGGAAATACTTATCTACTTTGCTGCATCACCCGTTCCTCTTCACGGAAACCAACGCATGCTCGAGAAGTAGCAATCACCCTTTGGTGGAGGAGGATCCCCATGTATTTCAACACGCAAGTTGTATTTCAGAATAGGATGCTGATCAAAGAAAATACTATCTATTTCATTCCTTTCATTCATAAGCATGTCATTTTCATGGTCTAGCAAATATTGCTCTAAAGGATTAGAAGGAGGAATAGTAATAGAGACAAGACCAATAATTTCATCCTTACTAGGCAATTCTTTCTCATGGGGTTGTCTACGAAATTTAGAGAAATTAAACTCATGAGACGTATCCCCAAAACTTACGATAACCATTTCCTTCTCACAATCTATCCTAGCATTAATGGTATTCAAGAAGGGTCTACCAAATATAATGGGACAAAAATCATCTTGTGGGGAACCAAGAACAAGAAAATCAGTAGGATAATTTATTTTCCCACACAAGACTTCAACATCTTTAATAATCCCAACTGGTGATATATTATCTCTATTAGCAAGTTTAATTGTAACATCAATTTCCTCTAACTCAGCTGGTGCAATACCAGTCATAATCTCTTTATATAAGGAAAAGGGAATTGCACTCACTCTAGCACCCATATCACATAATCCATGATAACAATGATCTCCTATTTTAACAGAAACAACAGACATGCCAAAATGGGTCTATGTTTATCTTTAGCATCAGGTTTAGCAATCCTAGCAGCTTCATCACAAAATTGAATAACATGCCCATCAATATTCTCAAACAAGAGATCCTTAACCATGGCAATACTAGGTTATACTTTAATTTCCTCAGGGGGTGTAGGTATTCTAGCACTGCTCTTATGAACTGCAGTTGAAGCTTTAGCATGATCCTTTCTTCTAACAGGGAAAGGTGGCTTCTCAATATAAGAAGTGGGAATAACAGGATCAACATTATAAGTAATAGTTTGATCTTCAACTTTAATAGGTTTAGCTACTTTCACTTCGATGGGATGATGATATTTAAACCACTTCTCCTTGGAGGGATCAACATGAGCAGCAAAAGATTCACAAAAAGAAGCTACTATCGTAGAGTCAAACCCATATTTAGTGCTAAATTCACGAAAAGCATTGGTGTCTATGAAAGATTTAGCACAATCAAACTTAAGGTTCATACCTGACTCCTTACCTTCGTCGAGTTCCCAATATCTGCTCAATTCTTTCCAATAAATCCCATTTGAAGTCAATATCCTTCTTCATATAGGAACCAACACAAGAAGTATCGAGCATGGATTAATCATTACGAGAAAGCCGAGCATAAAAATTCTGAATAATAATTTCTGTCGAGAGCTCATGATTGGGGCATGAATATAACATTGACTTAAGCCTCCCCAAGCTTGAGCGATTCTTTCTCCTTCATGAGGCCAAAAATTATAAATATTATTCCGATCACGATGAACTAGATGCATAGGGTAGAAGTTCTGATGATATTCCACCTTCAATCTGTTGTAGCTCTTGTTGGGAGACGTAGTAGTAAATCAAATTTTCCTACGTGTCACCAAGATCTATCTATGGAGAAACCAGCAAAGAGTGGGGAGAGATCACATCTTCATACCTTTGAAGATCTCAAAGCGAAAGCGTTACAAGAACTCGGTTGATGGAGTCGTACTCGCAGCGATTCAGATCGCGGTGGATTCCGATCTAAGCGCCGAACAACGGCGCCTCCGCGCTCCACACACGTGCAGCCCGGTGACGTCTCCTATGCCTTGATCCAGTAAGGAGGAAGGAGTGTTTAGGGAAGGGCTCCAACAGCAGCACGACGGCATGGTGGTGGTGGAGTAGTAAGGTATTCCGGCAGGGCTTCGCCTAAGCGCTGTGGAGGAGGAAGAAGAGAGGTAGGGCTTTGCCGTGAGAGAGAGAGAGTTCAGAACTGTTCTCAAAAGGCCAAAACCTCAAGTATATATAGGACGAGGGAGAGGGAGGGCTGCCTTGGCCCCTCCTCCAAAGAGGAGGGCTTCGGCCGAAGTGGGGATAGAGTCCACCTCCCACAAGGGAGGTGGATCTCCTCCTTTTAAAACCCTTTGCCCTTTATCTCTAGATCTCCAGCCGCATGGGCCTTTCTAGAAGGTCTTGGCCAGCCCAATAAGGGCTGGCACACCTCCTCTAAGGTCCCACAAAGTCCTATGGTCATCACACCCCTCCCGGGGGTCCTCCGGCACCCTCCCGGTACACTACCGATGAGCCCAAAAACTTTCCGGTGACCAAAACTGGACTTCCTATATATCAATCTTTACCTCCGGACCATTCCGGAGCTCCTCGTGACGTCCGGGATCTCATCCGGGACTCCAAAAAACTTTAGGTAATCACGTATACCATTTCCCTATAACCCTAGCGTCATCGAACCTTAAGTGTGTGGACCCTACGGGTTCGGGAGACATGTAGACATGACCGAGACACCTCTCCGGTCAATAACCAACAGCGGGATCTGGATACCCATGTTGGATCCCACATGCTCCACAATGATCTCATCGGATGAACCACGATGTCGGGGATTCAATCAATCCCGTATACAATTCCCTTTGTCTATCGGCATGATACTTACCCGAGATTCGATCGTCGGTATCTCTGTACCTTGATCAATCTCGTTACCGGCAAGTCTCTTTACTCGTTTCGTAATACATCATCCCGTGACTAACTCCTTAGTCACATTGAGCTCATTATGATGATGTCTTACCGAGTGGGCCCAGAGATACCTCTCCGTCACACGGAGTGACAAATCCCAGTCTCGATTCGTGCCAACCCAACAAACACTTTCGGAGATACCCGTAGTGCACCTTTATAGCCAGTCAGTTACGTTGTGATGTTTGGCACACCCAAAGCATTCCTACGGTATCCGGGAGTTGCACAATCTCATGGTCTAAGGAAATGATACTTGACATTAAAAAGCTTTAGCAAACGAACTACACGATCTTGTGCTAGGCTTAGGATTGGGTCTTGTCCATCACATCATTCTCCTAATGATGTGATCCTGTTATCAATGACATCCAATGTCCATGGTCATGAAACCATGACCATCTATTGATCAACAAGCTAGTCAACTAGAGGCTCACTAGGGACATGTTGTGGTCTATGTATTCACAGATGTATTATGGTTTCCGGTTAACACAATTATATCATGAACAACAGACAATTATCATGAACAAGGAAATACAATAATAACCATTTAATTATTGCCTCTAGGGCATATTTCCAACAGTATCCCACATGTACTAGAGTCAATAATCTAGTTACATTGTGATGAATTGTACACCCATAGCATTCTGGTGTTGATCATGTTTTGCTCGTGACAGAGGTTTAGTCAACGGATCTCTGACATTCAGATCCGTATGCACTTTACAAATATCTATATCTCCCTCCTGAATGTAATCACGGATGGAGTTGAAGCGGCACTTGATGTGTCTTGTCTTCTTGTGAAACCGGGGCTCCTTCGCAAGGGCAATTGCTCCAATGTTGTCATAGAATAGAGTCATCGGGCCCGACGCACTTGGAATTACTCCTAGGTTGGTGATGAACTCCTTCATCTAGACTCCTACCTTTGTTGCTTCCGAAGCAGCTATGTACTCTGCTTCACATGTAGTGCCACCACGACGCTTTGCTTGCTGCTGCTAACTGCCCCTCCGTTCAAAATATACATGTATCCGGTTTGCGACTTGGAGTTGTCCGGATCTGTGTCGAAGCTAGCATCGACGTAACCCTTTACGACGAGCTCTTCGGCACCTCCATATACGAGAAACATGTCCTTTGTCCTTTTCAGGTACTTCAGGATATTCTTGACTGCTGTCCAGTGTTCCGCTCCGGGATCACTTTGGTACCTCCCTACCAAACTCATGGCAAGATTCGCATGAGGTCTCGTACACAACATGGCATACATAATAGAGCCTATGGCTGAAGCATAGGGGATGACACTCATCTCTTCTCTATCCTTTGTCATGGTCGGACATTGAGTCATACTCAATCTCACACCTTGTAACACAGGCAAGAACCCCTTCTTGGACTGATCCATATTGAACTTGTTCAATATCTTGTCAAGGTATGTGCTTTGTGAAAGATCTATGAGGCGTCTCGATCTATCTCTATAGATCTTAATACCTAACATGTAAGAAGCTTCTCCAAGGTCCTTCATTGAAAAACACTTATTCAAGTAGGCCTTTACCCTTTCCAAGAGTTCTGTATCATTTCCCATTATCAGTATGTCATCCACATATAATACGAGAAATGCTACAGAGCTCCCACTCACTTTCTTGTAAATACAGGGTTCTCCATAAACCTGTACAAATCCAAACGCTTTAAGCACTTCATTAAAGTAAATGTTCCAACTCCGAGATGCTTGCACCAACCCATAGATGGAGCGCTGGAGCTTGCATACCTTGTTAGCATCTTTAGGATCGACAAAACCTTCCGGCTGCATCATATATAGTTCTTCCTTGAGGAAGCCATTAAGGAATGTCGTTTTGACGTCCATTTGCCAGATCACATAATCATAAAATGCGGCAATTGCTAACATGATTCAGACAGACTTCAGCATCGCTACGGGTGATAAAGTCTCATCATAGTCAACTCCTTGAACTTGTCGATAACCCTTAGCGACAAGCAGAGCCTTGTACACGGTCACATTACCATCCATGTCAGCCTTCTTCTTAAAGATACATTATTTTCAATGGCTCGCTTATCAACAGGCATGTCCACCAATGTCCACACTTCGTTCTCATACATGGATCCTATCTCGGATTTCATGGCTTCAAGCCATTTGTTGGAATCCGGGCGCGCCATCGCTTCTTCATAGTCCGAAGGTTCACCGTTATCTAACAACATGATCTCCAGGACAGGGTTGTCGTACCACTGCAGAACGTGTCCTAGTGGACCTTCGACGTTCAATAGTAACTTGATCGAGTTTTCATGATCATCATCATTAACTTCCTCTCCAGCCGGTGTAGGCTCCACAGAAACAACTTCCTGTGCTGCGCTACTCCCGGTTCGAGTGGAGGTACAATTACCTCATCAAGTTCTATTTTCCTCCCACTTACTTCTTTCGAGAGAAACTCTTTCTCGAGAAAGGATCCATTCTTGGCAACAAAGACTTTGCCCTCGGATCGTAGGTAGAAGGTATACCCAATAGTCTATTTGGGATATCCTATGAAGACGCACTTTTCCGCTTTGGGTTCGAGCTTCTCAGGTTGAAGTTTCTTCACATAAGCATCGCATCCCCAAACTTTTAGAAACGACAGCTTAGGTTTCTTTCCAAACCATAATTCATACGGTGTTGTCTCAACAGATTTTGATGGTGCCTTATTTAAAGTGAATGCGGCAGTCTCTAATGCATATCCCCAAAATGATAGCGGTAAGTCGGTAAGAGAAATCATAGATCGTACAATATCTAATAGAGTGCGATTACGATGTTCAGACAGACCATTTCGCTGAGGTGTGCCACACGGCGTGAGTTGTGAAACAATTCCACATTTCCTTAGGTGTGTGCCAAACTCGTGACTTAAATATTCTCCGCCACGATCAGATCGTAGGCACTTTATTTTCCTGTCATGTTGATTCTCTACCTCACTCTGAAATTCCTTGAACCTTTCAAAAGTTTCAGACTTATGTTTCATTAAGTAGACATACCCATATCTACTCAAGTCACTAGTGAGGGTGAGAACATAATGGTAGCCTCCACGAGCCTCAACACTCATTGGACCGCATACATCGGTATGTATTATTTCCAACAAGTTAGTTGCTTGCTCCATTGTTCTTGAGAACGGAGTCTTGGTCATCTTGCCCATGAGGCATGGTTCGCACGTGTCAAAGGATTCGAAATCAAGAGACTCCAAAAGTCCATCAGTATGGAGATTCTTCATGCGTTTGACACCAATATGACCAAGGCGGGGTATGTGGGACTATCGTTATCAACCTTACACTTTTTGGTACTCACACTATGGACATGTGTAACATCACGTTTGAGATTCATCAAAAATAAACCATTGACCAGCGGGGCATGACCATAAAACATCTCTCTCTTAAAATAGAACAACCATTATTCTCATATTTAAATGAGTAGCCATCTCGCATCAAGCGTTATCCAAATACAATGTTCATGCTCAAAGGTGATACTAAATAACAATTATTAAGGTTTGACACTAATCCCGAAGGTAGATGTAGAGGTAGCGTGCCGACGGCAATCACATTGACCTTGGAACCATTCCCAACACGCATCGTCACCTCGTCCTTTGCCAGCCTCTGCTTATTTCGCAGCTCCTGCTTGGAGTTACAAATGTGAGTGACTGCACTGGTATCAAATACCCAGGAGCTACTACGAGTGTTGGTTAGGTACACATCAATAACAAGTATATCACATATACCTTTATGTTGCCGTCCTTCTTATCCGCTAAGTACTTGGGGCAGTTCCGCTTCCAGTGAACAGTACCCTTGTAATAAAAGCACTCAGTCTCAGGCTTGGGTCCATGTTATTCTTCTTCTTCCCGGTAACTTGCTTACCGGGCGCGGCAACAGCTTTGCCGTCCGTCTTGAAGTTCTTCTTACCCTTGCCTTTCTTGAAACTAGTGGTCTTATTCACCATCAACACTTGATGCTCCTTTTTGATCTCGACCTCTTCTGATTTCAACATTGAGTACAACTCGGGAATGGACTTCTCCATCCCTTGCATGTTGTAGTTCATCACAAAGCTCTTATAGCTAGGTGGAAGCGACTGGAGGATTCTGTCAATGACCGAGTCATCCGGGAGATTAACTCCCAACTGAGTCAAGCGGTTGTGTAGCCCAGACATCTTGAGGATGTGCTCACTGACAGAACTATTCTCCTCCATCTTAAAGTTGAAGAACTTGTCGGGGATGTCATATCTCTCGACCCGGGAATGAGCTTGGAAAACCAATTTCAGCTCTTGGAACATCTCATATGCTCCGTGTTGCTCAAAACGCTTTTGGAGCCCCGGTTCTAAACTATAAAGCATGCCGCACTGAACAAGGGAGTAATCATCGCAGCAAGAATGCCAAGCGTTCGCAACGTCTTGCTCTGCTGGGAGAAGGGGTGGGTCACCTAGTGGTGTATCAAGGACATACAATTTCTTGGAAGCTATGAGGATGATCCACAAACCATGGACCCAGTCCGCATAGTTGCTTCCATCATCTTTCAGCTTGGTTTTCTCTAGGAACGCGTTGAATTTTAGGGTGACATTCACGTTGGCCATTGGATCTACAATATAGATTGTAAAGACAATTTTAGACTAAGTTCATGATAATTAAGTTCACATAATCAAATTATTTAATGAACTCCCACTTAGATAGACATCTCTCTAGTCATCCAAGTGACACATGATCCATGTCAACTAGCCCGTGTCCGATCATCACGTGAGACGGACTAGTCATCCATGGTGAACATCTCCATGTTGATCGTATCTTCTATACGACTCATGTTCGACCTTTCGGTCTTCCATGTTCCGAGGCCGTGTCTATACATGCTAGGCTCGTCAAGTCAGCCTAAGTGTATCGCGTGTGTAAATCTGGCTTACACCCGTTGTATGCGAACGTTAGAGCCTATCACACCCGATCATCACGTGGTGCTTCGGAACAACGATCCTTAGCAACAGTGCACAGTTAGGGTGAACACTTTTCTTGAAATTTATTGAGAGATCATCTTATTTACATCCGTCGTTCTAAGCAAATAGGATGTAAACATGATAAACATCACATGCAATCAATATAGTGACATGATATGGCCAATATCATCTTGCTCCTTTGATCTCCATCTTCAGGGCACCACGATCATCACTGTCACCGGCACGACACCATGATCTCCATCATCATGATCTCCATCACTGTGTCTTCATGAAGTTGTCTTGCCAACTATTACTTCTACTGCTATGGCTAACGTTTAGCAATAAAGTAAAGTAATTACATGGCGTTTATGATTGACACGCAGGTCATACAATAAAATAAGACAACTCCTATGGCTCCTGCCGGTTGTCATACTCATCGACATGCGAGCCGTGAATCCTATTACAAGAACATGATCAATCTCATACATCACAATGCATCACATCACATCCTTTGGCCATATCACATCACAAGGCATATGCTGCAAAAACAAGTTAGACGTCCTCTAATTTGTAGTCGCAAGTTTTTACGTGGATGCTATAGGTTACTAGCAAGAACGTTTCTTACCTATGCCAAAACCACAACGTGATATGCCAATTGCTATTTACCCTTCATAAGGACCCTTTTCATCGAATCCAATCCGACTAAGGTGGGAGAGACAGACACCCGCTAGTCACCTTATGCAACAAGTGCATGTCAGGCGGTGGAACCAGTCTCAGTAAGCGTACGTGTAAAGTCGGTCCGGGCCGCTTCATCCCACAATACCGCCGAATCAAGATAAGACTAGTAGTGGTAAGCAAATCAACAAAATTGACGCCCACAACTCCTTTGTGTTCTACTCGTGCATAGATTCTATGCATAGACCTAGCTCATGATGCCACTGTTGGGAGACGTAGTAGTAAATCAAAATTTTCCTACGTGTCACCAAGATCTATCTATGGAGAAACCAGCAACGAGTGGGGACAGATTTCATCTTCATACCTTTGAAGATCGCTAAGCGGAAGCGTTACAAGAACGCGGTTGATGGAGTCATACTCACAGCGATTCAGATCGCGATGGATTCCGATCTAAGCGCCGGACAACGGCGCCTCCGCGTTCAACACACGTGCAGCCTGGTGACGTCTCCTACGCCTTGATCTAGCAAGGAGGAAGGAGAGGTTAGGGAAGGGCTCCAACAGCAACACGACGGCGTGGTGGTGGTGGAGTAGCAAGGTATTCCAGCAGGGCTTCGCCTAAGCGCTGCAGACGAGGAAGAAGAGAGGTAGGGCTTTGCCGTGAGAGAGAGCGAGTTCAGAACTATTCTCAAAAGGCCAAAACCTCAAGTATATATAGGAGGAGGGAGAGGGAGGGCTGCCTTGGCCCCTCCTCCAAAGAGGAGGGCTTCGGCCGAAGTGGGGATAGAGTCCACCTCCCAACAGGGTGGTGGATCTCCTCCTTTTAAAACCCTTTGCCCTTTATCTCTAGATCTCATGTCAATGCCTTTTCCTTCGTAGATAAAGGTAAAACCTTCTTATTAACGTGATCCTCGGGCAGACCTGCAAGCTTAAATAATCCACAAACTTCATCCACATAGATTAGATGTAAATCAGGATGTAGTGTTCCATCTCCTCCGTAAGGATTAGCCAGTAGTTTCACTATCATACCCGAAGGAATTTCATAGTAAATATTTTCAGTAGGTTCTGTAGGTTGAGGGACAACTCTTTGTGTTTTCGGTCGATGTGAAGATACCCCGAACAAGCCCCTCAAAGGATTACTTTCCATAGTGACAAGTGACAGTAAATTTCAGCACACTATATAATTTTTCCTTACCAAATTCCACTTACCAAAGCCGCTTCACTCCCCGGCAACGGCGCGAGAAAAGAGTTTTGATGACCCACAAGTATAGGGGATCTATCGTAGTCCTTTCGATAAGTAAGAGTATCAAACCCAACAAGGAGCAGAAGGTAATGACAAGCGGTTTCCAGTAAGGTATTCTGTGCAAGCACTAAAATTATCATTAACAAATAGTTTTGTGATAAGATAATTCGTAAAGAGTAACAAGTAACAAGTGTAGCAACGGTGCAGCAAGGCTGCCCAATCCTTTTTATAGCAAAGGACAGGCCTAGAAGAACTCTTATATAAAGCAAAGCGCTCCCGAGGACACATGGGAATTTCTTTCAAGCTAGTTTTCATCATGCTTATTTAATTCGCGTTCGTTACTTTGATAATTTGATAAGTGGGTGGACCGGTCCTTGGGTGCTGCCCTTACTTGGACAAACCTCCCAATTATCATTAACCCAGCATCCGCAACTATGAAATAAGAATTTAGGTAAACCTAACCATAACATGAAACATATGGATCCAAATGAGCCCATTACGAAGCAACACATAAACTAGGGTTTAAGCTTCTCTCACTCTAGCAACCCATCATCTACTTATTACTTCCCAATGCCTTCCCCTAGGCCCAAATAATGGTGAGATGTTATGTAGTCGACATTCACATAACACCACTAGAGGAGAGACAACATAGATCTCATCAAAATATCGAACGAATACCAAATTCACATGATTACTTATAACAAGACTTATCCCATGTCCTCAGGAACAAACATAACTACTCACAAAGGATGTTCATGTTCAAGATCAGAGGGGTATTAATTATCATAAAGGATCTGAACATATTATCTTTCACCAAGTAAACCAGCTAGCATCAACTACAAGGAGTAATCAACACTACTAGCAACCCACAAGTACCAATCTGAGGTGTTGAGAGAAACATCGGATAAAAGAGATGAACTAGGGTTTGTAGAGGATATGGTGCTGGTGAAGATGTTGATGGAGATTGACTCGATGAGAGGATCGTTGGTGATGACGATGGCTTCGATTTCCCCTTCAGGGAGGGAAGTTTCCCCGGCAGGATCGCCCTGCCGGAGCTCTATATTGGTTTTGCCCAAGTTCCGCTTCGAGATGGCGGCGCTTCGTCCCGAAAAGTCTCTTATGATTTTTCCAGCTCAAAATGCTTCATATAGGAGAAGATGGGCGTCGGAGGAGCCACAGAGGCCCCACAAGCCTTCTAGGCGCGATCAAGGCGGGTGGCCACACCTAGCAGGCTTGTGGCCTGCTGGTGCCCCCCTCTGGGTGATTCTTGCACCAGTATTTTATATTAATTCCAAAAATATTCTCCGTAAATTTTTAGGACTTTTGGAGTTGTCCAGAATAGGTATCTCTGATTTGCTCCTTTTCCAGTTCAGAATTCCAGCTGTCGACATTCTCCCTCTTTATGTAATCCTTGTAAAATAAGAGAGAAAAGTCATAAGTATTGTACCATAATGTGTAATAACATCGCATAATGCAATAAATATCAATATAAAAGAATGATGCAAAATGGATGTATCAGTTCCCTCCCATGCAATGTGGCAGCCATAACTCCGCGCTGGCGGAGAACTCAACACTGCCCATCAATGGTTATGCCCATGCAACATGGATGCCCTACAATCAGCGTTGGGGGAAGACAAAGACTAGCTTAGGTGTCGGACGTGGCATTTGCTTGCTTCTCTTTGTGTTTGAATTGCCACTTTTTGGATTGCAGTTTGAAGAGTTCAGAGCTCTACATTTAAAATAAAAAGGGGACGGTGACTTTTTTCTCATTGCACTCTTTTGTTTATCGATCATGAACTGTCTTTTCTGGATTGGTGTTTCGCGAGGAGTTGTGCGCCCCGGCCCTCCCCGGGGCACCTCGGGGCGAAGTGACAAGCCCCTGTCACCTCAGGGACTTGCACCTTTGGACAGTCGACCCCCCACTCAGGGGCTCCGATTACAGCACGACACCATGACATGGAGTCTCAGGAGGACCTAGTGCCTAGGCCTCTTGAGGAATAACCCAGTAGGGTGGAATGGGGCCTGCTCAAGCGTCAAGGGGGGCTCCTGAGCAGCACACCTCACGAGACTTACCGGTCATAAAGCCACTCAGCACCCTCGATGTCATCCTTGGTGATCCGGTCGGCATCGAGGGTGTCGGGGCCTCACCTCGTAGTTGCATCCTTGGTGATCCAGTCGTACACTATGGTGGTAGGGAAATATGCGGGACTAGGACCTGCCGACATAGAGCAGCTTGAGTGTCAAAGGGGGCTCCTGAGTAGCACGCCTTAGGAGCCTTACCGGTCATATATCCACTCAGCACCCTTGATGTTGTCCTTGGTGATCCGGTCGGCATCAAGGGTGTTGGGGTCTCACCTCGTATTTGCGTCCTTGGTGATCCGATCATACACTACAATGGTAGGGAAATGTGCGGGACTAGGACCTGTAGACAAAGAGCGCCGAAAGGGGTCCCGACCGGTTGCACTCATAAGGAAAGGAAGCCCAACGCAACACACCCCATCAATCGGAAGTGCATTCAACGGCAATTCTAAAAAATACATAAAAAGTTTCCATTGTGCCACATGCATAACCTTGTCAGGGAAACAAGGAGGCTGCTCAAGGGGACGCGCGGTCGCCGCCACACTCGCCGTCACCACCGCCTAAGGCCTCGAGCCTCTTAGCTCTAGCCTGGCTCTCGGCCTCATCAGAAGAAAACACTGCTATCACGTCTTCCAAGTGGTCTCTGACCCGTTCAGCGAGGGCAGCGCGAGTCATTTCGGGCACGGGACCAAGCACCACACCGAAGTCGAAGTGCGGGTCGAGGCGAAGGAGGTGGCTGAAGATGCATGAGGCCTCCTGCACAAGGAGGTCATGGATTTTCTCCTCCACAAGCATGCAGATCTTTTCCGCACCCCCCTCAAGGCACTCCATGACCCTAGAAAATAAGCCCAGATACCCGGCATCGTCCGAAACCAATGGGCTCAAGACGCTCGCGCCGCAGATGTCATCCAAGGCCTGCTTGGCCCTCCCCTCGGGGGATAGGAACATCTGGGAGCGCATGTGCTGGAGGCCGTGAGCACGGTCCGCCTCATTCGAAGTCTTCTTCGTCGGGGAAGCAACGCCCTTCACTTGTTTATAAAGAAAAGAAAGCTCAGCCTCGGCAGCGGCTTGTGCGCCCATCGCGATTCACCGGTGCTCTTACTCTTGGTCTAACCTTTTCCTGAGGTCGTCAACCTCGCCTTTCAGGAGGTCGCATCGCTCGCAAAAGCGGGACTCCTCGAGCTTCAGCTTCGCGCGATAGTCCCGGACGAGGGATCACCAAGCTTCAGCCACCCTCTTGTCGACCTCTTCCTAGAACCTCACATCACGGGAGGCGAGAGACTCCTCGGCAAGCAATGCCTCGCGCTCCCTCGTCTCCATCCTCTCCTGCTCCAATCTCTGCTCCAGCGCCTTTATCGCAATGTGTCCAGGGGCGGGCGGGGGTTCACATCGGCCGGAAGGAACTCGGGAGCCAGACCGTCAAGTGCAGCTTTCCGCGCTTCGATTTGCCTTTCAATGGCGGCATTGGAGGCCTAAAGTTCTTTGAGGCATTCCTCCAAGGCCCTGCGGCACTCGACTTCCTGAGCTTCAGCAAGGGCACGCTCGTGGGCCTCCACCACCACGGCAAGGGACTCCCTAGCCTTTGCACAGGCGTGCTCACTCTGCAGGCGCCCGAAATTAACTAAGACCTCAAGGCGATGCCATTCCTGTGCAAGGCATTGAAGCTCCCTCTCCAAACGGGCATCATTATTGGACAGCTCCGACCCAGAAGTTCCAGCGCCCCCAACGCGGTTTGGAGCAAACAGTACCGCTCGGCGCTCCGTTCACTCTTGATCCTGAGGGCCCAGCCGGAGTTCTCACCCTCTTCGGGATGGACGATGGGGGTGTGCGAACTACTGCCTAGCCTGGGCGTGTCGCCCGGGGCTAGGGGCTCCCTCGTAACCACCCTAGAAGGATGACACACCTCCTGGCACCCCACGCCATCAAGCGAAGAGGGCTCAAGGTCACTGCACGGTGTATCTCCAGGAAAGGACACCAGGGGGGGCGTTGCCCCATCCTGGGAAGATGAGGACCGTGGGTGAAGAAGAATGCAAGGGGCTCACGCTCGAGGCCCCTTGACAGACATGCAGGAACGGCCATGGGCTGTATGTCGACCAGGGCCCCGCGGCCGGCAGAGGGCGAGGCGGCAAGAAGCTCGACAGCCGTGGAAGAAGACGGTGTATAATTGACTCCTCCTTCGTCATGGGGGAGCTTGTGAAACACAAGCTCAGAAGGAGGACGCTGAAGGGGAAGTCGAGGTGATGTAGGCACTTACTCATCCATGGCGACCCACTTCTTCTTCACCGGCGCCAAGGGTGCCGAAGGGCGACCGCCCCTGGGCGCTTTTCTCGTTCGGCCAGAGTGGAGGCCCGGGGACAACGAGTCAACAACCGACACCTCCTGCTCGGGGGCGGAGGTGGTGACCCTTATCATCGGCGGGGTGCCACCTTCGATCCCGGGCTGACCCGAGGCGGGAACCGGAGAAGCAGGCGACGAAGGCCGGCCCATCTCGGCCCCGAGAAGAACAGGGTCTTCAGGAGGGAGGAAACCCCACTCGTCGAAACACGACATCTTCAGGACAAGGGCTTCCCGGCCCTTGTAGTTATACAAGGGGAGGCCACCCTGGGGAAGCTCGCCGGGCTCACCATCGGTCAGGCGACGGAGCAACTCGCGCAGCATGCGAGAGAGAGAGAGACGAGGCCTGGATCCTCATGGGATCGCAAGGACCCGTGAAGGCCCACATTGGGCGAGAATAGCATTGAAGGAGGGCGATTTGCCGGCATACGAACTCCAGCACCACCATCGCCATCGTCACGCCCGCCTCCTTCAGCCTTGCCAGCCTAGCTAGAACGCGCGCACACCACAGGTCAGTAAGCTCCTCGCGTGCCCACCCATGGCATGACACCACGGAGGATAGTGGGGGTTGAAACAGGGGTGGCCTCAGATACATTGACGTACACCCATTGCCATCGGAACCCTTTAGCCTCTAGGCAGAGTCCGGCATCAAGGGCCTCTCCAGCCGGTACATCAGCTGCTCTCAAGGACACGCACTGAGAGCATTGATCCCCTGAGGTCAACTCAAGGGAGAAGTGACGCAACAGAGCCACATAGGGGAGGACACCCACAAAGGGCTCGCACAGGAACACGAAGGCTGAGAGAAGGACAAGGGATCCAGGGCCGAGGTGGAGCATGTGGATCTGATAATTCAATAGCATGGCGGAGAGGAAGTCCAAGAATGGCAGCAGTGGGCCTGAGAGAAGCGCATGGATATGGAGAGGGACAACAGAAGCCGCATGATCGCCCCAGGACCACGAGCCCGACTAGATTTTGGTCGCCCACCATTCTTTGGAGCTGGCGACGACCACGACCTGAAACTTCTCCAACCCCTCCAGGTTCACCATCGAAGACCGGCCCATCGCGGGCATGGGCGCCGATGCGTTGGTTGGCGCCCTCGGGCCCTAGCCCTCTCCCTTCTTGGAAACCATGCCGAGGGGGCGGAGCAGGATGCATAGGGATTTGGCGGAAAGAGCAAGAACTGCAGAAGAGGAGAAAACAGACGACGAGATCGACGGAGAGCAAATGCGCCTCGGTGGTCTGCGTCAAGCAATTTAACAGACATGACGGCAGCTGAGCTGGCGTGGAAAAGAGGGGGGCCATGGCCCCTTATAATTCAACATGTGTAATGTCTGGCCCGCTGGCGTTAGGGCCGCGCGGCGCTTCGGGCCACCTTTGAAGCGTCAAGTGCGCCTTGGGCCCGTCGGCTACTGTCGGCATTCTGGAAATGGGGGTACCCAGACCTGCCTGCCTGTAGGCTAGGACATGGCCCACCTCGTCAGCCAGGCGTGGATCGACTCAAGACAAGGTCCTCGCAAGGCCCGCCCGCTCGCGAGGAAGAACGACACCTAGGCCAGCAAGGATGGGCCTGCTCAGGCCCCCTCAGGAGCAGCGGAGATCTTTATGCAGAACCCGGCCTCAGGAGCCAAAGATGACATAGGGAAGGATAGGCGGACGCCTGCTCTCTAGGCGGTGCAATTTCCCCTTAGGTGCAAAGGGGGAACGGGCATACGCGGGTTCCCGAAGCACAACCCAAAGGTTTCCATTCCAGTGCAACAAGACCATGACCACGAGCCCCGCAGGGCGGATGTCATCGCCGAGCCCACCACCGCATCATCGACAACCACTTTGCAGGAGAAGACTACCTTTGGACAGGGTGCAGATGTACTCCTACCCCCGTTCTATTTTGGCCATTATGGGATCCCTTCCCGCCATTGTTATAAGGAAGAGGAACTGGGCCACCGCTATATAGAGAGGCTAGGCCACACCATAGAAGGGAACCGAATCCAAGACAAGGAGAGAACCAAGAACACCGCTTGAGCACCCTCGCAAGGCTCAAGCTCACTGTACTAGTTCATTCACCACACCTCCTCGCGAGGCAATCCACCAAAGCAGGAGTAGGGTATTACGCTTCACAGCGGCCCGAACCTGGCTAAACTGCTATGTTCATCTTCTTCCTTGTCATCGTGCGAGTTTGCCGTGATATTCATTGAGTAGTGAGCTAGGTAGGGCGAGGCTGCAAGGGATCTTTGCACACGCCCCTGTGTTTGAACCTCGAGGGTTTTGCGGAGCCCGAAATCCAGAAATGCCTCACGAATGGCTTCACCACTTTTGGCAACTTGCCTGACGACCGAGCAAGCTCTAAGGTAGTGAGTCGGGCTTGTGTTCAGCAATACGGAATGTATAGGGCATGGTTTATCCAATTGCCCGTCAAGGATAGTACTGACCCCTGTAAGGGGCCTATTTCTCTTTACGGTGTGTTCGAGCCTGGATGTCCGCTTCGGAGGTATCGTATTTTTCCGATCTCCTCTACGGTATTCGGTAAAGGTTGGATCCGAGAATAGACGTTCGTCTTGCTAGGCGCTTTCCATGGCATAATATTTTTGTACAAAGTCTGACAGCTCGATGAAGTCACGAATGTGTCGACGAGCCAGGGCATTGAGAATCCCTTCATCATGACAATTGCGATTGAAGGTTTCCATTATCTCCTGATCAATGAGACCTCGTACTTTGTTTCTAGCGAGGAGGAGTCTAGCCCAAAAATGGTTAACTGACTCTCCTGGTAACTGTTTAACATCTTGTAAGTCCGAAGAATTTGACTCGCTACGATGCTCGAGTGATTAGCTTGGGTGGTGGGTGGGAAAAGTTTGACTCCACGCCATGATGTGAGTCTGGAATTATGGGTTCCGAGTTATATGCTAGATCAGTGACCGATGTCGGTCTATCTTCGGGGCGAACTCTAGGGTCTGGGCTGCCAGCGAGGTCTCGATGATCAGAGATTGGGGTATATACCATTTTTAATTCCGGACGCTTGGAGAATGAGCCCCCAGCTAGACACTCAACGGTGGAGGCTAAGTGGGTGACCGTGGGATTAGGAATCTCCCTATCATCGGGTTTAAGCCCGAGCCGGTCATAGACCGGTGTCTGATCGTCAGTCATACGCATGCTCTGAATCTGATCAAATAGCTCGTTTAGAAACGAGGCAACGGTAGGATGCGTGTCGCTGAAGCGAGTGGGGTCGATGTGTGGCGTCACAGTTCTGGAGTCACATGAATGCGGATCCGGGTCCTGTTCGGTCATAGTGGATCCGGTTACAATGGTCGAATTGGGCGTTCTAGACAGCCCGAGGGTGACGGCCTCCTCAGAGGTGGGGCCCGTTGTCTCTGGCATTGAGGCGTCGGGATCTGCGGTCTCCTCCATAAGAGTTGAGGGTCCTATAAAGACAAGTTCTCCCTATGAATCGGCGACGAACTCTAAGGTTACGAATCTGATCCCTTGATCGGGGGAGAAGCTTCCGATCTTGCCTGGGTGGCCGGTTAGGTCAGCGTGCGACAAGACATCGCCGCCTGTGAAGATCTGATCAGGTATGAAATTACCCTGGATGTAGATCTTGTTACTTGTGACAAGGCAAGCGATCGATTTCTTTGGTGATCATAGCAGAACTCTCAATGAAAGCACCAATGTCGGTGTCAAAACCGGCGGATCTCAGGTAGGGGGTCCCGAGCTATGAGGCTAGGATCGATGGTAACAGGAGACGATGTTTAATCAGGTTTGATCCCTACTATGGAGGTAAAACCCTACGTCCTGCTTGATTATATTGATGATGTGTAGGTTACAAAGTTGATCTACCTCGAGATCGAATAGCTAAAACCCTACATGAGTTGTCCTGCTCTATAACCTAAAACCCTCCGGATTATATAGATGTCGAGGGTACCTAGGGTTTACACATGGTCGGTTACACATTGAAGGAAAAAACACACCTATCTATTGCCGAAAACCTGGAGGGCACGCCAGGACGCCTTGAAGCTTCCATCCTGGCGACGGGGCCTTCGATCATCCAATGCTCATTCAATAGCCCACATAGTCCGGCCATGAGAAACAGGTTGGCTATCCAAGGACCCCTTAAACAATAACTCCCTCACCTGGATCCAGGTGACCATGTTCTCGGACCAGTGTATGAACCGGGGAATCAAGGGTACGATGGCATTCACCTCATGTCGGAGCCGACTCTATGCGTGCTTGTTTGTCGCCTCACTGGTGAAGACGACATAGGCCTCGTCCTGGTCGGGGAGCTGGTCATGCAGGAGGCCGTCATGACGGGCCAGAGCCGATGCCAATGCCGGGGCAGGAGCCGAAGCTGGCTCTCAGGGAGGCAGCAACGTTGGGGGGCCAGAAGGCATTCGCCCCGGGCTAGCCGTTGCGAGAAACTGCATTGTCAGAGCATGTGCGTCTCTGGCTTGGCTCCGATGTGCATCTGGCAAGGCGCTTCGAGCATCTTCTCGAAGGTGAGCTTCGGCTACTATGCGGCCTTGCCTATCCGCTGACGCTGGCTGGCGGCCTAGGCAACCGGCTGCTCTTCCTCGATTGTAGCGACCTGCCGGCTCCTGTAGCGGGGATCCGGCTGGTCGGGCTTTCGCTTGTTGTTTTGTTGCTGTCGGTTGTCGGAAGCCGGCCATGATGCGGCAGACGACGGGATTGCCTTGGTGGACGCGCTAACCTTGATCCGCATCATGGAGTCGGCTATGGCATACTTGTCTGCCTTGGCCATGAGGTCCACCAGGGTAGTCGGCTCTGAGCACATGAGCTTGTGCTTGAGGAGGGTGCCATCCTGGCAGCCCTCGAAGAAGTACTAGATGGCCTACACCTCGTGCACCCCTCTGTAGGAGTTGTGGAGCTCGGTCCATCGCGTGAGCTAGTCGTATAGGGATTCGTCCGGTCCTTGGACACACATGGCCAGCTCACGGGGGGGCGTCCGGGCCGCTTGTAAGTGCCGGTGAACTTGCGAACGAACGCCTGTTCGAAGTCCATCCAAGCATTGACGCTGCCAGCCGACAGGCTGTTAAGCCAAGTCTGGGCCGAGCCGATCAACATGAGGGAGACGTAATGCAATATAACGCACTTAGTTCCCCTGGCGATGCCGACTGTGTTGGTGGAGTCGATTAACCAGTCCTCTGGCTTGGCGGCGCGGTTGTACTTGGGGCTGTTGTGAGGGAGCATGAAGCCGGTGGCGATCGGCTCCTCGCGGATCCGAGGACCAAAGCACGCCGGGCCGATCGGGCCCTCCTCCTTTGGGAGGGCCGATTGCGCCAGCCAATCGATGCGGGTCCGGGCGTCGTTCTCGCTTCTGGGGACGCATGGGCCAAGCCGGGAGGCAAGATAGGGGTGAACTATCGGGGCGGGGGAGCACACACACTCCCGCCACGGGGGCGGGGTGTGGGTGCGCGAGCATTGGTCGCCTCCCTCTGGCGCATCGTCGCGTCGGCTGGTGATGATCGACTGCTCATTTCCGTGCTGGGAACGCCCGTTGTGGGATCGACTGGCCCATCGGCCAGAGCTGCAAGGGAAGGAAGCCTTCTGGGCCGATGGACACTAGCCAGTAGTCGGCGGGTCATCCCCCTCAGGAGGGGGAATCTCGGAGCTGGTGTTGGCCCGGTCCAGTTGGGCCTGCTGCGCATTGGCAATGGTGATGAGGTCTTAGACGTGTCGTTCCTGCTGCACACGTTCTTCGCCCTCCAGGTTGGTCAGGTCAGCGTAGGCCACCTAGGTGGCCCTCATGTTGGCCGCCGACGTGTCGTAACTTGGATGCCTGCCACCAAGGATTTCTGTGACCACATGGCCACGGTTGTGGACATCCCCGCGCCAGTTATGCTCGTTGCCGGTAGGGGTGAGGCCGTAGGCGGAGTTGTATTCGTGCTGCTCGGACTCCATCCGGCTCTTGGCAATCTCGAGGGACGTAGCTTCCGCGAATAGCAGTTGGTGAGCCGCCTCCAACTCGGTCGTAGTCATGGCCGGATTAGTCGTTGGCGTGATGCGGGTGCTGAAGCCCCAAAGCGTGGAGCCGAAGTGGTCGAAAGTGCTAGGGCCGACAGTCGCGGCAACCGCCAGCGCCTCTGCCCTAGCGCGAGCCGCAAGGAACTAAGATTGGGGATCCCCAAGGCACCCCCAAGTTAATATACAAGGAAGACTCAAGCGTCTAAGCTTGGTGATGCCCCGAAAGACATCCCCTCTTTCATCTCCAACATTATCGGTATATCTTACTTGGAGCTATATTTTTATTCGTCACATGATATATGTTTTGCTTGGAGCGTCATTATAATTTGTTGTTCTCTGTTAGATGTTATTTATAATCTTGTTTTTCAATAAAAAGTTCCAAGAATAGCATTAGGATGCTTGCATTGCATGTTTTCATATGTGCAGTGTAAAAACAGAAACTTTTGTTGTAGTGTTTGAATTTTCATATTTTACTGGAATGTGGGAAGTTTCTAAAAAAATTAGACAGTATTTTCATATAAATTATTTAGTATGTACTAAAGTTTCATAATTGATTGAGTTACCGAAGTACACTGGTATAATAGATTGCTATAGACTGTTCTATTTGGACAGATTGTTGTCATAATTTTGTTATCTACTTATCCTATAGTTTCCTTAACCTATATTGGTATATATAAATTTTGGAAATTATAGTAAACAGCAGATGAAGTTTGAAAATTATTGTGCAACTTGTCTTGGTAGTACAGAAAGAGTTGATTTATTATTATGTACACTAACCTATCTCACAAGTTCTTTTTGAGTTTTGTGTGGATGAAGTTTTTTAGAATAGGTGAAACCAGGATATGAGAGGATTGAACGAGATACAAAATCTCAAGCTTGGGGATTCCCAAGGCACCCCAAGTAAATATTTCAAGAAGTCTCAACCATCTAAGCTTGGGGATGCTACACATCCCACCTCTCTTCGTCAACTATCGGTTAGCCTATGTTGAGCCTAAATTTTTATTCGTTCCCATGATATGTGCTATTGTTGGAGTGTCATTTTTGTTTTGTTTGTTGTTTGAATAAAATATCATGATCTGATTACTGAGAGAGAGTGCTCACATAGCTACTTAATTGTTTGACTACTCATTGATCTTCACTTATATCTTTTGAGGGTACTTTGATGTTTACTCTTGTGCTTCACTTATATCCTAAGAGTAAAACGTTGAATGAATTGAATATCATAAATGTGAAATTATATATTTGCTTCATATGCTTATCCCTTGGGGATTAGTGACTTAACATACTAGGAGTATAAGCGGTAAAATTTATTGGAAGTAAGCAAACATAACATTGGTCATTTAAATGATTCATGAAAGAACATTGAAGGATGAGAGGTTTCACATATAGATATACTATCTTGGGCATCTTCTATGATTGTGAGCCCCAATAGTTATTTTCAAACTTGATCATGTAGTTGACGTTGGACAAGGAAGACAACTTAATGGTTATGATTGTTTATATTCACATAGGAGTCATATTATCATGGACCTCTAACATGTGGTGCTTGTTTAGAACCTTTTGCTAGCCAAAACTTTGTACTAAGTAGAGATACTACTTGTGCATCCAAATTCTTGAACCAAGTTTTTCTTGCCATGAGAGTCCACCATATCTACCTATGGATTGAATAAGATCCTTCAAGTAAGTTGTCATCGGTGCAAAAAAGCAATAAAACTTGCTCCAAAATATGTAGGATCTTTTATTGGAAGGGAAAATAAGCTTTGTACGAACTTGAGATGGTGAAGAACTAAAAGCGACGAACCACATAATAAAGGTTGCCATCACAAGGGGCAATATAAAGTGACGTTCCTTTTCATTAAGAAATTACACGTCCAAAAGTAAAGAAATGCATGACAACCTATCCTTCCCTCTGCGAAGGGCTTATTTTGTACTTTTCATCTCGAGTCAAATTATTATTCCAATCTATTAATTACTTAGTTGGCAAGCATCATGTGGTGGGGAAAGATCCAGACACATATATCCAATTGAATATAGGTGATCATGATTCATTATTTGTTGATATTATCCCCGAGATAAATGAGTTGGTAGGCGAAACTTTAAGCTCCTATCTTCCTTGTGCTTGCCTGAAACTGTTTGTTCTAAAAATATGCTCTGAGTGTCAGGAATCATGGAAGACTAAATGATAGTTGAGTATGTGGAATTTTCTGAACCAAAGCTCTTTCATAGACTCTTACTGAAAATAAGACGAATTGCAATTGTTTGATGACTGAAAACATAGTTTGTTATTTTTCAATAAAGTTTATGGTCTATACTTTTAACATGTGAATAACTTGCTACTTGATCATGAGAAGCTTTATGAGAAATACTTCCTGGTTATGATGCTAGAAAAATGGCTAAAAATATCCTTGATCAATATTATATGTCATGCTAGCATTCACACTTCATAAATTATTTCTTTTTATCATTTACCTACTCGCGGACGAGCAGGAATTAAGCTTGGGGATGCTGATACGCCTCCAACGTATCTATAATTTATGAAGTATTCATGCCATATTCACCTATGTTTACAATACTTTTATATGGTTTTGATGAACTTTATATGATTTATTTAGAACTAACCCGAACTGGCGTTGTTTTTAGAAGAATTAGAATGGTGTTGTTTTTGTGCGGAAAATGAAAGTTCTCGGATTCGCCCAAAACGTTTTTATGTTTTTTTCTAGAGGAAATAAGAAATACTGGTGCAAAGAACCACCCGAGGGGGTGTCCCATGAGGCCACCACACACCTGGCCGCGCCCCCCTAGGGCGCGGCCATATAGCTTGTGGGGCCCACATAGCTCCTTTGCGCGTGATTACAACATTGGAAAATCCTATGAATCTTAGAAACCCCAAAAATAAAGGGAGACCTTCCGCTCCGCCGCCATAACTCTTTGTATCGCCGAAAAAACAATCTAGAGCGATTCCAGTACCCTATCGGAGAGGGAAAACCATCACCGGTGGCCATCTTCATCATCCCTATGATCTCCATGATGAGGAGGGAGTAGTTCACCCTCGGCGATGAGGGTATGTACCAGTAGCTATGTGTTGAGTCTATCTCTCTATCTCGTGTTCTTGAGATGACATAATCTTGATGTATCACAGGCTTCTTAATATAGTCGGATCGTATGATGTATTTCCCTTACCATCTAGTTGTGATGAATTGAGTCTTTCACTTTAAGATCTTGTTATGTTGGATTGAGCATATTGGTATGACAACACTTGATGTACGTCTTGCCTGGGATACCCATACTGACATTGGGGTATTCTATTGATTCACTTGATATATGTTGAGGCATCAACTTGTGGATTCCGATGACCTTGGGGATCTATGCATAGGGGTTGATTGCATGTTTTCATACCATGTTCTCCGATAGAAATCTTGGGGTGCTCCTTGCAAGTTCTTTGTGTTGGATTTAATATGATAGCTCTGAAATTGTTTGATGCATGTCGCATAATTTACCCACGGATACTTGAGGTGGCATTGTAGTATCTAGGTGACATTAGGATCAACTGATATGTATCATTGGTGTTATTCTAGTACGAACTCTAGGGTTGTTTGTGGCAATTATGGGAATAGATCAAAAGATAAAACGGAAAAAATAACTTGATGTTGTCTTAGTACGAACTCTTGAATAGATCGATCAGAAAGAATAACTTTGAGGTGGTTCTACCACCTACAGCAATTTCATCTTATTGTTCTCCGCTAGATAGGAACTTTGGAATGAGTCTTTGTTGCGCGTTAAGGGATGATCATATGATTCAACTATGTTAGCATTGTTGAGAGATTGCATTAGTGAAAGTATGTACCCCAGGCCTTATTTCCAAGCATTAATACAACGTTTTGCTCGTTGTTTGCCACTTGTTTCCTTGCTGTTTTTATATTTTCAGATTACAAAAATCCATATCTACCATCCATATTGCACTTGGCTCACCATCTCTTCGCCAAACTAGTGCACCTATACAATTTACCAATGTATTGGGTGTGTTGGGGACACAAGAGATTTCTTGTATTTGATTGCAGGGTTGCTTGAGAGAGACCATCTTCATCCTACACCTCACATGGATTGATAAACCTTAGGTCATCCCCTTCAGGGAAAATTTCTACTGTCCTACAAAACTCTGCGCTTGGAGGCCCAACACGAGTCTACAAGAATAAAGTTGTGTAGTAGACATCAGTGACCATCACCTCCGTGCGGACATGGGAATCATCACTGCTGCTTGAGGCAGTTGCGACCACAGACGAGGGTGGGTCGAGGCAGTCCAGCACCCCGCTGGGGTACTCATCTAAAGCTGGCTCGTTGGTGAGAAACAGCCTACCGAAGCGCTTGACGAGGTCGACGATGTCGGGCAGAGCTTCGCCATGATCTGTCTCGTCAGATAGCATGGCGGCCACTGCTTCCATGCGGACGCAGAGGTTGTTGGTGCTGCGTGAGCAGATTGCGCCAACGAATGTCAGAGGGTTAAGGCAGTCGAGCACCTCGTCGGGGTACTCGTCAGCAATTGGCCCACAGCAAGGCGCAGCCTACTGAAGCGTTCGGCGAGGTTGGTTATGTCGGACGGAGCGTCGCTGCTGTGCAGGTCATCGGAGAGGTTGGTGGTGACGCCTGTAGAGCATGCGGGAACGAGGTTCTACGCTGCGGAAACGGGTCCCACAAGAATGCTGATCAGTCTAGACGCGGAGCGCCCGAGGGAGTTGGCGAAGGGTCCCACCCGGACCATGACTCCGGTCGGCGCCACATACGGCCCCACGGTGGGGGCTGACTGATGTCGTTTTCTCACAACAAATGCCATGGGGTGGCTTAACAAATGGTTTGGGTCGATGGACGCCGCTGGGCTGCAGTAACGGGATCCGGGAGAAGCGGTGCATGACACACGTTGTACCCAGGTTTGGGCCCTTCATGGGAAATAACACCCCTAGTCCTGCTAGCGTGGTTGATGGATCAAGAGGGTTACAATGGTGCTCCTGGAGCCGTTAGCTAGAGGAGGAAGAAGGAGCTTGCTAGCTCTCCTTGCCTCTCTGCATGAGTGTGTATGGGTGTGGGAATGGACGCCCACTGCATCTGGTAGCTCCAGGGGGCTTCATAGGCCAACCCCCTGGATTACAGTATGCATATAAGGTGCCGGGGGGGACCCGGCTCGCAACCTCTCTGGTCGGCCAGGGGCCCTCGGGACGAGGAATCTTGTCGTTGGTAGGGCCCGCCGGCTGGCTACCGCCATTGGCACGTGCTTGTCACGCCGTGGTACGGGATGTCTTGTGCAGCGTCGTCTTGTGGTAACCGGCCGTGGTCAACGATACGGCTAGCCACACTATAGCCACGTGGGGGTAGGTAATGGTGTGGTTAGAGGCGTTCAAGCACAGTGTCGTCCGCCCGGTCGTAGTTGGCCGGAGTCAGCGGCACTGTTGCCTCCATTGTGGCCATGTGAGTGACGACCCTTGGTATGACGGATGTCACTGTAGCCACACGTGCCCTGGCTTGCGGTACCAAGGGCACTGCTTGCACGTCATCCCGTCTTGTCTTCGTCCCATGGGGCATGGTGATGTGAGAGGCGCTGACCTGCTGGCTGGCGGGTCACCCGTGAGCCGGATGGCCTAGCGGCTCCACCTAGGGCAGCCGTCCAGACGTAGCCAGCCCGGTGGAGCCGGACTATGAGGGGAAACTGCCTGCACCATAGTCGTTTTTGAAAAGTGAAGGCTACCCAGGGTTATCCCCCCGTCGGAATGCACTAGACCTATAAGTTTTTGAAAGATCAACTGAAGCTACGTGGGTGTGCATCCAACTAGCTTGCTCATGAGGACCTCGTGCAATTGAGGAAGCACCTCATCGTAATTTACAAGCCAAGTTGTATAATGAAAAATTACCACTAGCATATGGAAGTGATAAATAAGAGACTCTCTATATGAAGAACACGGTGCCACTTTGAGGCACAAGTGTTGAATAAGAGGTAGTAGCATTGTTCCTTCTTTGTTTTCTCTCATTTATTTAATTATTCTTTCTCTTTTTTATTTTTTATTTTTTTCATTTATTTTGCGTCCGGAGTCTCATCCCGACTTGTGGCGGAATCATTGTCTCCATCCTCCTTTCCTCACTGAGACAGTGTCCTCATAATGACGATGGTCACAGTTTTATTTACTTAGAACTCAACATGAAAAATTGTATGACTCTATATGAATGCCTCTGGCCGTGTACCAGGATGGGCAATGATCAAGTGTAACATGTATAAAAAATGATGAACGATAGCTTTGCCACAAATACTATGTTAGCTTATATAATCATGCAAAGCGATATGACAATGAAAGTACAAGTCATATGATGTGACAGTGGAAGTTGCATGGAAATATATCTCAAAATGGCTATGGAAATGCCATGATAGATAGATACGGTGACTGTTTTTAGGAAGATATAATAAGGCTTATTAGCAATAGAGTGTGTCATGTCATGGGGTTTGGATGCATTGGTGAAGGTTGCACCGATCTTCGAGGTGAGAATGGGCAATGCACGATACCGGAGAGGCTAGCAAATATGTGGAGGTGAGAGTGCGTATATCCATGGATTCACATTAGTTATAAAGAACTCACATACTTATGGCAATATTTATTAGATATCTTGAAGCAAAACACTACTCGCATGCCCCTAGGGAGGAAGTTGGGCTGAGTTAACCATCGCGCGCCTCCGACTTAAACAACACTAGGATTTCAACGAGGAATAAGTATGCTCACACATCATCACCATGTCATAAAGGTATTGGGATGAACATAAAGTTAACAACTTCTAATTCACGGGACCTTGATTAACCAATGATCATGCACTCATGCTCTTTCACATGACCACATCAATTTCCTTAAGCATCATTTCTCCTTTATGTTCTACATGTGGTCTTGATTATCCACTCATTGAGTAACTATTATTTTTGCACTAGTCTTATAACCCATGAAAATTACGATCTCTATTTATTAACTCTGAAACAAATATAAGTGGAGAACGAGAGTGCAATTATTTCTATAAAATACATATGCCGCCGTTCTATAAAAGGTATAAGTGAACCACTAGAGCAACTGTTAAGCTCAAAAGACATAAGTGAAGCACAAAGAGTATTCTAATAAATTATGGTGATAGTGTGTCTCTCTCAAGTTGGTGAGTGCAGAAAACAATGATTGTGGGAAACTAAAATAAAAACAAACTAAAGCAAACGATGCTCCAAGCAAAACTCATATCATGTGATGAATAAAAAAATAGCTCCAAGTGGCATACCGATGGATTGAGACGAAAGAGGGGATACCTTCCGGGGCATCCCAAGCTTAAACGCTTGAGTCTTCCTAGAATATTACCTTGGGTTTCCTTGGGTATGCCCAATCTTAGGCTCTTGCTGCTCCTTATTTCTTTGTCCATCGCGATAACACGCCAAAATTGAAAACTTCAGCACACAAGACTCAACAAAACCTTCATGAGATTCGTTAGTATAGAAAACATATAAAATACTTTAGGTACTATTATAAATTGATTCTTATTTTATTACTGAATAATTTTTTGTATTATAAATTCTCCATGACTTATACCCCCCCCCCCCCCCCGCCAATATAATCCATAGCATCATCACAACAAGAAAACGATGCAAGCAAAAACATAATCTATCTAAAACAAAACAATGTGTAAAGATCTATAGAGAACCTATACTTATGTAACTATAAAAATTCTAAAAAATAGTAAAACCCTAAGAACTTGTATATAAATGCTATGTGACAAATTCAGATAAAAAGAGATTCCTGTAAAATCAAAGAAATTATGCATTCGGCGCTAAAGTTTCTGTTTCCGTACCGTATGAATTCTACTTATCTTGTGAGTCATCCCAAAGGCTTTATTGGGCACAAACACGAATTAAAACATAAAACCACAATCATTACAAATGAAATTATCATGTTATAAATAAAGTAAAAAAGGCAAAGATAAAGATAACTATTGCATTGCCTCCCAACTATCGCTATTGTTTTACGCCGCTAGCTAGGCATATTGTATAGTTTCAAGTGTTGGACCCCTTCATGTCCTTTAGGACAAGTTCTTCTAAAATCTTACTTAACAAATCACCTTTGTAGAATCTAGTTGGTGATCCCAAAGGTTCATAGAGGTTCTTGATATTTGTGATATCATCACTAGCACCACCATCATCATAGGGGGCATCATATAAGACATGAATTTCATTATTAAAAGGCTCCCAAGTAGCATCATCATGCCAATACATACTAAAGCCTTAATTAATTCATTTAGCAATTCATTCAATTTTTTCACAACTTTCAAGGAATAGAGATTGCATTAATTCTCTGAGAGTTACCTTCCTTCTCATATCCTCACTAAATCCTTCATGGCCATTAGATTCCAACCTACGCATACCATCTTTATTATGAAGGATCACTTCTATAGGGGGATGTTCAGATTTTATTCCATAGATGGCAAAAATATCTCTAGCTTCCCGAACTATGTAATCAAATTCATATATGGGGATATCAATAGCAATTTTTTTATCTTAGCATCATGTATTTTTGGAAGTCCCAAAATAAAATTTGAAACATAGGATGGAGGTGCACAAACTTCCTTTCAAATTTCAATGTAACAATGGCAATGGCATCCACATAACAAAAAAATTCATTAATTATATATTCTTTAATAAGAGGGGAAGCAATCGAGCACTCAAAAAAATATTGAATGACATGCTTTCCAATAATGTTCCCACTACCCACATCATAAATTTTAGATTCCAAAACCGTGTGAGTATCACTATTAGGAACTTGATTTTTAGGAGGATCATGAGTAGCATCAATAAACTTAGGTCTTCCCTCATCGTAATCACTAGCACTCTCAACAATAACCTTTTCAAATTCAGACATGATAGCAACTTCAAACAAACAAGAAAACTTGCAAGTAAAGAAGTAAACTAGTAACTGGCAAAGATATTTTTTTGTTTTTTATGAAGAAAACTAAACAAAACCACCAATAAAAAGTAGAAAAATTGAATGATAATTTGTGTGAAGTTACTTGATAGTTGGTTGATGATACTCCCTAGCAACGACGCTAGAAATCCTTCCTAATACTTGTGATCTACATTGGGTTTCCATGAAGAGGGATGGGCGATGCATCATAATACAGATAAGTATTTCCCTTAGTAGAGAACCAAGGTTTATCGAACCAATAGGAGTAACGGTTAACCATCATCTTCAACGACTCCACAAAAGAGCAAACACTTGCACCCAAAATGTGTAACATCCCAAACATTGGAATGTTATATTAATGAATTGTATTATTGATTTTTCATATGAATGTTTGAAATTGAGTCAAATTTGAAATCGTTTTGAAACTTTTGAATGAGAGGGAATATAATGACTTTCCCCTTTGCTTTTCAATTCAAATTCATCCAGAAGAAATCATTGAGATAAGATGACATGACTTCTTCAAAGGATTTGAAATTTTGAATTTTTAAAACTACTGCAATTCTCTATTTGGAATTCATTTCTTGAATTCAAACTCCCCCGCCCAAATTCAAAATCTTGAGAGGTGCAACATGATACTCGAAACCAAGGGGAAGTTTGAATTATATTTGAAATTATAAAACTTAGAAAAATATTTCGAAAATATTTCATAATAGGATTCAAAGCCATTTTGAACTGGTTTTCAAAATTTGTTTTTGTCCTAAAATAAAATACATGGAAAATAGGGCTAAATGATTCCCTTCAATATATAAATGGAGAAACATTAATTTGAAATCATTTTGGTATTTTCAAAATATTTTCTTTGCATTTTATTTACAACAGTAGCACTGTTCGAATTATTTGAATTTGTGAGAATTTTATTTGAACATGAAAATATGTTCATTCTCTAGAGTATGTTTTTCTGAAACTTTTGGTATACTATATACCTATGTAAAGTTTTGTTTTGTTTTGTTGTTTTCCTTTTTCTTTCTCTGTTTTATTATAAAAGGAAAAGTTTTTAAAAAAAACGGCTAAAGCCAACAGCCCCCTCACAGGCCCAGCTAGCGCCATGACCCACCTGGATCCTCGCGTGTCGAATCGGCATTGGATCGCTCGACCGATCCCTTCCCGTATTGTTTGTCTCACTAACCCATGGACCCCACCGTCTGACCGGATCTCCACCTGCCTTTCTTCCTCCTCTTTCCTTAGGTTGTCGGAGCCCGCACCGGCAGCCGACCCCCTCGTCAGTTCCCTGCCATTTGAGCACCCTGACCCCTGGCTATAAAATAGGCAATGCTCTCGCTCTGCTCCACGCAAAAAACCTAACCCGAGTCCTCTGGACCACGCAATCGCTCGCTGGAGTCCGAAGCCGCTGTCATGCCATTGTCAGTTGCCCACTCACCTCTGGCGCTCCATATCATCGCCGTGACCACCATCTCCACCATTGTCACCGTCCGCGCCTCCCCGTGCACTCTTTGGAGCTCCATAGCCACCGGAGCGAGCTCCTTGTCGACCAACCAAGCACCCAGCTGCCATCGTTGCCGCCTCGCTCCCCAGCGTCACCCCCAATGCTATCTGGCGACACCAACGGAGCCGACATCCTTGCCATGATCTCCTCCTACTCTCGCTTCGTGATAGGACCGCCGGATGGACCTCCCGCCTCGACACCTGACGCCAACGTCATCTTCTTCAGCTCCGACGCCGACAACCTCCCTTTGTAAGTCACTGACCCCTCGTCCGTTCGATCGTAGATCTAGGGCTAGGTATGATTGGTTTTGATTTTATTATTTTGAACCATTTTCTTCTATAGCCGATCGTTCGCCCACTAGCCACTGCGCGCACCCCCCACCTGCACCAGCAATAGGATTCTGCCACGTGTAGCCCCTGTCCTTAGTTTCAGTTCTACTTTTTTCTTTTTAATTTCAAATAACAGAATAGTTTCTGTTTTTACTATCTTAATATATCTTAGGATTTTTTGAGTGATTGATTGATTCTTTTTGCATGTGGTCAAAAATATTATGTAGTTTCTGCCCGCGCCTTTATTTTTCAAATTTCAACTTTTTAATTTGAATTCATTGAATTTTGCTCAAATCACAAGAATTTTAATAACTTGAGTTTAGAATCATATTTTTCAGTTATTCTTTTTGCTACCGGTATATATTAGTTAGTTTTATGACCCTGTCCAGTTTGGGATATTTTAGTATATTTCAAATTACGATTTTTAACAAAACAGATTCTGTTTTAGTTCTTTTAGGTCTATTTCTATTTCTTTTGCTTTGATCGTTTTAAATTTGTTTTATTTTGTATTAATTGACAAGTTTTACTTTGTTTCTTTTAGTTAGAAGTTGTATTTCAACGAAGATTTATTTTTATGTTATTTATTATTATGTGATTGCATGAAATCAATTTTAGTTCAACAATAGCTTGCAAATTCATTTCATTGCTAGTTTGATTTAATATTTTAAAATATTTCCTATAATTTGTTTTATAGTTTATTCTTCTATTAACTTTGGTTTAAATCAGAAACAATTTGTATTAAAGTTGAAATTGTTTGTGGTTTAACTCTAGATTAATTTTGTTTAGGTCATAAGAAGTGTTTAATAAAAGTTTGTCAATTAGTTATTTTTGTTAAATAAAGATTTATGAGAAAATAATTTTTATTATTTATTTGTTTTATATTTTTGTTTTATCTTATTTTAGTATACTATTTTTTCATTATGTTGTTACTATTTTTATTAAATTTATTAGACAAAAACTTATGTTGTTACTATTTTTTCATAGTTCTTAGTTGTTCTTCAAAAGTAATTATTTTTGCTAGTAAAATATTTCCTCAAATAATTTTGTTAGATTTTACTTTGTTATGTTTTGTTGCTATTGAAAATAGGTTACTTGTAGGGAAACCTACAATTGGTTGTTTTGATGAAGTTTTGTTGTTTTAACTTTTGCCTTCAGTATTTCCTTCATCACAACCCTGTTCTATTTAATTTTGTGTTGCTTTTTGTTTGATAATAATGATTGCTATGAGTGTTTGCTTATGACTGCAATGTTTGATTATATAGATTTCATCGAAGAGTGATGAATAGTTCTATCAAGTTATTTTTCGAGAGCGATATTATCTTCATCAACCCATCAGGCAAGTTCACATTGATCGTATTTTTACCTACTGTTTTATTTTAATGAGTTCAACCTTCTCCACCATTGAATGCAAAGTAGGTACTTGGTAATTTAATTCTTGAGTAGTGTCATGTCGTAGGCACCCATAACCCTTGTTACATTGGCCCCCAGAACGTTAGTTTTTTTATTTTTCTATGATTTTAGTAGACAGGGTTTGGTTAGGTGTTTACCATGACACTTGTGAGAATTAATTGATGAACAAGAGATCAAGACTTCAAGAATTATTTTCAAGACATCATGATGCAATATATTTTTGGGTGGATGATGGTAGAACAACGCCCTGGAGGAACCAGTGTAAGCCTAGGTGATGTTGGAGAACACATAGATGTACTATGATATATACATTGATGTATTGTGTGTGCAAGCATACTGATCCAGGGGTGGCACGAAACACACAAAGGCTTGGCTCGTTTTGAGTTGGGACGCTACAAAAATGGTATTAGAGCACATGTTGACTATAGGACATGACCCTAGGAAATGGCTTAGAAATAGGAAGACCTTGATAGGAACAACTTTTGTTTTCACTACTCTCGTACCTTCTAAATTCTTTTACTGAGACCTCCTTGTTTCAAACTATAGATGGAGAGCTACATTCTGAATGAAAGAGAGCACTACGAGGATGTTCTCGGAGGCTCATTCCTCATGGAGCTGGTATAGATAATGAAGCTATTGATACTTGAGATCAAGGAGACTAAGAGGAAGTCTGCATTTTGGGGCATCAAAACTAAAGTTTTTGGACGTAAAGAAGACCCCAAGACTGAAGACATCAACTATGGCACATTGAACCATGACTGTCATATGGGCATGAACACTTCCTTCCAAGATGCTACCGCATGTTTGATCTATCGTCATCGTGCTGAGTTAGGCACCCTCTACTTTGGAAGGCTCGAATCGCAGAAGCTTGATGGAGTACACATCATCATTCCATCAAACTCCCCTGCCCAAATTCAAAATCTTAAGAGGAGCAACATGACACTCCATGCCACGGGAAAGGTGGAATTATATTTTAAGTTATAGAGTCAGAAAAATATTTAGAAATATTTCATAATAGGATTCAAAACCATTTTGATGTGGTTTTCAAAATTTATTTTTCTCCTAAAATAAAATACATGAAAAATATGGTAAAATGATGCCCTTCATTATATAAATGGAGAAAGATTAATTTGAAATCATTTTGGTATTTTCAAAATGTTTTCTTTGCATGTCATTTCAAACAGTAACACTATTTGAAATATTTGAATTTGTGAGAATTTTATTTGAACATGAAAATATGTTCATGTTGTAGAGTATGTTTTTCTAAAAAAATTGGCATACTATATGCCTATATAAAGTTTTGTTTTATGTTGTTGTGTTCCTTTTTCTTTCTATGTTTTATTAAAAAGGAAAGTTAAAAAACGGCCAAAGCCAACAAGCCCCTCACCGGCCAAGCTAGCACCACGGCCCACCTGGCTCCTCGCGCGCTGAATCGGCATCGGATCGCTCGACCGATCCCTTCCTGTTCTGTTTGGCTCGCTGACCCATGGACCCCACCGTATGATTGGATCTACACTTGCCTTTCTTCCTCCTCTTTCCTTAGGTTGCCGGAGCCCGCACCGATAGCCGATCCCCTTGCCTGTTCTCTGGTATCTGAGCACCTCGACCCCTGGCTATAAAAGCCGCAACACCCTTGCTCCATTCCGCGCAAAAAAAAGACCTACCCCAAGCCCCTCTCGTCCATGCAATCGCTCGCCAAGTACGAAGTCACTGCCGCGCTATTGTCGCTTCCCTCCTCACCTCCGACGCTCCCAACCATCGCCATGACCACCATCGCCACTGTCGTCAATGTCCACACCTCCCCATGGACTCACCCGAGCTCTAGAGCCACTGGGGCAAGCTCCTCGTCGACCACCCGAGCACCCAACCACCATCGTCTTTGCCTTGCTCCCATCGTTGCCACCGACGCTACCTGACGCCCCCCACGGAGCCGCTATCCCCGCCTTCATCTCCCGGTGCCCTCGCCTTCGTCATAGGACCGCCGGAGCGACCTTGTTGGGGATATTCACCCAGGATGAGACCCGCCCCGTTGGTCCGGGTAATGCGGTTGGCAGTTTACACTAACTCCAGGAGAAGGCATAACCAGTGGGCTAGAAGGCCCAGAGCCAGAAGGCCAGATCTAACCTGGTGGACTTAAGCCGCCAGCAGAGACTTGTCAGATAAGGCATGTTTAGTTAGAGGTGAGGTCGGTTGTTAAGTTTAACCCGACCTGAAATCTTGCAAGCCCAGGGGCCTGACCCGTGTGTATAAGGGTGTCGTGCCTGGGCGGCTTAGGCCACGAAACAACTGATCGAGAACTGGGTTAAGCGAATTCGCTCCCTTGTAATCGATACACGATCAATACAACACAAAGCAGGACGTAGGCTTTTACCTCTTTCCGAGGGGCCAAACCTTGGTAAGCCCTTGTCTCTCGATTGTGATCAACTCCTTTGAGTTCACCGCCTTAGCGATGGCCTCGAACCTAAGTCTGTTGACCCGGACATCTGCCATGACGAATCCACGACAGTTGGCACCCACCGTGGGTCGAGCGTTCGGTGGTGTAAGGTTCTCGAAGGGATCTCTCCCAGGGATCGAGGGATACGCCGTTGGCAGGATGACCAAGAGTTGCCACGGCAAGCTCCACATCAACGATGTTGGCTGGGGCTCCGAGGCTGACTCAATCGAGTACGGATACCGGGTCCCCTTTTGCAGAATTCACATTTTCATCGGCAAGATCGGCGGATCTGAACCGGGCCGGACAACTGCACTGACCTCGTCGAGTCGGCCCGGCGCATGCAACCCACCCGTGTTAACCCGGGTAGGAAAAATGTCTTCGTCGGCTTCACCCAAGGCAGGGAGCTTGAAGGCTCCATGTTAGGGGAAGGAACACTCATATGCTCAAAGGATGGCTCCTCGAGCGGACAAACGGAATCAATCTATCAGCTTCACAATGGCGGACTTGGGGGCTACATCGAGCATTACCCCGAGTCGCAATACCATGAGACATAAGAGTATGAGTCACCAAACCACGTTGTTGTCTTCATGGCGGGTTCCGCGTCAGCACACAATAGTATAGCCGTTGGTGCCGTCGGGTGTGAAGCCGACCGGGCGCCAGCTCAAGTTCTTTTGGATCTAATGAACGACCTTGCCGCCCTCTTGGAGACTGAGGTCACTATTGAGAACCAAGCGCCCCGTAACGTGGAGATCACAAGGTTGAAGGACCAGATGGCCGGAGTCCAACAGGAGATCAATGCGATGAAGGCTTAGTTGGATGCTGACTCGGAGCGCCTTAGGGCAGAGGCTTTTCGTTTGGAACTAGAGCAGCAATCTGCAGCGGCAGTTCGTCGGATGAGGCATCAGTCGTGTTTACCGGAGCAATATGAAGCTAGAAATCCGTTTAATGCGCCAGGGACAGGACGGAACATGCCCCTAACCGTAACCCAGATGGTGGAACTACCTGGAGGCCGGGCGGCGGTTCAGCGTCAACAGCCAGACCTGCCTCGCCGTAACCAGGTCACACCCCAGTCTTTTTTGACTCCGCCGGCTCATTATTCTAACCCGGCAGAGAACATGGTGGCAGCAGCGATTAGGCTTGGTACAATCCCAATCCTCGACGAGGCACCTTTCGCAGAGGAAGTGCAGAACGCCATTGAGTACCTACAGACGGCGGTGGCCTAGCAGGAGAAGTATACCTACAGCCAGAGTCGTGTGCATTCAATCCCCATACCAAGCCGCTGCTACAGCCGGCATTATGAGTCGCTGGCGGTTTCCAGCAATGATAGACATCTCAACCCGCCAAGGGATGATCACTCGGTTCGTGATGCTTAGGCGTTGGTAGATCGGGCAAGGGCCCAATGAGAGGCGGCGGCTCTAGTAGCTGCGACGGCTTATCAAGAACCCACAGTTGTGCCCTCCATCTCGGTAGGAGCCGGCTTAACTTCTAGGGTTGTGGGAGTACCATGATTATAGCCATCTTTGCAGAACGAGCACCTACCGAAAGACTTCAAAGGTCCTCGCAAGGTGCCCAATTATAATGATGACCTACCTCCAGAGGCGTGGATTGAAAGTTATGAATTGTCCATAGAGATGTTGGATGTTAGTGATGTAGTGTGTGCCAAGTATTTTATCACGATGCTGGAGGGGCTGGCTTGAACGTGGTTGAAAGGTTTGCCACCCAACACTATTAACACCTGGGCCGAGTTAAAGGCGAAGTTCATCAAAAAAAATCCAGCGAACATGCAAGCACCCCATGACGATTGTGGATATGGATCATTGCATTCAGCGTGTAGATGAATCGCCTCATCATTGGGTCTGGCGGGTCTCGACCATCATCCACTCTTCTGATAATATCACAGTGTCTCAAGAAGTTCTAATCCTAGAGAAAAATTGCCACTTCACACCCTTGAAGCAGAAGCTTGCCCGGCTCAAGCGCACATGTCAAGACATGGGGGAACTCATGACGGCTCCCACCAAGTATGCGGACTCTGACGACATGAAGGACCCTAGTTTTGATGATGAGAAATCGGCGAAGGGAAAGAAGAATAACAATGGCAAGGGTCTGTCGCAGAACGGGGGAGGAAACAATAATAATGGCAATTGTGGAAAGCGGAAGAACCAGGATGGCGGGTGAGAGTTAGTGGATAACGCCAACACTAGGAATAACCGCAGCAAGGGCAATGGCAAGCCGCCATTTAAATGCAAGACTTCTAACTTGGAGACAATGTTGAATGATCCCTACCGAAAGCACGGCCGTCCAGATCAACCATCGAGTCATGCTTGGAAGGTTTGTTGGATCATGAGGGAATATCAAAATTATGGCAGTAACCAGCATCTAGGCGGCGGCGGCGGGCCATCTGGGGGGTCAGGTCCTTTCGGGTATGGTTTTGGTCCAGGTGGCTCAGGTTCAGGTAATCAGGGCCAAGGAAACCATGGAGGGAATAATCAGCAATCCGACAATGGAGGCCACCAGCAAAATAACCAGTCTCGGTTCCAGAGTAATCCCAAGGAGCTTAACTCCGACCAGTACCATGTCCTCACAACCTGTCTTGGCAAGCGAGACTGGAAGTTACGCAAGTGGGTGGTTAACGCAGCTATGCCGGCTCTCCCGCAATATTTGAAGTGGTCTGAGTATGATATCACCTAGACCAGGGGATCACCAGCCGCGTGTGGATAACCCGGGGCATTTGGCTCTGGTGGCCGCCCCCCAAGTGGGAGAATATGTGTTCACCAAGGTTCTTATGGATGGAGGTGGCAGCATCAACATTCTGTATTATGACACTTTTCGTCAGATGAATTCGCTTGACAAAGATCTTAAGCCTTCTTCAACAATTTTTCATGGCGTGGTGCTTGGGAAGTCGGCTTATCCGGTGGGCAAGATTTCATTGGAGGTTTCTTTTGGCAATGAATTCAATTCCAGGGTGGACTCTTTGTGGTTTGAAGTCGTCAAGATTAAGATCCCATATCATGCTCTGTTTGGACGATCGGCTTATGCCAAGTTCATGGCTAGGCCTTGCTATGTTTATTTGCAGCTCAAGATGCCCGGGTTGAACGGGACGATCATGATGCATGGAGACCGGAAGATGGCTGCTCAGTGCGAGGAAGGGGATGCAACTTATGCAGAACCCTGTTGTGCGGAGGTAGAGCTCAAGTTTTATAAGTAGAATATCGATCCGGCGGATATGACCCCATTGAAAAAGCCTAACACAAAGTCCAAGCCATCGCTTAAGTTTGCGGCAGATGATACCAAGTTGGTGGACTTCGCGCCTAGCGACTCATCACAGCAGTTCACTATTGGGGCTAATATGGATCCCAAATAGAAAGCACGCTCATCGAGTTCATCCGTGAGAATCGGGACATCTTTGCATGGAAACCTTCTGACATGCCGGGTGTACCAAGAGAACTCGCTGAGCACCATCTTAATGTGGATCCTAAGTTTAAGCCAATTAAGCAGTTTCTACATCGATTTAATGAGAGGTGGGAGGCCATTGATGAAGTGGTGGCCCGACTCTTGGCAGTAGGGTTCATCGTTGAAGTATTTCACTCGGAGTGTCTCACTAACCCGGTGCTGGTGCTTAAGAAGAACAGGACGTGGCATATGTGCGTGGATTACACGGACCTTAACAAAGCGTGTCAGGTTGACCCGTTTGCTCTCCCCCGTATTGATCAAATCATTGATGCGACGATGGGATGTGAGAGTCTGTGTTTTCTGGATGCTTATTCAGGATATCACCAGATCAAGATGGCGGATAAAGACCAAGAGAAGATGGCTTTTATTACGCCTTTTGGTGCTTTTTGCTATGTGTCTATGCCTCTTTGGCTCAAGAGTGCCCAGGTGACTTACCAGCGTTATGTGCAGAACTATCTTCATGGTTAGATTGGGCGCAATATTCACGCTTACGTAGATGATATTGGGGTCAAGTCAAGGAAGAAGAAGACTTTGTTGGATGATCTAAAGGAAACCCTTGACAATTTGTGGGTCTACAAGATGATGCTTAACCCGGCAAAGTGTGTTTTCGGTGTACCTACAGGCAAGCTCTTGGGGTTCTTAGTCTCGGATCGTTACATTGAAGCTAACGCGAACAAAATAGAGGCTATTACTTCCTTGTCTAAGCCGGCATGCGTCAATGACGTTCAACGCCTTTCGGGTCATATTGCAGCACTAAGCCCGCATGGGCGAGAAAGTCATTCCTTTATACCAGATGATGAAAAAGAAAGATGACTTCGTTTGGAGCAAGGTTGTGGATGAGGCGCTTGAGGCGCTCAAGAAGCAGCTGGTTGAGCCACCGGTCTTGGCTGCTCCGTCTCAGAAGGAGCTGTTTCTCTTGTATGTGGCGGCTAACAATAGGGCAGTCAACGCTGCAACTGTTGTGGAGCGTAAGGATGCAGGAAAAGAGTATCTCGTTAAAAGGACGGTTTACTATGTTAGCAAGGTGTTGATAGAATCCAAGCAAAGGTATCCGGATTGGCAGAAGCTGATCTATGGGCTGTTCATGGCAAATCGCAAGATGAAGCATTACTTCCTTGGACATCAGATCACAGTGGTTAGCTCTGTTCCCTTGGGGGATATTATCCAAAATAGAGAAGCCACGAGCAGGATTGCTAAGTGGGCACTTGAGCTTGGGCCCCTTAATATGAAATATGTGCCTCGTACGGCTGTCAAGTCTCAGTCCTTGGTGGACTTCATAAATGATTGGACATAAAGTCAGTCGCCTGAAGAGAAGCTAGACAACACATACTGGACGATTCATTTTGATGGATCCAGGCAATTGGAAGGCTCGGGGACTAGAGTTGTTTTAACTTCCCCATGAGGTGACAAGTTCTGTTATGTTTTGAGACTAATCTTTCCTCGTACTAACAATGTAGCAGAATATGAGGATTTGCTTCATGGGCTCCGGGTGGCCAAGGAGATGAACTTGAGTTGGGTCAGATGTCTTGCCGACACAGACCTAGTGGCTCGGGAAGTCTCTGGCTCATGGGACTCGAAAGACCCACGTATAGCGGCTTACCGTCAGGCGGCTGATATTGTTGCTGGCCACTTCAAGGGTTATCAAGTGGATCACATTGATCGACGCAAGAACGAGGTGGCTGATGCGTTATCTAGGCTGGGGTCCTAGAGTAAGCCAGTGCCACCTAATGTGTTCTTGGACGTATTGCATCACCCGTCAGTCAACTTGCCGTCGGAGGAGGACTTGGCTATACCTGACCATAGGGGGAACTGGTGTCGGCTCTCCGTGTGATTCCCGATTGGACACGGCCTTACCTGGCATACTTGACTTGTGGTGAGTTACCTCAATATGAGACCCTCGCGTATTAGATCTCAAGGCGGTCTAAATCCATGATTATCAAGGACGGCGAGTTACATGGGCGTAGTGTGACTGGTGTTTTTCAGCGTTGTGTCTCTCCTGATGAGGGCCATGAAATCTTATAAGAAATCCATGCTGGCGATTGTGGTCATCATGCCGAGTCAAAATCATTGGTGGCCAGGGCTTTCGGTCACGGTTTTTACTGGTTATCGGCTTGTAAAGATGCAGAGGACTTAGTCAGTAAGTGTGATGCGTGTCAGAAATTTGGACGCCGTGATCACATGTCAGCTCAAGAACTACGGATGATTCCAATCACTTGGCCGTTCGCGGTCTGGGGGCTTGATATGGTAGGACCTTTCAAAAGGTACAAGGATAATAAGACCCACCTCTTGGTGGCGGTTGACAAGTTTACTAAGTGGGTTGAGGTTGAGCCGGTCAGTAAATGTGACACGACAACGGCGGTTCAGTTCTTCAAAAAGATGATTTTTTTTGTTTTGGTTATCCACATAGTATCATCACTGATAATGGCACGAATATGTCCAAGGGGGCTATGAAGGACTTCTGTGGTGAGGAGCATACACGCCTTGATGTGTCTTCAGTGCCTCACCCCCAGTCTAATAGTCAAGTTGAGCGTGCTAACCAGGAAATTTTGAGAGGTATTAAACCTTGGCTTATGGTTCCTTTGGAGCGCACGCCGGGTTGTTGGGTGGAAGAGTTGTTGTCTGTTCTTTGGAGCATAAGAACCACCCCCAATATGTCTATAGGCTTTACACCTTTCTTAATGGTTTATGGCATAGAGGCGGTTCTCCCCAGTGGTATATGTCATTACTCGCCCAGGGTGGCGGCTTACGTGGAAACTGACAACGAGGTGGCGCATCAGGATGCTTTGGACGCCTTAGATGAGGAACAAGATCTTCCAGCTGCTTGTTCGGCAATTTACCAGCAAGACTTGCATCACTATCATAGTTGCACGGTCAAGACCCGAATGTTTCAAGAAGGCGACTTGGTACTCCATTTAATTCAAGACCAAACAAATATGCACAAGTTATCACCTCCTTCGGAAGGACAGCTCGTGATCAATAGGAATCTCAACAACAGATCTTATTATCTCATAGACAAACGGGAGAGTGACAAGTCTTGCAATTCTGGTGAAGAGACCAAGAGGCCATGGAATATTGCTCACCTTCTGCCATATTACACTTAAGCCGCCAGCCGGCTCTCATCAGTGTACATACATGTGTCATTATACCAATCATCTTTTATGATATAATAAAGTGGGCATCCCCATGATTAGGGGCCTCTACCGTGTTCTCCCCAATGAGTGTTATACGAAGGAGTTAATCCTTCATCAGGTCATTTGGGGGCTTTTAAACCCCCTTGGCCAGGCTATTCATGCCATCAAGAGTTGATCCTTAATCTGGTGCTCTAAGGAGGGCTTTTAAACCACTCTTGCCTAGATTTAAAATAGAAAAGGAGTTGATCCTTTAAACTGGTCATTTGGGGGGGGGGGCTTTGGCCCTAAAGGTTAATCTTATTACCTCCTCTTGACCCGGCTTTTCGCCATCTCCGAGTTATACCTGCCTGTTTGCAACTTGCAACTCCACCATGTGACCCGCCGAACTCTTGACAGTTAATCTTGATAAGAGACCCTGAACTTTTTTTAAAGTTAATCTCGCACAAAGACACTAAACTTGTCAGGGTTTAAACGACGGCTTTGTCACGAGAGATCCGGCTTACAGTGAGCGAGGACAAACTCGTCTTGTCTACCGTATCCCCTCCGCTATGTGGCATGTTCGTACTCTTAGAAATGTCAATCTTTTAAAGTACCTGAACTTGTTAAGGTTTAAATGAAAAATTTATGTCACGTGAGGCCCGGTTTACAAGTTCTCGGGCTTTCCGCCTCATTTCTTCGGAAACAAAAATATTTTTATAAAACAAATAGGACAAGAGTTGTCTTATCCTGTCACGCCTTTAAAGCCGGCTTATAGGATGAGGCATACGATTGTTCATTCTTGCAGATGCTCTCATGATAAGGTTATAAGTCTTGGGAAATTTCCAGCTTGACCCATGGAGTGTAAGCCGCCCGACGAGTCAAAACAGCTAAAGTACTCCTATATAAACAGTTGAGTTTGCTGAATGACCAGCGGAACTTTCAAGCATAAAATGTTGCAAGTGAAGGAACATGCAATCAAGAGTTTTCTATGCCTATTACAAAGTTCTCTAGCAGCCCAAAATATAAGTGGACTTAAAGTTTTTGTACACTTCCAACTTCGATGGCTCAGCGGGCCGGGTTACCTTCAGACAGGTTGAACGGGTTTTCAACTCGCCGGCAGATCATCTTGTGTCGGGTCTTCAACTTCTTTGATCTGAAGGTTGTCCACATCCCAGTTGTAGTATAATAAAGCTTCAAATTGGGCCTCATCAAAGAGGGGATACGGGTCAACTTCAGGAACAAAGAGTGGCTTACGGCGTGCAAGGATGAAGTCCCTGGCTTCAAAGGTTGGCATCGTATTCGTTTGCTATCTGTATCGTAAGCCGCTTGGTAGGAGGTCAAGTCGATCTCATTGACAAGAGTTGATGGAATCACTCGGGAGGCCTTCATGCAGTTGGCATAGTCAGCTTCAGTAAAGTCAGACCTTCATCCTTCTTGGACGGGAAGCCATCCATCATTTCTTCGGGGGTTAGCTCGGGGGCAAAGACCAGAGACCAGCTTAGGACATCCATCTCCCCTTTCCTGACGGCTGATCGCCTTAGCTCCTAAATCTGTTTGGGCAGAGTCGACAAGACATCTATTACCCCCTTCATGAATTTCGGGATGCATCTTTCAGTCATCAGGGTTTTGATGGTGTAGAGAGTCCCACTATATAGTTGTTCTATCAAGGTGTATATTGCCTTCAACTTCAACAAACTGTCAGAAGATAGTTGGTGGCTCCTCTGGCCTGCATAGAAAGTCAAACATTATAAGCTGCCTGAAAGGTTGTTGCAAACAAGGCAAGAAAATTTTCAGAGTTGTAAAGTTCTTACCAAAGATAGCAGCAGTCATCTTGGATATATGGTGCTTGAGGGTGGTCGGTTCTTCTAATACAAGCTTGAGCTATTCGTGAGCGTCATTTGCACGTTTTTTCAGGGCGGCTTGTTCAAACTCAACAGTCTTTTTGAAGGTAGCAAAATAAGTTTGGACCTTCTCAAATTTTTCAACGGCACTCCGCAGTTTTTCTTCTGCTATAGCTTAGGCAGACTGCTGGGAGGCGAGATTATCCTTTAAGCCGGCCAGATCAGATTCGACTGTGTCTAGAGCTTCCTGCAACATGCAAGTCAAGGTTAAGTCGCCAAGAGGAAATAGTAATGACCCAAAGTGGTAAAGCTATTACGATACAAGTCTCAAGCATATTGCAAGCAATATTCTTGACACTTGGGGGCTAATGTATGCATTTTCTCTCAAAAGTCTACAACAAAGTTCCGGCTCATCTTTCTACAAGTTAAGCCGACACTTGGGGGCTACATTTGGTGCTTTGAGGTAGTGAAGTTTTGGCTCATCTTTCTACAAGTTAAGCCGACACTTGGGGGCTACACCTGTCAAGTTTTTCTACCATTGGAGTTCCGTCTCATCATTATCATCATGACCCAGACTTGGGGGCTATACTTGTCGAGTTTTTCTACCATTAAAGTCCCGGCTCATCATTATCATTATGACCTGTACTTGGGGCCTACACTTGGATCAAATTTTCAAGTAAGTACCATCTTATTATATGTATTAACTCGTTACTTGGGGGCTACAGGCTGAGTTATTTATAGTATGACATGATTTGGAAGACCCGGTCTACAATTTGCAATGCTAAACCAGCTCTTGGAGCTACGTAAGGGTATAAGGAAAAGCAAGAGAAGAATATTAACTCTTATATTTTCTTCATTAACCCGACAAGCTTGGACTCCATATTGCAGCTGACAGAAAGGCGGTTTAGATAACCAGCATGCAAGTCATCTGCAGTCATTTTCTCTAACATAGGGAATTCAAAATCTAGTTTCTATGGTGAGAATGTTTCAGGCTTGCTGGTGTGTTTAGTTAGCACATGAGAAGCAGGGGATTGATGACCCATCCTAGTAATGACAACCTCTGGATGAGCCATGTCTTTGGCGACTGCTGAAGGGCTGGGCGGCTTAGGATTAGCCGCGTGAGGACTCTCGGGAGTGGCCATGTTGTGATCAGCCGGCTCAGAGGTCTGAGGACTGTTTTCACGTGCATCCTTCCCGGCATCAGAAGGCTCAGTATGGGCTGCAGGGGAGTCCGGCTTAGCATTCTCCTGATCTTGGACGGTAGGAGTGACGGTAGAGTCGCCTGCCTTCCCGCATTTGGCTTGAGCCCTAAAAACAATAAGAGTCATTTTCACAGCACAAGGACAATGATGATAATATGTATACCAAGGTTGTCAAAATCGCGATTTTGTTGTACAATTCCATGACTTTACGATCCAAACTAACCCCCCTGATTCTACGATTTTAGTTCTTAAAATCTACGTTTCTATGATCCTGGTTGTTAAGGTTCTATGATTTGCGATCCTACCATCGGAGGTCCGATCCGATTCAAAATCACGATTCTAACAACATTGATGTATACTGAAAAATAAAGATACATACTCTGGATTGATCTTCAGAGGAGGAATCGTGGATGCAGTTGAGTCACCAGATGAAGGGGGCGACTCCTGAAAAATAAAAGTCAGAAAAATAGAGTAATGTAACATGGCAAAAATCTCATACATATGTTGGGATTGGTTGAAAGAGTACCTCAGCACATCGTTTCCGCGGAGCCGGAGAGTTTGGTACGCCGCCGTAAGATCTTCAGAGCATGTGCTCCTGGTCTGACGTCGAGAGTCGAGCTGTTGCTTTTTCAAAGAAAATTCGGGATCTAAGTAAGCAAGAGGATGTGAAAATGGAACTTTTCGGATGACCCGCCGTGTTTTCTCTCGCGGTAAGACCTCCGAGTCAGAGGAAATGTAAGTTACCTCAGGGGCATTGGCGTGACTCGTTTCCGTTTCCTCCTGTGTACGATCATCGTCAATAAGTTGCATAAAGAGACGGCCAAGGGAATCAAGTACTACCTCTGAATCGTAAACTTTAAGCAGTTCCTGAGCTTAAGTTTTCTGCTTACGGCCACGGGCTTTACCCGCCTGAGACTTCTTCTTCATCGGGGGAGTATATTTCTTCTTCTAGAAGCTAGAGCCAGCCTGTGCGAAAAAATGCCAAAGGGTTCAAGGAGCAATGCAGAAGGTCAATACAAGAACAAGCAGTTTTGTGAAGAAGGTTTTCTTACATCCGTAGATGGGTTTTTGACACACAAAGATTTTAACCCGGTTTTATTGCAAACCGCCTGGGTTTCACGAAGATGTGATTTGATAGCAAAGTTAACATCTTGTTATGCCAGGGGAGTGTGGTTGAAACAGAGAGGGTCATCCATTTCGCTCGTATATTCACACATGAGCCGGTCGCGCCGACTTAGTGGCAAGACTTTCCATGAGACCCAGCAGTGGGTTAGGTCGACCGTAGTTAAGCTGTTCGCCAGAAGGGCCTTGATTTTCGCAAAAGCTGGAGCATACTTCACCCGTTCTGTGGCAGATATCCGGTCTAGAAGCTCAGTAGAAGTGCAAAGTCGGGTAGGGTGATAACCCGGTAGCGGATTTTCCTCTTTGGGGGAGGTATCTTGAGAGTATAACCAAATCTTATTCCAATCCTTGGGGTGGCTTGGCAAGATGGTAGCTGGATAAGGCAGATCTCTTCGTCTCTGGATAGAGAAGCCGCCTAATTCTAAACTTGGTCTGGCTACCACTTCAGTTTGGCGATTGACATAGAACAAATCATGGAAGAGGTCGATAGATGGCTCTTCTTGTAGATATACTTCACATAGAAATTGAAACTAGTGACAGAGTTTGGGGCTATGTCTTGTGGGTGAAGTTTGAAAAAGTGAAGAATGTCCTGAAGAATTTTGACCCGAGCGGGCTGAAGGCACGGAGGAGGTGATCAGTGAATATGAAAACTTCCCCTTCCTTAGGGGTGGGTCTAATTTCTGACCCCGAAACCCACCAATGAACGACATCTTGAGCCGGCAATGAGCCAGTCAATACATATTCAAGCAGAAGCTCATTGGTGACTCCAGAGCCAACCCAATCATAAGATGAGGGTGCTCTTGAGATAGTGGCAGGTCAAACTGTGAGAAAATACAAGATATGGTGGATTAGAATGCCAAAAGAATCAAAGATGGCTATGGTTAACGTGATGGTGAGGTGTTAAGCCGCCAGTGCATTTTATCAAAGAGTCGGCAACTCGATGGCGGGTTAAGTGGACACGACAATGCAAGGAGTATTGCTAAGTGTGAGAAACAGGTTTCGTATGTTGAGACCATGGCTACAAGATCTACCGGCGAGGAAAAATGAAAATATATTCAATACCTAAAAAACAACAATGGAAGACCAGGTGCTTATTTGGTGCGCTGCTCATGATGTGTGGATCTATAATGAGCGGATCTTGGCGTTCGAGTGAGCGGTCGCAACAGAAAATCAGCATTATTAGGTTTTAAGAGATGCTTGACGATCTACATTATGACGAGTAATCTGACGAACGACAAAGAACACTAATGGGAACCCAATGAACTCAGGGAGATTCTAAGTTACGTGATTACAAATTCAGCAAGGGCTGAGAGGAGTACCTCGTGGATGCGGAAGTGTGCATGAAACTCTGGACTCAGTCAGGTTGATGCGGCAACCGGCGTTGAGTAGGACGGCGAAGTCTTGTCGGTGCAGTGGAGCTCCGGAGGAGTGAGCGTCTGGAGGAAGAAGAAGAAAGGGGCGGCGGAGAAAAAGAAAGGGTCCCCTCAAGTCCCTATTTATGAGAAGGGATGGCCAACAGTGCGTGCGGGAATGGAGGAGACGTAGTGATGATTGACCGAAGGGGATGCCTCGATTTTTAGGTCAACCGTTTAATGAGAAGGATCTGTTGCAAACGTCATGGGATCTTTTTGACATGTTCAAGATGATGTCATGGCGGATTATGATTTTCTCTTTCAGGTGATAAAGATGAGAGACTCGCCAACGAGAACTTGAAGATTGACATGAACTGGTTCAAATCAATCTGGGGCCTAATTTTGGGGATATTCACCCAGGTTGAGACCCGCCCCGGTGGGCCGGGTCATGGGGTTGGTGGTTTACGGTAACTGCAGGAGAAGGCATAACCAGTGGGCCAGAAGGCCCAAAGCCAGAAGGGCAGATGTAACCCGGTGGACTTAAGCCGTCGGGAGAGACTTGTCGGATAAGGCATGTTTAGTTAGAGGTGAGGTCGGTTCTTAAGTTTAACCCGACCCGAAATCTTGTAATCCCAGGGGCCTGACCCATGTATATAAGGGTGGGTAACCTGGGCGGCTTAGGCCACGAAACAACTGATCGAGAGCTAGGTCAAGCGAACTCGCTCCCTTGTAATCGATACACGATCAATACAAGGCAAAGCATGACGTAGGCTTTTACGTCTTTCCGAGGGGCCGAACCTGGGTAAACCCTTGTCTCTCTATTCCGATCAACCCCTTCAAGTTCACTGCCTTAGCAATGGCCTCGAACCTAAGTCTGTTGACCCGGACATCTGACGTGACAAATCAACGACAGACTTCCCGCCTCGACACCCGACACGAACGCCGCCGTCTTCTTCAGCTCCGACGCTGGCAACCGCCCTCTTTAAGCCACTACCCCCCTCGTTCGTTTGATCATAGATCTAGGGCTAGGATTAGATCAATTTTATTTTTATTATTTCGAACTGTTTTCTTCTAATAGCAGATCATTCGCCCACTAGCCACCGCACGCGCAACCCCCACCCCCACCCCCCACCCCACCCCCGCACCAATAGGACTCTGCCACGTGTATCCTATGTCCGTTAGTTTTAGTTTTTCTTTTGTCTGTTTAATTTCAAATAACAAAATAGTTTCTTTTTTTCTTAATATCTCTTAGGATTTTTAGAATTTTTGATTGATTATTTTTGCATGTGGTCACAAATATTATGTAGTTTCTGCTTGTACCTTTAGTTTTCAAATTTTAATTTTTTTCATTTGAATTTGTTGAATTTTGATCAAATCATTATAATTTGAAGAACTTGAGTTTAAAATCATATCTTTAAGTGATTCTTTTTTGCTACTGGTATATATTAGTTAGTTTTACGACCCTGTTTGGTTTGGGAATTTTTAGTATATTTTACATTAGGATTTTTAGCAAAACATATCTGTTTTAGTTCTTTTAGGTTTATTTCTATTTCTTTTGTTTTAATTGTTTATCATTTATTTTATTTTGTATTAATTTACAAGTTTTACTTTGTTTCTGTTAGTTAACAGTAGTATTTCAACGAAGATTTCTTTATGTTATTTATTATTATGTGATTGCATGAAATCAATCCTAGTTCAACAATAACTTGCAAATTGATTTCATTGCTAGTTTGATTTACTATTTGAAAATATTTTGTATAATTTTGTTTTATAGTTTTATTCTTCTATTGACTTTAGTTTAAATCGGAAACAATTTGTATTAAAGTTGAAATTGTTTGTGGTTTAACTCTAGGTTAATTTTGTTTCGGTCATAAGAAGTGTTTAATAAAAGCTTGTCAATTAGTTATTTTTGTTAAATAAAGATTTATGAGAAAATACTTTCTATTATTTATTTGTTTATATTTTTATTTTTTTATTTTAGTATACTATTGTTTTTCTTGTTGTTAAGTTTATTAGACAAAAACTTATATTATTAGTGTGTTGTTTTCATAGTTCTTAGTTGTTCTTCAAAAGTAATTCTTTTCGCTAGTAAAATATTTGCTAAAATAATTTTTTTTAGATTTTACTTTGTTATGTTTTGTAGCTATTGAAAATAGGTTACTTGTAGGGAAAACTACAATTGGCTGTTTTGATGAAGTTTTGTTGTTTTAACTTTTGTCTTAAGTATTTCCTTCATCACAACCTTATTGTGTTTAGTTTTTTGTTCCTTCTTGTTTGATAGTATTGATAGCTAGGAGTGTTTGCTTATGAGTGTAATGTTTGATTATACAAATTTCATCGGAGAGTGACGAATAGTTCTATCAAGTTATTTTCTAAGAGCGATATTATCTTCATCAACCTCATAAGGCAAGTTCACATTGATCATGTTTTACCTATGGTTTTATTTGCATTAGTTCAACCTTCTCAACCATTGCATGCAGAGTAGGTACTTGGTAATTTGATTTTTGAGTAGTATCATGTGGTAGGCACAAAAACCCTTGTTACTTTGGCCCCGGGAACATTATTTTTTTATTTTGCTATGATTTTAGTAGACGGGGTTTGGTTGAGTTACTTTGGCCCCGGAAACCCACCCAGGCACAAAGAGATGGATGGACACTTCAGGACCCAAGGCTTACCTGCACAGCCACAAGCCATTATGGGCTCTGGCTTGGTTGGACATTGTGGTGACTCTAGACCGGCAGTGCTATGATGTGTAGAAGAACGTTAGGATTGGATGGGCACCGACAGTGGCTCAAAGGAACCCTTTGGAAGACCATGTTTTGATCATACGGTTCTCAAACACCTTGCAGTGCGAGGACTTCAATGGAGGCGATCAAATCTTGTAGGGAACGTGTGCAAAACTCTGGAGAGTACTAAACCTAATCGATTAGTCGTGTCCACGGTTACGGACAACTTGAGCCAAAGGAACTGAAACTATCAGGAACTCTCAAGACAAACACAATTAATGATGTGGGTGTTATCGCTAGCTTGGGTATGAGAATTGGTTGGTGGAACCATCTCATTAAACAACCAACATTGTAGTAATATTTTTTGCTTTTGCCCTTCTCTTGTTGTAGGAAAAAAATTCTTGACGCAAAAACTTAAACCTATAGCCCCACCTGCCATATATGCATATAGTATAGATGATATTTTCACCCCCTCTCTTTTCTGACTTGCCGGTATATTCAATATGCTGACCTACATGGCTGTAATGTCTTATGTTGGAGATACTTTTCTACGACGAGTAAGAGTACGATTCAGGGTTACGGTCTACACTCAACCTGCCGTTGGTGTTTTTTGGGACTCCACTCTCGTTGATTGTTTCCATTGAGATTTTGTGGTATATATCAGTTTTGAGTCATTTACATGTGATTGCACTTTGATATATACATTGATGTACTGTGTGTGCCAGCATATAGATCTAAGGATGGCACAGAACACATATAGGCTTGACTCGTTTTGAGTCGGGACGCTACAACACAGCAAGAGGGTTGTCAATCCCCTTGGTCTCGTTATTGGCAAGCAAATGAAGTGTGTAGATGATAGAGGATAACTGTAAATTTTCAAATATAATAAAATGTAATAAATGGTAGGAAGGTATTGAAAGCTTTTTCAAATTTATAAGTGAATAGATCAGGGGCCATAGTCTTCACTAGTGGCATCTCTCCTATAGCAAGAATACGATGGGTAGATAAATTACTATTGGGCAATTGATAGAAATAAGCATAGTTATGCAATCTTTATTCACGGAAATGATCATGTATATATAGGCATCACGTCCATAAGCAAATATTCCATCTCTTGCCTACACCTATTACTATTACTCCACCCATCGACCGATGTCCAGCATGCATCTAGAGTATTAAGTAAAACAAAGTAAGGCTTGGAGAACGATGATATGATGTAGACAAAGAGAATTCAATTAATATAAAATAACACCATCATTTCATCCTTAGTGGTAACAATACAAAGACGTGTCTTGTCCCTTTTTCTCACCGGGATATAGAGCACCGCCAGATTGAACCCACTACAAGGCACCCCTCTAACTGAAGAAATATCAATCTAGTTGACCAAACTATTTAAATAAATCGGAGAGATTTATGAAGCTATAATGATCATGCAAATAAGAATCATAATAAAAAATTTAGAAGACTCTGATCTTTTCCATGCATAATTTGAACATAAACCCACAATTCATCGGGTCCCAACAAACGCACCACACAAAAGAATTACATCGGATAGATCAAAGAGAAGATACAATGATCATTGTATTAAAGATCAAGAGAGAGATATAGCCATCTAGGTACTAACTACGGACCCAAAGGTTTGTGGTGAACTACTCACACAAGACCATGGGAGCAACAAGGATGGTGTAGAGTCCCTCCATGATCGACCCCCCTCTAGCAGGACACCGAAATAGGGCTCCAGATGGGCACACGGCAGGAAAGAGACTTGCGGTTGCAGAAAGTGTTTCAGGTTGCTCCTCGGGGTTTTGGGGATTTTAGAGCATTTCTAGGCTAGAGAGGGGCATTGGAGGACACCCGAGGGGGCACGATGCGCCAGGGTGCGGCCCACCCCCAGGATGCACCCCATTGGCTTGTGCCTCCCTCATGGGGTCCTTGGCCTCCTTCCGGAGCTTAGAGGTCTTCTTTTGGTCTAGAAAAAACAATATTAAAGTTTCATATTAATTGGACTTTGTTTAGTACTATAAACCTGAAAAGCCAAAAACACGCAGAAAATAGCAACTAGCACTGGGCACTGGTTTAATTGGTTAATGCTGAAAACTAATATTAATTGATCGATAAACACCCAAAAAGTATCCTAGAATTATAATATAATAGCATTTAACAACCGGGTTTGAAGCCTTTTGAGACGTATCAAAAGGCTTCAAACCCGGTTCACTTGACCCAACTCTTTTCATAAAATCTTATGAATGATGAATTATTCATATGCCAAATATATATGGATGATATTATCCTTGGCTACACTAACAAACGTTACAGTGGTGAATTTGGCTACATGATGAGTGAAGAATAACAAATGTCCATGATGGGGGAGTTGAAATTGTTCTTAGGCGTCGGGATATACAAATAGGGGCATTTTCCTACCCCTGACTTGTGCATGAACAATGAAGCCACCGGAGTAATGGCCAGAGCCTGCCGAGAAAAGCTAATCCCACGACAAGCAGACACCAACCGAAGGCAAAGCAACACCGACAAGATTAGTGCTTCAACCCAAGAAAAGCTCGGAGCGCGCCAAGCATGTCCCTGGTGCCTGCGAGGGAACGAGGCGCCCGCATCCTCAGAAGACCCGGCAAGCTAGTCCCTCGACAAGCGTGGGCCGTTCGGTCGCCGTTCCACCACATCGCTACTCCAATCACTTATAGATGCGGTGTCGAGCTCCCAAGTGGCTAACTAGCTCTCTCTAAGCACGTGGCGACGTGCTGGAAGACGATTATGCCCCCGTGACACCCGTTCGTAGGCGTGTCAAGCCGTGGTGTAGAAGTTAGCTAGAGACGTGGTAGTATCTTGCCGTGAAAATGTATCCCCGCACGCCACCTAGTCTAGCAATGATGGAATTTTGTCCTTAATGCCATAGTTAGCTATGATAAGCTCTGCTAGCTATCTAATCATCAGACAATGTCTATTTTGCCACTATGGTTGCCCCTTGTTCTATAAAAGGAGGCCCAAGGCAACCTAGCTGAGGATTCGGACCTTTGGACATTTGTACTCGTGTAGCAGCTCTTTCCTCGGAGGCAACCCTTGCCAGGATAGATTGTTGCGTGCCTCTCGTGTTTCTCTAATCAATCCACCAAAAGCAGGAGTAGGATTTTACGCTTCACAACGGCCCAAACTTGGGTAAAACACCTGTGTCACGATCATCACGCCGTCTTGCCATATCCACTCTTTGTGCAAGTGATCTCGCCCCCGCTGAGCCTATGGCCACATAGGTGATCGAGTGCATCTTGCCCCGACATCTTTGGTGCACCAGAGGTAGGGGTGTCATCTGTGCGAACCAGAAATTACAAGCAGAGTGTTGATCGTCATCATCGTCTCCTTCGCTAAAAGCGCCAAGGAAGAGAAGTAATGCCGCCTCCCCTGAAGCGCCTTCTCCGAGCCCGTTGCGCGTCACCGCCACTACGATGGCGGTGCTGAGGAAGAAGGGCACGGACACTATGACTGCTGCGCCCGACACAGATAGCACAGCAGCAGCATAGGCTATGGCTCAGGAGAGGACCGGCTGAACAGCAAAACCGCTCTACCATTACCGTCGATCGACCACACCTAATCTAGAAAGGTGCGGCTTGATATGATGAACAAGAAAAAAGGTACGCGGCTATGCTTCTTCCTCCATTTCTTCCCTGCCTGCGACTAGTCTTGCATAGTGGTGGTGCCGCTGATGTGATGAGTTCTCGTGCAATTTCGTCCAGCATTTACCCCATAGGAGGTAAATCCCAAGCCGAATGCTAGAACAAATCCTTTGATCGGCACCCCCGGCAGACAGGATACAGCAAGGCCTTGTTCACCAATGCATCCATCGCATTAGGCATTATGAGGCCTTCGGCTGCGAAGGAGAAAGGAGAATCTCGACCGTAGGATGCTTGCCCCATAGTCTTATCATTGCCTATGAACAACTACACTAACCCGGTAGGCTCTTGCCGCGGAATTATGTTCAAAAGTAACAGATTCCCAAGTTTCTCTATTTTCGTCCCTCCTAGTTCATCCTCTTCTCAAGACGACAATGGTGCATCGATATGTGCCTGCCGCGGAACTTGAAGAGAAAGGATGCCAGTGAATGAGGGGAAAGACGAGAAGTACAGATGGGCACGCGACAAGACAGAATGAAAATCACGATGAAAGATAAGTCGACATGACTATCAACTTTCATTAAAGACTTGCATTTGCGTACACCCCTTCGATAACCTGAGTTTGGTATGGTGAACCTTGCGTACAATGGAACCTTACCGTCTCATTGTTTGTGCCCTTGCTTTGTTTTGAGCCTGCTCAACAAACATGTGACAACATCATAGACCGTTGAGAGAAAACCCACGGGCGACGTGTTCTTGTCAGCAGAATGCCAAGGACTAGTTCCTCAAGGCAATCGCGGCAGCACGATGTCGGCGGGAAACCAGAGTGCATCAAGGAAGTAATCGTCCGAAAGCCATAAGGAAAACACAGGGGATATCATACGTCTACACAAAGACAATAGTTCGATAAACATCAAAGCAAAGGTGGTGCTTGGTCTAATATGAGATACATATTGTGTCTTAAGAACATCACAACACGATGGCATGAGGAATTCAAAGCTAATTGCGGAGGCTTCCTTGGACCCTGGGGACCTTGAGGACCCTGTCGGCGAGAGGACCGGCTTTTTCCGCAGCAACAGAGGTGTCAGCACCTCGCAGTAACTCCGTGAAGGTGACAGAGTGGTCCGGCTCTAGGTGGAAGAAGGCGAGGTTGCTCAGGACCATGAAGAGAGCCTTGCGAGCCAGCTTTTGGGACTCATTAGTAAAGCTGGCAGCTCTGTCTTCCTCATACGTCTTCAGTCCTTCGATCAAGCCCACGAAGAAGCTTGCGAGTTTGACACTTGGAACCTCATGTTGGCCAATGGAGAAAGGCCTCTCTTCATCTCCAGCTTGGTGATCTGGGCAATGAGGCGCTGAGCGATATCAGTCATACTCCCAATCTAGAGGTCACGCTGCTGAATTTTGTTCTCCAGTTTGGCCTCCGCTTCCTATCGGAGGGTCTGAGCAGTGGCGAGATTGGTCTGCAGCAACTTCTCATGAGCACCGGCGGATTCGATACTCCCTTCTAGAGAGCCAATCTTGGATTTCAAGTCAGAAATGGCATTGTTGGCACCATCCAGATCACGACTCTTGGAGGAAAGATGTGATTGCACCTCTACCAGAGTGGCTTTCACTTTCAGCGCTTCCTCCTTGAGGGTCTCGATCTCCCTGTCGCTCCTGGCAATGTCTTCTGATAGCTTGCTCACTTGGGTCTCGAGGTTGGTCTTGGCAGGAGATGCAGCACCAAGGTCATCTGACGCCTTCTTCAGACGAGCAGAGGACTCTAGGGAGAACGTGTTGAGGACGTCTTTGTAACCATCCTCCAGTTCTTTGGTGCGTTGCTGGACACGGGCCACCAGCTCCTCGTCCTTACCACGAAGGGCAGCCTAGAGGCTTTTTCCCGCGAAGAGATCTCCTGCTCTCTGGCATTCAGAAGCGTTTCACGCTCCATCAGTTGGGAACCTAGGTTCGAGACATCCTCCTTGGCCAGAGACAGCATCTCATGTTGCCTCTTAAGGGACTGGTTCTGCTGGTTGTACCATTCTTGCAGCTCATTTCCCTTGTCCTTCAGTTGCTGGTCCACAAGCTCAACTTGGTCACGTTGTTCTTTGACTGCTTGCCACTTGAAGCCATACCGGTGTTGCACGTCCTTGAGCCCCGTCGCCATGGACTATAGGAAAGCCAGATCTTTGACATTGTCGGTGGAACCATCGGTCTCCTTGATCCTATGGGACAGCAACTCCAAAATTTGCCCGATTTCATCATCAATATTTGCTCCCACTAAGAAGGATGAGTCGAGAGCCGTAGGGCCAAGCCGAGCGGTGATCAGTGCCAGCTTGCTCAGGGAAGACAGCGACACAGAAGCCACATGATAGCTCGAAGGGAAGGGTCCCAAGGACTAGAGAGGAGTCACCTCCTCGATGACCATGTCCACGTCGGGTATGCTACTAACGTTTGGTTCTACCCTCTCTATGGATTCCTAGAGTCCCCCAGTAGCTGGCCTTTGGACCTCCGCGGCAGCAATTTTTGCTGCTTCCACGGTAGCATCCCTCCCGATATCAGCCACCTCCTCCAGCAACTCATGCTCTTCAGGTACCGGAGTTGCGGACAAGAACAACAGACAGAGAAGTGAACATCAAAAACTAACAAGCCACTCATGAAAGTACATTTGCTCCCTTGGTGGTTTTGGTAATTAATAACAACATATATTTCATTGAACTAATGTTTCCACTAAGCATGTTTCACGAAAAGTTCAATGATGGGTTGGCAAAAGGATTTTGGAATACTCCAAGATCCAAGGAAATAGATTGGCAAAGCTTCAAGCAAAGGACTCTGCATTTTACCTTTTGTGAGAAATCACTTTGAGTCCATAGGAAAGCCAATACTATTAAAAGGGGTAAGGTAGTGTTGGTGAACAAAATGCTCATACGTGCATAAGTAATAGTCACCCCATACACTCACAAGCTCTTCCACAAAAGTCTGTCCAAAGCCACATATCCAAAATTGGTGCAACCAACACTTTCCACTCAGTGCCACCGATTCTCAGCCTCAGACAGACTCAGCCAAACCCTAGGATTTCGGTGCAACCGATTCTGCTTTGGTACCACCGAGTTTGGGTTGCCAACTTCCTATTACACAAATTCACACAATCGGTCCGACCAAGTTTGTTGAATTGGCGTCACCGAGTTTGGCAATCCGACCGTTGGTCACCTTATCGGTGCAACCGAGTTGTGTGTATTGGTCTCACCAAGATTCAAAAGTTACTACCTTTGAGGCAACTCGGTACCACTAAGATTAACACATCAATGTCACCGAGTCTCACTTATTAGGTGTAATGGTTGGATTTTTGGAGATGCCTATATATACCCCTCCAACACCACTCACTCGCAAGGGAAGCACTCAGAACAGTTCCCTACTCATACCTACTGATTTTCTGAGAGAGAGCCACCTACTCATGTCTTGAGATCATGCCATTCCATTCCTACCATATGAATCTTGATCTCTATCCTCCCCACGTTGCTTTCCACCCAATCAACCTCTTCCACCAAGCCAAATCTGTGAGAGAGTGATTGTGTGGTTAGGAGTCTATCATCTTGAAGCACAAGAGTAAGGAGGTCATCAACATTATCGAGCCTATTACCTTTTGAAGGGTGATGCCTCCTAGATTGGTTAGATGTCACTTGGGAGCCTCCTACTTCATGTTGTGGAGTGAACCAATAAGTTTGTAAGGGCAAGGAGATCGCCTACTTCGTGAAGATCTACCCCGAGTTAGGCTAGTCCTCCGTGGACGTAGGCCATCATGGTATAGTCAAGGTTGCTTCTTCATGGAACCCTCCATGGACTCTCGCGGCCGTTACCCTCCGTGGGTTGAAGAATCCATAAATATGGACGTACAATAGCACCACCTATCGAAACCACTGGAAAAATCATCATGTCACCAATTGTGTTTGATCTTCCTACCCTTCCTTTACTTGCATGCTTGTCTTTACTTTTCACTGCAATACACGTAGACATGCATGTGTAGGGTGTACTTGACTTGCTATGAATGCTAAAATCTGCCAAGACTTAAAATTGGGGGGGAGTAGATTTTTAATTTGTCAATTAGTCTAATCACCCCCCCCCTATAGCACTACATTCGATCCTACAACTCAAGACAAAAAAAAGGAAAGTGAGAGCACATGAAAGTGGGATACCCGATGGAGGCTGCTGTGGAGGAACATCTCCTTCCCCGGCACCATCAATTGCCGACGTGCGAGCTGTCTCCACCCTTGGGGTGACGGCCTCGACATGAGTAGGCTCTTCGGTGGAGGCCCTTTCCGGTGACCCCTTCCCGCGAGCGACGGTCAATGAGAGGTCTTGGATGGAAGATTCCTCCCGACGAATCTATCCGTGATAACCTCTCATGTCTCCCTACTGGGTGTGGGAAGGCGCTCTTCTTCGTCCCCATCGACGGCCGAAGCTTGTGCATGGAGCTCATGAGTGGGACTGGGTCGGGGACTAAGTGATGGATTCTCCTCTACATCTCCTACCAGGCCTGCACCTGTCACGAAATCCAATCCCGCCGCAGATTTAGCCCGGTTGACTCGACGCACCAGGGGCTCGTCATCTTCATCCTTGCCAGATGCAATTATGCAAGAAAAATCAAGGGCAGGAAAAGCTTTAATAAAGATTATGTTGGGGAACATTGCATGGGAAACAAAAATATTCCTACGCACATGCAAGATCTATCCATGGTGATGAGCATCTACGAGAGGGAGAGTGGATCTACATACCCTTATAGATCGCTAAATGGGAAGCGTTAAGAAACATGGTTGATATAGTCGAACGTCTTTGCGATCCAAATCGCCGAGCATCCCGCGATCCCATCACGATCCATCTTGCGATCCAATCACGATCCATCCCACGATCCCATCATGATCCATCCTGCGATCCAATCATGAATCGTCTCGCAATCTTGATCATTGTCCTTCCGATCTAGTGCTGAACGGGCGGCACCTCCGCGTTCAGCACACGTACAGCTCGATGACGATCTCCGCCTTCTTGATCCAACAAGAGCGAGCGGAGAGGTTGATGAGTTCTCCGGCAATGCGACGGCGTTGCAGCAATGGTGGTGGAGCTATTCCAGTAGGGCTTCACCTAAGCACCGCTGAAACCGATCTAGAGGACAGGTAGCACATGGTTGTTTTTCTGTATCTCAAAACCCTCAAAACCTCTATTATATATAGGAGGAGGGAGAGAGGAGGTTTGGCGCCCAAGGAGCCAGCCCTTGTCCTTGGCGCAAGGAGGAGAGGAGGAGTCCTCCTCCAATCCTAGTAGGATTAGGACAACTCCTTCCCACTTGGAAACTCTTTCCACCTTGAGTTTTTTCCCTCTCGAACTACTCCAGGCACATGGGCCCTTAGCGGAGGCTTAGGAAATCCCACCAGGGGCTGGTTTAACTCCTCCCACAGCCATTGTCGCATCTTGGGTCGACACACCCCTCCCGATGGTCTCCCGGTACCATCCCGGCACTCCCGGTACACTACTGATGAGCTCGAAACTTTTTCGACGACCAAAACAAGACTTCCTATATATCAATATCTACCACCGAACCATTTCGGAGCTCCTCGTGACGTCCGGGATCTCATCTGGGACTCTGAACAACCTTCGGTTACAACCATACATAACTCTATACTACCGAAATGTCACTGAACCTTAAGTGTGCAGACCCTGCGGGTTTGAGAACTATGTAGACATGACCGAGACACCTCAACGGTCAATAACCAATAGCAGGACCTGGATGCCCATATTGGTTCCTACATATTCTAGGAAGATCTTTATCGGTTGAACCTCTATGTAAAGGATTCAGTTAATCCCATATGTTGTTCCCTTTGTTCTTTGGTAAGTTACTTGCCCGAGATTCGATCGTCGGTGTCTCTATACCTAGTTCAATCTCGTTACCGGCAAGTCTCTTTACTCGTTTCGTAATACAAGATTCCGTGGATAACACTGTAGACACATTGCTTGCAAGGCTTGTTATGATGTTGTATTACCGAGCGGGCCCTGAGATACCTCTCCTTCACACGGAGTAACAAATCCCAGCCTTGATCCATGCCAACCCAACAGACACCCTCGGAGATACCTGTAGACCACCTTTATAGTCACCCAGTTACGTTGCGACATTTGATACACATAAGGTACTCCTTCGGTGTCAGTGAGTTGCATGATCTCATGGTCATAGGAACATATACTTGACATGCAGAAAACAGTAGCAATAAACTGACACGATCATATGCTACGTTCATAGTTTGGGTCTTGTCCTTCACATCATTCTCCTAATGATGTGATCCCGTTATCAAATGACACCTCATTTCCATGGATAGGAAACCTTAACCATCTTCGATCAACGAGCTAGTCCATGAGAGGCATACTAGGGACATGGTGTTGTCTATGTATCCACACATGTATCTAAGTTTCTGATCAATACAATTCTAGCATGGATAATAAACGATTATCATGAACAAGGAAGTATGATAATAAGTAATTTATTATTGCCTCTAGGGCATATTTCCAATAGGATGACTTACTCTCAAGCCATGAACACGGGGTCTAGCTCATACGACGCCAGTGGCGGAGTTGATCTGTCCCTCTTGAGAGTCGAAGGAGGAGGGCTTGGCGGAAGAACCAGGACCTCCAGTAGAGGCGAGTTCGGCGAAGAAGTTGGGCTTGACGGGGGGCTGGGGTCCACCCCAAAGACCCTCCGCCGCTTGATGGAAGAATCCTTGGCCTTAGAAAGGCAAAGGGATTGGCGGCATGTCACTTCGTGTCCGCTCCCCTTGGCGTCGTCTTTTTCACCTTCGAGGAACTCTCAGAGGCGCGGTGACCGTCGGTTCTCGGCTGGCGCGCTGGCGGAGGCGGCACCCTGGTTCAGGAAATTGAGATCCCGCTCTGATCCCCTCCTCCTCCCCCTCTGGTTCCTTCGCCTCCCCTGCTTCAGCACCCTCCTAGGTTTTTGTTGCCTCGCTTTGGGAAGCCCTGGCTCTGGCATGCTCCAGCCCGGCAGCCTCCTCCAGAGCAAGTTCCTTGCTCTCCTCCTCCTCAGAAAAGTTGTCATCCTCTGACTCCTCTACTCCCTCTTCCATGGAGAGTGCTCCCTTGGCGAGTCTGGCCTCCTTGTCATCTAGGATCTGGGCAGCGATAAACTTCCTCTCTGCTTCCCTGGTCAGCACAAACATCTGTCCCTCCACCCTGGAAGACCTTTCTTCGAGGGAGGAGACCCATTCCATCTCCCTATCCATGTCTGGTAGCTCCCAGTTAGGCCGGACTCCGGAGGCATTGCAGTCCGGCATCCACTTGAGGATTTGGCCCCTAGCGGAATTGAGTTGCAAGGGGACGACCCTTGCTGGCAAATAGAAAGGCCCCATGCAGCCAAACGTCTGATCGCACAACCAACCATGACCATAGGTCGTCAGGTCATTGGAGGGGTCTGGGTACAGTCGCATCCAATTGGAGGGTGCGTTATACTCCCAAGAAAATCTATCCCTCTTCTGCAGTGGTGCGATGCGGCGCACGGGGAAATCAGCACCCACACTTTCAATGGTTAGCATGACATCTTTGAGACTGGTGATTCTATTCAGCGCAGGTGGAGCTTGTCGTTGGAAGGGCCTGATTTACTCCAGTTACCGCCGCGTGTGATGCATTCAGTCCGCGCCGCGCAGAAAGTGGGGGCTTTCTCATCCTGAATCCAGCACCAATCACCCCTCCATTCTTCTCACTTTCCGCGGTTGTTGGCAGGGAGGTAACCACAATCCTCCTTCTTGCCCCAAGGAATCCAGCTTATATTCCCCCAATGGTGGGATTTATCTTCTATCCGGGGGAGGAAGAAGTGCCTGAAATAGTCCACGTTGGGGGGAACTCCGACGAAGTTTTTGCACAAATAAGAGAAAATTGCCATACATGCCATCACATTGGGCTTGAAATGTAGGAGATGAAACTTATAAGTCGCCGTCATGGTGCAGAAAAAGTCCGAGAATGGGGGAGAGAGGCCACACTAAAAGTACGCACAGAAGAAGCGGTACGAATCTGATGGTACCTTCTCCTTTGGGCAATCCGGAAGAACAGAAGGCGCCTTGTGACCTTTTGTTTCTTTCCCCCACATGTAGGCATACATGTAGATCAAGGTTTCGTCGTCTAGGTTCGACGGGGAGATGACCATGTCTCTCTGCCGCCGCTTCTCCAACTCTTCTGCTTTCTTCCTCCTTTCTTTGACAGCCAAATCCACAGGCGCGGTCGCCTGCTTCCCCTTGACGGCAGCCACTTTCCGCCCCATATCCCGAGCTTGTAAGGGCTATGGATGTCCTAGCAGCACTCAGAGAACTGGAGGCGACAGTGGAAGCGGTTTCTGGCTTCGGGAAGAAGATGACGGACGGAGAAATGGATGCGAATGAGCAACGCCCCTGTGCGCTACCCTTTTATTTAAGGGACCCGCTCGGGACTGGCTCTTCGCTATCTTCTTAGGAACTATCCTTCCTTTTACAAGCAGTTTTTTACTCTCCAATGGCTCCTATTCCATGACCGCACGACATGCAGTAATTACGTAGAGTGAAAGTGGGACATGAAGACAGCATTTCCTTGATGCGTCTCCATGCACTATTTTGGGCCTAACCCAACGTGCCAAGTGACACATATGACTCAGGCCCAGGGGCTTCTATTGGGGTATACAAGCAGGGGTATTTGACTACCCCCTCACTTGTGCATGAACAATGAAGCCTCCAGAGTAATGGCCAGAGCCTGCTAAGAAAAGCTACTCCCACGACAAGCAAACACCAACACAAGGCCAAGCAACACTAGCAAGATCAGTGTTTCAACCCAAGACAAGCTTGGAGTGCGCCAAGCACGTCCCCGGTGCTTTCCAGGGATCGAGGCTCCCGCACCCTCAGAAGACCCAGCAAGCCAGTCCCCCGACAACCATGGCCCGGTCGGTCACCGCTCCCCAGCATGGGCACTCCAGTCACTTATCAATGTGGTGTCGAGATCCCTAGTGCCTAAGTGGATCTCGCTAAGTACGTGGCGATTCACTGGAAGACGATTATGCCCCCTTGACACCCGTTCGTAGGTGTGTCAAGCCGTGGTGCAGCAGTTAGCTAGAGCAGTGGTAGGAGCTTGCCGGGAATGCATCCCCACATGACACCTAGGCTAGCAATGATGGCATTTTGTCCTTAATGCCAGAGTTAGGTATGACAAGCTCTGCTAGCAATCTAATCATCAGACAATGTCTATTTTGCCACTATGGTTGCCCCTTGTGCTATAAAAGGAGGCCCAAGGCAATCTAGCTGAGGATTTGGTCCTTTGGACATTTGTGCTCGTGTAGCAGCTCTTTCCCCGGAGGCAACCCTTGTCGGGCTAGAGCGATGCGTGCCTCTTGTGTTCCTCTAATCAATTCACCAAAATCAGGAGTAGGGTTTTATGCTTCACAATGGCCTGAACCTAGGTAAAACACCTTTGTCACGATCATCACGCCGTCTTGCCATCTCCACACTTTGTGAAAGTGATCCGGCCCCCGCCGAACCACAAAGGGGCCTACAGCCCCATAGGTGATTGAGTGCATCCTGCCCAGACACTAGGGCATAAAATTCATCAATAACTCAATGGCATCTTTCTCTCTCAAGAGAAATACCTCAAGGATGTCCTGAAGAAATTTGGCATGCAAGACTGCAAAGGCGTCAAAATTCCGATGCCCACAAATGGCCACCTCTGCACTGACAAAAATGGTAGGGATTTCGATCAGAAGGTATATCGCTCCATGAAAGGCTCTTCATTGTACCTATGTGCATTTAGCCTAGATATTTTGCTTAATGTTTGCATGTATGCTCGTTTCCAAGCAACACCAAAGAAATCACACCATAAGGCTAGGAAGCATATTCTTTTATATCTAGCTCACACACCAACGCTTGGATTGTAGTACCCAGAGTACTCGGATTTTGATCTTAGTGGTTATTTTGACTCTGACTATGATGGTGATCGTGTGAATCACAGGTTAACATCGGGCACATGCCATTTCTCCAACGATCCCTAGTCTGTTGGTCCTCGAAGAAGCACAACTATGTGTTACTATCTACTGGTGAACCTGGGTACATTGTTGTTGGTTCCTGTTGCGCTTAGTTGTTGTGGATGAAGCAAACCCTCAAGGACTACGACATGAAGGTGAAGAATGTCCCTTTCTACTGCGACAATGACAGTGCCATCAAAATTGCTCACAACCCAGTTCAGCACTCGAAGACAAAGCACATTCAGATTCTTCATCATTTTCTTCACAATCATGTGTTGAAGGATGACATCATCATCGACCACGTAAAGACTAAAGAACAAGTGGATGATATCTTCACTAGCCCCTTGGATGAAAAGAGATTTTGCAAATTGCGATGTGAGCTAAATATCTTAGAATCTTCGAATGTCCTTTGAAAGGACACACATCCTAACACTTATGCAAAATAAAAGACTTAGATGTGCAACACACAAAGTATGTTTTTTCTTCAATCAATGAAGGTTAACCCTCTAAGTGTGAATAAATCAATGAAGAATTTGATTCTCGCAACCCTATGACAATTTTATGCAGTGTCTAAAATCATCATAATTGTTATATGGTGGGTTAGGCCACCAACCTTTGTTGAGATTCTTCAAAATTGAGTTTTTCCATTTTTGCAAATTCCTCAAAAATTTCAAATTCTTCAAACCTTGCAATTTCGTCAAACTACACAAATGACCAAATTATACATTTGAGATTTCTCTTCATTGTCTATATATATTTGACTTTTTCAATGTCCTCAACAACATTCACTTATTGTGTGGAATGCTTTCGAGTTGTTGAACTTTTGCCCTTTGTCATCGACAAATAAGACTGGAATGAAGAACTCATTCTTTAATTTGATGCAGCACTCCACATATTGGGTTATGGAAGAGACCCGAGACATGGGTATTAGACTTCATGGTAAGAGATGAACACATCAAAGCACCTGCTCATGAACTCTTTACCATCACCCGTCTGGCTGCATCTGTTGAAGAATTCCATCCCCAATCTCCTGGATGTGCCGAAGCCGCCAAAAGCATCTTCCATGTGTCTAAACCCAATATGAAGAAAATTCTCTCGATGATGATGCCAATGCCCCATGATGCTCCAAACATAGAACACTTCTATTGTAGCGACCCGGCCTGAAAGGTCGAATCTTCGGTGTTTTCGTACCATCCCAAGATCATGCTGTTACACACACGGTACATCAATGTATATATCAAAGTGAAATCACACAGCTTTATTAATTGAAAATCTCATATCGAGTTCTTTATTACAATAAAGATTACAATAAAGTGGCTGAAGGCCAACTCATGAGATAAACTAAACCAAAGTCTTGCGGAAGCTTCAAAGGTAGTTGAGTCCATCTGACTCCAAGGGCATCTCACCGAGTGTAGAGCATATCCTCACTCCTGGTCGGAAAAATACTGTGCAACATGATACGTTGCAGCCGTGTAGGTCAGCATATTGAATATGTCGGCAATGTCACAAAAAGGGGGTAAAATAATCATATCTTCTATATGCATATATGGCAGGTGGGGTAGTAATTTTTGCATAAAGCCAATTTTTCCTACAACAAGAGAGGGCAAAGCAAAAGTTATTACTACATTGTTGGTTGATTAATGAGATGGTTCCACCAACCAATTCTCATACTCAAGTTGTCATTAATACCCACATCATTATAATACTGTGTTGAGAGTTCCACATAGTTTTAGTTCCTTTGGCTCAAATTGTCCATGATCATGGACACGGCTAATCGATTAGGTTTGGGTACTCTGCAGAGTTTTGCACACGTTCCCCACAAGATTTGATCGCCTCCGTTGAATTTCTCGCACTTCAGGGTGTTTGAGAAACGGATGACCAAAACATGGTCTTCTAAAGGGTTTCCCTGAGACTCTATCGATGCCCATCCTTTCCTACCGTTCTTCTACATCTCGTAGCACCGCCTGTCCAGGGTCACCATGATATCCAACCAAGCCAGAGCCCATAATGGCTTGTCGCTGTGCAGGTAAGCCTTGGGCCTTGAAGCATCAATCCATCTCTTTGTGCCTGGGTGGACCTTTCCGCGTGAATACTGGCACTTCTCCAGCAACACCTAGGCTAACCACTGGCTTCTCCAGGGCGCCGTTCAACCATCATCCACCCAGAGGTATGTTGAAAACTCGGAGTCTTGAAGTCTTGTTCATCAAGTAAGTCTTGTAATTATTATCTCACAACTCTCATAAATCACAAAACCAACCCCATCTACTAACAGCATAGCAAAATTAAAACAACGTTTCCCGGGGCCAAATTGTCAAAAGGTTTGAGGGGTGCCTACCACATGATACTACATCAAGTAACCAAGTTTCCAGTTACCTACTTTGCATGCAATTGGGGAGATGGTAGAACTAATGCAAATAAAACATGGGTAAACATGATCAAAGTGACTTGCCTTGCTGACGATCCTCGTACTCAAGTGACTCTAGATAACAAGCTTCGCACTCCGAATGATCTAACGAATCAAAAAAATCACACAACAAGCATAACCACCATACAATTCACTCAACAGCAAGGTAACTAATAATAGAACAACAATCAATATCAAAATTAAAAGAAAGAAACCAAAACAAAGTAGAAGACTCTAAAAGTTTTGGTGACAAACTTTCTACTAAGACATAACAAAACAAAATTTGTTTTCAGCAACTAACCATTAGATAACAGAAAAGTAAATACAAAAATTTTATCAGAAAACAGGAAGTATTTCATTATAAAAGTTTTGTGCAAAAAAAAGATTACTACAAAACATTTTTTTTCTATACAATACTCATGGTGAAACAAAGTTTACCTATTTAAACTAGAGCACAAAACAAAATAAAAATATTTTTATATAAAAAATAAGTTCACCTAATGTTTAACAACAGAACTAAATAAACTAAAATAAAACGTTAAACTAGAACAAAATCAAAGTAAACTAAAATAAAACAATTCAAATAAACACTAAGAAGAAACTAAACAGAATCTGTTTTTACTAAAAACCGTAATCAAAAATTTACTAAAAATTCTCAAAAATGCTGGATGATAGGCCTAACTATTACAAAGCAGGGGCAAAAAGAATCATTCAAAAATAAATTTCTAAACTCAAGTTATTCAAGTTTTAGTGATTTGATCAAATTTAACAAAATTCAAATTTAAAAGTTCAAATTTTAAAACTAAGACTACAGACAGAAGCTACATGAAATTTGTGACATGTTGCAAAAAGAATCATGCAAAAACTCTAAATATTTTAAAAGATATAATAAAAATAAAAACAGAACAAATTCTGTTTTCTAAAACAGAAACAGAAAAGAAAAAAATATTTAGCTATCGGACAGGGGTGACGTGGCGGCTTCCTATTGGTCGATAGCGTGTGCGCGTGCGGTGTTCGCGGTGGACGACCGAAGCGTAAAAGAAAACGGTTCGCCGTTTTAATCTTTCTAATCCGATCCGTTGATCCTAGATCTAACGGCTACGGAGAGGGGCGAGGCTTACAGAGGTGGAGGTCGGGGTTCCGGCGAGGTCGACGGCGGCCGGACGTTGGAGGTGGTCGGAGACGATGGTGCGGTGGTCGAGGGCGGCATCCGAAGGGTCCAGGCGATGGCGGCGAAGCTCCGGCGATGATTGATGGCGTCGGTTGGGGCTGGGGACGACAGGGGCAACGGCTTCAAGCTCGGAGAGCTTCGATGGGGTGCCGAACTCCGGCGAGGTGCGGGGGCAATGTTCTGGCGAGGGGAGTGGGTTTTCAAGGGTGGAATGGAGCGCGGCGAGGGTAGGGCTTTATATAGGCATGGCGTGGGGTCGAGAGAGGGAAAGGGGAGCGAGATCCGGGGAGGAGGGATCTCCGGAGAGGTCGAGGGACGCGGGAAGGGAGATGAGCAATGTGATGGCGCTGTCGGATGGTGGGGTCCACTCGTCGGTGAGGGACAGGGCGGCGTCAGCGCGTCGGTGACTAATCCGGAGCGATCTCGGGGAGTAAAGGCTGGTGGGCCGGCCTGTTTTCTAATTCAAACGTTTAAATTCGTTTCCTTCTCTATTTTCCAGAGAATTAGAATCTCATTAAGGCATTCAAAACATTTTCCAAAATTTGAAGATATATATATCAAATTGATCACGGGAATAAGTTCTATTAAATGAACATTTTTCCATGGCCAAATGAATGCTTTTAAAAATATTTATTTTCAGAAAATGCCTAAATTGATTTTAAATTCTTTTGCAATAAATTTTCAAATAACCCCCTGGTTTTATTGTTCTAATATTTCACAAAGATGCCCCTGGTGTGGAGTGTCATGTTACTCCTCTCTTTTTATGAATAATTCCAAGGGTTTTCAAAGTAGGGGAAACAAGTAAATAGAAAAAATGAAAGTGGCCTTTTAGAAATCCAGAAGAAAAACTTCAACAATTCATTTCATTCAAACAATGTTATGATGATGCATAGCTGTATTTCATAACATTCCAAAATAGAATTTCGGGATGTTACATCTATGTTGGCGGTCTTGAGTCTCTTCCAAGGATAGCGTATCACATCCTTTGGCATAACTTCTGGCCAATCAAGGGGCATTCATCTTGAAGAAAGCTAGTTGGAGCCCTGAAGACAATGGTCTATAATATTGTCTATGGCATCAATTTTAATCTTCGGGACTTCTCCTTGCGTCAGTTCGCTGCATCGGGCATGGATCTCTTTGAGCTCAAAGTTTATGCACCTTGGATCATGTGTTTCATCAAGCGCCGCCATAAAACTTTATATCAACCTTCTGCTCCGAACCACATTCTGTCAAGAATCTAGAACTCCCCAATTTTTGGCACTTACCTTTTCTTTTTGATTTCTTTGGTTTTTATTGTGATTTTGTTTTGCAGTAGTTCCCTGGATTTGAAACCTGGGGAGATCATCATTCCTTCTTCTTCCAAGTGGTTCATCATTCTCAAATATTTCCCAAGATCATGTCATTTCCATTCTAGTCCAACCTCAATCTTTGTTTATTGGGAATATTCCTTTTTCTATCAAAGGAATAACCTTGCTTGACATAGGTTGTGGAGCAACCTATATTTGTGCCATGCCATTAATTCCCCCATAATTCTCATACAATCTTTTGATCATGCATTCCACAAAAATGTCAAAACCTTTCCTTTTCTAGTTCAAAAATAATTAAGGAATATTCATTCATGCATTCTGACCAGAGTGGCACTTTGTGAAGGAAGTGCCATTTATATTTTCTTGATTGCCATCAAACTTTTTGAGCACTCTTTCATATCCAAATCGTTGCCACACAGCAAAATTCAGCTCCATTTGCATAGTTTATCTTCCTCGGAAAATTTCCAAAGTTTCTGTCCAATGAGAAACTTTGTGAAGTAAGTACTGACTAGGATTATCCAAATGAGTCGAAACTTTGTCGCATCATCCATATGCTTAAATAGTTACTATCCACCAAATTTCATCTCCATCCAACAATCTATGTGAGCACACCATAAAATCTTTGTTTTTTGTAATATTTTCAGTTTGTGAAGCAACTATATTCTATAGTCCTCCATAAAAACTGAACATTTACCAGAGTGTGGTCCTACACATATAACTTCCCTCTGCCAAATTGGGGATCATTGCATCAAGCCGATCTCTCTCCTTTATTTCTCAAGTTTTTGTCGAGTGAGGATCATTATGAAGGAAGTACCATTTTAGCATTGTCCAAATGATATGAAATTTTTAAAACAACTTCTTGTGTCTAAATTACCATGTTATACCAAATTTAAGCCCTATCCAACATTCTATGTGAGTGCATTATCCAATTCCCTTTTCTGGACCAGATTTGCAGTTACAAAGCAACTATGATAAATATTGGTCCAAATCCCCTCAAATTACATTAGATCATAGTCCTTCCAACCCTTAACCCCTTTGACATGTTTTTTGCCCCTTTGCCCAAGTATTTTTGACCACAACTTCATGCCCAAGTTTTCCACAACAAACTTTATTTGATGCATCCCATCAACCCAAAGCTCATTTGGTTGATCCATCACTTCATAGAGGTTCAGTTCAGAGTGGACAACACTCTAGACACTGTTAGACACCATGAGTCACCGTGCACGCGTCGATGCATGCGGTGACCACACGGTCTGGCATGCCAAGCGCGTGGTCAATTTGCTTTGCCGCGTCCCGAATGTCGTTTTGCTTTGGTCCATTTCCCTCTGCTCGGTCCCTCGTGTCCCTCGTGCCATCCAGCCCTCCCCTTCTCCCATGAAGCTCGGTGGACACTCCCTCCCTCCAGAAGTGCCAACGCCAGCACCAGCCATCGCGCCCGCACGTGCCCAAGATCTGTGTGGCCAGTCGCCTTTGTGCTTTCCCCGTCCGTGCCCGCGCGTCCCTAGCACTGCATGTGCATCTCCTCTACTCTCTCCTGTCACCTCAAGAGTCTCACGGCACGCCACGCCTCACCGGAGCTTAACCACGCATACTTGGTGGCTTTCGGCCACCGATATCTTGCCTCTGCTATTTAAGTCACACCTTCGAGTCGTCTATCCTGACCACTCACCTCTACCACTCTCAATCCCTCAGCCATGCCACTGAATCAAGCCGGAGGGTCTTTCTTTCTCAACAACGGTGAGGAGCCCTGCCGCTCGGCCCATTCCACCTCCTCGCTCCGGTGTGGCTCCGCTCTAGCCAATCACACCATTGCCCTCCCCGGAACCCTCTGGCCCTCCCCAACCCCTCGGCTACTCCCACCACCACCGGAATCGACGAATTCCCCGGCACCCGAAGCCCGCTGTCGCTAGAGACAAAGGGGGATACGCCGATCAGGCAGCCTATGGTGAACCATGGGTACACGCACGCTTGCCAGCGAGTGCCCATTCCATCCTCGTCTTCTCCCAACCCCATCATAGCCTTGACGCCGGCGAACGGTCGTCGATGAGCCCCTGCCTCATCTTCAGTCCCCCTCTCTTTAAAACCTGCCAAGCCTACCCCACCCGTCAGCCACAACAAGGCCGCCCAAAACATTTTCTAAGTGAAACAGTTTCCGGTTTTATGTCTTCGATGTCACCCCCTCCAGAGGTTTTCTAGAAATTCATTTCATGTCATTTTTAAACTTAGTTTGACCCGAATGGGAGCACGAGACCATGCGTTCTAACCCCTACAGAGTGTATAAACTATTGATAGCCGCATCCTCAGTCATGGACATGGTTCGTACTAGGTCACATCGTTCAATCAACACTCATGATGACAGAATGACTTATAAGATTACTTATATGTATGTGTGAGCAAGTGGCCATTTGGTAGGATGTCGTTGCTGATATTTAGATGGTATTGACGATGATCATTGGATTGTGATGTGATCACATGGTGATCACGGGGAGGTATTGATCACGAGGTGATCGAGATGATATATTGCTTGCTCGGGTATCCAAGAGTGAGATGGTTCATGTGACCCAAGATGATTGTTCTTCAGTAATTCTAGCTTTACCATATCATGGTTAGCAGTTACTTCCACATCATAGTAGTTCCTAATAACTTAACCTGTTAATTCTATATTGTTGCCTGGCCTTGATGTTTTTGGTTGTTGTGAATTTGCGAGTAAATTCAAAGTACTCACCTTGCATTTCATGCCAAATTGCACGTGATGCCATGATTGATTGTTTGTCGAGGATCCCAAGCTTGCGAGCTAGGTCGTGTCCCATCAAGAGTTTGTGCAGAGTGGAGTCCATCGTCATCGTTGTTGTTCCACTACTACGAGTTGTTCCATTACAAGAATAGATCTACCTTGGGAGACATAGTGTCGTGGCGCTAATGTAATCCTTCTTACATCACACCCTTGTACTCGTACTCTTCGTAATAAAGAGATGATTTTTTTCTATGCCAAGATGTGTCATATTCCAGGAGACTTTATCGCTTGGTTGGAATACGAGGTGTCCCGGTTCCTCTCAGCCGGGGTGCCACAAGCTTTGGTATCAGAGGAGGTCTAGTTGTAGGACGCCCTAGTTAGTGTGAGTGGTAGAAACAGGTAGTATAGAGTCTAGCCTGCTTGTTGCATTTGGTTCCTGCATTTGTTTGTTGCATAGCATGCACATACACTTATTATTTTGTCACTAATGGTTGATCTTGTGAGTGTAGATGGTTTTGGTTTTGATCCAATAATACACAAGCCCTGCTTTCCCAGACTCCTTTTTACCCATTCTTCGGTGTTTTGCGTCATCTCGGTCCCGACAGAGTGATGCCAAGTGTTCTAGACACCGTTTGCAGCAATGGTGCCCAGGTATCGCACCAGTTTCATTTCTTCATCCCCACCTATCGTTTCGGTGGTAGACATGCTTCTATCCCGGATCGTGCCTTTCATCTTGTTGCTATGGCAACCCTTACTGGTCTTTATTATTAGGAAAGGGCAATGCCAGCACTCCCAAGTTTCCAGCGCTATCCTTCCCTCTCACATATTCCTTCGACGAGTACACTTCCCTTCCATTTTCTTGATGATGATGTAGAGATGACATTCGTGTCCCACTACATGACCACCAAGTACGTCCTCACCTTCGAGCTAGTCGAGGATGGCACTTGTGCCAAGCGAGTACTTGGTGTAGCTATGTTTACACCAACCCCTACACACGATGATCCATCTTCATTTATGTAACACCCTGATACGTCTCTAACATATCTATAATTTTTGATTGTTCCATGCTATTATATTATCTGTTTTGGATGTTTTATATGCATTAATATGTTATTTTATATTATTTTTGGGACTAACCGATTAACCTAGAACCTAGTTACAGTTTCTATTTTTCCTTGTTTTTGAGTATTATAGATGAGGAATATTAAATGGAGTCCAAACGGAATAAAATCTTCGCGATGATTTTTCTTGGACCAGAAGACATCTACCAGACTTGGAGGGAAAGGCAAGAGACCTGCCAGGAGGCCCCAAGCCAGGGGGCATGGCCACCACCCCTGGCCATGCCTGGCAGGCTTGTGGCCCCCCAGCAGGTCTCCTAACCCTAATCTTTGGCCTATAAATTCCCAAATATTCCCCCAATACCAAAAAGAGACACGCAAATACTTTTCCGCCGCTAGAAGCATCCGTTCCCGAGAGATCCAATCTTGGAGTCTTTTCGGATAATCTGCCGGAGGGGGATTCGATCATGGAAGGCATCTACATCAACTCCATTGCCCCTCCGATGATGCATGGGTAGTCCAACACGGATGTACGGGTCCATAGCTAGTAGCTAGATGGCTTCTTCTCTCTCCCTCTCTCTATGCTTCAATACCATGTTCTCCATGATTTTCACGGGAATCTATCCGATGTAATACTCTTTTGCAGTGTGTTTGTCGAGATTTGATGAATTGTGGGTCTATGATCAGCTTATCTATGAATATTATTTGGTTCTTCTCTGAATTCTTATATGCACGATTTCATATCTTTGCAAGTCTCTTCGATTTATATGTTTGGTTTGGCCAACTAGATTGGTAATTCTTGCAATGGGAGAAGTGCTTAGTTTTGGGTTCAATCTTGCGGTGTCCTCACCCAGTGACAAAGTAGGGTAGCGAGGCACGTATTGTATTGTTGCCATCAAGGGTAGAAAGATGGGGTTTTCATCATATTGCTTGATTTTATCCCTCTACATCATGTTATCTTACTTAATGCGTTAATCTGATCTTCATGAACTTAATACTCTAGATGCAGGCATGAGTCAGTCGATGTGGGGAGTAATAGTAGTAGATGCAGAATCGTTTTGGTCCACTTGACATAGACGTGATGGCTATATGCATAATCATTGCCTTGGATATCGTCATAACTATGTGCTTTTCTATCAATTGCTCGATAGTAATTTATTCACCCACCGTGTTATTTTCTTTCAAGAGAGAAGCCTCTAGTGAATACCTATGGCCCCCGGATCTATTTTCCATATTATATTTTCAAATATATATAGCAAAAAAAACAAAAAATACCTTTCTGCAATTTATTTACCTTTTAATTTCCATAATCTTTTACATCTATCTCTATCAGATCTAATCCTTGCAAGTAACCGTGAAAGGATTGACAACCCCTTTATAGAGTTGGGTGCAAGAGTTTGATTGTTTGTGTAGGTGCATCCATTGGTGACTTGCTTGTTCCGCCTACTAGATTGATACCTTGGTTCTCAACAACTGAGGGAAATACTTATCTACTTCACTACATCACCCTTTCCTCTTAAAGGGAAAACCAACGCAAGCTCAAGAGGTAGCAAGAAGGATTTCTGGCACCGTTGTCGGGGAGGATACACATCAAGCCTACCAAGTACCCATCACAAACTCATCTCTTGCATTTACATTATTTTCCATTTGCCTCTCATTTTCCTCTCCCCCACTTCTAAAACGATTTTCAAAAGAAGAAAAAAAATATTTGCATTTTTATTCGCCCTTCTTCCGTTTGCCTTTTTCGTTTGCTTTTTGTTTGCTCGTGTGCTAGATTGCTTGCTTTGTCACAATGTCTGAGAATACCAAGTTGTGTGACTTCTCCAATACTAATAACAATGATTTTATTAGTACTCCAATTGCTCGTGCCACTAGTGCAAAATCTTATGAAATTAATGTCAATTTGCTCAATCTTGTTATATGAAAGAACAATTTTCTGGCCTAGTGAAGATGCCGCATCTCATCTAAATACTTTCATTGAGTTGTGTGATATGCAAAAGAAGAAAGATTTGGATAATGATATTGTTAAATTTAAGCTATTTCCGTTCTCACTACGAGATCGTGCTAAAACATGGTTTTCATCTTTGCGTAAAGATAGTATTGATTCATGGAATAAGCGTAAAGATGCTTTTATCTCCAAGTACTTTCCGCCCGCTAAGATCATATCCCTTAGGAACGATATAATTAATTTTAAGAAACTTGAGCATGACCATGTTGCAAAATCTTGGGAGATGATGAAATTAATGATTAGAAATTGCCCCGCGCATGGATTGAGTTTATGGATGATTATACAATTTTTTATGCAGGATTGAATTTTGCATCTAGGAATCTTCTAGATTCCGCCACGGGTGGTACTTTTATGGAAATCACATTAGGAGAAGCTACTAAACTCCTAGATAATATTATGGCAAATTACTCTCAATGGCATACCGAAAGATCTCCTACTAGTAAAAAAGTGCATGCTATTGAAGAAATAAATACTTTGAGTGAAAAGATGGACGAATTAATGAAATTGTTTGCTAGTAAGAGTGCTCCTATTGAACCTAAGGATATGCCTTTGTCTTCTTTGATTGGGAATAATAATGAATCTATGGATGTGAATTTGGTTGGTAGGAACAATTTTGATAATAACACGTATAAAGGTAATTTCAACCCAAGGCTGTTTCCTAGTAATTCCTCTAATAATTATGGTAATTCCTACAGCAATCCTAATGGAAATTATAATAATATGCCCTCTGATCTTGAGAACAATATTAAATAATTTATTAGTTCTCAAAAGGTTTTCAATGCTTTGATTGAAGAAAAACTGCTCAAGATTGATCATTTGGCTACGAACGTTGATAGAATTTCACTTGAGATTGATTCTTTGAAAATTAGATCTAATCCACCCAAGCATGATATAAATGATTATATAAAAGCTATGAGAATTTATTTTGATGAGTGTAAGGACAGAACCGCTAGAATATGTGCTAAGCATGAATGGCTTGAAAAAGTGTGTTCTCGTGATAATAATGTTGAAGATCTCAAAGTAATTGATGTTACACCTATTGAATCTTTGTTTTCCAATATAAATATCGATAAAGATGGGACTGGATATAAGTATACTTTATTTTAAAGTCATCCCAATGATTCGGAGTTTATAAATCTTAATGCTAAAATTGATAAAAGTGGGATTGAAGAGGTCAAAAAATTTAATAGCAATGAACCCACTCTTTTGGATTTCGAGGACATTAATTATGATACATGCTCTTTGATTGATTGTATTTCCTTGTTGCAATCCATGTTGAATTCTCCGCATGCTTATAATCAAAATAACGCGTTTACTAAACATATCGTTGATGCTATGATGAAATCTTTTGAAGAAAAACTTGAGTTGGAAGTTTCTATCCCTAGAAAGGTTCATGATGAGTGGGAACCTACTATTAAGATTAAAATTAAAGATTATGAGTGGCATGCTATGTGCGATTTGGGTGCTAGTGTTTCCCCGATTCCGAAAACTTTATGTGATGTGCTAGATTTCCATGAACTTCATGATTGCTCTTTAAATTTGCATCTAGCGGATTCCACTATTAAGAAACCTATGGGAAGCATTAATGATCTTCTTATTGTTGCAAATAGGAATTATGTGCCTGTAGATTTCATTGTTCTTGATATAGATTGCAATCCTACATGTCCTATTATTCTTGGTAGACCTTTCCTTAGAACGATTGGTGGAATTATTTACGTGAAAGAAGGAAACATTAGATTCCAATTTCCATTAAGGAAAGACACGGAACACTTTCCTAGAAATAAAATAAGATTGCCTTATGAATCTATTATGAGAGCTACTTTTGGATTGCATACCAAAGATGATAATACCTAGATCTATTGTGTTATGCCTAGCTAGGGGCGTTAAACAATAGCGCTTGTTGGGAGGCTGTCGGTGTCAAAACCGGCGGATCTCGGGTAGGGCATCCCGAATTGTGAGACTACAACCAATGGTAATAGGAGACGAAGGGGGCACAGATTTCCCTAGGTTCGGGCCCTCCTATGGAGGTAATACCCTAAGTCATGCTTGGTTGTATTGATAGTATGGGGGTTACCGAGTTGATCTACCTCGAGATCGAATAGCTAACCCTAGATGAGTTGTTTTGTATCTACAACCTAAAATGCTCCAGCTTATATAGACGCCAAGGGTACCTAGGGTTTACACATGGTCGGTTACATGCCGAAGAGATAAACATGCCTATTCGCTACATCAATCGTGGAGCACAAGCCGTACTTCCTGAAGCTTCCATCTTAGAGATAAGGTCTTCAATGAATCCTGTGTTCGGTAAGTGGCCCATATAGTCCAGCCCATAGAAATAGGTCAGCCTCCCGAGGACCCCTTAATCCAGGACTCCCTCAGTAGCCCCCGACCTCCAACGCCAAGGGTCTCAGCTTCAATTGTTTCATACGATCAGAGTCTTTGGCTTGCGAGGTGAGTTCTTCCCGCCGAACTTAGTCCGGCCTCCGATGACAAGTAGCCCTCCGCATAGTGGCACGTCCGGACACTGTAAATAGGTCTGCCTTGAAGGCCAAACGTTAGGGACCAAAACTATGACCTTTCTAACGAAAGGTCACGGCCCACCACGACCGCTAGGCCAGTTACACAAACTGGATTCGTGGTTCGAGGCTGTTTCAATCAACATGATCTATCAATGTGCCGATCATGCCCGTTTTACATGGGATATGTTTAATCATGAGCGTGCAATGGCTCACACATCTCGGGAAGCGGAGGGATTCACGGCATAGCAAGGGGAGACCGAATCGATAAGCCTCATAAAAGGGGAAGAAAACCCCAAAGCCTATTCACGCTCCCCTTTTGCCTTCTCTGTCTTCCATTCCTCTGCGCCTCCGAAGCACAAATTTAGGTCTTCCGCCCCCCCCCCCCCCCCACCTCCGAGCTTATCAATGCCGGGCTCCAATGACCAGTGGGAGGCCTCCACGATCACCGACTGGGACATCCTCGACCTCAAGAAGGCCGGCTACCTCTCCGCTGACATCCCCCACCATGCCCGGAGGATGGCCAAGTGATCCCCACTCCTCGGCCAGGTGAAAGGGTGGTCTTCCTTCCCCACTTCATCAGGGGGTTAAGCTTCTCGCTCCACCCCTTCGTCAGGGGGTTGATGTTTTTCTATGGCCTTGACTTCCACGACCTCCCGCCGAACTCTTTCATGCACATCTCGGTGTTCATCCTCGTCTACGAGGCTTTCCTGCGAGTCAAGCCGCACTTTGGGCTATGGATCAAAGTGTTCAACGTCAAGCCGAAGTGCGTCGGTGGGAAGCACGCATACTATGACGGAGCTGTCATCGACAAGCTCACCCGCGTCGTGTGGCCATAGGGCACCTTCACCGACACCATCAAGGCATGGCAGAAGGAGTGGTTCTACATCACAGAACCACGAGAAGAAGGTCAGATTCCCCCTACCGAATTCAGATCCGGTCCCCCCACCAGACTAGCTTCATGGCTCAAAAAGGGCCTGAGCTAGGGACCGTGCAAGGAGGTGAGCGACCTGTAGAAGCGCATCAGTTCCATGGTCGAGAAGGACATCAAGCTGACAAATGTGGTCCAGGTGATGCTCTGGCGACGCATCCTCCCCTGCCAGCGCTGGGATACTCCCTTGTGGGCTCGTCACCTTGACAATGCGCCCACAATCCGGAACCTCTTCCACACTATGCGGGAGAAGCTATGGAAGGCGCTCTTGAAGTCATAGGAGAGCTAGCCATCCGAGGAGGAAGATAGGGGCCTGCATGCCTCCAAGCCCGCCATCGAGGTACAGTACACTTCTGCTAGATCGGCTTTACTTTTATCAAAGACGATCCATAACGTTTCTTCCGATCATTCCCTTGCAGAAATGGCTAAGGAAAGTCGTTAACATCAGCAGTCCGGCACCTCAGCCCGAAGATGCCAGCTTCGGGCTGTTGGCGGAAATGCTCGTGGTGAAACCTTACGAGGGCCCCACGAAGAAGGATAAGAAGAAGAAACTAGACCGGGGTGGCCTTCGTATCAGGGACCAGTTAGAGACTGTGTCCGGAGAAACTCATGCCTCCTCGAATCAAGAGGAGCATGAGGAGGAAGAGGAAGAGGAGGAGCAGGAGGAAGAAGAGGAGGAAGAAGTCGAGGGGAAAGGTAATTCCCCCTCGCAAGAAAGAGGGCGGCGTCATTGGGCGCCTCGGAGGAGGTACCCCTCCTGCCCAGAAGAAAACGCATTGGGCATAGGTGATCTTGTCCAACAACAGCTCGGACTCAGACACTGAGTCCGATAACCCCAAGGTGGTTCCACGAAGGAACCTCAGGGTCGAGCCCCCGGCCCAAAGGTTAGGATCCGACTTGTTCGTCCTTTAACAAGTTTAGAGTTTATTAACACGCGGGTGCTTATCGATATTGTATCCCCCCACGTGTCCTTCCCACCGATCAAATATCGGATGGGGAGACCCTGCCCGCCAAACTAGCGGAGAGTGGGAATGCCTCGCATCCTGCCACACCAGGCACCCCGAAGGACACCGCGAAGGTGTCGTCCCAGCATGCTCCTATGGAGCCGGGCACTGGCGGCTGGGGAGACGATATAATGGCCGAGGCTAATACCTCGGTCACTAAAGACCGGGGGGAGGGACCCCACCCGGATACTGAGGAGGTCGGACGAGCGGCCGCTCAGTCCCCTCCGAGGGCATCTCTGGAGTGCACCATGTCTCCGGAGGTACTGGTTCAAACCCCGGTTGGTGATCGGGTTATCCGATCACCACCGGTGCCACCGACCAATGGGTGACCGGTCATGGAGGAGGCCCTATCGAGGACCTCCATCTCCGAGGAGCACCGCACCCTTATGGGTGCAGTATTACAGAGCATTCAGTCCGTCGACAATGGACTGAAGGGGGCCTCCAAAGGGGTCCTGACGGGTTTTCAAGTAAGTCACATGATACTCTTTGTTGCAAAGTTTTTACTTATTTTTATTATTATATACATGGCAGCCCCCGAGCCCTAGGTCAGTTTGAAAAAACTTACCTAGGCGTCAATCACCGATCCGATTCCGGACTAGATACAAATTATGTGTCTGAAGCGTTAGATTAGCCCCTAGAAGGTCGAACATATGATCGGATTGAATATAATTCGGGAGTATAGAACCCATGTAACATGTCAACTGCATGTGTAATGTAGGCTTCGTCATCGGCGGCGGCCATAAATGGCGCCGAGCTGGACGAACTGAATCAGAAGCTTAAACGCTCCGATGATGAGGTTGACGCCCTCAACAGAAGATTCAACGAGGCACAAGGTAGGTCAAAAATAAATCTAAATACCTTTTCCCGAACGCCTTTGCCCGAACACTATCCAGGCAGTTTTTCATGGTGTTTAATGTTTACACAGCTTGGGCGAAAGAGGTGGAGAGGCTCAAGGCCGAATTCCAACAAGCGAAAGACCAAGCGGCCATCGAGAGGGCAGCGGCCAAAGAAGTGGCCCTATCCGCCCTGCGAGTCACCAGCGACAAGTATGAGGCTCGTGTGGCGGATGTCTAACAGGAGCTCAAGGACGCCAGCCAGAAGTGTGAGGCCCTTAAGCAGAAGGGCAAGGAGAGCGCGGCCGAACTGTCCACCCTAAAGAACGATCTTCAAAAGGAGCGGGTGGACAAGTGGTTCTATGAGGAGCAGGTCCGCCAAGCGAAGGACATAATGGATGGTAAGCCATACTAACTATAGTGCGTCTTCGGGGATAGCAAATTCAAATTGCTTACCCAGGTGTGGCATTCCTTAGGCGCCTCCTTCGATCTCCAAAAGAGTGTGGCGGACGCCAATCAGCTGTTTGCCTCGAAGGAAGAAGGAGACGAAGCTCGTCTGTTCTGGGCAAAGTTCGGAGCCCCCGAGCACTCTCCTCTTCTAGTGGAGCAGTTGAAGCAGTTGATGGAGCTGCACCAGATGGCGGAGCCGGCCATGAAGGACCTCTGCATCCGCCTATGGCCTGGCGAGCCACTGCTAGGCAGCTACTTTGGCCTGTCGCAAAAGTTAATTGCCGCTTCGCCCTGCCTCGACACCGTGAAGCACTCCTCCTACATCGAGGGTCTCTGGATGGCCCTTGCCAAGGCCAAGGTGCACTGGTCGGGGCTAGATCCAATGAAGGTAGCCACTGCCCCGCCGCCTCCCGGAAAGGAGCATAGACGCCTACAGCTATACTTCGCCGGAGTAATGGAAGGTGCTCGGGCGATAGCTTCTCAGTGTTTGGGTGATAATGTATTCGAATGAATTGTAATGCGTCCAAAGACTTTTCAAAGTTTTTAATGTTATAATTTATTTATTCATGTTTGGTGTTTTGCATTCCTTTATTACTCCTGTGTGGTTGTTTGAAACTGACAGATGCAGGTCGTCGGCTTCAGCCCCCATGTAGATACCACATGGAGTGTCTCTGCCAATGCACAATATTCCTTAGCCGAGTGATCGGAACCCGAAGGCGGTAGTGCGCGGCGGACTAGGCAATCATACTATAGTGCCTTATTTCTTTCACTTAGCCATAGGGGCACGAAAAGGACTGCGGGGGGCTATGGACTAGCCCTCGGAGTGTTGTGATATTTGGATGAACCGCGGCTAAGGATAGCATCACATGGTGCGCATGGATAGCAAACCCCCCGCACAACGTGGAATATCCTCTAATGAGGATGTAAGTATAACACATCAGGCTCAGATTCACAGACCGGATCTCGCATACTATGACAGTCAGTATTCAGCTTTCTCCCCTGGGGTACTTGACCAGACTAACCGGAAACACAATCGCAGGGGTTCTCCCTTTGCCCTTTCATCCAAACAAGCGGAACATAAAGGGTAAAGCACACGAGTCGAGCAACCCAACTATTGACCCAAGACATAGTTAGGAACCGATGCATATAAAGTGAAATCCAAGACACCGAACACATAATAAAACATACGTAAGGCGATTTGTTTGTAAGCTCGAGCCCCGGTATATTATCCGGTTGCATCGTAGAATATCAAACTATGTCGCAAGAAGAGGAAGAAAAGGAACATATGTGCCAAAAATGACAACCAGACAAACATGTAAAATGCTGCTATCTATTTTTTGTTTTCTCCATAACTCTTATTACTCGGAGTGCCGAAGCAACTGCTTACAGGTATGTGAAAAAAGAGATTACAGGAGTGGTTGTACTAGGGGTCTTCGATTGGTGGCCTTACGTCCTCGATGTTCCCTATTGCTAGTTTACTCCTGATATTTGGTTGTTCGGCGAACGGATCTTGCAAACAAGGTCTTGAAAAGTTGTCGAATTATGAATAAGCTTTACGCCCTTGGTGGGCCCTTCAATGGTCCCTGCATTGTGTCCAAAGACGTATTGAATGGTAGTAGTCCGGTCCAGCCGGACTCCCACCTTTGATTCCTCACCGCTGCTCTTGGAATTTTAAGTGCAAAGTTGTGCCTTCTTGGCACGTATTTCGCTGGTCCAGGGGGCGTGCAATGGGGAGAGAGTAGCTATTTGAGGGGAGAGGAAGGCTCTGGGAGTTCGGCCTGCATCGAGCTTGCTTCCCGACCTTTAGTGCCTTTACGGCACATGCCGGAACTTGCCAATCATCTTTGTAACTAAATTCAACCGCCAGCGCCAGCGCATGTTCCTCTATTCATAAAGATCGCTCCGTATTGCCATTAACAGTGACGAGCCCTTTGGGGCCAGGCATCTTGAGCTTGAGGTATGCGTAATGTGGGATAGCGTTCAAATGGGCGAATGATGTCCAGCCGAGCAGGGCGTGATAGCCGCTGCGGAAGGGCACAATGTCAAAGATTGATACGTCTCCAACGTATCTATAATTTTTGATTGTTTCATGCTATTATATTATCTGTTTTGGATGTTTTATCTGCATTAATATCCTATTTTATATTATTTTTGGGACTAACCTATTAATCTAGAGCCTAGTGCCAGTTTCTGTTTTTTCCTTGTTTTTGAGTTTTGCAGATAAGGAATATTAAACGGAGTCCAAACGGAATAAAACCTTTGGAAGGAATTTTTCTGGAACAAAAGGAATCTACGAGACTTGAGAACCCAGGCAGATGAGCCACCGAGAGGCCACAAGCCCTAGGGGCGCGGCCAGGGGGTCGCCGCGCCGGGCAGGCTTATGGGCCCATGGCAGCTCCCCTAACCCTATTATTTGGCCTATAAATTCCCAAATATTAAATCATTATCAAAAAGAGCCACAAAAACACTTTTCCGCCACGAGAAGGCTCAGTTCCCGAGAGATCCAATCTTGGAGCCTTTTCCGGTAATCTGCTGGAGGGGGATTCGATCACGGAGGGCATCTACATCAACTCCATTGCCCCTCCGATGATGCGTGAGTAGTTCACCATAGACCTACGGGTCCATAGCTAGTAACTAGATGGCTTCTTCTCTCTATTTTCTTCTCAATACCATGTTCTTCATGATCTTCATGGAGATCTATCCAATGTAATACTCTTTTGTGGTGTGTTTGTCGAGATCCGATGAATTATGGGTTTATGTTCAGATTATCCATGAATATTATTTGAGTCTTTCTTGAATTCTTATATGCATGATTTCATATCTTTGCAAGTCTCTTCGAGTTATTGGTTTGATTTGGCCAACTAGATTGGTAATTCTTGCAAGATTTGGATTCTGTCTTGCGGTGTCCTCACCCAGTGACAAAGTATAGGTAGCGAGGCACGTATTGTATTGTTGCCATCAAGGTAAAAAGATGCGGTTCTCATCATATTGCTTAAGTTTATCCCTCTACATCATGTCATCTTGCTTAACGCGTTACTCTATTCTTCATGAACTTAATACTCTAGATGCAGGCAGGAGTCGGTCGATGTGTGGAGTAATAGTAGTAGATGCAGAATCGTTTCGGTCTACTTGTCACGGACGTGATGCCTATATGCATAATCATTGCCTTGGATATCTTCATAATTATTCGCTTTTCTATCAATTGCTCGACAGTAATTTGTTCACCCACCGTAATACTTTCCATCATGAGAGAAGCCATCTAGTGAAACCTATGGCCCCAGGTCTATTTTCCATATTATACTTTCAGATCTAAAACCAAAAAGACCAAAAATACTTGCTGCCCTATTTTTACTTTTAGTTTTACTTTTCATTCAAGCATCCTATTATATCTATCTCTATTAGATCTCATCCTTGCAAGTAACGGTGAAGGGATTGACAACCCCTTGATAGCGTTGGGTGCAAGAGTTTGATTCTTTGTGCAGGTACATCTATTGGTGGCTTGCTTGTATCTCCTACTGGATTGATACCTTGGTTCTCAAAAACTGAGGGAAATACTTATCTACTTTGCTGAATCAAACCGTTCCTCTTCATGAGAAACCAACGCATGCTCGAGAAGTAGGAAAGATCAAGTCTTCGATGCGAATGTTATCGGGCGAGCCAAACACAACTTCCAGGGTAACGGAGCCCGTGCATCAGGCTTTGACACCTGGAATCACCCCTTTAAAGGTAGTGTTACTGGGTTTAATTCGTGACGGGTCTATGAACATCTTTTTCACCGTGTCTGAATAAATCAAGTTAAGGCTGCTTCCTCCGTCCATTAGGACTTTTGTGAGGTGATACCCATCGATAATAGGGTCGAGGAGGAGTGCGGCCGAGCCCCCGTGAAGGATACTGGTTGGGTGATCGCGCCGATCAAAGGTGATCAGATATGCCGACCATGGGTTGTACTTCGGGGCCACGGGCTCTACAGCTTAGACCTCTTGAAGGGCGCCCTTCCTCTCCTTATTGGGTATATGGGTGGCGTATATCATGTTTACTGTCTTGACTTTCGAAAGAAATTTCTTTTGATTGCCACCAATCAGACCCTGAGGCTCATCCTCATCCTCGCTGTGAGGGATCTTGCTTTGATCCTTGGGTGGGAGCTTGTCAACCTGTTTAAACACCCAACAATTGTGGTGTGTGCGGTTGGCGGGCTTCTCTTGAGTCCTGTGGATTTGGCAAGGCATTTCCATGATTTTTTCCACTGAAGTGGGTCCGTCGCGATTGCCTTTAGGAGGCTTCTTCCGCTGCCCAGGACGGGAGTTGCGGAAGCCGGCATTAACGGTCGTATCATCGGCGTCACTATTATTATGCTAGCGCTTGTTCTTGTTGCGCTTAGGCTTCCCGCTGCCATCCAGGACTTCAAAGGTTCTAGGATCTTCACAGTTGTGGCTGCATCTTGCTAGCCAATTGTCTTCACCCGCACAAAAACGGGTCATCACGGAAGTAAGGCGGACATAGTCCTAGGTTTATCCTGGCCAAGCTGGTGGGCCAGCCATTCATCTCGAATATTTTTATAGAAGGAGGCTATTGCCTTAGCGTCTGGGCAGTCGACGATCTGGTTCTTCTTGGTCAAAAACCAATTCCAGAATTGCCGAGAAGACTCTCCGGGCTTCTGAACGACGTTACTTAGGTCAGAGGAATCCGGTGGCCGAACATAGGTTCCCTGGAAGTTGGAGTGGAATGCATCCTCCAGGTCTTCCTAGCATCCGATGGAGTTTTCGGGGAGGCTGTTTAGCCAGTGCCGAGCTGACCCCTTGAGTTTAAGGGGGAGGTATTTGATGGCATGGAGATCGTCTCCTCGGGCCATGTGGATGTGGAGGAGGAACTCCTCGATCCATACGGTTGGATCAGTTGTCCCATCATACTGTTTGATATTCATGGGTTTAAACCCTTCCGGGAACTGATGCCGCATCACCTCATCTGTGAAACATAGAGGGCGAGAGGCGCCTCGAACCCGAGCTATATCGCACCTGTAATCGGCCTCTGTTCTAGCTTGGTTACATTCCCGGTCTCTGTTATCTCTTCGGACGAGCCATGGTCTGTACCCATCCCGTCTATTGGGTGAGTATCCTCTGGATCCGTAAATGGATCTTGTATAGCCTGCTCTATGATCTAAGTCATCACGCAGGTCGAACCTGCCATTGGGCTCTAGTGGCTTGTTTCCCCGTCTTCGGGGTATTGTCGGCCTATAACTGGCGTCGTCAGTCGTTTGATCATGCCCGCGAGGAAGGCGGTCTGGCATGTCGTATGGAGTATGTTTCGGAGAGGGAGTATCGGTGAGCTCGTCGTCAAATTGCGGCAGTAGCCTTCTTCTTGGATAGCTCTTGGTCTGGTCCGACAGACCGGTACCATGTCCTTCCTCAGCTGAGAGGACTCTTGTCCATTGGTCATTGAGGTCATCCTGTTCGGCTTTAAGCTGTCGTTCATTAGCTTTCAGGCTTCGCACCATCGCTATGAGCTCCTGTCTGAACAGTTCCTCATCTTCATGGTTATTAGGGATGTCCAAGTCATCAACTGTCGGGATATCCTCCTCCTCGACAGGGGGGGGAGTTATCGTCCTCGGAGCCGTTGACATCGTCGGGTTGCTCTGGTCCTCGGGCCTTTTTGGACCCTCTAACGGGTGTTCGGGGATATCAGGGTCGCTGCGGTCCTCGGGCGTAACTCCGTCCTCGGTGCCGATAATGGCTTTCCTTCCCTTTTTGCCTTTGGATCACTTATGCGGTTTCCGACGCCTTGACGGTGGGTCGCCTGACTTGTCGCTGTCATTATTAGGCGTTTTATCGCCATTAGGAGTGTCCACCATGTAGACGTCATATGTTGAAGTGGCGGCCCATCGCCCGGTGTTAACAACGGTGGGGGCGCAATCCTCTTCATCCATGTATTCTGCCTCCTCGGAGGCATAGTCCAGCATGTCGGTGAAATCTTCAATTGTGGCTATCAAGTGGGTGGTGGGTGGGTTGAAAAATTCGTCCCGACCCATACTGTAACCGATCTGAGCGTAGATCGGGGCTGAATCATTGGAAATTTCCATCGACGACATCCGTTCTAGGGTTTCGTCGAACGTCGATGGCTCGATCGGATAATATTGTTCGGAACCTTCAGAGTTAACCTCTGATGCGTCCGAACGAGAAGGATGTTTGGCAAGAACGAGTATCCGGCCTTCCGGCACTATGGCCAGATCCGGACCAGGAGTGGGTACACCACCGTGGTTGACCCCGCTGGTGTGACCGGAGAAGGAACTCGAGGTTGAATCCTCGGAGTCTTTGGGAATGGCAATAAAGTCGCAAGACCGGTTAGTGACAAGTCACCCCAAGAGTCTACGGAGAACTCTAGGTTCCCTAATCTGACCTGTCGATCAGGGGCGAAGCTCTTGACTAAGCCTAGATGGTCGGTTGGGACGGCATGCAGCACAATACTGCCAAAGGCGAATATCTGTCCGGGGACGAAAGTGTCCATATTGCAGACCTCTTCGTTGATGACAAGGCGAGACATCGATCCCTTGAGTGCTCATGGAGAAACTCTCAATGAAAGCACCAATGTCGATGTCAAAACCGTCGGATCACAGGTAGGGGGTCCCAAATTGTGAGAGTAGAACCGATGGTAATAGGAGACGAAGGGGACACAGATTACCCAGGTTCGGCCCTTCCTATGGAGGTAATACCCTACATCCTGCTTGGTTGTATTGATGATAGGAGGGGTTATAGAATTGATCTACCTCGAGATCAAATAGCTAACCCTAGATGAGTTGTTTTGTATCTACAACCTAAAACCCTCCAACTTATATAGACACCGAGGGTACCTAGGGTTTACACATGGTCTGTTACATGCCGAAGAGATAAACATGCCTATTCGCTACATCAAACATGGAGCACAAGCCGTACTTCCCGAAGCTTCCATCTTGGAGATAAGGTATTCAATGAATCTTGTGTTCGGTAAGTGGCCCATATAATCCAGCCCATAGAAATAGGTTGGCCTCCCAAGGACCCCTTAATCCAGGACTCCCTCAGCTAGTACTTGTTGGGGAACGTTGCATGGAAACCAAAAAAATCCTACGCTTCAACAAAATCAATCTAGGAGATGAGCATCCATGAGAGGAGAGATTGGATCTACATACCCTTGTAGATCACTAAGCGGAAGCGTTAAGAAATGCGGTTGATGTAGTCAAACGTCTTCACGATCCAATCACGATCCGTCCCGCGATCTCATCATGAGCCGTCTCGCAATCCCATCGTGCTCCTTCCGATCTAGTGCCGAACGGACGGCACCTCCGCGTTTCGCACACGTACAGCTTGATGACGATCTCCACCTCCTTGATCCAGCAAGCGAGGGTGGAGAGGTAGATGAGTTATCCAAAAGCACAATAGCATGGTGGCGGTGGTGGTGAACTAATCCTGTAGGGCTTCGCCTAAGCACCGCAGAACTAATCTAGAGGAGAAACAGATCTAGACGGAATAGGGCAGCACGTGGCTTTTCATGTGTTGGGCTTCCCTCAAACCTCTAGTATATATAGGAGGAAGGGGTGGGAGGAGGCACCCTAGGGTTTCCCCAAGGACTTGGCCGTCGGCCAGGGTGGTGGAGTCCACCTCCTACAAGAGGTGGGCCGCTGGGAGGAGTCCTAGTCCAACAAGGACTCCTCCCACCTCCACCTTTTCCTCCTCTTTGGGTGCATGGGCCTTATGGGGTTGGCTTCCCAGCCCACTTGGGGTTGGTGCACCACCTCTTGGGCCCATGTGGCCCCCGGGGTGGGTGGGCCCCTCCCGATGGACCCCCGGAACCCATTCGTCACTCTCGGTACACTACCATTAGTGCTCGAAACTTTTCCGGAACCCAAATACCTATTTCCTATATATCAATATTTACCTACAGACCATTCCGGATCTCCTCCTGATGTCCGAGATATCATCCGGGACTCTGAAAACCTTCCTTCACCAACATACATAACTCAATACTACCGAAACGTCACCGAACCTTAAGTGTGCAGACCCTGCGGGTTCGAGAACTATGTAGACATGACCGAGACACCTCTACGGTCAATAACCAATAGTGGGACCTAGATGCCCATATTGGTTCCTACATATTCTACTAAGATCTTTATCGGTTGAACCTCTATGTCAAGGATTCAGTTAATCTCGTATGATCGTGGAGGTGAATATCTGAGTTATGAGTTTGGCATACAACTTTAGATAATGTGAAAGTTGTCTCACAACTCACGCCACCTAGAACACCATAGTGATGGTGTGTTCGAACGTCATAGTCGTGATCGATTGGATATGGTGCATACTATGATGTCTCTTATCGATTTGCCACTATCATTTTGGGGTTATGCATTAGAGACAACTACATTCACTTTAAAATGGGCACCATCTAAATCTGTTGAGATGACACCATATGAATTATGGTTAGATAGAAACCTAAGCTCTCATTTCTTAATGTTTGTGGTTGCGACGCTTAGGTGAAAAAGGTTTTCACCCAATGAGCTCAAACCCAAAGCGGACAAATGCATCTTCATAGAACACCCTAAGAACAGTTGGGTATACCTTCTATCTCAGATCCGAGTGCAAAGTGTTTGTTGCTAAAAAATGGGTCCTTTCTCGAGAAAAAGTTTCTTTGCAAAGAATTGAGTGGGAGGAAGATACAACTTGATGAGGTTGTTGAACCTTTGTTTCAACTAGAGAGTAGCACGGCACAAAAAATTGTTTCTGTGGAGCCTACGTTAGTTGAAGAGGAAGTTAATGATGATGATCATGAAGCTTCAGATCAATTTACTATCGAACCTCGTATGTCGACAAGGACGCGTACTACGCTTGAGTGGTATGACAACCCTGTATTAGAGGTCATGTTGTTGGACAACGATGAACCTACGAGATATGGAGAAGCGATGATGGGCCTAGATTCCGGCAAATGGTTAGAGGACATGAAATCCGAGAAAGGATCCATGTATGAAAACCAAGTATAGACTTTGGTAGACTTGCTAGTTGGACGGCAGGTCGTCGAGTACAAATGGACCTTTATGATGAAGACAGACACTGATGGTAAATGTCACCATTTATAAAGCTCGACTTGTCGCAAAGAAGTTTCTGACAAGTTCAAGGAGTTGACTGTGATGAGACTTTCTCACTCGTAGCTGCCGGTAAATGCCACGGTCTTTTAGTCAACGGGTCTACAACATGCAGATCCGTGTGTACTTTGCAAATCTCCAGGTCATACTGTAGACACTGCTACCACACTCCACTTGGAGCTATTCCAAATGGCTGCTCCACTATATGTATCCAGATTGCTACTAAGAGTCATCCGGATTGGTGTTAAAGCTTGCATCAACGTAACTCTTTACGACGAACTCTTTATCACCTCCATAATTAAGAAACATTTCCTTAGTCCTTTAGTTACTAAGGACAATCTTGACCGTTGTCTAGTGATCCACTCTTGGATCACTTTTGTACCCCTTGACGGACTCATGTCAAGGCACACACACGTGCGGTACACAGCATGGCATACAATATAGAGCCTATGGCTAGAGCATAGGGGACGACCTTCGTCCTTTCTCTTTCTTCTGCCATGGTCGAGCTTTGAGTCTTACTCAACTTCACACCTTACAAATCAGGCAAGAACTCTTTCTCTATCTGATCCATTTTGAACTCTTTCAAAAACTTTTCAAGGTATGTACTCATTGAAAGTCTCATCAAGCATCTTGAGCTATCTCTATATATCTTGATGCTCAACAATTAGGTAACTTTATCGAGGTCTTCCTTTGAAAACTCTTTTCAAACAACCCTTTATGCTTTCTAGAAATTCTACATCATTTCTGATCAACAACATGTCATCCACATATGCTTATCAGAAACTCTATAGTTCTCCCACTCACTTTATTGTAAATACAAGTTTCTCATAAACTTCGTATAAACTCAAAAACTTTGATCACCTCATCAAAGCATATATTCCAACTCTGAGATGCTTGCTCCATCCCATAGAAGGATTGCTGGAGCTCGCACACCTTTTAGCATCCTTAGGACTGACAAAACCTCCTAGTTATATCACATACAACCTTTCCTCAAGTAAACCGTTATGGAAACGATGTTTTGACATCCATCAGCCACATTCCATAATTGAAAAATGCAGCAAATGCTAACATAATTCCAACAGACCTTAGCATCGCTACGAGTGAGAAAGTCTCATCACAGTCAACTCCTTGAACTTGTCAGAAACTTCTTTGCGACAAGTCGAGCTTTATAAATGGTGACATTTACCATCAGCGTCTATCTTCATCATAAAGGTCCATTTGTACTCGACGACCTGCCGTCCAACTAGCAAGTCTACCAAAGTCTATACTTGGTTTTCATACATGGATCCTTTCTCGGATTTCATGGCCTCTAACCATTTGTCGGAATCTAGGCCCATCATCGCTTCTCCATAGCTCGTAGGTTCATCGTTGTCCAACAACATGACCTCTAAGACAGGGTTGTCATACCACTCAAGCGTAGTACGCGTCCTTGTCGACCTACGAGGTTCGATAGTAAATTGATCTGAAGCTTCATGATCATCATCATTAACTTCCTCTTCAACTAATGTAGGCTCCACAAAAACAATTTTTTGCGCTGTTTTACTCTCTGGTTGAAACAAAGGTTCAACAACCTCATCAAGTTCTATCTTCCTCCCACTCAATTCTTTATAGAGAAACTTTTTCTCGAGAAAGGACTCGTTTTTTAGCAACAAACACTTTGCACTCGGATCTGAGATAGAAGGTATACCCAACTGTTCTTAGGGTGTTCTATGACATTTGTCCTCTTTGGGTTTGAGCTCATTGGGTGAAAACCTTTTTCACATAAGCGTCGCAACCACAAACATTAAGAAATGAGAGCTTAGGTTTCTATCTAACCATAATTCATATGGTGTCATCTCAACGGATTTAGATGGTGCCCATTTTAAAGTGAATGTAGTTGTCTCTAATGCATAACCCCAAAACGATAGTGGCAAATCGATAAGAGACATCATAGTATGCACCATATCCAATCAATCACGACTATGACGTTCGAACACACTATCACTATGGTGTTCCAGGTGGCGTGAGTTGTGAGACAACTTTCCCATTATCTAAAGTTGTATGCCAAACTCATAACTCACATTTTTATCTTCTTGTCACGATGATCTTAAACTTCACTCTGAATTCGCTTAAAAATTTCCATATGATTCAGACTTGTGTTTCATTAAGTAAATATACACTATATCTACTCAAATCATCAGTGAAGGTAAGAAAATAATGATATCCACCGCACGCTACAAGACACATTGGATTGCATACATCAACATGTATCATTTCCAATAAATCACTTGCCCGCTCCATCAAACCGGAAAACGGGGTCCTTGGTCATCTTGCCCAAGAGGCATAGTTCGCATGTCTCAACCGATTCAAAATCGAATGATTCCAAAGATCCATCAGCATGGAGTTTCTTCATGCGCTTTATACTAACATGACATTTAGCGGCAGAGCCACAAGTATGGGGTACTATCATTATTAACTTTGTATCTTTTGGCATCAATGTTATGAACATGTGTATTACTATGATCAAGATTCAACAAACCATTCTCACTGGGTGCATGACCATTGAAGGTATTATTCATGTAAACAGAATAACCATTATTCTCTTACTTAAATGAATAACCGTATTGCAATAAACAAGATCTAATCACGTTCATGCTCAACGCAGACACCAAATAACAATTCTTTAGGTCCGTCGCTAATCCGAAGGTAGAGAGAGCATGCGATGTTGATCACATCAACCTTGGAAACATTTCCAAGACATCGTCACCTCATACTTAGCTAGTCTCCGTTTATTCCGTAGCTTTTATTTTGAGTTACTAATATTTAGCAACTTAACCGGTATCCAATACCCAGGTGCTACTAGGAGTACTAGCAAGGTACACATCAATAACACGTATATCAAATATACTTATGTCGATGTTGCCAGCCTTCTTATCTACCAAGTATCTACGGTTGTTCCACTTCAGCTACCGTTCTCCTCATAATAGAAGCACTTAGTCTTGGGTTTGGGTTCAACGTTGGGTTTCTTCATTGGAGCAGCAACTGTCTTGCCATCCATGAAGTTTCCCTCTTAGCCCTTGCCCTTCTCGAAACTAGTGGTTTCATTAACCATCAACACTTGATGTTCCTTCTTGATTTCTACCTTCGCGGTGTCAAACATCGCGAATAGCTCAGGGATCATCATTTCCATCCCTGGCATAATTATAGTTCATCGCGAAGTTCTAGTAGCTTAGTGATAGTGACCCAGAGAACTATATCAATAACTATCTTATCTGGAAGATCAACTCCCACTCAATTCAAGCGGTTGTAGTACCCAGACAATCTGAGCACATGCTCAACGATTGAGCTATTCTCCTTCATAAGAATCTTGTTGGAGATCTCAAATCTGACAACACGGGCACGAGCCTGAGATCCCAATTTCAGCTCTTAGAACATCTCATATGTTCTGTGATGTTCAAAAACGTTTTTGGGGCCTCAATTCTAAGCGTAATGCATGACGCACTAAACTATCAAGTAGTCATCGGAACGTGCCTGTCAGATGTTCACAACATCTACAGACGACGCTAGAGGGGGTGGCACACTGAGCGGTGTATTAAGGACATAAGCCTTTTGTGCAGCAATGAGGACAATCCTCAGATCACGGACCCAGTCCGCAATATTTCTACCATCATCTTTCAACTCTATTTCTCTAGGGACATATAAAAATTCAAGGGAGCTACAGCGTGAGCTACAACATAATTTGCAAAGACACTACTGACTATGTTCATGTTAATGAGTTCAATTAATCATATTACTTAAGAACTCCCATTCAAATTGACATCCCTCTGGTCATTCGAGTGATACGTGATCCAAATTCACCAACTCAAGTACGATCATCACGTGAGTTGAGGTGCTCTCAATGGTGAACATCATCATGTTGATCATATCTAGTATATGACTCATGTTCGACCTTTCGGTCTCTTGTGTTCCGAGGCCATGTCTGTACATGCTAGGCTCATCAAGTTTAACCCGAGTGTTCTGCATGTGCAACACTTGTAGGGAAACGTTGCATGGGAAGCAAAAAAATTCCTATGCACACGCAAGATATATCCATGGATATGAGCATCTATGAGAGGGAGAGTGTATCTACATACCCTTGTGGATCGCTAAGCGGGAAGCGTTAAGAAACGCGGTTGGTGTAGTCCAACGTCTTCGTGATCCAAATCGCCGAGCATCCCGCGATCTCATCACGATCCATCCCGTGATCCAATAACGATCTGTCCCGCGAACTCATCATGATCCGTCCCGCGATCTCATCACGATCCGTCTCGCGATCTTGATCATGGTCCTTCCGATCTAGCGACGAACGGACGGCACCTCCGCGTTCAGCACACATATATCTCGATGATGATCTCCGCCTTCTTGATCCATCAAGAGGGAGCAGAGAGGTAGACAAGTTCTCCGGCAGCGTGACGGTGCTACGGCGATGGTGGTGGAGCTATTCCGGCAGGGCTTTGCTTAAGCACTGCAGAAAACCGATCTAGAGGAGAAACTATGCACTAGAGGCGAGGGTAGCACGTGGCTGAAAATCTAGTGCGAAAACCCTAAAACCTCTAGTATATATAAGAGGAAGAGAGGAGGAGGCTTGGCGCAAGGTCCAAGCCCTATGGGCTTCGGCCGAAGTGGGAGGAGACGAGGAATCCTCCTCCAATCCTAGTAGGACTAGGACTCCTCCTTATTTGGTCTTTTTGCCTTTTTCCACCTTTTTCTCTTTGGGCTTTTCTTCCCAGCCGCATGGGCCTTGTGTGGGACTTCCACCATCCCACTAAGGGCTGGTATTCATCCTCCCACAGCCCATGTAGCCTCTTGGGTCGAAATACCCCTCCCGATGGTCCCCCGGTACACTCCCGGCACTCCCGGTACACTACTGAAGAGCCCGAAACTTTTCCGGTGACCAAAACAGGACTTCCTATGTATCAATCTTTACGTCCGAACCATTCCGAAGCTCCTCCTAACGTCCGGGATATCATCTGGGACTCAAAACAACCTTCTGTCACCACCATACACAACTCTATACTACCGAAACGTCACCGAACCTTAAGTGTGCAGACCCTGCGGGTTCGAGAACTATGTAGACATGACCGAGACACCTCTATGGTCAATAACCAATAGTGGGACCTAGATGCCCATATTGGTTCCTACATATTCTACGAAGATCTTTATCGGTCGAACCTCTATGTCAATGATTCAGTTAATCCCGTATGATGTTCCCTTTGTTCTTCGGTATGTTACTTGCCCGAGATTCGATCGTCGGTATCTCCATACCTAGTTCAACCTCGTTACCGGCAAGTTTCTTTACTCGTTCCATAATACAAGATCCCATGACCAACACTTAGTCACATTGCTTGCAAGGCTTATTGTGATGTTGTATTACCGAGTTGGCCCTGAGATACCTCTCTGTCACACGGAGTAACAAATCCCAGTCTTGATCCATGCCAACCGAACAGACACCCTCGGAGATACCTGTAGAGCACCTTTATAGTCACCCAGTTATGTTGCGACGTTTGATACACACAAGGTACTCCTCCTATGTCAGTGAGTTGCATGATCTCATGGTCATAGGAACATATACTTGACATGCAGAAAACATTAGCAATAAACTGACACGATCATATGCTATGTTTGTAGTTTGGGTCTTGTCCATCACATCATTATCCTAATGATGTGATCCCGTTACCAAATGACATCTCATGTCCATGACTAGGAAACCACAGCCATCTTTGATCAACGATCTAGTCTGTTAGAGGCATACTAGGGACATGGTGTTGTCTATGTATCCACACATGTATCTGAGTTTCTGATCAACACAATTATAGCATGGATAATAAACGATTATCATGAATAAGGAAATATGATAATAACCAATTTATTATTGCCTCTAGGGCATATTTCCAATAGTCTCCCACTTGCACTAGAGTCAATAATCTAGTTCACATCACCATGTGATTCACATTGTTATGAATCTAACACCCAATGAGTTCTGGGGTTCGATTATGCTTTGCATGTCAGAGAGGTATTATAATCAACGGGTTTGCGACATTCAGATATGTGTGTACTTTGCAAATCTCTATGTCAAACTGTAAACACTGCTACCACACTCCACTTGGTACTATTCCAAATGGCTGCTCCGCTATACGTATCCAGATTGCTACTACGAGTCATCTGGATTGGTGTTAAAGCTTGCATCGACGTAACTCTTTACAACAAACTCTTTATCGCCTCCATAATCGAGAAACTTTTGACCGCTGTCTAGTGATCCACTCCTGGATCACTTTTGTACCCCTTGACAGACTCATGGCAAGGCACACACCAGGTGCGGTACACAGCATGGCATAATATAGAGCCTATGGCTAAGGCATAGGGGATGACATTCGTCCTTTCTCTTTCTTCCGTTGTGGTCGATCTTGAGTCTTACTCAACTTCACACCTTATAAATCAGGCAAGAACTCTTTCTCTGACTGATCCATTTTGAAGTCTTTCAAAAACTTGTCAAGATATGTACTCATTGAAAGTCTCATCAATTATCTTGATCTATCTCTATAGATCTTGATGCTCAACAATTAGGTAGCTTTATCTAGGTCTTCCTTTGAAAAACTCTTTTCAAACGACCATTTATGATTTCCAGAAATTCTACATCATTTCCGATCAACAATATGTCAACCACATATGCTTACCAGAAACTCTATAGTGCTCCCACTCACTTTATTGTAAATACAAGTTTCTCATAAACTTTGTATAGACTCAAAAACTTTGATCACCTCCTCAAAGTGTATATTCCAACTCTGAGATGCTTGCTTCAGTTCATAGAAGGATCACTGAAGCTTGCACACCTTTTAGCATCCTTAGGACTGACAAAACCTTCTGGTTGTATCTCATACAACCTTTCCTTAAGGAAGGAAACGATGTTTTTACATCCGTCTGCTAGATTTCGTAATTGAAAAATGCAGCAACTGCTAACATAATTCCAACAGACTTTAGCATCGCTATGAGTGAGAAAGTCTCATCGCAGTCAACTCCTTGAACTTGTCGGAAACTTCTTTGCGACAAGTTGAGCTCTATAAATGGTGACATTTACCATCAGCTTCTGTCATCATCTCAAAGGTCCATTTGTACTCGACGACCTGCCGTCCAACGAGCAAGTCTACCAAAGTCTATACTTGGTTTTCATACATGGATCCTTTCTCGGATTTCATGGCCTCTAACCATTTGTCAGAATCCTGGCCCATCATCGCTTCTCCACAGCTCGTAGGTTCATCGTTGTCCAACAACATGACCTCCAAGACAGGATTGTCATACCGCTCAGGAGCAATACACATCCTTGTCGACCTACAAGGTTCGATAGTAACTTGATCCGAAGCTTCATGATCATCATCATTAACTTCCTCTTCAACAAATGTAGGCTTCACAGAAACATCTTCTTGCGCTGCGCTACTCTCTGTTGAACAAAGGTTCAACAACCTCATCAAGTTCTATCTTCCTCCCACTCAATTCTTTCGAGAGAAACTCTTTCTCGAGAAAAAGGACCTAGTTTTAGCAACAAACACTTTATGCTTGGATCTGAGATAGAAGGTTTACCCAACTGTTCTTAGGGTATTCTATGAAGATGCATTTGTCCACTTTGGGTTCGAGCTCATTAGGTGAAAACCTTTTTCACATAAGCGTCGCAGCCCCAAACATTAAGAAATGACAGCTTAGGTTTCTATCAAACCATAATTCACATGGTGTCATCTCAACGGATTTAGATGGTGCCCTATTTAAAGTGAATGTAGTTGTCTCTAATGCATAATCCCAAAATGATAGTGGCAAAAAACGATAAGAGACATCATAGCACGCACCATATCCAATAGAGCACGACTATGACGTTCGGACACACCATCACACTTTGGTGTTCCAGGTGGCGTGAGTTGTGAAACGACTTTCACATTGTGTAAAGTTGTATGCCAAACTCGTAACTCAGATATTCACCTCCACGATCATATTGCAGACATTTTTATCTTCTTGTCACGATGATCTTAAACTTCAATCTGAACTTGCTTGAACTTTTCAAACGATTCAAACTTGTGTTTCATTAATTAAACATACACTATATCTACTCAAATCATCAGTCAAGGTAAGAAAATAACGATATCCACCGCACGCTACAAGACTCATTGAATTGCATACATCAACATGTATCATTTCCAATAAATCACTTGCCCGCTCCATCAAATCAGAAAACGGGGTCCTTAGTCATCTTGCCCAAGAGGCATGGTTCGCATGTCTCAATCAATTCGAAATCGAATGAGTCCAAAGATCCATCAACATGGAGTTTCTTCATGCAATTTATACCAATATGACATTTAGCGGCAGTGCCACAAGTACGTGGTATTATCGTTATTAACTTTGTATCTTTTGGCGTCAATGTTATGAACATGTGTATTACTACCATCAAGATACAACAAACCATTCTCACTGGGTGCATGACCATTGAAGGTATTATTCATTTAAACAGAATAACCAATATTCTCTAACGTAAATGAATAACCGTGTTGCAACAAACATGATCTAATCATGTTCATGCTTAACGCAAACACCAAATAGCATTTATTTAGGTTTGTCAGTTATCCGAAAGGTAGAGAGAGCATGCGATGTTGATCACATCAACCTTGGAAACATTTCCAACACACATCGTCACCTCATACTTAGCTAGTCTCTGTTTATTCCGTAGCTTTTACTTCGAGTTACTAAGATTTAGCAACCGAACCGGTATCCAATACCCAGGTGCTACTAGGAGTACTCGCAAGGTACACATCAATAACACGTATATCAAATATACTTCTGTCGAAGTTGCCAGCCTTATTATCTACCAAGTATCTAGGGTTGTTCCGCTTCAGCGACCGCTCTCCTCATAATCGAAGCACTTAGTCTCGGGTTTGGTTTCAACTTTGGGTTCCTTCATTGGAGCAGCAACCGACTTGCCATCCATGAAGTTTCCCTCCTTACCCTTGCCCTTCTCGAAACTAGTGGTTTGACTAACCATCAACACTTGACGCTCCTTCTTGATTTCTACCTTCGCGGTGTCAAACATCGCGAACAGCTCAGGGATCATTATTTCTATCCCTGGCATTTTATAGTTCATCACCAAGTTCTAGTAGCTTAGTGACACTGACTTGGAGAACTATATCAATCACTATCTTATCTGGAAGATCAACTCCCACTCGATTCAAGCGATTGTAGCACCCAGACAATCTGAGCACATGCTCAACGATTGAGCTATTCTCTTTTATCTTGCAGGCAAAGAATCTTGTTGGAGATCTCATATCTCACAACACGGGCACGAGCCTGAGATCCTAATTTCAGCTCTTAGAACATCTCACATGTTCCGTGACGTTCCAAACATTTCGGAGCCTCAATTCTAAGTCGTAATGCATGACGCACTAAACTATCAAGTAGTCATTGAAACGTGCCTGTCACAGGTTCACAACATCTATAGACGACGCTAGAGGGGGTGGCACACCGAGCGGTGCATTAAGGATATAAGCCTTCTGTGCAGCAATGAGGACAATCCTCAGATCACGGACCTAGTCCGCAATATTGCTACCATCATCTTTCAACTCTATTTCTCTAGGAACATATAAAAATTCAAGGGAGCTACAGCATGAGCAAGTAATCTACAACATAATTTGCAAAGACACTACTGACTATGTTCATGATAATGAGTTCAATTATTCATATTACTGAAGAACTATCAGTCAAATTGACATCCCTCTGGTCATTCGAGTGATACATGATCCAAATTCACCAACTCAAGTCTGATCATCACGTGAGTTGAGATGGTTTTAATGGTGAACATCATCATGTTGATCATATCTACTATATGACTCATGTTCGACCTTTCGATCTCTTGTGTTCTGAGTCCATGTCTATAAATGCTAGGCTCGTCGAGTTAAACCCGAGTGTTCCACATGTGCAACACTGGCTTGCACCCGTTGTATGTGAACGTAGAGTCTATCACACCCGATCATCATGTGGTGTCTCGACACGACGAACTTTCGCAACGGTGCACACTCGGGGAGAACACAATTTATCTTGAAATTTAAGTGAGGGATCACCTTATAATGCTACCTTCGTCCTAAGAAAAACAAGGTGCATTGAAGGATTAACATCACATGCAAATCATAAGTGACATGATATGGCCATGAACTTGTGCTTTTGATCTCCATCATGAAAGCACCGACATGATCTTCATTGTCACCGGCATGACACCATGATCTCCATCATCTTGATCTCCATCAACGTGTCGCCATCGGGGTTGTCGTGCCCACCATGCTTCTACTACTATTGCTATCGTTTAGCGATAAAGTAAAGCATTACATAGCGCTTAATGATTGACACGCAGGTCATACAATAATTAAAGACAACCCTATGGCTCGTGCCGGTTGCCGTACTCATCGACATGCAAGTCGTGATATTCCGAAGCTCCTCCGGACCATTCCGGAGCTCCTCCTGACGTCCGGGGTCTCATCCAGGACTCTAAAGAACCTTCGGTCACCGCCATACACAACTCTATACTATCGAAATGTCACCGAACCTTAAGTGTGTAGACCCTGCGGGTTCGAGAACTATGTAGACATGACCGAGACACCTCTACGGTCCATAACCAATAGCAGGACCTGGATGCCCATATTGGTTCCTACATATTCTATGAAGATCTTTATCGGTCGAACCTCTATGTCAAGGATTTAGTTAATCCCGTATGATGTTCCCTTTGTTCTTCGATATGTAACTTGCCCGAGATTTGATCATCGGTATCTCCATACCTAGTTCAACCTCATTACCGAAAAGTCCCTTTACTCGTTCCGTAATACAAGATCCAGTGACCAACACTTAGTCACATTGCTTGCAAGGCTTATTGTGTTGTTGTATTACCAAGTGGGCCCTGAGATACCTCCCCGTCACACGGAGTAACAAAACCCAGTCTTGATCCATGCCAACCCAACAGACACCCTCGGAGATACCTGTATAGCACCTTTATAGTCACCCGGTTACATTGCAACGTTTGATACACACAAGGTACTCCTCCGGTGTCAATGAGTTGCATGATCTCATGGTCATAGGAACATATACTTGACATGCAGAAAATAGTAGCAATAAACTGACACGATCATATGCTACATTTGTAGTTTGGGTCTTGTCCATCACATCATTCTCCTAAGGATGTGATCCCATTACCAAATGACATCTCATGTCCATGACTAGGAAACCACATCCATCGTTGATCAACGAGCTAGTCTATTAGAGGCATACTAGGGAAATGGTGTTGTCTATGTATCCACACATGTATCTGAGTTTCCGATCAACACAATTATAGCATGGATAATAAACGATTATCATGAACAAGGAAATATGATAATAACCAATTTATTATTGCCTCTAGGGCATATTTCTAACAACACTGGCTTGCACCCATTGTATGTGAACGTAGAGTCTATCACACCCGATCATCACGTGGTGTCTCGATACGACGAACTTTCGCAACGGTGCACACTCGGGGAGAACACAATTAATCTTGAAATTTTAGTGAGGGATCACCTTATAATGCTACTGTCGACCTAAGCATAACAAGGTGCATAAAAGGAGTAACATCACATGCAAATCATAAGTGACATGATATGGCCATGGACTTGTGCTTTTGATCTCCATCCTTAAAGCACTGGCATGATCTCCATCGTCACCAGCATGACACCATGATCTCCATCATGTTGATGTCCATTAATGTGTCGCCGTCGGGGTTGTCGTGCCCACCATGCTTCTACTACTATTGCTACCGCTTAGCGATAAAGTAAAGCATTACATACCGCTTAATGATTGACACGCATGTCATACAATAATTAAAGACAACCCTATGGCTCTTGCTGGTTACCGTACTCATCGGCATGCAAGTTGTGATATTCTATACAAAAACATGATCATCTCATACATCACATATATTAGATCATGTAATTGGTCATATCACATCACAACATACCCTGCAAAAACAAGTTAGACGTCCTCTAATTGTTGTTGCATGTTTTACGTGGCTTCTACGGGTATCTGGCAAGAACGATTCTTGCCTACGCAAAACCACAAAGGTGATATGAAGATTGCTTTTCAACCTTCTACAAGGACCGCCTTAATCAAATCCGATCCAACTAAAGTGGGAGAGACAGACACCCGCCAGCCATCTTTATCGACAAAGTCACATGTCAGTCGATGGAACACGGTCTCTCGTAAGCGTACGAGTAAAGTCAGTTTGAGCCGCTTCATCCCACAATATCATTGAACCAAGAAAAGACCAAGGAAGGAAGCAATCTGAATATCAATGCCCACAAACTCTTTGTGTTCTATTCAAGATCTCATCTACGCATAGACCTAGCTCTGGTACCACTGTTGGGGAACGTTGCATGGGAAACAAAAAAATCCTATGCTTGACCAAGATCAATCTAGGAGATGAGCATCTATGAGAGGAGAGATTGGATCTACATACCCTTGTAGATCGCTAAGTGGAAGCGTTAAGAAACGCGGTTGATGTAGGCGAACGTCTTCACGATCCAATCACGATCCGTCCCGCGATCTCATCACGAGTCGTCCCGCGATCCCATCGTGGTCCTTCCGATCTAGTGTCGAACGGACGGCACCTCCGCGTTCAGCACACGTATAGCTCGATGACGATCTCCACCTCCTTGATCCAGCAAGCGAGGGTGGAGAGGTAGATGAGTTCTCCGACATCACAATGACGTGGTGGCATTGGTGGTGAACTAATCCTGCAGGGCTTCGCCTAAGCACCGCAGAACTAATCTAGAGGAGAAACATATCTATAGGGAATAGGGCAGCACGTGGCTTTTCATGTGTTGGGCTGCCCTCAAACCTCTAGTATATATAGGAGGAAGGGGTGGGAGGAGGAGCCCTAGGGTTTCCCCTAGGACTTGGCCGCTGGCCAGGGTGGTGGAGTCCACCTCCTACAAGAGGTGGGCCGCCGGGAGGAGTCCTAGTCCAACAAGGACTCCCACCTTCACATGTTCCTCCTCTTTGGGCGCATGGGCCTTATGGGGCTGGCTGCCCAGCCCACTAGGGGTTGGTGCGCCACCTCTTGGGACCATGTGGCCCCCGGGGTGGGTGGGCCCCTCCCGATGGACCCCCGGAACCCATTCATCACTCCCGGTACACTACCGGTAGTGCCTGAAACTTTTCCGAAACCCAAATACTTCTTTCCTATATATCAGTCTTTACCTCCAAACCATTCCGGAGCTCCTCGTGACGTTCGGGGTCTCATCCGGGACTCCAAACAACCTTCGTTCACCAACATACATAACTCAATACTATCGAAACGTCACTGAACCTTAAGTGTGCAGACCCTGTGGGTTCGAGAACTATGTAGACATGACCGAGACACCTCTACGGTCAATAACCAATAGCAGGACCTGGATGCCCATATTGGTTCCTACATAATCTACAAAGATCTTTATCGGTTGAACCTCTATGTCAAGGATTCAATTAATCCCGTACGATGTTCCCTTTGTTCTTCGGTATGTTACTTGCCCGAGATTCGATCGTCGGTATCTCTATACCTAGTTCAATCTCGTTACCGGCAAGTCCCTTTACTCGCTCCGTAATACAAGATCTCGTGGCTAACACTTAGTCGCAATGCTTGCAAGGCTTATTGTGATGTTGTATTACCGAGTGGGCCCTGAGATACCTCTCTGTCACATGGAGTAACAAATCCCAGTCTTGATCCATGCCAACCCAATAGACACCCTCGGAGATACCTGTAGAGCACCTTTATAGTCACCCAGTTACATTACAATGTTTGATACACACAAGGTACTCCTCCGGTGTCAGTGAGTTGCATGATCTCATGGTCATAGGAGCAGATACTTGACATGCAGAAATAGTAGCAATAAACTGACACGATCATATGCTACGTTTGTAGTTTGGGTCTTGTCCATTACATCATTCTCCTAATGATGTGATCCCGTTATCAAATGATATCTCATGTCCATGACTAGGAAACCATAACCATCTTTGATCAACGAGCTAGTCTATTAGAGGCATACTAGGAACATGGTGTTGTCTATGTATCCACACATGTATGTGAGTTTCCGATCAATACAATTATAGCATAGATAATAAACGATTATCATGAACAAGAAAATATGATAATAACCAATTTATTATTGCTTCTAGGGCATATTTCCAACAGTACTAGTAAGACATGTGGTGAAACTTCTTTACGCCAAACTAAAAATTCAAGACATAGTCCACTGTTCACTTGTGAAGGAGTATAGCTACCTGTTCTAGGTGAAGCACAACCTTAATAGGTCTTCACTGAAATGCTGGTATATCAAAACAGTAATTAGAACAAAGGATAAAATGGACCCTTGAGATCCGGTGAGGGATTGTTGAAATGTGAGATGGGCCTAGAGCCCATATAACAATTTCAGAAAATCTACAAGGGCCCATGTGGGTTATATGGCACTAGGGGGAGTGGGAAGTTTTGTACCACCCCGAAAGTTGGAGAGGAGTTGGACCTCTTTATAAGGGTTTCTCTTCTACATGCTATTGGCGCTTGAGAAGAGAAGAGTCTCTCGCGCAATCCTCCGCCGCCGCCCGCCTCGCCTCATCACGACGCGTCACAGGTTGTGGGATTGAGCTGAGCCGAGCCGAGCTCATATCTACGTGGTTATTTTTGCCGGTCAGGAATGGAGTGTCCGTAACAGACCCACCAAGATCTGAGACGTCGGATCGTGGGCTACTCGAACGTGGGTCCAGCCCACGTCTCTTCACCCGAACGCGCCTATATATGCGAGACATCGGCATCCCTAGCCGTCACGAGATGAGATCACATCTGCTCCACGTGCACCGTCGTATCGTTCCTTCCTTTTGCTACTGTCACCGGCGACTTCACCGCGTACACGGTTCATGAGAGAGCAGACCTCCGAAACCCCGCCTCTCTGAGTCCTGTACGGGAGAGGGGCGATTAGGTTTTTAGGGAGCTACTACACGACTGCTGAACTCCGTCCGGCTACTTCCTCTACGCCTGTGTCGCCTTCGTCATCACTATGTCTTCGTCAACGGACGCCGAACGTCTTGCCGTCGAGAAGGTCGAAGTCGACAAGAAGACGGCCGAGGATGTTGCCGCCGCCACTACCGCGACTACGACCAATTGACCTATCGAAGGGTATAACACGTTTATCCCGCTCCTATTTATTCCTGTGTTAGTCGTACTAGTGATCTGCGTAGATGTGTCTACTATCTGTCTACTACGCGATAATATGATCAAATATCAATATGTGTTTAGTATTATTTACGTCATGCTCATAATTTATTCGTGTATTAATTTACTCGGAGAATTGCCTATTTACTCAATAGACTCATAGAAAAAATTCTATGATTTAAACCAAATGACATTTCTTTTCCTAACCCAGTTTATAAAAATTTGAGATGCATGTCATCTTCTTTCTTATATATTTTCTGTTTCTATGATCATCCTATCCTATGAAACAAAAAGGCCTTATAGTGTTGTAGTATGTTATTTCTACTTTCTAGGGGGTTGAGGCTTGTATGTGTGTCTTTCATCACCAGACATGGGCGATCTCTTGGATTGGATCGCATGCAAAGTCACGTCGATGCCGTCGAAGACGTACTAGCACAGTAGTAGTATCTTGCTTGCAGGCCGATCGCGCGGCACAGCTCATAGACTGTTAACCGTACGCGCCTGCGTGTAGCAGCGACACATCTAGTCTATACAGCCATGAATGAGCTCATGAGATTATGAGAAGATCTGTAGAGGCGGAGATATGGCTTGCCCGTGCAGACAGGAAATCTTGTCTTGCATTCAAGAAGGCGATGCGAATGAGTGCAGACGCCGTCGCCTCTTCCACGCTCAGCTGACGCACGGATGAGTCGGCAGTCGCTACCAGTCCTATCAAGATCTGGTTCCTGCGAATGCTATCTACGGAGTAGATTCTAGACGACCCTGGAGCAATGTTGTTGGTTTCGTGTGGCCCGTTTTGTGCCCGGCATGCGATTCGGATTTTGAAATGACCCGTTGAGTCCGTTTCAAAAAAAAAATGACTCGTTGAGGCAAGCGGGCCACACGCTGCTGCACGCCACTGCGCCAGTAGCAGTACGGCCGAGTGAGTTGGACTGCTGCCACCGCGCTAGTAGTACGCTGTGGAGCTCGTAATGCCCGACAACGTTGGGCTGTTCTCTCGTTATCTCCTACCAAGGCCCTGTTTGATACTCTAACTTAGTTAGAGGTTAGAATTAGTTTTTAATTTTAGACTAACCCTGAATTAACTCTAACAAAGATGCTGTTTGGATCACAGGGTTAGATTAATAATAAATGTATTTTTTTCCTTCTTTCCAGCCGGATTTGGTATCACGGGCTATTGTGTGGCCTGTGTCCGCTCACAAATGTCCTAAACAAATCATTTTTACAACGAAGTATCTGAAACATGATAAAATTTATTTTGTTCATACAAATGAGACGTCCCACTTAAACATGCAAGTCCTCAAGCAAGCTTGATAAAATAAAATTACACTCCATAAAAATAAAATTACATTTCATGAAACAACGCATTAGCTAACTCATCACAGAACGCGTTCATGTTGATATCTTCATCAAGAGGTTCGTCTTCTGGTCATGCCGATGCAGAAGAACTAGGCATGGGGTTATAATTTTCATCCGCATCACATGCATCAAATTCCCTATTCGCAATTCTGCTCTCTCAAATGAAATTATGAAGAGCCATACAAGCAACAATAATTCTAGCTTGCTTGTTCTCTGGAAATTTTGGCATGTTCAACAAAATCCTAAATTTCATCTTCAACACTTCAAAGGATCGCTCAATGACATTCCTAACTTTGGCATGTGCATGGTTGAAGGTTTCTTTCATACCTTGTGGCGACGGGCCGTTTTGTCATTGTTCCACATGGTACCTTGTACATCTGTATGGTGAAAGATAGCCCGGCCGGTTTGGGTAACCCGCATCAACCACATAATACTTTCCTACATATTGTCGAAGGCACACAATGAGACTTAGATGAACGAGTGTAATTGGATAAAAATTGTTGCAAGACAGTTCAAGTAGCAAACCTGGTGGTGGATGTGGAATTTTTTTATGATGAGTACTTATGGCATCTTTCAAAACTCTCATGTCGTGTGCAGAACCAGGCCATCCCGACAACACAAAAGTAAATCTCATGTCGAAATCACAAACAGCAAGCACATTCTGACTGGTTTTATTGTGCATGTTCAAGCATGAAACCCTCTTACTCTTATCCACCACAACTTTCACATGTGTCACATCTATAGCTCCTATGCAGTCATTGAAGTGTGGCCAGAATGCTGGATTTTTTAAGTTTGGGTGCACCTCTGAAAATGTTGGGTCCTTAGGTATAATTATGTCATGTGCTAACCTTAGGAGGCATATCAAAATTCTGTTAAATGTCCTACTTACTATCTTCATAGACCTCATAAAACGGTTCTTAGCCTGTCTAACTGACTGTGATGATCCAACAATCCATAAAAACATAGCTAGAGACTCTACAGATTTCATTTTTGTACTAGATTTCAACCCATATGATTGCACCAAAGTATTATGTAGCCTGTTAAATAAAGGTCTCTCAACCCTAAACATGTTGTAGCATTGGATATCGCGGGTTAGTGTCTTCTGCACTCAGGTCGCTGGGTGCACCGCACTGCGTTCCCAGCCACCGGGCTGAAGCCCCGTCCTCGGACACAGTTCTTGTTCGATCGGTTTGGCCTGATTTCCCGCAGCACGATCAACTCGACTGAATTTGATCCATGAACTCTGCAAGAACTCGTAAAGCAAGATCCATCGTAGTATCTCTCTCTCAAGGTAATACTAGTACTGGAGTAGTACATCGTGATATCAAGTTTTCGATCCGAGGCGGTCGCATTCGGCAATGATCTGGTGACGTTCACCGCGCACGGCCGATCGATCGGTTCACGCACGGGCACTCGTAAAGCAAGAAACCAGCAGCGCACGGGCATGCATGCACGCGTGCGCGCTCGCGCGTGTACGGAAAAAAGGGCGGAGGCAACGCGATGCGACGTCGCAGGCCGCGAAAAGAAGCCACCGTAAAATCGATCGCGACCGGAAGGGGCGGCGCACCACCGGAGCCCCGCCGCCATTGGACGACGCCTGGACGTGGCCGTGCCCGTGCGTGCGTCGCCACGGCCACCGCACGTCCAGCACGGTCCACATCACGTCGCGTCACCGGGACAAAGCTACACCGGATAGGCGGACACGCACCGAGATGTCGGTCGCCACCCGTAGGAGGGAAGAGAAAAGGCGATTTCCACGGTGGTTAACCAACGAATCGCGCTCGATCAACGTCGACGTTACCTCCTCCTAGATATAAGTCCGTACTCTCGCTAGAACGTGTCATTATTCTCCTTTTGATTTACTTGCAGTTGCAGATCGAGACTTGCCTCGAAGGGGTGTGTGAAGCTGACAGCGGTCCAATTTTGCTTTCCATCTTCCAGGGGTTTGCGTTTGGGCTTGATTGGGCGGCCACTATCGCTCGCAAGGGGGGTAAGGTCGTGTCTCGGACTGGGCTAGGGCTATATAGCTCATCAGGCTACTTGACCTGTCGAAAATATGAACGGCCTGGCAGAAAATTCGTTCTATCTTCACATCCTTCTCCTCCTTCGTGCAGCTCCAAAGTTGGTGCTTTTCTTGTGCCGGAATGTGAGCTGCACTGTGCCCCTAGTCTCTGCGGATGAGATTGGTTACCCTTTTCAAAAAGATTATTTCTCTCCTGCAACGGCTCACTTGGTGACCTATGATTGATCAAAGATACAGTTAGGAAAACAACAATTGCCACGCGGATCGGTTTTCGTCCGGTTTTCTGTTAATTAACTGACAATTCTTTTTTTAATTAATTAATGAGACAATTTTTTTGCCTCTTTTCTGAAAAAAAATTTGCCACGCGGCAATGTCGCAAGCGCTATTTAGCCATATGGACACACTAAGAGGGCGTCAACAATTATACAAAGTATCACTTCCTGTAGGCCGTGTACTCTTTTTTTTTGCGACGACTGTAGGCCGTGTACTTGCTCGCAAGCAATTCGGTGCGACACGATTGACGGGACACGGCGGGGGTAGTCGGCTGCACAACCGTGTTTACTTGGAGACTACGTTTGGCACCATGAAGGAGCAATTACTCAAGAAACGGTTAAGAAAGATCACCAAAATCACGCAACGTTTTTGTTCACTCGGCCCTACTTCTGAACTGCGTGCGATTCAAGTCTCTGAATCTCCCTACTTTTGATCAAAGATAGCACAGTTGAAAAACCACCGGCGTTTACTTGCAGACTACGTTTGCCACGATAGACGAGCAATCACTGGAGACACATTTAAGAAGAAAAAATGGCCAAATCTACGCAACGCTTTTGGCCAGTTCACTCGACCTACTTGTGAAGTGCGTGCGATTCAAGTCTCTGAACTTCCACTGACAGGTAAACGAACAGCAGGAGAAAGCGAGGTGCTCCTGGCATCTGCTGAAGCTCAGCGACAAATGATTGGGACGCATTTCGCACGGAGTATGCATACTGAACCAATGAATCCTCCTAACCGGCGCGAGCGACTGATGACTGACAGTGAGACGGCTGTTCCCGGATCACCAGCTCCCGTGCTTTCTCCCCAGCCCAACCGCCTGAAAGCAATGTGCATTCGGTCAGTCAGGTGCGGTTGGTGCGACCTAACAGCCTAACACTGACGAACGAGTAACGACCGCTCAGCCAACGCGAGTCCAAATCACACTGCGTGCGTCGCTTCAACCGTACGACAGTCGACGGCGACGCCGTTGCCGGCGGCCGGCATTGCAGTCCATATACTGCAATACTAGCAGTCTCGTACAGCACCAAACATCAATTTATAGGTCGCCTGCTCGGCCGGTTGCAACTTCTAACAGACAAGAGCAAGATCGTGGTTCAGGTACCAGAAAGGATTGAAAGGATGGAGTATGACACAACGAGGCCATTATTTATTCATGAATATATATCTGTACATATGCTACATCTCTTCCCAGCTATGATGGTACGAAACTTGTGCTCGAGCTCGAAGCGGAGGCGGCGGTTCCTGTTTACGGAAGCAGTTCGTGCCAAGCAGCGTTGCTGCTGCTGCTGCTGCTGCCGCGCCGGTTGCAGAAGCTCCAGTGAGGTGATACCTGAACCTTACTGGGTTCTTCTATCTTCACTAGACATTGTTCCTATCGGCTGTAAGAAGGTTCTCAAACTACATCCCGGACTTGCACAGGTGATAAGGATAACTACAGAGGCATGTACAGAGTATACACAAGGAGAAACTGGAGGCTGGTGAGGAGTCTATGGAGAGACGACCGGGAGTTTACGCGACAGCTTCGTCCCGTTTTTTCCAGTTAAGGACACCTGCAATGCATCACTGCCAAATCAGTGCTAAAAATTGTGTTTGCCTGTGAAAGTCGCGTCATTCAATGTAGAAACATGCGGCAGGCTCAAAGAAACAGAGCGAGAGGTATCATGTTTTTCTAGTTCTCCTTGTGGAGATATGCGACAGACCGAAGCTGGTGAGACGCAAAGCATAAGAGCATGACAGAAAGAACTAAATCTCAAGTTAATAAACAGGTCCTAGTGAAACGATTCCTACCAAAAGAATATCCTCATCAGTTCCGAAGGATTTGCGGGCCTCGTCTAAGCTTTTCATGGGCACCATTTCACGCTTTCTGGAAGAAAAAAAGAAAATTGAGTTATGAGACCATTTTTGAAGATAGGCAACTCTTTATTTCTGAAGATAGGAATCCAAGATAAGCGAAGCAGCGTTCTTCCGGGCCGGAAAGGTTCTATTTTTCTGTGCACATAAAGTTCAAGAGGAGAACAATTGAGATATAACTTTGACATTGAAATTTGGCTGATATTGTTTGCTAATCAGACTCAGGCCGCCATTAAGGACAATATTAGCTCAAAGCAGGGCATTATCCTCAGTTTAGACACAACCTTAGCGATGTTATGAGACAAATAATTATCCTCTCTTGGAAGTTTGTATCCCCGCTCAACAGGAGGCTACTTAAACAGAGCTAGTTACCTAGTAACATACTTTGCAGAACTTACATCTACGGAGAAGACAAGAACTGATATCCATACTTAAGTGGTACACATATTATTCATATTTATGTGTAAGATGCCCAAAAAAGAAACATTTAGGGACCAAGAATACAAAGGTACCTAGAGCTGGCTGGATCCCTTATCTCAAACTCGCAAGCATCAGCATCATAGCCACATATTACAACATAATGTCCTGCAAAGGGGAACAATATTCACCAGGTTTATTACATTGACAGGAACTATAACTTAGCTACTGGAGGTATCCTTTAATTAATCTTAAGCTCTTAAAAAGTAGGGTCATCCATAACAGGCAAGATCTTATGTGTATCCAGCATTTCTTTGTAATAATAAGTAATAAGTTTCATATGGGTCCTAGCCATATAGGCACTTTCAATGATGCTTATAGCTCTGCAGTGAATAGGAATGGCAAATACACCCTCAACAAGTTTGAGTTCCATGTTTCTAACAGGCAAGAAAACAAGAGATTTGGGTCGCCAACTGGCATGGATATAGTGTGCTAATGTACATCATGGCAAACAGGCATTTCTATAGATCCAATGATATATTATTTAGAAAGAAATTTAGCTCCATAAATACAAGTTAGCAGTAATCAAACTCTTAAAGTTACAGACTGATTAGTTGAATTTTCAGGTTACTACAAACCTTGCAACAGTATGAGATTAATAAATTAGATAAGCAGACAATGAAGACTATGGAAACTAAAATAGAAGAGACTGGTCTTGGTTCTTGTTCTCGAAAATACTTCTTACAGGAACAAAAGGTAAATGACTCAAAGAAAGGGAAATATTGTCTAACCCATGTAATCTGAATCCTCATCAAACTGTTGCATATCATGTACATCATTCATCCAAGAGGAACTGCATCCAAAAGTTCAGTTATTATCACACAGTCAATGAACGTTACAGATAGTGTTGGATTGACTATTCTCTCAATTGGACACCCTAATTTTCTCTTTAAGTTTTAGGATGAAGCAATTTACAGAGACATACATGGATACAACCATAAAAAATATCGCTGGTACTCATTTGTACTGTTTAACTACTTAGTCACCTATTACCACATAATGTGCCACCGTTGCAGAAGATATTAAACTGACAGTCATCTGACGGTAGTTAATAAAAAAGGTGGAATATTCAAGTGGTATCAGAGTTGGATTAGAATCCCAAGTCATACTCAAATAGTCAAGTATTGACCAAAACTAATTAGTTTCACTGCTTAAGAAACATCCTACCCCATTGATGATTCCAAATGCAGAGCCAAATATAAAGGTTTATGTTATTAGCAAGAAGAAGTGAAACTAGCAGGGTAAATATTCCTAGCAGACATAAAAAAAATCTTACTTTAATTTTGACTTATCCACTAGGGCAATTGCAATACAGTGTCCGGACAAGAGTAGAAAAGCAATATCATACGCACTGATGGATCTGCACTGAGAAAAACCATAAATTGCAAAAACTTAAAACCAATACGAAAAGTACATGGAATAAATAATTTTGTGATGTGTGCTGTGAGCGTACTTGAATACTGATTCCAGCATCAAGTGCTTTGCCAAACAGCTCATCCACTCGATCAATGTCTTCTTGCAGTTGCTCCTGTCACAATTGGCAATTTTGAAAACATTACTACAGCGAATATCAGAAGAATCACTACAGCAGCAAGTTGCAATACCTACCCTATAAAAGGTTTCTGCAGAATACTGCGGATTTGCTCCGATTGTCACAGTAAAGAACGAAAAATTAACTGAAAACTTGTGTAAAAGGTATGCCAAGTCGACTGTCCAGACGCTGCAAAAATAACCAAAAATGTTAGTATACCAAGGGTATGAAATTTGAGAATTTAAATAATCAAGTTCATCTAATCTGTGACATGACTGTGCGTTAACATTTTGTTTGAGTGTACTTGCTAGAAAAAAATCTATTTGGATGTGCACAATATACCTACTACGGCTCTGTGTATTATTGTATGCCTAAAGTGTTTTTCTAGCTTACGCTTAAGAAGGTGGTTAAGTATCTCCGTGCAGGACCAAAACCTATCGCAGCTCTACTCCAGATAACATCCGTAAAACAAATAATATAGCTCATGTAATCATGTTGAACACTTTCTATATAAAAAATCATGTGTACATTAGTGGGAGATAAGCCTATAAAACTGGGACAGATATTTCAGTGCTACAAGACAGCAGAACACCAAATATGGTTCCCATCTTTCATATTACAGGTCTGATTATCAATATATAGTAGCTCTTTAGGTATTATTTCGATTTCAAAGAACAGATACATCACCCATTCATGTTTAGCTGTTGAATACTCCATCTATAGTAACATTTGTAGCTTGATGGCTTGGTAACCAACCGTTTGTTAGTTCAGACTTCAATAGGGATTCCCTGGCCCTTCTAGATAAACCTTCATAGTGTGACAGTACCTTTTTTTTCCCTCTCCGAAGCAACTCATGTTTTTTGTCTGTTCTTAACAGTTAACAGTTCGCTGCCCTGCCCGGAGTACCCCACTTTTTAGACAATATATTCCACAACAACCCAACAATTATCGTTAGCTTTGTGCTTAGATTTACTACGTTCAGAAAACAAGTTCAAGTAGTACGGGACGGCTAAATTAGCATTCATCCAGACCAGGTAGCACAACCACTGGCTCAAACAAGAATTCAAGCAGTACGGCGTAGCTAGTTTGTTAATGAACCAAATTTTCAATTGGTAAATGGGAAACCTTGTGGTGCGGCAGAGCTTCTCGAGTTCGGCAATGCCGTGGCAGCAATCAAGGCCCAGGGTCCTTAGCACCATGAGCACGCAAGCGAGGCCGCAGTCCCAGGTGAAGGCCTGTTGCACGTGAGGGACCTGGAAGCACCAGCAAAGCAACCGAAATGTCAATCGAAGCCGGCGCGGGGAGAGGAATGCCGCGCAGCGATTTAGCAATCGTTACATGTATGCCACGAGAGTCGCACAGGCACAGTGATGATAGGTAAAACAAAACAATTGAGAGAGGCGAGAGAGGGGACTGACATCGATGAAGTAGGATCGGCGTGCCAGCGGGATTCGGCCGTCGGGGGGCGGCGGCGCGCCCTGGCCCTCGCCGCCGTCGTCTCCCGGCACCTTGAACAGCCTGTCCGAGATGAAGCAGAGGGGCCACATGACATCATCAACCGCCAGAGGGGCCAGCAGTCCGTCACTCGGACCGTGCGACGATCAGGTCAGGGCCAGGCAGAGGATTCTTGCCCTCGCCGTCCGTCCGTCCGTCCGGACCCCGGGGAGGAGGACGGAGAGCAGGGGGAAGAGCCCCTCCCTCGGATAAAGCCGCGAAGAGAAGACGCGGAGCGCGTGGCGGTGCGGCGGGGGTGGGGTTCGGAATGATTTGGCTGGCTGGAGGATTGATTATAAAGGAGCGCGCGGCGGCGGCGGGCACCAGAAGAATCGGCGGGATGGGAACGGGGGGGAGCGGCGCCTTTATAACGGCCCTCGCCTTTCCAGAAGCTGCCGCGTTTTTTAGGTGCTGCGTGCGCGAGGCGGGGCGGGGGAGGGAGGGAGGAGGGCACGAGGCCGAGCTGCAGTGAGGGGGAGGCGGGGAGGCCGGGGATTGGGAGGGGGGAGGAGGACGAACGGCGACGTGGGAGGCGCGTATTGGGAGGGAGGGAGGGAGGCGGAGTACGTACGTTGTTCGCTGCGATGCGATGCTATGGCAATCATGCGGTGGTTGCCGGATCCGCCAAAGCCTGGGGTGGGGGTTGGGGCCCGGGATATGGGCGCGTGTCTTAACGCTGGATTGACCCGAGCCGCCGAGTTGGCTGCCTGCCGTCGTCGGCCTTCCTTTGCGGTGAGTGACCCGGTCGGGCTGGGGGCCACCACCCACGACACAGGCGTGGCCGTGGCGGTGGGGCGCTCTTGCCAGGCTGGACTGGGTGAATGGTCAATGGTTTTTAGTTCTGCTCCGCTTGCACAATCCCTATACCCATTTTTAGGCGCAGTATTGCCATCTAGAGCAATTTGGAACACGAGGAAAAGATTCTTATTGTGCTCGACAGTGTGTCCAGCCGAGGATCAAATGGAGCAGTTTGATCTGTGCATGTGGTTCCGTTCCATGAATGGGTTGGTTTCATCTGTGCATTTGGTCGGAGTGACTACAAAATTGGTCGTTCAATGTTTGATTGGCGAAATTTGATTGAGCTCGCCTTTTTCACGGGACTACTGAGGTTACCTCTCACATGCATATAAACCTGGGCATACCCCGGGCTGGGCTGGGTTTCGGGCCGGGCTTTACAATGTTCGAACTGAAAATCCTAAGCCCAGGCCCATCCCGACCCAGCCAAAAAATCAATATCTAGGCGCGATCCTAATCTGAATGGATTAAAAACATGAATTCTGGGTCGGACCAGACCTTCGTGTAAAATGTCAGTTTTTCTAAGGCCAAGCCCGGCTCGAACTGCTGTCTGGGCCTAGTTTGCAAGCACGAACCTAGCCTGAACATAAAGCCTGGCCCGGCCCGGGGTTTTCCGGGCCGGGCTGTCCATGCCTAGGTATATGTAAATATAGCTCTTCACATGCTTAGGAACATATTGTTTGAGTTTCAATGGTACTTTTGGAATTTACATAATGTTGTCAAACCAGTTGTGTAATATGAAGTCTTTAGCATCTTTAATTGTATCAAGAAATATTATTGACAACATATGCTTACAGATTTTTATCGCTTTTCTGTGGAAATTCAGAGGCAAGATAACGTTTACTTTCCCATTTTGTATTTACATATTTTTATTTTTTGAAAAGTAGGATAACCACCGGTCTCTGCATCAGCATCAGGACTATATATGAAGCCATATACTATTAATAGCGTAAAATCCAGCAGTCGAACACCATCGACCCAAAAATAAAACAAAAAACAAACCCGAGGCCATATACATCATGACAGTACCTCCCTTAGGAAGCCACTAATCCGTATGATACAAGGCACAATATAAAAAAAATACACAAGTGCTAGGCTACGCCCTCAAGAAGGAATTGCAGCACGTGCACCGATGATGGCGAGTCCACCACAAGGTTGAACTCTGGATTCTCATCCTCACATCCAAGCTTTAGTCCACCACCTTCAGCAAGGATACGACATAGGCACGCGATAACATAGTCTGATCAAAGATCTTGTGTGTTCCACCGGAGTGCATAAACTCGTCGCTGAAGCCGTGTACCATCCGCTCTTATCTGTCTACCGACACCTCGATAGTCGGATGCCTTTGGAGGAGACAACGAAAGACAAAGATGTCACATACAGCTTGCCTCCTGCTACTATCGCACCATCTTCGGGTACAGCGTGTGGCGGGCGTCGGGGAGGGGATGCTACCGCCGCCATGTTCGGGTACAGGCTAGAGTCGTCGTCGCGTCCGCCAAGACCGGATCCAGGCCGAACGCCGCCGCCGCCACCGGCCTGATAGGTAATGTTGCATGGGAAACAAAAAAAATTCCTACGCATACGCAAGAACTATCCATGGAGATGTATAACTATGAGAGGGGAAGTGCATCTACATACCCTTATAGATCGCTAAGCGGAAGCGTATATAACGTGGTTGGTGTAGTCGTACGTCTACATGATCCAATCGTGATCCGTCACGATCCAGCGCCGAACGGACGACACCTCCGCGTTCATCACACGTGCGGTTCGATGACATCTCCTCATTCTTGATCCAGCAAGTGAGGAAGGAGAAGTAGATGGGATCTCAACCAGGACGACGACATGGTGGAGATGGTGGTGGAGCAATCCTGGCAGGGCTTTGCCAAGCGCTGCCGTAGATATGATTTGAGAAAATAGAGTAACAGAAGAGGAAGGACTGTCACCGGGGCGTAGGGATTGGTGTGTGCAGCCCTCCCCTCCCCTCCACTATATAGGAGGAAAGGGGTATGAGGGGGCGCAGCCCTAACCTCTCCTCCAAGGGAGGGGGTGGCAGCCAGGAGGGAGGAGTCCTCCCTCCCCGAGGCACCTTCTAGGTGCCTTTCCCTTAGGGTTTCCTACTCCCTAGCCGCATGGGCCCTTGGGGCTGGCCCAACAAGGCTAGGGCACCCCCTTACATCCCATGCACGTCCTAGGGGCTGGAGGGACTCTTCCGAACTCCTCCGAAACCCCTCGGAAGCTTCCGGAAGCTTCTCGATACAATACTGGCAAAAGCTAAAACTTTTACGGTAGCCAAAATATGACTTCCCATATATAAATATTTACCTCCGGACCATTCCAGAGCTCCTCTTGACGTTTGGGATCTCATCTGTGTAGGGATCGAAAGTAGGTCTAGAGGAGAGGTGATTAGACTACTTGACCAAATAAAAACATAATATTTTCCCAAGTTAATTGGTTGGCAGTTTTTAGCAATTCTAGCATATCAAGTACACCCTACACATGCATGTCTACGAGTATTGCAACGGAAAGTAAAGACAAGCATATGTAAGAGGATAAGGAAAGGAAGATCAAACACAATTGTAGACACTGTGGTTTTTCCCGTGGTTCCGATAGGTGGCGCTATGATACATCCACGTTTATGGAGAGTTCAACCAACGATGGGTAACAGTCGTGAGAGTCCATGAAGGGCTCTACCCACGAAGTGTTCCACAAAGAAGCAACCATGTCTATACCATGATGGCCTATGTCCATGGACTAGCCTAACTCGGTGTAGATCTTGTAGGGTCAAAAGTAGCGCTAGAGGGGGGGGGGTGATTAGACTACTTGACCAAATAAAATCTACTTTTTCCCAATTTTATGTCTTGGTAGATATTAGCATTCATAGTATGTCAAGTACACCCTACGCATGCATGTCTACGAGTATAGCGACGAAAAGTAAAGACAAGCATGTAAGTAAAGAAAGGGTAGGAAGATCAAACGCATTTGGTGACATAATGATTTTTCCCGTGGTTCTGATAGGTGTCACTATCATACATCCACGTTTATGGAGTCTTCAACCCACGGAGGGTAACGGTCGCGAGAGTCCACGGAGGGCTCTACCCACGGAGGGTTCCATGTAGAAGCAACCTTGACTATACCATGACGGCTTCCGTCCACGAAGGACTAGCCTCACTATGGGTAGATCTTCACGAAGTAGGCGATCTCCTTGCTCTTACAAACTTCTTGGTTCACTCCACAACACGAAGTAGGAGGCTCCCAAGTGACACCTAACCAATCTAGGAGGCACCACCCTCCGAAAGGTAATAGGATTGATAATGTCAATGAACTCCTTGCTCTTGTGCTTCAAGATGATAGTCTCCTCAACAGACAATCACTCTCTCACAAATTTGGCCATGCTGGAAGAGATTGATTGGGTCGAAAGCAAGTTGGGAGGCTAGAGATCAAGATTCATATGGTAGGAATTGAATGGCATGATCTCAACACATGAGTAGGTGGCTCTCTCTCGGAAAATCAATAGGTATGAGCAGGGAACTGTTCTGAGTGCTTCTCCGTTGAGTAGGTGGTTGCTACTTCTTGAGCATGCATTGGTTTCCGTGAAGAGGAACGGTCGATGTAGCAAAGTAGATAAGTATTTCCCTCAGTTGTTGAGAACCAAGGTATCAATCCAGTAGGAGATACAAGCAAGTCCCCAATAGATGTACCTACACAAAGAATCAAACTCTTGCACCCAACGCTCTAAAGGGGTTGCCAATCCCTTCACAGTTACTTGCAAGGATGAGATTTGATAGAGATAGATTGCTTGAACGGAAAGTAAAACAAAAGGTAAAAATAATGTAGCAAAGTATTTTTGGTTTTAGATCTGAAAGTATAAGATGGAAAATAGACCCAGGGGCATAGGTTTCACTAGAGGCTTCTCTCATGATGGCAAGTATTACGGTGGGTGAACAAATTACTGTCGAGCAATTGATAGAAAAGAGAATAATTATGAAGATATCCAAGGCAATGATTATGCATATAGGCATCACGTTCGTGTCAAGTAGACCGAAACGATTCTACATCTACTACTATTACTCCACACATCGACCGACTCCTGCCTGCATCTAGAGTATTAAGTTCGTGAAGAACAGAGTAACGCATTAGGTAAGATGACACGGTGTAGAGGGATAAACTAAAGCAATATGATGAAAACCCCATCTTTTTATCCTTGATGGCAACAATACAATACGTGCCTCGCTACCCCTACTTTGTCACTGGGTGAGGACACCACAAGATTGAACCCAAAACTAAGCACTTCTCCTATTGCAAGAATTACCAATCTAGTTGGCTAAACCAAACCAATAACTCAAAGAGATTTGCAAAGATATGAAATCATGCATATAAGAATTCAGAAAATACTCAAATAATATTCATGGATAATCTGAACATAAACCCACAATTCATCGGATCTCGACAAACACATCGCAAAATAGTATTACATCGGATAGATCTCCATGAAGATCATGAAGAACATGGTATTGAAGAGCAAAGAGAGAGAAGAAGACATATAGCTACTAGCTATGGATCCGAAGGTCTGTGGTGAACTACTAACGCATCATTGGAGGGCAATGGAGTTGATGTAGATGCCCTCCGTGATCGAATCCCCCTTCGACAGATTATCGGAAAAGGTTCCAAGATTGGATCTCTCAGGAACGGAAGCTTCTGGCGGCGAAAAAGTGTTTCCATGTCTCGTTCTGGTATACAAGGAATATTTGGGAATTTATAGGCCTAGAAATAGGGTTAGGAGAGCTGTCGTGGGCCCACAAGCCTGGGGGGCGTGCCCTACTCCCCTCGGCGCGCCCCTAGGGCTTGTGGCCCCACGGTGTCTCTCCCAACTTCATCTCTAAGTCTCCTGGTTTGCTTCTGGTCCAAGAAAATTATTCAGAAGATTTAATTCCGTTTGGACTCCGTTTAATATTCCTTATCTACAATTCTCAAAAACAAGGAAAAAACATAAACTGGCACTAGGCTCTAGATTAATAGGTTAGTCCCCAAAATAATATAAAATAGCATATTAATGCATATAAAACATCCAAAACAAATAATATAATAGCATGGAACAATAAAAAATTATAGATACGTTGGAGACATATCAAGCATCCCGAAGCTTAATTCCTACTCGTCCTCGAGTAGGTAAATGATAAAAACAGATTTTTTGATGTGGAATGCTACCTAACATATTTATCCATGTAATATTCTTTATTGTGGCATGAATATTCAGATCTGTAAGATGCAAAACAATAGTCTAATATTGACATAAAAACAGTAATACTTCGAGCACACCAACAAGGCAGTCGTGTCCTTTCAAAATAACATGGCATTAGAAAGTTATCCCTACAAAATCATATGGTCTGGCTATGCTCCATCTTCCCCACACAAGGTATCTAAATAATGCATAACCCCGATGAACAAGTCAAGAAATTGTTTCACACTTTTGGTGTTCTCAAACCTTTTCAACTCTCACGCAATACATGAGCGTGAGCCATGGATATAGCACTATAGGTGGAATAGAATATGGTGGAGGTTGTGAAGAAAAAGGAGAAGATAGTCTCACATTAGCTAGGCGTATCAACGGGCTATGGAGATGACCATTAATAGATACCAATGTGAGTGAGTAGGGATTGCCATGCAACAAATGCACTTAGAGCTATAAGTGTATGAAAGCTCAAAAAGAAAACTAAGTGGTCGTGCAAGATGAATATCCACTAGTTATATGAAAGTGACAAAATAGGAGACTCTCTATCATGAAGATCATGGTGCCATTTTGAAGCACAAGTGTGGAAAAAGATAGTAGCTATTGTCCCTTCTCTCTTTCTCTAATTTTTTTTATTATTTTGGTGGGCATCTTTGGCCTCTTTTTATTTTTTTGTTTGGGCTTCGCTGGCCTCTTTTATTTTTTGTAAAGTCTGGATACTCATCCCAACTTGTGAGGGAATCATGGCTTCCATCATCCTTTCTCTCACGGGACAATGCTCTATTAATGAAAATCATCACACTTTTATTTACTTATAACTCAAAAATAAAATTACAACTCGATACCTAGAACAAAGTATGACTCTATATGCAAGATGAAGTGATGGTGCATGTCATGAAAAACTAAATGGTGGAAATTGCATGGCAATATATCTCGGAATGGCTATGGAAATGCCATAATAGGTAGGTATGGTGGCTATTTTGAGGAAAATATATGGTGGTTGTTGAAAGTATCGATATGGTTGACTAGAGGGGGGTGAATAGGCAACTAACACTTTTTAACTTTTCCTTAACAATTTAGGCTTAGCATCAAATAAGTTGGCTATATGTGCAACTAGGTGAATAACCTATATGATGCTAAACACAACAAGCACACAAGCAAGCAAGGGATACAACACAATAATAGCTTGCAAGAAGTAAAGGTAAGAGATAACCAAAAGTGGAGCCGGTGGAGACGAGGATGTGTTACCGAAGTTCCTTCCCTTGTGAGGAAGCACGTCTCTGTTGGAGCGGTGTGGAGACACAATGCTCCCCAAGAAGCCACTAGGGCCACCATATTCTCCTCACGCCCTCACACAATGCGACATGCCGTGATTCCACTATTTGTGCCCTTGAAGGCGGTGACCGAACCTTTACAAACAAGGTTGGGGCTATCTCCACAACTGAATTGGAGGCTCCCAATGACACCACGAAGCTTAACCAAAATGGAATGTGGCTCCGAGGTGACCTCAACCGTCTAGGTTGCTCAAACACCCAAGAGTAACAAGATCCGCAAGGGATTAGTGGGGGAATGAAAATTCTCTTGGTGGAAGTGTAGATCGAGGCCTTCTCAACCAATCCCTAGAAAATCAACAAGTTTGATTGGCTAGGAAGAGAGATCGGGCTAAAATGGAGCTTTGAGCAATAATGGAGCTTGGGAAAGGAAGAGGTAGTCTTCTTGAGGAAGAAGACCTCCCTTTTATAGTGGGGGATAGGATCCAACCGTTATCCCCACCCTCAGCCCCACGTGTCGCGGTACTACCGCAAAAGACCACAGTACTACCGCAAGGGCTTGTGGTACTACCGTTGTGACATGTGCTACTACCGCTCGCAACGGAAGTATCAGACTCAGGCCGATTGCACTAGGCAGCTAGTGGTAGAACCGCCGGAGCGGTACTACCATGAGCCCATGCGGTACTACCGCATGGTCGGTAGAGACTGGCACTTGGAGATGCACGGAAGTAAAAAATTACTTCCGTGCCTACCTCCGCTGAGGGTGAAGCTGCGAAAAAGTCTGACATGGTAGTACCGGAACTGCATCACGGTACTACCGCAATAGGGAAGATGTAAAAAATTACATCCGTGCCTACTACCGCAGGCGTACATACTAGGGCAAGGGACAGCGGTACTACCGCTCCACTGAGCGGTACTACCGCGGGCTCCTGCGGTACTACCGCTGGCCATTGAACACAAGTACCCCCGCATGCTTCACTTTGCACAGACGAGGAAAACAGTTGGTGCTCCAACGAAGTAAAGGAAAGGTGGTGCAGATAGAAAGATGTGTACGTGTTGATTCCACCCAAACCTTTTCGAAGCGGACCCCCTCTTAATAGTACGACTTTCCTATGACTCAAATCCACCAAAAGGAAATGTAGAGAACAACTGTCTTCGATAAGCTCCGAGGGGTACCGAATCGTCTTGTGCCTAGACATGAGATCTCTGAAATGCTCAATGCACACGATTAGTCCGCAAGGGCATTGTCATCAATCACCAAAACCACTTAAGGAGAAATATGCTCTTACAATCTCCCCCTTTTTGGTGGATTGATGACAATACGGGATTTGCACATAAAGATATAAAATGAGCATATGCAAACCCAAGATCTATAAAATATAGACAGCCCCCCCTAGATCTGTGCATTCTATAGATATGCTTTGGACTGCAAAGCACACACACTAGGATCAACACTCACCCTATATTTTATAAACAATTCAATCCTTGAAACAGAATGAATAACACTAAGTACGGAAACAAGGCATAGCATGTGAGCATGAAGATACGGGTACATAAGGGACAGACTCACAAGCTACGAATCATACTGGACAATAATAAGATAGGAGTGATAGCATATCTCTCACACCATATGATAGAAGAAGTCTCCTGGTCTCAGACACAAACGACATAAACCAAAGTTCAACGAAAGCAAAGAGACGGCGAAAAACAACACAAACACTCACAAATCCTACTCTCTCTCCCCCTTTGGCATCGAGACGCCAAAAAGGCAGAGAGGACGCCTAACACACAGGTGTTAGCTCCCATGCAGAAAGATCAGTCATCTGGCTCCTCCTCTGATGCAGCTGGAATGGACTCCTCATCTGAATCAGCCCACTGGAACTGTTGCTTCGCCATCCAAGTAGCCTCAGGAGTGATGTCCTTCTCAGACCCACTCGAGATGGCCTCGCCAAGCTTCCTCAGAATTCGCTTGTCACGTTGGCGACTCTCCTTCTAAGCAACGTGAGTCTGATACTGTCCCTTGGCCTGCATGCAGAACAAGGTCTTCATCTTGTGAGAGAGCTTCTTGTCCCAAGATGGCTCAGAAGACAGTGGCTCATACGTCTCAGAACTGTCATCTTCCTCCTCTTCGATCTCATCCTCATCAACGTCCATATGAGCAGGAGCTAGCTTGGTGGTGGTGTTGGCCCACTTGTCCTTCATACGCAGACGGATGGGCTCATGAAGAAACAAGTGCTCCTAAAGGTCCTCATCTGGAAGGGTCTTCTCCCAAGTAGTACGAATCAGGAGGAACAAGTAGGGCCCATAAATGGGGACCTTACGGTGAAACACAGTAGTGCGCAGCTCAGTCCACATAATGTGAGAAACATCAAGGGGTCAAGTTCTTCAGTTCGTCCTTTCTCACAGAGTAGCAACATATCCACCAGATAGGAGTGCACCTTGTCCTTGTCTCCCATCCGAGGAAATAGAGTGTTATGGAATATCCGGTGCATGACATCAAGGAATGGGTTGAGCACAGAAACTTGCTCACCAGAGGGTAAAGTCTTCATAATATAGTAGGGCACGAGCCGCTCCTTATGTGTTGGCTGGGGGTTGCCGTGAGGGCGCAATCCAATGGGCTCCTCAAGCCCCTCATCACGAACATGCAGCAAATCCATTGTTGGAAATATGCCCTAGAGGCAACAAATAAAGTGTTTATTATTATATTTCCTTGTTCATGATAATCGTTTATTATCCATGTTATAATTGTATTGATTGGAAACACATTACATGTGTGGGTAAATAAACAACACTATGTCCCTAGTATGCCTCTAGTGAACTAGCTCGTTAGTCAAAGATGGTCAAGGTTTCCTAGCCATTGACATGTGATGTCATTTGATAATGGGATCACATCATTAGGAGAATGATGTGATGGACAAGACCCAAACTACAAACGTAGCATATGATCGTGTCAGGCTATTGCTACTATTTTCTGCATGTCAAGTATATGTTTCTATGACCATGAGATCATGCAACTCATAGACACCGGAAGAGTGCCTTGTGTGTATCAAACATGGCCACATAACTGGGTGACTATAAAGGTGCTCTACAGGTATCTCCGAGGGTGTCTGTCGGGTTGGCATGGATCAAGACTGGGATTTGTTACTCCGTGTGACAGAGAGGTATCTTAGGGCCCACTCGGTAATACAACATCACAACAAGCCTTGCAAGTAATGTGACTAAGTGTTAGTCACGGGATCTTGTATTATGGAATGAGTAAAGAGACTTGTCAGTAAGAGGTTGAACTAGGTATGGAGATACCAACGATCGAATCTCGGGCAAGTAACATACCGAAGAACAAAGGGAACATCATACGAGATTAACTGAATCCTTGACATAGAGGTTCGACCGATAAAGATCTTCGTAGAATATGTAGGAACCAATATGGACATCCAGGTCCCACTATTGGTAATTGACCGTAGAGGTGTCTCGGTCATGTCTACATAGTTCTCAAACCCACAGGGTCTGCACACTTAAGGTTTGGTGACGTTTCGGTAGTATAGAGTTATGTATGGTGGTGACTGAAGGTTTTTCGCAGTCCCGGATGAGATCCCGGATGTCATGAGGAGCTTCGGAATGGTCCGAAGGTAAAGATTGATATATAGGAGGTCCTATTTTGGTCGTCGAAAAAGTTTTGGTCTCATCGGTAGTGTACCGGGAGTGCCGGTAGTATACCGGGAGACCATCGGGAGGGGTATTTCGGTCCAAGAGGCTACATGGGCTGTGGGAGAGTGAATACCAGTCCTTAGTGGACTGTAGGAAGTCCCACAAAGGGCCCATGCGTATGGGAAGAAAAAGCCCAAAAGGAAAAAGGTGGAAAAAGGCAAAAGGGTTAAATTAGGAAGGAGTCCTAATCCTACTAGGAGTGGAGGAAGAGGACTCCTCCCTCCTGGTTCGGCTGACCCAAGGGCTGGCTCCTTGGGAGCCAAGCCTCCTCCTCCTCTCCTCCTATATATACTAGAGGGTTTTAGGGTTTTGGCACTAGATTTTCAGCCACGTGCTACCCGTTCCTCCAGTGCATAGTTTCTCCTCTAGATCGGATTTCTATAGTGCTTAGGCGAAACCCTGCCGGAATAGCTCCACCACCATCGTCGGAGCGCCGTCACGCTGCCGGAGAACTCATCTACCTCTCCGCTCCCTCTTGCTGGGTCAAGAAGGCGGAGATCGTCATCAAGATGTACGTGTGCTGAACGCGGAGGTGTCGTCCGTTCGGTGCTTGATCGGGATGGATCGTGATTGGATCGCGGGATGCTCGGTGATTTGGATCGCGAAGACGTTCGACTACACCAACCGCGTTTATTAACGTTTCCCGCTTAGCTATCTACAAGGGTATGTAGATCCACTCTCCCTCACGTAGATGCTCATCACCATGGATAGGTCTTGCGTGAACGTAGGAAATTTTTTGTTTCCCATGCGACGTTCCCCAACAGTGGCATCATGAGCTAGGTCTATGTGTAGATGAGATCTCGAGTAGAACACAAAGAGTTTGTGGGAGTTGATTCTTAGATTGCTTCCTCCCTTGGTCGTGTTTTGGTTCAGCGATATTGTGGGATGAAGCGGCCCGGACCAACCTTACTCGTACGCTTACGAGAGACCGGTTCCATCGACTGACGTGTAACTTCGTTGCACAAAGATGGCTGGCGGGTGTGTGTTTCTCCTACTATAGTTGGATTGGATTCGACAAAGGCGGTCCTTGAGAAGGTTGAAAAGAAACTTATATATCACCGTTGTGGTTTATGCGTAGGTGAGAATTGTTCTTGCTAGATACCCGTAGCAGCCACGTAAAACATGCAACAACAATTAGAGGACGTCTAACTTGTTTTTGCAGGGTATGTTGTGATGTGATATGGCCAATAACATTATGTGATATATGTGATGTATGAGATGATCATGTGTTGTATAGAATATCACGACTTGCATGTCGATGAGTACGGCAACCGGCAGGAACCATAGGATTGTCTTTAATTATTGTATGACCCGCGTGTCAATCATTAAGCGCTATGTAATGCTTTACTTTATTGCTAAATGGTAGCAATAGTAGTACAAGCATGATGGGCGCGACAACCCCGATGGCGACGCGTTGATGGAGATCAAGATGATGGATATCATGGTGTCGTGCCGGTGACGATGGAGATCATGCCGGTGCTTTCAAGATGGAGATCAAAAGCACAAGTTCATGGCCATATCATGTCACTTATGATTTGCATGTGATGATAATCCTTTTATGCACCTTGTTTTGCTTAGGATGACGGTAGCATTATAAGGTGATCCCTCACTTAAATTTCAAGATGAATTGTGTTCTCCCCGAGTGTGCACTGTTGCGAAAGTTCGTCGTGTCGAGACACCACGTGATTATCGGGTGTGATAGACTCTACGTTCACATACAATGGGTGCAAGCCAGTGTTGCACATGCAGAACACTCGGATTAAACTTGACGAGCCTAGCATGTACAGACATGGCCTCGAAACACAAGAGACCAAAAGGTCGAACATGAGTCATATAGTAGATATGATCAACATGATGATGTTCACCATTGAAACCACCTCAACTCACGTGATGATCGGACTTGAGTTGGTGAATTTGGATCATGTGACACTCAGATGACCTGATGGATGTCAATTTGAGTGGGAGCTTTAGTAATTTGATTAACTAAACTCATGATCTTGAACAATAGTCTAAGTAACCTTTGCATATTTATGTTGTAGATCAATGGCTCGCGCAGTAGCACCCCTGAATTTTAATGCGTTTCTAGAGAAAGCTAAGTTGAAAGATGATGGAAGTAACTTTGTTGACTGGGCCCGTAATCTGAGAATTATCCTCATGGCTTCCCAGAAATCATATGTCCTTGATGCACCGCTTGGTGACCAACCAGAAGACATGTCATCCGATGACGTTAAGAACGCTTGGGAGGCACATTCTGGAGATTACTCAATAGTTCAGTGCGCAATATTGTATGGATTAGAACCGAGACTTCAAAGACGTTTTGAACGTCATGAAGCATATGAGATGTTCTAGGAGTTGAAGTTTATCTTTCAGAACAATGCCCGAATCGAGAGCTATGAGACCTCCGATAAGTTCTATGCTTGCAAGATGGAGGAACGGGTCTATCAGTGAACATATACTCAGAATGTCTGGGTATTCGACTCATCTAGCGGAGTTGGGAATTGCCCTTCCACCAGAGGCGATCACTCACAGAGTTCTTCAATCACTGCCACCTAGTTACAAGAGCTTTCTGATGAACTATAACATGCACGGGATGAACAAGTCAGTCGTTGAGCTGTTTGCGATGCCAAAAGTCACCGAGTCTAAAATCAAGAAAGAACATCAAGTGTTGATGGTCAATAAAACCACTAGATTCAAGAAGAATGGCAAGGGCAAGGGCAAGAAGGGTAAAACCAAGAAGGATGGCAAAGCAGTTGCTACTCCTGTAAAGAAGCCCAAGCGTGGACCCAAGCCAGAAACTGAGTGCTTTCATTGCAAGGGAACTAGTCACTAGAAGCGAAACTGACCCAAGTACCTGGCTGACAAGAAGGCGGCCAACGACAAACAAGGTATATATGATATACATGTTATTGATGTGTACCATACTAGCTCTCGTTGTAGTGCCTGGGTATTTGATACCGGTCCGGTTGCTCACATTTGCAACTCAAAACAGGAACTATGGAATAGACGAAGGCTGGCAAAGGATGAAGTGACGATGCTCATGGGAAATGGTTCCAAGGTTGATGTGATCGCCGTCGGCATGCTCTCTCTTCGATTACCATCAGGATTAGTGATGAACCTGAATAATTGTTATTTAGTGGCCGCGTTAAGCATGAACATTATATCTGGATCTTGTTTATTGCGAGATGGTTAATCATTTAAATTAGAGAATAAATGTTGTTCTATTTATATGAGTAATATCTTTTATGGTCATGCACCCAATGTGAGGCGTTTATTCATATTGAATCTTGATAGTGATGATACACATGTTCATAACATTGATGCCAAAAGATGTAGAGTTGATAATGATAGTACCACTTTCTTATGGTAGTGTCATTTAGGTCATATTGGTGTAAAACGCATGAGGAAGCTCCATGCTGATGGACTTTTGGATTCACTTGATTTTGAATCACTTGACACATGTGAACCATGCCTCATGGGCAAGATGACTAAAACGCCGTTCTTTGGAACATTGAAACGGGCAAGTGACTTATTGGATATCATACATACTGATGTGTGCGGTCCAACGAATGTTACAGCGCGTGGTGGATATCGTTATTTTCTCACCTTCACTAATGACTTAAGTAGATATGGGTATATTTACTTAATGAAACACAAGTCTGAAACATTTGAAAAGTTCAAGCAATTTCAGAGTGAAGTTGAGAATCATCGTAACAAGAAGATTAAATTCCTGCGATCTGATCGAGGAGGTGAATATCTGAGTTATGAGTTTGGCAGTCACTTAAGACAGTGTGGAATTGTTTCACAGTTGACACCGCCTGGAACACCACAGCGTAATGGTGTGTCCGAACGTCGTAATCGAAACTTATTAGATATGGTGCGTTCTATGATGTCTCTTGCTGATTTGCCATTATCGTTTTGGGGTTATGCATTAGAGACAGGTGCATTCACTTTAAATAGGGCACCATCAAAATCCGTTGAGACGACGCCATATGAGCTATGGTTTGGCAAGAGGCCAAAGTTGTCGTTTCTTAAAGTTTGGGGATGTGATGCTTATGTCAAAAAGCTTCAGCCTAAAAAGCTGGAACCCAAAGCGGAGAAATGCGTCTTCATAGGATACCCGAAAGAGATAGTCGGGTATACCTTCTATCTCAGATCCGAAGGCAAAGTGTTTGTCACTAAGAACGGAACATTTCTTGAGAAAGTGTTTCTCTCGAAATAATTGAGTGGGAGGAAAATAGATCTTGATGAGGTTATTGAACCTTTACTTCAACCAGAAAGTAGCGCAACGCAGAAAGATGTTTCTGTGGAACCTACAACGGTTGAAGAGGAAGTTAATGATGATGATCATGAAGCTTCACATCAAGCTGCTATTGAACCTCGTAGGTCGACAAGGTCGTGTACTACTCCTGAGTGGTACGGCAACCCTGTCTTGGAGGTCATATTGTTGGACAACAATGAACCTACGAGCTATGAAGGAGCGCTGATGGGCCCGGATTCCGAAAATGGTTAGAGGCCATGAAATCCGAGATGGGATCCATGTATGAAAACAAAGTATGAACTTTGGAAGTATTACCTGAAGGGCGAAAGGCCATTCAGAACAAATGGATCTTTAAGAAGAAAACAGACGTGGACGGTAATGTCACCATCTATAAAGCTTGACTTGTGGCAAAGGGTTTTTCACAAGTTCAAGGAGTTGACTACGATGAGACCTTCTCACCCGTAGCGATGCTTAAGTCTGTCAGAATCATGTTGGCAATGGCTGCTTATTTCGACTATGAAATTTGGCAGATGGATTTCAAAACAGCGTTCCTCAATGGTTTCCTTGAGGAAGAGTTGTATACGATGCAACCAGAAGGTTTTGTCGATCCAGAGAATGCTGACAAAGTTCGCAAACTCCAGCGATCCATTTATGGGCTGGTGCAAGCATCTCAGAGTTGGAATAAGCGTTTTGATGAGGTGATCAAAGTGTTTGAGTTTATACAAGTTTATGGAGAAGCTTGTATTTACAAGAAAGTGAGTGGGAGCTCCATAGCGTTTCTAATATTATATGTGGATGACATATTGCTAATTGGAAACAATATAGAAATGCTGGAAAGCGTGAAGGAATATTTGAACAAGATTTTTTCAATGAAGGACCTAGGAGAAGCTGCTTTCATATTAGGCATTAAGATCTATAGAGATAGATCGAGACGCTTAATAGCACTTTCATAGATCACATACCTTGATAAAGTTTTCAAGAAGTTCAAAATGGATCAGTCCAAGAAGGGGTTCTTGCCTGTGTTACAAGGTGTGAAGTTGAGTAAGACTCAATGCCCAGTGACTGCAGAAGATAGAGAAAAGATGAGTGTCATCCCCTATGCTTCAGCCATAGGCTCTATCATGTATGCAATGCTGTGCACAAGACCCGATGTCAACCTTGCCATAAGTATGGCCGGAAGGTTTCAAAGTGATCCTGGAATGGCGCACTGGGCAACGGTCAAGAATATCCTTAAGTACCTGAAAAGGACTAAGGAAATGTTTCTTGTTTATGGAGGTGATGAAGAGCTCATCATAAAGGGTTACGTCGATGCAAGCTTTGACACTGATCCAGATGACTCTAAGTCACAAACCGGATATGTATTTATTCTCAACGGGGGAGCATTAAGCTGGTGTAGTTCCAAGCAAAGCGTGGTAGCCAATTCTACGTGCGAAGCAGAGTACATCGCAGCCTCGGAGGCAACGAAGGAAGGTGTCTGGATGAAGCAGTTCATGACAGATCTTGGAGTAGTGCCCAGTGCACTGAATCCAATGAACCTATTCTGTGACAACACTGGTGCCATTGCTCTGGCAAAGGAACCAAGGTTTCACAAGAGGACCAGACACATAAAGCGAAGCTTCAACTCCATCCGCGATTACATCGAGGAAAAGGACATAAATATTTGCAAAGTGCACACGGATCTGAATGTTGCAGACCCGTTGACTAAACCTCTTCCAAGGGATAAACATGATCAACACAAGAATTGCATGGGTGTTCGATTCATTACAATGTAAATCACATAGTGATGTGAACTAGATTATTGACTCTAGTGCAAGTGGGAGACTGTTGGAAATATGCCCTAGAGACAATAAATAAAGTGTTTATTATTATATTTCCATGTTCATGATAATTTTTTATTATCCATGCTATGTATTGTTTGGAAACACATTACATGTGTGGGTAAATAAACAACACTATGTCCCTAGTATGCCTCTAGTGAACTAGCTCGTTGATCAAAGATGGTCAAGGTTTCCTAGCCATTGACATGTGATGTCATTTGATAACGGGATCACATCATTAGGAGAATGATGTGATGGACAAGACCCAAACTACAAACGTAGCATATGATCGTGTCAGTTTATTGCTACTGTTTTCTGCATGTCAAGTATATGTTTCTCTGACCATGAGATCATGCAACTCACGGACACCGGAAGAGTGCCCTGTGTGTATCAAATGTCACAACGCAACTAGATGACTATAAAGGTGCTCTACAGGTATCTCCGAGGGTGTCTGTTGGGTTGACATGGATCAAGACTGGGATTTGTTACTCCGTGTGACGGAGAGGTATCTCAGGGCCCACTCGGTAATACAACATCACAACAAGCCTTGCAAGCAATGTGACTAAGTGTTAGTCACGTGATCTTGTATTATCGAATGAGTAAAGAGACTTGCCGGTAACGAGGTTGAACTAGGTATGGAGATACCGACGATCGAATCTCGGGCAAGTAACATACCGAAGAACAAAGGGAACATCATACGGGATTAACTGAATCCTTGACATAGAGGTTCGACCGATAAAGATCTTCGTAGAATATGTAGGAACCAATATGGACATCCAGGTCCCACTATTGGTTATTGACCGTAGAGGTGTCTCGGTCATGTCTACATAGTTCTCGAACCCGTAGGGTCTGCACACTTAAGGTTTGGTGATGTTTCGGTAGTATAGAGTTATGTATGGTGGTGACTGAAGGTTTTTCGGAGTCCCGGATGAGATCCCGGACGTCATGAGGAGCTCCAGAATGGTTCAGAGGTAAAGATTGATATATAGGAAGTCCTATTTTGGTCGCCGGAAAAGTTTCGGGCTCATCGGTAGTGTACCGGGAGTGCCGGGAGTGTACCGAGAGACCATCGGGAGGGGTATTTCGACCCAAGAGGCTACATGGGCTGTGGGAGAGTGAATACCAGCCCTTAGTGGGCTGGAGGAAGTTCCAAAAAAGGCCCATGCGGTTGGGAAGAAAAAGCCCAAAAGGAAAAAGGTGGAAAAGGCAAAAGGGTTAAATTAGGAAGGAGTCCTAATCCTACTAGGAGTGGAGGAAGAGGACTCCTCCCTCCTGGTTCGGCTGACCCAAGGGCTGTCTCCTTGGGAGCCAAGCCTTCTCCTCCTCTCCTCCTATATATACTAGAGGGTTTTAGGGTTTTGGCACTTGATTTTCAGCCACGTGCTACCCGTTCCTCCAGTGCATAGTTTCTCCTCTAGATCGGATTTCCGCAGTGCTTAGGCGAAGCCCTGCCGGAATAGCTCCACCACCATTGTTGGAGCGCCGTCATGCTGCCGGAGAACTCGTGTACCTCTCCGCTCCCTCTTGCTAGATCAAGAAGGCAGAGATCGTCATCAAGTTGTACGTGTGCTGAACGCGGAGGTGCCGTCCGTTCGGTGCTTGATCGGGACGGATCGTGATTGGATCGCGGGACGCTCGGTGATTTGGATCGTGAAGACGTTTGACTACACCAACCGCGTTTCTTAACGCTTCCCGCTTAGCGATCTACAAGGGTATGTAGATCCACTCTCCCTCACGTAGATGCTCATCACCATGGATAGGTCTTGCGTGAACATAGGAGAATTTTTGTTTCCCATGCGACGTTCCCCAACATCCATGAACTCCTTCCAGGTAGTAGACAACCTCTCTCCATTGGTCATCCAAGTCATGGTCCTCTGCACATCATAGTGGAAATGGACAGAGGCAAAGAACTGACCCACAATCTCAGGATCAAAGTCAAGGTGGAATGAGATGATGTCCTCGATAGCAAACTGCTCCACCATACTCAGAGCCTCACCAAAGTATGCCTCGTGCTTCCTCATATGAGCCATCTCAATCCATTGGACAGGAACATATAGATACTTCTTGCCCTTGATCATCTTGATGTGGATTAGATTCCGTTGCTTGGTCCAAAACAACTCATTGGCGTTGGAATGTTCCCTCGGTTTGACATATGGGTCGATCAACCGACGAGACAGAAACTCAACTTGAGGCATGTCTTCCCAATTGTCAAATGGCTCCTTGAACTTGGATGCGGTTCTCTTGAAACGGCATTGCAGGGCATTTGTAGGATCAAAATTATGTCTAGAGCGGGGGGTGATTAGACTACTTTACCAAATAAAACTATGCTTTTTCCCAATTTTAGTTCTTGGCAAGTTTTAGCATTCATAACATATCAAGTACACCCTACACATGCAAGTCTAAGAGTATAGCAGCAGAAAGTAACAACAAGCATGAGTAAAAGGATAGGGTAGGAAGATCAAATGCAATTGTAGACACGATGATTTTTCCCGTGGTTCCGATAGGTGGCGCTATCGTACATCCACGTTCATGGAGTCTTCAACCCACGGAGGGTAACGGTCGCAAGAGTCCATGGAGGGCTCTACCCACGGAGGGTTCCACGAAGAAGCAACCTTGACTATACCATGATGGCCTACGTCCATGAAGGACTAGCCTTACTCGGGGTAGATCTTCACGAAGTAGGCGATCTCCTTGCCCTTACAAACTTCTTGGTTCACTCCACAACACGAAGTAGGAGGCTCCCAAGCGACACCTAACCAATCTAGGAGGCACCACCCTCCAAAAGGTAATAGGCTCGGTAATGATGATGAACTCCTTGCTCTTGTGCTTCAAGATGATATACTCCTCAACACATAGTCTCTCTCTCACAGATTTGGCTTGGTAGAAGAGATGGTATTGGTGGAAAGCAACTTGGGGGGCTAGAAATCAAGATCCATATGGTTGGAATGGAAGATCTTGACCTCAACACAAGGGTAGGTGGTTCTCTCTCAGAAAACTGAGTAGGATAGGTATGGAATAGTTCTGAGTGCTTCTCTTTTGAGTGGGTGGTGGTGAAGGGGTATATATAGGCATCCCCAAAAATCCAACCGTTACACACAAAATGACCAACTCGGTGACACTGATGTGTTAATCCCGGTGGTACCGAAGAGACCAAAAGGTGCAACTTTTGAATCTCAGTGAGCCCGATATAGGATTCTCGCTTGCACCGACAAGGTGACCAACGGTCAGAATTTCCAATCTCAGTGATGTCGATTCAACATTCTCGGACGGACAGAAAATGTGAACTTGCATAACAGAAAGTTGGCAACCCAACTCGGTGGCACCAAAAGCAGTGTCGGCTGCACCGAAGTAGCTAGGGTTTGGCTGAGTCTGTCTAGGGTTTGGAATCGGTGGCACCGAGATAGGAATGTTAGTGGCATTGATTTTGTATGTTTGGCTATAGATAGACTTTGGTGGGAGAGTTTGTGGATGTTTTTGGTGACTATCACTTGTGCACGTATGAGCATTTTGTTCACCAACAAAACCTTACCCCCTTTTAATAGTATTGGCTTTCCTATGGACTCAAAGTGATTTCTCACTAATGTAAAATGTAGAATCCTCTTGCTTGAAGCTTGGCCAACCTATTTCCTTACATCTTGGGGTAGTTCCACAATCTCCACAATCCTTTTGCCATCCCTATCATTGAACTTTTCCTGAAATATATTTGGTGGAAACATTAGTTCAATGACTCATATGTTGTTATTAATTACCAAAACCACCAAGGGAGCAAATGTGCTTTCAATCTCCCCCTTTTTGGTAATTGATGACAACATATAGATCAAAGCTTCGACAAAGATATAATCAATGGATATAATCGTCGCTTTGAGAAGTATGCGATAAGCAAGAGCTCCCCCTAAATTTGTGCATTATTTTAAATTTGCGTTTGAATGCCAATGCACAATCGATTAGATACATGGGTCACTTCTTACATATCATATACCACTTGGTGGTGTGCGAGAATAATTAGAATGAGCATCATAGCACAACACAATCAACCAAAGATGAATGATCATCACATAAGCATTAACATGATAGGAAATAGTAGCACCACACATTAAAGCATATGATCAAACATCATCAAACATGTATCACAAGCAACCAAAAGTGTGTCACAACAACCAAAAGCTATTGTTTTTTGAAAACAAGCAACAAAACACCAAACGCTCTCTCACTCGAAGCCTAAAGATCTATATACACTTCTCCCCCTTTTGCAACAAGTTACCAAAAAGTTCAAAGGCATATATATAAGCGTTCTTGGGCTGATCTCCTCCGGTTGTTGATGAAGGAGTCAAGAGAATGGCGTCAGCAAAGATCTCTGCAGATGTCATGGATTGAGCTGGAGTGGTCACTGGAGGAACTGGAGCTAATGGAGCAGGAGTTGTGCTGACAGTAGCAGGAGCTAATGAAGAGGGCCTCACGTCTGGTGCAGGCACTGTGGCTGATCTAGCCCGAGTAGTGAACTGTGTGCTAGGCCTGAGAGGTGATCCATCCTCCTCATCATCATCTCATCGTTCCATGCAGTAAGCTCTCTGTGAATGAACTCATCCAAACCAATGCAGTGGAACTTATCTTGGACACTTGGAAAGTAGTCCTCATTATCCTTAATGAATTTCCAATCAACATATCTAATATCGCTAACAGCTGGGCTCTTGTCTCGTAGCACTATCTCATAAAAGTCTTGTTGCTCTCTGGTGTAGAACCTGTAGTCAACAACAGTTTTCTTCCTCTGGGCATAAGGATCTATAGCTCTCCAAGCTCTTAGTCCTGAGTCTTTCCGCTTCTTCATATCTTCAGCAACTAAGTGGCTGCCATCATGTAATGGAAGATGTGGTCTGAGCTTCATCAATGTAGTCAAGTCATCATCATCTTCACATCTGGAGGCAGTTCCTTTATTCTTCTCAAAAGCTGGAATATCTCGGGTAGTCCTCTTGGACTTCTGTGCAGTAGCCTTCTTGGATGTAGGCTTGGTGCTCTTGGATGTGCCAGTCTTTGGCATAGAATCAGACATAAGCTTCTTGGCCTTCTTCTTGGGAGGACCCTTTGCAGCTATCCTCCTCTTCCTCATCAGCAGCACCAACAGCCTCCTCTGGATCTTCATACATGGAGGTAGGCCTGCTATCACATGAATGATCCTTTTCCTGGCTTTCTTCTCCCCTGCCTTCTTAGGCATAGACTTCCTTGGGGGATCATCAGATATAGTGGCCCTAGCATTCTCATGTGCTTTGATAGTTTCAGAGCTGGCATAGACCTTGCTGACAACTCTTTTGGAAGAAGTAGCTTCAATAGGAGACTTCTTAGCAGCCTTTTCTTGCTTCTTGGCAAGAATCTCCTCAGGAACAAAGTCTGAATCTTCTTCATCAGAATTTAGCTTCTTCCTGGTCCTGGTGGCAGCCTTGGGCAACCCATGGGAGCTGGGGGTGCCTGGATCTGAAAAAGAATTGGACTCTAGGATTGTGCCTGAACTCATGTCAGCACCCTACTCTGGCAAATTCTGACTGTCCTCACTGTATGACATACTGACTCTGTGAATAGATTATAGAAGAGCAGAAGTAGATGAGTCATCACAAAATGAGGCTGGTTTTTGAAAGTTTGAACAATAGATTTTCAAAGTTTTTGCATTCTGTCAAATGAAAATCGGTACAGCCAAAGCAAAATTTTAGGTGCCACCGAGACTGACTTTCTCTCTTAACAAAACCTTGGCACTATTTTCGGTGAGACCGAAAAGAAGTACTCGGTTCCACCGAGACCGTTCTCAGCAACACAAAAATACAAAACGGGTGAGACCGATTTGTTCGCTTCGGTTCCACCAAGTTCCATCGGTCGGACGGCAAAACCCTAGAAAATCTAATATTCGCCAAGCTATCAGAATTTTGAGTGGATAGGAGTGCATGAAAAAAGTGGTTTATAGATAAACTTCAATTCATTGTGCAATAATCGAACGAGGAGTGCAAAGGAGGTCGAATCCGTACCCTAGCTTGGCGTGAATCCGTTACGGCGGCGACGATGGAGAGGATTTCGTCGGCGACGGTGATTCTGAGCGGCGAAGGAGCGTAGGAGACAAGGGCGATGACCAGGGGTCTCGTGTTGTAAATATGCCCTAGAGGCAATAAATAAAGTGTTTATTATTATATTTCCTTGTTCATGATAATCGTTTATTGTCCATGCTATAATTGTGTTGATTGGAAACTAAATACATGTGTGGACATATAGAAAAACACTGTGTCCCTAGTATGCCTCTAGCAGGCTAGCTCGTTGATCAAATATGGTTAAGGTTTCCTAACCATGGACATGAGATGTCATTTGATATCGGGATCACGTCATTAGGAGAATGATGTGATGGACAAGACCCAAACTATGAATGTAGCGTATGATCGTGTCAGTTTATTGCTATTGTTTTCTGCATGTCAAGTATATGTTCCTATGACCATGAGATCATGCAACTCACTGACACCAGAGGAGTGCCTTGTGTGTATCAAACGTCGCAACGTAACTGGGTGACTATAAAGGTACTCTACAGGTATCTCTGAAGGTGTCTGTTGCGTTGGCATGGACCAATAGTGGGATTTGTTACTCCGTGTGACAGAGAGGTATCTCAGGGCCCACTTGGTAATACAACATCACAACAAGCCTTGCAAGCAATATGACTAATTGTTAGTCGCGGGATCTTGTATTACGGAATGAGTAAAGAGACTTGTTGGTAACGAGGTTGAACTAGGTATAGAGATGGCGACGATCGAATCTCGGGCAAGTAACATACCAAGGACAAAGGGAACATCATACGGGATTAACTGAATCCTTGACATAGTGGTTCGGCCAATAAAGATCTTCGTAGAACATGTAGGAACCAATATGGGCATTCAGGTCCTGATATTGGTTATTGACCGTAGAGGTATCTTGGTCATGTCTACATGGTTCTCGAACCCGCAGGGTCTGCACACTTAAGGTTCGGTGACGTTTCAGTATAGATGAGTTATGTTCGTTGGTGACCGAAGGTTGTTTGGAGTCCCAGATGAGATCCCAAACGTCACGAGGAGTTCCGAAATGGTTCGGAGGTAAAGAGTCATATATGGGAAGTTGGTGTTTGAGTTCCGGAAAAGTTCCGTGACCTGCAAGTGATGTGACGGAGTGCCGGAAGTGTTCCTGGGGGTCCACCAGGTGGTCCCATCTACTCCAAAGGGCCACATGGGTTGTGAGAGGGTGCGAACCAGCCCCTGGTGGTCTAGCCGCACCTCCCACCTAAAGGCCCATGCGGTTAGAGGCTTGGGCTGGGCCAAAAGGGTGGGCTAGCCACCCTGGCCGCCGCCTCACCAACCTTGGCCGCTGCTCCAAACCCTAGGGAAAACCCTAGGGCGGCCAGCCCCTCCTCTTCCCCTATATATATGAGAGGGGAGGGAGGGCTGCAAGTACAAGTCACGGTGCAACCCTTCCTCTCTCCCCGGTTACCTTTCCTCTAGTAGATTCGTTTGGCACCGCTTAGCGAAGCTCTGTCGGATCAGCTCCACCACCACCGCCACCACGGCGTCGTGCTGCCGGAGAATCCATCTACCTCTCCGCTCCCTCTTGCTGGATCAACAAGGCGGAGATCTTCATCAAGCTACACGTGTGCTGAACGCGGAGGTGCCGTCCATTTGGTACTTGATCGGGAGTTCGTGGGACGACTTGCGATTTGGATCACGGAGACGTACCACTACATCAACCACGTTCCTTAATGCTTCCGCTTAGAGATCTACAAGGGTACGTAGATCCAATCTCTCCTCTCATAGATGCTCATCTCCTTGATTGATCTTGGTGAAGCGTAGGAATTTTTTGTTTCCCATGCAACGTTCCCCAACATCTCGTAGGCAGCAGCTTAGGGTTTTGGGGCGCGATGATTGAGATTGAATTTCAAAGCGTTGGGGTCCAGAGCTTATATACCCACCACTATCGGTGTCACCGATTCCAACTTTTCAGTGTCACCGAGTTCCTCAACTGTTAGTTGAAAGGGAAACTCGGTGTAACCGAGAAGATGGAATCGGTGGTACCAAGATTGAAAACCAGATCAACCCTAGGCATTCGGTGAGGCCGAGATTTTGTGGTTGCTTCCACCAAGATGCACTTGGTAGGTTTTAATGGCCAGTCCTTGTCGATACGGAACTCCGAGTGCTCCACACACAGAGGGATCGAAAAGCACTTGTTCAAATTTTGTGATGCAGCATGAATAGAGTATGAGGTGAGAAAGCATAGATAGCTAAGGAAGTGGTCCTATGCATTCTTGTATATCCAATTGGCAAAAGATAAATCAGAAGCCAAATATCAACAATTGGATATCCTCGAATGAGTAAATAAATGCAGACCAACATGCTCACACAATAAGATGTCAAATGAAATCATGGCAAACATGCACAAACACTCTAGCATCTACCAAGCACTTAGGCGATGACGAAGTCATCTATATATGAGTATTTTGACTTAGGAGCCAAGTAAGAGTACTTGATCATAGTTTATACTCGTCGTTTAAGCACAAGTGGGGTTACCACTTTGACATAAAGCATTTAATGTTGTCACATACTAAGAGATGCTTTGACTCAAGTCTTAGAGTAAAGCTCCCCCTTGATGTGACATCCCCCCATAAGAGGGATAAACTAACCTTGGGTTTTGTCGATGAATACTTCATGTTGGTGAGGTAGTGGTGGATGCTCAAAGTTGATGGAGATCACCAAGAGTTGGGAGCATCCTTGTTGTTTCCTTACTTTTCTCACCTACATGGGTTCGTACCAACACACAAGAGACAAATACAAGGATATATATGGACATGGAGTGCAAAGCATGTGTGATGATGTCCATTGATTTTTTGATTACCTTGTCCCTTGCTTACCTTTGAGGGAATGTGTGACTCCTTGATCTATTGCATAGGGTTGATGTTGATTGCAAATAGATCTTGCCAATAATGAATATGAGTGAATTTCATTGGCGGAGTCACCCCTCAAGAGCTCTCTGGTTCTTCTTCTTGGGGACCCACATCAAGTTGATGGGGATACTTGGTGTTGAAGTAGCACTTGTAGAAGTTGAGCTTGTAGTAACCTTGGGAACCCACTTCACCAAAGCTTGGGGTTCATCTTCATAAGAGTCAAAGTCCTCTTGGAGCTTGTTCTTGCCCTTGAGTTGGTGTCTTGTGGTGGAAGGTCATCTTGCAACTTTGTTCCCTTGGGAAGAGTATTTTAATACTTTTCCTTTTGAGGAACAAACTTGGGATTGGGGTATTGACCTTCTTCCCATTCAAGTACATTAGCGTTGAAGTAGCCAACACCACGATTCTTCCGGTATCCTCCATGCTTGCATACAATGTCATCAAATTGTTTGTACCCTTCAAGACTCTTGTAGATACCTTTCTCTATAATTCCTTTCAATAAAGCATTTTCTTGCTCAAGTGTAACTTGGCTAAGAGAATCATCATTAGTGGAATCAATAGAACTACTAGGAGCAACATCATTGGATTTGGCATTTTTATTGTTGCTACTAGATGAAGAACCTTTCTTGCCTTTGTTACTACTTTCCTTAGATTTGACTTGTGGCATAAATGTAGACAAGAGTACTCGGTTGGCAAGATAAGATGAAGTCTTCTTCCGGAGATCGTCATTGATAGCTTTAAGAAATTCATTTTCTTGCTCCAAATTGAGCTTCTCGAAGCGTAGCTTCTCATGAGTTCTTACAAGCTCTCTATGATCTTCAAGAGTAGATTCATGGGCTAACTTAAGAGTGTTAAGTTCTTTAGTTGGTTCTTCTATTTTCATCTTATCATCATCAATTGACTTATCTTGACTAGCATGAGAAATATTAAGTTCATTATGATCAACATCACTAGTTTTATCACATAACAAGTCATCATCGTAAAGCAAATCATCTTCATCACTATCAAAATCAAGACATTCAAGGTGTGATACCTTGGGGACTTTAGCCATGAAGCAACTTCCACTCCCTTCATTTGGTGAAGCAAATAGATCATAGGAGTTGGTTGTCACTAGCGCAATTCCGGCAACACCATCATCTTGACTATAGTCGGAGTTGGAGTGATAGCTTCTCTCGGAGTGGTTGTCGGAGTCGGAGCCGGAAACCCATTTACCAACATGAGCTTGATGTTTCCTTCTTGAGTAGCTCTTGGTGTGCTTGTCCTTCTTCTCCGAGTCCCTACTTCTCCTTGAGGGTCTTTGTTCATAACGATCATCTCTAGTCCTTCTCTCTCTTTGAGGTGATTCATCTCTTGAGCTTCGTCTTCTAGTTGCCTCTTCTCTTCGTTTGTAGGGAGTCGTGCACTCATTGGAGTAGTGTCCGGGCTTCCCACAATTGTAGCAGTTTCGGTCACGACTTGACGAACGCTTCTCTTCATGTCTTGAGTTGGAGCTGCGATCTTTGCTTCTATTCTTGTAGAACTTGTTGAATTTCTTGACCATGAGGCTTGTCTCTTTATTTGTGATAAGGTTGTCGCTTGAGGTAGCAGGAGCATCACTTGTGGCTTTGTAAGCACCGCTAGACTTGTGATGAAGCTCTTCCTTGTCTTTGAGTGTCATCTCATGAGCAACAATTCTACCAATCACTTCTGTTGGTTTGAGATCTTTGTAGTTGGGCATCATTTGGATCAATGTGCACACGGTGTCATATCTCTCATCCAAAGCTCGAAGTATCTTCCTTATGATGAACTTGTCAGTCATTTCTTCGCTTCCTAAGCCGGCAATCTCATTGGTGATGAGAGCTAGCCTAGAGTACATCTCAGCGACTCCTTCACCATCCTTCATATTGAACTTATCAATTTGACCTTGAAGAACATCTAACTTGGATTCTCTCACGGGCTTAGTTCCTTCGTGCATATCAACCCAAGTATCCCAAATCTCTTTTGCCTGTTCAAGACGTATGATTTTGTTGAATTCTTCGGGCATAGGCAGTTGAAGATAATGTCACATGCTTGAGCATTGAGTTGCAACATCTTCAATTCTTCCGTGTTCGCTTCACGATCCGGTTCTCTTCCATCACCAAAGAATTCACCTTGCAAGCGAACACGAACAGCAGCCCAAACGGCAGGATTATGACCAAGCAAATGCATTTTCATTTTATGCTTCCAACTAGCAAAATTAGTGCCATCAAAGTACGGACCTCTATGGTGATAATTTCCCTCACTAAATTCCATACTTCTCCTAGGTTGTGAAACCAATGCAATGGAGACCAAAGCTCTGATACCACTTGTAGGATCGAAAGTAGGTCTAGAGGGGGGTGATTAGACTACTTGACCAAATAAAACTATGATTTTTCCCAATTTTAATCTTGGCAAGTTTTATCATTCATAACATATCAAGTACACCCTACACATGCAAGTCTAAGAGTATAGCAGCGGAAAGTAACAACAAGCATGAGTAAAAGGATAGGGTAGGAAGATCAAACGCAATTGTAGGCACAATGATATTTCCCATAGTTCCGATAGGTGGTGCTATCGTACATCCACATTTCATGGAGTCTTCAACCCACGGAGGGTAACGGTCATGAGAGTCCATGGAGGGCTCTACCCACAGAGGGTTCCACAAAGAAGCAACCTTGACTATACCATGATGGCCTACGTCCAAGCAGGGCTAGCCTTACTCGGGGTAGATATTCACGAAGTAGGCGATCTCCTTGCCCTTACAAACTTCTTGGTTCACTCCACAACACGAAGTAGGAGGCTCCCAAGTGACACCTAACCAATCTAGGAGGCACCACCCTCCAAAAGGTAATAGGCTTGGTAATGATGATGAACTCCTTGCTCTTGTGCTTCAAGATGATAGACTCATCAACACACAATCACTCTCTCATAGATTTGGCTTGGTAGAAGAGATGGGATTGGTGGAAAGCAACTTGGGGAGGCTAAAAATCAAGATCCACATGGTTGGAGTGGAAGATCTTAACCTCAACACAAGGGTAGGTGGTTCTCTCTCAGAAAACTGAGTAGGATAGGTATGGAATAGTTCTGAGTGCTTCTCTTTCGAGTGGGTAGTGGTGAAGTGGTACATATAGGCATCCCCAAAATTCCAACCGTAACACACAAAATGACAGACTCGGTGACACCGATGTGTTAATCTCGGTGATACCGAATTGACCAAAAGGTGGCAACTTTTGAATCTCGGTGAGACAATATAGGATTCTCGATTGCATCGACAAGGTGACCAACGGTCAGAATTTCGAATCTCGGTGACACCGATTCAACATTCTCGGACGGACCGAAAATGTGAACTTGCATAACAGAAAGTTGGCAACCCAACTCGGTGGCACCGAAAGCAGTGTCGGTTGCACCAAAGTGGCTAGGGTTTGGCTGAGTCTGTCTAGGGTTTGGAATCGGTGGCACCGGATAGGAATGTTGGATGCACCGATTCTGTATGTTTAGCTATAGATAGACTTTGGTGGGAGAGCTTGTGGATGTTTTTGGTGACTATCACTTGTGCACATATGAGCATGTTGTTTACCAACAAAACCTTACCCCCTTTTAATAGTATTGGCTGTCCTATGGACTCAAAGTGATTTCTCACAAATGTAAAATGGAGAGTCCTCTTGCTTGAAGCTTGGCCAACCTATTTCCTTGCATCTTGGGGTAGTTCCACAATCTCCACAATCCTTTTGCCATCCCTATCATTGAACTTTTCCTATAATATACTTGGTGGAAACATTAGTTCAATGACTCATATGTTGTTATTAATTACCAAAACCACCAAGGGAGAAAATGTGCTTTCAACATTGGATCCCTTAGGAGCATGTAGATTGCAAAGACGCTTTGAGCTAGTGTCGCAAGAGGGATTCAAGCGTCTTGGACCGGATCCGTAACCAGAGCCACCACCTATGACACACAACACAAACACAAGAGACAAACGAAAAAGGAGTCAAGGCAAAGACGAAAGCAGACACAAAAACCATATACAGGTGAGAATGAATAGGACAAAATGAGGTAGCTTCTGATCGAGCAGTAGTACCGGTGGTTCATGCGGAAGTAAAAAAATACTACCACTCCGGATGCGGTAGTACCGCTGTGAGCGGTAGTACCGTGGCAGGAGCGGAAGTAAAATTTTACTTCCGCCCGATGAGTGGTAGTACCACACCATATGCGGTAGTACCGCATGGGGCAGATTTCGCATGAACATGGATCAAAAATCAGATCGGTACTATTGTGGATCAAAAGTTAGCCCGTTCTATCCTATCAATAAGCACTTCTACCGCACTAACACTCTCAAAACATCCCCTCATGGACATATTTGGCCAAAAATCACTAGACCAACTCATATTTCCCTTAAACCTAGATTCAAAAATAGAGAAGCAAAACGAGAAGAGTTTGAGGAAATACCGAGGTTCGTGGCAAGAGGACGAGGTGGGGAACGATCCCACCGGAGGGAATGAGAGGAGGGTGGCCGAAGATGGGGATCCGGTGAGGTGCTCCGGCGCCGGTTGTGAGGAGGAGAGAGAGAGAGACATGAGGGGAAGAGATAATGGGTATGGGGGAGTTTGAACTCCCCTTGCCGGCTCTTAACCCCCACGCACACTCGACGACACGGTAGTACCGCGTTTATTGCGGTAGTACCGCTCAACGAGCGGAAGTAATGTTTTAGTTCCGTGCGATAAGTGGTAGTACCGCTCCGGGGGCGGAAGTAATTTTTTACTTCCGTGATTTGGGGTGGTAGTACCGTGCCGGGGACGCACCTGTGCAAGCACGGAGGCAGTCCAACTCCAGCGGTAGTACCATGGGTTGCCACGGTAGTACGTGCTGCCCACAGAATGCAAGATTTTAGAGAGAAAAGAGAAGAAGAGAAAGAATTTTTTTCGCACAAAAATGAGAGACGCGATAAGACAAAGATGCAAGTCAAAACAAGAGCATGGTCCAACAGAGTAGAAAGACAAATGAGGACCAAACAGTGAACCACTACTTCGCATGAAGAGAGGGCGGTGGCCCTAGAGACACCTATGTTTGAGTCGAATGGTATGGCACGACGAAGAATTATCCTTGGGCCCATGACCAAGACTCCTATTTTGAAGCACAATAACCATAAAAAATGGTGGATGTGAAATACTTTGATTAGTTTATGCATAATAAGGGGAGGAATAGTTCATTGAGAGAACTAGACTCCCCCTAAATCCATGCCTACACCTAGACAAGACATAATGATGAGTGTGGTGAGGTGTGCACTAAGTCAGTCCACATTGCTCGAATCAATGATATTTAGCTCATGCCTTAAGTCGTGAAATCTTTCTTCATCCAATGGCTTCGTAAATATATCTGCAAGTTGTTTGTTAGTGCTCAGATGGATAAGATTGATGTCTACTTGCTTTACGTGTTCCCGAAGGAAGTGATGGCAAATATCAATATGCTTCGTCTTGCAATGTTGAACTGGGTTGCTGGAGATCATAATGGCACTTTCATTATCACAGTAAAGAGGCACTTTGTCACAATTGACACCATAATCCTTTAAAGTTTGCCTCATCCAAAGATTCTGTGCACAGCAACTGGCAGCAGCTACATACTCGGCCTCGGTGGATGAGAGAGAAACACAATTTTGTTTCTTTGAAGACCAACTTACCAAAGACCGAACAAGAATGGCAGCCTCCGGAAGTGGAGTTTCTATCCACACGGTCTGCCGCCCAATCCGAGTCAATATATCCAACAAGATCAAACGAAGCCCCTTGGGATACTATAAGCCAAAGTTTGTGGTATGAGCCAAATATCGAAAGATTCTCTTGACAGCCTCATGGTGACTCTCCTTAGGTGCGGATTGAAATCGTGCACAAATACCCACACTTAACATGATATCCAGTCTAGATGCACAAAGGTAAAGCAAGGATCCAATCATGGAGCGTCATACCTTTTGATCCACCGCTTTACCATTGGGATCACTGTCAAGATGGCATTTGAGTGGCATGGGAGTGTTGGCCTTGGGAGGATTGAGCTCATCCATCTTGAACCTCTTGAGCATGCCTTGAGTGTATTTAGCTTGATTGATGAAGGTACCTTGACTTTGTTGCTTGACTTCGAAACCAAGGAAGAACTTGAACTCTCCCATCATAGACATCTCAAACTTATTTGTCATCAAAGTGGCAATTCCTTCATTGAATGCTTTGTTAGGAGAACCAAAAATAATATCATCAACATATAGTTGGCATATGAACAAGTTCCCATTGACCCTCTTCATAAAAAGAGTGGGATCGATTTTCCCAATTTCAAACCCACGGTATTGCAACATCTCTGTAAGGTGCTCATACCACGCGCGTGGGGCTTGCTTAAGGCCATAGAGAGACTTATCGAGAACGTATACATGATTGGGGAACTTGGGATCATCGAACCCCGGGGGTTGCTTGACATATACCAACTCCTTAAGAGGACCATTAAGAAAACCACTCTTGACATCCATTTGATATAATTTAAAGTTATGATGAGATGCATATGCAAGCAACATGCGAATATATTCAAGGCGAGCAACAAGAGCAAAAGTTTCACCGTGGTCGATACCCTCAACTTGGGAGTAGCCTTGTGCCACCAATCTTGCCTTGTTGTGAATGAAGATACCGTTTGCATCTTGCTTGTTTTTGAAGATCCATTTAGTTCCAATAACATTGTGGTTCTCCTAAGGTCTCGGCACCAATCGCCACACTTGGTTGCGCTCGAAGTTGTTGAGTTCATCGTGCATAGCTTCAACCCACTCCATATCTTCGAGCGCATCTTGTACCTTAAGGGGCTCAATGCAAGAAACAAACGTGTGATGTTCACAAAAGTTTGTTAATTGTTTACGAGTGGTTACCCCTTTTTGCAAGTCGCCGTAGACGTTTTCCAACAAATATTGTCTAAGTTTGAGCTTGGCAACATTCTTGGCAGCTCGTCTCTCTAAGATTTCCTCCATGGAAGGTTGAGGGACAACATTCTGAGAGTCATCTTCTTGATGATCTTGAGCGCCTTCGTGAGCTTGCTCTTGATCTTGAAGAAGATCTTGAGCTTGAGCTTGCTCGGAGACGTGAACTTGATCTTGGGCATCATTTGGTGAAACACCATCATTAGTAGATTGATATTGCCCTTGATCTTGTCCATGTGGTAGAGGACCTGCATTTTGTTCTTATGAAGTGTCTGGGCCTTGCGTCGGTGATGGTTCCACTTGAGTGGAATATTGTCCTTCTCCTTCAGCCACAAGGGGTTCCTCAACAGGTAGGAAGTATCCCACACCGATTCTTCTTATGGCTTGGGGAGGAATTTCATCACCTACATCACAAAGACCACTTTGCTCCACTTGGGAGCCATTATTTTCATCAAACTCTATGTTACTCGTCTCCTCAATGAGTCCCATGGACTTGTTGTGGACACGGTAAGCATGAGAGTTTGCATCATAACCAACAAATATGCCCTCATGGGCTCTAGATTCAAATTTAGACAAACGTGCACCTTTCTTGAGAATGAAATACTTACAACCGAACATACAGAAGTATTTGAGGTTGGTCTTGTTCCCGGTAAGAATCTCATAAGGAGTCTTGTTCAAGCCTTTGCGGAGATAGAGCCGATTTGATGCATGACACGATGTGTTGATGGCTTTGGCCCAAAAGTTGTACGGAGATTTAAACTCCGCCATCATCGTTCTTGCCACATCCATCAATGCCCGGTTCTTCCTCTCCGCAACACCGTTTTGTTGAGGGGTGTAAGGTGTGGAATATTGGTGATTTATACCTTCATCACTGAGAAACTCATTTAGGGTGTAGTTCTTGAACTTAGTGTCGTTGTCACTTCTGATCATCAGAATCTTCGCATCATGTTGGCGTTGGACTTCATTTGCAAAGTCGATGACGGTCTGTTGGGTCTCACTCTTCATCTTGAAGAAATATACCCATTTATATCTCGAGTAATCATCCACAATCACCAAGCAATATCTTCGTCCACCAAGACTATCAAAAGATGGAGTCCTGAAGAGATCCATATGAAGGAGCTCTAAGTTCCTCTTTGAGTAGATTGTAGTAGTTGGACGATGAGCCTTTTCATGTAGCTTTCCTTCGATACAAGCACTGCAAGAACGATCTTTGGCAAAACTCACATTTGTTAGTCCAAGAATGTGATAACCTTTGAGGAGGCTTTGCAAAGATCTCATATTGACATGGGCTAGTCGGCGATGCCAGAGCCATCCCACATCAACTTTAGCCATTAGGCAAGTCGCGGTCTTAGTGGGTCGGTTCGAGAAGTTCACCACATAGAGACCGTTCTCGACATGCCCAACAAAAGCTACTTTAAGAGTCTTGCTCCACAAAAGGGTCACAGAGTCAATACCAAAGAAGGTACTAAAACCCATGATTGCGAGTTGTCAATACCAAAAAAGGGTCACAGAACAATAGAAAGTAAATTGTATGCGAGGGTCTCAACAAGCATAATGTTCTCTATGGAGAGTTCCGGAGAGATTATCACCTTGACAAGACCCAATACCTTTGAAATTGCATCATCACCAAATGAGACTTGGGTGGCCACAGATGTGTCAAGATGAACGTCCACCACCAAGTCCTTGCTTCCAACAATATGATTTGTCGCTCCACTATCGAGCAACCATGACGTTCCTCCGGAAGCGAACCCCTACAAGAGATCAATGTTTGGTTTTAGGTACCCATTCTTTAATGGGTCCTTTCATGTTAGCAACAAGGGTCTTAGGAACCCAAATACACAATTCAATGTACTCATAAGAAGAACCAACATATTTGGCATAAACATGCCCATCACTAGCACGACACAAAACATAAGAGGGGTTAAAGTCGTCGGTTTTGTTGGGTAGGTGTTCTTGCCCTTCTGGGCATTCCCAACCATAACTTTGTCTTTTTTCTTCTCATGAGTACCATCTCCTGCTCTTACAAAGGTTTCCTTGAGCGGTGGAACTTCCTTGGTGTTCACCTTATTCTTCTTCTTGTTTTTGGGTGCAAACCCAACTCCTTATTTTGCCACAACTTCCTTCTGATTACTCAAAAGGTCATTGAGCGTCTTCTCACCTTGGATACACGTCACCAAGCCCTTTTCAAGCTGCTCTTTTATCTTAGCATTTTCCTCCACAAGATGTGCATGCTCACAACACGGGTTAGTAGCATATGCATTATCAATTAGAACAAAAGGAGGACACATGGCAATTTCCTTAGTGAGTTTCACTTGGAGTTGATCATGTGACTCCTTAAGAGAGGCATGAGCACACTTCAACGCCTTGTGAGCATTGTCAAGTGTGCCAAGCTCATCCTTGAGTCGATCATGGTCAACCCCAAGTGCAACCTTTTCAGACTTGAGCACATGGTTAAGAACAATAGCATGATCATAATCTTTACGTAATTTATCAAGTTCATCATTTTGTGACTCCTCAAGAGTCATACGAAGACCTTGCTCTTCCTCAAGAGCAATAGATAGATCCGCTATCTCGTCAGCATAATCACGACTATGGCCTCTCAACTCCTCAAGAAATTCTTCTTTAGACTCAATAGTGTCATGGGCCTCACCAAGTTGTTCCAAGAGAGCAACGAAGTGCTTCTTGGACTCTCCCTTGAGTTTACACATGAATTTGTCAAACTCATTGTTATCCTATTTCACCTCCTCATGTTCATCCACACATTCTAAAGATGGAGTGGAAGAAATAGAAGTCCTAATGTTTGAGGTTTTAGCGTTGGGGGTTACATTGGTGATACCTTTAGCCATGAGGCACCTCGCGACGATGTTCTCATTGGGGGCGTCGAAGAGTGACACCTTTGTTGGGTTAGAGGAAGCAATTTCCACAGATGCGATTGCCATTCCTTCACCGCTTGTGTCTTCGTCATCAACATCATCATCTGAGGCATACTCTTCTTGACCCACCAATACTTTGTGAGGAGCCTTCTTGGTGATGTTGATTTTGTTGGGGAAGGACTTGGCCTTATCTTTGCGAATGAGCTTGCCACCATTGTCTTCCCTCTTCTCATATGTGCAATCCACCACAAAGTGAACCACATTACCATAGTTGTAGCATGTTCTCACACGTTGCTTGCCCTTTGACCCATTTAAGTTGTTCTTGGAGAAGTTGGGCCTTGTGCTCCTCTTGTTGCCCCAAAATTGTCTGGATGCAAGAGCCATGTGCTCATGGTAAGCATATTTGGTGTCCTCGGGGCAACCCTCTTCTTCTTCTTCTTCTTCTTCCTCTTGACTGAACTTGGCCTTCAAAGCAAGGTTGGGAGAGGATTTCTTTGACCGTTGAACGCGAGCGAGAGCATTGTCAGTTGTCGTGTTCAGGATGTTCATTGCAATAAATTCATCCAACACATCACCAGAAGACATGGTGTGAAAGTCCGATCTTTGATAGACGATAGCGGACATGGCCTTGTTGTAGGGCATGATGGCCTTCGGAAACTTACGCTTAATCCAAGTATCATCCACATCCTTGCTTCCATGATCCTTGAGGGAAACGGCGAGAGCGGTCACCCTTTTATAGAGCGCACGCGGTTCCTCATCCTCTATCATCATAAACTCATCTGACTGATCAAGGACAACTTCATAGTTTGACCGTTGAATGCTTGAACTGCCCTTGTACATGGAGATGATGTGTTCCCAACACTCTTTAGCAACAGTGAAAGGCCATAGGTGTGGTAGGTCTTCAGTAGGAACAACCGCTTGGAGTGTGAACAAGGCGGAAGAATTTAGTTGTTTATCCGCTTGTTCTCTTGGAGTAAGATTGCATGGATCATTGAGGCAAAGCTCCCTGGCCCATTAACTCCTTGAGAACGATTATCCTTATCAGCACTAGCCCCTTCCTTACCGGAGTTGACATCCAATGTTGAGTTACTGGGTTTGACCACTTGCACCGCATCGGTAGACACTTTAAGAGTATTAAAGAAATCTTTGAACATGGATTGAACCTCGGTCGCCATGGAGGATTTGAGTAAGGACATGACCTCATTCAAATCCTCGCGTGAGACTATGTTTACTCCCACATCCTCGGGAAGTTCTCCCACACGTTCCTCTTCGCCAGCCATACTCTTCGGGTGGTGAAACCCTTAATAAAGAGACGTGGCTATGATACCAATTGAAAGGATCGATATGGTTGACTAGAGGGGGAGGTAAATAGGCAACTAACACTTTTTAACTTTTCCATAACAATTTAGGTTTAGCATCAAATAAGCTGGCTAGATGTGCAACTAGGTGAATAACCTATATGATGCCAAACACAACAAGCACACAAGCAAGCAAGGGACATAACACAATAATAGCTTGCAAGAAGTAAAGGTAAGAGATAACCAAAAGTGGGGCCGGTGGAGACGAGGATGTGTTACCAGAGTTCCTTCCCTTGTGAGGAAGTACGTCTCCGTTGGAGAGGTGTGGAGGCACAATGCTCCCCAAGAAGCCACTAGGGCCACCGTATTCTCCTCACGCCCTCACACAATGCGATATGCCGTGATTCCACTATTGGTGCCCTTGAAGGCGGTGACTGAACCTTTACAAACAAGGTTGGGGCTATCTCCACAACTGAATTGGAGGCTCCCAATGACACCATGAAGCTTCACCACAATGGAATTTGGCTCCGAGGTGACCTCAACCGTCTAGGGTGCTCAAACACCCAAGAGTAACAAGATCCGCAAGGGATTGGTGGGGGGAATCAAAATTCTCTTGGTGGAAGTGTAGATCGAGGCCTTCTCAACCAATCCCTAGAAAATCAACAAGTTTGATTGGCTAGGGAGAGATATCGGGCTAAAATGGAGCTTTGAGCAACAATGGAGCTTGGGAAAGGAAGAGGTAGTCTTCTTGAGGAAGAAGACCTCCCTTTTATAGTGGGGGATAGGATCCAACCATTATCCCCACCCTCAGCCCCGTGCGTCGCGGTACTACTGCAAAATACCACGGTACTACCGCAAGGGCTTGCAGTACTACCGCTGTGACATGCGGTACTACCGCTCACAACGGAAGTATCAGACTCACGCCGATTGCACTAGGCAGGTAGCGGTAGAACCGCCAGAGCGGTACTACCGCGAGCCCATGCGGTACTGCCGTATGGTCAGTAGAGACTAGCACTTGGAGATGCACGGAAGTAAAAAATTACTTCCGTGCCTACCTCCGCTGAGGGCGAAGCTGCGAAAAAGTCCGGCACGGTAGTACCAAAATTGCATCACGGTACTACTGCAATAGGGCGGATGTAAAAAATTACATTTGCGCCTACTATCGCAGGCGTACGTACTAGGGCAGGGGACAGCGGTACTACCGCTCCCCTAAGCGATACTACTGTGGGCTCCTGCGGTACTATCGCTCCCTTGAGCGGTACTACCGCGGGCTCCTGCGGTACTACCGCTCCCTTGAGCGGTACTACCACTGGCCACTGAACGCAAGTACCCTCGTAGGCTTCACTTTGCATAGATGAGGAAAACAGCTGGTGCTCCAATGAAGTAAAGGAATGGTGGTGCAGATAGAAAGATGTGTACCTATTGATTCCACCCAAACTTTTCTGAAGCGGACCCCCTCTTAATAGTACGACTTTCCTACGACTCAAATCCACCGAAAGGAAACGTAGAGAACAACCGTCTTCGATAAGCTTCGAGGGGCACCGAATCGTCTTGTGCCTAGACATGAGATATTTGAAATGCTCAATGCACACGATTAGTCCGCAAGGGCATTGTCATCAATCACCAAAACCACTTAAGGAGAAATATGCTCTTACAACTGTTTTGAGGATGGAGGTTTTGATGTATCGGCGAAAGTTGCGCGGTACTAGAGAGGCTAGCAAAGGTGGAAGAGTGAGAGTGCGTATAATCCATGGACCCAACATTTGTCATAAAGAACTCACATACTTATTGCAAAAGCCTATTAGTTGTCAAACAAAGCACTAGGCGCATGATCCTAGGGGAGAGGTTGGTAGAATTTAACCATCGCGTGCTCCTTATCCTCACACAAAGGTTGACAATCATTAAACAAATCATGCTCCGACTTTGTTACATAACGGTTCATCATACGTGCATGCTACGGGAATCACAAACTTTAACACAAGTATCTCTTCCAATTCACAACTACTCACTAGCATGACTCTCATATTACCATCTCCATTATCTCAAAACTATATGCAAGGAATCAAACTTCTCATAGTACTCAATGCACTTAATATGAAAGTTTTTACTATATCCCTCTTGGATGCCCATTATATTAGGACTAAATTCATAACCTAAACCAATTATGATACTGTTTTAAGAAACTCTCAAAATAATATAAGTCAGGAACGAGAGCTCAATAATTTCTATAAAATATAACATCACCATGCTCTAAAAATATATAAGTGAAGCACTAGAGCAACATTGCCTAGCTCAAAAGATATAAGTGAAGCACATATAGTATTCTAATAAATTCACGATTCAGCGTGTCTCTCTTCAAAGATGTGTGCAGCAAGGATGATTGTGAAAACTAAAAAGCAAAGACTCATATCATACAAGACGCTCCAAGAAAAACACATATCATGTGGTGAATAAAAATATAGTCTCAAGTAAATTTACCGATGGGTTGAAGACGAAAGAGGGGATGCCTTACGGGGCATCCCTAGGCTTAGGCTTTTTGGTATCCTTGAATATGGCTTGTGGTGACTTGGTCATCCCCAAGCTTAGGCTCTTTCCACTCTTTATTTCATAGTCCATCAAATCTTCACCCAAAACTTGAAAACTTCACAACACAAAACTCATGAGATCCGTTAGTATAAGAAAAATAAATCACCACTTTAGGTACTATTGTGAACTAATTATTTATTTATATTTGTGTAATGCCTACTGTATTCTAACTTCTCCATGGTTCATACCTCCCGATACGACCCATAGATACATCAAAATAATCAAACAACACAAAGAAAACAGAATCTGTCAAAAACAGAACAGTCTGTAGCAATCTGTAGACTTAGAATACTTATGAAACTCTAAAAATTCTTAAAAATTATTACAATCAGTGAGATTTGTATATAAATCTTGTGTAAAAATTTCACATTAATTATACGCTCTGAAAAAATTACAAAATTCTTGGACCGAGCGCAAAAGTTTATGTTTTTCAGCAAGATCAAATCAACAACTACCATAGATCACCCCAAAGGTCTTACTTGGCTCAAACACTAATTGAAACACCAAAACACAATTACTAAAGAAGTAATAATGTGCAAAACACACCAAAATAGAAGCAAAAACAGAAATCAAAATAAAATTGGATTGCCTCCCAACAATCGCTATTGTTTAACACCCCTAGCTAGGCAAAACGCAATAGATCTAGGTATTGTCATCTTTGGTATGCAATCCATAAGTAGATCTCATGATAGATTCATAAGGTTATTTTATTTTATTTCTAGGAAAGTGTTTCATGCCTTTCCTTAATGGAAATTGGAATCTAATATTCCCTTCCTTCATATCAATAATTGCACCAATCGTTCCGAGGAAAGGTCTACCAAGAATAATAGGACATGTAGGATTGCAATCTATATCAAGAACAATTAAATCTACAGGCACATAATTCCTATTTGCAACAATAAGAACATAATTAATCCTTCCCATTGGTTTATTTACAGTGGAATCCACAAGATGCAAATTTAAGGAACAATCATCAAATTCACGGAAACCTAGCACATCACATAAAGGTTTTGTAATCGTGGAAACGCTAGCACCCAAATCACACAAAGCATGGCACTCATGATCTTTAATCTTAACCTTAATAGTACGTTCCCATTCATCATTTAGATTTCTAGGTATAGAAACTTTCAATTCATTTTTTTCTTCAAAAGCTTTCATCATAGCATCAACAATATGTTTAGTAAAAGCTTTGTTTTGATTATAAGCACGAGGATAATTCAACATGGATTGCAACAAGGAAATTCCATCAATCAAAGAGTAGCTATCATGATTAAAGTCATTGAAATCCAAAAGAGTGGGTTCATTGCTATTTAAAGTTTTGACCTCTTCAATCCCACTTTTATTAGCAAGATCTATAAACTCCAAATCATTGGGACTCCTTTTAACTAAAGTTGACTCATCTCCAGTCCCATCTTTATCAAGATTAACATTGGAAAACAAAGATTCAATAGGAGTCACAACAATCACTTTAAAATCTTCATCAATATTCAGAGATTCTGGCTTTGCGGCCATTTTATTGACTAAAGTAGCTTGTTTATCGGAAATTTGGCCCACTAAGTTTTCAAGGTGAGTAAATTGTGATTTCAAACCATAGAACTCTTTAGACATATCATCAAGTTCCTTATTCATGTACTCCCACATAGTCTTTTGTTCTTTAAGTTCATTCTTGAAGAACCTATTGTGATCATATTGAAGCGACATGAAACTTTTAACATTATCCTTAGTATCTTCCAACTTTCTAAGATAGGGATCAAAGCCGTTGGGTTGAGCCATAAAGACAACCAACCAATTTGAGACGCAAGCAAGCAAAAAGCAAACGAAAAGACGCACAAAAAAGGGCGAATAAAAAGGAAAATCTTTTTGGTATTTTCTGAAAATCATTTTAGAAGTTGGGGAGAGGAAAACGAGAGGCAAATGTCAAATAATGTAAATGCAAGATATGAATTTGTGATGGGTACTTGGTAGGCTTGATGCAGATCTCCCTGGCAACGGCGCCAGAAATCCTTCTTGCTACTTCTTCAGCATGTGTTGGTTTCCGTGAAGAGGAACGATTGATGCAGCAAAGTAGATAAGTATTTCCCTTAGTTGTTGATAACCAAGGTATCAATCCAGTAGGAGATACAAGCAAGTCCCCAATATATGTACCTACACCAAGAATCAAACTCTTGCACCCAACGCTATAAAGGGGTTGACAATCCCTTCATAGTTACTTGCAAGGATGATATTTGATAGAGATAGATTGCTTGAATGGAAAGTAAAACAAAAGGTAAAAATAATGCAGCAAAGTATTTTTGGTATTTTTGGTTTTAGATCTGAAAGTATAAGATGGAAAATAGATCGACGTGGGGGACATAGGTTTCACTAGAGGCTTCTCTCATGATGGCAAGTATTACGGTGGGTGAACAAATTACTATCGAGCATTTGATAGAAAATTGAATAATTATGAAGGTATCCAAGGCAATTATTATGCATATAGGCATCACATTCGTGTGAGGTAGACCGAAACGATTCTGCATCTACTACTATTACTCCACACATTGACCGACTCCTGCCTACATCTAGAGTATTAAGTTCATGAAGAACAGAGTAACACATTAGGTAAGATGACACGATGTAGAGGGATAAACTAAAGCAATATGATGAAAACCCCATATTTTTATCCTTGATGGTAATAATACAATACATGCCTCGCTACCCCTACTTTGTCACTGGGTGAGGACACCGCAATATTGAACCCAAAACTAAGCACTTCTCCTATTGCAAGAATTACCAATCTAGTTGGCCAAACCAAACCAATAACTCGAAGAGATTTGCAAAGATATGAAATCATGCATATAAGAATTCATAAAAGACTCAAATAATATTCATGGATAATCTGAACATAAACCCACAATTCATCGGATCTCGACAAACACACCGCAAAATAGTATTACATCGGATAGATCTCCATGAAGATCATGAAGAACATGGTATTGAAGAGCAAAGAGAGAGAAGAATCCATATAGCTACTAGCTATGGACCCGAAGGTCTGTGGTGAACTACTCACGCATCATCGGAGGGGCAATGGAGTTGATGTAGATGCCCTCCGTGATCGAATCCCCCTCCGACAGATTATAGGAAAAGGTTCCAAGATTGGATCTCTCAGGAACGGAAGCTTCTGGCGGCGGAAAAGTGTTTCCATGTCTCATTCTGGTATACAAGGAATATTTGGGAATTTATAGGCCTAGAAATAGGGTTAGGAGAGCTGCCGTGGGCCCACAAGCCTGGGGGCGCGCCCTACCCCCCTGGGCACGCCCCTAGGGCTTGTGGCCCCACGGTGGCTCTCCCGACTTCATCTCCAATTCTCCTGGTTTGCTTCTGGTCCAAGAAAAATTATTCCGAAGATTTTATAACATCTGGACTCCGTTTAATATTCCTTATGTACAATTCTTAAAACAAGGAAAAAACAGAAACTGGCACTAGGTTCTAGATTAAATAGGTTAGTCCCAAAAATAATATAAAATAGCATATTAATGCATATAAAACATCCAAAACAAATAATATAATAGCATGGAACAATAAAAAATTATAGATACGTTGGAGATGTATCAGTGGTGGTGGAGGGCTATATATAGGCATCTACAAAAATCCAACCGTTACACCTAAAGTGACCAACTCGGTGACACCGATGTGTTAATCTCGGTGGTACCGAGTTGCTCCAAAGGTAGCAACTTTTGAATCTCGGTGAGACCGGTACATACAATTTGGTTGTACCAAAATGGTGGCCAACGGTCAGAATGGCAGAACTTGGTGACACCGAAGCAAAAACTCGGATTCCGAGTTTGTGCACACAGGCATCAGAACGTTTGCCACCCCAACTCGGTTGCACCGAACCAAAATCGGTTGTACTGAATTTCTAGGGTTTGGCTGGGTCTGTCTGGGTATTGGAATCGGTGGCACCAAATGGGAAAAGTTGGTTGCATCGAATTTGAATATTTGGCTATGGATAGACTTTTGTAGAAGGGCTTGTGGGTGAATGTGGTGACTATCACTTGTGCACGTATGAGCATTTTGTTCACCAACAAAACCTTACCCCCTTTTCATAGTATTGGCTTTCCTATGGACTCAAGGTGATTACTCATAAAAGATAAAGTGTAGAGTCTTTTTTGCTTGAAGCTTTTCCAATGTATTTCCTTGCATCTTGGGGTATTCCACAATCCTTTTGCCAACCCATCATTGAACCTTTCCTGAAATGTACTTAGTGAAAACATTAGTTCAATGATGTATATGTTGTTATTATTTACCAAAAGCACCAAGGGAGCAAATGTGCTTTCAATCTCCCCCTTTTTGGTAATTGATGACAACATATAGATCAAAGCTTCGACATATGATATAATCAATGAATAAAATCGTCGCTTTGAGATGTATGTGATAAGCAAGAGCTCCCCCTAAATTTGTGCATTATTTTAAATTTGCGTTTGAATGCAAATGCACAATCGATTAGGTACATGGGGCGCTTCTTCCATGTCACATACATCTTGGTGGTGTGCGAGAGTAATAAGAGTTAACAACATAGCACAACACATCAAGCAAAGTGAATGATCATCACATAATCATCAAAAGATAGGAAATACTAGCAACACAAATGAAAGGGTATGATCAAACAAGAAAAAAAGTTTAACACATTCAACACAAAAGATCAATTGTTTTTGAAAACGATAAAAACCAAACGCTCTCTCACTCGAAACCTAAAGATCTATATACAACTTCTCCCCCTTTGGCAACAAGTTACCAAAAAGTTCAAAGAGATATAGCTAATTGTCCTTCTGCGGCTGATCTCCTCTGGTGGTCAATGTCGGAGTCAAGAGAACTGCGTCGGCGAAGACTTTTCTTGATGTCCTGGATGGAGTTGGAGTAGATACTAGAGGCACTAGAGCTGATGGAGCTGATGTCACTATGGCTGGAGCAGAAGATAAAGGCCTCGTCTCTGGAGTTGGCACTATAGGTGTCCTGGCCTTAGTCGTGAACTGGGCAGTTGTCCTGACAGGTGTACTTTCCTCATCATCATCAGACTCGGACTCTGAAGAGGTGCGACGGGTAGGGGCTTCATCTACCTCCTTCTTAAGCTCATTGACTGTCTTAGTCAGCCCATCAACCTTGTAATTGAGAGTCTTCACTCTATCCTCAAATATGTTCACAAGGCTCTCCGGGCTGTCCAAAATGCTCTTAATGTCCTTCTTCATGTCCATGACAGTAGCAATCAAAAGATCCATCTGCTCGTTCCTAGATCTGGGGACCTGAGCACTAGTGGCTCTAGCTGCCTCTGCCTCTACCTAAGCTGCAGCTGATGTGGGATCGTCTGGGTCCATCACCACAACATTGTCCTCAAAATACGTCTGAAGTTGCAAGTGGGGTCTATCCAGAGCAAAGATGTGCTTCTCAAGTTTGGAATTGATAAGCATCTGAATATAGGGTGCATAGCAGCATGAGCGCTTCTGATCAGTAGCAACCCTCTTCACAGTCTCTACTATCAAGTCCATCACACGTATCCTAGTGTGCCTATCAAGATGGATCAGCATGTTGACGGAATGTTCTTGAATCATCTTCTCATCTCCAGACTTAGGCATCAGTGTATACCTCAAGATAGTGTTCATGGTACGAAGACCTGCCTGGAGGTAGTAGGCTGATCCTAGCTTATGTGAATGCACATAATTATGCACATAATTAGCAGAGATGGGAGTGTACATGTCCTTCATATCATTGTGATTCGCCTTGGACTCTGAGTACACACAGATGTCTCCATCCTGTACCTATGGGACTCCTAAGATGGTAGGACACTCATAAATAGTCGATTCATACCTTGCTCCTTCAGTCATCTACACTATCCGTCCATCTCCATAAAAGTGAGCAGTGGAGTAGAATTGCATGATTATCTCATCGTTCCATGCAGTGAACTATCTTCCAACAAACTCCCAATGCAGTGGAAGTTGTCTTGCACGCTTGGGAAGTAGTCTTCATTATCCTTGATATATTTTCAGTCCACATATCTCATGTCACTGACTGCAGGGCTCTTTTCAAGCAATATCGTCTCATAAAAGTCTTGCTGCTCTTTGGTATAGAACCTGTAGTCCACAACAGTCTTTCTCCTCTGGGCATATGGATCAATGGCTCTCCATGCCCTCAAACCAGAATCCTTCCTTTTATTCATGCCTTCAGCAAGTAGATGGTTGGCATTATGTTCAGGAAGTTGTGGTCTAAGCTTCATCAAAGCTGACATAGCATCACCATCAGCATCTCTGGATGTGGTTCCCTTGTTCTTCTCAGAAGCTGGGATTTGTCTGGTGGTTCTCTTGGACTTGTCTGCAGTAGCTGGCTTGCTCTTGAATTGAGCCTGCTTTGGCATAGCATCAGCCAAAATCTTCTTATGCTTCTTCTTGGGAGGAGCCTTGGCAGCTGGCTCTTCCTCCTCTTCATCTTCACTATTAGTGGGAGAGGGTGTCCTTCTCATGGTAGACAATCTACCAGTGACATGCATAGTGGTTTTCCTCACCCTCTTCTTCTTCTCTCCTAATTTCTTGGGCATAGCTCTCTTGGGAGGCTCAATAGTCATGGTATCCCTAGAACTCTCATGTGCTCTCATAGTCTTTGAGGTGCATATGTCTTGCTGACCACCCTCCTGGATGAGGTGGCCTCATTAGCTGACTTCTTGGCAGCTTTTCCTTGCTTCTTGGCAAGAACCTCCTCCGGCACAAAGTATGAATCCTCCTCATCAGAATTTAGCTTCTTCCTGGCCCTTGTAGCATCCTTGGGCAACCCATGAGAACTAGGGGTGTCTGGATGTGAAAATGATCTAGGCCCAGGACTAGTGTATGCACTCAAGTCAACATTCTGCTCCTGTAGATTCTGGCTATCTTCAGCATCTAACATGTCTGACCCTGTGAATAGAGTATAGAAGAGTGGAATAGGATAAGTCATCACAAAATGCAGAGTTTTTTGAAATTTTGAACTAAGAATTTCCAAAGTTTTGCATCCTGCCAAATGTATTTCGGTACAGCCGAGGCAAACTTTTCGGTCACACCAAGACAAACAACCTACTTTCCAGGAACTTGGCACCGATAATGAGCACTCGGTTCCACCGAGGTGATCTAGGAGTGGCAGAAAAGAAAATCGATGATACCGATTATTTCACATCGGTTCTACCGAGATACAGAAGGCGGACAGCAAAACCCTAAAAATTCATCGTCCGCTATCTAATGGAATTTTCTATTTGGTGGAACAATCTCAAACAGTGGATAGACTAGGAATAAACCCTAATGCACATGAATTAGACAATGGAGAGCGAGAGGGGGCCGAATCCATACCCTAATTTGGTGATGGATCCACTACGGCGGCAACATTGGAGAAGAATACGTTGACGGCGTCGATTCCCAGTGGTGGAGGTGCTCGGGGAAGCAAGGCGATGACCAGGGGCCTTAGGAATGGCAGCTAGGGTTGTGGAGGCACGACGTTTAAAGAATGGATTTCAAAACATCGGGGTCCACAGATTATATACCCATCATCGTCGATGACACTGGTTTGATATTTTCGGTGTCACCGAGTTTCACAAATGTCAGCTGACAGGGAAACTCGGTGTAACCAAGAATATGAAATTGGCAGTACCGAGATTGAAAAACCAAATCAACCCTAGGCATACGGTGAGACCGAGAATTTTGGGTTGGTTCCACCGAGATGCACTTGGGAGGTCTTAATGGTCAGTCCTTGAGGATACGGAACTCCGACTGCTCCTCACACAAAGAGATCAAGAAGTACTTGTTCAAATTTGTGATGCAACACGAATAGAATATGAGGTGAGAAAGCCTAGATAGCTAGAGGAGTGGTCTTAGGCATTCTTGTATATCCAATTGGCAAGTGAAAATCAAAAGCCAAATATCAACAATTGGATATCCTCGAATGAGTAAATAAATGCAGACCAACATGCTCACACAATAAGATGTCAAATGGGATCATGGCAAAGTGACGGAGTCATGTATATATGAGTATATTGACTTAGGAGACAAGTAAGAATACTTGATCATAGGTCATACTCATTGTTTAAGCACAAGTGGGGTTAGCACTTTTACATAAAGCATTTAATGTTGTCACATTCTATGAGATGCTTTGACTCAAGTCTTAGAGTAAAGCTCCCCCTTGATGTGACATCCCCCCATAGGAGGTATAAAGTAACCTTGGGTTTTGTCGATGAAGACTTCATGTAGGTGAATTAGTGGTGGATGCTCAAAGTTGATGAAGATCACCAAGAGTTGGGAGCATCCTTGTTGTTTCATTACTCTTCTCACCTACATGGGTTAGTCCCAACACACAAGAGACAGATACAAGGATATCTATGGACATGGAGTGCAAAGCATATGTGATGATGTCCATTTATTTGTTGATTACCTTGTCCCTTACTTACCTTTGAGGGAATGTGTGACTCCTTGAACTATTGCATGATGTTGATGTTGATTGCAACTAGTTCTTGCCAATAATGAATATGAGTGAATTTCATTGGCGGAGTCACCACTCAAGAACTTCTTTAGTTCTTCTTCTTGGGGACCCACATCAAGTTGATGGGGATCCTCGATGTTGAAGTAGCACTTAGAAGTTGAGCTTGTAGTAGCCTTGGAAACCCACTTCACCAAAGCTTGGGATTCATCTTCATATGAGTCAATGTCCTCTTGAAGCTTGTTCTTGTCCTTGAGCTTGGGGTCTTGTGGTGGAAGGTCATCTTGAGATTTTGTTCCCCTGGGGAGAGTATTTTCATACTTCTCCTTTTGAGGAACAAACTTGGGATTGGGGCATTGACCTTCTTCCCATTCAACTCCATTAGCATTGAAGTAGCCAACACCACGATTCTTCCAGTATCCTCCGTGCTTGCGTACAATCTCCTCAAATTGTTTGCACCCTTGAAGACTATTGTAGATACATTTCTCTATAATCCCTTTCAAGAGTTCATTTTCTTGCTCAAGTGTAACTTGGCTAAGATAAGAGTTAGTGGGATCAAGATAACTACTAGAAGCCATATCATTGGATTTATCATTTTTATTGCTACTAGTTGAAGAACCTTTCTTTCCTTTGTTACTAGCTTGCTTAGACTTAACTTGTGGCATGAATGTAGATAAGAGAAGTCACTTGGCTAGATAAGAGGAAGTCTTCTTTCGAACATCATCATTGATAGCTTTAAGGAACTCATGCTCTTGCTCTAAATTGAGCTTCTCGAAGCGTAGCTTCTCATGTGTCCTTACAAGCTCTCTATGATCTTCTAGAGTTGACTCGTGAGCTACCTTAAGATTTTTTAGTTCTTGAGTTAGTCGTTCTATTTCCAACTTATCATCATTGCACGACTTATCTACACTAGAGTGAGTACTAGCAAGTTCATTTTGACTATCATTACTAGATTTGTCAAATAGCAAGTCATCCTCAATTAACAAGTCATCTTCATCACTACTGAAATCGAGATACTCGGGGTGTGATACCTTGGGGCCTTTAGCCATAAAGCAACATCCACTACCTTCATTTGGTGAATCAAATATGTCATAGGAGTCGGTTGTCACTAGTGCAAGTCCGGCAACACCTTCATATTGACTATAGTCGGAGTTAGAGTGATAGCTTCTCTCGTAGTGGTTGTCAGATTCGGAGCCGGAAACCCATTCACCAACATGACCTTGATGTTTCCTTCTTGAGTATCTCTTGGTGTACTTATCCTTGTTCTCTGAGTCCCTACTTCTCCTTGAGGGTCTTCGTTCATAACGATCATCTCTACTCCTTCTCTCTCTTCAAGGTGACTCGTCTCTTGAGCTTCGTCTTCTTGGCAATTCTTCTTTCCTTTTGTAAGGAGCCGTGCACTCATTGGAGTAGTGCCCGGGCTTCTCACGATTGTAGCAGTTTTGGTCACGACTTGACATGCGCTTCTCTTCATATCTTGAATTGGAGCTTCGATCTTTGCTTCTATTCTTGTAGAACTTGTTGAATTTCGTGACCATGAGGCTTATCTCTTCACTTGTGACAAGGTTGTCGGTTGAGGTAGCAGGAGCATCACTTGTGGCTTTGTAAGCACCGCTAGGCTTGTGCTGAAGTTCTTCCTTGTGCTTGAGTGTAATCTCATGAGAAACAATTCTTCCAATCACTTCCGTTGGCTTGAGATCTTTGTAGTTGGGCATCATTTGGATCAATGTGCAAACGGTGTCATATCGATCATCCAAAGCTCAAAGTATCTTCTTGATTATGAATTTGTCAGTCATTTCTTTGCTTCCTAAGATGGCAATCTCATTGGTGATGAGAGCTATCCTAGAGTACATCTCAGTGACTCCTTCACCATCCTTTATCTTGAACTTGTCAAGTTGACTTTGGAGAACATACAACTTGGATTCTCTCATATATTATGTACCTTCATGCATATCAATCAAAGTATCACGAATCTCTTTTGCATTCTCAAGATGACTAATTTTGTTGAATTCTTCGGGGCATAGGCAGTTGAAGAGAATGTCACATGCTTGACCATTGAGTTGCAACATCTTCAATTCATCCGCCATCGCTTCGCAATCTGGTTCCCTTCCTTCCGCAAAGAATTCACCTTGCATACCAACATGAACAATAGCCCAAACAGTGGGCTTATGACCAAGCAAATGCATTTTCATTTTGTGCTTCCAACTAGCAAAATTTGTGCCATCAGAGTACGGACCTCTACGGTGATCATTTCCCTCACTAGACTCCATACTCTCCTAGGTTATGAGACCAATGCTCTAATACCACTCGTAGGATCGAAAGTAGTGCTAGAAGGGGGGGTGATTAGACTACTTGACCAAATAGAATCTACCTTTTCACAATTTTATGTCTTGGCAGATTTTAGCATTCATAGTATGTCAAGTACACCCTACACATGCATGTCTACGAGTATAGCAGCGGAAAGTAAAGACAAGCATGTAAGTAAAGAAAGGGTAGGAAGATCAAACGAAATTGGTGACATGATGATTTTTCCCGTGGTTTCGATAGGTGGCGGTATCGTACATCCATGTTTATAGAGTCTTCAACCCATGGAGGGTAATGGTTGCGAGAGTCCACGAAGGACTCTACCCACGGAGGGATCCATGAAGAAGCAACCTTAACTATACCATGACGGCTTCCGTCCACGAAGGACTAGCCTCACTATGGGTAGATCTTCATGAAGTAGGTGATCTCCTTGCCCTTACAAACTTCTTGTTTCACTCCACAACATGAAGTAGGAGGCTCCCAAGCGACACCTAACCAATCTAGAAGGCGCCACCCTCCAAAAGGTAATAGGATCGATAATGTCAATGAACTCCTTGCTCTTGTGCTTCAAGATGATAGTCTCCTCAACACACAATCACTCTCTCACAGATTTGGCTATGGTGGAAGAGATTGATTGGGTGGAAAGCAAGCTGGGGAGGCTAGAGATCAAGATTCATATGGTAGGAATGGAATGGCATGATCAGTAGGTGGCTCTCTCTCAGAAAATCAGTAGGTATTAGTGGGGGACTATCCTGAGTGCTTCTCTGTCGAGTAGGTGGTGGTATAGGGGTATATATAGGCATCTCCAAAAATCCAACCGTTACACGTAAAGTGACCAACTCGGTGACATCGATGTGTTAATCTCGATGGTACCGAGTTGCTCCAAAGGTAGCAACTTTTGAATCTCGATGAGACCGATACATACAACTCGGTTGTACCAAAATGGTGGCCAACGGTCAGAATGGTAGAACTCAGTGATACCGAAGCAAAAACTCGGAATTTCCGAGTTTGTGCACACAGGAATCAGAACGTTTTCCACCCCAACTCGGTTGCACCGAACCAAAATCGGTTGTACCGAATTTCTAGGGTTTGGCTGGGTCTGTCTGGGTATTGGAATTGGTGGCACCGAATGGGAAAAGTTGGTTGCACCGAATTTGAATATTTGGCTTTGGACAGACTTTTGTGGAAGAGCTTGTGGGTGAATGTGGTGACTATCACTTGTGCACGTATGAGAATTTTGTTCACCAACAAAACCTTACCCCCTTTTAATAGTATTGGCTTTCCTATGGACTCAAGGGGATTTCTCACAAAAGAGAAAATGTAGAGTCTTCTTTTTGCTTGAAGCTTTGCCAATGTATTTCCTTGCATCTTGGGGTGTTCCACAATCCTTTTTCCAAGCCATCATTGAACCTTTCCTGAAATGTACTTGGTGGAAACATTAGTTCAATGACATATATGTTGTTATTAATTACCAAAATCACCAAGGGGGCAATTGTGCTTTTAGATCTTCATGAAGTAGACGATCTCCTTGTCCATACAAACTTCTTGGTTCAACTCCACAAAACGAAGTAGGAGGATCTCAAGCGATACCTAACCAATCTAGGAGGCACCACCCTCCAAAAGGTAATAGGCTCGATAGTAACGATGAACTCCTTGCTCTTGTGTTTCAAATGATAGTCTCCTCAACACTCAATCACTCTCTCACAGATTTGGCTTGGGTAGAAGAGATTGATTGGGTGGAAAGCAACTTGGGGAGGCTAGAAATCAAGATCCATATGGTTGTAGTGGATGATCTTGACCTCAACACAAGGGTAGGTGGTTCTATCTCAGAAATTTGGATATGAGAAGTGTGGGTCTATTGTGAGTGCTTCTCTTGCGAGTGGGATGTGGTGGAGGGGTATATAGGCATCTCCAAAAATCCAACCGTTACAACATTATTTCCCAATTCGGTGAAACCGAAGTGAAAACTCGATTGCATCGACTAGTGCAAAATGTGGCAACTTCGGTGTTTCGGTGAGACAGATATAGAATTTCCAGTGGTACCAAAATGAGTGGCCGAGGGCAGTTCCACAACTCGGTGAGACCGATTCACAATTCTCGGCAATTCTGATTCTTGTGAAATAGGCAATAGGAAGTTGGTCACTGAAACTCGGTTGCACCAAAGTGAAAGTTGGTAGTACCGAGAAGTGGGTTTTGGCTAGGGTTTTTGTCTAGGGTTTTGACTCGGCGTAGCCGAAATGGAATTCTTGGTGGCACCGATTTTGAGTGGTAGGTTCTAGGACATAATCTTTGTGGGAGAGCTTGTGGGTGTTTTGGTGACTAACACTTGATCATTTTAAGCATTTCATTCACCATTATTACCTCATCCCCTTTTGATAGTATTGGCTTTCCTATGGACTCAAAGTGATTTCTCAAAAGTAAAATGTAGAGTCTTCATGCTTGTAGCTTGGCCAATCCTATGCTTGCATCTTGGTGTCTCCTCGCAATCCTTTGCCAATCATAACATTGAAATTTTTCGTGAAATATACTTAGTGGAAATATTAGTCGAATGAAATATATGTTGTTATTAATTACCAAAACTACCTAGGGAGAAGTTGTGCTTTCAATCTCCCCCTTTTTGGTAATTGATGACAATATATAGGTCAAAGCTTCGATGGAGATATAATCAATGAATAGCATCGTCGATTTGAGAAGTATGTGATAAGCAAGAGCTCCCCCTAAATTTGTGTATTGTTTAAATTTTTGTTTGAATGCAAATGCACAATCGATTAGGATCATGGGCCAGTATTCCATGTCACATACAACTTGGTGGTGCGCAAAGATTAATATAAGTGAATTACATAAGCACATCACACCAAACATTAAGTAAATGATCATCATATAGACATCTCAATGATAAGCAATAGTAGCATCATACAAGAGTATATGATCAAACACGGACAAAAGTTTGCAACACAAATGATAAACCAAATGTTTTGAAAAGCATAGAGGGATCAAAATGCAACACTCTTCCTCTTGAAGCCCTATGATCTATAACCTCTCCCCCTTTGGCAAGAAGTTACCAAAAAGTTGAAACTTATAGAGCTACTAGTCGCTCTGGGCATAATCTCCTCCTATGGCATTCGATGGAGTCAAGAGAACAACATCTGTGAAAGCTTCAGCTGAAGTCCTCTAAGGTGGTGGAGTAGACACTGGAGCTGATGGAGCTGCTGCTGGTGCTCAAGATGAAGGCTTCAACTCTAGAGAACGCATTGTAGGGGTTCTGGCGTGAGTTGTGAACTGAGTGTTGGTCCTGAGGGGCGGACTCCTATCATCATCATCATCCTCTGAGTCTGAAGTGTGGGGGGTAGGAACTGCATCTAGTTCCTTCTTAATCTCATCTACAATTTTGGTCAACCCATCCACTTTGTTGTTCAGCGTTGAGAACTTACCTCCATGATCCTCACAAGACTCCCCTGATTATGCATGATGGTCTTGATGTCATTCTGCATCCCTTGAACTATGCTAAGCAGAAGATCCCTTTGTTCACTCCTCGTCCTAGGCACCTGAGCACTAGCAGCTCTGGCTGCCTCTGCCTCTGCCTGTGTAGTAGATGAAGTGGGATGAGTTGTTGGGGAACGCGACAGAAAACAAAAATTTCCGGTATAGCGAGCACGCCCAGGACCACTATGGAGACTGCATACAAGGTTTGATCTGATCCGTACCGACTCGAAGCGCAGCGGAAGAAGAGTCGGTGGAGATCGTTGGTGCAGATCCCCGCAGCTAGGATTTTACAACCTCCCAACCGCGAGGATGTACTCCCTCGTCGGACAGCCCTTCGGGAGGCGGTCGGACAGTCCCCCGGACGATGTCGCGGACAGCCCTTCGGGAGGACCCTTGAAACTCGAACGAAGACTCGGACAGCCCTACGGGAGGACACACGAACAGCCCCTCGGGCAAAAGATCGAAACTACGACCTCTCTATGGGGTTGCACACATACAGTGTCATCTATTCGGCAGGGCTTCGCCGTCCAGAACTAGTTCCTGCCGGAACCCAGACAGCCTTCCGGCTCTACCAAAGACTCTTTTCGTGGGAGGGAGAGAGAGAGCTTGCAAAGCAAAGCATGTGTATGAGAGCACAAGGATGATGAAATGGCAGCCCACTCACCTCCTATTTATAGGAAAACCAAGGGGTAGGGTGGTTTTACAATAAAACCCAAAATGCACATGAATGAAGTCCTTCCACAAGGGCATAAAAGTGAAACCAAGGAACAAGAGGGACTCCATGAAGGAGTCCACCATGTGGCCGGCCACAACCTCATGTGGGGCCCCAAAAATGGCCCCAATCCATCCATGTCATCCCCAAGATCTTTTGGAGCAAAGCCCCAAAAGGTGGCTTTCCATAAAGTAGTCCAAAAAGCACTTTCACTATTCACGGCGACATTTTTCAGCGTCCGCTCGAACTGAAAATATTTATGTGGGCTTAGAACAATTCTAGTACCCCACTAAAATAATTTTCAATGCGATCCGGAACAATTCCGGAATAGTGATTTTCATCTGCGAAAAGCATCTGAAGTGGTTCCGGCAGCTCCGGAACATTTCCGGTTTTCATCCCGGAAAATTCCAGAAAGTTTCCAGAACGATTCTGGCACCCTTCAAGAATTATCAGGCATGTGCCAAAACCAATTTGACTTTTTGGTATCCCCTGAAACAACTTTTCAGTTTCACCGAAACTGTTCCGGTGACCTGTCTGCGGAACTTTTCCGCTGTCCGAAACTTTTCCGGTGTCCGAAACTTTTCGGTGATTTTCTCTCAGACTCCCTGTCTAGTATTCAACAGATAGATGAACCTTAAGCGTGTGACCCTATAGGTTCGGTGAAGCATAGACATGACCCGGAACTCCTTCCGATCAATGATCAACATCGGAGCCGTGGACACCCATATTGACCCCTATACCCACACGAATGAATATTCGAGTGAACCTCTAGTTGCCGTGAGCTATTCCTGTTGCTTCGCGATATGTTAACAATTACCCGAGGTGAGACATGTAGGCATCCTCGTGGATCAACAACTTGTCCACTATGTCAGTTACCTCGTTGCCGGTATTGTTCTCTTTTCTCGTTCCCGTGTTCCAGCATCCCCGTGATCAAATCACAAAGTGTCTGGCCAGACGATGATGGATACCGTAACACCGAGAGGGCCCAGAGATATCTCTCCATCGTCGGAGGAGCAAATCCCAATCTTGAGCTATCAAGTTACTTTACATACTTTTCCATGAACCCGTAAGCCGCCGTAATATCCACCCATTTACGGATGACGTTTAACAAACCCCAAAGTTCATGAAGCAAGCATGAAGAAACTCGATACTCTCATGGTCTAAGGAATTATGCAAACATTAACCATCTCTGTGTTATTAACCATTAACTTGTGACAAATGTATCTCATAGCATAACATCAATTCGGATCGATTCAACACGAGTGTTCTACCAACATCGCATCCTCAAAATTGCTGGCATAGCCATGCCCATGATCAGGAAAACAGGACCATCATGCAACACTTGAGCCAGTCTTAGAGGCAAGACTAGGAATACAATTCACCGTTTATTATACCACACGTGCACATGAGTTTCCCTCCAAGCCTCGTTTAATTTGTAGACTCGAGAATCATTGCAGTTATAGCATGGAACATAAACATTCATTACAAACTTTGGAGATACAAAATAACTGTTATTACTGCCTCTAGGGCATATCTCCTACATGAGTAGGATCCATCACCACGGCATTATCCTCTAACTCTGGCTGGAGTGGCAAATGAGGATGATCAAGTGCATATACATTCTTCTCTAACTTAGAGTTAATGAGCATCTGAATGTACAGTGGATATCAACAAGATCTCTTTTGGTCTCTAGTTGTCCTCTTCATAGTCTCAACAATAAGATCAATCACCCTGAACCTGGTGTGGGTGTCAATGTGGTGCAGCATGTTGATTGAGTAACCTCGGGTCATCTTGTCATCTCCTAACTTGGGCATCAATGTATATCTCATAATGGTGTTGGTTGTAGGCAACCCTGCTTGCAAATAGTAAACTGAGCCAAATTTATGTGAATGCACATAATCTGCAGGAATCTCCTTATACATATTTACCATGGAGTTGTGCCCCATCTTGGCTTCAACATATACGTCCAAGTCACCTTCCTCAACTGGTGGAACTCATAAGATGGTAGCCCGCTCATCAACAATAGATTGGTACCTTGTACCCTCACTCATCCACACAATCCTGCCATCTGGATAGAAGTGAACAATGGAGTAGAACTACATGAGCATCTCATCGTTCTAGGCAGTGAAATCCCTTCTAACAAAGTTTGCAATGTCAATGGACTGAAAGTTGTCTTGCACACTTGGAAAATAATCTTCATTTTCCTTTATGAAGGCCTAGTCAACATATCTCATGTCAGTGACGGTACCCGTGATGGGTGAGATAAGAAGGAAACGAAAACAGCTTCGCGCGCTGGGAGGTGACTGAAGGAGGAAAAAGAGGCGCTTGCACACGAGTGGCTGCCCTCGACCGCGAGAATTTCGCAACTTTCCTCAGCTAGGTTTTGAGGAAATATTATGTGACATCTGATTATTCATATCCTCGATGGCTGGTCAACCAAACAGACAACGTCCCCTAGCAAAATGGGCTATCCGTGTCCCTTGGGTGGATGGCCACAGAACCAAACGCCACCTTACCATATGGGTGTACATGGTACATCCCAGCAAAGCAAGGAGTAGAACTGAAGAAAAAATCTCACAGAGATCGAGCAGGTAGACGCGCCATAAACATGACCGGGTCATGTTCTGATCTGTTGCTTCATCCGTATCACGCGTTCCCCATGTCGCTCATACCTGCCCAACCAAACTACCTACACCGCAACTCTGAGACGGGACACGTCACTTTCTGCTTCTGCTATTGGATTGCCTCTGTCGATACGGCCTATGGGGAAGTATGGCAGTAGCCGGCATGGGCAATTCTATGGCGTCGAAGACTCGAGATCCCTGTGCACGCACCTTGGTGCTAGTGGTAGCTACTCTTGATGGATATGTTCGACTCTTGTCATGCCCATGTCGTCGATGGCCCTGTTGCTGCACAGCAGTCGCTTGTCGCTGCCCCGCCGGATTGACTCGGGAAAGTGCCAACTGTTTCACCAGCTAGTGACTTGTGATAAACTTTGGAACACCACAACCCAACATGATCTAGGCTACAGAACGGCAGCAGCAATGATCTATTCTGAAACTCGGATTCCACTGACTACCGAGCCCTGATGCTTCTGCTCGGCGGAAAAACACTACCGATCCCTTGGTCTCACGCTTAGAGGCGAACATGCCAATAGGGTTCCTGCCTCAGCTGGCGCTGTCTTAGGATCATCAGACACCATTGATTTCAGCTCTTTTCGATGGGAGTACTCTGTTTTTCTTGTTTTTTTTCAATTTTCTCAGAATTTGTGTCTTGCTCAGCAATATGAGATGTCGGCGATTGACTAGAATGAAATAAAGTTCTCCCTACTAGCCCCCAGCCCGGCAATGCATTTAGAATTATTAGAGGGCATGTAGAAATGTGTCTCTTGTGAACCTCTTGGGATTTGGTCGTTGTTTATCTTCGATAGATTTGTTTGGATCAGATCTTCGCTCGTTCACATTCATGTGTCTACGATTCTCTTCGCAAGTGACAATTGCTATTTTGGGACGCTGGTCTTACGGGGTCATAGACTCGTAGCACGACAACTGCTCACCATTTACTACAACAAGGCTTGTCGGGCTTCAACGAGAGAGGGGCTATGATGACATCATGTCTTTGACTTTCTTCAGTGTTTATATTCGTCGTGAGGTTATCTACGCACGAGAGTGTAGTTTATATTACTTCTGATATTCTTTATGTTGCCTTGGCAGTTGATGAATAAATAAATAAAAATCTCACAAATAAGAACTACTAAGCAATAATAAAGAGAATTACAAGTCCTCCAGCGAACAAGCACCTTTGACTGATATGAAGAAAATTAGTAATTGCAAAAAGAAAAAAATATGAAACGTTTTTGAAACAAACTTTGCCTTCTATTGTACTCATATAAAAGGTTTTGCCAAGGATTGACAAAATCAACACCATATGCAAGTTATTATTCACACTTTTTGTCCTTAATTTTTCTTTTTGTCCTCAAATTAATGTGAGTTTTTTTCCTGATGAAACATTTTATACGAATACAATAGAAGGTCAAGTCTGTTTTAAAAAATGTTTCAGATTTTTTGATCATTTTTGAAATTACTAACTTTTTATCATATCAGGTGCATACATAACCGAGCCAAAAGGTTATTCCCATCCTCCAACTCCACACGCTACACACGGAGGGGGCAATCAAATGCAAAAACCTCCAAGCCTTGTGCTACTACCTGCCCATTTTTTGGTTTTCCTTTACAATCTTCCTTGAACTATTTTTTGTTTATTTTTCTATGTTACATTTCTTTCACTTTTTATTTACTATTTAATTTTTCCATTTTTCATTTTCCCTTATTAGCAGTTTTAATTTTGTTATATTTTTCTAAAATTGGTAAATACTTTAAATTAGCAATATTTTCAGTTTGGATTTTTATTAAATATGTTTTTTCTCAAACTCATTTTTTAAAGAAATGGAAGAACATTTTATACCCCAAAACATTTTCTAAATTTGTGAATATTTTATGGAATTTCAATCATTTTCATGAGTATTCTTTTAAAATTTGACAACATTCTGAAATTCGTGATTATATTTTAAAATTCCCTAAATGGGCCATTGAGATGATCAATTCACAAATGACATGTTGCTTTTGAATGATTTTGAGAATCATATGAAAATTGAAACTTTATGTAGAAAACTAGAAGCTTGTATGTTGGTAGGGATGGCAACCGGGTTGCTCCACACTAGAGAGTGACTTCCCATCCCCATCCTCATTTAGCAAATGGTGGCACTTTCCTTCCCATCCCCATCCTCATCGAGTTTGGGGCGGGGATTGGGTTCCCCCATTATGAAGCCAAACTCAAAAATATATTCTCATATTTGCATGATATTATCATTTAGACATGTAAAAATATTTAGATTTTGTAAGACATGCAAAGTCTAATGATAATAAATAACTTCAATAGACTAGTTTTTTTACTAAAAATTACGATGCCTAAGACGATATTACAATATCCTCTATTCTTAAATAGCTACAACCCACTATCTATTTTTCCTCTCCATGCAACAATACCACACCACCAAGCCATGCATGAAGTATAAGTTACTTTTTCCATTAATCTCTTCATGCAAATCATACCACCTCATGCCTGCCTTTTTTCCAAGGAATTAAGTCATGTAAGACACTTCTATATATTTGTGTACTAATTTTAGTATTATGTCACTTAATCATACATTGTATTAACAAGGTTCCTGCAGCAACGCGCAGGGCATCGTCTAGTTTTAATATAAAAGTCTACCTATTTTCATACATATGAACCTATAACGGGGAATAGGGAACAGGGATGGGGTAGACCTTCCCATCCCCATCCCCACATTAGATTGTGGGAATAAAATCTCTCCAAAGCCATCCAATAATAGAGGAATTCCCCACAGGTTTACGGGGAACGGCCCCGATTGCCACCCCTATGTGTATGAAGGAGTTTGTTCGTCCAGGCATTCCTGATATGCAAGAGATTAATCTCTACATCCTAAGATCTTGGATTATTATATATTCTGAGGGTGATGCTAAACTTTGGAAGGTAATTATAAATCATAAATATAACACTAAAAAAAGGTGAAACGGGGGAACCCCTTTTGATAAAAAAAACTAACAAACCCAACTTGATTGCTCTCAGCTCTAATACTGTTATCTCCAGGTTATGTAAAAAGGAGTCATGTCCATATCCAGGCCCTTAAATTTAGATATAGGTGGGAATTTGGGAATGGTGACAAAAAAAATTTTTGGGAGGATAACTGATTTGGTACCCCCCCTAGTTGTTCGCCTTTCTACGAATGCTCACATCATTGCCGGTGCAACCTCCTTCAAGAGTACAAGCGTGTATGGCCCCACTGCCTCTGCTAGAAAATGACTTCTTCGCTGAGCTCCTCGCCCATAAACCCTCTGCGGGTGCCAAGTGGATCGTCATGGGCGATTTCAACCAAATTTACAGGGCGAGTGATAAAAACAAATGCAACGCCAACTTGAGTCGTATTAACTGTTTTCGGGCTGCCCTCAACCAGTGTGAGCTCAGAGAAATCCACCTTCAGAAGAGGCGCTTCGCTTGGAGTAATGAGCGACAAAATCCGACCCTTTGCAAGTTGGACTCCATGTTCTGCAACGACGAGTGGAACATTCATTTTGGCACGCATGTTCTTCATGCTTTATCATCGTCCCTGTCTGGTCATTGTTCGCTTCTCCTCGCCGACGACTGTGGGCCACGGAGGCCGCAAACTTTCAAGTTTGAAAATTTCTGGGTCTTCACCCCAGACTTTCAGGATGTGGTACGGGAGGCTTGGCAGCATGATTCCGGTCATCATGAGCCATATCGGAACCTTCTTTACAAGCTAAGAAAGACCGGGGTTCATCTATCCAGGTGGAGCAGGGCACTGCTCTCCCAGTCCAAGGTCCACCTTCATGCAACTCTCATGATCATCATTAGATTAGACTTGGTTGTGGAGACGAGAGCGTTGTCCGCGGGGGAGCTCATGCTCCGTTCTGGGCTCAAGAGAAGGGTTATTGGCCTCGCGGTCATTGAGCGCACGAGGAAAAAATAATGCTCCAGGATTAGGAACTTAAAGGAAGGTGACGCCAATATGAAGTTTTTCCATCTCAGGGTAAATGTGCATAGAAGGAAGAATCACATCCATCGCCTAGAACACAATAACGGTTGGATCACGGATCATGCCCAGAAGGAGGAGATCATCGCTGAGCATTTCTCTAACACCTTGGGTAGGCGTGATACAAAAGAGCAGGATTTCAACTGGGAAAATTTGGCCTTCCGCGAGGTGGATTTTACGAACCTTGGGAACCCCTTCATGGAGGAAGAGGTCAGCACCGCCATTAGCCAAATGCCCAAGGATAAGGCTCCTGAACCAGATGGCTTTACAGGGATGTTCTTCAAGCATTGTTGGGAGATTATCAAGGATGATGTCATGCGCATGATTCATTGCTTTGGGTTACTCCAGACTGCCAACCTTCACTGGGTCAACTCTGCCAACATTGTGCTTCTACCTATGAAGGATGACGCGGAAAGCATCACCGACTACATACCCATCAGCCTTATTCATGCCATTGCCAAGATTATTAACAAGATGCTCGCACTTCATCTAGGGCCCCACATGAACAACTTAATTTCAAACTCTCAGAGTGCGTTCATCAAGACGAGAAGTATCCATGATAATTTTATGTATGTTTGCAACCTCGCCAGACGCCTAAACAAGAACAAGACACCCTCTTTGCTATTTAAGCTTGACATCCGCAAAGCTTTTGACTCGGTGCATTGGGATTATATTTAGACCTTCTTTAGTGGAGAGGAATCCCAAGCACCTTCAGAGATTGGATCACCACTCTCCTTCACACTTTATCCTCTCGAGTCCTCCTTAACGGGGTGGCAGGGCCACCAATTCTGCACGGCCAAAGCTTTCGACAGGGTGACCCCCTCTCTCCCCTAATTTTCTTCATTGCCATCAATCCGCTGCAACAATTACTAAACCTTGCCACCTCGCACGAATTGCTTCACAAGGTTAGGGGACTTGGCTCTACCGTCCAGACCTCACTATACGTTGATGGTGCTGCTGTTTTCGTCAAGCCAATCAAAGCTGACGTGGACAACTTGGCCACCATTCTGAAAGGCTTCGGGGATGTTATCGGCCTTTGCACCAATTTTCAGAAAAATTCGGTAGTACCTATCCGCTGTCGGAACATTGATCTTGACACCATCCTCTAGGGGCTCCCAACCAAGAGAGCAACCTTCCCGCTGAAATATTTAGGACTGCCTTTGTTAGTAAGACAACTCAGACAAGTTGACTTCCAATACCTGGTGGATCAGGCTACGGGAAGACTTGTTCCTTGGGAAGGAAGATACATTGCAACCCTGGGCCGTTTGGTTTTGGTTAAATCAGTCCTGACATCTCAGGTTGTCTTCACCGCGCCTGCCCTAAACACTGTTGGAAATATGCCCTAGAGGCAATAAATAAAGTGTTTATTATTATATTTCCTTGTTCATGATAAATTTTTATTATCCATGCTATAATTGTATTCATTGGAAACACATTGCATGTGTGGATATATAGACAACACTTTGTCCCTAGTGTGCCTCTAGTAAACTAGCTCGTTGATCAAAGATGGTCAAGGTTTCCTAGCCATTGACATGAGATGTCATTTGATAATGGGATCACATCATTGGGAGAATGATGGGATGGACAAGACCCAAACTATAAACGTAGCATATGATTGTGTCAGTTTATTGCTACAGTTTTCTGCATGTCAAGTATATGTTCCTATGACCATGAGATCATGCAACTCACGGACACTGGATGAGTGACTTGTGTGTATCAAACATCGCAACGTAATTGGATGACTATAAAGGTGCTCTACAGGTATCTCCGAGGGTGTCTGTTGGGTTGGCATGGATCAACACTGGGATTTGTTACTCTGTGTAATGGGGAGGTATCTCAGGGCCCACTCAGTAGTACAACATCACAATAAGCCTTGCAAGCAATGTGACTAAGTGTTAGCCATAGGATCTTGTATTACGTAAATGAGTAAAGAGACTTGGCGGTAACGAAGTTGAACTAGGTATGGAGATACCGACGATCGAATCTCGGGCAAGTAACATACCGAAGAACAAAGGGAACATCATACGGGATTAACTGAATCCTTAACATAGAGGGTCGACCAATAAAGATCTTCATAGAATATGTAGGAATCAATATGGGCATCCAGGTCCCGCTATTAGTTATTGACCGTAGAGGTGTCTTGGTCATGTCTACATAGTTCTCGAACCCGCAGGGTCTGCACACTTAAGGTTTGGTGACGTTTCGGTAGTATAGATTTGTGTATGGTGGTGACCAAAGGTTGTTAGGAGTCCCGGATGAGATCCCGGACATCATGAGGAGCTCCGGAGGTAAAGATTGATATATAGGAAGTCCTGTTTTGGTCACCGAAAAAGTTTCGGGCTCATCGGTAGTGTACCGGGATTGCCGGGAGGGTACCGAGGGACCATCGGGAGGGGTGTTTCGACCCAAGAGGCCTCATGGGCTGTGGGAGAAGGAATACCATCCCTTAGTGGGCTGTCCTAATTCCCACGGAACGCCCATGCATCTAGGGAAGAAAACCCAAGGTGGAAAGAAGGCGAAAGTGGGAAAATAAGGAAGGAGTCCTAATCCTACTAGGAGTGGAGGAGGAGGACTCCTCCCTCCCACTTCGGTCGAACTAGGGTTAGCTCCCTTGGGAGCCAAGTCTCCTCCCTCCCCTCCTCCTATATATACTAGAGGTTTTGAGGGTTTTTGACACAGAAAAACAGCCACGTGCTACCTCTCCTCTAGATCGTAGTTTCTCCTCTAGATCGGTTTTCAGCAGTGCTTAGGCGAAGCCCTGCTGGAATAACTCCACCACCATCACCGCAACACCATCACGCTGCTGGAGAACTCATCTACTTCTCTGATCCCTCTTGCTGGATCAAGAAGTCGGACATCGTCATCAAGATGTACGTGTGCTGAACGCGGAGGTGCCGTCTGTTCGGCGTTAGATTGGGACTGATCGTGATTGGACCGCGGGACGCTCGGTGATTTGGATCACGAAGACGTTCGACTACATCAACCGCATTTCTTAACGCTTCCCGCTTAGCGATCTACAAGGGTATGTAGATCCACTCTCCCCTCTCGTAGATGCTCATCTCCTAGATTGATCTTGGTGAAGCATAGGAATTTTTTTGTTTCCCATGCAACGTTCCCCAACAGTGGAATCATGAGCTAGGTCTATGTGTAGATGAGATCTCGAGTAGAACACAAAGAGTTTGTGGGCGTTGATGCTTAGATTGCTTCCTCCCTTGGTCGTCTTTTGGTTCAACGGTATGGTGGGATGAAGCGGCCCGGACCAACCTTACTCGTACGCTTACGAGAGACCGGTTCCATCGACTGACGTGTAACTTTGTTGCACAAAGATGGTTGGCGGGTGTCTATTTCTCCTACTTTAGTTGGATCGGATTCGACAAAGGAGGTCCTTGAGAAGGTTGAAAAGCAATTTATGTATCACCGTTGTGGTTTTGCATAGGTGAGAATTTTTCTTGCTAAATATCCGTAGCAGCCACGTAAAACTTGCAACAACAATTAGAGGACGTCTAACTTGTTTTTGCAGGGTATGTTGTGATGTGATATGGCCAATTGCATGATGAGATATATGTGATGTATGAGATGATCATGTGTTGTATAGAATATCACGACTTGCATGTTGATGAGTACGGAAACCGGCAGCAGCCATAGGGTTGTCTTTAATTATTGTATTACATGCGTGTCAATCATTAAGCGCTATGTAATGCTTTAATTTATCGCTAAATGGTAGCAATAGTAGTATGAGCATGGTGGGCGTGACAACCCCGATGGCGACACAATGATGGAGATCATGGTGTTATGCCGGTGACGATGGAGATCATGCCGGTGCTTTCAAGATGGAGATCAAAAGCACAAGTTCATGGCCATATCATGTCACATATGATTTGCATGTGATGTTAATCCTTTTATGCACCTTGTTTTTCTTAGGACGACGGTAGCATTATAAGGCGATCCCTCACTTAAATTTCAAGGTAAAATTGTGTTCTCCCCGAGTGTGCACTATTGCGAAAGTTCGTCATGTCGAGACACCACGTGATGATCGGGTGTGATAGACTCTATGTTCACATAAAACGGGTGCAAGCCAGTGTTTCACGTGCAAAACACTCGGGTTAAACTTGACGAGCCTAGCATGTACATACATGGCCTCGGAACACAAGAGACCGAAAGGTTGAACATGAGTCATATAGTAGATATGATCAACATGATAATGTTCACCATTGAAACCACCTCAACTCACGTGATGATCGGACTTGAGTTGGTGAATTCGGATCATGTATCACTCAAATGACCTGATGGATGTCAATTTGAGTGGGAGCTTTAGTAATTTAATTAACTAAACTCATTATCTTGAACAATAGTCTTAGTAACCTTTGCTTATTTAAGTTGAAAGATCATGGAGGTAACTTTGTGGACTGGGCCCATAATCTATCCTCACGGCTTCCCAGAAGTCATATGTCCTTGATGCACCGCTTGGTAACCAACCCACAGACATGTCATCCGAAGACGTTAAGAACACTTGGGAGGCACGTTCTGGAGATTACTCAATAGTTCAGTGTGCAATATTGTATGGCTTAGAACCGGGACTTCAAAGACGTTTGAACGTCATGGAGCATATGATATGTTCCAGGAGTTGGAGTTCATCTTTAAGAAGAATGTCGGGATCGAGAGGTATGAGACCTCCGATAATTTCTATGCTTGCAAAATGGAGGAGAACGGGTCTATCAGTGAACATATACTCAGAATGTTTGGGTATTCGACTCGTCTGGCAGAGTTAGGGATGCCCCTTCCAACAGAGGCAATCACTGACAGAGTTCTTCAATCACTGCCACCTAGCTACAAGAGCTTTGTGATGAAATATAACATGCACGGGATGAACAAGTGAGTCACTGAGCTGTTTGCGATGCTGAAAGTTGTTGAGTCTGAAATCCAGAAAGAACATCAAGTGTTGATGGTCAATAAAACCACTAGTTTCAAGAAGAATGGCAAGGGCAAGAAGGGTAAATCCAAGAAGGGTGGCAAAGTAGTTGCTCCTCCCATGAAGAAACCCAAGGCTGGACCCAAGCCAGAAACTAAGTGCTTTCATTGCAAGGGAACTAGTCACTGGAAGTAGAACTGCCCCAAGTATCTGGCTGACAAGAAGGCGGCCAACAACAAACAAGGTATATATGATACACATGTTATTCATCTGTACCTTACTAGCTCTCGTTGTAGTGCCTGGGTATTTGATACCGGTTCAGTTGCTCACATTTGCAACTCAAAACAGGAACTACGGAATAGACGAAGGCTGGCGAAGGATGAAGTGATGATGCACGTGGGAAATGGTTCCAAGGTTGATGTGATCGTCGTCGGCACGCTCTCTCTTCGATTACCATTGGGATTAGTGATGAACCTGAATAATTTCTATTTAGTGCATGCGTTAAGCATGAACATTATATCTGGATCTTGTTTATTGTGAGACGGTTACTCATTTAAATCAGAGAATTATGGTTGTTCTATTTATATGAGTAATGTCTTTTATGGTCAAGCACCCAATGTGAGGGGTTTATTCATATTGAATCTTGATAGTGATGATACACATGTTCATAACATTGATGCCAAAAGATGTAGAGTTGATAGTCATAATACCACTTTCTTGTGGCACTGCCGTTTAGGTCATATTGGTGTAAAACGCATGAAGAAGCTCCATGCTGATGGACTTTTGGAGTCACTTGATTTTGAATCACTTGACACATGTGAACCATGCCTCATGGGCAAGATAACTAAAATACCATTCTTTGGAATAATGGAACGGGCAAGTAACTTGTTGGAAATCATACATACTGATGTGTGCGGTCCAATGAATGTTGCGGCGCGCGGTGGATATCATTATTTTCTCACCTTCACTGATGACTTAAGTAGATATGGGTATATTTACTTAATGAAACACAAGTCTAAAACATTTGAAAAGTTCAAGCAATTCAGAGTGAAGTTGAGAATCATCGTAACAAGAAGATTAAATTCCTGAGATCTGATCGAGGAGGAGAATATCTGAGTTATGAGTTTGGCAGTCACTTAAGACAGTGTGGAATTGTTTCACAATTGACACAGCCTGGAACACCACAGTGTAATGGTGTGTCCGAACGTCGTAATCGAACCTTATTAGATATGGTGCGTTCTATGATATCTCTTGCTGATTTGCCACTATCGTTTTGGGGTTATGCATTAGAGACAGCTGCATTCACTTTAAATATGGCACCATCAAAATCCGTTGAGACGACGCCATATGAACTGGGGTGTGGCAAGAAGCCAAAGTTGTCGTTTCTTAAAGTTTGGGGATGTGATGCTTATGTCAAAAAGCTTCAGCCTGAAAAGCTGGAACCCAAAGAGGAGAAATGCGTCTTCATAGGATACCCAAAAGAGACAGTTGGGTATGCCTTCTATCTCAGATCCGAAGGCAAAGTGTTTGTTGCTAAGAACGGAACATTTCTTGAGAAAGAGTTTCTCTCAAAAGAATTGAGTGGGAGGAAAATAGAGCTTGATGAGGTTATTGAACCTACTTCAACCAGAGAGTAGCGCAACGCAGAAAGATGTTTATGTGGAGCCTACAACAGTTGAAGAGGAAGTTAATGATGATGATCATGAAGCTTCGGATCAAGTTACTATTGAACCTCGTAGGTCGATAAGGGCGCGTACTACTCCTGAGTGGTACGACAACCCTGTCTTGGAGGTCATGTTGTTGGACAACAATGAACCTAAGAGCTATGGAGGAGCGATGATGGGCCCAGATTCCGAGAAATGGTTAGAGGCCATGAAATCCAAGATGGGATCCATGTATGAAAACAAAGTATGGACTTTGGAAGTATTACCTGAAGGGCGAAAGGCCATTCATAACAAATGGATCTTTAAGAAGAAGACGGACGCGGACGGTAATATCATCGTCTATAAAGCTCGACTTGTGGCAAAGGGTTTTTCACAAGTTCAAGGAGTTGACTACGATGAGATCTTCTCAACCGTAGCGATGCTTAAGTCCGTCAGAATCATGTTAGCAATAGCAACATTTTTCGAATATGAAATTTAGCAGATGGATGTCATAACAGCATTCCTTAACGGTTTCCTTAAGTAAGAGTTATATATGATACAACCAGAAGGTTATGTCGATCTAGAGAATGCTAACAAAGTTTGCAAACTCCAGCGATCCATTTGTGGAGTAGTGCAAGCATCTCGGAGTTGGAATCTATGCTTTGATGAGGTGATCAAAGCTTTCGGGTCTATACAAGTTTACAGAGAAGCTTGTATTTACAAGAAAGTGAGTGGGAGCTCTATAGCATTTCTAATATTATATGTGGATGACATATTGCTGATTGGAAAGAATATAGAAATGTTGGAAAGCGTGAAGGAATATTTGAACAAGAGTTTTTCAATGAAGGACCTAGGCGAAGCTGCTTTCATATTAGGCATCAAGATCTATAGAGATAGATCGAGACGCTTAATAGGACTTTCACAGAGCACATACCTTGACAAAGTTTTGAAGAAGTTCAAAATGGATCAGTCCAAGAAGGGGTTCTCGCCTATATTGCAAGGTGTGAAGTTGAGTAAGACTCAATGCCCGATGACTGCAGAAGATAGAGAGAAGATGAGTGTCATCCCCTATGCTTCACCCATAGGCTCTGTCATGTATGCAATATTGTGCACAAGACCCGATGTCAGCCTTGCCATAAGTTTGGCCGGAAGGTTTCAAAGTGATCCTGGAATGGAGCACTGGACAACGGTCAAGAATATCCTTAAGTACCTGAAAAGGACTAAGGAAATGTTTCTCGTTTATGGAGGTGATCAAGAGTTCGTCGTAAAGGGTTACGTCGATGCAAGCTTTGAGACTGATTCGGATGACTCTAAATCGCAAACCGGATACATATTTATTCTCAACGAGGGAGCGGTAAGCTGGTGCAGTTCCAAGCAAAGCATGGTAGCCGATTCTACATTTGAAGCGGAGTACATCGCAACCTTGAAGGCATCGAAGGAAGGTGTCTAGATGAAGCAGTTCATGACAGGTCTTGGAGTAGTGCCCAGTGCATTGAATCCAATGACCATGTTCTGTGACAACACTGGTGCCATTGCTCTGGCCAAGGAACTAAGGTTTCACAAGAGGACCAGACACATAAAGCGACGCTTCAATTCCATCCGTGATTACATCAAGGAGAAGGACATAAATATTTGCAAAGTGCACACGGATCTAAATGTTGTAGACCCGTTGACTAAACCTCTTCCAAGGGCTAAACATGATCAATACCAGAACTGCATGGGTGTTCGATTCATTACAATGTAAATCACATAGTGATGTGAACTAGATTATTGACTCTAGTGCAAGTGGGAGACTATTGGAAATATGCCCTAGAGGCAATAAATAAAGTGTTTATTATTATATTTCCTTGTTCATGATAAATTTTTTGTCCATGCTATAATTGTATTGATTGGAAACACATTGCATGTGTGGAGATATAGACAACACTTTGTCCCTAGTGTGCCTCTAGTAAACTAGCTCGTTGATCAAAGATGGTCAAGGTTTCCTAGCCATTGAAATGAGATGTCATTTGATAACGGGATCACAGCATTAGGAGAATGATGGGATAGACAAGACCCAAACTATAAACGTAGCATATGATCGTGTCAGTTTATTGCTACAGTTTTCTACATGTCAAGTATATGTTCCTATGACCATGAGATCATGCAACTCACGGACACCGGAGGAGTGCCTTGTGTGTATCAAACGCCGCAACGTAACTGGGTGACTATAAAGTTGCTCTACAGGTATCTCCGAGGGTGTCTGTTGAGTTGGCATGGATTGAGACTGGGATTTGTTACTCCGTGTGACGGAGAGGTATCTCGGGGCCCACTCGGTAATACAACATCACAATGAGCCTTGCAAGCAATGTGACTAATTGTTAGTTGCGGGATCTTGTATTATGGAACGAGTAAAGAGACTTGCCATTAACGAGGTTGAACTAGGTATGGAGATACCGACGATCGAATCTCGGGCAAGTAACATACCGAAGAACAAAGGGAACATCATACGGGATTAACTGAATCCTTGACATAGAGGTTCGACCAATAAAGATCTTCATAGAATATGTAGGAACCAATGTGGACATCCAGGTCCCGCCATTGGTTATTGACCGTAGAGGTGTCTCAGTCATGTCTACATAGTTCTCGAACCCGCAGGGTCTGCACACTTAAGGTTTGGTGACGTTTCGGTAGTATAGAGTTATGAATGGTGGTGACCGAAGGTAGTTCGGAGTCCCGGATGAGATCCCGGACGTCACGAGGATCTCCAAAATGGTCTGGAGGTAAAGATTGATATATAGGAAGTCCTGTTTTGGTCACCAGAAAATTTTCGGGCTCATCGGTAGTGTACCGAGAGTGTCGGGAGGGTACGGGGGGACCATCGGGAGGGGTATTGTTGGGGAACGTCGCATGGGAAACAAAAAATTTCCTACGCACACGCAGATCTATCCATGGTGATGAGCATCTATGAGAGGGAGAGTGGATCTACATACCCTTGTAGATCGCTAAGCGGGAAGCGTTAAGAAACGCGGTTGGTGTAGTCGAACATCTTCGCGATCCAAATCGCCGAGTGTCCCGCGATCTCATCACGATCCGTCCCGCGATCCAATCACGATCCGTCCCGTGAACTCATCACGATCCGTCCCACGATCTCATCGTGATCCATCTCACGATCTTGATCACGATCCGTCTCGCGAACTCATCACGATCCGTTCCGCGATCTCATCACGAACTGTCTTGCGATCTCGATCACGGTCCTTCCGATCTAGCGCCGAACGGACGGCACCTCCGCGTTCAACACACGTACAGCTTGATGACGATCTCTGCCGTCTTGATCCAGCAAGAGAGAGCGGAGAGGTAGAAGAGTTCGCCGGCAGCATGATGGCGCTCCGGCGATGGTGGTGGAGCTGTTCCGGCAGGGCTTCGCCTAAGCACTGCCGAACTAGTCTAGTTTAGAGGAACTTGATCTAGAGGTAGGATTTAGACGTGGCTGAGAAACCCTGTCCAAAAATTCCTAAAACCACTCATATATATAGGAGGAGGGGGGAGGAGGCTGCGCCCAAAGGAGGGCTCTCCTTTTGGTTCGGCCGAACTGGTGGAGGGAGAGTCCTCCTCCACCTGAGAGTCCACCTCTCACACGAGAGGTGGAAATTGGGGAGGACTCCACCCCAATTCGGTTTGGGCCTTCTCTTCCTGCGCCTAGGCCACCTTGGCCAACCCCACCATCCCACTAGGGGCTGGTGGGTCGCCACTTTGGCCCATGGGGTGGGTTGGCCCCACTGGTGGACCCCCGGGACCCATTCGTCACTCCCGATACGCTATCGAAAGTGCCCGAAATCTTTCGGAGTCCAAAACAGGACTTCCTATATATGAATCTTTAACTCCGGACCATTCCGGAGCTCCTCGTGACGTCCAGGATCTCATCCGGGACTCTGAACTACCTTCGGTCACCACCATTCATAACTCTATACTACTGAAACGTCACCAAACCTTAAGTGTGCAGACCCTGCGGGTTCGAGAACTATGTAGACATGACTGAGACACCTCTACGGTCAATAACCAATGGCGGGACCTGGATTCCATATTGGTTCCTACATATTCTATGAAGATCTTTATCGGTCGAACCTCTATGTCAAGGATTCAGTTAATCCCGTATGATGTTCCCTTTGTTCTTCGGTATGTTACTTGCCCGAGATTCATCGTCGGTATCTCCATACCTATTTCAACCTCGTTACTGGCAAGTCTCTTTACTCGTTCCATAATACAAGATCCCGCAACTAACAATTAGTCACATTGCTTGCAAGGCTCATTGTGATGTTGTATTACCGAGTGGGCCCCGAGATACCTCTTCGTCACACGGAGTAACAAATCCCAGTCTCAATCCATGCCAACTCAACAGACACCATCGGAGATACCTGTAGAGCACCTTTATAGTCACCCAGTTACGTTGCGACGTTTGATACACACAAGGCACTCCTCCGATATCCGTGAGCTGCATGATCTCATGGTCATAGGAACATATACTTGACATGCAGAAAACAGTAGCAACAAACTGACACGATCATATGCTACATTTGTAGTTTGGGTCTTGTCCATCACATCATTCTCCTAATGATGTGATCCCGTTATCAAATGACATCTCATGTCCATGGCTAGGAAAGCTTAACCATCTTTTGATCGACGAGCTAGTCTATTAGAGGCATACTAGGGACATGGTTTTGTCTATGTATCCACACATGTATCTAAGTCTCCGATCAATACAATTATAGCATGGATAATAAACGATTATCATGAACAAAGAAATATGATAATAACTAATTTATTATTGCCTCTAGGGCATATTTCCAATAGTCTCCCACTTGCACTAGAGTCAATAATCTAGTTCACATCACTATGTGATTCGCATCGGTATGAATCTAACACCCAATTAGTTCTGGGGCTCGATCATGCTTTGCATGTGAGAGAGGTCTTATAGTCAACGGGTCTGCAAAATTCAGATCTGTGTGTACTTTGCAAATCCCTATGTCAAACTGTAAACACTGCTACCACACTCCACTTGGTACTATTCCAAATGTCCACTCCACTATATGTATCCAGATTGCTATTATGAGTCATCCGGATTGGTGTTAAAGCTTGCATCAACATAACTCTTTACGACAAACTCTTTATCACCTCCATAATCGAGAAATATCTCCTTAGTCCTCTGGTTACTAAGGATAATTTTGACCGCTGTCCATTGATCCTACTCCTGGACCACTTCTTGTACCCCTCGACAGACTCATGGCAAGGCACACACAGGTGCGGTACACAACATGGCATAATTTAGAGCCTATGGCTAAGGCATAGGGGACGACGTTCGTCCTTTCTCTTTCTTCTGCCGTTGTCGAGCTTTGAGTCTCACTCAACTTCACACCTTACAAATCAGGCGAGAACTCTTTCTCTGACTGATCCATTTTGAACTCTTTAAAAATCTTGTCAAGGTATGTACTCATTGAAAGTCTCATCAAGCATATTGATCTATCTCTATAGATCTCGATGCTCAACAATTAGGTAGCTTTATCCAGGTCTTCCTTTGAAAATCAGTTTCCAAACAACTGTTTATGCTTTCCAGAAATTCTACGTTATTTCCGATCAATATGTCATCCACATATACTTATCAGAAATTCGATAGTGCTCCCACTCACTTTATTGTAAATACAAGTTTCTCATAAACTTTGTATAAACTACAAAACTTTGATCACCTTATCAAAGTGTATATTCCAACTCCGAGATGCTTGCTTCAGTCTATAGAAGGATCACTGAAGCTTGCACACCTTTTAGCATCCCTAGGACTGACAAAACCTCCTGGTTGTATCACATACAACCTTTCCGCAAGTAAACCGTTAAGGAAACGATGTTTTGACATCCATCTGCCAGATTTCATAATTTGAAAAATGCAGCAACTGCTAACATAATTCCAACAGACTTTAGCATCGCTATGAGTGAGAAAGTCTCATCGTAGTCAACTACTTGAACTTGCCACAAATATCTTTGCAACAAGTCGAGCTTTACAAATGGTGACATTTACCATCAGTGTATGTCTTCATTTTAAAGATCCATTTGTTCTGAATGGCCTTTTGCCCTTCAGGTAATACTTCCAAAGTCCATACTTTGTTTTCATACATGGATCCCATCTCGGATTTCATGGCCTCCAACCATTTGTCGGAATCCGGGCCCATCATTGCTTCTCCATAGCTCGTAGGTTCATCGTTATCCAACAACATGACCTCCAAGACAGGGTTGTCGTACCGCTTAGGAGCAGTACACATCCTTGTCGACCTACAAAGTTCGATAGTAACTTGATCCTGAAGCTTCATGATCATCATCATTAACTTCCTCTTTAACTAACGTAGGCTTCACAGAAACATCTTTCTGCGCTGCGCTACTCTCTAGTTGAACAAAGGTTTAACAACCTCATCAAGTTCTATCTTCCTCCCACTCAATTCTTTCGAGAGAAACTTTTCCTCGAGAAAGGATCCGTTTTAGCAATAAACACTTTGCACTTGGATCTGAGATAGAAGGTTCACCCAACTGTTCTTAGGGTATTCTATGAAGATGCATTTGTCCACCTTGGGTTCGACCTCATTAGGTGAAAACATTTTCCACACAAGTGTCGCAGCCCCTCAAATATTAAGAAATGACAGCTTAGGTTTCTATCAAACCATAATTCACACGGTGTCATCTCAACGGATTTAGATGGTGCCCTATTTAAAGTGAATATAGTTGTCTCTAATGCATAACCCCAAAATTATAGTAGTAAAATGATAAGAGACATCATAGCACGCACCATATCCAATAGAGTATGACTTATGATGTTCGGACACACCATCACATTATGGTGTTCCAGGTGGCGTTAGTTGTGAAACGAATTTCACATTGTCTTAAGTTGTATGCCAAACTCGTAACTCAGATATTCACCTCTACGATCATATCGCAGTCATTTTTATCTTCTTGTCACGATGATCTTAAACTTCACTCTGAATTTGCTTGAACCTTTCAAACGATTCAGACTTGTGTTTCATTAAGTAAATATACACTATATCTACTTAAATCATTAGTGAAGGTAAGAAAATAACGATATCCACTGCATGCTACAAGACTCACTGGATTGCATACATCAACATGTATCATTTCCAATGAATCACTTGCCCTCTCCATCCAACGGGTTTTTTTAGTCATCTTGCCCAAGAGGCATGGTTCGCATGTCTCAACCGATTCGAAATCGAATGAGTCCAAAGATCCATCAGCATGGAGTTTCTTCATGCGCTTTATTCCAATATGACATTTAGCGGCAGTGCCACAAGTATATGGTACTATCATTATTAACTTTGTATCTTTTGACATCAATGTTATGAACATGTGTATTACTACGATCAAGATTTCAACAAACCATTCTCACTGGGTGCATGACCATTGAAGGTATTATTCAGGTAAACAGAATAACCATTATTCTCTAACTTAAATGAATAATCGTATTGCAATAAACATGATCTAATCATGTTCATGCTCAACGCAAAACACCAAATAACATTTATTTAGTTTCATCACTAATCCTGAAGGTAGAGAGAGCGTGCGATGTTGATCTCATCAACCTTGGAAAGATTTCCAACACATATCGTCACCTCACCCTTAGCTAGTTCTCCGTTTATTCCGTAGCTTTTATTTCGAGTTACTAACATTTAGCAACCAAACCGGTATCCAATACCCAGGTGCTACTAGGAGTACTAGCAAGGTACACATCAATAACTCGTTATATCAAATATACTTCTGTCGATGTTGCCAGCCTTCTTATCTACCAAGTTTCTAGGGTTGTTCCGCTTCAGCGACCACTCACCTCATAACAGAAGCACTTAGTCTCGGGTTTGAGTTCAACTTTGGGTTGCTTCACTGGAGCAGCAACTGACTTGCTATCCATGAAGTTTCCCTCCTTGCTCTTGCCCTTCTCGAAACTAGTGGTTTGACTAACCATCAACACTTGATGCTCCTTCTTGATTTCTACCTTCGCGGTGTCAAACATCGCGAACAGCTCAGGGATCAATATTTCTATCCCTGGCGTTTTATAGTTCATCACTAAGTTCTAGTAGCTTTAGTGACAGTGACTTGGAGAACTATATCAATCACTATCTTATCTGGAAGATCAACTCCCACTTGATTCAAGCGATTGTAGCACCCAGACAATCTGAGCACATGCTCAACGATTGAGCTATTCTCTTTCATCTTGCAGGCAAAGAATCTTGTTGGAGATCTCATATCTCGCAACACGGGCACGAGCCTGAGATCCTAATTTCAGCTCTTAGAAACATCTCATATGTTCTGTGACGTTCAAAACGTTTTGGAGCCTTAATTCTAAGCCGTAATGCATGACGCACTAAACTATCAAGTAGTCATCAGAACGTGTCTGTCAGATGTTCACAACATCTACACACGACGCTAGAGGGGTTGGCGCATCGAGCGGTGCATTAAGGACATAAGCCTTTTGTGCAGCAATGAGGACAATCCTCAGATCACGGACCCAGTCCGCAATATTGCTACCATCATCTTTCAACTCTATTTCTCTAGGAACATATAAAAATTAAGGGAGCTACAGCGCGAGCTAGTAATCTACAACATAATTTGCAAAGACACTATTGACTATGTTCATGATAATGAGTTCAATTAATCATATTACTTAAGAACTCCCACTCAAATTGACATCCCTCCGGTCATTCGAGTGATACATGATCCAAATTCACGAACTCAAGTCCAATCATCACGTGAGTTGAGGTGGTTACAATGGTGAACATCATCATGTTGATCATATCTACTATATGACTCATGTTCGACCTTTCAGTCTCTTGTGTTCCGAGGCCATGTCTGTACATGCTAGGCTCGTCAAGTTTAACCCGAGCGTTATGCACGTGCAACACTGGCTTGCACCCGTTGTATGTGAACGTAGAGTCTATCACACCCGATCATCACGTGGTGTCTCAACACGACGAACTTTCGCAACGGTGCACACTCGGGGAGAACACAATTTATCTTGAAATTAAGTGAGGGATCACCTTATAATGCTACCATCATCCTAAGCAAAACAAGGTGCATAAAAAGGATTAACATCATATGCAAATCATAAGTGACATGATATGGCCATGAATTTGTGCTTTTGATCTCCATCTAGAAAGCACCGGCATGATCTCCATCGTCACCGGCATGACACCATGATCTCCATCAACGTGTTGCCATCGGGGTTGTCATGTCCTGCATGCTTCTACTACTATTGCTACCGTTTAGCGATAAAGTAAAGCATTACATAGCGCTTAATGATTGACACGCAGGTCATACAATAATTAAAGACAACCCTATGGCTCCTACCGGTTGACGTATTCAACGACATGCAAGTCGTGATAATCTATACATCACATGATCATCTCATACATCACATATATCACATCATGTAATTGGCCATATCATATCACAACATACCCTGCAAAAACAAGTTAGACGTCCTCTAATTGTTGTTGCATGTTTTACGTGGCTGCTATGGGTATCTAGCAAGGACAATTCTCATCTACGCAAAAACCACAACGGTGATACACTAGTTGCTTTTCAACCTTCTCAAGGACCGCCTTTGTAGAATCCGATCCAACTAAAGTGAGAGAAACTGGCATCGGCAAGCCATCTATGCAACAAGTTGCGTCGAGGGAATCGGTCTCTCGTAAGCGTACGAGTAATGTTGGTCCGGGCCGCTTCACCTCACAATACCACTGAACCAAAATACGACCAAGGGAGGAAGCAATCTAAGCATCAAAGCCCACAAACTCTTTGTGTTCTACTCGAGATCTCATCTACACATAGACCTAGCTCTGATACCACTGTTGGGGAACGTCGCATGGGAAACAAAAAATTTCTACGCACACGCAGATCTATCCATGGTGATGAGCATCTACGAGAGGGATGGTGGATCTACATACCCTTGTAGATCGCTAAGCGGGAAGCGTTAAGAAATGCGGTTGGTGTAGTCGAACATCTTCGCGATCCAAATCACCGAGTGTCCCGCGATCTCATCACGATCCGTCCCGCAATCCAATCACGATCCGTCCCGTGAACTCATCACGATCCGTCCCACGATCTTGATCACGGTCTGTCTCACGATCTTGATCATGATCTGTCTCGCGAACTCATCATGATCCGTTCTGCGATCTCATCACGAACCGTCTCGCGATCTCGATCACGGTCCTTCCGATCTAGCGCCGAACGGACGACACCTCCGCGTTCAGCACACGTACAGCTTGATGACGATCTCCGCCGTCTTGATCCAGAAAGAGAGAGCGGAGAGGTAGAAGAGTTCGCCGGCAGCGTGACGACGCTCCGACGATGGTGGTGGAGCTGTTCCGGCAGGGCTTCGCCTAAGCACTGCCGAACTAGTCTAGTTTAGAGGAACTTGATCTAGAGGTAGGGTTTAGACGTGGCTGAAAAACCCTGTGCAAAAAACACTAAAACCACTCATATATATAGGAGGAGGGGAGAGGAGGCTGCGCCCAAAGGAGGGCTCTCCTTTTGGTTCGGCCGAATTGGTGGAGGGAGAGTCCTCCTCCACCTGAGAGTCCACCTCTCACACAAGAGGTGGAACTTGGGGAGGACTCCACCCCAATTCGTTTTGAGCCTTCTCTTCCTGCGCCTAGGCCACCTTGGCCGACCCCACCAGCCCACTAGGGGCTGGTGGGTCACCACTTTAGCCCATGGGGTGGGTTGGCCCCACTGGTGGACCCCCGGGACCCATTCGTCACTCCCGGTACGCTACCGAAAGTGCCCGAAATCTTTCCGGAGTCCAAAACAGGACTTCCTATATATGAATATTTACCTCCGGACCATTCCGGAGCTCCTCGTGACGTCCGGGATCTCATCCGAGACTCCGAACTACCTTCGGTCACCACCATTCATAACTCTATACTACCGAAACGTCACCAAACCTTAAGTGTGCAGACCCTGTGGGTTCGAGAACTATGTAGACATGACCGAGACACCTCTATGGTCAATAACCAATGGCGGGACCTGGATTTCCACATTGGTTTGTAAATATTCTACGAAGATCTTTATCGGTCGAACCTCTATGTCAAGGATTCAGTTAATCCCGTATGATGTTCCCTTTGTTCTTCGGTATGTTACTTGCCCGAGATTTGATCGTCGGTATCTCCATACCTAGTTCAACCTCATTACCGGCAAGTCTCTTTACTCGTTCCGTAATACAAGATCCCGCAACTAACAATTAGTCACATTGCTTGCAAGGCTCATTGTGATGTTGTATTACCGAGTGGGCCCCGAGATACCTCTCCGTCACACGGAGTAACAAATCCCAGTCTCGATCCATGCCAACTCAACAGACACCAACGAAGATACCTGTAGAGCACCTTTATAGTCACCCAGTTACGTTGCGACGTTTGATACACACAAGGCACTCCTCCGATATCCGTGAGTTGCATGATCTCATGGTCATAGGAACATATACTTGACATGCAGAAAACAGTAGCAACAAACTGACACAATCATATGCTACGTTTGTAGTTTGGGTCTTGTCCATCACATCATTCTCCTAATGATGTGATCCCGTTATCAAATGACATCTCATGTCCATGGCTAGGAAACCTTAACCATCTTTTGATCGACGAGCTAGTCTATTAGAGGCATACTAGAGACATGGTTTTGTCTATGTATCCACACATGTATCTAAGTCTCCGATCAATACAATTATAGCATGGATAATAAACGATTATCATGAACAAGGAAATATGATAATAACTAATTTATTATTGCCTCTACGGCATATTTCCAACAGGTATTTCGACCCAAGAGGCTACATGGGCTGTGGGAGAAGGAATACGAGCCCTTAGTGGGCTGGCCGAAGTCCCACAGAAGGCCCATGTGGCTAGGGAAGAAAACCCAAGGTGGAAAGAAGGCAAAAGTGGGAAAATAAGGAAGGAGTCCTAATCCTACTAAGAGTGGAGGAGGAGGACTCCTCCCTCCCACTTCGGCCGAACTAGGGTTGGCTCCCTTGGGAGCCAAGCCTCCTCCCTCCCCTCCTCCTATATATACTAGAGGTTTTGAGGGGTTTTGACACAGAAAAACAGCCACGTGCTACCTCTCCTCTAGATCGTAGTTTCTCCTCTAGATCTGTTTTTAGCGGTGCTTAGGTGAAGCCGTGCTGAAATAACTCCACCACCATCACCGCAACGCTATCGCGCTGCCGAAGAACTTGTCTACTTCTCCGCTCCCTCTTGCTGGATCAAGAAGGCGGAGATCGTCATCAAGCCGTACGTGTGCTGAACGCGAAGGTGTCGTCCGTTCGGTGCTAGATCGGGACGGATCGTGATTGGATCACGGGACGCTCGGCAATTTGGATCGTTAAGATGTTCGACTACATCAACCGCGTTTCTTAACGCTTCTCGCTTAGCGATCTACAAGGGTATGTAGATCCACTCTCCCCTCTCGTAGATGCTCATCTCCTAGATTGATCTTGGTGAAGCGTGGGATTTTTTTGTTTCCCATGCAACGTTCCCCAACAAACATTCCTAAGGGCACAATGGACAACATCAACAAGATTGAGAGAGCCTTTCTATTTTCGGCCTCACACAAGACGGCTGGTGCCAAATGCAAAGTCAGCTAGTAGCGCGTTTGCAGGCCCAAGGAGTTGAGAGTGCTGGGGGTTTTGAATATTGATAAATTCTGTCAGGCCCTTCGTCTACGCTAGCTATGGCTTGAATGGAGAGATCCAGTAAGGCTATGGGTGGGCTTGGGTAACCCATGCGACGAGAGCGACAAGTATTTTTTTCTACGCGTGCACAACCATCACCATTGGCAATGGTGCACGAACACCTTTTTGGGACTCCCCTTGGCTAAATGGGAGTAAGCCCAAAGACATCGCCCCTCTGGTCTTCGAAGCATCTTTGCGAAAGGCATGGAAGGTTCGAGAGGCCTTGGATAATGCCGCTTGGATTAGCAAGATCAACCTTGGAGCCACGCTCTCGATGGACCACCTGAGACAATTTCTTTTGCTATGGACTGCCCTAAACGGAATCTAGCTTAACGCACACCTCGACGACTCCATCCTGTGGAAGCATACCGCCTCAGGAGAATACTTTGCTTCTTCTGCATATAATTTGCAATTCCTCTCCATCACCCATACTGACATGTGCAAGGTTGTTTGGAAGACTTGGGCACCACCAAACGTTAAGTTTCTCGCATGGTTGGCAATTCAAAACGGGATTTGGACCGTTGACCGGTTGGCCAAGCGGGGGTGGCCAAACTATGGACTTCGCCCGCTTTGTGCAAGGGAGAAAGAAACCGTTGAACACCTTTTTTTCAAATTTCGGTTCACTCTCAGGTTATGGAGATTGGTAAAAGGTTGGCTTTAGCTCCTTAACTTGGACATCTCTACTTGGAATGCCTACAGGTCCATCATAGACTGGTGGTACTACATGGCATCCTCCCATGGGATTCACAGAAGGACGATGGCCTCCCTCACTATTTTAGTGAGCAAGAAGATTCAGGATGAGAGAAATGCAAGGGTCTTACATTCCACAAACGTGCCATCGTTCATCCTCCTTCGCACCATACAATCGGTGGCACATATTTGGGCGATTGTGGGAGCTAAGCATTTGGGGCGCATCTTGTTGGGAGAGTAGAGCTTTTTTGTATGTATTGTGCCCTCTTCTGGGGCCTTTTTTCTTGTGGCTATCTTTAGCCAAACTCTGTCAAACTTCTCCTTCCTTAATTAATGAAAAGGGGCAAAAAATTTGCCTCCAGTTTCAAAAAATAAATAAATTTGGTCATCTTATATCATTTGTAATGAATAGTCTAAGTGCACTAGTCATATTTTGGATGGGCATTGACCGAAGCTTTCTTATTAAGAAAATCTTTAATGATAGGAGCATGGAACAATGGTTTCAATTGGTGAAGATATCTAGTAGTATTGCATGCACTCGAGACACTGATACTTTGGCGTGGCAACTGGAAAACAAAGGGCAATATTCTACCAACTCTCTCTACTATGTGATCAACTTTAGGGGTGTACAACCAATTTTTAGTCATGTTGTCTGGAACCTCGTAGTTCCATCCAGAATCCATGTATTTCTTTGGTTGCTTTCACATGATAAGCTCATAACTAGGGACAACCTTAGGAAGCAGTACGTAGTCAAACCTTTAGATTGTGTTTTTTTGTAATGAGGAGGAATCTATCCACCACTTCCTGTTTGATTGTGTGGTAGCTAGATGTATTTGGTCTTTCACTAATTATCACTTTAATGTTCATGTTGGTTCTGATTATGAATTCTTGGCTAGATTCAAGATCTCCAACAATAATAATTATGCTTTGAATATTGTTAGTTCTGTTACCTTATCTTGTTTGTGGAAATATAGGAACTCTATGATTTTTAAGAACACCTATTGGCTCTTTGTTATTCAGGTTTGGAGATTGATCCTAAAAACCATAAGGTTCTTATTGCCCCTATCCCCGGAGCAGAGCAAACCAAACCTGGTCAGTTTTGTAAAATCCCTGGGAGAATTCATCCAAAAACCTCTACTCATAAGTTATGAATGAAAGAGAAGTTGTGTGAGGATCCTGAAATATCACTCCCACGTGATTGATTTCTGGAAAAAGTTCAAAAATGTATTAATGTGATGGTTGTAGGTTTGAATCACCTATCAAGAAACATGAGTCCGAAGACAACACGACCTCATCCAACCCAATGTCCACTCTCGATGGTTGCTAGTCTCTCCAGTCGATGTCGGCATCGCCGCTGAAAGCAAGAAGAGCAAAGCATGAGATCACGAAGCTCCGTGCGGCTGCTCCTTTTGTTTAGCCATGTTCTTCATTTTAGTGAAAAAAAAGTTGTGATGTGTTTTATTGCTCTACCTAGTGTTCTTCATTAAATTCACTTTGTCGAAGTGCTCCTATATCAGCTAACGTATGAAGTATTGGTTTCATTCTGGTAATGGAGCCTGGGAGAGACTCCCTGTTGGTCTATTATTTGTCTAAATTCATATATTTTTTGTAAATCCAAGACCATTTTTGTACTTATTAAACAATTTTAAAATCATGAACAAATTAATTTTGGATTATAAAAACAATCCTTGAACATTTAAAAACTTTCCAACATTTTTCGAATTCAGATTTCTAAAAATTATTAATATATTCAGAAAATTCATTCTAAAAATGTTTTAAAAGGAAAAATAAATCTATCAATGAAACAGGTGCCACGCCCTCGCACATGGGCCGGCCCAAAGCTCAAGGGGTTGGTAATTGTTCGGCCCCGTGCACCGTATTGAAGGACTCACGCAAAGGAGCGACCCAAATTCGCAGCCGCTCGCGCTACGGGCTGGGGCTAATAGCACCCTCGTGTCGTCGGACAGGCTTAGCTATCCCCCCCCTCCCCCCCCCCCCCCCACACACACACCAGAGCACCCTCTTAAAATAGCACAGGCAGTTGGCTAATAGAAAACCTGGCTCTTTCTTTTTTGCGGGTGAAAGAAAATCTGATTCCCGATAAATTTATAAAAGATTATGGATTCAAACATATGTTAATGTATTTTAAAAAATGTTCAAGTTTTGAAACAAACTTTCTGAAATAGAATTTGTTCACGAATTTTAAAAATTCTAATTTTTTTTTGTTAACAATCTGTAAGAATGTTCATGATTTTTACAATTATTCACAACATAGTAGGAAGTTAATTAATTTGAAAAATGTTCAAATGTTCAACAATTTCTAAGACATTCATAATTCTTTTTAAATGTCACAATTTTTTAAATTCACTTGTGTTTTTAATATCCACTATTTTAAATGTTATGTTTTTAAAAATAAGTGTGGATATAGACAAATGTTCATAGTTAAAAACATGTTCCTTATTTTTAAAATGATTCTGAGTTTAAATTATGTGCATGAATTGAAAAGGCCTTCATGAATCCTAAAAATGTTCACAAATTTGGAAAACAAATCAAGAACTTACGAAATGGCCAGAAAATTAAAAATGTTTAATAATAAAAAAATATGTTTATAGTTTCTTTAAACAATCAAGAATTAAAACAATGTTCACCAATTAAAACGTTTCAATATAAATTATTCGACAATTTGATATTTTTTCAATAATTTAGACAAATGTTCTCCAACCCAAAAATGGGGGAAATTAAAAATACAAAAATAAGAATACAATAAGGGGAACAAATGAAAGAACACCAGTATAAAAAATATATAAAAAATACAAGAATAAACCAGAACCTAAACATTTCTAAATTTGTGAGACAATCAAGAGAAGCCATGTATTATGGTGGCATATTTAAGTAGCTAAACGGCTTCAGCTAGTGCTATTTCTCGCGTTCCGCGATATGGACGGTAGTCACATTCCGCGACATGATAGCAGTCGTCTGACTGTTCTGTCTTCAATGCAAGCTTCCTAATTCTGAACTCTGTCGTGATCCGAACCGCACGTTTGCAAGCTAGCAGCCCAGCCTACTCGGATCTGAAATAGACGGGAAAAATGGCAGGCTCCCGCTACGAAGCCACCATGGTGATCATCGAGAGTCGCTCCGCCACCTCCATACCCAAACTCATCGTCATAGCTCCATCTGTCTTGCCTTCAATCCATGTTAATCATTTATCCAATACTACGTGTGTTAACATTTGCAAAATACACCGCGAGCATTTTTAAAGTGAACAATTTTTAACATTTTTTGTAAAAAATGAATATATTTGTAAATTGTGCAAGTATTTTTTAAGTGTTAGAACTTTTTTGAATGACGTCTTATGTGTCATATATATTTTTCGAAAATTGCGTGGACTTTCTTTCCCGTTTCATGAACAATTTAAAAATTTTATGAGATATATTTTTAAACGTACGTGCATTTATTAAATATCTGAACATTTATTGAATGGTACTGGCATTTGTTCTTACAAACTACATTTTTTTGAGAAAACGTGATTTTTTATATATGTTTTCATTTACAGGCATGGACACCTAGATCGGTTTCTTTGGGCCTCAATAAATGTGTGTGTGCTAGGCCCTTCGGGCATGCGTGTCGGCATGTGCTTGTCCGCGACGCGTAGCTGACACACCGTTCACGTGGCTGGCACAAAAAACAAAAATCAAGAGTACCGGCAATCCGGCATCGGTAGCCCGATGAATACAGATCATGAATAGCCAACATCATAGCTGAGCTGTGCGTCCAAAGGAGTCGTTGCTAGAGCCATAGAAGGACACTCGTGAGATGTCTGCCTCATCTCAAATCCTCAAGATAGTGTCTATCTTGTTTAAGCAAGAGCAAGAAAAGTTGGCTGAGCTAACGTTGGACGATGGAGGCCCACCGACCACACGCAGAAGAGAGAAGACCCGGGTAAGAAACTGTTCCCGTGCACGCAAACTCAACCACAAAACCACTTTTGTCCAGTCTCAACCATTTCGCGCGTCACACAGCAAACGGGCGAGGAAACCTATGCCATTTCGACCGGTCCTTTCTCAACGTACCTCGTCGGCCGTGACGGCATACGCAGTTTCCCACCCATATCCTGATATCCATCCCAGCTACCGGCTCGAGGTCGGGCCTCCACGCCAAACTGGCCTGGCGCACCGCGGGCGCGCGCGATGCCGCGGCGCCACTCCCTGCCGCCGTGCCGTTGGCCCGGGCGGACACGCCACGCTCAAAGATTCCAGTGCACGGGGCGCCAACCGCAGGGGTGCACGCCTCCCCACGACGCCGCGGCCGCGCCACCTTCTGGTCACGCCGATCCAAAGCCCCGATGCCGGTGCGTCGCACGCGGTGAAACGTGCCGCGCCCCGCTCCCGTGTCCTCCCACCCAAAAACCCCGGCCCGACTCAGGACCAGTCTTTAAGTACCACCTCTCGCTCTCTCTAGCTACCCTCGCCCACCAAGTACAAGCATTACTGCAAACAAATCGCCATCTCGCCACGTGAGAGGAGAAGCACACAGCGCTGGTGTTTGAGCGGATCGGGGAAGGATGGCCGGCGGCGCGGACGCGGACGGGGAGCGCAGGATCGGGGTGGCCATGGACTACTCGGCGAACAGCAAGAGGGCTCTCGACTGGGCAGTCAAGAACCTGCTCCGCCGGGGCGACACCGTCGTCGTCCTCCACGTCCAACGCCACGGCGGGGAGGAGGCCAAGCACGCAGTCTGGGCCAAGTCCGGATCCCGTAAGCACGCACACGCACCCTGCTCTCAGCTCCCTTCGATCTCGAACTAACGCGTGCTCGATCGGCTCCCCCGCAGCGCTGATCCCTCTGTCCGAGTTCCGGGAGCCGGAGGTGATGAAGAACTACGGCGTGACCTGCGACGCCGAGGTGCTCGACATGCTCGACACCGCCGCGCGCCAGCTCGAGGTATGTTTTTTGTATATGCGCGGGAGCGGGAGGTGTTCCGTTCCGATCCTCTGATTTGATCGATCGAGCATGGAAGAAGATGGACTGACTGGCTTTCCGGCCTGCCTGATCATCAGCTGAAAGTGGTGGCCAAGGTGTACTGGGGCGACGCCAGGGAGAAGCTCTGCGACGCGGTGGAGGAGCAGAAGATCGACAACATCGTCATGGGCAGCCGCGGCCTCGGCCCCATCCAGAGGTATGATACTACACCTGTCGCAATGTTGCTTCGGACATATGCAATCCTTGGTCATGGTCTCCGCCAGTTGCTAGCTGCTTGTCTAAAGTACAGTATTCTTGTTCAGATAGGCAAACCTCATCTTCGGGCTGTCGATAAGGTGCATATGATCAAATGTCCGTGAAGCAATACTTCAAATAAATTGTACCAGTACCTAGTAGCATGCTTGGATCGATTGTACTTCATCGTTCCGCGTTTCAGGGCACTATGACTTAAATCACAATATTCATTTCAAACAGAACACGGTTCACAGCTAATGGGCAGTTAGAAGAAGTCGTTCCCTTGCATTTGTTAACTTGCACGAGGCATGATCGCTCTACTGTCCATTGTCCACAAAAAATGATCGCCTACCTGGGTGGCATCCGCATCGTGCTTGCCAGATTACTTGTATGGTCAACTGAACCGGCGAGTGGTATTAAAATGCTCTTGTAACAGTTTAAGCATTAAATGGTGTAGATAAAGTTGGTTGGCAACTACAGTGTTTGTGCTATTCAAGATCTAGCATAAATAAGTGTTCATCAGAATATTTTTTTTCCTAATTTAGTTCTGAATCTGCGACTTCGGTTGCATATCAATTTTGTTTAGAGTTATCTTCAAGTGTCCACGTCCCAATATTACGACTATCGATAATGAGTCTAAATACAGATTAATATAACTGTCGATTTTAAGACTGCAAAATGTCAATGCATTTCACACCTATTGGTTCACCAGGCTCGGTCCGTCGGTCTGATCCTTGGGCAACAGCAGTTAAATTATGTATATTCATTAATAACTGTAGGCTTGGCGAACATGTGAGAACAATATGGCCCTTAACAGTTTTTAGCTTATTCACATTTTACTGACGCCCTTTTCTTGCCCGGCGGTACTGCAGGATTCTTCTGGGAAGTGTGACGAACTACGTGCTGTCGAACGCGTCGTGCCCTGTGACAGTCGTCAAGGGAGACCGTTAGGTTTGCCATCGGTGTGCATCAGGATGCGCATCATCGTTTTCTGTTATGTTGCTGCGTCCGAATAAAGTATGGAACCTATTGTGTTTTCTGTATGCCGCACCTTGGCAGATTATTGTAGACGTGTATGTTTCTGAATATTCGGATTAAAAATCAGTAAAGTATCGTTCTGCAAAGGTTTGTTTGTGTGCCTTGTTCGGGGGCAACCAAATGATCTGCTCTCGTTCTATGTACTAAAATAGGTTCTGATTTTAATGTACTAAAATAGGTTCTGATTTTTTTTCTCTCGTCCTAACGAAGGACTGTTTTTTGTCCTGCATGACATCACGAGGATTATAAGGGCTTTCCTATGGGCTGGCACAGACAAGGTTAATGGAGGAAAATGCAAAGTGAGGTGGAAGATTGTGTGTAGGCCAACTTCTCTCGATGGTCTGGGCATCCTTGAGTTGGACAAATTCTCTCGTGCCCTCGGGTTGCGTTGGCCTGGGAGTGGAAGGACCCTGATAGAGCGTGGGTTGGGTTAGGTACTCCTTGTGACGATGAGGACATGGACCTTTTCTATAAGGCAACGTCCATCACGCTTGGGGATGGGAAGACTGTCAAGTTCTGGCACGCGTCGTGGCTAGGAGGGGACAAGCCTAAGGATATTGCGCCCTACATCTTCAACATCTCTAGGTACACCAAAGGTTGCGTCCAAAAAGCTATGCATAACGACGAGTGGGTCAGACACATCAACACCTCCAAAATCACCACCGCACAACATATTTTCGAGTTCGTGGCTCTCTGGAAGAAGGTGGCCACTGTACAGCTGCAGGACAACACCCCGGATGAGATTGTCTGGGCGCTAAATGCCTCTGGAGTTTACGACGCCACATCGGCTTACCGGGCCCAATTCGAGGACCTTGCTCCTACAACTATGAACCCTCTGGTTTGGAAAAAACTGGGCACCCCCAAAGTGCAAGACATTTGCCTGGCCCATACTTCAAGACAGAGTCTGGACAGTCGATAGATTGCAACGGCGGGGTTGGCCAAACTGCGGAGAGTGCCAGCTCTGCAAAGTCCAAGGAGAGTCGTCTGCACACATGATCTTCAAGTGTCGATACTCCATGCGCATCTGGAGGATGATCCAATCCTGGCTTGGTCCGGTTAGCTTCGACCCCGACTCCTGGAGCGCGTTTGTTACGGTCAAGGAGTGGTGGTCCTCTTTATGCCTTCCTGGTGGCAGACGGCGTCGGGCTTTGTCCTCCCTCCTTCTGCTTGTCGTATGGGAGCTGTGGGACGAGCGCAATGCTCGCGTCTTTCATGGGTCTCTTGCATGCCTTCTGCGGTCTTCGCCAAAATCAAACACGAGGCTTCACTTTGGGGTTTGGCCGGCGCTAAGCACTTGAGAACTTTGATGCCGCGAGAGTAATCCCGCTTTTTTTCTGGGCATCTATGCCCCTGTTACCTTGTTGTAAAACTTCTTCTTAATTAATATGACGAGGCAAAGCTTTTGCCCCCGTTTCAAAATAAATAAATCTTAGAGAGCGAACGTGTTGTGGAAGAGTTTTTGAGCAAACGCTTTGTGGTGCATCCCTGCTTCGAAATTTTCAGCTTCCCCTGCTTTGTCTATTCTGTGAGCTTATGGCTTTGAAATTTTTAGATTGCTCTTTTGCTTGAAAGGTGTTCCAATTTTTTCCAGCAATGGCCACCCCTGCTTCGTTTCTACTCACATTGATACACAAACATCATATCTAATTTTCTACGAAAGGAATTTACATTCTATCAGCGCAAGCATATGCTAATCTTTCATTATGTTACTCTATCGCGCAATAGATGAGCTCTGTTGAATCCCCCAAATCCCGGCGGCTGAGAGGGCCGGTGATGCTCCACCATGGCCATGGAGGAACTAATTTGGCCACGCTCGTGCCTGGCGGAGGCACTGGGTAGGACACCTTCACCAAAGTAGCGTCACACACGACTTTGATGCGAGCAGACACGTGCTTTGCTGAATCTCCATGTTCTCGATCACCGGTGAGGTCCGGTCCTCCAGCACGACCATCGGCCCATCTTGCCTCCGTCGGCTCTCTCGGGCTGCGGTTCCGTTAGTAGTGATAATCGATCTGGTACCCATGGTGGTGGTGTTTATATGTACTCACATCTTTCTTCAAAATTATATATTCAGTTAATTTCTTTTTCAAGAAAATATATTCAGTTAATTTATACCTTCCGCGTTCCTTCAGTGTCAAGTAGGCGTGGACGAGGATACGTCACATAGCTGGTAAGGTATTTTGCATGGCTATTGCTTCGATATGATAGTCCCGCCTGGCTATGTTATGCACTTGAAGTTGCTTGCTTGCAAGTTTAATTTGTTTGTTTCTTATGCATCCTAATTGGTTGGTTCGTGCAGATGTGCGCAAATCATGGATGCTGTTGATGCTGTTCACTGAATAGTTTCCAGCCTGTGACCGATTACTACCGTTAATATATCATCAAAACTTGGTTCGTGTTGAATTTTATTTGTCTCGTGTTATATCAAGGGGTTGTGTATAGCAATCTTAATTATTTTTATTCAGATTATAGATGCAACGATCCTGTTGAATCTTTCAGTCGTATTAAGTAAAAAAAATAGACAAACAGTCATATTAAGTATCATTTTCTCTCACGTACATTTTGAAAATTTAGTCATGGCAGTAAGCGGTCAATTTTTTGAGTTTGTATTATGTTGTTGTTTTGTTATCACAATCTAATTAGTATTATCTTTCTGCAACGACTTTTAATACACCTATGATCTCTACTCTTTTTGTTTGGTCTAGGTAGCATCTGTTTTTGATGATGTTATACAATAAACTGGAACATAGCTTCTGTCTTTGGTCGGCGTGGTTCAGTGTTCAAGGTCCAACATGAGAACCACATAACAAGGATTTTCAGCGTCAACTGAATCCTAAAGTGAGAGTTGACGGTGGATTTTGTTTAGAAAAAGTAATAGTACAATAGAACAAATACATCTTACATTGACTTTTTGATGTACCTGTTTGCGTTCCAACCAGGTTGATCCGATTAACGTGACTCTCATTGTTCATCATTTCTGTGATGTGCCCACTTGAGTATAAAATCATGTTCCTCTACAAAATTGATGATGAATGAACTAAGCTTTTTCACTTGGAAAGAACGCAAATCTGGTCACATCATTTTTTCCTCTATTGTCAATTTTTGTTTGGCACTCATCATTATATGTCGATTTGATGAATACAAGCATACAACATCTATCTAGCTGGTTTAGTTGAGTTCATCTTTTAGTTGGATCCTGAAAATTAACTCTCCATGCATCCATCCTTAAGATGTTAATTGCTAACTAATTCAAAGTTATTCTAGAAAAAGCTAATTCAGTTTTTCTATGTAAATTTACATTATTTTCCATCAACATTTATGCGAAGGTTTCCGCCGCAATACGCGGGTAATCATCTAGTCTGCTAAGTAGAGCTTCCCAGAGTGAACGTCATCGTTTGCTTTTTTAATCCTCCCGAGTGAAAAATGTTCGCGCCAGGGGCACTAGGAGGAGCACGTTCTCTCTCTATTAAAGTCCTGTTTTTTAAAAGAATCTGCTATGCTTTATTGACGGCCCAAATTCCACGGATGATCAGAATTTCAATCGCCCTTAAAAGGCTCTAGTTCTAATTCCTTTGATAATCCAAAGAGGCGTCAATTCTTCAAATACAAGAAGTTACGTCACTACATTGTTGATTGTCCTCAATGAAAAAATAAAACAAAAGTTTTAAAACGAATGGTAGTGGGGTCGATATTTATAGATGACATTTATAGACTAATTTGAGAGAACCCTAAGTGAGGAAAAATCCAAACAACCAGAGCCCAAAGTGAAGCTCTTCGGTCGCATATCGTCAGCATATATTTTTTGTCTCGTTTTTTATTATTTTCATCAATGATTTTTTGATACATTGGAATACAATCACCAAATATTGGCTAGAATAGCATGAACAAAAAAACACAAGAACCACAAGAAGTCATTTTAAAAGATATCCAATTTCCATAATTGTTCCTATAAGGTGGATTAGTACCTTCTTGATGTATTTGTTGTTGATCTGTGGGATCTTGATCTTGAATTCTTCTTTTTTCTTCGAGTCTAAAGAAGTTGACATTGCTTCAGCATATCTAACCTCATCTCTAGTATCTACTCTAGCAAGAAGTGCACGGACATCTATTAAGTTGCGTGCTAGTAGTAGATCAATGTATTCTTCTTTCCAAAACCAAAAGATGCATCCGGCCTACACAATGAATATTTGATTGTAAGAAAAAATAACCGAATCCGAAAGCACAACCGAAGCAACTAACACACATCCCATCATTTTTGCACTTGACAAACACCCGTCCGGGGTGTTCGGGCATGTTAGACACTTTCCGCATGGCCTCCAGTAGACAATCGTCGCACTTTATGAGCGGCATCGATGCGCCAACGAGCATTTGGACCAGCACCGAGCCCGGACGACAGACGCTGATGTATTTACCGCCGATTCAGTGACGCGGTAGATCCGAGCGGCTAGAGGAGGAGTCCATACCTGCATGCGGCCTAGGGCCATTGCCGAGGCTAGTCCACGGCAGGGCGTGGCCTCCAGTTGCCCGACATGCTCAAATCCGGCGAGATCTGCTCCGAATCCGGCGAGACTCGCTCCAAGGTAGGTCGGGGCACGTGGTCGCAGCTACACGGCCGAGATATGATGACGGAGGCGGGGAGGCACGAGAGGGGGTGAGGCAGGGTGTACGACTGGAGTTGGGGGGGTGGGTGGGTAGAAAAAGGGGGCGTGTGTGTCCCCAACAGGCGGGCTACGGGAGGACACGGGCACGAGTCCCGCCCGTCCGCGCGTGTTCTTTTAGCCGCAAACGCAACCCAAATTTGAGCTGGAAATAGATCGAAAGTGGACCGAAAACGGACATTTATCTGTTTGCGTCCACGCGGTGGGCCGCTATTTATGTCCGTTTATCTCCAAACATATGCGAACGGATAATTTAGGGTCTAGCGTTGGAGTTGTCGTAACATACGGCTCCACGATCACCATGTGCAGCTCCACCCGACGAAACAAGCATGGGAACACTAGTGCCCCTCGATACTACCAAACGAGGGGGGGGGGGGGGAATGACATGTTACTGTCATCCAGTGTATCGAGGGCCATCAGGGCATGACCAATGCTCCAACTTGGAGTGCTGCTCCGTAGAAAAAGTTGTTGATGTGGAGGAGGGAGAGGAAAAAGCTAGTGCTTGCAGGGTCGAACGACGTCTTGCAGAGAAGTCCGGTGCCTCATTAAAAAAGGTGAAAGAAAGCATCAGAAAGGAACCGGTACTGAGAGAAATGATGCATGTGTAAATGAAAAAAATAAGAGAGAGAACAAGAAAAATGACGAAGGAGTGGTCCGATGAAGCTGTCACTCCAATGGAGAGAGAGGAATATGTATGGCGGTCTCAGCCTAAGTGGCACATGGAGCAGCTACATGGTGTTGCCTCCATTGTACATGCTCTCATTTGTCCCCCGGGTTCTTTTTCAACAGAGAAAATCCCGGTCCAGTTGTTACCGATACCTTTTCTCCGAGTCTTGCTAATGGAATCATATGGATTTTTAATACACCCGTCCCGTGCAGGTACACGTGACTTCCACCCAGCAGCAAAATTTGGTGTTTTAACCTTTCTACAGAAGTTAATTAAAATCTGATCCTAGTTTGTAAAATTTTCAAGATCTGATCTTTTTTCTATTGTCGGGTCCAATGCGGGAGGATATAATAGTCTATCGTCGAGGTTTTTGACGGTAGAAAATTTATCCACGTCAACGTAATGCATCCTTACCGTTAAATTTTTTGACGATAGGGCTCAATCCTATCGTCAAGGTGTGCAACGATAGGTGCGAACATGTTTGACATTTAGGAAAAAATTATGAAGGACATGCACCCCTACCATCAGGGTCCTCAACGATAGACCGTTATAACCTACTGCCATAGACCCAGACTGTAAAAAAAGATAAGATTCCGTTACAAACTAGGATCAAATCTTGAACAACTTAAAAAAAATCAAATCACAAAATTTAGCCCCGCCCAGCCGTTTATCCCCAATCTCGTTTGCTAATCTCCCTTCTAATAAACCCAGAGATGTTCCAGATTTTTAGCCAAACTGTAGACAGAGAAATTAATTCAAAATTAGCAAACTATTAGCTTGCAAATTAATAATACGATATACGTACAAATGTTGTAGTCAGTACAAAATAGCTAATATAATGTTTGTAGCTAAGAGCAACCATAGTCAGGCGCCTCGAACCCTTCATACGTCCGGACGGGGGTATGACTAATGGCACACACATGTTTATTCTAAAAGCATTACAACAGAAGTAGACAAATTTGGCCCTTCAAGTGCTGCGAACGTGCCTGGATGTGTCCACACACACTGACCGATCATGTTTTTTATTTTCCTTCTCACAATCACACCTTAATTAGCATACCTTAAATTCATATAAACCCGCGCAATTATGTAAATGATGCATACACATCGTTTGGTTACTACATACAACATGTCATCGGACTATCAAAATTTAGCATGTTTTGCTATGGTGAAGAAGATCATCTCCGTCCGCCCTTGCCTTTCCTAGCGCCATTGACATGCTTCTCGCGGAAGTACCGGCCGAAGATGCAACACAGATCAAGCTGGATCTGCTCCTCGTCGGAGTTGTCCTTATCGTCGTTGTCCTCCTTCTGCTCCTTTGAGAGTAGTCCGTCCATTTCATGGACTGCCCAATTCTGCTTTCGGACGAGGGGCGCATGTGTTCATTAATTGCCGGTTCTTCATAATGCAAGCGTGAATGGCTTCCTCCTCTACGGCCGCCCGCGCTGCCGCATCAGCCGCCCCCGCCGCCACCATGTCGGCAACAAGTCGGGCCTCGGCGGCCCTTGTCCTCTCCTTCCCACATCGGGCACACTGGTTGCAGTGGGACTCATACTCCGCCCGACCGGTGATTGGAAGGAGAGATTTGAAGGCTGCCGGGACCGCGATGATCCAGCCCCGGAGGATCCGAGCGCCTGTTGAGCCGACACTACGGAGTCCCGCCGGACAGATCCTGCTGACGGCAGAGCGCTATCCTCCATGGAGCGGCGGAGTGCAATGCGGACGGCCATTGCCTCCTCCAACCCGCACGAGATGTCACCACAGTCAACAAATCCGGATTGGTCAAAACCAGATCTGCTACTCGCTATGCCGGAGAAGGCCGGAGATCGCTGAAGATGAGTTCAGATGGCGGAGGGGAGTGGAGGGGAGTGAAGTGGCTAGGGTTTGGTCCGGCGAGCGAATGGGAGGAATATATGTGGTGTTGGACGGGCCAGCATGGGCCAGGTCCGACGTGATGGACGCGTCCGGACCCCATATTCGTTCAATATTTGGGCTGGATATAAGGAGTGTCGGTCAACAGGGACGTTTGAGGCCCATTTGAGGTGTCCGTCTGGATAAAATTTTCATGACACCGGTCAGTGACCGGGTCATTTGCCCCGACGTTTTAAGATGGGTTTAATGCGTCCGACTGTAGAAAGACATATACCAATATATTTTTTCAATAGGCTAGGAGTATCATATACTCCCACCGATGGGACAAATGTGCCATTTCAGAAAGATAGCCTGACACCAAGACCAGTCCCAGTCCAATTGAAAACGACATACTTCCTTCATACATGAATAAGTGTACATCTAGTTTTTATCCTAAGTTAAACTTTTAAAACTTTGACCAACTTTATAGAAAAGTAGCAGCATTTATAGCATTAAATTAGTATTAGTAGATTAATTTTGAAATGTATTTCCATGATATACCAATTTGATGTCATATAAGTATTACTCTTTTCTATATATTTGGTCAAAGTTTTAAAATTAAGTCACGATAATGCCCACACGTGTGGTAGGATCAACAACAACTCACACGCTCAATGATTACAGGTTGCGCCATGTCACCGCATGCATGCATAAGTCAGGTAAACTGATGATGTCAACATGAATCTTTTATCCTTTTAGTTTTTAAAATGTTTCATCTCTCAAATAAAAAATCTGATTGAAAAATCGTTTTCACCATTAAATCCGTCGTGACGAGAAGTTCGAAACTAGATCTCATATCCATATGTTTCGACGATTTTTTTGGGTTACAAGTTGCCATATCTATTGCACATAAATTGCCATCTTGATTACACTGAAGTTGTCATGATATATTTTAACTACCTTTTCTTCTAAGTTTAAAATAAATTTTGACATGTTATAAAAAAACAAATTAACAAACTAAACTTGCCATGATGAATTACTATAATTTGCCATTATCCATGAAATAATTTTGACATGGTTCATAAGAAAAAAAAAGAAATATCTCGTCAGTTATTTAAAAAATGCATCATCATTGGCCCAAATTTGCCATGAACCAAAAACCAAAATTGCCATGGTGAATTACTTAAATTTGTCATGATACATGCACTAAAATTTGCCATGGTTCATGCTAAACATGTTTGTTATATTCGAAATACTAGAATTGTCATGGTCAAAATACTAAAATTGCCATGATCTATAAACTCAAATTGCCATGATAAATTATCAAAAGTTGTCATGATCCATGAATTATATTTGTAGTGGTTAATTACTAAAATTATCCATGGCCAATTGATAAAAATTGCCATGAAAAGTAGTTGAAATACAATGATAGCTTTAAATCTAGAAAAAAAATTAGATGAAACATGTCATGTCAACTTTATTATAAACCTTATGACAACTACAGTGTAAACATGTGGCAATTTATAGCGCCAAAAAACATCATCAAAACATATTAATATCGGATCTAGTTTCACAGATCTCGCCGAGATGGACTTAATAATGAAAACGGATTTTAATTTGGATTTTTTATTTAAGAGATAAAACATTTCTAAGTCTAAAACCCCCCCAAAAAAATCTGCTGATGTCGTATATTTAATATGATAAGATAAATGATTATAGAGCCGTGTGGACCATGTTATCTCGTGTCACGCGGATGTTATCATTTAGGTTAAAATTTAATTTAAGACAAAAAGTAGATGTATATTTATTCACGGACGAAGGAAATAATGCAGAACGAAACATGTGGGCCGAATGGATATTCCTACCACCTAAACCTACGACGAGCTACCAGGGGACAACCAACTAATAGGTTTCAATCCCCACGCGCTGGCGGACGTGTAGGATTTAGTGCACCAAGGTGCGCAGCCACCGAGCACTCACCATCCATTCTTCAAGGCATCACACAAATTTAAATGTTACTCTCTCTGTTTCGGTGTATAAGTCATTCGCGTAGTTTTAGATTATCGATTTGAAAAATTAAATATGTGTTATATGTCATGAAAATTATATCACTAGATTTCTACACATATGTAGTTTCTAAACATATACTTTTCGTCACATATAATACATATTTAAATAGGTAAATTGTCAACCTAGAACTATATGAATGACTTATACACCGAGACGGAGGTAGTACAAATTTTGAAAGTATTTTTTCTTAGGTGAATTTTGGAAGTACTTATCATTCATAATGCATCAAATTTTACATAATTACTTGATTGCGACTCAAAAGCTAATGAAGTTTGGTTACCAAACTTCTACATATTGAAATATAGTTACCAAACTACATGATTACTTGATTGCGACTCTAAAGCTAATGAAGTTTGGTTACCAAACTTGTACATACTAGGCTATTCATTAGGAGCCTCGTAGTACCAAACAAACACATTCTCTTCCCAAACCTTTGCATTGGTACCTACCAAGTGCTACTCCCTACGTTCATAAATATAGGTATTCAAAATTGTGTGCGATATATACATGTTTTAGTGTGTTTGTTTATTTATTTCAGTCTGTAGATAGTTCATATTGAATTATTCAAAACATTATATATTTTTCAATCGGAGGGAATGCCATCTAAAATATGAAATCTATTAGAATGGCGTTTTGGAGCTTGGACTCCTGGAGGCCGAATTTAAAAATATTTTTTTCGGTTTTGAAAAAATCTAAAACAAATTATACAAGTATACAAGGATGTGATGTGTATGTGTATGTGTGTATAATTTGAATGAAATACATTAAGTACGATCTATGCAAAAAGAACAAATTTATAGACTTCTGGAATGAATAGAAATTGTGTTGAAAAACCACATATTTGTCCTTTTTTGCACAACCCATATTTTTACGTATTTTGTCCTAAAAATTTACACACATGTGTATTATGTCTCCATATATATCTTTATTTTTTCATTTATTTTAAATGTAAAAAATATGAATTTTGGACTTTTCAACAACCGGTCTCCATAGAGGCCGAGCTCCAAAAGCAATTTTAGATGGTGGTAGGGCCTATTTTGGTTGTAGCATTTGAGGAATCGTGTGAATACAAATAGGATAGGAATTGAGTGTCATGGCATTGCTAAATTATGAGGAACTTTGTAGTACAAGTTGTTCGGTTGCACCATAGAAAAGACGCATAATTTTATATCAGCGTGACAAGTTATAATGTTGGACTCGATAGAACTATATTGAAGAATAACTTGCAATAATAGATTTATTATACAAATCAAACAATTTGCTTAGGAGATTTTTTTTAAAGCTAGAGCATAAAACACACCAAAAGAAAGGCCCTTTAGAGCATCTACAACCGGCTCCTCATACCCCCCTAAAACGCCCGGCCAGACCGGCCGATCACTCACCGGTCATGAAATTTCGACGTAGCCAAACATACTAAATTTTGATAGTCCGATGACATGTTAGTAGTGATGGAATAGTCACATAATGTGTATAATGCATCGACGTAGTAGTTGCATGGTTTATATAAATTTGAGATATGAAATTTAAGGTATGTCTCGTGATCATTTAAGGGGCAGGGCTGCAGAGGCTCCTACAAAAGCTTTATGGAACTTGGAGGACTTGGGTCGTCAACTGAACTAGTGTACCAAAGAAACAGTGAACACGTCACTTCCCACCATTGGCCAAAGCAGAGCAACCCCGCCTTCTTCCAGCAGAACGTGCCCACCACAGCATGTGTGGATACATAGACAACACTTTGTCCCTAGTATGCCTCTAGTAGACTAGCTCGTTGATCAAAGATGGTCAAGGTTTCCTAGCCATTGACATGAGATGTCACTTGATAACAAAATTGCATCAATGGGAGAATGATGTGATGGACAAGACTCAAACTATAAACATAGCATATGATCGTGTCAGTGTATTACTATAGTTTTCTACATGTCAAGTATATGTTCCTATGACCATGAGATCATGCAAATCACTAACACGGGAGGAGTGCATTGTGTGTACCAAACGTCGCAATGTAACTGGATGACTATAAAAGTGCTGTACAGGTATATCCGAGAGTGTCTGTTGAGTGGGTATGGATCACGACTGGGATTTGTTACTCCGTGTGATGGAGAGGTATCTCAGGGCCTACTCGGTCATACAACATCATAACAAGCCTTGCAAGCAATGTGACTAAAGTGTTAGCCACGAGATCTTGTATTACGGAACGAGTAAAGAGACTTGCCAGTAGCGAGATTGAACTAGATATAGAGATACCGAAGATTGAATCTTGGGCAAGTAACATACCGAAGAACAAAGGGAACAACATACATGATTAACTGAATCCTTGACATAAAGGTTCAACCGATAAAGATCTTCGTAGAATATGTGGGAACCAACATGGGCATCCAGGTCCCGCTATTGGTTATTGACTATAGAGGTGTCTCGGTCATGCCTACATATTTCTCGAACCCACAGGGTTTGCACACTTAACGTTCGGTGACGTTTCAGTAGTATAGAGTTATGTATGGTGGTGACCGAAGATTGTTCGGAGTCCCAGATAAGATCCCGAGCATCACGAGGACCTCCGCAATGGTCCGAAGGTAAAGATTGATATATAGGAAGTCCCGTTTTGGTCACCGAAAAAGTTTCGGGTACTTCGATAGTGTACCGGGAGTGTTGGGAGGGTACCGGGGGACCATCGGGAGGGGCCACTCGCCCCAAAGGGCCTTATGGGCTGTGGGAGGAGGCAAACCAGCCCCTGGTGGGATGGACGAACCCCCCACTAAGTCCCATACGGCTAGGTCTAGAAAATCCCAAGTGGAGGAAAAGGTTTGCAAGTGGGAGAGGGATCCTACTCCAAGTAGGATTGGAGTTGGACTCCTCCACCTCCCCACTTCAGCCGACTCCTAAGGGGAACCCTAGGGGCTCTAGCCTCCCTCCCCTTCCTCCTTTATATACCGGAGGGGAGAGAGGGCAGCCGCACCAGAAAACCCTAAGCCACGGTGTAACCCTCTCTCCCTGATAGATCGTGTCCTCTAGTTTTCGACGATGCTTAGGCGAAGCCCTGTGGGAATAGTTCCACACCACCGCCACCACGCCGTCACACTGCCAGAGAACTCATCTACCTCTCCGCTTCCTCTTGCTGGATCAAGAAGGCATAGATTGTCATCGAGCTGTACGTGTGCTGGACGCGAAGGTGCCGTCCATTCGACGCTAGATCGGGACGGATCGTGATTGGATCGCGGGACGCTCGACGATTTGGATCGCGAAGCCGCTCGACTACATCAACCAAATTTCTTAACGCTTCCCACTTAGCAATATGCTAGGGTATGTAGATCCATTCTCCCTCTCGTAGATGCTCATCACCATGGATAGATCTTGCGTGTGCGTAGGAATTTTTTTGTTTCCCATGCAACGTTCCCCAACAATGGCATCATGAGCTAGGTCTATGTGTAGATGAGATCTCGAGTAGAACACAAAGGAGTTTGTGTATGTTGATGCTCAGATTGCTTCCTCTCTTGGTATTTTCTTACTTCAGCGGTATTGTGGGATGAAGCAGCCCGGACCAACCTTACTCGTACGCTTACGAGAGACCGGTTCCATCGAGTCACATGTGACTTTGTTGCATAAAGATGGCTGGCGGGTGTCTGTCTCTCCTACTCTAGTTGGATCGGATTCGACAAAGGAAGTCCTTGAGAAGGTTGAATAGCAATTTGTGTATCATCGTTGTGGTTTTTGTGTAGGTAAGGATCGTTCTTCCTAGATACCTGTAGCAGTCACGTAAAACATACAACAACAATTAGATGACGTCTAACTTGTTTTTGTAGGGTATGTTGTGATGTGATATGGCCAATTACATGACGAGATATATGTGATGTATGAGATGATCATGTTTTGTATAGAATATCACGACTTGCATGTCGATGAGTACAACAACATGCAGGAGCCATAGGGTTGTCTTTAATTATTTTTGTCGTTTTTGCTTTACTTTATCGCTATGAGTTAGCAATAGTCATAGAAGCAATAGTTTGCGTGACAACCTCATGGCGACACATCGATGGAGATCATGGTGTCATGCCGGTGATGATGGAGATCATGCCGGTAGTTTGAATATGGAGATCAAAAGCACAAGTTCATGGCCATATCATGTCACTTATGATTGCATGTGATGTTAATCCTTTTATGCATCTTATTATGCTTAGGACGATGGTAGCATTGTAAGGTGACCACTCACTAAAAATTCAAGATAAAATTGTGTTCTCCCCGAGTGTGCACCGTTGCGAAAGTTTGTCATGTCAAGACATCACATGATGATCGGGTGTGATAGACTCTACGTTCACATACAATGGGTGCAAGCCAGTGTTGCACATGCAGAACACTCAGGTTAAACTTGACGAGCCTAGCATGTACAGACATGGCCTCGGAACACAAGAGACCGAAAGGTTAAACATGAGTCATATAGTAGATATGATCAACACGATGATGTTCACCATTGGAACCACCTCATATCACGTGATGATCGGACTTGGGTTGGTGAATTTGGATCATGTATCACTCAGATGACCGGAGGGATGTCAATTTGAGTAGGAGTTTTTAGTAATTTGATTAACAAAACTCATTATCTTGAACAATAGTCTTAGTAACATTTGCATATTTATGTTGTAGATCAATGGCTCGCGCAGTAGTTCCCCTGAATTTTAATACGTTCCTAGAGAAAGCCAAGTTGAAAGATGACGGAAGTAACTTTGTAGACCGGGCCCGTAATCTGAGGATTATCCTCATGGCTTCCCAGAAGGCTTATGTCCTTGATGCACCGCTTGGTGATCCACCCGCTCCCGTGTCGTCTGAAGACGTTAAGAACGCTTGGGAGGCACGTTCTAGAGATTACTCAATAGTTCAATGTGCAATGTTGTATGGCTTAGAACCAGGACTTCAAAGACATTTTGAACATCATGGAGCATATGAGATGTTCTAGGAGTTGAAGTTTATCTTTGAGAAGAATGCTCGGATCAAGAGGTATGAGACCTCCGATAAGTTCTATGCTTGCAAGATGGAGGAGAACGGGTCTGTCAGTGAACATATACTCAGAATGTCTGGGTATTCGAACCGTCTGGCTGAGTTAGGGACGCCCCTTACACCAGAGGCGATCACTGATAGAGTTCTTCAATCATTGCCACCTAGCTACAAAAGCTTCGTGATGAACTATAACATGCACGGGATGAACAAATCAGTCGTCGAGCTATTTGCGATGCTGAAAATCGCTGAGTCTGAGATCCAGAAAGAGCATCAAGTGTTGATGGTCCATAAAACCACTAGTTTCAAGAAGAATGGCAAGGGCAAGAAGGGTAACTCCAAGAAGAGTGGCAAAGCAGTTGCCCTCCCGTGAAGAAACCCAAGGCTGGACCGAAACCAGAAACTGAGTGTTTTCATTGCAATGGAACTGGTCACTGGAAGCGGAACTGCCCCAAGTACCTGGCAGATAAGACGGCGGCCAACACCAAACAAGGTATATAAGATATACATATTATTGATGTGTGCCTTATGAACTCGCATTGTAGTGCCTGGGTATTTGATACCGGTTCAGTTGCTCACATTTGCAACTCAAAATAGGAGCTACGAAATAGACGAAGGATGGCTAAGGACGAAGTGACGATTCACGTGGAAAATGGTTCCAAGGTTGATGTGATCGCCGTTGGCACGTTCGCTCTTCGATTACTATCGGGATTAGTGATGAACTTGAATAATTGTTATTTGGTGCCCGCGTTAAGCATGAACATTATATCTGGATCTTGTTTATTGCGAGATTGTTAGTAATTTAAATCAGAGGATAATGGTTGTTCTATTTATATGAGTCATATCTTTTATGGTCATGCACCCAATGTTTGGGATTTATTCTTATTGAATCTGGATAGTGATGATACACATGTTCATAACATTGATGCCAAAATATGTAGAGTTGATAATGATAGTACCACTTTCTTGTGGCACTGCCGCTTAGGTCATATTGGTGTTAAATGCATGAAGAAGCTCCATGCCGATGGAATTTTGGAGTCACTTGATTTCGAATCACTTGATACATGTGAACCATGTGTCATGGGCAAGATGACTAAGACTCCGTTCTCTGGAACAATGGAATGGGCAAGTGACTTGTTGCAAATCATACATACTAATGTATGCGGTCCGATGAGCATTGAGGCGCGCGGTGGATATCGTTATTTTCTCACCTTCATTGATGACTTAAGTAGGTATGGGTATATTTACTTAAGAAACACAAGTCTGAAACGTTTGAAAAGTTCAAGCAATTTCAGAGTGAAGTTGAGAATCATCGTAACAAGAAGATTAAATTCCTACGATCCGATCGAGGAGGTGAATATCTGAGTTATGAGTTTGGCAGTCACTTAAGACAGTGTGGGATTGTTTCACAATTGACACCGCCTGGAACAACACAACGTAATGGTGTGTCCAAAGAACGTAATGGTGGGATATGATGCGTTCTATGATGTCTCTTGCCGATTTTCCACTATCGTTTTGGGGTTATGCATTAGAGACAACAACATTCACTTTAAATAGGGCACCATAAAATCGGTTGACACGACGCCATATGAATTGTGGTTTGGCAAGAAGCCAAAGTTGTCGTTTCTTAATGTTTGGGGATGTGATGCTTATGTCAAAAAGCTTCAGCCTGAAAAGCTGGAACCCAAAGCAGAGAAAAGCGTCTTCATTGGATACCCAAAATAGATAGTTGGGTATACCTTTTATCTTAGATCCGAAGGCAAAGTGTTTGTCACTAAAAATAGAACATTTCTTGAGAAAGAGTTTCTCTCGAAAGAATTGAGTGGGAGGAAAATAGAACTTGATGAGGTTATTGAACCTTTACTTCAACCAGAGAGTAGCGCAGCACAGAAAGATGTTTTTGTGGAGCCTATGTTAGTTGAAGAGGAAGTTAATGATGATGATCATGAAGCTTCATATCAAGTTACTATAGAACCTCCTAGGTCGACAAGGACGCGTACTACTCCTTAGTGGTACGACAACCCTGTCTTAGAGGTCATGTTGTTTGACAACGATGAACCTACGAGCTATGGAGAAGCGATGATGGGACCAGATTTCGATAAATGGTTAGAGGTTATGAAATCTGAGATGTGATCCATGTATGAAAACAAAGTATGGACTTTGGAAGTGTTACCTGAAGGGCGAAAGGCCATTCAGAACAAATGGATCTTTAAGAGAAAGACGGACGCAGACAGTAATGTCACCATCTATAAAGCTCGACTTGTGGCAAAGGGTTTTTCACAAGTTCAAGGAGTTAACTATGATGAGACCTTCTCACCCGTAGCGATGCTTAAGTCTGTCAGAATCATGTTAGCAATAGCTGCATTTTTCGATTATGAAATTTGGTAGATGGATGTCAAAACAGCGTTCCTTAACGGTTTCCTTAAGGAAGAGTTGTATATGATACAACTAGAAGGTTTTGTCGATCCATAGAATGCTAACAAAGTTTGCAAACTCCAGCGATCCATTTATGGACTGGTGCAAGCATCTCGGAGTTGGAATCTGCGTTTTGATGAGGTGATCAAAGCGTTCGGGTTTATACAAGTTTATAGAGAAGCTTGTATTTACAAGAAAGTGAGTGGGAGCTCTACAACGTTTCTAATATTATATGTGGATGTCATATTGCTGATTGGAAACAATATAGAAATGTTGGAAAGCATGAAGGAATATTTGAACAAGAGTTTTTCAATGAAGGACCTAGGAGAAGCTGCTTTCATATTAGGCATCAAGATCAATAGAGATAGACCGAGACGCTTAATAGGATTTTCACAGAGCACATACCTTGACAAAGTTTTGAAGAAGTTCAAAATGGACCAGTCCAAGAAGGGGTTCTTGCCTGTATTGCAAGGTGTGAAGTTGAGTAAGACTCAATGCCCAGTGACTGCGGAAGATAGAGAAAAGATGAGTGTCATCCCCTATGCTTTAGCCATAGGCTCTATCATGTATGCAATGCTGTGCACAAGACCCGATATCAGCCTTGCCATAAGTATGGCCGGAAAATTTTAAAGTGATCCAAGAATGGAGCACTGGACGACGGTCAAGAGTATCCTTAAGTACCTGAAAGGGACTAAGGAAAAGTTTCTCATTTATGGAGGTGATCAAGATCTCTTCGTAAAGAGTTACGTCGATGCAATCTTTGACACTGATCCGGATGAATCTAAGTCTCAAAGCGGATACATATTTATTCTCAATGGGGGAGCGGTAAGCTGGTGCAGTTCCAAGCAGTGCATGGTAGCCGATTCTACATGCGAAGCGGAGTACATCGTAGCCTCGGAGGCGGTGAAGGAAGGTGTCTGGATGAATGAGTTCATGACATATCTTGGAGTAGTGCCCAGTGCAACGAATCCAGTGGCTCTGTTCTGTGACAACACTAGTGCCATTGCTCTAGCCAAGAAACCAAGGTTTCACAAGAGGACTAGACACATAAAGCGACGCTTCAATTCCATCCGCGATTACATCAAGGAGGAGGACATAAATATTTGCAAAGTGCACACGGATCGGAATGTCGCAAACTCGTTGACTAAACCTCTTCCAAGGGCTAAACATGATCAACACCAGAACTGTATGGGTCTTGGATTCATTACAATGTAAATCACATAGTGATGTGAGCTAGATTATTGACTCTAGTGCAAGTGGGAGACTGTTGAAAATATGGCCTAGAGGCAATAATAAAATGGTTATTATTATATTTCCTTGTTCATGACAATCGTTTATTATCCATGCTATAATTGTATTGATTGGAAACACATTGCATGTGTGGATACGCAGAAAATATTGTGTCCCTAGTATGCCTCTAGTAGAGTAGCTCGTTGATCAAAGATGGTCAAGGTTTCCTAGGCATAGACATAAGATGTCATTTGACAACGGGATCACATCATTGGGAGAATGATGTGATGGACAAGACCCGAACTATAAACATAACATATGACCGCGTTAGTTTATTGCTATAGTTTTTTGCATGTCAAGTATCCGTTCCTATGACCATGAGATCATGCAACTCAGTGACACCAAAGGATTACCTTGTGTGTATCAAACGTCGCAACATAACTGGGTGACTATAAATATGCTCTACAGGTATCATCGACAGTGTCTGTTGAGTGGGAATGGATCAAGACTGGGATTTGTTACTCCATATGACGGAGAGGTATCTCAGGGCCCACTCGGTAATACAACATCACAACAAGCCTTGCAAGCAATGTGACTAAAGTGTTAGCCATGTGTTCTTGTATTACGGAACGAGTAAAGAGACTTGCCGGTAACGAGATTGAACTAGGTATAGAGATACCGACGATCGAATCTCGGGCAGGTAACATACCAAAGAACAAAGGGAATGTCATACGGGATTAACTGAATCCTTGACATAGAGGTTCAACCGATAAATATCTTCATAGAATATGTAGGAACCAATATGAAGATCTAGGTACTACTATTGGTTATTGACCGTAGAGGTGTCTCGGTCATGTCTACATAGTTCTCGAACCCGCAGGGTCTGCACACTTAACATTCGGTGACGTTTCGGTAGTATAGAGTTATGTATGATGGTGACCGAAGGTTGTTCGGAGTCCCGGATAAGATCCCGGACATCACGAGGAGCTCCGGAATGATCCGGAGGTAAAGATTGATATATAGTAAGTCCCGTTTTGGTCGCCGGAAAAGTTTCGTGTACTTCGATAGTGTACCGGGAGTGCCGGGAGGGTATCGGGGGACCCTCTGGAGGGGCGACTTGCCCCAAAGGGCCTCATGGGCTGTGGGAGGAGGCAAAGCAGCCCCTGATGGGCTGGCCGAACCCCGCACTAAGGCCCATGCGGCCAGGGGTGGAAAATCCCAAGTGGAGGAAAATGTTTCCAAGTGGGTGAGGAATCCTACTCCAAGTAGGATTGGAGTTGGACTCCTCCACCTCCCCACTTCGATCGACTCCTAGGGCGAACCCTAAGGTCGCCGGCCTCCCTCCCCTTCCTTCTATATATAATGGAGGGGAGAGAGGGCAGCCGCACCAGAAAACCCTAAGCCACGGTGTAGCCCTCTCTCCCCGATAGATCGTGTCCTGTAGTTTTTGGCGGTGCTTAGGCGAAGCCCTGCCGGAATAGTTCCACCACCACCGTCGCCGTGCCGTTGCGTTGCCGAAGAACTCATCTACCTCTCCGCTTGTTCTTGCTGGATCAACAAGACGGAAATCGTCATCGAGCTGTACATGTGCTAAACGCGGAGGTGTCGTCCGTTCGGCGCTAGATCGGGACAGATCGTGATTGGATCGCGGAACGCTGGATCGCGAAGACGTTCGACTACAATCAACCGGTTTTCTTAACGCTTCCCGCTTAGCGATCTAAAAGGGTATGTAGATCCACTCTCCCTCTCATTGATGCTCATAACCATGGATAGATCTTGCATGTGCGTAGGAATTTTTTCGTTTTTCATATAACGTTCCCAACACATTTGTTGGAGAACAAGTCCAGTTCTCCCCAACTATAAGTATTTAAGTATCTATCTATTATATTATTAAAACGATAGAAAACGAGTGGCTGAGATACAACAATAGAAAAAGTGGTCAAAACTACGGCTGTGATTCATCTCTCACGTTTTAGCAAAAACGATGAGTTAAAAGTCCATCGATAAAAAAAGTGTCCATGTCTAATACGGCTATGCACCTGATAAAAAAACGCTAGAGTCCATATCTAATACGGCTATGTACCAATCACATGTCATGTTTTATTTTTTGAAAAGTATGGCTGCGATTTGCTGGAGGTAGTACGTATAGTATACATCTCTCACGTTTTAGCAAAAGCAATGTGTTAAGAGTCCATCGATGCAAAAAAAAAAAAAAAACTACGCCCATGAATCTATCACATGCATGACAAAGACAAAAAACAATTGATATACTTTTGGTAATTAAGAACATGCGCAAGGAAGCTGATTTGATTCCTGCAAGAACACACACGACACAACTGATTGGTCGCCGGCAAGAATACGCATGGCATATAGCTGATCGATTTTGGACTAGACTATTCACATGTGCAGCTGAGAACCACACGACACACATCAATTTCCCAATATGGCCTCTATACAGGAAAGTCATGTTCTTTTTTTTTGAGGGTGAGGAAAGTCATGTTCTGATCCCGAGCCCATTTGAGCTCGGGATAAACAGTAAAATCGAAAGAAAATAAAAAACATTTCAAAAAATTCTGTTTTTTAGGTACGAACATTGACAAAAATTTTCTATGCTTGCAAAATTTCATCAAAAAATTTCATTCGTAGAAGTCGAATAAATAAATAAAATTAGTACCCCAAAATGTTATCGAAAATAATATTTTTGAACCATTAATTTTGTTATTTTTGCTACGACTTTCACAAATGTTATTTTATGATGAATATTGGTGAGCACGGAAAACTTTTGTCAATGTTTTCATTAAAAAAAATTCAGAATTTTTGGAACATTTTTTATTTTTTTTTCAATGTTATTGTTCACCCGAGCTCATTTGAGCTCGGGTGTAGAAACACCACGTCCCTCTATACAATAGCTCAACTAAAATAGACATGAGCACACTGCCCATGAGTACAATTTTATTAAGGGCCCTCGAGGAATGTATCCATAGACGTGGATAATGCTCACATGCCAGTTGTTTAACGAATAGTAGACATCGACATATTAGAGCATTGAAAATGCCGAAGATGCCATGACGGACTGAAGGCAGACATGGCAACAACGCGATCATCTTACTGCACGTACTCTCCGTCCGTAAGATACTTCCATCCCAACATGTTTGAAAAATCAAACTTTCTAGGTACACTATAAATAAACAATTATCACCATGGCTTCCCCGCATAAGAAAATTTATGGCTTACAAGAAGTTGAGCGAGGTGAGTAAATGGTTAAAGTGAAAGTTATGGAGAAGTGTTTCGCCAAAAAAAAAAAGTTTATTGAGAAGAGAAAAATTAAGTCTTTAATTGTTGTCACGAATAATTAAGTGTTTAATCATTAATTATTATATATGCATAATATTCTATTCTATATAACAAGGTTATGAAAAGAAAAAAATATGGACCATGCAATTAAAAAATTAAATGGTCCCATTGCAAATATTTAAAGTGAAATCTAATACCAAAAGAGATGTAATGCAAAAAACATATAAAGAGTCTAGCTGTGCAAAAAATACTGTATGTTCAAGATATATTTCTATTCTCTATACTCCATATCACTTAGGGTTATTTAACATAGGTAGCAGACAGATGTAAGTCGTAGTAATTCTCCTTTGACGCACTTTATATTTCTCTTAGATCAAGCATAATACAAGTAATTAATCAGAGCATAGTGAGCCATCTATTATCTTTTTCTAAAGGAAAACTAAGGCGAATTAACTGATATCTAATTCAGTTTATGAAAGAGTCAGGTGCAAAGAAAAACAAATCCAAGCTCTCTCTTTGAAACAATATTTATTGTTCTGTTGTATTGCATTTTATATGTTAGAGAAGGTATACATTTCAAATCCGTGTAGCACTGATATGTCTTATTTTTTTATTATCGATGTCGATTGTTTTCTTTAGTGCATTTCAAGTAATTTAAACCACTATATATGAACGCAAGTGAATGTCAGCAATACAAGGTAGATATAAAACATACCAACAAATTTCTACATGAGAATATTTAGAAATTTTGTTCTTCTATATACGATATGTTCCTGCTCGATTACGTAGAGCCAAAGACATCTTTGACACGCTCTATTATACCCGACATATTTACATTCTAGAGATTTTTTTTAATTTAGTTCTTCCTTTTCAATTTAAATTTCTTATGTACTTCCTTTGTATTTAAAACTATTTATAAACTTAAGAAAAACTTCTGCAGATCAACTACCCGTGTAGTCAACCGACATAACAGTTAAAAGTCTTTTCCAATTTATTCAATCTCAAATCGCTCTCATGCATAGGAGCTCTAAAAGCCAAGATCCAAAATTTCACACTTCAACCCGAATGTTAACCTCTGTTCTATCGCCTCTCCCATAGGCGGTGGCATACAATTTGTTACCTCTTCTATCATCCCTCCCAAACGTGGCTGTGGCATGAATATTGTACATATCTATTTCACACTCGGGATATTTTTTTATTGTGGGCTCGAGAGGACATTGGTTCGCTTCTGCAAGATAGTGCTAATAGGAGGTTGGAGAGAGTGATGGGATAAGAGCAGGATTCCATAAAAGCATACATGTATATCCTTCTCTGCAGGAGGTCAATACCCATGCATCCCACTTACACACCCTGATACTACCTCCGTTTCGAAGTATGAAACACTCATCTCAAAATAAGTATGCTATTTACAAATGCAACATCGCCAAGTCGCAAAGGCAGGCGATACAAATGAAATAAAATAGTTCATTGAATATGTTCAAGATACGCACACGTTTTACGAAAAATCAAATGCATAATCTAGCCGCGCAAATGCGCGGGTCACCCCGCTAGTTTAAGTACAAAGTGAGTATATTTGAACCAGTAGCTAGAATTACCTGTTGAAAAGAAAATAAAGGTTGAATCGTACATGGATTCTGGAAGCGAGGGCGACGACATGAACAAGAACTGCAGTCAATGCGGGCACGACGTGTCCTACACCCACTCCCGCTTCATGGACGGCGTGGCCGATGCCTACAAGTTGTTGTGCCTCTATAAGGAACATGGCTGCGAACGATGGAGCTATGTTACGCGAGGGGGGGGCGATTCCCCCCGCCGTGGAGAAAAGTCTAGAGAATTTATCTTTAAGAACCTAGATGAGAAGAAAATTAGCTTTTCGCCCCACAAATCTGTATCATTTACGTCTGGTCCCCCAGTAGTTTTTATGTAGCCCTGCCACTGACCAGGGATGACATCGCCTACCATTCGGTCGCCGACCACAAGGTCAGGTGCATACACGCGCCCTGCTACTGCTTCGACTGCCGATTCAAGGGCTCTCCGGCGAACCTCCTGCGCCACCTGACGAGGCTGTCCGGCGGACATGCGTGGCCCTGTAGAAGATCAAGTACAAGGTGCCCCAGCCGTTCATCGTGCCGGCATCGATGGAGGACCAGCGTCGCCCGCTGGTTGGTGTGGACGGCCGCGTGTTCCCCTTGGCCGTGGGCGCCGGCAGGGACCCGGGCGGTCGCCGCCCCATCAGCTCGTGTGCGTCAAGGGCAATGCCGACTCCGACGCTGACGCGAAGCCTCTGTTCATAGGCGTGCTCTGGCTGGACGGTCCTCCGACATCTCCGCGCCAACCACACAGGTGCAGCTTGAAGCTGAATTCGACAGTGGCGAGTTACTACGCCCCTGGCGCCGTCAACATGGGACGGGGCTGGCTCCACGCCCATGTCAACCCCAACATGTTGCATGGAGAGTCCGACAACGTTCATCTACGCCTTTGTCTCACCAAGTTCCCGTGAATGAATTAGCTCGGCCTATGAGAAATTGCTTTTGGAGGGCGAGCTTCATCGAGGCCTCCGAATGTAAAATTCAAAATTCATAAAAATATGAATATACACGAAGGCATAATGAACAAGTATGTAAATTTCAGAACGAAATATGTTAAAATGAAGGATGTCTAGAAAAGGCTTTAACACATGACTAGTATAAGATGTCTGTGCAATGCACGGAACACCAAAATGTAGTTTATTTTAAAGGTAATATCACTATGTGTTATAGAACTTGCGTTGATGTTAATTTTGGTGTTAAAACTTAAAAAGTACAGATTTGTGATCATCTAACTTGTTAACTCGTTGTCTGATGCAAATATGATGTTTTCTATCATATCTGGACGTACACCCAACCTGCATGGCATCCCGCTTTGAGAGTGGCCCGCATGTGAGTAAACTTTTTTCCACACAACTCCCTGGATTTTGAGAACCGAACTGTATGAGAGAAAAATGATAAATATGGCAAGGAGGGAGCGGGATTCGAGCCCGTGACCTTGGCAGGTGAGGTCACCAACCCGTCCAATTTAGGACAGTAAAACTGCACCTAAACAGAGCTCTCTCACGTCATCAGTGATTTCAGCCCTCAGATTTCGCGCTTGAGTCGTTTCTGGCCGTTGGATCTTCGTTTTAGTGAGAGTTTACCACTACCTGAGCCATCTGTCCTAATGGGCTGCTACTCTCGTGACTTTTTTCAAGGTCTGTGGTTGAGTGGGCTTAATTGGGCTGCTATGGAAGCCCAGACTGTTTGATCGACCCTCCTCATCGCTGCACGGGATGCGACGCGCTCGAGGGAGCCCATATGATGCCACCGCTACCTAGGCCAACCCTAGATACCCTAAAAAAGGCCAACCCTAGATGCCGCCGCCGCCACATCCCCAATTCGCAGCCCCTCTCGTCGTCGTCGTCTTCCTCGAGAGCGTCTCCCACTGCAGATCTTTGACTCTCCCGCCACCCTCGACTGCTTCTTCTTCAACCTTGATTTCCTGCCCCTCCGGGCGACGTCGTCTCGCTGCCCTCGGCCTCACCATCATCTGATGCAGGTGAGTGACACCGCCACCTCCATCTCCCTTCCCCAGCGTATAAACCCATCTGAGCAGAAACTCATCTTGTCCAATATGGCGAGATCGCGCTGTCCCCTGGTCACGTACCTCCTCCATCCCCATGCAGACCAGCAGCCACCTGGACCATCGCGCACACTCGCATGAAACAACTTCAGCTGCGGAAACTCCGTACTTTCACGGGTATGTATGGACTTCTTCTGCTTTAATGGTTGATTGATTGATTTTGAGATCCAAAATTCCTTCCCTTTGTTTGACAGCGCTCTCTTGAAAACCCCGGAATAGATACTTACTTGCGAGCTCCACTCCATTGCAGATACTGGATCAATAACTTCATCTTCCGAAATAAATAGTGCAACCTGCCATCAGGCTGATATTTATTAGGGTGCCCAGGATATGAAAGATGAACTTGCTTTTGAGAAATCCCCAGAGGTATGTGTTATTGACAGTCAAACAACCAAGCTAATTCCAGTACTTAAATAAATTAAGATACTATCAACATCACAGAGTAGAAGTATAAATGCAATCTGAAGTCAATAATGTTGTCATGTTAGTTTGCTACCTGATCGTGACCATTTTATTAGTATGTTGCTGGACCTTCAGATTATAATATCTTCCTATATCAATTATTTGCTTCAGCCTGCAACTTAATTGTTATAGGTATAGGGTAGAAGAAGCAAAAAAGGGAACTTAAATAACTTGGTGCAAACTGCAAATCTCCGACTCTCCCGTGATCCTCGATTGCGTTTCCTTCGACCTCGACTTCCGGTCCCTCCCTGCGACATCGTCTCGCTGCCCTTGGCATCACGTGAGTAATTCATTATTAATATGCTAATTAGGCTTTAGTTTGGTGCCACTTTGACTCTTAGAATAAGCTCGTCATGCAGCTTTTGGCTGTTTGGTGAAGTTGAACTAAAAACATAGTTAATATTTTTCTTCATGTGCTCATCATCAGCCTTTAATTTGGAACCAAGGAGAACCGAGGACGATTTAATAAATCTAAAATAGAGTTACTATCTGAAATAAGACGAGGGAGGGCTTAGTGTTTAGATGATTGAGCATCACTGATTGACTAGGAAGGCCACGGCCAGGCCGCCAAGATGCTGTTGCCGTTAGGGTAGGAATGGGGCGTCGCTCTCTGTAGTCCCTCAGAAGACAGTGCATCGGCTGGATCCCATCGCAGGCTGATCGCATCATCATCATGCTCTGTATCGAGCGCCCGCCCGCATCGTTTGTATCTATCACCATGATCCATTCATCTCTCCAGCGAACAGTTTTTTTTAGAAAATGGGATCGCAACGACTTGGGACCATGCTCGGTTAGATAAATGGGATGTCTGAAGTGGCCCACTTTAGTAGAGGGCTCGGTTTTTTCTCCCGAAGTAGCAACCCCTTAGGACAGCATATCTGACAACTAGAAATGACTGAAGCAGAAAATGGACGGCCACAAACGCTAATGCATGAGAGGGAAAATCAATAATCCCTGAAATACATGTGGTTATAAGTCAAGCAAATATGACATGGTGGCCACCTACACTTACGAAGTCGATTCCTTAGATATTGTTATTATTCATGCTTGGTTCAAGTTGGTTGGTTTCTCCCTTGCCGACGACTCACCCTTCTTCCTACCTTTCCTCTTTCACCCAGTTAATTATGGCTTTTGACTTCTGTTATATCTTCTTCCCAATTTGATGCAGGTGGTGTTAGTGTATGAATTGGTGACTGGTTCTGCTTGATTGGATGAAGGGAATCCTATTGTTTTCGATCTCCAATGGCTAATTTCCAGGTTAGTATTTGTACATGTACTCTTATTGGTGGTGTGCTTGCTGCCATTGGTTTGAAGACATAATGATGTATGATTAACTATTTTATTCAACTCCGTGAACGTTTCTTGCCTTTGTTTTGAATCTATCTATTTCTTGGGCATACGTGGGCATTTATATGTTTTGGTACTTGTTAAAATGTTCATTGGAGAAAACTTAATTAGATTTTCAAAGTTTAGTTTTAATTTTGAAATTATTATTGTTCATATCATATCTCAATTCTTTATGTTGCCAAAAACCTATGAAGCACCGATACTTCAAAAATCTGTGTATCGCAGTATAATACTTCGTCGATACTTCGATACTTCGATATGGGTATCCCCCAAGTATCGTTTTTTTCAATTTTTTTAAAAAAGAAAAAAATACTGATATGGGTATCCCCGAAGTATCGCCGGTCAATACTATTCCTGCCTTGATGTATCGTTGATCCGTTCATGTAGGTAGTGGGTGTGTGATGTACTAATGTAATAGTTGGATAAAATTCCTTGCTAAGGATGCTGCTCATTGGGTAAAATTACTTGTTGTTGTTGGATTGCTGCTTTTTAATGTTTGTGCACAAAATTAATTGCTGATGTTGTTGTTGCCTCCGATTGGACGACACAAATATACATTATGACATCTTTTTATCTTTTCTTATCATCATTTGAGCATTATTGATATGTATTGCTTGCTGATTTTATTTACCATTATGTTCATAAGTGAGAGTTCATATTTATAGTTATGAGAAAAATGAGCTCAATGAAGATTGTGCTCTCGATATTGTTATTAAGAAAAAGTTCTAAAACGTTGGGAGAACAGTAGTGGAGCAGTATTTTAATCTCTAAATTGTTATCAAGAAAAGAATTGGGTTGAGGCAGTTCCTAGCCATGTGACCCCTTTGATGATGGTGAGATTTTTAAAATGAGAAACAACGAGACATGAAAGCAATTAGGCAACCAGTGAGGCGACATTTTGATTTCACCTGACACGTTTTATTACATCAGCTCTCATTACATGTCATTTAATTATTATTTATATATGCTTGTCGTATCGCCATATTGCTGTTTTTAGAAATTACCGTATCCTGTATCGCCGTACCCGTATCGTCGTATCGGTGCTTCGTAGCAAAAAACACAAGTTATGTGGTTTGTGCAGCTAAACAAAGGTATGGATGTTGCTGACGGGTAGAAGGACATAGAGTCCGTCGAATGGTGCATCTGTTGGGTCGGCCAACCAACAATGGTGAAAGCAAGTTAGAAGGCCAGCCTGCTCCGCCTATGGATGCGACGGTCATCATTGGAAAAATTCACAGAAGTTCCTATGCTTGAGCCCTTAAGTCTCCTCCTTCACAGCTTGCGTTCAGGACTGGCCGGAGAAACCGTTGTCGCATCCATGGTAGGAGATATGGCTTCATGGTTGGCCCTCTTTGTTAGTAAATCTTGAATTCAGTTGTTTGGTTTCGATGCTCACCATGTTATTGATCTCTCATGTTTCATCAAAGCCTCCCATGATTGTTCCATCAATTTCTTCTGGTAATTGTGAGTGATCAATGCACTTATGCAGGGAAAGAGATCAGTAATTAAATTATTTATTTGTTCAGTAACTCCCGAACAGATGCTCGCCGGTACATCTCAATTATCTAACAAACTAAATAGGTTTAGGAAGGAATTTATTCTATCCTTCAGACTATATTTGAGCTATCTACTAGAATATGTTTGGTTGTTTCTCAGATGATTCATATCTGAATCTAAGTTATTTTCATAGGTTCATAACTGTATGTTCATCTACTCTTTGTAATGCATCCAGTTTCTGGGAGTAAGATGTGATGTTTGATTACATTAGCCAATACTAATAGTACAATCCTTCCCTCAAAGTTTATCTCAAATCTGGGTGATGTACGTTTGTTTATATGCAGAATATGTAGAGTTTGCTTGAGAAGGAATTGCCAATGCTTATTAATTGTTTCTACAACTCATTCCAGGTAAACCTAATGCTTCAGTTACATCAACATCTGATTTAAGTTTTAGGTTTTCACTTTTTTCACTATATACATGTGGCAGTGCATGTATAATTTGTGCCCACTTTTCACAAATGGTCGGGTGCATCAGGCTCACGTAATTCTTCTTGGTTGCCGAGCATGGCGCCCCATTTTGAAGTCTAAAGATTTACTATGAATAAAATCTACGATGACAATTTATCTTAACAGCTACATGTATGTTTGTGTTGCTACTTAATATCCATCTTGACAATACTCATATTTATGAAGTGTGCGTTGTTTCATATGCTGTCATTCGAATGCCAGTTTATATATGTGTTGCTTTTATAAGTAAATATTATGATATTTTCCTAAATTACTAACTGATTTTCATCTATGTTTATGCAAAATTTAATATGTTTGATGGGGCTGTATATCTATTGTACAAATAAACGGGCGCAGCAACGCGCGCCATCAATGATCTAGTGACAAATGATGATTCAATAGGATAACTAGTAGAATGCGTGTGCATTTTTATGGGTTACAATGCCGATAAATTGATGAAAAAAATGATTAAGGTCATAAGTTCCAATCAAGGCATGCACATTACGTTGTTTCATCCCTAATTGTATATAATATACTTCTGTATAGCACCATCAACCTTTTCCTCCTTCACGCACTCTCTTTGTCCCTCCCTCTCCTCAATCCCATAAAAGTCCACTCCATCGTACCCTGACAATGGACAACCTAAATGCAATCCCTTCCACCTTCACCCCTACACTACTTGATTTTCAAACACGAAACCGTGTCGTTTGGATATACTTCACGGCGTACTAAACCTGTATGAACCTCTTTCTCTCTCTCCCTCCCACCATGCCCTCTCCATCACCCTCTCCCTCTCCCTCTGTTTAAATCTTCAGTTTTTTTAGTTCACATCAAAATGCTTAACTTGACCATCTGTGTTTTCCAGCATAATACATCCCAAAGTCAATACAACTAAATTTGCTTTCAGGAATATTTGAAGTTTGAACACATAGTTGTTGTAGCATATGTCATAACCATATAAGTAATAGAAAAATGGTAATTCGAAAAAATAGAAGAAAATTTTAAATAGTGTTAATCAGTACCAGGTCATCCCAATAAGAATTCCGTCCATATCATGCACTTTGATGTGTATATATATACAATCTTGCAATTTACTTATAATATTTACAAGTATTTTAACAAGAGCTTATGTATGATTCCCTTATGATCTAGATCAATGGTTTATTCTTCAAAGAAAAAGAAGCCAATGGTCGCACAAATAAGGTAACTAAGCCATCAAGTATTAAGAGGGATTCAACATACCCAATGGTATTTTGAGCAAGGCTACAAGGATATGAATTTCGAGAGCAAACTTGCAAAAAGGGCAAAGAATGAGATCGATTTACAACTGAGATGAAGAAGAACATTCTGCTTATTGTACATTGGAAAAAAATATAATACCCGACTACCATCCATGGGATACAAAACAAGGTCCCTTCAACAAGTATGCTACAACTCTAGATTTAGGCACTTGATCTCTCCTAATTCTGAAATCAAAATTTAAGATCTTGCTTTCTATCTATATTTTATAGCATTAGAACTCCTTAAATAATATAAAAATGCCATTAGCCACAAATTATAAAGTCCACACTAAATAAACGAATCTTAGTATAAAATCGTAGTGGGCTATTATAATGTTTAAACTGATGAAATATCATATGTTCAATAGTTCCACATGAGGACCTCCCTTCCAGCCTATCTAAAAATGTAATTCTGTTTTTATATAAAATAGTCAAAGAATAGTATATAGTCATAATTATCCAAAAAGAACAATTCAACATTAGATGTCAGAGGAGGAACCTTCCATTATCTACAAGAGAAGTTAAGCATATCATTTGAACAAGATTTTTTTTGGAGCCATAACCATTAGTGAAATATCATGTCATATGAACTTCACACATTTCACGATGGCAGAAACTACAATAGCATTCAAAGGGCCCAATTTCTAAGCATTTGAGGATCCTGATAAAATTTAGTACTACAAAATAAAGGTGATGAAATTTTGTAATAGAAATGTTCGAGTGGAAATGTCTCATTAGTCCATGGAGCAACCATAGTAACAAACTATCTGTCCATAGAGTAACCACAATAATATCATCCAGTGGATAGTTGCTAGGTAGGGAGCGAGCGCCAAACCTAAAAGAGTTTTGTCGGGCCATGGGGATGGCCTTGCGAGGTTTGTAGTTGTCGAACCGCCATGCATGTTGAAGCTCCTTCTGCACATCTCTTTGAATTACCTTTAGCCATTGTAGATAAGCACAAAATGACAAAGTTATAACAAATGGATATTGATTGAAGAGCAAACTAAGTTGCATCAGAGTTCTAGAAGTAGACAAGATATAACAAACCTATAGGAGACATTTGGAACAACAAAACTACATGGAGAATGAAAACGCAAGCCTAACATGTTCTTTGCAGCAGATAATTATAATTATTTCTTCTAAAGCATACTTACTATGTCCTGAACTGAACTAAAGTGTGCTAATTATATCTGGATTAATTGCACTCTTCCAACCATGATATTAGGAAACAATTTCAAAATATACAAATTTAATCAACCTGAATAGTTTACTTGTTTGTCACAATGGATACAAATTTCAACTTGATTTCAATAAATAATATCATGGTACATCTGTGTCTTGTGGTGAAGAAGTGTCGCTAACAGTCGAACATATTACACTACACCCAGAAACTTGAGAACACCAGAGCAACTACTTTTAAGGTACCATCTTGAATTTCAGACATAGTTGTCTCAAACAACTATCCAAATGTATCAACATGCACATCAGGAAAAAAAATTCATCGCACACTCACTGCATTCCTAGTTTTAGAGTGTTATCAAGGAGTAAGATTATCTGAAACACGTACACCAACAACAAGTTGTGGTGACATATATTTAAGGATATAATCATAATCCACACACCACAACAAGGATATTTATTTCTTTGACATTTTGCATCCAAATGAGAAAAACAAGCTCTTGAAAGGGTTTTGACTAGAAACCTGAAAAGATATTCAACAAAGATTATGATAATATGATCAAATTATTGTGCACGATAATTCTATGCATTTGTTATTAATTAAATGGTTTATACTTTTGAGTATTCCATATTAATCCGTTTAATACTATGCATCGGAAAGAGTAAATCTGCAATACATAAGATTTCACTGTACTGAGTCATCTCTTATCAAACAAATATTTTAAGAACAATTCCTAGTGGCCTAGTACCAAATGACAATGTTATAATAAGTCAGCGTATCTTAAATTTCTTGATCCGAAGTTGCCTTACATACACATATGTACAATAATGATTAGGTCTATCGGAATAGTTACGTGTTTTGCCTTAAACTTTGCATCTTAGGAACTACCTACTGAAAAAGGTTGGAGTCTAATCTTTCTCTAATAGATGTATTTCTGGAAGCGATGATAGGATATCTAACAAAGTAAACAATAGATTCCTGGCTATTATCTCACCTCCAGATCTTAAATTGACATACAATATAAGAATCAAAAGTGAAAAGTTACATTGTTCCCTAAACTTTTAGCACAAGCTTTGTATTTAACACATGGGTAGGTCTCATAAGAGCATCTACAGCCGGACTTGGCAAATCCAGTGCCTCAAACGCCCACGGACGCACCCGCAGGCACTGACCGGACATCCCTCAAATTTTGCACCGCACATCCACATATAGCAAAATCGGAACCTCAAATCTATGCAATCCATGCACGTCGATCATACGAAACAAACTATCCGAATGCCAAAGTTCGAAAGAAAGCAAAGCAAAACAAATCATAGTTTAACAAACTGGACATGGAAAAATGAAATCAATGTCCGAGCGTCACCGATGGCCTCCGATCACTCACTGTGCGGCTGTTGCGAGAAGAGGACTGCGTCCTGCTCCTCCTGAATCCTTGCCGCCAGCTCCCCTGTATCCAGGCATGCTGCTCCATCTGAATCCTTGCTGCCTCCTCTGCCTGCATCCAGTATGCCTCCTCCGTCGCCCTCTGGGTGGTTATCTCCTTCTTCTTGTACGCAAGCCACTTCTTTGCATGCTCATCCAAGACGGTCTCGTCCACCAACATGATCTTCGCATCTTCCGTGTTCTGTGCGAGTTGCAACTTCTCCTTCTCGAAATCCATGTTGGCAAATGTCTTGGCCTTCTCGAGCTCCCATTTGATCACCACTTTGTGCTTCTCCAACTCGATCTTCTCCCTCTCAATTGCAAGCTTCTTCTCCACCCTAGTTCTGTTCCACTTCATCCTTTCCTTTTGCGCTTCCATGAGGAGCTTGTACCTCTCCTCCTTCTTCCTCTCCCTAGCCGAAAAATGCCCATCCATGTTTACGACATTTTGGTAGCAGCGGCATCACGAGAGAGATGTGCCTTCTCCCACTTGTTTCCCATGACTTGGCGGTTGTCCTTTGGCACGGTGGCTTTTCCGTTCTCGTCCACGACAACATCGTCCTCTTCATCGTCCAACCCAATTGATTGGTTGGAGCTTGCACCATCATTCCTCTTCTTGGAGGCCTTGAGCTCGGCCACAACTAGGGTCCACTTCGGCTTGCTATTTAACATGAGCCAACAATGGCTAAAGGCAAATGGATTCTTCTCCTCCTCATGATACAAAGTTGCCGCCACTGCCATCTAGGGAACAACAATTGTATGAGCACGAGAATGCAAACACAAGAAGCATATGCAACGGACGAGAAGATGAGGCTATCGAGCCTACTTGAGTTGTGATTCCTAACCCACTTTGAGGGCATTTGGTCACTTGTGCATAGTAGCTGGCGTGTTCACTTCCCTTGGAATGACCCCCAACGATGTTGGAGAGATGCCACGTTGTGAGTGCTCAAGATAGGATGCTGCTGAACATACTCCTTTTGCTCGTGAAACTCCTAACAAATCTTCGTCCAATAGGAGCCCCCCTTTTGCTCCGTGCTGCATATTGGATCCATCGTCGTGGCCTACCAAGCTCTGACCAACAAGATGTCCTCGTGTCTTGAGAATGCCAGACCTCTTGCCTTCGTCGTCTTCTCCTTATTCTTCTTCCTCGGATTGGGGTCAGATGCATTCCAACTTCAAAAGTGGCGGGGGCCTCCAATTCATACTCCACTTGGGTCGGTTCTTCATTCTCATTGAACATCATTGACATGAACGCCTCCTATATGATTAAGATTTGCAAGTATTCATCATGAGCGAAAGAAACTAGAGGGCAAGAGCAAAGAAAACGCACCGAGTCCTGTTCGGTCATTCCGTCGAACAGGTTGAGGTCAGCTCGGGCAGTGCCGGAGCCCGTGCTTGTCCGCACCCGAACGAGCTCCGGCGAGTCACACACGTCCGACATTTGTGTGGGCGGAAAGCTGTCAAGAATGGCCCAGCCGCCCCTCGGATCGTCGTTGGGGTCGATAACCGTAATCCTCGCTAGCGCTCGTGGAGAAGGGATGCGGGGATCTGGCCACTGTGGAGGAGACATCTGCTCCAGTGCTTTAGAACCTCCCTGCGTCGCCATAGCCGCCGCCTCCCTCTCTCGCTGTTGGTGTCGCCGCAACTTGCGGGCGACGTTCTCCGCCTTGCAAGTCACCACAGATGAATTCACGCCGCCGACGGACGAGGCGGACTGCGTCTTCATCACGACGGTGTAGGTCACGCTGTACGACATCTCTGCTGATGGATCGGGACCCGAGGTGAGGATTGGGATCAAGGGTGTAGGCGGGTGAGGGTCCGGGCGCGGGAATTGTTCTAGAGCGGTGGGAGTGGGAGGAAGGGTTTGGGGAATTTGGTGCAATTTGGGGTGGGGACGGGCTATCGGGTCCGACGTGGCGGGCGTGCCCGGGCGCGTCCGTGGGCCCCCATACCCGCCTCATATTTGGGCTGGATATGTTGGGTGCCCGTCAACCCGGGCGTTTGAGGGCCATTTGAGAGGCCCGTCTGGGTCAAAAAAAGTGAGGGGGCGGCCTGCCTGGGCGTTTGAGGCGGTTATAGGGGGCCCGGCTGTAGATGCTCTAACATTTCAACAAAATCCATATTTTGAGGAACCACTTATATAAACAGATTCACCAATACCCTGGTTGTCCAATCAAATATTTTTCCACTCCCACGTGCAAAAACATGCTTAGTAGATAATAAATCCCATTTTGGGTAGCGTCGATGAATCAAATCTGGTACTATGTAGCCTCGACAAAAGAGACTTATATTGGTTTATCCACTCCGTTCATTGTGTTCTCTTGGTTCATGATTAATCTAACAACAACATGGGGTACTGATACGTCTTCAACGTATCTATAATTTTGATTGTTTCATGCTATTATATTATCAATCTTAGATATATTTTATGCAATCTTATATCATTTTGGTAACTAAGCTATTAACCCAGTGACTAGTGACAGTTGTTGTGTTCTGCCTGTTTTTGGATTTACAGAAAATAAATACCAAACAGGGTCCAAACGCTACAAAACTTTTTGGTGTTTTTTTCCTGTACCATAAGACACCCTAGAAGCTTTGGGGGGAGTCGAGATCACAAACGAACAGATGTCAAGACAACATGGCGCGCCAAGGGGCGTAGGCATGCCCTGATGTATTGTGCGCCCCTTGTGACTTCGTCTGATCCAATTCCACTTCTATAAATTCCCAAATATTCCAAAACACCCAGGGAGCCACCCGAAACAATTTTTTCGCTGCTGCAAGTCTCTGTTCTTTCATGATCCCATCTGGAGCCTTTTCTGTCACCCTTTCAGAGGGGAATTGATCATGAAGGGCTTTTACATCCACCTTGTTGACTCTCCGATGATGTGTGAGTTGTCTACCACAAACCAACGGGGTCCATAGTGATTAGCTTGATGGCTTCTTCTCTCTCTTTGATCTTCAATATCATGTTCTCTTCGAAGATTTATCTGATGTAATCCTTTTATGCGGTGTGTTTGTTGGGATCCAATGAATTGTGGGTTTATGATCAGATTACTCATTGAAAGTAATTGAGTCAAATCTGAACTCTGTTATGTGAGAGCCTAGCTTAATAGGAATGATAGACTACTCATATCAACAAGGAATTTATTCTTGTCCAGGAGCCCACTCTAAAAGAACTCCAAAGTTAAATGTGCTTGGCTTGGAGTAATTCCAGGATTGGTGACCAATCGGGAAGTGGTTCCGGGTGCGCATGACTGAGGACAAAGTGCGCATGAAAGACTAGTGTTGGTCTGTGGGCCGGTCTAGATCCCGCCAGGCGTAACGGGGTGTTACAATTGGTATCAAAGCCGACCCTTGTGGTTACATGGGCATGCACAGGTCAGGTGCGCGGGCATGTGATGGATGGTGCGTGTGGCCTATTGTGGCACACGGCATGACACATATGCCGGACTGGACGCGCATACGTGTGCCAAGAGGGAACGTTCCTGATGGGCCAACAAGGACGTTGATTCCTTCGAGTGGGGGTGTATGTGAGAGCCTGGCTTAATAGGAATGATAGACTACTCATATCAACAAGGAATTCCTTCATTTCTAGGATACCAATTGAAAAGAACTCCAAAGTTATGCATGCTTGGCTTGGAGCAATTCTAGGATGGGTGACTGACGATGAAGTGGTCCTGAGTGCCCACGAGTGAGGACAAAGCGCGCATGAAAGACTAGTGTTGGTCTGTGGGGCCAGTTTAGATCCCGCCGAGCGTAATGGGGTGTTAGATATTATGTGTGACTTATATAGCTATGTAATGATTTCCAATCTATGGGTTTTCTTTGTCCAAGTTGATCTATCGATCTTCAGTGGAAGTGGTGCATAATAGTGGGTTCCATCTTGCGGTGTCCTCACCTCATGACAGAAGGGGTAGCGAGGCATGTGTTTGTATTCTTGCCACTAAGGATAAAACGACGAGGTCTAAGCATATTACATGGATTTCTTTGTGTACATTATGTCATCTTGCTCAAAGCGTTACTCTATTTTTATGAACTTAATACCATAGATGCAGGCAAGAGTCGGTCAATTGGTGGAGTAATGGTAGTAGATGCACGCAGAAGTCGGTCTACTTGTCACGGTTATAATGCCTATGTATATGATCATGCTATGAATATCATCCTAATTATTTATTTTTCTACCAATTTCCCAACAGTAATTTGTCTACCCATCGTATGCTATGCTAAAAGGGAGAAGCCTCTCGTGAAAACTATGAACCACGGGTCTAGTTTAATCATATTACAAAATCCAAAAATAACTTGCTGAAATTTTATTACTTTTATTTTAATTTGCAATTTATCTATCTACCATTATACGATTTAATCCTTGCTATTCAACAAGTACAAGGGGATTGAAAACCCTCTTGCCCGCGTTGGGTGCAAGTATTTGCTCTTTTGTGTGTAGTTGTGCTACTTGTGAGTTGAGTTGGGCTTTTCCCCAAAGAGGAAGGGTGAAACAATATTGTAGCGCTAAGTATTTCCCACAGTGAGAACCAAGGTTGTCAAACCAGTAAGAGAATCACGATAACTTAATGCCAACAATACGTGCACACACAAAACCAAATACTTGCACCCAACATGGTCAAGAGGGTTGTCAAGCCCCTTGAACTCATTACTTGCAAGGATTACTTGTGATAGTGATAGATAGATGAATATAAAAGTAAAACAAATTGCAACAAGGTATTTTTAGGTTTTTAGCAAATATGATTAAGTAGACCCAGGGGGCATAGTGTTCACTAGAGGCTTGTCTCTCGAATTCAAAGCATACGGTGGGTAGACAAATTACCGTTGGGCAACTGACAGAAAGTGCATAGTTATGATTATGTATTCATGGGAATGATTATGTATGTATGCATCACATATGTGACAAGTAGACCGAAATGCTGCATCTACTACTATTCCTCCACGAATTGACCGCTATCCAACATGAATTTATGGTATTAAGTTCATGAGAAACAGAGTAATGCTTTAAGTAAGATGACCTGATGTAGACAAAATAAGTACAAACAATATTCTCATACTTCTCCTTTTGAGGAACAAACTTGGGTTCGGGATATTGACCTTCTTCCCATTCAACTCAATTAGCGTTGAAGTAGCCAACACCATGATTCTTTTGGTATCCTCCGTGCTTGCGTACAATTTCCTCAAATTGCCTACACCTGTAAAATTTCCTCAAATTTCCTCAAATGGTGACAATCCTCTTGGCACAGTCTAACAAGCCTTGGTGCTTGGTTAACCAATCCATGCCTAGGATCACATCCAAACCTTCTGACTTTAGGATGATGAGGTCTGCTTGGAAATCTACCCCGTTGATGTTAATCTCAACTCCTTTACAACCTATCCCAGACTTCATAACTGATCCCAGGGTTTGAATCAACATACGACTACCCAGGGGTGTAGGCTTCATGGCACTCTCTAATGCAAACTTTTGGGTGACAAAATAATGCGAAGCTCCACAATCAAATAGTACTGTTGCTGGGGTTGAGTTGACGAGGAACGTACCCAGTATGACATTTGGGTCTTCTCAGGCTTCCTCTGCAGTGACACGATTCACATGACCCTTGACATTGTTGGGCTGGTTGTGGGGAGCGGGGTTCCTTGGGGGTGCTCCATGGCCTTGACCTTGGTTTGGCGCATTGGGGCGCGTTGCATCTAGCTTCTTGTTGGGACACAGCCTAGAGATGTGTCTTGGTTGACCACATCCAAAGCAAACGACTTTTCCAGGGTTGTTGTTGTAGTTTGTGCCACTGTTGTTGTTATTGGTGTTGTTGTTGTAAGCTGGCCTGGGATTGGCATACTGCTGAGGCTGGTAGCTCGGACGAGGCGCAGGAGGTCTAGCCTGCTATGACTCATAGGTTGGCTTGGTTGGGGCTGGCTGCCAAGGGCGAGGCTTCTGGTTGCTGGACCAACCCTTGCTGATCATCTTGCGCTTGCGTGTGTCCTCTATGGCACGACGCTTGTCTTCCAGCATGAAGTCCTTGTTCACCAGGTCGAAGAAGGTATGATAGTCATAGACGATGAGCTGATACCGCAGGGTCTGTTGAAGTCCTTCCATGAAGCGTTCCTTCTTGGCAGCCTTCGTGTTGACATCCTCATGTGCATACCTTGACAGCAGGTTGAACTTCTGCAGGTACTCCTTGACAGAGCCACTTCCTTGCTTCAACACTCAAAATTCTCTCTTCTTGATAGCCATGATCCCAGAAGGAATATGGGTAATGCGAAATCCTTCCTTGAAGTCATTCCAAGTGATCACATGCTCACCTTGCATGACCTTGAATCGATACCACCAAGCTCGGGCGGTATCTCCGAGGCAGTGAGAGGCATAAAGCACCTTCTCATGGTCCTCATTGCAATTGACCAATGAAAGGAGGTCCTCGATGGTGCAGATCTAGTCGTCAGCATCCAAGGGTTCAACAGTCTCGGTGAAGGTTGGGGGCGAATTCCTCATGAACTCAGAAAGAGTGGAGGGGCCATTGCCGTTCCTGCCTTGCTGTTGGTTGTTCACAAGGGCCTGAGCCATCTGCTGAATAGCAACATTGTTAGCCTGTCGCTCCTCCCAGAGAACTTGGAGAAACTGAGCTATGGTCATGTTCTCCGGTGGAGGTGGTGTCGGGGGAATGTCGCCTTGTGGCTGCTCCTGGTGTCCTCCAGCGTGAGCAACCCCACCAGCTCCCTATTGCTGGCTTGAATTGCTGGCTTCAGGGTTGGTGAAGTAGCTGTTGCAGGTAGCAGTCACCATCCTGTTTGGAACAGCCAAGTCAAACAATTGGGATAGACGAGGGGAAAAGCAACAACAGAAAAGCACGCCTAAGGGGGTTGGTCGAGTGCAAGTGTGTTAAAACAAAGGTCGAAAGACCAACATATATTAAGATAGACGATGGAGTTGCTTACATGTTGCCTAAGGCAAAACCGCAACTTGCATCGGAGCACAAACAACAAGTACACATGGTTTCATATGAACCATTACACAGACTCGACTTTGCATGAGGGGTACATGACTGATCCTACCCTAGGGGTTCTTGGACTCAGGTGGTGGAGTGCTCGGTCTCGTAGTCACGCTCCTCTAGGTCTTCCTCCTGTCCATCATCTGATCGGGCATTATTCCCGATCAAAGGGGTCGGGGAGCGAGGAGGTCCATCCCGACGACGCTTTGCTAGTGGGTCGGTGAAGAGCTCACGGTACTCCTTCGCACTCATGCGATGACAACATGTAGGTGCATCTCTAGCTAGGGGTACTCCTCCTCAATAAGTGATAGCTAGTCATCCCTCGGGGGCTCCATCCTTCTTGATCTTGTCTGGCTTCGTCTTGGCTTATCGAAGTAGCTCTCGGGTGTGGTGAAGTTCCTCGCGGAGCTTCCAGGACTCATTAATCAAGTGGTGAACCAGACTATCGGCAGAGAGGATGAAGTAGGTTTGGAACCTGAGTGGTGTGCCATCCTCCTTGGATGGAATCAGCGTCCAACTCTCGCCAAGATTATCCTTTCTGAAGGGAAGGTAGCGAGTAGCCGGCTCATCAGCCATCTCGGGGATGATATCTCGAAGGTGCAGTAGTGCCTTGCGTGTAGCTGACTCGACTGCGAGTATCATGGTCTCCATCCATGGTCCTTCAAAGAACCAACTGGTCAGGGAGTCGTTTGACTTCATGACCACATCCACGTGGTAGTCCCTCATGACGGCATCGACCCAGTGCTCGTGGTAGAGGAAAACAGGCGGTTGGCAAAACTGGCACTTCTCCAGGCTATCCCCAAGGAGTAAGGGAAAGCCGTATGTCACGAAGGTTTCGGGTATGACGGCCATCTACAAAGGTTTGAAAGGATGAGAGTCAGCAGAGTGTTGTGTGAAGAATAGAAGAGGTAAATAGTGCAGAATTCCTAAGCATAGGTGCTAGGTGTAGTTTTGAAAGCGGTTTTATCCTAATTAACATCCATGCTAACTAAGGGCTTCCTATAGTCAGGATGGCTCTAATACCAGCTCTGTGGGGACCACAACTCATAAGTCGCGATCACCGAATGCACGTGTTGTAGCGACCCGACCTGAAAGGTCGAATCTCCGGTGTTTCCGTACCATCCCAAGATCATGCTGGTACACACACGGTACATCAATGTATATATCAAAGGGAAATCACACAGCGTTATATTAATCAAAAATCTCATATCGAGTCCTTTATTACAATAAAGATTACAATAAAGTGGCTGAAGGCCAACTCATGAGAATAACTAAGTCTTGCGGAAGCGTCGAAGGTAGATGAGTCCATCTGACTCCAAGGGCATCTCACCGAGCGTAGAACGTGTCCTCACTCCTGGTCGGAAAAGTACTATGCAACATGATACGTTGCAGCCATGTAGGTCAGCATATGGAATATGCCGGCAAAGTCACAAGAGAGGGGTGAAAAGATAATCATCTAGTCTATATGCTTATATGGCAGGTGGGGTGGTAAGTTTTTGCGTAAAGCCAATTTTTTTCCTACAACAAGAGAGGGCTAAGCAAAATTATTACTAAGTTTGTTGTTTAATGAGATGGTTCCACCAACCAATTCTCATACCCAAGTTATTAATACCCACATCATCTTATTAATTGTGTTGAGAGTTTTCGGAAGTTTCAGTTCCTTTGGCTCAAGTCGTCCATGACCGTGGACACGGCTAATCGATTAGGTTTGAGTACTCTGCAGAGTTTTGCACACGTTCCCCACAAGATTTGGTCGCCTCCGTTGATTTCTCGCACTTCAGGGTGTTTGAGAAACAGATGACCAAAACATGGTCTTCCAAAGGGTTTCCCTGCGACTCTATCGGTGCCCATCCTTTCCTACCGTTCTTCTACATCTCGTAGCACCGCCTGTCCAGGGTCACCACGATATCCAACCAAGCCAGAGCCCATAATGACTTGTGGCTATGCAGGTAAGCCTTGGGTTTTGAAGCATCCATCCATCTCTTTGTGCCTGGGTGGACCCTTTCCGCGTGAATACTGGCCATCTCCAGCAACACCTAGGCAAATCCACTGGTTTCTCCAGGGTGCCGTTCAACCATCATCCACCCAGAGGTATGTTGAAAACTCGGAGTCTTGAAGTCTTGATCATTATGTAGGTCTTGAAATTATTAACTCTCTCAACTCTCATGAATCACACAACCAACCCCGTCTACTAATAGCATAGCAAAATGTAAAACAACGTTTCCCGGCGCCAATGTGTCAAGTGTTGAGGGGGTACCTACCACATGATACTACAACAAAGTGACCAAGTTTCCAACTAACCTACTTTGCATGCAATTGGGGTGATGGAAGAGCTAATGCAATAAAAACATGGGTAAAGATGATCAAAGTGACTTGCCTGATTGATGATCTTCGTACGTGAGTGACTCTAAGTAACAAGCTTCGCACTCTGGATAATCTAACGAAGCAAACAAGCACTCAATAAGCATACAACAAAATATTGCAACTCACAAACATCAACCATGAACTAGTAAACAATCAAGACAAAACAATGCAGAAATCACAAGCAAGAAAACACACAAGGTTTTGTTTTCAAAAAGGTGATGGGTAGACCACGACTAACATAACAAAACTGTTTTGTAATAACAAAAAAATAGTTGACAGCAAGGAACAATAAAATATTTTATAAATAACAGAATTGAATTTCATTAAAGTTTGTTGGGAAAAACTTTAGTAAAGTTTTTAAAAGTTTTGATAAACACTATATGAAACAATTATATTTTTACTAACAAAAGAGCAAAACAAAACTTATTATTTATTAACAAAACATGTTCTTAACAGAAAAGAATGTACAAATAAACTTGTCTTAGAAAAGAGAATTTAATTATATAAAACTTTGTTGAAAGAAAAACTATTACTAACTAGTTGTTTTAATCAAATTAAACCTATTTGAAAAGAAGTTGTGATTCCTATGTTAATAAAGAAACAAACTAAGCAAATTTACATTTTTTTAACAGTAAGTAAAACACTAAATGTTCAAGCAACAACACCTACTAAACAAAATAAAACTAAATCTAATTTAAACTAACTAAAAACTAAATAAATAAAACTATACTAACTAATAGGCAGAATCTGTTTATAGCTAGAACACTAATCAAAATCATCCTAAAAATCCTCAAACTAAGCAATCTGATAGTCCTAACTAATACCAAGCAGTAGCAAAAAGATTCATATCAAAATCTATTTTTAAACTCTAGTTATTCAGATTTGAGTGATTTGAGCAAATTTGACTAAATTCAAATTTTGTAGTTCAAATCTAAAATTTAAAAGTACAGGGTGAAACTACATGAAAAATGTGAGCTATTGCAAAAATAATCAACTCAAAACATTAAATAGTTTAAAAGATATAAGCAAAACAAATTTGGAATACATTCTGTTTTCTGAAAAACAAAACCGAAAAGAAAAACAAACTAACGGTCGGCTAGGGTGACGTGGCGACCTGTGAGTGGCTAGGCTAGTGTGCGCGCGGGTGGTTACGGGTGGTCAACCGAACCTAAGAGGATACCGGTTCGCGAATAGAAACGATCTAATCTGGATCGTCAGATCCAGATCGAACGGGTGGGGTGCTCACAGTGTTAAGGGGTCGCCGGCGAGGGGATCTCCGGCGGTTCTGACGTGGCGAGGTCGTCGGCGAGGAGCTCTGGTGGTCGAGGGAGGCGTTGAAGGGGTCCGGGTGGCTGCGGTTGACGTCAGGCGTCGAATGGTGGGGTCGGAGGGGCGAGGGGAGGAGTGAAGCGATGGGCACGGTGGTGGGGAGCTTCGGTCAGTACAGAACTCCGGCGAGGCTTGGTGGGGCAGTATGGCGACGGGAGAGAGGGGCTTGGGGTGGAAACGAAGCGCGGAGAAAGGGGCGCTATTTATAGGGTGCTCGGGTGGGTGCGGGGAGGAGAGAGGAGGGAGATCCGGGGAGGGATTCCCGGCGGCGACGGCGCGCGCGCGAGGAGAGGGATGACTGCGCGGGCGTTACAGGCGGTCGGGGTGGGACCCGGTGTCAGTGAGAGAGGGAGCGTCCGTTGCGCGTCGGTCGGCCGGCTAGTAATGAGTTCGCGAGTAACTGCCCGTGGGCCGGCCCGTTTAAATACAAAAACCGTTACTCTTTTTAATAGCCAGAGTAGTAAAACCTCTTTAAAAGCATTCAAAACATTTTTAAATATAGGAGTATTATATATCAAAATTAACATAATAATAAATGCCATTTATTGAACATTTTTATTCTGTCATTTGAACACTTTGGAGAAAATATTATTTTCAGAAATGGCCTATTTGCTTTTAAATCCTTTTGCAAATATTTTCAAAACAACCCCTAGTTTTTATTGTTCAAATAGATCACCAATTAGGTCTTGGTGTGGAGTGTCATGTTCCTCCCCTCATATTTGAACATTTTACCAAGATTTTCAAATAGGTGAAAGCAACACATTGAAAGTAGAAAGGGGTTTCAGAAACTCAGAGAAGGCATTTCAACTAATACATACATGCAAGCAATGATGATGATAGATGCATAGCTATATTTCATAACATTCCAAAATGGAATTTTGGGATGTTACACGTGTACAATGATCCTAGAGATCAATGCTCACTGAACACACAGAAGCTGAATAACAAGAGTCTTACATCCATATTTAGCGTCTTACATAAATAAAGACCATGGATGTCTAGTCTTACATAGATAGGGCCACAAGGGACAAACACTTAAACAGAACAACAACGGAAATCTTGATCGAAAGCGTGAACCCATGCCATCTGCCTTAACCTATAGGCATTATGACTGGGAAGAGTCCTAGTTCGCATGCTCGTCTCCAATAAACTCTTCAACATACTCCTGTTCTTCCATGCATGGCCAATTAAATAACCAGTGGCAAGCCAGTGAGTACTTTGGATGTACTCGCAAGCAACCCAAGTTGTGGAACAATGTAATAATGATGCATGATATAGCACTAAGTAGGTAATTTGCGAAAGCTAATTTTGAATGCAATGACATGGTCAAGTAACTAGGTAAACATGCGTCAACAGTTGGTAGATATCCATATGAGCAAGTTACAGATATCATCATAAGCAGGGGTTGAACATCTCATGTTCATTCATCACATCAAGTCTTCCGACTTGTCTCAAGTATCATCTATGTGTTAACCACACACATACTCCCACACCAAGTTTGTGAAAACAACCGGACGTGGCATAAGCAGAACCACCCAACTGTCCTTGACCATGGATACGACTATTCGAATAGTTTAACACTCTGTAGAGGTTGCACACTTTACCCACAAGACTCAGGGAACTTCCGTGTCATCCACGACTCGCGGTATATAACATACCCGAGGTGAGCACCCGAACAATGCCTTTCCCTTGGCGATACTAAACAAAGAGTCCACTCGATTGGTACCCAACCCTCACGATGTACATCACACGTGCCTCGCTCCAGATCGTACCATCCGTGAGGGGACCAACGGTGTGCCCGATGCCTGTGAAGACAGCGCATGATCGTACATATCGGTATGACCCCGTATCGAGAGGGACCATGCCACTCCCGCCACTAGTAATGCGCGCTCCTTGCCAGTACCCACCAAGGTAATCAACAAAGCCCCGTCCCATAAGGGGTATCATGGTTGCGCACGTAAGGCTGGGACGGTCAACAAATCTTAAACCCTCCATTTTCGAAAACACACCCTCAACTTAATCCAGCACACCACTTCTTTCTCAAGTGGTCACCCAACTCATCATCATCTCCCTCGGGCATTAGTGGCACCCGATGGGGTTTTCAAAAAGTCTTTGAAAGTATCTCTTCCTTTCCATCACTATGCATAATCCCGAACCCACTTGCGTAGCTTCTACTAGCATCCTAACTACTCCCACCCGCATAACCCTCATAAGGCGGTAGGGTCATGCACGATGCAAGTGTCAACAACAAAAGTATCGGAAGCAACCCACCGAAGGGGTCACTACCCCACATGATCAAGTATATCAAAAGTAAAGTGCTATATGACATGCAATGAAAAGGTCTCTGAACATGCTCAAAGGGCTGCTTGCCTGGCTCAACAAAGTCTTTGGGGTCTTCAAAGTCTTCGGGTCCAACTCCCTCATCAATAACACAATCTATCGTCGCGAATAAAAGCGATAAAAACAAACATCACACAAAAATAGAGCACACAAGCTAATCTTAAAAATGCTACCCTATTCTGATAAATACTAAAGGTCATACTAAAATTATTTGTTTGAGACTTTGAAGTTAAAAAGGTTTTCAAAAATATTTAAAACATGGGCTAATAATGCCAAATAGGGGTTTTAAATTGAAACAGTACAAAAAGGTTTTCAAATATTTTTACAAGTGACACTAATAAATTCTATGGAATATTCTAAGAATTTGTGTGCAAAAATAATTGGATTTAGATTTATTTTGTGTCTTGTGGGAATTTTGGAAATCAAATAGAAAAAGAAAAAGAAAAGGGCAATGTGTCTCTCGGGCCAAAAGTACACAGCAGAGCCGTCCCACAAGGGGAACCGACCTAGGGTGAGACGGCGCGCATGGCAGGTTTGATTTTGAACCTGCCCGCGAGCCCATCTTGGCAGCGAGAGAGGAGGGGGTGAGGGCATGACAGGTGGGGCCTACCTATCATCCCTCTCCTCGCGACAGGAACGGAGAGGAGCTCACCGACGGGGACTTCGGCCATGGCGGCTCAAGCGGGAGGCACCGGCACGCTCAGGGGCTTCCCACGCGTCGGTGGGTGGTCGAGGTGGCCGCCGGGGCAGAGAGAATCCCAGCAAGGGAGAAACCCGCACAGCGGCGAGGGTTTGGCCCGGGCGCGAGCTCCCGACCATGGGGAGGAGAGAGCAAGGGGAGAGCAGCGGGAGGTCGGGGATGGCTTTATATAGGCGGGCATCGGTGCACCATGGACACTGTGCGCCGGTGAGGACGGGGGCGACGCCACCAGCCACAGGGGCGCCCTGGGTCATGTCTGTGGTGGTTGTGAACGCGGTCCGTGTCTGCGGGTAGGAGAAGGGTGGCTAGGGGGGTCCAGGCGTGCGCGCGTGCGCGCGTGCGAGCTCGGCCATTGGAGCTCCTAGCCGGTACCGTGCGCGGGCTGAGGGGGAAGTATAGGAGGAGGGGGGAGGGACCCGACCAACTGGCGTCTTGCGAACATCGAGGGGCGGTCGGGGGACATGCTCCTGCATCCCCAAGCGGTCGCTGGGCCTCAGGACGCCCCTGCTACAGTGTGGTGGCACATTGTAGCACGCTCCAGAGCGCCCAAATGGCCGGCATAGCCGTTGCCCGTGCGCTCTGGGGTGTCCCCGTTTGTCTTGTAGCTCCTCGGGGTTCCTGGGATGCTCTAGGAGCTAGGGGAAGCTAGGGAGGGCTAGGAAAGAAAAGAAATGGGGGGAAGAAGCCCCTTTTACGGTAAACACAGAGGGTAAGATGTTTTTTTACCCCACCCACTCTTGAGCTGAGGCCACACAAGATTTACTGGGGGTAGTTGGTAACCCTGAGAGGCTGTGGTAAAAAATTGATGGCAAGGGGAAAAGAGAAAGGGGTGAAAACAAAGACTTTACCATTTCACCAGAAGGTGTTCGATGGGTGTTTGGGCAAGAAAAATTTACCCACTTACTGAGATATTCAACAGGGTCAAATGTTAGGTGAAAATAGGCCTCATCACCAAGTTTGAGCTGAAGTGGGCAAAGTTGACAATGGAAACTTTGTGAACCCTAGAAACTAACATAATGAGGTTTCTGTAGATCTAGTTATGCTAAGCTTTTACCCTTGATGCTCCACTTAGTGTAGCATCATTATTTGGTTATTAGAGCATTCCACAAAGTTTGGGGTCAAGGGGAGAAACTTCACAATGTAAAGTTGTTCAAATTTGAATCTGGACAGGGAGGGTTTTGGGATGGTTTGATAAACCAAATAAACTTGGATTGAGGTGAAACATTGCAGGATCATCACCTATGGTAGTGTTGACTTGCTGGAATTTTCTTGGAATTTATTGAGAATATTTCTCATAGAAATATTCTCAATAAATTCCAAGAAAATTATTTCAAAAGCTTTATTTGAACAGAAAGGGTTTTGAGGGGTTTTGCGCATGATTTGAACATGCCCATGTGTTGAAACTCATATATATGGAAAATATATGTCCACTGAGTTTCCCTAAATTTTCTCAAATATTTTAAAAGCATTTAAATAATTTTTCCCTATGAAAGACCATTCTTAAGAAAAAGCCTTTAAATAAAATATAAGAATAATCTTTAAAATTAATATTTGGTGGTTTTGTAAAGTCTTATATATAGTAGGTTTGAAGTAAAGCTTTTGGGGAAGAAGGATCTACCCAATTTGAGGACTTGCAGTGCAAAACCTCATTTCAGGGTTTTTTGAAAACCTAATTTGGATAAATACTTATTGGTCAAAATAAAATTGGATAAATTAGTTTTGGGGACTATTCACATGGCATGATCATTGGGCAAGAGGTTTTGGTTAAGGAAGATGAATATGAAGAGGGATAGAATCTAAGAGTGCCACATACCAAAGTCAACAAGCAATCAAGCAACAACTCAAACAAGCACAAGCATTGAAAAAGTTTTAATTGGCTCCAAATTTTATAAATCCAATCATAACAAGGTGATACAAACACGGGGTGTGACATTAGCACTCCAATTGCTCCTCCCACCACTAGTGCGGAGTCTTGTGATATTAATGCCGCTTTGTTGAATCTTGTCATGAAAGATCAATTTTCCAGCACTCCTAATGAGGATTCCGCATCCCATCTAAACACATTCATAGAATTGTGTGATATGCAAAATAAAATAGATGTGGACAATGATATTGTGAAGTTGAAATTATTTCCTTCCTCCTTGCAGGATCGTGCACAAATTTGGTTTTCTTATTTGCCTCACAATAGTATCAATTATTTGGAGGAAGTGCAAGGATGATTTTATTACTAAGTATTTTCCGCTCACGAAAATTGTTTCCCTCTGATCTCAAATCATGAATTTTAAGCAACTTGATCATGAATCTTGGGAAAGAATGAAATTGATGCTATGAAATATTCCTACTCATGGTTTAAATCTTTGGATGATCATACAAAAAGTTTATGCGGGATTGAATTTATTCTTTAGAAATCTTTTAGATTTTTCCCTAGGTGGTACTTTTATGGAAATTACTTTGGGTGAAGCTACTAACTTGCTAGACAATATTATGGCAAATTATTCACGATGGCATACTGAAAGAGCACCTACTAGTAAAAAGGTTAATTCGGTTGAAGAAATTAGTACTTTGAATGAAAAAGTTGATGGTCTTATGAAGTGGGTTGCTAGTTAAAATGCTCCTAATGTTCTTAATGATGTGCCTCTGTCTAATTTGATTCAACAAAATAGTGATTCCGTAGATTTGAATTTCATCTCGCAAAACAATTTTACAATGCTTGTAGAGGTAATTTTAATCCTAGGCCTTTTCCTGGAAATTCCTCTAATAATTATGGTAATTCCTATGATATCTTCTTACAGTAATAGGATCCCCTCTCATCTTGAGAGTAATTTTACAGAATTTATCAATGCTGAAAAAGTTTTTAGTACTACGATACAAGAAAACTTGAATAAGATTGATGATATGTCTAGAAGCATTGATAGAATTTCCCATGATGTAGAAAATCTCAAGTTGAATGCTTTTCCACCTAAGATTAATGAATAAGTTAAAAATTTATATGTTTCTATGGATTAAAGTAAGAAAAGAACTGCTATGCTTATAGATAAAAGAGAATTTTTAGAAAAGGTGTTTTCTAGCGATTACTATCATAAAAATGATGAAGATCTCAAAATGATTGTTGTTTAGTAATATTAAAATTGATTATAAAGGGACCGAAGAAGAGTCAACTTTATCTAGAAGGTGTCCCAATAATTTGGAGGGTGAAAAACATAATGAAAAATTGATGAAACTGGGTTTGGAGAGGTCTAAACTTTAACTAGTGATGTGCCCACTATTTTGGATTACAAATACTTTAATTATGATAGTTGCTCCTTGGTTGAATGTATTTCTTTTCTGCAATCCATGATAAATTTACCCCATGCTTACCAAACATATTGTTGATGCCATGATGAAATACTTAGAAGAAAAGTTGGAATTAGAGATTTCAATTCCTAGAAAATTACATGATGGGTGGGAACCTGCCATTAAAATCAAGATAAAAATTATGAATGCTTTGCTTTATGTGATTCGGGTGCTAGTGTTTCCACAATTCCAAAATCTCTTTGTGATGTGCTTGGTCTAACCAATATTGAAGAATGTTCTCTTAATTTGCACTTGGTGAATTCTACTATTAAAAAGCCTTTGGGAGGAATTAATGATGTTCTTATTCTTGTAAATAGGAACTATGTGCCCATAGATTTTATTGTTCTTGATATTGATTGCAATTCGTCTTGTCCGATCATACTTCGTAGATTGTTTTTACGCACTATAGGCGTCGTGATTGATATGAAAGAAGGCAATATTTGTTGGTGAACATTGCATGGGAAACAAAAAATTTCCTACGCACATGCAAGATCTATCCATGGTGATGAACATCTACGAGAGGGAGAGTGTATCTACATACCCTTGTATATCGCTAAGCGGGAAGCGTTAAGAAATGTGGTTGATGTAGTCGAACGTCTTCGTGATCCAAATCACCGAGTGTCCCGCGATCCAATCATGATCCGTCCCGATCTAGCGCCAAATGGACGGCACCTCCGCATTCAGCACACGTACAGCTTGATGAAGGTCTCCTCCTTATTGATCCAGCAAGAGGGAGTGAAGATCTATATGAATTCTTGGGCAGTGCAACGACGTGGCGGTGGAATTATTCCGACAGGGCTTCACCAAGCACTGTCGTAACGATCTAGAGGAAAAACTATGATCTAGAGGAAGAGGGTGGCACATGGTTGTTTTCTATGTTGAAAAACCCTCAATACCTCTAGTATATATAGGAGGAGGGAGGGAGGAGGCTTGGCCCACAAGGGACCAGTCCTTGCTTCGGCCAAAGGTGGAGAGGAGGAGTCCTCATCCAATCCTAGTAGGATTAGGACTCCTTCTCTCCACTTGGATTCCCCCTTCCACCTTTGGGTTTCTCCACCCCACCCACATGGGCCTTTAGTGTGGCTTCGAAAAACCCACTAGGGGCTGGTTTACCTCCTCCCACAGCCCATGTGACCCCTCGGGTCAAGACAACCCTCCCGATGGTCCCCTGGTACCCTCCCGGCACTCCTGATGAGCCCGAAACTTTTCCGGTGACCAAAATAGGACTTCCTATCAATCTTTACCTCTGGACCATTCCGGAGCTCCCCGTGACATCTAGGATCTCATCCGGGACTCAGAACTACCTTAAGTCACCCTCATACATAACTCTATACTACCAAAACGTTACCGAACCTTAAGTGTGCAGACCCTACGGGTTCGAGAACTATGTAGACATGACCGAGACACCTCTACGGTCAATAACCAATAGCGGACCTGGATGCCCATATTGGTTCCTACAAATTCTATGAATATCTTTATCGGTTGAACCTCTATGTAAAGGGTTCATTTAATCCCGTATGTTGTTCCCTTTGTTCATCGGTATGTTACTTCCCCGAGAATCAATTGTTTGTATCTATATACCTAGTTCAATCCCGTTATCGACAAGTCTCTTTACTCGTTCCGTAATACAAGATCCCATGCATAAAATTTTAGTCACATTGCTTGCAAGGCTTTTTGTGATGTCGTATTACAGAGTGGGCCCTGAGATACCTCTTTGTCACACGAAGTAACAAATCCCAGTCTTGATCCATACCCACTCAACAGACACTCTCGGAGATACCTGTAGAGCACCTTTATAGTCACCCAGTTACGTTGCGATGTTTGATACACACAATGCACTCCTCCAATGTGAGTGATTTGCATGATCTCATGGTCATAGAAACAGATACTTGACATGTAAAAAACTATAGCAATACACTGACATGATCATATGCTATGTTTATAATTTGGGTCTTGTCCATCACATCATTCTCCCAATTATGTGATTCCATTATCAAATGACATCTCATGTCAAACCTTGACCATCTTTGATCAACGAGCAAGTCTACTAGAGGCATACTAGGGACAAAGTGTTGTCTACGTATCCACACATGCAATGTGTTTCCAGTCAATACAATTATTGCATGGATAATAAAGGATTATCATGAACAAGGAAATATAATAATAACCATTTATTATTGCCTCTAGCGCATATTTCCAAAAATATTAAATTTCAATTTACACTTAGAAAGGGTATGGAATCCTTTCCTAGAACAATAATTAAGCCACCATATGAATCAATCATGAGGGCCTTCTATGGATCAAGAACTAAATATGACAATACTTGAATCTATGAGTTATGCCTAGCTATGGGCGTAAAACGACAGTGCTTGTTGGGAGGCAACCCAATGAATAGAATTTATTTCACCTATTCCTTTCTGTTATTTAGTGTTGACACAATTATGCCTCTGTTATGATTGTGTTTTTATGTTTTATTTAGTGTTTGTGCCAAGTAAAGCCTTTAGGATGATTCATAAGATGAGTAGAAACAATGCTGGATGTGAAACAAAAACTTTGACTCGAGTGCGTGAGTTTTCATTTTTTTACTGGGCGTGACAATGAGCTGAAATTTTACCATGGTATTTCTATACAAATTATTTTATCCTTCCTAGTTTTTCAAAAAAAAACTAGTGTTACAGAAGTATGGTTAGAGTACAGCTTACTACAGACTGTTCTGTTTTTGACAGATTCCGTTTTCATTGCATTGTGTGCTTATTTTGATGAATATATGGTTTGTATTGGAGGGTATAAGCCATGGTAAAGTTAGAATACAGTAGATATTATTCAATAATAAAACATGAATGAGTTTTCAACAATACTTAGAGTTATGATTTTCTTTATTATATTAACGGATCTCACGAAGATTTTGTTGCGTTTTGTGTGATTGAAGCTTTCAAGTTTTGGGTGAGATCGCAATGGATGAAGCAATACGGAGTGAAAAGAGCCTCATCTTGGGGATGCTACAGCACCCCCAAGATAATATCCAAGGATAAAAAATCACCTAAGCTTGGGGATGCCCTGAGTGGCGTCCCCTCTTTCTTCTAACGACCATCGGTATTTTACTTGGAGCTATATTTTCATTCGTCACATATCATGCGTGTTGCTTGGAGTGTCTTGTATTATATGAGTCTTTGCTTCATTTTCTTTTTATTTTGTCACAAGTATCCTTACTGTACACACCTATTTGAGAGAGCCAAAAGTATGTTATGATTTGTTAGAATTTCTCTATATGCTTCACTTAAATTTTTTGAGCTATGTAATTGCTCTAGTGCTTAACTTATATCTTTTTTAGCACGACGTGCTTTACATGTTTTAAGAAATGCTCTCATGCTTCACTAAGATTAATTTTAGATTTAGTAAATTTAGAAGAAATTCTCTCATGCTTAACTTATATTATTTTGAGAGATGAATTTTATTTGCTCATGATCTTCACTTAAATCTATGTGAGCTTGTCAAACGACAATGGCAATATATGAAACTAGTCCCAAAGTGATAGATATTCAAGGGGGATATAATTAAAACTTTCGTGAACATCATTGGATAAATTAAGCTCGATTCCTTGTAATAGTTTTGATACATGATGATAGTAATATGTGAGTTATGTTAGGGAGTAATTATGCTTAGTAAGAATATCGACATTAAGGTTTGTGATTCCCTATGCAAGCATGAAAGTCAATAGTTGTGCAATGAAATTACATCCTACTTATGGTGCATTATTCGGTGTTATTTATGCTTAATGCTCGCTTTTGTTAATTTTCTTTTCTTGGTTGGTTGCTTCTCAATCTAATTGCTAGCCTCCACTTGTACTAAGTAGAAATACTACTTGTGCATCCAAAATCCTTAAACCCATTTTTGCCATATGAGTCCTCCATACCTACCTATATGCGGTATTTCCATTTAATTCCAAGGAAATTTGTATGTGCCATCTCTAATTTTCAAAATGAATTTCCTTTTTGTGTGCTCGTACCGCTCATGAAGTGGAAGGGGGTGACCGGTAGTTTCCATGCTAGATGTGTTATTCTCGAGATGAGTGTTTATTCACTTGTCATTGCACGAGAGTACGGTGGCAATAGGGATGCCCACTCCCGAAATGAAAAATAAATTTACTTTATATTGTAAAATAATAAATTCCTTGGAAAGTGTTGGTATGGAAGGCAACCATCGATTCGGCTAGCCATGGATTGTGAAAGAACTATGGAAAAAGGAATAAACTTTATTTTGTGTTTGGGAACCGCTTATGATATATCTAGCATGGAAAGGTATATTTTCGTTGATAGGAAAGGCATGCCACTCAAAATATTTTTCTCTCTTGATTTAAACCTTGAGCTCTGGCACATCTACAAATCCCTACTCCCCTCTACGAAGGGCCTATCTATTTTCTTTCTAAAATATTTACTTTTATTCGAGTCTCCGTCTTCTCTTATCAATCACCAACTAGGGGGCACTATGATCGTACTCATGAATGAATCAATGATTGAGCAAGAAGGGCTAGGGACAGCTTTCTTTAGTATTGATATTTTGAAAGACGTGGTTGCTTCTTGGTATGCTTGAGTATTGAAGTCTTCATGTCAAAACTAGACTATTGCTTTGAACCATCTGAAGTCCAAATGTCCATCCTACAAAAGAAAATAATATGTGATGAACATGTTAGGTAGCATTCCACATCAAAAATTCTATTTTTATCATTTACCTACTCGAGGACGAGCAAGAATTAAGGTTGGGGATGCTGATATGTCTCCAATGTATCTATAATTTTTGATTATTCCATGTTATTATATTATCAATCTTGGATGTTTTATAATCATTTTATAGTAACTTTATATCATTTTTTGGGACTAATCTATTAACATGGTGCCAAGTGTTAGTTGTTGTTTTTTTACTTTGCAGAATATCAGCACCAAACGAATCCCAAACACCGTGAATTTTTTTGGATAATTTGTTTGGGCTAGAAGACACCTGGAAGACCAATTAAGTTCCAGAGAGGAAGGTCGGGGAGGCCACAAGACACCAAGGCGCGCTAGAGGCCCCTAGCGCGGCCTGGTGGGTTTTGCACTCCTCGAGACGCCACTCCTAAAAACCCTAGGGGAGTCGACGAAACACAATTCCAACCGCCGCAAGTTCTAGAACCGTGAGATCCAATCTAACACCATCACGGAGGGATGCATCATCTTCATGGGTGCCTCTCCGATGATGCGTGAGTAGTCCACCATAGACCTACTGGTCCATATCTAGTAGCTAGATGGCTTGCTCTCTTTCTCTTTTGATTTTCAATACAATGGTATCTTGGAGATCTATTTGATGTAATGACTTTTTGCGGTGTGTTTGTTAGGATCAGAAGAATTTTGAGTTCATGACCAGTTTGTATCCATGAATATTATTTGAGTCTTCGTTGATCTCGTATATGCATGATTACTTATAGCCTCATATTTCTTATTCGAATCTTTGGTTTAGTTAGGCCGACTAGATCGATTTTTCTTGCCATGGAAAGAGGTACTTTGTGATGGGTTCGATCTTGCGGTGTCCTCTCCCTGTTACAGAAGGGGCAGCAAGGCACACATGTATTGTTTCTATTAAGGATAACAAGATGGGATCTATTCCTACATTAATAGATCTTGTCTACATCATGTCATCGTTCTTATTGCATTACTCCGTTTCTCCATGAACTTAATACACTAGATGCATGCTGGATAGCAGTCGATGTGTGGAGTAATAGTAGTAGATGCAAAATCGTTTTGGTCTACTTATGTTGGACGTGATGCCTATATAATGATCATTGCCTTGGATATCGTCATGATTATTTGATCTTCCATGAATTTCCCAACAGTAATTTGTTGACCCACCATGTGCTATACTCATGAGAGAAGCCACTAGTGAAACCTATGGCCCCTGGGTCTACATTTCCAACATATTGCTTTCCGGTCTATATTTTTTGCCGCTTTTGTTTTTAGATCTATTATTCCAAAAAATACTTTGCTACACTTTTTATTTGCTTCTTTTATTTTGTGTTTTGTGATATCTATTTACGCAATCCATTACAATCTAATCTATCTTTTTACCGTTGAGAGATTGGCAACCTCTCTTACGCGTCGGGTTGCAAGTATTTGTTCTTTATGTGCATGTACTGTTTACATAGCATTGCGTGGTCTTCCTCCTAGGATTGATACCTTGGTTTCATAACTGAGGGAAATACTTACCGTAGCTGTGTTGCCTCTATTGGGTTCTATCGTAGGTGCATGACATGCAAATTAAAATTTTCCTACACACAGAACATCCAAGGACGTGCTATGGAGATGGATCGTTATCACTAGGCGTGCGGTGCCGTGCGATAGAAGTAGAGTTGGGTCAGTGCGTTCGTGAGGTTCGTCTCCTCCTCGTTCGACCTCCCTCGAATAGCCGGTCCGATCTCCCTTGAATAGCCAGTCACTAATCTCCCTCGTACATGTTCGCCGGATCAACGCAAGTGCACCACCTTTAATGGTATCCGCTCATGCAGGAGGAACACTATGCGGCACACTGCTAAGTACGATCACATAGTCGGCGACGGCGAGTGGAGGTGGCTAGTTGCAACTCATGCAAATCCCTAATGATGACGTGGAAGCGATCAACCGGATGGGTGTGCCGCACCTCCACTATATATAGGCATCCGATGCGGGCTCAACTCTTGGGCCTCACATGGATCCTATAGCCCACGTGTTCCTTCCCTTAAGGACGTGACCCTTTAGGTTCTCGTTCACTTAGTTGCAGGTGAAAGCACATTTTCTCCCTGGGTGCTTTTGGTAATTAATAACAACATATATCTCATTGAACTAATGTTTCCACTAAGCATATTTCAGGAAAAGTTCAATGATAGAGATGGCAAAAGGATTGTGGAATAACCCAAGATGCAAGGAAATGGATTGGCAAAGCTTAAAGCAAGAGGACTCTACATCTTACTTTGTCAAAAATCACTTTGAGTCCATAGGAAAACTAATACTATTAAAAGGGGGTAAGGTACTATTGGTGAACAAACTGCTCATACATGCAAAAGTGATAGTCACCCAATACACCCACAAGCTCTTCCAGAAAAGTCTGTCCAAAGCCAAATACTCAAAGTCTGTGCAACTAACAAATCCCACTCGGTGCCACTGATTCACAAACTCAGACAGACCCATGCCAAATCCTAGCCATTCAGTGCAGCCAATTCTGCTTCGGTGCCATCGAGTTTGGGGGTGCAAACTTCTTGTTACCTCAATTCACAAAATCGGTCCCACCGAGTTTGTTGGATCGATGTCACCGAGTGTTGAGATCACCTACCCTTGTGTTGAGATCAAGATCTTTCACTCCAACCATATGGATCTTGATTTCTAGCCTCCCCAAGTTGCTTTCCAACAATCTTATTTCTTCTACCAAGCCAAATCTATGAGAGAGTGATTGTGAGTTGAGGAGTCTATCATCTTGAAGCACAAGAGCAAGGAGTTCATCGTCATTACTGAGCCTATTACCTTTTGGAGTGTGGTGCCTCCTAGATTGGTTAGGTGTCGCTTGAGAGCCTCCTACTTCGTGTTGTGGAGTGAACCAAGAAGTTTGTAAGGGCAAGGAGATCGCCTACTTCGTGAAGATCTACCCCGAGTTGGGCTAGTCCTCCGTGGACGTGGCCATCATGGTATAGTCAAGGTTGCTTCTTCGTGGAACCCTCCGTGGGTAGTGCCCTCCGTGGACTCTCGCGACCGTTACCCTTCGTGGGTTGAAGACTCCATAAACGTGGACGTACGATAGCACCACCTATCGGAACCACGGGAAAAATCATCGTGTCTTTGAATTGCGTTTGATCTTCCTACCCTTCCTTTACTACTCATGCTTGTCTATACTTTTCATTGCTATACTCGTAGACATGCATGTGTAGGGTGTGCTTGACTTGCTATGAATGCTAAAATTTGCCAACACTTAAAATTGGGAAAAAGTAGTTTTTTATTTGGTCAAGTAGCCTAATCACCCCCACTAGACCTACTTTCGATCCTACAAGTGGTATCAGAGCGAGGTTTCCATTGCATTGGTTTCAAAACCTAGGATAGTATGGCGTTTAGTGAGGGATATTATCAACGTGAGGTCCTTACTTTGATGGCACTATTTTTGCTAGTTGGAAGCACAAAATACAAATGCATATCCTTGGTCATAACCCCGCCATTTGGGCCGTTGTTCGTGTTGCATTGCAAGGTGAATTCTTTGTGGATGGAAGGGAACTGAATCGCGAAACGACTGCCTGTGAATTGAAGATGTTGCAATACAATGCTCAAGCATGTGACATTCTCTTCAACTGCCTATGCCTCGAAGAATTCAACAAAATCAGCCGTATTGAGAATGCAGAAGATATTTAGGATACTTTGGTTTATATGCATGAAGGTACCGAATCTGTGAGAGAATCGAAGTTGGATGTTCTTCAAAGTCAGCTTGACAAGTTCAAGGTGAAGGATGGTGAAGGAGTCGCCGAGATGTACTCTAGGCTAGCTCTCATCACCAATGAGATTGACTGCTTAGGAAGCGAAGAAATGACCGACAAATTCATCATCAAGAATATACTTAGAGCTTTGGATGAGAGATACGACACCGTGTGCGCATTTATCCAAATGATGCCCGCCAACAAAGATCTCAAGCCTACAAAAGTGATTGGAAAGATTGTTGCTCACAAGATGACACTCAAGGACAAGGAAGAGCTTCACAACAAGTCTAGCGGTGCTTACAAAGCCACAAGTGATGCTCCCGCAATTTCAAGCGAAAACCTTGTCACAAATGAAGAGATAAGACTCATGGTCAAGAAATTCAACAAGTTTTACAAGAATAGAGGCATAGATCGAAGCTCCAACTCAAGATATGAAGAGAAGCATTCGTCAAGTCGTGACCGAAACTGCTACAATTGTGGGAAGCTCGGACACTACTCCAATGAGTGCACGACTCCTTACAAAAGGAAAGAAGAGTCACCAAGTATACGAATATCAAGAGACGATTCACCTCGAAGAGAGAGAAGGAGTAGAGATGAACTTTATGAACGAAGACCCTCAAGGAGAAGTAGGGACTCGGACAAGAAGGACAAGTACGCCAAGAGCTAATCAATAAGAAGACATCAAATTCATGTTGGTGAATGTGTTTCTGACTCCGAATCCGACAACCACTCTAAGAGAAGCTATCACTCCAACTCTGACTATAGTCAAGATGAAGGTGTTGCCAGACTTGCACTAGTGACAACCGACTCCTACAACATATTTGATTCACCAAATGAAGGGAGTGGATGTTGCTTCATGGCTAAATGCCCCAAGGTATCACACCCGAGTATCTTGATTTCAATAGTGATGAGGATGACTTATTAGTAGATGATGACTTGCTATTGACAAATCTAGTAATGTTAGTCAAGATGAACTTGCTTGTAATCACTCTAGTCAAGATAATTCATGTGTTGATGATAAGTTGTAAATAGAACGACTAACTCAAGGACTAAACACTCTTAAGTTAGCTCATGAGTTTACTCTACAGGATCATAGAGAGCTTGAAAGGACACATGAGAAGCTCCGCTTCGAGAAGCTCAATTTAGAGCAAGAACATGAGTTATTTAAAGCTATCAATGACGATCTTGGAAATAAGACATCCTCTTATCTAGCCAAACGACTTATTTTTTTTACATTCATTCCACAAGTTAAGGCTAAGCAAACTAGTAACAAAGGAAAGAGAGGCTCTACAACTAGTAGCAATACAAATGATAAATCCAATGATATTGCTTCTAGTAGTTCTATTGATCCCACTCACACTTCTCTTAGCCATGTTACACTTGAGCAAGAAAATGAACTTTTGAAAGGTATTATAGAGAAAGGTATCAACAAGAGTGTTGCCGGATGTAAGCAATTCGAGGAAATTGTACGCAAGCATGGAGGATACCGAAAGAACCATGGCATTGGCTACTTCAACGCTAATGGAGTTGAATGGTAAGAAGGTCAATACCCTAAGCCCAAGTTTGTTCCTCAAAAGGAGAAGTATGAAAATACTCTCCCCAAGGGAAAAAAAAGCTCAAGATGACCTTTCATCACAAGACCCCAAGCTCAAGGGCAAGAACAAGATTCAAGAGGACATTGACTCATATGAAGTTGAATCCCAAGCTTTGGTGAAGTAGGTTCCCAAGGCTACTACAAGCTCAACTTCTACAAGTGCCACTTCGACACCAAGTATGCCCATCAACTTGATGTGGGTCCCCAAGAAGAAGAACTAGAGAAGTTCTTGAGGGGTGACCCTGCCAATGAAATTCACTCATATTCATTATTGGCAAGAACTAGTTGCAATGAACGTCAACATCATGCAATAGTTCAAGGAGTCACACATTCCCTCAAAGGTAAGCAAGGGACAAGGTAATCAACAAATCAATGGACATCATCATATATGATTTGCACTCCATGTCCATAGATATCCTTGTATTTGTCTCTTGTGTGTTGGGACTAACCCATGTAGGTGAGGAGAGTAAGGAAACAATAAGGATGCTCCCAACTCATGGTGATCTTCATCAACATTGAGCATCCACCACTACTTCACCTACATGAAGTCTTCATCGACAAAACCCAAGGTTAGTTTGTCCCTCCTATGGGGGGATGCCACATCAAGGGGGAACTTTACTCTAAGACTTGAGTCAAAGCATCTCATAGTATGTGACAACATTAAATGCTTTATGTAAAAGTGGTAACCCCACTTGTGATTAAATGATGAGTATGACCTATGATCAAGTATTCTTTATTGGCTCCTAAATCATTATACTCATATACAGATGACTCGTCATCGCCAAAGTGCTTGATAGATGCTAGTATGTTTGTGCATGTTTGCCATGATTTCATTTGACATCTTACCGTGTGAGCATGTTGGTCTGCATTTATTTACCCATTCGAGGACATCCAATTGTTGCTATTTGACTTTTGATTTTTTCTTTTTCCAATTGGATGAACTAGAATGCCTAGGACCCTCTTCTAGATATCTATGATTTCTCACCTCATATTCCATTCTTGGTACATCAAAAATTTAGAACAAGTACTTTTTGATCTCTCTGTGTGAGGAGTACTCGGAGTTCCGTATCGACAAAGGACCGACCATTAAAACCTCCCAAGTGCATCTCGGTGAACCAACTCAAAAATCTCGGTCTCACCAAATGCCTAGGGTTGATATGGTTTTCAATGTCGGTACTACCGATTCCATCTTCTCGGTTACACCGAGTTTCCCTATCAGTAGACAGTTGAGGAACTCGGTGACACCAAAAAGTTAGAATCGGTGTCAGCGACAGCCGTGGGTATATATAGAGGTGGACCCGACCTTTGAAATTTTCTTCAATCGTCGCCCCCTCCAAAACCCTAAGTTGCCGAATAATGGCCCCTGGTCGTAGCCTTTGCCTCCTCGTGTGTCTCTGCCATTGGGCATCGCCGCCACCGACATAATCTTCACCCCCGTCGCCGTCGTAGCGGATCCTTCACCATGCTAGGGTATGGATCCAGTCCTCCTTGCGCTCCCAGCTACCTCTTGAGATTGCGTTGGTTTTCCCTTGAAGAGGAAAGGGTGATGCAGCAAACTAGATAAGTATTTTCCTCAGTTGTTGAGAACCAAGGTATCAATCTAGTAGGAGGAACAAGCAAGTCACCAATGGATACACCTACACAAACAATCAAATCTTGCACCCAACGCTATAAAGGGATTGTCAATCGCTTCAGGTTATTTGCAAGGATTAGATCTGAAAGAGATAGATGTAAATGAGAATGGAAAGTAAAATGTAAATAAATTGCAGCAAGGTATTTTTGGTATTTTAGGTTTATAGATCTGAAAGTATATTATGGAAAGTAGACCCCGGGGCCATAGGTTTCACTAGAGGCTTCTCTCTTGAAGGAAAATATCATGGTGGGTAAACAAATTACTATCAAGCAATTGATAGAAAAGCAAATAATCATGTAGTTATCCAAGGCAATGATCATGCATATAGGCATCACGTCCGTGTTAAGTAGACCAAAATGATTTTGCATCTACTACTATTTCTCCACACATCGACCGACTCTTGCCTGCATCTAGAGTATTAAGTTCATGAAGAACAGAGTAATACATTAAGAAAGATGACATGATGTAGAGGGATAAAGTCAAGCAATATGATGAAAACCCATCATTTTACCCTTGATGGCAAAATACAATACGTGCCTCGCTACCCCTACTATGTCATTGGGTGAGGACTCCGCAAGATTGAACTCAAAACCCAACACTTCTCCCATTGCAAGAATTACCAATCTAGTTGGCCAAACCAAACCAATAACTCGAATAGACTTAGATGGATATGAAATCATGCAAACAGGAATTTAGAGGATATTCAAATAAGATTCATGGATAATCACTACAACAAAACAAACATTAAGTAACACAATCATGTAACGGATTGGAAAATGTGTTACAAGACAAATTGTTGTAACACGTCATTTTGTGTCCAATGACAAATAGTAACACATACTATACAAGGCCTCAAAACGTGTTACAGGTATATTGTATTGGTAACATATAAATATGTGTTGGACAAATGTGTTACATATATTTTGATATTTTAACATATAAATATATGTTAGTGAAATGTGTTACGTAGTTCAACTTAGTAACATATAATCATGTTTGATACATAGTGTTAGAGGCTCTTATAGGGGGGTTATAAAAAACTAAAATCAACTGCATACATAGATCACAAATACCTTGACACATAGGGCCCATGTGTCAACATGACTTTTTATAAATATGTTCTTGTCTTGGTAAATAGTGTTCTCATTCTTTTTTTGCGGGAAAATAGTGTTCTCATTCTTTTTTTGCAGGAAAATAGTGTTCTCATTCTTTGGTAATATGGTATGAAAAAACAATACAGTTAGGTTGGTAAAGACCAAACTATTTTTGGTATGGTTGCAGTGAATATCATATTAACCATAGTTTTAAGTGAATAACATATTAACCATATTTTTACGCGAATTTTAGGATGGCTCAATGATCATAAATGCGAAACACACACATTGAAATGATCATATGAAATTAAGTATTTGATGTCGATACTCACAAACGAGTGGAAGACCAACAACAAACAAGAGCTTAAATTTGACCGTTTGTTTTAAGAACCGGACTGGCGGTTTGACCAGATAAAACGAAACCAAAGCCTCGGCCGAATTTTTAAGGTGTATCAATATTTTAACAAAAAATAGTAAATTAATAAAAAAATGTGTTTCTTCAGTGAAATAAATAAAATCGTGTGAAACTAAGAATCGTACAATTGACCTTGAGCCGCTGGATGGCCAACGGCCCAATACCAACTGGGTTCAATTTTTATGATCAGGAGAGGGCAAACTAGAAAGGCATGCAATTTTTCAAAGGAAAAAATAGTCACACGACCCACTAAATACCTTAGTGACGATGTCTGGCAGGCTGTGTGAGGCCTCGCTCGAGAGAACATATTCAGAGAAGGAGGGAAAAAGAGAAAAAAAGAACGTATTCAGAGAGAGAACGAGGGAAAGAGAGAAAAAGAAAGGGAGGTCACGCCCCTAACCTGACAGGCAGCTTCCACACTTAGTACAGATGATCAGGACACATCTTTTAAAGGATGACCGGTGAGTCTCTGATTACATAATTAGAAGATTAATTCAAAAAAGATAACTAGAAGATTAGCATAGATAATAGATTGAGCCAATGTCGCTCTCAAGAGGCATGAGTAGCAGAACAATCTTTGACCTGAAACTGCAAAGCACACATATATACTTTAAAAGAGAAGAAGCCACACACTTGACCCCCGGTCAATCCTTTTGCAGCCACACATACTTTACAAAATATGGATGCGGTTAAGAAAAATAAACAAGCTGTTGCGTCTGAAAACATCAGAATTTCATACTGGTATTTCCTCACTATTCCAAGAAGAAATCCATGCATTCAAATCAGTGTGATCAGCGAAAGCGGTTCTAAGAAATTTTTTATCCTTAAGCATTCAAATTAGGAGATCCAGATGATCCAGCAGGCAAAGTGAGCAGTGAAGGAGCATTGCCTCGGTCGCAGCCAAGGCTCCATTGCTGCCGTCACCACCACGGCGGCTTATTGTCCGAGTTTAGCACTCGTATAAAAAATAACTTGACGCACGCACGCACGCTGAATGATGATGAAGATCTTCTGCTGTTGTAAATCCCGGGGATCATCATTATTAGATGGGTCAGAAGAAATTGAAAAGCAATAAAGAAAAACAAAAGTTGGGTTTGTATGTTGAGTGGAAGACCTTAGTCATTCGAAGCTCAACCAACGATCTGCAAGAAAATACAATGGTTCTTAATGTCATGCAAATTGAGCTTTGACTTCACATAAAACTACAGTTTATCACTCCGAGCCAACAAGTTTTTCCATTGCTCAATGCACTAACCATTCCGAGCCAAATATAAAACAACATTCATGTTTTTGTGTTCTGAGAACCTACTGATTTAGGTAGATCAATGGCAGATAAAAAAAATCTCCCCTGGGCATTCCATCAAATTGGTATGCTACAACAAAATGAACAACGTATTCTATAAATCACTAACTCAGTGTCAAGATTATATAGTTTGAACGACCGCAGTGAAAAAAACTAGTTAGACAACAACATCTTCACTTTGTATAGCAAGCAGTGCAAAAGGAGGTGGATTTTGAGTAATAGAATATGCAATGAAGGCAGCTATTTAGGAATAAAAGATACATTTAGATGATTTACCTCCACTATTCTTCATCGACCAAAGCATTATCGGTAGCATCCACAATTGTTCCCTCAATGTCGGATCTTGCCCAATGTTGATCTTTCCTTTTCTTTTTAAACATATCCATGAGGTGAAAAACATGGAATGGCTCAGCTTCTACGTCCCGTGTGCATTCATCATTTCCAATGTCACATCTATCTCTAGGTAGTTTATCCTGCATCACCACTGACCAACCTAGGTTCAGTTCGTCTTCTAGGTAAAACACTTGATCGGCTTGGTTAGGCAAAATAAAAGGCTCATGTTCAATCTTGTCTCCTTTGTGCATCAAATGTGAGAAGTTAACAAGTGTGTTGCCATACTTGTCCTTTTTAAATTCCTTTATCAAAAACATCAACCCATTCACACTTAAATAAATCCACCGAAAATTGTCCAGAGTAGTTCAACTGAATAATATCAACTATCCTGCCATAGTAAGTCACATCGCCTAAAACAGGGGTCGCATCACCTGGTGCAGCATATGTAGATGTTTTTGCATGTACCACCACTCCACTATTTTGACTTACCCTGTCTAAGCGTTTAGGGCTAAACCGATATCCTCTGGAGTTGTAAGCACGGTACCTTATTACCGCATCAACCGGGCCACGTGCTAGCCATCTAATATCATTGTTAATACTACCAATGCCATTTCCTTCTCCAATTTAATCATCTACAAATTAAGAAGTTTTTTAGTAAATGGCTTCAGTTGTACCTACAAAGGATATGAAATATTGACTTACATGAGCTTTGAACCAGTCGTTGAACTTAACATGCTGCATGGACTCGACTATGTTTGAGGAGACATCACGCTCGCTAGTGAGCTCATCAGCGTGAGCTCTACAAAGTAATTTTATAATTAGTTTTGAATTCAAAGAAAGAGTTGTGAAAATATGTCAAGAAAAACTGAATTTTTTTAGAGGATTGAGGTATTACCAAAGGAATTGGTTGACATCTGAGCAGTTAAACAACACATATCTATGTGCTTGGAATTTAGCCAACCGTCTAAGAACATAATTGCTAGGCTTTCCAAGTGGTTTTCCTACAGAAGGAAAGGGAGTTGATCCTTGTTCAACATCAGCCGCCTCATCGTCATCGTCATCGTCATTCCTTGAAGGCCGATTATGCTTGGTGGCGAAACCATCAATATATCTTGAACAAAACATCATGCACTCATCTGCAAGATATGCTTCTGCAATAGATCCTTCTGGATGTGCTCTGTTACGCACATATGACTTTAGGACACAGAGATACCTGCATAGATATAAAATGTGAAAAGAAGACAAATATTGCTAACGAATGTAGTTCTGCAATAATTAGAAAATATATATGTCTCCCTTTTGAAAGAATACCTTTCCAGAAACCACGTTGAACGGCAGGCCACAGGACCACCTATTTTTGCCTCTGTTGTTAGATGAAGAACCAAATGCACCATAACAGTAAAACAACCGGGCGGAAATGTCATCTCCATACGACATAATGTTATCTTTATTCTTTCCTCTAACTTCTCAATATCTCTCACATGAAGAACCTTTGCACTAACTTCTCTAAAATATGCACATAGATCAAGCAAGATAGATGTGACATTATCTGGAAGTAGACCTCTCAATGCAACATGCAATATTTGTTGGATCAGAACATGACAATCATGGCTTTTAAGGCTAGAAAGTTTCCCTTCGGAAATGTTTGCACATCTTGAGATGTTTGACGAATAACCATGTGTCACTCTTACATGAAGTACTTTGCAAAATTGTTGCTTCTGTTTTTTGGACAAGGTATAAGAAGCAGGAGGAAGAAAATACTTGTCATTGTTTTTTTGAGGATGTAGCTCCGGCCTGATTTTCATGTCCTGCAGGTCTAGTCGTGCCTTTAAATCATCCTTTGACTTGCCCTCCATTCCTAAACGTGTCCCATATATATTTCCACATACATTCTTTTCAATGTGCATAATATCTAGATTGTGGCGGAGCAAATTGGAGTCCCAATAAGTCAAATGGAGAAAAACCCGTTAACAAACTTCCAAGTTTTGGAATCATCAAAGCACTTAATTGAGTTTATCTTATCTAAAACTCCAACTTTAGAATAAAGAGTTGGCTCTGTTTTGTGTTCCTCAACTCCATCAAGTAAGTCAAATTCATAACGGAACTCACGATCTGGGTGCAGAAATCGGCGATGTCCCATGAAACAGAACTTCCCCCCATGTTTCAAGCGTAAAGACCAAGTTTCATCACTACACAGGAAACAATCGGACTCAGAACTGGTGCTATGTCCTGAAGCAATTGCAAGCCCAGGGTAGTCACTCACAGTATGCAACAGAACAGCATAAAGTTGGAACGTCTCATCTCGAGATGCATCTTATGTTGACATTGCAACTTCAAACAACTCATCCAGTTCCTCATAAACTGGCTCCATGAATACATGGAAGTTCTTTCCAGGGTAACCTGGAATAATCAAAGTAAGCAAAAGAGAGGAAGCTTTCATGCATAACCATGGAGGAAGATTATAGGGCACTAAGACCACGGGCCAACAACTATGTTTGGAACTCATCTTCCCAAATGGATTGAACCCATCAAGTCCTATTCCAAACCTCATGTTCCGTGTGTCTGACGCGATGTGTTTATACTTAGTATCATTGGCCTTCCAAGCCTCCGAATCAGCTAGATGATGCAATGCTCCATCCTTTGTGCGCTCTTCGTCATGCCATCTTAAAGCTGTAGCTGTATCTTTGTGCATGAAAAGCCTCTTAAGCCTTGGCTTAATTGGAAAGTATCGTAACACCTTCCTTGGGATTGCCTTCCTTCTTTCCTTCTTAGTTAAAGTAGTTTTATCTGGTATGTTCTTCCACCTTGAAGTTCCACACTCTGAACAAAAATCATCATTTGCTTTCTCTTTCCGATAAAGTTGGCAGTTATTTTCACAAGAATGAATTCTCAGATAACCAAGCCTAAGCTTTCCAATGATCTTCTTAGCGTTAGAAAATGTACTAGGTAAATTATTACCATTAGGAATTGCCTTTTGTAGAACTGGTAGCAAATCATTTAAAGATTTATTGCTCCACTTGTTAGTGGCTTTTATGTTGAAGAGAATAACAATAAAAGAAAGAATGGATAGTAGACAGCAGAGATACGCATAAGAGAGATAAGAATAATAGACTGGAAAACTGAACAATCTGATTCGGAGAAAGAATCATGCATATATTGAAAATCTAAATAAATACCAGTGTTAAAAATCAGAAGAAAAAAAGTATAGTACTTACTACTAATTGGAAGCAAAACAGAGTGGAGAGCAGAGATACATACAACAGAAATATGATAGAAATAATAGACAGGAAACCTGAACAATCTGATCAGCCATAATCTGTGCATTTTTCAACTTAAACTTCTCCTGAATCCATATGTCGACAGCGTTATCTCTGAGTGTGGGTGTGTATGGACACATGGTATTGTACCTCCTCTTGTTTTAGTTATGATAAGCATATAGTGCATTGAAATTTTTGTATATCTAGGATGGCGAAGGACATCTTGACCATATACCTGCACTATGAAGATGTGAATCAGGAAGCCAAAATTTTACAATGATCCATGATGAGGCATGATGTCTCGTATTATTACTTAATCTTGATGATTGAGGAAGTTGGTATTCAGGCAATTGACTTTCTGTACTATACAAAAAAACTCGTCTAGGCAGCCCCTACTTTGTTCATATTTATGATGAACGTCTTGTGATGAAAATGTTATCCGACCCTGAGATTGTGAAAGCTGTCCATCTGTATGTGTCTATGGAGAAGGATGGCGATGATATTGCTCTGCCTAGCAAGCAATTTGATATTTCTCCATCTAACCATCCAAATGAGAGTGTTGTCTTTCAGGACGGTGGTGTCTCTTCTGAATGGGCAGGGAAAGTTACTATGGAAAAGACGCAAAGTATCCCTCTTGAGCATGCTTATTACACAAATGATATTGCTCTGCCTAGCAAGCAATTTGATATTTCTCCATCTAACCATCCAAATGAGAGTGTTGTCTTTCAGGACGGTGGTGTCTCTTCTGAATGGGCAGGGAAAGTTACTATGGAAAAGACGCAAAGTATCCCTCTTGAGCATGCTTATTACACATATATATCTACTGTTGTCATTATTGGAATTAAATATGTATGATTGTTTTGCAGGACCATTTCTTAGGTCAAAAAGGTTGAATGTGATTCAGGTTACTAACCAACGTGAGGATGAACATGGAGACTGCAACAATGGTGAGCAATGCGCACCAGGTCATGAATCACAAGCATTGGAAGATGACGAGGGTCAAGCTCAGGATCAAGGTAACGATCTATTAAATTTTGTAATTCTGTAGTTTGACTTGTATTGTAACATCCCAAATTTTGGAATGTTGTAATAAATATTAGAATGAGTGTTTGTTTGATTGAGTGATTGAAAGTGAGTGAAATTTGAAACTTTTGAAAGTTTAATGAGAGGGAATGAAATGACTTTCCCAAAACTTTCACTCTATAAGAATTCAAATTCATTTCATCAGAAAATCCTAGAGTGAAGATTATATGACTTCTTCCATTTAAAGAAATGAAAAGGGATTTGAAAATGGTTTGAATTTCATTTGAAAATATTTCAAATTCAGAAACTTTGTGCAACTCAATGATTTTCATGAGAGAGGATAAAAGGACTTGTTCAAATTATATGAAATATGAGTTGGAAGTTTAAAAAAAGGATTTGAAAAGTGAATTTTGAAAACTATTTGAAAATTTTCTGATATGGAGATCACTTTCATATTTGATTTTCCTATTTGAAATTTGTAAGCATTCAAACCCGTGACAAGTTTTTGAGAGGAGTAATATGACACTCCAAACCAAGGGTAATTTTGTGAAGTATTTGAACCATAAAACTCAAGGGGTTATTTGAAAAATATTTGCAAAAATAAATAAAGCCATTTAGGCAATTTCTGAAAAATACTTTTTAAAGTATTTAATTTGGCCGTGGAAAAATGTTCATTAAATGGCATTTATTTCCCTGATCATTTTGGTATATAAAATTTTATTGTTTGGATAGGTTTTTAATGCCTTAATGATATTTTAATGCTCTGGCAATTAATAAAAAGGAAACTATTAACGTGAGTTAAAGCCCACGGGCCCACCACCCTAATCCCTCACCAAAATCCCTCCGCACCGGCCACCGCTGACTGCGCCCTCTTTCTCCCTCTCACTGACTACGCGATCCCACCATCCGATCCCACTAACACCGCGGTCAACCCCCTCCTGTCGCCCCGAACCTCGCCGGCGAAATCACCGGAGGCGCAATTCCCTCTCCCTTCCCTCCCCGACGCTCCTGACCTCCCCTATAAATAGAGGAGCTTGGCCTCGTTCTGTTCTTGACCGAACCCTCAACTCTCATGCCCCCGTGCTCGCCAAAACGCTCGCCGGAGCTCTCGGCCGCCGCCCCGCCATTGCCATCGTGCCGCTCCACCCCGACCACCCCGAGCCTTCCCGAGCCCACCATCCACCTCCCCTCACTCGGGCGCAACTCCCCGTGTACTCGCATGTGCTCCAAAGCCGCCGGAGATGCCCCTCCATCAAAACCCGACGCTGTCGTCCTCCACTACCGACGTCGTGCCCCAACCGGTCCTCCTCGAGCCTCGCCGACACCACCTACCTCATCCCCGTCCTCGCCTGCATCGAACGGAGCAAACCCCGATGCTGGAGGACCAACGGAGCGTCTCCCCGTGTCACCTCGCTGCCTCGGCCTCGCCGGAACCTCGCCAGAGTTGACCTCCACCTCGTTGAGCTTCTCCCCTCCGTTAGATCTTATTCCAACGACACAGATTAGTAGGAGTGTACCCTTCGGTTTATTTTAAATGAACTGGCCGGTTTTTCCTTAGTTTAGTTTAGCCGAAATGTTTTTCTTTAAGCATCGGCCGTCCACTCGTTTCAATCTAGCACACACCCCTCCATAGCCTATCAGAACCTGCCACGTCACCCCCTGTCCGTTAGTTTAGTTTTTTTTCTTTTTCTGTTTTTGTTTTAGAAAACAGAATAGGTTCTGTTTTTATTTTTCTTATATCTTTGATGTTTTTAGGTGTTTTAATTTGATTCTTTTTGCATTGTGTCAAAAATTTGTTCTAGTTTCTGTAGATATCAAGTTTGACCATATTTGAATATTTAAAAATGAATTCAAACAGATTTGATCCAAATCTCATTTTCTGAATATCTTGAGTTTAAAAATATATTTTGAGTTGATTCTTTGTGCTACTTGTCACTACTAACCTTAGTTATCAGTAGGTAGAGTTTGGAAATTTTTAGAATATTTAATAGTAGTCTTTTAAAGCAAAACAGATTCTGTTTAGTTCTATCAGGTTGATTTATATTCCCTTTTGTTTTAAATTATATTAAATTATTTTTCTTTTATATTAGTGATGGATTTTATAAAGTTTTCTGTTTGATAATAGTAGCCCTTAAAAACAAATAATATTTTATTAGTTGGTTGCATGAAAATCAATTCTAGTTCAATTATAACTTGCAATTGGATTTTCATTGCTAGTTTGATCCACTATTTGAAAATAGTTTCCACAAATAGTTTTATATTTTTTATGTTGTGTCAATCTAAGTTTAGACCAGAAACAATTTGTATTATAGTTGAGATTGTTTGTGGTTTAAGCCAAGGATGGCCTTGTTTTATATCAACATAAGAATCTTTATAAAAGCTTTTCAATTAGTTCTTTTTGCAAAATAAAGACTTATGAGAAAATACTTTCTATTTGTTTTAAACACTTGTTTTTCATTTATTAACTTGGTATTTTCTGCTGATATGTTCTAGTAGACAAGAACTTAAGTTGTTAGAGTATTGTTTTCTTAATTATTAGTTGTTCTTCAAAAGTAATTCTTTTTGCTAATAAAATATTTACTAAAATAATTTTGTTATATTTTACTTTGTTTTTGTTTAGTTACTTATGAAAATAGGATCATTTGCAGAGAAAAGCATCCCTTGGTTGTGTTGATGAAGTTTTGTTATTTTGAGTTTTGTCTTAAGTATTTCCTTCATCACAAACTTAGTTGTGTTGATGAAGTTTTGTTACTTTGAGTTTTGTCTTAAGTATTTCCTTCATCACCACCTTAGTTGTGTTGATGTAGTTTTGTTATTTTGAGTTTTGTCTTAAGTATTTTCTTCATCACTACCATGTTGCTTTTGGTTTTGTGTTGCCTTTTTGATTGTTAGTATTTGACTGCTAGTATGATTGCTTATAAGAATGCAATGTTTGATTATATAGATTTTTATCGGAGAGTGACGAATAGTCTATCAAGTTACTTCTGAGAGCGATATTATTCTTCATCAACAGTACATGCAAGTTCACTTTGACCATCCATTTCATACCTATGTTTTATTGCATGTAGTGACATCATTCAACAAATCCCTCCAGTATTGTTATTGAAATTCTTGTAGTTGAGTAGAATGCATGAGGTAGGAACCCACCACTTGTTACCAAATCCCCGGGAACGTTAGTTATTTCAATGCTATGCTAAAGTAGACGGGGTCTGGTATGAGTGATTGTGAGTGGTGTGAGAAGGAGGACTCTACGTCAAGACGACAACTTCAGGACGAAAACTTCAGGACGACATCTTCAAGTCCTATATCTTCAAGACCTCAAGACTTTGAGACTCGAGAAACAAGTTTTCAATACACATTACTGGGTGAAGGATGGTTGGAACGGCGCCCTAGGGAAGCCAATGGTTAGCCTAGGTGTTGCTGGGGAAGTGCCAGTATTCATGTGGAAAGCCTCACCCAGACTCAAAGAGACGGATGAATACTTCATGCCCGGAAGCTTACCTGTGTAGCCACAAGTCATTATTGGCTCTGACTTGGTTGATCTTTGTTGTGACTCTGGCTAGGCAGTGGTACGAGATGTTGTCGACGTTAGGATTGGATGGGCACTGTCGGTAGTTAGGGAAACACTCTGAAAGATCATGTTTCGTTCATCCTGTTCTCAAACACCATGCAATGCGAGGACTTACTAGGAGGGAACGAATCTTGTGGGTAAAGTACACAACACTCTGCAGAGTTAAATCTAATCGATTAGCCATGTCCCCGGTTACAGACAAATTGAGCTTCTAGACTTGGATCTATCTCTGAACTCTCAACACTGGACTGATAATTAATTGTGGGCAACTTATGATACTTGTGGGCATTTTGGATATAGGTTGGCGGAACCATGTCATGATAGGTAAATCTATAGTGAAACTCTTGACATTCCTTTGTGGTAGGAAAACAAAATCAGCTTTTACGCAAAAACTCAGACACAGAGCCACAAAGCCTTTTGCATATAGAATAGATTTTATCTTCTGTTCTGCTATGGTGATCTTGCCAGTACATTCAATGTACTGACCTACACGGCTGCAATGTCTCATGTTGCAGATACTCTTCCATGACGAGTAAGAGTACGATTCAGGGTTACGGTCCACACTCAACCTGCCGTTGGTGTTATTGGGACTCCACTCCCGTTGATCGCTTCCGCTGATATTTTAAGGTATATATTAGTTTTACGTTAATTACATGTGATTGCACTTTGATATATACATTGATGTACTGTGTGTGCCAGCATACTGATCCAGGGATGGCACAGAACACACAGAGGCTTGACTCATTTTGAGTCGGGCCGCTACATGTATATGCTTAGTATAAAAAGAATAAATTGTGGGCGTCCTATAATTACTACTTTTCTTAATTAATCTTGCAGTACAAGAGGAAGTACGCAAGCGGAAGACAACAAGTCTGCCATTTGTGTGGAACATGCCAAAGGGGCAAAGAATAGTTGTAAAATGCAATGAAAATAGCCAGCCTATAGGAGATGAAGGTGCAATCTTGGGGAAGTTTCTGGGCACAATAGCTAGAAACGGAGGATTTTGCCCACTAAACATTAATGATTGGCGTGATGTCAAGAAGAATAGTGGTGAGGAAACAATATTGTAGTGCATACAGGTACTTGACAATTAACTAGAAAACAAAATATGCTATTTGCTGCCCTTCTATTTATACCTAATTTGTGAACTTCATATGTAATATGGTCTGCATGTCTATTTACATTCATTCTTTATATTGTATTTTAGACAAAGTTCGTGTATCCTAGATCACGTGAAAAATGGATACTCAAGTCAATTGGAAGAGACTGGAGGAAATATAAGTCTAGTTTGAAAGATGCTTTCTTCAAACCCGCCATTGAAAAAAATCCAAACATCAAGCAAAAGGCTTTGTATAAGCTCTGTCCAAAAGATGTGGACAATGATCAATGGCGTGGGCTTGTTAAATTTTGGAAGTCAAAAAAAGGAAGGGTAATGAATGGGATAGTGTACATTCCTATTTTCACATTTAAATGTGAGTTCTTGGGCTGATCTTAAAAGTTACAGTAATGATATGATTGCATCATAATAGGCCCTTGCGGAGAAGAACATAATTAGTCGTTCCCTAGTGAGGAATTCACATAATGCTGGCTCAAAGAGTTATGCTTGTTGGCATGAAGACATGGTGAGTAATCTTGATTCCTGAAGTGTTTTCCTCTGTCTCTTTTTTCTTATGAGTGCTCATCCTGTTTTGTAGAAACAAGTTGATCCTGAAAAGAAACGACCGCATAGATCAAAGGTTTATTTAGCAACTCATAAGAAGAAGGATGATGCCAATGCTAAAAATAAAGATAGAAATGAGTGCCTGGTAGGCAATTAATATACAAATGATCTAATTCTTCTCAGTATCAACTTATAGTTTAATCTAACAAGTAGTATATGCATGATTGTTTTCCTATAGGATTGATTGGAGAATCTAATAACTGAACGACCAGAGTGGGCACAAAATTTGAATGGAAGAGTCGCATGAGAAGGTGATGCCCTGCAGGAAGTATTAGGGAAAGAAAAGATTGGACAAGTGCATGGCATGGGTTTGCTTCCAACTCCTAAACAAGTCTACGGTCAGACACCATGGTATCTAAGGAACATCAATATGACTACAACTGATGGATCGCCATATGAAGTTCAACATGATCTTTGGGAGGAAATAGCAAAGATGAAGGAACATATAAAAAGGCAAGACCAAATTATTGAAGATATGAATAACAAAGAAGGCTATGTGAATAATGGAATGGAAGAGGTAAAGGAATTTTTATCCCACCTATTGTATGCATTTCTATCAATCTTGTACTCAGATTTGTTAGTTCTGCAGGAAAACCTCCAATCAAATGATAATGGTATTCCTCGGTTACCAATACTACATGGTAAAACAAAGGTAATGTTAACACATGGCTATATATATCATTGCGTGTCACTTGAAACTTTCATATTAATATTTCAGTTTGTAGAGAATCCAATGCAATGGACATGTTGAGGCACAGTCGTCTATGCAACATGATATTTCTGAGGATAATAGTTTATCACTTTTGCACGAAAAGGTTATGCCTATAGTTACTCTTACTCATGTCACAAACATATAATATAAAATAGCTACTTGCTTACCTGTTGTGTCATGGAACTAGGCTCGCGAGCATGATGTCAACCAATATCAAATTAAACAAAATTCACCATCACCACAAGAACTTGTTATTGATTCTGCGTCAGAGGTAATTTTTATGTGTTTTTCAGTTTTGAAGTTGTAAATTTTTGTAGCTTCAACAGATGAATATCATTCCATCCAATATTATTGTTTGTTGGTAGGTGAGGGAAATGAGGGATCTTGGGCATGAATCTTTCTCAAGACTGAACCAGCAGGGGACTACAACTAAACAACCACACCTAGCTCGCGCCAAAAAAAGGCGTACTTCTTCCATCAAGGTAAAGATCCGGCCATGGTTTATTGCACCCAAATTCCCCACCCAAACCACATTAACATGCCTCCTTGACAAATGGATTTTGTTACAAATTTTGCTCAATCTGGTATATGCTAGTAATGGATAAATATAACCAAGCATGAGAAAGTGTGATGACCTTGGGCATTAGACTTCGATGTCGGGTCCAGTTTATTTAGTATTTTGGGCACCTATACTGGGTTGACATTAAAAAGAGATCATATTGTGAGTGAAAATTATATAATCATTGTCATTCAATGCTAATATTGATCATAATATAGGTTGATTCCAAAGTAGTTTTAAAGACTTCAACATATCCCAACAAGCGGATTGTTGCGTATGGTACTATTCGGAGTACTAATCCAAGAACTAAGGCTGGTGGTATTGAGTTAGGTGCTGAATTTTCCCTTGTGCGGATAGATAAACCTATTCTTCATAGTGAGTAGTTGGTAAGGGAAGTTTCTTATTGCAAGACAATTGACAAGACTTTCTCTTTGGGATACTTAATTTCCTGGCCTTCGGCTTTTGTAAGTTAAAATCTTCTTGTCCACATTCTGAAAACATATTTGTGTACATTTAATCACATATATCTAAGCTGCATTTTTTGTTATAGATTAGAGAGAAGGATAATTGAGTTGGAGCTGAATTCTTGGATCAAGAAGCAAACACAATTTGAAGATTTTAGCTACCAATAGTCATAGTTTTACGTTGATAGGTTGAAACATGTAATATCATCCACAAGATCTTTTTCTTTCGTCGAAATGATGCAAGTGCTATCTTATCATATTCTTCATAGTTCTGTTTTCTATGCTCAAAATGATATGAATGATATCTTTATTGCAATCCATATGTATCATACACTTGTATATTCGTAATAAATATCTTCATATTTTGAATTTATATATGTGTTGTGCTTAAAATTTTATATTATTTTGATGTTGTCAAATAATAATAAAATGATTAACTATTTCCGTAATTACATTTAATTTATTTAAAAAAATATCCCATAAAATGGGTATTGAATTTTATGGTTCATAATAAAAAACAAATACATTAATTATGTTAGCATATTGATATAGTAGTGTTACCGATGGTGTTACTATACTTATAAAATTTGTTACTAGAGTAGTTGATAACTATAAATTATAGTGTTACGATATTTGCATATTATGTTACCAGTTGTGTTTCGATGCTAAAAAATGTGTTACAGTTTGTGTTACTATAGTTACAAAAACATGTTACCATCAATGTTCTACGTCTATGAAAACATGTTACTATGGTGTTACTATAATTACAAAAATGTGTTACCTGTGTGTTTGGTAACACACAATACTCATGTTACTAGAATGTAATTGTAACATGTTTTTTAATATGTGGTAACAATTACTATGTGTGACGGTTGACACCACTTAGTAACACGGTCTAACGGAACACATTTCAAACTGTGTTACTGTATGACCTAGTAACACACTTTTGGGCCTATAGTAACACAAGACAGTGTTACCAAAGCTCTGTCCTGGTGTAGTGAATCTGAACATAAACTCACAATTCATCGGATCTTGACAAACACACCACAAAAGAGGATTACATTGGATAGATCCCCATCAAGATCATGAAGAACATTGTATTGAAAATCAAAGAGAGAGAAGAAGCCATCTAGCTACTAGCTATGGACCCGTAGGTCTGTGGTGGACTACTCACGCATCATCAAAGGGGCAATGGAGTTGATGTAGATGTCTTCCATGATCGAAACCCCCTCCGGTAGATTACTGAAAAAGGCTCCAAGATTGGATCTCTCGGGAACGGAGGCTTCTCGCGGTGGAAAAGTATTTGCATGGCTCTTTTTGATGTTGGGGAATATTTGGAAATTTATAGGACAAGAATTAGGGTTAGTAGACCTGCTGGGAGACGGCAAGCCTGCTAGGCACGGCCAGGGGGCCCATGCCTAGCAGGCTTGTGACTCCCTGGCAGGATTCCTGTCATGCACTCTAAGCCTAGTGGATTTGTTTCCTTCCAGAAAAATTCTTTCCGAAGGTTTTATTCCATTTGGACTCCATTTAATATTCCATATCTGCAAAACTCAAAAACAAGGAAACACACAAACTAGCACTAGGCTCTAGATTAATAGGTTAGTCCCAAAAATAATATAAAATATAATATTAATGCATATAAAATATCCAAAACAGATAATATAATAGCATGCCATCATCAAAAATTATAGATACGTTGGAGACGTATCAGCATCCCCAACCTTAATTCCTGCTCGTCCTCAGGTAGGTAAATGATAAAAACAGAATTTTTATGTGGAGTGCTACCTAACATATTTATCCATGTAGTATTCTCTATTGTTGCATGAATATTCTGATCCGTAAGACTCAAAACAAAAGCTTAATACTGATATAAAAACAATAATGTTTCAAGCATACTAGCAAAGCAATTGTATCTCTTCAAAATATAATTGCAAAAGAAAGTTATCCCTACAATATCATATGGTCTGGCTATGCTCCACCTTCCCCACACAAAGTATTTATGTCATGCACAACCCCGATGACAAGTCAAGCAATTGTTTTCACACCTTTATTTTCTCAAAAAATTGAACTCTAACGCAATACATGAGCGGGAGCCATGGATATAGCACTATAGGTGGAATAGACTATGGTGCTGGTTGTCAAGGAAAGGGAGAAGATAGTCTCACATCAACTAGGTGTATCGACGGGCTATGGATATTCCCATTAATAGATATCAATGTGAGTGAGTAGGAATTCCCATGCAACGGATGCACTAGAGTTATAAGTGTATGAAAGCTCAAAAGGAAACTAAGTGGGGGTGCATCCAACTTGCTTGCTCATGAAGTCCTAGGGTAAGGAAGCCCATCATTGGAATTTACAAGACAAGTTATATAAAGAAAAGTTCCCACTAGTATATGAGAGTGAAAAAAATAGGAAACTCTCTATCATGAAGATCATGGTGCTACTTTGAAGCACAAGTGTGTAAAAACATAGTAGCAATGTCTAAAAGCACAACATGCTCCCTTGGTGGTTTTGATAATTCATGACAACATACATTGTCTCTTGGACTAATACTTTTATCTAGTGTGTTTCAGATAATAGTCCATGTAGAGTTAGGTTGGCAAAAAGAGATTGTGGAATACTCCAAGATGCAAGGAAATAGGTTGGCAAAAATTCAAGCAAGAGGACTCTAAGTTTTATTTTTGTGAGAAATCACTTTGAGTCCATAGGAAAGCCAACACTATTAAAAGGGGGTAAGGTTTTGTTGGTGAACATAATGCTCACATGTGCACAAGTGATAGTCACCAAAGACACACACAAACTGTTCCACCAAGGGCATGAGCCTCCTTTTGTTGGAAATATGCCCTAGAGGCAATAATAAATGTGTTATTATAATATTTCCTTGTTCATGATAATCGTTTATTATCCATGCTATAATCATATTGATTGGAAACTTGGATACATGTGTGGATACATAGACAACACCATGTCCCTAGTATGCCTCCAATAGACTAGCTCATTGATCAAAGATAGTCAAGGTTTCCCAGCCATGGACATGAGATGTCATTTGATAACGGGATCACATCATTAGGAGAATGATGTGATGGACATGACCCAAACTATAAACGTAGCATATGATCGTGTCAGTTTATTGCTACAGTTTTCTGCATGTCAAGTATTTGTTCCTATGACCATGAGATCATGCAACTCACTGACACCGTAGGAATACCTTGTGTGTATCAAACATCGCAACATAACTGGTGACTATAAAGGTGTTGTACAGGTATCTCCGAGGGTATCTTTTGGGTTGGCATGGATCAAAACTGGGATTTGTTACTCCGTGTGACGGAGACGTATCTCAGGGCCCACTCGGTAATACAACATCACAATAAGCCTTGCAAGCAATGTGACTAAGTTTTAGACACAGGATCTTGTATTATAGAATGAGTAAATGGACTTGCCGGTAACGAGATTGAAGTAGGTATAGAGATACCGACGATCGAATCTCGGGTAAGTAACATACCGAAGAACAAAGGGAACAACATACGGGATTAACTGAATCCTTGACATAGAGGTTCGAGCGATAAAGATCTTCGTAGAATATGTAGGAACCAATATGGGCATCCAGGTCCCTCTATTGGTTATTAACCGTAGAGGTGTCTCGGTCATGTCTACATAGTTCTCGAACCCGTAGGGTCTGCACACTTAGGGTTCAGTGACATTTCGGTAGTATAGACTTATGTATGGTGTTGAACGAAGGTTGTTAGGAGTCCCGGATGCGATCCCATACGTCACGAGGAGCTCCAGAATGGTCCTGAGGTAAAGATTGATATCTAGGAAGTCCTATTTTGGTCACCGGAAAAGTTTCGGACTCATCGGTAGTGTACCGGGAGTGCCGGTAGTGTACCGGTGGACCATCGGGAGGGGTATTTCGACCCAAGAGGCAACATGGGCTGTGGGAGAAGGAATACCAGCCCTTAGTGGGCTGTCCTAAGTCCCACAAGAGGCCCATGCGGCTGGAGTGGAAGGAGACCGAAAAACACCAAGGTGGAAAGAGTTTCCAAGTGCTAAATAAGGAAGGAGTCCGAATCCTACTAGGATTGGAGGAGGAATCCTCCTCTCTTCCTTGTGCCAAAGGACAACGGGCTGGCCCTTGTGCGCCAGCCTCCTATATATACTAGAGGTTTTGAGGTTTTGATACACAGAAAAAAAACCACATGCTGCCCTCTTCTCTAGATCGTAGTTTCTTCTCTAGATTGGTTTCAGTGGTGCTTAGGCGAAGCCCTGCTAGAATAGCTCCACCACCATCGCCGCAACGCCGTTACGCTGCCAGAGAACTCATCTACCTCTCCGCTCCCTCTTGCTAGATCAAGAAGGCGGAGATCATCATCGAGCTGTACGTGTGCTGAACGCGGAGGTGCCGTCCGTTTGGCGCTAGATCGGAAGGAGCGTGATCAGGATCGCGGGACGGATCATGATGAGATTGCGGGATGGATGGCGATTGGATCGCGGGACGGATCGTGATGAGATCACAGGATGCTCGGCGACTTGGATTGTGAAGACGTTTGACTACATCAACCGCGTTTCTCAATGCTTCCCGCTTAGCGATCTACAAGGGTACGTAGATCCACTCTCCCTCTTGTAGATGCTCATCACCATGGATAGATCTCGCGTGCGCATAGGAAATTTTTTGTTTCCCATGCAACATTCCCCAAGAGTGGCATCATGAGCTAGGTCCATGTGTAGATGAGATCTCGAGTAGAACACAAAGAGTTTGTGGGTGTTGATGCTCAGACTGCTTCCTCCCTTGGTCGTGTTTTGGTTCAGCGGTATTGTGGGATGATGCGGCCCAGACCAACCTTACTCATGCGCTTACGAGAGACCGGTTCCTTCGACTGACATGTAACTTTGTTGCACAAAGATGGTTGGCGGGTGTCTGTTTCTCCTACTTTAGTTGGATTAGATTCGACAAAGGAGGTTCTTGAGAAGGTTGAAAAGCAACTTATGTATCACCGTTGTGGTCATTGCGTAGGTGAGAATTGTTCTTGGTAGATACCCGTAGCAGCCACGTAAAACATGCAACAACAATTAGAGGACGTCTAACTTGTTTTGGTAGGGTATGTTGTGATGTGATATGGCCAATTACATGATGAGATATATGTGATGTATGAGATGATCATGTTTTGTATGGAATATCACGACTTGCATGTCAATGAGTACGGCAACCGGTAGGAGCCATAGGGTTGTCTTTAATTATTTTATGACCTGCATGTCAATCATTAAGCGCTATGTAATGCTTTACTTTATCGCTAAACGGTAGCAATAGTAGTAGAAGCATGGTGGGCGCGACAACCCTGATGACAACACCTTGATGGAGATCAAGGTGATGGAGATCATGGAGTCATCCCGGTGACGATGGAGATCATGCCTATGCTTTCAAGATGGAGATCAAAAGCACAAGTTCATGGCCATATCATGTCACTTATGATTTGCATGTGATGTTAATCCTTTTATGCACCTTGTTTTGCTTAGGACGACGGTAGCATTATAAGGTGATCCCTCACTTAATTTCAAGATAAATTTTGTTCTCCCTGAGTGTGCACCGTTGCGAAAGTTCGTCATGTCGAGACACCACGTGATGATCGGGTGTGATAGACTCTACGTTCACATACAATGGCTGCAAGCCAATGTTGCACATGCAGAATACTCGGGTTAAACTTGATGAGCCTAGCATGTACATACATGGCCTCAGAACACAAGAGACCGAAAGGTCGAACATGAGTCATATAGTAGATATGATCAACATGATGATGTTCACCATTGAAACCACCTCAACTCACGTGATGATCGGACTTGAGTTGGTGAATTTGGATCATGTATCACTCGAATGACCGAAGGGATGTCAATTTGAGTGGGAGTTCTTAAGTAATATGATTAATTGAACTCATTATCATGAACATAGTCAGTAGTGTCTTTGCAAATTGTTTTGTAGATTACTAGCTCACGCTGTAGCTCCCTTGAATTTTTATATGTTCCTAGAGAAACAGAGTTGAAAGATGATGGTAGCTATATTGCGGACTGGGTCCGTGATCTGAGGATTGTCCTCATTGCTGCACAGAAGGCTTATGTCCTTAATGCACCACTCGATGTGCCACCCCCTCTAGCATCATCTGTAGATGTTGTGAACATCTGGCAGACACGTTCCGATGACTACTTGATAGTTTAGTGCATCATGCTTTACAACTTAGAATTGAGGTTCCAAAAACGTTTGGAACGTCACGGAACATATGAGATGTTCTAAGAGCTGAAATTGGGATCTCAGGCTCGTGCGCGTGTTGTGAGATATGAGATCTCAAACAAGATTCTTTGCCTGCAAGATGAAGGATAATAGCTCAATCGTTGAGCATGTGCTCAGATTGTCTGGGTGCTACAATCGCTTGAATCGAGTGGGAGTTGATCTTCCAGATAAGATAATGGTTGACATAAGTTCTCTGATTCACTATCACTAAGCTACTACAACTTCGTAATAAACTATAATTATGGCAGGGATGGAAATGATGATCCCTGAGTTGTTCGCGATGTTTGACACCGCGAAGGTAGAAATCAAGAAGGGTCATCAAGTGTTGATGAAACCACTAGTTTCGAGAAGGGCAAGGGCTAAGAGGGAAACTTCATGGATGGCAAGACAGTTGCTGATCCAATGAAGAAACCCAACGTTGAACCCAAACCCTAGACTATGTGCTTCTATTATGAGGAGAACGGTCGCTAAAGCGGAACAACCCTAGATACTTGGTAGATAAGAAGGCTGACAACATCGACAGAAGTATATTTGATATACGTGTTATTAATGTGTACCTTGCTAGTATTCCTAGTAGCACCTAGGTATCGGATACGAGTTCGGTTGCTAAATGTGAGTAACTCGAAATAAAAGCTACGAAATAAACGAAGACTAGCTAAGTGTGAGGTGACGATGTATGTTGGAAATGTTTCCAAGGTTGATGTGATAAACATCGTACGCTCTCTCTACCTTTGGGATTAGTGACAAACCTAAACAAATGTTATTTGGTGTTTGCGTTAAGCATGAACATTATTGGATCGTGTTTATTGCAACACGGTTATTCATTTAAGTTAGAGAATAATGGTTATTCTATTTATATGAATAATACCTTCAATGGTCATGCACCCAGTGAGAATGGTTTGTTAAATCTTGATCATAGTAATACACATGTTCATAGCATTGATGCCAAAAAATGTAAAGTTAATAATGATAGTACCACATACTTGTGGAACTACCGCTAAATGTCATATTGGTATAGATCGCATGAAGAAACTCCATGTTGATGGATCTTTGGACTCATTCGATTTCGAATCGGATGATACATGCGAACCAAGCCTCTTGGGCAAGATGACTAAGGACCCCATTTTCCGGTTTGATGGAGCGGGCAAGTGATTTATTGGAAATGATACATGTTGATGTATACAATCCAATGAGTCTTGTAGCATGTAGTGGATATCGTTATTTTCCTACCTTCACTGATGATTTGAGTAGATATAGTGTATATTTACTTAATGAAACACACATCTGAATCATTTGAAAAGTTGAAGCAGAATCATAGTGAAGTTTGAGATCATCGTGATGAGAAGATAAAATGTCTACGATTTGACCGTGGAGGTGAATATCTGAGTTACGAGTTTGGTATACAACTTTAGACAATGTAAAAAGTTGTTTCACAACTCATGCCACCTGGAAAACCATAGTGTGATGGTGTGTCCGAACGTCATAGTTGTGCTCTATTGGATATGGTGCGTGCTATGATGTCTCTTACCATTTTGCTACTATAGTTTTGGGGTTATGCATTAGAGACAACAACATTCACTTTGAATAGGGCACCATCTAAATCTGTTGAGATGACATCGTGTGAATTATGGTTTGATAGAAACCTAAGCTGTCATTTCTTAAGGTTTGGGGCTGCGGCGCTTGTGTGAAAAATGTTTTAACCTAATGAGCTCGAACCCAAAGCGGACAAATGCATCTTCATAGAATACCCTAAGAACAGTTGGGTGAACCTTCTATCTCAGAGCAAGCATAAAGTGTTTGTTGCTAAAACTGGGTCCTTTCTCGATAAAAAGTTTCTCTTGAAAGAATTGAGTGGGAGGAAGATGGAACTTGATGAGGTTGTTGAACCTTTGCTTCAACCAGAGTGTAGCGCAGCGCAGAAAGATGTTTATGTGGAACCTACGTCAGTTGAAGAGGAAGTAAATGATGATGATCATGAAGCTTCGGATCAAGTTACTATCGAACCTCGTAGGTTAACACGGATGCGTACTACTCCTGAGTGGTACGACAACCCTCTCTTGGAGGTCATGTTGTTGGACAACGATGAACCCACGAGCTATGGAGAAGCGATGATGGGCCTGGATTCCAACAAATGGTTAGAGGCCATGAAATCCGAGAAAGGATCCATGTATGAAAACCAAGTATAGGCTTTGGTAGACTTGCTCGTTGGACGGCAAGTCGTCGAGTACAAATGGACCTTTAAGATGAAGACATATGCTGATGGTAAATATCACCATTTATAAAGCTCGACTTGTCGCAAAGAAGTTGTCGACAAGTTCAAGGAGTTGACTGGGATGAGACTTTCTCACTCATAGCGATGCTAAAGTCTATTGGATTTATGTTAACAGTTGCTGCATTTTTCAATTATGAAATCTGACAGATTGATGTCAAAACATCGCTTCCTTCCTCAAGGAAAGGTTGTATGTGATACAACTAGAAGGTTTTGTCAATCCTAAAGGATGCTAAAAGGTGTGCGAGCTCCAGCAATCCTTCTATGGGTTGGAGCAAGCATCTAGGAGTTGGAATATATGCTTTGATGAGGTGATCAAAGTTTTTGAGTCCATACAAAGTTTATGAGAAACTTGTATTTACAATAAAGTGAGTGGTAGCGCTATAGAATTTTTGATCAGCATATGTGGTTGACATGTCATTGATCAAAAATGATGTAGAATTTCTGGAAAGCATAAACGATTGTTTGAAAAGAGTTTTTCAAAGGAAGACCTGGATAAAACTACCTAATTGTTGAGCTTGAAGATCTATAAAGATAGATCAAGATGCTTGATGAGACTTTCAATGAGTACATACCTTGACAAGATTTTGAAAGAGTTCAAAATGGATTAGTCAGAGAAAGAGTTCTTGCCTGATTTATAAGGTGTGAAGTTGAGTGAGACTCAAAGCTCGACCATGGCAGAAGAAAGAGAAAGGACGAACATCGTCCCCTATGCCTTAGCCATAGGCTCTGTATAGTATGCCATGCTGCGTACTGCACCTATGTATGCCTTGCCATGAGTCCGTCAAGGAGTACAAGAGTGATCCAGGAGTGGATCATTGGACAGCGGTCAAGATTATCCTTAGTAACTAAAAGACTAAGGAAATGTTTCTTGATTATGAAGGTGATAAAGAGTTCGTTGTAAAGAGTTACGTTGATGCAAGCTTTAACACCAATCCGGATGACGCTTAGTAGCAATCCAAATACGTATAGTGGAGCAGACATTTGGAATAGCTCCAAGTGGAGTGTGGTAGCAGTGTCTACAGTATGACATAGATATTTGCAAAGGAAACACAGATCTAAATGTTGCAGACCCGTTGACTAAAAGACCTCTGTCACATGCAAAGCATGATCGAGCCCCAGAACTCATTGGGTGTTAGATTCATAACAATGCGAATCACATGGTGATGTGAACTAGATTATTGACTCTAGTGCAAGTGGGAGACTATTGGAAATATGCCCTAGAGGTAATAATAAATGTGTTATTATCATATTTACTTGTTCATGATAATCATTTATTATCCATGCTATAATTGTATTGATCAGAAACTTAGATACATGTGTGGATACATAGACAACACGATGTCCCTAGTATGCCTCTAATAGACTAGCTCGTTGATCAAAGATAGTCAAGGTTTCCTAGCCATGGACATGAGATGTCATTTGATAATGGGATCACATCATTAGGAGAATGATGTGATGGACAAGACCCAAACTATAATCGTAGCATATGATCGTGTCAGTTTATTGCTACAGTTTTCTGCATGTCAAGTATTTGTTCCTATGACCATGAGATCATGCAACTCACTGACACCGAAGGAGTACCTTGTGTGTATCAAACTCCATAACGTAACTGGGTGACTATAAAGGTGCTTTATAGGTATCTCCGAGGGTGTCTGTTGGGTTGGCATGGATCAAGACTGGGATTTGTTACTCCGTGTGATGGAGAGGTATCTGAGGGCCCACTCGGTAATACAACATCACAATAAGCCTTGCAAGCAATGTGACTAAGTGTTAGCCACAGGATCTTGTATTACGTAACGAGTAAAGAGACTTGCCAGTAACGAGATTGAACTAGGTATAGAGATACCGACGATCAAATCTCGGGCAAGTAACATACCGAAGAACAAAGGGAACAACATACGGGATTAACTGAATCCTTGACATAGAGGTTCGACCGATAAAGATCTTCGTAGAATATGTAGGAACCAATATGGGAATCCAGCTCCCGCTATTGGTTATTGACCGTAGAGGTGTCTCGGTCATGTCTACATAGTTCTCGAACCCGCAGGATCTGCACACTTAATGTTCATTGACGTTTCGGTAGTATAGAGTTATGTATGGTGGTGATCGAAGGTTGTTTGGAGTCCCGGATGAGACCCCGGACATCACGAGGAGCTCCGAAATGGTCCTAAGGTAAACAGTGATATATAGGAAGTCCTGTTTTGGTCACCGAAAAAGTTTCGGGCTCAACGGTAGTGTACGGGGAGTGGCGGTAGTGTATCGAGGGACCATCGGGAGGGGTATTTCGACCCAAGATGCTACATGGGCTGTGGGATAATGAATACCAGCCCTTAGTGGGCTGGCCTAAGTCCCACAAGAGCCCCTTGCGGCTGGAGTGGAAGGAGAAGGAAAAAGGCCAAGGTGGAAAGAGTTTCCAAGTGGTAAATAAGGAAGGAGTCCTAATCCTACTAGGATTGGAGGAGGACTCCTCCGCTCTTCCTTGCGCCAAAGGCCAAAGGGCTGGCCCTTGTGCGCCAGCCTCCTCCCTCTCTCCTCCTATATATACTAGAGGTTTTGAGAGTTTTGATACACAGAAAACAGCCACGTGTTGCGCTCTTCTCTAGATCGTAGTTTCTCCTCTAGATTGGTTTCAACGGTGCTTAGGCGAAGCCCTGCTGGAATAGCTTCACCACCATTGCCGCAATGTCGTCGCGTTGCGAGAGAACTCGTCTACCTCTCTGCTCCCTCTTGCTGGATCAAGAAGGTGGAGATCGTTATCGAGCTGTACGTGTGCTGAACGCGGAGGTGCCGTTCATTCAGCGCTAGATCGGAAGGACCGTGATCAGGATCGCGGGATGGATCATGATGAGATCGCGGCTCGGATCGTGGGACGGATCGTGATGAGATCGCAGGACACTCGGCGATTCGGATCGTGAAGACGTTCGACTACTTCAACCGCGCTTCTTAACGCTTCCCGCTTAGCGATCTACAAGGGTACGTAGATCCACTCTCCCTCTCGCAGATGCTCATCACCATGGATAGATCTTGCGTGTGCATAGGAAATTTTTTGTTTCCCATGGAATGTTCCCCAACACCTTTATACTTCCATGATATTTCTAACGTGTTATCTTATGCCATGGAATTCTATGCTCCCTTGTATTGTATCTAACCGTTTGTAGGTACTTGGAAGAACTTCATTCCACGAGATGGCAACCAACTCCAATTATAAGCAATCTTGTCTTGACCAAGTATCCACAACCCCTCTTGATGATAGAAGGAAGAAGACAACAAAAACATATCCTTGACATATATCCTTTTATTGCAAAATCTCAGTTGGTATCATGTCAAATGGATATACCTATTGTTGTTCCTTGCATGACTAACCCTTGTAGGTAACAAGTGTACTAGAACGAGAAGGATTGCTCCCAACTCTAGATGTCCTTAATCAACCTCGAGCATCCTCAACTAATTCACCTATGAGCAACATCATAAACATCACTCAAAGGTATGCTCTCATATCCTTGAAAAGGCTTTACTCCAAGTCATGAGCTAAAGCAACTCAAGTGATATGAAGACATTAAAATGCTTAATCGAAAAATGGTGACCTCATTTTGAGCTTAACGTAGAGTATTACCTATGATCAAGTATTCTTGCTTGGCTCCTAAGTCAATATACTCTAATATAGGTGACCTAGTCACCTCCCATCACTAGTTAAGAATCTTGTGTGGTTTGTTCTCTATTTGCATGATCTCTTGTAACCACTCAAATCTTTTCTAGATGATGCCCTTCACTTTTATTTTCAAAATATTTTCCTTTGACTCTTTGAGAATAGAAGCTTGGTCTCTTATTCTTTTCTTTCTATTTTAGCCTCGGAGTCGCAGACTCGGATATCTCGGTTCTACCGAAACTGCAGACAAGCTACACTACAAAATCTCGGTACCACCGATCTATCTGCCTCGGAGTCACCAATTTGTTTTTCTTATCTTATCTGTCCTTCTTCTGTTACTTCGATGATCCCTCTTAATAAAAAATAAAAAATTTGAGGGAGGATAACAAGCAAAACTTAGGGGGATAAATTCTTTATTCAAGGATCCCTAGCTCAAAGGAAGGGAAGACTAAAATTTGCCACGGGGAGAGAAGTTATATGCAATGATTCCCGTAGTTCTTTTCTATGAACCTTACTTTCAATGACCCTTGTTCTCAAGGATCCATTTCTTGTCAATGATCCCTATACCTACTCCAAAATTTGACCTTTTTGGGAAATTAAAGCCAAAGGGGGGAATTACAAAGGTTCATGCTAAAGGGAGAGTTACATGGTTATGCAAAGGCGGAGATACGATTTAGGGGGAAAGGTGAATATCAAAAGTTCACACTTATATAAACAAGGGGAGAATACCAAAGTAAGGTGGAGAAAATTCTAAGCTCAATAATATTCTTGCTTATTTTATTTGACTGTTCACTTTAGACTTTTCTCACCTATCCCATCCCAATATCTACATGCTGAGATTCAAGGGAGAGGATGAACCACTACTTTCATATCTAAGGGGAGAAAGCTCTAAAGTATTATTTCCAAAAGGGGAGACATATTAATCTTGAGGAATACTATCTTCTATATGTTCTCCATATCTTGGTATCTTTGAATTCTATTTCTTTTTATTGGTAGAATACTCTCGTGTTACCTAACATTGTTTTCTCAAGTGTATTTCTATTCCTAAAATACTCAAGCACTCAAGGTAAGTATATGCATCATATCCTTGGTCATGCTGATCTCTTGCTTCTTGCACATATTGTTTGCAAGAGTGAACTCTTGAATAAGGATTATATGTGGAGAATGAGTTGTTCGACATCCTTGGAGAAGATGAGTTGTTCGACATCGACCATGAAAATATCATGAAGAATATAAGTCTAATGGCAAACTTCGAGGATTATATGTCCGGAGGAAAAGAGTGGATTCTCGATAGTGGATGTACGGATCACATGCCTGGTGATAAAGACATGTTCCAAGAGATCACGCCTAATCAAGGTCCTCAAAGGTACGTGACCTTTGGAGAAAACTCTAAGGGTAAGGTACTTGGCCTTGGTAAGGTGGCCATATCTCATGATAGCTCAATTCAAAATGTGATGCTTGTTGAATCCCTTGGCTACAATCTCCTTTCCGTATCTAGACTAGCAGACTTCGGTTTCAATGTGCTATTTACTAAAGTAGATTGCCAAGTGTTTCGATTTGATAATCATAAAATGGTATTTACCGGTATTTGTAGAGGTGATCTATACATTGTTGATTTCACTAAAAAGGCCCAACCTCATACTTGTTTAATTGCAAAATCTTCTAAAGGTTGGCTATGGCATAGAAGGCTTGGACATGTAGGCATGCGCAATCTAGATAAGCTAATCAATGGCGATCACATTCTTGGTGTTAAAGATGTTATCTTTGACAAAAGATAGACTTTGTAGTGCTTGTCAAGCTGGAAAGAAAGTAGGCGGAAGTCATCCTGTTAAGAATATCATGACTACTAGGAGACCACTCAAGTTACTTCACATGGATCTCTTCGGTCCCAATTCTTACAAGAGTCTCGGTGGAAATTCCTATGGTCTAGTTATAGTGGATGATTTTTCCAGATTTACGTGGGTATTCTTTCTTGATGATAAGTCGCAGGTTCAAAAGATCTTCAAGAACTTCGTTCACAAAGCGCAAAATCAGTTTGAAGCAAAGATCAAGAAGGTTTGAAGCGATAATGGATCGAAGTTCAAGAACACCCATGTGGATACCTTTCTTGATGAAGAATGTGTCTCACATGAGTTCTCAGCTATGTACACGCCTCAATAAAATGGAGTTGTTGAGAGGAAGAACCGGACACTTATTGACATGGCTAGAATGATGCTTGACGAATACAAGACGTCAATACACTTTTGGGCAAAAGCCGTGGAAACAGCATGTCATGCCACAAACCGACTTTACTTGCGCAAGCTTCTCGGTAAAACGGCATACGAACTACTCACCGGTAACAAACCCCAAGTTGGATACTTTCGGGTATTCGACTCCAAGTGCTACATTCTTGACAAGGATCGTCGTACTAAATTTTCTCCTAAATCTCATGAAGGATTCCTACTTTGTTATGGATCAAACTTTCACACTTACCATGTCTACAACAACTTCACTGGAAAAGTTGAAGAGATGGTAGATGTGAAGTTTGATGAATCTAATGGTTCACAAGTCGACAATTGCCAAATGATGTAGGTGATAAGGACCCTTCGGAAGCTATCCAAGATTTACCCATCGGCAAGATTCGTCCCATGGAGGTGAAGGAAAGTACTTCATCAACTCAAGTGGAAGACCCTACTTCACGACAAGGTGAACCACAACATGACATGGAGGCATCCACAAGCGTTACACGAAGGGATGATGAAGAGGAGTAAGTACATCATGAAGATCCACCACAACCTCCATCACCACCACCTCAAGGGAAGGACATCGTCAACAACAACAATGAAGACGAAGGAAATGATGATGAAGAAGAAGCTCCACCATATAGCAATCGAAAGTTGACCCGAGTTTGAGCACAAGTGACCAAGAACCATCCCGGAAACCAAATCTTTGGAGAAATCCAAACCGGGAGAATCACTCGCTCTAAAACTCGTCTAGCTAACTTTTGTGAGCATTATTCTTCCATATCCAGCATTGAGCCTTTGAAGGTTGAACAAGCTCTTGAAGACGCGGATTGTGTCAATGCTATGCATGAAGAGCTTCACAACTTCGAAAGGAACGAAGGATGGACACTTGTGGAGAAGCCCGAAGATGAGCACAACATCATCGGAATCAAATGGGTGTTTCGGAACAAGCAAGACAAAGACGGTCAAGTCATACGCAACAAGGCACGTCTTGTGGCCCAAGGATATACTCAAGTCGAAGGTATGGACTACGATGAGACTTATGCCCCCATTGCTAGACTAGAAGCTATTCGAATTCTTCTTGCCTATGTCAATCACCATGATATCACACTTTATCAAATGGACATTAAAAGTGCCTTTTAAATGGTGAAATTGAAGAAGAGGTTTATGTCAAGCCACCACCTGGTTTTGTGAAGGCTAAGAAACATAATCATGTTTACAAGCTTCATAAAGCCTTTTATGGTCTTAAGCAAGCCCCTCGCGCTTGGTACAAATGCTTAACGAAGTTTCTCATTGAAAAAGGTTTTGAAATTGGAAAAATTGATGCAACCTTGTTCACTAAGAGAGTTAATGGAGAATTATTTGTGTGCCAAATCTATGTTGATGATATTGTCTTTCGCTCCACTAACCCTCAATTTAGTTAAAGATTTGGATAGTTGATGTCCGAGAAGTATGAGATGTCCATGATGTGTGAGCTGAAATTCTTTCTAGGATTGCAAATCAAGCAATCAACAGAAGGAACTTTCATCTCTCAAACTAAGTATACCAAGGACTTGATCAAGAAGTTCAACATGTTATGAAAACTCCCACGACAACTAGTGGACATGTTGATCTTACCAAGGAAGATGAACCGGTAGATCAAAAAGTTTATCGATCTATGATTGGTTCATTGGTATATCTATGTGCATCTCGTCCCGATATTATGCTTAGTGTTTGCATGTGTGCAAGATATCAAGCTGCACCTAAGGAGTGTCATCTTTTGGCGATGAAACATATTGTGAGATACTTGATACAAACACCAAACTCTGGCATTTGGTATCCAAAGGGATATTCTTTTAACCTTGGTTGTTATTCCGATTCGAACTATGCCGGTGAGAAGTTTGATAGAAAATCCACCTCGGGTAGTTTTCAATTTTTAGGTAGATGTCTTGGGTCTTGGTCCTCCAAGAAACAAAACTCAGTATCTCTATCTACTTCTGAACTGGTGTATATGGTTGTTGGATCTTGTTGTGCACAGTTACTATGGATGACACAAACACTTAAGGATTATGGAATCCATGTTAAAAATGTTCCATTACTTTGTGACAATGAAAGTGATATTAAGATTGGTCATAATTCTGTGCAACATTCTCGAACTAAGCACATTCAAGTTCGACATCATTGCATTCGTGATCATGTTGCCAAAGGATATATTAATCTTAAGCATGCTCGCACTAACAAGCAATTGGACGATATCTTTCTTGAGCCACTTGATGAGAAAACTTTTTGTCACTTGAGGAGTGAGTTGAACATCATTGATGCATCAAACTTGAGCTAGACTCACTCGGATGTTTGCAAGGTCATGAGCCACCTTGATACTTCGATGATATTGCCAACGTGTTATCTTATGCCATGGAATTCTATGCTCCCTTGTATTGCATCTAACCGTTTGTAGGTACTGGGAAGAACTTCATTCCACGAGATTGCAACCAACTCCAATTATAAGCAATCTTGTCTTGACCAAGTATCCACAACCCCTCCTGATGATGGAAGGAAGAAGACAACAAAAACGTATGCTTGACATATATCCTTTTATTGCAAAATCTCAGTTGGTATCATGTCAAATGGATATACCTATTGTTCTTCCTTCCATGACTAACCCTTCTAGGTAACAAGTGTACTAGAACGAGAAGGATTGCTCCCAACTCTAGATGTTATTCATCAACCTCGAGCATCCTCCACTAATTCACCTACGAGCAACGTCATAAACATCACTCAAAGGTATGCTCTCATATCCTTGACAAGTATTTACTCCAAGTCATGAGCTAAAGCAACTCGAGTGATATGATGACATTAAAATGCTCAATCTAAATGGTAACCCCATTTTGAGCTTAACGTAGAGTATTACCTATGATCAAGTATTCTTGCTTGGCTCCTAAGTCAATATACTCTAATATAGGTGACCTAGTAACCGCCCATCACTAGTTAAGAATCTCGTGTGGTTTGTTCTCTATTTGCATGATCTCTTGTAACCACTCAAATCTTTTCTAGCTGATGCCCTTCCCTTTTCTTTTCAGAATATTTTCTTTTGACTCTTTGAGAACTGAATCTTGGTCTCTTATTATTTTCTTTCTGTTTTAGCCTTGGAGTCGCCAACTCAGATATCTCAGTTCTACCAAAATTGCAGACAAGCTGCACTAAACAATCTCGGTACCACCGATCTATCTGCCTTAGAGTCACCGATTTGTTTTTCTTATCTTATCATTCCTTCTTCTGTTACTTCGATGATCCCTCTGAATAAAAAAAATAAAAAATTAGAGGGAGGATAACAATCTGTAACATCCCAAAATTTCGTTTTGGAATGTTATGAAATATAGCTATGCATCATCATCACATTGCTTGAATGAAATGAATTGTTGAAGTTCTTCTTTTGGATTTCTAAAAGGCCACTTTCATTTTCTCCTTATACTTGTTTCTACTATTTGAAAATCTCTGGAATTATTCAAAAAAAGAGAGGAGTAACATGACACTCCACACCAGGGGCATCTTGGTGAATTATTTGAACAATAAAACCAGGGGTTTATTTTAAAGTTTATCTCAAAAGAATATAAAACCAATTAGGCATTTTCTGAAAAAAAATATTTTTTTAAAGTATTCATTTTGATAGAGGAAAAATATTCATTAAATAGCATTTATTCCCCTGATCATTTTGATATATATATATTCCCTATGTTTGGAAATAATTTGAATGCATTAAAGGGTTTTAAACGCTTTGGAAAAATAGAAAAGGAAACGAACTTAAACGTTTTAATTAGAAAACCGGACGGCCCACAGCCTTTACTCCCCGAGATCACTCCGGATCGGCCACTGGCGTGTTAACCTCGCCCTCTCTCTCACTGTCGCATGGGAGCCCCGACCGCTAGCAAGATTCCAGCGCTCATCTCCCTCCCCGCGCCCCTCACCTCGCCGGAGATCCATCCCGAGCCGGATCTCGCTCCTCTCTCCCTCTTCCGACCCCACATCTGGCCTATAAGTAGCCCCGTCTCTCCGCACTCCATTCCCCCCAACCTCCTCTACCCTTGCCGGAATGCCACCACACCACCTTGCCGGAGTTCTGACTCCACCCGAACCCCCTAGAGCTCCTGGCCATCGCCACACTCACCCCCACTCCCCTCCGACGCCACCAAAGTACGCCGGAGACTCACCACCGCCGTCTGAAGCCTTTGGACGCTGCCCCCGACCACCGCACGACCATCTCCGACCACCTCGGACGTCCGCCCGCCGTCGACCTCCCCGGAAACCCTGACCCCCTCCCCTGTAAGCCGCGATCTCCACCCGCAACCGTCAGATCTAGGATCTACGCTCCAGATTAGAAATTTTATTTAAACGAACCGGTACCCACTTCGCTTCGGTCGTCCGCCTGCAAACACCCACGCGCATGCGCTAGCAACCAATAGGAAACCACCACGTAGACCTGTCCGTTCGCTAGGAATTTCTTCTTTTCTGTTTTGTTTTAGAAAACAGAATGTTTTCTGTTTTTGTTTTAGTTGTAAATTTTAAACTAATTTGTGTTTTTAATTAATTCTTTTTGCATTAGGTCAAAAATTTCATGTAGTTTCATCCTGTAGTCTTAGATTTCAAATTTGAACTTTAAAATTTGAATCTAACCAAATTTGCTTAAATTACTAAAATCTGTATAACTAGAGTTTAAAAATTTATTTTTGAGTGATTCTTTTTGCCACTGTTTTGTATTAGTTAGGTCTATCATCTAGCACTATTTGAGATTTTTTAAGATATTTTTAAATTAGGGTTTTTTGGAAAAATATATTCTTTTTAGTTTCTTCCTAGTGTTTATTTGAATTGTTTTATTTTAGTTTACTTTGATTTTGTTTTAGTTTAACTTTTTATTGTAGTTTGTTTAGTTGTGTTGTTCAACATTAGGTGAATCATTTTCCGTTAATAAAAATATTTTATTTTGTTTTGTGCTCTAGTTTAAATAGGTAAATCTTGTTTTCACCTTTATTATTTTTTAGAAAAATGTTTTGTAGTAACTCTTTTTGCACAATTTTTTTTATAATGAAATACTTTCTGTTTTCTCATAAAATTTTGTGTTTACTTTTATGTTATCTAACATGCTAGTTGTTCAAAACAATTTTTTTTGTCTTGTTATGTCTTAGTAGAGATTTGACACCAATTTTTTTTGAGTCTTATACTTTGAGTGATTCTTCATTTTGATTGTGCTATTTGTTTGTTGAAGTATTTGTTTACCTTGCTGTTGTATGAATTGTATTGTGGTTATTCTTATTGTGTGTTTTGTTTGATTTGTTAGATCATCCGGAGTGCGAAGCTTGTTATCTAGAGTCACTTGAGTACGAGGATCGCCAGCAAGGCAAGTCACTTTGATCATGTTTACCCATGTTTTTATTGCATTAGTTCTACCATCTCCCCAATTGCATGCAAAGTAGGTAATTTGGAAACTTGGTTACTTGATGTACTATCATGTGGTAGGCACCCCTCAACCCTTTGACACATTGGCCCCGGGAAACGTTGATTTAATTTTGCTATGCTATTAGTAGACGGGGTTGGTTGTGTGATTCGTGAGAGTTGTGAGATAATAATTTCAAGACCTACAAGATGATCAAGACTTCAAGACTCCAAGTTTTCAACATACCTCTGGGTGGATGATGGTTGAATGGCTCCCTGGAGAAAACAGTGGTTAGCCTAGGTGTTGTTGGAGAAGTGCCAGTATTCACGTGGAAAGGTCCACCCAGGCACAAAGAGATGGATGGATGCTTCAAGACCCAAGGCTTACCTGCACAGCCACAAGCCATTATGGGCTCTAGCTCGGTTGGATATCGTGGTGACCCTAGACAGGCGGTGCTACGAGATGTAGAAGCACGGTAGGAAAGGATGGGCACCGACAGAGTCTCAGGGAAACACTTTAGAAGACTATGTTTTGGTCATCCGTTTCTCAAACACCCTAAAGTGCGAGAAATCCAACGGAGGCGATCAAATCTTGTGGGGAACGTGTGCAAAAATCTGCAGAGTACCCAAACCTAATCGATTAGCCGTGTCCACGGTCATGGACAGTTTGAGCCAAAGGAACTGAAACTATCTGGAATTCTCAACACAAATAATTACATTGTTGTGGGTATTAATGACAACTCGGGTATGAGAATTGGTTGGTGGAACCATCTCATTAATCAACCAACATTGTAGTACTAATATTTTGCCCCCCTCTTGTTGTAGGAGAAATTGGCTTTATGCAAAAACTTACTACCGCACCTGCCATATAGGCATATAGAATAGATGATTGCTTTATACCCCTCTTTTGTGACATTGCCGGCATATTCAATATGCTGACCTACACGGCAGCAACGTATCATGTTGTAGAGTACTTTTCCGACCAGGAGTGAGGATAGGTTCTACGCTCGGTGAGATGCCCTTGGAGTGAGATGGACTCAACTACCTTTGAAGCTTCCGCAAGATTAGTTATTCTCATGAGTTGGCCTTCAGCCACTTTATTGTAATTCTTATTGTAATAAAGAACTCGATATGAGATTTTCTATTAATAAAGCTGTGTGATTTCACTTTGATATATACATTGATGTACCGTGTGTGTACCAGCATGATCTTGGGATGGTACGGAAACACCGGAGATTCGATCTTTCAGGTCGGGTCGCTACAGAAATGGTATCAGAGCACACGCTGACCGTAGGACGTAACATCTAGGATTGGAAAAGCCTTAGGATTTTTTTATTGTCTTCCAAATTCTTATACTCTCATCTGCTTGTTTCTGACTTCCCTCTGATTTATTTCAAAATTTATAGATGGCCACCTTCACCCCAGTTTTGATCATGGAGTTTTGTCAGCCTGACGCGACGATGCCCTTTGGAAAGGAGCTGGTGAAGATCGTCAGGGACGTATGGATCACTTTGCCAAGCATCACCGGGACTCCTATCATGTCTTTTCCACAAGACGGTCGCTATAGGATCGAGGTGCACATCCCCGGAAAGACCTTTGGAAATTGTAAAGACCCCATCAACTTCAAGTTTGTGGCACCAAGTTGGATTCTTGGGAGGGACATGGCGATTCACCGTGCCCTTGGACGTATTCAGGAGGAATACAGGGGTGGTCCCATTTCGCCAGGACTCAGCATGGTTTTTCGCAGGGATGCCAATGGAAATATCATAAACAACCCCACTGAAGACTCCACCATTTCCTATATCCAGATTTTGAAAACTCACATCAGGACTCTGGAGCTTCGGGTACGTGTAGACACGAAGACGATCAAGAGGCTGATGAACCGCGAGATTGACTTCAAAGCTGACTTATGGGAAGCCAAGTACGAGCATGAGCATGAAGTGAAGGATTTCTTAGAGAGGATCGAGAAGCTGAACACTCGCATTGCAACTCTGGAGGAACAACTGGACATGGGGGAAAATCTTCACCCAGAGGGAGACGTGGCTCCTTTGATCAGCAACGATGATGACTATGAGGAGAGCGTCACCGGAGGACCCACGACCATGTTCTTTTGAGGAGAACTTTAGTTATGCCCCCATGTATCTTTCATTTTCAACGTTAAAACATAGGTCGATGCTTAGTTTGATTTGAGACTTGCATCTCGATGTTTGAACCTTGAGTTGAATAAATGAATGAGTGTTTGATGTGATATGTTTGTTGCATTGCATATGGGTAGTGAAACTTTATTTTAGCTCCTTGTTCTATTCTAAGTCTCACCCCTCTGAAAACAGCAAGATGCCTTTGTGACGTGAGCCCGACTTCACCTTCCCGCCAGAACTCACACAACTCCTCCAGCAGCAGAATGCCCTAATGCAGCTGTTGATCCAGAACCAAACCAACAACCACAACAACCACCCTCCACCCCAGGGTGACAACCTCACTCGTTTTCTGAGGCTGAATCCACCAACTTTCTCCAGCAGCACTGAGCCCATTGTGGCAGATGATTGGCTCCGCAAGTTGGAGAGGGAACTCACCATCGCTGGATGTACTGAGGCTGAAAAGGTGCGCTTTGCCACCCATCAACTGGAGGGACCAACAGCTTCATGGTGGGAGAACTACACTACCACATACCCCATTGCTGGTGTGACTTGGGAGCAGTTCAAGCTAGCTTTCCGCACCGCTCATTTCTCAGCTGGAGCCATGAGTCTAAAGAAGCGTGAGTTTCAGAACTTACGCCAGGGGAACCGCTCCATGGCTCAGTATGTGGATGAATTCAGCATGTTGGCTCGTTATGCACTAGGAGATGTGGCCGATGATCCAGCCAAACAGGAGAAGTTCCTGGAAGGACTCAACGATGAGTTGAGCGTGCAGCTGATGGTGGCTACTTTCAACAACTACCAAGAGCTGGTAGACAAGGCCTTCATCTTGGAAGGGAAGCAACAGCAAATCGAAAACCGCAAGAGGAAGTATGGACAGGGGAAGTCTAACTCTGGAGCTCAACAGAAGCCCTGCTACTCCCCGTACTCAGGGAATACCGGATCAGGGACCGGTAAGTATGGAGGACACACTCATCACGTGCACAACAATGGAGGCCACAACCATGGAGTAAATGGGAATAATCGTCCCAACAATGGCAACTTCAAGAATGGCAATGGAAGTGGGAATGGCAACCAGCACCGTCCCGCTCCAGCTCAGAACGATCTGAACCATATCACCTGTTTCAAGTGCCAGAAGACAGGGCACTATGCCACTGAATGCCCTCAGAACAAGCAAGGCAATGGAAACGGCAACAATAACGGCAACTCCGCAGCTAAGAAGCCAAACCCTTTTCCCCATGCTCAGGTGAACCACATTGATGTGGAAGAAGTCTATGATCAGCCCGAGACTGTGGTTGGTAAGTTTTATTGCATTCACGTCCAGTTATGGTACTTTTTGATTCTGGTGCAACTAATTCATTCATATCAAGGGTAGTTGTGGAAAAGTATGGTTTACCCACCAGCACCCTTAGTCAGCCCATTAAGGTCAATTCCCCAGGAGGTATGATGATGGCAGGGATAGGATGCCACGCATTGAAACTCCATATAGGAAATCATGTTTTTCCCACCGACCTCATTGTGTTAGAATCCCAGGGATTGGATGTCATCCTAGGCATGGATTGGATGACCAAGTATGAAGGAAACCTTGATTGCCCCAGCAATTCTATTTTGCTCACCACCCTAGAGAACAAGAGGATTAAGTATGTATCCCGACGCACATGGATGAGTGCTCGGTTAAATTCCCTCACAGGAGTTGTTCAGGAGGAAGTGCCGGTTGTATAAGACTTTCCAGATGTATTCCCAAAGGAATTACAAGGCATGCCCCCAGATAGAGAGATTGAGTTTCTGATAGAGTTACTACCAGGAACAGCTCCAATTTCCAAGCGACCCTATCGGATGCCCGCAAATGATTTAGTAGAAATCAAGAAGCAGATTAAGGAGTTATTGGATAAGGGATATATTCTCCCAAGTTCTTCACCTTGGGGAGCCACAGTTCTTTTGGTGGAGAAGAAGGATAAAACCTTGAGGATGGTAGTCGATTATCGTGTATTGAACGAGGTGACTATCAAGAACAAGTACCCTCTGCCGATGATTAATGACTTGTTTGATCAGCTAGTAGGAGCCAAAGTATTCTGCAAGATCGATCTTCGATCAGGGTATCACCAACTGAAAATTCGTGAATAGGATATACCCAAAACAGCCTTCACCACAAGGTATGGCTTATATGAGTATACAGTCATGTCTTTTGGTTTGACTAATGCTCCTGCCTACTTCATGAATATGATGAACAAAGTGTTTATGGAATATCTGGACAAGTTTGTCGTGGTGTTCATCGATGACATTTTGATATTCTCCAAGAGCGAGGAAGAACACAAGGAACACTTGCGTTTAGTTCTGGAGAAGCTTAGAGAGCATCAGTTATATGCCAAGTTCAGTAAATGTGAATTCTGGCTGACGGAAGTCAGATTCCATGGACATGTTGTTTCTAGAGATGGAATAGCAGTGGACCCTGCTAAGGTTGAAGCAGTCACTGAGTGGAAGTCACCCACCTCAGTTAAGGAGATCCACAGTTTTCTCGGACTTGCCGGATATTACCGGAGGTTCATTGAGAATTTCTCAAAGATTGCCAAGCCCATGATAGAGTTGTTGAAGAAAGAGTCTAAGTATATTTGGACTGAGGAATGTGAAGCTAGTTTCCAGGAGTGGAAGAAACGTTTGGTCACAGCCCCAGTGTTGATACTGCCAAATATTCGGAAGGACTTCGAGGTTTATTGTGACGCATCACGTCAAGGACTTGGAGGAGTACTCATGCAGGAGGGAAAAGTTGTAGCCTATGCATCCAGACAGCTACGACCTCATGGGTTGAACTATGCCACCCATGATTTGGAACTAGCAGCCATAGTGCACGCACTCAAGACCTGGAGACATTTCCTTATCGGAAATAGTTGTGATGTTTACACTGATCATAAAAGCTTGAACTATATCTTCACACAGAAGGAGTTGAACCTCAGACAGAGGAGATGGCTAGAGTTAATCAAGGACTATGACATGAGACTGCATTACCATCCAGGAAAGGCAAACGTTGTAGCAGATGCTTTGAGTCGGAAGAGTTATGTGAACACACTCATAGAAGGAGGATTACCCCAGGAGTTAATCGATGATCTCAGAGAGCTCCGGCTAGAGATAGTTCCAAAAGGATATGTTGCCACACTAGAGATCCAGTCCACCTTGACTGAAAGAATTCATGAAGCCCAGAAATCGGACAAGGAGGTAGCTGAGATAAAGCAGAGAATGAAGGATGGAAAATCTAAAGACTTTCGTGAAGATGAACAAGGTATTCTATGGTTTGAGAACCGAATCTATGTGCCCAATGACCCAGAGCTCAGGAAGTTGATACTTCAAGAAGCCCACGATTCACCCTACTCGATACACCCAGGCAACACCAAGATGTACCTGGATTTGAAGGAAAGTTACTGGTGGACAGGTATGAAGAAGGATATTGCTGAACATGTTGCGGTATGTGATGTTTGCTAGCGAGTAAAGGCAGAACATCAGAAACCAGCAGGGTTACTCCAACCTTTGCCGATACCCGAGTGGAAATGGGATAAGCTTGGTATGGATTTCATCACAGGATTACCCAGGACCCGTTCAGGTTATGATTCCATCTGGGTAGTGGTCGATCGCTTGACTAAGGTGGCTCATTTCATCCCGGTGAAGACCACCTATAATAGTGCTAAGTTAGCCAAGATATATATATGACCAGGATCGTATGTCTGCATGGAGTTCTGAGGAGTATCGTGTCAGATAGAGGAACACAATTTACCTCAAAGTTTTGGCATCAGTTACATGAAACTTTGGGTACAAGGCTGGAATTCAGTACAAGTTTTCATCCGCAGACCGATGGACAAACCGAGAGAGTCAACCAGATCTTGGAGGACATGTTGAGAGCTTGTGTGCTAGACTATGGGTCTAGTTGGGATGACAACTTACCTTACGCAGAGTTCTCGTACAACAACAATTATCAAACGAGTCTGAAGATGGCCCCTTTTGAAGCTTTATACGGAAGGAGGTGCAGAACACCATTGATGTGGGACGGTGTTGGAGACCGAAAGCTTTTTGGTCCCGATCTTATCGAAGATTCTGAAGAAAAGGTCAAACTGATTCGAGACCGACTCAAGATAGCCCAATCCAGGCAGAAGAGCTATGCTGATAGCAAACGCAAGGAGGTGACGTATGAAGTGTTGGGAGACGTAGTAGTAAATCAAAAAATTTCCTACGCGTTCACCAAGATCCATCTATGGAGAAACCAGCAACGAGCAAGGGGAGAGTGGATCTTCATACCTTTGAAGATCGCTAAGCGGAAGCGTTACAAGAACGCGGTTGATGGAGTCGTACTCGCAGCGATTCAGATCGCGGTAGATCCGATCAAGTGCCGAACGGACGGCACCTCCGCGTTCAACACACGTGCAGCCCGGTGACGTCTCCAACACCTTGATCCAGCAAGGAGGAAGGAGAGGTTGGGGAAGGGCTCCAACAGCAGCACGACGGCGTGGTGGTGGTGGAGTAGCAAGGTATTCCGACAGGGCTTCGCCTAAGCGCTGCGGAGGAGGAAGAAGAGAGGTAGGGCTTCGCCGTGAGAGAGAGAGATCAAATCCTATCTCAAAACATCCAAAACCTCAAGTATATATAGGAGGAGGGACGTGGAGGGCTGGCTTGGCCTCTACTCCAAAGAGGAGATGGCCGGCCGAATTAAAGGGAGAGTCCACCTCCCACAAGGGAGGTGGATCTCCTCCTTTTAAATCCTTTTTGCCTTATCTCCTTATCTCCAGCCACATGGGCCTTTAGAAAAAGTCTTGCCCAGCCCAAAAAGGGCTGGCACACTTTATCTAACAGCCCATGTGGTCCTTTGGTCGTCACACCCCTCCCGGGGGTCCTCCGGCACCCTCCCGGCACTCCCGGTACACTACCGATGAGCCCGAAAACTTTCCGGTGACCAAAACTGGACTTCCTATATATCAATCTTTACCTCCGGACTATTCCGGAGCTCCTCGTGACGTCCGGGATCTCATCCGGGACTCCGAACAACCTTCGGTAATCACGTATACCTTTTCCCTATAACCCTAGCGTCATCGAACCTTAAGTGTGTAGACCCTACGGGTTCGGGAGACACGTAGACATGACTGAGACACTTCTCCGGCCAATAACCAACAGCGGGATCTGGATACCCATGTTGGCTCCCACGTACTCCACGATGATCTCATCGGATGAACCACGATGTCGGGGATTCAATTAATCCCGTATACAATTCCCTTTGTCTATCGGTATGGTACTTGCCCGAGATTCGATCGTCGGTATCCGCATACCTTGTTCAATCTCGTTACTGGCAAGTCTCTTTACTCGTTCCATAATACATCATCCCGTGACTAACTCCTTAGTCACATTGAGCTCATAATGATGATGTCTTACCGAGTGGGCCCAGAGATACCTCTCCGTCACACGGAGTGACAAATCCCAGTCTCGATTCGTGTCAACCCAACAGACACTTTCGGAGATACCCGTAGCGTACCTTTATAGCCACCCAGTTACGTTGTGACGTTTGGCACACCCAAAGCATTCCTACGGTATCCGGGAGTTACACAATCTCATGGTCTAAGGAAATGATACTTGACATTGAAAAGCTTTAGCAAACGAACTACACGATCTTGTGCTATGCTTAGGATTGAGTCTTGTCCATCACATCATTCTCCTAATGATGTGATCCCGTTATCAACGACATCGAATGTCCGTGGTCATGAAACCGAGACCATCTATTGATCAACGAGCTAGCCAACTAGAGGCTCACTAGGGACACGTTGTGGTCTATGTATTCACACATGTATTACGGTTTCCGGTTAACACAATTATAGCATGAATAATAGACAATTATCATGAACTATGAAATACAATAATAACCATTTTATTATTGCCTCTAGGGCATATTTCCAACAGTCTCCCACTTGCACTAGAGTCAATAATCTAGTTTACATCACCATGTGATTAACACTTACATCACCATGTGATCATATCATCATGTGATTAACACCCAATAAGTTCTGGGGTTTGTTCATGTTCTGCTCGTGAAAGAGGGTTTTTTTTTAGTCAACGGGTCTGTGACATTCAGATCCGTGTGTACCTTGCAAACTTTCCATGTCATATTTGTAGATACTGCTCCCACGCTCCACTTGGAGCTATTCCAAATGGCTGCTCCACTATACGTAGCCAGATTTCTACTAAGAGTCATCCGGATTGGAGTTAAAGCTTGCATCATCGTAACCCTTTACGATGAACTCTTTATCACCTCCATAATCGAGAAATATTTCCTTAGTTCTCAAGTTACTAAGGCTAACTTTGACCGCTGTCTAGTGATCCACTCTTGGATTACTCTTGTACCCCTTGACAGACTCAGGGCAAGGCACACACAGGTGCGGTACACAGCACGGCATACTATATAGAGCCTATGGCTAAAGCATAGGAGATGACACTCATCTCTTCTTTATCTTCTGCCGAGGTCGGGTATTGAGTCTTACTCAATTTCACACCTTACAATACAGTCAAGAACTCCTTCTTTGACCCATCTATTTTGAACTCCTTCAAAAACTTGTCAAGGTATGTCTCCGTCGAAAAAAAAAACTTATCAAGCGAATAGATCTATCCCTATAGATCTTGATGCTCAATAAAATAGTAGCTTTATCTGGGTCTTCCTTTGAAAAAACTCTTTTCAAACAACCCTTCATGCTCTTCCAGAAATTCTACATCATTTCCGATCAATAATATGTCAACTACATATTCTTATAAGAAATTCCATAGCGCTCCCACTCACTTTCTTGCAAATACAAGTTTCTCATAAACTTTGTATAAACTTAAACACTTTGATCACCTCATCAAAGCATATATTCCAACTCCGAGATGCTTGCTCCAGTCCATAGAAGGATCGCTGGAGTTTGCATATTATTAGCATCCTTAGGATTGACAAAACCTTCTGGTTGTATCACATACAACTCTTCCTCACAGAAACCATTACGGAAACCTTGTTTTGTCATCCATCTACCAGATTTCATAATCGAAAAAATGCAGCAACTGCTAACAAAATTTTAATAGACTTTTAGCATCGCTACAGATGAGACAATCTCATCGCAGTCAACTCCTTGAACTTGGCGGAAACTTCTTTGCGACAAGTCGAGCTTTATAAACGGTGACATTTCACCATTAGCGTCTATGTTTATTTCAAAGGTCCATTTGTACTCAATGACCCGCCATTCAACAGGCAAGTCTACCAAAGTCCATACTTGGTTTTCATACATGGATCCTTTCTCGGATTTCATGGCTCCTAGCCATTTGTTGGAATCCGGGCCCACCATCGCTTCTCCATAGTTCGTAGGTTCATCGTTGTCCAACAACATGATTTCCAAGACAGGGTTGTCGTACTACTCAGGAGCAGTACGCGTCCTTGTCGACCTACGAGGTTCGATAGTGACTTGATCCGAAGCTTCATGATCATCATCATTAACTTCCTTTTCAACTGAGTAGGCTCTACAGAAACATCTTTCTGTGTTGCGCTATTCTCTGGTTGAAACAAAGGTTCAACAACCTTATCAAGTTCTATCTTCCTCCCACTCAATTCTTTCGAGAGAAACTCTTTCTCAAGAAAGGACCCGTTCTTAGCAACAAACACCTTTTGCGCTTGGATCTGAGATAGAAGGTATACCCAATGTCTCATTAGGGTATTCTATGAAGATGCATTTGTCTGCATTGAGTTCGAGCTCGCTAGGTGAAAAACCCATTTTCACATAAGCGTCGCAGCCCCAAACATTAAGAAATGACAGCTTAGGCTTCTGTCAAACCATAATTCTCACGGTGTCATCTCAACAGACTTAGATGGTGCCCTATTAAAGTGAATGGATTTGTCTTTAATGCATAACCCCATAACGATAGTGGCAAAATGATAAGAGACATCATAGTACTCACTATATCCAATAGAGCACGACTACGACGTTCGAACACACCATCACACTATGGTGTTCCAGGAGGCGTGAGCTGTGAAACAATTTCCACATTGTCTAAAATTGCATACCAAACTCGTAACTTAGATATTCACCTCCATGATCGTATCATAGACATTTATCTTCTTGTCACGATGATCTTTAACTTCACTCTGAAACTCCTTGAACCTTTCAAACATTTCAGATTCGTGTTTCATTAAGTAAATATCCCCATATTTACTCAAATCATCAGTGAAGGTAAAGAAAAACAACGATATCCACTGTGTGTTTTAACACTCATTGGACCACATACATCAACATGTATTAATTCCAATAAGCCACTTGCCCGCTCCATCATATTGGATGACGGGGTCTCAGTCATCTTGCCCAAGAGGCATGGCTCGCATGTCTCAACCGATTCGAAATCGAGTGAGTCAAAAAAAAACCCATCATCATGGAGTTTCTTCATGCGATTTATACCAATATGACATTACGTGGCAGTGCCACAAGCATGTGGTACTATCATTATTAACTTTGTATCTTTTGGTACCAATGTTATGAATATGTGTACTACTACGATCATGATTTGATAAACCATTTCGAGTGGGTGCATGACCATTGAAGGCATTATCCATGTAAACAGAATAACCATTATTCTCTAACTTATATGAATAACCGTATCGCACTAATCATGATCTAATCACGTTCATGCTCAACGCAAACACCAAATAACATTTATTTAGGTTTATCACAAATCCTGAAGGTAGAGAGAGCGTGCGATGGTGATCACATCAATCTTGGAAATACTTCCAACACACATCGTCACCTTTCACCTAGCTAGTCTCCATTTACTCCGTAGCTTTTATTTCAAGTTGCTAACACTTAGTAACCGGACCGGTATCCAATACCCAGGTGCTACTAGGAGTACCAGCAAGGTACACATCACTAACACGTATATCAAATATACTTCCATTGACATTACCAGCCTTCTTATCTACCAAGCATCTAGGGGTTTTCCGCTTCAGCGAACATTCTCCTCATAACAGAAGCACTTAGTCTCGGGTTCGGGCTCAACCTTGGGTTTCTTCACTAGAGCAACAACTGGCTTGCCATTCCTGAAGTTTTCCGTTCTTGCCCTTGCCCCTTTTGAAACTAGTGGTTTCACTTAACCATCAACACTTGATGCTCCTTCTTGATTTCTACCTTCGTGGTGTCAAACATCACGAACAACTCAGGGATCATCTTATCCATCCCTGGCATGTTATAGTTCATCACGAAGCTCTAGTAGCTTGGTGGCAGTGACTTGGAGAACTGCATTAATCACTATCTCATCTGGAAGATTAACTCCCACTTGATTCAAGTGATTGTAGCACCCAGACAATCTGAGCACACGCTCAGCGATTGAGCTATTCTCCTTTATCTTGCAGACAAAGAATCTTGTTGGAGGTCTCATACCTCTCAACATAGGCACGAGCCTGAGATCACAATCTCAGCTCCTAGAACATCTCATATGTTCCGTGACGTTCAAAACGTTTTGGAGCCTCAATTCTAAGCCGTAATGCATGACACATTGAACTATCACGTAGTCACCAAAAAGTGTCTGTCATATGTTCACAACATCTACAGACAACGCTTGAGGGAGTGATGCAGTTAGCGGTACATAAAAAACATAAGCTTTCTGTGCAGCAATGAGGACAATCCTCAGATCACGGACCCAGTCCGCATTATTGCTACCATCAACTTTCAACTTACTTTTCTCTAGGATTGTATCAATAAAACTGTGGAGCTACAGCGCGAGCTATCTACGACATAATTTGCAAGGACATTTTAGACTAAGTTCATGATAATTAAGTTCATTTAATCAAATTATTAATGAACTCCCACTTAGATAGACATCTTTCTAGTCTTCCAAGTGATACATGATCCATGTCAACTAGCCCGTGTCCGATCATCACGTGAGACGGACTAGTCATCCATGGTGAACATCTCTATGTTGATCGTATCTTCTATACGACTCATGTTCGACCTTTCGGTCTTCCGTGTTCCGAGGCCATGTCTGTACATGCTAGGCTCGTCAAGTCAACCTAAGTGTTTCGCATGTGTAAATCTGGCTTACACCCGTTGTATGCGAACGTTAGAACCTATCACACCCGATCATCACGTGGTGCTTCGGAACGACGATCCTTAGCAACGGTGCACAGTTAGGGTGAACACCTTTCTTGAAATTTTATTGAGAGATCATCTTATTTACTACCGTCGTTCTATGCAAATAAGATGTAAACTGATAAACATCACATGCAATCAATATAGTGACATGATATGGCCAATATCATCTTGCTCCTTTGATCTCCATCTTCGGGGCACCGTGATCATCACTGTCACCGGCACGACACCATGATCTCCATCATCATGATCTCCATCATTGTGTCTTCATGAAGTTGTCTCGCCAAATATTACTTCTACTACTACAGCTAACGTTTAGCAGTAAAGTAATTACATGGCGTTTATGATTGACACGCAGGTCATACAATAGTATAAGACAACTCCTATGGCTCCTGCCGGTTGTCATAGTCATCGACATGCAAGTCGTGAAACCTATTACAAGAACATGATCAATCTCATACATCACAATGCATCACATCACATCCTTCTGGCCATATCACATCACAAGGCATATGCTGCAAAAACAAGTTAGACGTTCTCTAATTTGTAGTTGCAAGTTTTTACGTGGTTGCTATAGGTTTCTAGCAAGAACGTTTCTTTCCTACGTCAAAACCACAACGTGATATGCCAATTGCTATTTACCCTTCATAAGGACCCTTTTCATCGAATCCAATCCGACTAAGGTGGGAGAGACAGACACCCGCTAGCCACCTTATGCAACTAGTGCATGTCAGGCGGTGGAACCGGTCTCACGTAAGCGTACGTGTAAGGTTGGTCCGTGCCGCTTCATCCCACAATACCGTCGAATCAAGATAAGACTAGTAACGGCAAGCATATTAACAAAATCGACGCCCACAACTACTTTGTGTTCTACTCGTGCATAGATTCTACGCATAGACCTAGCTCATGATGCCACTGTTGGGAGACGTAGTAGTAAATCAAAAAATTTCCTACGCGTTCACCAAGATCCATCTATGGAGAAACCAGCAACGAGCAAGGGGAGAGTGGATCTTCATACCTTTGAAGATCGCTAAGCGGAAGCGTTACAAGAACGCGGTTGATGGAGTCGTACTCGCAGCGATTCAGATCGCGGTAGATCCGATCAAGTGCCGAACGGACGGCACCTCCGCGTTCAACACACGTGCAGCCCGGTGACGTCTCCAACACCTTGATCCAGCAAGGAGGAAGGAGAGGTTGGGGAAGGGCTCCAACAGCAGCACGACGGCGTGGTGGTGGTGGAGTAGCAAGGTATTCCGACAGGGCTTCGCCTAAGCGCTGCGGAGGAGGAAGAAGAGAGGTAGGGCTTCGCCGTGAGAGAGAGAGATCAAATCCTATCTCAAAACATCCAAAACCTCAAGTATATATAGGAGGAGGGACGTGGAGGGCTGGCTTGGCCTCTACTCCAAAGAGGAGATGGCCGGCCGAATTAAAGGGAGAGTCCACCTCCCACAAGGGAGGTGGATCTCCTCCTTTTAAATCCTTTTTGCCTTATCTCCTTATCTCCAGCCACATGGGCCTTTAGAAAAAGTCTTGCCCAGCCCAAAAAGGGCTGGCACACTTTATCTAACAGCCCATGTGGTCCTTTGGTCGTCACACCCCTCCCGGGGGTCCTCCGGCACCCTCCTGGCACTCCCGGTACACTACCGATGAGCCCGAAAACTTTCCGGTGACCAAAACTGGACTTCCTATATATCAATCTTTACCTCCGGACTATTCCGGAGCTCCTCGTGACGTCCGGGATCTCATCCGGGACTCCGAACAACCTTCGGTAATCACGTATACCTTTTCCCTATAACCCTAGCGTCATCGAACCTTAAGTGTGTAGACCCTACGGGTTCGGGAGACACGTAGACATGACCGAGACACTTCTCCGGCCAATAACCAACAGCGGGATCTGGATACCCATGTTGGCTCCCACGTACTCCACGATGATCTCATCGGATGAACCACGATGTCGGGGATTCAATTAATCCCGTATACAATTCCCTTTGTCTATCGGTATGGTACTTGCCCGAGATTCGATCGTCGGTATCCGCATACCTTGTTCAATCTCGTTACTGGCAAGTCTCTTTACTCGTTCCGTAATACATCATCCCGTGACTAACTCCTTAGTCACATTGAGCTCATAATGATGATGTCTTACCGAGTGGGCCCAGAGATACCTCTCCGTCACACGGAGTGACAAATCCCAGTCTCGATTCGTGTCAACCCAACAGACACTTTCGGAGATACCCGTAGCGTACCTTTATAGCCACCCAGTTACGTTGTGACGTTTGGCACACCCAAAGCATTCCTACGGTATCCGGGAGTTACACAATCTCATGGTCTAAGGAAATGATACTTGACATTGAAAAGCTTTAGCAAACGAACTACACGATCTTGTGCTATGCTTAGGATTGAGTCTTGTCCATCACATCATTCTCCTAATGATGTGATCCCGTTATCAACGACATCGAATGTCCATGGTCATGAAACCGAGACCATCTATTGATCAACGAGCTAGCCAACTAGAGGCTCACTAGGGACACGTTGTGGTCTATGTATTCACACATGTATTACGGTTTCCGGTTAACACAATTATAGCATGAATAATAGACAATTATCATGAACTAGGAAATACAATAATAACCATTTTATTATTGCCTCTAGGGCATATTTCCAACATGAAGTGGGAGACCGAGCATACCTTCGTGTGTCTCCACTTCGAGGAATGAAGAGGTTTGGTGTTAAAGGAAAGTTAGCACCCAGATTCATAGGCCCCTACAAAATTCTTGAACATAGAGGCAATGTTGCATACAAGCTGGAATTGCCGGAAGGATTGTCCGGAGTTCATGATGTTCTCCATATTTCTCAGCTGAAGAAATGCCATGCTGAGATGGCTGATATTCCTTTGAGAGACACAGTGCCCCTAGAGGCCATACAACTTGACAGTGACCTAACCTACGAGGAGAAGCCTGTCAGAATCCTCGAGACTACCAACAGAGTGTAACACCCCGTTACGCCTGGCGGGATCAAGACTGGCCCCACAGACCAACACTAGTCTTTCCTGCGCACTTTGTCCTCACTCGTGTGCACCCGGGACCAACTTCCTGGTCGTTCACCCACCCTAGAATCGCTCCAAGCCAAGCACGCTTAACTTTGGAGTTATTTTCGAGTGGGCTCCCGAAAAAGAAGGAATTCCTTGTTGATATGAGTAGTCTATCATTCCTATTAAGTCAGGCTCTCACACAAAGTTACCCGTAGCAAGACCATCAAGTTTTGTAAGGTTCTGTGGAGTCACCACACCGAGGAAGAAGCCACCGGGGAACGCGAAGAAGATCTTCGTAGAGACCACCCGCACCTATTTTCTAGCCAACCCGAATCTCGAGGGCGAGATTCATCTTAAGGTGGGTAGGTTTGTAACATCCCAAAATTTCATTTTGGAATGTTATGAAATATAGATATGCATCATCATCACATTGCTTGAATGAAATGAATTGTTGAAGTTCTTCTTTTGGATTTCTAAAAGGCCACTTTCGTTTTCTCCTTATACTTGTTTCTACTATTTGAAAATCTCTGGAATTATTCAAAAAAAAAGAGAGGAGTAATATGACACTCCACACCAGGGGCATCTTGGTGAATTATTTGAACAATAAAACTAGGGGTTTATTTGAAAGTTTATCTCAAAAGAATTTAAAATCAATTAGGCCTTTTCTGAAAAAATATTTTTTTACAGTATTCATTTTGACCGAGAAAAAATGTTCATTAAATAGCATTTATTCTCCTGATCATTTTGATATATATATTCGCTATGTTTGGAAAAGATTTGAATGCATTAAAGGGTTTTAAACGCTCTGTAAAAATAGAAAAGGAAACGAATTTAAACGTTTTAATTAGAAAACCGGCCGGCCCACAACCTTTACTCCCCGAGATCACTCCGGATCGGCCACCGACGCGTTAACCTCGCCCTCTCTCTCACTTTCGCGTGGGACCCCCGACCGCTAGCGAGATTCCAGCGCTCATCTCCCTCCCCGCGCCCCTCACCTCGCCGGAGATCCATCCGAGCCGGATCTCGCTCCTCTCTCCCTCTTCCGACCCCGCACCTTGCCTATAAGTAGCCCTGTGTCTCCGCACTCCATTCCCCCCAACCCTCTCTACCCTCGCTGGAATGCCACCGCCCCACCTCGCCGGAGTTCTGACTCCACCCGAACCCCCTAGAGCTCCTGGCCGTCGCCACACTCACCCCCACTCCCCTCCGACACCACCAAAGTACGCCGGAGACTCACCGGCGCCGTTTGAAGCCTTCGGACGCCGCCCCCGACCACCTCCGACGTCCGGCCCCGTCGACCTTGCCGGAAACCCCGACCCCCTCCCCTGTAAGCCGCCATCTCCACCCGCAACCGTCAGATCTAGGATCTACGCTCCAGATTAGAAATTTTATTTAAACGAACCGGTACCAACTTTGCTTCGATCGTCCGCCCGCAAACACCCACGTGCACACGCTAGCAACCAATAGGAAACCGCCACGTAGACCTGTCCGTTCGTTAGCAATTTTGTTCTTTTCTGTTTTGTTTTAGAAAACAGAATGTTTTCTATTTTTGTTTTAGTTGTAAATTTTAAATTAATTAGTGTTTTTAATTGATTCTTTTTGCATTAGGTCACAAATTTCATGTAGTTTCGTCCTGTAGTCTTAGATTTCAAATTTGAACTTTAAAATTGGAATCTAACCAAATTTGCTTAAATTACTAAAATCTGTATAACTAGAGTTTAAAATTTTAGTTTTGAGTGATTCTTTTTGCCACTGTTTTGTATTAGTTAGGTCTATCATCCAACACTGTTTGAGATTTCTTAAGATATTTTTAAATTAGGGTTTTTAGGAAAAACAGATTTTGTTTAGTTTCTTCCTAGTGTTTATTTGAATTGATTTATTTTATTTCAGTTTGATTTTGTTTTAGTTTAACTATTTATTGTAGTTTCTTTAGTTTTGTTGTTCAACATTAGGTGAATTATTTTTGGTTAATAAAAATATTTTATTTTGTTTTGTGCTCTAGTTTAAATAGGTAAATTTTGTTTTCACCTTTAGTATTTTTTAGAAAAATGTTTTGTAGTAACTCTTTTTGCACAAATTTTTTATAATGAAATACATTGTGTTTTCTAATAAAATTTTGTATTTATTTTTCTGTTATCTAAATGGCTAGTTGTTCAAAACAATTTTTTTGTCTTGTTATGTCTTAGTAGAGATTTGACACCAAAAAAATTTAGAGTCTTATACTTTGAGTGATTCTTCCTTTTGATTGTGTTATTTATTTGTTGAAGTATTTGTTTACCTTGCTGTTGTATGAATTGTATTGTGGTTATGCTTATTGTGTGTTTTGTTTGATTCGTTAGATCATCCGGAGTGCAAAGCTTGTTATCTAGAGTTACTTGAGTACGAGGATCGTCAGCAAGGCAAGTCACTTTGATCATGTTTACCCATGTTTTTATTGCATTAGTTCTACCATCTCCCCAATTGCATGCAAAGTAGGTAATTTGGAAACGTGGTTACTTGATGTAGTATCATGTGGTAGGCACCCCTCAGCCCTTTGACCCATTGGCCCCGGGAAACGTTGATTTAATTTTGCTATGCTATTAGTAGACGGGGTTGGTTGTGTGATTCGTGAGAGTTGTGATATAATAATTTCAAGACCTACAAGATGATCAAGACTTCAAGACTCTGAGCTTTCAACATACCTCTGGGTGGATGATGGTTGAACGACGCCCTGGAGAAACCAGTGGTCAGCCTAGGTGTTGCTGGAGAAGTGCCAGTATTCACGCGGAAAGGTCCACCCAGGCACAAAGTGATGGATGGATGCTTCAAGACCCAAGGCTTACCTGCACAGCCACAAGCCCTTATGGGCTCCGTCTTGGTTGGATATCGTCGTGACCCTGGACAGGCGGTGCTACGAGATGTAGAAGAACGGTAGGAAAGGATGGGCACCGATAGAGTCTCAGGGAAACACTTTAGAAGACTATGTTTTGGTCATCCGTTTCTCAAACACCCTAAAGTGCGAGAAATCCAACGGAGGCGATCAAATCTTCTGGGGAACGTGTGCAAAACTCTGCAGAGTACCCAAACCTAATCGATTAGCCGTGTCCATGGTCATGGACAGTTTGAGCAAGAGGAACTGAAACTATCTGGAATTCTCAACACAAATAATTACATTGTTGTGGGTATTAATGACAACTTGGGTAAGAGAATTGGTTGGTGGAACCATCTCATTAATCAGCCAACATTGTAGTACTAATATTTTTGCCCCCCTCTTGTTGTAGGAAAAATTGGCTTTATGCAAAAACTTACTACCCCACCTACCATATATGCATATAGAATAGATGATTGCTTTACACCCCTCTTTTGTGACATTGCCGGCATATTCAATATGCTGACCTACACGGTTGCAACGTATCATGTTGCAGAGTACTTTTCCGACCAGGAGTTAGGATACTCTCTACGCTCGGTGAGATGCCCTTTGAGTCAGATGGACTCAACTACCTTTGAAGCTTCCTCAAGATTAGTTATTCTCATGAGTTGGCCTTCAGCCACTTTATTGTAATTCTTATTGTAATAAAGAACTCGATATGAGATTTTCGATTAATAAAGCTGTGTGATTTCACTTTGATATATACATTGATGTACCGTGTGTGTACCAGCATGATCTTGGGATGGTACGGAAACACGGGAGATTCGATCTTTTAGGTCGGGTCGCTACACAATAAAAACTTACGTAAGAAATTCTTTATTCAAGGATTCCTTGCTCAAAGGAGGAGAAGACTAAAATTTTCCACTAGGAGAGAAGTTATATTCAATGATTCCCTTAGTTCTTTTCTATGAACCTTACTTTCAATGACCCTTGTTCTCAAGGATCCCTTCCTTGTCAATGATCCATGTACCTACTCCCAAATTTGTCCTTTTTGGAAATTAATGCTGAAGGGGGAGAATTACAAAGCTTCATGCTAAAGGGAGAGTTACATGCTTATGCAAAGGGGGAGATATGATTTAGGGGGAAAGGATAATATCAAAAGTTCACACTTATATAAACAAGGGGAGAATAACAAATAAGGGGGATAAAATTCTAAGTTAAATAATATTCTTGCTTATTTTATTTGACTGTTCACCTTAGACTTTTCTCACCCTATCCAATCCCAATATCTACAGGCTGAGATTCAGAGCGAGAGGATGAACCACTACTTTCATATCTAAGGGCAGAAAGCTCTAAAGGATTATTGCTAAAAGGGGAGACATATTAATCTTGAGGAATATTATCTTCTATATGTTCTCCATATCTAGGTATCTTTGAATTCTATTGCATTTGATTGGTAGAATAGTCTTGTGTTTCCTAACATTGTTTTCTTAAGTGTATTTCTATTGATGAAACGCTTAAGAACTGAAGGTAAGTATATGCATCATATCCTTGATCAAGATGATCTCTTGCTTCTTGCACATATTGTTGCAAGAGTGAACTCTTGAATAAGAATACACCTCGTTCATATACATTTGATGCATATAGCCAAGATACGCATGACTTCTTATATCCCTTCGTCCATATGTGTGTCCATGCATTCCAAAGAAACTATCCTTTAAAGGACTGTAAACATTTACGGGGAGCAAATCTAAGTCATGTGTCTCTCAAAGTCTTCATTATATTCACGCATATCTTTATTTGAAGCTTTGATTGTATGTTGTCATCAATTACCAAAAAGGGGGAGATTGAAAGCACAACATGCTCACTTGGTGGTTTTGATAATTCATGACAACATACATTGTCTCTTGGACTAATACTTTTATCTATTGTGTTTCAAATAATAGTCCATGGAGACTTGGGTTAGCAAAAAGAGATCGTGGAATACCCCAAGAGGCAAGGAAATAGGTTGGCAAAACTTCAAGCAAGAGGACTCTACATTTTATATTTGTGAGAAATCACTTTGAGTCCATAGGAAAGCCAATACTATTAAAAGGGGGTAAGGTTTTGTTGGTGAACAAAATGCTCATACGTGCACAAGTGATAGTCACCAAAGACACCCAAAAATTCTCCCACCAAAGTCTGTCCAAAGACAAACACTCAATATCGGTGCAACCAACATTCTTCCTTCGGTGCCACCGATTCCAAACCCTAGACAGACTCAGCCAAACCCTAGCCACTTCGGTGCAACCAATTCCATACCGGTACCACCGAGTTCAGGCTGCCAACTTTCTGTTACGCAAATTCACAGTTTCGGTCCCTCCGAGATTGTTGAATCGGCGTCACCGATATTGAGAATTTTGACTGTTGGTCACCTTATCGGTGCAACCGAGATTCCTATATCGGTCTCACCGGGGTTCAAAAGTTGCCACCTTTTGGTTACTTCAGTACTACCGAGATTAACACATGGGTGTCACCGAGTCTGACTTATTGTGTGTATCATTTGAATTTTGGAAATGCCTATATATACCCCTCCACCACCACCTACTTGAGAGAGAAGCACTCAGAACCATTCCATACCTATCCTATCAATTTTCTAAGAGAGAACCTAATGAGGATATGTACCTAGGGTAGGGTCCTAGGCAAGGCCTACATACCCTACCTAAGGACACTACATTGGAGGACTTGAAGATCAAGCATAAGCTTCCGACTGGATTCCATGACATGTTCAAGTCACTCAACATTCAATCCACTTAGAGTCTTCTCCCTTCACTCGACAGTCACCTCGCACTCGGTAGATCTCATTCCCAGTCGACACCAGAAGACCAGGAGCCACCATCAGGAAACCAACGGGCGGTCTTTAGTCCTTCGGCATTAGTAGCATTTATTATGTATGTTACCAGTAATGGCAGACTTTAACCCCACGATCGGACCCTTAGATGCGGGGTAATTATGAGGGGTAGCAAACTCTATATAAGCCGCCCCTCCCCTCCTGCACAAGGGTTCACAACCGTTGTAATCTCAACATACCAGACGACATAAGCTCCCGAGCACTAAGACGTAGGGCTGTTACCTCCACGAGAGGGGCCTGAACTCATACATCTGTGTGTACATCCTCGCCGTAGCTAGGACTCTGCCCTCTCCTTACGTACCCCTACCATCTACTGTCAGGGTCGTTCCCACGACAGTTGGCGCCCACCGTGGGGCAGGCGTCTAAGCGACTTCTGCCGAGGTTGCATTTTTCATCCTTCGACATGTGTTCCGGCGGTGTTTTTGCTCTGGGCCACGAGATCCGTTTCGGAGCGCTCACCTTCGTCGCTGACAATTCGGCATGGCTCCAGGAAGCGCCTCTCGATGTCGAGGCGCTCCCGGTCCGCGGGGCCACACACTTCCACACAAGTTCCTATGGCGTGTTGCTGCGCCAGCCCTCGAATCCTTACTCGTCGGCTCCCCTCGCAGTTCGCGGTCGCAAGCGGTCCGGCCGCTCACGACTTTAGTGTTGGGTCAAACACGAAGTGGCGCGTCAAACTTCCTCTCTGCAGATTGCAGCACTCGAGCCCGCTGACTCCCTTCATGACATGTTCAAGTCAGATTCCGATCCGTCTGACGTGCCTCTCGAGTGTGAAAGCTGTGATCCTGCAGCGGAGGTCTTGATGGTGGACTCTCATCAGAGTTCACCGCCTGGCTTTGGCTGTGGTAGGCGCGAGGCTGGTGGTCTGTCGAATGAGCAGCCGCGCCGCGAGGAGGAGGTTCTTCATACTCCCATCGTTAGCGCGACTACCGAGGCTCAAGCTTTCGGCCACGCGCATTCTTCTGGAAGAGCTCCAGGCGGAACTTGATGAGTGCGCTCGCCAGCACCCGCCACGTCCCAGTTGATGTCAGCAATAGCTGTTTCTGACTAGATCTCACGATGACGTTGAGGTATATTGAGCTCCTGTGTTAAATGTTTGTTGCTGCTGCTAGGATAGGAGATTCCATTCAGCCGTCATGGTCAGAGGCTGGAAGAGGGTTGAGGCAGATCAGAGCACTGTTAGATGCAGCACAACATCAAAATTCAGTAGATTCTTAGTCCCGCAACAGGATAGACAGCAATTCACCCAGGGCGGAGACCGTTCAGTCGGCACACAGGCCTGGATCGCCCTTGCACCGTCGAGGCGGAGGTTTCCATGAAGAGCAGGTCAGAGATTAGTTTCACCGTGAAGACCACCGTTGAGTACCCACTCCTCCGCGGAGTGGTCCGTACGCGCCCCGACGCCAGGACGATAGGCGCTCCTTTGGTGATGAGCGGAATGCGGGTTTTGACGCCTGCGACCTCCTCATTCAAAAGCGGATTGACAGGAGCCGAGCCCACAGAGAAGGACACGATAGAGATTTTCCGAGTGGTAGCTTAGGTGTGGTTTCTGGTCCTGAGTGTTTCAGCAGAGCCATACGTTCTGTAGAGATTCCCCCCAACTTCAGGTTGGCGGCCGGGATCGGAAAGTTTACTGGCGAAACAAAGCCAGAGAATTGGTTAGATGATTACCGAGTGGCTGTGCAAATTGGTTGCGGAAATGACAATGTTGCAATGAAGCACCTGTCCTCGATGTTAGTGGTTCGGCTCGAGCTTGGCTGAATCGTTTGGCTCCTTCCAGTATACATTGCTGGGAGGATCTTGCCTGAGTGTTTGTCAGAGCGTTTGAGGGCACTTGCAAGCGTCCGACAGGTCTGGTCGACTTACAGCACTGTGTCCAGAAGCCCAATGAAACTTTGAGAGATTATATTCAGCGGTGGTCCACTCTGCATCATACAGTGGAGAATGTGTCGGAACACCAGGTTGTTTGTGCGTTCAAGGCCGGTGTGAGATACAAAGAGCTATATCTGAAGTTTGGGCTAACGAGTGATATTTCACTCGGCAAGATGATGGAAATCGCCACTCGGTACGCCAATGGCGAGGAAGAAGACCGCCTCCATAGCGGAAAAGGAAAGACAGTTGCCAATGAGGCTGGTGGCAGTAACAATCGGAAACAGAAGCGAAAATCTAAAGATCCGGTTCGAGCAGAAGCAGTAGCACTAGCTACTCAGTCAAAAAACAAGGGCAAAGCTAAAGCACAATTTGCCCCCAAGAAAGGGGAAAATTAGTCAGGAACTGATATCATGGATTAGCCGTGTGTAATTCACACGAGGAAAGATGCGAAAGGCAATGTGATTTTGCCTAAGCACACCACTCGACAGTGTCGGACCCTTATCCAGTAGTTCAAGGGGGACCTGCCAAGTTAGAAATCTCCTAAGAAGGGTGATGAAGATGAAAAAAGAAACATTCCCGGATGTCACTGCTACATTAGTGATCTTTGCTGATGTCGAGAGCAAGAGTCATCTGAAAGTCATCAATAGAGAAATCAACATGGCTGTGCCAGATACCCCCACCTACCTCAAGTGGTCCCAATATGCTATCACATTTGACCAGACAGACCATCCTGCTCATGTGGCCACTCCCGGTCGACATGCTCTAGTAGTTGATCTGGTGGTGGGGGGCACTCGACTTAGAAAGGTCCTCATGGACGGTGGCAGTGGCCTGAACATTGTCTATGCGGATACCCTGAAAGGGATGGGCATTCCGATGTCTCGTATGAGTGAAAGCAATATGCAGTTTCACGAGGTCATCCCAGGAAAGAAGGCCAAGTCACTCGGCCAGATAGCATTGGATGTGACATTCGGGAATGAAAAAAATTTCCAAAAAGAAAAGTTGACGTTTGAAGTCGTGGATTTGTAGAGTGCTTACCATGCCATTTTGGGTCGACCTGCATATGCATATTTCATGGCCCGACCATGTTACGTGTACCTCAAGTTGAAGATGCCAGGCCCTAAGGGCGTGATAACGGTCACCGGCAATCGACAGTGGTCCAAAGAATGCCTCCAGCAAGGCTCCAAGATCGCCGATCACCAGATGGCCATGGCTGAATTGGAGGAATACAAGAAAACCACTAACCCTGCTAATTTGCCCCACGCAAAGAAGTCGGCTTCCGAGTCGGCATTTCAGTCGGCAGGGGAAGTGAAGAAGGTGCACATCCACCCGACGGATCCTACTGCTGCCCCGACGAATATCTCATCAACACTCGACATTAAATAGGAAGTCAAGCTCATCCAGTTCCTTTGTGAGAACTGCGATATCTTTGCTTGGAAGCCTGCTGACATGTCAGGGATTCCGAGGGAGCTGGCTGAGCACCGTCTGCAAGTGGATCCGAAAGCCAAACTCATCAGGGAGCATTTGCGTCGCTCAGCGGTGGAGAAGCGCAGGGCAAGCCGAGAAGAAGTGGCCCGTCTCTTGCAAGCCAAGTTCATTCAGGAGATTTACCACTCCGAGTGGCTCTCGAATGTTGTGATGGTGCCAAAGAAAGATAAGTCGTTGCACATGTGCATTGACTTCAAACATCTCAACAAGGTGTGCCCGAAAGATTATTTTCCGCTCACCCTGCATAGATCAAATTGTTGATTTGACTGCGGGGTGCGAGCGTTTATCGTTTTTGGATGCTTACTCTAGGTACCATCAGATCCGTCTGTATGGCCCGGACGAAATAAAGACAGCCTTTATCATCCCATTCGGGTGTTTTTGTTACATCACTATGCCTTTTGGTCTCAAGAATGCCGGCGCTACTTTTATGCGCATGATTCAGAAATGTTTACTCGACCAAATCCCTCAGAATGTCGAGGCGTACATGGACGATATAGTGGTCAAGTCCCGCAAAGGTTCCGACCTGCTGGCTGACTTGGCCGAGACGTTCGCCAATCTGAGGCGATTCGACATAAAGCTGAATCCGGCCAAGTGTACTTTCGGCGTCCCTGGCGGCAAGTTACTAAATTTTCTTGTTTCCGAGTGAGGAATTAATGTCAACCCTGAGAAAGTCAGCGCCATTACCCAAATGAAGACTCCCGTGCGAGTGCACGATGTTCAAAAGCTCACAGGTTGCTTGGCAGCATTGAGTCAATTCATTTCTCGTATTGGTGAGAAGGCTCTGCCTTTATATCAATTGATGAAGAAGTCCGACACGTTCGAGTGGACTCCCGAAGCTGAAGCAACATTTGTTGAGCTTAAAGCCCTGCTCTCGACCCAGCCGGTGCTTGCCGCTCCTGCTAGCAAAGAGCCCTTTCTCTTGTACATAGCGGCCACAAATCAGGTCGTCAGTACAGTGCTAACTGTCGAGCGGGAAGAGGAGGGTAAAGGTTATAAAGTCCAGCGGCGAGTCTATTATGTCTCAGAAGTTTTGTCCCCCTCAAAGCAAAGATATCCACACTATCAGAAGCTGGTTTATGGTATTTACCTATCAGCGAAGAAGGTGGCGCATTATTTCCAAGACCACTCAATTTCAGTCATCAATGATGCTCCTTTCTCTGATGTCACCAGCCGATACTAAAGACTTCCTATATATATGGTAATTTTTAGGTTTTATATTATTTTAGTTTCAAAAATACTAGAGGTTTATAAAAGCTTTTAGAGTTTCGTTTTGCTATTAGAGTTTTATAAAAGCTTTTTAGTTGATTCTTTTTTCTATTGAAGAATATTATAGTTCATAAATTAATATTTAAATTGATTATTTTTAGTTCATTCTTTTTGCTGGATGCACTTCATGTACAAAACGAACAGTCTCTTTCGAAGTATCAGGGTTTCGGACGGAAACTCATGTGTTACAAAAGGCATTTCATTTTCTTGAAGTTATTTAAACTCTAGGCTTTTTGTGTGTTCAAAATGCACCATTCAAAGCTACATCATCAATTTTCAACCCTTTCTGAGTTCATTTGTTATTTTTCATGCAGTTATTCATTTTTTGAGCTAAATGACCCTGAAATTGAAAAGCACTACAAATGAACTCTGAAAAGGTTGAAAGTTGGCATGGTATCATCATTTCACCCACATAGCATGTGCTAAAAAGTTGAGAGGGTTACGGCAAAAGCTGGATGAACTTCGTGTACAAAACGGATAGTCTCTTTCGAAGTATCAGGGTTTCGGATGGAACTCATCGGTTACAAAAGACATTTCATTTTCTTGAATTTATTTGAACTCTAGGTTTTTTGTGTGTTCAAAATGCACCATTCAAAGCCACATCATCAATTTTCAACCCTTTCTGACTTCATTTGTTATTTTTCATGCAGTTATTGATTTTTTTGAGCTAAATGACCCTGAAATTGAAAAGCACTACAAATGAACTCTGAAAAGGTCGAAAGTTGGCATGGTATCATCATTTCACCCACATAGCATGTGCTAAAAAGTTGAGAGGGTTACAACAAAAGTTGGATGCACTTCGTGTACAAAACGGTCAGTCTCTTTCGAAGTATCAGGGTTCCGGACATAAACTCATTTGTTACAAAAGACATTTCATTTTCTTCAACTTCAACTTCCCCCATTGCAGCATCACCATATTCAGGGGGAGGGTAGTTGTCATCATACCCTTCTTCTTCGTTGTCTTCCATCATAACCCCTCTTTCTCCGTGCTTGGTCCAAACATTATAGTGTGGCATAAAACCCTTCTGAAGTAGGTGGAAGATCATTTCTCTATTTTCTCCCCTGTTCTTCTTCTTGCTCGAATCTCATCCTCCATTTTGCAAGGATTTTTCAAGATTTAAAGGCACCCCATCTATCCAAGTGTTCATAAAGGTTCGCAACTTTGCTCCTTCATCTCTCATCGAGTCCGGTTTCATGTCCGGCTATAGCTGTTGGACCAAGCACGGAGAAAGAGGGGTTATAATGGAAGACATTGTAGAAGAAGAGGATGATGACAACTATCCTTTCGCCAATACAACAATGGGGGAAGCTGAAGAAGAGGCATCGATGGGGGAAGCTGAAGAAGAGGCATCAGATGAGCTCGCTGAAGATTTCGGTCGGGTCATTGCTGATGCAAAGAGAAATTGCGAAAATGATAAGGACAGGTTGAAGTTGAAACACATGTTAGAGGATCACCGTGGTTAGTTTAATATATCAGAAAAACTAGAGAAAAATTGGGACTTGATTTCACCGGGGTTTACCCGGTGAAGTTTTCTCACATTCTCGAAATCCTAAAAGGTAAGAAAGTTATTTCAAAAAGAAGTTTTTTTCCTACAAAATCAAAAAGAAAATAAAAATAATTTTAATTAAAAATAAATAAATGATGTCATATTTGGATTCCTCATATTTTTTTGAAAATAATGGATATATTATTTGTTGAATTTCGATTGACAGATTTTAAGATATTAATTATGCCATATGAATTGAATATATGGCAAAAAAATTGAATAAAATAATAATATTACTTATTTTATTTTCATAGAAATTCAATATTATTATTATTATTTATTTTAATAATTGTTTGGAATTCAAAAAATTAAATAATGTGACATCAAGACCTAAGGGCTAATAGGATTGATAGCTTACTATTGTCAAGAAAACAACAAGTGCAGACATGGAAACAAAGGGTGATAGAACTCGAAAGTTAAGCATGCTCGAGTTAGAGTAGTGATAGGATGGGTGACCGGCTGGGAAGTTAGATGATTTGGAGTGAGGGGTGATTAGAGATTAAATTGTCAAATAATTCAAAAGTAGTGAAGAGTGGTGATTAGAGATTAAATTGTCAGATAATTCATAGATTTGAAAATCAGAAAAAACTAAAAAAAATCGAAAAACAAAAATAAAAATATATTTTAAAAATCGGTTGGTAACACTTAGTACCTGTTGGTATCACCAGCCGGTACTAAAGGTCCTCCACCACCAGCCCACGCAGGCAGCCACGTGGTAGACATTTAGTATCGACCCTTTAGTACCAGTTGGGGAACCGGTACTAAAGGCACATCTCGGCCGGGACTACTAATCGACATTCTAGTAGTGATCCTTAGACAAGAGCTCCCTGAAGATGAAATAGAGGCTCGACAGATTGTGTGCAGGTCCAAGGCTTTTACTCTGATGGGAGATCAGTTGTTCAGACAGAGTGTGACTGGCGTTACACAGCGCTGTATTTCCACCGAGGAAGGTCGAATGATTCTAGACGAGATCCACTTGGGGACTTGCGGTCATCATGCATCCTCACGGACGATTGTCGCCAAAGCATACAAAGATGGTTTCTTCTGGCCCCGGGCTAATGAGATGGCAAAGGACATCGTTGATCACTGTGATGGATGACAGTTATATGCAAACCTATCACATAAGCCAGCCTCTGCTCCAAAGACAATTCCTCTCGTCTGGCCATTTGCTGTTTGGGGACTCTACATGGTTGGTCCCTTTCGGACCAGAAAAGGTGGTTTCACTCATTTGCTGGTTACAGTCGACAAGTTTACCAAGTGCCTAGAAGCCAAGCCCATCAAGAAATTGAACTCCCATACGACGGTTACATTCATGAGAGAGATAATTTTCCATACGGTGTTCCTCACAGCATTATTATACATAACGGCACCAACTTTGACTCGGAAGAGTTCAGAAACTTCTGCACATCTCAAGGAACTCGAGTGGATTATGCATCTGTCGCTCACCCGCAAACCAATGGGCAAGTCAAGCGAGCCAATGGCCTCATCTTGCAAGGTCTTAAGCCTCGTCTCATGCGCGACCTGGATCATGCTGCTAGTGCCTGGGTAACTGAGTTGCCGTTTGTGTTATGGAGCCTGAGAACTACGCCAAATCGGTCGACTAGACGGACTCCTTTCTTCTTGGTTTATGGTCCTGTGGCTGTGTTGCCGAGTGACAGGTTTCACAATTCTCCTCGAGTGGAATTTTATTCTAAAGCTAAAGCTGAACAGGCCAGGTAGGACGGTGTAGATCTTCTGGAGGAAGAATGAGAGATGGCTCTGATCCGGACTACTGCCTATCAGTAGGATCTGCGGCGCTTCCATGCAAAGAATGTCAAGAGTCGATCGTTTCATGAGGGAGACTTGGTGCTCCAAGTGAATCAACACAGACCTCACAAGATTTCTCCTGCATGGGAAGATCCTTTCGTCATCACTCAGGTGCTTAACAACGGAGCCTATCATCTGTATATAATCTCATGAAGCGGATAGATGAGCCATGAGCCTGGAACGCAAATCTGCTCCGGCATTTTTATACTTGAGACACAAGAATCATCTGATGTAATAAGAATTGTCGTGGTTTTGTCACGGCAGATGCCATGGGTAGGCTTATCGAGAGGGGCCGAAAGGACGCCGGTGGACTCCGGGAACGGGGTTAGGCACAAACGGTGACTGACACGCGATGTACCCAGGTTCAGAGCCCTCCGTGGGAGATAAAACCCCTACTCCTTCTTAGTCTCGTTGAGACAATTGTAAAGGTTACATAGGTGCTCCTTGAGCTGTATGGAACGAGGTGGGAGCTAGGAGCTCCGGCTCGAGAGGTGCCCGTGGGAGGTGCTACGTAGGTGTTTTTCGCTCTTCTGCTTGGGGTGTCGTTCGTCGTTCTTCTCCCTCTCCCCCCCCCCCGTGCATGGGGAGGCCCGGGGGGTTTTATAGGCCAACCCCCCGGCTTACAATATGAATATAATGGTCGTGGGGGGACCCAGCCGGCAGCCTCTACGGCCGGCTACGCAGGCCACCTGCTTCGGTCTTGTCGTGGGCGGGCCCGAGCCCGGTCACGCCGCGGCACGGGGTGCCATGGGCGGCGTCGTCTTGCGGCGGTTAGCCGAAGTCAGCGGCCGGCCGGCTGTCCAGTAGCCACGCTGGAGTAGATGGCGGAGTGGTTGGGAGCAGGCTGCCACTGTTGGAGGCCTGGTCGCCGTCCAACAGCGGCGAGAGGCCACTGCGGCCATGCGGGCGCTGACCACCGACGGGATAGGGGCCAGTGTGGCCATGTGGGCACCGACCCCCGATGGGACGGGGCCCCCTGTCACCACTCAGGGCCTGTCAGGGGCATCAGATGCACGGCCGGCTAGTGAAGGAGCCGGGTGGCGAGGCCCCAGCCGGCCAGCACACCGCGGCTGGTGAAGGAGTAGCCAGCGCGCCCATGCCGAGGGATTGGACCGGCGGGGCGTCGGCCGGGCCGGCTCCTCGAAGGCGGCCCGCCCATTTGCCCTATGGGCGGGCCCGAAGCAAAAGGAGTGTTTGAGGCTACCCGGGGGTCATCCCCCCGTCAGTAGTCCCCGAAGCCAGGGGGCCCACCGACGGGATGCGGCGGACCGCGTCGGCTTGAGGAATCTTCGAGCGCTGGAAGCGCCTGGGGAGCCGGGCGGTGCCGGCACGTGGTGGCCCGGCTCCGTAGTCATCCGGGGCCACCCGCGCCGCCAGTGTCGTCCCACTTGGCAGGGAAATCGTGCTGCATGGAGGACGAAGCGGGCAACAGCCTGGTGGGCCGAGCGACGGCTCGGTCCTGGCGACTAGGCGGGGCCCGCCACGACCGTGGCCCTAAACCGCCCGTGAAGATTCCGCGCGCAGCGGGTGGACGTTTGGTATTTCGGGGCGCCATGACGTCTGCCTCGTGCGCCTCGGGGATCGTGGGGGACGTGTGCGCAAGGGGCGCCTCCGCTACCGCCGCCCGCGCGGGGTATAAGTAGGGAGGGGAGGCGAGGGGAAGAGCCCGTTTTCCCTCCTAGCCTCCGTTGCTTCGCTTCGCCCCTCCGCCCCCCGTTGAGAGAGAGAGAGAGCGAGAAGGGAAAAGGGTAGTTCGAGAGGGACAGCGAGCTTGCGCCGCCGCCCGCCGCCGCGAAGAGGACAGCCCGTCGATCGATCCCCGCGGCGCCGTCGCCCGTTGCCGCCGCCATGGAGGTAGTGACCAAAGGCGCCTGGGACGGCAGCGATGGCGACGCCACCTTCATCGAGTACCTCCACGCATGCCGCAAGCTCCCGGCGGCGGAGAACTTGGAGGTCCGCCCGTCGGGGGCGGAGAACTCCCCAGCGCCGCGGCCGGGCGAGGTCATGGTCTTCGCCGACCATTTTCACCACGGATTGGGGCTGCCGGCGAGCGCCTTTTTCCGGCGGTTCCTGACACACTTTGGCCTACAGCCTCACCACCTCGCCCCCAACTCCATCCTACAGTTGGCGGCGGTCGTCGTCCTCTGCGAGGGATATCTGGGAGTCGAGCCCAAACTTGACTTCTGGTGCCGACTCTTCTACTTCAAGCGGCAGACGGTGAAGGACCCGACGACCTAGAGGATGGTGATGACCGCCTGCGGGGGCGCCTCCGTCCAGGTTCGCCAGGGGACCGACTTCCCCAAACTCCCGCTGCACGAGTCGGTGAAGCGATGGCAACGGGGGTTCTTCTGTGTGTAGAACGTGAAGCCGGAGGAGGACTACATCAACCTCCCCGACTTCGCCAACCACCCGCCTGTTGCCATGCAGAACTGGCGGGCAACGCCGACCTAGGCGCCCGAGACGGCCGACCGGCTCGGCGCCCGCCTCCGCGAGCTGACCGGGACGAAGGGGCTCACGGCCACGGATTTGCTGGCGGCGATGGTTGCGCGTCAGGTCCTGCCGCTACAGCGCCGGCCGCATCTTATTTGCCAGATGGGAGGGCGCCATGACCCCTGCCAGCTCTCCACCAAGGAGCTGAGGCCGATTCACGTGGCGAGGAAGGTCAACGCCGTGTCGACGGCGAAGATGAAGGAGGGGGAGTGGCAGTGGGGGAAGATCCCCTACAGCCGTAGTCATCCGGCACCGCGGGTAAGTGAACAGCCGGCTCCGCCTCCCCTCCTATGACCGCTGGGTTGTAATCCCCCCTTCGGTCTAACAGCACCGTCCGATTTTCCTGCAGAAGTTCGCGCTCCTGCAGGACTACGCGAGGCCGGCGCCGGATTCGGTGGAGTCCGACCCGGAAGAGGTCGAGGACGACGTTGACGTGGAGCCGGCCGCCACCGAGCGAGCCGGCGAGGAGGAGGCGAACGACGACGAGGCGGAGGAGGAGGAGGACGACGATGCTGAGCCACCGGGTGAGTCTTCGTTCCGGGCGCCGTTAAGGGATTCGCTCGACGACGATGCTGAGCGGGAGCCGACCCTTGGTGCAGAAGATTCGACGAAGTTCTCGGAGGGGGAGGCCGCGGCGCCGCGGGGGCGCCGGCCACTGGGCGCCAGCGACCCGGCCGAGGTGGACAAGGGGAAGGGGCCGGCGGCCCCCAAGCCGGCGCCCTAGCGCACGACTGTGGCGCAGCCGGGCGGTAGCCGCGCCGGAGGGAGCAAGAGGCAGAGGGGGAACCCAACCGGGCCCTCCAGGCGGGCGGTGCCGGTCATGGTCGGCTAAGTCTTGATCTTTTGTTGATTTGAATCCTGGTTTTGCCCCCTTCCTCGTCTAATGCCCCGCTGCCATCAGGGAGGCGCGCTCGCTGGGCGGAGAGTCGGGCAGCGGGACGACGAAAGTGGCGCCGCCGTTGACGGCCGAGGAGATGGAGCGGGAGGCATGGCTCGACCTCGACAGGGTCGAGCGGGAGCTGCGTGAGGAAGAGCGCCGTCGGTGGGAGGAGGTGGCGGCGAAGGCGGGGGTGGCCAGAGGGAGGCCGCTGGCCAAACGTGGGAGGCATTCCCCCACGGCCCGGAGGAGACGTCGCCGGGCCGCCGAGGTGCCGACCGGCCCGCGGGAGACGGCGGGGAGGCCGCGGAGGACATGGCGGAGAAGAGCCGCCAAGCCTCCCAGCCGGCTGGGAATGACGCGCCGTTGGCGTCGGACGACGCGCCGCCAAAGGCGAGTGTCGTGCTGCCGGGCGCGGAGGTGGTGGACTTGGAGGCGCCAACGCAGGAGGCGCCGGCCACGGGGGCGCCTGTGTCGGAGGTGGCGGCCACGAGAGCGCCGGCTTCTGGCATGCCGGCTCCTGATACGCCGGCACCAGATGCGAGCCGACCAGGGGGCGCCGGTGGTGGAGAATCCGCGACGGGGGCCACGGCCACAGAGGGGCGGCCGCGGCGAGCACGTCGTCGGCAACCCCCGAAACGACGACGGCGACGGGGACTGGCACCATCGTCATCTCCCACGAAGGAAGGCCCGCAGACGGGGGCCAGCCCCAGTGGCTGTGGGCGACGGCTGGGAGCCCAGCCTCCGGGGAGCCGGCGAGCGCCCTTGGGACCGCGGTGGCCGCCGTCGTGGAGTCCTTCACGGCCTGCCGCGCCCAGGCGATGGAGGACGCCCAAGCCGCCAGCAAGCGGTTGGTGAGCTTGGAGCGGGCGGTTGCGGTAAGCTCCCTATCTCTCCTTTCTCTTTCTTCTCTTCCAGTGGTGGCGCGCCAACGCACCCACTAGGTGTAGCCCCCGAGGCTCGAGCCGGCTGGGCCGCAGGCGGGTCGAGCCTAAAGTGCTATCTTCCTCTTTGTTTTTCGTAGGCGGCCCACGACTGCTAGGTGGAGGCGTACAACACCCTGCTGGGGTTATTCAGGGGGGCAGAGAGCCGCCTTGCCGCCGTGACTGCAAACCTGCAAGCTACGCATTCCTGCGTGCTTGGTGGGGAGAGCCCCCGAGGGCCAAGCCGGCTACCCTGGAAGGTGGCGCCTGCGTTCTATAGGCCGAAGGACATGGTGATGTAGCAGTAGGCCCCGAAGGGCGTGATGAAAGAGGTCTTGAGCCGGTCCTCCGGGTCCAACTTGATCTGGTGGTAGCCGGAGTAGGCGTCCAGGAAAGACAGCAGGTCGCAGCCGGCCGTGGAGTCGACGACTTGATCGATCCGTGGCAGGGCGAACGGGTCCTCTGGGCACGCCTTGTTCAGGCTCGTGTAGTCGATACACATGCGCCGAGTGTTGTTCTTCTTTAGCACCAGGACTGGGTTGGCCAGCTAGTCCGGGTGGAAAACTTCCATGATGAAGCTGGCTGCGAGCAGCCGGGCGATCTATTCCCCGATGGTGCACCGCTTCTCCTCGGAGAAACGGCGCAGGGGTTTCTTGACCGGCTTCGCATCCGCCTGGACGTGTAGTTTGTGCTTGGCGAACTTCCTCAGGACATCCGACATGTCTTTGGGGGACCATGCAAAAATGTCCTGGTTCTCATGGAGGAAGTCGACGAGCTTGCTTTCCTATTTGCTGTCGAGGCGCGAACCAATGGTCACGCACTGGGTGGGGTTGGCGGATCGAGCGGCACATGCTTGGTGTCCCTGGACGGCCGGAAAGAGCCCTCGCCGACGGACTGGGATGGAGGAGTCGGCACGGCCGGCTAGGCAGAGGCGAGAGCCACCAGTCGGTCGAGCTGCCGCTTCTCCTCCGCTATCTCCAGGGCCTCGGCCAGCCGGCTGCCATCGCGCGCACACGCCATGGACACCTGGTACTTGCCGGCAACGGTGATGATGCCTTTGGGACCCGGCATCTTGAGCTTGAGGTAGGCGTAGTGGGGAACCGCCATTAACTTGACGAGCGCGGGCCGGCCCAACAAAGCGTGGTAGGGGCTGCTCAGGTCAGCCACCTCAAACCAGACCGGCTCGCGGCAGAAGTGGCTGGCATCGCCGAAGAGGACGTCGAGCCGGATCTTGCCGAGGGGGGTGCAGGACTTGCCCGGGACGATGTCGTGGAACACGGTACGGCTTGCCTTCAGGTCCTTCACCTTGAGTCCTAGCTTGAGCAGGGTGTCAAGGTAGAGGATGTTGATGCTGCTGCCGCCATCGACCAGCACCCGCGAAAAATGGCAGGAGCGCCTCTTTGAGGCGATGGTGGGGTCGAGGACGAGGGCGTAGCTGCCCGAGTCTGGCATCACAGCCGGATGGTCTACCCGGCTCCAGGTGACCGGCTTCTCGGACCAGTGCATAAACTGGGGAGTCACGGGCGCGGTGGCATTCACCTCGCGATGGAGCCGGCGTTGAGCATGCTTGTCCGTCTCTTCACTCGTGAAGACGACGTAGCAGCCGTCGGGGTCGGGGTATTGGTCCAGCAGCCGGCCGTCGTTTCGCGCCAGGGCCGGGGGCGCGCGGGCCGGCTGGGGGGCCAGAGGCGGAGCCTGGGCCAGAGCCGGCCCACGGGCTGGCGGCGCGGGAGGGGCCGGGAGGCCGTCGCCCCAGGCCAGGCGCTATGAGAAGCTGCACTGCCGGAGCGTGTGCGTGGCCGGTGTGGCACCGGAGTGGTTCTTGCAGGGGAAGTCCAACAGCTGCTCGAAAGTCAGCTTGGGCTGCCAGGCAGCCTTGCTGGTGCGCTGGCGCTTGCCGGAAGCCTGGCCAGCCGGTTGATCCTCCTCGATGGAGGCGACAAGCCGGCTCCCGTATCGGGGATCGGGCTGGTCGTTCTTGCGCTTGCCGTTGGGCTGTTGCCAGTTGTCGGCGGCCGGCTTGGCGGACGCCGGAGCCGGCTTGGTTGGTGCCTTGGCTTTCATCCTCATGGAGGCGACGGCCGTGGCGTATTTGTCCGCTTTGGACATCAAGTCTGCCAGGGAGGTTGGCTCGGAGCACAAGAGCCTGTGCTTGAGGGGCGTGTCATCGCGACAGCCGTCGATGAGGTATTGGATGGCCTGCACCTCATGCACGCCCTCGCAGGAGTTGCGGAGCTCGGTCCAACGCGTGAGGTAGTCGCGGAGGGGCTCGTCCGGGCCCTGGACGCACATGGGGAGCTCGCGGGGGCGAGCGGGTCGCTTGTAGGTGCCGGTGAAGTTGCGGACGAAGGCTTCCTCGAAGTCCGTCCAGGTATTGACGCTGCCGGCAGCCAGGCTGTTTAGCCAGGTGCGGGCAGAGCCGATCAACATCAGGGGAGCGTAGCGGACGGCCACGCGCTTGTTCCCCCTGGCAATGTCGACGGCGGTGGTGTAGTCTACTAGCCAGTCCTCCGGCTTGGCGGTCCCCGTGTACTTCGGGGTATCGCGGGGAAGCATGAAACCGGGCGGAAATGACTCGTTGCGGATCCGCGGGCCGAAGCAAGCCGGGCCAATCGAGCCCTCCTCCTTGAGGAGAGCCGACTGCACCAGCCAGTCGAGGCGGAGCCAGGCGTCGTTGTCACTGTGGGGAATGCGCGGCCCGAGCCGGGCCACGAGCTCGGGTTGGACGGCCGGCGGGATGGACCGCGCCGGTTCCTGTCACGGAGGCGGGGTGTGTTCGCGGCTGCACCGACTTCCGCCAGCCGGGCGATTGCTGCGCCGGCTATTCACAACCGGCTATTCGTTCCCACACGACGGGGGATGCTGAGCGTTGCTCCCCCGGGCGTTCCGGCTGGAGGGACGAGGGGTGCTAGAATGCTGAGCCTGCCGAAGGTCAACAACACCAGAGCCCTCGCCCTCGGGACGGGGGGACTCGGAGACGGCTCCTCTGGGAGTGAGGGCGACCTGCTGTGCGTTGGCAGTGTCGATGAGGTCCTTAATGTGCTGCTCGCATGCGGCCCGCTCCTCGCCCTCCAAGGTTGCCAGGTCCTCGTAGGCAACGTTGGCAGCGCGCAGGTTGGCGACGGGGTTGTCGTAGACGGGGAGGTGGCCGCCTAGAATCTCGGCGACCACGCGGCCGCGTTCCCACATGGCGCCGCACCGGCTAGGCTCGGGGCCATCCGGGGTGAGGCCGTACGCGGAGTTGTACTCCCGCTGGGCGGCCTCCATCCGACGTCGTTTGGCAATGAGGGCGCTGGCATCTTCGAATAGTCGGCGGCGAGCCGCCTCCAGCTCGGCTCTGGCGGTGGCCGGGTCCGCCGTCGTGGTGACGGGGGTGCCGAGACCCTGGAGTGTGGCGGCGAGAGGGTCGGAGGTGCCGGCGCGGGTGGCAGCCGCGCCGGCCTCGGCCGCACGCACGCGGCCCACGGTGGTGGAGGAAGCGGTGACCATTACTCCCGCGCGGGCGTGGGAGCCGATCGCGTCGCCGTTGGCAAGAGCGCCTACGGACGTGGGGGGATCGGCGCAGTCGAGCACCCCGTGAGGGTATTCGTCGGCCGGCGCCTCGCCGGTGAGGCTGAGTTTGCTGAACAGCCCGGCGAGCGCGTCGTCGTCGAGCGTGAGACCGCGGCCAGGGCATCCATCGGAGAGGCCGGCCGCGCCACCCGTAGGACCTGCCGGAGCAAGCCCCACGAGCATGCAGATCCGCCCGGACGCGGGGCGGCCGGGGGAGGTGGTGAAGGGCCCCGCCCGGAGCATAACTCCGGCCGGCGCTGCGGAGGGCCCCACGGTGGGCGCCAACTGTCGTGGTTTTGTCACGGAAGATGCCATGGGTAGGCTTATCGAGAGGGGCCGAAGGACGCCGGTGGACTCCGGGAACGGGGTTAGGCACAAACGGTGACTAACACGCGATGTACCCAGGTTCAGGGCCCTCCGTGGGAGGTAAAACACCTACTCCTGCTTAGTCTCGTTGAGACAATGGTAAAGGTTACAAATGTGCTCCTTGAGCTGTATGGATCGAGGTGGGAGTTAGGAGGTGCCCATGGGAGGTGCTACGTAGGTGTTTTTCGCTCTTCTGCTTGGGGTGTCGTTCGTCGTTCTTCTCCCTCCCCCCGTGCATGGGGAGGCCCGAGGGGTTTTATAGGCCAACCCCCCGGCTTACAATATGAATATAATGGTCGTGGGGGGACCCAGCCGGCAGCCTCTACGGCCGGCTGCGCAGGCCACCAGCTTCGGTCTTGTCGTGGGCGGGCCCGAGCCCGGTCATGCCGCGACATGGGGTGCCATGGGCGGCGTCGTCTTGCGGCGGTCGGCCGAAGTCAGCGGCCGGCCGGCTGTCCTATAGCCATGCTGGAGTAGATGGCGGAGTGGTTGGGGGCAGGCTGCCACTGTTGGAGGCCTGGTCGCCGTCCAACAGCGGCGAGAGGCCACTGCGGCCATACGGGCGCTGACCACCGACGGGATAGGGGCCACTATGGCCATGCGGGCGCCGACCCCCGATGGGACGGGGCCCCCTGTCACCACGCAGGGCCCATCAGGGGCATCTGATGCACGGCCTGCTGGTGAAGGAGCCGGGCGGCGAGGCCCCAGCTAGCCAACACACCGCGGCTGGTGAAGGAGCCGGCGGGGCGTTGGCCGGGCTGGCTCCTCGAAGGCGGCCCGCCCATTTGCCCTATGGGCGGGCCCGAAGCATAAGGAGTGTTTGAGGCTACCCGGGGGTCATCCCCCCGTCAAGAATACTTCATCAATGCAATTCGCATTTCTGCAATATATATTGTCGATTCCAATCATAAAGTTTCATTCTTGGGAATGCTCCAAGTGATGAGAAATCGTCACACTCGGGTGCTTAGCTGCGAACATGCTTTCGCCTAAGTTAAAAACCATGTCGGGAGGATAGCAGTCCATTCACTTGACGGCCTATTTGCGAATCCGTCTTCACTTAGGTTCAAAAATACTCCGAGTGATTAGCAATCCTCACACTCGACAGCTTAGGTGCGAACATGTTTCGCCTAAGTTAGAAACCTTATCGGGTGGATAGCAGTCCATTCACTCGACAACTTAGCTGCGAATTGACATTCACCTAAGTTAAAACTACTCCGAATGATGAGCAATCCTCACACTCGGGGGCTTAGCTACGAACATGTTTCGCCTAAGTTAAAAACCCTGTCAGGTGGATAGCAGTCCATTCACTCGACAGCTTAGCTGCGAATCGACATTCGCCTAAGTTCTCAACTACTCCGAGTGATGAGGAATCCTCACACTCGGGGGCTTAGCTGCGAACATGTTTTGCCTAAGTTAAAAACCTTGTTGGGAGGATAACAATCCATTCACTCAACAACTTAGCTGCGAGTCGACATTCGGCTAAGTTCTAAACTACTCCGAGTGATGAGCAATCCTCACACTTGGGGGCTTAGCTGCGAACATGTTTCACCTAAGTTAAAAACCTTGTCGAGTGGATAGTATTCCATCCACTCGATAGCTTAGCTAGGAACATACTTCGCCTAAGTCAAAAAGCAAATTTAGTCGAACACGCAGTTAAAGCCGAATCAGGATAAAATCCAAAGGTTAAATTGTGGATAAGTGTTTCATAAAGAAGCAAATGTGCTTAGGCCTAAGGCCTGAATGAAGTTTTAAGGGATACAATTCCATTCGGCATACCGAGGGAAATAAAAGTATTTCTTCCAAAGGTCAAGTTTTTTAAGCATTTGACGGGCTGGCTGGCTTGACAAAAGTGTCCAAGTCGATGCTGTCGGCGATTCTAGTGGTTGCTTTGATGAAGGTTTCCATGAAGTCCTCAAATTGGAGTTTCTTCATGTTAACCACCTGGAGCTCCTTCAACTTCTCTTCCTTCATGTCCCTGCAATGGACCCTGACGAGTGATAGCGCCACGTCGGCCCCGCAGCGAGCAGCAAATTTCTTCCAAGCCTGCACTCGACTTGGAAGTTCGTTCAGGCGAGCCATCATGGAGTTTAGGTCGAGCTGAAGGACGTCCTCAAGCCATAGCTCCTTGTCAATTCTCTCCATTGCAGACTTCAGTCGAACAAGATATGCCTGAATGCCCTAGAGCCATAAATTGAGTCTCAGCATGTTCATGGCCACCGCGTCTGCGACAGGTGACTTAGTGGGATCCAGATTGGGCACAACCTCCTCTGTCTCCTTCTCGAAGTCCTGGCAGAATTCTGTTGAAAAGTGGGAATAGGAGGAGAATCAGTGAGCTACGACCTTCAAACATTTTACAAACTTCAGTCGACAAGAAACGCTCACCGTCGAGCATGATGTACATATTCCTCGAGAATTCCCCAAGTGCTTCTCCAAGTTGTTGCTCCTTTTGTTCAGCTGTTGCTCCTTTTGTTCAGCTGCTCGTCCCTTTTGACGAGGTCCACGTGCTCCTGCTTCAGCTTTGCGTTCTCCTCCTCCAGCTTCTTGGCGGCCGCCAGCTTCCGATCTGCAGCTTCGGTTTTATCCCTGGCCACTTGTTGGGCGTCGGCGAGTGTTTTGTCCTTCTCCTCCAATGCCTTCTTCATGGAATCTAAAGAAACAACATTGTTGATTCGTGCTTGGACTCGACGATTTGCATTGCGCACGTCTGTTCGAGTGAGGGCACTCGGTTCAAAACATGGTAAGTGAAGATGGGGATGCAGAAAGTCGATAGTAATTATGTCCCTTAGACTTCATCTCAACACGCGTTCGCTCCAAAGCATTGTTGGATGCTTCCAGATCCACACGCAGCCGGTTCCTCTCATCCTCAAGATCCTTGTACTGTGTCCCAAGTTCGCAAGCCCTCTGAAACCAACAGAAGAAAGAAATACAATCCGCAAGTAATGCCAAGGATGGTCGACTGGGCTATGAATACCGTTGAATGACTATCTTACTACCTTTGAACAACATCATATAATGATTGACATATGATGTGCATGAAGCCCATGTCCAGGGGAAGAAGATTTCAAGCAAAAAGTCCACCCGACATGTCAAGTGGCCCTGGTGCTCCGCGTGCCGTAAACAAATTCAAAGCAGTCTCTATTAAGAACCCTGCTAGTGCAAGCACTCGACAGTGGTCTCAGGGACTACACCCAGTGGGTGCACTCAGAGTGCCCCTATTGAGACGGTTAACACTCGCCTTGTCGAGTAACTCGTCAGAAAAAAATGCACTCGACATGTCGAGTGTATCCAGTACTCCGTGTACGACGGAAATCCCGATTTCAAGTTTTCAAGACAACTGCTTATCGTCTGCGGTTAACAGTAGCCTCGGGGACTACACCTAGTGGGTGCACTTAGCTTGCCCCCACTGGTTATTGAAACGTTTGACAAGGTCAGCCCTGTTAGAACATTGACCCGACACTCGACCTGTCGAGTGACGCACCTCCCTGCTCTGTGAAGTTCAATCTATCCTTATGTAGCATCATATCATGGTTTATCAATAATATCCATGAAAACTACAAGGTAGCTTCGGGGTGGTGTGATCCAAGGCAAAATGTATCTCGTATACAATAAAATCTAAGGCCCCTGCCGGTGCAAGCACTCGACAGTAGTCTCGGGGACTACACTCAGTGGGTGCACTTAGCGTGCCCCCACTGGATCTGCCAACTCTCGATAAGTCGAGTGGCAAAAACATGCATCATTAGAATATCCATCACTCTGAGAAGTGTAGTCTATCCTTATGTAGCGTCATATCATGGTTTATCAATGATGTCCATGAAACCTACAGCGTAACTGCGGAGTGGTGCGACCAAGGGTAAACATATCAAGCATACGACAAGCTCTAAGACCCTTGCCGATGTAAGCACTCGACAGTGGTATCGGGGACTACACCGAATGGGTGCACTCAGAGTGCCCCCACTGAGACGGTTAACACTCGATCCGTCAAGTAACTCGTTAGAAAAAAATGCATTCGACATGTCGAGTGACTCTAGTACCACGCGTACTATCGATCCAAATCCTACTCGACTAAGACTTGACCTATTCGAGTGGAGAAATTTCAAACATTCTACGAGTGGACAATAAGCACCCACTGATTGTACAGTCAAGAAAAGAAAGGAATTCAATCGGAAATGTACTTACAATCGAACTTACTCGGACATTGGTGCGGAGGGCTGCACTGACATCGTAAGCCAGTTTGCTGGCCTCGTACGCCTCTTTGGTTCGCAGCATTACCTGCTTTGCTTGGATCATAGCCTCCTTCACAACTCCGGTCTGATCTTCTGGGACGCAATGCAGAGAGAAAGCCGTCATAGGCGGGATTGCCGTAGTTGCTGGGGCAGCTAAAGCAGTCTAAGCAGGTCCGGTTGGAGTCGATGTCACGATGGTCGAGACAGTTGGAGGGGCATTCGACAGAGGTACTACAGGTTCAGCTCTGATTTGTGTCGAGTCACCCATCCCCTAAGGATTCTGTAGTCAAGCACTGAAGTGTCTGCGTTGATGAAGCTCTTCGGGTGCGGGTGCGTGAAGTGTCTAGGTGTTCCTCGTCATCTTCCAGCTAGATGATCTCTACAACATCAACCGACAGTGTTAACTTTTGCAAGTGACGAATCCCATTCGGATGAAACAAGAACTTATTAACATCTATGAGAAGTGGCAGCGTCAACAGTGTCAATGTCCATCGCTTCCCCTCCGTATCGATGAGGTGAGGTTACACATGTAGCAACTCTGACGAATCGAACAATACTCGGTTAGCAACAATGCAAGGTCACAGTCGACAAAAAGAATTCGAAAATAAATACTTACATGGAGAAGACAGGTACAACTATCCGCATGCGAGGCAGAGCCTTGCGAGGTTTGGCCGTGATTTGCTTGGGCTGCTTGGCCAACCTCTCACTCAACTCAACAGTTGAAGGGCGACTCTGCTTCGGGTTCTTCTCACTAGGACCTGGAGCCCTGTCCTCAATAGCTGTCGGATCCTGGGGAGACTTGGAGCGGCCTTCGTGCCGGGGAGGTGAATCGACTTATTCCTCTTCGCCAGAGTCCTCGTATTCATCCTCAGAGTCAGAGTGACCGTCGCCGTCCATGCTGCCACCCTTGCTCACTATGCCATCTTCAGGTCTGTTCCCATTGGGAACTGGCGAGTGCAAGTGTGTCCATTCCTGCATAATTCCAACAAGGAAGTCAGTCTAAAAATCAATGTATATAACTCGACAATACAATTACTTCAGTCGACAAAGTGCAACTTACAAGATTCTTCGGCGGGTTATCGGTTGAGTAAGGTAGGATCCTCTTGGCTCCCATGGGGTTGTCGCACGCCCCAGTGATGCTGCGAAGCCACTGCTCGACAGTATTTTGCGGAACCTCCTCTGGATGCGTCCTGGTCGAGTCCTCTGGGCCCGCATAATGCCACATGGTGTGATCTCTGGCTTGGAGAGGCTGAATCTGTCGACTGAGAAAATTCTCTAACAGATCCAGACCAGTCACTCCACCCCGGACCAATTTCACCATGGCATCCACCAAGGTCGCCACCTAATCCCGTTCCTCTTCTGTCACCTTTAGGGACTTGGGGGCATCTGGGCGGTCAGATGTGTAGGGGGGAAGGCCAGTCGACATGTTGGGTGAAGCTGCTCCCTTGCAATCGAATCAAGTTGACTGCTAGCCTCTAACGGATTGAGGGAAAGTCATGGAAGGGAAACAACGTTGCGCCCTCTTCTGAAGCCCCAAACCCCCCCATAGCTGCAACACATGAGTTTTTCCATCCGATGGGTCTGCTTTCTTCACCGTTTGAGATCTAATAGTAAAAATGAGCTTAAAGAGTCCCCAGTGGGGAGGACACCCCAGGAAGCACTCACAAAAAGTTACGAACGCCGACAAGTACGCGATGGAATTCGGTGGGAAATGATGTAGCTGAGCGCCAGAGAAATTCAGGAACCCTCTAAAGAACGGATGGGGGCATGGAGAAACCTCTTTCGACATGGGAGAGGAGGAGGACTCGCTCCACGTCGCGTGGCTCCGGCTCGCGCTCTCCCTCTGACAGCCTCCAAGCTCCTTCTGCCACGAGCCCATCAGAAACCAAGCCGTCGATGTCCTCGTGGGTGACCACCGAAGGGAGGAAGTCACCCTGCATCCATCCCAGTGGCATGGTGAACCGGGCGGTCGAGGGCTTCTTTCCCTTGACCTTCGTTGCCCCTTCTTGGCCCGCTCCAGCTTCTGCGTCGTGTTCTTCATCATCGGCATGGCGACTCTCGTCAGGGTGGAATGGAGTGGGGCACTAGAGGTAGAGGAGGCAGAGGAAAGGAGAAAGAATGGGCGGACGTACTATGCAAATCGCGGCGCGTGGAGCTTTATACTCTGTCGAGTGTCTCGCTGACCAGTGGGCCCGTGAGATCACCGCACACGCCAACCGCTGACGGCGCCCAGTACACGGCGATATGACCGGTTCGAGAATCAAGGCGTCGTGCCTCCACTTTCCCTAGTTGTGGTGTCATCATCGCACACATACACGCTTGCCAAATTTTCGTATCCCACAAAATCCGGGTCTGACAAACCGACCCGTCACCTCCAAAGATGCATTCAGTTCACTCGGAGCAAAATAGGCATTGAACATCCATTCGGACACTTTCAAGGCTAAATGGATCCGGGCAAATGGAGAAGAGTTCAATCGACGCAAGTTTCGTTGAAGCTCCAAATATCACTTGAAAGATTTGGCCTCTTGATCATGAATTAATGTCAATGCTTAGAGTTCAATCGACGCAAGTTTCGTTGAAGCCCTGAATATCGTTCGGAAGATTTGATGCCTTAATTCGAGATTGGCATTGATACCCCCATTTCACCACTCGAACCCCGATCCATTCGGGGGATAATGACGAGAATATGTACCTAGGGTAGGGTCTTAGGCAAGGCCTACATACCCTACCTAAGGACACTACATTGGAGGACTTGAAGATCAAGCATAAGCTTCCGACTGGATTCCATGACACGTTCAAGTCACTCGACATTCAATCCACTCGGAGTGTTCTCCCTTCACTCGATAGTCACCTAACACTCGGTAGATCTCATTCCTAGTCGACACCAGAAGACCAGGAGCCACCATCAGGAAGCCAACGGGCGGTTGTTAGTCCTTCATCATTAGTAGCATTTATTATGTACGTTACCAATAATGGTAGAGTTTAACCCCATGATTGGACCCTTATATGCGGGGTAATTATGAGGGGCAGCAAACTCTATATAAGCCGCCCCTCCCCTCCTGCACAAGGGTTCACAACCATTGTAATCTCAACATTCCACACGACATAAGTTCCTGAGCACTGAGACGTAGGTCTGTTACCTCCACGAAAGGGGCCTGAACTCATACAGCTGTGTGTACATCCTCGGCGTAGCTAGGACTCTTCCCTCTCCTTACGTACCCCTACCATCTACTGTCAGGTTCGTTCCCACGACAGAACCACCTACCCTTGTGTTGAGGTCAAGATCTCTATGCTTTCTAAATTGAAGAACTTTGCATGTGCCTATTCCTTGTTGACTGATTTAGAGAAACGATATCCAAATCTTTCATTAGGAAATCTTGACAAAATTCTTCATAAAACTATTGCTTTTCACAAAATGAAGCCTAGTTCCAAACTTTGATAAATGCCTATTTGAGATCTATGATCTTATGCGTGCTAAAGGAGATGTCACCACTATCAACAACATTATCTTTGAAGCCATTCGCATTCATAAACTTGAACATGGTCATGATCACAATTCTAACGAATCTCTTGTTCTTCATGACAAGGATTACCCACTTGATGATGACATTGTGGAACATGACTACCTTGGAGAAGATGAGTTGTTTGACATCGAGCATGAAAAGATCATGAAGAATCTAAGTCTAATGGCAAACTTCAAGGAATATATGTCCGTAGGAAAAGAGTGGATTCTCGACAATGGATGTACGGATCACATGACTGGTCATAAAGACATGTTCCAAGAGATCACGCCTATTCAAGGTCCTCGAAGGTATGTGACCTTTGGAGACAACTCTAAGGGTAAGGTACTTGGCCTTGGTAAGGTGGCCATATCTCATGATAGCTCAATTCAAAATGTGATGCTTGTTGAATCCCTTGGCTACAATCTCCTTTCTATATCTAGACTAGCAGACTTCAATTTCAATGTGCTATTTACTAAAGTAGATTGCCAAGTGTTTCAATTTGATAATCATAAAATGGTCTTTACCGATATTTGTAGAGGTGATCTATACATTGTTGATTTCACTAAAAGGCCCAACCTCGTACTTCTTTAATTGCAAAATCTTTTAAAGGTTGGCTATGGCATAGAAGGCTTGGACATGTAGGCATGCACAGTCAAGATAAGCTGATCAAGGGCAATCACATTATTGGTGTTAAAGATGTTATCTTCGACAAAGATAGACTTTTTAGTGCTAGTCAAGCTGGAAAGCAAGTAGGCGGAAGTCATCCTGTTAAGAATATCATGACTACTAGAAGACCACTCGAGTTACTTCACATGGATCTTATCGATCCCAATGCTTACAACAGTATTGGTGGAAATTCTTATGTTCTAGTTATAGTTGATGATATTTCTAGATTTACGTGGGTATTCTTTCTTGATGATAATTCGCAGGTTCAAAAGATCTTCAAGAACTTCGTTCGCAAAGCGCAAAATCAGTTTGAAGAAAAGATCAAGAAGGTTCGAAGTGATAATGGATCGTAGTTCGAGAACACCCATGTGGATACCTTTCTTGACGAAGATGGTGTCTCACATGAGTTCTCGGCTACGTACACGCCTCAACAAAATGGAGTTGTTGAGAGGAAGAATCGGATGCTTCTTGAGATGGCTAGAACATTGCTTGACGAATACAAGACACCAAGACACTTTTGGGAAGAAGCCTTGGAAACAACATGTCATGCCACAAACCGACTTTACTTGCAGAAGCTTCTCGGTAAAATGGCAAACGAGCTACTCACCGGTAACAAACCCCAAGTTGGATACTTCCGGGTATTCGGCTCCAAGTGCTAAATTCTTGACAAGCATCGTCGTACTAAATTTTCTCGTAAATCTGATCAAGGATTCCTACTTGGTTATGGATCGAACTCTCACACTTACAGTGTCTACAACAACTTCACTCGAAAAGTTGAAGGGACGGTAGATGTGAAGTTTGATGAGTCTAATGGTTCACAAGTCGAACAATTGCCAAATGATGTAGGTGATAAGGACCCTTCGGAAGCTATCCAAGATTTACCCATCGACAAGATTCATGCCATGGAGGTGAAGGAAAGTACTTCATCAACTCAAGTGGAAGCCCCTACTTCACGACAAGGTGAACCACAACATGACATTGATGCATCCACAAACGGTACATGACAAGATGATGAAGAGGAGGAAGTACATCATGAAGATCCACCACAGCCTCCTTCACCACCACCTCAAGGGAACGACACCGTTAACAACAGCAAAGAAGATGAACGAAATGATGATGAAGAAGAAGCTCCACCATCCAACAATCAGAAGCTGACCCGAGTTCGAGCGTAAGTGACCAAGAACCATCCCGTAAACCAAATCTGTGGAGACATCCAAACCGGGAGAATCACTCACTCTAAAACTCGTCAGGCTATCTTCTGTGAGCATTATTCTTTCATATCCAGCATTGAAGCTTTGAAGGTACAACAAGCTCTTGAAGACGCGGATTAGGTGAACTCTATGCATGAAGAGATTCACAACTTCAAAAGGAACAAAGTATGGACACTTGTGGAGAAGCCCGAAGATGAGCAGAACATCATCGGAACCAAATGGGCATTTCACAACAAGCAAGACGAAGATGGTCAAGTCATACGCAACAAGGCACATCTCGTGTCCCAAGGATATACTCAAGTCGAAGGTATGAACTACTATGAGACTTATGCCCTCGTTGCTAGACTAGAAGCTATTCGAATTCTTCTTGCCTATGCTAATCACCATGATATCACACTTTATCAAATGGACATTAAAAGTGCCTTTTCAAATGGTGAAATTGAAGAAGAGGTTTATGTCAATAAACCACCTGGTTTTGTGAATCCTAAGAAACCTAATCATGTTTACGAGCTTCATAAATACCTTTATGGTCTTAAGCAAGCCCCTCGCGCTTGGTACAAATTCTTAACGAAGTTTCTCATTGAAAAAGGTTTTGAAATTGGGAAAATTGATGCAACCTTGTTCACTAAGGGAGTTAATGGGGAATTATTTGTGTGCCAAATCTATGTGGATGATATTATGTTTGGCTCCACTAACCCTCAATTTAGTGAAAGATTTGGAAGGTTGATGTCCAAGAAGTATGAGATGTCCATGATGTGTGAGATGAATTTCTTTCTAGGATTGCAAATCAAGCAATCAAGAAAAGGAACTTTCATATCTCAAACTAAGTATACCAAGGACTTGATCAAGAAGTTCAGCATGCAAGAGTGCAAAGGTATGAAAACTCCCATGCCAACTAGTGAACATGTTGATCTTACCAAGGAAGATGAACCGGTAGATCAAGAAGTTTATCGATCTATGATTGGTTCATTGCTATATCTATGTGCATCTCATCCCGATATTATGCTTAGTGTTTGCATGTGTGCAAGATATCAAGCTGCACCTAAGGAGTGTCATCTTTTGGCCGTGAAACATATTGTGAGATACTTGATACAAACACCAAACTTTGGCATTTGGTATCCCAAGGGATCATGTTTTAATCTTGTTGGTTATTTCGATTCGGACTATGCCGGTGACAAGGTTCATAGAAAATCCACCTCGGGTACTTGTAAGTTTTTAGGTAGATCTCATGTGTCTTGGTCCTCTAAGAAACAAAACTCGGTATCTCTATCTACTGCCGATGCTAAGTATATTGCTGCTGGATCTTGTTGTGCGCAGTTACTATGGATGACACAAACACTTAAGGATTATGGAATCCATTTTAAAAATGTTCCATTACTTTGTGACAATGAAAGTGCTATTAAGATTGGTCATAATCATGTGCAACATTCTCGAACTAAGCACATTCAAGTTCGACATCATTTCATTCGTGATCACGTTGCCAAAGGAGATATTAATCTTAAGCATGTTCGCACTAACAAGCAATTGGCCGATATCTTTACTAAGCCACTTGATGGGAAAACTTTTTGTCACTTGAGGAGTGAGTTGAACATCATTGATGCTTCAAACTTGAGCTAGACTCACCCGGATGTTTGCAAGGGCATGAGCCTCCTTGATACATCCATGATATTGCTAACGTGTTATCTTATGCCATGGAATTCTATGCTCCCATGTATTGCATCTAACCGTTTGTAGGTACTTGGAAGAACTTCATTCCACGACATTGCAACCAACTCCAATTATAAGAAATCTTGTCTTGACCAAGTATCCACAACCCCTCTTGATGATGGAAGGAAGAAGACAACAAAAACATATCCTTGACATATATCCTTTTATTGCAAAATCTCAGTTGGTATCATGTCAAATGGATATACCTATTGTTCTTCCTTGCATGACTAACACTCGTAGGTAACAAGGGTACTAGAACGAGAAGGATTGCTCCCAACTCTAGATGTTCTTCATCAACCTCGAGCATCCTCAGCTAATTCACCTACGAGGAATGTCATAAACATCACTCAAAGGTATGCTCCCATATCCTAGAAAAGGCTTTACTCCAAGTCATGATCTAAAGCAACTCAAGTGATATGAAGACATTAAAATGCTTAACTAAAAAATAGTAACCAAATTTTGAGCTTAAAGTAGAGTATGACCTATGATCAAGTATTCTTTCTTGGCTCCTAAGTCAATATACTCTAATATAGGTGACCTACTCACACCCCATCACTAGTTAAGAATCTCGTGTGGTTTGTTCACTATTTGCTTGATCTCTCGTAACCACTCAAATCTTTTCTAGATGATGGCCTTCACTTTTCTTTTCAAAATATTTTGTTTTGAATCTTTGAGAATAGAAGCTTGGTCCCTTATTGTTTTCTTTATGTTTTAGCCTCGGAGTCGCCGACTCAGATATCTCGGTTCTACCGAAATTGCAGACAAGTTGCACTACAAAATCTCGGTACCATCGATCTATCTGCCTTGGAGTCACCGATTTGTTTCTCTTATCTTATCTATCCTTCTTATGTTACTTCGATGATCCCTCTTAATTAAAAATAAAAAATTAGAGGGAAGATAACAAGGAAAACTTAGCGGGAGAAATTCTTTATTCAAGGATCCCTAGCTCAAAGGAGGAGAAGACTAAAATTTGCCAGTGGGAGAGAATTTACATTCAATGATTCCCTCAGTTCTTTTCTATCAACCTCACTTTCAATGACCCTTGTTCTCAAGGATCCCATCCTTGTCAATGATCCCTATACCTACTCCCAAATTTGACCTTTTTGGAAATTAATGCCAAAGGGGGAGAATTACAAAGATGCATGCTAAAGGGAGAGTTACATGCTTATGCAAAGGGGGGATATGATTTATGGGAAAGGAGAATATAAAAAGTTCACACTTGTATAAACAAGGGGAGAATACCATAGTAAGGGGGAGAAAAATTCTAAGGTCAATAATATTCTTGCTTATTTTATCTGACTGTTCACTTTAGACTTTTTTCACCCTATCCAATCCCAATATCTACATACTGAGATTCAGGGGGAGAGGATGAACCACTACTTTCATATCTAAGGGGATAAAGCTCTAAAGGATTATTGCCAAAAGGGAATAAATATTAATCTTGAGGAATACTATCTTCTATATGTTCTCCATATCATGGTAACTTTGAATTCTATTGCTTTTGATTGGTAGAATACTCTTGTGTTTCCTAACATTGTTTTCCCAAGTGTATTTGTATTGCTAAAACGCTCAAGAACTTAAGGTAAGTATTTGCATCATATCCTTGATCAAGATAATCTCTTGCTTCTTGCACATATTGTTTGCAAGAGTGAAGTCTTTAATAAGGATACGCCTCATTCATATACATTTGATGCATATAGCCAAGATACACATAACTTCTTATATCCCTTCATCCATATGTGTGTCCATGCATTCCAAAGTAACTATCCTTTAAAGGACTACACACATTTAGGGGGAGCAAATATAAGTCATGTGTCTCTAAAAGTCTTCATTATATATATTCACGCATATATTTATTTGAAGTTTTGATTGTATGCTGTCATCAATTACCAAAAAGGGGTGTCATTGTTTTCTCATGACAGATGCATTGGGGTGGCTTATCGTAAGTGGTTGGGGCCAGAGGACGCTGACGGGCTCCGGGTGCGAGATTGGGCACAAGCGGTGGTGACACACGATGTACCCAGGTTCAGGGCCCTCCGTGGGATGTAGCACCCCTAGTCCTGCTTGGTCTAGTTGGATGGATGGATACGTGTACAAGGATGCTCCTGGAGCTGTGTCTAGAGGAGGAAGAAGGAGCAGCTGGCTCGTCTTCCTCTACCTCTAGAGAAGGGAATGAGAGTTTTGTGGGTGTGTGCGAGCGACCATCTGTCCATCCCCGTTGCATGGGGGGCTCAGGGGTTTTTATAGGCCAACCCCCGGCTCTTATAGTATGTCATAAGTACAAAGGTGGGGGGACCCGGCTAGCAGCCTCTCCAACTGGCCAGGGGGTCCTGCCGCTCATGGCATCTTGTCGCTGGCGTGGCCTGCCGGCCGAGCGGTCCCATCTCTCATTGGGGCCTGCCAACTGGCTTTGCGATTGGCCCTCACCCACCTCCCGCGACACAGGCCACCCGGGGGGCGTCGTCTAGCGCTAGCCGACCGAAGTCTCCGGTATGACCGCCGGCATTGTAGCCACGCGCAGCAGGTAATCGAGTGGCAAGGGCGTGCCGGCACTGTTCTCCCGCCTGGTCGCGCTCACCAACGTTAGTGGCCGGGATGGTTGGACTAAAGCCACGTGCTATAGTGCGTAAGCGGCCACTGTAGCCACGGGGCTGCTCGTTGTGCCAGTCACGTCGCATCGTCGTACCCACGCGCAGAGGGACGGGATGGGGCATGTCCGTCCCAAAGTCAACGGAAGAGCCGGCCCATGGGCAGCCGGCCGTGCCCAGCCGGCCGAGGGCCCAACCGGCTCCTTGACCAGCTGGCCGGGGTGCCAGCCGGCATTGGCTTGTTCCGGACATCCTCCAGCCAGCAATGGCCAGCCGGCCGCGTAGTTTTTCTTCGAAGCGAAAGGGGGAAGACCCCGTTGCTTTGGCCTACCTAGGGGTAATAACCCCGTCAATAGCCCCCGAAGCCGGCGGGGGCCCGCGTCTGGCGAACGGTGGGGAGCCGGTGGCTTCCCCTAAACGCCACGCGCCTCCGGCTTGAAGGCGAAGGGGCAGCCGGGACGACCATTGGATCCGACGCCTCGGGTTCTGGCGTGCTGCCCTGGGACCCGCGCCGGCACACGGCACGCCACGCGGTAAGGAATGATGCAGTGGATCCCGCGCACGTGAGGAGATTGGGCGTCACCCAGGCCTAGCCCGGTAGGATCCCGGCATAGCCTTCGTAGGTCTCGGGGCGCAGGGACGGATCCTCTGCGCCCCGAAGCGACCGTTACTGCCCGAGGCCATCCACGCGTGCACAGTTTCTGGGGGGAGTGGGCACAATCGATCCCACATCCCCCAGTCGGGGCCTCCCCTATAAAAGGGGAGGAAGGACAGGAGGCATAGGTAACCGCGCCCCACTTGCCTCCTCACTAACCTTCTTTGTCGTCTCTCTTCCTTCCTCGCACGTCGTTACACCCGAGCTTGCACCCGTGCCCGCACGCCGCACCGCCGCCGCGATGGCCGATGGACGCAGCGGCAGCTGGGCTAGCTCCTTCGTTGTCGAGGCGGACATCGCCTAGCTGCGCCGGGCGCACATGCTGCCACCGGCGGAGCGGGTGGCCGCATGCGCGCCAGGTGACGAGATAGCGCCGGCGCCATAGCCAGGGGAACACGTCGTGTTCCTCTGGGACTTCTCCCGGGGCTTCAGGCTTCCGGTGAGCATCTTCTTCTGACTTCTCCTCAATACTTTTGACCTCCAGGCACACAAACTCGGTCCAAACTCAATTTTGTACCTCTCCGCCTTCATGGCTTTGTGCGAGGGGTATCTTGGCATCCTCCCCTTCATCGAGTTCTTCAATGCCCTTTTCTACCTCAAGCCTTTGAAGAGCGACGCATGCGTGGGAACAGTGGTGTGCTACCGCGGCATTGCTCGCTTTCCCCCTCTCTCTCTGATTGACTCCGTCAAGGGGTGGCACCGGACGTTCTTCTACGTGAATAACGTCGACCCATGGACGGACTACATCCTGTCCCGCGCGGCGTGGCCTTGGACGAGCTTGCCCGGCTCACGCAACTGAAGAGCGGCGAGGGGCTGGTCACCGCTGACCTAGTGGCGGCCTTCGTCTCGCGCCAGGTGTCTCCCCTCCAGATGTGACCACACCGGATCTGCAACATGTCCGGCCGGCATGACCCCTGCCGGCAGTCCATCGTCGAGCCGACGCCGGCTCAGGTGGCGAAGCGGGTGAACGCCTTCACGATGTTCAAGCTGAAGCCCGCCTCGTGGTCCTTTGGCATGGAGCTGTATGACCACATCAGCCGGCCTCCTACGGTGAATTTTTTCGTCGAGGCGGTTCTTTCTTGTTTGGTATTCCCCAGCCGATAGCCATCTGGAGAACTTACGTTGAAGTGCTAACCGCAGCTACTGGTGCAACAAAACACGTCGAACGGCCCGCACCCGCAGATCTTCGAGGAGGAGCGGGTGGACTACGACTCTGAAGACTTCCAGACGGGAGGCCCCCCGGAAGAAGGAGTGGACTCCTCGGGAGGAGCCGACAAGCCGACGGATCCGCGAGGCGGCACTCGTAGCGGGGCCGGAGGGTTTGGCGCAGCCGGGGAACCCAGCAAGTGGGTGAGTTCCCTCTTGCCCCCTCCATCAGGGACTAGACAGATGACGACGGCGATGATGACGATTTGATGATCTTAGACAGACCTCCTCCCGGAACACACCAGGACCGGAGGAGCGAGGAGAGACCGGCTCGAGGCTCAGCAGGCGAAGCGGCCGGCCGCGGGAAGAGGCCGGCTCACGAGGGGCCGGCGGCCGGAAGCGGGTGAAGGTGGCCGTGCGGAAGCCGCTGCCACGCGCCAAGCAGGCCCTGCCCCTTGTTATTGCGTAAGTTCTTTGTCTTTGTGTAAGTTTTCGCTTCCGCCTTGCGAGCCGAGTAATGACCAGTTCTTGGATGCTGCAGTGACCCCATCGAGCTCCAAGATAAGGAGCCGGCGGAGGAGACGACGGATGTCGCCAGTCGGCTGGCCCGCGAGCACGCGGCCACCCAATGGAAGGAAAATAGGAGGCTCGCGGAGCTGCGAGCCTCCCGGTTTGGAACGCGAGGAGGGGCCATGCACTCCGGGACCTCGAGCGGCCGGACGAGGAGGGGGTCAGTGGACACCCCATGGGTGTCGGACTCGGCAGCAGAGTCCACCTGCATGTAGAGGCCTACGTCAATTGAGCCGCGGGTGGCGGCCATGGACCCGCCAGCGCCTCTGCCCACGCAAGAAACGGCCCAGGGGAGGGAGGCGACGATGGAGCCGGCTCCTGAGTCGACCTGGCCTAAGGTGCCGGAGGTGACTCCGCCTGCGGCCGAGCCGGCCTGGGTCGAGGTGCCGGCGGCCCCGGAGGCGGCGTCGGAAGCGGCGACAGAGGTGGCGGCCATGGAGGTGGAGGTGCTTTCCAGCACGACCGACACGCCGGAGCGGCCGGGAGAGGAGGCGACTATGGGATCGGGCATGGGGCCGGCGGGAGGCGACTCCCGGACCCTTGCTGTCATCAAGCCGCCCCCGGCGGCTGGAGCGGCGGTGAGCCCGGGCGGCAGCGGCGGCTGGGCCCGGAGGACCCTGCGTTCGATGCAGGAGGTCGTCCGAGACTAGGAAGCGCTGGTGAGCGCGCCAGCCCTACCGCCCTCCCAGGCAGGCGGCCCGGTCCCGTCCTTTGTGGACATGGGAAGTGTCCTGGACAGGTGCCAGTAGGAGCTGGCCCGGTTTGCGGAGGCAGCGGCCGCCGCCCTTCAGCGTGCAGAGGTAAGTCGACAATTTTGCCTTAGAGTTTTCAGTGGGGGCGCGCAAGCGCAACCATTGGGTGTAGCCCCTGAGATGTGGGTCGGCTGACCGGCTGACGGGCAGCCGTGCCGGATCTCCTTTGAGCATGTCTTGACCTTTTACCCCTTTTTTGCTACAAGAGAGAACCTCTCTGCGGTAGACGCTGTTTGCGGAAGTGGTCACCATCCAGGACCACGGCAAATATGGCTTCTACCGCCTAGTGGAGGAGCTGGCGCGCATGCAAGTTGGGTTGCACTTTGTAGGAGTGGCATATAGCCCCCGGGAATCGGCCGACGTTGGTTGTGTCTTGCAGGTGAGCTGGCCACCCTCTAGAGGGAGAAGACCGGACTTGTCGCCGAACGGGACCGGCTGACGCGGGACGTCCAGGCGGCCACGTAGGAGACACAACAGACGGCCGTGCTACTGGTCGACGGGGAGGCGGCCCGGGACCGGCTCAAGGCCGAGGCAGCAAAGGAGGTGGCGGCCCAGGAGGCGGTCGTCAAGGAGGCGGCTGCCGCCGCCCTAAGGACCGCCGCCCTTCAAGGCGAGGTGACCCGCCTTGAGAAGGCGCTCGAGGAGGTCAAGGGTTCCCTCGCCACCTTGGAGGTGGCCCGAAAGTCAAAGCGCGAGACGGCGCTCCACTTCGCCATTGGGGTGGACGACGCGATCGAAGGTAGGTGCCCGTCTTTCTCCTTCCCCAGTCGGTTGCTTTTCCCTTTGTTGTTTCTTGTTTTCCATCTTTCTTTTTCTTTCCTTCTCTTCTTCTTCCATCTAGGGCGTTTCCTGGAAACTCATCGCCGCGCTTCGCGCGCCGTTGAGGAGCACCGAGAATACCTTCGGGAGTGCGGTCGCTCCATCGAGGAGCACGCCGCATGGGACATGGACGAGATTGGGATCACCGTCAAGATGCAGATGACCCATATCTAGTGAAGCATGGAGCGGCTCAAGACCGCCGGCAAGGAGGTCATCGCTGTGCTGTGGCCGGGCTGCGGGGGAGCTCGACGCACCGCGTGGCTCAGTGGCTGGAGCACGCCGTCCCCGTCCTCAAGGCCTAGAAGGCATCGGCTGCCCGAGCCGGGGCGTAGATGGCGCTCTGGTTCGTGATGTCTCGGTACTGTGGTGTGGACCTAGGCCGGCTGGAGACCATGCGGGACGTGCCGGCCACAGAGCGGGAGGCCCGCGAGCCGGCCCTTGTCCAGCGGGCCTACGAGCTCGCGTCATACGTTGATGCGGACGAATTCCTGCCGGCCCTTGGTGTGGATAGCGAGCCGTTGCCCGAGGACTCCTTCGGCATCCCTCAAGGCCCGGCAGATGACGAAGTCGCCGACGAGAGCACCGACTCGAGCGGCGAGACGGCTGAGACCAAGGAGACCGCCTCGAAGGCTAAGGAGGCCGACCCAATGACTGCAACCACCTCCAAGGCGAGGACCGAGCCACCTCACGGCGCACTGGCTGGGGGCACACCGGCTGGCGACGTGCCGGTGGCCTAAGCCCCCCGACATCTTTTTTATCTTTTTTTCTTGCATGTAAAAAATTGAATCCACCCACTAGGGGTGTTTGTGTAATGAACCGAATGTTGGTCGTGGGCCACTTTTGCCTTAATGTTTATGCCATGAATATTCTGTTGTGTTTGCCTTGTGACTCATACCGCTTTGTCCTTATCCCTTTTCGCCGCCTTGACTCTTTCCGTTTCTATTCCTTTTCCCCTTTGGTTTTGGCCCTGCCAGCCCAACAGCCGGGAGCCGGTCTGTAGCTGGGTCGGGGCATTCGCCTTAGGGGAGCCCGTTCAAAACTTAGGAATCGCGAGTGTTTTTTCGAGATAAGTAGAGCAGCAGAGGTGCGGCGATGGTCCGGCTGGGCCTAGAAAGGGTCTTCCTTTGTTTTGGGCTTTCGTGTGAGCCAAACCTTACCACCCCGAGGCCCTGTCAACCGGATAGCCAGGAACCGGTTCTGTAGCTGGGAAGGGTGGGGAAGTTTGGCCGACTCACATTACATTTTTCAGAGAGGAATTTCTAGGCGCAGCCGGCTAGCCCCCGGGCCCGGGATCCGGGCTGGGGATCCGGTGAGTGAGGAACACTTTTGAAAGAAACGAAATGGGGTGCGCCCCAAGAGCCAGCTTGGGGCGCCCATTTCATTCGTAAGCCCAAAAGGATGGGGATACATACATACATTGATTTTCCTCAGGAGTAAAACGGGCGCAAGAGTGTTGCGTTCCATGAGCGCTCCGTCTCTTCATCGGAAGCATCTCTTTTGCGCTTCTACGGCTTCTAGGCGTTTATCAGGTAGTACGCGTTGTTGTGTAGCGCCTTGCTGATGATGAACGGGCCCTTCCATGGGGAGGACAACTTGTGCTGTCCGGCGGTTTGCTGGATCCGTCTGAGGACCAGGTCCCCCTCACGGAACAAGAGTGGCCGGATCTGCTTGCTGTGGTAGTGCCAGAGCTTCTGCTGGTAGATCGCCGTCTGGCTCAAGGCCAGTTCACGAGCTTCCTCGAGTAGATCGACACCGTCTTCTCTTGCCTCATTAGCGTCCCTCTCCGTGTATAGGGTGACCCGAGGCGAATCGAACTCGATGTCGGTGGGTATGATCGCTTCGGACCCATACACAAGCAAGAAGGGAGTGTAGCCGGTTGACCGGTTCAGGGTGGTCCTGAGACTCCAAAGGACGGCCGGCAGCTCGTCGATCCATCAGCCAGCTGACCTTACTAGCGGCGTCACGAGCCGGGGCTTGATGCCGGATTGGATGAGGCTGTTCGCCCTCTTGACCTGGCCGTTTGACTATGGATGAGCGACGGAGGCCAGGTCGACCCGGATTCCTTGCTCGGAGCAGAAACGCGCGAGTGCGCCCTTGGCAAAGTTGGTGCCGTTGTCAGTGATGATGCTGTGGGGAACCCCGTAGCGTATCATGATGTCGTCGATGAACCGGACGGCTGTGGGGCCGTCCAGCTTCTTGATTGGTAGCGCCTCGATCCACTTGCTGAATTTGTCAATGGCCACCAGCAAGTGTGTCATGCCGCCTCGAGCGGTGTTGAATGGGCCCACCATGTCCAGCCCCCAAACGGTGAAAGGCCACGAGAGGGGGATGGTTTGGAGGTCCATTGGCGGCAGGTGGCTTTGCATGCTGAAGCGTTGGCAGCCCTCGCACTCGTCGACCAATTTCTTGGCCGCCTCGAGAGCCGTCTGCCAGAAGTAGCCGTGGTGGAAAGCCTTGCCCACTTGGGTCCGGGAGGCGGCGTTATGCCCGCGCTGCCCTGGTGAATGTCGAGGAGGATCTTCAGACCCCTTTCCAGCTCGACGCATCGCTGGAAAATGCCGGTGGTGTTGCGGTGGACGAGCTTATTGTTGATGATGCCGTAGGCCGTGGCCCGGCACTGGATTTGCCTAGCCAGAGCCTCGTCCAGAGGTATCTCGCCCTGCAGAAGGAACGCTAAGATGGGTTGGGCCCATGAGGGGGCCGCGATGGCAGCCGGCTCGGGAGTCCCCGGGACTGGTTGATCAGTCCCTGGGGCCAGTTCGCCAGCCCCCGGGACCGGCTCGGTAGCCCCCGAGGCTGGTTGGCCAACCCCCGGGTTTGGCTCGCCAGCCCCTAGGGCTGGCTGGTTGGTGATCATCATGACGGCCGTGCCGCCGGGGCTGGCCTCCTCGGACGCCACCGGCTCGATCGGAGCCGACTAGGCGGCTGATAATTCGAGAGCCGGTGGTGCAGTTGCCGGAGAGGCGGCCGGGGCCGTCGATGGGCTGGCGACACCCGCCGGCACGAAGATTGACTCCGATTCTTGGGAAGGCTTGATCGACGGCTTGAGCAGCTGTTCGAGGGAGAAGCTGGCTGGGATGGCCTACCGGGTGGAGCCGATCTTTGCCAATGCATCCGCCGCCTCGTTGTCCGCCCGTGACACGTGATGAAACTCACAGCCCTCGAAGGAGCCGGTGAGCTGTTGTACGAGGAAGTGTTAGCTGGCCATGTTGGCATCCCATTCACTAGAGACTTGCTACACCACAAGGTCGGAGTCGCCGAAGCAGAGGATGCGCCTGATGCCGATCTCCTTGGCGAGCTGGAGGCCTTGGACGATGGCCTCATACTCAGCCACGTTGCTGGAGGCGGCGAAGTGCATTTGTAGCGCGTATTTGAGCTGATCACCTTTCGGGGAGGAGAGGACTATGCCGGCACCCAGGCCGGTCCTCATTTTCTGGCCATCGAAGTGCATGCGAGAATGCGTGGAGTCTGGGGGAGGCGGGACGAACTCCGTCTCTGCCTAGTCGACGAGGAAATCCGCCAACGCGTGCGACTTGATGGCGGTTCTTGGCTCGTACCAGATCTCATGATTAGCGAGGGCGATGACCCACTTGGTAATCCGGTCGGTGGAGTCCTGGCCGCTCATGATCTCGCCAAGCGGGGCCGTGCTCACCACGGTAATGGTATGCTCTTGGAAGTATTGCTTGATCTTCTTGGCGGCGAAGTATATGCCGTAGCACATCTTTTGATAGTGGGGTAGTTCAGCTTGGACGCGGAGAGGACCTCGCTAAGGTAGTAGACGGGTCGTTGGACCGGTAGGCACTTGCCCTCCTCCGGCCGCTCGACCACCAAAACGACGCTGATGATGCGGGTGGTCGCCGCGATGTAGGCGAGCAGCGGTTCCTTCTCAGCTGGCGCGGCCAGGATGGGCGCATGGGTGAGAGCCTTCTTGAGGCCGCGTAAGGCCTTGTCCCCCTCGTCAGGCCAGTAGAAGGCACCCGGTCTCTTGGTTTGACCTGGCTCAATCAAAGCCGTCTTGCGAAGGAGCCCGTAGAGGGGCAGGGCCTTCTCTCCCAGCCGGCTGATGAACCGGCTGAGCAAGGCGAGGCAGCAGGTGAACTTCTAGACGTTGCGGAGCCGGTCAGTGTCGGCATGCGCTCGATCGTGCTGATCTTCTTGGGGTTAGCTTCGATGTCGCGGGCAGACACGAAGAAACCCAAGAGTTGTCCGGCAGGGACGCCGAAGACACACTTGTCCGGGTTGAGCTTGATCTTGTACTCGCGTAAGTTTGCGAATGTCTCCCGAAGGTCATCGAGGAGGCTGAAGTGCTTCTTGGTTTTGATAATGATGCCATCGACGTAGACGTGGATGTTCCTGCCTATCTGATGCAGGAGGCACTTCTGCATGCATCATTGGAAGGTGGCGCCAGCATTCTTCAGGCCAAAGGACATGGTGATGTAGCAGTAGGCCCCGAAGGGCGTGATGAAGGAGGTCTTGAGCCGGTCTTCCGGATCCAGCTTGATCTGGTGGTAGCCTGAGTAGGCATCCAGGAAGGACAGCAAGTCGCAGCCGGCCGTGGAGTCGATGACTTGATCGATCCGTGGCAGGGCGAACGGTTCCTTGGGACATGCCTTGTTCAGGCTAGTGTAGTTGATGCACATGCACCAGGTCTTGTTCTTCTTCAGTACCAGGACTGGGTTGGCCAGCCAGTCCGGGTGGAATACTTCCATGATGAATGCGGCTGCGAGCAGTCGGGCGATCTCTTCACCTATAGTACGCCGATTCTCCTCGGAGAAGCGACACAGGGGTTGCTTGACCGGCTTGACGTCCATCCAGACGTGGAGTTTGTGCTCGGCGAACATCCTCGGAACACCCAGCATGTCCTTGGGGGACCATGCAAAGATGCCCAATTCTCATGGAGGAAGTTGATGAGCTCATCTTCCTATTTGTTGTTGAGGCGGGAGCCGATGGTGACGCACTGAGCCGGGTTGGCCGGGTCGAGCGGGATTTTTTTGGTGTCTTTGGATGGCTGGAAGGAGGCCTCGCCCATGGATTGCGAGGGTGGAGCCAGCACGGTCGGCTGGCTCGCAGCAAGGGCACGAGCCAGTCGAGCTATCGTTTCTCCTCGGCGATCTCTAGGGCCTTGACCAGCCGACTGCCGTCTCGAGCACATTCAAGCGACATCTTGTAGTCGCCCTTGATGGTGATGATCCCCTTTTGGCCCATCATCTTGAGCTTGAGGTAAGCATAATGGGGGACCGCCATGAAGCCGACAAGAGCCGGCCGACCCAACAACGCGTGATAGGGGCTCGCGAGGTGCATGACCTCGAACTGCACTGGTTCATGGCAGAAATGGCCAGGTCCGCCAAAGATGACGTCGAGCATGATCTTGCCGACAGGGGAGCAGGACTTCCCAGGCACAATGCCATGGAAAACCGTCCGGCTCGCCTACAGGTCTTCTCTCTTCAGCCCCAGCTTATGCATCGTGTTGAGGTAGAGAATGTTGATGCTGCTGCCGCCATCTATTAGCACCCGCGAGAAGTGGCAGGCTCGCTCCTTGGTGGCAATGGTGGGGTCGAGGACCAAGGCGTAGCTTCCGGGATTTGGCATCACGGCAGGGTGATCGACCTGGCTCCAAGTGACCGGCTTCTCCGACCAGTGCATGAACTGGGGATTTGCCGGCATGGTGGTGTTCACCTCACGGTGGAGCCGGCGCTGAGCGTATTTGGAGCCGGCACTGGTGAAGACGAAGTAGCAACCGTCCTGGTTGGGGAACTGGTCGATCAGACGACTGTCGTTTGGAGCCATTGCCGGCGCTGGGGCGGCCGCTTGGGCTGGGGCCAGCGCGCGGGCTGGCGGCGCGGGAGGAGCCGGAAGGCCGTCCCCCCGGGCTAATCGCTGTGAGAAGCTGCACTACCAAAGCGTGTGCTTAGAGGGCTTGGCCCCTGAATGGTTCTTGTAGGGGAGATCGAGCATTTGCTCGAAGGTGGGCTTCGGCTGCCAGGCAGCCTTGCCGATGCACTGGCGCTGGCAGGAAGACTGGGCAGGCAGCTCCTGGTCCTTGACGGTATTGACCTGCTGGCTCCCATAGCGGGGGTCTGCCTGGTCATTCTTGCACTTGTTGTTTTGCGGCTGGTGGTTGTCGGCAGCCGGCCGGGTCGTGGCCGGCGTCATCGTTGCCTTGGCGGGCGGGGTCGTCTTGACCCAGATGGCCAAATCGGCCGTGGCATATTTGTCCGCCTTCATCATGAGCTCGGCAAGCGTGGCCGGCTCAGAGCACAGGAGCTTGTTCTTGAGAGGGGTGCCATCCCGGCATCCCTCAATGAAGTACTGCACGGCTTGGACCTCGTGCACCCCCTCGCAGGAGTTGTGGAGCTCGGTCCACTAGGTGAGGTAGTCGTCGAGGGATTCGTCCGTCCCCCAAACGCACATGGCGAGGTCATGGGGATGGCCAGGCCGCTTGCAGGTGCTGGTGAAGTTGTGGACGAACGGTTCCTCAAAGTTCGTCCAAGTGTTGATGCTGTCGGCCGCGAGACTGTTGAGCAAGGTGCGGGTCAAGCCGATCAGCATAAGGGGGGCATAGCGGACGGCTACGCACTTATTCCCCCTGGCGATGCCCACCGCAGTGGTGTAGTCGATCAGCCAGTCTTCGGGTTTGGGGACCCCATTGTATTTTGGGGTGTCCCTAGGGAGCGTGAAGCCGGTTGGGAACGGCTCGGTGCCAATCCGGGGGCCGAAGCAGGCCGGACAAATCGAGCCCTCCTCCTCGAGGAGGGCGGATTGCGTGAGTTTGTCGATGCGGTTGCGGGCATCGTTCTCGTTGCGAGGGACGCGTGGTCCGAGCTGAGCCGAGAGTTCGGGGCGGACGGTGGGTGGCGCCGACTGCCGCGACTCGTGTCGCAGAGGCGGCGTGTGCCCCTGGCTGCGCTCGCTACCGGATGCCGGTACTTCATGGTGGCGGCCGCCCCGAGGCGGCTCATTGGTGCGCCGGCTTCTAATAGCCGGATGCTCACCCCCCGGCGTCTGAGAGGGCTGGGGGTTGTTCGCTTTGGCCCGGTGGCCAGAAACGTGAGGGGAGCAGGAGTACTGGGCCGCCTGGCGGCCGGCAGTTTCCGTGCCCTCGCGCTCGGGCCGGGGGCCTTTAGTGGCGGCGCCACCCGTTGCGAGCAGATGCTGCTGCGCATCAGCTGCATCAATGAGCTCCTTGATATGGCGCTCGTGGGCGGCACGCTCTTCGCCCTCCAAGGTGGCCAATTCTTCGTAGGCCACCTTGAGAGGCCACAGGTTAGCCATGAGGGTGTCGTAGACGGGCATTTTGCCATCGAGGATTTCAGCGAACACGCGGCCGCGGTCGCACACAGCCCCACGCAGGCAGAGCTCGGTGCCAGCCGGGGTGAGTCCATAGGCGGAAGCGTACTCCCGGTGTGCCGCCTCCATGCGGCGTCGCGTGGCGGCGAGGGCGGTGGCATCCTCGAACAGGATGCAGCGAGCTGCCTCGAGATCGGCCACGGCGGTGTCGGGGTTCGCCGTCGGGGCGATCGGAGTGCTGAAGCCCCGGAGGGCCGCACCGAGCAGGTCAGACGTGTCGAAACGGGCGGCGGCAGTGGTAGGCGCGACCCGTGCTCGTTCAGATGCGGTGGAGGAAGTGATGGCCATCACCCCCATGCGATCATGGGACCCGTTGGGCTGAGCTGCAGCGAGTGCGCCCACTGCTGCGGGCGGACCAACGCAGACGAGCACCCCCGAGGGGTACTCGTTAGCGTCCGGAGCCTCAGCGAGGCTGAGCCTGCCGAAGCGCTCGGTGAGCGCGTCGATGTCAGTCGTGAGGCCGACGGAGTTGCCCATAGGGCATGCCGAGGCAAGCCCCACGAGCTCCCCACGGTTTTGCCGGGACGAGTGGCGGCGGTGGGGAATGGCGAGGGGTCCTGCTCGGAGCATGAATCTGGCCAGCGCCGTGTATGGCCCCACGGTGGGTGCCAACTGTCGTTGTTTTCTCACAACAGATGCCATGGGCTGGCTTATCGTAAGTGGTTGGGCCGGAGAATGCCGACAGGCTCCGGGTGCGAGATTTGGCACAAGCGGTGGCGACACACGATGTACCCAGGTTTAGGGCCCTCCGTGGGAGGTAACACCCCTAGTCCTTCTTGGTCTAGTTGGAAGGATGGATATGTGTACAAGGATGCTCCTGGAGCTGTGTCTAGAGGAGGAAGAAGGAGCAGCCGACTCGTCTTCCTCTGCCACTAGAGAAGGGAATGAGAGTTCCGTGGGTGTGTGTGAGCGACCATCCGTTCGTCCCCATTCCATGGGGGGCTAGGGGGTTTTATAGGCCAACCCCTCGGCTCTTACAATATGTCATAAGTACAAAGGTGGGTGGACCCGGTTGGCAGCCTCTCCGACTTGCCAGGGGGTCCCGCCGTTCGTGGCATCTCGTCGTTGGCGGGGCCCGCCGTCCGAGCGGTCCCATCTCCCGTTGGGGCCCGCTAGCCGGCTCTCTGATTGGCCCTCGCCCACCTACCGCGGCACGGGCCGCCCGGGGGCGTGGTCTAGCGCCACCCGGCCGAAGTCCCCGATACGACCGGCGGTACTGTAGCCATGACGGGGCAGGTAATCGAGTAGCGAGGGCGTGCCGGCACTGTTCCCCCACCCGGTCGCGCTCACCAAGGTCAGCGGCCGGGACGGTTGGACTGTAGCGACGCGTTGTAGTGTGTAAGCAGCCACTGTAGCCACAGGGCTGCCCGTCGTGCCGGTCACGTCGCATCGTCGTACCCACGCGTAGAGGGACGGAACGTGGCATGTTCGTCCCAAAGTCAATGGAAGAGCTGGCCCGTGGGCAGCCGGCCGTGCCCAGCCGGCCGAGGGCGCAACCGGCTCCTTGACCAGCCGGCCGGGGCGCTAGTCGGCATTGTCTTGCGCCGGACGTCCTCCAGCCGGCCGTGTAGTTTTTCTTTGAAGCGAAAGGGGGAAGACCCCGTTGCTTTGGCCTACCTAGGGGTAATAACCCCGTCAAGGGGGAGATTGAAAGCACAACATGCTCCCTTGGTGGTTTTGATAATTCATGACAACATAGGAAAGCCAATACTATTAAAAGGAAATAGGTTGGCAAAACTTCAAGCAAGAGGACTCTACATTTTATGTTTGTGAGAAATCACTTTGAGTCCATAGGAAAGCCAATACTATTAAAACGGGGTAAGGTTTTGTTGGTGAAAAAAATGCTCATACGTGCACAAGTGATAGTCACCAAAGACACCCACAAACTCTCCCACCAAAGTCTGTCCAAAGACAAACACTCAAAATCGGTGCAACGAACATTCTACATTCGGTGCCACCGATTCCAAACCCTACACAGACTCAGCCAAACCCTAGCCACTTCAGTGCAACTGATTCCATACCGGTGCCACCGAGTTCAGGATGCCAACTTTCTGTTATGCAAATTCATAGTTTTGGTCCCTCCGAGATTGTTGAATCGGCGTCACCAATATTGAGCATTCTGACTGTTGGTCACCTTATCGGTGCAACCATGATTCCTATATCGGTCTCACCAAGATTCAAAAGTTGCCACCTTTGGGTCACTTCGATACCACCGAGATTAACACATTGATGTCACCGAGTCTGACTTATTGTGTGTAAGGGTTGGATATTTGGAGATGCCTATATATACCCCTCCACCACCACCTACTCGAAAGAGAAGCAGTCGAAACCATTCCATACCTATCCTATCAGTTTTCTGAGAGAGAACCACCTACCCTTGTGTTGAGGTCAAGATCTCCCACTCCAACCATATGGATCTTGATTTCGAGCCTCCCCAAGTTGCTTTACACCAATCCCATCTCTTCCACCAAGCCATATCTGTCTGAGAGAGATTGTGTGTTCAGGAGTCTATCATCTTGAAGCACAAGAGCAAGGAGTTCATCGACATTACCGAGCCTATTAACTTTTGGAGGGTGGTGCCTCCTAGATTGGTTAGGTGTCGCTTGGGAGCCTCCTACTTCATGTTGTGGACTGAATCAAGAAGGTTGTAAGGGTAAGGAGATCATCTCTTTCGTGAAGATCTACCCCGAGTAAGGCTACTCCTCCGTGGACGTAGGCCGTCATGGTATAATCAAGGTTGCTTTTTCGTGGAACCCTCCGTGGGTAGAGCCCTCCGTGGACTCTCGCGACCATTACCCTCCGTGGGTTGAAGACTCCATGAACGTGGACGTACGATAGCACCACCTATCGGAACCACGGGAGAAATCGTTGCGTCTCCAATTGCGTTTGATCCCCATATCTCAAATCTTTACTTCATGTGCAATTTCTTTACATTCCGCTACTATATTTGTTAACATGCGTGTGTAGGGTATATACACTTGCTGTCACAGCCCTAGCTTAGGCTCTGCTTGTCATTACATGTGCATCATGTCATCATGTTTAAATTCAAATGAATATGAAATGGGGATGACAAACCCTAGCACTTGATTGAATAAAGAAATTCGAATAATTGAATTTTCCATTTTTCACGAAATGCTCTTAAAAATATTCCCCCTCTTTGATAAATGTTGGCAACACCATGTCAGGGGTGAACTATATTATCAGAACTATTTTTGCACATTGAATAAATCAGCAAATTCTTAAAATCACTAATAAAGCACTATAAATATTTTAGTTGCTTCAAATTTTCTGAAACTTTTTGTGGAGTTTGGAAATATTCCGGACATACCCCACAAATATTTTTAGGAATTTTGGATTTATAGATTTTTCCCAAACAAAATTAAACCAAAAGCAGGAAATAGAAAAAAATAGAAAAATGAAGGGTTACCTAGGATTACCTGTAGAACAGGCCTAGCCCACGAGGGGCAGGGTCGTCTTCTTCCTCTCCCCACTAGGAGAGGAGAGACCGAGCATGGCGCATGGCTAGGGGCGCCATGCCACCTGCCTGCCTAGCCTCCCCGCCACCCTGGTGAGTGGGATAGGCTAGGGAGAGCCGTCCTCATTGCGCTAGCCTCCATTTGCCCCCTCTCGCTCTCTTCCTTGCCCTGCTCGCCATGGCCGACCGCACATTAAGCTCGCCATCGCCGCCCGTGTAGCCAGCGCCTCCCCCTCGACCGTAGTCGCGGCCCTGAGCTCCCTTGCAAACCCCATGACCTCCCCGTGGAGCCAAGCTTCGGCGGAAGCACCCCAATGCCCCAATGTCGTCGTCTTCAATGTCGGCGTCGATTCGGCCACCCCAGCGCCTCCCTGAGCCTGTTGAGTCTCCCTGCTAGTTCCCTGTGAGCTCCGCTTCCTCTCCCCTCTCTTCCTATTGTCGTGCGTGCCCCTAGCTAGCTCCCGCTCATGCCCGAGCCGTTACCATCGCACAGCTTGTCGCCGACCACTGCTTCGGTGAGCCCACGACCTCTCCGGTGTCCTAAATGGATCGGCGCGACCAAGGGCTATTCTCTGGTGCTACCCTCGCGTCGAACCGAGCCCCGTAACCAACTCCGGCACCCGGCCGCCATGGTTTTTGGTCGCCGCTGGCGAAGCTCCGGCGAGCGCTGACCTGGCCGGCCATTAGGTCTTAATTAACTGCTAATGACCCCCCCTAACCACTAGCAGCGGGTCCCAGGGGCGGGTCAAACCCCGGTCAGCGCGGCATTAACCCCCGGGGTCACTGGCCAGTGGACCCCACCGATCAGGTTTGACCTCGGCCCGACATGGTTGACCCGGTGACGTCACCCTGGCATAATGCGGATGCAGTTAATATTTTCAGTAATAAAAATCAATTCAAGAAATTCCAGAAAATGTTTAAACTTCTAAAAATCATAGAAATTCAATAGTAACTCAGATGAAAATAATTTATATATGAAAAATAATCAGAAAAATCCGATGAATCTAATTATGCCATGTTCATGCATGTTTGAACAAGTTAACATCACCAAGTAGGACATTTTATGATTAGGGCAATATAGTAAATATCATTTGGAGTTGGAAATCAAACTTGTTTGAATTCCACTTCAATTAACTTGGACAATTATTCCTCTAGGTTAATTCAGTACCTTAACTTGTCATATCATGCATCATGGTTGTTGCATTGAATTGAATGTGCTCCTTCCTTGTTTGTTGGTGTTTGTTCCTTCTCTATAGACGATGGTTCCGACGATGTGACCGTTGACACTAATGAAGAGAAGTATTATCTTCAGGACTGTTAGCGAAGCAAACCCCCAAGCTGTCGGGACCCCGATCCAAAGCCATAAGAATCCAACCTATAACACATCACATCACTTTGCGGTCTCACGCACGGTTATCTCCACGGCTGCCACATTACCTGGGCCGGGACCGTTTGCGTCTTTTTGACTCACGTATGTGAATGTGTCGCTAGCAATCAAATGTCAAAGAACCCGGGCCGACATGACTAGTCATAGAACCCAAGTGGCACATCCGTATAGGGACATGCATATGTAACCAAGCAATGCAGGTGTCAATCTCTAGCGTTTGTAGACGAGTCATAGCAAACTACAAGGACTCCATTACACCGTGGGACATAAATGTCATCACTGCAGGTAGATGAGTCGTAGCAGGCTACAGGGACTCCATTACACTGCAAGACATTTCCCCGAAGGGACAGACATAGCAGCAAAGAATGATACATGCCGGTAAATCTATGTGTCCGGAGCAGTAGCAAGCTACCAAGGCTCGGTGGAAGGACAAAGAGGCATTTCCCCATAAAGAGTACTACTAAAGGCACACAACTAGGTGTCGAATCCCATACATATTGTTGCACGTCACACATACGCACGAAATGCCCGGTATGCATAGATACAACTATGGCATCACAACATAACCATACAACATTACCACATTTATTTAGAAGGCTCGGAAGAGACAACACAATAAGATGTTACAAGAAAGGGTCACAAGACCCAACATTTAGAGCATTCAAACATACAAGCGGAAGTTAAACATGTCTGGGTACAGACATCTACAAAAGTGGCTAAAGGAGAGTAAAAAGCTACAACGACCCTACCAAAGGAACCATACCTCTGTCTATGATGCCCAAGCTAATCCGGCCAACATAGAACTTCACGTCATAAATACAACTAATGAGACCGATGTCTCCTCTACAAAAACATAAATTAAGCAAACGTGAGTACAAGGGTACTCAGCAAGACTTAAATTAGAACTAACTACATATGCATCAGTATCAATGAAGGGGGTTGTGGAGTATATTACACCAAACCAGCTTTGACTCATGGCTAACCTATACTACGACTACAAGTGCTTTGTTTGAGGTGGGATAACGCACACGAGTCCACATATTCACCAAATCAACACACCACTATGGATCCACTTCCGTCTCCCCACGAGAAGGCCATCCATAGCACTCACGCTTATCTTGTGTATTTTTAGAGTATCCACTTCAAGTTGTCTATGAACCACATAAGTTCTCCAAGTAGTCCATATCCGAGGACGTGGCTATTCGAACAGATTCATAACCGTCTAGGGGTATACTTCTTCACACACGCTCTCGCCGCTTATCACCATATGCATGTCATGCATCTCGGCAACCTTCAAGCGGAAGCACTGGCGTGGGCGTCGGCCATGGCCGTTAACACACAAGACCCTAGTCCAGGTTTATCGCCTATTTGAGACTAAACCCGCACGGAAGTCCGGCCAAAGTTTCTGCTATGGCCTCAAACGATGTGCGCAGGGTTCCCAAGCCCACCGTTTGGGTGCCACTTGGTACACCATGCCATTGTGCCTATACTGCATCACATCACACCCCGTCGGGCAGCGCTATGCACGGTCACCAACACTTTTCCTACGAACACCAGAAACTAGTTGCAACTCCTAGATAGAGGTCTAGGCGATTAATAAGCCGAGAGGGGTCGAGTTACCGGAACCCAATGTGTGGAAGTATCTTGTCTTGGATAACATACACAAAACTCGGTTCTTAAGGACGGTCCCAATGAGTCAACCCGTCATGTACTCCTACATCGCCTCTCATCGCTACCTTTATCAAATCATCTTCACACACTTAGCTCTCACACAGTAGGTGTTGGAAATATGCCCTAGAGGCAATAATAAATTAGTTATTATCATATTTCCTTGTTCATGATAATCGTTTATTATCCATGCTATAATTGTATTGATTGGAAACTAAATACATGTGTGGGTATATAGAAAACACTGTGTCCCTAGTATGCTTGTAGTAAACTAGCTCATTGATCTAAGATGATCAAGGTTTCCTAGCCATTGACATGAGATGTCATTTGATAACGGGATCACATCATTAGGAGAATGATGTGATGGACAAGACCCAAACTATAAACGTAGCTTATGATCGTGTCAGTTTATTGCTACAGTTTTCTACATGTCAAGTATCTGTTCCTATGACCATGAGATCCATTTTAGTAACACCGGAGGAGTACCTTGTGTGTATCAAACGTCGCAACATAACTGGTGACTATAAAGGTGCTCTACAGGTATCTCCGAGGGTGTCTATTTGGTTGGCATGGATCAAGACTGGGATTTGTTACTCCGTGTGACAGAGAGGTATCTCAGGGCCCACTCGGTAATACGACATCACAACAAGCCTTGCAAGCAATGTGACTAAAGTGTTAGCCACGGGATCTTGTATTAAGGAATGAGTAAAGAGACTTCTCGGTAACCTGGTTGAACTAGGTATACAGATACCGACGATCGAATCTCGAGCAAGTGACATGCCGAAGAAGAAAGGGAACAACATACGGGATTAACTGAATCATTGACATAGAGGTTCGACCGATAAAGATCTTGGTAGAATATGTAGGAACCAATATGGGCATCTAGGTCCTGCTATTGGTTATTGACTGTAGAGGTGTCTCGGTCATGTCTAAATAGTTCTCGAACCCACAGGGTCTGCACACTTAACGTTCGTTGACATTTCCGTAGTCTAGAGTTTTATATGGTGGTGACCGAAGGTTGTTCGGAGTCCCGGATGAGATCTCGGACATCACGAGGAGCTCCGGAATGGTGTGGAGGTAAAGATTGATATATGGGATAATAGTGTTTGGTCTCTGGAAGGGTTCCGCAATTCATCGGAAATAGTTTCGGATGTTTCCCGAAATGTTCGGGTTACAAGGACACTTTATTAGGGCCAATGGGTAAATCCCATGAGGCTTTAGGAAGGTGCAAAATATGATTTGCGGAGGCCAGGGGCCAGACGCCAGGGACCTTGGTATCTGGGGCCAGACACCGAGGACCTTGGCGTCTGGTCCTGGAGTCCGAGAAGGACACTTGCCTTGCGGGTAAACGACCTTGAGGAGGATTTTTATCTAAGTTTCGACCCCAAAGCACAACATATAAATAAAGGGGCGGGGCTAGCACTTGGAACACATCAAGAAACCCTAAGCCACGTGCTACCTCTCCTCTAGTTTGTAGTTTCTCCTCTAGATCGGTTTCAGCGGTGCTTAGGCGAAGCCCTCCTGGAATTGCTCGACCACCATCGCCGCAACACCATCGCGCTACCAGTGAACTCATCTACCTCTCCACTCCCTCTTGCTAGATCAAGAGGGTGGAGATCGTCATCGAGCTATACGTGTGCTGAACACGGAGGTGTCATCCGTTCGGCGCTAGATCAGAAGGACCAATGTCAAGATCGCATGACGGATCGTGATGAGATCGCGGGACTGATCGTGATGGGTTCGCGGGGCGGATCGTGCTTCTATCATGGGACAGATCGTGATAAGATCGCGGGACGCTCGGCGATTTGGATCGCGAAGATGTTCGACTACACCAACCACATTTCTTAGCACTTCCCGCTTAGCGATCTACAAGGGTATGTAGATCCACTCTCCCTCTCGTAGATGCTTATCACCATGGATAGATCTTGCGTGTGCGTAGGAAATGTTTTGTTTCCCATGAAACATTCCCCAACTATGGTATCAGAGCTAGGTCTATGTGTAGATGAGATGTCGAGTAGAACACAAAGAGTTTGTGGGCGTTGATGCTTAGATTGCTTCCTCCCTTGGTCGTGTTTTCGTTCCGTGGTATTGTGGGATGAAGCGGCTTGGACCAACCTTACTCGTACGCTTACGAGAGACCGGTTCCATCGACTGACGTGTAACCTCGTTGCACAAACATGGCTGGCGGGTATCTATTTCTCCTACTTTAGTTGGATCGGATTCGACAAAGGCGGTCCTTGAGACGGTTGAAAAGAAATTTATGTATCACCGTTGTGGTTTTGCGTAGGTGAGAATTTTCTTGCTAGATACCCATAGCAGCCACATAAAACTTGCAACAACAATTAGAGGACGTCTAACTTGTTTTTGCAGGGTATGTTGTGATGTGATATGGCCAATTACATGATGAGATATATGTGATGTATGATATGATCATGTTTTGTATAGAATATCATAACTTGCATGTCGATGAGTACGGCAGCCAGCAGGAGCCATAGGGTTGTCTTTAATAATTGTATGACCTGCGTGTCAAAGAGGTATGTAATGCTTTACTTTATCGCTAAACGGTAGCAATAGTAGTAGAAGCATGATGGGCGCGACAACCCCGATGGCGACACGTTGATGGAGATCAAGATGAGGGAGATCATGGTGTCGTGTCGGTGACAATGGAGATCATGCCGGTGATTTCAAGATGGAGATCAAAAGCACAAGTTCATGGCCATATCATGTCACTTATGATTTGCATGTGATGTTAATCCTTTTATGCACCTTGTTTTGCTTAGGACGATGGTAGCATTCTAAGGTGATCCCTCACTTAATTTCAAGATAAATTGTGTTCTCCCCGAGTGTGCACTGTTGCGAAAGTTCATCGTGTCGAGACACCATGTGATGATCGGGTGTGATAGACTCTACGGTCACATACAACGGGTCCAAACCAGTGTTGCACATGCAGAACACTTGGGTTAAACTTGACGAGCCTAGCATGTACAGACATGGCCTTGGAACATAACAGACCGAAAGGTCAAACATGAATCATATAGTAGATATGATCAACATGATAATGTTCACCATTGAAACCACCTCAACTCACATGATGATCAGACTTGAGTTGGTGAATTTGGATCATGTATCACTCGAATGACCAGAGGGATGTCAATTTGAGTGGGAGTTCTTAAGTAATTTGATTAGATGAACTCATTATCATGAACATAGTCAGTAGTGTATTTGCAAAATTATGTTGTAGATTACTAGCTCACGCTGTAGCTCCCCTTGAATTTCTATATGTTCCTAGAGAAATAGAGTTGAAAGATGATGGTAGCAATATTGCGGACTAGGTCCGTGATCTGAGGATTGTCCTCATTGCTGCACAGAAGGCTTATGTCCTTAATGCACCACTCGGTGCGCCACCCCCTCTAGTGTCGTTTGTAGATGTTGTGAACATCTGACAGGCACATTCCGATGACTACTTGATAGTTAAGTGCATCATGCATTACGGCTTAGAAATGAGGCTCCAAAACATTTTGAACGTCATGGAACATATGAGATGTTCTAAGAGCTGAAATTGGGATCTCAGGCTCGTGCCCATGTTGTGAGATATGAGATCTAGAACAAGATTCTTTGCCTGCAAGATGAAGGAGAATAGCTCAATCGTTAAGCATGTGCTCAGATTGTCTGGGTGCTACAATCGCTTGAGTCGAGTGGGAGTTGATCTTCCAGATAAGATAGTGATTGATATAGTTCTCCAAGTCACTGTCACTAAGCTACTAGAACTTGGTGATGAATTATAAAATGCCAGGGATAGAAATAATGATCCCTAAGCTGTTCCCGATGTTTGACACCGCGAAGGTAGAAATCAAGGAGTGTCAAGTGTTGATGGTTAGTCAAACCACTAGTTTGGAGAAGGGAAACAGCAAGGAGGGAAACTTCATGGATAGCAAGTCAGTTGCTCCTCTAGTGAAGCAACCCAAATTTGAACCCAAACCCGAGACTAAGTACTTCGATTATGAGGAGAGCGGTCACTGAAGCGGAACAACCCTAGATACCTTGTAGATAAGAAGGCTGGCAACGTCGACAAAAGTATATTTCATATACGTGTTAATGATGTGTACCTTGCGAGTACTCCTAGTAGCACCTAGGTATTGGATACCAGTTTGTTTGCTAAATGTTAGTAACTTGAAATAAAAGCTACGGAATAAATGGAGAACTAGCTAAGGGTGAGGTGACGATGTGTGTTGGAAATGTTTCCAAGGTTGATATAATCAACATTGCATGCTCTCTCTACCTTTGGGATTAGTGACGAACCTAAATACATGTCATTTGGTGTTTTGCATTGAGCATGAACGTGATTAGATCGTGTTTATTGCAACACGGTTATTCATTTACGTTAGAGAATAATTGTTATTCTACTTACATGAATAATACCTTCAATAGTCATGCACCCAGTGAGAATGGTTTGTTGAATCTTGATCATAGTAATACACATGTTCACAACATTGATGCCAAAAGATACAAAGTTAATAATGATAGTACCACATACTTGTGGCACTGCCGCTAAATGTCATATTGGTATAAAGCGCAAGAAGAAACTCCATGTTGAGGGATCTTTGGACTCATTCGATTTCGAATCAGTTGAGACATGCGAACCATGCCTCTTGGGCAAGATGACTAATGACCACGTTTTCCGGATTGATGGAGCAGGCAAGTGCTTTATTGGAAACAATACATGTTGATGTATGCAATCCAATGAGTTTTGTAGCATGCGGTGGATATCGTTATTTTCTTACCTTCACTGATGATTTGAGTAGATATAGTGTATGTTTACTTAATGAAACACAAGTCTGAATCGTTTGAAAAGTTCAAGCAAATTCAGAGTGAAGTTTAGGATCATCGTGACAAGAAGATAAAAATGTCTGCGATATGATCGTGGAGGTGAATATCTGAGTTACGAGTTTGGCATACAACTTTAGACAATGTGAAAGTCGTTTCACAACTCACGCCACCTGGAACACCATAGTGTGATGGTGTGTACAAACGTCATAGTCGTGCTCTATTGGATATGGTGCGGGCTATGATGTCTCTAATCATTTTGCTACTATAGTTTTGGGGGGTATGCATTAGATACAACTACATTCACTTTAAATAGGGCACCATCTGAATCCGTTGAGATGACACCGTGTGAATTATGGTTTGATAGAAACCTAAGCTGTCATTTCTTAATGTTTGGGGCTGCGACGCTTGTGTTGAAAAATGTTTTCACCTAATGATCTCGAACCCAAAGTGGACAAATGCATCTTCATAGATTACCCTAAGAACAGTTGGGTGAACCTTCTATCTCAGATCCAAGCATAAAGTGTTTGTTGCTAAAACGGGTCCTTTCCCGAGAAAAGGTTTCTCTAGAAAGAATTGAGTGGGAGGAAGATAGAACTTGATGAGGTTGTTGAACCTTTGTTTCAACTAGAGAATAGCGCAGCGCAGAAATATGTTTCTGTGGAACCTACGTCAGTTGAAGAGGAAGTAAATGATGATGATCATGAAACTTTGGATCAACTTACTATCGAACCTCGTAGGTCGATAAGGATGCATACTGCTCCTGAGTGGTACGACAACCCTGTCTTGGAGGTCATGTTGTTGGACAACGATGAACCTACGAGATATGGAGAATCGATGATGGGCCCGGATTCCGACAAATGGTTAGAGGCCATGAAATCCGAGAAAAGATCCATGTATAAAAACCAAGTATAGACTTTGGTAGACTTGCTCGTTGGACGGTAGGTCGTCGAGTACAAATGGACCTTTGAGATGACGACAGACGCTGATGGTAAATGTCACCATTTATAAAGCTCTACTTGGCACAAAGAAGTTTCTAACAAGTCCAAAGAGTTGACTGCGATGAGACTTTCTCACTCGTAGTGATGCTAAAGTCTAATGGAATTATGTTAGTAGTTGCTGCATTTTTCAATTATGAAATCTAGCAAATGGATGACAAAACATCGTTTCCTTAACAATTTGCTTGAGGAAAAGTTGTGTGTGATACAACCAGAAGGTTTTGTCAGTCCTAAGGATGCTAAAACGTGATCAAGCTTCAGTGATCCTTCTATGGCCTGAAACAAGCATCTCGGAGTTGGAATATACAATTTGATGAGGTGATCAAAGTTTTTGAGTCTATACGAAGTTTATGAGAAACTTGTATTTAGAATAAAGTGAGTGGGAGCACTATAGAGTTTCTGATAAGCATATGTGGTTGACATATTGTTGATCGGAAATTATGTAGAATTTCTGGAAAGCATAAAGGGTTGTTTGAAAGGATTTTTTCAAAGGAAGACCTGGATAAAGCTACCTAATTGTTGAGCATAAAGATCTATAGAGATAGATCAAGATGATTGATGAGACTTTCAATGAGTACATACCTTGACAAGATTTTTAAAGAGTTCAAAATGGATTAGTCAGAGAGAAGTGTTCTTGCCTGCTTTGTAAGGTGTGAAGTTGAGTGAGACTCAAAGCTCGACCACGGCATAAGAAAGAGAAAGGACCAATGTCGTCCCCTATGCCTTAGCCATAGGCTTTGTATAGTATGCCATGCTATGTACCGCACCTGTGTGTGCCTTGCCATGAGTCTGTCAAGGGGTACAAGAGTGATCCAGGAGTGGATCACTAGGTAGCGGTCAAGTTCATCCTTAGTAACTAAAAGACTAAGGAAATGTTTCTCGATTACGAAGGTAAGAAAGATTTCGTCGTAAAGAGTTACATCGATACAAGCTTTGACACCAATCCGGATGACTCTTAGTAGCAATCCTGATACGTATAGTAGAGCAGCCATTTGGAATAGCTCCAAGTGGTGTGTCATAGCAGTGTTTACAGTTTGACATAGAGATTTGCAAAGTACAGGATCTAAATGTCGCAGACCCATTGACTATAAGACCTCTCTCACATGCAAAGCATGATCGAGCCCACGAACTCATTGGGTGTTAGATTCATAAAAATACGAATAACACGGTGATGCGAACTAGATTATTGACTCTATTGCAAGTGGGAGACTGTTGGAAATATGCCCTAGAGGCAATAATAAATTGGTTATTATCATATTTCCTTGTTCACGATAATCGTTTATTATCCATGCTATAATTGTGTTGATCGGAAACTCAGATACATGTGAGGTTACATAGACAACACCATGTCCCTAGTATGCCTCTAATAGACTAGCTCATTGATCAAAGATGGCTATGGTTTCCTAGTCATGGACATGAGATGTCATTTGATAATGGGATCACGTCATTAGGAGAATGATGTAATGGACAAGACCCAAACTACAAACGTAGCATATGATCGTGTCAGTTAATTGCTACTGTTTTCTGGATGTCAAGTATTTGTTCCTATGACCATGAGATCATGAAACTCACTGACACCGGAGGAGTACCTTGTGTGTATCAATCGTCACAATGTAACTGGGTGACTATAAAGGTGTTCTACAGGTATCTTAGAGGGTTTGTGTTGGATTGGCATGGATCAAGACTGGGATTTGTTACTCCGTGAGACGGAGAGGCATCTTGGGGCCCACTCGGTAATACAACATCACAATAAGCCTTGAAAGCAATGTGACTCAGTGTTAGTCACGGGATCTTGTATTACGGAACGAGTAAAGAGACTTTCCGGTAACGATGTTGAACTAGGTATGGAGATACCGATGATTGAATCTCAGGCAAGTAACATACCGAAGAACAAAGGGAACATCATACGGGATTAACTGAATCCTTGACATAGAGGTTCGACCGATAAAGATCTTCATAGAATATGTAGGAACCAATATGGGCATCCAGGTCCCACTATTGGTTATTGACCATAGAGGTGTCTCGGTCATGTCTACATAGTTGTCGAACCCACAGGGTCTACACACTTAAGGTTCGGTGACGTTTCGGTAGTATAGTATTATGTATGGTGGTGACCGACGGTTGTTCGGGTCCAGAGGTAAAGATTGATATATAGGAAGTCCTGTTTTGGTCGCCGGAAAAGTTTCGGGCTCATCGGTAGTGTACCGGGAGTGCCGGTAGTGTACCGGGGGACCATTAGGAGACGTATTTCGACCCAAGAGGCTACATGGGCTGTGGGAGGAGGTAAACCATCCCCTGGTGGGCTGGCCGAAGCCTCCTCTAAGGGCCCAAAGGTGGAGAGGTGGAAAGAGTTTCCAAGTGGAAAGGAGGAATCCTACTCCTAATAGAATTGGATTAGGACTCCTCCACCTCCAATTTCGACCAAACCTTGAGGGTTTGAGGCTGCCTCCTCCCCTCCCTCCCTCCTATATATGCTAGAGGATTTAGAGGAAAAAGCTAACCCTAATAGCCACGTGCTACCTCTCCTCTAGATAGTAGTTTCTCCTCTAGATCGGTTTTCAGCGGTGCTTAGGCGAAGCCCTGCTGGAATAGCTCCACCACCATCGCCGCAACACCGTCGCGCTGCCGAAGAACTCATCTACCTCTCCGCTCCCTCTTTCTGGATCAAGAAGGTGGAGATAGCCATCGAGATGTACATGTGCTGAATGCGAAGGTGTCATCCGTTTGGCGCTAGATCGGAAGGACCGTGATAAAGATCACGAGACAGATCGTGATGAGATCGCGGGACGGATCGTGATGAGTTTGCGGGATGGATCATAATTAGATCGCGGGACGGATCGTGATGAGATCCCAGGATGCTCGGCGATTTGGATCTTGAAGACGTTCGACTACACCAACCGCGTTTTTTAACGCTTCCCGCTTAGCGATCTGCAAGGGTATGTAGATCCACTCTCCCTCTCATAGATGCTCATCGCCATGGATAGATCTTGTGTGTGCGTAGGAATTTTTTTGTTTCCCATGCAACGTTCCCCAATAGGACGCTCGGCGATTTGGATCACGAAGACGTTCGACTACACCAACCACGTTTCTTAATGCTTCCCGCTTAGCGATCTACAAGGGTATGTAGATCCACTCTCCCTCTCGTAGATGCTCATCACCATGGATAGATCTTGCGTGTGCATAGGAAATTTTTTGTTTCCCATGCAATGTTCCCCAATGGTAGGACATGAACACATCCATTTAGATTCATCACCCTGATGGATCAAACCCGACAGGACACGACTCTAAGCATAGCAGGCATAGTAAGCATGCATGGATGAGTAATCACAATAAGGCTCAAACAGTTGCTACTCATGCTAAGTGGTTTCAACTATTTACTGTGGCAAAGATAGGTCATGCAAAGGACTGGGTTCAACTACCGAGAACAGGTAACCGTTGAATCGCTCTTGTCCTAATGCAGAAAAAGAGAGCAGGAGCAAGAGAGTGGGTTCATATCAGTATGCTCAAGGGGGTTTGATTGCCTCATAGTCCTGAAGATAATACTTCTCTTCATTAGTGTCAATGGTTACATCATCGGAACCATCTTTTCCCTAATCATAAAATGTCCTACTTGGTGATGTTAACTTGTTCAAACATGCATGAACATGGTATAATTAGATACATTGGATTTTTTTGATAATTTTTCATATATAATTTATTTTCATGTGAGTTACTGTTGAATTTCTATGATTTTGAGAAGTTTTAAACATTTTCTAGAATTTCCTGAATTGATTTCTATTACACAAAATATTAACTGCATCAGCATTATGCCAGGCTGACGTCAGCGGGTCAACCATGCCGGCCCAGATCAAACCTGATTGGTGGGGTCCATTGGTCAGTGACCCAGGGGTTAATCGCGCGCTGATCGGGGTTTGACCCGCCCCTAGGGCCTGCTGCTAGTGGTTAGGGGGGTCATTAGCAGTTAATTAAGCCCTAATGGCCGGCCAGGTCAGCGCTCGCCGGAGCTTCGCCAGCGGCGACCAAAACCATGGCGGCCGGGTGCCGGAGTTGTCTATGGGGCTCGATTCGACGCGCGGGTAGCACCAGGGAATAGCCCTTGGTCGCGCCCATCCATTTAGGACACTGGAGGGGTCGTGGGGTCGCCGAAGCAGTGTTTGGTGACGATCTGTGTGGCGGCAGCGGCTCGGTCATGAGCGGGAGCTTTCTAGGGGGCGCGCACGACGATAGGAAGTGAGGGGTGAGGAAGAGGAGCTCATCGGGAACTAGCAGGGAGACTCAGCAGGCTCATGGAGGAGCTGGGGTGGCCGAATCGACGCCGGCGATCTCCTACCCCCGGGGTTGAAGACGACGACATCAGGGCATTGGTGTGCTTCCGTCGAAGCTTGGCTCCACGGGGAGGTCATGGGGTTTGCAGGGGAGCTGAGGGCTGCGACTACGGTCGAGAGGGAGGCACTGGCTACGCAGGCGGTGACGGTGACCTTGTGGTGTGGTCGGCCATGGCGAGCAGGGGGAGGAAGATAGTGGGAGGGGGGCAAATGGAGGCTGGCGCTATCAGGACGGCTTTGCCAAGCCTATCCCACTCACCAGGGCAGCGGGTAGGCCAGGCAGGCAGGTGGCGTGGCGCCCCTGGCCGTGCGCCATGCTCGGTCTCTCCTCTGCCAGTGGGCAGAGGAAGAAGACGACCCTGCCCCTGGTGGGTTGGGCCTCTTCTGTGGGTAAGCCCAGGTAACCCTTTATTTTCTGTTTTTTCTATTTCCTGCTTTTTGTTTAATTTTGTTTGGGAAAAATCTATAAATCCAAAATTCCTGAAAATATGTGTGGGGTATATCCGGAATATTTCCAAACTCCACAAAATGTTTTGGAAAATTTGAAGCAACAAAAATATTTATAGTGCTTTATTAGTGATTTTCAGAAATTTGCTGATTTATTAAATTTTCAAAAATAGTTCTGATAATATAGTTCACCCCTGATATGTTGTTGCCAACATTTATCAAAGAGGGCGAACATTTTTTAAGAGCATTTTGGCAAAAATGGAAAATTAAATTATTGGAATTTGTTTATTCAATAAAGTGTTAGGGTTTGTCATCCCCATTTCATATTCAGTTGAATTTAAACATGATGACATGACGCACATGCAATGACAAGAAGAGCCTAAGCTAGGGTTGTGACAACTCACCCCCACTAAACAAGAATCTCGTCCCGAGATTCAAGCATAGGGTAAAAGAATAGAGGGAACACTAACTACCACAATATTCTTGACCCACGTGCCCTCCTTGTAGATGTTGTTTCATCGCATCATGCTGATCTTCTCATCTTTGTCTTTGGGATCTTCATCCAATAGAAAGACATCAGGGATAGAGACCTCTACAAGAATTGATCTTTACGAAGATCGAGCGAATCATGATCAACTCATGGAATGAGACGTGATGACATCTCTCGAGCTGAGAGACAAAACAACCGTTGAGGACATTGGAATGAGGCAGATGACATAGGTTCAATTGGTAGGCAACAATTCCGCCCTAAAACAGATGGTGACGGGGGTTTCAAGGTAGTGAGGAGTTAGTTGCCCTTCATACCATAACGGGCACCTTAGGGAAGGTGACTCGTAGGATTATCCCTTAAGTGGCAAAAAGTATTAATTTTGATACAGAGATCATTGAAACTCTTTATACCAGCCTAAGGCAATTACAAGTGATTAGTTGAACGAGTTTAAAGGAATGGCATATTCAGTTGGAAAGGAAACTAGGGTTATAGGACAGCTCAGCATACAGAAGGCACATTCCATTTGATACCGAGGTATAACCCAGTGTCTGAGCATGCTCTCAAGAACTTGAGAACTTCCATATTCATCAGGGCTTTTACCAATATCCGTGACAAGGATCCTGGCAACACCTCATACTACCATGATGAATAATGATGGAGGATGCAGATGCAAAGGAAGACACCACTTTCTCAGATTTCACCTTAGCCATGCCAAGGGAGCAAAATCTGGATGATCGACCGAGAGACATTTAGCACTCCGCTTCTAATGTTATCCTTGACGAAATAGCATAACCCAATTATAGGTAACGTTTGGTATCTAGAACATCAAGTAAAAAGGTCGGATTCGGGATCTCAAAGGGTCCATGAGAAACAACTTCTGAATAGGTCATATGAAATCCTCATGGGGAAGTGGCCAAGTTGCTGATACAAGATATTATAACAATAGGTCTTTCGGCTAGGTGCATTAGCCACAGCATCACGTTGTCGGTTACAACAAGACCAATATTATAATTCTTGGGAAAACGTGCCAACCATCATATCTGCCGAGATTAAGATATGCTTGGTGTTCGGATATGCCAGACTCAGCATGTCTGAAAGTGAATGGTTGCAACACAAATCGAAGAGATGACGTTGCGAGATTCTCGGGAAATGAACTGTGGAAGGCAACTTCAAAACATGAGCTGGATTGCAAGACCCACATGAACACGGTGTCCAAGACAATTGTGGTCATATGGAGATCTTACAACAAAACACTATCAAGTTCTGGATAGAAGCATCATTGGGGTAACAAAGTCTTGTGTACGTTCGTCTCAGCTCTTCAGGAATAACACCTAACTTTGTTTCCTTAACAAATCAATCGGTGGCTTGGTGTGCTAGGGGTTGCATGTGGAATGGAGATGATCAGTCTATCAAACCATAGAATACTTCGAACGAGCATGACTGACTTGGGATGATTCCAAGAAACAAATCGACCTTTCTCAAGTTCATGCGATAGGTTGCACCAAATGCTCGTGAACTTTGAGTAAATCACTTCTTACACCGAACATATACTTCATGTACATGACACGAGGATATGGCCTACAAAGTTTCCAACACCAGCTAAATGTCCATCATGAGTCATGGGATAGACGTGAATGTTGCCGATGAGCTCAACAACAACTCATTGAGGTATCCCAATGGATGGAATTCCACAAGTATGAGAACAAGGTGATAGCATTGGTTAGACCAAAAAACATAAGGGTGTATGCTCGAGGATACATCCACAAGTAATACAACATTAGAAGATCTTTGGTTCTGATTTAAATTTGACGATAGCCCATACTCAAATCAAAGGTTGAACAAGACAAAAGATGCAACAATTGATCACAAGGATTAATTGATGACGATATCATATTTCTTTGACACCCACATAAGATATCCCTTTGGAAATAACTAAGTCAGGCAAATCTTTTATCTTCCAACTCTCCAAGTTGTTGTTTAGCTTAACCAACTAGTTTGCGGTATCCAACACAAATTCTTGGAGAAGGGATGGTTTATAAGAAAACCATCTTGATCATGAACTCAACATAACAGTCAAAGGACACCTTGGTAATACTTCCGAGAAGATATTCGGAAAATCACGATCCATCGATATGTTATCACACTCGAGAACAATCTTGCTTTTCAAGGTAAGATGATATGATCAACCGAGCGAAGGATTGACACAATCCAAACTCATTGATCAAAAAGTGCACCATGGAAAATGGACTAGGTAGCACGATCAATCTTAGTATGACGATTCAATGACCATCACACAAAAAGTGAGATTATTGTCCATTAACTACCAAGCAACAAAGTTGCTAGGAGTATTGATTACGCACAACACGATTCACTTGTCCGTGTTCTTGTTACAAACAACATCGAGACCTGGGAATGAATGATGATGGCGAGAAGTATCACTACATCAAAATTTCATAAGAGGGGGTGCAGTTCTCATGACAATCTTTACATGAAAAGTGTAATACCTCAAGGTAGAACAGAGCAAAAGCTAGATCGGCATTTTGAACTGGGGAATACAACTGCTTTGACCCAATTCGACAAATAGATGAGGCACGGGAGTTTGCTTCTCCTAGTCATTCCAATGACTTGACACACCACAAGAATAGTTGACATCGATAACACAACGCATGACATACCCTTGACTATCCATTGATAGATAAAGGTCAGAATACAATTGAACAAGGGCAACTCAAGAGCACCTTATTTTTCCTGAGTTGTAGATGCATGGATTGAATATGTCAAACAAAGCTCAACATGTCTCTTCCATATAATCCATGCAGAAATGAAGGATTGGCAGAGTCACAACTATGGGATGGAGAACTCATCAAGAGCACTCATGTTGTGATCTTTCGTTCACAAAGAACTTCTGCCATAACTAACTCATGGTATTGGAAGAAATGACATATCGCGAACCTTGAAGACTATAACAAGGTTACTAATATCCTAAAGGAACGAGCAAATACTATCAATGGAAGGGAGCCGAATGATCCTTGGATTCAAGAACACAGATACAGAATACCTATTGACTAAGTAGCATCACAACATGCTTTCGATAACGACGGCCAGAGTTATCACACTAGAAACAAAAGGCACAACTAGACTATTGGGTGGTTCACTGAAACAACATGGTTTCCTAAAACTTCAACCAAACATGTCAAAGTAATAGAGTACCTCAACTCAACAATTAGTGTGCTTTGTCTAGCCTGAAAGACATTGACTCAAGATGAAAGAGTTTTGCAATTGCATCAGATAATTTAGAAACCTTGCATAACTCGGATAGCATAACGGTTGTACGGGCACGAAATATGAGGCAACCTGCACAAGAAAACAAACAACATGACATTGAATTCTTATGGAGACACTGATCCACAAAGACAACAACTTTCCTATAGGTCTCCAGCATAGTAATTCGTCACCCTAATAGATATATGAGAAGGCCTAGTTATTAATCCCCATAGAAAAAGACAGGGTGACTCAGAATTAGAATGACACGAGGAGTGGAGTAAAAGAGGCTTAAGTTCCCTTCCACAATCAATTCCCTTATATAACTAAAGCAGTTCTAGACTCAACATTGACCAGTTTGGCTTGGTAATCCTACGGGCATTCAAGCTCTGATACCAAATGTAACACCCCATTACACCTGGTGGGATCTAGACTGGCCCCACAGACCAACACTAGTCTTTCCTGCGCACTTTGTCCTCACTCATGCGCACCCCGGGGGCAACTTCTCGGTCGGTCACCCATCCTAGAATCGCTCCAAGGCAAGTATGCTTAACTTTGGAGTTCTTTTCGAATGGGATCCCAGAAAAGAAGGAATTCCTTGTTGATATGAGTAGTCCATAATTCCTATTAAGCCAGGCTCTCCCACTTGCTAGCCTTGCTAAAACTTTTAAAATCTGCCAACCAAATAACCTGGGAAAAGGTTAGGTTTTAATTTTCTGCTAGTAGTCTATTCATCACCCCTCTAGACTACATTCTAGTGATCCCTCAATATCCCTTGTCTATTTTATCTCATTTTTGGTGGGCACCTGAGGCCTCTTTTATTTATCATTTTTTTTATTTGGGCTTCGTTGGCCTCTTTTTTTTCATAAAGTCCAAAATCTGATCCCCACTTGTGAGGGAATCATAACTTTCATCATCCTTTCCTCACATGGGACATGCTCTAACAATGATAATCATCACACTTTTATTTACTTATAACTCAAAAGAAAATTACAACTCGATACCTATGACAAAATATGACTCTATATGCAATATGGAAGTGATGGTGCAAGTCATAGAAGGAAACGGTGGAAGTTGCATGGCAATATATCTCGGAATGGATATGGAAATGCCATAATAGGTAGGTATGGTGGCTATTTTGAGGAAAAATATATGGTTTCTGTTTTGAGGAAGGTATATGGTGGCTGTTTTGAGGAAGGTATATGGTGGCTGTTTTGAGGAAGGTCTTTGTTGCACCAGTGAAAGTTGCGCGGTACTAGAGAGGCTAGCAAAGGTGGAAGGGTGAGAGTGTGTATAATACATGGACTCAACATTAGTCATAAAGAACTCACATACTTATTGCAAAAGTCTATTAGTCATTAAAGCAAAGTACTAAAATTATGCTCCTAGGGGAAAGGTTTGTCGGAGTTAACCATCGTGCGCTCCCAACCCTCACACAATGGTCGACAATCTATAAACAAATCATGCTTCGACTTCCTTACATAACGCTTCACCATAAGTGCATGCTACGATAATCACAAACCTTTACACAATTATTTTTTAACAAATCACAATTACTTCCTAACATGACTCTTAACATTACCATCTTTATATCTCAAAACTTTATGCAAGGAATCGAACTTCTCATAAACACTCAATGCACTTAATATGGAAGTTTTTATTATATCCCTCTTGGATGCCTATCATATTAGGACTAAATTCATAACCTAGACCAATTACCATGCTGTTTAGAGACTCTCAAAATAATATAAGTGAGGTACGAGAGTTCAAGTATTCATATAAAACACAAACACCACCGTGCTCTAAAAAATATAAGTGAAGCACATAGAGCAAAATTGCCTAACTCAAGAGATATAAGTGAAGCACAAAGATTATTCTAATAAATTCATGATTTAGTGTGTCTCTCTCAAAAGATGTGTGCAGAAAAGATGATTGTGGCAAACTAAAAAGAAAAGACTCGTATCATACAAGATGCTCTAAGCAAAACACATATCATGTGGTGAATAAAAATATAGCCTCAAGTAAATTTACCGATGGATTGAAGACGAAAGAGGGGATGCCTTCCAGGGCATCCCCAAGATTAGGATATTTGGAATCCTTGAATATGACTTGGGGTGCATTTTTCATCCCCAAGCTAAGGCTCTTGCCACTCCTTATTCCATAATCCATCAAATCTTTACCCAAAACCTGAAAACTTCACAACACAAAACTTAACAGAGAAACTTGTGAGATCCGTTAGTATAAGAAAACAAATCACCACTTTAGGTATGGTTGTTAACTCATTCTTTATTTATGTTGGTGTTATAACTACTATATTCTAACTTCTCCATGGTTCATACCCCATGATACAACCCATATATTCATCAAAATAGGCAAACAACTCAAAGAAAACAGAATCTGTCAAAAACAAAAGTCTGTAGCAATCTGAAAACTTCTTATACTTATGTAACTCAAAGAATTCTGAAAAATTAGGAGAACCTGAGAAATTTATATATCAATACTATGTAAATAATTCAGATCCATTCGACCCTCTGAAAAATTTAGAAAATCCTAGACTGAGCTCAAAAGTTTCTGTTTTTCAGCAAGATCAAATGAACAACTACCATAGATCACCCTAAAGGTTTTACTTGGCTCAAACACTAATTAGAACACCAAAACACAATTACTACAAAATTAATAATGTGGGAAACACTCAAAAACAGAAGAAAAAACATAACACAAAAATAAAATTGGGTTGCCTCCCAACAAGTGCTATTGTGTAACGCCCCTACCTAGGCAAAACGCAATAGATCTAGGTGTTGTCATAATAATAAGGGAGATCATCCATGCTCATATAATAATCCCTTCTTTAAGAAGCTAATTTCCTTTGTGACAAGAAAAAATAATCAAAAGGTCTGAATTTAATAGGATAGGGATCCTTAAGATCAAGTGCGGGAGGGATAGGTTCCTCCTTTGGTCCCTTATAGTGTATAATCAATTCATCATTATAAGATTTACTTTGGGTAAAGGCCATGAGATTTTTTCTATGAATGAACTCTAATCCGCTATTTTGTATATCAAAATTTTCATTGTGTTCAGAAATCTTATCAACCAAAACCTCGGTAGGGACCTTTTTTCTCAATTTTCATTATAAGTAACATAATCCGGAGATAGAACTATCATTATCTCTTCTTGATTAAAAAGGATCTCCTAAATAGGGGGACATCCACCATTAATTTTATAATGAGAAAAAATTTCACTAGCCTCTTTCATGATAAATCTAAACTCGTGGGCTAGGAATATAGTGTCGGCACGCTTAACAGAAGAATGCTGAATATTAGAGAACTCACGAAAAATCATTTGTATGCAAGGGTGAATATGCATGAATTGCCTCGCAAGTTCAATTATTAACAAAGTTATAGCATCCGCAAGACTATTAATTTTATTGAGAATGAAACCTCCTAACGTCGGAAGCGTTCCCGTACAAGTGAAGATATCTTGAATAACACCTTTTCGAATGATATTACCACTACCTATGAGGAACTTTTCTGTATGAATGATAGTAGGTTATTTTTGAGGGTAGTTATTAGCAAGGTCATCAAAATTCCCCTCAAGCTTATTACTATATCTTTCATTGAAAGTCTTCCGAGATTCTGACATGGTGCCAATAAAGCAAGCAATCAAGCACACAAGCAAATGAAAGGCAAACGAAAGAAGGGTGAATAAAAAGGAAAATATTTTTGGTATTGTCTAAAAATCGTTTTATAAGTGGGGGAGAGGAAAACGAGAGGCAAATAGCAAATAATTTAAATGCAAGAGATGAGTCTGTTATGGGTAGTTGGTCGGCTTGATGTGTATCCTCCCCAGCAACGGCGCCAGAAATCCTTCTTGCTACCTCTTGAGTTTGCGGTTTTTTTCCCTTGAAGAGGAAAGGGTGATGTAGATAAGTAGATAAGTATTTCCCTCAGTTGTTGAGGACCAAGGTACCAATTCAGTAGGAGGAACAAGCAAGTCACCAATGGATGCACCTACACAAACAATCAAACTCTTGCACCCAACGCGATAAAGGGGTTGTCAATCCCTTCACAGTTATTTGCAAGGATTATATCTGAAAGAGATAGATGTAAACAAGAATGGAAAGTAAAAGGTAAATAAATTACAGAAAGGTATTTTTGGTATTTTGGTTTATAGATCTGAAAGTATTTTATGGAAAGTAGACCTGGGGGCCATAGGTTTCACTAGAGGCTTCTCTCTTGAAGGAAACCATCATGCTGGGTAAACAAATTACTGTCAAGCAATTGATAGAAAAGCGAATAATCAAGTAGTTATCCAAGGGAATGATCATGCACATAGACATCACATCCGTGTCAAGTAGACTGAAACAATTCTGCATCTACTACTATAACTCCACAAATCGACCGACTCGTGCCTGCATCTAGAGTATTAAGTTCATGAAGAACAGAGTAACGCATTAAGAAAGATGACATGATGTAGAGGGATACCATTAATGGCAACAATACAATACATGCCTCGATACCCCTACTATGTCGCTGGGTGAGGACACCGCAAGATTGAACCCAAAACCAAGCACTTCTCCCATTGCAAGAATTACCAATCTAGTTGGCCAGACCAAACCAATAACTTGAAGAGACTTACAAGCATATGAAATAATGCAAATAAGAATTCAAAGGAGATTCAAATAAGATTCGTGGATAACCTGAACATAAACTCACAATTCATTGGATCTTGACAAACACACCACAAAACAGGATTACATCGGATAGATCCCCATGAAGATCATGAAGAACATGGTATTGAAGATTAAAGAGAGAGAAGAAGCCATCTAGCTACTAGCTATGGACCCGTAGGTCTGTGGTGGACAACTCACGCATCATCGGAGGGGCAATGTAATTGATGTAGATGCCCTTCGTGGTCGAAACCCCCTTTGGCAGATTACCGGAAAAGACTCCAAGATTGGATCTCTCGGGAAGAGAGGCTTCTGGCGGTGGAAAAGTATTTGCGTGGATATTTTTGATGTTGGGGGAATATTTGGGAATTTATAGGACAAGGATTAGGGTTAGGAGACCTGACGGGAGATGGCAAGCGTGCTAGGCATGGCCACGGGGGTCGCGCCTAGCCGGCTTGTGACTCCCTGGCAGGTTTCTTGTTGTGCACTCCAGGCTTGGTTGATTTGTTTCCTTCCAGAAAAATTATTTCCGAAGGTTTTATTCCATTTGGACTCCGTTTAATATTTCATATCTGCAAAACTCAAATACAAGGAAAAAACAGAAACTGGCACTAGGCTCTAGATTAATAGGTTAGTCCCAAAAATAATATAAAATAGCATATTAATGCATATAAAACATCCAAAACAGACAATATAATAGCATGCCATCATCAAAAATTATAGATACGTTGGAGACGTATCACTCCCCATCCAATTCTTGCGCATTGGAGTTAATTTCCTCGACAATCCACCGATTGCAAACCCCCCTATCCACTAGAAAATTCATTAAATTAGCGAATGAAGGATTTTTAGGTTTAGTTGTTCGCAAAACCGAATCTCGGTTACACCGAGTCAAAAATATTGCTTCTATCGATTTTGTTTTTGTGCTACTAAGGACAGTCTCGGTGAAACCGAGTGGCAATTTTTGGTCTGACCGAAGTTGCTTTCAAGTTTCTGTTAAGAGTACTGTGTGTATCGGTAGTACCGAAAGTTTTGACCCGATGACACCAAAATCCCTTTTTGCTAAGTACTATATCTAAGGATTTCTCTGTTCAAACTGTTGAAAAATATCTGGATTTTGTGATGACTTATCCTCTTCTACTCTTCTACACTCTATTCATAGGGTCAGATATGTGAGCTTCAGAAGATAGTATGAATGATTTCAGAGAGTAGAATGTTGATATGAGTTCAGGCACTAGTCCTGAGGGGAGCTATGATGTTCCTAGTTCTCCTGATCTGCCCAGAGTTGCTACTAGGGTAAGGAGGAAGCTTAATTCTGATGAAGAAGATGAGGACTTCATACCTGATGAAGTTCCTCCCAAGGCCAAGCAAGACAAATCTATCAAGAAGGGCCCTAAGAAACCAGTCAGGAAAGAGTATGCACCTTTAGATACTATGAGAGAACCTGAGAGATCTAGAGGCACTATGACTGTTAAGCCTCCCAGGAAGTCTATGCCTATGAAGGCTAGTGAGAAGAAAGCCAGGAAGAGAATTGTCTATGTTACTGGCAGAGCTACCTCCATGTATGAGGACACAGAAGAGACCGGTGGTGCTGCTACTGAGCATGAGGAGGAAGAGACAATTGCTAAGGCTCCTCCCAAGAAGAAGCAGAAGAAGCTTTTGGCAGATGCTATGCCAAAGCAAGCACTACCCAAGAGCACCAAGTCTGCACCAAGAAGGCTACTGCTGAGAAACCCAAGAGGACTACCAGAGACATCCCAACTTCTGAGAAGAACAAGGGATCTACCTCTAGAGATATAGATGAGGATGCCATGTTTGCATTAATGAAGCTTAGACCACACCTTCCAGAGCACAATACCAGCCACCTGCTTGCTGAGGACATGAAGAAGAAGAATGATTCGGGTCTGAGAGAGTGGAGAGCTATTGATCCTTACTCTCAGAGGAGGAGAAGATTTGTGTACTACAAATTTTATACCGAGGAGCAACAAGATTTCTATGAGACTGTGTTGCTTGACAAGAGCTCAGCTGTCAGTAACATGAGGTATGTTGATTGGAAGTACATCAAGGCAAATCAAGACTATTTTCCAAGTGTGCAAGACAACTTCCGCTGCATTGGCCAAGATGAATTTATTAGCAAAGAATTCATTGCATGGAATGATGAGATGATCATGCAATTCTACTCCACTGCTCACTTCTATGGAGATGGTAGGATTGTGTGCATGAATGAAGGAGCAAGATATGATTCCACTATTGATGAATGGTTTGCCATTTAGGAGTCCCATAGGTGGAAGATGGAGACATCTATGTGTACTCTGAGTCCAAGGAAAGCCACAATGCCATGAAGGACATGTACAATGTTATCCCTGCTGCACATCTTCAGTATCATAAGCTAGGATCTATCTATGACCTCCAAGAAGGTCTCCATACCATCAACACCATTCTGAGGCGTACCTTAATGCCCAAGTCAGGAGACGAGAAGATGAACCGAGGCTACTCCATCAACTTGCTGCTTCTTATTGACCAGCATTAGAGATTCAGGGCGATGGATCTGATTGTGGAGACTCTAAAGAGGGTTGTTGCTGATCAAAAGCGCTCATGCTGCTGTGCACCCTAGATTCAGATGCTCATCAACTCCAAGCTGGAGAAGCACTTTTTTCTCTTGACAGGCCCCCATTTGCCCCTACAGCCAGACTTTGAGGACAGCGTTGTGGTGAAGGACCCAGACCATCCCACATCAGCTGTAGCACAGGCATAGGTAGAGGCAGAGGCAGATAGAGCCACTAGTGCTCAATTCCCTAGATCCACGAACGAGAAAATGGATCTTTTGATCACTACCATTCAGGGCATGCAGAAGGACATCAAGGACATATTGGAGAATCATCATAGTCTTGTGAGGATCATTGACAACAGGATCAAGACCCTCAATGACAAGGCCGATGGGTTAATCAAGACCGTGAACAAGCTTAAGAAGGAAGTTGATGATGTGCCACTTCCTCATTCTAAAGATGAGGAGGAAGAGGAGGAGGAGGATGACTCTACTCTCAGGCCAGGCACTGACTTCACTACCCAAGCCAGATCAGCCAAAGTGCTAGCTCCAGAGTTGAGGCCTTCTTCATCAGCGCCTCCTACAGTCACTTTAGCTCCATCAACTCCTCCAGTACCTCCAGTTGCTACTCCAACTCCATCCATGACATCAGTAGAGGTCTTCACTGACGCGGTTCTCTCGACTCCGACATCGACCACCGTAGGATATTAGCCCCAGAAGGACGATTAGTTATTTCTCTTTGAACTTTTTGGTAACTTGTCGCCAAAGGGGGAGAAATTGTATATAGATCTTTAGGCTTCGAGTGAGAGAGCGTTGGTTTTTATTGTTGTTCCAAAAACATTTGGTCGATTGGTTGCTTGTGTTAAACCTTGTTGGTGTTTGATCATACGCTTAATGTGTGTTGCTACCATTTCCTATTCTTTTGATGCTTATGAGATGATCATTCACTTTGCTTGATTGTGTTGTGCTATGATATTCACTCTTATTATTCTCGCACACCACCAAGATGTATGTGGCATGGAAGAAGTGCCCCATGTAGCTAATCAATTGTGCATTTGCATTCAAACGCAAATTTAAAATAATGCACAAATTTCGGGGGAGCTCTTACTTATCACATACTTCTCAATGCGATGATTACATTCATTTATTATATCATATGTCGAAGCTTTGATCTATATGTTGTCGTCAATTACCAAAAGGGGGAAATTGAAAGCACATTTGCTCCCTTGGTGGATTTGGTAATTAATAACAACATATATGTCATTCAAGTTATGTTTCCGCTAAGCATATTTTAGGAAAAGTTCAATGATAGGGATGGAAAATGGATTGTGGAATACCCCAAGATGCAAGGAAATGGATTGGCAAAGCTTCAAGCAAGAGGACTCTACATTTTACTTTGTGAGAAATGACTTTGAGTCCATAGGAAAGTCAATACTATTAAAAGGGGGTAAGGTAATATTGGTGAATAAATTGCTCATACGTGTGCATGTGATAGTCAGCAAATACACCCACAAACTCTTCCACAAAAGTATGTCCAAAAGCCAAATACTCAAAATTAGTGCAACCAACAATTCCCACTCGGTGCCACTGATTCACAAACTCAGACAGACCCATGTCGAACCCTAGCCATTCGGTGCAGCCGATTCTGCTTCGGTGCCACCGAGTTTGGGTTGCCAACTTCCTGTTACCTCGATTCACAAAATTGGTCCCACCGAGTTTGTTGGATCGATGTCACTGAGTTGCGCAATCTGACCTTTGGTCACCTAATCAACAAAACCGAGATTTATGTATCGGTTTCACCGAGATTCAAAAGTTGCTACCTTTGGAGCAATTCGGTACCATCGAGATTCACACATCGGTATCACCGAGTAGGTCACTTAAGGTGTAACAGTTGGATTTTTGGAGATGCCTATATGTACACCACCACCACCACTGTCGTGGTTTTCTCACGGGGGGTCTCGCGAGATGACAGATGCCATAGGTAGGCTTATCGAGGTGAGAGCAAGGCTGTCGTGGATGATCCGAGACGGGTATGCGAATAGCACGTGGAGGTTTACCCAGGTTCGGGGATCTCCGGAGAGATAATACCCCTACTCCTTTATGTCTGTATATAAGTGGTACATCTGGTACAGAGTTGCTCCTGGAGCAGTATTGAACTGAGAGCAGTGGTCGAGTGCTCACTGTCTCCTACATGTCTCGTATGTGTGAGAGCTAGCGTGTGTGAGAGAGCTAGCTAGTAAGTGGGCATGAGAGTGCTCCACCTCGTGAGTGGCCTTCTCTCCTGAGTGTGTGGACATGAGCTCCTGGATGGATGGGTGTGTGCTAGTATATATAGGTGAGGGTAGCTTACACCCAAAGCTAGGTGAGTGAGCATGATGGGTGGGGGCCCACCCACCAACTACATTATTGGAGGTGTCATGCTATAGTGTTTGCTTTATCAGCAATAGTGCCCATGGTATGGCTGTCTTGTCGGTGTCGTGTCAGATAAGACGTCGTGGTTGACTTCGGGCCAGCCGGCCGGCAGGCGCAACCAGCAGCCAGCTAGCTGGTGCAGCCGGCAGCTAACCAGGCAGCCGGCCGAGCGGAGCAGCCGGCCTAGGCGGGCGGGCACCCCCGTCCAACTCACCGTCTTTGGGGTACCCGGGGGTCATCCCCCCAACAGTAGCCTCTGAGCCTCCGGGCGACTCAAAGAGTCGGGCGGAGGTTTTTCATTGTTGCAGAAGTCGTCGATGAGGACCGGCTGCGGGCGTGCAGCCGGCGCGGCTTGCTTTGGGCGGGGGTGCGCCAGCGCACCTGCTGGGTGTAGCCTCTGAGCCTCCGGGCGACTCGAAGAGTAGGGCGGAGGGTTTCAACTGCCATTGGAGTTGTTGTTGCACGAGTTGTTGATGATGGTTGATCGTGGGTTGGGGACGACGCAGCTTGCTTCCAGCGGGGGCGCGCCAGCGCACCCATTGGGTGTAGCCTCCGAGCCTCCATGCGACTCGAGGAGTCGGGCGGAGGGTCTTTGCCATTGTTGAAGTAGACGGTGGCGTCGAGGATGCCGGGCGTGGACGCGGAGTCCGCCGGCTAGTGGGCGTGGAGCCCTGCCGAAGGCGGACATGGGGTCGGCCGGCTGTCGAGCGCGAGGCGCTGCCGCGCACGGACGGAGGGTCCGCCGGCTGGTGGGCGTGGAACCCTACCGAAGGCGGACGCGGGGTCCGCCGGTTGTCGAGCGCGAGGCGCTGCCGGGCATGGACGAAGGGTCCGTCGGCTGGTGTGCGTGGCGCCCTGCCGAAGGTGAACATGGGGTCCGCCAGCTGTCGAGCGCGAGGCGCTGCCAGGCGCGGACGGAGGGTCCGCCGGCTGGTGGGCGTGGAGCCCTGCCGAAGGCGGACGCGGGGTCCGCCGGTTGTCGAGCGCGAGGCGCTGCCGGGCGCGGACGGAGGGTCCGTCGGCTGGTGGGCATGGAGCCCTACCGAAGGCGGACGCGGGGTCTGCCGGCTGTCGAGCGCGAGGCACTGCTGGGCGCGGACAGAGGGTCCGCCGGCTTGTGGGCGTGGAGCCCTGCCGAAGGTGGCCTCGGGGTCTACCGGCTATCGAGTGTGAGGCACTGCCGAGGGCGGACGCGGGGCGCGCTGACTGTCGAGTGCGAGGTGCCGCCGGGCATGGACGGAGGGCCCACCGACTTGTGGGCATAGAGCCCTGCCGAAGGCGGACGCGGGCTTCGTCAGCTGTCGAGTGCGAGGCGCTGCCGGGCGCGGACGGAGGGTTCGTCGGCTGGTGGGCGTGGAGCCCTGCCGAAGGCGGAAATGTGGTCCGCCGGCTGTCGAGCGCGAGGCACTGCCGAGGGTGGACGTGGGGCGCGCTGGCTGTCGAGTGCGAGGCCCACCGGGCATGGACGGAGGGCCCACCAGCTTGTGGGCATAGAGCCCTGCCGAAGGCGGACGCGGGGTCCGTCGGCTGTCGAGCGTAGTGCCCTGCCAGGAGTAGCCTCCGAGCCTCCGAGCGAGGAGGTTTCTCATGGAAATGATCGTGCAAAAGACAAGGTTAGGTCGGGACCATTCGCCATTCCCTGCGGCTGCTGCACATCCAGGTAAAACCGCAGGCTCGTGGGGCTTTCTCTAGTAGGCCCTACGGGCAGCTCCGTTGATCTCGCACTTGACATCGAGGCGCTCACCGAATGCTTTAGCAAGCTAAGACTTGCCAAAGCGCCGACGAATACCCCAGCCAAGTGCTCGACTACATCGACCCTCCCACATCTATGGGAGCAGTCGCTGCGATACAGTGCGGTGGCTCTCACATCCGCGTAGGAGTGATGGCCATTACCTCCACTACTTCTTCTGGCCGGGAGCGAACCAAGGCCGACGCTGCCACGGCCCATGCCGGCACCTACGATCCTCTCAACGCAGCTTTTTGAGGCCTGAGTACCCCCATTGCTCCGACGGCGAATCCTGATGTTGCCATGGCAGAGCTGGAGGCGGCTCGCCGCCTATTGTTCAAGGACGCCAGCGCCCTCGAGGCTACGCCGCACCGCATGGAGGCTGCTCAACGAGAGTATGCCTCCGCCTACGGTCTCACCCCGGCTGGCACTGAGCCCCGCCGACATGGGGCTGTGCGCGACCACCGTCGCGTGGTCGTGGAAATCCTTGGAGGCAACATGCCCGTCTATGGCACCCCCGCAGACAACGTGCGGGCCGCCAAGGTAGCCTACGAGGATCTGGCTACCTTGGAGGGCGAAGAGCGTGGCGCCCGCGAGCGTCACATCAAAGACCTCATCGATGCTGCCGACGCGTAGCAACATCTGCTCGCCCCCGCTGGAGACGCCTATGAAGGCCCCTGTCCCGAGGGCGAGGGCGTCGAGACTGCTGGTCATCGGCCAGCTCAGCACTCCTGTTCCCCTCACACCTCTGACCATCGGGTCAAGGTGAGCAACCCCCTGTGCTCCCAGCTGCCGGGGAGCAAGCAGTCAGCTGTGAACAACCTGAAAAGCAACCACCGGCTCATAGCAACCACCACAACAACGCGCCAGCTGGAGGAAGCCGACACGGTCGGTCCCGCCTATCATCCGCCCCGAACTCTCGGCCCGGCTCAGACCGCAGGTCCCGCACAAGAAAAATGACGCCCGTCTCCGCATCGACCGGCTCGCGCAGTCGGCCCTCCTCAAGGAGGATGGCTTGATTGTCCTGGCGTGTTTCAGCCCTTGAATCCGCAATGAGCCGTACTCGACCGGCTTCACACTCCCCCAGGACACCCCAAAGTACAACGGGGCCGCCAAACCCGAAGACTAGCTGATCGACTACACCACTCCAGTCGGCATCGCTAGAGGAAACAAGCGCGTGGCTGTCCGCTACGCTCCCCTCATGCTGATCAGTTTGGCCTGCACCTGGCTCAATAGCCTGACGACCGGTAGCATCAACACCTGGGCGAACTTCGAGGAAGCATTTGTCCACAACTTCAACGGCACCTACAAGCGGCCCGTCTGCCCCGTGAACTAGCCATGTGTGTTCAGGGACCGGATGAGTCCCTCCGCGACTACCTCACCTGATGGACGGAGCTCCGCAACTCCTGCGAAGGGGTGCACGAGGTGCAAGCAATACAATACTTCATCGAAGGCTGTCACGACGGCACTCCCCTCAACCACGAGCTCCTGTGCGCTGAGCCGGCTACGCTAGCTGAGCTCATGACCAAGGCAGACAAGTACGCCATGGCTACTCCGTCATTCGGGTCAAGACGACCCCGCTTGCCAAGGCAACACCAACGCCGGCAGCGTCACGACCGACTACCGACAACCGGCGGGCGCAGAACAACAAGCACAAGTACGACCAGCCCGACTCCCGCTATGGGAGCCGGCAGGTCGCCACCATCAAGTAGCAGGAGCCGGCTGCCCAGCCTTCCAGTCAGCGCCAGCGCACTGGCAAGGCTACCTAGCAGCCCAAGCTCACATTCGAGTAGATGCTCGACCTCCCCTGCAAGAACCACTCTGGGGCCAAGCCCTCAATGCACACGCTCCAGCAGTGCAGAATCTCATAGTGATTGGCCCGGGGGGACGATCTTCCGGCTCCTCCCGCGCCGCCTGCCCGCACGCCAGCCCCGGCACCAGCTGTGTCCCGAGCACCGGCTCTGGCTCCGGCCCAGAATGATGGTCACCTACACACCAGTTCCCCAACTAGTACGGTTGCTACGTCGTCTTCACCAGTGAAGAGACGGGCAAACATGCTCAACGTCGGCTCCATCGTGAGGTGAATGCCACCATGCCAGCAACTCCCCAGTTCATGCACTGGTCAGAGAAGCGGGTCACCTAGAGCCGGGCAAACCACCCAGCTGTGATGTCAAGTCCCAGCAGCTATGCACTAGTCTTCAACCCCACCATTGCCACCGAGAAGCGCACCTGCCGCTTCACGCGGGTGCTGATTGATGGTGGCAGCAGCATCAACATCCTCTACCTCGACACGATGCACAAGCTGGGGCTAAAAATAGAAGACCTGCAGGTGCGCCGAACGGTTTTCCACGGCATCGTGCCGAGAAAGTCCTGCTCCCTTGTCGGCAAGATCAAGCTCGACGTCCTCTTCGGCGGTCCCGGCCACTTTCATCACGAGCCGGTATGGTTAGAGGTAGTGGACCTCGAGGGTCCCTACCACGCATTGCTGGGCCAACCGGCTCTCGTCAAGTTCATGGCGGTCCCCCACTACGCCTACCTCAAGCTCAAGATGCCTAGTCCCAAGGGGATCATCACCATCGTGGGTGACTACAAGATGTCGATCGAGTAAGCTCGAGACGGCACTCGGCTGGCCGAGGCCCTGAAGATAGCCGAGGAAAAGCGGCAGCTTGACCGGCTCGTGGCCCTTGCTGCCAGCCAGTCGGCCGTGCCGGCTCCTCCCTCGGAGTCAGTTGTGAGGCCTCCTTCCAGCCAGCCAAGGACACCAGGCAGGTTCCGCTTGACCCGTCCAACCCCGCGCAGTGCATCACTATCGGCTCCCGCCTCGACAGCAAATAGGACGGCGAGCTCATCGACTTCCTCCATGAGAATCTAGACATCTTTGCGTGGTCCCCCAAGGACATGCCGGGTGTTCGGAGGAAGTTCGCCGAGCAAAAGCTTCATGTCCGGCCGGACGCTAAACCGGTCAAGCAATCCCTATGCCGTTTCTCCTAGGAGAAGCAGCGCACTATAGGAGAAGAGATCGTCCGGCTGCTCGCAGACGGCTTCATCATGGAAGTTTTCCACCCGGACTGGTTGGCCAACCTAGTCCTGGTGCTGAAGAAGAACAAGACTTGGTTCATGTGCATCGAATACACCAGCCTAAACAAGGCATTCCCCAAGGACCTATTCGCCCTGCCACGGATCGATCAAGTCATCGACTCCACGGCCAGCTGCGATTTGCTGTCCTTCTTGGACGCCTACTCTGGCTACCACCAGAGCAAGTTGGACCCGGACGACCGGCTCAAGACCTCCTTCATCACGCCCTTCGGGGCCTACTGCTACGTCACCATGTCCTTCGGCCTGAAGAATGCAGGCGCCACCTTCCAGGGATACATTCAGAAGTGCCTCCTGCCTCAGATAGGCAGGAACGTCCACGTCTACATCAATGCCATCGTCGTCAAGACCAAGAAGCACTTCAGCCTCCTCGACGGTCTCCGGGAGACATTCTCGAACCTGCACGAATACAAGATCAAGCTCAACCCGGAGAAGTGTGTCTTCGGCGTCCCAGCCTGCCAACTCTTGGGTGTCTTCATGTCCGCTCGCGGCATCGAAACTAACCTAGAGAGGATCAGCGTGATCGAGCGCATGCCCAAGCCGACCCGGCTCCGTGACGTCCAGAAGTTCACCAGCTGCCTCGCCTCCCTCAGCCAGTTCATCAGCCGGCTAGGGAAAAAAGCCTTGACCTTCTATGGGCTACTTCGCAAGACGGATCTAGTCGAGACAGGCCACATGAAGAAGCCGGGCATGTTCGACTGGCCCGTAGAGGCAGATGAGGCCTTCCGCGGCCTCAAGCGGTCCCTCACCAACGCGCCCATCCTGGCCGCACCAGCTGAGAAGGAGCCACTACTCTCCTACATCACGGCTACCACGCGCGTCATCAGCGTCGTCCTAGTGGTCGAGTGGCGGGAGGAGGCCAAGCCCCTACCGGTCCAGTGCCCCTTCTACTACCTCAGCGAGGTCCACTTCGTCTCCAAGCAGAACTACCCCCACTACCAGAAGATGTTCTACGACATCTACTTTCTGCCAAGAAGGTCAAGCAGTACTTCTAGGAGCACACCATGACTATGGTAAGCACAGCCCCGCTTGGTGAGATCATGAGCGGCCAGGACTCTACTGGCCGGATCTCCAAATGGTTCATCGCCCTCACCGACCACGAAATCGGTATGAGCCATGTACTGCCATCACGTCGCAGGCGATGGCCGACTTCCTCGTCGACTCCATGCATTGGCGCATGCATTTCGATGCCTCGAAGATGAGGACCGGCCTGGGTGCCAGCATAGTCCTCTCCTCTCCGAAAGGTGATCAACTCAAGTACGCACTCCAGATTCATTTTGCCACCTCCAATAATGTGGCCGAGTACGAGGCTCTGGCTCGCCTAGGAAATTGGCATCAGGCGCATCGTGTGCTTCGGTGACTCCGACCTCGTGGTGTAGCAGGTCTCTGGCGAATGGGATGCCAGAGACGCCAACATGGCCAGCTATCACTTCCTCATCCAGCAGCTCACTGGCTCCTTCGAGGGCTATGAGTTCCACCACATCCCGCGGGCGGACAACGAGGCGACTGATGCGCTGGAAAAAATCGGCTCCACTCGACAGGCCATCCCAACCGACGCCTCCCTCGAACGGGTGCTCAAGCTGTCGATCGAGCCCTCCCCCAAATCAGAGTCCTCTTCGTGCCTGCTGAAGTTGTTGGCTCATCGGCAAGCTCGGCTGCCCTACCACCATCTACGCCGCCAGCTCCATCCACCTTGGCTGCCTTGCCGTCGCCGGATCCTCCAGTCTAGCCGGCTGCATCCGAAGCAGCCGACTCCGACACCATGGCGGTCATGATGACGATTGACTCCCCTCTCACGGTCCCCGGGGGTTGGCGAGCCAGTACCGGGGACTGACGAGCCAGTCTCAGGGGCCGAACAACCAGACCTGGGGACTCCTGAACCGTCCCTCGTCTCCGCTCCCTCATGGGCCCAGCCCATCCTGGCTTTCCTCCTACACGGCAAGCTCCCCCTAACGAGGCTGGCAAGGCAAATACAGCGTCGAGCCCCGGCCTACAACATCATAAAACGCGAGCTCATTCATAGCAGCACCACCGGCGTCTTCCAGCAGTGCGTCGAGCCGGAAAAGGGTCAGGAGATCCTCCTCAACATCCACCATGGCGAGTGCGGGCACCACGCCGCCTCCAAGACCCTGGTGGCCAAGGCCTTCCACCACGGTTTCAAATGGCCGACCGCCTTGGAGGAGGCCAAGAAATTGGTGGATGAGTGCGAGGGTTGCCAGTGCTTCAGCATGCAGAGCCACCTGCCAGCTACGACCCTCGAGACCATCCCCCTCTCATGGCCCTTCGCCGTTTGGGGGCTGGACATGGTGGGTCCCTTCAAGACCGCACGAGGCGGCATGACACATCTGCTGGTAGCCATCGATAAGTTCACCGAGTGGATCGAGGCCAGGCCAATCAAGAAGCTGGACGGCCCCATGGTCGTCCATTTCATCGAAGACATCACGGTCCGGTACGACGTCCCCCAGAGCACCATCACCGACAACGGCACAAACTTTGCCAAGGGCACGCTGGTGCGCTTCTGCACCAAACAAAGCATTCGGCTCGACTTGGCGTCCGTCGCGCATCCATAGTCAAACGGCCAGGTCGAGAGGGACAACGGCCTAATCCTGTCTGGCATCAAGGCCCGGCTCATAACGCCGCTAGTCAGGTCTGCCAGCTACTGGATCGACGAGTTGCCGGTTGTCCTTCGGAGCCTTAGGACCATGCCCAACTGGTCCACCGGCTACACCCCCTTATTTCTCTTGTCCGGGTCCGAGGCGATCATCCCCACCGACATCGAGTTCGACTCGCCTCGTGTCACCCTATACATGGAGAAGGACGCAAGGAAGGCAAGTGAAGACGGCGTCCGATTACTCGTAGAAGCATGCGAACTGGCCTTGAGCCGTACGGCCATCTACCAGCCGAAGCTCCGGCACTACCACAGCAAGCGGATCCGGCCGCTCTCCTTCCACGAACGAGACCTAGTGCTCAAGCGGATCCAGCGAACAACAGGCCAACACAAGCTGTCCTCCCCATGGGAGGGCCAATTCATCATCTGCAAAGCACTGCACAACAATGCGTACTACCTGATACAGAAGTGCAAGAGAGACGCCTCCGGCGAGGATACGGAGCGCCCATGTAACGCGGCGCTCCTCCCCCCATTTTACTGCTAAGAACTAGTGTATGTATTTATCCTTCCCTTTTGGGCTTATGAATACAATGTGTGCCCCCAAGCCGACTTTTGGGACACGGCCCTTCCCACTTCATTTAAAAAAAACGATTCAATCTGTCGGCTCCCGGATCCAGCTCCTGGTCCCGAGGGCTCGCTGGCTAGTCCAAAATGACTTCCCTCGAGGTAGATCAAGTAGTGTGGGCCGAATAATCCCTCCCACCCCTCCCAGCTACAGACCGGCTCCCGGCTGTCCGGCTAACGGGGTCCTGGGGCGGCAAAGCTTGGCACACACGAAAATCGATCGCTAGGCGGTCGCCGGCTAGGTCTAGCCCGATGACTTTCTCGCCTCTGTCGCTTACCTTACCGAAAAAAGCCCTCACGGTTCCTAAACTCAAAGCCAACTCCCTCGAGGCGGATGCCCCGACTCGGCTATAGACCGGCTCACGGCTGTCGAGCTGGCGGGGCCGAAACCAAAGGGGTAAAGGGGATGAGCAAACGGAACTAGGGGGCAAATGGATGATAAGGATGAGCCGACATGCATGATAACAACACATTTAACAATTAAAGTGCAAATGGATAAAAACTTGAAAAGCCTACCGGCCATAGGTTCATTACATACACCCTAGTGGGTGGAATTGAGTCTAACATGCAGCAAAAGTGGAAACAAGTAAAATGCCTGGGGCCTCAGGATACCGGCGCGTCGCCAGCCGACACATCGCGAGCCGACTCGACGTGCGGCCCGGAAGAGAATGCGGCCTTCGGGTCAGCTTCCGTGGTTCCCGCTGTCTCGCCGCTGTTGTCGATGCTGGAGTCGGTGCTCTCATCGGTGACCTCCTCGTCCTTCGGACCTTGGGGGTTGCCGAAGGAATCCTCAGCGACCGGCTCACCATCCTCACCGAGGGCCGGAAGGAGCTCGTCCGGGTCGACATACAAGGTAAGCTCGTTGGCCCGACGGACTAGGGCAGTCTCGTGTGCCACCCGCTCCTCCTACGGCTCATCCCACATAGTGGCCAGCCGGTACAAGTCGATGCCCCGGTACCACGACATGACGAACTAGAGCGCCATCTGCGCGCCGGCTTGAGCTGTGGACGCCTTCCAGACCTCGAGCCGGGCCACGACGTTCTCCAACCACAACGCCACGCGGCTCTCCGAAGCCCCGTGACCTGGCCATAGGGCGGCGATGACCTCTTTGCCAGCTATCTTCAGCCGCTCCACGCTGGCTCAAGATGGATCAGCCGGTTCTCCATGGCTAGCCCAAGCTCCGCCATGTCCCAACCGACGTTCTCCTCGATCTCGCGCCCGTGCTCCCGGAGATAATCCCGGTGTTCCGCCATGGCGCGCTCAGCATGGCGCTGGGTTTTTGGGAAACGTTTTGGAAAAGAGAGGGGAGGATCAGAAAAAGAAAAGATAGGAGAGGCAAGAAGAACGCAGCCGATCGAAGAAGAAAACTTAGACTTACGCTAAAAGTAGTCGTCCAACTCGAGGGCGAAATGCAACAACGAGTCCCGCTCCGACACCAGCGCCGCCTCCGCCTTGGCAAGGGTAGCCTTGCGCTCCTCGGTCGTCCTCTCTAGGCAGGTCATCTCGCTTTGGAGGGTGGCGGTCCGTTGGGAGGCGTTAGCCGCCTCCTTAACGACCTTCTCCTTGGACGAGACCTCTCGCGCCACGTCGGATTTCAGTCGGTCTTGGTCTACCTTCCCATCCACCAGCAGGGCACCCAGCCCGTCCAATGCCGAAGAGATTGCCTAGATGCTCTGCGTCAGCCGTTCCCGCTCGGAGACCGCCCCGGCCTTCTCCTCCCGAAGGACGCTCAACTCACCTCCAGAACAAAACCAACTCGCCTGGACCGGGCCGGCTGCCGACTCCCCCTCGTGGAGCTCGATGGAGTCCGTGGAGCAGGCCAATGCTCAAATATCTGTCGATGTGCAATTCTCCAGAAAGAACCTACACTACAAAAAAAACATACTCACCCTGCGACAACAGGCAGAACCCTCTTGGCGCGTGCTGGTGGCTTCGACATCACCACCTTTGCTCGTTTTCGAGCCGGCGGCTGGGCCGCCGGCACCTCTTGAGCCGGCCTCTTCCCCTGGCTGGAGGTCCCGGCAGCCGGGGCACGCGTCGACTGCTCCTCGTCCCACCCGCACGGGCCCTATTGAACTGAGGAAGGAGGCACGTTCAGGATCCGGATGTCGTCATCATCATCGTCGTTGTTGTTGATCCCGTCTTTGATCGAAGGACCGAGGGGGAACTCACCAGCCACTCTGGATCCACTGGCTCCCAGGTCGCCTGCCGCCTCGACCTTTCCCGAGGATCCAACCTCTTCTTCAGGTTGTCCTCCCAACTCATAGTCCTCGGAGTCAGACTGGGCGCGCTCCACCTCGAAGATCTGAGGCTGCGGACCATCTGGCGTGTTCTGTCGAACGAACAGCTGTGGTCAACACGACGAGTAAGATCGACAGTCAGCCAATCAAATTGAGAGAAGAAATTCGAAGACTCGCCACCTCGACAGGACATACCAGGGGTGCCGGGCGGTGCCAGTCGTACAACTCCTTGCCAAAGGACCAGGTCCCCGTCGCCAGCCGGAAGGTGGTAATGGTGTTCACTCGCTTCACCAATCGAGCCGGCGTCAGCTTGATGGTCGATAGCCGGCAAGGGTCCTGGCGGCCGGACATGTCGCAGATCTAGTGTGGCCTCAGCTAGAGAGGCACCACCCGGCGTGCGATGAAGGCGCCCACCTGGTCGGAGGCGACTAGCCCTTCCCCTCTCATCATCTCCACGAGCCGATCGAGCTCTTCAAGTGTAGTTCCGCGCAGAGTGGTCCCCGACCAGTTCACTCCGGAGGACGGGGCATTGATGAACGCCGGCAGCCGGATGTATTCCCACTACGGGTCGGCGTTCTTCACGTAGAAGAACGTCCGGTGCCAGCCCTTGACGGAGTCGATGAGGATGCAGTGCAGGAAGCACGAGCCGCAGCAGCACACCACCATGCCCCGGCAGGCATACGACCCCTCGGCATTCTTCAACACCTTGAGGAAAAACAACTTCTTGAAGAACTCTAGGTAGGGGAGCATCCCCACGTAACCCTCACAAAGGGTCACGAAGCCCCCAAGGTAGAGTATGGGCATTGGGGCCGAGGTGGTGCGGCTAGAGATCGAACATGTCAAGCAGAAGACGGAAGAAAAGGCTAACCGGCAGCCCAAAGCCCCGAGAGAAATGGTAGGAGAAGACAACGTGCTCCCCCGCCTGCGGCTCGGGCACCACCTCGTCGCCGGGCACACAAGCGATCACGCGCTCCTCTGACCGCAGCATACGAGCGCGGCGAAGCTCTGTGATGGTGGCCTCTGTAACAACGGTGCCAGCCCAGCTCCCCGAGCAGCCCTCAGTCATCACGGCGATGGGATGGTGTGAGAAGGCGAGCGGGTGAAGAAGCAGGCGAAACGGGCTGTGGTGTGAGGAAGAATGGAGAAGGCAAGAAAGGAGAAGACGACGGGGGAATGGGAGCACGGTAGTTTCCGCCTCCCTCCCTTCCCCTTTAAATAAGGAGACGGCGCCCGGCGGAGGTGGGGATTAACTACGCTCACTCCCCTGGGATTTTGGCACGAACGTGGGTGTTTCGGGCCGCAACCGCTGTGCCCGGGCGTAGAAAATCCCGGTCTAGGGCCCAAGGCCTACTGGGCTACGCCGCGGCCTAGCGGGCTAGGCCTAGGGCGACGTCCGGTTTGCCCACGAGCGTGGGCCCCGCGGCATCATTATGCCCCGCATGGCACGCTGCAGGAAGGAACAAGACCCAGAGCGGCTGCGGACCCGACCAACCGTTCGGTTTTGAGTCGGAGGCGGGCGCCTCATAAGAAAATCCGCCGACCCCCCTCGTCCTGCAGACGCGGGCCCCCGCCGGTTTCGGGGACTACTGACGGGGTTATTACCCCTTGGTAGGCCAAAGCAACAGGGTTCTCTCCCCTGTTTCAAGAAAAATCACGTCACCGGCTGCCTCACGGCCAGCTGACGCATAGCCGACAGGCTCGTTGCCGGCTGGCCAGCGGCCGGCTCTCCGACGAGCAGGCTCGACCCTGGCCGGCTCGACTACGACCGGCTGCCCGCGGGCTGGCTCCCCCATCTACCCTCGGGCGAGCAGGTTTCCGTCCCATCCCACTGCGCACGGGTACGATGACAAGACAAGACCCCCACGACGGGTCCCGACGCGGCCACAGTAACCGTTGACACGGGAGCACGTATGGCTACGATCCAGCCGGTCGTAAAACTGACCTTGGCTGACCGTGACTTGGCCAAGAAACAGTGCCGGCATGCCTCCGCCCACTCCATTACCTGCCCCTGTGTGGCTACAGTGCAGCCGGCCGTACTGGAGACTTCGGCCGGCTGGCGCAAGATGATGCAGCTCGGGTAGCCCATGCCGTACCTGGTGGGCCCCATCGAGCAACGGGACCATGCAGCCAATGGACCCCATAGGCGACAAGATAGCTGAAGAGGCGGGTCTCACTGGCCAGCCAGTGAGGCTGCCAGCCAGGTCCCCCCATGCAGTACCTTAAGAATATTGTAGGCCTATAAAACTCCCTGAGCCCCCCATGCATAAGAGGACACTCTCTCACGCACGAACACACATAAAGGAACACCTCATTCCACGACCTCCTTCTACCTCTAAACACAGCTCAAGGAGCACCATTGGAACCCCTCATCATTGATCAACTAGACCAAGCAGGACTAGGGGTATTACCTCCCACGGAGGGCCCTAAACCTGGGTACATCACGTGTCAGTCACCGCTTGAGCCTAATCCCTCTCCTGGAGCCCGTCGGCGTCCTCCTGCCCCAACACCTTCGATAAGCCTACCCATGGCATTTGTCGTGAGAAAACGACGACAGCTGTGCGATTGCTAGAAGGATTGATGCCTCATCTACAGATTGCAGTTTTTTCTGGACAGCGACTTTGTGTTCGTCGTCCCCGTTTCCTCGAGCATCACTTTGACGATTGCTTCAGTGTAATTGTGCAGAATTTTATCTACAACAACCCTGCAAAATTTCGTCGCGTTCCGATGAAGGATTCTCTGGCAATCTTCGATCTACCGAAGCCTTGTCCAATCTGAACGAGAATCTAGACGAGTTTAGGGCGAGGAGTCCAGCGTGTAGCTCGGCTGTTAGCTGGAAAATCCCACCGTTCATCGTCTACGGAATTCCTATACCGATCACGCCTCAAAATATCAGCTCGATCCAACCGTCCAAACTCCAGCAAACACCCGATTAGTACAACGAATTTTGGATCTATTTTCTACGCGAAAACAAACCCGGCCCGAGTTCATTTTTTTCATGAACGGGTCATCGGACGTCCTTTTTGAAAGAAATTTTCTCATCATCTCGGTCATCGGACCAAGAGTTCGGCATCGCGAGGGACGAATAATCATCAAGCAAAGGTCGTCATCCGCGGGTTGTATGGGTCCGGTGCTCCGTTGCCTCATCAAGCCAGAATCGACCTCGTCACAAATTCCGGTGTGCGTCGGCATCGCCGCAACGTTACTTTTTCAAGCTGACGTCCACCATGCCGACCTGCTTTGACAGATCTGCTGGCATCGGGCTCTAGCGTCACCTTACCGATCTTCTCCGTCACCTCGGCTGGAGCGGGGGATTTGTCATATCTTCATCAACCTGCTCCGAGGACTTCGGCGTCACCAGCCGACCTGCTTTGACACCTCGCCTTGTATGAGACTTCGGCGTCACCAACTGACCTGCTTCAACATCTCGGCTGGCATGAGACTTCGGCATCACCAGCTGACCTGCTTCAACACCTCGGCTGGCATGAGGCTTCGGCGTCACCAGCCGACCTGCATGAGATTTCGGCGTCTGCCGATCACAGCTTTACCATGTTAACTAGAACGAGGACTTCATCTCACCACATCGACCGTGCAGCATCGCCGCTTCGTCAAGCTGAACTCTTCGCTCATGCACATCAGCGCCGAGGCCATATTTCTTTAATTATTTACTTCATTTAAATTAATTAAGTAGATGGTTTTTTTAAATTATTATATTTATTTGTTATTACTTTTGGCTTGCACTATTTTATCAGCAAAGGAAATCGACTTCGACTGCCATCACGCGGTCACCCCGACGTCACCTTGCCGACCTACTCCACCACCTCGGCTGGACCAAGGGCTTCGCCTTGCCATATCGGCTGAGCCATGACACTACTTCAGAGTGTCAAAATCCTTGTTCGGTCACCTCGGCACGGGCTTGGGTCCTGGGACCTTGGTCATGCCGAAGACTACATACCGGATGTGTCAAAGTTCAATGGGCGTCCTCGTCCCACCACAAGCCCGGATCACGTCATCGACACCGAGCACATTAACCAGCTAAGCTTTCATGCTCTTAAAACTTTAAATTTTAAATTTTGTTCGGTTCGACCAAGCATTATACTTTTCTGACAAAAAGTTGTTTGCGAAAAACTTTCTCTGTTAAAACTTTCTTTGTTACAAACAAATTCAAATACCCCATTTACTTGGGGTGCTTCCTTTATGAAGCCATTCCTCTTTCATATGATTATTAATGTATCGCACCCTTCCTTGTTCGTGTTTACGCCAATATATGCATCATGTTGACTTAAGTGTTCCGCAAAGCCGGGTTGCCTTGCTCTTGTTCATACCCCCATGTTCCCGATTGTTTGGCTAGGGAGTAAAGGGGGCACCTCTGCGATTATTACGATCGGGTCATCCGAACTCATACCTCAGATGAGTGAAGCTGAAAGCTAGCGCTCTTACTATTTTCAACTATGTTCGGCCACAATGGAAGACAAACATACATAAATCTCTTGCACACCCCTCATGGTAATCATGAGAACCCAAAGAAAGGAAACCGTTGGCGGAACTATTTTCTTTGAAGATGCTTCTTACGTTAAATAGTAATATAGCATAAGTTCCCTGGGCGCGTTTTGTCTGTTATAGCCTAATGGCTGGATTGCCTGGTTATTCGAAACACCTCCGATATCCTCGAATGGCGTAGTATATAACACTTTTCGGCCCTTGGCCGAAGAGGGAGAAGCCGATGGTCGATTAAGACGCGTTTATTGTTTGGGCAAACACATATATGATATAAGTACTTCTATACATACAATCATTATACATAAAATTCTTTTACCCAAGTCACTTGGGTGCTCTTAAATTTATATGAGCCATTTTATAGTAAATGTTGTTTACTTCTTGGTCATTGCAAAGTATTTTTCTACCACTCCTTTTTTTGACACGAGTCTTTGGTCAATAGCCGGGTAGCCTAGTTTCTCTCTAAAGCCGCTTGAGTTTAGTTTGCTAAACATGCCTCGGAGAAACACTCTGCCCTTGGGATATGGAGGCCGAAGCCAAAGGCTGACCCTCTTGAAGTCTAAGAGATCGGAAGTATCATGTTAAAGCATGACCGAAACACATGTTAATTTTAAGATCAATTTTTGGATTGGCACCAAAACACTTGATTTAGTTCAAACGTCAAAGTTTTTACATAAGTTTTTTGGCTTTTCGAGCTTATGGCACTTTTAAGCTATTTGTATGTTTTTTTAGGAGGTGGGACATCATCTGGACCGAGGTTTCCTATGTAATAATTCAGCTCAGGACATCTTTTTTGACCCACTGTTTGGCATCTTCCCTAGCATCCTCCACCTCAGCGTCTTGCATATTGCTCTATATGCATCAGTTTTGAATTATGTCTTCGGTCAATAGTTAGGTTGCCCTGCTCCTGTGATTGCCTCCTACATTCCGCTTTGTTCGGCTAGGTGTGCAAAGGGAGAACCATTGCCATTGTACTTCCGATTCTATTGGTTAAGTACCTCAGTGGAGAAAGCCAAAAACTCGTTGTTATAATGAGCACTAATTGGTCAGCAATCTAATGACGCTGTCAAACTATAGAACGATAGAGGTTACCCCATGGGTCATTTAAAAAATTGGCCGAAGTGCTAACGGCTTGACCTCGGCTAACGCCGAACACTAATCAGGGGCTAGTAGCTGGCCTCCCAAACTTTAAGCTCATGAGACTAAGTGAAAGTTATAAAGTCTAGATATTTGATTGCCTCATTTCCGCTAACACAATGGCCTCCGAGCACCGAGACATCGGCTAAGGGTTTGTCTTCTTACTGCGGAAACACCCTGCGTAGCATTTACAAAAGGGGTAGAAGCCGATGATGGGCCACTCTCAAATGATAAACAGTCACAAAGGACTCAAAATAGCATATAGCATTAAAAAAAATATTCAATATGCAGGTGCTGCCTTCCGTAATTATCGTTATAAATCCATAAATATGCATCAATTCGACTTAAGATTTTAGCCATTCTAGGTTGCCTGGCTCCTGCGCTTACCTCCTACGTTCCCGATTGTTCGTCTAGGAGGTAAAGGGAGCACCTCTGTGATTGTTACTTTCAGGTCATCCGGGTTAGTACCTCAGATTGGGTGAAGCCGAAAGCTAGCCATCTTAAGAATACAATTGGTCGGAAATAATGAAAGTGAAAATTTTGGTTCATTAAAGACCATTGAGTTCAGGAAAATTCCCCGAAGTAAACCATAAATTGTGTCAAACATAACAAAGTTTGTGTCAAACAAATATCGATCCTTAATTTGACCACCCTTGCCCAAATTAAGGCTCGGGCGCTACTGCGTTCCCTATTCAATGCAGCACATTCAAAGAGCAATATGGTTTCTAAGGAGATTTGATCCTTAGATTGGTCGTCCGCACCCAACCTGAGTCTCGGAAACTACTATGTACCACGTTTCTATTCCTAACATATGCCATTGGGCAAGAACTTGATCTCAGGCCGATTTTTCAAATCGACCTAAGTCTTAGGGGCTACTGGGATCAGTGGTTTTATTTTGATTATTATTTTTCCTTCAGGTGCATCCTACGTTTTAGACCGACAAGCACCTTGAGGGCTACTGGCTATATATCTCGGCAGAGAATAAATTGCAGCAATCAAAAAATAATTTCCACAAAAAGTCAGCCCACTACCGAGGTGGTGCACTATTTCTTAAGCAGTCCAGTGCAATGCTCGGATGCAGGTGGTTGGCTCAATAGAGGGCATTGCCGGCATTAAGCTCGGCTGAACTCGTTCAACCTTTTCAAAGACCGAAGTAATATATGACACCTCGAACGCCAACCAGCGTTGGAGCTTGGCTACAAAAAATACCTCGAAAGCAGTCCGGCATAAAGATCGGATGCGAATGGATAGCTCCATAAAAGACTATTCCAGTATTTAAGCTCGGATGAAGTCCTTCAAATTTTCACAGACCGAGGTAATTGATGACACCTCATATGCCGATCGGCGTTGGGGCTCGGACGCGGACCGACGTTGGAGCACGGCTGCAAAAAGATACCTCGGACACCATCCGGCGTTGGAGCTTGGACGCAGCACATCATTGGAGCTTAGATGCCGATCAGGGTTGAATCTCGGCTGCAAAAGACACCTTAGATGCAGTTCGACGTTGGAGCTCGGATGCAAGAGGACACCGCCGCGTGGGAAACACTTCAAAGCTAAGGTATGGCGTAAAAATTACAAGGCATTGATAAAGGCTAAGAACTTAAAGGCGCTCCTCGGATGCCCGATGTGTGAACTCTTCAGATACACCTCGGCGATCCTCATGATCAGTGATGGGAAGATTTGTTGAACCCATTTTCAAGACCGACATCTGAACATGAAGAACAGTTCGAAAGAACCGAGGAGCGTCCCCAACTTGAAGACCGGTTCAGGGGGCTACTTATGGTGTCCTAGACTAGGGGGTACTCACCACGTCGTCTACAGACAGGTGGGTCAGGCCGAGGACCCTCGGGGCGCTTAATTAATGGGCTAGTTTGGATAGCCCATGATGCATAGGAGGAAGATTCCATAAGACTTTGTGATCAAGACAAGGACTCCTCTCCACCGACGTAGCCGACCAGGACTCCTGTTATCCTAGGCCTCTGGTGTGTTATATAAACCTAGGCCAGGCTAGTCATTAGGGGCAATCGGATCATCATAGATCATATCATCATACAAGCATAGCTCTTAAGGTTTAGACCACTACATACGATCCCGAGGTAGATCAACTCTATATTCGATACACCATCATCAATACAAACAAAGCACGACATAGGGTTTTACCTCCATAAAGAGGGACTAAACCTAGGTAAATACTGGCTCCCTTCTCTCCTGTTACCCATCGATGCAAGACCCACAGCTCGGGACCCCCTACCCAAGATCCGCCGGATTTGACACCGTCATCCACCAAAGCCAAATTTGTGAGAGAGTGATTGTGTGTTGAGGAGTCTATCATCCTGAAGCACAAGAGCAAGGAGTTCATCTACATTATCGAGCCTATTACCTTTTGGAGGTGGTGCCTCCTAGATTGGTTAGGTGTCGCTTAGTAACCTCCTATTTCGTGTTGTGGAGTGAACCAAGAAGTTTGTAAGGGCAAGGAGATCGCCTACTTCGTGGAGATCTACCCCGAGTTAGGATAGTCCTCCATGGACATAGGCCATCATGGTATAGTCAAGGTTGCTTCTTTGTGGAACCCTCCGTGGGTAGATTCCTCCATGGACTCTTGCGACCGTTACCCTCCGTGGGTTGAAAACTACATAAACATGGATGTATGGTAGCACCACCTATCGGAACCATGAGAAAAATCATCATGTCTCCAAATTGTGTTTGATCTTCCTACCCTTCCTTTACTACTCATGCTTCTCTTTACTTTCCGCTACTATACTCGTACACATGCATGTGTAGGGTGTGCTTGAGTTTCTATGAATGCTAAAATCTGCCAACACTTAAAATTGGGAAAAGTAGTTTTTTATTTGGTCAAGTAGTCTAATCACCCCCCCCCCCCTCTAGACCTACTTTCGATCCTAAAGTGGGTTAGATCACATCCGGCTCGACCACTCGGTAGCGGCCTCTAGCAAGGCGTGCCAAACCTGTACTTCACACTTATGTTCCCTTTGCCACATGATATATGTTGTCGTGCACAAGGCGACATGGTCATCCTTGTTGCAACACAACCTCTTTCTCGTTCCGGTGAATCCGACCAACATTTGGATTATCTCATAATCCTCATTGCATGGCCATGCTTATCTAGGTCGTATCACCCGAGGGGCCCAGAGTATATCTCTCCTGGCCGGAGGGGCAAATTGTCACATCCCTAGCTTTAGCATGCATTAGGATCCATGTTGTGATTGCATCATGTTTAAATTCTTTTAAAATTGAAATGGGGATGTTCAAAACCCTAGCACCATTTGAATTCAAATAGGCTCAACCAAAATATTTTTTCCAATGATCCAAAGTGACCTTGGAAAATGTTCATCTTCTCTAGAATAATGTGGGAACATAAACCACGGGTGGTGCATATTTTACAAATGTCATTTTGGGTATTGAATTAAATCAATAAATATTGAGATTGGGGTTTAAAATGCTATAAATATTTTAAAAGCTCCAACAAAATTGAAACTTGGCGAGGGCCTTTGAAATATTTCCTTTAGTTCCCAGAAAAAGTTTCATATCTTTATAAAATATTTTAGTGCCTAAAATAAAATAAATAAAATAACAGAAATAGTAAAAAGAACAAAATTAGAAAAAGGAGGCCTAGGAGGGGCTGGACCAACGGCCCAGCTGCCAGTCACCCCCAACCTCCCGCCAGGAGGATTGGGAAGTGTGGTAGGGGCACGCCAGCATGCGCTGGGCAACTCCTGCTTGGCTGCCTGCCCTGGAGGCCCCCGGGAGCGCTAGCATGACCCCCTCCTCGCCGTGCCCTTCTTCCCCTCCCTCTCTCCTTGTCTCTCTCTCTCGCTCTCCCCCTCTCCTCTGCTCTCTCCCGTCCGGACCGAAGCCGTCGCCGCCGTCGATCCGTCGTCGCCGCGTGTCCCCGACCATGCCACCGGCGCCAGATGGCCCCGGTGAGGCCCCGGTCCTTCTCCCCCTAGCCCAGCCACCGTTTTCCCCTTCTAGCGCGCGTGCCGCCTCGGCCGAGCTCTGGCCGCCGCGAGTGAGGTCGTCGCCGCCGGCTCCGGCATCCCCAGCGGCCCTAACAAGCCTCCCCGGGTGCGCGAGAGCGAGGGCTTTGCCCCCAGTGCCCCAGCCGCCGTGCCCGTGGCCGGAAACGCGGACGCCGCCATGACCAGAGGTCGCCGGCGACAAGCCCCGTCGCCTGAGCCACCTGCCGGTGGGACCCCCTTGTCAGGTGATTAGCTTAATCATCGGGTTAGTTAATCCCCGAGTCACTGACATGAGGGCCCGGCCTTGTTTTTCAGTTAGATTAATTAAAACCCTGTTAGATGAATCAGTCAGTGACAGGTGGGGCCCAGCCGCTGGATTTGACTTGGGCTGGCGCTTTTGACCTGCTGACGTCACTGTGATGTCATGCTGACGAATTATTGCAATTTTGGATTAAATAAATTCTATAAATTACTAAAAACTTAGAAAATTCATATAAATTAATTTTTAAATCAGATGAAAATAATTTATATATGAAAATTGATTAGAACAATCCAATGAATCCATCTGTTCCATTTTCATGCATGTTCGAGAAACCTAAATAAGTAAACTTGGACATTTTGGTTCAAATGCATTAGGGAACTCCATATATGAAGTTGAATTTGAACCTTGAGTTCAAACCTACTTCATTTAAATCTGTTGCTAGATGCATCAGCTCAAACACATCATATTGCCATGTCATACTCATGCATCATATTGTTGCATTTGATGTGTATTGATTTTTTCCCTTCGATGGTTGTTCTTGGTGTTAGGCACTCTTCCGGAGGATACGATCGAGTATCCATCACAGGAGCAGTAACGTGTGGTCATCTTATCAGGCAAGCAACCCCCTTGAACATATCCAATACAATCCCACTCTCTTGCTCTTGCTCTCACTTATTGCATTAGAACAAAACGTTTCAACTTTTACATGTTCCGGTAGTTGAACCCATTCCTCTGCATGACCTGTCAATGTCACAATAAATAGGTGCACCATGCAACCTAGCATACTTGGTAGATGCTTGAGCCCTGTTGTGCCTTTAACCTGCTATGCTTAGAGTTGTGTCAGGTCTGATTCATCTGGGTGATGAACCAGAGTGAACTGAACTTGTTCTGATGATGAGAGTTAAGTTGTGAACATGATTTGGTAAAGGTAGCGATGAGAGGCCATGTAGGAGTACATGGCGGGTTGTCTCATTGGATCCTTAATTGACTCTCTCGACTTATTAATCGACTTGAGCTCTATCCAGGAGTTGCAACTAGTTTCCTGGTGTTTGTAGGATATATGCTAGTAGTCTTTCGAGTGGCACCCCGTACAGGTGGGCTTGGGACAGACTACGCATTGTGGCCCGGTGTACCAAACATAGTACCATCCGTCGAGGTGGGCTTGGGAGCCCTGTAAACATCGTTTGGGGTCGTTGATGAAACTTTGGCCGGACTTCCTTGTGGGTTCAGTCTCAAATAGGTGATAAACCCGGACTAGAGTCTTGTGTGGTTAGTCAGGTCGTGGCCGAGTCCCTCGCTGGGCTTCTGCTTGAAGGTTGCCGAGGTGCCTTTTTACGAGTACATGGCGGTAAATGGCGAGAGCATGTGTGACGAAGTACACCCCTGCAGGGTAATCAATCTATTCGAATAGCCGCGTCCGTGGATATGGACTACTTGGATACTTATATGGTTGATAGACAATTTAAAAGGTTACTCATAAAAGCTTCAAGATAAGTGTGAGTACCGTGGATGGCACTCTCGTAGGAAGACGGGAGCGGATCCATGTTGGTGTATTGTTGTGGTGTTAGTGGACTCGTGTACGCTTCACAAAACTTTTCAAAGTCATGAAAGTCGTAGTACAGGATAGCCACCGAGTCAAAGCTGGCTTGCTGCATTGAACCCCATGACAAGGATATGTACCTAGGGTAGGGTCCTAGGCATGGCCCACATACCCTACCTAAGGACACCGCATGGGAGGACTTGAAGATCAAGCATGAACTTCCGAGTGGATCCCTGGAGACGTTCAAAACCACTCGACAGTAAACCAGTCGGAGACTCCCTCTCTCACTCGGCAGTCGCGTGTCACTCGAAACACCTATTTTTCACTCGACGCCAGAAGACCAGGAGCCATCATCAAGAGCACAACGGGTAGACGTTGGTTCAATGGTCATTAATAGCTTTTATTACGTACGTTACCTGTAACGGCAGACTTTAATCCCACGACCAGGCCCTTTGATGCGGGGCAATTATGAGGGGCGGCGAACTCTATATAAGCCGCCTCTCCCCTCCTGCACAAGGGTTTGCAACCATTGTAGTATCTATACTCCACTCGACATAAAGCTCCCGAGCACTGAGACGTAGGGCTGTTACCTCCACGAGAGGGGACTGAACTCATACATCCGTGTGTACACCCTCGCCGTAGCAAGGACTCTGCCCTCTCCCTTCGTACCCCTACCATCTACTGTCAGGCTCGTTCCCACGACAGTTGGCGCCCACCGTGGGGCAGGCGTCTAAGTGACTTCCAGCAAGGTTGCGATTTTCATCCTTCGACATGTCTTCCAGCGGTTTTTTTGCTCTGGGCCACGAGATCCATTTCGGAGCGCTCACCTTCATCGCCGACGATTTGGCATGGCTCCAGGAGGTGCCACTTGATGTCGAGGCGCTCCCAGTTCGTGGGGCTGTGCACTTCTGCGCGAGCCCCTGCGACGTGTTGCTGCGTTAGCCGTCGACCCCCTACGCGTCGGCTACTCTTGACGTTCGCGGTCGCAAGCAGTCCGGACGCTCATGACTCCAGTGGTGGATCGAACACTTAGCGGCGCGTCAAGCTTCTCCACAAGTTGCAGTGCTCGAGCCCGCTGAGTCCCTTCACGGCGTGTTCGAGTCGGATTCCGATCCATCCGACGTGCCTTCCGATTGTGAAAGCTGCGATCCCGCAGCGGAGTCTTGATGGCGGGCTCTCATCAGAGTTCACCGCCTGGCTTCAGCCGTGTCAAGCGCGAGGCTGGAGGTCCGTCGAACGTGCAGCTGCATCGTGATGAGCAGGTCCTTCATACCCCCATCGTCGGCACGACTACCGAGGCCCAAGCTTTGGAGGCCGCGCGCATTCGTTTGGAAGAGCTCCAGGCATAGATTGACGAGCGCGCCCGCCAGCGCCTGCCGCACCCCAGTCGACATTATTGACAATTGTTTCCGACTGGATCTCATGATGGCGTTGAGATATACCAAACTCCTGTGCTAAATGTTGTTGTTGCTGCTAGGATAGCGGATTCCATTTAGCCGTCTCGGTCAGAGGCTGGTAGAGGGCTATTGCAGATCAGAGCGCTGTTGGATGCAGCACAACGTCAGAATTCAGCAGTTTCTGAGTCCCGTAACAAGATATACAACAATTCACCCAAGGTAGAGACCGTTCAGTCGGCACACAGCCCAGGATCACCCTTGCATCGTCGAGGCAGCGGTTTTCGTGAAGGCCAAGACAGAGATCAGCATCACCTCAAGGACCACCGTCGAGTGCCCACTCCTTCGCGGAGTGGTCCGTACCCGCCTCGGCGCTAGGACGACAGGCACTCCCATGGTGACGAGCAGGACGCGGACTTTGACGCCCGTGCCTATCTGGTTCAGAAGCGGATCGATAAGAGCAGAGCCTAGAGGGAAGTTTTCTGGTGAAGCTAAACCGGAGACTTGGTTAGATGATTACCGAGTGGCTATGCAGATTGGTGGCAGAAATGAAAATGTCGCAATGAAGCACCTGCCCCTCATGTTGGATGGTTCAGCTCGAGCTTGGTTGAATCGTTTGGCTCCTTCCAGCATACATTGTTGGGAAGATCTTGCCCGAGTGTTTGTCCGGACCTTTGAGGGCACTTGCAAGCGCCCCGCGGGTTTGGTCGACTTACAACATTGTGTCTAGAAGCCCAATGAAACCTTAAGGGATTATATTCAGCGATGGTCCACCCTGCATCATACGGCGGAGAATGTGTCGGAACACCAGGTTGTTTGTGCCTTCAAGGCCGGTGTGAGATACAAGGAGTTGTACCTGAAGTTCGGGTGCACTGGTGACATTTCACTCGGCAAGATGATGGAAATTGCCACTCGCTATGCTAATGGCAAGGAAGAAGACTGCCTCCGTAGTGGGAAAGGAAAAACAGTTGCCAACGAGTCTGACGGCAGCAACAATCGGAAACAGAAGCGGAAGGCTGAAGACGCGGCTCCCGCAGAGGCAGCAGCACTGGCAACTCAGTCGAAGAACAAGGGCAAAGCCAAGGCTCAGTATGCCCCCAAGAAGGGGAAGGCTTAGTCAGAAACTGATATCTTGGATCAGCCATGTGTAATTCACACGAGGAAAGATGCAGAAGGCAACTTGATTTTGCCCAAGCACACCACTCGACAGTGTCGAGCCCTTATCCAGCAATTCAAGGGAGACCAGTCTAGTGCCAAATCTCCTGAAAAAGAAGATGAAGATGAGGAAAGGAAACATTCTCGGATGTCACTGCTACACTGGTGATATTTGCTGATGTTGAGACCAAGAGTCGTCTGAAAGTCATCAATAGAGAAATCAACATGGCTGGGCCAGACACCCCCACCTACCTCAAATGGTCTCAATATGCTACCACATTCGACCAGACAGACCATCCTGCTCGTGTGGCCACTCCCGGTCGACAGGCTCTGGTAGTTGATCCGGTGGTGCAGGGGACTCAACTCAGAAAGGTCCTCATGGACGGTGGCAGCGGCCTGAACATCATGTATGCGGATACCCTGAAAAGGATGGGCATTCTGATGTCCCGTCTGAGCGAGAGCAGCATGCATTTTCATGGGGTCATCCTAGGAAAGAAGGCCAAGTCACTTGGATAGATAGCATTGGATGTTACATTCGGACATAGCAAAAAAATCCGAAAAGAAAAGTTGACATTTGAAGTCGTGGATTTCAAGAGTGCTTACCCCGCCAACTTGGGTCGACCCGCTTATGCACATTTCATGGCCCGACCATGTTACGTGTATCTCAAGTTGAAAATGCTAGGGCCTAAGGGTGTGATCACGATCACTGGCAATCGACAGCGGGCCGAAGACTGTCTCCAGCAAGGATCCAAGATCGCCAATCAACAAATGGCCATGGTCGAGCTAGAGGAGTACAAGAAAACCGCTGACCCTGCTGATTTGCTCCGTGCAAAAAAGCCGGCTTTCTAGTCGGCATTTCAGTCGGCAGGGGAAGTGAAGAAGGTGCACATCCACCCAACAGATCCAACTGCTGCCCCGACGAATATCTCAACAACACTCAACAGTAAATAGGAAGCCGAGCTCATCCAGTTCCTCCGTGAGAACTGGGCTATCTTTGCATGGAAGCCTGCTGACATGCCGGGGATTCCTAGGGAGCTGGCTGATCATTGTCTGCGAGTGGATCCGAAAGCCAAGCCCGCCAGGGAGCATTTGCATCGATCCGCGGCAGAGAAGCGCAAGGCAATCAGAGAAGAAGTGGCTCGTCTCTTGCAAGCCAAGTTCATTCGGGAGATTTACCACTCCGAGTGGCTCTCGAATGTTGTGATGGTGCCCAAGAAAGATAAGTCGTTGCGCATGTGCATTGGCTTCAAACATCTCAATAAGGTGTGCCCAAAAGACCATTTTCCGCTCCCCCGCATAGATCAAATTGTTGACTCGACAACGGGGTGTGAGCGTTTATCGTTTTTGGATGCCTATTCTGGGTACCATCAGATCTGTCTATATGGCCCGGACGAAATAAAGACAGCCTTCATCACCCCATTCGGGTGCTTTTGCTATATCACCATGCCTTTTGGTCTTAAGAATGCCGGCACTACTTTTATTCGCATGATTCAGAAATGCTTACTCAACCAGATCCCTCGGAATGTCGAGGCGTACATGGACGATATAGTGGTCAAGTCCCGCAAAGGTTCCGACCTGCTAGCTGACTTGGCCGAGACATTCGCCAATCTGAGGCAATTCAACATAAAGCTGAATCCGGCCAAATGTACCTTCGGTGTCCCTGGTGGCAAGTTGCTCGGTTTTCTCGTTTCTGAGCGTGGAATTGGTGTCAATCCCAAGAAGATCAGCGCCATTACCCGTATGAAGACTCCCATGCGAGTGCACGACGTTCAGAAGCTCACAGGTTGCTTGGCAGCATTGAGTCGATTCATTTCTCATCTGGGTGAGAAGGCTCTGCCCTTATATCAGTTGATGAAGAAGTCTGACACATTCGACTGGACTCCCTAAGCTGAAGCAGCATTTGTTGAGCTCAAAGCCCTGCTCTCGACCCAGTCAGTGCTTACCACTCCTGCCAGCAAAGAGCCCTTGCTACTGTACATCGCGGACACAAATCAGGTCGTCGGTACAGTGCTAACTATTGAGCGAGAAGAGGAGGATAAAGCCTATAAAGTACAGCGGCCAGTTTATTATGTCTCAGAAGTATTGTCCCCCTCAAAGCAAAGATATCCACACTATCAGAAGCTGGAGTATGGTATTTACCTATCAGCGAAGAAGGTGGTGCATTATTTCCAAGACCATTCGATCTCAGTCGTCAGTGATGCTCCTTTATCCGAGATCTTCAATAATCGCGTCGCATCAGGTCGAGTGGCTAAATGGGCAATTGAGCTTGGACACTTTGACATAAGATTCGAGGCCAAGAAGGCAATCAAGTCCCAAGCATTGGCAGATTTCATGGCCGAGTGGAGTGAACAGCAACAGCCACCCAAGTTCACACGACGCATTGGACAATGTTGTTCGACCACTCCAAAATGTTGAATGGGTCCAGTGCTGGTGTTGTTTTGATATCCCCCAGAGGCGACAAGCTCAGCTATGTCTTGCAGATTCATTTTGGTTCCTCCAACAATGAGGTAGAGTATGAAGAACTTTTGTATGGGTTGCGCATGGCTATCTCACTCGGCGTTAAGTGCCTGATGGTTTATGGCGGCTCAGATTTGGTGGTGAATCAAGTGTTGAATGAATGAGATGTTAGAAACCCCGCCATGACCGGATACTGCAATGCAATCCGGAAGTTGGAGAAGAAATTTGAAGGCCTGGAACTTCACCATGTTCCTCGACTAAAAAATCAAGCTGCTGATGAGTTGTCCAAGATTGGTTCCACTTGACGGCCTGTCCCAAATGGGGTGTTCCTGGAGTATTTGCATGCTCCTTCGATTCAAGAGGATCCCTTCACTGAAGAGCCCCCACAAGCTTTAAGCTCCTCTGACTCGACTGAAGTTGATGTTCCTGCTATGATTGACCTGGTCATGGAGGTGCTAGTTATCATACCCGACTGGACTGTGCCATATATTGCCTATATCCTTAGACAAGAGCTCCTTGAAGATGAAGCAGAGGCTCGACAGATTGTGCGCAGGTCCAAGGCTTTCACTGTGATGGGAGATCAGCTATTCAGAGAGAGTGTGACTACTGTCACCCAGCACTGCATTTCCCTCGAGGAACGTCGGATGATTCTTGACGAAATCCACTCGGGAACTTGCGACCACCATGCATCTTCAAGGGCTATCGTCGCTAAAGCATACCGAGCTTGGTTTTACTGGCCATGAGCTTATGAGATGGCTAAGGACATCGTTGATCACTGCGAAGGCTAACAGTTTTATGCGAATCTGTCACACAAGCCGGCGTCTCCTCTGTAGACAATCTCTCTCGCCTGGCTGTTTGCAGTTTGGGTACTCGACATGGTTGGTCCCTTCCGACCTGGAAAAGCAGGATTCACCTACCTGTTGGCAGCAGTCGAAAAATTCACCAAGTGGATTGAAGCCAAGCCCATAAGGAAGCTGAATTCCCGCACGGCAGTCACGTTCATGCGGGAGATCATTATTCGGTATGGCATTCCGCACAGCATCATCACGGACAACGACACTAATTTTGACTTGGAAGAATTTAGGAGATTCTGTAACTCCCAAGGCACCCGAGTGGATTACGCTTCCTTTGCGCATCCTCAAACCAATGGGCAAGTTGAGCGGGCTAATGGTCTCATTCCGCAAGGTCTGAAGCCTCATCTCATGCGCGATTTGGATCATGCCGCCAGTGCGTGGGTAACTGAGATGTCGTCTGTTTTGTTGGGATTGAGGACAACGCCTAATCGGTCGACTGGACGAACTCCTTTCTTCCTTGTCTATGGTGCTGAAGCCATATTGCCAAGTGACTTGGCCCACAATTCTCCTCGAGTAGAGCTATATTCTGAGGCTGAAGCTGAACACGCCACACAGGATGGGTAGATCTGCTGGAGGAGGAGCGTGAGATGGCTCTGATCCGGACCACCGCCTATCAGCAAGACCTACGGCGCTTCCATGCAAGGAATGTCAAAACCCGAGTGTTCCATGAAGGAGATTTGGTGCTCTGAGTGAATCCACACTGACCTCGCATGCTTGCTCCTGCATGGGAAGGTCCTTTTGTCGTCACTAAGGTACTAACCAACGGAGCCTATCACCTGTATAATCTCATGAAACAGATAGATGAGCCATGAGCCTGGAATGCAGACCTGCTCTGGCGTTTTTACACTTGAGACAAGAGTTTTCTGATGTAATAAGAGTACTTCATCAACGCAATTCGTGTTTCTGCGATTAATACTTCATCGATTCCAACCACGCAGTTACATTCTTGGGGATACTTCGAGTGATGAGAAATCCTCACACTCGGGGTCTTAGCTATGAAACATGTTTCACCTAAGTTAAAAACGTTGTCAGGTGGATAGCAGTCCATTCACTCGACGGCCTATTTGTGAATCCATCTTCGCTTGTGTTTAAAACCTCATCGAGTGGATAATAATCCATTCACTCGACAACTTAGATGTGAATCGACATTCGCCTAAGTTCAAATATACTTCGAGTGATGAGCAATCCTCAAACTCGAGGGCTTAGCTGCGAAACATGTTTCTCCTAAGTTAAAAACCCTATCGGGTGGATAGGAGTCCATTCACTCGACGGCCTATTTGCGAATCTATCTTTGCTTGGGTTAAAAAAAACCTCATCGAGACGATGGTAATCCATTCACTCGACAACTTAGCTACGAACATGTTTCGCCAAAGTTAGAAACCTCATCGAGTGTATAATAATCCATTCACTCGACAACTTAGCTGCGAATCGACATTCGCCTAAGTTCAAATATACTTCGAGTGATGAGCAATCCTCACACTCGGGGGCTTAGCTGCGAACATGTTTCGTCGAAGTTAAAAACCTCGTCGAGTGGATAATAATCCATTCACTCGACAACTTAGTTGCGAATCGACATTCGCCTAAGTTAAAATATACTTCGAGTGATGAGCAATCCTCACACTCTGGGGCTTAGCTGCGAACACGTTTCGCCTAAGTTAAAAACTTCGTCGAGTGGATAATAATCCATTCAATCGACAACTTAGCTGCGAATCGACATTCACCTAAGTTCGAATATACTTCAAGTGATGAGCAATCCTCACACTCGAGGGCTTAGCTGCGACACACATTTCGCCTAAGTTAAAAACCTCGTCGGGTGGATAGTAATCCATCCACTCGACAACTTAGCTGCGAATTGACATTCGCCTAAGTTAAAAAATACTCTGAGTGATGAGCAATCCTCACACTCAGGGGCTTAGCTGCGAACACAATTCGCCTAAGTTAAAAACAAACTCAGTCAAACAGACGATTGAAAGCCAAATCCGAACAAAATCCAAAGGGTAAACCACAGATAAACGTTTCGTACGAAAGAAAATGTGCTCATACCCAAGGCCTGAATGAAGTTTTCAAGAATACAAATCCATTCGGCATACCGAGGTAAATTTAACTGTTTCTTTCAATGACAAGTTTTTCAAGCAGGAGACGGACTGGCAGGCTCGACGAAAGTGTCTAGGTCGATGCCGTCGGCGATTCTGGTGGCCGCTTCGATGAAGGTATCCATGAAGTCCTCGAACTGGAGTTTCTTCATGATGACCACCTGAAGCTCCTTCTGCCTCTCCTCCTTCACATCCCTGCAATGGACCCTGACGAGTGATAATGCCACGTCAGCCCCACAACGAGCAGCGGATTTCTTCCATGCCTGCACTCGACTTGGAAATTCATCCAGGCGAGCCATCATAGAGTTGAGGTCAAGCTGAAGAGTGTCCTCAGGCCATAGCTCTTTGTCGATTCTCTCCATCGCAGACTTCAGCCAGACAAGATACGCCTGGACGCCCTGGAGCCGGAAATTGAGTCAGAGCATGTTCATGGCCATCGTGTCTACGACAGGAGACTTGGTGGAATCCAGATTGGGCTCAACCTCCTCCGTCTCCTTCTCAAAGTAGTGGCAGAATTCTATTGAAGAATGGGGAATGGGAGGTGAATTGGTGAACTGCGACCCTCAAAGATTTTACAAACCTCAGTCAACAAAAATACTTACCGTCGAGCAGAATATACATCTTCCTCGAGAACTCGACCAAATGCTTATCCAAGCCATTGCTCCTCTTGTTCAACTTCTCAGCCCTTTTGACGAGGTCTACACGCTCCTGCTTCAGCTTGGTGTTCTCCTCTTCCAGCTTCTGGGCGGCCGCCAGCTTTTGATCTGCAGCTTTAGTTTTGTCCCTGGCCACCCGTTGGGTGTTGGCGAGTGCTTTGTCCTTCTCCTCTAGTGCCTTCTTCATGGAATCTAAAGAAACAACATTGTTGAGTCAAGCTTGGAGTCAACGGTTTTCATTGCGCACGTATGTTCAAGTGAGAGCACTCGGTTCAAAACGTGAAAAGTGAAGATGGGAATGCTGACAGTCGAAAGTAATTACCTCCCACAGACTTCAGCTCAGCTCGCGCTCGCTCCAGGGCAATGTTGGCGACCGCCAGATCCACCTGCAACCAGTTCCTCTCATCCTCCATGTCCTTGTACTACGTCCCAAGTTCGCAAGCCGGTTGGAACCAACAAAAGACAGGACTTCAATCAGCAACTAGTTCCTGGACAGTCGACTGAGTTATGAACATCGGCGAATGACCATCTTGGAAGAATTCAAGCAGAAAGTCCACTCGACATGTCGAGTGGCTCTGGAGCTCCGCGCGCCATAAACAAATTCAAAAGTGTTGGGATATGCCCTAGAGGCAATAATAAAATGGTTACTATTGAATTTCCTTGTTCATGATAATTGTCTATTGTTCATGCTATAATTGTGTTAACCGGAAACCGTAATACATGTGTGAATAAATAGACCATAACATGTCCCTAGTAAGCCTCTACTTGGCTAGCTCGTTGATCAATAGATGGTCACAGTTTCATGACCATGGACATTGGATGTCGTTGTTAACGGGATCACATCATTACGAGAATGATGTGATGGACAAGACCCAATACTAAGCATAGCACAAGATCGTGTAGTTCGTTTGCTAAAGCTTGTCAATGTCAAGTATTGTTTCCTTAGACCATGAGATTGTGCAACTCCCGGATACCGTAGGAATGCTTTGGATGTGCCAAACATCACAACATAATTGGGTGGCTATAAAGGTGCACTACGGGTATCTCCGAAAGTGTCTGTTGGGTTGGCACGAATCGAGACTGGGATTTGTCACTCCGTGTGACGGAGAGGTATCTCTAGGCCCCCTCAGTAAGACATCATCATAATGAGCTCAATGTGACTAAGGAGTTAGCCATGGGATGATGTGTTACAGAATGAGTAAAGAGACTTGCCGGTAACAAGATTGAACAAGGTATAGTGATACCGACGATCGAATCTCGGGCAAGTATCATACCGATAGACAAAGGGAATTGTATACGGGATTAATCGAATCCCCGACATTGTGGTTCATCCGATGAGATCATCGTGGAGCACGTGGGAGCCAACATGGGTATCCAGATCCCGCTATTGGTTATTGACCGGAGAGGTGTCTCGGTCATGTCTACGTGTCTCCCGAACCCGTAGGGTCTACACACTTCAGGTTCCATGATGCTAGGGTTATATGGAAATAGTGTACGTGGTTACCGAAGGTTTTTCGGAGTCCCGGATGAGATCCTGGATGTCACGAGGAGTCCCGGAATGGTTCGTAGACGAAGATTGATATATAGGAAGTGAGGATTTGGCCACCGGAAGTGTTTCGGGAATTACCGGTAACGTACCGGGACCACCGGAAGGGTTCCGGGGGTTCACCAAGTGGGCCCACCGGCCCCAAAGGGCTTCATGGGCCATAGGTGGAGGGAACCAGCCCCTAGGTGGGCTGGTGCGCCCCTCCCACCTTGCCTAAGGTGCAGCAAGGGGAGAGAGAGGGCAAACCCTAGGCCCAGATGGGCCTTAGGCCCACCCTAGGGCAGCTAGGGCAGCCGCACCTCCTCTCCTCCCTCTGGCCACCGCACCAGATCAATCTGGTGGCTACTGCACCACCCTAGGGTCGAAACCATAGGGTGCATCCCTACCTCCTCCTCCTTCGATATATAGAGGTGCCCTTGGGGCTGTTTGAGACACGGTTCTTTCTCCCTCTCAGGCGCAACCCTACCTCATCTTCTCCTCGTTCTCCGGAGTGCTTGGCGAAGCCTTGCCGGAGTCCATGCAGCTCCACCGTCACCATGCCGTCGTGCTACCGGAGCTCCCCTCAACCTCTCCTTCCTCCTTGCTTGATCAAGGCGTAGGAGACATCATCGGGCTGCACGTGTGTTGAACGCGGAGGCACCGTTGTTCAGTGCTAAGATCAGAGTTCGCCACGATCTGAATCGCTGCGAGTACGACTCCACCAACCGCGTTCTCGTAACACTTCCGCTTAGCGATCTTCAAAGGTATGAAGATGCAATCTCTCCCCACTCGTTGTTGGTTTCTCCATGGATAGATCTTGGTGATCGTAGAATTTTTTTTGATTTACTACTACGTCTCCCAATAGTGGTATCAGAGCTAGGTCTATGCGTAGAATCTATGCACGAGTAGAACACAAAGCAGTTGTGGGCGTCGATTTTGTTAATTTGCTTACCACTACTAGTCTTATCTTGATTCGGCGGTATTGTGGGATGAAGCGTCCCGGACCGACTTTACACGTACGCTTACGTGAGACTAGTTCCACCGCCTGACATGCACTTGTTGCATAAGGTGGCTAGCGGGTGTCTGTCTCTCCCACCTTAGTCGGATTGGATTCGATGAAAAGGGTCCCTATGAAGGGTAAATAGCAATTGTCATATCATGTTGTGGTTTTGACGTAGGTAAGAAATGTTCTTGCTAGAAACCTATAGCAGCCACGTTAAAACTTGCAACTACAAATTAGAGGACGTCTAACTTGTTTTTGCAGCATATGCCTTGTGATGTGATATGGCCAAAGCATGTGATGTGATGCATTGTGATGTATGAGATTGATCATGTTCTTGTAATAGGATTCACGACTTGCATGTCGATGAGTATGACAACCAGCAGGAGCCATAGGAGTTGTCTTATTTTATTGTATGACCTGCGTGTCAATCATAAACGCCATGTAATTACTTTACTTCATTGCTAAACGTTAGGTATAGTAGTCGAAGTAATAGTTGGCGAGACAACTTCATGAAGACACGATGATGGAGATCATGGTGTCGTGCCGGTGACAGTGATGATCATGGTGCCCCGAAGATGGAGATCAAAGGAGAAAGATGATATTGGCCATATCAAGTCACTATATTGATTGCATGTGATGTTTATAATGTTTACATCTTATTAGCTTAGAACGACGGTAGTAAATAAGATGATCTCTCAATAAAATTTCAAGAAAAGTGTTCACCCTAACTGTGCACCGTTGCTAAGCATCATTGTTCCGAACCACCACGTGATGATCGGGTGTGCTAGGTTCTAACGTTCGCATATAACGGGTGTAAGCCAGATTTACACATGTGATACACTTAGGTTGACTTGACGAGCCTAGCATGTAAAGACATGGCCTCGGAACACGGAAGACCGAAAGGTCGAACATGAGTCGTATAGAAGATACGATCAACATGGAGATGTTCACCATGGATGACTAGTCCGTCTCACGTGATGATCGGACACGGGCTAGTTGACGTGGATCATGTGTCACTTGGATGACTAGAGAGATGTCCAGCTAAGTGGGATTTCATTAAATAATTTGAATATGTGAACTTAATTATCATGAACTTAGTCTAAAATTGTCTTTACAATCTATATTGTAGATCCAATGGCCAACGTGAATGTCACCCTAAATTTCAACGCGTTCCTAGAGAAAACCAAGCTAAAAGATGATGGAAGCAACTATGCGGACTGGCTCCGTGGTTTGAGGATCATCCTCATAGCTTCCAAGAAATTGTATGTCCTCGATGCACCGCTAGGTGACCCACCCCTTCTCCCAGCAGAGCAAGACGTTGCAAACGCTTGGCATTCTCACTGCGATGATTACTCCCTTGTTTAGTGCGGCATGCTTTACAGTTTAGAACCGGGGCTCCAAAAGCGTTTTGAGCAACACAGAGCATATGAGATGTTCCAAGAGCTGAAACTAGTTTTCCAAGATCATGCCCGGGTCGAGAGATATGACGTCTCCGACAAGTTCTTCAGCTGTAAGATGGAGGAGAACAGTTCTGTCAATGAGGATATCCTCAAGATGTCTGGGCTTCACAACTGCTTGACTCAGCTGGGAGTTAATCTCCCGGATGACTCGGTCATTGACAGAATCCTCCAGTCGCTTCCACCTAGTTACAAGAGCTTTGTGATGAACTACAACATGCAAGGGATGGAGAAGTCCATTCCTAAGTTGTACTCGATGTTGAAATCAGCGGAGGTCGAGATCACAAAGGAGCATCAAGTGTTGATGATGAATAAGACCACTAGTTTCAAGAAAGGCAAGGGTAATAAGAACTTCAAGAAGGACGGCAAAGGTGTTGCCGTTCCCAGTAAGCAAGTTGTCGGGAAGAAGAAGAACAAGAATGGACCCAAGCCTGAGACTGAGTGTTTTTACTGCAAGGGTACCGATCATTGGAAGTACTTAGCAGATAAGAAGGGCGGCAACGTTAAGGGTATATGTGATATACTTGTTATTGATGTGTACCTAACCAGCGCTCGTAGTTGCTCCTGGTATTTGATACCAGTGCAGTTGCTCACATTTGCAACTCCAAGCAGGAGCAACGGAATAAGCGGAGGCTGGCAAAGGACGAGGTGACGATGCGCGTCGGGAATGGTTCCAAGGTCGATGTGATTGCCGTCCGCATGCTACCTCTACATCTACCTTCGGGATTATTGTTAAACCTTAATAATTGTTATTTAGTACCAGCTTTGAGCATGAACATTGTATCTGGATCTCGCTTGATGCGAGATGGCTACTCACTTAAATCTGAGAATAATGGTTGTTCTATTTATATGAGAGAGATGTTTTATGGTTATGCCCCGCTGGTCAATGGTTTATTTTTGATGAATCTCGAACGTGATGTTAGACATGTCCATAGTGTGAGTACCAAAAAGTGTAAGGTTGATAACGATAGTCCCACTTACATGTGGCACTGCCGCCTTGGTCATATTGGTGTCAAATGCATGAAGAAGCTCCATACTGATGGACTTTTGGAGTCTCTTGATTTTGAATCATTTGACACGTGTGAACCATGCCTCGTGGGCAAGATGAACAAGTCTCCGTTCTCCGGAACAATGGAGCAAGCAACTAACTTGTTGGAAATAATACATACCGATGTATGTGGTCCAATGAGTGTAGAGGCTCGTGGTGGCTACCGTTATGTTCTCACCCTCACTGATGACTTGAGCAGATATGGGTATGTCTACTTAATGAAACACAAGTCTGAAACTTTTGAAAGGTTCAAGGAATTTCAGAGTGAGGTAGAGAATCAACGTGACACGAAAATAAAGTGCCTACGATCTGATCGTGGCGGAGAATATTTAAGTCACGAGTTTGGCATGCACCTAAGGAAATGTGGAATTGTTTCACAACTCACGCCGCCTAGCACACCTCAGCAAAATGGTTTGTCTGAACGTCGTAATCGCACTCTATTAGATATGGTACGATCTATGATGTCTCTTACTGACTTACCACTGTCATTTTGGGGATCTACATTAGAGATTGCCGCATTCACTTTAAATAGGGCACCGTCAAAATCCGTTGAGATGACACCGTTTGAATTATGGTTTGGAAAGATACCTAAGCTGTCGTTTCTACAAGTTTGGGGATGCGATGCTTATGTGAAGAAACTTCAACCTGAGAAGCTCGAACCCAAAGAGGAAAAGTGCATCTTCATAGGATATCCCACAAAGACTATTGGGTATACCTTCGACCTACGATACGAGGGCAAAGTCTTTGTTGCCAAGAATGGATCCTTTCTCTAGAAAGAGTTTCTCTCGAAAGAAGTAAGTGGGAGGAAAGTAGAACTTGATGAGGTAATTGTACCTCCACTCGAACCGGAGAGTAGCGCAGCACAGGAAGTTGTTTCTGTGGAGCCTACACCGGCTGGAGAGGAAGTTAATGATGATGATCATGAAACTTCAGATCAAGTTACTATTGAACGTCGAAGGTCCACTAGGACACATTCCACACCAGAGTGGTACGGCAACCCTGTCCTAGAGATCATGTTGTTAGACAACGGTGAACCTTCGAACTATGAAGAAGCGATGACGGGCCCGGATTCCAACAAATGGCTTGAAGCCATGAAATCCGAGATAGGATCCATGTATGAGAACAAAGTGTGGACTTTGGTGGACTTGCCTGTTAATAAGCGAGCCATCGAAAATAAATGGATCTTTAAGAAAAAGACTGACGTAGATGGTAATGTGACCGTCTATAAAGCTCGGCTTCTCGCTAAGGGTTATCGACAAGTGCAAGGAGTTGACTACGATGATACTTTCTCACCTGTAGCGATGCTGAAGTCTGTCCAAATCATGTTAGCAATTGCCGCATTTTATGATTATGAGATCTGGCAAATGGACGTCAAAACGGCATTCCTTAATGGCTTCCTCAAGGAAGAACTATATATGATGCAGCCGGAAGGTTTTGTCGATCCTAAAGATGCTAACAAGGTATGCAAGCTCCAGCGCTCCATCTCTGGGCTGGTGCAAGCATCTCGGAGTTGGAACATTCGCTTTAATGAAGTGATTAAAGCGTTTGGATTTGTACAGGTTTATGGAGAACCCTGTATTTACAAGAAAGTGAGTGGGAGCTCAGTAGCATTTCTCGTATTATATGTGGATGACATACTGATAATGGGAAATGATATAGAACTCTTGGAAACTGTAAAGGCCTACTTGAATAAGTGTTTTTCAATGAAGGACCTTGGAGAAGCTGCTTACATATTAGGTATTAAGATCTATAGAGATAGATCGAGATGCCTCATAGGTCTTTCACAAAGCACATACCTTGAAAAGATATTGAAGAAGTTCAATATGGATCAGTCCAAGAAGGGGTTCTTGCCTGTGTTACAAGGTGTGATATTGAGGACGACTCAATGCCCGACCACGGCAAAGGATAGAGAAGAGATGAGTGTCATCCCCTATGCTTCAGCCATAGGCTCTATTATGTATGCCATCCTGTGTACCAGACCTGATGTGAACCTTGCCATAAGTTTGGTAGGGAGGTACCAAAGTGATCCCTGAGCGGAACACTAGACAACGGTCAAGAATATCCTGAAGTACCTAAAAAGGACAAAGGACATGTTTCTCGTACATGGCGGTGATGAAGAGCTCGTCATAAAGGGTTACGTCGATGCTAGCTTCGACACAGATCCGGACGACTCCAAGTCGCAAACCAGATACGTGTATATTTTCAACGGAGGGGCAGTCAGCTGGTGCAGCAGCAAGCAAAGCGTCGTGGCGGCATCTACATGTGAAGCGGAGTACATAGATGCTTCGGAAGCAGCAAAGGAAGGAGTCTGGATGAAGGAGTTCATCACCGACCTAGGAGTAATTCCAAGTGCGTCGGGCCCGATGACTCTATTCTGTGACAACACTGGAGCTATTGCCCTTGCGAAGGAGCCCAGGTTTCAATGGATGACAAGACACATCAAGCGCCGCTTCAACTCCATCTGTGATTACATTCAGGAGGGAGATATAGATATTTGTAAAGTGCATACGGATCTGAATGTCGCAGATCCGTTGACTAAACCTCTTTCACGAGCAAAACATGATCAACACCAGAATGCTATGGGTGTACGATTCATCACAATGTAACTAGATTATTGACTCTAGTGCAAGTGGGAGGCTGTTGTAAATATGCCCTAGAGGCAATAATAAATGGTTATTATTATATTTCCTTGTTCATGATAATTGTCTATTGTTCATGCTATAATTGTGTTAACCGGAAACCATAATACATGTGTGAATACATAGACCATAACATGTCCCTAGTAAGCCTCTAGTTGGCTAGCTCGTTGATCAAAAGATGGTCACGGTTTCATGACCATGGACATTGGATGTCGTTGATAACGGGATCACATCATTAGGAGAATGATGTGATGCACAAGACTCAATCCTAAGCATAGCACAAGATCATGTAGTTCGTTTGCTAAAGCTTGTCAATGTCAAGTATCGTTTCCTTAAACCATGAGATTGTGCAACTCCCGGATACCATAGGAATGCTTTGGGTGTGCCAAACGTCACAACGTAACTGGGTGGCTATAAAGGTGCACTACGGGTATCTCCGAAAGTGTCTGTTGGGTTGGCACGAATCAAGACTGGGATTTGTCACTCCGTGTGATAGAGAGGTATCTCTGGGCCCGCTCGGTAAGACATCATCATAATGAGCTCAATGTGACTAAGGAGTTAGCCATAGGATGATGTATTAAGGAACGAGTAAAGAGACTTGCCGGTAACGAGATTGAACAAGGTATAGAGATACCAACGATCGAATCTCCGGCAAGTATCATACCGTTAGACAAAGGGAATTGTATACGGGATTGATCGAATCCCCGACATCGTGGTTCATCCGATGACATCATCGTGGAGCACGCTAGGGTTATAGGGAAAAAGTGCACGTGGTTACCGAAGGTTGTTCGAAGTCTTGGATGAGATCCTAGACGTCACGAGGAGTCGCGGAATGGTCCGGAGATGAAGATTGATATATAGGAAGTGAGGATTTGGTTACCGGAAGTGTTTCGGGTGTCACCGGTAACGTACCGGGACCACCGGAAGGGTTCCGGGGGTCCACCAAGAGGGCCCACCAGCCCAGAGGGCTTAATGGGCCATAGGTGGAGGGAACCAGCCCCTAGGTCGGCTGGTGCGCCCCTCCCACCTATCCGAAGGCACAACAAGGGGAGAGAGGGGGCAAACCCTAGGCCCAGATGGGCCTTAGGCCCACCCTAGGGCAGCTAGGGCAGCCGCACCTCCTCTCCTCCCTCTTGTCGCCGCACCAGATCAATCTGGTGGCTGCCGTACCACCCTAGGGTGGAAACCCTAGTGTGCAGCCCTACCTCCTCCTCCTCCTATATATAGACATGCCCTTGGGGCTGTTTGAGACACGATTCTTTCTCCCTCTCAGGCGCAGCCCTACCTCATCTTCTCCTCGTTCTCCGGAGAGCTTGGTGAAGCCCTACCGGAGTCCACGCAGCTCCACCGTCACCATACCGTCGTGCTGCCAGAGCTCTCCCTCAACCTCGCCTTCCTCCTTGCTGGATCAAGGCGTAGGAGACATCATCGGGCTGCACATGTGTTGAACACGGAGGCGCCGTTGTTCGGCGCTAAGATCGGAGTCCACCGCAATCTGAATCGCTGCGAGTACGACTCCACCACCCGCGTTCTTGTAATGCTTGTGCTTAGCGATCTTCAAAGGTATGAAGATGCAATCTCTCCCCACTCGTTGCTAGTTTCTCCATGGATAGATCTTGGTGATCGTAGAATTTTTTTTGATTTACTACTACGTCTCCCAACAAAAAGCTTTCTCTATTAAGACCCCTGCCGATGCAAGCACTCAACAGTGGTCTTGGGGACTACACCCAGTGGGCGCGCTAAGAGCGCCCCTACTGAGACGGTTAACTCTCGATCCGTCGAGTAACTCGTCAAGAAAAAAACACTCGACATGTCGAGTGACCCCAGTACCACGCGTACGACAAGTTTTCAAGCCTACTGTTTATCGTCTGCGATGAGTAGTAGCCTCGGGGACTACACCCAGTGGGTGCACTTAGCATGCCCCCACTGGTTATTCAAACATTTGACAAGGTCAGCCCTATCACGACACTCGACCCGTCGAGTGACGCGCCTCCCTACTATATGAAGTACAGTCTATCCGTATGCAGCTTCATATCATGGTTTCCCACTAATGTCCTTGAAACCTACAAGGTAGGTACAGAGTGGTGTGGTTCAAAAGCAAAATGTATCCCGTATAAAATAAACTCTAAAGACCCCTGCCGATGCAAGCATTCGACAGCGGTCTCGGGGACTACACCTAGTGGGTGCGCTAAGAGCGTCCCCACTGAGACGGTTAATTCTTGATCCGTCGAGTAACTCGTCAGAAAATACACTCGACATGTCGAGTGACACTACTACCAAACATACTATCAATCCCAATCCTACTCGACTACGATCCGATCTATTCGAGTGCAGAAAGTTCAAACATTCTACGGCAATCACCCAGTGGGCGTACAACAGCCAAGAAAAGACAAGAATTCAATCGACAATGGACTTACAATCAAACTTACTCGGACATTGGTGTGGAGGGCTGCGCTGACGTCAAAAGCCAGTTTGCTGGCCTCGTACGCCTCCTTGGTCCTCAGCATGTGTTGCTCTGCCTAGATCATGGCTTCCTTTGCAGCCCCGGTTTGATCTTCTGGGGTGCGATGCAAAGAGAAGGCCATCACAGGTGGGGGCGGCATGGTCGCAGGAGCAGCTGAGGTAGTCTAAGGGGGGCCAGTTGGAGTCGATGCCCCAACAGTCGAAATGGTTGGAGGAGCATGTGACTGAGGTACTGCAGGTTCAGCCCTGGGTTGTGTTGAGCCACCTCCCCCTGGGAAGACTCTGAAGTCGACCGCTGAAGTGCTTGCGCCGATGACGCTCCTTGGATGCGAGGGTGCAAAGTGTCAAGTCGCTCCTCGTCGTCTTCCACCTGAATAACCTCTGCATCGACAATCGATGGTGTTAACATCTGCATATGTCGAGTCCCATTCGGACGAACCAACTAGTATCTAACCTCTATGAGAAGTGGCCACGTCAGCAGTGTCGACATGCATTGCATCCCCTTCATCTCGATGAGGCGAAGACACAGATGTACCAGCTCTAAAGAACTGAGTGGCATACGGTCAAATACAACTCCAGACTTCAGTCAACAAAACAAGTATGGAAATAAATTCTTACGTGGAGACGACAGGCACTGCCACCCTCATGCGAGGCAGAGCCTTGCGAGGCTTGGTGATAGCTTGCTTGGGCTGATTAGACAGGTTTTCGCTCGGCTCATCGGTCGAGGGGCGGCTGCACTTCAGGTTCTTCTCACTAGGGCTCGGAGTCCTGTCCTCAACAGTCGACGGATCTTGGCGGGACTTGGTGTGGCTTTCACGGCGGGGAGGTGACTCGATTTCTTCCTCCTCGCTGGAGTCCTCGTATTCTTCCTCGGAGTTGGAAGCACCATCGCCGTCCACACCACCGCCCTCGCTCACCACACCGTCCTGAACATGGTTCAATCATCAATTAATTCATGATTCAAGCAAAGAAGTCAGTTCAATATATCACTCGACAGTACAATACATCAATCGACATCACACAACTCACCAAGTTCTTAGGCGGGTTTTCGGCCGAATATGGCTGTATCCTCTTGGCTCCCAAAGGATTGTCGCAGGCCCCGGTGATGCTACGGAGCCATTGCTCGATAGTTTTCTGAGGAACTTCCTTAGGATGCGTCCCTGTCGAGTCCTCAAGGACCGCGTCGTGCCACATGGTGTGGTCTCTAGCTTGGAGCGGCTGGATATGTCGACCAAGAAACGTCTCCAACAGATCCATGCCGGTCACCTTGCCCCGGATCAGCTGCACCACCGCTTCAACCAACATGCCTACTTGGACGTGCTCCTCTTTAGTCACCTTCAAGGACTTGGGAACAGCCGGACGGTCGGGTGTATATGGGGGAAGGCCAGTTGACATATTGGGCGACGCTGCATCCTTGCAGTAGAACCAGGTCGACTGCCAATCCCTTACAGACTCAGGAAAGGTCATCGCGGGGAAGGAGCTATGAGGTCTTTTCTGAACTCCTAACCCTCCGCACAGCTGGAGCAAGTGGCTATTCCCATTAGCAGGGAGGGTTTTCTTCACAGTCTGGGATCTGAACTGAAGAGGTGTTTGAACAATCCCCAATGGGGAGAGCAGCCCAGGAAACATTCGCACAGAGTGACGAATGCAGACGGATAGGCTATGGTGTTGGGAGAGAGGTGGTGCAGTTGGGCACTAAAAAAATTCAGAAAGCCCCTAAAGAACGGGTGGGGCGGCAGAGAAAAACCTCGCTCGACGTGGGAGAGAAGGAGGACCCGCTCCCCGTTGCACGGCTCCGGCTCGTGCTCCTCCCCCGGTAGCCTCTAGGCGCCGTCTGCCATGAGCCCGTCAGAGACGAGGCCCTCCATGTCTTCACGGGTGACAACAGAGGGGAGAAAATCCCCCTGCATCCATCCTGCCGGCACGGTGAATCATGCGGTCGAGGGCTTCTTGCCCTTGAGCTTCGCTGCCCCCTTCTCCGCTCGCTCCAGCTTCTCCATCGGATTCTTCATCTTCGTCACGATGGCTCTCGTCGAGGGAGATCGGAGTTGGGCGCTGGGAGCGGAGGAAGCGGAGGAAAAGAGAGAAAGAACTGGCGGAGGTACTGTGCAAACCGCAGCGAAGACAGGTTTATACACTGCCAAGTGTCTCACTGACTAGTGGACCCGCGAGGTTACCGCACACGCCAACCGCTAATGGCGCTCGGTACGTGCCGATACGACCGGCGTGAAAATCGAGGCATCGCGCCCCCACTTGCCCCGATCATGGCGTAATCTTCGCGCGAGCGTGCGCGCTTCCCAAATTTTCATATCCCGAAAAATCTAGGTCTGTCAGGCCGACCCGTCACCTCCCAAGATACTACCAACTCACTCGGACCAAAACAAATGTTGAACATCCACTCGGACACCTTTAAGGCTGAATGGATCCGGGCGAGCGGAGAGGAATTCAATCGACACAAGTTTCGTTGAAGCCCCGAATATCATTCGGAAGATTTTGCGTGTTGACCCTGAATGAATGCTAATACTCAGAGTTCAATCGACACAAGTTTCATGGAAATCCCAAATATCATTCGGAGCATCTGATGCACTAACCCAAGGCCCTCGAAGATACCTCTTTCCACCACTCAAACCCGATCCATTCGGGGGCTAATGACCAGTATATGTACCTAGGGCAGGTCCTAGGCACGTCCCACATACCCTACCTAAGGACACCACATGGGAGGACTTGAAGATCAAGCATGAACTTCTGAGTGGATCCCTGGAGATGTTCCAAACCACTCGACAGTAAACCACTTGGAGACTCCTGCTCCCACTCTGCAGTCGCGTGTCACTCGAAAGACCACGCTTCCACTCGACGCCAGAAGACCAGGAGCCATCATCAAGAGCCCAACGGGCAGACGCTGGTTCAGTGGTCATTAATAGCTTTTATTACGTACATTACCTATAACGGTAGACTTTAATCCCACGACCAGGCCCTTTGATGTGGGGCAATTATGAGGGGCAGCGAAGAGGGTTCGCAAGGGTTCGCCCCTCCCCACCTGCACAAGGGTTCGCAACCATTATAGTATCTATACTCCAGTCGACATAAAGCACCCGAGCACTAAGAAGTACGGCTGTTACCTCCACGAGAGGGGTCTGAACTCATACATCCGTGTGTACACCCTTGCCGTAGCTAGGACTCTGCCCTCTCCCTTCGTACCCCTACCATCTACTGTCAGGCTCGTTCCCACGACACCCCACAACCTCCTTGTCGATACCGATGCATATGTAGTTAGTTTTGATGTAAGTCTTGCTGAGTACTCAGTACTCACTGTTGCTTAATTATGTTTTTGTAGAGGAGACTCCAGTCTCGCTAGTGGTTTCTACGATAAGATCAATGTTGGCCATTTAGCTTGGGAATCCCAGCCAGAGGTCTGGTTCCTATGGAGGGCCTTGTAGATAAACAACCTTCCTCGGCCTTCTTCTTTTCTAGATGTTTGTACCCAGACATGTTAAGCTTCCGATTGTTTTTTGTATGATTTGTGTGTTGGGTCATGTGACCCCTGCTTGGAATATCACACTATGTTGGCTCTTATGAGCCTCCTAAATAAATGTTGTGTTGTTGTATGGTTGTGATGCCATAGTTGTATCTATGCATATCGGGCATGTCATGCGTACGTGTGATGTGCAATGATATCTATGCGATTCGACACCTAGTTGTGTGACTTTAGTAGTACTCTTTTCAGGGAACTGCCTCTTTGTGCTTCCATCGAGCCTTGGTAGCTTGCTACTGCTCCGGACACATTGATTGACCGGCATGTATCCTTGTTTGTTGCTGTGTCTGTCCCTTCGGGGAAATGTCTCGCAGTGTAATGGAGTCCCTGTAGCCTGCTACGACTCGTCTACGTGCAGTGATGATATTTATGTTCCGCGGCGTAATGGAGTCCTTTTAGCTTGTTATGACTCGTCTACACACGCTAGAGGCTGACACCTGCATTGCTGGGTTACGTATGCCTGTTCCTGTACGGATGTGCCACTTGGGTTCTATGACTAGTCATGTCAACCCGAGTTCTTTGACGTTTGAATGCTAGCGACATATTGCATACGTGAGCCAAAAGACGCAAACGGTCCAGGCCCAGGTAAGGTAGCCGCCGTGGAGTTAACCGTGCGTGAGGCCACAAAGTGATGTGATGTGTTACATGCTGGATTCTTATGGCTTAGGATCGGGGTCCCGACACAAATCCCATCTTGTTTGACCATGTCATGGAGCATGGGTCTCGACAAGCCCGAAACCTACCTTTGTAACTACCCAGTCACATAGTAGCATTTGGTCGTCCCAAAGCTAGTCCGTCACCATCCTTGGTACATGCACCATCTCACGTCTTAGGACATAGTGTTGGAAAGATGCCCTAGAGGCAATAATAAAATGGTTATTATTGCATTTCCTTGTTCATGATAATTGTCTATTGTTCATGCTATAATTGTATTAACCGGAAACCGTAATGCATGTGTGAATACATAGACCACAACGTGTCCCTAGTGACCCTCTAGTTGACTAGCTCGTTGATCAATACATGGTCATGGTTTCATTACCATGGACATTGGATGTCCTTGATAACGGGATCACATCATTAGGAGAATGATGTGATGGACAAGACCCAATTCTAAGCATAGCACAAGATCGTGTAGTTCGTCTGCTAAAACTTTTTGAATGTCAAGTATCATTTCCTTAGACCATGAGATTGTGCAACTCACGGATACTGTGGGAATACTTCGGGTGTGCCAAACATCACAACATAACTGGGTGGCTATAAAGGTATGCTACGGGTATCCCCGAAAGTATCTGTTGGGTTGGCACGAATCGAGAGTGGGATTTGTCACTCCGTATGACAGAGAGGTATCTTTGGGCCCACTTGGTAAGACATCATCATAATGAGCTTAATTAGACTAAGGAGTTAGCCACGAGATGATGTGTTATGGAACGAGTAAACAGACTTGTCGGTAACGAGATTGAACAAGGTATAGGGATACCGACGATCGAATCTGGGCAAGTATCATAACGGTAGACAAAGGGAATTGTATACGGGATTGATTGAATCCCCGACATCTTGGTTCATCCATAGAGATCATCATGCAGCATGTGAGAGACAACATGGGTATCCAGATCGTGCTGTTGGTTATTGACCGGAGAGGTGTCTCGGTCATGTCTACGTGTCTCCCGAACCCGTAGGGTCTACACACTTAAGGTTCCATGACGCTAGGGTTATAGGGAAATAGTGTACGTGGTTACCGAAGGTTGCTCGGAGTCCCGTATGAGATCCCGTATGTCACGAGGAGCTCTGTAATGGTCCGGAGGTAAAGATTCATATATAGGAAGTGAGGTTTTTGTCACCGGAAGTGTTTCGGGGATTACTGGTAATGTGTCGGGACCACCGGAGGGGTTCCGGGGGTCCACCAAGTGGGTCCACCAGAACCGAAGGGCTGCATGGGTGACAAGTGGAGGGAACCAGCCCCTAGGTGGGCGGGTGCACCCCACAAGGGGCCCAAGGCGCAGCATGAGGTGGGAGGGGGGCAAACCCTAGAGGCAGATGGGCCTTAGGACCACCTAGAGAGCCGCCCCTCCCACTCCCTCTCTTGGCCGCCGCCCTAGATTGATCTAGGGTTGGCCACCTGCCCTGGGGAGGGAACCCTAGGGCTGCTGCACCCCTCCTCCTTCCCCTATATTTATGTGGGGTTTTGGGGGCTGCGAGACACACGAGTTCTCTCTCTCTCGGCGCAGTCCACGTAGCTCCACCATCACCACGCCGTCGTCCTGTCGGAGCTCTCCATCAACCTCTCCTCCCTCCTTGATGGATAAAGGTGTATGAGACGTCATCGGGCTGCACGTGTGTTGAACGCGGAGGCGCCGTTGTTCGGTGCTTAGATCGGAATCCACCGCGATCTGAATCACTACGAGTACAACTCCACCAATCGCATTCTAGTAACGCTTCCTCTTAGCGATCTTGAAAGGTATGAAGATGCACTCATCCCACTCGTTGCTGCTTTATCCATAGATAGATCTCGCTGAATAGTAGGGAAAATTTTGATTTACTACTACGTCACCCAACAGTGGCATGATGAGCTAGGTCTATGCTTAGAATCTATGCACGAGTAGAACACAAAGTTGTTGTGGGCGTCGATCTTGTTAATTTTCATACCACTACTAGTCTTATCTTGATTCGACGGTATTTTGGGATGAAGCGGCCTGGACCAACTTTACACGTAGCTTACGTGAGACCGGTTCCACCGCCTGACATGCACTTGTTGCATAAGGTGGCTAGCGGGTGTCTGTCTCTCCCACCTTAGTCAGATTGGATTCGATGAAAAGGGTCCTTATGACGGGTAAATAGCAATTGGCATATCATGTTGTGGTTTTGCGCACGTAAGAAACGTTCTTGCTAGAAACCTATATCAGCCACGTAAAACTTGCAACTACAAATTAGAGGACGTCTAACTTGTTTTTGCAGCATATGCCTTGTTATGTGATATGGCCAAAGGATGTGATGTGATGCATTGTGATGTATGAAATTGATCATGTTCTTGTAATAGGATTCATGACTTGCATATCGATCAGTATGACAACCGGCAGGAGCCATAGGAGTTGTCTTAATTTATTGTATGACCTGCGTGTCAATCATAAACGCCATGTAATTACTTTACTTTATTGCTAATAATTAGCCATAGTAGTAGAAGTAATAGTAGGCGAGACAACTTCATGAAGACACGATGATGAAGATCATGATATGATGGAGATCTTGGCGTCGTGCCGGTGACAGTGATGACAATGGTGCCTCGAAGATGGAGATCAAAGGAGCAAGATGATATTGGCCATATCATGTCACTATATTGATTGCATGTGATGTTTATCATGTTTACATCTTATTTTCTTAGAACGATGGTAGCTAATAAGATGATCTCTCAATAAAATTTCAAGAAATGTGTTCACCCTAACTATGCACCGTTGCTAAGGATCATTGTTCCGAACCACCACGTGATAATCGGGTGTGATAGGTTCTAACGTTTGCATACAACGGGTGTAAGCCAGATTTACACACGCGATACACTTAGGTTGACTTGACGAGCCTAGCATGTACATACATGGCCTCCGAACACGGAAGACCGAAAGGTCGAACATGAGTCGCATAGAAGATACAATCAACATGGAGATGTTCACCATGGATGAGTAGTTCGTCTCACGTGATGATCGGACACGGGCTAGTCGACGTGGATCATGTGTCATTTGGATGACTAGAGAGATGTCTATCTAAGTGGGAGTTCATTAAATAATTTGATTATGTGAACTTAATTATCATGAACTTAGTCTAAAAATTGTCTTTACAATCTATATTGTAGATCCAATGGCCAACACTAATGTCACCCTCCACTTCGATGCGTTTCTAGAGAAAACCAAGCTAAAAGTTGATTGAAGCAACTATGCGGACTGGGTCTGTGGCTTGAGGATTATCCTCATAGCTTCCAAAAGATTGTATGTCCTTGATGCACCGCTAGGGGACACACCCATTTTCCCAGCAGACCAAGACGTTATGAATGCTTGGCAATCACGCTGCAATGATTACTCCCTTGTTCAGTGTGGCATGCTTATAGTTTAGAACCGGGGCTCCAAAAGAGTTTTGAGCAACACGGAGCATATGAGATGATCCAAGAGCTGAAACTGGTTTTCCAAGCTCATGCCCGGGTCGAGAGATATGATGTCTTTGTTGGAAATATGCCCTAGAGGCAATAATAAATTGGTTATTATCATATTTCCTTGTTCATGATAATCGTTCATTATCCATGCTATAATTGTGTTGATCGGAAACCCGAATACATGTGTGGATACATAGACAACACCATGTCCCTAGTATGCCTCTAATAGACTAGCTCGTTGATCAAAGATGGCTATGGTTTCCTAGTCATGGACATGAGATGTCATTTGATAACGGGATCACGTCATTAGGAGAATGATGTGATGGACAAGACCCAAACTACAATCGTAGCATATGATCGTGTCACTTTATTGCTATTGTTTTCTGCATGTCAAGTATATGTTCCTATGACCATGAGATCATGCAACTCACTGACACCGGAGGAGTACCTTGCTTGTATCAAACGTCGCAACATAACTGCGTGACTATAAAGGTGCTCTACAGGTATCTCTGAGTGTGTCTATTGGGTTGGCATGGATCAAGACTAGGATTTGTTACTCCGTGCGACGGAGAGGTATCTCAGGGCCCACTCGGTAATACAACATCACAATAAGCCCTGCAAGCAATGTGACTAAGTGTTAGTCACGGGATCTTGTATTATGGAACGAGTAAAGAGACTTGGCGGTAACGATGTTGAACTAGGTATGGAAATACCAACGATGGAATCTCGGGAAAGTAACATACCGAAGAACAAAGCGAACATCATACGGGATTAACTGAATCCTTGACATCGAGGTTCGACCGATAAAGATCTTCATAGAATATGTAGGAACCAATATGGGCAACCAGGTCCCGCTATTGGTTATTGACCATAGAGGTGTCTCGGTCATCTCTACATAGTTCTCGAACACGCAGGTTCTGCACACTTAAGGTTCGTTCATGTTTCGGTAGTATAGAGTCATGTATGGTGGTTACCGAAGGTTGTTCGGATTCCTGTATGAGATCCCGGACATCATGAGGAGCTCCAGAATGGTCTGGAGGTAAATATTGATATATAGTAACTCATGTTATGGTCGCCAGAAAAGTTTTGGGCTCATCGGTAGTGTACCGGGAGTGCCGATAGTGTACCGGGGGACCATCGGGAGAGGTATTTCGACCCAAGAGGCTACATGGGTTGTGGGAATAGCTAAACAAGCCCCTGGTGGGCTTGCCTAAGCCTCCTCTAAGGGCCCATGCGGCTAGAGTGGTTTGAGAAGGAAAAAAATCCAAAGGTGGAGATGTGGAAAGAGTTTCCAAGTGGAAAGGAGAAATCCTACTCCTAATAGGATTGGAGTAGGACTCCTCCACCTCCAATTTCAAACAAACCTTGAAGGTTTGAGGCTGCCTCCTCCCCTCCCTCCCTCATACAAATACTAGACGATTTAGAGGAAAAGCTAACCATAATAGCCATGTGCTACCTTTCCTCTAGATCGCAGTTTCTCCTCTAGATCGGTTTTCAGTGGTGCTTAGGCGAAGCCCGGCTGGAATAGCTCCACCACCATCGCCGCAACGTCGTTGTGCTGCCGGAAAACTCATCTACCTCTCCGCTCCCTCTTGCTGGATCAAGAAGGCGGAGATCGTCATCGAGTTGTGCGTGTGCTGAACGCGGAGGTGCCGTCCGTTCGGCGCTAGATCGGAAGGACCGTGATCAAGATCGTGAGACGGATCATGATGAGATCGCAGGACGGATCGTGATGAGTTCGCGGGACATATTGTGATTGGATCGCGGGAAGGATCGTGATGAGATCGCGGGATCTCGGCGATTTGGATCGCGAAGACGTTCGACTACACCAACCGCGTTTCTTAACGCTTCCCTCTTAGCGATCTACAAGGGTATGTAGATCCACTCTCCCTCTCGTAGATGCTCATCACCATGTATAGATGTTGCGTGTGCATAGGAAAATGTTTGTTTCCCATGCAACGTTCCCCAACAGTCTCCGACAAGTTCTTCAGTTGTAAGATGGAGAAAACAGTTATGTCAGTGAGCACATACTCAAAATGTCTGGGTTGCACAACCTCTTGACTCAGCTGGGAGTTAAGATCCCGGATGACTCGGTCATTGACAGAATCCTCCAGTCGCTTCCACCTAGCTACAAGAGCTTTGTGATGAACTACAACATGCAAGGTATGGAGAAGTCCATTCCTGAGTTGTACTCGATGCTGAAATCAGTGGAGGTCGAGATCAAAAAGGAGCATCAAGTGTTGATGGTGAATAAGACCACTAGTTTCAAGAAAGGCAAGGGTAACAAGAACTTCAAGAAGGACGGCAAAGCTGTTGCCATGCCCGGTAAGCAAGTTGCCGGGAAGAAGAACAAGTATGGACCCAAGCCTGAGACTGGGTGCTTTTATTGCAAGGATACCGGTCATTGAAAGCGAAACTGCCCCATGTACTTAGCGGATAAGAAGGCCGGCAACGTTAAAGGTATATGTGATATACTTGTTATCGATGTGTACCTAACCAGTGCTCGAAGTAGCTCCTAGGTATTTGATACCGGTGCAGTTGCTCACATTTTTAACTCCAAGCAGGAGCTGTGGAATAAGCGGAGTCTGGCAAAGGATGAGGTGACGATGCGCGTCGGGAATGCTTCCAAGGTCGATGTGTTCTCCGTCGGCATACTACCCCTACATCTACCTTCAGGATTAGTTTTAAAGCTCAATAATTTTTATTTAGTACAAGCTTTGAGCATGAACATTATATCTGGATCTCGCTTGACGCGAGATGCCTACTCATTTAAATATGAGAATAATGGCTGTTCTATTTATATGAGAGAAATGTTTTATGGTCATGCCCCACTGGTCAATGGTTTATTTTTGATGAATCTCGAACGTGATGTTACACATGTCCATAGTGTGAGTACCAAAAGATGTAAGGTTAATAACGATAGTCCCACTTACATGTGGCACTGCTGCCGTGGTCATATTGGTGTCAAATGAATGAAGAAGCTCCATGCTGATGGACTTTGGAGTCTCTTGATTTCAAATCATTTGACATGTGCGAACCATGCCTCTTGCGCAAGATGACCAAGACTCCGTTCTCCCGAACAATGGAGTGAGCAACTGACTTGGTGGAGATAATACATACCGATGTATGCGGTCCAATGAGCGTCGAGGTTCGTGGTGGCTACCGTTATGTTATCGCCCTCACTAATGACTTGAGCAGATATGGGTATGTGTACTTAATGAAACACAAGTCTGAAACCTTTGAAAGGTTCAAGGAATTTTAGAGTGAGGTAGAGAATCAACGTGATAGGAAAATAAAGTGCCTACTATCTGATCGTGGCGGAGAATATTTAAGTCACGAGTTTGGCACGCACCTAAGGAAATGTGGAATTGTTTCACAACTCACGCCGCCTGGCACACCTCAGCTAAATGGTGTGTCTGAACGTCGTAATCGCATTCTATTGGATATGGTGCGATTTGTGATGTCTCTTACCGACTTACCGCTATCATTTTGGGGTTATGCATTAGAGACTGCCGCATTCACTTTAAATAGGGCACCGTAAAAGTCCGTTCAGACGACACCTTATGAATTATGGTTTGGAAAGAAACCTAAGCTGTCGTTTTTAAAAGTTTGGGAATGCGATGCTTATGTGAAGAAACTTCAACCTGAGAAGCTTGAACCCAAAGCGGAAAAGTGCGTCTTCATAGGATATCCCAAAGAGACTATCGGGTGTACCTTCTACCTCATATCCGAAGGCAAAGTCTTTGTTGCCAAGAATGGATCCTTTCTCGAGAAAGAGTTTCTCTCGAAAGAAGTAACTGGGAGGAAAATAGAACTTGATGAAGTAATCGTACCTCCACTCGAACCGTAAGTAGCGCAGCACGGGAAGTTGTTTCCATGGAGCCTACACCAGATGAAGAGGAAGTTAATGATGATGATCATGAAACTTCAGATCAAGTTACTATTGAACGTCGAAGGTCCACTAGGACACGTTCCGCACCAGAGTGGTACAGCAACCCTATCCTGGAGATCATGTTGTTGGACAACGGTGAACCTTCAAACTATGAAGAAGCGATGGCGGTCCCAGATTCCAACAAATGGCTTGAAGCCATGAAATCCAAGATAGGATCCATGAATGAGAACAAAGTATGGACTTTCGTGGACTTGCCTGATGATAATCAAGACATTGAAAATAAATGGATCTTTAAGAAGAAGACTAACACGGATGGTAATGTGACCGTCTATAAGGCTCGGCTTGTCGCGAAGGGTTATCGACAAGTTCAAAGAGTTGACCACACTGAGACTTTCTCACCCGTAGCAATGCTGAAGTCCATCCGAATCATGTTTGCAATTGCTACATTTTATGATTATGAGATCTGGCAAATGGACGTCAAAACAGCATTCCTTAATGGTTTCCTTAAGGAAGAACTGTATATGATGCAGTTGGAAGGTTTTGTCGATCCTAAAGATGCTAACAAAGTATGCAAGCTCTAGTGCTCCATCTATGGGCTGGTGCAAGCATCTCGGAGTTGGAACATTCGCTTTAATGAGGTGATTAAAGCGTCTGGGTTTATACAGGTTTATGGAGAATCCTGTATTTACAAGAAAGTGAGTGGGAGCTCTGTAGCATTTCTCATATTATATGTGGATGACATATTGTTGATGGGAAATAATATAGAAATTTTGGAAAGTGTAAACGCCTACTTGAATAAATGTTTTTCAATGAAGGACCTTGGAGAAGCTGCTTACATATTAGGCATCAAGATCTATAAAGATAGATCGAGATGCCTCATAGGTCTTTCACAAAGCACATACCATGACAAGATATTGAAGAAGTTCAATATGGATCAGTCCAAGAAGGGGTTCTTGCCTGTGTTATAGGGTGTGAGATTGAGTACGACTCAATGCCCGACCATGGCAAAGGATAGAGAAGAGATGAGTGTCATCCCCTATGCTTCAGCCATATGCTCTATTATGTATGCCATGCTGAGTACCATACCTGATGTGAACCTTGCCATAAGTTTTGTAGGGGGGTACCAAAGTGATCCCGAAGCGAAACACTGGACAGTGGTCAAGAATATCCTGAAGTACCTGAAAAGGACAAAGGACATGTTCCTCGTATATGGAGGTGCCAAAGAGCTCGTCGTAAAGGGTTACATTGATGCTAGCTTCGACACAGATCCAGACGACTCCAAGTCGCAAACCGAATACGTGTATATTTTGAACGAAGGGGCAGTCAGCTGGTGTAGCAGGAAGCAAACCGTCGTGGCGTCATCTACGTGTGAAGCAGAGTATATAGCTGCTTCAGAAACACCAAAGGAAGGAGTCTTGATGAAGGAGTTCATCACCGACCTAGGAGTAATTCCCAATGCGTCGGGGCCGATGACTCTATTCTATGACAACACTGGAGCTATTGCCCTTGCCAAGGAGCCCAGCTTTCACAAGAAAACAAGACACATCAAGCACCGCTTCAACTCCATCCATGATTACATTCAGGAGGGAGATATAGATATTTGTAAAGTACATATAGATGAATGTCGCAGATCCGTTGACTAAACCTCTCACACGAGCGAAACATGATCAACACCAGAACTCTATGGGTGTTCAATTCATCACAATGTAACTAGATTATTGACTCTAGTGCAAGTGGGAGAATGTTGGAAATATGCCCTAGAGACAATAATAAAATGGTTATTATTGTATTTCCTTGTTCATGATAATTGTCTATTGTTCATGCTATAATTATATTCACCGGAAACCGTAATGCATGTGTGAATACATAGACCACAACGTGTCCCTAGTAAGCCTCTAGTTGACTCGCTCGTTGATCAATAGATGGTCACGGTTTCTTGACCATGGACATTGGATGTCGTTGATAATGGGATCACATCATTAGGAGAATGATTTGGTGGACAAGACCTAATCCTAAGCATAGCACAAGATCATGTAGTTCGTCTTCTAAAGATTTTCGAATGTCAAGTATCGTTTCCTTAGACCATGAGATTTTGCAACTCCCGGATACCGTAGGAAAACTTTGGGTGTGCCAAACGGCACAATGTAACTGGGTGGATATAAAGGTATGCTACGGGTATCCCCGGAAGTATCTGTTGGGTTGGCATGAATCGAGACTGGGATATGTCACTCCGTATGACGGAGAGGTATCTCTGGGCCCACTCGGTAATACATCATCATAATGAGCTCAATGTGAATAAGGAGTTAGCCATAGGATGATGTGTTACGGAACGAGTAAAGAGACATGCCAGTAACGAGATTTAACAAGGCATAGACATACCGACGATCGAATCTCGGTCAAGTATCATAACGGTAGACAAAGGGAATTGTATACGAGATTGATTGAATCCCTGACATCGTGATTCATCCGATGAGATCACCGTGGAGCATGTGGGATCCAACATGAGTATCCAGATCCTGTTGTTGGTTATTGACCGGAGAGGTGTCTCGGTCATGTCTACGTGTCTCCCGAACCCCTAGGGTCTACACACTTAAGGTTCGATGACGCTAGGGTTATAGGGAAATAGTGTACGTGGTTACCGAAGGTTGTTCGGAGTCCCGCATGAGATCCCAGACATCGCGAGGAGCTTCGAAATGGTCCGGAGGTAAAGATTCATATATAGGAAGTGAGGTTTTTGTCACCGGAACTGTTTTGGGGATTACGGGTAACGTACCGGGACCACCAGAAGGGTTCCGGGGGTCCATAAAGTGGGGCCACCAGCACCGGAGGGCTGCATGGGCCACAAGTGGAGGGAACCAGCCCCTAGGTGGTCTGCTGAACCCCACAAGGGACCCAAGGCACGGCATGAGGTGGGAGGGGGGCAAACCCTAGAGGCAGATGGGCCTTAGGCCCACCTAGGGTGTCGCCCCTCCCACTCCCTCTCTTGGCCGCCGCCCTAGATTGATCTAGGGTTGGCCGCCGGCCCTGGGGAGGGAACCCTAGGGCTTTCGCACCCCTCCTCCTTCTCCTATATATATGTGGGGTTTTGGAGGTTGCTAGACACACGAGTTCTCTCTCTCTCTCTCTCGGGCAGCCCTACCCTTCCTCTTCCTCGTTCTCCATAGCGATTGGCAAAGCCCTGCCGGAGTCCATGTAGCTCCACCGTCACCACGCCATCATGCTGTTGGAGCTCTCCCTCAACCTCTCCTCCCTCCTTGCTGGATCAAGGCGTAGGATACGTCATCGGGCCGCACATGTATTAAACGCGGAGGCGCCATTGTTTGGCGCTTAGATCGGAATCCACCGCGATCTGAATCGCTGCGTGTATGACTCCACCAACCGCGTTCTAGTAACGCTTACGCTTAGCAATCTTCAAAGGTATGAATATGCACTCTTCCCACTTTTTGCCGGTTTCTCCATAGATAGATCTTGGTGAACACGTAGGGAAAATTTTGATTTACTACTACGTCACCCAACACATAGAACGTATGATATACTATAGACTCACAGATGACATATTGCCGTGTCTCATAGTTGGGGTTGTCCAAGTCAGACCTTGTCGGGACCCCGATCCTAAGCCATATGATTCCAGCCTGTAACATGGCATGCTACTTTGCGGCCTCACGCACGTTAACCCACGGCTGCCGCCTTACCTTGGCCAGGACCATTTGCGCCTTTTGGCTCAAGGATATGCACATGTCGCTAGCATTCACACATAAAAGAACCCGGGTCGACATGAATAGTCATAGACCCAAGTGGCACAACCGTACAGGGATAGGCATACGTAACCCAACAATGCAGGTGTTGGTCATCAGCGTGTGTAGACGAGTCATAGAAAGCTACAAGGACTCCATTACGTCGTGGGACATTAATGTTGTCACTGCACGTAGATGAGTGGTAGCAGGCTACAGGTACTCCATTACACTGCGAGACATTTCCCCGAAGGGACAGACACAACAGCAAAGAAGGATACATGTCGGTCAAGCAATGTGTCCGGAGCAGTAGCAAGCTACCAAGGCTTGATGGAAGAACAAAGAGGCATTTCCCCATAAAGAAGGCTACCATAGGCAAACAACTAGGTGTCAAATCCCACACATACCAATGCTTTTCAATCATACACACACTATGCACGATATGCGTAGATACAACATGGCATCACAATAAAACTCTATGACTCAAGTACTATTTCAAGACTCATAAGAGCCAGAATAGTGTGATATTACAAACAGGCGTCACACGACCCAACACTCAAGTCATACAAGCAATAGGCGGAAGCAAAACCTGTCTAGGTACAGACATCTACTAAAACTGGTTGGAGGAGCCTGAAAAGCTATAACGACCCTACCAAAGGAGCCAGACCTCTGTCTGGGATTCCCAAGCTAATCCGGTCAATATCGAACTTCACGTTGTAAGAATCCGTAATGAGACAGAAGTCTCATCTGCAAAACCATAAATAAGCAAACATGAGTACAAAGGTACTCAACAAGACTTACATCAGAACTATCTACATATGCATCATTTTCAACAAAGGGGGTTGTGGAGTTTATTGCAGTGAGCTAGCTAGCTTTGACTCTTGGCTAACATGTACTACGTTTATGAATACTTTCTTTGAGGTGGCATATCACACACGAGTCCACATATTCACCAGATCAATACACCACCATGGATCCTCTCTCGACTTCCTACGAGAAGCCATCCATAGCACTCACACTCATTTGGAGCATTTTAGAGTATCCATTTAAGTTATCTATGAACAATGCAAGTCTCCAAGTAGTCCATATCCAAGGACGCGGCTATTCGAATAGATTGTTTACCCTACAGGGGTGTACTTCGTCACACATGCTCCCGCCACTTATCGCCATGTGCATGTAAAAGGGCACATCGGCAACCTTCAAGCGGAAGCCCAGCGAGGGAGTCGGCACGGACGTTAACCTTCAACTACTCATGTCCAAGGTTGTCCCCTATGAAAGTTGGAACCCATAATCGAAGTCCGGCCAAGGTTTCAACATGGCCTAAAATGTTGTGAGCAGGGCCCCAAGCCGGTCCCGATTGGGCCGTTCATCCACTTCGTAGGTTGTGCCACACCTATCAACGTTTCGAACTACTGTGACTCCTGGACTGAGAACAGGGTAGGTTAATATGCCGAGAGAGCTCGAGTTACTGGAGCCCAATGTGCGGTAGTAGCTAGTCTTGGAACACAAACATGGAACTTAGTTCCTATGAGCGGCTTCAATGAGACAACCCACCATGTACTCCTACATGGCCTCTCATCGCTACCTTTACCAAAACGGGTTCAACACTTAGCTCTCACAATCAGGACACATCCATTTCACTCTGGTTCATCACCCAAATGAATCAGACCTGACACAACTCTAAGCATAGGAAGCATAACAGGGTTATAGCACAACATGGCTCAAGCATCTACCAGGTATGCTAGGTTGCTTAGTTTATCTATTTATTATGACAATGACAGGTCATGCAAAGGAGTGGGCTCATCTACCGCAACACAAGTAGCAGTTGAATCGCATTGTCCTAATGCATTGAAATGAGAGCAAGAGCGAGATAGTGGGATTGTATCGAATATGTTCAAGGGGGGTTGCTTGCCTGTTTATCAGAAGAACTTGACTGTTCTTCGATATCATTGATAACTACGTCTCGCAGGTCTATCGACAAGATCAAACAAGGTACAAATTAAGCAAGGCAAATGATTCACATTGATGCATGATAATGGCATGGCAATATGTTGTTGGTTTGAGCTAATGCACCTATCAACATGTTAATTGAAGATGGTTTGAACCCAAGGTTCAAATTCAACTCCATATGTGAAGTGGCCTATTGTATTTTGAACAAAATGTCCAAGTTCTCCTATTTATCTTTCTCTACCATGCATGAAAATGCCGCCATAAGATTCATTGGATTTTTCTGATAAATTTTCATATATAAATTATTTTCATCTGACTTACTGATTATTTTCTATGAATTTTTGAAGTTTATACTAATTTATGGATTTTTCTGAATTATTTTTATTCTAGAAAATATTTACTGTGTCAGGACGATGTCATCATGATGTCAGCGGGTCAAGAGCGCTGGCCCCAGGTCAAACCTGATGGTCGGGGCCCACACGTCAGCGACACGGGGTTAATCCCCGCGCTGACTAGGGTTTGACCCGCCCCAAAGGACCACACGTCAGCGGCTGGGGGCCTAATTAAGGGGGATTAGCCACTAATGACCCGGCCACATCGGCGCCCGCTGGAGTTGGGCCGGTAGAGACCAAAGCAGTGATGGAGGCTTGCCGGAGATGGTCAAAATTGCTCTACACAGCACCAAATCGAGCGCGATTTGCGGCTATGGTGAGCTGGCGAAGCGCCGCATCTAGCAGGGGCAGCAGGGTGAGCCGGGGCGGCCATGTTCGTCTGCGGCGAGCAAGCTAGCGGCAGCCAACGTTCGGCCATGTGCGGGCAAGGGGCTGCGATGCACAGGCGAGCGAGGCAAGCGGCTGGGAGGACTCACTAGAGCTCCAGGAGCACGTTGGGGTGCTCGGGCGCGAGCCATGGTGGCTGTGTCCACGGCCACGCCATTGCCGCGCGACGATGAGCTCAGGTTCGGTGACGACGTTAGCTAGCGGAAGGGAGGGGCCATGGGGAGAGGGGAGAGGGACGGAGAGCTCATGGCGAGTCGGGAGGGACGCTCGGTGGGCTCGGGGATGCACCGGTGGTCGCGAATCGGTGAGCGGCAGCGATGGGCGGCCTTCGGGTGTGTGCGTGTGAGAGAGAGACAGAGGAAAGGAGAGAGTAGCAGGAGGAGGGGATGAGCTTGAGGGGTACCATGGGGTGCCGTGGCATGGATAGAAGGGCTGAGGCTGCCAAGGTGGAAGCAGCTGGCATCGGCCGTGCCCGGCTTCGCCTCTGCCTACTGGTAGAGGTAGAAGAAGACCGTGCCCCTTTGGGTTGGGCCTCTTATGGCTTAGGGACGCCCAGGTATGCCTCTGCCTCCTTTTCCTTTATTTGTTTTTTTATTTTCTATTTTCTATCATTTGTTTTGTCTACAAAATAAAATCCTTAGCCATTTATAGAAATCCTAGAAATTATTATGTGAGCTAGGTATAATTAACTAGTGGCACATAAAAAGTTTCAGAATTATTGAACTTATATTTTATATATAATAAATATAAATCCAATGCAATTTTGTTTGATTAATTCAAATGCCCAAGATATAATATTGGTTGGAAATTTTATCCCATCCCAATATTTTTATAGAATAGCTGGAACATTTTATTGGATCTATTTGAAACAATTTTTATATTGCCTTTTTGATAAAATTCCCTTCTGAGGCTTGATCACTTCCCCAATTCATTTTCTTTTGAAATTTAAATGCATGCATACAAAGTGAAACAAGGGCTGTGATAGACCTTATGTCGACTCGGATCCGACTACGTCGAATCCGACCAGATCTTTCTGAGTCCATATTATCCGGCTAGGATCCAATGCGACATGGTGAGTGAGACCGAACCATTCACCATGTCATACACTAGTCTAATTGGATGCATGTCCACACAGCCCATTCGACTAGGGACCATTTAGGACAATCATCATACAATGCATAGTCTCACAAACAAGTCACCTACTTGTTAATACACATCATTGATAATTTCCAATGACTATCTTTATTCATAAACACATAGAAAATATCATCATACATACTTTCCTCTAGGGCATATCTCTAACAGCATCATCCCATCCTCTTTGGGGAAATATCAATGCCGTCTCAAGCCACGTTAGGCATGGACCCTATATTTGCAAACTAGACTTCAAGATTTATTTTTTAGCTCAATTAGAGAAGGTCAATATAACTGCTTAGAAATGGGGCAAATTTGGACCACATTTTTCATGCCCCGAAAGAGACATCTTCAAAGTACTTCAAAAAAGTAGCTTTACATCACACAAAATGACAAATATCAAATTGTTCCTACTAAAATCCAAATTCAAAACATTACAAGGTTCAAACTCAAGTTCAGAACATCGAATGATACACAACATTACACAGTTTAAGCTCAAGCTCACACTATTTCTAAGTTCAAATTCAAATTCCAATTCTTTGCTGGCTCCTTGTGTTTCTTGTTGGATTCACTATGTTGCTCCTTGTGTTCCTTGCTGGGTTACTGGGTAAATTCACTGACTTTGTTCTTTTGGTCTTCACAACAGGTCCTGGCAATGGAGGTGGTGAAGGAGTATTTCCAGTAATAGATCATGTGATGGCCAATGGGAAAACAGCTTCAGGTGCCACAAGTTGAACTAATCTTTCGCCGGATTCTAGCGCTTGAAAACCATCGACAACCATTCTTTGAAAGTCATCACCAGATGTGGCTTCAATGGTTGTTTCACCTTCAGTTGATCAACTTGTGATATGTTCCTTTTAGTCCCTTTCTTTGACTTTGTTATATTCTTCTGTATGCTTATCCTAGAGTTATTGATAGAGAGACAACATTGAAACATGTTTCCCTTAAAAATGAGAAGAAATACATAAAGAGAAGGCACACATATCAAGCACTTACAACCAATGATAGCTGAAATTGTGTTTGTCCTTTTGCCCCTTCTTCTAGAGCTTCATGATCCTCTGCATTTTCGGTGCCCCATTGATAATCCTCTCCAAATGATGGATCCACTTGATTGGTACAAATACTAGCAATGTGGCTTAGTCCTCCACTTATTTTGCACTTGCGCCTCCTAGTTGTACCTCGCTCTGCACTTGATCTTATCTTGTTCTTCCTCGGCCTTCCTGGTGTTCTAACCAAAACTAGAGCGTCAAACTTAAAACATGTATCGATGATGGTCCATTGGTATTTTCCCAACAATGCAGGTGCGTTCTTAGCATATGTTGCCTTAAATGTCACAATAGAGAAGTATTCAGATACATTCTGATCAACCTCACCAACTAAACTACCGATGAGTGTGTCAGAATTGGGGCTCTGTGGACCCAACTAGGTTTGAACTCTGGAGCGTGTGCAAAGATCCCAACCAGCTCAATGTATCAAGCTCGTCACTCTATGGCCAAGCCTCATCGAGTGCGTACGAGCGGGGAATAAGATAGACACAGAGATTTACCCACGTTCGGGCCCCATTGTGGTGTAAAGCCCTACTCCTTCTTTTGGTTGATTGGCCTCACGAGGAGGTTGAGAATGAACTAGTACAGTGGTCGAGCGACCTCGTGAGGGCTCCTCGTGAGGATGAATTGGTCTCATTCCGACTCTGTCTATGGTGGAAGCTAGTCCTTATTTATAGTGGCCTTGGTCCTCTTCCCTTATCGCACAGGTGGGAAAGCATCCCACAACGGACAAATTTGAAAGGGGACAAGAGGTACATCCTATCTTGACTAAAGGTGGTCTTCGCCTGCAAAACTTCCTGGCATGACGTAGTGGTGGGCGCGGCGATGACATATGTCCTGTTGAGCTTGTGGTCTTCGTCTTGTTGCACTGGAAGGGAGACCTTTGGGGGATTCCTTGGGGACCCGCGTTTGTACTTGCCTCCTTAGCATGAAAGAGGAAACTACTCTCCTCTATGCCTGCTAGGGCCCGCCTAGCTTCAATCATCATGGCCCACATCATTCTAGCCTCATGAGGCTGGGTACCTGCACAGAAATCTCCGCTCCTCGGGAGGCAGCCTGGGAGATGCCACTCCTATGGAGGCCTTGGTGTTGTTCGTATCGCGAGGCAGGAGCTCTCGCGAGGGCTTTGACTTGGGCGGCTTGCCGCTGGGCCATACCGAGCCGTTGAGGTGGGCCATGCGCTCGGCCATAGGCAGGCAGGTTTGGGTACCCCTAGTTACAGAACGCTTATAGTAGCCCCCAGGACCAAGGCGTGCCAGTCCGGGCTTCTAGGCGAAGGCGAGGAGCGAAGGGTGAAGAGCCGCGGGGCCCCAATCGCCTGCGAGCCAGGCTCGACGCGTGGCGCGTGATGGGGAACGGGCACCTCCGCTCCCACGTTGCCTCGGCAACCACCCAAGCCAACAAAAGCCAGGCATTCGCCATGGAGCCATCAATTCTCTTCTTCCTGGCGCTTTGCTCCCTTGCTCAGACCCCCTTTCCATTTTGAGAACCTCCTCCAGATCTTGGTGCTGCGTTGTCCTTCCTCGTGCTCCCCTATCCTCAGGGATTCCTCAGATGGTGTCCGCCGGGAAGTCGAAGCCTGAGGCCTAGGCCTCGGCCCCCTCTTCTCCCTTGCCAGCGCTCACGACATCCACCATTGCCAAGGATGGGGATCTTGCCCCAATTCTCCCTTTGACAGCGGATGACTCCAATGAGTGGGGGCATACATTGATCTTGTGTGGCTTTGCGGAGCAGCGCACCTTGGCAAAGACGGTCTACCCCTTCTTACTCCATAGCATCTTCTGTGGCCTCGTCTCGACCTTCTTGGGGTTCTTCTCCGCCATCCTTGAGCACTACGGGATGCAGGCTCTCCATCTTCAGCCCAACTCCGTCCTGCTCCTATTGGTCTTCACCTTCTATTGCGAGGCCTTCGTAGCCATGAAGCCCTAGGTGGCCCTCTTCCGCCATTACTTCAGCATGCGGCTCCATGATAGCGCGTAGCGGTCAGCGTGCGTCTCCTTTGTCATGGTCCAAAGCGGGAATGTGCTTCTAAAGGCCGGGAAGAAGGTGGAAGGCTACAGGCATCGCTGGGTCTTCATGGACGTCCAGGGACCTGACCCGCACCTGGAGCTCCCAACGGAGCTGCCCGAGAAGACCCTCACGCGGGGCTCCTTGAAGCTCACCAATCCCCGGGCGAAACCCGTCTTGGACCGGATCTCCTCGGACATGGAGGCTAAGAAGATAACCGGTGAAATGATGGTGAAGGAGTTCCTGACGCAGCACTTGGCGCCGCTCCAGGCGCACTTGAAGCCCATGTGGGAGTACAAGGGCATGGGGAGGGCATGAGGCTCCGATCCGCTAGTCTGACAGGCGAGGAGCCGGACAGGGTCGTGAATACTCTGCTCTTCAATGATCTCGGGGATCTTCCCGAGGCGTACGCCCCGCTATACCGCCGTGACGATGGTCGGGTGCTGGCTGCCGCCATGGAGGCCTTCAACCACCTGGGGCTCACGCCGCCTGAGAACCCCAATCCCCCCGAGCTTGTGTCCTCCAGCAACACCAGTAGCGAGGATGACTCAAAAGAGACCACGAATGACTTGGAGGAGGCGTCCCCTCCATCGCAGAGCATGCTCCTCCACGACCTTCAGGACAACGATGATATCAATGAGCCCCCGGCCGTAGGCTCCCAGCACTTTGCCATGGTCCTTAGGATGTCGGGGCCTACCCCCCGGGCCAGTCGGACGTCTGGCCGGGTGACCCCCAAGAAGCACGCAGCCGCACGTACTCCGGAGGGCTCCCCCGGCTCCAGCACGGTGATTGAGAAACCGGTCACGTCCCTTCCTGAGCCACAACCAAAAGGCAGGGCGGCCGTCACTGGGGCAGACACGGCCTCTCCAACCTTGGCCTCCCAGGGCAACCTCCGCACCCCTTCGAGCGGTAGCGCCACACCGGGGCTCGTCGAAGAGAATCCCGCTCACCTCCGGGGCACGGTCAAGGCCATGCAGGAGGGGAGCGGGGGCAATCCGACCAGTGCTGAAGTGGAGAAGAAGGGGAAGTGGGTCGCGCGCGAGAAGTAAGTAGCCTTCCTCACCTTTGGTTGATTATGAATTGTGCATGTGCTCACTGCCCTTCTCCTCTCAATGGCTAGGGTCGAGGACGTGCCAAAGAGGAAGAAGACGAGTGCTGGCCGAAGGAGCCCTCTGTCCTAGGAGCACTGTCAGCCTCGGGCTACGATCGCGGTGGTTATGGAAGCGTGCCGTGCCAGCCCATTGAGCTACTTGGGGACCGATCACCGGGGGCACGGAGGCTAATGAGGCGGTGCTTCCTGTCGCGGCCATGCCAACCGCAACACCGGTGGAGGGGGCGACTTCCCGCCCCCTTCTGGTGAGATTTGTTCATGAGGACGCAGTGATGCAGCCTCATGAGGAGCCAGCCCCCACAAGCCAGCTAGTTGTGAAGTCATTTGTGCTCACCGCGCCTCAGGAGAACCTGGATTCTTCGTCGCCCCAAGTCATCCATGCCACTGCTCCCTGGTTGCAACGCCCGTTGATGTGCCGGTGCTGCCTCCTAGTCAGGCTCTTGCGCTCGCGCGCTCCGGTCCTCTGATCGGGCCCGGGGCCTTGGATGAGGCCTACAACGCGCTCAGCCAGCTCCGGGCTGACCTTCAAGATGCGGACAGGTGCCTCACGAGGGAGTGCCTGGGACTCGTTTCTGGGTGGCTCCAAGACGAGGAGGCCACCAAGACAGCTGGGGGCCGAACTGAGGCTTCCACCGCAGAGAGCAAGAAGGAGGCTGCTGAAGCCAGGGTGGCCGGAGATGCGGCGCTAATCGAAGCAAAGTCTACCGCGAAGCGCTGCGACGAGGTGCAGGCCAACCTGAAGGCCTTTCAAGAGAAGCAAGCCGCGCACACGCAATGACTTTGTGAGCAGGACGTTGACCTCAAGGCCCACGAGGCAAAGCTCGCCGATTGCGACTCCACGTCGTCCCAGGTGGCTGATGACCAAGTCGAGGAAAGCAAGCGTCTGGCCAAGCTGAAGGAGGAGGTGGTGGATGCCCACACGTCCCACGCCTGACACGTCTCCGGGACGACAGCCCAGCTGGATGCCAGGGAGAATACCCTTGCCTCTATCAAGAACAAGGCGGAGGCGGAGTGCGATGCCTTCCCCTCCCTCGAACTCAGGCTTCATGGGGCGCTACGCTGGATATAGAGGGGGGGATTCAAGGAGCCTCTGGCAATTCCTGAGGGCGGCTATGCAGGGCTTTCCTCCAAGCTTGCTGAGGTGCTCGAAGATGCTGCCGATAGGATGGACACCATCTTGGAGGACGAATGTTGCGACCTTCTCGCCACGGCCATGACGCGTGTCTTGAGCCAGTTGTACCTCCGCGATCCGGCTTTAGCTTCGACACGGTAATCATCACGGTTGCCCCTAAGTCCCGTGCCGCTGCGAAAGCATTTGTGAAGGATTTTGTGGACGTGTTGTGTCGGGACCCCGATCCTAAGTCATATGATTCCATACTGTAACAAGTCACATCACTTTGCGGACTCATGCACGGTACTCCACGGCTGCAGCCTTACCTTGGTCGGGACCGTTTGCGTCTTTTGGCTCACGTATGTGAACATGTCGCTGGCAATCAGCAACAAAGAACTCGGGCCGACATGGCTAGTCATAGAACCCAAGTGGCACATCCGTACGAAAACAGGCATACATAACCCAGCAATGCAGGTGTCAGCCTCAAGCGTGTGTAGACGAGTCATAGCAAGCTACAAGGACTCCATTACGTCGCGAGACACGAATTCCATCACTGCATGTAGACGAGTCGTAGCAGGCTACCGGGACTCGATTACACCGCGAGACATTTCCCCGAAGGGACAGACACGGCAGCAAAGAAGGATACATGCAGGTCAATCAATGTGTCCGGAGCAGTAGCAAGCTACCATGGCTCGGTGGAAGCACAAAGAGGCAGTTTCCCGTAAAGAGTACTACTAAAGGCACATGACTAGGGGTCGGATCCCATACATACCGTTGCACGTCACACGTATGCCCGACATGCCCGACATGCAAAGATACAACTATGGCATCAAAACATAACCATACAACAACATGACTTTTATTTAAGAGGCTCAGACGAGCCTTGCATAATATGTTCTTACCAATAGGGTCACATGACCCAACACTCAAGTCATACAAACAAAGTCATACAAGCCAGCGGAAACTTAAGTTGTCTGAGTACAGACGGCGAAAATAGAAAAGAGGCACACGGCCTGACTATCTACAACCCACCACACGGGCAAGATCGTAGCTGGGACACCAGCTATTCGGCATCGTCAACGTCTAGATAGAACCCACCTGATGGGTCCTGGCTCTCTTCTGCAACATTAATTCAGCAAGGATGAGTACAAACGTACTCAATAAGTCTTTAAAACAGTCCTAGTCTATTTATGCTCATGTATCAACAAGGGGGAGTGGTGGAGTTTATGCAGCAATGCCAGCTTAGACTCATGGCTAACCTACACTACTCACTTTTAACTCTTTGTTACAGTTTTAGTTATCGCACACGAGTCCACTATCTCCATCACAATACACCACCAAGGATCCACCTTCCCCTTCCGGAAGAGTGCCATCCACGGTACTCACACTTGTCTTGATATTTTTAGGAGTATCCATTTGATTATCTATGAACAACATAAGATCTCCAAGTAGTCCATATCCGAGGACGCGGCTATTGGAATAGTTTCATACCCTGAAGGGGTGTACTTCTTCACACACGCTCTCGCCACTTTTTGTTGTGTGCCATAAACCATGCACCTCGGCAACCTTCAAGCGGATGCCCAGCGAGGGAGTCGGCCACGACCATCAATCACATAAGACCTCTAGTCCAGGCTATCGCCTATTTGAGACTGAACCCGCATGGAAGTCCGGCCGAAGTTTCCGCTACAGCCCCAAACGATGTGTGCAGGGTTCCCAAGCCAACCATTCGGGTGACCCTTGGTACACCGTGCCACTGCCTACCGCATCGTAACCCACCCCGAGGGTCAGCGCTACGCACGGCCTCCAGCATGCTATAAACACCACAAACTACTTGCAATACCTGGACCAAGGACTAAGCGACTGATGAGTCGAGCGGGGTCATATTCCAGGGCCCAACATGTGGTAGTATCTAGTCTTGGATCACAAACACGGAACCCAGTTCCTAAGAACGGTCCCAATGAGACAACCCACTATGTACTCCTACATAGCCTCTCATCGCTACCTTTTATCAAATCGTATTCATCATATGCTCATCACATTGGACAACATTGTTTCACTCGGTTCATCACCTAGATGAATCAGACCTGACTCAACTCTAAGCATAGCAAGCATAGCAAGCAAAGTAAGCTAAGCATATCATGGCACAAGCATCTACCAGGTATGCTAGGTTGCAAGGTTTAGCTATTTACAATGACAAGATCAGGTAATGCATAGGAATAGGATCATCTATCGTGTATGACTGACATGCGACCGTTTTTCCTAATGCAATAAACAAGAGCAGGAGCGAGAGAGTGGGATCTTATCAGAATGATCAAAGGGGTTGCTTGCCTTGCTGAGAAGCGGAGGGGTTCTCTCCTTCGTCGGGATACAGGGTGGTATGTTCCAAATTAGGGCCTACCGAAACGCAGATAAGAGCATTCAATACACGCAAGTGCAATAATATGATGCATGATCATGGCATGATGGCAGGTATGGATGAGTTAATGCAACTAGTGTTCATGTTGATTTGAAAAGAATTTGAATAAAGGTTCAAAATCGTTCTTCATTTCAAATTCCGTATATCAACCTATTAGCATTTGTCAATGTTCATCTAGATAGGTTGCTCTATCATGCATGAGGATAGCACCATTGGATTCATTGGATTTTTCTGATAAATTTTCATATATAAATTATTTTCATCTGACTTACAAATTAATTTATATGAATTTTTGAAGTTTTAAATAATTTCTGGAATTATTTTAAACTAGAAATTGTTTTTATTGCATCAGCATCATATCATGATGACATCAGCTGGTCAGCTGACCGGGCCAGAGTGAAACCTGACATGTGGGGTCCACATGTCAGTGACTTGTTAACTTAATTAACTAATTAAAACTAATTCTAACTAATTAATAGATTTGGGCCCACATGTGAGTGACTTAATATCTTAATTAATTTAATTATTTAATTAGCACTTATCACAGATTAGCCAGGGGGCTGGCCCCACTTGCCAGTGACTTAGGGGGGTCAAACCCCTGGTCAACTCCGGCAAGACCCAGCGGCGTTGAGCCGTCGGTGGCTCCAGAGACGGCGAAGGGCTTCGGTTTTCCTCCTCCGGCGACCAAAAGGACGGCAGAGGGCACCAAACTACTTAGCACACACGCGCGCGTCCATCCCGACCCCTCTCAGGAACTGAGATGGTCGGAAGCGACGCCGGCGATGAGCTGGGCGGCGGCCGGAGCTCGGGCAAGCACGGGCTCGTCGAGCCGGAGCTCAAACGGGGCAGCTGAGGTCTCTAGAGGCTACTTGGAAGCCTTCTGAGCACGGCCGCGTGCTCAGAAGCAAGCTTGGGTCGCCACAACGGCGACCACGACCTCGCCGGCAGCGGGAAGCTTTCGGGCTCGGGGAGAATCAGCGCTACAGGGCTCTATCCAAGGGGGAAAGAGGGGGGAAGGATTAGGAGCTCACGGCGAGTGCAGTGGCGTCGAAAGTGAGCTCGGGGAGGACCTGGAGCGGCGACGGCCGTCGATTTCCTTTTCGGTGACCCGAGGAAGAGGATGATGGCGCGACGGCTATAGAAGGCTTCCGGCAGAGCATGCCTTGGCTATGAGAAAGAGGAGGTCACGACGGAGCTTCTGGCAGGCTCAGATGGGTTCAGGGGTGGCTAGAACGTCGGCATGACAGAGAAGCGCAGGTCGGCCATGGCGGCAGCAGAGAGGGGAATGCGCACGAGAGAGAGAGAGAGAGAGCGGGATAGAAAGGGGAAGAGGAGGCCACGGTGGCGAGGAGCTTCGTGCTGGCGCACGCGGAGGCCTCTACGGCAGCCAGGCAAGCAGGAGCTGGCCGGCGTGCCGCGGGCACACGCCCTCCTGCCTACTGGCAGGAGGTTGACGACGGTGGAAGCTGGCTGGGCCAGCTGGGCCAGCTCCACCTGGGCCTCAGGTGAGTTTTCCTCCTTATTTTCTGTTTTTGTTTTTCTTTTCTGACCTTTGTTTATTTTATTTGCAGGTCCAAATGATTTTATAAAATATCCCATATATTTTCTAAAATCGAGTTTGAATATTTCAAATTTATCTGAGAAGTTTCAGAATAATTTGAAAATAGAAATAATGATAGTGCTTTATTTATCAATTTCAGAGGCTTTAATCATTAATTTTAAATTGCTTCTGAGGTTCAAATATTTTAAATGATCCCTGTTATATACTTGTCCAAATTTATCAGACTTAGGGAACATTTTTAAGGGCATTTTGGATTTGTTGAAAATTTCATGAAACTTGGATTCACTTTATTTCAATGTGAGTTAGGGTTTTCTTTTCCTTCCCATTCATGTTGATGAAATGATGATGATGATGATGCAACAACCATGCTTAACCTAAGACACTTGCTAGGGATGTGCCATGTTGGTGGAGAAATTCACCTGCGTCCCTACCGCCAGGCCCCAGACGACAGAGGCACGCGGTGGTGACGATGGTAGCGGCTATGTTGACGACGATCTTGCCATGGCTGGGATAGTCGGTGACGACGGCCATGGCGATGAAGGCCCCTCTTCCTAGATTTTACCCTGCGACATTTTTTGTGCCTCACGGAGGCACAAGACTTGTTTGAATTTGCAAAACATTCAGTGCGTGTAATAATTGTTGAATTTCATGATTTCCTTTCATGATATGTTCCTTCCTGCTTGCCTTTGTGCTCTGCATCGGCAGGGCCCAATCCCGCGCATACCTAGATCGTCGTTGGAGCGTCCGAATCGCCAGGACGAGACCAAGGGGCGAGGGGCTACACGACCAGTGAGGCCCCTGAGTCGCGATGCTCAGGGGTCCTCCTTGACGTGTGAGCAACACTCATTAAGGAAACATGTCGACGACGAGGCTGATTTGGAGCACCTTGGTGCTATGCATCGACAGGGCCCAATCCTGCACATATCTCGACTGCCATTGGGGCATCCAGATTGCCATGGCGAGACCAAGGGGCGAGGGGCTATGTGATCGGTGAGGCCCATGAGTCGCGATGCTCAGGGGTCCCCATTGACGTGCGAGCGACGCTTGTGAGGTGAATTCGTACCTTTCCTCGCCAGCTTTTGCGTGGGAGGGACACGAGTAGACCAGGTACCAGAACCTGGTGAGGTGGCTGGTGCCAGGTCTGACCTGAGCGTAGCCCCCGTCCAGCCCCATCGCGCGTGCATCCCAGGGGAATGTTGCGTGATGGGGCCGTGCAAAGAGCCGAGAGGCCATCCTTAGGTTAGTGGAACCGCTAGGGCACCCTCAGTTGTTTATCCCCAAGCGCGGAGCATGAGGCTTCCACTGGGCTTGGGCATAGCCGCTGAGCGACAATGTCATCTGCAAGTGCGAAGCATGGTGCTTCCACTTGGGTGGGGGAAGGGATCTCTGTGTTAGAGTCTCCGAGCGTGTATAGCCCAATTCGTTCATACGCATGACTGGCACGACAGAACTGGAGGAGGTGTATCTGGGCACTCGTGAGCCAGCGCGGGACTCATGAGGCCCTACCTCAAAGGTGGGTTGTGCCTGAATTTTTATAGCGCGAGGCATGCTTGAAGACCTGGAGATGGGGGAAACCTATGCCGAATGAATCTCCGGAGGCAATTGCATGCGGAGGCCAAACATCCATGACCCCAGGAGGTGACGTGAATGGAGTCGGGCTGCCAGACAGAGCTCAGCCATTGGTTTTATCGACGCTGTAGGGACGGACCCGAGCACAGATGTTGTGCCCAGTATTCTCATGCAACAAACCCGAGGAAAGACACCCGGCGTGCGATGGCGAGGCGCCGAACATCAGTTATACGAACCGGGCTGCATGCCCTAACTCACCCACTCTCGATTAGCTCACGCGAGGACAAGCACCAATGACCCCGGGGAGGTGACATGCACGGGACTGGCCCGCGAGACCGAGCTCGGCTGCTTGGATTTATCAACGCTGCAAGGACGGACCCCAAGCATAGGCATCGTGCGAGCCCTTAATCATGAGGCAGTCGAGGGCGGGGTTGTTAGGGCACAACGACATTCATGGTGACGAAGCACCGGTCTTGCAGTTGGAATACTTAGGAAATTCATCAAATGTAGAATCAATCTGACGCATGCACAAAACGATACAGCTATGGGGGCAGGCCCTAACAGCTTGAGGATGATGCACCCCGAGGGGCATCCTCAATTGAACAAACCAAAAAGTCACCTGGCAACTGTGTTGCTGAAGCATTGGGGTAGTTTTCGAAGCTTGATCTTCAAGAGCCTAAGGGCTTCGGAGGCTCAAAGGGCCCGTGAGGCCTAGGGGGCTCACGGGGTGTGACAGCCCAAGTGTTGTCCCTACCTTTTATGGCATGGATCTTATGTGAACCTTCTTGTAATGAGTTTAATGATATGAGTTTGAGCCTTGTCATGCCATGTCTTGTTCATGCATTCATGCATCATGCATCATATCATTCATCATGCCATGCCTTTGTTAGTGATGTGACCTTGTTGTGTTGGGTGTGTTCTTGTGTTTTGTGTTGTGGCTAATGTGTGGGTGGTGCAACACTCCCTCTCTTCCCCCTATCAAACCTTTTCTATCAAACCCAACCTATTAACCTTTATTTTCATTGCCATTAATCAACTTCATTAATTGCTATATTAAATTGTTTAAAAATGTTTAGGAGATAGCATATAATATTTTAAGCATGTGAGTGTTATTATTTTGATGTTTTGAGCTTTCTGATTTTTGGGCTTTAAATAAAAAGGGGTTGTTGATTAATAAACCATTTAATTAGTTGCTCTAAAAATCAACTAGTTATTTTTATAAAACAGGACTTAATTACTTGTTTGTAAAAGTGTTTTTGGTTTTGTCAAAAACCTTTTAAATAATTCTGCGGGTTTTTTGTAAGATAGCTGTGGTTTTGTTTTTTTAAACCCTTTTTAATTTCGGTGAGAGAGAGAGGCAGGGAGTTGGGCCCTCTTCCTCGTGGCCCAACTAGCTAGCGAAGCCAGCCCGGCCTATTCTCACAGGGAATGGCCACCTGCTCCCGTTTCCCCTCTGTCATGTTCAGATAAGGAGAGTAGGGGCGAGTGAGCGCGTCATCGTGAGTGTTGTCGTCGTCTCGCCGTTAGTCCGAGCCTATTTAGCCCCTTGGCGACCGTGCCAATCCCCCCTAGGGTTCCGTGCTATCCTTACACGCCGCCGCCATCTTCTTCTCTCTCCTGCCTCTCCTTCCTTCTCCTTCTTCTTCTGGGTGTAGAGAGAGAACAGAGGGTTCAGGTGGTGCGCCAGTCGTCTTCGCCGTCGTTGCAGCTTCTTCGATGGCCTCGTCACCGGCAGAGATGGCATGGAGCTCGCAGGTGCTCGCCGCGTTCCATTCCCGCAGCTAGGAGGTGAGGAGCACCTCCCCCGCGGTGCCGCGTCGTCGTCGTCCGCAGGATCGGTTCATCGCCGGGGGACTTCCTCCTCTTCGTCGCTGTCGCGTCTCTGCCTCTCCTTCCCCTTCGTCGTGCCCCATTCATCGTCGACCTCCCCATGGTGTGTTGCCGCGTCCCGCCCCGTTGCTTGCTCGCCATCGCCGTGCTTTCTGTCGCCGTCGTTCCGCTCAAAGGAAATGCCTTGAGGGCGTTGCCTCCATCCTCCTCGTCGCGAGACGAGCAAGGGATTGAAGACCTCGTAGGTTCCAGCAGCCCCACGTCTCTTTCCCCTCGCCGGAGATCCCCTGTGTCGCCGGAGATCGTCGCCGCTGTTGCCTGTCGCCGTAGGTGCTGTTTTATTTCAGTTTCGTCAGTAACGTTACCTGTTAGTACTAGATGTGCAATACCCCTCTCCTGTTAGCAGTCGTAGCAGTAGCGCAGTGGTGTGCGCTCGGGAGTGAGACCCTAAGGTCTGGGGTTCGATCCCCATACCCCCCCCCTTTTTTGTTGTTTTTTCTTTTCTTTGTTTCCATTTCTTTCTCCATGAGGTGACATGTATGTGTGTGTATGTGCATACATTCATGTATGTATGAGTGTATTTTCTTCCTTTTCTGTTTTAGTGTATGTGTGTGTAGTGGTGTATGTGGTGTCATATACATGTGTATGTGTAGTGCATATATGTGTGTGTGCATATATGCATATAGGTGTATGTGTGTGAGTGTGGTGTCACATGCATGTGTATGTGCCTGTATGCACTTGTGCATATATGTGTGCATATGTGTGTGTGATGAACACCCACACACATAGGTGTGTGTTTTCATGAGTGTGGGAGTGCCCATGTGCACTTGTGGATATGTGTGTATGTGCATGCCATGTGTGTATGTGTGTAGGTTTGGGTGAGTGTGTGTGTGACAAGTGGGCCAGGCCCCACTTGTCATACCCTATGTATTTTGGTTTGTGCCATGTTTGTAGTGATAATTAGATTTTCCAATTATAGCTACATTTCCAAATCTGGACATATTCATTTATGCTCATGCACATTTAGGGTAAGTTTTCACTTATAAGAGTGGATGGTGTTTTTGCTATGTAGTTTTTGCGATGATGCTTCATGTGACTATAGGAGTATGATACATGATTTTGGGGTAGAAAGATCCAAGGAATCCATTAGTGCAATTAGATTTCTCTTTTGAGCAAGTTTCCAAAACTGCTATTTTCTGCTATGATGCTACCTTGTCGTTTTTTGCATGAATTAATCCATGCTTGCTTTGGGGCTTGTGCCAACATGGAAGTGCTAGTGTTTTATGCCTTTATGCCATGGTAATTTTGTTTGGCATGATAATCACCCATATAAGTGGGAAACTTGCTGCAAAGTAGCTAACTTAATGTTACTGTTTTCACCCTGCTAAATATTTCTAAGTTTGAGAATCAGTTGTTATTTTTATGCCACGAAGAGTGGTTGCCATCTTGTGATATGTTGAGAATTAGCTCAAGCTCAGTGCTAGTGTTTTGAATTATATGTTGTATTCTAGCATCTTGTTAATTTTCATGCCATGAGGTGGTCTCTAACGCCATTAGTTTCTACTGCCAACTTGCCATCAGGTTAACTCAGATTCCAGAAAACTGTTATTTTCACTAAGTCCCAGAAATCTGTTTCATCATACCAACTTGTGAGCTTCATGCTTATTGATGTGCGCCTCCTTTACAGATTGTGTAGTTGGATAAGTTGATAATAATGTTATTTAGTTTATGTAAATACCTTATTTGTGGTTGTAGGATTCCTGTAGCTCAAGTTTTTGGCTGTGTAAGTTGCTATGTTGCTGTTTTGTGGCAGATTGTTGTTTTATTGTTTTGTGACTTGTGGGAGCTATACTCCATGGAATTGCTTGATCCTTGGCTCTATTGTGGTTGGTTTTTCATTTCCTAACCAGTAGCTACCTTGGAATGCCAAGGAATAGCCCAGGTCCTTCTTGTCTTGTGTTTTTGCCTTCGTATCTTGTCGTGAGCGTATCGTGAGATCCATAACTCCGTTTCTTACGTTCTTGATATGCATTTTTATCGTTTTTGCATGATGCATCCATATTTGCCATGTTCATGCATGTCTAAATAACTTAACATAAGGTTATGTCCAGATTCATTAATAACCAATCCTTTGCATGTGAAACATGACTAGTTCGGATTGCCATGCTAAAACTCTTCAAATAAGCATGCATCATTCTTGCTTGTGCATTGCACCATGGTTGTTTTTTATTCTTGATGTTTCTTTTAGGTAGACGCGAACGTTGAACCTGAGTACGAAGAGCCAGGTGAGTACAACTACGAGGATCCCACTACTTGTTCCACTAAAGAACCAACAGGCAAGATGATCGTACCTGGATCCCGATACTATTTTTGCTTGCTAGTTGTCTCGCTCTTATCGTGACACTTGCGCTACCTACCACTTGAATGTCAGCCTCCTTATGGCCATGATAGCCTCTAACCCTCCACATCCTAGCAAACCTTTGATTGGCTAAGTTACCGCTGCTCATCCCTCTTATAGCATTCTTAGTTGCAGGTGTAGGATGTATCCATGTGATAACATGGATTTGGCGTATCACAGTATTATCTGTTATTTAATTTAATGCACATATATATCTTGGTATTGGTGGAAGACTTGTCCTTTTGCTAGGTGTTTTGTTCCGCTGTTACCGCCATAGTTTCTTGTTACCAGTGTTATGTTTCCATACTTTGCGCTCCTAACATGCTCGGGGTTGTTATGGGGAACCCCTTGTTTATTCGGTTAAGATTAAAACTGGTCTGGGAAGACCCAACTTTGGTACTACATTTTTTAAACAACTTAATAAAATTTTCATAGGGACTAGCTGCCCCGTGGATTAATTCAACAACCCGGGCCAGTGCTCCACATGAGTGTTGGTCCAAAATGGCAGTAGCCGGGGCCACCAACGGGTGTGCCAGCCGGTAACTTAGCCCATCCGTCGTGTCCTGAGAACAAGATACGCGGCTCTTATCGGGTTCGTCGACACGTCGGGAGGTCTTGCTGGACTTGTTTTACCTTTATCGAGTGTCTTGTGTGGGGGCTTTGACTTTCTTCGGGTTATCTCAAGGTGTTGGAATTCCTTTGGAGTTGCCTAGGATGATCATGAGATCCGTGGTTAAGGCTATTCCCATGGAGTGTGGTTAATTTGTGATGGACTAGTTGGAGCACCCCTGTAGGGTCAAATCTTTTGGGAAGTCGTGCCCGCGGTTATGTGGCAACATGGATATTTGTTTAACACCCGGTTATAGTTAACTTGAAGTAAACTCTAATAAAATGCACCAAGTGTGTGAGTAACCGTGATCGTCTCTGCTCGTGAACATGCTTCGAGAGAGAACACGGTGGGGTTATGATTGACGTAAGTAAGTGTTCAGGATCTCATTGAGGTCAATCTAGATTCGGTCATTCATCGTAGGCCACATATTTATCTTCATGTTACGTAGGTTTAGCCACCATACATTCTTAGTGCTGTTGCAAACTAAACACATTCCCCATCACAGCCTTTAAGCTTGAATAGTCTTGGTACCCAGGCACATGATTGCTGAGTCCTTGTGGCTCACAGATTACTATAACAATCCAGGTACAGGTACAGATGAGTTCGTGCAGGACGATCTGACGCAGCTCTAGTGGGAGTATGACGAGGAAAGGGGCAGGATGTGACTTATCCGGATGAGTAGAGGACCATGGTCATGATCTTTGGGATAGCAAGATAGTATCATTGCATCTGCTTTTATCATTTGATTTCATCCATAGGCGGACCCTGTCTTCATATGGATGTTTCGAACACTGTGTGGAATTGTAATTTAGTATGTGGTGAGTGTAAGCCAACTCATATACTCATCTCTTCTGTAATGTATGATGTAATGATGTTATACTTGCGAACGACGAGATACGCCTCTATCCCTTGCGAGGCCCCGTGCCTTAATATGGATAGGCACGCATCTTGGGCGTGACACGGGGGTCTAGGACCTCCTGAAGAACCACGCGGTGTCAGGCCTCATGAGACGCGTGCATGGTCTGCATGAGGCGTTGGTACGCAGCGCTCGCATTCACGAGGCCAAAGGGCATGCAGACGTAGCTGCAGGGGCAGCCCCCACTGCGTCCGACACACGATGGCCAAAAGGCTCACTATGATGCGTCCCTATTGAGGCCCGATATGTTGACGCAAACACAGCCTGCCGTCGGGGACGACAGCCTCACTGGATGGCGCAGGGCGACGCTCGCCGCGCATGGCCTGCGCCTCTTGAAGCTCCTCGATCGCGTTGGTGATGAACTCCCGTGCTCTTGGCGCCTCATGCCTTGCTACTTCCTTGTGGGGCGCGCGTCGAAGCACACCTCCAAGTGGTGCCCGAGCACCTCCCTCGTTGCACCGGTCATGTCAGAAGCTCTCCAGGTGAAAGCCCTCGAGCCCGCCCTGAGGGAGGCGCTGGGTACGCCTTCCTATGTGTGGCAGAGAGGAGCCGCAACAGTGAACGTGGGGCCTGAGACGCGAGCCATGGGGTCCCAGCCTCCTGGCGGCTCTTGGGGAGGATATGCTTCTTCTTCTTGCGGGTATCCTCGAGAGGCAAGATGTCGCCCTCGTCGTCAGAGTTTTTGCGAGTTGCGGCTTCGTAGGCGCGTTCGAGGGAGCAGAGTGCATCCTTCTCATCGTAGGCAACCGTGATGGTGCTATTGCACCCTGGCATCTTGAGGACGTTGTAGCCATGGTGAGTTGCCACCATGAACTTGGCGAGAGCAGGGTACCCGAGGATGGCATTGTACGAGAGGCAGATTTGGGTGACATCAAAGTTGAGCTTGGTGTGGTAGTTATCACGCTTGTCGAAGGTGACTAGGAGGCGCACCTGCCCCAGGGGTATGGTGGGGCCATAGGTCACTCCTAAGAAGGGCTTGGTCGGCATGAGCTGATCGTAGGGCACCTGAAGCGTCTCAAACGTCTCGACAAAGAGGACGTTGAGTCTAGTGCCACCATCGATGAGGGTCTTGGTGACGAGGACGTTGCTGATGGTGGGTGTGGAGAGCAAGGGGAGCGTGCCTGCGGCGGCCGAGCACTTGAGGTGATCCTTGGAGTCGAAGGTAATGGTGCACTTCGACCACTTGAGGGGACACGTGGCCTCAAGCCTCGAGAGGGCTGCGTTCACCTCACGAGAGAACTGCTTGAAGGTGCGGTTGGAGGCTGGGGCCTGAGCACCGCCCAGGATGCAGGCGATCGGACGGGGCTCCTGGAAGCCCCCAACCCCATCATCCTGTCGGCTATCGTCATCTCTCCTTGGTGGCGGTAGTAGTGGAGGAAGGCCGGCCTTGCCCTGAGGATGGGTCTCCCGAGGCTGGTCACGCTAGGGTCCGTCGCAAGGTTCATCACGCCAGCGGTCCATGCGAGGTTGGTCGCGCCAGTCTTGACGTGGGTCACGGTTGTCCTGGCGGCCCCCACCATGACCGTAGCCACAATTGCCGCGCTCGGGGCGGCGGCCGAGGCGCTCGTCATGGAGCTCCCTGAGCTCCTGGCAGTCGCTAGTGTTGTGGGTGTTGGTGTAGTGGAAGAAGCGGAATGGGTGGTTGTCCCTAGGGGCTCTTCTGTTGGAAATATGCCCTAGAGGCAATAATAAAATGGTTATTATTGTATTTCCTAGTTCATGATAATTGTCTATTGTTCATGCTATAATTGTGTTAACCGGAAACCGTAATACATGTGTGAATACATAGACCACAACGTGTCCCTAGTGAGCCTCTAGTTGGCTAGCTCGTTGATCAATAGATGGTCTCGGTTTCATGACCATGGACATTGGATGTCGTTGATAACGGGATCACATCATTAGGAGAATGATGTGATGGACAAGACCCAATCCTAAGCATAGCACAAAGATCGTGTAGTTCGTTTGCTAAAGCTTTTCAATGTCAAGTGTCATTTCCTTAGACCATGAGATTGTGTAACTCCCGGATACCATAGGAATACTTTGGGTGTGCCAAACGTCACAACGTAACTGGGTGGCTATAAAGGTACGCTACGGGTATCTCCGAAAGTGTTTGTTGGGTTGACACGAATCGAGACTGGGATTTGTCACTCCGTGTGACGGAGAGGTATCTCTGGGCCCACTCGGTAAGACATCATCATTATGAGCTCAATGTGACTAAGGAGTTAGTCACGGGATGATGTATTACGGAACGAGTAAAGAGACTTGCCGGTAACGAGATTGAACAAGGTATGGGGATACCGACGATCGAATCTCGGGCAAGTACCATACCGATAGACAAAGGGAATTGTATACGGGATTGATTGAATCCCTGACATCGTGGTTCATCCGATGAGATCATCGTGGAGTACGTGGGAGCCAACATGGGTATCCAGATCCCGCTGTTGGTTATTGGCCGGAGAGGTGTCTCGGTCATGTCTACGTGTCTCCCGAACCCGTAGGGTCTACACACTTAAGGTTCGATGACGCTAGGGTTATAGGGAAATAGTGTACGTGGTTACCGAAGGTTGTTCGGAGTCCCGGATGAGATCCCGGACGTCACGAGGAGTCCCGGAATGGTCCAGAGACGAAGATTTATATATAGGAAGTGAGGATTTGGTTACCGGAAGTGTTCCGGGTGTCACCGGTAGTGTACCGGGACCACCGGAAGGGTTCCGGGGGTCCACCAAGTGGGCCCACCTGCCCCGGAAGGTTCCGTGGGCTAAGAGTGGGAGGGAGCCAGCCCCTAGGTGGGCTGGTGCGCCTCCCACCCCAGCCCAAGGCGTGGCAAAGGTGGAGGGGGGCAAACCCTAGGCTTAGACGGGCCTTAAGGCCCACCCTAGGGCGCCCCACCTCTCCCTTGCCCTAGCCGCCGGCCAGATGGCATCTGGTGGCTGCCGCCACCCCTAGGGTGGAACCCTAGGGCGCAGCCACCCCTCCTCCCTCTCTCCTATATATAGTGGAGGTATTTGGGGCTGCACAACACACGGTTCTCCCTCTCTCTCTGGTGCAGCCCTACCTCCTCCTCCCCTCGTTCTCCGTAGCGCTTAGCGAAGCTCTGTCGGAGTACCACGCAGCTCCACCGCCACCACGCCGTCGTGCTGCCGGAGCTCTCCCTCAACCTCTCCTCCCTCCTTGCTGGATCAAGGCGTAGGAGACGTCACCGGGCTGCACGTATGTTGAACGCGGAGGTGCCGTCCGTTCGGCACTTGATCGGATCTACCGCGATCTGAATCGCTGCGAGTACGACTCCATCAACCGCGTTCTTGTAACGCTTCCGCTTAGCGATCTTCAAAGGTATGAAGATACACTCTCCCCTTGCTCGTTGCTGGTTTCTCCATAGATGGATCTTGGTGAACGCGTAGGAAATTTTTTGATTCACTACTACGTCTCCCAACAGTGGTATCATGAGCTAGGTCTATGCGTAGAATCTATGCATGAGTAGAACACAAAGCAGTTGTGGGCGTCGATTTTGTTAATATGCTTGCCGTTACTAGTCTTATCTTGATTCGACGGTATTGTGGGATGAAGCGGCCCGGACCAACCTTACACGTACGCTTACGTGAGACCGGTTCCACCGCCTGACATGCACCAGTTGCATAAGGTGGCTAGCGGGTGTCTGTCTCTCCCACCTTAGTCGGATTGGATTCGATGAAAAGGGTCCTTATGAAGGGTAAATAGCAATTGGCATATCACGTTGTGGTTTTGGCGTAGGTAAGAAACGTTCTTGCTAGAAACCTATAGCAACCACGTAAAAACTTGCAACTACAAATTAGAGGACGTCTAACTTGTTTTTGAAGCATATGCCTTGTGATGTGATATGGCCAGAAGGATGTGATGTGATGCATTGTGATGTATGAGATTGATCATGTTCTTATAATAGGGTTCACGGCTTGCATGTCGATGACTATGACAACCGGCAGGAGCCATAGGAGTTGTCTTACATTATTGTATGACCTGCGTGTCAATCATAAACGCCATGTAATTACTTTACTTTATTGCTAAGCGTTAGCCATAGTAGTAGAAGTAATAGTTGGCGAGACAACTTCATGAAGACACAATGATGGAGATCATGATGATGGAGATCATGGTGTCGTGCCGGTGACAATGATGATCATCGTGCCCCGAAGATGGAGATCATAGGAGCAAGATGATATTGGCCATATCATGTCACTATATTGATTGCATGTGATGTTTATCATGTTTACATCTTATTTGCTTAGAACGACGGTAGTAAATAAGATGATCTCTCAATAAAATTTCAAGAGAAGTGTTCACCCTAACTGTGCACCGTTGCTAAGGATCGTTGTTCCGAAGCACCACGTGATGATCGGGTGTGATAGGTTCTAACGTTCGCATACAACGGGTGTAAGCCAGATTTACACACGCGAAACACTTAGGTTGACTTGACGAGCCTAGCATGTACAGACATGGCCTCGGAACATGGAAGACCGAAAGGTCGAACATGAGTCGTATAGAAGATACGATCAACATGAAGATGTTCACCATGGATGACTAGTCCGTCTCACGTGATGATCGGACACGGGCTAGTTGACATGGATCATGTATCACTTGGATGACTAGAGAGATGTCTATCTAAGTTGGAGTTCATTGAATAATATGATTATGTGAACTCAATTATCATGAACTTAGTCTAAAATTGCCTTTAATATCTATATTGTAGATCCAATGGCCAACGCAAATGTCAACCTCAATTTCAACGCGTTCCTAGAGAAAACCAAGCTGAAAGATGATGGAAGCAACTATGCGGACTGGGTCCGTGGCTTGAGGATCATCCTCATAGCTTCCAAGAAACTATATGTCCTTGATGCACCGCTAGGTGACCCACCCCTTCTCCCAGCAGAACAAGACGTTGCGAACGCTTGGCATTCTCGCTGCGATGATTACTCCCTTGTTCAGTGCGGCATGCTTTACAGTTTAGAACCGGGGCTCCAAAAGCGTTTTGAGCAACACGGAGCATATGAGATGTTCCAAGAGCTGAAACTGGTTTTCCAAGCTCATGCCCGGGTCGAGAGATATGACATCTCCGATAAGTTCTTTAGCTGTAAGATGGAGGAGAATAGTCCTGTCAGTGAGCACATCCTCAAGATGTCGGGGCTTCACAACCGCTTGACTCAGCTAGGAGTTAATCTCCCGGATGACTCGGTCATTGACAGAATCCTCCAGTCGCTTTCACCTAGCTACAAGAGCTTTGTGATGAACTACAACATGCAAGGGATGGAGAAGTCCATTCCTGAGTTGTACTCGATGCTGAAATCAGCGGAGGTCGAGATCAGAAAGGAGCATCAAGTGTTGATGGTAAATAAGACCACTAGTTTCAAGAAAGGCAAGGGTAAGAAGAACTTCAAGAAGGACGGCAAAGCTGTTGCCGCGCCCGGTAAGCAAGTTGCCGGGAAGAAGAAGAAAAATGGACCCAAGCCTGAGACTGAGTGCTTTTATTGCAAGGGTACCGGTCACTGGAAGCGGAATTGCCCCAAGTACTTAGCGGATAAGAAGGACGGCAACATTAAAGGTATATGTGATATACTTGTTATTGATGTGTACCTAACCAGCGCTCGTAGTAGCTCCTGGGTATTTGATACCGGTGCAGTTGCTCACATTTGTAACTCCAAGCAGGAGCTGCGGAATAAGCGAAGGTTGGCAAAGGACGAGGTGACGATGCGCGTCGGGAATGGTTCCAAGGTCGATGTGATCGCCGTCGGCACGCTACCTCTACATCTACCTTCGGGATTAGTTTTAAACCTTAATAATTGTTATTTAGTACCAGCTTTGAGCATGAACATTGTATCTGGATCTCGCTTGATACGAGATGGCTACTCTTTTAAATCCGAGAATAATGGTTGTTCTATTTATATGAGAGAAATGTTCTATGCTCATGCCCCGCTGGTCAATGGTTTATTTTTGATGAATCTCGAACGTGATGTTACACATGTCCATAGTGTGAGTACCAAAAAGTGTAAAGTTGATAACGATAGTCCCACTTACATGTGGCACTGCCGTCTTGGCCATATTGGTGTCAAACGCATGAAGAAGCTCCATGCTGATGGACTTTTGGAGTCACTTGATTTCGAATCATTTGACACATGCGAACCATGCCTCATGGGCAAGATGACCAAAACTCCGTTCTCCGGAACAATGGAGCGAGCAACTGACTTGTTGGAGATAATACATACCGATGTATGCGGTCCAATGAGTGTCGAGGCTCGCGGTGGCTACCGTTATGTTCTCACCCTCACTGATGACTTGAGCAGATATGGGTATGTCTACATAATGAAACACAAGTCTGAAACCTTTGAAAGGTTCAAGGAATTTCAGAGTGAGGTCGAGAATCAACGTGACAGGAAAATAAAATGCCTACGATCTGATCGTGGCGGAGAATATTTAAGTCACGAGTTTGACACGCACCTTAGGAAATGTGGAATTGTTTCACAGCTCACGCCGCTAGGCACACCTCAGCTAAATGGTGTGTCTGAACGTCGTAATCGCACTCTATTGGATATGGTGCGATCTATGATGTCTCTTACCGACTTACCGCTATCATTTTGGGGATATGCATTAGAGACTGCCGCGTTCACTTTAAATAGGGCACCGTCTAAATCCGTTGAGACGACACTCTATGAATTATGGTTTGGAAAGAAACCTAAGCTGTCGTTTCTAAAAGTTTGGGGTTGCGATGCTTATGTGAAGAAACTTCAACCTGAGAAGCTCGAACCCAAAGCGGAAAAGTGCGTCTTCATAGGATATCCCAAAGAGACTATTGGGTATACCTTCTACCTACGATCCGAAGGCAAAGTCTTTGTTGCCAAGAATGGATCCTTTCTCGAGAAAGAGTTTCTCTCGAAAGAAGTAAGTGGGAGGAAAATGGAACTTGATGAGGTAATTGTACCTTCACTCGAACCGGAGAGTAGCGCAGCACAGGAAGTTGTTTCTGTGGAGCCTACACCAGCTAGAGAGGAAGTTAATGATGATGATCATGAAACATCAGATCAAGTTGCTACTCGAAGGTCCGCTAGGACACGTTCCGCACCAGAGTGGTACGGTAATCCTGTCCTAGAGATCATGTTCTTGGACAACGGTGAACCTTCGAACTATGAAGAAGCGATGGCGGGCCCGAATTCCGACAAATGGCTTGAGGCCATGAAATCCGAGATAGGATCCATGTATGAGAACAAAGTATGGACTTTGGTGGACTTGCCTGATGATAAGCGAGCCATTGAAAATAAATGGATCTTTAAGAAGAAGACTGACGCAGACGGTAATGTGACCGCCTATAAAGCTCGGCTTGTCGCTAAGGGTTATCGACAAGTTCAAGGAGTTGACTACGATGAGACATTCTCACCCGTAGCGATGCTAAAGTCTGTCCGAATCATGTTAGCAGTTGCCGCATTTTATGATTATGAGATCTGGCAAATGGACGTCAAAACGGCATTCCTTAATGGCTTCCTCAAGGAAGAACTGTATATGATGCAGCCGGAAGGTTTCATCGATCCTAAAGATGCTAACAAGGTATGCAAGCTCCAGCGCTCCATCTATGGGCTGGTGCAAGCATCTCGGAGTTGGAACATTCGCTTTAATGAGGTGATTAAAGCGTTTGGGTTTGTACAGGTTTATGGAGAACCCTGTATATACAAGAAAGTGAGTGGGAGCTCTATAGCATTTCTTATACTGTATGTGGATGACATGCTGATAATGGGAAATAATATAGAACTCTTGGAAAGTATAAAGGCCTACTTGAATAAGTGTTTTTCAATGGAGGACCTTGGAGAAGCTGCTTACATATTAGGTATTAAGATCTATAGAGATAGATCGAAACGCCTCATTGGTCTTTCACAAAGCACATACCTTGAAAAGATATTGAAGAAGTTCAATATGGATCAGTCCAAGAAGGGGTTCTTGCTTGTGTTGCAAGGTGTGAGATTGAGTACGACTCAATGCCCGACCACGGCAAAGGATAGAGAAGAGATGAGTGTCATCCCCTATGCTTCAGCCATAGGCTCTATCATGTATGCCATGCTGTGTACCAGACCTGATGTGAACCTTGCCATAAGTTTGGTAGGGAGGTACCAAAGTGATCCCGGAGTGGAACACTGGACAGCGGTCAAGAATATCCTGAAGTACCTGAAAAGGACAAAGGACATGTTTCTCGTTTATGGAGGTGCCGAAGAGCTCGTCGTAAAGGGTTGCGTCGATGCTAGCTTCGACACAGATCCGGACGACTCCAAGTCGCAAACCGGATACGTGTATATTTTGAATGGAGGGGCAGTAAGCTGGAGCAGTAGCAAGCAAAGCGTCGTGGCAGCATCTACATGTGAAGCGGAGTACATAGCTGCTTCGGAAGCAGCAAAGGAGGGAGTCTGGATGAAGGAGTTCATCACCGACCTAGGAGTGATTCCGAATGCGTCGGGCCCGATGACTCTACTCTGTGATAACACTGGAGGTATTGCCCTTGCGAAGGAGCCCAGGTTTCACAAGAAGACAAGACACATCAAGCGCCGCTTCAAATCCATCTAACATTACATTCAGGAGGGAGACATAGATATTTGTAAAGTGCATACGGATCTGAATGTCGCAGATCCGTTGACTAAACCTCTCTCACGAGCAAAACATGATCAGCACCAGAATGCTATGGGTGTTCGATTCATCACAATGTAACTAGATTATTGACTCTAGTGCAAGTGGGAGACTGTTGGAAATATGCCCTAGAGGCAATAATAAAATGGTTATTATTGTATTTCCTAGTTCATGATAATTGTCTATTGTTCATGCTATAATTGTGTTAACCGGAAACCGTAATACATGTGTGAATACATAGACCACAACATGTCCCTAGTGAGCCTCTAGTTGGCTAGCTCGTTGATCAATAGATGGTCTCGGTTTCATGACCATGGACATTGGATGTCGTTGATAACGGGATCACATCATTAGGAGAATGATGTGATGGACAAGACCCAATCCTAAGCATAGCACAAAGATCGTGTAGTTCGTTTGCTAAAGCTTTTCAATGTCAAGTGTCATTTCCTTAGACCATGAGATTGTGTAACTCCCGGATACCATAGGAATACTTTGGGTGTGCCAAACGTCACAACGTAACTGGGTGGCTATAAAGGTACGCTATAGGTATCTCCGAAAGTGTTTGTTGGGTTGACACGAATCGAGACTGGGATTTGTCACTCCGTGTGACGGAGAGGTATCTCTGGGCCCACTCGGTAAGACATCATCATTATGAGCTCAATGTGACTAAGGAGTTAGTCACGGGATGATGTATTACGGAACGAGTAAAGAGACTTGCCGGTAACGAGATTGAACAAGGTATGGGGATACCGACGATCGAATCTCGGGCAAGTACCATACCGATAGACAAAGGGAATTGTATACGGGATTGATTGAATCCCTGACATCGTGGTTCATCCGATGAGATCATCGTGGAGTACGTGGGAGCCAACATGGGTATCCAGATCCTGCTGTTGGTTATTGGCCGGAGAGGTGTCTCGGTCATGTCTACGTGTCTCCCGAACCCGTAGGGTCTACACACTTAAGGTTCGATGACGCTACGGTTATAGGGAAATAGTGTACGTGGTTACCGAAGGTTGTTCGGAGTCCCGGATGAGATCCCGGACGTCACGAGGAGTCCCGGAATGGTCCGCAGACGAAGATTGATATATAGGAAGTGAGGATTTGGTTACCGGAAGTGTTCCGGGTGTCACCGGTAGTGTACCGGGACCACCGGAAGGGTTCCGGGGGTCCACCAAGTGGGCCCACCTGCCCCGGAAGGTTCCGTGGGCTAAGAGTGGGAGGGAGCCAGCCCCTAGGTGGGCTGGTGCGCCTCCCACCCCAGCCCAAGGCGTGGCAAAGGTGGAGGGGGGCAAACCCTAGGCTTAGATGGGCCTTAAGGCCCACCCTAGGGCGCCCCACCTCTCCCTTGCCCTAGCCGCCGGCCAGATGGCATCTGGTGGCTGCCGCCACCCCTAGGGTGGAACCCTAGGGTGCAGCCACCCCTCCTCCCTCTCTCCTATATATAGTGGAGGTATTTGGGGCTGCACAACACACGGTTCTCCCTCTCTCTCTGGTGCAGCCCTACCTCCTCCTCCCCTCGTTCTCCGTAGCGCTTAGCGAAGCTCTGTCGGAGTACCACGCAGCTCCACCGCCACCACGCCATCGTGCTGCCGGAGCTCTCCCTCAACCTCTCCTCCCTCCTTGCTGGATCAAGGCGTAGGAGACGTCACCGGGCTGCACGTATGTTGAACGCGGAGGTGCCGTCCGTTCGGCACTTGATCGGATCTACCGCGATCTGAATCGCTGCGAGTACGACTCCATCAACCGCGTTCTTATAACGCTTCCGCTTAGCGATCTTCAAAGGTATGAAGATCCACTCTCCCCTTGCTCGTTGCTGGTTTCTCCATAGATGGATCTTGGTGAACGCGTAGGAAATTTTTTGATTTACTACTACGTTCCCCAACATCTTCCTGGTCACGACCTCACTTCATCCTGGGCTCAGCTGCCAACATAGCGGGGCCCTTGCGTTTCACCTCCTTAGCCTTGGCCTTCTTGTCTTCAGGGTCTGCCTCCGGAATCTCGTGGAGGGAGAGGTGGCCTACCTCGGCCTTCGCACACTTGTTTGCCAGGTTGAACATCTCCATGGCTAAGCATATATCATCATGGATGGCGAGATCCTCTCTCGAGGTCCCTGACGCCATCAGTGAACACCGAGATGATGGCCTCATCCGAGGCCTTCGGAATCTTGAGGTGGACGCTCGTGAAACGCTGTATGTAGGGTCTCATCTGTCTAGTGCCTCACGCGCTGCACGTCGCTCACCACTGAGGGGTGGTCCTGGGTGCCCTGGAAGTTGGTGATTAAATGCTTGTAAAGCTCGTCCCAGGAGGAGATCGATCCTTCCAGGAGGTTGAGGAGCCATGAGCTTGCACCATCCTTTAGAGCCATGGGGAACCAGTTCGCCATGACTTTGTCACCACCGCTTGCCGCCTCGATGCTCAGCGATTAGAGCTGGAGGAACTCTATGGGGTCGGGGCACCGTAGTAGTGTGGAGGCAGGTCTGGCTTGAACTTGCCGGGCCAGGCAACGCGGTGCAGCTCCGAGTGAACGCGTGGCAGGCCGTTTCACTCTCAGGCACAGTGTGTGCAAGGGAAGCTCGGTCTTGGTGTCCGTCTGCCACAACCTCCAGCGGTGCACAATCTTGATGCTGGCGCAGTGGTGGGTGGAGCACACGCGCGTCACCTTGCGGCCGTGGCCCCACCTGGCAGCTCGCCTCGTCTCATCCGTGCGTCGGCGCCCCACATGGTTGGTTGCGGGGGCGCGCTTCACATTTGGGCTCGAGATCAGCGCTTTGCAGAGAAGGAGGAGGGGGCACGTCGTGAGCCACATCACCTCCCTGGTAGAGCAGGGGACGGAGCGAGTGAGAGGGCGTTGGGACCTCGCTAGCCGTGTCGACGAGCTCGACGATGCAGCCAAGCCAGTCTTCACAACGATCGTTGGCGGGATGGTAACGCAGCAGCTCACGCGCCATGAGCAGCGCAGCCGGTGCGTTCGCCTGTCCGCGGCATGCGTGGGAGGACGGGCCATGGCGGGAGTGGGAGATGGAGTAGCAGTGTAGCCATCACGCCGCACGGAGGGTGGCAGTGACAAGTCCTACTGCTGATGAGCAACTAGGTCGGTAGCAGCGTTGGTTGTAGGAGAGATGGAGCAGCATGGGACGCCGCGCCCCACGGGCACTGTCTGGGCGACACGAGCCGCCCGGCGCTCGGCGCGGACTCGGCGGGCGTCGGCTATGGGATCAAAGAAGAGGAGACAAAGTGGAACTGGAGGAAGATTACGACACGCCCCTCCTTGGCGCGCCAAATGTCGGAATCGGGGCTCCGCGGACCCAACTATGTTCGAACTCTAGGGCGTGTGCGAAGATGCCAACCAGCTCAATGTTTCAAGCTCGTCACTCTAGGGCCAAGCCTCGTCGAGCGCGTATGAGTGGGGAAGAAGATGTACACAAAGATTCACCCAGGTTCGGGCCACCTTGTGGTGTAAAACCCTACTCCCGCTTTTGGTGGATTGGCCTCACGGGGAGGTTGAGGATGAACTAGTACAGTGTTTGAGCGACCTAGCGAGGTCTCTTGGTGAAGATGAATTGGTCTCGTTCAGCTTCTGTCTATAGTGGAAGCTAGTCCTTATTTATAGTTGCCTCGGTCATCTTCCCTTATCGCACAGGTGGGAAGGGATCCCACAACGGCCAAATTTGAAAGGGACAAGAGATACATCTATCCTGACTAAAGGTGGTCTTCCCCGGCAAAGCTTCTAGGCGTGACGCAGTGGTGGGCTCGGTGATGACATCCGTCCTGCTGAGCTCGTAGTCTTGATCTTGTTGCACTAGAAGGCAAACCTTTGGGGGATTCCTTGGGGACCCGCATTCGTCCTTGCTGAGGGAGTCCTGTATTGGGGGGTCCTCGGATAGCCGACCTGTTATGTACGAGCCGGATTGTATGGGCTATTTCCGAACACATGACGATCTGAAGGCCGAATTGCCAGGTTGGAAGCTTCAAGGAGGACGTCTTGCACTCTATGTTTAATGTTGTAAATAGGCGTGTTTATCTCTTCGGCATGTAACCGACCATGTGTAAACCCTAGGCCTCCTCGGCATCTATATAAGCTGGAGGGTTTTAGGGTATAGAGACAGAACAACTCATCTAGGGTTAGACATAAGATCTCGAGGTAGATCAACTCTGTAACCCCTTACACCATCAATACAATCAAGCAGGACGTAGGGTATTACCTCCATAGGAGGGCCCGAACATGGATTAACTCGTGTCCCCTTCGTCTCTTGTTATCGTCGATCCTAGTCTCACAGATCGGGACCCCCTACCGGAGATCCAACGGTTTTGACACCGACATTGGTGCTTTCATTGAGAGTTCCTCTGTGAGCGAGATGGGATCGACGCCTCGCCTTTTCATCAACAAAGAGGTCCGCAACATGGACGTTTTTGTCCCCGGGCAGATCTTTGCCGTTGGCAGCGTTGTGCTACATGATGGTTCCACCGGTCATCTAGGCCATGTTGAGAGCCTCACCCCTGATCAGGATGTCATATTTGGAAACCTAGAGTTTTCTATCAACTCTCGAGGCGACTTGTCACTAATCGGGTTCACGGCTTTGCCCGTAACCCCCAAGGACTCTGAGGCCTTAATCTCGAGCCCCTTCGTCGGACATGCCAATGGGGTCACCCATTGCAGTAGTATGATCTCTAAGCTCGGCATGGCCATCAAGCCATATGACGGGACATGTGTTCCTGCCGAACACTTCCCAGGGGTGGGCTTCATGGGGGGCGACTCCACGTGTTCTAGACAGCTGGATCCAATCGGGTCCTCAGCAGTCGACGAGGCCTTGAAGCAATTCTCACCGTTGAAAATCAGTGACGATCCAGCCCCAATCTATGTCCGGACTGGTTACAGTTTGGGCAGGGACGGTTTTTTCGACCCACCCACTACCCACTTGATAGCCATCGTCAAAGACTTAACCGACGTGCTAGACTATGCCTCCGAGGAGACAGAATACATGGACGAAGAGGACCGTGCTCCCACCCCCGTTAACATCGGGAGTTGAACCGCCAATTCTACGTACGACGTTTACATGGTGGATACTCCTACCACCAACGGCGACAACACGCCTCACAACGATGGTGATAAATTGGGCGACGCGCCATCAAGGTGCCGGAAATCGCATGAGCGGTCCAAAAGAAAAAAGGGAAGACGAACTATTATCAACAACAGGGATGTTAACGCCCTTGCCAATCATGATCATCCCAATGTACCTGAGCACCCGTTCGAGGGACCGGACGAGCCAGCGGACCAAAACGACCTCGATATCATCAAGGACCCCGAGGGCGATGATTACCTTCCCCCCATCGAGGAGGAAGACCTACCAGAAGCCGATGACTTGTACATTCCTGGTAACCTCGAGGATTAGGAAGAAATTAGGCAGCGACTCATAGCAACGGCTCACAGCCTGAAGGCCAAAGAGCGGCAACTCAAAGCCGAACAAGCCGACCTCACTAATCGATGGACGAAAGTCCTCTCAGTCGAAGAAGCATACGGCACTGGTTTGTCAAACTAGCCCAAAAGCTACCCTCAGAGGCAGCTCCTGCCACAATTCAATGATGACCTCACGGACACTGCATATCCGCGTCATACCGCATATGACGAGTCGGACCTCCCTCCTCGTGGGCGTGAAAGAGTGGGCAAAGACACCGGTTACATAGCAGCAATGCCCCAAAGATGGGGTAAGGAGCCACTCGAAACCAATGACTGGTTCAACCTGCGCGATAACTTAGATCACAGAGCAGGCCATACTAGATCCATCTATGGATCCAAGGATTACTCACCGGATAGACAGGGAGAGTATAGACCATGGTTTGACCAAGACCATAGAGCCCGGAAGCATAGTCGACTCCATACAGACGTTGACTATAGGCGTGACATAGGTCGGGTCAGGGGCGCCGCTCACCCACTGTGCTTCACAGATGAGGTAATGCGGCATCAGTTCTCCGAAGGGTTTAAACCCGTCAATATAGAACAGTATGATGGGACCACTAACCCAATCGTCTGGATCGAGAATTTCCTCCTCCATATCCATATGGCACACGGAGATGATCTCCACGCCATCAAATACCTACCTCTTAAGCTTAAGGGGCTAGCTCGGCACTGGTTAAACAGCCTCCTCGAAAACTCCATAGGATGCTGGGAAGACTTGGAAGACGCGTTTCGCTCTAACTTCCAGGGGACCTATGTTCGCCCATCGGACTCTTCCGACCTCAGCAACATCGTCCAGAAGCCCGGTGAGTCTACCCAGCAATTCTTGAATCGGTTCTTGACTAAGAAGAACCAAATTGTTGACTGTCCGGATGCCGATCCTATTTCCTCTTTCCGGCACAATATTCGGGACGAATGGCTGGCCCGCCAGCTAGGCCAGGACAAACCTCGGACTATATCCTCCCTCACCTCCCTCATGACCCGCTTTTGCATGGGCGAAGATAACTGGCTGGCAAGGCGTAGCCACGATTATGAAGATCTTGTGGCACCTAAAGCCTAGGATGGCAACTCAAAGCCGAAGCGCAATAAGAACAAACGCCGGCACAATTGTAATGACGCGGATGACACGATGGTCAATGCCGGATTCCGTAACTCTCGACCCGGGCAAAGGAAGAAGCCCCCTAAAGGAAACTGTGATGGACCCACTCAGCTCAACAAGATCATGGACAGGACTTGCCAAATCCATGGAACTCCGGAGAAGCCAGCCAACCGCACACATCATACCTGTTGGGTGTTTAAACAGGCTAGCAAAATACAACCCGAAGACAAGGGCAAGAGGACAAAGAAGAGCCTCAGGGTCCAATAGGTGGCGGTCAGAAGAAATTCCTGTTGGAAATATGCCCTAAAGGCAATAATAAATTGGTTATTATCATATTTGCTTGATCATGATAATCGTTTATCATCCATGCTATAATTGTATTGATCGGAGACTTAGATGCATGTGTGGATACATAGACAAAACCATGTCCCTAGTATGCCTCTAATAGACTAGCTCGTTGATCAAAAGATGGTTAAGGTTTCCTAGCCATGGACATGATATGTCATTTGATAATGGGATCACATCATTAGGAGAATGATGTTATGGACAAGACCCAAACTACAAACGTAGCATATGATCGTGTCAGTTTATTGCTACTGTTTTCTTCATGTCAAGTATATGTTCCTATGACCATGAGATCATGCAACTCACGGATACCGGAGGAGTGACTTGTGTGTATCAAAGGTTGCAATGTAACTGGGTGACTATAAAGGTACTCTACAGGTATCTCCGAGGGTGTCTGTTGAGTTGGCATGGATCAAGACTGGGATTTGTTACTCCGTGTGACGGATAGGTATCTCAGGGCCCACTCGGTAATACAACATCACAACAAGCCTTGCAAGCAATGAGACTAAGTATTAGTCACGTGATCTTGTATTACGGAACGAGTAAAGAGACTTGCCGGTAACGAGGTTGAACTAGGTATGGAGATACCGAAATAACATACTGAAGAACAAAGGGAACGTCATATGGGATTAACTGAATCCTTGACATAAAGGTTCGACCGATAAAGATCTTCGTAGAATATGTAGGAACCAATATGGGAATCCAAGTCCCACTATTGGTTGTAGACCGTAGAGGTGTCTTGGTCATGTCTACATACTTCTCGAACCCGTAGGGTCTGCACACTTAAGGTTTGGGGATGTTTCGGTAGTATAGAGTTATGCATGGTGGTGACGGAAGGTTGTTCGGAGTCCCGGATGAGATCCCGGACGTCACGAGGAGCTCCGTAATGGTCCGCAGGTAAATATTGATATATAGTAAGTCCTATTTTGGTCGCCGAAAAAGTTTCGGGCTTATCGGTAGTGTACCGGGAGTGTCGGTAGAGTATCGGGAGACCATCGAGCGGGGTATTTCGACCCAAGAGGCTACATGGGCTTTGGGAGAGTGAATACCAGCCCTTAGTGAGCTGGTGGTAGTCCCACACAAGGCCCATGCAGCTGGGAGAGAAATCCCAAAGAGAAAAAGGTGGAAAAAGGCAAAAATAAGGAGGAGTCCTAGTCCTACTAGGATTGGAGGAGGAATCCTCCAATCCCACTAGGTTCGGCCAACCCAAGGGCTGCCTCTTTGGTATCCAAGCCTCCTACTCCTCTCCTCCTATATATACTAGAGGATTTTAGGGTTTTGGCACAGATTTTTAGCCATGTGCTGCGCATTCCTCTAGTGCATAGTTTCTCCTCTAGATCGGATTTCTGCAGTGCTTAGGCGAAGCCCTGCCGGAACAGCTCCACCACCATCTCCGGAGCGCCGTCACGCTGCCGGAGAACTCTACTACCTCTCCGCTCCCTCTTGCCGGATCAAGAAGGCGGAGATCGTCATCGAGTTGTACGTGTGCTGAACGCGGAGGTGTCGTCCGTTCGGCGCTAGATCAGAAGGACCGTGATCAAGATCGTGAGACGGATCGTGATGAGTTCGCGGGACGGATCGTGATGAGTTCCTGGGATGGATCGTGACAAGATTGCAGTACGGATCATGATGAGTTCGCAGGACGGATCATGATTGGATCACGGGACGGATCGTGATGGGATCGCGGGACGCTCGGCGATTTGGATCGCGAAGACGTTCGACTACGCCAACCGCGTTTCTTAACGCTTCCCGCTTAGCGATCTACAAGGGTATGTAGATCCACTCTCCCTCTCGTAGATGCTCATCACCATGGATATATCTGCGTGTGCGTAGGAAAATTTTTGTTTCCCATGCAACGTTCCCCAACCGTGGCATCATGAGCTAGGCCTATGTGTAGATGAGATCTCGAGTAGAACACAACAGGTTTGTGGGCATTGATGCTTAGATTGCTTCCTCCCTTGGTCGTGTTTTGGTTCAGCGGTATTGTGAGATGAAGCGGCCCGGACCAACATTAGTCGTACGCTTACGAGAGACCGGTTCCCTCAACCGCAACTTGTTGCATAGATGGCTTGCGAGTGTCAGTTTCTCTCACTTTTGTTGGATCGGATTCGACAAAGGCGGTCCTTGAGAAGGTTGAAAAGCAACTAGTGTATCACCGTTGTGGTTTTTGCGTAGATGAGAATTGTTCTTGCTAGACACCCGTAGCAGCCATGTAAAACCTGCAACAACAATTAGAGGACGTCTAACTTGGTTTTGCAGGGTATGTTGTGATGTGATATGGCCAATTACATGATGTGATATATGTGATGTATGAGATGATCATGTGATGTATAGATTATCACGACTTGCATGTCGATGAGTACGGCAACCGGCATGAGCCATAGGGTTGTCTTTAATTATTGTATGACATGCGTGTCAATCATTAAGCGCTATGTAATGCTTTACTTTATCGCTAAACGGTAGCAATAGTAGTAGAAGCATGTTGGGCATGACAACCCCGATGGCAACACGTTGATGGAGATCAAGATGATGGAGATCATGGTGTCTTGCCGGTGATGATGGAGATCATGTCGGTGCTTTCTACGCGGAGATCAAAAGCACAAGTTCATGGCCATATCATGTCACTTATGATTTGCATGTGATGTTAATCCTTTTTATGCACCTTGTTTTGCTTAGGATGATGGTAGAATTATAAGGTGATCCCTCACTTAATTTCAAGATAAATTGTGTTCTCCCCGAGTGTGCACCGTTGTGAAAGTTCATCGTGTTGAGACACCACGTGATGATCAGGTGTGATAGACTCTACGTTCACATACAACGGGTGCAAGCCAGTGTTGCACGTGAAGAACACTCAGGTTAAACTTGACAAGCCTAGCATGTACAGACATGGCCTCGGAACACAAGAGACTGAAAGGTCGAACATGAGCCATATAGCAGATATGATCAACATGATGATCTTGACCATTGAAACCACCTCAACTCACGTGATGATTGGACTTGAGTTGGTGAATTTGGATCATGTGTCACTCGAATGACCGGAGGGATGTCAATTTGAGTGGGAGTTCTTAAGTAATATGATTAATTGAACTCATTGTCATGAACATAGTTAGTAGTGTCTTTGCAAACTGTGTTGTAGATTACTAGCTCACGTTGTAGATCCCTTGTATTTTTATACGTTCCTAGAGAAATAGAGTTGAAAGATGATGGTAGCAATATTGCGGACTGGCTCCATGATCTGAGGATTGTCCTTGTTGCTTCATAGAAGGCTTATGTCCTTAATGCACCGCTTGGTGCGCCAACCCCTCTAGCGTCGTATGTAGATGTTGTGAACATCTTACAGGCACGTTATGATGACTACTTGATAGTTTAGTGTGTCATGCATTACGGCTTAGAATTGAGGCTCCGAAACGTTTTGAACGTCACAGAACATATGAGATGTTCTAAGAGCTGAAATTAGGATCTCAGGCTCATGCCCGTGTTGCGAGATATGAGATCTCCAACAAGATTCTTTGCTTGTAATATGAAAGAGAATAGCTCAATCATTGAGCATGTGCTCAGATTGTCTGGGTGCTACAATCGCTTGAATTGAGTGGGAGTTGATCTTCCAGATAAGATAGTGATTGATATAGTTCTCCAAGTCACTATCACTAAAGCTACTAGAACTTGGTGATGAACTATAAAACGCCAGGGATAGAAGTAATGATCCCTGAGCTATTCGCGATGTTTGACACTGCGAAGGTAGAAATCGAGAAGGAGCATCAAAGTGTTGATGGTTAGTCAAAACCACTAGTTTCGAGAAGGGCAAGAGCAAGGAGGGAAACTTCATGGATAGCAAGTCAGTTGCAGCTCCAGTGAAGCAACCCAAAGTCTAACCCAAACCCGAGACTAAGTGCTTCGATTATGAGGAGAACGGTCGCTGAAGCGGAACAACGCTAGATACTTGGTAGATATGAAGGTTGGCAAAGTCGACAGAAGTATATTTGATATACGTGTTATTGATGTGTACCTTGCTCGTACTCCTAGTAGCACATGGGTATTGGATACCGGTTCGGTTGCTAAATGTTAGTAACTCGAAGTAAAAGCTACGGAATAAACGGATACTAGCTAAGTGTGAGGTGATGATATGTGTTGAAAATGTTTCCAAGGTTGATATGATCAACATCGCACGCTCTCTCTACCTTCGAGATTAGTGATGAACCTAAATAAATGTTATTTGGAGTTTTTGCGTTGAGCATGAACGTGATTAGATCATGTTCATTGCAACACGGTTATTCATTTAAGTTAGAGAATAATGGTTATTCTATTTACATGAATAATACCTTCAATGGTCATGCACCCAGTAAGAATGGTTTGTTGAAACTTGATCATAGTAATACACATGTTCATAACATTGATGCCAAAAAGATACAAAGTTAATAATAATAGTACCACATACTTGTGGCACTGCCGCTAAATGTCATATTGGTATAAAACGCATGAAGAAACTCCATGCTGATGGATCTTTGGACTCATTCAATTTCGAATCAGTTGAGACATGCAAACCATGCCTCTTGGTCAAGATGACTAAGGACCCTGTTTTCTGATTTGATGAAGCGGGCAAGTGACTTATTGGAAATGATACATGTTGATGTATGCAATCCAATGAGTCTTGTAGCATGCGGTGGATATTGTTATTTTCTTACCTTCACTGATGATTTGAGTAGATATAGTGTATATTTACTTAATGAAACACAAGTCTAAATCGTTTGAAAAGTTCAAGCAAATTCAGAGTGAAGTTTAAGATCATCGTGACAAGAAATAAAAATGTTTGCGATATGATCGTGGAGGTGAATATCTGAGTTACGAGTTTGGCTTACAATTTTAGACAATGTGAAAGTTATTTCACAACTCACGCCACCTGGAACACCATAGTGTGATGGTGTGTCCGAACGTCATAGTCGTGCTCTATTGGATATGGTGCATGCTATGATGTCTATTATTGTTTTGTTACTATAATTTTGGGGTTATGCATTAGAGACAACTACATTCACTTTAAATAGGGCACCATCTAAATCCGCTGAGATGACACAGTGTGAATTATGGTTTGATAGAAACATAAGCTATAATTTCTTAATGTTTGGGGCTGCAATGCTTGTGTGGAAAATGTTTTCACCTAATGAGCTTGAACCCAAAGCGGACAAATGCATCTTCATAGCATACCCTAAGAACAGTTGGGTGAACCTTCTATCTCAGATCCAAGCATAAAATGTTTATTGCTAAAACTGGGTCCTTTCTCGAGGGAAAGTTTCTCTTGAAAGAATTGAGTGGGAGGAAGATAGAACTTGATGAGGTTATTGAACCTCTGTTTCAACAAGAGAGTAGCGCAACGCTGGAAGTTGTTTCTGTGAAGCCTACGTTAGTTGAAGAGGGAGTTAATGATGATGATCATGAAGCTTCGGATCAAGTTACTATCAAACTTTGTAGGTCGACAAGGACGTGTACTGCTCCTGAGTGGTGCGACGACCCTATCTTAGAGGTCATGTTGTTGGACAACGATGAACCTATGAACCATGGAGAAGCGATGATGGGCTGGAAAACCAACAAATGGTTAGAGGCCATGAAATCCGAGAAAGGATCCATGTATGAAAACCAAGTATAGACTTTGGTGGACTTGCTCGTTGGATGATGGGTCGTTAAGTACAAATGGATCTTTAAAATGAAGACAGACACTGATGGTAAATGTCACCATTTGTAAAGCTTGACTTGTTGCAAAGAAGTTTATGACAAGTTCAAGGAGTTGACTACGATGAGACTTTCTCACTAGTAGCGATGCTAAACACTGTTGAAACTATGTTAGCAGTTGCTGCACTTTCAATTATGAAATCTGGCAGATGGATGTCAAAACATCATTTCCTTAACAATTTACTTGAGGAAAGGTTCTATGTGATACAACCAGAAGGTTTTGTCAGTCCTAAGGATGCTAAAAGGTGTGCAAGCTTCAGTGATTCTTCTATGAACTGAAGCAAGCATCTCGGTGTTGGAATATACACTTTGATGAGGTGATCAAAGTTTTTGACTCTATACAAAGTTTACGAGAAACTTGTATTTGCAATAAAGTGAGTGGGAGCACTATAGAGTTTCTGATAAGTATATGTGGATGACATATTGCTATTTGGAAATGATGTAGAATTTCTGGAGAGCATAAACGGTTGTTTGAAAAGAGTTTTTCAAAGGAAGACCTGGATAAAGCTACCTAATTGTTGAGCATCAAGATCTATAAAGATAGACCAATATGTTTGATAAGAATTTCAATGAGTACATACCTTGACAAGATTTTGAAAGAGTTCAAAATGGATTAGTCAGAGAGAAGTGTTCTCGCCTGCTTTGTAAGGTGTGAAGTTGAGTGAGGCTCAAAGCTCGACAACGGCAGAAGAAAGAGAAAGGACGAATGTCGTCCCCTATGCCTTAGCCATAGGCTCTGTATAGTACGCCATGTTGTGTACTGCACATGTGTGTGCCTTGCCATGAGTCCGTCAAGGGGTACAAGAGTGATCCAGGAGTGGATCACTGGACAGCGGTCAAGATTATCCTTAGTAACTTAAAATACCAAGGAGATGTTTCTCGATTATGGAGGTGATAAAGAGTTCATCGTAAAGAGTTACGTCATGCAAGCTTTAACACCAATCTGGATGACCCGTAGTAGCAATCTGGATACATATAGTGGAGCAGCCATTTGGAATAGTACCAAGTGGAGCGTGGTAGGAGTGTTTAAAGTTTGACATAGAGATTTGCAAAGTACATACGGATCTGAATGTCGCAGACCCATTGACTATAAGACCTCTCTCACATGCAAAGCATGATCGAGCCCCAGAACTCATTGGGTGTTAGATTCATAACAATGCATATCACATGGTAATGTGAACTAGATTATTGACTCTAGTGCAAGTGGGAGACTGTTGGAAATATGCCCTAGAGGCAATAATAAATTAGTTATTACCATATTTCCTTGTTCGTGATAATCATTTATTATCCATGCTATAATTGTATTGATCGGAGACTTAGATGCATGTGTGGATACATAGATAAAACCATGTCCCTAGTATGCCTCTAATAGACTAGCTCATTCATCAAAAGATGGTTAAGGTTTCCTAGCCATGGACATGAGATGTCATTTGATAACGGTATCACATCATTAGGAGAATGATGTGATGGACAAGAGCCAAACTACAAATGTAGCATATGATCGTGTCAGTTTATTGCTATTGTTCTCTGCATGTCAAGTATATGTTCCTATGACCATGAGATCATGCAACTCACGGATACCAGAGGAGTACCTTGTGTGTATCAAACGTCGCAAGGTAACTGGGTGACTATAAAGGTAATCTAAAAGTATCTCCAAGGGTGTCTGTTGAGTTGGCATGGATCAAGACTGGGATTTGTTACTCCGTGTGACGCAGAGGTATCTCAGGGCCCACTCGGTAATACAACATCACAACAAGCCTTGCAAGCAATGTGAATAAGTATTAGTCATGGGATCTTGTATTACGGAATGAGTAAAGAGACTTCCCGGTAACGAGGTTGAACTAGGTATGGAGATACCGACGATCGAATCTCGGGCAAGTAACATACCGAAGAACAAAGGGAACATCATACGGGATTAACTGAATCCTTGACATAGAGGTTCGACCGATAAAGATCTTCATAGAATATGTAGGAACCAATATGGGCATCTAGGTCCTGCTATTGTTTATTAACTGTAGAGGTGTCTTGGTCATGTCTACATAGTTCTCGAACCCGCAGGGTCTGCACACTTAAGGTTTGGTGACGTTTCGGTAGTATAGAGTTATGCATTGTGGTGACTGAAGGTTGTTCGGAGTCCTGGATGAGATACCGGATGTCACGAGGAGCTCCGGAATGGTCCGGAGGTAAAGGTTGATATATAGGAAGTCCAATTTTGGTCGCCAGAAAAGTTTCGGGCTTATTGGTAGTGTACCGGGAGTGCCGATAGTGTACCGGGAGACTATCGGGAGGGGTATTTCGACCCAAGAGGCTACATGGGCTGTGGGAGAGTGAATACCAGCCCTTAGTGGGCTGGTGGAAGTCCCACACAATGCCCATGCGGCTGGGAGAGAAAGCCCAAAGAGAAAAAGGTGGAAAAAGGCAAAAAAGGCAAAAATAAGGAGGAGTCCTAGTCCTACTAGGATTGGAGGAGGAATCCTCCAATCCCACTAGGTTCGGCCAACCCAAGGGCTGCCTCTTTGGCAGCCAAGCCTCCTCCTCCTCTCCTCCAATATATACTAGAGGATTTAAGGGTTTTGGCTCAGATTTTTAGCCACGTGCTGCCCGTTCCACTAGTGCATAGTTTCTCCTCTAGATCGGATTTCTGCAGTGCTTAGGCGAAGCCCTGCCGGAATAGCTCCACCACCATCTCCGGAGCCCCGTCACGCTGCCGTAGAACTCTTCTACCTCTCTGCTCCCTCTTGCTGGATCAAGAAGGCGGAGATCGTCATCGAGCTATACGTACGTTGAATGCGGAGGTGCCATCCTTTCGGCGCTAGATTATAAGGACCATGATCAAGATCGCGAAACGGATCGTGATGAGTTCGCGGGACGGATCGTGATGAGTTCGCGGGACGGATCATGACGAGATCGCAGGACGGATCGTGACGAGTTCGCAGGACGGATCGTGATTGGATCACGGGACGGATCGTGATGGGATAGCGGGATGCTCGGTGATTTGGATCGCGAAGACGTTCGACTACACCAACCACGTTTCTTAACGCTTCCCGCTTAGCGATCTACAAGGGTACGTAGATACACTCTCCCTCTCATAGATGCTCATCACCATGGATAGATCTGCGTGTGCGTAGGAAATTTTTTGTTTCCCATGCAACATTCCCCAACAATTCCCTCCTGAAGTCTGATGGGTGAATATGATATACAGCACCCACATACCTAAGAATGAGAGGAAGCAGTCCCTCTGGGAGGTCTATGCTATGGAGCCCGTAGCTCCAAAGTATAACCCATGGTCAGCATATCCAATCACCTTTGACCGGCGCTACCATCCGACCAGTATCCATCATGGGGGCTCGGCTGCCCTCGTCCTTGATCCCATTATAGATGGGTATCACCTCACTAAAGTCCTAATGGACGTAGTAAGTAGCCTCAATCTAATTTACTTAGACACGGTGAAGAAGATGGGTATAGATCCGTCAAGGATCAAACCCAGCAGCACTACCTTCAAGGGAGTGATCCCAGGTGTTGAGTCCCGATGTACGGGCTCCGTAACCTTGGAAGTTGTGTTCGGCTCGCCCGATAACTTCCGCAGCGAGGACTTGATCTTCGACATCGTGCCCTTCCGCAAGGGCTATCACATGTTGCTTGGCTGAATAGCATTTGCTCGGTTCAACGCAGTCCCACATTACGCATACCTCAAGCTCAACATGTCGAGCCCCAAGGGGGTGATTACTGCAAATGGCAATACTAAGCGGTCCCTTAGAACAGAGGAACATGCATTGGCACTAGCGGCCAAATTCAGCTACACAAACGACCGACAAGCTTCCACATCTGGCATAAAGGCACCAAAGGCCGGGAAGCGAGTTCGGATTCAGACTGAACACTCTGACCCTCAATAGGGACTCACCCCCCACCGCACAACCTCAGGACCGGCAAAGTATGTGCTGCGGAGTCACAACTTTGCACTTAAGATTCCATGGGTAGTGGTGGGGAACTTACGATAGGCATCCGGTTGTTCCAAATTGTTGCCATCAACACGTCTTCGGACAAACTGCAGGCGCTCCTAAAAGAGCCTGCCCATAACGCAAAGCTCACCTTTAAACACAGTGGCCTTTCAAGATTTTGTTCGCAAAATCCATCTGCATCAACACCCATCAAGGTACATCGAAAGCAAGAGTCAAATAGCAACAGGGCATATCAGAGGCGGCTGGTCACCAATCGAAGACCCCTGGTACAACAGCTCCTGTAGGACTTTTATTCTTGTCACATACTTCTAAACAGCTGCTTCGGCAATCCGAGTTACAAGAGTTGTTTAGGAAAAACAAAATTGCTTGGCGCATGTACTCCTTATTCGTCCTTTTTACGACATATACTTTTTCCTCCCTCTTCTCGTGAACCTGTTCGGTATGACTCAAGGTCACCGGCTAATAGACCGGGGGCTCGATTCAAACACAAATCGCCTTAACCATTGTGTGTTCAGCGTCTTGGCTTTCGCTTTATATGCATCGGTTTTTGAACTATGTCTTTGGTCAATAAGTTGGGTTGCCCGGCTCTTGTGCTTGCCCCTTTATGCTCCACTCGTTCGTCTAAAAGGACAAAGGGAGAACCCCTGCGATTGTGATTCCGGATAGTCCATTCAAGCACCTCAGGGGAGAAAGCTGAAAACAGACTGTCATAGTATGCGCGACCCGATCTGTGAACCCTAAGTTAGAAGTACTACACTTCAATTTTCGTAAGCGGTTATTCCGTGTTATATGAGGAATTTGCCCTTTGAGCAAGCACTATGATGTCGGCTTCGGCCTCGGCTCGTCCGAACATCGCAAAACCCCGGTGGCTAATCATACATTCCCTAAGTCCTTTTCGCACCCCTTCGGTTAAGTGAAAGAAATAAAGCATAATAGTCTGATTGCCTAGTCTGCCGCCCTAAATCACCTTCGGGTTCTTATAATTTGGCTAAGGAACATAGTGCATTGGCATAGACACCCCATGTAGTAAGGTGGGCCGAAGGACGCAGTGTGGGAACCCCGACTCATAAATCATGATCACCGAATGTACGTGCATAGTGATCCCAAGGATCAATGCTCACTGAACACACAGAAACTGAATAACAAGAGTCTTACATCCATTACATACGAGTTTATCGAATATGGCCTTCATGGCCAAGTCTTCATATGATTGCAGCGGAAATCTTCAACGATAGCGTGAACCCATGCCATCTGTCTTAACCCTATAGGCATTCTGACTGGGAAGCGTCCTAGCTCGCATGTCCGTCACCAAGGTAATCTTCATCATAACCTGATCTTTCATGCCTGGCCAATAAAATAACCAATGGCAAGCCAATGAGTACTTTGAATGTACTCGCAAGCAACCCATGTTTGGAACAAGGCAAATGGCAATGCATGATATAGCACTAGTAGGTAAGTTTTGCAGAAAGCTAGTTTTGAGTGTAATGACATGATCAAGTAACTTAAGTAAGCATGCATTAACCATGAACAGGTGTTCATAAGAACACGTCACAGTCATCATCATAAGCAGGGGGTTGAACGTCTCATGTTCAACCATCACGCCAAGTCCTCAGACTTGTCTCATGTTTCGTCTAAACATCTGATGTTCAGTCATCATGCCAAGTCATCCGACTCGACTCAAGTATCATCCTTTTCACCTCACACACACACCAAGTTTGCAAAAACATCTGGACATGGCTTAAGCAGCACCACCCAACTATCCTTGACCGTGTACACGGTTATTCGAATAGTTTTACACTCTGCAGAGGTTGCACACTTTACCCACAAGACTCGGGGAACTTCCGTGTCATCCACGACTCACGGTATATAACATACCCGAGGTAAGTGCCCGAACAATGCCTTTCCCCTAGTGATACTAGACAAAGAGTCCACTCGATTGGTACCCATCTCTCACGATGTACATCACACGAGCCTCACTCTAATCGTACCATCCATTAGGGGACCATCGGTGTGCCCGGTGCCTGTAAAGACAGCGCATGATCGTACATACCGGTACGACCCCGTATCGAGAGTGATCACGTCACTCCCGCCACTAGTAATGCGGGCTCCTTGCCAGTACCGACCAAGGTAATCAACAAAGCCCCGTCCCATAAGGGGTATCATGGTTGCGCATGTATGGTTGGGACGGTCGACAAATCTTAAACCCTCCGTTTTCGAAAACACACACTCACTTATTCCGATACACCACTTCTTTCTCAAGTGGTCACCCAACTCATCATCATCTCCCTCGGGCATTAGTGGCACCCGACGGGGTTTTCGAAAAGTCTTTGAAATCATTTCTTCCTTTCCATCACTATGCATAAATCCCAACCCAGTTGCGTAGCATCTACTAGGATCCTATCTACACCCACCCGCATAATCCTCATAAGATGGTAGGGTCATGCACGATGCAAGTGTCAATGGTCAAAGTATCGGAAGCAACCCATCGGAGGGGTCACTACTCCACATGATCAAGTATAACAAAAGTAAAGTTCTATATGTCATGCAATGAAAATGGTTTCTTAACATGGTCAAAGGGCTGCTTGCGTGGCTTTGCAAAGTCTTCGAGGTCTTCACACGCTTCTCGTCCACTCTGAGCACTTCATCTACTTCGTCAACTATCGTCGGAAACAACCGTAATAAGCAACACAACAAGCAGAGAAATAAAAGTGCTCTATAAATAGGAGTTTTATTTTTCTTGGACACCTCTGGTCACAAGAAAAATAACCAAGTAGGTTTTGGTGGATGTGGGTCAAGGGGGAGTTTTGAATGGTGGGAATGATGGAAATGATGATCTTTTAAGATGTCAACAGAAAACATTTTTATAAAAAAATGAGTAGAGGTACTCATAAAATAGGGCATGATTTTAGAAACATGAGGGAAGTGGTTTCACTAGATTTGGAGTTGGCACGATATTCCTATGGATTTTCAAAGTGGGTCACATAAGAATAAATGGCCCAATAATTGACATGGCAGAATAAGTGTAAGGAAAAATGTTCACCACTTAGTGTATGAATTTAGATGTGCCTAGGATTTTGAATCACTGCATTTGGAGCTAAGGTGAGTGTCCTAAGAATTTTACAATGTGGCTGAATAATAAAAGATATTACCAAAATATTTGCTGGAGGGGTAATTGTCATAAGGCAAAAATGTGCACTACACACCATTGGAAAGATCTTAATTTTAGGAACATCCAGGACTTTGAATCATCCAATTTGGAATTCAAATGAATTTTCTACCCATTTTAGAACTACTCCGATAAAAGAAAAAGGAAATCTCTCACCTAAATGGGCTCAGAGGTGCACAAGGTGAGGAATCGCTACTGGGCCGGCCCAATAGCACAGTTGCGCATGCACAGCGGCCACGAAGAAAGCGTATTTTGCGAAATACACTTTCGCCTGCCGAAGACGACTTCTAGGCAGACCGTCTCCACTTACTCCGCACGGGCCCGGCCGGACAGCTTGGCAGAGGCTGACTGGTGGGGTCACCGGCCCCACTAGTCAGGTTCTTCTTCCTTGCATGGTCGTCTCTTGTGGCAGGGATAGAGGAGGCGAGGCCAAGTTCGTGCCGGTGGCCTGAGGCATCGCTACCGGCGCTCGTTGCACCGACGAGCTTGAGAGGGATCCCTCTTCACCCATAGGTGGGTTTTGAGCCCTGGGGAGGTCGTCACCGAGCATGATGTCGCTTCAGGCGAAGGAGGCTGACGGCAATGGGGCGGACGTAGCACCACGGCCCTAGAAATGGAGGGATGGGGTGCGGGGAGGAGCGCGGAGGCGATGGAGGGGACCTGGTGAGTCAAAGGGAAGCAGGGGAAGGTCACCGTGGCCAGATTTCGAGCGGAGGCCGTCGGCGGGGCTTTGGCCATGGAGGGGGTTTGGGGAAGTAGGGGGCGAGGGGCTGGTCCAGGGCTTCTGGGGAGAGAGAGAGGCCAGAGAGCTCGAGAGGGGCACGAGGGAGGCCTTATATGGCCGAGCCGAGGTCCACCATGGACCGAGCTCTTAGACGGGGCTCGGGCGTGCTTTGTAGGGCCCAAAGGAGGGTGAGGGAGGAGGGGCCCGACCGTGTGGCGTGGGAGGACATCGAGGGACCTTGGGAGACACCACCACGGCACCCAAGGTTGTCGGATGGCTCGGATTGGGCAAGCTACAGTGTATGGATGCACTGTAGCATGCTCCAGAGCACGAGCCTTGCATTCCAAGGCATGTCTTTGGCATGTAGGGTGCAGCCACTGGTGTCTAGGGCATCTAGGGGGGATAAAGAAGTTCTATGTGGCCTTGGATGCCCTGGGTAGCTGATATAATATGAGAGAGAGAGAAAAATCTTGTTGTCCAGAGGGTAAACGGGGTTTTTTATCACATCAACCTTTGAGCTATGACTATGGGATTTTTACTGGAGGTAGGAGGGGGCCAGGTGGAGGTGTGGTAAAAACCTTGGCTCAAGGAGAATGATTTTTCCCTCCCAATTATTGATCCCTAGAATAGGACAGACGGTTTTTGATGCAATTTTGAGCTAGCAAAGAGATTCTCATCAATATGAAACTTAATACGACTTGATAATAGGTGCAAGTGAGGTTGATCACAAAATTTGAACTCATTTGAAGAAGGTTGCCAATGTACACTTGGTAAACCCTAGAAATGGGCAGAAATGCATTTGCTTAGATCTAGCTATGCAAATCCATTCCCCTTTATGCACCACTGATGTGGTGACATATTTTGGCCCTTATAGCATGCCCAAAAAGTTTGGGGCCCAATGGGGAAACTTGATAATGCAAGAATTTCCAATTCTTGAAATCAGCATAAATGGGTTTGAGGGGATTTGGACAGGTTAATCTGTTCTCCTTGATGCACCACTTGGTGTGGTTGCATTATTGGAGTATTAGAACATGTCTACAAATTTTGGGAACAATAGGGGACAATTGGCAATGTAGAGTTGCTCAAATTTGGATCTAGACAGAGAGGGTTTCGGTATATTTTGGTGAACCAAAACAATTGGGATTGATATGAAACTTGGCAATATGACCACATATATCATATGTGACATGCTAGAATTTTCCTGGATTTATTTGAGAATATTGCTTATAGAAATATTCCAAATGCTGGGAATAGGCAGAAATGGTTTTGACGGGTTTTGTCCAATACTTTGAACATGACCATGCCTTAAAACTCTTATATATGGACAATATATGTCCATTGAGCTTTCCTAAATTTTCCCAAATATTTTTAAAGCATTTAAATGAAATTTTTCCTATAAAAGACCATTTCTGGCCTTAAGAAAAAGCCTTTAAATAAAATACGAAAATAATCTTTTAAAATAGTATTTTGAGGTTTTGGGAAGTTATATATATAGTAGGTTCCAAATAAAGCATTTGGGGGAAAAGGATCCACCCAATTTGGGGACTTGTAGTGCAAATCTCAAATCAGGGGGTTTTGCAAACCTAATTTGAATAAAACCTTTTTGGCCAAAATAATATCTTGTAAAAATATAATTGAGTCCTATTCACATGGCATGATCATTGGACAAAAGTGGGGATCAAGGAAAAGAGTTTTGAGAGTAGGAGGGATTTCATGAATATAGAGCATTAGCAATCAAGTCAAGCATAACAAGCACACAAAAGTTTTAATTGGCCCTGATTTTTGAGTCATGATAACTTAGTCATGAGGCAAATCACAGGGTGTGACACGCAGGCCTGGCTGTACGGCGGCTCGCCAGGATGGACCAAGACGAAGGCCCACACAGAAGATGGTATGAAGACCCAAGCGGTTAAGTCACCCGGAGCCAGGATTGACTATGTTGTAAGAGTCGGTGTAGGACTCGTGTAACCCAAGGCCTCGACCTCCTATATAAAGGCAAGACCCCGGGGCGGCTTAGACGGAAAACCAATCAATCGAGAACTAGGTCAAGCAATCTGCTCCCTTGTAATCGATACTCCAATCAATACAACACAAGCAGGACGTAGGCATTTACCTCTTGAGGGGCCGAACCTGGGTAAACTCATGTCCCTCGTCTCGACAAACCCCTTCGAGTCCACCACCTTAGCTATGGCCTCGAACCCAAGTCTTCAAACATCTGTCGTGACAAAACCACGATAGTTGGCACCCACCATGGGGCTAGCACTCGGTGGTGTTGTCTCAAAGGGCTCTCTACCATGGATCAAGGGGTACGCTCTTGGCAAGATAAACAAGAGTCGTCGTGGCCGAATCTACATCGACGATGCCGGCTGGGGGCCCGAGGCCGAATCAATTGAGTACGGTTTCCGGGTTCCCTTCAGCGGAATCCACATCTTCATCGGCAAGATCAGAGGATCTAAACCCGGGCCGGACATCAGCACCGACATCGTCGAGCCGGCCTGGCGCACGCAACCCGCCCGACACGTGCAATCCGCCCGTGCTAACCCGAGCAGGAAGCATATTTTCGTCGGCTTCACTCAGGGCATGGATCTTGAAGACTCTATGTCACAGGAAACTCTTGTCTGTTCGGAGGACAGATCTTCGAGCAGAGAGACAGAATCAATTTACCAGCTTCACAATGGCAGGCTCGGGGGCTACGTCAAGCCTTACCCCGAGTCAGAGTATCATGAGCCGGAGGATTATGAGCTGCCGAACCGTGCCGTCATCTTCATGGCGGTTTTAGCACCCGCCCCGAGCAGCACAGCCAGATCGGGGGCAGACAGGCCACCGGCTCAGGTTCTTCTGGATCTGATGAACGAGCTTACAACCCTAATGGAAACTGAGGTCATAGCTGAAAATCAAGCGGCCCGGAACACGGAGATTGCGAGGCTGAAGGACCAGCTGACCGAGGTCCAACAGGAGATCAGTGCGATGAAGACTCAGATGGATGTGGAGGCAGAGTGCCTTAGGGCGGATGCCTTTCGCCTTGATCTGGAGCAGCAGTCTGTAGAGGCGGTTCAGTGGATGAGGCACCGGTCCAGTTTGTCGGATCAGTATGAGGCTAGAAATCTTTTCGACACGCCAGGGACGGGACGAAATGCACTTTTGGCCTTAGCCCGGACCACGGATGTGCCTGGAAGCCGGCCAGCAGTTCAGCATCAGCAGCTTAACCCGTCCCGACGGAACGAGACCTCACCAGTGTCTTTCCCAACACCGGCGGGTCACTATTCCAACCCAGCGGAGAACATGGTTGCGGCAGCAACACAACTTGGTACAATCCCTATCCCAGACGAGGCGCCTTTCGCAGAGGAGGTGTGAAACGCTATTGGATACCTGCAGACGGCAATTGCCCAGCAGGAGAAGTATACTTACATCCGGAGTCGCGTGCATTCAACCCCCTGTAGGAGATATGCCCTAGACAAGTCATAACAATTACTTTTGTATCTCCAAGTTTGTAATGAATGTTTATGATCCATGCTATAACTGCAATGATTCTCGAGTCTACAATATCCACGAGGCTTGGAGGGAAACTCATGTGCACGTGTGGTATAATAAACGGTAAATTGTATTCCTAGTCTTGCCTCTAAGACTGGCTCAAGTATTGCATGATGATCCTGTTTTCCTGATCATGGGCATGGTTATGCCGGCAATTTTGAGGGCATGATGTTGGTAGAACACTTGTTTTGAATCGATCCGAATTGATGTTATGCTATGAGATACATTCGTCACAAGTTAATGGTTAATAACATAGAGATGGTTTACGTTTGCATAATTCCTTAGACCATGAGAGTATCGAGTTTCTTCATGTTTGCTTCATGAGCTTTGGGGTTTGTTAAACGTCATCCGTAAATGGGTGGCTATTACGGCGGCTTACGGGTTCATGGAAAAGTATGTTAAGTAACTTGATAGCTCAAGATTGATATTTGGTCCTCTATCGATGGAGAGATATCTCTGGGCCCTCTCGGTGTTACGGTATTGACCATTGTCTGGCCAGACACTTTGTGATTTGATCACACGGATGCCGAAACACGGGAATGAGAAAAGAGAACAGTACCGGCAACGAGGTAACTAGCATAGTGGACAAGTTGTTGATCCATGGGGATGCCAACATGTCTCACCTCGGGTAATTGTAACATATCGTGAAGCGACAGGAATAGCACACGGCAACTAGAGGTTCACTCGAATATTCATTCGTGTGGGTATAGGGGTCAATATGGGTGTCCACGGCTCCGATGTTGATCATTGATCGGAAGGGGTTCCGGCTCATGTCTATGCTTCACCGAACCTATAGGGTCACACGCTTAAGGGTCATCTATCTGTTGAATACTAGACACGGAGTCTGAGAGAAAATCACCGAAAAAGTTTGGGACACCGGAAAAGTTTCGGACAGCGGAAAAGCTCCGCAGACAGTACACCGAAACAGTTTCGGTAAAACTAAAAAGTAGTTTCGGGGGTTACCAATAAGTCAAATTGGTTTCGTCACATGCCTGATAATTCTTGGAGGGTGCCAGAATCATTCTGGAAACTTCTGGGAATTTTCCAGAAGAAAAAACGGAAATGTTCTGGAGCTGCCGGAACCGCTTCAGATGCTTTTCGCAGATGAAAATCACTATTCCGGAATTGTTTCGGATCACATTGAAAATCATTTTAGTGATGCGGAAACTTCAGACAATGTTGTAACTGAACCGCGCAGATCAGGTAGGGCTATCCAGCCACCTGAGTGGTTTCATAACGAAATCTTCATTCTGGAAGACGATGAACCTGCGCACTACAAGGAAGCGATGGCAGGGCCTAGCTCAAGGGAATGGCACAAGGCCATGAGATCCGAAATGGAATCCATGTACGAAAACCAAGTTTGGAACTTGGAAGAACTTTCAGATGGCGTAAAACCCATTGGTTGTAAATGGATTTTCAAAAGAAAGACGCACGCGGATGGTAACATTACTATCCACAAAGCTAGACTTGTCGCAAAAGGGTTCATGCAAGTTCCAGGAGTGGACTACGACGAGACTTTCTTGCCCGTAGCTATGCTTGGGTCTGTTTGGATATTACTAGCAATTGCTGCTTATTTCGATTATGAAATATGGCAGATGGATGTCAAAACGGCTTTCCTAAATGGAAACCTTGAACAAGATGTATACATGATACAGCCAGAAGGTTTTGTCGATCCTAAGAATGCTGGAAAAGTATGTAAGCTTCAGAAAGCCATTTATGGTCTGAAGCAAGCATCAAGGAGCTGGAACACTCGTTTTGATGAAGTGGTCAAAGAGTTTGGCTTCATCAGAAACGATGAGGAATCTTGTGTTTACAAGAAGTTTAGTGGGAGCGCAAAAGCATTTCTAATCTTGTATGTGGATGACATATTGTTGATTGGAAATTATGTGAATTTTCTTAGCAAAATAAAAGACTCATTGAAAAGGAGTTTTTCAATGAAAGACTTAGGTGAAGCGGCATATGTATTGGGCATCAAGATCTATAGAGATAGATCAAGACGCCTAATAGCGCTTAGCCAAAGCACGTACATAGACAAGGTGTTGAAAAGGTTCAACATGGAGAACTCTAAGAAAGGCCTACTCCCCATGTCACCTGGCACAGTGCTTTGCAAGAATCAGAGTCCTCGGACCCTCGATGAGCGAGTACAAATGAATGATATTCCATATGCTTCGGCAGTTGGTTCTATTATGTATGCTATGCTATGTACAAGACTGGATGTTTCCTATGCGCTAAGTGTTAGCAGCCGGTACCAAGGTGATCCAGGATTGGAACGCTGGGCCGCAGTCAAGGGTATTCTTAAGTACCTCAGAAGGACCAAGGATTTACTCCTTGTGTACGAAGGTGATGAAGAGCTCATTGTAAGTTGTTACACTGATGCAAGCTTCATGACTGACCCAGATGACTTCAAATCTCAATCTAGCTATGTTTTTCATATTGAACGGTGGCGCAGTTGATTGGAAAAGTTCCAAATAAAGACTGTGGCGGATTCTATGATGGAGGCGGAATATGTTGCTGCTTCTGAAGCCTCCAAGCAAGCTGTCGGTATCAAGCAATTTCTTGAAGACCTTGGTGTGGTTCCAAGTGCTTTGGACCCGGTGGAGATCTATTGTGATAATAGTGGTGTCGTGGCTCAGGCAAGGAAGCCATGTTTGCACCATAAGACAATGCATATTCAACGCAAATATAAACTCATTCGACATCATGTCGAAGAAGGTTTAGTGAAAGTACGCAAAGTTCACACGGATCCAAATGTGTCAGACCCGATGACAAAGCCTCTACCACGAGCAAAGCATGAGCAACACCGGATAGCCATTGGTGTTAGGGAAGCCATGTAACTGGATTATGACTCTAGTGCAAGTGGGAGTCTGTAGGAGATATGCCCTAGAGGAAGAAATAATAGTTACTTTTGTATCTCCAAGTTTGTAATGAATGTTTATGATCCATGCTATAACTGCAATGATTCTTGAGTCTGCAATATCCACGAGGCTTGGAGGGAAACTCATGTGCACGTGTGGTATAATAAACGGTAAATTGTATTCCTAGTCTTGCCTCTAAGACTGGCTCAAGTATTGCATGATGATCCTGTTTTCCTGATCATGGGCATGGTTATGCTGGCAATTTTGAGGGCACGATGTTGGTAGAACACTTGTGTTGAATCGATCCGAATTGATGTTATGCTATGAGATACATTCGTCACAAGTTGATGGTTAATAACATAGAGATGATTTACGTTTGCATAATTCCTTAGACCATGAGAGTATCGAGTTTCTTCATGCTTGCTTCATGAGCTTTGGGGTTTGTTAAACGTCATCCGTAAATGGGTGGCTATTACGGCGGCTTACGGGTTCATGGAAAAGTATGTCAAGTAACTTGATAGCTCAAGATTGGGATTTGCTCCTCCGTCAATGGATAGATATCTCTGGGCCCTCTCGGTGTTACGGTGTCGACCATTGTCTGGCCAGACACATTGTGATTTGATCACAGGGATGCCGGAACATGGGAACGAGAAAAGAGAACAATACCGGCAACGAGGTAACTAGCATAGTGGACAAGTTGTTGATCCACAGGGATGCCAACATGTCTCACCTCGGGTAATTGTAACATATCGTGAAGCGACAGGAATAGCACACGACAACTGGAGGTTCACTCGAATATTCATTCGTGTGGGTATAGGGGGTCAATATGGGTGTCCACGGCTCCGATGTTGATCATTGATCGGAAGGGGTTCCGGCTCATGTCTATGCTTCACCGAACCTATAGGGTCACACGCTTAAGGGTCATCTATCTGTTGAATACTAGACAGGGAGTCTGAGAGAAAATCACCGAAAAAGTTTCGGACACCGGAAAAGTTTCGCATAGCGGAAAAGTTCCGCAGACGGTACACCGGAACAGTTTCGGTAAAACTAAAAAGTAGTTTCGGGGTTTACCATTAAGTCAAACTGGTTTCGTCACATGCCTGATAATTCTTGGAGGGTGCCAGAATCATTCTGGAAACTTTTGGGAATTTTCCGGAAGAAAAACCAGAAATGTTCTGGAGCTGCCGGAACCGCTTCAGATGCTTTTCGCAGATGAAAATCACTATTACGGAATTGTTCCGGATCGCGTTGAAAATCATTTTAGTGGGGTACTAGAATTTTTCTAAGCCCACATAAATATTTTCAGTTCGACTGGACGTTGAAAAATGTCGTCGTGAATAGTGAAAGTGCTTTTTGGATTACTTTATTGGAAAGCCACCTTTTTAGGCTTTTGCTTAAAAGATCTTGGGGTATGACATGGATGGATAGGATCCCCCTTTTGGGGGACCCACTAGGGGTGGTCGGCCACAATGGGGCTCCTCCATGGAGCCCGCACTTGTTCCTTGGTTTCACCTTTTGGGTCCTTGGGAAGGACTGCTTTCCATGTGGTTTTTGGGTTTTCTTGTAAAACCACACTACCCCTTGGTTTTCCTATAAATAGGAGGTGAGGGGCAGCCCAAACCTTCATCCCTTGCTCTCATACACATGCCATTGCAATGATCTGGCTTCTTCTCTCCCTCCCAGCGAAATAATTTCGTAGAGCCGAAAGCCTGTCTGGGTTCCGGCAGGAACTAGTTCTGGACGGCGAAGCCCTGCCGGATAGATGACACCATATGTGTGCAACCCCGTAGAGAGGTCGTAGTTTCGATCTTTTTCCTGAGGGGCTGTTCGGGTGTCCTCCCGAAGGGCTGTCCAAGTCTCCGTTCGAGTTTCGAGGGTCCTCCCGAAGGGCTATCCGCGACATCGTCCGGGGGACTGTCCGACTGCCTCCCGAAGGGCTGTTCGATGAGGGAGTACATCCTCGTGGTTGGGAGGTTGTAAAATCCTAGCTGTGTGGATCTGCACCAACGATCTCCAACGACTCTTCTTCCGCTGCGCTTCGAGTCGTTACGGATCGGATCAAACCTTGTATGCAGTCTCCATAGTGGTCCTGGGCGTGCTCGCTATACCGGAAATTTTTATTTACTGTCACGTTCCCCAACAGTGGCATCAAGAGCCAGGCTATGAGTAGATGCATGTTATGATCTAGAATACATGAGATGTATGGGTATTGCATAGTATAATTTTGTAGTAGATGAGATCTATTGCTGAAAATTATTTGTGTGGGTAGCAGATGAAATCTGTTACCCGATGTTCCTGTTGCTTCCCGTGAATTTGCGTAGTCCTGATCTTGACGGAATGGTGGAATCTTACAAAGTTCTGGCAATCCACGATCCTTTCATGCTGCTCCTGAGTATGCTGATTGACAGATCAATGAAGTGCTAACAGTTCTTTGGGTTCCACCATAGTTAAAGAAAGATGGATGTTTCGCAGACGAAAGGGCAATGCAGATATGATCTGCACGGGGGTCACACGTATGACGAAGTTTAGTATGGGGCTCGAGATTTTATTATCTCGTGTTTCATACACCCTGGAAAGTTAATCTAGCAACTTGAATTATCATACTTGATGATAAACGTTGGTAGCTGCGGTTTGAGTCAAAACCTTAGAAGCCACGTAAAATAAAATTTTGTATAAACCGATTAGAGGCGTCTAACTTGGTTTTGCAGGATGGTTTGCATATGATGTGGTATAGCAATGCTCATATTCAATTTGATTATGTATGAGATGGCTATATGATGTGATTAACATGACCTGCGTGTCATGATTCGGCATGATGGCTGGAGCCATATGATTGCACTTCAATGACCTGCGTGTCAACCTTATGTAATGCACTTATTTTATTATCTATAGAGATAGCAATATTATCTGGTGCATCGACAAGGTGGTGGCAATCTTCGCAAAGGTGAACACCGACGCGAATGCCAAAGACGAAGAAATACTTGACTTCTCCGTCAGAAAGGGCTATACCATATCATGCTAATTATGAAATGCCTGAGATGTTTGTCCCTCTTGATGCACCCTTCTTGATTGCGCAGTAGTCGCTTTTTATTAGGGTGATCTCTCACTAAAATATCAATTAGTTAGTGTTCTCCCAAGTGTAGCACCGTCACGGCACCTAACTTTTCGGGGTGCGCCATGGATGCATGGGTAAGAACGATTAGGGATGTGTGAGGCGGGTGAGTAAAGACCTCGCAACAATATCACTTGGTTGTCTTGACGTTCAGGCATGAAAGTCATGAGCTCGGAACACACGCATTGAAAGATGAAAAAGAGTCACATGGAGATGTGATCGGCAAGTTAGCCTACCGATTACAATTCCCGTCATGAGATGATGATTCTATGGCGATGAATTGAAGTCTGGGTCTTGAATCACTCATAATCAATTTTGAGAGATATTGATTTGAGTGGGAGCGCATCTTAGAATAAAACTTTTTATTCACTAGTGCAAATATCATTATGAACAAAGTCTAAGTGAATTTGTGTTTTCCATTGTAGATCAAATGGCTCGCAATAGCGCGTTCAACTTAGGCCCGATGTTAGAGAAAGAGAAGTTAGCCGCGAATGGAAACAACTATGCGGACTAGGTCCGTACCCTGAGGATTGTCCTCAGGGGTGCTCAGAAAGTGTACGTGCTTGACGGACCTCTTCCTCCTAAACCGGCGGCAACTGCCGCAGCAGACGTACAAAATGTCTGGGTCACTAAGGATGATGATTACAACTTAGTGCAGTGCCTCATGCTATCTTGCATGAGTTCAGAGCTTCAAAAATGTTTTGAATTCCATAACTCCTTTGATATGATCAAAGATCTGGATGCTCTTTACAAGTTTAATGCACGGTCTGAACGTTTTGACATCACGAAAATGATGGCGGAGACCAAGATGGCTGAGGGCAGTTCAGTTGGCGAGCACGTAGTCAATATGATTGGCTACGCTAAAAGGCTTAAAATCCTGGAATTCCCACTTCCAGAAGAGCATGTTATCGACTTGTTGCTAGGTTCACTCCCCCCGTCTTATGGCGGTTTTATCATGAACTACAAAATGAATGGGATGGACAAAACAGCAAACGAGTTGCTTGCCATGCTAAAAACTGCTGAAGGAGGACTGCAGAAAAATCGCAAGCAAGTGTTGCTTGTGAATAAAACTGCCAGTTTCAAAAAGAAAGGCAAGCCAAAGAAGGGCAAGGGCGCCGGTAAGACCGGTTTCCAACGCAAATCTAAGGGCGGAGCCAAGAATGAAACTGAGTGCATCTACTGCAAGAGCAAAGGTCACTGGAAGAGAAACTGCAAGAAGTATCTGGAAGATAAGGTGTCCGGGAAAACCAGAAAAGGTATAATTGTTATACAAGTTAATGTCATTGACATTTTGCTTGCTAGCGAAAATTCTAAGTCTTGGTTATTTGATACCGGATCGGTTGCTCACATTTGCAACTCGATACAGGGGCTTCAGAAGGTGCGCAAGCTGGCAAAGAATGAAGTCGTGATGCATGTCGGAAACGGCGTTGGGATCGCTGCTCAAGCCATGGGCATTATGCATCTACGTCTCCCTTCAGGATTTATTTTGGAACTTAGTAACTATTACTTTGTTCCGTTGTTGTGTAGAAACATTATCTCTGGATCATGTTTAGTACACGATGGGTACTCGTACAAGTCTGAGAACAATGGTTGTTCACTTTATTGTAAGGATATGTTTTATGGATTTGCACCCATTGTTGGGGGCCTTTTCATATTAAATCTTGAATGTGAAAATGATGTCTTTAACGTGAATGCTAAACGCCTTAAGAAGTCTGATACCACCACCACTTTCATGTGGCACTATCGGCTTGGTCACATCGGAAAGAAACGCATGCAAAGACTCCATAAAGATGGAGTTTTACCGTCTTTTGATTTTGAATCATTTGACACATGTGAAGCTTGCTTGATGGGAAAAATAACTAAGACGCCGTTCGCGGGTCATCCTGAACGGGCGAGTGAATTATTGGAAATAATACATAGTGATGTATGTGGTCCAATGAGCACAGTCGCATGGGGTGGGTATTTCTACTTCATAACTTTTACTGATGATTTAAGTAGGTATGGATATATCTACTTGATGAAGCATAAGTCGGAAACATTTGAAAAGTTCAAAGAATTTCAAAATGAGGTAGAAATCATCGTACCAAAAAGATTAAGTTTCTGCGGTCTGATCACGGAGGCGAATATCTTAGTCACGAGTTTGGCCAACATCTGAGTGACCGTGGAATCGTTTCACAGCTTACATTTAAGGGCTGTCCGATGAGGGAGTACATCCTCGTGGTTGGGAGGTTGTAAAATCCTAGCTGCGGGGATCTGCACCAACGATCTCCACCGACTCTTCTTCCGCTGCGCTTCGAGTCGTTACGGATCGGATCAAACCTTGTATGCAGTCTCCATAGTGGTCCTGGGCGTGCTCGCTATACCGGAAACTTTTATTTTCTATCGCGTTCCCCAACACCCCCATCCCCAGCCGTGGCTACAGCCGGCGTTATGAGTCACCGGTGGTTTCTAACCATGATCGACACCGAGACCCGCTATGAGTTGACCAGGTGGCTCTGGATGATCAGGCGCTAGTGGATCGGGCGAGAGCACAACGAGAGGCGGCGGTTTTGGCGACAGCGGCGGCTCATCAAGAACCCGCGCCTTCCATCTCGGTAGGAGCAGGAATAACCTCCAGGGTGGGGGGAGTGTCGTGCTAAGCGCCGGCTTTGCGGAATGAGCGACTACCAAAGGATTTCAATGGCCCTCGCAAGGTCCCAAATTACACTGCGAGAGGTGGCGGTTCTGGCGGCGGCGGCGGCTCATCAAGAACCCGCGCCTTCCATCTCGGTAGGAACAGTAATAACCTCCAGGGCGGTGGGAGTGTCGTGCTTAGCGCCGGCTATACGGAATGAGCGACTATCGAAGGATTTCAAGGGCCCTCGCAAGGTCCCAAATTACACTACTGACCTACCTCCGGAGGCTTGGATTGAAAGCTATGAGCTGGCCATGGAGATCTTAGACGTCAATGATGCAGTATGTCCCAAATATTTCATCATGATGCTGGAAGGGCCAGCTCGCACATGGTTGAAGGGCTTGCCACCCAACACCATTAATTCCTGGGCCAATCTAAAGGCGAAGTTCATCAAAAATTTCCAAGGAACGTGCAAGAAGCCCATGACGATTGTGGATTTGGATCATTGTGTACAGAAGGAGGGCGAATCGGCCCATCATTGGGTCCGGCGGGTCTCGACTATCATCCACTCGTCTGAGCAGATTACGATGGCTCAGGCGGTTTTGATTTTGGAAAACAATTGCCACTTCACACCTCTGAAGTAGAAGCTTGGCCGGCTCAAGCGCTCGTGTCAAGACATGGGGGAACTCATGGCGGCTCTCACCAAGTATGCCGACTTTGACAACACGAAAGACCCGGGTTCTGATGAGGAGAAATCAGGTCAGGGTAAGAAGGTAACAATGGCAAGGACGCAGCTGGAAACGATAACCATGGCAAGCAGAAGAACCCGGATGGCGGGTCAGAATTGGTAGCAAGCACCAGCGCAGGGAACAATCGTGCTAAGGTTAATGGGAAGTTCAGGCAGCCCTTTAATAAGGGTAAAACTCCTTTCAACCTGGAAGAGATGCTCAATAAACCTTGTCCAGAGCATAACCGGCCCAATAGACCGGCGGGCCATACATGGAGGAATTGCAGCATTATGCGGCAGTTTCGGGATTACAGCTTGCGACAGCACCATAATAATGATGGTGGCCCGCCAGGCGGCTCAGGGCCAGGCAGATCGGGAGCTGGTTTCAGTGCTGGCAGCTCAGGATCTGGCTATCAGGGTCAGGGCAATCAAGCAGGTCATCATCATCAATCAGGCGGCGGAAATCAGCAGCAGAATAACCAATCAGGGTATCAGAGTAACCCGAAGCAGCTCAGCACAGGTCAGTACCATGTTTTTACAACCTGCCTTGACAAGCGAGATCAGAAGGTGCACAAGCGGGCGGTTAATGCGGTCACACCGGCTCTCCCGCAATATTTGAAGTGGTCTGAATACGACATAACTTGGAGTAGAGAGGATCACCCGCCGCGTGTTGACAACCCGGGGTAGTTGCCTTTGGTAGTTGCCCCCCAAGTGGGAGGGTACGTGTTTACTAAGGTACTTATGGATGGCGGCAGCAGCATCAACATCCTGTACTGCGACACTTTTCGCCAGATGAAGTTGCTTGATAAGGATCTAAGGCCTTCATCGACAGTTTTTCATGGCGTGGTACCCAGAAAGTCGGCTTATCCAGTGGGTAGGATCTCTTTGGAGGTTGCCTTTGGTGATGAATAGAACTACAGGGTGGAATCCTTGTGGTTTGAGGTGGTCAAAATCAAAAGTCCATATCACGCTCTGTTTGGACGACCGGCTTACACCAAGTTCATGGCTAGGCCTTGCTATGTCTACTTATAGCTCCAGATGCCCGGGTTGAACAGGACGATTACCATGCATGGTGATCGGAAGACGGCCATTGAGTGTGAGGAAGGAGACGCAGCTTACACAGAATCAAGTTGTGCTAAAGTAGAGCTCAAGTTCTACAAGGAAAATGTTGACCGGAAGGACATGACTTCACTTAAAAGGCCTAAAACGGAATCTGAGCTGCCCCTCAAGTTTGTGGCGGATGATACCAAGCTGGTGGATTTCACTCTGGGCGACTCATCACAACAGTTCACAATTGGGGCCAATATGGATCCCAAATAGGAAAGCGCACTCATCGAATTCATCTATGAGAATCAGGACATCTTTGCATGGAAACCTTCTGACATGTCGGGTGTACCGAGGGAGTTCGCTGAGCACCATCTTAATGTGGATCCTAAGTTTAAGCCGGTTAAACAGTTCCTCCGGCAATTCAATGAGGAAAGGCGCAAGGCTATTAGGGAAGAGGTGGCTCGGCTTCTGGCAATAGGGTTCATCGTTGAAGTGTTTCACCCAGAGTGGCTTGCTAACCCTGTGCTAGTGCTTAAAAAGAACGACATGTGGCGTATGTGTGTGGATTACACGGATCTTAACAAGGACTGTCCATTTGTCCCATTTTCTCTCCCCCGTATAGACCAGATTATTGATGCAACGGCGGGTTGCGAGAGCTTATGTTTCCTGGACGCTTATTCTGGTTATCACTAGATCAAGATGGAAGTCAACGACCAAGAGAAGATGGATTTCATCACACCAGGTGCTTTCTGCTATGTGTCTATGCCTTTTGGGCTCAAGAGTGCCCAGGTGACTTACCAGCGTTGCGTGCAGAACTGTCTTCACAGTCAAATTGGGCACAATGTTCATGCATATGTGGATGATATTGTGGTCAAGTCAAGGAAGAAGGAGACTCTACGTGACGACATGAAGGAAACTTTCGATAACTTACGGGTATACAAGATGATGCTTAACCCGGCTAAGTGTGTTTTTGGATTTCCTATAGGCAAGCTCTTGGGTTTTCTAGTATCTGCGCGTGGCATTGAGGCTAACCCAGACAAGATAAAGGCTATTACTTCCTTGTCTGAGCCGGCGTGCATCAATGATGTTCAGCGCCTGGCGGGATGAATCGCTGCACTAAGCCGGTTCATAAGCCGCCTGGGTGAGCAGGCTATTCCTTTATATTAGATGATGAAGAAAACAGACAACTTTGTCTAGAGTAAGGCGGTGGGTGAGGCGTTCGAGGCACTCAAGAAGCAACTCACTGAGCCGCCGGTCTTGGCCACTCCGGCTGAGAAGGAAACCTTGCTCTTATACGTGGCGGATAATAATAGGGAAGACAACGCCGCGATGGCTGTTGAGCATAAGGAGGCAGGGAAAGAATATCTGGTACAGAGGCTGGTTTACTACATCAGCGAAGTCCTAATAGAGTCCAAGCAGTGGTACCCACATTGGCAGAAGCTGATATATGGGGTGTTCATGGCAAATCGTAAGTTGAAGCATTACTTCCTGGGACACCAGGTCACCGTGGTTAGCTCTACCCCATTGGGAGACATAATTCATAAGAGAGAAGCCACCGGCAGGATTGCTAAGTGGGCATTAGAACTTGGACCTCTCAATCTGAAATACGTGCCTCGCACGGCGGTCAAGTCTCAAGCCTTGGTGGATTTTATAAATGACTAGACAGAGTGTCAGGCGCCCGAGGAGAAGCCGCACAACACATATTGGACAATTCACTTTGATGGATCCAGGCAACTGGAAGGATCAGGGGTTGGGGTTGTCTTAACTTCCCCTAAAGGTGACAAGTTCTGTTATGTGCTAAGGTTAATGTTTCCTTGTACTAACAATGCAGCTGAGTATGAAGCCTTACTTCATGGCCTCCGGGTGGGTAAGGAGATGAAGCTGAGCGGAGTTAGATGTCTCGGCGACTCAGATCTCGTGGCTCAGCAAGTTTCAGGCACGTGGGATTCCAAAGACCCGCGGATGGTGGGTTTTCATCAGGCGGTAGATATCATTGCCGGTCACTTCAAGGGATATCAGGTGGATCATATTGATCGACGCAGAAATGAGGCGGCTGACGCACTGTCAAGGTTGGGCTCCCAGCGTAAGCCGGTACCCTCTAACATTTTCTTGGACATGCTACATCAGCCGTCAGTTAAGCTACCTTCAGAGGAAGACCTGGCTATACCTGACCCGAAGGGACAGCTGGTGGCGGCTTTGCATGCTATCCCTGACTGGATGGTGCCTTACCTCGCGTACCTATCTCGCGGCGAGTTACCTAAGGATGAGACCTTGGCAAGACAAATCATCGGGCGATCTAAGTCCATGACAATCACCAATGGCGAGTTACATAAGTGTAGGTAACCGGCATTTTTCAACATTGTGTTTCACCTGAAGAAGGCAAGGAAATCTTGAATGAGATTCACGCTGGCGATTGTGGTCATCATGCCGGCTCAAAGTCTCTGGTGGCCAAGGCTTTTCGGCATGGTTTCTTCTGGCTGACGGCTCGTAAGGACGTGGAAGACTTGGTTCGTAGGTGTGATGGATGTCAGAAGTTCGGACGGCATGCTCACGTGCCAGCTCAGGAATTGCGAATGATTCCAGTTACATGGCTGTTTCCGGTCTGGGGCTTGATATGGTCAGGCCCTTCAAGAGATCCAAGGACAAGAAGACCCACCTCTTGGTGGCGGTGGATAAGTTTACCAAGTGGGTGGAGGCTGAGCCGGTCGGCAAGTGTGACACGGCTATGGCGGTTCAGTTTGTCAGAAAGTTGATCTACCGCTTTGGTTACCCTCATAGTATCATCACAGATAACAGCACGAACCTATCCAAGGGGGCTATGGAAGCATTCTGTGAAAGTGAGCACATCCGGCTTGACGTTTCTGCGGTTGCTCATCCACAATCCAATGGTCAAGCAGAGCGTGCTAACTAGGAGGTCTTGAGAGGCATCAAGCCCCGGCTTACGGTTCCTCTACAACGAACGCCGGGTTGTTGGGTAGAGGAGTTGCCATCAGTCTTATGGAGCATCAGAACTACTCCCAATAGATCAACAGGCTATACACCTTTCTTCATGGTTTATGGCGCAAAAGCCGTGTTACCAAGCGATATACGTCATGACTCGCCGCGGATGGCGGCTTATGTTGAGGCGGATAATGAGACAGTGCGTCAGGACGCGTTAGATGCTTTGGATGAAGAGTGTGATCTGGTGGCGACTCGATCGGCGATTTATCAACAAGACATGCGTCGCTATCATAGCCACAGAGTTAAGACCCGGACGTTTCAAGAAGGCGACTTGGTGTTGCGTTTGATTCAAGATCAGAGGGATGCGCACAAGTTATCTCCTCCGTGGGAAGGACCTTTTGTGGTCAGCAAAAATCTTAACAAACGGGTCGTATTATCTCATTGATATACGTGAGGAGTCAAGTACTTCTGGGCAGGAGACCCACCGGCCGTGGAATATAGCTCACGCGCGGCCTTACTATTCTTGAGTCAGCAACTCCCACCATTGTACATCATCATTGTGCATATCACACATATATATAATAAAGTTAGCATCCCTACAAGCTGGGGCCTCTATTGTTTTACGTATCTCGGCTTGTGCAAAAGTTTTCTCTATTAACATAGTCATCTGGGAGCTTCTAACCCGCCAGGGTTCAGCTTACACACCCTTTTGATTGGCTCTTCAGACACCGTAAGGCAGGTTGTATACCCAAAAGTTGACTCCGTCAACAAGGTCACTTGGGGGCTTCTAACCTGCCAGGGTTCAGCTTACACACCCTCTTGATCGGCTCTTCAGCCATTGTAAGGCGGGTGGTACACCCAAAAGTTGACTCCGTCAACAAGGTCATTTGGGGGCTTCCAACCCACCGGGTTTAGCTTACACACCCTCTTGATCGGCTCTTCAGCCACCGCAAGTTTGAGTTAAACCTGCCTGTATGTTGCTGCTGCTCCGCTATGTGACCCGCCGAACTCTTGCCAGTTAATCTCGATTAGAGACCGTGAGTTGTTCAAACATATTTGGCAGTCACTCTCACTAGAGACCCTGTACTGGTCAAGGTTAAACTGGCGGCCCTTGTCACGTGAGGGCTGTCTTACGGAAAGCGAGGACAAACTCACCCATCTGCTGCCTACTCTCCGCTATGTGGCCCGTTCGCACACTTAAGCAGTTACTCTTTTAAAGACCCTGCACTATTTAAGGTTCAAACGACGGATTTGTGTCATGTTAGAGGTAGCTTATGGGCCCTAAGGGTACTCATACCCTGTTGCGTCTCTTTCTGGTTTGTTGCACTCTTGTCAGTTAATCTCGTCTAGAGACCCTGAACCGTTCAAAGAAATTGACGGTCACTCTCGATAGAGATCCTGTACTGTTAAAGAGTTACAGTAGCAAATCCACCCAGAATAATCGGCATATGAGTTGTCGAAAAAGCAAGGTCAGGCAAGATTTATACATTTCCGGGTTGTGCTTTTCAAGCCGCCCTCACAGCAATGCAGAACATATTCTGTTGTTTATTTTCGCGGGCTTTATCTCTTATGATAAGCCGCCATGAAGTCGGATTACAAGATATGAGTGAAACACAAGATAGCTAAAGATATATCAAGTTGTGCAATTTCCTATGTGCACGATGGCACGGTTCAGACAATCAAGGTTATTCCTATGTGTATAACTTAAGTTTTTGTACACTGCTCAAGTTTCAGCTGGTCAAGGAGCCGGGTTATCCCACCGCAGGATCAACTTCTTCAGTTCGACGGCGGGGGTCATCCCGCGTTGGGTCTTCGACCTCCTCGATCTGAAGATTGTCCACGTCCTAGTTGCGGTTTCTTAATGCTTCAAACTGGGCCTCGTCAAAGAGGGGAGACGGGACAATTTCAGGGGCAAAAAGGTGCTTACGGCGTGCAGGACTTAAGTTTGTGGCTTCAAAGGTTGGGCAGCGCAAACGTTTGTTGCCTGCATTGTAAGCCGCCTGATAAGTAGACAGATTAACTTCATCCGCTAGCACCGATGCAAGTACCCTGGAGGCCTTCATACAATGGGCATAGTCAGCTTCTATGAACTCTGAGCCGTCGTCTTTCTTGGACAGAAAGACGTCCATCATCTCTTCTGCAGTCAGCTCAGGGGCAAAGGCCAAAGCCCGTCTTACCGCCGCCATTGCTCCCTTCCTGGCGGCTGATATTTTGAGCTCTTCGATTTGCTTAGGCAGAGTTGATAGGAGCTCTGTTACTCTTTTCATGAATTTGGGGATGCTTTCTTTATTCAGCATTGCTCTGATAGTGCAAAGGGTCCCGCAGTACAACTGCTCTGACAAGGTGTATACGGCTTTCAGCTGCAACAGACTGTGTGAAGCAAGCCGGCGGCTTCTTTGACCTACAAAGACGGGTTTGACATTATAAGCCGCCTGCACAGTTTTTCAACAAGGAAATTTGCTGAGTTTTCAGTACTTACCAAATATAGCAGCAGGCATCTTCGAGATATGGCGCTTCAGGGTCTGCAATTCATCTGATACAAGCTTGAGCCGCTGGTCAACATTATCTGCACGCTTTGCCAGGGTGGCTTGATCTACTTCAGTGGTCTTCTTGAAAGCAGCAAAGTCAGATTGGACCTTTGTAAGCTCTTCGATGGCAACCCGATATATCTCCTCTGCCTCACCCCGGGCGGCTTGCTAGGAAGCTAGATTGTCTTTTAAGCCGGTCAGATCATACTCGGCCCTGCTCAAAGCTTCCTGTGACATACAAAAACAAAGTCGCCCAGGAGGGGTAAGTCGCCAGGGTAAAATATTAGTGGATGATCGGCTAAGGGAATATCATACAAGTCTCAAGAAGATTGCAAGCAATATACTTGACACTTGGGGGCTAATGTCTATTTGTTCTCCAATTCTACAATAAAGTTCCGGCTCATCTTCAAAAAAATAAACCGGCCCTTGGGGACTACATATGGCTCTTCGATTCAAGTAAGTTCTGGCTCACCTTCATCAGGATAAGCCGGCACTTGGGGCCTACATCGGCACTTTCCAAGTTTACAGTGAAGTTCTGGCTCATTATTTCTATACTGACCCAGACATGGGGGCTACCATTGATCATCTCATCAAACTGAGTACTGTCTCAATATATACATATTAAACCGATACTTGGGGGCTACAGGCTAAGCTATTCTAGTTCTAACAAGGATTGGAAGACCCGGTTTACCATTTGCAATACTAAACCAACTCTTGGGGGCTACATAAGGGTATAAGGGAAAAGTAGGAGTACCTCATATTTTTTCTTCATCAAACCGACAAGTTTGAGCTCCATGTTCCGGCTTGTGGAGAGGCGGTTCACATAACCAGCATGTAACTCGTCTGCAGTTAACTTCTCCAGTACGTGGAATTCAAAGTCAAGTTTGCCAGGCGAGGAAGCTTCCGCCTTGTCGGTGTGCTTTGTCAATACATGAGGCTTGGGAGATTGAAAACCCGTCCCAGTGATGATGACGTCCGGAAGAACTGGGTCTTCGACGGTAATTGAAGGGCTGTGCGGCTTAGAATCGGCCTTTGGAGGACTATAAGGTGCTATCTCATGATGTGCCGGCTCAGAGGACCGATGCATGTCTTCAAGCGCACCTTTCATAGCATCAGTTGGCTTAGCATGAGCTGCAGGAGAGTCTGGTCTAGAAGCCTGTGACATCCATAGTGATGTCCCTACCTTAATTGGCATGTAACCATTGTATGACCTTGTTATCATGAGCTATGTTTGGAGTGAACCTTGTCATTCTTGTGCTGGTGGCATTCATGCATCATATCATCCATCATCATCATGCATCATTCTCATTTCATTCCATGTTGCCATGATTGGTTTTGGTGCTTGCTTGATGTATGTGGTGTGGTGTGACATGCTTGTATGTGGTGGAGCAGGTGTGCAAAACCCTCTCCTTTCCCCCTCTCTTTCCCTTTGAAAGTTTCCTCCCAAAACTCCCCCCTTCTTCCTATTTAATTTTATCATCAGTTTCAAGTTGTGGTAAACCCCTTTTAAAAATGTTCATGTGTTAGCCCAATATGCCTTATGAATATTGGAAGTGATCTTGAGTTATTTGCATATGTTTGGTTTTGAAAACTATTCAAAAACAGGGGCTGCTTTATTATTATATTAATTAAATAACTTGCTCTATAAATCAACTTATTATTTTTATAAAACAGATCTCATTATTTATTTCATAAATATATTTTGTTTTCTTCCAAACCCCTTTTCTTTTTCTCTGGCCTTTTGGTTCTTGCCTCTGCTTATTTTTAAAATGTTTAAAAGAACTCTATTTGTGTGTGTGAGCAAGTGAGAGAGAGAGAGGGTAGGTGGGCCGTGGCCCAGCCCGTTGCCACAGTGACGGCAACCAGCCCCCGTCTCCCTCCTCCGTCAGTCAGGTTCAGAGAGGGAGTCACGACGCCGTCGCTTTTCGTCGCCGTTAGCGCGCTCGTCGAGGCCCCTATTTAATCCTTGGCGTTCGTACCCGAGCTAGGGTTCCTCCTTCTTCTCCCTCGCACCACCGCAGCTTCTCCTCGAGCCTTCCTCTGCTCTTCCTCCTCTCTTCTTCCTCCCTGCTAGAGTGAGTTTCAAAGAGAGTGCAGTGTGCTCCGCCATCGTTGTCGCCGTCGCAGAGCGTCTCCGGTAGGTCCCCGCCGCGTCCAGGATGGCGTGGTGGTCGGGGTTCATCCCGGCGGTCCATTCCCGTCGCTAGGGGCCCTGGAGGAGCCCCGCTGTAAGGAGTTCGTCGTCGCTGGACGCCCTGCTCCGCCATCTTCTTCCCCTCCGTCACCGCCGCGTCCCCGCCTCTTCTTCCCCATTGTCGTCGCGCTCCGCTTCTCCCCGAGCCCCTCGAGGTGAGCAATCGGAGATCCTGCGTCCCCTCCCCGTTCTGTAGTCGTGTCCGCGCGTTGCTGTCGCCGCCGTCCGCTGGTGAGCACCGGCCGGTCGCCTCCGTCCCTCTCGTCGCAAGATGGGCAAGGGGATGAGCTCACCGTAGTTCCCGCATCCTTCCCCTAGTGTCAATTGCGCTGAGATCGCCTGTGCAGCTCGTGCGTAGCTCTGTTTCGCCGCCGACGCCTCGCTGTTAGTTGTCGCCACCGGTATCTTTTGTCGAACGTGCACTCGCTGTCGGTCCTTCTATTCGCAAGAGGATGGGGGAAACGGGTGCGTGGGTGGTCTGAGAGTAGGTGAGTGCAGTTGGTGTCGCTGGTTCGGCCGTGCATCGCCGAAGAGCACCGCCGCGATCCCCTGTCGCCGTTGCTATTTCCTTCTTCAGTTTCGTCAGATAGGGATGCTAGCGTGTGTAAATGTTCAGTGATCTTCCCCCTCTGTTAAGAACCGAGCCGTAGCCCAGTGGTAGAGTCATGTGTGTGCATGCAGGGGGTCTGGGGTTCGATCCCCACTACTCCCAGCTTTTGTTTCTTTTTCTTTTCCTTTTATTTCTTTTGCTTGTGGTGTGTAGGTATGTATGTATGTATATACCAGGATATTGCATTGCTATTTCTGCCATTTATATGATGTGTTGTGGTGTAGTGTTGTGAGTGAGTGTGTGGTAGGCATATATACCTAGTGTATATATGCATACATACACATGTATGTGTGGTGAGTGCCCTCATGTGTGTGTATGCCCATACATGTAGGAAGTGTGTGTGCTTGTATGCATATGCACTTGAGGTGTGTGTGTGTATGCACCATGTGAATACACACCCATGCATGTGTGTGTGGTTTGATGCATGAGAGTGTGTGTGTTATGTGTGTGTGCTTCACCATGTGCATAAACACACATATAGGTTGGTGTGTGTGTGTGTGCCTTGGCCATGCACTTGAGTGTGTGTGTGGTTTGTGTGAGTTTGTATTAGGTGCATATGCAACCACCTTGTGAGTGTGTGTACGATTTGTGTAGTGATGTGGGCGTGTGAGTGCATATGTGGTATGTGCTATGCACATACCCTTATGTGGGTATGTGTGGGTGAGTCCAACATAGTGTGGTGCTATGTGGATGTATGTGTGTGCTTCACACACACATACATGTGTAGGGTATGTATGCTTGTGTGTATGTATGGATGCTTGTGTATGTATGTGTTCTTATGATATGAGTGCACACGAGTGTGAGTGGTGTGTGTATGATCTACATACACTCCTCCATGTGTATGGTAGCTCCATGTGTAGGTTTCTCCCTATATGATCATATGAGCATATATTCCTCTCTAGTTAGTTTCTTTCTTTTTTTAGATGCTAGACCATGCTATCATGTCCCTAACTTGCTAATTAAACCCTTCTAACATGTATCTATGGAGCACATGTCCATTTGGGGCATTTTCAACAAGTTTCATAAGTGACATAGGTCACCCATGCCTAGCTAGGGTAGAATTTCGACCTAGCTTTTCTTCTTGATGTTCCATACTAGTACATAGGTATGAGTAATGATTTTGGGGTGTTTTCAACCCCTCTATGCATCTGTGAAGTCATATTTGACTTTGGGGCAACTTGACAAAAGTGCATTTTTATGCTGTGATGCCCTTTTGTCTTTTTCATATGAATTAATCCATGCATGCTTTGGAGTTCTCGTCAACATGAGATTGCTAGTAAAATTTGCTGTGAACATCCATGTATTTTTTTTATATGTGTTGGGTCAGCAGATCGATAGGTACCATGCTGCTTAGTTGGTTACTTTCTGTTTCTGTCAACCTGCTCGAGAATTGGCTAAGTCTGGTGAATCTGCTGTTATTGTTTGGCCTTGAAGATCAGGGTGTGGCTAGTGTTGTGTTGGGTTTTTGACCATGTTCATTGTTAGGTATTTGTATTATATATTGTCATCTACCATCCTGTTAATTTTCATGTCATTTGGAGCTTCCTAGCATATTTAACCAGTGCTGTGAACTTGCTACTTTATCAACCCAGATTCCAGAAAACTGGAATTTTCACCAAGTCCCTAAAATTCTGTTTCATCATGCCTACTTGTCAGCTCCATGCATAGTGATGTGTTGCTCTTTTGTTTATTGTATAGTTGGATGATTTGATGCGGGTGTTGAGTAGAACCTGTTGATGTCTTGTTTGTGGTTGTAGAGTTCATGTAGCATTAGTTGTGTGCTTTTCAAAATGCTATGTTGCTGATTGGTGGCAGATTGGGTGATATGTTGTTTTGTGTGTTGTGGGAGCTATACTCCATGGATTTGAGTGATTCTTGAGTATATTGTGATTGGTTTTTCATCACCTATCCAGTGGATACCTTGGGATGCCAAGAATTAGCCCAGGTATTTGATGGTCTTGAGTTTTGCCTTCGTACCTTGTCGTGAGTGTATCTCGAGAACCGTAGCTCCGTTTCTCGCGTTCTTTATATGCATGTCCATCAATTTTTCATGATGCATCCATATTTGCCTTGTTAATGCATGTCTAAATAACTTAACATGAGGTTCTGTCCAGATCCATTAATCTACCACCTTTGCATGTGAAACTTGACCAGAGTTGGATTGCATGTTAAATTCCTCATTAAAATGATCATGCATCATCTTGCTTGTGCATTGCACCTTGGTTGGTTATTTATTTGTTGTTTCTCTTGGGTAGACGCGAGTGTTGAATCTGAGTTCGAGGAACCTAGAGAGTACCACTATGAGGATCTCGCTACTTGTTCCGCTGAAGAACCAACAGGCAAGATGATCGTACCGGGATCACAATACTATCTTTGCTTGCTAGTTTCTCGTTCTTATCGTTACAAGTACACTACCTACCACATGATATCAGCCCCCATGTTGCCATGACAGCCTCTAATCTCCAACTCCCAGCAAACCGTTGATTGGCTAAGTTACCGCTGCTCAGCCCCTCTTATAGCATTCTTAGTTGCAGGTTGTTCCATGTGATAACATGGATTGGATATCACCATAAATTCTGTTATTTAATTTAATGCACTTATATATCTGGTATTGGTGGAAGGCTTGGCCTTTTGCTAAGTGATTTGTTCCACTCGTGCCGCCATTAGTTCCTTGTTACCGGTGTTATGTTTTCCATATTTTGCGCTCCTAACACGCTTGGGGTTGTTATGGGTACCCCCTTGATTATTCGGTTGAGATTAAAACTTGTCTGGCAAGACCCAACATTGGTACTACATTTTCTATAATTAATGAACCTGCATAGGGCTTTGCAACCCCGTGGATAATTTAATCAACCCCCGGGCCAGTGCTCCTCATGAGTGTTGGTCCAAACTAGAGTCGTGTGCGGGGCCAACCCGGGGCAACTCGGGATATTTCTATCAGGCCACTGTACGCTGCGCTCATCTGGTCGTGTCCTGAGAATGAGATACGCGACTCCTATCGGGTCTGTCGACACGTCGGGTGGTCTTGCTGGAATTGTTTTACCTTTATCGAATGTCTTGCGTGTGGACTCTGACTTTCTTCGGGTTACCCGAGGTGTTGGAATTCCTTTGGAGTTACCAATGAAGATCACGAGATCCGTGGTCGAGGAATTCCCGCGGAGTGTGGTTATTTGTGATGGACTAGTTGGAGCACCCCTGCATGGTTAAATCTTTCGGAAAGCCGTGCCCGCGGTTATGTGGCATCTTGGATATTTTTTTAACACCCGGTTATAGAAAACTTGAAGTAAACTCTAATTAAAATACACCAACTGCGTGAGTAACCGTGATCGTCTCTGCTCGTGAACATGAATCGAGAGAGAACACGGTGGGGTTATGACTGACGTAAGCAGGTGTTCAGGGTCTCTTAGAGATCATGTAGAAATCGACCGATTGTCGTGGACCACTCACTTTACATTCTAGCTACGTAAGTTAGCCACCATAAATGCTTAGAGCTGCTGTAGACTTAAACAACACCATTCCATCCTAAAGCTTATATAGTGTTGGCACCCGGGTTACTTGATTGTTGAGTCCGCTGTGGCTCACAGTTTACTACAACAATCCAGGTGCAGGTTCAGATGAGTTCGTGCAGGATGATCTTACTCAGCTCCAGTGGGAGTATGATGAGGACAGAGGCAGGATGTACGTGACGTATTCGGATGAGTAGAGGACCTGGTCGTGATCTTTGGGACAGCTTGATAGTATCATCGCGTTTGCTTTCATCGTTGTTTTCGTCCGTAGCCGGACCCTGTGTTCCTCTTGATGTATGAACTGAGTGTCATTGTAATTTAGCATGTGGCGAGTGTAAGCCAACTTGATATACTCTTCCCTTCAGTACATGTATGATGTGATGATGCTTATCTTGCTAACGGCAAGATGCACTTCTATCCTTTGCGAGGACCTCGTGCCTCAAAACGGATAGGCACGCATCTTGGGCGTGACAAGTTGGTATTCAGAGCCATACGACCATAGGAGCCTTTGCTTGTTCGAACTTGGCCGAGTCGTGTCTAGTAAAACTATTTTGAGTCTAGTTATATCGGAGAGTAGGATTCTTTTTACTCCTCTTCTATGCTCTGGTGAGGTTTCCGACTTAGGAATTTTTGGATTCTACCCCTCATCTCGCTCAAAAAATTTTAGGATCACGCGGGTATTTTGGAATCTATATGATGCCGATGTGACAGGGTTCTGTCTTGGTGCCTCCTGTCTGACTTGATTTCTTCCGGGGAGTTGAGCTCTGAGGAATGTTGGCACATCGTTATCATTCAGCTTCCTTGATATCTCAGGACGGAGAATGTTCGGAATTTCTTCAATACTTATCGTGGTGAGATAAGGTCGGAGTCACCCAGTGCTGGGGAGGCGTCCGGGGTACCACCATGGTTTAGTATCGTTGTGAGTTCGAGGATTCGAGATTAGACGAGTTTGCGAAATGTCTTGAATTATTGTGTGGAAGGTTGCGGATGTAGTCGCAGCTGATTGCCTAGGGCAGGTTCCTGATTCCGTAACCCGAACCGCATAAACAAGAAAGTTTTCGGAAGTTCATAGGTGGGAAATCTTGTAGCCATCTAGGATCATCTTCTCTAGATGTATTGGGCATATACATTTGTTCCGAGCGCTTAGCTCAATACTTGTTGTGTTATTGCAAGTAGCTTATTATGTCTAATGATGTTATCATGATCCAAAGAAGCATTCTTACTAATTTTTTCAGTAGGAAGGGTATGTGTGTTGTTCAATTCTTTCAAACATTTGATTCAGCTTATGTTTCATCTTATCAATGAGGCTAATGCGTTTTGTCCATCTCAGGATGGCTCCACCAACTCGTAGCAATCCGGGTCGTGATGAGGAGCAGACTGATGTTCCACCACCACCCCCGCCACCGCCTCCTCCGCCTCCTCCTCCAGAAGCTTGGCAAGCTGTGATGGCTGCGACCAATGCAAACACCCAGATGTTGCTCAGGCTGTTGCAAGAAAGGGAGCAGGGCCAGCAAGGTTTTCAAGGCATTTTTCAGAATCAATTGCAGTTTGCGACTCTCAATCAGTTCCTTGCCAACCAACCCAAGACTTTCACCTGTTGTGAGCAGCCTCTAGATGCTGATGATTGGCTTCGTGATATGAGCAAGCATTTTGAGTGCAGCAATGTCAGGCCAGAGGACTTTGTCAGATTTGCTTCGTTCCAGCTAAAGGGTCAAGCAGCTGATTGGTGGCAACAGTACAAGGATTCCAGGGGCGATCGTGTTGTTACTTGGGACGACTTCTGTCGTGACTTCAGGGCTCATTATATTCCGACAAGTTTTGTCGAGGAGATGCATGAGAAGTTCAGGCACCTGAAGCAGGGAACCAAGTCAGTCTACCAGTACAACATTGAGTTCCAGAATCTAGCTCATTATGCCAAGCAAGATGTTCCAGATGATAAGGCTATGATCTATCAGTTCAGAGGTGGTCTCAAGGATGAGCTTCTGCCAGGCCTTGTTCTTCAAGAGCCTCGTGAGTTTGATCAGTTCTACAACATGGCTTTGAAGATTGAAGCAGCTCAGCTCAAGTTGGAGAACTCCAAGAAGCGTTCTAGGGATTCATATTCTTCTTCTTCCAGCTCTCAGAGTGTTCCTGAGCAGCAGAAGTATTGAGCGCCAAATCCTCTTTCATTTCGTCCTCCTCAGCAGCAGAAGCAGTTTGGTGGTCGTGGCTCTTCCCACCCACCCAACCCAGGGTTCCAGCAGAAGAATCATTCGTCCAAGGCTGTTCTTCTCCCTCCTCCAGGCAATGTTCGTCCGCTTTCTGAGGTGACTTGTCACAAGTGTGGTCAGAAGGGCCACTATGCAAACAAGTGCAACCAGCGGCATATTTCGCCTCCTCCTCCTGTCAAGCCTCCAGGCAATGCTATGGTGAAGCATAATCCCAAGACCGCAAGAGTGAATATGGTGAATGCAGCTGAAGCAGAGCAGTCCAATGATGTGATCATGGGTAATCTCTCAGTTAATTCTATTCCTGCAAAAGTGTTATTTGATTCCGGTGCATCGCATTGTTTCATGTCTCGTCCTTTCTTTGTCAAGCATGAGTTTGATTTTAAAGATTTGTCCAAGCCTCTGTCTGTGGTTTCTCCCGGTAAGACGTTGAATTCCAATCGCGTTGTTCCGGATGTGTCTATCAAGATGGGCAATTATTCTTTTCTGGCTTCTCCAATTGTTCTTGGGAATTCGGATATTGATCTCATTCTGGGCATGGACTTCCTGGCTATGAATAAGGCTTTCATCGATTGTCAAGCAAAAGAAGTCAAGCTGACTCATCCTTCAGACGACGTGATTATATTCGCGGCTCGCGATGACACAGTCCGTCTTTTTGCTCTCAATGAGGGTGCAATCTCGGTGACTTCTCAAATTCCGGTGGTTTGTGAGTATGAAGATGTCTTTCCAGAAAAATTGCTAGGAATGCCTCCGCACCGGCCAGTTGAGTTCGTGATTGATCTCGAGCCTGGAACTGAACCGGTTTGCAAGCGCCCGTATAAACTTGGCCCCGAAGAGTTGAAAGAGTTGAAGAAGCAGCTAGATGAGCAAGAACGTCTGGGTATGATCAGACCAAGTTCTTCTCCGTGGGGTTGTGGTGTTTTGTTTGTCAAAAAGAAGGATGGCACGGATCGTCTTTGTGTTGATTACCAGCCATTGAATAAGAAGACAATTAGAAATAAGTACCCACTTCCCAACATCAATGAGTTGTTTGAACAACTGAAAGGTGCCAAAGTTTTATCCAAGTTGGATCTTCGAATGGGTTATCATCAAATCCGTATTCGTGAAGAAGACATTCCCAAGACCGCGTTCAGGACGAGTTTTGGCTCGTATGAGTACACCGTTATGTTGTTTGGTCTTGCGAATGCTCCTCCAACCTTCTCAAGGATGATGAATTTCATCTTCTCTCCTTTCAAGAATGAGTTTGTCTTGGTTTATCTGGATGATATCCTTGTGTTCTCGGAGACAGAAGAAGATCATGCAGAGCATCTCCGCCTTGTGCTTGACAAGTTAAGGGAACATGGGTTCTATGCCAAGTTTTCCAAATGTGAGTTCTGGCTCAACGAAGTGGTGTACCTCGGGCATGTCATCTCTACCGAGGGAATTGAAGTGCACCCTAAGAAAGTTGAAGCTATATTGAAGTGGGAACCTCCTCAGAACGTCAAGCAGCTTCGGAGTTTCCTCGGGCTTGCTAGCTATTGCAGAAGGTTCGTGGAGAACTTTTCTCAAATTGCCAAGCCTCTGTCAAATCTCCTCCAGAAGAGTGTCAAGTATGTTTGATCTCCTGACTGTGATGCGGCGTTCAATACGCTCAAGCAGAGACTGACTTCAGCTCCAGTTCTTGTTCCTCCGGAGCAGTCCAAGCCTTTCCAAGTTTTCTGTGATGCTTCTCTCCAAGGTCTTGGTGGTCTTCTTATGCAAGACAAGAAGATTGTGGCCTATACCTCGCGTTAGTTGAAGCCTGCCGAGAAGAACTACCCCACTCATGATCTTGAGTTGGCGGCAGTTGTGCATGCTCTTATGACTTGGAGGCATTTGCTGTTGGGTAGACTAGTTGAGGTGTACACTGATCACAAGAGCCTGAAGTACATTTTCACTCAACCAAATCTCAATCTTCGGCAATCTCGTTGGGTGTAAATGCTTGAAGACTTCAATCCAAGCATTGAGTATACTCCGGGGAAAGCAAATGTCATTGCAGACGCGCTCAGCCGTAAGGCATACTGCAATAGTCTTATCTTGAAGCCTCTTCAACCCGAGCTTTGTGAAGCCTTTCGCAAGCTCAACCTTTAGATGATTCCGCAAGGATTTCTTGCAAATCTTCAAGTCTCTCCGACTCTGGAAGATCAGGTTCGCCAAGCACAGCTGCTAGACGCTATGGTGAAGAAAGTGAAGAAAGGTGTGGCCAAGAGCATTCCGAAGTATAAGTGCTTTTGTGTCGATGACAAAGATACCCTGTTCTTTGAGGACCGTCTTGTTGTTCCAAAAGGTGATCTCAGAAAGGTTATCACGAAGCACACAATTCTCTTCTATCCATTCATCCAGGCAGTTCCAAGATGTATCAGGACCTCAAGCAAACCTTCTGGTGGACTCGTATGAAACGTGAGATTGCTCAGTTTGTCAACGAGTGCGATGTTTGCCGTAGAGTGAAGGCGGAGCATCAGCGTCCAGCAGGTCTTTTGTAGCCTTTGCCAATCCCAGAGTGGAAATTTGATCATGTTGAGATGGATTTCGTAACTGGGTTTCCTAAGTCCAAGAAGGGCAACGATGCCATCTTTGTGGTTATCCAAGTTGTCAAAAGTTGCTCATTTCCTGCCAGTCAAGGATTCTATTTCGGCAGCTCAGCTTGCAGAGTTGTATACGTCAAGGATAGTGTCCTTGCATGGCATTCCTCAACTCATCTCTTCTGACCGTGGAATCCTCTTCACTTCCAAGTTTTGGGAGTCCTTCCAGACTGCTATGGGTACTAAGATCCATTTCAGCACGGCGTTCCATCCGTAGACAAGTGGTCAAGTTGAGAGAGACAATCAAATCCTTGAAGATATGCTCAGAGCCTGTGTGATATCGTTCGGCATGAAGTGGGAAGACTGTCTTCCATATGCTGAGTTCTCATACAACAATAGCTTCCAAGCTAGTTCAGGCAAGGCCTCGTTTGAGATTCTCTATGGCAGAAAGTGTCGTACCTCGCTGAACTGGTCTGAAACTAGTGAGCATCAGATATTGGGCAATGACATGATCACTGAAGCAGAAGAAATGTGCCATGTCATTCGGGAGAACCTCAAAGAAGCTCAGTCCCGTCAGAAGAGCTATTATGATAGCAAACATCGGGATGTTTCCTTCCAGGTAGATGATCTTGTCTATCTCAAAGTTTCTCCCATGAGAGGCACGTAGCGATTTGGAATCAAAGGGAAGTTGGCTCCTCGTTTCATTGGTCCATTCAAAGTTGTTGACAAGAGAGGTGGTCTTGCATATCAACTTGAGCTTCCTCCAAATTTCGCGAACATGCACGATGTCTTCCATGTTTCTCAGCTCCAAAAATTCTTCAAGTCTCCCGAGCGAACCATTGACCTCCAAGACATCCATCTTCAAGCTGATCTTTCTTATCGTGAGCACCCGGTTGCAATTCTTGAAGAAACTGAGCGTAAGACTCGTAACAAATCTATCAAGTTCCTCAAGGTGAAGTGGTCTCATCATTCCGACAAAGAAGCTACTTGGGAACGTGAGGACCTGCTCCGTTCCGAATTTCCAGACTTCTTTCATTCCTAGATCTCGGGTCGAGATCCTCTTGTAGTGTGGGAGAGTTGTCACATCCCAAGTGATGTCCCTACCTTAAAATTGGCATGTAACCATTGTATGATCTTGTTATCATGAGCTATGTTTGGAGTGAACCTTGTCATTCTTGTGTTGGTGGCATTCATGCATCATATCATCCATCATCATCATGCATCATTCTCATTTCATTCCATGTTGCCATGATTGGTTCTGGTGCTTGCTTGATGTATGTGGTGTGGTGTGACATGCTTGTATGTGGTGGAGCAGGTGTGCAAAACCCTCTCCTTTCCCCCTCTCTTTCCCTTTGAAAGTTTCCTCCCAAAACTCCCCCCTTCTTCCTATTTAATTTTATCATCAGTTTCAAGTTGTGGTAAACCCCTTTTAAAAATGTTCATGTGTTAGCCCAATATGCCTTATGAATATTGGAAGTGATCTTGAGTTATTTGCATATGTTTGGTTTTGAAAACTATTCAAAAACAGGGGCTGCTTTATTATTATATTAATTAAATAACTTTCTCTATAAATCAACTTATTATTTTTATAAAACAGATCTCATTATTTATTTCATAAAAATATTTTGTTTTATTCCAAACCCCTTTTCTTTTTCTCTGGCCTTTTGGTTCTTGCCTCTGCTTATTTTTAAAATGTTTAAAAGAACTCTATTTGTGTGTGTGAGCAAGTGAGAGAGAAAGAGGGTAGGTGGGCCGTGGCCTAGCCCGTTGCCACAGTGACGACAACCAGCCCCCGTCTCCCTCCTCCGTCAGTCAGGTTCAGAGAGGGAGTCACGTCGCCGTCGCTTTTCGTCGTCGTTAGCACGCTCGTCGAGGCCCCTATTTAATCCTTGGCGTTCGTACCCGAGCTAGGGTTCCTCCTTCTTCTCCCTCGCGCCACCGCAGCTTCTCCTCGAGCCTTCCTCTGCTCTTCCTCCTCTCTTCTTCCTCCCTGCTAGAGTGAGTTTCAAAGAGAGTGCAGTGTGCTCCGCCATCGTTGTCGCCGTCGCAGAGCGTCTCCGGTAGGTCCCCGCCGCGTCCAGGATGGCGTGGTGGTCGGGGTTCATCCCGGCGGTCCATTCCCGTCGCTAGGGGCCCTGGAGGAGCCCCGCTGTAAGGAGTTCGTCGTCGCCGGACGCCCTGCTCCGCCATCTGCTTCCCCTCCGTCACTGCCGCGTCACCGTCGCTTTCCGTCGCCGTTAGCACGCTCGTCGAGGCCCCTATTTAATCCTTGGCGTTCGTGCCCGACCTAGGGTTCCTCCTTCTTCTCCCTCGCGCCACCGCAGCTTCTCCTCGAGCCTTCCTCTACTCTCCCTCCTCTCTTCTTCCTCCCTGCTAGAGTGAGTTTCAGAGAGAGTGCAGTGTGCTCCGCCATCGTTGTTGCCGTCGCAGAGCGTCTCCGGTAGGTCCCCGCCGCGTCCAGGATGGCGTGGTGGTCAGGGTTCGTCCCGGCGGTCCATTCCCGTCGCTAGGGGCCCTGGAGGAGCCCCGTTGCAAGGAGTTCGTCGTCGCCGGACGCCCTGCTCTGCCATGTTTTTTCCCTCCGTCATCGCTGCGTCCCCGCCTCTTCTTCCCCGTCTTCGTCGCGCTCCGCTTCTCCCCGAGCCCCTCGAGGTGAGAAATCAGAGATCCTGCGTCCCCTCCCCGTTTTGTAGTCGTGTCCGCGCGTTGCTGTCGCCGCCGTCCGCTGGTGAGCACCGGCCGGTCGCCTTCGTCCCTCTCGTCGCAAGATGGGCAAGGGGATGAGCTCACAGTAGTTCCCGCGTCCTTCCCCTAGTGTCAATTGCGCTGAGATCGCCTGTGTAGCTCGTGCGTAGCTCTGTTTCGCCGCCGACGCCTCGCTGTTAGTTGTCGCCGTCGGTATCTTTCGTCGAACGTGCGCTCACCGTCGGTCCTTCTCTTCGCAAGAGGATGGGGGAAACGGGTGCGTGGGTGGTCTGAGAGTAGGTGAGTGCAGTTGGTGTCGCTGGTTCGTTCGTGCATCGCCGAAGAGCACCGCCGCGATCCCCTGTCGCCGTTGCTATTTCCTTCTTCAGTTTCGTCAGATAGGGATGCTAGCGTGTGTATATGTTCAGTGATCTTCCCCATCTGTTAAGAACCGAGCCGTAGCCCAGTGGTAGAGTCATGTGTGTGCATGCAGGGGGTCTGGGGTTCGATCCCCACTACTCCCAGCTTTTGTTTCTTTTTCTTTTCCTTTTATTTCTTTTGCTTGTGGTGTGTAGGTATGTATGTATGTATATACCAGGATATTGCATTGCTATTTCTGCCATTTATATGATGTGTTGTGGTGTAGTGTTGTGAGTGAGTGTGTGGTAGGCATATATACCTAGTGTATATATGCATACATACACATGTATGTGTGGTGAGTGCCCTCATGTGTGTGTGTATGCCCATACATGTAGGAAGTGTGTGTGCTTGTATGCATATGCACTTGAGGTGTGTGTGTGTATGCACCATGTGCATACACACCCATGCATGTGTGTGTGGTTTGATGCATGAGAGTGTGTGTGTTATGTGTGTGTGTTGCACCATGTGCATAAACACACATATAGGTTGGTGTGTGTGTGTGTGTGTGCCTTGGCCATGCACTTGAGTGTGTGTGTGGTTTGTGTGAGTTTGTATTAGGTGCATATGCAACCACCTTGTGAGTGTGTGTATGATTTGTGTAGTGATGTGGGCGTGTGAGTGCATATGTGGTATGTGCTATGCACATACCCTTATGTGGGTATGTGTGGGTGAGTCCAACATAGTGTGGTGCTATGTGGATGTATGTGTGTGCTTCACACACACACATACATGTGTAGGGTATGTATGCTTGTGTGTATGTATGGATGCTTGTGTGTGTATGTGTTCTTATGATATGAGTGCACATGAGTGTGAGTGGTGTGTGTATGATCTACATACACTCCTCCATGTGTATGGTAGCTCCATGTGTAGGTTTCTCCCTATATGATCATATGAGCATATATTCCTCTCTAGTTAGTTTCATTCTTGTTTTAGATGCTAGATCATGCTATCATGTCCCTAACTTGCTAATTAAACCCTAACATGTATCTATGGAGCACATGTCCATTTGGGGCATTTTCAACAAGTTTCATAAGTGACATAGGTCACCCATGCCTAGCTAGGGTAGAATTTCGACCTAACTTTTCTTCTTGATGTTCCATTAAAGTACATAGGTATAAGTAATGATTTTGGGGTGATTTCAAGCCCTCTATGCATCTGTGAAGTCATATTTGACTTTGGGCCAACTTGACAAAAGTGCATTTTTATGCTGTGATGCCCTTTTGTCTTTTTCATATGAATCAATCCATGCATGCTTTGGAGTTCTTGTCAACATGAGATTGCTAGTAAAAGTTGCTATGAACATTCATGTATTTTTTTTATATGTTCTGGGTCAACAGATCAATAGGTACCATGCTATTTACTTGGTTACTTTCTGTTTCTGTCAACCTGCTCTAGAATTGGCTAAGTCTGGTGAATCTGCTGTTATTGTTTCGCCTTGAAGATCAGGGTGTGGCTAGTGTTGTGTTGGGTTTTTGACCATGTTCAGTGTTAGGTGTTTTTAGTATATATTGTCGTCTACCATCCTGTTAATTTTCATGTCATTTGAAGCTTGCTAGCATATTTAACCAGTGCTGTGAACTTGCTACTTTATCAACCCAGATTCCAGAAAACTGGAATTTTCACCAAAGTCCCTAAAATTTTGTTTCATCATGCCTACTTGTTCGCTCCATGCATAGTGATGTGTTGATCTTTTGTTGATTGTATAGTTGGATGATTTGATGTGGGTGTTGAGTAGAACCTGTTCATGTCTTGTTTGTGGCTCTAGAGTTCCTGTAGAATTAGTTGTGTGCTTTCCAAAATGCTATGTTGCTGATTGGTGGCAGATTGGGTGATATGTTGTTTTGTGTGTTGTGGGAGCTATACTCCATGGATTTGAGTGATTCTTGAGTATATTGTGATTGGTTTTTCATCACCTATCCAGTGGATACCTTGGGATGCCACGAAATAGCCCAGGTATTTGATGGTCTTGAGTTTTGCCTTCGTACCTTGTCGTGAGTGTATCTCGAGAACCGTAGCTCCGTTTCTCGCGTTCTTTATATGCATGTCCATCAATTTTTCATGATGCATCCATATTTGCCTTGTTCATGCATGTCTAAATAACTTAACATGAGGTTCTGTCCAGATCCATTAATCTACCACCTTTGCATGTGAAACTTGACCAGAGTTGGATTGCATGTTAAATTCCTCATTAAAATGATCATGCATCATCTTGCTTGTGCATTGCACCTTGGTTGGTTATTTATTTGCTGTTTCTCTTGGGTAGACGCGAGTGTCGAATCTGAGTTCGAGGAACCTGGAGAGTACCACTACGAGGATCTCGCTACTTGTTCCGCTGAAGAACCAACAGGCAAGATGATCGTACCCGGATCTCAATACTATCTTTCCTTGCTAGTTTCTCGTTCTTATCGTTACAAGTGCGCTACCTACCACATGATATCAGCCCCCATGTTGCCATGATAGCCTCTAATCTCCAACTCCCAGCAAACCGTTGATTGGCTAAGTTACCGCTGCTCAGCCCCTCTTATAGCGTTCTTAGTTGCAGGTTGTTCCATGTGATAACATGGATTGGATATCACCATAAATTCTGTTATTTAATTTAATGCACTTATATATCTGCTATTGGTGGAAGGCTTGGCCTTTTGCTAAGTGATTTGTTCCATTCGTGCCGCCATTAGTTCCTTGTTACCGGTGTTATGTTTTCCATATTTTGCGCTCCTAACACGTTTGGGGTTGTTATGGGGACCCCCTTGATTATTCGGTTGAGATTAAAACTTGTCTGGCAAGACCCAACATTGGTACTACATTTGCTATAATTAATGAATCTGCATAGGGCTTTGCAACCCCGTGGATAATTTAATCAACCCCCGGGCCAGTGCTCCTCATGAGTGTTGGTCCAAACTAGAGTCGTGTGCGGGGCCAACCCGGGGCAACTCGGGAGATTTCTATTAGGCCACTGTACGCTGCGCTCATCTGGTCGTGTCCTGAGAATGAGATACGCGACTCCTATCGGGTCTGTCGACACGTCGGGTGGTCTTGCTGGAATTGTTTTACCTTTATCGAATGTCTTGCGTGTGGACTCTGACTTTCTTCGGGTTACCCGAGGTGTTGGAATTCCTTTGGAGTTACCGATGAAGATCACGAGATCCGTGGTCGAGGAATTCCCGCGGAGTGTGGTTATTTGTGATGGACTAGTTGGAGCACCCCTGCATGGTTAAATCTTTCGAAAAGCCGTGCCCGCGGTTATGTGGCATCTTGGATATTTTTTTAACACCCGGTTATAGAAAACTTGAAGTTAACTCTAATTAAAATACACCAACTGCGTGAGTAACTGTGATCGTCTCTGCTTGTGAACATGAATCGAGAGAGAACACGGTGGGGTTATGACTGACGTAAGCAGGTGTTCATGGTCTCTTAGAGGTCATGTAGAAATCAACCGATTGTCGTAGACCACTCACTTTACATTCTAGCTACGTAAGTTAGCCACCATAAATGCTTAGAGCTGCTGCAGACTTAAACATCACCTGGGTTACATGATTGCTGAGTCCGTTGTGGCTCACAGTTTACTACAACAATCCAGGTGCAGGTTCAGATGAGTTCGTGCAGGATGATCTTACTCAGCTCTAGTGGGAGTATGATGAGGAGAGAGGCAGGATGTACGTGACGTATCCGAATGAGTAGAGGACCTGGTCGTGATGTTTGGACAGCTTGATAGTATCATCGCCTTTGCTTTCATCGTTGTTTTCGTCCGTAGCCGGACCCTGTGTTCCTCTTGATGTATGAACTGAGTGTCAGTGTAATTTAGCATGTGGCGAGTGTAAGCCAACTTGATATACTCTTCCCTTCAGTACATGTATGATGTGATGATGCTTATCTTGCTAACGGCAAGATGCGCTTCTATCCTTTGCGAGGACCTCGTGCCCCAAAACGGATAGGCGTGCATCTTGGGCATGACAAAGCCTCCGGCTCTTGGGGAGTGGGGGCAGAGGTAGACCCGCCAGTCTTCCTTCACTTTGCTTGAGCCCTAGAAAACACAGAAGATTATTGTATAAAGTGCAAGGATGGTAAAAAGGATATGATGCAGATACAAGGATACACACTCTGGGTTGATCTTTAGAGGAGGCAATTTAGTCACCGTAGAGTCACCAGACGATGGGGGCATTTCCTGGAGACAATTAAGGCAATATGAAACAGAGTGAGGTTATAATACAAGGTTGACAAAGCTGAACTTAGTTAAACAAGTACCTCAGCCAGTCGTTTCCGCTGAGCCGAAGAATTGGATAACCCGACCACAAGATCTTCAGAGCCGGCACTCCGGGTTTGGCATCGGGAGGTGTGTTGTTTCTTTTTCAAAAAAACTGGGGTCTAAATGAGCAAGAGGATGAGAAAATGGGACTTTTCGGACGACCCGCTGTATCTTCTTTGGTGGAAGGTGTTCTGAGTCAGAGGAGATGTAGGTTACCTCAAAGGCGTCGGCATGGCTTGTTTCCGTTTCCTCGTGTGAATAATTATTGTCAATAAGGCGCATGAAGAGACAACCAAGAGAGTCAAGTTCTACCTCCAAGTCATCAACCTCAGGATGTTCTTGAACAGCAGTTTTCTTCTGACGACCCCCGGTTTTCACCTTAGGCTTCTTTACGGGAGGGGTATACCTTTTCTTCCAAAAACTGGAGTTGGCCTACAAGCAAGAGCCGCCAAAGGAGATTAAAGCTGCTACATATATAATTAAGATGGAGGTAAAAGAAATTTGAAAGCCGTCCTTACAACTAGGGCCGGGTTTGAAGCGCAGAAAGGTTGTAACCTGATAGTATGGCAAGCCTCTTGGGGCTCACGGATAAGTCCTTTGATAGCAGAAACAAGGTTCTCTTTTGTCAGCATGTTGTGATTAAAGCAGAGGGGTCGTTTGCATTACCCGTATACTCACACATAAGCCGGTCACGCCGGCTCAGTGGCAAGACTTTCCAAGAGATCCAACAGCGGGTTAGGTCTACTCCTGTTAAACCGTTCGCCAAGAGGGCTCTTATCTTGGCAAAGACCGGATCATACTTCGCTCGTGCTGAGGAAGACATCTAATCTGGAAGTCCTGTCATGGTATAGAGCCAGGTAGGGCGATAACCCGGCAATGGATGTTCTCCCTCTAGAGAGGTGTCTCTACAATAGAACCAAGTTCTGTTCCAATCCTTGGGATGACTTGGCATTCGCACAGCTGGATAAACCATATCTCTTCTTCTCTGGATGGAGACTCCGTCGAGTTCCAAGCTTGGGCCAGCCGCCACATCCATTTGGCGGTGGACATAGAAAAATCACGGAAGAGATCAACTGACGGCTCTTCTTGTAAGTAAACTTCACAAAGGACTTGGAAGTTGCACAAGTTTGAGACAGAGTTGGGAGCGATGTCCTGAGGATGCAGTTTGAAGAAATGGAGAACGTCTCGGGAGAATTTGGATCCAGGCGGGCTGAAACCACGTGCAAGGTGGTCAACAAAGATAACAATTTCACCCTCTTGTGGGATGGGTTTCTTATCTGAACCTGGAACCCGCCAATGAATAACATTCTGAGCCAACAAGGTTCCTACGTCGACGAAATCCTGTAAGAATTCTTTGGAGACCCCAAAACCAACACGGTTACATGAAGAAGACGCCCGAGACATGATGGCGGGTTAAGGCAGTGAAAGGCAGCAATATGTGGCGGGTCAGAAAGTGACTTAACAACTAAGATGGCTGATGAAATTAGATACCATAATGCTAAGCCGCCATCACAGTTTATTTAGAGAGCCGCCAATGCAATGGCGGGTTAAGTTGACAGAGCAACGAGGGAAAATACATCTAAGTGTGGATAAATAGGTTTCACATGTTGTCTTTAAGCTACAGATCTACAGGCAAGGGAAAGTCAAGTTTTATTCAACCCTAGCGAGGAACAGCAATGGAAGAACAAGCAAGTTACCGCACGAGAAAGAGTGGTATGCAGATCTATGACAAGTGGATATCTACTCCGCGTAGACAGCCGCGATGGACTAACGACATTACGAGGCTCACGGGATTAATCATTAATCTACATTACGACTAGAGATCTAATGAACAGCGAAGAAACGCTAATGGAAGCCCGAAGAGCTTGGGAGGTTCAAACAAGGGGATTGCGGATCTGGCAAGGAATAAGAAGAGCACCTTGTGGAAGCGGTTGACGCGGGCGAGAATCTGGACCAGTCAGGTTAATGCAGCGGTCGGCGTTGTGGGCGACGGTGAAGTCCAATCGGCACGACGGAGCTCGGGAGGAGTGAAGTGTCGAGAGGAAGAAGAAGAAGACAGGGGCGGTAGAGAAAAATGAAAGGATCTCACGCGGTCCTATTTAAGAAGCTGGAAGGCCAAACGGGCACGGGAATCAAGGTGATAGATAATGACAGACCAAGATGGATGCCTTGATTTTCAGGCCAACGGTTTTAATGAAATGATCCATTGCGGACGTCACGGAATCTTTTTGGCATATTCGATATGACGTCACGGCGGGTTACATATTTTCCTTTTCACGCGATAGAATGTGAGACTCGCCGCCAAATGAGTTTGAAGATTGACATGAGCAGGCTCAAATCAACCTGGGGCCTAATGTTGGGAATATAACACCGTGGTAAGACCTACCCAGGAAGGGTCGGGTCATACCTGGCGACTCATGCTCAACACCTGTAAGGTGGGCCGAAGGATGCAGGCCTAGCTGTATGGCGGCTCGCTGGGATGGGCCAAGACGAAGGCCCAGACATAAGATGGTATGAAGACCTGGGCGGTTAAGCCGCCCGGAGATGGCTTGCTCAAGATGGCAAGGCGGCTCAAAGACAGGATTGACTACGTTGTAAGAGTCGGTGTAGGACTCATGTAACCCAGGGCCCCGACCTCCTATATAAACGCGAGACCCCGGGACGGCTTATACAGAAAACCAATCAATCAAGAACTAGGTCAAGCAATCCGCTCCCTTGTAATTGATACTCCAATCAATACAACACAAGCAGGACGTAGGCTTTTACCTCTCCTTGAGGGGCCGAACCTAGGTAAACTCGTGTCCCTTGTCTCGACCAACCCCTTCGAGTCCACCACCTTAGCGGTGTCCTCGAACCAAAGTCTTCAGACATCTGTTGTGACAAAACCACGACAGAACCCGAAGGCGATAGAGTGCGGTGGACTAGGCAATCAGACTATAGTGCCTTATTTCTTTCACTTAGCCATAGGGGCACGAAAAGGACTGCGGGGGGCTAAAGATTAGCCCCCGGAGTGTTGTGATGTTCGGATGAACCGCGGCTAAGTTCGGGATCACATGGTTTGCATGGAGAGAAAACCCCTTGCACAATGCGGAATATCCTCTAACGAGGATGTAAGTATAACACTTCCATCTCGGATTCACAAACCAGCTCTCGCATATTATGACGGTCAGTTTTCAGCTTTCTCCCCTGAGGTGCTTGACTAGATTATCTGAAAACACAATTGCAGGGGTTCTCCCTTTGCCCTAATAGCTGAACGAGCGGAACGTAAAGGGACAAGCACAGGGGCCGGGCAACCCAACTATTGACCCAAGACATGGTTCGGAACCGATGCATATAAAGTGAACTCCAAGACACCGAACACATAATAAACTATACGTAAGGCGATTTATTTGTAAGCTCGAGCCCCCGGTGTATTATCCGGTTGCATCGTAACATATCGAACTGTGTCCCGAGAAGAGGGGGAAAAGGAAAATATATGTGCCAAAAAGGACAACTAGACAAACATGTAAAATGATGCTATATTTTTCTCAATAACTCTTATTACTTGGAGTACTGAAGCAACTACTTATAGGTATGTGAAGAAACATATTACAGGACTGGTTGTACCAGGGGTCTTCAATTGGTGGCCTTACGTCCTCGATGTGCCCTGTTGCTAGTTTACTCCTGATATTTAGTTGTTCGGTGAACGGATCTTGCAAACAAGGTCTTGAAAAGTTGTCGAATTATGGATAAGCTTTACGCCCATGGTAGGCCCTTCAATGGTCCGTGCATTGTGTTCGAAGACGTAATGAATGGTAGCAGTCCGGTCCAGCGGGACTCCCACCTTTGTTTCCCCACCGCTGCCCATGGAATTTCAAGTGCAAAGTAGTGTATTCTTGGCACATACTTCGCTAGTCCTGTTGGAAATATGCCCTAGAGGCAATATATATAAAGTGTTTATTATTATATTTCCTTGTTCATGATAATCGTTTATTATCCATGCTATAATTGTAGTGATTGGAAACACATTGCATGTGTGGGTAAATAGACAACACAATGTCCCTAGTATGCCTCTAGTGAACTAGCTCGTTGATCAAAGGATGGTTAAGGTTTCCTAGCCATGGACATGAGATGTCATTTGATAACGGGATCACATCATTGGGAGAATGATGTGATGGACAAGACCCAAACTACAAACGTAGCATATGATCGTGTCAGTTTATTGCTACTGTTTTCTGCATGTCAATGTATATGTTCCTATGACCATGAGATCATGCAACTCACGTATATCGGAGGAGTGCCTTGTGTGTATCAAACGTCGCAACGTAACTGGGTGACTATAAAGGTGCTCTACAGGTATCTCCGATGGTGTCTGTTGAGTTGGCATGGATCGAGACTGGGATTTGTTACTCCGTGTGACGAAGAGGTATCTCGGGGCCCACTCGGTAATGCAACATCACAACAAGCCTTGCAAGCAATGTGACTAATATGTTAGCCACGGGATCTTGCATTACGGAATGAGTAAAGAGACTTGCCGGTAACGAGGTTGGACTAGGTATGGAGATACCGACAATCGAATCTCGGGCAAGTAACATACCGAAGAACAAAGGGAACGTTATACGGGATTAACTGAATCCTTGACATAGAGGTTCGACTGATGAAGATCTTCGTAGAATATGTAGGAAGCAATGTGGACGTCCAGGTCCCGCCATTGGTTATTTACCGTAGAGGTGTCTCGGTCATGTCTACATAGTTCTCGAACCCGCAAGGTCTGCACACTTAAGGTTCGGTGATGTTTCGGTAGTGTAGAGTTATGTATGGTGGTGACCGAAGTTTGTTCAGAGTCCCGGATGAGATCCTGAACATCACGAGGAGCTCCGGAATGGTCTGGAGGTAAATATTCATATATAGGAAGTCCCAGTTTGGTCGCCGGAAAAGTTTTGGGCTCATCGGTAGTGTACCGGGAGTGCCGGTAGTGTACCGGGGGACCTCCGGGAGGGGTATTTCGACCCCAAGAGGTCCATGGGCTGTGGGAGAATAATAACCAACCCTTAGTGGTCTGGGGAAACAGCCACAAAGGCCCATGGCGCAGGGAGAGGAAGTCCTAAAGAGAAAAGGGAAAAATCAGCCAATAGGAAGCAATCCTACTCCAACTAGGATTGGAGTAGGAGTAGGATTGCTCCCACCTTGGCCGGCCAACTCCCCTAAGGGGACTTGTGTGCTAGCCCCTCTCCCCCTCCTTTCCTCCTATATATATTGGTGGATAGCTAGGGTTTTGCACACAACTTACGCCCACGTGCTACCCGTTTCACTGGTGCTCCTCTAGATCGGATTTCTGCAGCGCTTAGGCGAAGCCCTGCCGGAATTGCTCCACCACCACCATCACCGGAGCGCCGTCAAGCTGCCGGTGAACTCGCTCTCATCTACACCCCTCTTGCTAGATCAAGACGGTGGAGATCGTCATCAAGCTGCACGTGTGCTGAACGCGGAGGTGCCGTCCGTTCGGTACTAGATCGGAAGAATCGTGATCAAGGCTACGAGACGTTCGTGATTGGATCGCGGGACGGATCGTGATGAGATCGCGGGACGGTTCGTGATTGGATCACGGGACGGTTCGTGATTAGTTCGCGGGACGGTTCGTGATTGGATCGCGAGACGCTCGGCGATTTGAATCGCGAAGAAGTTCGACTACACCAACCGCGTTTCTTAACGCTTCCCGCTTAGCGATCTACAAGGGTATATAGATCCACTCTCCCTCTCGTAGATGCTCATCACCATGGATAGGCTTGCGTGTGCGTAGGAAAAAAAAAATCCCATGCGACGTTCCCCAACAGTGGCATCATGAGCTAGGTTGATGGTTCGATGAGATCTCGAGTAGAACACAAAAGGTTTGTGGGCGTTGATGCTTAGATTGCTTCCTCCCTTGGTCCGATTTTGGTTCAGCGGGATTGTGAGATGAAGCGGCCTGGACCAACATTACTCGTATGCTTACGAGAGACTGGTTCCCTCGATGCAACTTGTTGCTTAGATGGCTTGCGGGTGACAGTTTCTCTCACTTTAGTTGGATCGGATCCGACAAAGGCGGTCCTTGAGAAGGTTGAAAAGCAATCTATGTATCACCGTTGTGGTTTATGCGTAGGTGAGAATCGTTCTTACTAGATACCCGTAGCAGCCATGTAAAACATGCAACAACAATTAGAGGACGTCTAACTTGTTTTTGCAGGGTATGTTGTCATGTGATATGGCCAATTACATGATGTGATATATGTGATGTATGAGATGATCATGTGATGTATAGAACTTCACGACTTGCATGTCGATGAGTACGGCAACGTGATGATCGGGTGTGATAGACTCTATGTTCACATACAATGGGTGCAAGCCAGATTTGCACGCGCAGAACACTCGGGTTAAACTTGACGAGCCTAGCATGTACAGACATGGCCTCGGAACACAAGAGACCGAAAGGTCAAGCATGAATCATATAGTAGATATGATCAACATAATGATGTTCACCAATGAAGCCAACTTAACTCACGTGATGATCGGACTTGAGTTGGTGAATTTGGATCATGTGACACTCAGATGACCTGAGGGATGTCAATTTGAGTGGCAGCTTTAGTAATTTGATTAACTAAACTCATTATCTTGAACAATAGTCTAAGTAACCTTTGCATATTTATGTTGTAGATCAATGGCTCGCGTAGTAGCACCCCTGAATTTTAATGCGTTCCTAGAGAAAGCTAAATTGAAAGATGATGGAAGTAACTTTGTTGACTGGGCCCGTAATCTAAGGATTATCCTCACGGCTTCCCAGAAGTCATATGTCCTTGATGCACCGCTTGATGACCAGCCAGAAGACATAACCTCTGAAGACGTTAAGAACGCTTGGGAGGCTCGTGTTGGAGACTACTCAATAGTTCAGTGTGCAATATTGTATGGCTTAGAACCGGGACTTCAAAGACGTTTTGAACGTCATGGAGCATATGAGATGTTCCAGGAGTTGAAGTTTATCTTTCAGAAGAATGCCCGGATCGAGAGGTATGAGACCTCCGATAAATTCTATGCTTGCAAGATGGAGGAGAACGGGTCTATTAGTGAGCACATACTCAGAATGTCTAGGTACTCAAACCGTCTAGCTGAGTTGGGAATTGCCCTTCCGCCGGAGGCAATCACTGATAGAGTTCTTCAATCGCTGCCACCTAGTTACAAGAGCTTTGTGATGAACTATAACATGCACGGGATGAACAAGTCAATCGTCAAGCTTTTTGCGATGCTGAAAGTCGCTGAGTCTGAAATCCAGAAAGAACATCAAGTGTTGATGGTCAATAAAGCCACTAGTTTCAAGAAAAATGGCAAAGGCAAAGGCAAGAAGGGTAAAACCAAGAAGGGTGGCAAAACAGTTGCTACTCCTACAAAGAAGCCTAAGCATGGACCTAAGCCAGAAACTGAGTGCTTTCATTGCAAGGGAACTGGTCATTGGAAGCGGAACTACCCCAAGTACCTGGCTGACAAGAATGCGTCCAATGACAAACAAGGTATATATGATATACATGTTATTGATGTGTACCTTACTAGCTCTCGTAGTAGTGCCTGGGTATTTGATACCGGTTCGGTTGCTCACATTTGCAACTCAAAGCAGGAACTACGGAATAAACGAAGGCTGGCAAAGGATGAAGTGACGATGCGCGTGGGAAATGGTTCCAAGGTTGATGTGATCGCCGTCGACACGCTCTCTCTTCTATTACCATCGGGATTTGTGATGAACCTGAATAATTGTTATTTAGTGCCTGCGTTAAGCATGAACATTATATCTGGATCTTGTTTATTGCGAGACGGTTACTCATTTAAGTCAGAGAATAAAGGTTGTTCTATTTATATGAGTAATATCTTTTATGGTCATGCACCCAATGTTAGGGGTTTATTCATGTTGAATCTTGATAGTGATGACACACATGTTCATAACATTGATGCCAAAAGATGTAGAGTTGTTAATGATAGTACAACTTTCTTGTGGCACTGCCGTTTAGGTCATATTGGTGTAAAACGCATGAGGAAGCTCCACGCTGATGGACTTTTGGAGTCACTTGATTTTGAATCACTTGACACATGTGAACCATGCCTCATGGGCAAGATGACTACAACGCCGTTCTCTGGAACAATGGAATGGGCAAGTGACTTGTTGGAAATCATACATACTGATGTGTGTGGTCCAATGAATGTTGCAACGCGCGATGGATATCGTTACTTTCTCACCTTCACTGATGACTTGAGTAGATCTGGGTATATTTAGTTGATGAAACACAAGTCTGAAACTTTTGAAAAGTTCAAGCAATTTCAGAGTGAAGTTGAGAATCATCGTAACAAGAAGATTAAATTTCTGCGATCTGATCGAGGAGGTGAATATCTGAGTTATGAGTTTGGCAGTCACTTAAGACAATGTGGAATTGTTTCACAGTTGACACCGCCCGGAACACCATAGCGTAATGGTGTGTCTGAACTTTGTAATCGAACCTTATTAGATATGGTGCGTTCTATGATGTCTCTTGCCGATTTGCCACTATCGTTTTGGGGTTATGCATTAGAGACAGTTGCATTCACTTTAAATAGGGCACCATCGAAATCCGTTGAGACGACGCCATATGAACTGTGGTTTGGCAAAAAGCCGAAGCTGTCGTTTCTTAAAGTTTGGGGATGTGATGCTTATGTCAAAAAGCTTTAGCCTGAAAAGCTGGAACCCAAAGCGGAAAAATGCGTCTTCATAGGATACCCGAAAGAGACAGTCGGGTATACCTTCTATCTTAGATCCGAAGGCAAAGTGTTTGTCGCTAAGAACGGAACATTTCTTGAGAAAGAGTTTCTCTCGAAAGAATTGAGTGGGAGGAAAATAGAGCTTGATGAGGTTATTGAACCTTTACTTCAACCAGAGAGTAGCGCAGCGCAGAAAGATGTTTTTGTGGAACCTACGACGGTAGAAGAGGAAGTTAATGATGATGATCATGAAGCTTCGGATCAAGCTTCTGTTGAACCTCGTAGGTCGACAAGGGCGCGTACTACTCCCGAGTGGTACGGCAACCCTGTCTTGGAGGTCATGTTGTTAGACAACAATGAACCTACTAACTATGGAGGAGCAGTGATGGGCCCGGATTCCGAGAAATGGTTACACGCCATGAAATCCGAGATGGGATCCATGTATGAAAACTGTTGGAAATATGTCCTAGAGGCAATAATAAATTAGTTATTATCATATTTCCTTGTTCATGGTAATCGTTTATTATCCATGCTATAATTGTATTGATCGGAGACTTAAATGCATGTGTGGATACATAGACAAAACCATGTCCCTAGTATGCCTCTAATGGACTAGCTCGTTGATCAAAGGATGGTTAAGGTTTCCTAGCCATGGACATGAGATGTCATTTGATAACGGGATCACATCATTAGGGGAATGATGTGATGGACAAGACCCAAACTACAAACATAGCATATGATCGTGTCAGTTTATTGCTACTATTTTCTGCATGTCAAGTATATGTTCCTGTGACCATGAGATCATGCAACTCACGGATATCGGAGGAGTGCCTTGTGTGTATCAAACGTCGCAACGTAACTAGGTGACTATAAAGGTGCTCTATAGGTATCTCCGAGGGTGTGTGTTGAGTTAGCATGGATCGAGACTGGGATTTGTTACTCCGTGTGACGGAGAGGTATCTCAGGGCCCACTCGGTAATACAACATCACAATGAGCCTTGCAAGCAATGTGACTAATTGTTAGTTGTGGGATCTTGTATTACAGAATGAGTAAAGAGACTTGCCGGTAACGAGGTTGAACTAGGTATGGAGATACCGACGATCGAATCTCGGGCTAGTAACATACCGAAGAACAAAGGGAACGTTATACGGGATTAACTAAATCCTTGACATAGAGGTTCGACCGATAAAGATCTTCGTAGAATATGTAGGAACCAATGTGGACGTCCATGTCCCGCCATTGGTTATTGACCGTAGAGGTGTCTCGGTCATGTCTACATAGTTCTCGAACCCGTAGGGTCTGCACACTTAAGGTTTGGTGACGTTTCGGTAGTGTAGAGTTATGTATGGTGGTGACCGAAGGTTGTTCGGAGTCCCGTATGAGATCCCATACGTCGCGAGGAGCTCCGAAATGGTCCGGAGGTAAAGATTCATATATAGGAAGTCCCAGTTTGGTCGCCGGAAAAGTTTCGGGCTCATCGGTAGGGTACCGGGAGTGCCAGTAGTGTACCGGGAGACCTCCGGGAGGGGTATTTCGACCCCAGAGGGTCCATGGGCTGTGGAGAGTGATAACCAGACCTTAGTGGGCTGGATAAACAGCCACAACAAGGCCCATGGCGCCAGGAGGAAAACTGCCTAAAGAAAAAGGTGGGAAAATGGCAAAAGGAAGAGTCCTACTCCTACTAGGAGTGGAGGAAGGAGTAGGACTCCTCCTCTTGTGGCTCGGCCGAACCAACAAGGCTTGGAGGCCAAGGTTGTGCCCTCCTCCTCCCTCCCTCCTATATATACTAGTGGAATAGAGGGTTTTGCATAGATTTTACGGCCACGTGCTACCCGTTTCACCGGTGCTCCTCTAGATCGGATTTCTGCAGCGCTTAGGTGAAGCCCTGCCGGAATTGCTCCACCACCATCACCGGAGCACCGTCACGCTGCCGGTGAACTCTCTCTCCTCTCCACCTCCTCTTGCTGGATTAAGATGGTGGAGATCGTCATCAAGCTGCACGTGTGCTGAACGCAGAGGTGCCATCCGTTCGGCGCTAGATCGGAAGGACCGTGATCGAGATCGCGAGACAGTTCGTGATCAAGATCGCGAGACGGTTCTTGATGAGATCGCAGGACGGATCGTGATGAGTTCACGGGACGGATCATGATTGGATCGCGGGACGGATCGTGATGAGTTCACGGGACGGATCGTGATTGGATCGCGGGACGGATCGTGATGAGATCGCGGGACGCTCGGCGACTTGGATCGCGAAGATGTTCGACTACACCAACCGCGTTTCTTAACGCTTCCTGCTTAGCGATCTACAAGGGTATGTAGATCCACTCTCCCTCTCGTAGATGCTCATCACCATGGATAGGTTTGCGTGTGCGTAGGAAAATTTTTGTTTCCCATGCGACGTTCCCCAACAAAAACAAAGTATGGACTTTGGAAGTACTAACTGAAGGGCGAAAGGCCATTCAGAACAAGTGGATCTATAAGAAGAAGACGGACACAGACGGTAATGTCACCGTCTATAAAGCTTGACTTGTGGCAAAGGGTTTTTCACAAGTTTAAGGAGTTGACTACAATGAGACTTTCTCACCCATAGCGATGCTTAAGTCTGTCAGAATCATGTTGGCAATAGCTGCTTATTTCGACTATGAAATTTGGCAGATGGATGTCAAAACGCCATTCCTCAACGGTTCCCTTGAGGAAGAGTTGTATATGATGCAACCCAAAGGTTTTGTCGATCCAGAGAATGCTGACAAAGTTTGCAAACTCCAGCGATCCATTTATGGACTGGTGCAAGCATCTCGGAGTTGGAATAAGCGCTTTGATGAAGTGATCAAAGCGTTTGGGTTTATACAAGTTTATGGAGAAGCTTGTATTTACAAGAAAGTGAGTGGGAGCTCTATAGCGTTTCTAGTGTTATATGTGGATGACATATTGCTGATCGGAAACGATATAGAAATGCTGGAAAGCGTGAAGGAATATTTGAATAAGAGTTTTTCAATGAAGGACCTAGGAGAAGCTGCTTTCATACTAGGCATTAAGATCTATAGAGATAGGTCGAGATGCTTAATAGCACTTTCACAGAGCACATACCTTGATAAAGTTTTGAAGAAGTTCAAAATGGAACAGGCGAAGAAGGGGTTCTTTCCTGTGTTACAAGGTGTGGAGTTGAGTAAGACTCAATGCCCAGTGACTGCAGAAGATAAAGAAAAGATGAGCGTCATCCCCTATGCTTCGGCCATAGGCTCTATCATGTATGCAATGATGTGCACCAGACCCGATGTCATCCTTGCCATAAGTATGGCTGGAAGGTTTCAAAGTGATCCTGGAATGGAGCACTGGCATGCGGTCAAGAATATCCTTAAGTACCTTAACAAGACTAAGGACATGTTTCTCGTTTATGGAGGTGATGAAGAGCTCGTCGTAAAGGGTTACGTCGATGCAAGCTTTGACACTGATCTGGACGATTCTAAATCGCAAACCAGATACGTATTTATTCTTAACGGGGGAGCGGTAAGCTGGTGCAGTTCCAAGCAAAGCATGGTAGCTGATTCTACGTGCGAAGCGGAGTACATCGCAGCCTCGGAGGCAGCGAAGGAAGGTGTGTGGATGAAGCAGTTCATGACAGATCTTGGAGTAGTGCTCAGTGCACTGAATCCAATAAACCTATTCTGTGACAACACTGGTGCCATTGCTCTAGCCAAGGAACCAAGGTTTCATAAGAGGACCAGACACATAAAGCAACGCTTCAACTCCATCCGGTTCTACATCGAGGAGAAGGACATAAATATTTGCAAAGTGCACACGGATCTGAACGTTGCAGACCCGTTGACTAAACCTCTTCCAAGGGCTAAACATGATCAACACCAGAACTGTATGGGTGTTCGATTCTTTACCATGTAAATCACATAGTGATGTGAACTAGATTATTGACTCTAGTGCAAGTGGGAGACTGTTGGAAATATGCCCTAGAGGCAATATATATATATAAAGTGTTTATTATTATATTTCCTTGTTCATGATAATCGTTTATTATCCATGCTATAATTGTAGTGATTGGAAACACATTGCATGTGTGGGTAAATAGACAACACAATGTCCCTAGTATGCCTCTAGTGAACTAGCTCGTTGATCAAAGGATGGTTAAGGTTTCCTAGCCATGGACATGAGATGTCATTTGATAACGGGATCACATCATTGGGAGAATGATGTGATGGACAAGACCCAAACTACAAACATAGCATATGATCGTGTCAGTTTATTGCTATTGTTTTCTACATGTCAATGTATATGTTCCTATGACCATGAGATCATGCAACTCACGTATATCGGAGGAGTGCCTTGTGTGTATCAAACGTCGCAACGTAACTGGGTGACTATAAAGGTGCTCTAGAGGTATCTCCGATGGTGTCTGTTGAGTTGGCATGGATCGAGACTGGGATTTGTTACTCCGTGTGACGGAGAGGTATCTCGGGGCCCACTCGGTAATGCAACATCACAACAAGCCTTGCAATCAATGTGACTAATATGTTAGCCATGGGATCTTGCATTATGGAACGAGTAAAGAGACTTGCCGGTAACGAGGTTGAACTAGGTATGGAGATACCGACGATCGAATCTCGGGCAAGTAACATACAGAAGAACAAAGGGAACGTTATACGGGATTAACTGAATCCTTGACATAGAGGTTCGACCGATGAAGATCTTCGTAGAATATGTAGGAACCAATGTGGACGTCCAGGTCCCGCCATTGGTTATTGACCGTAGAGGTGTCTCGGTCATGTCTACATAGTTCTCGAACCCGCAGGGTCTGCACACTTAAGGTTCGGTGACGTTTCGGTAGTGTAGAGTTATGTATGGTGGTGACCGAAGTTTGTTCGGAGTCCCGGATGAGATCCTGGACATCTCGAGGAGCTCCGGAATGGTCCGGAGGTAAAGATTCATATATAGGAAGTCCCAGTTTGGTCGCCGGAAAAGTTTCAGGCTCATCGGTAGTGTACCGGGAGTGCCGGTTGTGTACCGGGGGACCTCCGGGAGGGGTATTTCGACCGCAACAGGTCCATGGGCTGTGGGATAATAATAACCAGCCCTTAGTGGGCTGGGGAAACAGCCACAAAGGCCCATGGCGCAGGGAGAGGAAGTCCTAAAGAGAAAAGGGAAAAATCAGCCAATAGGAAGCAATCCTACTCCAACTAGGATTGGAGTAGGAGTAGGATTGCTCCCACCTTGGCCGGACAACTCCCCTAAGGGGACTTGTGTGCCAGCCCCTCTCCCCCTCCTCTCCTTCTATATATATTGGTGGATAGCTAGGTTTTTGCATACAACTTACGCCCACGTGCTACCCGTTTCACCGGTGCTCCTCTAGATCGGATTTCTGCAGCGCTTAGGCGAAGCCCTACCGGAATTGCTCCACCACCACCATCACCGGAGCGTCGTCACGCTGCCAGTGAACTCTCTCTCCTCTCCACCCCTCTTGCTAGATCAAGACGGTGGAGATCGTCATCAAGCTACACGTGTGCTGAACGCGGAGGTGCCGTCCGTTCGGTACTAGATCGGAAGAATCGTGATCAAGGCCACGAGACGTTCGTGATTGGATCGCGGGACGGATCGTGACGAGATCGCGGGACGGTTCGTGATTAGATCGCGGGACGGTTCGTGATTGGATCGCGGGACGCTCGGCGATTTGAATCGCGAAGAAGTTCGACTACACCAACCGCGTTTCTTAACGCTTCCCGCTTAGCGATCTACAAGGGTACGTAGATCCACTCTCCCTCTCGTAGATGCTCATCACCATGGATAGGTTTGCGTGTGCGTAGGAAAATGTTTGTTTCCCATGCGACGTTCCCCAACAGGTCCTAGGGGCGTGCGATGGGGGGCGAGTCCCTATTTGATTGGAGAGCAAGGCTCTAAGAGTTCGGCGTGCAGCTGAGCTCGCTTCCCGACCTTGCGTGCCTTTACGGCAGATGCCAGAACTTGTCAATCATCTTTGTAACTAAATTCGACTGCCAGGGCCAGCAGATGTTCCTAAGTTCATAAAGATCGCTCTATATTGGGTCTAGGCATCTTGAGCTTGAGGTATGCGTAATGCGGGACGGCGTTGAAACGAGCGAACACTGTCTGGGCGAGTAGGGCATGATAGACGCTATGGAAGGGCACAATGTCGAAGATCAAGTCTTCATAGTGACAGTTATAGGGCGAGCCGAACACAACTTCCAGGGTAATGGAGCCAGTGCATCGGGCTACGGCGCCTGGAATTACCCCTTTAAAGTTAGTGTTGCTGGGTTTAATTCGTGACGCATCTATGCCCATGTTTATCACCGTGTCTGAGTAAATCAGGTTAAGGCTTCTTCCTCCGTCCATTAGGACTTTTGTGAGGTGATACCCATCGATGATGGGGTCGAGGACAAGTGCGGTCGAACCCCCTGTGATGGATATTGGTCGGGTGATCGCGCCGATCAAAGGTGATCAAATATGCGAAACATGGGTTATACTTCAGGGCCATAGGCTCTACAACGTAGACCTCTCGAAGGGCGCGCTTTCTCTCCTTCCTGGGTATATGGGTGGCATATATCATGTTTACTGCCTTGACTTCCGGAGGAAATATCTTTGATTGCCACAAATCACACCCCGAGGCTCATCCTCATCCTCATTGTGAGTGCTCTTGCTTTGATCCTTGGGTGGGAGCTTGCCGACCTGTTTAAACACCCAACAATTGCGGTGTGTGTGGTTGGTGGGCTTCTCTTGAGTTTCGTGGATTTGGCAAGGCCTTTCCATGATTTTTTCCAGCAGAGTGGGTCTGACGCAATTGCCTTTAGGAGGCTTCTTTCGCTGCCCAGGACAGGAGTTGCGGAAGCCGGCATTGATGGTCGTATCATTGGCATCACTATTATTGTGTCGACGCTTGTTCTTGTTGCGCTTCCCGTTGCCATCCCGGACTTCAGAGGTTCCGGGCTCTTCGGATTTGTGGCTGCGTCTTGCTATCCAATTGTCTTCGCCCGCACAAAAGCGGGTCATCAGGAAAGTAAGGGCGGACATAGTCTGAGGTTTATCCTGGCCGAGCTGGCGGGCCAGCCATTCATCTCGAATATTGTGCCGGAAGGAGACTATTACCTCAGCGTTCGGGCAGTCGACGATCTGGTTCTTCTTGGTCAAAAACCGATTCCATAATTGCTGAGCAGACTCTCCGGGATTCTAAATGACGTTACTTAGGTCGGAGGAATTCGGCAGCCGAACATAGGTTCCCTAGAAGTTGGAGCGGAATGCATCCTCCAGGTCTTCCCAGCATCCGATGGAGTTTTCGAGGAGGCTGTTTAGCAAGTGCCGAGCTGGCCCTTGAATTTAAGGGGGAGGTATTTGATGGCGTGGAGATCATCTCCTCGAGCAATGTGGATGTGGAGGAGGAAGTCCTCGATCCATACGGTTTGGTCAGTTGTCCCATCGTACTGTTTGATGTTCATGGGTTTAACCCCTCCGGGCACTGATGTCGCGTCACCTCGTCTGTGAAACAAAGCGGCTAAGCGGCACCTCGAAACCGAGCTATCGCGTTGGTAATCAGCGTCTGTTCTAGCTCGGTTACGTTCCTGGTCTCTATTATCTCTTTGGTTGAGCCATGGTCTGTACCCATCCCGTCTATCAGGTGAGTATCCTCTAGATCCATAGATGGATCTTGTACGGCCAGCTCTATGATCTAAGTCATCTCACAGGTCGAACCTGTCATTGGGATCTAGTGGCTCCTTTCCCCGTCTTCGGGGTATTGCCGGTCTATAACTGGTGTCATCAGCCATCCAATCACGCCGACGAGGAGGGCGGTCTGGCTTGTCATATGGAGTATGTTTCTGGGATGGAGTATTAGTGAGCTCGTCGTCAAATTGCGGCGGCAGCCTTCTTCGTGGATAGCTCTTAGTCTGGTCCAACAGACCGATACCATGTGCTTCCTCAGCTGAGAGAACTCTTGTCCATCGATCATTGAGGTCATCCTGTTTGGCTTTAAGTTGTCGTTCCTTAGTTTTCAGACTGTGAGCCATCGCTATGAGTTGTTGTCTGAACAGTTCCTGATCTTCATGGTTATCAGGGATGTCCAAGTCATCAGCTTCCGGGATATCCTCCTCCTCGACGGGGGGATGTAGTTATCGTCCTTGGAACCGTTGAAGTCGTCGGGGTTGTTCTTGTCCTCAGGCCTTTCCTGACCCTCTAACGGGTGTTCGGGGACATCAGGGTCGCCGCGGTCCTCGGGGGTAACTCTGTCCTCGGTGCCGATAATAGCTTTCCTTCCCCTTTTTCCTTTGGACCGCTTATGCGGTTTCCTGCGCCTTGATGTTGCGTCGCCTGACTTGTCGCCGTCATTATTAGGCGTTTTGTCGCCATTAGGAGTGTCCACCATGTAGACGTCATATGTAGAAGTGGCGGCCCATCGCCCGGTATTAACAGCGGTGGGGGCGCAGTCCTCTTCATCCATGTATTCTGCCTCATCAGAGGTGTAGTCCAGCATGTCGGTTAAATCTTCAACCGTGGCTATCAAGTGGGTGGTGGGTGGTCGAAAAATTCGTCCTGACCTGTATTGTAACCGATTTTAGCATAGATCGGGGTTGAATCGTTGGAAATTTCCATCGACGATATCCGATCTAGGGCTTCGTCGAACATCGAGGGCTCGATCAGGTCATATTGTTCGGAACTTTCAGAGTTGACCTCCAATGTGTCCAAACGACAAGGATGTTCGGCAACAACGAGTATCCAGTCTTCAGACACTATGGCCGAATCTAGACCAAAAGTGGGTACACCACCGTGGTTGACCCTGTTGGTGTGATCGAAGAAGGAACTCGAGGTTAAAGCCTCGGAATCTTCGGGCGTGGCAAGTGAAGTCGCAAGCCCAGTTAGTGACAAGTCGCCCCAAGAGTCTACGAAGAACTCTAGATTCCCGAATTTGACCTCTCGACAGGGGCAAAGCTCTTGACATGGCTTAGATGGCCGGTCAGGTCAATGTGCAGCACAACGCTACCAAAGGCGAAGATCTGTCCGGGGACGAAAGTGTCCATGTTGCGGACCTCTTCGTTGATGATAAGGCAAGGCATCGATTCCTTGGGTGCTCACAGAGGAACTCTCAATGAAAGCACCAATGTCGGTGTCAAAACCGGCGGATCTCGGGTAGGGGGTCCCGAACTGTGAGACTAGAATCGATGGTAATAGGAGACGAAGGGGACACAGATTTACCCAGGTTTAGGCCTTTCTATGGAGGTAATACCCTATGTCCTGCTTGGTTGTATTGATGGTATGGGGGGTTACAAAGTTGATCTACCTCAAGATTGAATAGCTAACCCTACATGAGTTGTTCTGTCCCTACAACCTAAAACCCTCCAGCTTATATAGACGTCGAGGGTATTAGGGTTTACACGTGGTCGGTTACACATCGAAGAGATAAACATGCCTGTTCGCTACATCAAACATGGAGCACAAGCCATACTTCCCGGAGCTTCCATCTTGGAGATAAGGTCTTCAATTAATCCGGCGTTCGGTGAGTGGCCCACATAGTCCGGCCCATAGAAATAGGTCGGCCTCCCAAGGACCCCTTAATCCAGGACTCCCTCAGTCTTTGCCTGATAAAGCAGTCCTCATGACATGGTTGCGGGCTCGGTGATGACCTCCGTCATGCAGCGCTGATCCATCCTGGCCCTCTTTCACCGAAATGGCAACCTTTGGGGAACTTGTTGTTGGAGGGGCAGCGGACACCAACCCCTAATCTCCAAAAGATAAAGTGCTCCCGGCCGTGCATGCTGGTATGACCTCTATCGGCCTACCCCACATGGTGGCACCACCCATGTGCTGGCAGCAGGGTCCTGTAACTGGAGCCACACGTCAGTCGTACGGCACGACCCCCGCGAGGGACCTCATGAGGTGATCTGGTACTCGGTGGATCAGGCTAGGTGTAGCCTGGCGACAGGAAGCCTCGCGGGACTAGCCCCCTTGTGAGGCAGTCTTTCCGAGGCGCTTGGCGTCGAGCCACCTACTGTCGAGCTGGATCGCCAGTCGCCTCCTGGCATGGAGGCAAACGGGCCATGGTACCCTGGTTCCCACTAGGCCGACCACTCCAGGGTTTCAATTGCATCCAAACGGCTGGCAGCTTTCTAACAATAAAGTGTCTCTACATGCTCGTCGGAAGTTAGTGGCACAAAATTTTGCTCATAACTATTAAAATATTTCAGATCAACAACATTGGCTTGGCTCCAGGGATAATCAAAACAGAAGGATTTCCATAAATCGTTAAACGAAATTATTCCATTCTAACTGCGAGCCGAAAGGCAAGCGCTGGATCAAGCCTATAGTTAGAGAGTCAATAATTCAATCAAGGAGGCAACAATCCATGCGCCCATTGGTCAAATACTAGACATACTATCGAGTTAGATCACACACTTCGAAGGGATGTGATGCTTACCAAGCCGAAATCCATGAGTTCTCTACTGCTTCTGGTTCGACCCAATCCTCCCCACGGTCGATGGGACAGAGGCTGGTGTCCCTCGACATTGCCCAAGCCTATGTAGATCAATATGTTGTTACAGCTCCACTCTGAAGATTCCCTCGAGATAGTACAAGCCTGGGGCATGGAACACGGCGGATCAATGCATCGCCGGCGAGGGTTCCTATCGATGGCATGCTGGATTGGGGGATGATAGTGGGTTGGGTGGGTAGGGGGTTTGGGGAGCATGCAAAGCAACCTCGTCGGATATCGGCGACGGCAGCGACGATGGCTGTGTGGGGAACGGCTCGGGCACAAACTATTCAAAATGGTGTGTGTGTGTGTGTGTGTGCGCGCGTGCGTGCATGTGTGTGTGTGTGTGATACCTAGGCCCCACCTATAGTAAGTTGCTTATGCCCCACCTGCCAGGATATCAGCAGCCCCAATAGTCAGGAGGAGACACAAAAAAATTGTCAGGAGGTAACGATCAAGGTTTTGACCAGACGCCAGTCCAACGTTCAGGCTTTTGCGAGTTGGTGGGGGAGAGGGGAAAAGTGAGCAAAGTTAGTTGCATTGGGAAAAACTAAGCACAACTAAACAATGAGGGGCACAAAAATAGAAATCACATAAAAATATAACTCCAAGTGACATACCGATAGATTAGAGACAAAAGAGGGGATGCCTTCCGAGGAACCCCCAAGCTTAGATGCTTGGGTCTTCCTTGAATATTACCTTGGGGTGCCTTGGGCATCCCTAAGCTTAGGGCCTTGTTGCTCCTTATTCCTTCATCCATCATTGTCTCATCCAAAACTTGAAAACTTCGGCACTATTATCAAGTTCATTTTGACTAACATCACTAGTTTTATCAAAGAGCAAGCCATCATCTCCTAGTAAGTCATCATCATCACTAGTAAAGTCAATGTATTCGTGTGATACCTTGAGGCCTTTATACATAAAGCAACTTCCACTTCCTTCATTTGGTGAATCAAATATGTCATATGAATAGGAGGATACGAGTGTTAATCCGACAACACCTTCATATTGACTATCGTCGGAGTTGGAGTGGTAGCTTCTCTTGGATTGGTTGTCGGAATCGGAGATAGAAACCCATTCACCAACATGATCTTGATGTCTTCTTCTTGTGTAGCTCTTGGTGACCTTGTCCTTCTTCTCTGATTCCTTTCTTCTTCGGGAGGGTCTTTGTAACACCCAAACTGTGCGCCTATCCTTATTTAGGCACGGGGGCCTCGACAAGGATAGAGGCACATCTCGTCATTTTGCAAGTGAAGTAAACATTGCATACATGTATGAAGAGATGAGTATATGAGTTGGATACTTGGCTTACACTCGCCACAGGCTAAATTACAAATTCACACAATTATTCAAGCATCATACAGATGACAGGGTCCGTCTACGGATGAAATCAAACTAAGAAAAGAAGCAATGTAAAGGTGCCTTGCTAGCCCAAAGATCACGACCATGGCCTCTCTACTCATCGGGGTACGTGACATACATCCTACCACGTTCTTCATCGTACTCCCACTGGAGCTGGGTAATATCGTCTGGCACGAACTCATCAACACATGCACATGTATTGTTGTAATCTGTGAGCCACAGGGGACTCAGCAATCATGTAACACGGGTATCGAAACTATGTAAGCTTATGGGTTTGGAAGGGGTAAGTCTTGAGTTTGCAGCAAGAACTAAGCATGTTTGGTGGCTATCTTACGAGAACATGAATGTAAATATGGTGGTCTACGAAAGGCGATCGAGTACTACCATGATCACTAAGTGATCCTGAACACCTACTTACGTCAAACATAACCACACCGTGTTCTCTCTTGGATCGTGTTCACGAGCAGAGACCATCACGGTTACGCACACAATTGGTGTATTTTTATTAGAGTTTACTTCAAGTTGGCTATAACTGGGTGCTAAACAAAATATCCAAGTTGCCACATAACCGCGGGCACGGCTTTCCGAAAGATTTAACCCAACAAGGGTGCTCCAACTAATCCATCACAAATTAACCACACACCGTGGGAATAACCTCGACCATGGACCTCATGATCATCCTTGGCAATTCCAAAGGAAAACCGACACCTCGAGATAGCCCGAAGAAGATCGAAGTTCCTCACGCAAGACATTCGAGTAAGGTAAAACAAGTCCATCAAGACCACCCGACGTGTCGACGAACCCGATAAGTGCCGCGTATCTCTTTCTCAGGACATGACCGGATGAGCGCAGCATACGGTGGCTTGATAGAAATCTCCCAAGTTGCCCTGGGTTGGCCCCACACATGACTCTAGTTTGGACCAACACTCATGAGGAGCACTGGCCCAGGTTGTTGATTAATTATCCACGGGGTTGCAAGGCCCTATGCATTTTTATTAAGTTGTTAAGCAAATAGTACCAATGTTGGGTCTTTCCAGACAAGCTTTAATCTCAAACGGATAATCAAGAGGGTCCCCATAATAACCCCGAGCATGTTAGGAGCACAAAATATGGAAACATAACATCGGTAACAAGTAACTATGGCGGTAAAAGTGGAACAAAACACCGAGCAAAAGGCCAAGCCTTCCACCTTACCAAGATATATATGTGCATTAATTAAATAGCAGTAAATATCATGATATCTCCAGATATCCATGTTACCACATGGAAACAACCTGCACCTGCATCTAAGAATGTTATAAGAGGGGTTGAGCAGCGGTAACTTAGCCAAACAAGGTTTGCTAGGTAGTAGATGGGTTAGAGGCTATCATGGCAATGTAGGAGGCTTGACATTCAAGTGGTAGGTAATGCAAATGCAACGATAAGAGCGAGACATCTAGCAAAGCAAAAATAGTGTCGAGATCCGGGTACGATCATCTTGCATGTTGGTTCTTCAGAGGGACAAAGAGCTGGGTCCTCGTAGTTGTACTCTCCTGGATCCTCAGACTCAGGTTCAACACTCGCGTCTACCCAAAGAGAAACAGCAACAATAAACAAACAATCAAGTTGCAATGTACAAACAAGATGATGCATGATTCATTTGAAGTATTTAACATGGCAATCCTAAGCTAGTCATGTTTCTCATGCAATAGTTAAGTTACTTATAATTCTGGACAGAACCTCATGTTAAGTTGTTTAGGCATGTATTTTCATGGCAAATATGGATACTTCATGCAAAATCAATGCAAATGCATATGTAGAACGTAGGAAACGGAGTTACGGTTCTCACGCTACGCTCACGGCAAGGTACGAAGACGAAATACAAGACAAGGAAGGCCATGGGCTATTCCTTGGTATTCCAAGGTAGCCACTGGTTAGGCAATCAAAAACCAATCACAATAGATCCAAAGATCAAGAAAAACAATGGTTCATAGCTCCCACAAGTCACAAAACAACACCACACACATTCTGCCCCAAACAGCAACATAGCAACTTGCACAACAAATATCTAGAGCTACAGGAGGTCTCCAACCACAAACAAAGTATGCACAGAAACTACATATCATGCTTATCAAATCTTCCAACTACACAAACTTGAAAGGAAGAATAGATCACTAAGCATGAAGCTCACAAGATGGCATAATGAAACAGATTCTAGGGACTTGGTGAAAATCACAGTTTTCTGGAATCTGAGTTAAGCTGGTAGCAAATTAACAACAACAAATAATGATACTATAGACCACCTCATGGCATGAAAATTAACAGGATGGTAGAGGACAACATCTACTACAAACACTAGCACTAAGCTTGAGCTAAAACTCAACAGTACACTTGGTAGCATCCACTCAACATGGCATAAAAATAATATCAGATTCTCAGACTTGGAAATATTTAGCATGTTGAAATCAGCAACATCTCTATTAGCTACTTTGGAGCAAGAATCCCACTTACATGCAATCTTATCATGTCCAAAGAAAGTACCATGGCATAATACTCACTAAACACTACCACTTTCATGTAGACACAATTATCATAGCATGCATGGATTTATTCTAACAAAAATGACAAAATGACATATTGGAGAAAAATGACATTTTGCAAAACTTTTTCAAAAGATAAAACAAATCACACCAATGGATTCCTGGGATTTTTCTACCCGAAATCTATATATCACACCCTATATTTTCTTTTGGAAAAGCTCCCAAAACCTAGCTCGAAATAACATGCCAACACTCATAAGTTAAAACTTGCCCTATTTGAACATTGCCAAAAATGGCCTAGTCCAGATCTGGACATTTCTAGAAATGGAATTAATCTTATAAACAAAAAAACAAGCAACATAATAAAACAGAAAAACAAATACAAGGAGGGGACCTAGCTGGCAGTCTCACTAGGGCCCCTCTATGGATGACAAGTGGGGCGAGGGCCCGCTTGTCGTACACACACTGTCTCTCTCTCACACACACACACTAGACCACAACACACACACACGCAGGCACACAAAGATCCAGGTGCAGCTACACTAGATCCAACACCACACACACACATGCGGGCACACACACACAAGCACACATGCACACACGATCCAGCCGTGGCCACACTAGATCATGTAGACACACACACAAATAAGCGAAAAAGAAAAGGGGCCGGAGGGGTTTCGAACCCGCGACCTCGCGGTCTCTGCCGCCGGCTCCTACCACTTCACCACACACATTTACTAAACATAGAGTGGGTTTTGCCCCTCTTGGGCTTACCCTCCAGTGGAGGCAGGCCAACTACAACTCTACACGGCCGAAGGACAATGGCATCACCGGTGGCCACTCCAGTGACCATCGGAGACTACGAGCACCGGCGGGGCTGCGAAAACGGAGGGGAGATCCATCCCTGGGGTTAGTGAGCGATGCCGTAGCGGGCAGAGCAGGTCTCGAGCTCGAGCAGGAGCTCGACTTGGGCCATGGCAATGCAGGCGGAGGCAATACAGGTGCAGCAAGGCGAGGCAGCGCGCAGTGTGGATCACAACTACGAACGCGAGCCCAAAGGCAAGGCAACCGGGCGTCTATGCATGCTGCCGCAGCGAGGATCACTGACGAAAAAACACCCCTTTACCAGAGCTACGGGAGCGCGATGATGGCACATGCATGGCTATCCTCTACGGGCACAAACAACAAAGGAGAAGGATTGGATGGGGGCGGCCGCTCACCTAGCATCCCAAGGACAAGAAGATGAAGCCAGATCGGGGACGTAGATGGTGCGAGTGCTGACAAAACTTCGGCGCAGCTCGGACCCGAGCACAGAGAAGAAGATGGCAACGGGGACGGCGCTTCGGCATCACTGACGTCGCGTGCGTAGAGGAAGAAGACGGAGGTACCACCAGGGCTCCGATCTACGCGGACAGGGAGGCGGAGACGCCGCGGAGAGACCACCCCGAGCACGAGCTCGCGGTCGATCGGAGCATGGCGGGCAGGGTGACGGCTTGCACGGGGCGACCTACCTGAGCGGCGGCGAGAGGAGGAGAGGGAGAAAATGGGATGAGGGGGAACCCTAGGACACGAGGGACATCCTATATAGGAGCAGGGGGCGTCGTCCTCCATCAAATCAACAGGGATGCGACGTGGCTATTGCGAATGTGCTACTGTATAGAGGAGCACGACGACTGATGCGTGAGGGGGCTAGCTGGGCCTGTGGGAGCGCTAGGCTAGCAGAAGGGAGAGGAGGAAGATGGGCCGCGAGTGGGGGGGAAGGAGGCCCATCGCCCCTGGACTCTCTCTCTCTCTCCCGAAACTGAATTTATTTTTTACAAATAAAACAATTCAAAATCAACCAAATACCCCACACAGAATAAAAAGGATTTTTTTGCAAACCAAATTATTTTGACCCTAAATTAAATACACCTATTTAATAAAAATGAACCAGTCATTTTTAGACAAAACAAATTAATTACTTTTATAAAGATATATTGTTGGTTTATTAAAAGACATTAATGACAAAGCAGCAACAAATGAAAGAGCTCACTTACTCCACTCTACACAATTTACTTGAGCAACAGAACATTTTTAAAATATTTATAACACAAGTTAAAACGGATGTCATAAATAATTGACAACAAAGGGTTTTTTCTATGATGTTGAAACGGGGGAGGGGTTTAACTCCACATGCACACACCTCACTCCCAAGATTGCTCTAAACACACATTACACTCTAACCACACCAAAATCACAATACCACATCCTTGTGCACACAAGACAACATGATGATGAATGCTTATGATGCCATTATGCAAGAATGACATGAAGCAAAATTAAATCATTCAAACCACATAGACAAAACATGGAGGTCCACATGAGATACATGACCAAAATGGCAAGGGCTGCACTTGGGCTGTTATAGTCTTTGTTCATAGCGATCTTCTCTACCCCTTCTCTCTCTACGAGGTGACTCATCTCTTGAGCTTCTTCTTCTAGGTGACTCTTCTCTTCTTTTGTCGAGGGGGGCGTGCACTCATTAGAGTAGTGTCCGGTCATGACTAGAGGAACGCTTCTCTTTGTATCTTGAGTTGGAGCTTCTCTCTTTGCCTCTACACTTGTAGAATTTCTTGAACTTCTTGACCATGAGGCTTATCTCTACATTGGTAACAAGGTTGTCACTTGAAGTAGCGAGAGTATCACTTGTAGCTTTGTTTGCACTGCTTGACTTGGTGTGAAGCTCTTCTTTGTCCTTGAGTGACATTTCATGAGCAACAATCCTCCCAATGACTTTCGTAGGCTTCAGATCTTTGTAGTTTGGCATCATTTGGATCAATGTGCACACGGTGTCTTACTTTCCATCCAAGGCTCTAAGGATCTTCTTGATGAGGAATTCGTTGGTCATCTCTTCACTTCCCAAGCCAGCAATCTCATTTGTGATGAGAGCAAGCCTAGAGTACATTTCCGCGACTCCTTCACCATCCCTCATCTTGAACTTGTCAAGTTGAGTTTGTAGCACATACAAATTAGATTCCCTGACGGATTCGGTACCTTCGTGCATATCAACAAAAGTCCCAAATTTCCTTTGCATTCTCAAGACAACTTATCTTGTTAAACTCTTCAGGGCATGAGAAGTTGAATAGAATGTCACATGCTTGAGCGTTGTATTGCAACATATTCAATTCTTTCGTGGTCGATTCACAATCCTATTCCTTTCCATCACCAAAGAATTCACCTTGCAATCCAACACGAACAACGGCCCATACAGCGGGGTTATGACCAATAATATGCATTTTCATGTTGTGCTTCCAACTAGCAAAGTTTGTACCATCAAAACATGGACCTCTATGATGATAATTTCCCTCACTATACATACTATCCTAGGTTGTGAAACCAATCCAATGGAGACCAAATCTCTCATACCACCTGTAGGATCCAAAGTATTTCTAGAGGGGGTGATTAGACTACTTGACCAAATTAAAAATCTAGCCTTTTCCCAATTTTAGATGTTGGCAAATTTTAGCAATTATAACAAGTCAAGCACACCCTACACATGCAAGTCTAAGAGTATAGCAGTGGAAAGTAAAGACATGCACATTAAAGTATAGGGAAGGGATAGGAGGATCAAACGCAATTGGAGACACGGAGATTTTTCCTGTGGTTCCGATAGGTGGTGATATCGTACGTCCACATTGATGGAGACTTCAACCCACTGAGGGTAGCGATCGTGAGAGTCCATGGAGGGCTCCACCCATAAGGGTCCACGAAGTAGCAACCTTGTCTATTCCATCACGGCTTACGTCCACTAAGGACTAGCCTCACTCGGGGTAGATCTTCACTAAGTAGGCTATCTCCTTGACCATACAAACTTCTTGGTTCAACTTCACACATGAAGACAGAGGCTCCCGAGGGACACCGAACCAATCTAGGAGACACCACTCTCCAAAAGGAAATATATGTGGTAACAATTATGAACTCCTTGCTCTTGTGCTTCAAAAGGTAGTCTCCTCAACACAGAATCACTCTCTCATAGATTTGTCATGGTAGAAGAGATTGATTGGGTGGAAATCAACTTGGGGAGGCTAGAAATCAAGATTCATATGGTTGGATTAGAAGATCTTGATCCCAAGACATGCGTAGGTGGTTCTCTCTCTAAAAAATGGATGGGGCAAGTGTTTTCTATTCTGAGTGCTTCTTCTATGAGTGAGAGGTAGGTGGATGCGTATATATAGGCATCTCCAAAAATCCAACCGTTACAACATTATTGCCCAAGTTGGTGAAACCAAAGCATAAACTCGGTTGCACCGACTAGTGCAAAATGTGGCAACTTTTGGCGTTTCGGTGAGACCAATACAGTCCGAATTGGCTGACATAGGCAGTTACCAAAACTCGGTGAGACCGATTCCAAAATTAAAATTCTGATTCTTAGAAACGTGTTACCCGAAAGTTGGTCAGTGATTTCGGTTTCACAGTAATGGAAGTTGGTGCCACCGAGACTTAGGGTTTAGCTTAGGATCTGTCTAGGATGAAACTCGGTATGGCCGATTTGGAAAACTTGGTGACACGGAATTTGAGTGGTAGGTTTTAGATAGAGTATATTGTGGGAGAAATTCATGTGTATTTTTGGCGGCTAACTCTAAGCACTTGAGCAACTACATCATCATAGATACTTCATCCCCTTTTAATAGTATTGGCTTTCCTATGGACTCAAAAGTGATTTCTCACAAAATGCAAAATGTAGAGTCTTGAAGCTTGTTGCCAGTAGATTTTCCTTGCATCTAGGGGATCTCCTCACAATCCTTTTCCAATCCATTCATTGAACTTTTCCTGAAACATACTTGGTAGAATCATTAGTCCAATGAAATATATGTTGTTATTAATTATCAAAACCACCTATGGAGAAGTTGTTCTTTCACCATCAGTGACCTAGGGTTGTCTTGGTTGAGCGGTGTCCTTGTCTCCCGTAATAAGTTCCTCGTTCATGCCACCACTAGCCAGAGCCCATAGGATGTGGTTGCAGACGAGGGAGTAGAGCACGATGGTGCCACCTCCCTGTCATCGTTTGCACAGACCACTACGATGTCATACTTGAGGAGGGAGGGGAGGGTGAGCATCCAAAATGACGAAGGGGGGCACTCATATATATCAATGGTTTTGTAGACGTGGAGCTGGAGCACCACACCCCATGACTCCGCACAACTTATGCGTAGGAAGGAGAAGCCAAACTCCCTACATTTTGTGCATGACGACCGTTGCAAGCCCTCGCCATTACCGGAGCTCTCTCTCTCTCTCTTGTTGTCGAATTTTGGGCTCCGCAAAACCCTCAAGGTTCGAACACAGGGGCATGTGTGAAGATCCCCTATAGCCTCGCCCTACTTAGCTCGCTACTCGATGGTTACTACGACGAACTCGCATGATGACGAGGAAGAAGATGAACACCATGGTTTACCCAGGTTCGGGCCGCTGGGAAGCGTAATACCCTACTCCTGCTTTGGTGGATTGCCTCTCGAGGAGGTGTGATGGATGAACTAGTACAGTGGTTTCGAGCCTCGCAGGGGTGCTCTAGTGGTATTCTTGGCTCTCTGCCTTGCCTTGTGGTTCGTCGAGTGGTTCCGTTGGTTTAGTCATCCCCTTCTATGGTGCGGACTAGCCTATATATATAGTAGTGGCCCGGGTCCTCTTCCCTTATCACAATGGACGAAAGGGATCCCACAATGGCCAAATGTGAAGGGGGGCGGGAGTACATCCCCGCCCTGTCCAAAGGTGGTCTTCGCCTGCAAAGTAGTTATCGATGATGCAGAGGTGGGCTCGGTGATGACATCCGTTCTGCGGGGCTCGTGGTCATGGTCTTGTTCCACTGGAATGGAAACCTTTGGGAGGCGCTTCAGGAACCCGCGTACATCCTTGCTCCCTTTGCACCAAAGGGGAAACTGCACCGCCTGGCATGCTGGATCCCGCTTGTCCTTCCTTGCGTCATCTTTGACTCCTGAGGCCGGGTTCTGCATAGAGATCTCTAATGCTCCAGAGGGGGATTGAGGAGGCCCATCCTTGTTGGTCTTGGTGTCATTCTTCCTTGCGATCTTGTGTTCCTTGCGAGGGCCTTGTCTTGAGTGGAGCCGCGCTAGGCCGTGTCTAGCTGACGGGGTGGGCCATGTCCTTAGCCGCAGGTAGGCTGGTCTAGGTACCCCCGTTCCAAGAACGCCAATATTAGCCCTAGAGCCCAAGGCGTGCTCGAGCTGGCTTCAGGGAGAAGCTTTGAGGATGACCCGAAGCATCGTGGGCCCTAAATGCCTGAGGGGCCAGGACTGGCGTGCGTCATGCGGCTGATGTCGAGCGTCCTCTCGGCCACCGCCCAAACCGACAAAAGCCTGACTTCCAGCACTGGGCCATTACTGCTTTCCTCTTTTGCACGCCTTCTCTTACTCCCCGATCTTGGCCTTAGCTGAGATCTCTCCAGATCCGGCTTCGCTTCGTCCTTCTTCTTGCCACATCGGCCCCATGATCTTCCCAATGGCTCCCGCCGGCAAGCCGAAGCGAGAGGCCTAGAGCCCAGCCTCCGCTCCCATCTCATCGGTGCTTACTGAGTCCACCATTGCCAAGGACGGAGACCTTGTCCTGATGCTCCCGTCGATGGCGGACGGCACCAACGAGTGCGGGCGGACCTTGATATCGGGCGGCTCCTCGGAGAAACGGCCCTCGTCCAGGTCAGCCTATCCCTTCTTCCTTCATAGCGTCTTTTCCGGGCTCGTCCCACCTTTCTCCGTGTTCTTCGGCGCCATCCTTGACCACTACGGGATTCAAGCCCTTCATCTTCAGCCCAACTCCATCCTGCTCTTGTCCGTCTTTGCCTTTTACTACGAGGCTTTCGTGGGCGTGAAGCCTTCGGTGGCCCTCTTTCGACACTTCTTCAGCTTGCGCATGCATGACGGCGCTCAGAGGTCGGCGTGCATCTCCTTCATTGCGGTCCAGAGCGGTAACATGCTCTTAAAGGCCAGGAACAAGGTGGAGAACTTCCGTCATTGTTGGGTCTTCATGGATCTTGGTAGTTCTAACCCCCGCTTGGAGCTGCCAAAGGGGATGCCGAAGAAGACCCCCGCATGGAGCTCCATGAAGCTTTCTGACCCTCCGGCCAAACCCGTCCTGGAGCGGATTTCTCGCGACATCAGTGCCAGGAAGCTGACTGGGGGATGATAGTGAAGGAGTTCTTGATGGAGCGCCTAGCGCCCCTCTAGTCTCACTCTAGGCCCCTGTGGGACTATCAGGGCAGCGGCAACAGCCTCAGGCTTCGGTCCGCATGCATAACCCCCTAGGAATTGAGCAGGGTTGTGGCAACCCTGCTCAACGGCAACCCTGGAGATCTCCCCAACACCTGCGCCCCGCTGTACCACCATGATGATGTGGCCGATTTGGTCACTAAGATGCATGTCTTCAACGAACTGGGCCTCTCCCAGGTTGAGGGCCTTGGCTCCCCGACGATGGTGTCCTCTGGCGGCACCATAGGCGGGGAGGATTCGGAGAAGACAGCGGATGACGACCCGACGGGGGCATCTCCCCCATCACAGAGCATGCTCCTGCGTGATCTTGAGGATGACGACGATGCTGGTGAAGCTTCTGCTGCAGGCTCTCCGCGTCCCGCCAAGGTTCCCACGGGGCTTGGGCCAACCCCTTGTGACACACGGTCCGCCTGCCTGGCAACCCCCAGGAAGCGCAGAGCAGAGTCTCCTCCGGTGTGCTCTGCCTCTACAGGCATGGCGGTTGAGGTGCCGGCCTTGCCCCCGCCTGGATTGCAGTCTGCGGGCCAGGTGGACGAGGCTAGGGCCGGGGCGATCCCTCCAGTGGCTGCTCTGGCATACAGTGCCCCTTCCCCCGCATGGTGGTTCCCTCACTGAGAGAGGCGAAGGCGCCACCGTCGCCGTCGAAGCAGAGAGGAAGAGGAAGTGGGTCGACGTTGAGGAGTAAGTAACCCGGTTCGGCCTTGCCCGTCTGCCGGTAGCTCATGTGCTAATGATTCTTCCTTTGCCTAGTAACTAGGAATGCCACCGCACTAAAGATGAGGAAGAAGAAGGCAGGCGTCAAGCCGAAGGCATCTTCCGATGCTCCGCCCGCTCTTGTCGTGCCGCCGTCGCCTAACGGGGCACCTGCAGGCGAGGGGGTGGAGGCTCATGAGGCAACCCTCCTGGTCACCGCCGTGGAGCCCCCCGAGCCCCTAATGCCTGTTGGGGTGGCCGCTCCTGCCCTTGAGGGTGTGTCGGTGCCACTATCCTGAGGGCCAGCCCTAGAGGGTCGGCTGCCCGTCAATCCATCTGCATCTGTCTTGCCCTTGGTTGCTGCGCAACCTCCAGAGCCTCCTGCTCCTCGTGTTGCTGTCTCCTGGGGGACGTTGCGTGCGATCGCATAGGTGACTCCTTCAAAGGAGTCCTTGGTGCCCTCGTCACGCATCCTCGACGTCCTGGACGGGGCCTTCACCGCTCTGGGTCAAGTTTGGGACGCCCTCGCGAGTGCTGACGATCGCCTCTCAAGCGGGCGCCTGGGGCTCCTCTCCGGGTGGCTTTGGGACGACGCCTCTATTGTGGTGGTCTGGGGCCAGGCCGAGGCCGCCATGGTGAAGAGCGAGAAGGAGGTCGTGTCGGCCAGAGCAGCCCTCGAGGCGGCGCTAGCCGACGCGGCATCTGTTGTAGGGTGTCGTCACGAGGCGGAGTCCCGCTTGAGGGTTCTTCTAGAAGAGAAGTCCGCGCTTGAGGAACAACTGCATCAGCAGCGGGAGGCCCTCAAGACTTGCAAGGTCCATCTCACCGACCGGGACTCCGAGCTGTCCCAGGTGACGGCCGACCGTGCCGTGGCGTGGGAGCGCCTGGACGCGCGGGAAAGGGAGGTTGCCCTGGAAAAGGCCCGGCTCAAAACCACGGAAAAGGCTCTAGCTGAGGCCAAAGAGAAAAAGGTAGCGGAGCTCAGCGCCCTTCCCCCGGTCGAGCTCAGGCTTTGCCAAGAGCTCCACTCCCTCTGCTGGGAAGGGTTTGCGGAACCCCTGGTGGCTCTAGGGAGCGGCTTCGCGGAGCTCGCTTCGAAGCTTTTCAAGGCGCTGGAGGGCGCCATTTCCAAGGTGGAGGGGGTCTTGGAGAGCGAGTGTCGCAGCCTCTTTTCTGAGGCCATGACGCGCGTCTTCAGCCACCTTCACCTTCACGAGCCAGGGTTTGACTTCGACTCCGTGATCTGCCCGGTCGCCCCGAGGTCCGCAGCAGCACTGCGGCGGTAGTGAAGGGCGCCGTGGAGGCGCTGGTGAAGAAGTTCAGCCGCATCACCGTTCCTTCGCCTCCTGAAGCTACAGTGGTTAGTGGCAAAGAAGACGACGCCGGTGACATCGAGTATGAGTTCCCTATGTAGGGGACAAGTGGCCGCGGAGGCCCCTCCTTATTCCTCTTCCTTGTTCCTTTCCTACAACGTTCAACGTGCCTCGCGAAGGCGTTAAACTTATTTGTATTCGCGAAAAACTTTTAATGCTTGTAATAACTGTTGAACTGTTTGATTGCCCTTTTCGCCTTGTTTCCTTCTTGCTTGATGTGATGCTCTGCGTCGGCAGGGCCCGGCCCCGCACATACCTTAGCCACCGTTGGGCCGTCCGGATCACCAAGGACGATTCCAAGGGGTGAGGGGATACGTGGCCAGTGAGGCTCCCGAGTCGCGATGCTTAGGAGTCCCACTTGACGTACGAGCAACCCTCATGAAGGGAACATGTTGAAGATAGGTTTAACTTGGAAATTTCGAACACCTTGCTCTCTGCGTCAGCAAGGCCCGGCCACGCGCATACCTTAGCCGCTGTTGGGCCGTTCGGATCACCAAGGATGGTTCCAAGGGGTGAGGGGCTACGTGGCCGATGAGGGTCCTGAGTCGTGATGCTCAGGAGTCCCCCTTGACGTACGAGCTCCCGACTCCTCCTAACTTGGAAATTTTGAACACCTTGCGCTCTGCGTCGGCAGGGCCCAGCCCCACGCATACCTCAGCCGCCGTTGGGACGTACGGATCACCAAGGACGGTTCCAAGGGGTGAGGGGCTACGTGGCCAGTGAGGCTCCTGAGTCGCGATGCTCAGGAGTCCCCCTTGATGTACGAGCGGCTCCCATACCTTTCCTCGCCGGCTTTTCCTGAGAGGGGCGCATGAAGAGCAGGTTTGGTGGACCTGGTAAGGTGGCGTGTACCAGGCCCGGCCCGGTAGTAGCCCAATGCATCCGCCTCACGCAAACATCCCAGGGAATGTAGCGAAACGGGGTTGCAAGGAGCTTTCCTGAGGTTGGATGGAGCCGCTGGGGCGCCCTTAGTTGTTTATCCCCAGCATAGGGCGTAGGGGTTCCACATTGCATGGGCATAGTCATTGGTGGACCGTGTTATCCGCCAACACGAAGCTATGGCTTCCACATTGCATGGGCATAGTCATTGGTGGACCGTGTTGTCCGCCATCACGGAGTTCTGGCCTCCACATTACGTGGGAAGGAACCCCTCCATGTCCTCGGGGGCTCCGAGGGTGTACAGCCCATTGAGTTCATATGCATGGCTGGCACGGTAGAACTGGGAGGTGTATCTGGGAGCTCACGAGGGCGCTTTAGCCTCATGAGGTCCCTACCTCAAAGGCGGTTTGTGCCTGGGTCTTCTTGCAGATAGCGCCGTCCAAGGTCCTGCAAAATTTATAGAATCCTGGTCCGAATGTCCTCCCTAGGGCCATCGCACGAGAGGGCCAAGCACTAGTGACCCCAGGAGATGACGTGAATGGGGCTGACCCACTAGACAAAGCTTAGCCACTGGATTTATCAATGTTGTAGGGACAGACCCGAGCACAGATGTCATGCCCAGTTCTCTCACGAGGTGTCCGAAGGTAGGACCACTCAGGAGTGATGACATTCACGCTGGCAAAGAGCCGTGCAGGCAAGGGGAAACATTAGGAAACATATTACACGCATGAAAAACTACTGAAATATGGGTAAATACGGCAGCTGCAGGGGTATGCCCCGATCGCCTAAGGATAATACGGCCCGGCGGATGCCCTTAAATGGAACAAGCCAAAAAGTTACCTGGCACAAACCAACAAAAATTCACCTGGCGGCCATGCCGCTGAAGAGCCGAAGCTATCGTTGTAGCCTGATCTTGTACGCCCACGAGCGCGGCCCTCACGGGCCCGTCGTCTCCCGAGGCTTGGGACCCATGCTCGGTTTGGGCATCTCCTCCAACCCCTCGTCGTGTCTCGCCAGGCAAGGTGCAAGCATGTCCCGGGCAAGGTGCTGGAACGTGACGCCGGCGTTCGCCAGGCCAAAGGGCATGCAGACATAGTTGTGCGGGTAGACCCACCCGTGGTCGGCATGTGTCAGCCAAAAGAGGCCCTAGGACGAGGCCCTGTTGATTGCGATCGTGTTGACGCAGATGCGCGGCTGGTAGACCGGGCTGACGATGGCGGCTACGATTGGTGGTGCAGGGGAGTCCCTTCCTCACTCGGCATGTGCCTCCTGAAGCTCCTCGATCGCTTTGATGACTGACTCTTGTGAGATCGGCGCCTCACGCCGTGCCCCTGGACCTAGTAGTCATGCATTAGGATGCGCCTTCAGGTTGTGCCCGAGCGCCTCCCTTGTCTCACCGACCGAGCCGGGGGCTCCTGGGTGGAAGCCCCTGAGCCCGACCCAAGGGGGCACCGAGCGTGCTTTCCTATGCGATGGAAGGTGTGGCCCCGTCCCCGAATGCAGAGCGCGAGGCTCCGCCCTTGGAGATTCCAGCCCCTAGCATTCCATGGGGGTGATATGCTTCTTCTTCTTGTGTGCATCCTCACGAGGCAGTGCATCCTCCTCGCCATCCGAGCGCTCGATCGCAGCAGCGCGGTAAGCACTCTCTAGGGAACAGACGACATCCTTCTCATCACAGGTGATGGTGATGATGTCACCACTCCCTGGCATCTTGAGGACATTGTAGCCGTGATGAGTCGCCGCCATAAACTTGGCAAGGGACGGGTACCCAAGGATCGCGTTGTACGGGAGGTGGATGTGGGCGACATCGAAGATGATGATCTCGGTGTGGTAGTTATTGCATCCGCCGAAGGTGATGGGACGATGTACTTGCCCAATGGGAACTATGGACCCATAGGTGACTCCCGAGAAGTGCTTGGTCGGCATGAGCTGGTCGTACCGTATTTGGAGCGTCTCAAAGGTCTCAATGGAGAGGACATTGATCCCCGCTCCACTGTCGATGAGGGTCTTGGTGACGAGGACGTTGCTCATGGTCGGAGTGCATAGCATGGGGAGCCTGTCGGCCATGGCCGAGCACCTGAGCTGATCCCTCGAGTCAAAGGTGATGGCAGTCTAGGACCACTTGAGAGGATGGATGGCCTCAGGCTTTGGGAGATCCGCGTTCACCTCCCGCGCGAACTGCTTGAAGACGCGGTTCAATGCAGGGGCTTGGGCGCCGCCCAGGATACAGGCTACCGCCCTGAACTCCTGGAAGTCCCCAGCCCCATCGTCCTGCCTATCCTCTTCCTTCTGGGTGGAGGTGGTAGTGATGGTAGGCCGGCCTCACGAGGGCGAACCTCACGAGGCTGTCCACACAATGACCCCTCCGGAGGGTCATCGCGCCAGCGGTCCTCCCGAGCCTGATTGTGTCAGCAGTCCTCCCGAGACTGATCGCGCCAGTGGTCCTCATGAGGCTAATATCGCCACCCCTGACGCGGTTCCTGGATATCCCAACAGCCTCCACCGTGATCTTCGCCGCGTCCGACGCCATGGTCAGTGCGTCCGGGGTGCCGGCCGAAGTGTTCGGTGCGGGCCAGCCTGAGTTCCTGGCAGTCAGCGGTGTCATGGTTGTTGGTGCCATGGAAGATGCAGGTAGGTCTCCCCCCTGTGGGATGCTCCTTGCCTCAGGCTCGGCGCGAGTACCGTTGGGGCCTTGCGCTTCGCCTCCTTGGCTTTGGTCTTCTTTTCCTCTGGCTCTGCCGCCGAAGGCTCACGGAGTGGCAGGCGGCCTTCTTCGGCCTTGGCGCACATGTTCACCAGGTTGAACATCTCCAGGGCGGAGCATAGTTTGCCATTCATGGCGAGCTCTTCTTTCATCTTGAGATCCGTGACGCTGTCGGTGAAAGCAGAGATGATAGCCTCATCCGACGCCTTCGGGACCTTGAGGCGCGTAGTCGTGAAGCATTGTATGAACTTGTGGAGGGTCTCTCCATCTTGTTGCTTCACACGCCGCTGGTCATTCATGGTGAGCGCGCAGTCGTGGGTACCTTGGAAGTTGGCAACGAAGCGCTTGCGCAGGTCGTCCCAGGAGGTGATGGACCCCTCCAGGAGGTTAAGGAGCCAGGAGAGCGCACCGCCCATGAGCGCCATGGGGAACCAGCACGCCATGACCTTGTCATTTGCACCGGCCGCCTGAATGCTCAGCGAGTAGAGCTGTAGGAACTTGGCGGGATCCGGGGTGCCGTCATAGCAAGGGGGTAGATCAGGTTTGAGCTTGTAGGGCCATGTAGTTGTATGGAGCTTCGACGCGATGGCGAGACAGCCCACCGGCTCGACGGGGCTGCTCCATGTGTGGGTGAGCCCCGGTCTTGATGCTCCTGAGGGGCCGCCCCGAGTGGTGCCCGATCGCGATGCCGGTCTGGCAACACGGGGAGCACACGCGCATTGACGCGTGGCCGGGGCACCACCTGGCAGCTTACTTCATCTCTCGCCCTTGCCCGCGGCTCGCGGGGCTGGTCGCGCGGGCGCTCTTCACGCCTGGGCTCAGGGTCGATGTCGGGTTGTGGAGGAGGCGGCGGCGCATCGGGGGCCACGTCGTCTGCCAGGGAAGGTCGGGGTCGAAACGAGTAGGAGAGCACTAAAGCGCCGCCAACAGCACTGACGAGCTCTGCGATGTGCCAAAGCCAGTCATCATAGCGGTCGGGGGCGGGGCAGTAGCGGAGCAGCTCGTTCGCCATGGCGAGTGCGCCCGAACCGCTCGCCGGCCCGGGTCGAACATGTGAGGACGACCTGGTAGCTGGGACGATCGACGGAGTGGCCGTGTGGCCGTCGCGCCGCGCGGTGACCGGCTGGGAGGAGTCTTATTGTTCATGGGCATCCGGGCCCATGGCGGCATTGGCCGCAGGCGAGGGGGCGGTGCATGCCGACGCGGCCCACGGGTGCCGTTTGGGCAACGTGGGCAGATCGATGCTCGGAGCGGGCTCGGCGGGCATCAGACATCAGAGCGGCAAGGTGGGAGAAGAGCTTGGCTTGAGGAAGGCTTCGACACGCCCCCTACCTAGCACGCCAAATGTCAGATTTCGGGCTCTGCAAAACCCTCAAGGTTCGAACACAGGGGCGTGTGCTAATATCCCCTATAGCCTCGCCCTACTTAGCTCACTACTTGATGGTTACTACGGTGAACTCGCACGATGACGAGGAAGAAGATGAACACGATGGTTTACCCAGGTTCGGGCCGCTCGGAAGCCTAATACCCTACTCCTACTTTGGTGGATTGCCTCTCGGGGAGGTGTGGTGGATGAACTAGTACACTGCTTTCGAGCCTCTCGAGGGTTCTCTAGTGGTATTCTTGGCTCTCTGCCTTGCCTTGTAGTTTGTCGAGTGGTTCCGTTGGATGGTTTCGTCGTCCCCTTCTATGGTGCGTCCTAGCCTCTATATATATAGCAGTGGCCCGGGTCCTCTTACCTTATCACAATGGCGGGAAGGGATCCCACAACGGCCAAATTTGCAGGGGGACAGGAGTACTTCCCCGCCCTGTCTAGAGGTGGTCTTCGCCTGCAAAGTAGTTGTCGATGATGCAGAGGTGGGCTCGGCGATGACATCCGCCCTGCGGGGTTCGCGATCGTGGTCTTGTTGCACTGGAATGGAAACCTTTGGGAGGCGCTTCGGGAACCCGCGTACGTCTGTGCTCCCTTTGCACCAAAGGGGAAACTGCACCGCCTCGCGCGCTAACGTCCGCCTGTCCTTCCCTGCGTTGTCTTTGACTCCTGAGGTCGGGTTCTGCATAGAGACCTCCGCTGCTCCGAAGGGGGGCTAAGGAGGCCCATCCTTGCTAGTCTTGGTGTCGTTCTTCCTCGCGAGCCTGGGGTCCTCACGAGGGCCTTGTCTTGAGTGGAGCTGCGCCACGCCGTGTCTGGCTGACGAGATGGGCCATGTCCTGGGCTATAGGCAGGAAGGTCTGGGTACCTCCGTTCCCAGAACACCGACACTTACCGCCAATTGACGTCAGTTCACTGAGATCTAGTGGCAATGGCGCACCTTCCTCCAATGAGCTCACTAATCCTGCCCCCTATCGTGGCTAGCCGCTTGTCCTGCTTCCATTGAACCATGCATCTCTTATTGTGTCCTCTACCTAGACAATGAGTACATGTCGTGTTCCGATCTATGATCCTTTCTTGAATTTTTTTCAAAACTAGTACGGAAATTATACCAAATTTGAAAACAGTATGACCAGTTCAAAAAAATTCAAAAATAGGACCCCGTCGGCCAACACCAGGCCGAACAAGGGCCCGTCGGCCAGCACCAGGCCGAACAGGGGCCGGTCGGCCAGCACCAGGCCAAAGAGGGGCCCGTCGGCCAGCACCAGGCCGAAGAGCCCCCTGTCGGCCAATCAGAAGCCGGGGACAGGCTGGTCGGCCAGAGGAGGGCCGAAGAGCCACCTTTCGGCCTGTGGGAGGCCGATGGGCCCCTGGATAAGGCCCAGGGCCTCTTTCTTCCTCCTCTGACCACTCGTTTCACCCTCCCCCGTCCAGTAGCCTACCCCTCTCCACCTCTCACTCCCGTTGCTCTCCGGTGCTTCCACCGCCTCGCCGATCTCTTCGCTCGACCACCCATTTTGTTATCCTACCCGCGTAAACAATAGATCAGGGCTTTCTCCATCGGCCTACGGTATTTTTTTGGCTTCCAACTCAATTGAATGAGAACTCTCAAGTCGGTAGTGGATTTAGTGCTTATTGGTCACCGTCCGTCTGCAGGTAAATGGCTTGCCCATTTTGCCGAGCTCCAGGTGGCCCTTGTGATGGCGTTGATTCCGGCGCGTCTGCATTTACTGTGGTGCTGGATCATCGATGTTCAAGACGTGTTGTAAGATTCTATGTCTTGTTTATCTGACTGTGGCATATTTGAATGCCTTTTTTTATATTATTATGATGTTTGCTTCCATTCTTGTTGTAGTATGTTCCGTGTAGTGTTAGATCACATCTTGCTCGGTACATTGAGGAGTGCAGAGCTTTAGCTATTCAGAGAGGTGACACAGATATTGATCTTGCTCTGCACAACATTGAGGGTAACTTATACCATGTTATATTTAGACATGGTAGGATGAGCAGTAAATTCCATGGTCCTTCGTGGGAGGAACTTGTGAATGATTATGGTCTCCGCCATAGTGACATGATGACTGTTATGCTTGAGCACTATGGAACTTATATTAGTGTCGAATTTCATCGGGATGGTGTTATGTTGTTTCCTTTACCCCATGTTGGTAAGTTATTTTTTTGACTGATTTTCAGTTTTGTTTCAGCTTATACGTTTTGATGTTCATCTCAGTTATTGAAATCATTTTTTTGTAGCTCTTGAGGATCTGAGTGAAACTCAGAGGGAACTTGTTGACAACTGTTTTTATAGTCGTGGTGTCACTCTGAATTATCATCAAATGTATTTCATGTCGCGGCAGCTCTTTGATGACAACTACATACTGTGTACTCCTTTTGTTCATAGGATGGATCTCATGAATGTTATTTCTCAACATATGGTAAGCTTTGGTTTCAGGTTTTTATTAATTCTTTGTTCTTTGCTGGTTCATAGGATGGATCATATAACTTGCTTGTTTTTGTCAGGTTGTTCCTACCATGGTTGTGAGGAGTTTGATGGAATTTGTGCCTATTCCTAGGACTGGTTCTTTAACTCTTGAAATTACTTTGGATTCAGAAGATGATGATATATTTGTGAGCATTCCTTGTTCCTACTTCATTGACTTGGGTGATCGAATGGTGTTGAAGAAGGAAGGTTTCGGTAATTTTCTGCTGGCATCGTCTATTGAAGTCAACAATTTGATGCTCATAACATTCAAAGAGCGTGAACAGGAGCTAGCTATTGTTTTCACCTATCTGCCACAGTGAGAAAGAAAGAAAGGGCTCGTGCAGCCCAGGCAGAAGAAAAAGCTGGAGATGGAAAAGGAAAATATCCATGTTGGACTCAGTAGATTTATATTCTTGTAACTCAATTTCAGCAAGTTGTAGCTTAATTTCAGCAAGTTGTATCTTAATTTAATCAAATTGTATCTTAATTTCAGCAAGCCCTACTATTCCTGTTTTTATTTTCTACCATACTCTGCCGCCACCTTTTTCCCACCATTCTCTCCCGCCACTTTCCTTCCCGCTATTCTCTCCCGCCATTTTCTCCCGCCAAGTGTTCCCGCCAAATTTTCCTGGCCATGTTTTCTTGCCACTTTTTGCCGCCAAATTTTCCCGCTCGATTTCCCGCCATTGCTGTTGTCGTCTGCCTATAAAAGGAGGCATTGTAACTGCCTTCCTTCATCGGCCACCAACACTCGAAAAAACCAGCGCGGTAGTCATTACGAGTTTGCCTTGTTCGGGTCAAAGCATTAGGCCTGGCAAATGGAAGTGTGCGAAGTTGCCTCGGGGGGTGGAAGCAGTTCGTTGTTGGTGCGGGGATCTCTACAAGGTGAAGGAGGTAACGGATTTTTCAGATTGGCTGGGCATGAAGTTTTTCATGTGTGCTAATTATGAGGAAGATCCACCCGTTGGTCCTTCACCGTACATCACGCCTCCGGTATGTTTCAGTCACCCAGAATAAACACGTTGTTGATATTTTTGTTGATTTGATTTTTATATTTTTGTTTCTTTTGTAGTCTCCTCCGCCCCTATGCCAGTACTATCGTTGGATAGACACGAAAATGCCGGACTGGGCGGTGATTGAGATTCGTGAAAGAGGTCATCGTGCATGGGCAAGTTTGGACTTGGAGGAGCGCCGCGAGAAGGCGGGAGCAGAGGAGAAAGCAAAGTAGGAGAGAGCGTGGCAAGAATACTGTGTGGAGCAGAGGGATTTTCTTGCTGAGATGAAGAAGAAAAAACAAGAAAACCAACTTCGATTGGCGGAGGTCTATCGGCAGCGAGAGGAGGCCCGTGAGGCTGAGAGGCAGAGAAAGACAGAAAGGGCTCGTGCAGCCCAGGCAGCAGAAGAAGCTGGAGATGGAAAAGGGAAATATCCACGTTGGACTCAATAGATTTATATTCTTGTAACTCAATTTTAGCAAGTTGTATCTTAATTTCAGCAAGTTGTATCTTAATTTCAGCAAATTGTATCTTAATTTCAGCAAACCCTACTATTCCCGTTTTTATTTTTCGCCATACTCTCCCACCACCTTTTCCCCACCATTCTCTCCCGCCACTTTCCTTCCCGCCATTATCTTTCCCGCCTTTCTCTCCTGCCTTTCTCTCCTGCCATTCTCTCCCGCCACTTTCTCTCCCGCCATTCGTTCCCGCCATTGTCTTTCCCGCCTTTCTCTCCCGCCAATTTCTTTCCCGCCTATATAACCACATTTGTAGTAAGGAGGGTGAGCAGGCCCTTCCTTTCCCTTTCGCTCCACCATCCTTCCGCTCTCGCCATCCTTTCGTGGAGATGTCTCATCCTCCTCGTCCTCACTATCCTTTTGATCGTAGTTTACACAAGGGTATGTCCTATCGTCTTCTTCGTCTAGCTGCCAATTTCAAGATGAATGATAGAGTAGTTCCATGGGAGGAACTCATTAGTAGTGACTTCATAATGAATGAGTTGGCTCACCAATTAGCTAGGAGTGGGTGGCCTCCCAGGACTTTTGAGGAGATACGGAAAGAACTTCTGAGGTTGCACGCCAGATGGCAAAAGAAACTGCACAAGGGTGAAGCTTACCTCAGGATTGCTGTGAATAATTCAGGTTTATGGTAGCAGAAAGTCAGGACGAGGACGGCCTCTTCATGCCGAGTAACAAGGTGAAGAGTTCAGCATCGATGAAGGGAAAGAGTTCTACATTGACGAAGGGAAAGAGTTCCGCATCGATGGTGGGGAAGAGTTCTGCATCGACGGAGGACGAAGACGACATCTTCATGCCGAGTACCAACGTGAAGACGACCGCATCGTCCAAGGGCAAGAGTTCTGCATCGACAAAGGGCAAGAGATCTGCATCGATGGAGGATGGTGATGATGCATTCATGTAGTACATTTTCCATGTAGTACTATTTTCTATAGTGGTGTTTTCTGTCGTGCTATTTAATTAAGTTTATTCAGTCATAACGTTTAACTCAGTTGTACTATCTAATTCATTTGGACGCATTTGGTTTGCGTTACTATTGTCCTCTCTCTAAACCAAATTAGTCTGAACCATGAATATGTCGCATACATGAATATGTCCGATACATACAGGCTACATATGTGTAACATCCCAAAATTTCATTTTGGAATGTTATGAAATATAGCTATGCATCATCATCATCATTGCTTGAATGTATGAAATAGTTGAAATGCTTCTTCTGACTTTTTGAAAGTCTCTTTCTATTTTCAATATGTTGCTTTCACCTATTTGAAAACCTTGGAAAAAGTTCAAAATAAGAGGGGGGTAACATGACACTCCACACCAGGGTCATCTTGGTGATATATCTGAACAATAAGAACCAGGGGGTCTTTTGAAAAATATTTGCAAAAGGTTTTAAAACCAAATAGGCAATTTCTAAAAATAATTATTTTTTCAAAATATTCAAATGACAGAGGAAAAATGTTCATTGAAGAGCATTAATTCTCCTGATCGTTTTGATATATATATTTCCTATATTTGGAAATGTTTTGAATGCTTTTAAAGAGGTTTTACTGCTCTGGATATTAAAAAGGAAACGAATTTATTTGAAAACGGGCCGGCCCAAGGGCATTAACTCGCGAATTCATTACGAGCCGACCGACCGACGCGCTGACGCCGCCCTCTCTCTCTCTGACACCCTGGCCCCACCGCCCGATCCCGATGACGCCGCCGTCATCTCCTTCCTCGCGCGCGCGCCGCCGTCGCCGGAGATCTCTCTCCCGGATCTCCCTCCTCTCTCCCTCCCCCTCCCCCGCACCTGGCCCTATAAATAGCCCAGGCTCGCCGTTGTCCATTCCACCCCGAGCCCCACTCTGCCCTCGCTAGAACCACCCCACACGAACTCGCCGGAGTTCGGATCCCCACCGGATCTTTCCCGAGCTCGTGCCCGTCGTCTCCGTCACCCCCAGCCCTCTCCGACACCACCAGACTACTCCGGAGCCTCGCCGCCGTCACCTGAGCACCTTGGACACCGCCCCCGACCACCGGAACGTCGCCCCCGACAACCTCGTCGCCTCGGCCTTGCCGGAGAACCCCCTCGCCGGCGACCTCTTCTCTGTGAGCTCTCCCTCCCACTCCGTAGTCGTTCGATCGTAGATCAACGCACGAGATTAGATCCATTTAAATCCGAACCGGTATCCTCTAACGTTCGGTCGACCGTCAGTAAACACCCACACGCATGCTCTTTTGACCAATAGGAACCTGACACGTAGCCCCTGTCCGATCGTTAGTTTTTTTCTTTTTCTTTTTTGATTTAGAAAACAGAATGCATCCTGAATTTGTTTTTATCATATCTTTTAAACTATTTAGTGTTTTTAGTTGATTCTTTTTGCATTAGTTCACATTTTTGATGTAGTTTATGTATGTATGTTTAGATTTCAAATTTGAGCTTTAAATTTTGAATCTAATCAAATTTGTTCAAATTACTAAAATCTGAATAACTAGAGTTTAAAAATAGATTTTTGTATGAATCTTTTTGCTACTACTTGGTATTAGTTAGGACTGTCATAATGCTTAGTTTGAAGATTTTTTAGGATGGATTTGTTTAGTGTTTTAGCTATAAACAGAATCTGCCTAGTGGTTAGTATAGTTTAAATAATTTAGTTTTAGTTAGTTCAAATCAGAATTGTTATATGTTGTTTTTAGTAGGTTCTGTTGTTTAAACATTAGGTGTTTTACTTGCTGATAATAATAATATAATTTGCTTAGTTTATTTCTATATTGTTATAGGAATCTTTACTCTTTTTCAACTAGGTTTAATCTGATTAAAACACACTAGTTAGTAATAGTTTTTTTTATATAAAGTTTAGATAATTAGATTCTGTTTTCTAAGAAAATATTTTAGTAAATTATTTTCTGTTAAGAAAATTGTTTTGTTAATAAAATAATAGTTTAGTTTCACTCTATTGCTATAGACAAACTATAGTTATGTAGTAGTGTTTACCAAAACTTTTAAAACCCTACTAAGAATTTTTCTTAACAAAACTTTAAATGGATTTAATTCTATTTAATTAAAATATTTATAATGTTCTTTTCTGTCAACTATGGTTTTATTAATACTAATAGTTCTATTTGTTAGTAGTAGTTCACCCATCATCTTTTAGAAAACAAAACTATGTGTTGATCTCCTTTTCTTTTAATTGTGCCTTGTTTTGTCTTGAGTGATTACTAGTTCATTCCTGATTTTTGTGAGTTACAATATTTTGTTGTATGCTTATTGAGTGCTCTTGTTTGATTCGTTAGATCATCCGGAGTGCGAAGCTTGTTACCTAGAGTCCCTCGAGTACGAAGATCGTCAATCAGGCAAGTCACTTTGATCATGTTTACCCATGTTTTATTGCATTAGTTCTACCACCCCCCAATTGCATGCAAAGTAGGTAATTGGAAATTTGCTTACTTGATGTAGTATCATACACCCCTCAACCTTTTGACACTTTGGCCCCGGGAAACGTTAAATTAGTTTTGCTATGCCATTAGTAGACGGGGTTGGATGTGTGATTCATGAGAGTTGTGAGGTAATAATTTCAAGACCTACTATGATCAAGACTTCAAGATTTCCAAGTTTTCAACATACCTCTGGGTGGATGATGGTTGAACGGCGCCCTGGAGAAACCAGTGGTTAGCCTAGGTGATGCTGGAGATGTGCCAGTATTCACGCGGAAAGGTCCACCCAGGCACAAAGAGATGGATGGACGCTTTAAGACCCAAGGCTTACCTGCACAGCCACAAGCTATTATGGGCTCTGGCTTGGTTGGATACTGTGGTGACCCTGGACAGGCGGTGCTACGAGATGTAGAAGAACGGTAGGAAAGGATGGGCACCGACAGAGTCTCAGGGAAACCCTTTAGAAGACCATGTTTTGGTCATCCATTTCTTAAACACCCGGAAGTGCGAGAAATCCAACGGAGGCGACCAAATCTTGTGGGGAACGTGTGCAAAACTCTGCAGAGTACTCAAACCTAATCGATTAGCCGTGTCCACGGTCATGGACGACTTGAGCCAAAGGAACTGAAACTATCCGGAACTCTCAACACAATTAATATGATGATGTGGGTATTAATAATTTGGGTATGAGAATTGGTTGGTGGAACCATCTCATTAATCAACCAACTTAGTAATAATTTTGCTTAGCCCTCTCTTGATGTAGGAAAATTGGCTTTACGCAAAAACATACTACCCCACCTGCCATATATGCATGTAGATTAGATGGTTATCTTTTCACCCCTCTCTTGTGACTTTGCCGGCATATTCCATATGCTGACCTACACGGCTGCAACGTATCATGTTGCAGAGTACTTTTCCGACCAGGAGTGAGGATACGCTCTACGCTCGGTGAGATGCCCTTGGAGTCAGATAGACTCATCTACCTTCGATGCTTCCGCAAGATTTAGATATTCTCATGAGTTGGCCTTCAGCCACTTTATTGTAATCTTTATTGTAATAAAGGAATCGATATGAGATTTACGATTAATATATGTTGTGTGATTTCCCTTTGATATATACATTGATGTACCGTGTGTGTACCAGCATGATCTTGGGATGGTACGGAAACACCGGAGATTCGACCTTTCAGGTCGGGTCGCTACAATATGTCTCATACATGCATATGTCCGATACATAGAGGCTACATATGTCTCATACATAAATAGATAGTCATGTCTCGCACGTAGATGACCATATCACTGCTGGAGACGACAACGAATCTCGTACGTTGATCGGTCCTTCACGATCGCAATTTTAACTTGCCGGAAGAACCATACCCAGCTCGGAAAGTTCTCACCCTCCACAAATGCCATGGCTAGTGGGATGATTTGGTTGTTCCCGTCCACACCAATAGCAATCAGGATTTGCCCTTTGTACTGACCAGTTAGGAATGTACCATCCACAAACATCACAGGAGGACAATGCATGAAAGCTTCGATGCACATACCGAAAGAGAAGAATACTCGTTTCAACACCTTGTAATCTGGTATACTATCCAACCTCGTGTGTTGAATGTTAACATAAGTGCCGGGATTCCTCTCCTTCAGTATGTTAAGGAGACGGACAACATTATCATAGGAGTTGAAGAACGTCCCAAACCTCTCCTCCATAGCCTTCTACTTAGCCCTCCAAGCCTTCCCATATGGAATGTCATACTTCCATCTAACCTTCACCGTTGTCTGGATGTGTTTTGCTTCCATATCTTTCTTCATCACTATCTCAGTATACATGAGTTGTGCTATGAGAGTTGAAGTAAGGTTTGAATGATGAACCAACATGTTTTTCCTAACACAATTATGCGGGACAACATTTATCACAACCTAGTGGATGTTATACGCACGTGGCCGTGCACCTTCGCGGGGCAACCTCATTCAACACACTTCACGGTATATTTCGTTGGACTAGATATGTGTGTCCGGAAAACCCTCTGCGTAGACATAGCCCACTTTATCACCGCATACTTCATTTTCTTCTTTGTGTCAAACATAGCCCCAATCTGGACTTGGTTCAGATTATATTGCCATGGAGTCTCATGGCCATCGTTGACAGTAAAGCCGATGGATATGTCCTGCTCCCATGCAGCAGGAATTGGTACCTCCTCCTCATCCTCGGAATTTTCATAATCAAGTTCCTCTGCAATCCCATCCTCGTCCTCTTCCTTCATCACCCTCTGCATTTCATCGCCTTCCTCATCCCCATCAGCAAAACCAGAGGCAGCTAATACTATCGACTGAATACTCTGACCAGCAGCATGACCACTAACATAATCTGACTCTTTCTCGGCTTGGCTAGCATTCACATCCGGTGGCTATGACCCAGATACATAAATCTCGTTATCTACTTGACTACTCTGGCCTGGTTCATACCCCACGGTGGGCGGTACGATATTCTCCTCCTTCGCCACTGGTTGCACTAGGGCATACAGATGGATTCTTCGGTCTCTGCAACGACTTAACAGAGACAACCAATGTTGGCTCCTATATATCGGAATCAAATCCCACTTGACATTTTTACAGGATGTGGTCCACAATGCATGAATACTGACGGAACAAACTTCAGGATTCAGACCAAAACTAGTAGTCAACCAGTGCTTCAACTGCCTAATGTCCAGTATGTCCGGGTCTGAAAGTGTCATCTCGCCTTTTTTAAACTTGCTAAGATCAACCCCTAACTCATTATATCGAACATTACCAGGGCCGTAATACACAGTCAAATTTACGGATTCAGACATTTTCACCTGTCAGACATTGTCAGCTTCTCATTATTCGTAACGAATAAATCTACACTAAAATAAACGTACGCTAAAATATACCTACGTATTCTAAATAAACCTACACTAAAATGAAATTCACTAAAATATACTCACGTACACTAAATAAACCGACACTAATATGACTACACTAACTAAACCTACACTCGGAAAACATATACTAAAATCACTACACTAATAAAAGTAATATAAGCTAATTTTACATACATTAAAAAAACTAACAAAAAGATAACCTAAACTAACAGAAAAAATGTATACCTTCGACGCATGAGTGTCCTTCTTCTTCCTCTCCACCTTCTTCTTCCTCTCAACCACTCCACCTTCTCACCATTCACACCACCACCACCAAACCATGTCTTCTCTAAACGAACAACACACTACCACATTGCAAAAAATAAAACCATAGGACGGGGGAGACGAAGATGATCTATTGTTTCAGTGGATTGAAATGGAAAATGGATGGATGTAGAGGGAGATCAGGGGGGATTTCGGCCAAGAACAACGAACACACGTGAAGAAACGAGGCAGGAGGAGGAAGAAGAGGGAGCCGGCCGCGTCGGCCTTATCCAAGGGCTCTTCGGCCTCCTGGCGGCCGACGGGTCCTCTTCGGCCTGGCTTGGGCCGACGGCCTGGCTTGGGCCGACGGCCCGCTCTTCGGCCTGGTGTAGGCCGATGGGTTCTATTCGGCCTGGGCTAAGCCGACAAGTCCCCGGTCGGCCTAGCTAAGGCCGACGGGTACTATTTTTAATTTTTTTTGAACTAGTCATACTTTTTCAAATTTGATATAATTTTTGTACTATTTTTTTTCAACGTCCACGCCAAATCCCCCCTCCTCGTCGCCTGGCCTGGACCAACGTCGGTAGGACCCCGGTGACCACGCCATGGCTACGACGCATTATACCCGAGGGAGTACTCCTTCCCGCGGTGACCACGCCATGGCGATGTCACGCTCTACGTCATGGAGTACTCCGCCCTACCTGTCTCGGCAATGGATTCTTTTCTACCTGACCATCCTAGCTTGCCATGTGACACATATTTGTTCGATACAATAGCGCTTTTTCACCTGTTCTTGCGTTATGACGTGAGGAGGAAATCAAGGAGGTTAGCCTGCCTTTATAGCGCCTTCTCCTGTTTACAATGGGGGATTAATTTCCCAGTAATATACGATACGACTTCCGTTCTTCATTGGGAGTTACCGGTATGTGCGATCGAAACGATTGTGTATATGAGTCCATGGTGTCCGTTCTTCATTGGGAGTAAATCTCATTTTAAATCTCAGACTTCAATCTTTATCTTTAACACAAAATCAACGAATATAAATGGCTGGCGGAAGAAGAACCATGGAAGCTTCCTCCTTTTAATATTAAGATTAGGTTAGATACATATGCTTGTGCGTATTAGAAAAAAAAGTACAAGTCACTCACCTTGATAATCAAAATGGCACGGACACATTGATATCATTTATGGCATCGGTTTAATTCATCAAGTTCATAAAAGGACTCGCCACTGTTAAAAAAAGGACTCGCCCATCATCATTTTTGCAATGTAAAAAACATACAACAATTGATCATGTTAACATATACTTTCTTCGTTTATAAATATAAGTCTTTCTAGAGATTCTACTACAGAATACATACAAAATAAAATGAGTGAATCTACACTCTAATATATGTTTATATACATTCATATGTAGCTCACAGTGAAATCTCTAAAATGATTTCTATTTAAAAAATGGAAGGAGTAAAAGTCATTTCATACCGCACTCTGAATCATCTCACACACCGTCAACGAACAGTGCTCCACCGAGGTGGGGATGCATCAAATGATGGAAGGCAGTCGGAAGAGAGAACACATGGAGAGAAGTGGAGTTTCTTCCATGCCGTCGGTTTGGCTTCACATGCTAGGTTGAGGGTATCTAAAATTACATTGTTCTCTAGAGAAATTTGGGCGTCCAAATTAACTGGTGAATGTTGTGCTAGAGCGGATATTCAATTTGGCTTTGAGAGCATTTGCTCATGCAGCCAGTGAGACATTATTGTTTCCGTTTCACATGAAAATTGTGAAGTACGTTTTGGACACTGATAAGTCACTTAAGTGAACATGTAAAATAGCCACAGAAAAACATGTAAGATAATCAGAATCTTCGGAAATACTGTATTTTGCTATTTTCTTTCTCGAATTATTACTGTTCATATCTGGAGCACATCCTCCCCCAAGCCAAAACGGGACGCCCGGCCCTACTGCTGCGCACGCGGCAAGAACGTTGTTCGCCGCAACAACAAAAAAAGTGACCAAAACAAACATCGCTCCTCTAATGATCTAATCCTCCCCCCTCCCCGGCTCCCCCCTCCCGCCTCCCAAAGCGAGTCCACCAAAATTTTCCCGCGCGGCCACGCCAAATCCCCCTTCTCCCCCACGGGTCGCGCCTCCCGCCCGGCCGAGCCCCCAAGACAACGCCCTCCGCGCGCGATCTGCCGTCCCTGCCGGCCCCAGGCTCCAGCCGTGGCAGATCCGGCCCTGTCCCGCAGCGCCATTTCGCCGAACACCTCGCGCGCGGCGGCAGGAGGGCCTGGGGGAGGAGGAGCAGGATGTACGCGAGGCGCGCGTCGCAGCTGCTGAAGGAGCTCGACGCCTGCGAGCCCGGCCAGCTCGTGGTTTTCAACGTAATTCTCCGCCTCTCTACTCCATACGCGCTCGCAGTCGTTGGTCGCCGGTCCGGAATCCGAGTCAACGGTGCTCCGCTTTCCTCGATGCATCTGTTTTAGGGCCCAATTTTGCCCAATCTGGTTTTGTGAGGTGTCTGTATGTGAGAAATTGGATTCATAAACTGTCTATTCTTACTCCATCCCTATGTGAATTGTTATGTTCTCGCATCCTATGCATGTGTTTACTCCTAATAGCTCCGGATCTCCAGATAAACCTTAGGGTTCTGCGTCCTTGTTATATGTTAGAGTGGAATTTCGTTGAATCTTGTTTGTGAGAGTATTATTTATCAGCAAGTGTTATGTGCCGGCACCTGAACTTCACAAACCCTCGGTACAATTTTTAGTGATTTGTCTGGCTTGCGAAGGTTCTGGCAGCTGTTGACCAACATCTGTTTACTCTGAAGTGCTTCACGCCACTCTACCCTGCAATTGCGTGAGCCAACACATACTGGCTAAACTGCAAGGTTCATCATACCGAATTCCATGATATTGCTGTTAAAGTATCCATTACTTGCGCGGATGATAAATTCTACTGCTGTGACAACTTTAGGACAAAACTCAGGCAGTAGCTGCAGCACTGTGTCATATTCATGTACTGTTTGGGCAGTATGATTATTGTAGCTACAGTTCCTTTTAATTTGTCTATGATGCTGATCCCTAACCCATTGTCTTATGGAATTTGCAGAGCGATGTATTTGATCAGGTCATTAGAGAGTGCGGTGAGCACAATGCACAGTTTCAGGCATTGATCAGGTAACTTGCACCCTATTAGAATGTTGATTATGCTCATATAGCCATGACTTATGAGTAACCGATTAATTTTACCATTTCATCACCAAAATAAATGAACTGCATTGAACCAACAGCATCCTTAGTTGCTGCCCTCACATCAAATAGTACAAACTATCCAAATGCCTGATTTGGTTTGTGCTTGTGACAGAAAAATGGTGGAGCAAAACTTAGACATTGAAACAACAAGAAACGAAGACCACTATGGTGCAGCTATCCACCATCTCTCGCTGCTCCGCAACAAAAGATGCCTCATGGCTTACATGTAAACTATTCAAATCTCTCTCTCTCTCTCCCCCTTCAATGCTGATTATACAGGCTTAACCCACTTTTGGGTGTAGACTAGCTGAAAGCATTATATCCAACTAGGTACAACCGAGCAGAAACTATTCGGAGTTTTAGATGGAAAATTGGTCCTGTGCTTCCTCATGAAATACAAGAGAAGCTCAATTTTTCAGAGAAAGAGTACTTCAGGAGCCACTCTTCAGCCATTAAGTCATATATCTCAGAAATGGATATAGATTTAACAGTGGTATGTATATTTCCAGTTTCAATTACATTTTGGGGATGAAACACGACTACCAGACTATTTGTACATTTTTTGTAGGACATGGTACCCCCCAAGGATCCTTATATCCAGGTTCGGGTGCTGGAGGACATTGGTGAAGTATCTCTTGGTGACCATTCCGTATCATTGACCAAAAATTCACTCCATTTCCTTAGGCGCACAGATGCAGAACAATTTATATCACAGGTTTGCTATCTGTTACACTGTATTTTCCCACTCTGAATGTTTCCAGTGTGAATAATATTCTGTTTAATTTTAATAGGGTCTCATGGAAGAATTTCTGGAGTAGGGATCACATATGATGTAAAATAGGTATTGCTCCTCAGTCCTCATTGTGATCTTGTTAGTTACTTAAACAGCCGTGTAAATGCAATACAGTGACCAGTGCTGGCAGCATTTCTTGGACATGAAAAGGCTGACGGTTACTGAACACTTTTTCACTTAACATATGACTATTAGCTACCAACTTTGAACTTGTCTTGTGCATTTTGACCTTATTTTTTGAATCAATGTCTGTGAGCTGCAGATTTTAATTACCACCCACAACATTTTCTTCATTGCTGTGCAGTCTGGTGGATTATGCACTCTTGAGGTTCTGATCGAGACTGCGTGGAAAAGGAAAGAACATATGCTATCTTCAGGGTTAAGGCACGAGGCAACACAAGGGACTGTGAACTGTGGACCTCCAGCCTAGTTGTTAGTGATGACTTGTAGTCTTTAGATGAATGGTTTAATCTTGTTGTATTATGTTGTAACAGAATTTAAAACTTCGCAAAATTGTATAACCAATTTTCCTGTAAGTCATGCAGTAGAAAGATGTCAGGTTCTGTTTTACCGGTAACGACAACTTGATCTCGGCCTGGAACTCTTAATGCAGTTGAGTTCTGACAAACTCAACTGTTCTCTCTCGTGTTCTTTTACCTACAACCACAGCTCTGGCATCCTGAGTTGAAACTCTACTTGTTTGGTAAGAGGCAATAGCTCAGACTCACGTTTCAATTATTGTCCCAAGTCTTTTTTCAGCACTTTGCCTGGAAGAAAGGCTAACGCAGTACATCTTTGTGCATAGTTGAGGCTGGCATCTTCTTTTGCTCACCACAGGTTTCTTGAGATGCTTTTTATTCAGGGCAAACTCACACACTGGATGGGTTACTGATCTTCAAAGTTCTGCCTTAAAAGTTTGCAGAAATTACCAGAGAAAACCATCCATAAGTAGTGATGTTTGTACGGTTGCCTCTAATGTCCACCAATTTTCATACCTGGATTGCGCCATTCTTTCATTGTGTAGGAGCCCTCCTTGCCTATATGTGATTGGCCCGTCCAGCTCATGGGCCTGACCGATTTGAGAAGCCCCAGACTACAAATACGCAAGAGGAGGCGGCGGAGGGCATCCAATGGATCACGGCACCAAACGGCACGGCGGCTCCTTCTCCTACCTCCAGCTCTCTCCCTACCCCTTCCCCAGTTCCTTATTCATCTTGTAATGGCTGATTTGTAATCAAGTGTGTGATATGAGTAATCGAGAGACTACAACTAGTTTCCTAACATCTGGTATTCAGAGCCAGACCACCATCCCTTCCACCCCTCAATTTTCTCCAATTTTTTTTTCTACACTTGATTCCTTCGTTCCACCGGCGACGACACCATGCCTACTGTCTTACCATCGGAGTGGGATGCAATGTCTGCCAAGGAGCAGACCATTTGGTATCTTGCGTCCTTCATCACCAGGATCGAGGGCATGACAGCTGAGCTCGTTGCTGCTACTGCACGACTCGACTCGGTTGCTTCCTCAGCTACAATAACATCGGACCTGGCCGTGCCCATCATCGACCTTGCATCCAGGACGCTGGACTCGTCCACGCCCATTGGCCAAGCCCTCTCGAGCGGTGACGGCAATTTCGTCAGCATCATCACCGCCCCGCCCGCCGTTGTCAAGGAGATCCACGCTGCCGGCTTAGACTTCTTCCCCGAGCTTGCAGTCGACCTCACCATCGACGCCACAGTCACCCCGGCCTCCACCATGGTCTCCTCCTCCACTGCCCTGTCCCTAGAGGTCCTCAAGCTCGTCCATGATCCGTTTTCTGCCTACATCGAGTTGGCGCCTGTCACATGTCCGACTGAATGCTCGCGTGAGGATGCTGCCACCGTCCATCCCGATCCCGTGGTCGATCCCATCCACCAGGAGGTCGCCGTCGAGATCGTCAACTTGGTGCCACGCAACACTGACATCGACCCCAGCGTGCAGGAGCTAGACGACTCGCCACTACCCTCCATCCGCACCTCCAGCCAAGTAGCGAGCAAGGCGGATCACAGTGTCGTCCTCATCGTCCCCACCAACTTGGCTACACTAGAGCCAACCAAGTGCTTGGCAGAATGCCCCACCCATGTCGAACAACAACCATGGACACCGCCGGTACAAGTGAATACCGGCCACATCGGACACCTGTTCAGGCCTAGGCCATGGCCGTCTTTCAAGTTTCATTCAGATGCAAGTTATGAGGAGGAGCCATGTTCAAGTATACGTCGTCAACCACATGAAGTTTTATGGTTCTCGTTTTGAACCTATTCAGAGACGTGGTCTTTCCTCAAGTTTCTTGTTGGGAGGTGATTTCTATGGAAGAGTATTTTAGTTGTTTGTCAGTTGCACAGTTGCAGTCTAGCCATCCACCGGATCAGGCACCACCTGATACTAAAGCATTTAATGAACTGGCATTTCTCAATGTGGATATCTCTGCATGTTGAAGTGCTGATACATGGTTCAGCTTGAGATTCCTTAGAACAAACTGTAGGCCAATTGATACTGCACCACACACAGGTCGTTGGATTTATTTGGATTTCAGCAACATGGGTTGTCACGGTCAGCAGTCCTATGCATGCTCTATAGTGCACCTGATGGCAGGAGCTGAATATTTTGTCCATTGGGATATCATTTATTATTTTGTACGGTGCCACAACATGCTTTTTGCTACTGGATTAGAATTCTGCAGAGTGCATACAAAGGCGCTACAGATTGTGGGCGAATTTGGTAGTACCTTTCAGATGGAATTATGCCATGCTGGTGATCTTGAGTGCAATCTTCCTTGACACTGCATAAGGATACCCCCTGCTCAGGTTTTCTTCTTTTGGTCTTTGAAACAGAACAATGGTTATGCATGTTTCACTAAGCAACTACTCCATGAAGGTAAGCGGTGGTTTTTGGAACCCGGTGCATGTTCTGTTAGTTTTTCCCTTGCAATGCAGCATTGCCATCTTCCTACTATGTCTGCACATCTACTTCAGTTCATGCAATCTGGACCATATGAACTAGTTTGCTGCGGCAAAATCAGGTGTCTCTTCTGTACACTTGTCCCTTGCAAGGAGAAATATTCAGAGAATACTTTTATGCTGCTTGGTAATCTTTGGCTGGACAAGGGCTGCATTCAGTGTCACATCGCTCATCGAGAAATCAAATCCAAAATGCTGCAACCACCAGGTCTCCTCTATGTACAGTCAACATGTTATTTTGTGGTTAGCTATGATCAAACATATCTCAAACTGAATAAAATCAATGCTGTGGCTGTCGACATGTTTGAGAGTGAAACTAATCAGTTCTGGGAGTTGCTTATCTGTTTTAAGCTTCCACCTGACCAACACCAAAGGAGAAAGAGAAAGAGAGATTCTACACAAATAGGTGGTCGTTCAAGAGCTCGAATTCAGCTTATTGTACTGAATAACAGTCTAATATCGCAAGCGGACGATGACCAGCAACATGGGTTCAACCCCCTTCAGTTAGTGCAAATGCTTTGTAAAGTAATGTTAGATTCTAAACCAAGGTCTCTCGATCAGTGGGTAATGTTTACTTATGGGGACATCTTGCATATCCACCGTACTGGCATTGTTGATTTAGTGCATCTGTGGGCTTGCTGTGGATATACAAGCAGGATAATCCCTACCACAATCATTGAATGTCGTATTGTGCAATCAACTGTCGCGGGCTATGACACGGCAATGCATATTACCTTTATGGTTTCCATTACCACCTGTCAAGATTATTTGGGTGAAGCTCAGCAGTTTGTACTTCCTCCGTAAGTCCATCCATCTCTGAGCTTCACATTTTGAACAGTATGATACTCCCTTGTCTATGGAGATGATCAACCACATGGTAGATCTCAATTGGAATTTTTGGGCTGGGAGTACAACCTTTGTTGTGGTGGAGATGGATCCGACAATGGTCAGTACTGAAGCTTGAAAACGTTTGTGTTGTCAGCATCTTATATCATTATGGATTTATGGGCTTATCAATCATTGTTGGATCACATGTTTGAGTGGAGCAATTCACATGACCGGGAGTCGCTGCCATTTTCAAATCAGCGAACATCCCCTGCATATTTTGGAATGGTGGACTCTAGTTTAGCCAAAATGTGTGAGTGTGAACTGCAATGCTCTTTAAGCAAATGTCTGGAGGAGGTTGGAAGCGACCAGAGCAGCGAGCATTGTGTTCCCTTGGCTTATGAGTGGGGACTGCTAAATCCTAATGGCTATCAAGTCAGTATGAGCTCTTGTTTTCATGTATATACTTTTCTGTATGGTCTTGTGCTACTTCAGTGGGAAATTGCTTGGACACTCCACCAAGCATTCCTTCCAAGCATGACATGTGGAGAATCAACTGAAAAACAGGAAGTTACTCAAGGAGGGAAGGGCGACGGAGCTCATGTTTGGTATGTTTGCTGCATCTACTATACTCGATACTGCGATCAGGTCCTTGGTGGCCATAACAACTACACCGACACCTTTCGTCGGCAAGCCTCCGTTGGCCACGACTACTGCTACAATGTTGAAGTCTTCATCAACTACGGCTACCACCGCGACCACGACCAAGCCAAGCAACATCGAGTGCAATGGGATCCGGGTGGTTCACGGCAGGGTCGGCTTGGGGTCAAGCCGAATCTCAAGAAGGAGGGGATGTTAGGAGCCCTCCTTGCCTATATGGGCTTGGCCCGTCCAGCGCATGGGCCTGACCGACTTGAGAATCCCCAGACGACAAATACGCAAGAGGAGGCGACGAAGGAGGGCATCCAGTGGATCACGACACCAAACGGCACGGCGGCTCCTTCTCCTACCTCCAGCTCTCTCCCTACCCCTTCCCCAGTTCCTTATTCCTCTTGTAATGGCTGGTTTGTAATCAGATCAAGTGTGTGATGTGAGTAATCGAGAGACTACAACTAGTTCCCTAACACATTGACAGTAACACATGTGTAAGTGCAGTGTCATGTTCCTGGCGTGATTCCTGGTTATACATGTTTCTGTCTTTATCTTAGCTGAAAAGCCTAGGTGTTTTAGTGTTTCTGCTTTGTTTTTACTTTGGCTGCATTTTGTGTCATTTTGATGTTTTCTATCTAGTACAGAACGGATCACAGTCAGTTGAGCGTTTGGGAAGAAAAAACTGAAGCTATGTAGACATGATTTATATGATAAAGAAGCTCTGCTAAGTTAAATAGATTCAGTTGCACATGTTTCTTTGAAAGTACAAGTATCGGGTCAGGACTTCTTTTACAAATTTTGTTTATGCTGAGTGCAGTGCAAACGTATATCTTTGTCTTGGAAAAAGGTTTCTGATATAAGGTTTCCCTTCCTGTCTATTATAATCAGTTCTGATGCACATATCAGGTCGGCTGTGTGTTCCGGAATTCCGTGTGTGTTTTCAAAGGGATGTATGTTTTTTTTGGCGAAAAGGGTCTTAACCGTAACTTCAACCGGTCATATTTGGTTGATATTCCCAACGAGAGGTTTGGAAATGGCATCAATGGGGATCAGGGCTGCAGGACTATAGACCAAGCACAAACACTTTCATGAACAAGGACATTCATGCATTCATACTTGCTTTCGGATTCTCATTATCCCGTAAATATTTGTAGCTCCACAAACGAACTGCTTTCCTTTGATGGTTATTTTTGCAGTACAATTATGCCAACGGGCATACTTCTGCTATTATGTATACCCCCTGTAAACAAATATAAGACCATTTAGATCACTAGTAATCTATAAGGTTCTCCCTTATCTCATCTGGCCTTAAATTTCTTGGCATGACCAGTGCGACAATAGCTTCTCTAACATTTCCCCTTGTGTTAGTGTGTCAATACACAAAGAAGCAAAATCCTTGATCGTTGTTCATGTGTTTTTTTTTAGAAAAGAAGTGTTACCTTCGGCCTCTGCATCAGTAAATCGTAGTTCATGTGTATTGCTGTTCAAGCTTAAGACTGACCTACCACTACCACTGCCATCTATAGCAAACTTCAACCTTGCATATATATATCCAGAGCAGCCAGCAACTTCATTTCATACCGTGTGCCCTCGGTTTTATTGGTTGGTGTTGTCCTTGTGCACAACTAACTTGTAGGGCATGGTAGCAATGTACTCCTACAGCAAACAAAATGGAGGTTGGCATTGGCCACGAAAGGACATGGCATGATGGTTACATGCTTCTCGTCGACTACTCCTAGCCTAGCTAAACAATGAAAAGCACTAGGTGCTAAACGCCTAAACCTATCAACACAATCTTTGTCTCTGTCTTCCAAGTGAAGAGTGTCTTTTCTTTTTGTCTTTTATTCCAATATAATTGGGCCCATGCGCTCCTTGAATTGTCAGAACAAGTCTCCAACCCCAAGAGTAGACGCTCGTGTTTACTCCAGTAGTTGTCTCAACTTTCAACCTCACCTCACATGTGGAAAAAAAACTTTCTTTTTGGAAAATAAACCCTGTAATAACCGTGTTTCGTCCTATCCATCCTCAGGCTTTTCCACGCCAAAGCAACGTCTCATACTCTCATTTGCATCGCGCGTAGCACCGCACGCGGGCGCGGTACCCATGCGCGAGCACGCACGGCAGCGGAACGGATCGTCCATTTCTTCCCCCCTCGCTCTTCCCCGACGTCGCCGTCGCGACTAATCTGCCCGGGCGCCACAGAAACCGACGAGTCGGATTCCCAGCGACTCCTAGAAGCCCAGAAACCACGGTCGACCGACCGCTCCGCGACGCGCTTCCGCCCCCCTGGCCCTGGGTCGCCGCGCCGGAGCGACAGGCGCGAGGTGACAAGCTATTTTGGTCGAACCCTGCCCCTGGGATTTCGAATCCTGGCTTCTCGTACGCTGGCTCATTGATAGTCCTAGCCTGCTGGTACGTATGGGACATACTTTACATTGGACGGGACAAGCAAGAACTGACTCTTCCCTTTGACGTTCAGAAGATCTCGCATGGAGCAAGTGAGATTCGCTGATTCCCTTCTCGCGTATGCTGCGCAGATTCTGTTGTTATGCGAGCGGATTTGACATTGATTTGATGCGACCCCCGCTCTACTCGTCCAAAATACGGCAAGTGTATGTGATGATGTGGCCGATACTACCTTCATTCCAGTTTATAAGGCTTATTTCAAAAATTTCAATTTTTTTTCATTTTATAAGTCTCATCTTACATTCTTAAGAAGTTGGTCCCAATTTTCTCAACATGTAAGGTGTCCACCTCATTGTCCCACTAAGCAATGCATTTAATTTTTTTCTTCCACTAAGCCATGCAAAGTGTTTCACATAAGCCCTCTCAACATGCAAAGTGATCACCTCAACATCCCACTAAGCAAGGCATTTAAGTATTTTCTCCCACTAAACCATGTAAAATGTTCCACATAAGCAAATCATAAATTTAACTTACAAATTACAACTATTTTTACATTAATCTATGCATGTAACGATGTCACATCATATATTCATGTTAGTCATCCTTCACATTTAATTCAAAAGTTTTTATTCTATTTTTAGACACTTTATTTTATTGATTTTTAAGTTTTACTTTCTTTTGTTAGATTTAGTAACTACTTACGCATGTTTTTTAAAAATTTATCGCAACAATGCGCGGAGAGAGAGTCATCCTTTTTTCCTCAATGAAAAAGACACCCGTGTGGACAACTCCAAAGAATTTTAAACTCACATTATGCTACATATGTTTCAAAAATATCTTGCAAATATATAATAATCAAGTGTAATAAATCTTATATATTTTCATGCTCACATCGTTAATTATAATATTCACATTTCATATAAGCAAGTATCATCTAAACATATTACCAATAGTTCCCGCAGCAACACGAGGGAAATTGTCTAGTTTCTATTGTTTCTCAACACATGTTAAGATAGTGAGGTGCATTAAATCACCGCATCTGAGGGATTGAGATAAAACTCACCAATGCATATAAAAATTCTTGGTTATTTATTGGTCATGCATGCATGCATTACAATTAATGCATTGGTAAACAATTCTTGTTAGGAAAATGAACACATCAATTGAGCATTTTTGCAAGCTACAAAAATTATTCCACCCCCCATCACTTCTACTCCTAAAACGGAAGTTGGTAGCTTCCGTTCCAGCATTTTTTTTCTGTCTCCCTTCCCATTATCCCATTCCGTTAATTTAATTTTTCATTTCACCTTTTCTTTGTAAACCAACACTTTTCTAAAGTATAAAAAAATCACAAATCCAACTTTCCTAACTTACCCAAATCTTTACTTTAGGAAACAAAATAACGGATTTTAAGGAAACAAACAAGGAAGTTTTAAAGAGTCCGATTGACTAATCGACATGTATGTATCTGAACTTCCCTTCTCCAAATAAAAAAAACAATCAGCAAATATGAATGAAATCATAACTTTTCTTTCTTCTCCAAATAAAAAAAATCCAATCAACAATTATGAACATAAAAAACCTGACAAACGAGCCCCCCTCGAACGCCGACGGGATGAGCCCCCCCTATTCGCTACGTCCACGGGAACCTCATTCCAGCCACCACCGCCCCAAGCCATCACCGTGGATCCCTTCGCTGCCACCGAGGTCCTAGAGGAGCCATTGACGCCTTAATTGCGGACCTCCAGGTCTCTGTCGGGACACACCAGCAAGGTCTGATATCACTGCCCACTAGTAGAAAACAGGGCATCAGTTCGGGCCGGGCCATGCCATTAGTCCCGGTTCAGTCACAAACCGGGACCAATGGGTGCAACAACCCCGGTTCGTGAGGCCAGGGGGCCGGGCGGGCCACGTGGGGCATTGGTCCCGGTTCGTAGGACACCTTTGGTCCTGGTTCCAGACACGAACCGGGACCAATGTGCCTCGCTCCTGGCCCACAACCATTGGTCCCGGTTCGTGGCTGGAACCGGGACCAAAGGGGGTAACCATTCGCCTGGTGCGAGCCCCTTTAGTCCCGATTGGTGGCCCAAACCGGGACTAAAGGTTCAAACAGTTCGCATCCCATGATGTTTTGCGCTCCGAGAAAGAGGCAACTGTTCCTCGGCGAGGGCTACAGTAACTTCGCCCATTTCTCTTGTTCTCCTCTCTTCTTCTCCTCCATTCTCCTCTCTTCTTCCCCATATATTCTACCGTGAATCCAATCACTCGATACGGGGAGGTGCTCGCACATGGCACGACCAATCTCGATGTCATCTACACGAACGACAGCGCCATGGTGTCGCGTTTTCTTTCCCTTTTACAGAAATGGCTTGAAGTGGCGGATGAGAAAGACAAGTTCATAGGGCTTGATCTCGAGTACACGGCCAAGCAAGAAGATGTTGCCATCATCCAACTATGTTTCAAGAAACATGTCATGATCTTCCAATGGGTAAGGTGAGTTTTGAGGGTTTTCTTTGATCAATTAATAATTTATAGATTATTATAAAAATTGCATAGGATAGAAATATGTTCCATTTTGAATCCTATGGGAAGGATCAATATTTCTTTTAAGTTTGTAGTGAATAACAATTTTCCTTGTTGCAAAACATGGGAGAACATATATGTCATATAGTTAATTTAGGGTTTCTTCATCAATTCATAGGATATGAAAATTGCATATATATAGGATATAGCAATATATACGTTCTATTTTGAATCATATGGCAAAGATCAATTTCTCTTAAGTTGTAGTGAAATAATTTTAGATTTTTTTATGATATTACTGTTCACCGGGCTCAAATGAGCCCGGGAGCAAAAACTCTGCGTCTTCCTCTTTTGTTGCAGCGAAATAATTTTCCTTTATATAGTTGCATATTATAATTCTGCCGAAATATACTTGTTGCAGCAGTATTTAACATTTGTTCCATTTTAATTTGTTGATGTTGCAGTAGTGACAAGCACTGCCCAGCACTCATGGACTTCCTATGCAGCGACATACATTTTGCTAGCGTTGATGTAAGTAATGACAAGCTGAAGATGAGGCACAACTTCGGTATTAAGATACCAGCTGGCTGCCTTATTGATATCCAAGACATATTCAGGCTTCAGTATGAGAGGACTTCGATGGCTTCTATGGCAGTCGCAATGATCGACGACTATTACGGAGATATGAAGACCAAATTCCCCCGGGCGCAACACAAAGAGTGGGAGAGGACCCCACTTTAGCCTATCAACATTGAGTATGCAGCAAAACATGTGTACATTGCATATGAGTTGTACCGCAAGATTCGAACCGTGAACTATGGACAGCGTCACCTCGCACCACCACCACCATGGGGCGAATATTCTTCTGATTCAAACTAGCTAGTAGTGTTCGCTTGGATGAGTACTTTCTGTAATGGATATCTGAACTATTTATATATTACATATCTCTCTAGCTATTTTATATTTGTAGTGCTTTTCAATTCAGGTTTTTCTTAAATTCCGATTATGGCCGAGAACAATATACAACCAAAAAGTGGGTTGTCATCGTTGGCAACAAGCACGCACACACCATGCCAACTTTCAACCTTTTCAGACTTCATTTGAAGTGCTTTTTAATTTCAGGGTCATTTAGGTGGAAAAAAATTAGTAAATGCATGAAAAATATCAAATGAAGTCAGATAGGGTTGAAAATTGATGATGTGGCTTTGAATGGTGCATTTTGAACACACAAAAAGCCTGGAGTTCAAATATGTTCAAGAAAATGAAATGCCTTTTGTAACCGATGAGTTTCCGTCCGAAACCGCGATACTTTGAAAGAGACTGTTCGTTTTGTACACGAAATGTATCCTGGTTTGCCGTAATCCTCTCAACTTTTTAGCACATGCTATGTGGGTGAAATAATGATACCATGCCAACTTTCAACCTTTTCAGACTTCATTTGAAGTGCTTTTCAATTTCAGGGTCATTTAGGTCAAAAAAATCATTAAATGCATGAAAAATACCAAATGAAGTCAGAAAGGGTTGAAAATTGATGATGTGGCTTTCAATGGTGCATTTTGAACACATAAAAAGCCTGGAGTTCAAATAAGTTCAAGAAAATGAAATGCCTTTTCTAACCGATGAGTTTCCGTCCGAAACCCCGATACTTCGAAAGAGACTGTCCGTTTTGTACGCGAAGTGCATCCTGCTTTTGCCGTAACCCTCTCCACTTTTTAGCACATGCTATGTGGGTGAAATAATGATACCATGACAACTTTCAACCTTTTCAAACTTCATTTGAGGTGCTTTTCAATTTCAGGGTCATTTAGCTAAAAAACAGTAAATCCATGAAAAGTATCAAATGAAGTCAGAAAGGATTGAAAATTGATGATGTGGCTTTGAATGGTGCATTTTGAACACACGAAAGGCCTGGAGTTCAAATAAGTTCAAGAAAATGAAATGCCTTTTCTAACCGTTGAGTTTCCTCCGAAACCCCGATACTTCGAAAAAGTCTGTCTGTTTTCTACGCGAAGTGCATCCTGCTTTTGCCGTAACCCTCTCAAATTTTTAGCACATGCTATGTGGGTGAAATGATGATATCATGCGAACTTTCAACCTAATCAGACTTCATTTGAAGTGCTTGTCAATTTTAGGGTCATTTAGCTGAGAAAAATCAGTAAATACATGAAAAATATCAAATGAAGTCAAAAAGGGTTGAAAATTGATTATGTGGCTTTCAATGGTGCATTTTGAACACAAAAAAATCCTGGAGTTCAAATAAGTTCAAGAAAATGAAATGCCTTTTCTAACCAATGAGTTTCCGTTTGAAACCCCGATACTTCGAAAGAGGCTATCCGTTTTGTACGCGAAGTGCATCCTGCTTTTGCCTTGACCCTGTCAACTTTTCAGCACATGCTATGTGCGTGAAATTATGGTACCATGCCAACTTTCAACCTTTTCAAACTTGATTTGAAGTGCTTTTCAATTTCAGCATCATTTAGCTAAAAAAACAGTAAATGCATGAAAAATATCAAATGAAGTTAGAAAGGGTTGAAAATTGACGATGTGGCTTTGAATGGTGCATTTTGAACACACAAAAAGCCTGGAGTTCAAATAAGTTCAAGAAAATGAAATGCCCTTTCTAACCGATGAGTTTTCGTCTGAAACCCTGATACTTCGAAAGAGTATGTCCGTTTTGTACGCGAAGTGCAGCCTGCTTTTTCCGTAACCCTCTCAAATTTTTAGCACATGCTATGTGGGTGAAATGATGATACCATGCCAACTTTCAACCTTTTCACACTTCTTTTGAAGTGATTTTCAATTTAGGGGTCATTTAGCACAAAATAATAATAAATGCACAAAAAATATCAAATGAAGTTAGAAAGGGTTGAAAATTGATTATGTGGGTTTGAATGGTGCATTTTGGACACACAAAAAGCCTGGAGTTCAAATAAGTTCAATAAAATGAAATGCCTTTTGTAACCAATGAGTTTCCGTGTGAAACCCCGATACTTCGAAAGAGGCTGTGTGTTTTGTACGCGAAGTGCATACTGTTTTTGCCGTAACCTTCTCAAGTTTTTATCACATGGTATGTGGGTGAAATGATGATACAATGCCAACTTTCAACCTTTTCGGACTTCATTTGAAGTGCTTGTCAATTTTAGGGTCATCTAGGTCAAAAAAAATCAGTAAATGCATGAAAAATATCAAATGAAGTCAGAAAGGGTTGAAAATTGACGATGAGGCTTTGAATGGTGCATTTTGAACACACGAAAAGCCTGGAGTTCAAATAAGTTCAAGAATATGAAATGCCTTTTTAACCGATGAGTTTCCTTCTGAAACCCCGATACTTCGAAAGAGTTTGTCAGTTTTGTACGCGAAGTGCATCCTGCTTTTGCCGTAACCCTCTCAACTTTTTAGCACATGCTATGTGGGTGAAATTACGATACCATGCGAACTTTCAACCTTTTCAAACTTCATTTGAAGTGTTTTTAAATTTTAGGGTCATTTAGCTCAAAAAAATCAGTAAATACAGGAAAAATATCAAATGAAGTCAAAAAGGGATGAAAATTGCTGATGTGGCTTTGAATGGTGCATTTTGAACACACGAAAGGCTTGGAGTTCAAAAAATTTCAAGAAAATGAAACGCCTTTTCTAACGGTTGAGTTTCCGTGTGAAACCCCCATACTTCGAAAGAGTCTGTCCGTTTTGTACGCGAAGTGCATCCTGCTTTTGCCTTGAACCTGTCAACTTTTCAGCACATGCTATGTGCGTGAAATTATGGTACCATGCCAACTTTCAACCTTTTCAAACTTGATTTGAAGTGCTTTACAATTTCAGCGTCATTTAGCTAAAACAACAGTAAATGCATGAAAAATATCAAATGAAGTCAGAAAGGGTTGAAAATTGATGATGTGGCTTTGAATGGTGCATTTTGAACACACAAAAAGCCTGGAGTTCAAATAAGTTCAAGAAAATGAAATGCCTTTTCTAACCGATGAGTTTTCGTCCGAAACCCTGATACTTCGAAAGAGTATGTCCGTTTTGTACGCGAAGTGCAGCCTGCTTTTTCCGTAACCCTCTCAACTTTTTAGCACATGCTATGTGGGTGAAATGATGATACCATGCCAACTTTCAACCTTTTCACACTTCATTTGAAGTGATTTTCAATTTAGGGGTCATTTAGCTCACAAAAATAATAAATGCATGAAAAATATCAAATGAAGTCAGAAAGGGTTGAAAATTGATTATGTGGGTTTGAATGATGCATTTTGGACACACAAAAAGCCTGGAGATCAAATAAGTTGAATAAAATGAAATGCCTTTTGTAACCAATGAGTTTCCGTCTGAAACCCCGATACTTCGAAAGAGGCTGTCTGTTTTGTACACAAAGTGCATACTGCTTTTGCCGTAACCTTCTAAAGTTTTTAGCACACGGTATGTGGGTGAAATTATGATACAATGCCAACTTTCAACCTTTTCAGACTTCATTTGAAGTGCTTGTCAATTTTAGGGTCATCTAGGTCAAAAAAATCAGTAAATGCATGAAAAATATCAAATGAAGTCAAAAAGGATTGAAAATTGATGATGTGGCTTTGAATGGTGCATTTTGAACACACGAAAAGTCTGGAGTTCAAATAAGTTCAAGAATATGAAATGCCTTTTCTAACCGATGAGTTTCCGTCCGAAACCCCGAGACTTAAGAAGAGTGTGTCCGTTTTGTACGCGAAGTGCAGCCTGCTTTTTCCGTAACCCTCTCAAATTTTTAGCACATGCTATGTGGGTGAAATGATGATACCATGCCAACTTTCAACCTTTTCACACTTCTTTTGAAGTGATTTTCAATTTAGGGGTCATTTAGCTCAAAAGAATAATAAATGCACAAAAAATATCAAATGAAGTTAGAAAGGGTTGAAAATTGATTATGTGGGTTTGAATGGTGCATTTTGGACACACAAAAAGCCTGGAGTTCAAATAAGTTCAATAAAATGAAATGCCTTTTGTAACCAATGAGTTTCCGTGTGAAACCCCGATACTTCGAAAGAGGCTGTGTGTTTTGTACGCGAAGTGCATACTGTTTTTGCCGTAACCTTCTCAAGTTTTTATCACATGGTATGTGGGTGAAATGATGATACAATGCCAACTTTCAACCTTTTCGGACTTCATTTGAAGTGCTTGTCAATTTTAGGGTCATCTAGGTCAAAAAAAATCAGTAAATGCATGAAAAATATCAAATGAAGTCAGAAAGGGTTGAAAATTGATGATGAGGCTTTGAATGGTGCATTTTGAACACACGAAAAGCCTGGAGTTCAAATAAGTTCAAGAATATGAAATGCCTTTTTAACCGATGAGTTTCCGTCTGAAACCCCGATACTTCGAAAGAGTTTGTCAGTTTTGTACGCGAAGTGCATCCTGCTTTTGCCGTAACCCTCTCAACTTTTTAGCACATGCTATGTGGGTGAAATTACGATACCATGCGAACTTTCAACCTTTTCAAACTTCATTTGAAGTGTTTTTAAATTTCAGGGTCATTTAGCTCAAAAAAATCAGTAAATACAGGAAAAATATCAAATGAAGTCAAAAAGGGATGAAAATTGCTGATGTGGCTTTGAATGGTGCATTTTGAACACACGAAAGGCTTGGAGTTCAAAAAATTTCAAGAAAATGAAACGCCTTTTCTAACCGGTTGAGTTTCCGTGTGAAACCCCCATACTTCGAAAGAGTCTGTCCGTTTTGTACGCGAAGTGCATCCTGCTTTTGCCTTGAACCTGTCAACTTTTCAGCACATGCTATGTGCGTGAAATTATGGTACCATGCCAACTTTCAACCTTTTCAAACTTGATTTGAAGTGCTTTACAATTTCAGCGTCATTTAGCTAAAACAACAGTAAATGCATGAAAAATATCAAATGAAGTCAGAAAGGGTTGAAAATTGATGATGTGGCTTTGAATGGTGCATTTTGAACACACAAAAAGCCTGGAGTTCAAATAAGTTCAAGAAAATGAAATGCCTTTTCTAACCGATGAGTTTTCGTCCGAAACCCTGATACTTCGAAAGAGTATGTCCGTTTTGTACGCGAAGTGCAGCCTGCTTTTTCCGTAACCCTCTCAACTTTTTAGCACATGCTATGTGGGTGAAATGATGATACCATGCCAACTTTCAACCTTTTCACACTTCATTTGAAGTGATTTTCAATTTAGGGGTCATTTAGCTCACAAAAATAATAAATGCATGAAAAATATCAAATGAAGTCAGAAAGGGTTGAAAATTGATTATGTGGGTTTGAATGATGCATTTTGGACACACAAAAAGCCTGGAGATCAAATAAGTTGAATAAAATGAAATGCCTTTTGTAACCAATGAGTTTCCGTCTGAAACCCCAGATACTTCGAAAGAGGCTGTCTGTTTTGTACACAAAGTGCATACTGCTTTTGCCGTAACCTTCTAAAGTTTTTAGCACACGGTATGTGGGTGAAATTATGATACAATGCCAACTTTCAACCTTTTCAGACTTCATTTGAAGTGCTTGTCAATTTTAGGGTCATCTAGGTCAAAAAAATCAGTAAATGCATGAAAAATATCAAATGAAGTCAAAAAGGATTGAAAATTGATGATGTGGCTTTGAATGGTGCATTTTGAACACACGAAAAGTCTGGAGTTCAAATAAGTTCAAGAATATGAAATGCCTTTTCTAACCGATGAGTTTCCGTCCGAAACCCCGAGACTTAAGAAGAGTGTGTCCGTTTTGTACGCGAAGTGCAGCCTGCTTTTTCCGTAACCCTCTCAAATTTTTAGCACATGCTATGTGGGTGAAATGATGATACCATGCCAACTTTCAACCTTTTCACACTTCTTTTGAAGTGATTTTCAATTTAGGGGTCATTTAGCTCAAAAGAATAATAAATGCACAAAAAATATCAAATGAAGTTAGAAAGGGTTGAAAATTGATTATGTGGGTTTGAATGGTGCATTTTGGACACACAAAAAGCCTGGAGTTCAAATAAGTTCAATAAAATGAAATGCCTTTTGTAACCAATGAGTTTCCGTGTGAAACCCCGATACTTCGAAAGAGGCTGTGTGTTTTGTACGCGAAGTGCATACTGTTTTTGCCGTAACCTTCTCAAGTTTTTATCACATGGTATGTGGGTGAAATGATGATACAATGCCAACTTTCAACCTTTTCGGACTTCATTTGAAGTGCTTGTCAATTTTAGGGTCATCTAGGTCAAAAAAAATCAGTAAATGCATGAAAAATATCAAATGAAGTCAGAAAGGGTTGAAAATTGATGATGAGGCTTTGAATGGTGCATTTTGAACACACGAAAAGCCTGGAGTTCAAATAAGTTCAAGAATATGAAATGCCTTTTTAACCGATGAGTTTCCGTCTGAAACCCCGATACTTCGAAAGAGTTTGTCAGTTTTGTACGCGAAGTGCATCCTGCTTTTGCCGTAACCCTCTCAACTTTTTAGCACATGCTATGTGGGTGAAATTACGATACCATGCGAACTTTCAACCTTTTCAAACTTCATTTGAAGTGTTTTTAAATTTCAGGGTCATTTAGCTCAAAAAAATCAGTAAATACAGGAAAAATATCAAATGAAGTCAAAAAGGGATGAAAATTGCTGATGTGGCTTTGAATGGTGCATTTTGAACACACGAAAGGCTTGGAGTTCAAAAAATTTCAAGAAAATGAAACGCCTTTTCTAACCGTTGAGTTTCCGTGTGAAACCCCCATACTTCGAAAGAGTCTGTCCGTTTTGTACGCGAAGTGCATCCTGCTTTTGCCTTGAACCTGTCAACTTTTTAGCACATGCTATGTGCGTGAAATTATGGTACCATGCCAACTTTCAACCTTTTCAAACTTGATTTGAAGTGCTTTACAATTTCAGCGTCATTTAGCTAAAACAACAGTAAATGCATGAAAAATATCAAATGAAGTCAGAAAGGGTTGAAAATTGATGATGTGGCTTTGAATGGTGCATTTTGAACACACAAAAAGCCTGGAGTTCAAATAAGTTCAGGAAAATGAAATGCCTTTTCTAACCGATGAGTTTTCGTCCGAAACCCTGATACTTCGAAAGAGTATGTCCGTTTTGTACGCGAAGTGCAGCCTGCTTTTTCCGTAACCCTCTCAACTTTTTAGCACATGCTATGTGGGTGAAATGATGATACCATGCCAACTTTCAACCTTTTCACACTTCATTTGAAGTGATTTTCAATTTAGGGGTCATTTAGCTCAAAAAAATAATAAATGCATGAAAAATATCAAATGAAGTCAGAAAGGGTTGAAAATTGATTATGTGGGTTTGAATGGTGCATTTTGGACACACAAAAAGCCTGGAGATCAAATAAGTTGAATAAAATGAAATGCCTTTTGTAACCAATGAGTTTCCGTCTGAAACCCCAATACTTCGAAAGAGGCTGTCTGTTTTGTACACAAAGTGCATACTGCTTTTGCCGTAACCTTCTAAAGTTTTTAGCACACGGTATGTGGGTGAAATTATGATACAATGCCAACTTTCAACCTTTTCAGACTTCATTTGAAGTGCTTGTCAATTTTAGGGTCATCTAGGTCAAAAAAATCAGTAAATGCATGAAAAATATCAAATGAAGTCAAAAAGGATTGAAAATTGATGATGTGGCTTTGAATGGTGCATTTTGAACACACGAAAAGTCTGGAGTTCAAATAAGTTCAAGAATATGAAATGCCTTTTCTAACCGATGAGTTTCCGTCCGAAACCCCGAGACTTAAGAAGAGTGTGTCCGTTTTGTACGCGAAGTGCAGCCTGCTTTTTCCGTAACCCTCTCAAATTTTTAGCACATGCTATGTGGGTGAAATGATGATACCATGCCAACTTTCAACCTTTTCACACTTCTTTTGAAGTGATTTTCAATTTAGGGGTCATTTAGCTCAAAAGAATAATAAATGCACAAAAAATATCAAATGAAGTTAGAAAGGGTTGAAAATTGATTATGTGGGTTTGAATGGTGCATTTTGGACACACAAAAAGCCTGGAGTTCAAATAAGTTCAATAAAATGAAATGCCTTTTGTAACCAATGAGTTTCCGTCTGAAACCCCGATACTTCGAAAGAGGCTGTGTGTTTTGTACGCGAAGTGCATACTGTTTTTGCCGTAACCTTCTCAAGTTTTTATCACATGGTATGTGGGTGAAATGATGATACAATGCCAACTTTCAACCTTTTCGGACTTCATTTGAAGTGCTTGTCAATTTTAGGGTCATCTAGGTCAAAAAAAATCAGTAAATGCATGAAAAATATCAAATGAAGTCAGAAAGGGTTGAAAATTGATGATGAGGCTTTGAATGGTGCATTTTGAACACACGAAAAGCCTGGAGTTCAAATAAGTTCAAGAATATGAAATGCCTTTTTAACCGATGAGTTTCCGTCTAAAACCCCGATACTTCGAAAGAGTTTGTCAGTTTTGTACGCGAAGTGCATCCTGCTTTTGCCGTAACCCTCTCAACTTTTTAGCACATGCTATGTGGGTGAAATTACGATACCATGCGAACTTTCAACCTTTTCAAACTTCATTTGAAGTGTTTTTAAATTTCAGGGTCATTTAGCTCAAAAAAATCAGTAAATACAGGAAAAATATCAAATGAAGTCAAAAAGGGATGAAAATTGCTGATGTGGCTTTGAATGGTGCATTTTGAACACACGAAAGGCTTGGAGTTCAAAAAATTTCAAGAAAATTAAATGCCTTTTCTAACCGTTGAGTTTCCGTGTGAAACCCCCATACTTCGAAAGAGTCTGTCCGTTTTGTACGCGAAGTGCATCCTGCTTTTGCCTTGAACCTGTCAACTTTTTAGCACATGCTATGTGCGTGAAATTATGGTACCATGCCAACTTTCAACCTTTTCAAACTTGATTTGAAGTGCTTTACAATTTCAGCGTCATTTAGCTAAAACAACAGTAAATGCATGAAAAATATCAAATGAAGTCAGAAAGGGTTGAAAATTGATGATGTGGCTTTGAATGGTGCATTTTAAACACACAAAAAGCCTGGAGTTCAAATAAGTTCAAGAAAATGAAATGCCTTTTCTAACCGATGAGTTTTCGTCCGAAACACTGATACTTCGAAAGAGTATGTCCGTTTTGTACGCGAAGTGCAGCCTGCTTTTTCCGTAACCCTCTCAACTTTTTAGCACATGCTATGTGGGTGAAATGATGATACCATGCCAACTTTCAACCTTTTCACACTTCATTTGAAGTGATTTTCAATTTAGGGGTCATTTAGCTCAAAAAAATAATAAATGCATGAAAAATATCAAATGAAGTCAGAAAGGGTTGAAAATTGATTATGTGGGTTTGAATGGTGCATTTTGGACACACAAAAAGCCTGGAGATCAAATAAGTTGAATAAAATGAAATGCCTTTTGTAACCAATGAGTTTCCGTCTGAAACCCCGATACTTCGAAAGAGGCTGTCTGTTTTGTACACAAAGTGCATACTGCTTTTGCCGTAACCTTCTAAAGTTTTTAGCACACGGTATGTGGGTGAAATTATGATACAATGCCAACTTTCAACCTTTTCAGACTTCATTTGAAGTGCTTGTCAATTTTAGGGTCATCTAGGTCAAAAAAATCAGTAAATGCATGAAAAATATCAAATGAAGTCAAAAAGGATTGAAAATTGATGATGTGGCTTTGAATGGTGCATTTTGAACACACGAAAAGTCTGGAGTTCAAATAAGTTCAAGAATATGAAATGCCTTTTCTAACCGATGAGTTTCCGTCCGAAACCCCGAGACTTAAGAAGAGTGTGTCCGTTTTGTACGCGAAGTGCAGCCTGCTTTTTCCGTAACCCTCTCAAATTTTTAGCACATGCTATGTGGGTGAAATGATGATACCATGCCAACTTTCAACCTTTTCACACTTCTTTTGAAGTGATTTTCAATTTAGGGGTCATTTAGCTCAAAAGAATAATAAATGCACAAAAAATATCAAATGAAGTTAGAAAGGGTTGAAAATTGATTATGTGGGTTTGAATGGTGCATTTTGGACACACAAAAAGCCTGGAGTTCAAATAAGTTCAATAAAATGAAATGCCTTTTGTAACCAATGAGTTTCCGTGTGAAACCCCGATACTTCGAAAGAGGCTGTGTGTTTTGTACGCGAAGTGCATACTGTTTTTGCCGTAACCTTCTCAAGTTTTTATCACATGGTATGTGGGTGAAATGATGATACAATGCCAACTTTCAACCTTTTCGGACTTCATTTGAAGTGCTTGTCAATTTTAGGGTCATCTAGGTCAAAAAAAATCAGTAAATGCATGAAAAATATCAAATGAAGTCAGAAAGGGTTGAAAATTGATGATGAGGCTTTGAATGGTGCATTTTGAACACACGAAAAGCCTGGAGTTCAAATAAGTTCAAGAATATGAAATGCCTTTTTAACCGATGAGTTTCCGTCTGAAACCCCGATACTTCGAAAGAGTTTGTCAGTTTTGTACGCGAAGTGCATCCTGCTTTTGCCGTAACCCTCTCAACTTTTTAGCACATGCTATGTGGGTGAAATTACGATACCATGCGAACTTTCAACCTTTTCAAACTTCATTTGAAGTGTTTTTAAATTTCAGGGTCATTTAGCTCAAAAAAATCAGTAAATACAGGAAAAATATCAAATGAAGTCAAAAAGGGATGAAAATTGCTGATGTGGCTTTGAATGGTGCATTTTGAACACACGAAAGGCTTGGAGTTCAAAAAATTTCAAGAAAATGAAACGCCTTTTCTAACCGTTGAGTTTCCGTGTGAAACCCCCATACTTCGAAAGAGTCTGTCCGTTTTGTACGCGAAGTGCATCCTGCTTTTGCCTTGAACCTGTCAACTTTTTAGCACATGCTATGTGCGTGAAATTATGGTACCATGCCAACTTTCAACCTTTTCAAACTTGATTTGAAGTGCTTTACAATTTCAGCGTCATTTAGCTAAAACAACAGTAAATGCATGAAAAATATCAAATGAAGTCAGAAAGGGTTGAAAATTGATGATGTGGCTTTGAATGGTGCATTTTGAACACACAAAAAGCCTGGAGTTCAAATAAGTTCAAGAAAATGAAATGCCTTTTCTAACCGATGAGTTTTCGTCCGAAACCCTGATACTTCGAAAGAGTATGTCCGTTTTGTACGCGAAGTGCAGCCTGCTTTTTCCGTAACCCTCTCAACTTTTTAGCACATGCTATGTGGGTGAAATGATGATACCATGCCAACTTTCAACCTTTTCAGACTTCATTTGAAGTGATTTTCAATTTAGGGGTCATTTAGCTCAAAAAAATAATAAATGCATGAAAAATATCAAATGAAGTCAGAAAGGGTTGAAAATTGATTATGTGGGTTTGAATGGTGCATTTTGGACACACAAAAAGCCTGGAGATCAAATAAGTTGAATAAAATGAAATGCCTTTTGTAACCAATGAGTTTCCGTCTGAAACCCCAATACTTCGAAAGAGGCTGTCTGTTTTGTACACAAAGTGCATACTGCTTTTGCCGTAACCTTCTAAAGTTTTTAGCACACGGTATGTGGGTGAAATTATGATACAATGCCAACTTTCAACCTTTTCAGACTTCATTTGAAGTGCTTGTCAATTTTAGGGTCATCTAGGTCAAAAAAATTAGTAAATGCATGAAAAATATCAAATGAAGTCAAAAAGGATTGAAAATTGATGATGTGGCTTTGAATGGTGCATTTTGAACACACGAAAAGTCTGGAGTTCAAATAAGTTCAAGAATATGAAATGCCTTTTCTAACCGATGAGTTTCCGTCCGAAACCCCGAGACTTAAGAAGAGTGTGTCCGTTTTGTACGCGAAGTGCAGCCTGCTTTTTCCGTAACCCTCTCAAATTTTTAGCACATGCTATGTGGGTGAAATGATGATACCATGCCAACTTTCAACCTTTTCACACTTCTTTTGAAGTGATTTTCAATTTAGGGGTCATTTAGCTCAAAAGAATAATAAATGCACAAAAAATATCAAATGAAGTTAGAAAGGGTTGAAAATTGATTATGTGGGTTTGAATGGTGCATTTTGGACACACAAAAAGCCTGGAGTTCAAATAAGTTCAATAAAATGAAATGCCTTTTGTAACCAATGAGTTTCCGTCTGAAACCCCGATACTTCGAAAGAGGCTGTGTGTTTTGTACGCGAAGTGCATACTGTTTTTGCCGTAACCTTCTCAAGTTTTTATCACATGGTATGTGGGTGAAATGATGATACAATGCCAACTTTCAACCTTTTCGGACTTCATTTGAAGTGCTTGTCAATTTTAGGGTCATCTAGGTCAAAAAAAATCAGTAAATGCATGAAAAATATCAAATGAAGTCAGAAAGGGTTGAAAATTGATGATGAGGCTTTGAATGGTGCATTTTGAACACACGAAAAGCCTGGAGTTCAAATAAGTTCAAGAATATGAAATGCCTTTTTAACCGATGAGTTTCCGTCTAAAACCCCGATACTTCGAAAGAGTTTGTCAGTTTTGTACGCGAAGTGCATCCTGCTTTTGCCGTAACCCTCTCAACTTTTTAGCACATGCTATGTGGGTGAAATTACGATACCATGCGAACTTTCAACCTTTTCAAACTTCATTTGAAGTGTTTTTAAATTTCAGGGTCATTTAGCTCAAAAAAATCAGTAAATACAGGAAAAATATCAAATGAAGTCAAAAAGGGATGAAAATTGCTGATGTGGCTTTGAATGGTGCATTTTGAACACACGAAAGGCTTGGAGTTCAAAAAATTTCAAGAAAATTAAATGCCTTTTCTAACCGTTGAGTTTCCGTGTGAAACCCCCATACTTCGAAAGAGTCTGTCCGTTTTGTACGCGAAGTGCATCCTGCTTTTGCCTTGAACCTGTCAACTTTTTAGCACATGCTATGTGCGTGAAATTATGGTACCATGCCAACTTTCAACCTTTTCAAACTTGATTTGAAGTGCTTTACAATTTCAGCGTCATTTAGCTAAAACAACAGTAAATGCATGAAAAATATCAAATGAAGTCAGAAAGGGTTGAAAATTGATGATGTGGCTTTGAATGGTGCATTTTAAACACACAAAAAGCCTGGAGTTCAAATAAGTTCAAGAAAATGAAATGCCTTTTCTAACCGATGAGTTTTCGTCCGAAACACTGATACTTCGAAAGAGTATGTCCGTTTTGTACGCGAAGTGCAGCCTGCTTTTTCCGTAACCCTCTCAACTTTTTAGCACATGCTATGTGGGTGAAATGATGATACCATGCCAACTTTCAACCTTTTCACACTTCATTTGAAGTGATTTTCAATTTAGGGGTCATTTAGCTCAAAAAAATAATAAATGCATGAAAAATATCAAATGAAGTCAGAAAGGGTTGAAAATTGATTATGTGGGTTTCAATGGTGCATTTTGGACACACAAAAAGCCTGGAGATCAAATAAGTTGAATAAAATGAAATGCCTTTTGTAACCAATGAGTTTCCGTCTGAAACCCCGATACTTCGAAAGAGGCTGTCTGTTTTGTACACAAAGTGCATACTGCTTTTGCCGTAACCTTCTAAAGTTTTTAGCACACGGTATGTGGGTGAAATTATGATACAATGCCAACTTTCAACCTTTTCAGACTTCATTTGAAGTGCTTGTCAATTTTAGGGTCATCTAGGTCAAAAAAATCAGTAAATGCATGAAAAATATCAAATGAAGTCAAAAAGGATTGAAAATTGATGATGTGGCTTTGAATGGTGCATTTTGAACACACGAAAAGTCTGGAGTTCAAATAAGTTCAAGAATATGAAATGCCTTTTCTAACCAATGAGTTTCCGTCCGAAACCCCGAGACTTAAGAAGAGTGTGTCCGTTTTGTACGCGAAGTGCATCATGCTTTTGTAGTAACCCTCTCAACTTTTTAGCACATGCTATGTGGGTGAAATGATGATACCATGCCAACTTTCAACCTTTTTAGATTTCATTTGAAGTGATTTTCAATTTAGGGGTCATTTAGCTCAAAAGAATAATAAATGCATGAAAACTATCAAATGAAGTCAGAAAGGGTTGAAAATTGATTATGTGGGTTTGAATGGTGCATTTTGAACACACAAAAATCCTGGAGTTCAAATAAGTTCAAGAAAGTGAAATGCCTTTTCTAACCAATGAGTTTCTGTTTGAAACCCCGATACTTCGAAAGAGTTTGTCCCTTTTGTATGCGAAGTGCATCCTGCTTTTGCCGTAACCGTCTCAATGTTTTAGCATATGATATGTGGGTGAAATGATGATACCATGCCAACTTTCAACCTTTTCACACTTCATTTGAAGTGCTTTTCAATTTCACGGTCATTTAGCTCAAAAAAACAGTAAATGCATGAAAAATATCAAATGAAGTCAGAAAGGGTTGAAAATTGATGATGTGGCTTTGAATGGTGCATTTTGAACACACAAAAAGCCTGGAGTTCAAATAAGTTCAAGAAAATGAAATGCCTTTTGTAACCGATGAGTTTTCGTGCGAAACCCCGATACTTTGGCAGAGTATGTTCGTTTTGTACGCGAAGTGTATCTTGCTTTTGCCGTAACCCTCTCAACTTTTTAGCACATCCTATGTGGGTGAAATGAAGATACTGTGCCAACTTTCAACCTTTTCAGACTTCATTTGAAGTGCTTTTCAATTTCAGGGTCATTTAGCTCAAAAAAAAACAGTACATGCATGAAAAATATCAAATGAAGTCAGAAAGGGTTGAAAATTGATGATGTGGCTTTGAATGGTGCATTTTGAACACACAAAAAGCATGGAGTTCAAATAAGTTCAAGAAAATGAAATGCCTTTTCTAACCGATAAGTTTCCGTCCGAAACCCTGATACTTCGAAACAGTTTGTCCGTTTTGTACGCGAAGTGCATCCTGATTTTGCCGTAACCCTCTCAACTTTTTAGCACATGCTATGTGGGTGAAATTTTGGTACCATGCCAACTTTCAACCTTTTCAAACTTCATTTGAAGTTCTTTTCAATTTCAGCGTCATTTAGCTAAGAAAACAGTAAATGCATGAAAAATATCAAATGAAGTCAGAAAGGGTTGAAAATTGATGATGTGGCTTTGAATGGTGCATTTTGAACACACGAAAACCTGGAGTTCAAATAAGTTCAAGAAAATGAAACGCCTTTTGTAACCGATGAGTTTGCGTCCGAAACCTTGATACTTCGAAAGGTACTGTCCATTTTGTACGCGAAATGCATCCTGCTTTTGCCGTAACCCTCTCCACTTTTATACATATGCTATGTGGGTGAAATGATGATACCATGCCAACTTTCAACCTTTTCACACTTCATTTGAATTGTTTTCAATTTAATGGTCATTTAGCCAAAAAACAGCAAATCCATGAAAAGTATCAAAAGAAGTCAAAAAGGATTGAAAATTGATGATGTGGCTTTGAATGGTGCATTTTGAACACACAAAAAGCCTGGAGTTCAAATAAGTTCAAGAAAATGAAATGCCTTTTGTAACCGATGAGTTTCCTTCTGAAACCTCGATACTTCGAAAGGTACTGTCCATTTTGTAGACGAAGTGCATCCTTCTTTTGCCGTAACCATCTCAACTTTTTAGCATTCTATGTAGGTGAAATGATGATACCATGCCAACTTTCAACCTTTTGAGCCTACATTTGAAATGCTTTTCAATTTCAGGGTCATTTAGCTCAAAAAAAAATCAGTAAATGCAGGAAAAATATCAAATGAAGTCAGAAAGGGTTGTAAATTGATGATGTGGCTTTGAATGGTGCATTTTGAACACACAAAAGTCCTCGAGTTCAAATAAGTTCAATAAAATGAAATGCCTTTTGTAACCGATGAGTTTCCGTCCGAAACCCATATACTATGAAAGAGGTTTTCTGTTTTGTACGCGAAGTGCATCCTGCTTTTCCCGTAACCCTCTCAACTTTTTAGCACATGCTATGTGGATGAAATGATGATACCATGCCAACTTTCAACCTCTTCACACTTCATTTGAAATGCTTTTCAATTTTAGGGTCATTTAGCTAAATAAACAGTAAATGCATGAAAAATATCAAATGAAGTCTGAAAGGGTTGAAAATTGATAATGTGGCTTTGCATGGTGCATTTTGAACACACAAAAAGCATGGAGTTCAAATAAGTTCAAGAAAATGAAATGTGTTTTGTAACCGATGAGTTTCCGTCCGGAACCCCGATACTTCGAAAGAAACTGTCCATTTTGTACGCGAAGTGCATCCTGCTTTTGCCGTAACCCTCTCAACTTTTTAGCACATGCTATGTCGGTGAAGTGATGATACCACGCCAACTTTCAACCTTTTCACACTTCATTTGAAGTGCTTTTCAATTTCAAGGTCATTTAGCTAGAAAAATAGTAAATACATGAAAAGTATCAAATGAAGTCAGAAAGGATTGAAAATTGATGATGTGGCTTTGAATGGTGCATTTTGAACACACAAAAAGCCTGGAGTTCAAAAATTTCAAGAAAATGAAATGCCTTTTCTAACCGATGAGTTTCCGTCCGAAACCCCGATACTTCGAAAGATTCTGTCCGTTTTGTACGCAAAGTGCATCCTGCTATTGCCGTAACCGTCTCAACTTTTTAGCACATGCTATGTCGGTGAAATGATGATGCCATGCCAACTTTCAACCTTTTCAGACTTCATTTGAAGTGGTCTTCAATTTCACGGTCATTTGGCTAAAAAAAACAGTAACTACATGAAAACTATCAAACGAAGTCAGAAAGGGTTGAAAATTAATGATGTGGGTTTGAATGGTGCATTGTGAAAACACAAAAAGCCTGGAGTTCAATTAAGTTCAAGAAAATTAAATGCCTTTTGTAACCGACGTGTTTCTGTCCGGAACGCCGATACTTCGAAAGAGACTGTCCGTTTTGTACGCGAAGTGCATCCTGCTTTTGCCGTAACCCTCTCAACTTTTTAGCAATTCTATGTGGGTGAAATGATGATCCCATGCCAACTTTCAACCTTTTCAGACATCATTTGAAGTGCTTTTCAATTACAGGGTCATTTAGCTCAAAAAAATCAGTAAATGCATGGAAAATATCAAATGAAGTCAGAAAGGGTTGAAAATTGATGATGTGGCTTTGAATGGTGCATTTTGAACACACAAAAAGCCTGGAGTTCAAATAAGTTCAAGAAAATGAAATGCCTTTTCTAACCGATGAGTTTCCGTCCGAAACCCCGATACTTCGAAAGAGTATGTCCGTTTTGTACGCAAAGTGCATCCTGCTATTGCCGTAACCCTCTCAACTTCTTAGCACATGCTATGTCGGTGAAATGATGATGCCATGCCAACTTTCAACCTTTTCAGACTTCATTTGAAGTGCTTTTCAATTTCAGGGTCATTTAGCTCAAAACAAAATCAGTAAATCCATGAAAAATATCAAATGAAGTCAGAAAGTGTTGAAAATTGATGATGTGGCTTTGAATGGTGCATTTTGAACACACGAAAAGCCTGGAGTTCATATAAGTTCAAGAATATGAAATGCCTTTTCTAACCGATGAGTTTCCGTCCGAAACCCCGATACTTCGAAAGAGTCTGTCCGTTTTGTACGCAAAGTGCATCCTGCTATTGCCGTAACCCTCTCAAATTTTTAGCACATGCTATGTGGGTGAAATGATGATACCACACCAACTTTCAACCTTTTCAGATTTCATTTGAAGCGCTTTTCAATTTCAGGTTCATTTAGCTAAGAAAACAGTAAATCCATGAAAAATATCAAATGAAGTCAGAAAGGGTTGAAAATTGATGATGTGGCTTTGAATGGTGCATTTTGAACACATAAAAAGCCTGGAGTTCAAAAAGTTCAAGAATATGAAATGCCTTTCCTAACCGATGTATTTCCGTCCGAAACCCCGATACTTCGAAAGAGTTTGTCCGTTTTGTACGCGAAGTGCATCCTTCTTTTGCCGTAACCCTCTCAACTATTTAGCACATGCTATGTGGGTGAAATGATGATACCATGCCAACTTTCAACCTCTTCACACTTCATTTGAAATGCTTTTCAATTTTAGGGTCATTTAGCTAAATAAACAGTAAATGCATGAAAAATATCAAATGAAGCCTGAAAGGGTTGAAAATTGATAATGTGGCTTTGCATGGTGCATTTTGAACACACAAAAAGCATGGAGTTCAAATAAGTTCAAGAAAATGAAATGTGTTTTGTAACAGATGAGTTTCCGTCCGGAACCCCGATACTTCGAAAGAAACTGTCCATTTTGTACGCGAAGTGCATCCTGCTTTTGTCGTAACCCTCTCAACTTTTTAGCACATGCTATGTCGGTGAAGTGATGATACCACGCCAACTTTCAACCTTTTCACACTTCATTTCAAGTGCTTTTCAATTTCAAGGTCATTTAGCTAGAAAAACAGTAAATACATGAAAAGTATCAAATGAAGTCAGAAAGGATTGAAAATTGATGATGTGGCTTTGAATGGTGCATTTTGAACACACAAAAAGCCTGGAGTTCAAAAATTCCAAGAAAATGAAATGCCTTTTCTAACCGATGAGTTTCCGTCCGAAACCCCGATACTTCGAAAGATTCTGTCCGTTTTGTACGCAAAGTGCATCCTGCTATTGCCGTAACCGTCTCAACTTTTTAGCACATGCTATGTCGGTGAAATGATGATGCCATGCCAACTTTCAACCTTTTCAGACTTCATTTGAAGTGGTCTTCAATTTCACGGTCATTTGGCTAAAAAAAACAGTAACTACATGAAAACTATCAAATGAAGTCAGAAAGGGTTGAAAATTAATGATGTGGGTTTGAATGGTGCATTGTGAAAACACAAAAAGCCTGGAGTTCAATTAAGTTCAAGAAAATTAAATGCCTTTTGTAACCGACGTGTTTCTGTCCGAAACGCCGATACTTCGAAATAGACTGTCCGTTTTGTACGCAAAGTGCATCCTGCTTTTGCCGTAACCCTCTCAACTTTTTAGCACATTCTATGTGGGTGAAATGATGATACCATGCCAACTTTTAACCTTTTCAGACATCATTTGAAGTGCTTTTCAATTTCAGGGTCATTTAGCTCAAAAAAATCAGTAAATGCATGGAAAATATCAAATGAAGTCAGAAAGGGTTGAAAATTGATGATGTGGCTTTGAATGGTGCATTTTGAACACACAAAAATCCTGGAGTTCAAATAAGTTCAAGAAAATGAAATGCCTTTTCTAACCGATGACTTTCCGTCCGAAACCCCGATACTTCGCAAGAAACTGTTCGTTTTGTACGCGAAGTGCATCCTGCTTTTGCCATAACCTTCTCAACTTTTTAGCACATGCTATGTGGGTGAAATGATGATACCACGCGAACTTTCAACCTTTTCAGACTTCATTTGCAGTGCTAAATCAATTTCACGGTCATTTAGCTAAACAAAACAGTAAATCCATGAAAAGTATCAAACGAAGTCAGAAAGGGTTGAAAATTGATGATGTGGCTTTGAATGGTGCATTTTGAACACACGAAAAGCCTGGAGTTCAAATACGTTCAAGAAAATGAAATGCCTTTTCTAACCGATGAGTTTCCGTCCGAAACCCCGATACTTCGAAAGAGTGTGTTCGTTTTGTACGCGAAGTGCATCCTGCTTTTGCCGCAACCCTCTGAAATTTTTAGCACATGCTATGTGGGTGAAATGATGACACCATGCCAACTTTCAACCTTTTCAATCTTCATTTGAAGTGATTTTCAATTTAGGGGTCGTTTAGCTCAAAAAATTAATAAATGCATGAAAAATATCAAATGAAGTCAGAAAGGGTTGAAAATTGATTATGTGGTTTTTAATGGTGCATTTTGAACACACAAAAAGCTTGGAGTTCAAATAATTTCAATAAACTAAAATGCCTTTTGTAACCAATGAGTTTACGTCTGAAACCCCGTTACTTCGAAAGAGGCTGTCTGTTTTGTATGCGAAGTGCATACTGCTTTTGCCGTAACCTTCTCAACTTTTTAGCACATGCTATGTGGGTGAAATGATGATACCATGCCAACTTTCAACCTTTTCAGACTTCATTTGAAGTGCTTTTCAATTTAGGGGTCATTTAGCCCAAAAAATTAGTAAATGCATGAAAAATATCAAATGAAGTCAAAAAGGGTTGAAAATTGAATATGTGGCTTTGAATGGTGCATTTTGAACATACAAAAAGCCTGGAGTTCAAATAAGTTCAGTAAAATAAAATGCCTTTTGTAACCAATGAGTTTCCGTCTTAAACCCCGATACTTCGAAAGAGGCTGTCTGTTTTGTACGCGAAGTGCATCCTGCTTTTGCCGTAACCCTATCAAGTTTTTCGCACATGCTATGTGGGTGAAATGATGATACCATGCCTACTTTCAACCTTTTTAGACTTCATTTGAAGTGCTTTTCAATTTCAGGGTCATTTGGCTCAAAAAAAACAGTAACTACATGAAAACTATCAAATGAAGTCAGAAAGGGTTGTAAATTGATGATGTGGCTTTGGATGGTGCATTTTGAACACACAAAAAGCCTGGAGTTCATATAAGTTCAAGAATATGAAATGCCTTTTCTAACCGATGAGTTTCCGTCCGAAACCCCGATACTTCGAAAGAGTCTGTCCGTTTTGTACGCGAAGTGCATCCTGCTTTTGCCGTAACCCTCTCAACTTTTTAGCAAATGCTATGTGGGTCACATGATGATACCATGCCAACTTTCAACCTTTTCAGACTTCATTTTAAGTGCTTTTCAATTTCAGGGTCATTTAGCTCCAAAAAACAGAAATGCATGAAAAATATCAAATGAAGTGAGAAAGGGTTGAAAATTTATGATGTGGCTTTGAATGGTGCATTTTGAACATACAAGAAGCCTAGAGTTCAAATAAGTTCAAGAAAATGAAATGCCTTTTCTAACCGATGAGTTTCCGTCCGAAACCCCGATACTTCGAAAGAGTCTGTCCGTTTTGTATGCGAAGTGCATCCTCCTTTTGCCGTAATCCTCTCAACTTTTTAGCACATGCTATGTGTGTGAAATGATGATACCATGCCAACTTTGAACCTTTTTAGACTTCATTTGAAGTGTTTTTCAATTTTAGGGTCATTTAGCTCAAAAAAACAATAAATGCATGAAAAATATCAAAGGAAGTCAGAAAGGGTTGAAAATTGATGATGAGGCTTTCAATGGTGCATTTTGAACACACGAAAAGCCTGGAGTTCAAATAAGTTCAAGAAAATGAAATGCCTTTTTTAACCAATGAGTTTCCGTCCGAAACCCATATACTATGAAAGAGGCTGTCTGTTTTGTACGCGAAGTGCATCCTGCTTTTGCCGTAACCCTCTCAACTTTTTAGCACATGCGATGTGGATGAAATGATGATACCATGCCAACTTTCAACCTTTTCAGACTTCATTTGAAGTGCTTTTCAATTTCAGGGTCATTTGGCTAAAAAAACAGTAACTGCATGAAAACTATCAAATGAAGTCAGAAAGGGTTGAGAATTAATGATGTGGCTTTGCATGGTGCATTTTGAACACACAAAGCCTGGAGTTCAAATAAGTTCAAGGAAATGAAATGTCTTTTGTAACCGATGAGTTTCCGTCTGAAACACCCATACTTTGAAAGAAACTGTCCATTTTGTACGCGAAGTGCATCCTGCTTTTGCCGTAACCCTCTCAACTTTTCAGCACATGCTATGTGGGTGAAATGATGATACCACGCCGACTTTCAACCTTTTCACACTTCATTTGAAGTGCTTTCCAATTTCAAGCTCATTTAGGTAAAAAACAGTAAATACATGAAAAGTATCAAATGAAGTCAGAAAGGATTGAAAATTGATGATGTGGCTTTGAATGGTGCATTTTGAACACACAAAAAGCCTGGAGTTCAAAAACTTCAAGAAAATCTAATGCCTTATCTTACCGATGAGTTTCCGTCCGAAACCCCGATACTTCGAAAGAGTCTGTCCGTTTTGTACGCAAAGTGCATCCTGCTATTGTCGTAACCCTCTCAACTTTTTAGCACATGCTATGTCAGTGAAATGATGATGCCATGCCAACTTTCAACCTTTTCAGACTTCATTTGAAGTGCTTTTCAATTTCAGGGTCATTTGGCTCAAAAAAAACAGTAACTACATGAAAACTATCAAATGAAGTCAGAAAGGGTTGAAAATTGATGATGTGGCTTTGAATGGTGCATTGTGAACACACAAAAAGCCTGGAGTTCAATTAAGTTCAAGAAACTTAAATGCCTTTTGTAACCGATGTGTTTCCGTCCGAAACCCCGATACTTCGAAAGAGACTGTCCGTTTTGTACGCGAAGTGCATCCTTCTTTTGCCGTAACCCTCTCAACTTTTTAGCACATTCTATGTGGGTGAAATGATGATACCATGCCAACTTTCAACCTTTTGAGACATCATTTGAAGTGCTTTTCAATTTCAGGGTCATTTAGCTCCACAAAAAATTAGTAAATGCATGGAAAATATCAAATGAAGTCAGAAAGGGTTGAAAATTGATGATGTGGCTTTGAATGGTGCATTTTGAACACACAAAAAGCCTGGAGTTCAAATAAGTTCAAGAAAATGAAATGCCTTTTCTAACCGATGAGTTTCCGTCCGAAACCCCGATACTTCGAAAGAAACTGTCCGTTTTGTACGCGAAGTGCATCCTGCTTTTGCCGTAACCTTCTCAAATTTTTAGCACATACTATGTGGGTGAAATGATGATATCACACCAACTTTCAACCTTTTCAGACTTCATTAGATGTGCTTTTCAATTTCAGGTTCATTTAGCTAAAAAACAGTAAATCCATGAAAACTATCAAATGAAGTCAGAAAGGGTTGAAAATTGATGATGTGGCTTTGAATGGTGCATTTTGAACACACGAAAAGCCTGGTGTTCATATAAGTTCAAGAATATGAAATGCCTTTTCTAACCAATGAGTTTCCGTCCGAAACTGCGATACTTCGGAAGAGTTTGTCCGTTTTGTACGCGAAGTGCATCCTGCTTTTGCCGTAACCCTCTCAACTTTTTAGCACATGCTATGTGGGTGAAATAATGATACCATGCCAACTTTCAACCTTTTCAGACTTCATTTGAAGTGCCTTTCAATTTCAGGGTCATTTGGCTAAAAAAATTATAAATGCATGAAAAAAATCAAATGAAGTCAGAAAGGGTTGAAAATTGATTATGTGGCTTTCAATGGTGCATTTTGAACATACAAAAAGCCTAGGGTTCAAATAAGTTCAATAAAATAAAATGCCTTTTGTAACCAATGAGTTTCCGTCTGAAACCCCGATACTTCGAAAGAGGCTGTCTCTTTTGTACGCGAAGTGCATCCTGCTTTTGCCGTAACCCTATCAACTTTTTCGCACATGCTATGTGGGTGAAATGATGATACCGTACCTACTTTCAACCTTTTCAGACTTCATTTGAAGTGCTTTTCAATTTCAGGGTCATTTAGCTCAAAAAACAGTAAATGCAATTTTAAGACACAAAATGCCTAGATTTCAAATAAGTTCAAGAATATGAAATGCCTTTTCTAACCGATGAGTTTCCGTCCGAATGCCGATACTTCGAAAGAGTCTGTCCGTTTTGTACGCGAAGTGCATCCTGCTTTTGCCGTAACCCTCTCAACTATTTAGCACATGCTATGTGGGTGAAATGATGATACCATGCCAACTTTTAACCTTTTCAGACTTCATTTGAAGTGCTTTTCAATTTCAGGGTCATTTGGCTAAAAAAAACAGTAACTGCATGAAAACTATCAAATGAAGTCAAAAAGGGTTGAAAATTGATGATGTGGCTTTGAATGGTGCATTTTGAACACACAAAAAGCCTGGAGTTCAAATAAGTTCATGTAAATGAAATGCCTTTTCTAACCGATGAGTTTCCGTCCGAAACCCCGATACTTCGAAAGAGTCTATAAGTTTTGTACGCAAAGAGCATCCTGCTTTTGCCGCAACCCTCTCAACTTTTTAGAAAATGCTAAGTGGTTGAAATGATGATACCATGCCAACTTTCAACCTTTTCACACTTAAATTTGAAGTGATTTTCAATTTAGGGGTCATTTAGCTCAAAAAAAAATGCATGAAAAATATCAAATGAAGTCAGAATGGGTTGAAAATTGATTATGTGGCTTTGCATGGTGCATTTTGAACTCACAAAAAGCCCGGAGTTCAAATAAGTTCAATAAAATGAAATGCCTTTTGTAACTAATGAGTTTCCGTGTGAAACGCCAATACTTCGAAACAAGCTGTCTGTTTTGTACGCGAAGTGCATACTGCTTTTGCCGTAACCTTCTCAAATTTTTAGCACATGCTATGTGGGTGAAATGATGATACCATGCCAACTTTCAACCTTTTCAGACTTCATTTGAAGTGCTTTTCAATTTTAGGGTCATTTAGGTCAAATTTTTTTAGTAAATGCATGAAAAATATCAAATGAAGTCAGAAAGGATTGAAAATTGATGATGTGGCTTTGAGTGGTGCATTTTGAACACACGAAAAGCATGGAATTCATATAAGTTCAAGAATATGAAATGCCTTTTCTAACCGATGAGTTTCCATCCGAAACCCCGATACTTCGAAAGAGTCTGTCCGTTTTGTACGCGAAGTGCATCCTGCTTTTGCCGTAACCCTCTCAACTTTTTAGCACATGCTATGTGGATGAAACGATGATACCATGCCAACTTCCAACCTTTTCAGACTTCATTTTAAGTGCTTTTCAATTTCCGGGTCATTTGGCTCAAAAAAAAACAGTAACTACATGAAAACTATCAAATGAAGTCAGAAAGGGTTGAAAATTGATGATGTGGCTTTGAATGGTGCATTGTGAAGACACAAAAAGCCTGGAGTTCAATTAAGTTCAAGAAACTTAAATGCCTTTTGTAACCGATGTGTTTCCGTGCGAAACCCCGATACTTCGAAAGAGACTGTCCGTTTTGTACGCGAAGTGCATCCTGCTTTTGCCGTAACCCTCTCAACTTTTTAGCACATTCTATGTGGGTGAAATGATGATACCATGCCAACTTTCAACCTTTTGAGACATCATTTGAAGTGCTTTTCAATTTCAGGGTCATTTAGCTCCACAAAAAATTAGTAAATGCATGGAAAATATCAAATGAAGTCAGAAAGGGTTGAAAATTGATGATGTGGCTTTGAATGGTGCATTTTGAACACACAAAAAGCCTGGAGTTCAAATAAGTTCAAGAAAATGAAATGCCTTTTCTAACCGATGAGTTTCCGTCCGAAACCCCGATACTTCGAAAGAAACTGTCCGTTTTGTACGCGAAGTGCATCCTGCTTTTGCCGTAACCTTCTCAAATTTTTAGCACATACTATGTGGGTGAAATGATGATATCACACCAACTTTCAACCTTTTCAGACTTCATTTGATGTGCTTTTCAATTTCAGGTTCATTTAGCTAAAAAACAGTAAATCCATGAAAACTATCAAATGAAGTCAGAAAGGGTTGAAAATTGATGATGTGGCTTTGAATGGTGCATTTTGAACACACGAAAAGCCTGGTGTTCATATAAGTTCAAGAATATGAAATGCCTTTTCTAACCAATGAGTTTCCGTCCGAAACTGCGATACTTCGGAAGAGTTTGTCCGTTTTGTACGCGAAGTGCATCCTGCTTTTGCCGTAACCCTCTCAACTTTTTAGCACATGCTATGTGGGTGAAATAATGATACCATGCCAACTTTCAACCTTTTCAGACTTCATTTGAAGTGCTTTTCAATTTCAGGGTCATTTGGCTAAAAAAAATTATAAATGCATGAAAAAAATTAAATGAAGTGAGAAAGGGTTGAAAATTGATTATGTGGCTTTGAATGGTGCATTTTGAACATACAAAAAGCCTGGAGTTCAAATAAGTTCAATAAAATAAAATGCCTTTTGTAACCAATGAGTTTCCGTCTGAAACCCCGATACTTCGAAAGAGGCTGTCTCTTTTGTACGCGAAGTGCATCCTGCTTTTGCCGTAACCCTATCAACTTTTTCGCACATGCTATGTGGGTGAAATGATGATACCATACCTACTTTCAACCTTTTCAGACTTCATTTGAAGTGCTTTTCAATTTCAGGGTCATTTAGCTCAAAAAATAGTAAATGCAATTTTAAGACACAAAATGCCTAGAGTTCAAATAAGTTCAAGAATATGAAATGCCTTTTCTAACCGATGAGTTTCCGTCCGAATGCCGATACTTCGAAAGAGTCTGTCCGTTTTGTACGCGAAGTGCATCCTGCTTTTGCCGTAACCCTCTCAACTATTTAGCACATGCTATGTGGGTGAAATGATGATACCATGCCAACTTTTAACCTTTTCAGACTTCATTTGAAGTGCTTTTCAATTTCAGGGTCATTTGGCTAAAAAAAACAGTAACTGCATGAAAACTATCGAATGAAGTCAAAAAGGGTTGAAAATTGAAGATGTGGCTTTGAATGGTGCATTTTGAACACACAAAAAGCCTGGAGTTCAAATAAGTTCAAGTAAATGAAATGCCTTTTCTAACCGATGAGTTTCCGTCCGAAACCCCGATACTTCGAAAGAGTCTATAAGTTTTGTACGCAAAGAGCATCCTGCTTTTGCCGCAACCCTCTCAACTTTTTAGAAAATGCTAAGTGGTTGAAATGATGATTCCATGCCAACTTTCAACCTTTTCAGACTTAAATTTGAAGTGATTTTCAATTTAGGGGTCATTTAGCTAAAAAAAAATGCATGAAAAATATCAAATGAAGTCAGAATGGGTTGAAAATTTATTATGTGGCTTTGCATGGTGCATTTTGAACTCACAAAAAGCCCGGAGTTCAAATAAGTTCAATAAAATGAAATGCCTTTTGTAACTAATGAGTTTCCGTGTGAAACCCCGATACCTCGAAACAAGCTGTCTGTTTTGTACGCGAAGTGCATACTGCTTTTGTCGTAACCTTCTCAAATTTTTAGCACATGCTATGTGGGTGAAATGATGATACCATGCCAACTTTCAACCTTTTCAGACTTCATTTGAAGTGCTTTTCAATTTTAGGGTCATTTAGGTCAAAATTTTTTAGTAATTGCATGAAAAATATCAAATGAAGTCAGAAAAGATTGAAAATTGATGATGTGGCTTTGAGTGGTGCATTTTGAACACACGAAAAGCCTGGAGTTCATATAAGTTCAAGAATATGAAATGCCTTTTCTAACCGATGAGTTTCCATCCGAAACCCCGATACTTCGAAAGAGTGTGTCCGTTTTGTACGCGAAGTGCATCCTGCTTTTGCCGTAACCCTCTCAACTTTTTAGCACATGCTATGTGGATGAAACGATGATACCATGCGAACTTCCAACCTTTTCAGACTTCATTTTAAGTGCTTTTCAATTTCCGGGTCATTTGGCTCAGAAAAACAGTAACTACATCAAAACTATCAAATGAAGTGAGAAAGGGTTGAAAATTGATGATGTGGCTTTGAATGGTGCATTGTGAACACACAAAAAGCCTGAAGTTCAAATAAGTTCAATAAAATGAAATGCCTTTTGTCACCGATGTGTTTCCGTCCAAAACCTCGATACTTCGAAAGAGACTGTCCGTTTGTACGCGAAGTGCATCCTGCTTTTGCCGTAACCCTCTCAACTTTTTAGCACATGCTATGTGGGTGAAATGATGATACCATGCCAACTTTCAACCTTTTCAGACTACATTTGAAGTGCTTTTCAATTTCAGGGTCATTTGGCTAAAAAAATTATAAATGCATGAAAAATATCAAATGAAGTCAGAAAGGGTTGAAAATTGATTATGTGGCTTTGAATGGTGCATTTTGAACATACAAAAAGCTTGGAGTTCAAATAAGTTCAATAAAATAAAATGCCTTTTATAACCAATGAGTTTCCGTCTGAAACCCCGATATTTCGAAAGAGGCTGTCCGTTTTGTACGCGAAGTGCATCCTGCTTTTGTCGTAACCCTATCAACTTTTTCGCACATGCTATGTGGGTGAAATGATGATACCATGCCTACTTTCAACCTTTTCAGACTTCATTTGAAGTGCTTTTCAATTTCAGGGTCATTTAGCTAAAAAAACAGTAAATGCATTTTAAAGACACAAAATGCCTAGTGTTCAAATAAGTTCAAGAATATGAAATGCCTTTTCTAACCGATGAGTTTCCGTCCGAAACCCCGATACTTCGAAAGAGTCTGTCCGTTTTGTATGCGAAGTGCATCCTTCTTTTGCCGTCACCCTCTCAACTATTTAGCACACGCTATGTGGGTGAAATGATGATACCATGCCAACTTTTAACCTTTTCAGACTTCATTTGAAGTGCTTTGCAATTTCAGGGTCATTTGGCTAAAAAAACAGTAACTGCATGAAAACTATCAAATGAAGTGAGAAAGGGTTGAAAAATTGATGATGTGGCTTTGAATGGTGCATTTTGAACACACAAAAATCCTGGAGTTCAAATAAGTTCAAGAAAATGAAATGCCTTTTCTAACCGACAAGTTTCCGTTCGAAACCCCGATACTTCGAAAGAGTCTGTTTGTTTTGTACGCAAAGAGCATCCTGCTTTTGCCGTAAACCTCTCAACTTTTTAGCACATGCTAAGTGGGTGAAATGAAGATACCGTGCCAACTTTCAACCTTTTCAGACTTCATTTGAAGTGATTTTCAAATTAGGGGTCATTTAGCTCAAAAAATAATAAATGCATGAAAAATATCAAATGAAGTCAGAATGGGTTGAAAATTGATTATGTGGCTTTGCATGGTGCATTTTGAACTGACAAAAAGCCCGGAGTTCAAATAAGTTCAATAAAATGAAATGCCTTTTGTAACTAATGAGTTTCTGTGTGAAACCCCGATACTTCGAAACAAGCTGTCTGTTTTGTACGCGAAGTGCATACGGCTTTTGCCGTAACCTTCTCAACTTTTTAGCACATGCTATGTGGGTGAAATGATGATACCATGCCAACTTTCAACCTTTTCAGACTTCATTTGAAGTGCTTTTCAATTTTAGGGTCATTTAGGTCAAACAAATTTAGTAAATGCATGAATAATATCAAATGAAGTTAGAAAGGATTGAAAATTGATGATGTGGCTTTGAATGGTGCATTTTGAACACACGAAAAGCTTGGAGTTCATATAAGTTCAACAATATGAGATGCCTTTTCTAACCGATGAGTTTCCGTCCGAAACCCCGATACTTCGAAAGAGTCTGTCCGTTTTGTACGCGAAGTGCATCCTGCTTTTGCCGTAACCCTCTGAACTTTTTAGCACATGCTATGTGGGTGAAATGATGATACCATGCCAACTTTCAACCTTTTCAGACTTCATTTTAAGTGCTTTTCAATTTTAGGGTCATTTGGCTCAAAAAAACAGTAACTACATGAAAACTATCAAATGAAGTGAGAAAGGGTTGAAAATTGATGATGTGGCTTTGAATGGTGCATTGTGAACACACAAAAAGCCTGGAGTTCAAATAAGTTCAAGAAAATGAAATGCCTTTCGTAACCGATGTGTTTTCGTCCGAAACCTCGATACTTCGAAAGGGACTGTCCGTTTTGTACGCGAAGTGCATCCTGCTTTTGCCGTAACCCTCTCAACTTTTTAGCACATTCTATGTGGGTGAAATGATGATACCATGCCAAATTTCAACCTTTTCAGACATCATTTGGAGTGCTTTTCAGTTTCAGGGTCATTTAGCTCAAAAAATCAGTAAATGCATGGAAAATATCAAATGAAGTAAGAAAGTGTAGAAAATTGATGATCTGGATTTGAATGGTGCATTTTGAACACACAAAAAGCCTGGAGTTCAAATAAGTTCTATAAAATGAAATGCCTTTTCTAACCGATGAGTTTCCGTCCGAAACCCCGATACTTCGAAAGAAACTGTCCGTTTTGTACGCGAAGTGCATCCTGCTTTTGTCGTAACCTTCTCAACTTTTTAGCACATACTATGTGGGTGAAATGATGATACCACACCAACTTTCAACCTTTTCAGATTTCATTTGAAGCGCTTTTCAATTTCAGGTTCATTTAGCTTAAAAAACAGTAAATCCATGAAAACTATCAAATGAAGTTAGAAAGGTTTGAAAATTAATGATGTGGCTTTGAATGGTGCATTTTGAACACACGAAAAGCCTGGAGTTCATATAAGTTCGAGAATATGAAATGCCTTTTCTAACCGATGAGTTTCCGTCCAAAACCCCGATACTTCGAAAGAGTGTCCGTTTTGTACGCGAAGTGCATCCTACTTTTGCCGTAACCCTCCCAACTTTTTAGCACATGCTATGTGGGTGAAATGATGATACCATGCCAACTTTCAACCTTTTCAGACTTCATTTGAAGCTCTTTTCAATTTCAGGGTCATTTGGCTAAAAAAATTAGTAAATGCATGGAAAATATCAAATGAAGTCAGAAAGGGTTGAAAATTGATGATGTGGCTTTGAATGGTGCATTACGAACACACGAAAAGCCTGGAGTTCATATAAGTTCAAGAATATGAAATGCCTTTTTAACCGATGAGTTTCCGTTCGAAACCCCGATACTTCGAAAGAGTGTGTCCGTTTTGTACGCGAAGTGCATCCTGCTTTTGCCGTAACCCTCTCAACTTTTTAGCACATGCTATGTGGGTGAAATGATGATACCATGCCAACTTTCAACCTTTTCAGACTTCATTTTAAGTGCTTTTCAATTTTAGGGTCATTTGGCTAAAAAAACACTAACTACATGAAAACTATCAAATGAAGTCACAAAGGGTTGAAAATTGATGATGTGGCTTTGAATGGTGCATTTTGAACACATAAAATGCCTGGAGTTCAAATAAGTTCAAGAAAATGAAATGCCTTTTTGTAACCGATGAGTTTCCGTCCGAAACCCCGATACTTCAAAAGAGATTGTCCGTTTTGTACGCGAAGTGCATCCTGCTTTTGCCTTAACCCTCTAAACTTTTTAGCACATTCTGTGTGGGTGAAATGATTATACCATGCCAACTTTCAACCTTTTCAGACATCATTTGAAGTGCTTTTCAATTTTAGGGTCATTTAGCTCAAAAAATCACTAAATGCATGGAAAATATCAAATGAAGTGAGAAAGGGTTGAAAATTGATGATCTGGCTTTGAATGGTGCATTTTGAACACACAAAAATCCTGCAGTTCAAATAAGTTCAAGAAAATGAAATGCCTTTTCTAACCGATGAGTTTCCGTCCGAAACCCCGATACTTCCCAAGAAACTGTTCGTTTTGTACGTGAAGTGCATCCTGCTTTTGCCATAACCTTCTCAACTTTTTAGCACATGCTATGTGGGTGAAATGATGATACCACGCCAACTTTCAACCTTTTCAGACTTCATTTGAAGTGCTAAATCAATTTCACGGTCATTTAGCTAAACAAAATAGTAAATCCATGAAAAGTATCAAATGAAGTCAGAAAGGGTTGAAAATTGATGATGTGGCTTTTAATGGTGCATTTTGAACACACGAAAGGCCTGGAGTTCAAATACGTTCAAGAAAATGAAATGCCTTTTCTAACTGATGAGTTTCCGTCCGAAACCCCGATACTTCGAAAGAGTGTGTTCGTTTTGTACGCGAAGTGCATCCTGCTTTTGCCGTAACCCTCTCAACTTTTTAGCACATGCTATGTGGGTGAAATGATGATACCATGCCAACTTTCAACCTTTTCAGACTTCATTTGAAGTGCTTTTCAATTTTAGGGTCATTTGGCTAAAAAAAACACTAACTACATGAAAACTATCAAATGAAGTCACAAAGGGTTGAAAATTGATGATGTGGCTTTGAATGGTGCATTTTGAACACATAAAAAGCCTGGAGTTCAAATAAGTTCAAGAAAATGAAATGCCTTTTTGTAACCGATGAGTTTCCGTCCGAAACCCCGATACTTCGAAAGAGATTGTCCGTTTTGTACGCGAAGTGCATCCTGCTTTTGCCGTAACCCTCTAAACTTTTTAGCACATTCTATGTGGGTGAAATGATTATACCATGCCAACTTTCAACCTTTTCAGACATCATTTGAAGTGCTTTTCAATTTTAGGGTCATTTAGCTGAAAAAATCACTAAATGCATGGAAAATATCAAATGAAGTGAGAAAGGGTTGAAAATTGATGATCTGGCTTTGAATGGTGCATTTTGAACACACAAAAATCCTGGAGTTCAAATAAGTTCAAGAAAATGAAATGCCTTTTCTAACCGATGAGTTTCCGTCCGAAACGCCGATACTTCGCAAGAAACTGTTCGTTTTGTACGCGAAGTGCATCCTGCTTTTGCCATAACCTTCTCAACTTTTTAGCACATGCTATGTGGGTGAAATGATGATACCACGCCAACTTTCAACCTTTTCAGATTTCATTTGAAGTGCTAAATCAATTTCATGGTCATTTAGCTAAACAAAATAGTAAATCCCTGAAAAGTATCAAATGAAGTCAGAAAGGGTTGAAAATTGATGATGTGGCTTTTAATGGTGCATTTTGAACACACGAAAGGCCTGGAGTTCAAATACGTTCAAGAAAATGAAATGCCTTTTCTAACCGATGAGTTTCCGTTCGAAACCCCGATACTTCGAAAGAGTGTGTTCGTTTTGTACGCGAAGTGCATCCTGCTTTTGCCGTAACCCTCTCAACTTTTTAGCACATGCTATGTGGGTGAAATGATGATACATGACAACTTTCAACCTTTTCAGACTTCATTTGAAGTGCTTTTCAATTTTAGGGTCATTTGGCTAAAAAAAACACTAACTACATGAAAACTATCAAATGAAGTCACAAAGGGTTGAAAATTGATGATGTGGCTTTGAATGGTGCATTTTGAACACATAAAAAGCCTGGAGTTCAAATAAGTTCAAGAAAATGAAATGCCTTTTTGTAACCGATGAGTTTCCGTCCGAAACCCCGATACTTCGAAAGAGATTGTCCGTTTTGTACGCGAAGTGCATCCTGCTTTTGCCGTAACCCTCTAAAATTTTTAGCACATTCTATGTGGGTGAAATGATTATACCATGCCAACTTTCAACCTTTTCAGACATCATTTGAAGTGCTTTTCAATTTTAGGGTCATTTAGCTGAACAAAATCACTAAATGCATGGAAAATATCAAATGAAGTGAGAAAGTGTTGAAAATTGATGATCTGGCTTTGAATGGTGCATTTTGAACACACAAAAAGCCTGGAGTTCAAATAAGTTCAAGAAAATGAAATGCCTTTTCTAACCGATGAGTTTCCGTCCGAAACGCCGATACTTCGCAAGAAACTGTTCGTTTTGTACGCGAAGTGCATCCTGCTTTTGCCATAACCTTTTCAACTTTTTAGCACATGCTATGTGGGTGAAATGATGATACCACGCCAACTTTCAACCTCTTCAGACATCATTTGAAGTGCTAAATCAATTTCACGGTCATTTAGCTAAACAAAATAGTAAATCCATGAAAAGTATCAAATGAAGTCAGAAAGGGTTGAAAATTGATGATGTGGCTTTTAATGGTGCATTTTGAACACACGAAAAGCCTGGAGTTCAAATACGTTCAAGAAAATGAAATGCCTTTTCTAACCGATGAGTTTCCGTCCGAAACCCCGATACTTCGAAAGAGTGTGTTCATTTTGTACGCGAAGTGCATCCTGCTTTTGCCGTAACCCTCTGAAATTTTTAGCAGATGCTATGCGGGTGAAATGATGACACTATGCCAACTTTCAACCTTTTCAAACTTCATTTGAAGTGATTTTCAATTTAGGGGTCATTTAGCTCAAAAAATTAATAAATGCATGAAAAATATCAAATGAAGTCAGAAAGGGTTGAAAATTGATTATGTGGCTTTGAATGGTGCATTTTGAACACACAAAAAGCTTGGAGTTCAAATAGTTTCAATAAACTAAAATGCCTTTTGTAACCAATGAGTTTACGTGTGAAACCCCATTACTTCGAAAGAGGCTCTGTTTTGGACGCGAAGTGCATACTGCTTTTGCTGTAACCTTCTCAACTTTTTAGCACATGCTATGTGGGTGAAATGATGATACCATGCCAACTTTCAAGCTTTTCAGACTTCATTTGAAGTGCTTTTCAATTTAGGGGTCATTTAGCTCAAAAAATTAGTAAATGCATATACTATGAAAGAGGTTGTCTGTTTTGTACGCGAAGTGCATCCTGCTTTTGCCGTAACTCTCTGAACTTTTTAGCACATGCTATGTGGATGAAATGATGATACCATGCCAACTTTCAACCTTTTGAGACATCATTTGAAGTGCTTTCCAATTTCAGGGTCATTTAGGTCAAAAAAATTAGTAAATGCATGAAAAATATCAAATGAAGTCAGAAAGGGTTGAAAATTGATGATGTGGCTTTTAATGGTGCATTTTGAACACACAAAAAGCCTGGAGTTCAAATAAGTTCAAGAAAATGAAATGTCTTTTCTAACCGATGAGTTTCCGTCCGAAACCCCGATACTTCGAAGGAGACTGTCCGTTTTGTACGCGAAGTGCATCCTGCTTTCAACCTTTTCAGACTTCATTTGAAGTGCTTTTCAATTTCAGGGTCATTTAGCTCAAAAAAAATATTAAATGGATGAAAAATATCAAATGAAGTCAGAAAGGGTTGAAAATTGATGATGTGGCTTTGAATGGTGAATTTTGAATGCATGAAAAGCGTGGAGTTAAAAAAAGTTCAAGAAAATGAAATGCCTTTTCTAACCGATGAGTTTCTGTCCGAAACCCCGATACTTCGAAACAGTCCGTCCGTTTTGTACGCAAAGTGCATTCTCTTTTTTCCGTAACCCTCTCATCTTTTTAGCACATGCTATGTGGGTGAAATGATGATACCATGCCCACTTTCAACCTTTTCAGACTTCATTTGAAGTGCTTTTCAATTTTAGGGTCATTTAGCTAAATAAACAGTAAATGCATGAAAAATATCAAATGAAGTCTGAAAGGGTTGAAAATTGATGATGTGGCTTTGCATGGTGCATATTGAACACACAAAAAGCCTGGAGTTCAAATAAGTTCAAGGAAATGAAATGTCTTTTGTAACCGATGAGTTTCCGTCCGAAATCCCGATACTTCGAAAGAAACTGTCCATTTTGTACGCGAAGTGCATCCTGCTTTTGCCATAACCCTCTCAACTTTTTAGCACATGCTATGTGGGTGAAATGATGATACCACGCCAACTTTCAACCTTTTCAGACTTCATTTGAAGTGCTTTTCAATTTAAAGGTCATTTAGCTAAAAAAACAGTAAATACATGAAAAGTATCAAATGAAGTTAGAAAGGATTGAAAATTGATGATGTGCCTTTGAATGGTGCATTTTGAACACAGAAAAAGCCTGGAGTTCAAATAAGTTCAAGAAAATGAAATGCCTTTTCTAACCGATGAGTTTCCGTCCGAAACCCCGATACTTCGAAAGAGTGTGTCCGTTTTGTACGCAAAGTGCATCCTGCTATTACCGTAACCCTCTCAACTTTTTAGCACATGCTATGTCGGTGAAATGATGACGCCATGCCAACTTTCAACCTTTTCAGACTTCATTTGAAGTGCTTTTCAATTTCAGGGTCATTTAGCTCAAAAAAAAATCAGTAAATCCATAAAAAATACCAAATGAAGTCAGAAATGGGTTGAAAATTGATGATGTGGCTTTGAATGGTGCATTTTGAACACACGAAAAGCCTGGAGTTCATATAAGTTCAAGAATATGAAATGCCTTTTCTAACCGATGAGTTTCCGTCCGAAACCCCGATACTTCGAAAGAGTCTGTCCGTTTTCTACGCAAAGTGCATCCTGCTATTGCCGTAACCCTCTCAAATTTTTAGCACATGCTATGTGGGTGAAATGATGATACCACACCAACTTTCAACCTTTTCAGATTTCATTTGAAGCGCTTTTCAATTTCAGGTTCATTTAGCTAAAAAAACAGTAAATCCATGAAAAATATCAAATGAAGTCAGAAAGGGTTGAAAATTGATGATGTGGCTTTGAATGGTGCATTTTGAACACACGAAAAGCCTGGAGTTCATATAAGTTCAAGAATATGAAATGCCTTTTCTAACCGATGAGTTTCCGTCCAAAACCCAGATACTTCGAAAGAGTGACCGTTTTGTACGCGAAGTGCATCCTACTTTTGCCGTAACCCTTTCAACTTTTTAGCACATGCTATGTGGGTGAAATGATGATACCATGCCAACTTTCAACCTTTTCAGACTTCATTTGAAGTGCTTTTCAATTTCAAGGTCATTTGGCTAATTTTTTTTATAAATGCATGAAAAATATCAAATGAAGTCACAAAGGGTTTAAAATTGATTATGTGGATTTGAATGGTGCATTCTTAACATACAAAAAGCCTGGAGTTCAAATAAGTTCAATAAAATAAAATGCCTTTTGTAACCAATGAGTTTCCATCTGAAACCCCGATACTTCGAAAGAGGCTGTCTGTTTTGTGTGCGAAGTGCATACTGCTTTTGCCGTAACCTTCTCAACTTTTTAGCACATGCTGTTTGGGTGAAATGGTGATACCATGGTAACTATCAACCTTTTCACACTTCATTTGATGTGCTTTTCAATTTCAGGGTCATTTAGGTCAAATTTTTTTTTAGTAAATGCATGGAAAATATCAAATGAAGTCAGAAAGGGTTGAAAATTGATGATGTGGCTTTGAATGGTGCATTATAAACACACGAAAAGCCTGGAGTTCATATAAGTTCAAGAACATGAAATGCCTTTTTAACCGATGAGTTTCCGTCCGAAACTCCGATACTTCGAAAGAGTTTGTCCGTTTTGTACGCGAAGTGCATCCTGCTTTTGCCGTAACCCTCTCAACTTTTTAGCACATGCTATGTGGGTGAAATGATGATACCATGCCAACTTTCAATATTTTGAGACTTCATTTGAAGTGCTTTTCAATTTCAGGGTCATTTAGCTAAAAAACAGTAAATGCATGAAAAATATCAAATGAAGTCAGAAAAGGTTGAAAATTGATGATGTGGCTTTGAATGGTTCATTTTGAACACATAAAAAGCCTGGAGTTCAAATAAGTTCAAGAAAATGAAATGCCTTTTTGCAACCGATGAGTTTCCGTCCGAAACCCCGATACTTCGAAAGAGTCTGTCCGTTTTGTACGCAAAGTGCATCCTGCTATTGCCATAACCCTCTCAAATTTTTAGCACATGCTATGTGGGTGAAATGATGATACCACACCAACTTTCAACCTTTTCAGATTTCATTTGAAGCGCTTTTCAATTTCAGGTTCATTTAGCTAAAAAAACAGTAAATCCATGAAAAATATCAAATGAAGTCAGAAAGGGTTGAAAATTGATGATGTGGCTTTGAATGGTGCATTTTGAACACACGAAAAGCCTGGAGTTCATATAAGTTCAAGAATATGAAATGCCTTTTCTAACCGATGAGTTTCCGTCCAAAACCCAGATACTTCGAAAGAGTCTGTCCGTTTTGTACGCAAAGTGCATCCTGCTATTGCCATAACCCTCTCAAATTTTTAGCACATGCTATGTGGGTGAAATGATGATACCACACCAACTTTCAACCTTTTCAGATTTCATTTGAAGCGCTTTTCAATTTCAGGTTCATTTAGCTAAAAAAACAGTAAATCCATGAAAAATATCAAATGAAGTCAGAAAGGGTTGAAAATTGATGATGTGGCTTTGAATGGTGCATTTTGAACACACGAAAAGCCTGGAGTTCATATAAGTTCAAGAATATGAAATGCCTTTTCTAACCGATGAGTTTCCGTCCAAAACCCCAATACTTCGAAAGAGTGTCCATTTTGTACGCGAAGTGCATCCTACTTTTGCCGTAACCCTCTCAACTTTTTAGCACATGCTATGTGGGTGAAATGATGATACCATGCCAACTTTCAACCTTTTCAGACTTCATTTGAAGTGCTTTTCAATTTCAGGGTCATTTGGCTAAAAAAATTTATAAATGCGTAAAAAATATCAAATGAAGTCACAAAGGGTTGAAAATTGATTATGTGGCTTTTAATGGTGCATTTTGAACATACAAAAAGCCCGGAGTTCAAATAAGTTCAATAAAATAAAATGCCTTTTGTAACCAATGAGTTTCCGTCTGAAACCCCGGTACTTCGAAAGAGGCTGTCTGTTTTGTGCGCGAAGTGCATACAGCTTTTGCCGTAACCTTCTCAACTTTTTAGCACATGCTATTTGGGTGAAATGGTGATACCATGCCAACTTTCAACCTTTCAGACTTCATTTGAAGTGCTTTTCAATTTCAGGGTCATTTAGGTCAAAAATAATTAGTAAATGCATGGAAAATATCAAATGAAGTCAGAAAGGGTTGAAAATTGATGATGTGGCTTTGAATGGTGCATTATGAACACACGAAAAGCCTGGAGTTCATATAAGTTCAAGAATATGAAATGCCTTTTTAACCGATGAGTTTCCGTCCGAAACTTCGATACTTCGAAAGAGTCTGTCCGTTTTGTACGCGAAGTGCATCCTGCTTTTGCCGTAACCCTCTCAACTTTTTAGCACATGCTATGTGGGTGAAATGATGATACCATGCCAACTTTCAACCTTTTCAGACTTCATTTGAAGTGCTTTTCAATTTCAGGGTCATTTGGCTAAAAAAACACTAACTACATGAAAACTATCAAATGAAGTCAGAAAAGGTTGAAAATTGATGATGTGGCTTTGAATGGTGCATTTTGAACACATAAAAATCCTGGAGTTCAAATAAGTTCAAGAAAATGAAATGCCTTTTTGTAACCGATGAGTTTCCGTCCGAAACCCCGATACTTCGAAAGAGACTGCCGTTTTGTACGCGAAGTGCATCCTACTTTTTCCGTAACCCTCTCAACTTTTTAGCACATTCTATGTCGGTGAAATGATGATACCATGCCAACTTTCAACCTTTTCAGACATCATTTGAAGTGCTTTTCGATTTTAGGGTCATTTAGCTCAAAAAAAAATCAGTAAACGCATGGAAAATATCAAATGAAGTCAGAAAGGGTTAAAAATTGATGATCTGGCTTTGAATAGTGCATTTTGAACACACAAAAAGCCTCGAGTTCAAATAAGTTCAAGAAAATGAAATGCCTTTTCTAACCGATGAGTTTCCGTCCGAAACCCCGATACTTCGAAAGAAACTGTTCGTTTTGTACGCGAAGTGCATCCTGCTTTTGCCATAACCTTCTCAACTTTTTAGCACATGCTATGTGGGTGAAATGATGGTACCACGCCAACTTTCAACCTTTTCACACTTCATTTGAAGTGCTTTTCAATTTCACGGTCATTTAGCTAAACAAAACAGTAAATCCATGAAAAGTATCAAATGAAGTCAGAAAGGGTTGAAAATTGATGATGTGGCTTTTAATGGTGCATTTTGAACACACGAAAAGCCTGGAGTTCAAAGAAGTTCAAGAAAATGAAATGCCTTTTCTAACCGATGAGTTTCCGTTCGAAACCCCGATACTTCGAAAGAGTGTGTTCGTTTTGTACGCGAAGTGCATCCTGCTTTTGCCGTAACCCTCTCAACTTTTTAGCACATGCTATGTGGGTGAAATGATGACACCATGCCAACTTTCAACCTTTTCAAACTTCATTTGAAGTGATTTTCAATTTAGGGGTCATTTAGCTCAAAAAATTAATAAATGCATGAAAAATATCAAATGAAGTCAGAAAGGGTTGAAAATTGATTATGTGGCTTTGAATGGTGCATTTTGAACACACAAAAAGCTTGGAGTTCAAATAATTTCAATAAACTAAAATGCCTTTTGTAACCAATGAGTTTACGTCTGAAACCCCGTTACTTCGAAAGAGGCTGTCTCTTTTGTACGCGAAGTGTATACTGCTTTTGCCGTAACCTTCTCAACTTTTTAGCACATGCTATGTGGGTGAAATGATGATACCATGCCAAGTTTCAACCTTTTTCAGACTACATTTGAAGTGCTTTCAATTTGAGGGTCATTTAGGTCAAAAAATTTAGTAAATGCATGAAAAGTATCAAATGAGGTCAGAAAGGATTGAAAATTGATGATGTGGCTTTGAATGGTGCATTTTGAACACACGAAAAGCCTGGAGTTCCTATAAGTTTAAGAATATGAAATGCCTTTTCTAACCGATGAGTTTCCGTCCGAAACACCGTTACTTCGAAAGAGTTTGTCCGTTTTGTACGCGAAGTGCATCCTGCTTTTTCCGTAACCCTCTCAACTTCTTAGCACATGCTATGTGGGTGAAATGATGATACCATGCCAACTTTCAACCTTTTCAGACTTCATTTGAAGTGCTTTTCAATTTCAGGGTAATTTGGCTAAAAAAACACTAACTACATGAAAACTATCAAATGAAGTCAGAAAAGGTTGAAAATTGATGATGTGGCTTTGAATGGTGCATTTTGAACACATAAAAAGCCTGGAGTTCAAATAACTTCAAGAAAATGAAATGCCTTTTTGTAACCGATGAGTTTCCGTCCGAAACCCCGATACTTCGAAAGAGTCTGTCCGTTTTGTACGCAAAGTGCATCCTGCTATTGCCATAACCCTCTCAAATTTTTAGCACATGCTATGTGGGTGAAATGATGATACCACACCAACTTTCAACCTTTTCAGATTTCATTTGAAGCGCTTTTCAATTTTCAGGTTCATTTAGCTAAAAAAACAGTAAATCCATGAAAAATATCAAATGAAGTCAGAAAGGGGTTAAAATTGATGATGTGGCTTTGAATGGTGCATTTTGAACACACGAAAAGCCTGGAGTTCATATAAGTTCAAGAATATGAAATGCCTTTTCTAACGGATGATTTTCCGTCCAAAACCCCAATACTTCGAAAGAGTGTCCGTTTGGTACGCGAAGTGCATCCTACTTTTGCCGTAACCTCTCAACTTTTTAGCACATGCTATGTGGGTGAAATGATGATACCATGCCAACTTTCAACCTTTTCAGACTTCATTTGAAGTGCTTTTCAATTTCAGGGTCATTTGGCTAAAAAAATTTATAAATGCATGAAAAATATCAAATGAAGTCACAAAGGGTTGAAAATTGATTATGTGGCTTTGAATGGTGCATTTTGAACATACAAAAAGCCTAGAGTTCAAATAAGTTCAAGAAAATAAAATGCCTTTTGTAACCAATGAGTTTCCGTTTGTAACCCCGATACTTCGAAAGAGGCTGTCTGTTTTGTGTGCGAAGTGCATACTGCTTTTGCCGTAACCTTCTCAACTTTTTAGCACATGCTATTTGGGTGAAATGGTGATACCATGCCAACTTTCAACCTTTTCAGACTTCATTTGAAGTGCTTTTCAATTTCAGGGTCATTTAGCTCAAAAAAATCAGTAAATGCATGAAAAATATCAAATGAAGTCACAAAGGGTTGAAAAATTATGATGTGGCTTTGAATGGTGCATTATGAACACACGAAAAGCCTGGAGTTCATATAAGTTCAAGAATATGAAATGCCTTTTTGACCGGTGAGTTTCCGTCCGAAACTCCGATACTTCGAAAGAGTGTGTCCGTTTTGTACGCGAAGTGCATCCTGCTTTTGCCGTTACCCTCTCAACTTTTTAGCACATGCTATGTGGGTGAAATTATGATACCATGCCAACTTTCAACCTTTTCAGACTTCATTTGAAGTGCTTTTCAATTTCAGGGTCATTTGGCTAAAAAAACACTAACTACATGGAAACTATCAAATGAAGTCAGAAAAGGTTGAAAATTGATGATGTGGCTTTGAATGGTGCATTTTGAACACATTAAAAGCCTGGAGTTCAAATAAGTTCAAGAAAATGAAATGCCTTTTTGTAACCGATGAGTTTCCGTCCGAAACCCCGATACTTCGAAAGAGACTGTCCGTTTTGTACGCGAAGTGCATCCTGCTTTTGCCGTAACCCTCTCAACTTTTTAGCACATTCTATGTGGGTGAAATGATGATACCATGCCAACTTTCAACCTTTTCAGACATCATTTGAAGTGCTTTTCAATTTTAGGGTCATTTAGCTCAAAAAAATCAGTAAACGCATGGAAAATATCAAATGAAGTCAGAAACGGTTGGAAATTGATGATCTGGCTTTGAATGGTGCATTTTGAACACACAAAAAGCCTGGAGTTCAAATTAGTTCAAGAAAATGAAATGCCTTTTCTAACCGATGAGTTTCCGTCCGAAACCCCGATACTTCGAAAGAGTGTGTTCGTTTTGTACGCGAAGTGCATCCTGCTTTTGCCGTAACCCTCTGAAATTTTTAGCACATGCTATGTGGGTGAAATGATGACACCATGCCAACTTTCAACCTTTTCAAACTTCATTTGAAGTGATTTTCAATTTGGGGTCATTTAGCTCAAAAAATTAATAAATGCATGAAAAATATCGAATGAAGTCAGAAAGTGTTGAAAATTGATTATGTGGCTTTGAATGGTGCAGTTTGAACACACAAAAAGCTTGGAGTTCAAATAAGTTCAATAAACTAAAATGCCTTTTGTAACGAATGAGTTTACGTCTGAAACCCCGTTACTTCGAAAGAGGTTGTCTCTTTTGTACGCGAAGTGCATACTGCTTTTGCCGTAACCTTTTCAACTATTTAGCACATGCTATCTGGGTGAAATGATGATACCATGCCAAGTTTCAACCTTTTCAGACTTCATTTGAAGTGCTTTTCAATTTGAGGGTCATTTAGGTCAAAAAATTTAGTAAATGCATGAAAAATATCAAATGAGGTCAGAAAGGATTGAAAATTGATGATGTGGCTTTGAGTGGTGCATTTTGAACACACGAAAAGCCTGGAGTTCCTATAAGTTCAAGAATATGAAATGCCTTTTCTAACCGATGAGTTTCCGTCCGAAACACCGATACTTCGAAAGAGTCTGTCCGTTTTGTACGCGAAGTGCATCCTCCTTTTGCCGTAACCCTCTCAACTTTCTAGCACATGCTATGTGGGTGAAATGATGATACCATGCCAACTTTCAAACTTTTCAGAATTTATTTGAAGTGCTTTTCAATTTCAGGGTCATTTGGCTAAAAAACAGTAAATCCATGAAAAGTATCAAATGAAGTCAGAAAGGGTTGAAAATTGATGATGTGGCTTTGAATGGTGCATTTTGAACACACGAAAAGCCTGGAGTTCATATAAGTTCAAGAATATGAAATGCCTTTTCTAACCGATGAGTTTCCGTCCAAAACCCAGATACTTCGAAAGAGTGACCGTTTTGTACGCGAAGCGCATCCTACTTTTGCCGTAACCCTTTCAACTTTTTAGCACATGCTATGTGGGTGAAATGATGATACCATGCCAACTTTCAACCTTTTCAGACTTCATTTGAAGTGCTTTTCAATTTCAAGGTCATTTGGCTAAATTTTTTTATAAATGCATGAAAAATATCAAATGAAGTCACAAAGGGTTTAAAATTGATTATGTGGCTTTGAATGGTGCATTTTGAACATACAAAAAGCCTAGAGTTCAAATAAGTTCAATAAAATAAAATGCCTTTTGTAACCAATGAGTTTCCATCTGAAACCCCGATACTTCGAAAGAGGGTGTCTGTTTTGTGTGCGAAGTGCATACTGCTTTTGCCGTAACCTTCTCAACTTTTTAGCACATGCTATTTGGGTGAAATGGTGATACCATGGCAACTTTCAACCTTTTCACACTTCAATATATGTGCTTTTCAATTTCAGGGTCATTTAGGTCAAAAAAAATTAGTAAATGCATGGAAAATATCAAATGAAGTCAGAAAGGGTTAAAAATTGATGATGTGGCTTTGAATGGTGCATTATGAACACACGAAAAGCCTGGAGTTCATATAAGTTCAAGAATATGAAATGCCTTTTTAACCGATGAGTTTCCGTCCGAAACTCCGATACTTCGAAAGAGTCTGTCCGTTTTGTACGCGAAGTGCATCCTGCTTTTGCCGTAACCCTCTCAACTTTTTAGCACATGCTATGTGGGTGAAATGATGATACCATGCCAACTTTCAACCTTCTCAGACTTCATTTGAAGTGCTTTTCAATTTCAGGGTCATTTAGCTAAAAAACAGAAAAGGCATGAAAAATATCAAATGAAGTCAGAAAAGGTTGAAAATTGATGATGTGGCTTTGAATGGTTCATTTTGAACACATAAAAAGCCTGGAGTTCAAATAAGTTCAAGAAAATGAAATGCCTTTTTTGTAACCGATGAGTTTCCGTCCGAAACCCCGATACTTCGAAAGAGTCTGTCCGTTTTGTACGCAAAGTGCATCCTGCTATTGCCATAACCCTCTCAAATTTTTAGCACATGCTATGTGGGTGAAATGATGATACCACACCAACTTTCAACCTTTTCAGATTTCATTTGAAGCGCTTTTCAATTTCAGGTTCATTTAGCTAAAAAAACAGTAAATCCATGAAAAATATCAAATGAAGTCAGAAAGGGTTGAAAATTGATGATGTGGCTTTGAATGGTGCATTTTGAACACACGAAAAGCCTGGAGTTCATATAAGTTCAAGAATATGAAATGCCTTTTCTAACCGATGTGTTTCCGTCCAAAACCCCAATACTTCGAAAGAGTGTCCGTTTTGTACGCGAAGTGCATCCTACTTTTGCCGTAACCCTCTCAACTTTTTAGCACATGCTATGTGGATGAAATGATGATACCATGCCAACTTTCAACCTTTTCAGACTTCATTTGAAGTGCTTTTCAATTTCAGGGTCATTTGGCTAAAAAAATTTATAAATGCATAAAAAATATCAAATGAAGTCACAAAGGGTTGAAAATTGATTATGTGGCTTTTAATGGTGCATTTTGAACATACAAAAAGCCCGGAGTTCAAATAAGTTCAATAAAATAAAATGCCTTTTGTAACCAATGAGTTTCCGTCTGAAACCCCGGTACTTCGAAAGAGGCTGTCTGTCTTGTGTGCGAAGTGCATACTGCTTTTGCCGTAACCTTCTCAACTTTTTAGCACATGCTATTTGGGTGAAATGGTGATACCATGCCAACTTTCAACCTTTCAGACTTCATTTGAAGTGCTTTTCAATTTCAGGGTCATTTAGGTCAAAAATAATTACTAAATGCATGGAAAATATCAAATGAAGTCAGAAAGGGTTGAAAATTGATGATGTGGCTTTGAATGGTGCATTATGAACACACGAAAAGCCTGGAGTTCATATAAGTTCAAGAATATGAAATGCCTTTTTAACCGATGAGTTTCCGTCTGAAACTCCGATACTTCGAAAGAGTCTGTCCGTTTTGTACGCGAAGTGCATCCTGCTTTTGCCGTAACCCTCTCAACTTTTTAGCACATGCTATGTGGGTGAAATGATGATACCATGCCAACTTTCAACCTTTTCAGACTTCATTTGAAGTGCTTTTCAATTTCAGGGTCATTTGGCTAAAAAAACACTAACTACATGAAAACTATCAAATGAAGTCAGAAAAGGATGAAAATTGATGAAGTGGCTTTGAATGGTGCATTTTGAACACATAAAAATCCTGGAGTTCAAATAAGTTCAAGAAAATGAAAAGCCTTTTTGTAACCGATGAGTTTCCGTCCGAAACCCCGATACTTCGAAAGAGACTGCCGTTTTGTACGCGAAGTGCATCCTGCTTTTGCCGTAACCCTCGCAACTTTTTAGCACACATTCTATGTCGGTGAAATGATGATACCATGCCAACTTTCAACCTTTTCAGACATCATTTGAAGTGCTTTTCAATTTTAGGGTCATTTAGCTCAAAAAAAAATCAGTAAACGCATGGAAAATATCAAATGAAGTCAGAAAGGGTTGGAAATTGATGATCTGGCTTTGAATGGTGCATTTTGAACACACAAAAAGCCTGGAGTTCAAATAAGTTCAAGAAAATGAAATGCCTTTTCTAACCGATGAGTTTCCGTCCGAAACCCCGATACTTCGAAAGAGTGTGTTCGTTTTGTACGCGAAGTGCATCCTGCTTTTGCCGTAACCCTATGAAATTTTTAGCACATGCTATGTGGGTGAAATGATGACACCATGCCAACTTTTAACCTTTTCAAACTTCATTTGAAGTGATTTTCAATTTGGGGTCATTTAGCTCAAAAAATTAATAAATGCATGAAAAATATCGAATGAAGTAAGAAAGTGTTGAAAATTGATTATGTGGCTTTGAATGGTGCATTTTGAACACACAAAAAGCTTGGAGTTCAAATAAGTTCAATAAACTAAAATGCCTTTTGTAACCAATGAGTTTACGTCTGAAACCCCGTTACTTCGAAAGAGGCTGTCTCTTTTGTACGCGAAGTGCATACTGCTTTTGCCGTAACCTTCTCAACTTTTTAGCACATGCTATCTGGGTGAAATGATGACCATGCCATGTTTCAACCTTTCAGACTTCATTTGAAGTGCTTTTCAATTTGAGGGTCATTTAGGTCAAAAAAATTAGTAAATGCATGAAAAATATCAAATGAGGTCAGAAAGGATTGAAAATTTATGATGTGGCTTTGAATGGTGCATTTTGAACACACGAAAAGCCTGGAGTTCCTATAAGTTCAAGAATATGAAATGCCTTTTCTAACCGATGAGTTTCCGTCCGAAACACCGATACTTCGAAAGAGTCTGTCCGTTTTGTACGCGAAGTGCATCCTGCTTTTGCCGTAACCCTCTCAACTTTCTAGCACATGCTATGTGGGTGAAATGATGATACCATGCCAACTTTCAAACTTTTCAGACTTTATTTGAAGTGCTTTTCAATTTCAGGGTCATTTGGCTAAAAAACAGTAAGTGCATGAAAAGTATCAAATGAAGTCAGAAAGGGTTGAAAATTGATGATGTGGCTTTGAATGGGGCAGTTTGAACACACAAACAGCCTGGAGTTCAAATAAGTTCAAGAAAATGAAATGCCTTTTGTAACCGTTGAGTTTCCGTCCGAAACCCCGATACTTCGAAAGAGACTGTGCGTTTTGTACGCGAAGTGCATCCTTCTTTTGCCGTAACCCTCTCAACTTTTTAGCACATTCTATGTGGGTGAAATGATGATACCATGCCAACTTTCAACCTTTTCAGACATCATTCGAAGTGCTTTCCAATTTCAGGGTCATTTAACTTAAAACAAATCAGTAAATGCATGAAAAATATCAAATGAAGTTAGAAAGGGTTGAAAATTGATGACGTGGCTCTAAATGGTGCATTTTGAACACACAAAAAGCCTGGAATTCAAATAAGTTCAGGCAAATGAAATGCCTTTTCTAACCGATGAGTTTCCGCGTGAAACCTCGATATTTCGAAAGAGTCTCTCCGTATTGTACGTGAAGTGCATCCCACTTTTGCCGTAACACTCTGAACTTTTTAGCACATGCTATGTGGGTGAAATGATGATACCATGCCAACTTTAAACCTTTTCAGACTTCATTTCAAGTGCTTTTCAATTTCAGGGTCATTTAGCTCAAAAAAAATCAGTAAATGCATGAAAAATATCAAATGAAGTCACAAAGGGTTGAAAAATTATGATGTGGCTGTGAATGGTGCATTATGAACACACGAAAAGCCTGGAGTTCATATAAGTTCAAGAATATGAAATGACTTTTTAACCGATGAGTTTCCGTCCGAAACCCCGATACTTCGAAAGAGTCTGTCCGTTTTGTACGCAAAGTGCATTCTGCTTTTGCCATAACCCTCTCAACTTTTTAGCACATGCTATGTGGGTGAAATGATGATACCATGCCAACTTTAAACCTTTTTAGACTTCATTTGAAGTGCTTTTCAATTTCAGGGTCATTTGGCTAAAACAAACACTAACTGCATGAAAACTATCAAATGAAGTCAGACAGGGTTGAAAATTGATGATGTGGTTTGAATGGTGCATTTTGAACACACAAAAAACCTGGAGTTCAAATAAGTTCAAGAAAATGAAATGCCTTTTTGTAACCGATGAGTTTCCGTCCGAAACCTCGATACTTCGAAAGAGACTGTCCGTTTTGTACGCGAAGTGCATCCTGCTTTTGCCGTAACCCTCTCAACTTTTTAGCACATTCTATGTCGGTGAAATGATGATACCATGCGAACTTTCAACCTTTTCAGACATCATTTGAAGTCCTTTTCAATTTTAGGGTCATTTAGCTCAAAAAAAATCAGTTAATGCATGGAAAATATCAAATGAAGTCAGAAAGGGTTGAAAATTGATGATCTGGCTTTGAATGGTGCATTTTGAACACACAAAAAGCCTGGAGTTCAAATAAGTTCAAGAAAATGAAATGCCTTTTCTAACCGATGAGTTTCCGTTCGAAACCCCGATACTTCGAAAGAAACTGTTCGTTTTGTACGCGAAGTGCATCCTGCTTTTGCCATTACCTTCTCAAATTTTTAGCACATGCTATGTGGGTGAAATGATGATACCACGCGAACTTTCAACCTTTTCAGACTTCATTTGAAGTGCTTTTCAATTTCACGGTCATTTAGCTAAACAAAACAGTAAATCCATGAAAAGTATCAAATGAACTCAGAAAGGGTTGAAAATTGATGATGTGGCTTTTAATGGTGCATTTTGAACACACGAAACGCCTGGAGTTCAAATAAGTTCAAGAAAATGAAATGCCTTTTCTAACCGATGAGTTTCTGTCCGAAACCCCGATACTTCGAAAGAGTGTCCGTTTTGTACGCGAAGTGCATCCAGCTTTTGCCGTAACCCTCTGAAATTTTTAGCACATGCTATGTGGGTGAAATGATGACACCATGCCAACTTTCAACCTTTTCAAACTTAATTTGAAGAGATTTTCAATTTGGGGGTCATTTAGCTCAAAAAATTAATAAATGCATGAAAAATATCGTATGAAGTCAGAAAGGGTTGAAACTTGATTATGTGGCTATGAATGGTGCATTTTGAACACATAAAAAGCCTGGAGTTCAAATAAGTTCAATAAACTAAAATGCCTTTTGTAACCAATGAGTTTACATATGAAACCCCGTTACTTCGAAAGAGGCTGTCTGTTTTGTACACGAAGTGCATATTGCTTTTGTCGTAACCTTATCAACTTTTTAGCACATGCTATGTGGGTGAAATGATGATACCATGCCAACTTTCAACCTTTTCAGACTTCATTTGAAGTGCTTTTCAATTTGAGGGTCATTTAGGTCAATTTTTTTAGTAAATGCATGAAAAATATCAAATGAGGTCAGAAAGGATTGAAAATTGATGAAGTGGCTTTGAATGGTGCATTTTGAACAAACGAAAAGCCTGGAGTTCCCATAAGTTCAAGAATATGAAATGCCTTTTCTAACCGATGAGTTTTTGTCCGAAACACCGATACTTTGAAAGAGTCTGTACGTTTTGTACGCGAAGTGCATCCTGCTTTTGCCGTAACCCTCTCAACTTTTTAGCACATGCTATGTGGGTGAAATGATGATACCATGCCAACTTTCAACCTTTTCAGACTTCATTTGAAGTGCCTTTCAATTTCAGGGTCATTTGGCTAAAAAAACAGTAACTACATGAAAACTATCAAATGAAGTCAGAAAGGGTTGAAAATTGATGATGTGGCTTTGAATGGTGCATTTTGAACACACAAAAAGCCTGGAGTTCAAATAAGTTCAAGAAAATGAAATGCCTTTTGTAACCGTTGAGTTTCCATCCGAAACCCCGATAGTTCGAAAGAGACTGTCCGTTTTGTACGCGAAGTGCATCCTGCTTCTGCCGTAACCCCCTCAAATTTTTAGCACATTCTATTTGGGTGAAATGATGATACCATGCCAAGTTTCAACCTTTTCAGACATCATTTGAAGTGCTTTTCAATTTCAGGGTCATTTAGCTCAAAAAAAATCAGTAAATGCATGAAAAATATCACATGAAGTCAGAAAGGGTTGAAAATTGATGATGTGGCTCTGAATGGTGCATTTTGAACACACAAAAAGCCTGGAGTTCAAATAAGTTCAAGAAAATGAAATGCCTTTTCTAACCGATGAGTTTCCGTCTGAAACCTCGATATTTCGAAAGAGTCTCTCCGTTTTGTACGTGTAGTGCATCCCGCTTTTGCCATAACACTCTCAACTTTTTAGCACATGCTATGTGGGTGAAATGATGATACCATGCCAACTTTCAACCTTTTCAGACTTCATTTGAAGTGCTTTCCAATTTCAGGGTCATTTAGGTCAAAAAAATTAGTAAATGCATGAAAAATATCAAATGAAGTCAGAAAGGGTTGAAAATTGATGATGTGGCTTTTAATGGTGCATTTTGAACACACAAAAATCCTGGAGTTCAAATAAGTTCAAGAAAATGAAATGCCTTTTCTAACCGATGAGTTTCCGTCCGAAACCCCGATACTTCGAAAGAGTCTGTTTGTTTTGTACGCGAAGTGCATCCTGCTTTTGCCGTAACCCTCTCAACTTTTTAGCACATGCTATTTGGGTGAAATGATGATGCCATGCCAACTTTCAACCTTTGTAGACTTCATTTGAAGTGCTTTTCAATTTCAGGGTCATTTAGCTCAAAAAATAGTAAGTGCATGAAAAATATCAAATAAAGTCAGAAAGGGTTGAAAATTGATGATGTGGCTTTGAATGGTGCATTTTGAACACACAAAAATCCTAGAGTTCAAATAAGTTCAGGAAAATCGTGAGGCCACGGGGCCGGGCGGGCCACGTGGGGCATTGGTCCCGGTTCGTAGGACATCTTTGGTCCCGGTTCCAGACATGAACGGGACCAATGTGCCTCACTCCTGGCCCACAACCATTGGTCCCGGTTCGTGGCTGGAACCGGGACCAAAGGGGGTAACCATTCGCCTGGTGCGAGACCCTTTAGTCCCGATTGGGGGCCCAAACCGGGTCTAAAGGTTCAAACAGTTCGCATCCCATGACGTTGCGCGCTCCGAGAAAGAGGCAACTGTTCCTCGGTGAGGGCTACAGTAACTTCGCCCATTTCTCTTGTTCTCCTCTCTTCTTCTCCTCCATTCTCCTCTCTTCTTCCCCATACATTCTACCATGAATCCAATCACTCGATACGGGGAGGTGCTCGCACATGGCACGACCAATCTTGATGTCATCTACACGAACGACAGCGCCATGGTGTCGCGTTTTCTTTCCCTTTTACAGAAATGGCTTGAAGTGGCGGATGAGAAAGACAAGTTCATAAGGCTTGATCTCGAGTACACGGCCAAGCAAGAAGATGTTGCCATCATCCAACTATGTTTCAAGAAACATGTCATGATCTTCCAATGGGTAAGGTGAGTTTTGAGGGTTTTCTTTGATCAATTAATAATTTATAGATTATTATGAAAATTACATAGGATAGAAATATGTTCCATTTTGAATCCTATGGGAAAGATCAATATTTCTTTTAAGTTTGTAGTGAATAACAATTTTCCTTGTTGCAAAATGTGGGAGAACCTATATGTCATATAGTTAATTTAGGGTTTCTTCATCAATTCATAGGATATGAAAATTGCATATATATAGGATATAACAATATATACATTCTATTTTGAATCATATGGCAAAGATCAATTTCTCTTAAGTTGTAGTGAAATGATTTTAGATTTTTTTATGATATTACTGTTCACCGGGCTCAAATGAGCCCGGGAGCAAAAACTCTGCGTCTTCCTCTTTTGTTGCAGCAAAATAATTTTCCTTTATATAGTTGCATATTATAATTCCGCCGAAATATACTTGTTGCAGCAGAATTTAACATTTGTTCCATTTTAATTTGTTGATGTTGCAGTAGTGACAAGCACTGCCCAGCACTCATGGACTTCCTACGCAGCGACATACATTTGGCTAGCGTTGATGTAAGTAATGACAAGCTGAAGATGAGGCACAACTTCGGTATTAAGATACCAGCTGGCTGCCTTATTGATATCCAAGACATATTCAGGATTCACTATGAGAGGACTTCGATGGCTTCTATGGCAGTCGCCTTGATCGACGACTATTACGGAGATATGAAGACCAAATTCCCCCGGGCGCAACACAAAGAGTGGGAGAGGACCCCACTTTAGCCTATCAACATTGAGTATGCAGCAAAACATGTGTACATTGCATATGAGTTGTACCGCAAGATTCGAACTGTGAACTATGGACAGCGTCACCTCGCACCACCACCACCATGGGGCGGATATTCTTCTGATTCAAACTAGCTAGTAGTGTTCGCTTGGACGAGTACTTTCTGTAATAGATATCTGAACTATTTATATATTACATATCTCTCTAGCTATTATATATTTGTAGTGCTTTTCAATTCAGGTTTTTCTGAAATTCTGATTGTGGCCGAGAACAATATGCAACAAAAGAGTGGGTTGTCATCATTGGCAATAAGCACGCACACACCATGCCAACTTTCAACCTTTTCAGACTTCATTGGAAGTGCTTTTTAATTTCAGGGTCATTTAGGTCAAAAAAAATTAGTAAATGCATGAAAAATATCAAATGAAGTCAGATAGGGTTGAAAATTGATGATGTGGCTTTGAATGGCGCATTTTGAACACACAAAAAGCCTGGAGTTCAAATATGTTAAAGAAAATGAAATGCCTTTTGTAACCGATGAGTTTCCGTCCGAAACCGCGATACTTTGAAAGAGACTGTTCGTTTTGTACACGAAATGTACCTTGGTTTGCCGTAACCCTCTCAACTTTTTAGCACATGCTATGTGGGTGAAATGATGATACCATGCCAATTTTCAACCTTTTCAGACTTCATTTGAAGTGCTTTTCAATTTCAGGGTCATTTAGGTCAAAAAATCGTTAAATGCATGACAAATACCAAATGAAGTCAGAAAGGGTTGAAAATTGATGATGTGGCTTTCAATGGTGCATTCTGAACACATAAAAAGCCTGGAGTTCAAATAAGTTCAAGAAAATGAAATGCCTTTTCTAACCGATGTGTTTCCGTCCGAAACCCCGATACTTCGAAAGAGACTGTCTGTTTTGTACGCGAAGTGCATCCTGCTTTTGCCATAACCTTCTCAACTTTTTAACACATGCTATGTGGGTGAAATGATGATACCATGCCAACTTTCAACCTTTTCAGACTTCATTTAAAGTGCTTTTCACTTTCAAGGTCATTTAGCTCAAAAAACAGTAAATGCATGAAAAATATCAAATGAAGTCAGAAAGGGTTGAAAATTGATGATGTGGCTTTTAATGGTGCATTCTAAACACACAAAAATCCTGGAGTTCAATTAAGTTCAAGAAAATGAAATGCCTTGTCTAACCGAGGAGTTTCCGTCCGAAACCCTGATACTTCGAAACAGGCTGTCCGTTTTGTACGCGAAGTGCATCCTCCTTTTGTCGTAACCCTCTCAACTTTTTAGCATATGCAATGTGGGTGAAATGATGAAAGCTTTCCAACTTTCAACCTTTTCAGACTTCATTTGCAGTGCTTTTCAATTTCAGGGTCATTTAGGTCAAAAAAATCACTAAATGCATGAAAAATATCAAATGAAGTCAGAAATTGTTGAAAATTGATGATGTGGGTTTGAATGGTGCATTTTGAACACACAAAAAGCCTGGATTTCAAATAAGTTCCAGAAAATGAAATACCTTTTGTAACCGATGAGTTTCCGTCCGAAACCCCGATACCTCGAAAGAGACTGTCCGTTTTGTACGCGAAGTGCATCCTGCTTTTGCCGTAAGCCTCTCAACTTTTTAGCACATGCTATGTGGCTGAAATGATGATACCATGCCAACTTTCAACCTTTTTAGACTTCATTTGAAGTGCTTTTCAATTTCAGGGTAATTTAGCTCAAAAAAAACAGTAAATGCATGAAAAATATCAAATGAACTCAGAAAGGGTTGAAAATTGATGATGAGGGCTTGAATCCTGCATTTTGAACACACGAAAAGCCTGGAGTTCAAAAAAGTTCGAGAAAATGAAATGCACTTTCTAACCGATGAGTTTCGGTTCGAAACCCCGATACTTCGAAAGAGTTTGTCAGTTTTGTACGCGAAGTGCATCCTGCTTTTGCCGTAACCCTCTCAACTTTTTAGCACATGCTATGTGGGTGAAATGATGATGCCATGCCAACTTTCAACCTTTTCAGACTTGATTTGAAGTGCTTTTCAATTTCAGGGTCATTTAGCTCAAAAAAAATAGTAAATGCATGAAAAATATCAAATGAAGTCAGAAATTGTTGAAAATTGATGATGTGGGTTTGAATGGTGCATTTTGAACACACAAAAAGCCTGGATTTCAAATAAGTTCCAGAAAATGAAATGCCTTTTGTAACCGATGAGTTTCCGTTCGAAACCCCGATACCTCGAAAGAGACTGCCCGTTTTGTACGCGAAGTGCATCCTTCTTTTGCCGTAACCCTCTCAACTTTTTAGCACATGCTATGTGGGTGAAATGATGATACCATGCCAACTTTCAACCTTTTTAGACTTCATTTGAAGTGCTTTTCAATTTTGGTCATTTAGCCCCAAAAAAAAGTAAATGCATGAAAAATATCAAATGAACTCAGAAAGGGTTGAAAATTGATGATGAGGGCTTGAATTGTGCATTTTGAACACACGAAAAGCTTGGTGTTCAAAAAAGTTCAAGAAAATGAAATGTACTTTCTAACCGATGAGTTTCGGTTCGAAACCCCGATACTTCGAAAGAGACTGTCCGTTTTGTACGCGAAGTGCATCCTGCTTTTGCCGTACCCGTCTCAACTTTTTAGCACATTCTATGTGGGTGAAATGATGATACCATGCCAACTTTCAACCTTTTCAGACTTCATTTCAAGTGATTTTCAATTTCAGGGTCTGTTAGCTCAAAAAAACAGTATATGCATGAAAAATATTAAATGAATTCAGAAAGGGTTGAAAATGTATGATGTGGCTCTGAATCGTGCATTTTGAACACACAAAAATCTTGGAGTTCAAATAAGTTTAAGAAAATGAAATGCCTTTTGTAACCGATGAGTTTCCGTCCGAAACCCCGATACTTCGAAAGAGTTTGTCCGTTTTGTACGCGAAGTGCATCCTACTTTTGCCGTAACCCTCTCAACATTTTAGCACACGCTATGTGGGTGAAATGATGATACCATGCCAACTTTCAACCTTTTCAGACTTCATTTGAAGTGCTCTTCAATTTCTGGGTCATTTAGCTCAAAAAATCAGGAAATGCATGAAAAATATCAAATGAAGTCACAAAGGGTTGAAAATTGATGATGAGGGCTTGAATTGTGCATTTTGAACACACGAAAAGCCTGGAGTTCAAAAAAGTTCAAGAAAATGAAATGTACTTTCTAACCGATGAGTTTCGGTTCGAAACCCCAATACTTCGAAAAAGTTTGTTTGTTTTGTACGCGAAGTGCATCCTGCTTTTGCCGTAACCCTCTCAACTTTTTAGCACATGCTATGTGGGCCAAATGATGATACCATGCCAACTTTCAACCTTTTCAGACTTCATTTGAAGTGCTCTTCAATTTCTGGGTCATTTAGCTCAAAAAATCAGTAAATGCATGAAAAATTCAAATGAAGTGAGAAAGGGTTGAAAATTGATGATGTGGCTTTGAATGGTGCATTTTGAACCGATACGTTCAAGCAAATGAAATGCCTTTTCTAACCGATACGTTTTCGTCCGAAACGCCGATACTTCGAAAGAGTCTGTGTGTTTTGTACGCGAAATGCATCCTGCTTTTGCAGTAACTCTCTCTACTTTTTAGCACCTTCTATGTGGGTGAAATGATGATAGCATGCCAACTTTCAACCTTTTCAGACTTGATTTGAGGTGCTTTTCAATTTCAGGGTTGTTTAGCTCAAAAAAAACAGTAAATGCATGAAAAATATCAAATGAAGTCAGAAATTGTTGAAAATTGATAATGTGGGTTTGAATAGTGCATTTTGAACACACAAAAAGCCTGGATTTCAAATAAGTTCAAGAAAATGAAATTCCTTTTGTAACCGATGAGTTTCCCTTCGAAACCCCAATACCTCGAAAGAGACTGTCCGTTTTGTACGTGAAGTGCATCCTACTTTTGTACTTTCTAACCGATGAGTTTCGGTTCGAATCCCCGATACTTCGAAAGAGTTTGTCCGTTTTGTACGCGAAGTGCATCCTGCTTTTGCCGTAACCCTCTCAACATTTTAGCACACGCTATGTGGGTGAAATGATGATACCATGCCAACTTTCAACCTTTTCAGACTTCATTTGAAGTGCTCTTCAATTTCTGGGTCATTTAGCTCAAAAAATCAGGAAATGCATGAAAAATATCAAATGAAGTCACAAAGGGTTGAAAATTGATGATGAGGGCTTGAATTGTGCATTTTGAACACACGAAAAGCCTGGAGTTCAAAAAAGTTCAAGAAAATGAAATGTACTTTCTAACCGATGAGTTTCGGTTCGAAACCCCAATACTTCGAAAAAGTTTGTTTGTTTTGTACGCGAAGTGCATCCTGCTTTTGCCGTAACCCTCTCAACTTTTTAGCACATGCTATGTGGGCCAAATGATGATACCATGCCAACTTTCAACCTTTTCAGACTTCATTTGAAGTGCTCTTCAATTTCTGGGTCATTTAGCTCAAAAAATCAGTAAATGCATGAAAAATTCAAATGAAGTGAGAAAGGGTTGAAAATTGATGATGTGGCTTTGAATGGTGCATTTTGAACCGATACGTTCAAGCAAATGAAATGCCTTTTCTAACCGATACGTTTTCGTCCGAAACGCCGATACTTCGAAACAGGCTGTCCGTTTTGTACGCGAAGTGCATCCTGCTTTTGCAGTAACCCTCTCTACTTTTTAGCACCTTCTATGTGGGTGAAATGATGATAGCATGCCAACTTTCAACCTTTTCAGACTTGATTTGAGGTGCTTTTCAATTTCAGGGTTGTTTAGCTCAAAAAAAACAGTAAATGCATGAAAAATATCAAATGAAGTCAGAAATTGTTGAAAATTGATAATGTGGGTTTGAATAGTGCATTTTGAACACACAAAAAGCCTGGATTTCAAATAAGTTCAAGAAAATGAAATTCCTTTTGTAACCGATGAGTTTCCCTTCGAAACCCCAATACCTCGAAAGAGACTGTCCGTTTTGTACGTGAAGTGCATCCTACTTTTGTACTTTCTAACCGATGAGTTTCGGTTCGAATCCCCGATACTTCGAAAGAGTTTGTCCGTTTTGTACGCGAAGTGCATCCTGCTTTTGCCGTAACCCTCTCAACTTTTTAGGACATGCTATGTGGGTGAAATGATGATACCATGCCAACTTTCAACATTTTCAGACTTGATTTGAAGTCCTTTTCAATTTCAGGGTCATTTAGCTCAAAAAACACAGTAAATGCATGAAAAATATCAAATGAAGTCAGAAATTGTAGAAAATTCATGATGTGGGTTTGAATGCTGCATTTTTAACACACAAAAAGCCTGGATTTCAAATAAGTTCAAGAAAATGAAATTCCTTTTGTAACCGATGAGTTTCCCTTCGAAACCCCAATACCTCGAAAGAGACTGTCCGTTTTGTACGTGAATTGCATCCTACTTTTGTACTTTCTAACCGATGAGTTTCGGTTCGAATCCCCGATACTTCGAAAGAGTTTGTCCGTTTTGTACGCGAAGTGCATCCTGCTTTTGCCGTAACCCTCTCAACTTTTTAGGACATGCTATGTGGGTGAAATGATGATACCATGCCAACTTTCAACATTTTCAGACTTGATTTGAAGTCCTTTTCAATTTCAGGGTCATTTAGCTCAAAAAAAACAGTAAATGCATGAAAAATATCAAATGAAGTCAGAAATTGTTGAAAATTGATGATGTGGGTTTGAATGGTGCATTTTGAACACACAAAAAGCCTGGATTTCAAATAAGTTCCAGAAAATGAAATACCTTTTGTAACCGATGAGTTTCTGTCCGAAACACCGATACCTCAAAAGAGACTGTCCGTTTTGTACGCGAAGTGCATCCTGCTTTTGCCGTAACCCTCTCAACTTTTTAGCACATGCTATGTGGCTGAAATGATGATACCATGCCAACTTTCAACCTTTTTAGACTTCATTTGAAGTGCTTTTCAATTTCAGGGTAATTTAGTTCAAAAAAAACAGTAAATGCATGAAAAATATCAAATGAACTCAGAAAGGGTTGAAAATTGATGATGAGGGCTTGAATCCTGCATTTTGAACACACGAAAAGCCTGGAGTTCAAAAAAGTTCGAGAAAATGAAATGCACTTTCTAACCGATGAGTTTCGGTTCGAAACCCCGATACTTCGAAAGAGTTTGTCAGTTTTGTACGCGAAGTGCATCCTGCTTTTGCCGTAACCCTCTCAACTTTTTAGCACATGCTATGTGGGTGAAATGATGATACCATGCCAACTTTCAACCTTTTCAGACTTGATTTGAAGTGCTTTTCAATTGCAGGGTCATTTAGCTCAAAAATAAATAGTAAATGCATGAAAAATATCAAATGAAGTCAGAAATTGTTGAAAATTGATGATGTGGGTTTGAATGGTGCATTTTGAACACACAAAAAGCCTGGATTTCAAATAAGTTCCAGAAAATGAAATGCCTTTTGTAACCGATGAGTTTCCGTTCGAAACCACGATACCTCGAAAGAGACTGCCCGTTTTGTACGCGAAGTGCATCCTTCTTTTGCCGTAACCCTCTCAACTTTTTAGCACATGCTATGTGGGTGAAATGATGATACCATGCCAACTTTCAACCTTTTTAGACTTCATTTGAAGTGCTTTTCAATTTTGGTCATTTAGCCCCCAAAAAAAGTAAATGCATGAAAAATATCAAATGAACTCAGAAAGGGTTGAAAATTGATGATGAGGGCTGGAATTGTGCATTTTGAACACACGAAAAGCTTGGTGTTCAAAAAAGTTCAAGAAAATGAAATGTACTTTCTAACCGATGAGTTTCGGTTCGAAACCCCGATACTTCGAAAGAGTTTGTCCGTTTTGTACGCGAAGTGCATCCTGCTTTTGCCGTACCCGTCTCAACTTTTTAGCACATTCTATGTGGGTGAAATGATGATACCATGCCAACTTTCAACCTTTTCAGACTTCATTTCAAGTGATTTTCAATTTCAGGGTCTATTAGCTCAAAAAAACAGTATATGCATGAAAAATATTAAATGAAGTCAGAAAGGGTTGAAAATGTATGATGTGGCTCTGAATCGTGCATTTTGAACACACAAAAATCTTGGAGTTCAAATAAGTTTAAGAAAATGAAATACCTTTTGTAACCGATGAGTTTCCGTCCGAAACCCCGATACTTCGAAAGAGTTTGTCCGTTTTGTACGCGAAGTGCATCCTGCTTTTGCCGTAACCCTCTCAAAATTTTAGCACATGCTATGTGGGTGAAATGATGATACCATGCCAACTTTCAACCTTTTCAGACTTCATTTGAAGTGCTCTGCAATTTCTGGGTCATTTAGCTCAAAAAATCAGGAAATGCATGAAAAATATCAAATGAAGTCACAAAGGGTTGAAAATTGATGATGAGGGCTTGAATTGTGCATTTTGAACACATGAAAAGCCTGGAGTTCAAAAAAGTTCAAGAAAATGAAATGTACTTTCTAACCGATGAGTTTCGGTTCGAAACCCCAATACTTCGAAAAAGTTTGTTTGTTTTGTACGCGAAGTGCATCCTGCTTTTGCCGTAACCCTCTCAACTTTTTAGCACATGCTATGTGGGCCAAATGATGATACCATGCCAACTTTCAACCTTTTCAGACTTCATTTGAAGTGCTCTTCAATTTCTGGGTCATTTAGCTCAAAAAATCTGTAAATGCATGAAAAATTCAAATGAAGTGAGAAAGGTTGAAAATTGATGATGTGGCTTTGAATGGTGCATTTTGAACCGATACGTTCAAGCAAATGAAATGCCTTTTCTAACCGATACGTTTTCGTCCGAAACGCCGATACTTCGAAAGAGTCTGTCTGTTTTGTACGCGAAGTGCATCCTGCTTTTGCAGTAACCCTCTCTACTTTTTAGCACCTTCTATGTGGGTGAAATGATGATAGCATGCCAACTTTCAACCTTTTCAGACTTGATTTGAGGTGCTTTTCAATTTCAGGGTTGTTTAGCTCAAAAAAAACAGTAAATGCATGAAAAATATCAAATGAAGTCAGAAATTGTTGAAAATTGATAATGTGGGTTTGAATAGTGCATTTTGAACACACAAAAAGCCTGGATTTCAAATAAGTTCAAGAAAATGAAATTCCTTTTGTAACCGATGAGTTTCCGTTCGAAACCCCAATACCTCGAAAGAGACTGTCCGTTTTGTACGTGAAGTGCATCCTACTTTTGTACTTTCTAACCGATGAGTTTCGGTTCGAATCCCCGATACTTCGAAAGAGTTTGTCCGTTTTGTACGCGAAGTGCATCCTACTTTTGCCGTAACCCTCTCAAATTTTTAGGACATGCTATGTGGGTGAAATGATAATACCATGCCAACTTTCAACATTTTCAGACTTGATTTGAAGTCCTTTTCAATTTCAGGGTCATTTAGCTCAAAAAAAACAGTAAATGCATGCAAATATCAAATGAAGTGAGAAATTGTAGAAAATGCATGATGTGGGTTTGAATGCTGCATTTTTAACACACAAAAATCCTGAAGTTCAAATAAGTTCAAGAAAATGAAAAGCCTTTTGTAACCGATGAGTTTCCGTTCGAAACCCCGATACTTCCAAAGAGACTGTCCGTTTTGTACGCAAAGTGCATCCTGCTTTTGCCGTAACCCTCTCAACTTTTTAGCACATTCTATGTGGGTGAAATGATGATACCATGCCAACTTTCAACATTTTCAGACTTCATTTCAAGTGATTTTCAATTTCAGGGTCAGTTAGCTCAAAAAACAGTATATGCATGAAAATATTAAATGAAGTCAGAAAGGGTTGAAAATTGATTATGTGGCTCTGAATGGTGCATTGTGCACACACAAAAATCTTGGAGTTCAAATAAGTTTAAGAAAATGAAATGCCTTTTGTAATCGATGAGTTTCCGTTCGGAACCCCGATACTTCGAAAGAGACAGATGAGTTTCCGTTTGTAAGCTATGTGGGTGAAATGATGATACCATGCGAACTTTAAACCTTTTCAGACTTCATTTAAAGAGCTTTTCAATTTCAGGGTCATTTAGCTCAAAAAAAATAGTAAGTGCATGAAAAATATCAAATGAAGTCAGAAAGGTTGAAAATTGATGATGTAGCTTTCAATGGTGCATTTTGAACACACAATAAGCCCGTCGTTCGAATAAGTTCAAGAAAATGAAATGCCTTTTCTAACCAAGGAGTTTCCGTCCGAAACCCCGATACTTCGAAAGAGTTTGTCCGTTTTGTACGCGAAGTGCATCCTGCTTTTGTCGTAACCCTCTCAACTTTTTAGCACATTCTATGTGGGTGAAATGATGATACCATGCCAACTTTCATCCTTTTCAGACTTCATTTGAAGTGCTTTTCAATTTCAGGGTCATTTAGCTCAAAAAAAAACAGTAAATGCATGAAAAATATCAAATGAAGTCAGAAAGGGTTGGAAATTGATGATGTGATTTTGAATGCTGCATTTTGAACACAAGAAAAGCGTGGAGTTCAAAAAAGTTCAAGAAAATGAAATGCCTTTTCTAATCGATGAGTTTATGTCCGAAACCCCGATACTTCGAAAGAGCCAGAATTTTAGCACATGCTATGTGGGTGAAATGATGATACCATGCCCACTTTCAACCTTTTCAGACTTCATTTGAAGTGCTTTTCAATTTCAGGCTCACTTAGCTAAAAAAAATCAGTAAGTGCACGAAAAATATCAAATGAAGTCACAAAGGGTTAAAAATTGATGATGTGCCTTTGAATGGTGCATTTTGAACATACAAAAAGCCTGGAGTTCAAATAAGTTCAAGAAAATGAAATGCCTTGTCTAACCGATGAGTTTCTATGCGAAACCCTGATACTTGTAAAGAGTTTGACCGTTTTGTACGCGAAGTGCATCCAGCTTTTGCCATGCCAACATTCAACCTTTTCAGACTTCATTTGAAGTGCTTTTCAATTTCAGGGTCACTGAGCTCAAAAAACAGTAAATGCATGAAAAATATCAAATGAAGTCACAAAGGGTTGAAAATTGATGATGTGGCTTTGAATGGTGCATTTTCAACACACAAAAAGCGTGGAGTTAAAATAAGTTCAAGAAGATGAAATGCCTTTTCTAACCGATGAGTTTCCGTCCGAAACCCCGATACTGCAAAAGAGTCCGTCCGTTTTGTACGCGAAGTGCATCCTACTTTTGCAGTAACCCTCTCAAATTTTTAGCACATGCTATGTGGGTCAAATGATGATACCATGCCCACTTTCATCCTTTCCAGACTTCATTTGAAGTGTTTTTCAATTTTAGGGTCATTTAGCTCAAAAACAATAAATGCATGAATAATATCGAATGAAGTCAGAAAGGGTTGAAAATTGATGATGTGGCTTTGAATGGTGCATTTTGAACACACAAAAGCGTGGAGCTCAAATAAGTTCAAGAAAATGAAATGCCTTTTCTAACAGATGAGTTTCCGTCCGAAACCCCGATACTTCGAAAGAGAGTGTCTGTTTTGTACGCGAAGTGCATCCTGCTTTGGGCGTAACCCTATCAACTTTTTAGCACATGCTATGTGAGTGAAATGATGATACCATGCCAAATTCAACCTTTTCAGACTTCATTTGAAGTCCCTTTTACTTTCAAGGTCATTTAGCTCAAAAAAATGAGTAAATACATGAAAAAAATCAAATGAAGTCAGAAAGGGTTAAAAATTGATGATGTGGCTTTGAATGGTTCATTTTGAACACACAAAAAGCCTGGAGTTCAAATAAGTTCAAGAAAATGAAATGCCTTTTGTAACCGATGAGTTTCCGTTCGAAACCCCGATACTTCCAAAGAGCTGTCCGTTTTGTACACGAAGTGCATCCTGCTTTTGCCGTAACCCTCTTAACTTTTTACCACATGCTATGTGGGTGAAATGATGATACCAAGCCAACTTTCAACCTTTTCAGACTTCATTTGAAGTGCTTTTCAATTTCAGGGTCATTTAGTTCAAAAAAACAGTAAATGCATGAAAAATATCAAATGAAGTTAGAAAGGGTTGAAAATTGATGATGTGGCTTTGAATGGTGCATTTTGAACACACAAAAAGCCTGGAGTTCAAATAAGTTCAAGAAAATGAAATGTCATTTCTAACCGATGAGTTTCCGTCCGAAACCCCAATACTTCGAAGGAGACTGTCCGTTTTGTACGCGAAGTGCATTCTGCTTTCAACCTTTTCAGACTTCATTTGAAGTGCTTTTCAATTTCAGGGTCATTTAGCTCAAAAAAATATTCAATGAATGAAAAATATCAAATGAAGTCAGAAAGGGTTGAAAATTGATGATGTGGCTTTGAATGGTGAATTTTGAACGCATGAAAAGCCTGGAGTTAAAAAAAGTTCAAGAAAATGAAATGCCTTTTCTAACCGATGAGTTTCTGTCCGAAACCCCGATACTTCGAAACAGTCCGTCCGTTTTGTACGCGAAGTGCATTCTCCTTTTGCCGTAACCCTCTCAACTTTTTAGCACATGCTATATGGGTGAAATGATGATACCATGCCAACTTTCAACCTTTTCAGACTTCATTTGAAACATTTTCAATTTGAGGGCCATTTAGCTCAAAAAATAGTAAATGCATGAAAAATATCAAATGAAGTCAGAAAGGGTTGAAAATTGATGATGTGGCTTTCAATGGTGCATTTTGTACACACAAAAATCCTGTCTTTCAAATAAGTTCAAGAAAATGAAATGCCTTTTCTCAGAGATGAGTTTCCGTCCGAAACCCCGATACTTCGAAAGAGACTGTCCGTTTTGTACGCGAAGTGCATCCTGCTTTGGCCGTAACCCTATCAACTTTTTAGCACATGCTATGTGAGTGAAATGATGATACCATGCCAACTTCAACCTTTTCAGACTTCATTTGAAGTGCTTTTCAATTTCAGGGTCATTTAGCTCAAAAAAATTAGAAAATGCATGAAAAATATCAAATGAAGTCAGAAAGGGTTGCAAATTGATGATGTGGCTTTGAATGGTGCATTTTCAACACATGAAAATCCTGGAGTTCAAATAAGTTCAAGAAAATGAAATGCCTTTGGTAACCGATGAGTTTCCGTTCGAAACCCCGATACTTCCAAAGAGACTGTCCGTTTTGTACACGAAGTGCATCCTGCTTTTGCCGTAACCCTCTCAACGTTTTAGCACATGCTATGTGGGTGAAATGATGATACCATGCCAACTTTCAACCTTTTCAGACTTCATTTGAAGTGCTTTTCAATTTCAGGGTCATTTAGCTCAAAAAAATCAGTAAGTGCATGAAAAATATCAAATGAAGTCAGAAAGGGTTGAAAATTGATGATGTAGCTTTGAATGGTGCATTTTGAACACACAAAAATCCTGGCGTTCAAATAAGTTTTCAAGAATATGAAATGCCTTTTGTAACCGATGAGTTTTTGTCCGAAATCCCGATACTTCGAAAGAGTTTGTCCGTTTTGTACGCGAAGTACATCCTGCTTTTGCCGTAACCCTCTCAACTTTTTAGCACATTCTATGTGGGTGAAATGATCATACCATGCCAACTTTCAACCTTTTCAGACTTCATTTGAAGTGCTTTTCAATTTCAGGGTCATTTAGCTAAAAAATATCAAATGCATGAAAAATATCAACTGAAGTCAGAAAGGGTTGAAAATTGATGATGTGGCTTTGAATGGTGCATTTTCAACACACAAAAAGCCTAGAGTTCAAATAAGTTCAAGAAAATGAAATGCCTTTTGTAACCGATGAGTTTCCGTCCGAAACCCCGATACTTCGAAAGAGACTGTCCGTTTTGTACGCGAAGTGCATCCTGCTTTTGCCGTAACCCTCTCAACATTTTAGCACATGCTATGTGGGTGAAATGATGATACCATGCCAACTTTGAACCTTTTCAGACTTCATTTGAAGTGTTTTCCAATTTCAGGGTCATTTAGCTCAAAAAACAGTAAGTGCATGAAAAATATCAAATGAAGTCAGAAAGGGTTGAAAATTGATGATGTGGTTTTGAATGGTGCATTTTGAACACACAAAAAGCCTGGAGTTCAAATAAGTTCATGAAAATGAAATGCCTTTTGTAACCGATGAGTTTCCGGTTCGAACCCCGATACTTCAAAAGAGACTATCCCCTTTGTACACGAAGTGCATCCTGTTTTTTCCGTAACCTTCTCGCCTTTTTAGCACATGCTATGTGGGTGAAATGATGATACCATGCAAACTTTCAACCTTTTCAGACTTCATTTGAAGTGCTTTTCAATTTCAGGCTCACTTAGCTAAAAAAAATTAGTAAGTGCACGAAAAATATCAAATGAAGTCACAAAGGGTTAAAAATTGATGATGTGGCTTTGAATGGTGCATTTTGAACATACAAAAAGCCTGGAGTTCAAATAAGTTCAAGAAAATGAAATGCCTTGTCTAACCGATGAGTTTCTATGCGAAACCCCGATACTTCTAAAGAGTTTGACCGTTTTGTACGCGAAGTGCATCCTGCTTTTGCCATGCCAACATTCAACCTTTTCAGACTTCATTTGAAGTGCTTTTCAATTTCAGGGTCACTGAGCTCAAAAAACAGTAAATGCATGAAATATATCAAATGAAGTCACAAAGGGTTGAAAATTGATGATGTGGCTTTGAATGGTGCATTTTCAACACACAAAAAGCCTGGAGTTCAAATAAGTTCAAGAAGATGAAATGCCTTTTCTAACCGATGAGTTTCCGTCTGAAACCCCGATACTGCAAAAGAGTCCGTCCGTTTTGTACGCGAAGTGCATCCTACTTTTGCAGTAACCCTCTCAAATTTTTAGCACATGCTATGTGGGTGAAATGATGATACCATGCCCACTTTCAACCTTTCCAGACTTCATTTGAAGTGTTTTTCAATTTTAGGGTCATTTAGCTCAAAAACAATAAATGCATGAATAATATCGAATGAAGTCAGAAAGGGTTGAAAATTGATGATGTGGCTTTGAATGGTGCATTTTGAACACACAAAAAGCGTGGAGTTCAAATAAGTTCAAGAAAATGAAATGCCTTTTCTAACAGATGAGTTTCCGTCCGAAACCCCGATACTTCGAAAGAGACTGTCTGTTTTCTACGTGAAGTGCATCCTGCTTTGGTCGTAACCCTATGAACTTTTTAGCACATGCTATGTGAGTGAAATGATGATACCATGCCAAATTCAACCTTTTCAGACTTCATTTGAAGTGCTTTTTAATTTCAAGGTCATTTAGCTCAAAAAAATGAGTAAATACATGAAAAATATCAAATGAAGTCAGAAAGGGTTAAAAATTGATGATGTGGCTTTGAATGGTGCATTTTGAACACACAAAAAGCCTGGAATTCAAATAAGTTCAAGAAAATTAAATGCCTTTTGTAACCGATGAGTTTCCGTTCGAAACCCCGATACTTCCAAAGAGACTGTCCGTTTTGTACACGAAGTGCATCCTGCTTTTGCCGTAACCCTCTTACCTTTTTACCACATGCTATGTGGGTGAAATGATGATACCATGCCAACTTTCAACCTTTTCAGACTTCATTTGAAGTGCTTTTCAATTTCAGGGTCATTTAGTTCAAAAAAACAGTAAATGCATGAAAAATATCAAATGAAGTCAGAAAGGGTTGAAAATTGATGATGTGGCTTTCAATGGTGCATTTTGAACACACAAAAAGCCTGGAGTTCAAATAAGCTCAAGAAAATGAAATGTCTTTTCTAACCGATGAGTTTCCGTCCGAAACCCCGATACTTCGAAGGAGACTGTCCGTTTTGTATGAGAAGTGCATCCTGCTTTCAACCTTTTCAGACTTCATTTGAAGTGCTTTTCAATTTCAGGGTCATTTAGCTCAAAAAAAATATTAAATGGATGAAAAATATCAAATGAAGTCAGAAAGGGTTGAAAATTGATGATGTGGCTTTGAATGGTGAATTTTGAATGCATGAAAAGCGTGGAGTTAAAAAAAGTTCAAGAAAATGAAATGCCTTTTCTAACCGATGAGTTTCTGTCCGAAACCCCGATACTTCGAAACAGTCCGTCCGTTTTGTACGCAAAGTGCATTCTCTTTTTTCCGTAACCCTCTCAACTTTTTAGCACATGCTATATGGGTGAAATGATGATACCATGCCAACTTTCAACCTTTTCAGACTTCATTTGAAACATTTTCAGTTTGAGGGTCATTTAGCTCAAAAAATAGTAAATGCATGAAAAATATCAAATGAAGTCAGAAAGGGTTGAAAATTGATGATGTGGCTTTCAATGGTGCATTTTGTACACACAAAAATCCTGTCTTTCAAATAAGTTCAAGAAAATGAAATGCCTTTTCTCACAGATGAGTTTCCATCCGAAACCCCGATACTTCGAAAGAGATTGTCCGTTTTGTACGCGAAGTGCATCCTGCTTTGGCCATAACCCTATCAACTTTTTAGCACATGCTATGTGAGTGAAATGATGATACCATGCCAACTTCAACCTTTTCAGACTTCATTTGAAGTGCTTTTCAATTTCAGGGTCATTTAGCTCAAAAAAATCAGTAAATGCATGAAAAATATCAAATGAAGTCAGAAAGGGTTGCAAATCGATGATGTGGCTTTGAATAGTGCATTTTGAACACATGAAATGCCTGGAGTTCAAAAAAGTTGAAGAAAATGAAATGCCTTTTCTAACCGATGAGTTTCTGTCCGAAACCCCGATACTTCGAAAGAGTCTGTCTCTTTTGTACGTGAAGGGCATCCTAATTTTGCCGTAACCCTCTCAACTTTTTAGCACATGCTATGTGGGTGAAATGATGATAGCATGCCAACTTTCAACCTTTTAAAACTTCATTTGAAGTGCTTTTCAATTTCAGGGTCACTGAGCTCAAAAAACAGTAAGTGCATGAAAAATATCAAATGAAGTCAGAAAGGGTTGAAAATTGATGATGTGGCTTTGAATGGTGCATTTTGAACACACAAAATCGTGGAGTTCAAATAAGTTCAACAAAATAAAATGCCTTTTCTAACAGATGAGTTTCCGTCCGAAACCCCGATACTTCGAAAGAGTCTGTTCGTTGTGTACGCGAAGTGCATCTTGCTTTTGCCGTAACCCTATCAACTTTTTAGCACATGCTATGTGAGTGAAATGATGATACCATGCCAACTTCAACCTTTTCAGACTTCATTTGAAGTGCTTTTCAATTTTAGGGTCATTTAGCTCAAAAAAAATCAATAAATGCATGACAAATACCAAATGAAGTGAGAAAGGGTTGAAAATTGATGATGTGTCTTTGAATGGTGCATTTTGAACACATGAAAAGCCTGGAGTTCAAAAAAGTTCAAGAAAATGAAATGCCTTTTCTAACCGATGAGTTTCCGTCCGAAACCCCGATACTGCAAAAGAGTCCGTCCGTTTTGTATGCGAAGTGCATCCTGCTTTTGCCGTAACCCTCTCAAAATTTTAGCACATGCTATGTGGGTGAAATGATGATACCATGCCCACTTTCAATCTTTCCAGACTTCATTTGAAGTGATTTTCAATTTCAGGGTCATTTAGCTCAAAAACAGTAAATGCATGAAAAATATCGAATGAAGTCATAAAGGGTTGAAAATTGATGACGTGGCTTTGAATGGTGCATTTTGAACACACAAAAAGCGTGGAGTTCAAATAAGTTCAAGAAAATGAAATGCCTTTTCTAACAAATGAGGTTTCGTCCGAAACCCCGATACTTCGAAAGAGTCTGTTCGTTGTGTACGCGAAGTGCATCCTGCTTTTGCCGTAACCCTATAAACTTTTTAGCACATGGTATGTCAGTGAAATGATGATACCATGCCAAATTCAACCTTTTCACACTTAATTTGAAGTGCTTTTTAATTTCAGGGTCATTTAGCTCAAAAAAATGAGTAAATGCATGAAAAATATCAAATGAATTCAGAAAGGGTTGCAAATTGATGATGTGGCTTTGCATGGTGCATTTTGAACACACAAAAAGCCTGTCGTTCAAATAAGTTCAAGAAAGTGAAATGCCTTCTCTAAGAGATGAGTTTCCGTCCGAAACCCCGATACTTCGAAAGAGACTGTCCGTTTTGTACGCGAAGTGCGTCCTGCTTTGGCCGTAACCCTATCAACTTTTTAGCACATGCTATGTGAGTGAAATGATGATACCATGCCAACTTCAACCTATTGAGAATTCATTTGAGTGCTTTTCAATTTCAGAGTCATTTAGCTCAAAAAAATCAGTAAATGCATGAAAAATAGCAAATGAAGTTAGAAAGGGTTGCAAATTGATGATGTGGCATTGAATGGTGCATTTTGAACATACAAAAAGCCTGGAGTTCAAATAAGTTCAAGAAAATGAAATGCCTTGTCCAACCGATGAGTTTCTATGCGAAACCTCGATACTTCTAAAGAGTTTGTCCGTTTTGTACGCGAAGTGCATCCTGCTTTTGCCATAACCCTCTCAACATTATAGCACATGCTATGTGGGTGAAATGATGATACCATGCCAACATTCAACCTTTTCAGACTTCATTTGAAGTGCTTTTCAATTTCAGGGTCACTGAGCTCAAAAAATAGTAAATGCATGACAAATATCAAATGAAGTCACAAAGGGTTGAAAATTGATGATGTGGCTTTGAATGGTGCGCTTTCAACACAAAAAAAGCCTGGAGTTCAATAAGTTCAAGAAGATGAAATGCCTTTTCTAACCGATGAGTTTCCGTCCGAAACCCTGATACTGCAAAAGAGTCCGTCCGTTTTGTACGCGAAGTGCATCCTACTTTTGCAGTAACCCTCTCAGAATTTTAGCACATGCTATGTGGGTGAAATGATGATACCATGCCCACTTTCAACCTTTCCAGACTTCATTTGAAGTGCTTTTCAATTTTAGGGTCATTTAGCTCAAAAACAATAAATGCATGAATAATATCGGATGAAGTCAGAAAGGGTTGAAAATTGATGATGTGGCTTTGAATGGTGTTACACAAAAAGCGTGGAGTTCAAATAAGTTCAAGAAAATGAAATGCCTTTTCTAACAGATGAGTTTCCGTCCGAAACCCCGATACTTCGAAAGAGACTGTCTGTTTTGTACGCAAAGTGCATCCTGCTTTGGCCGTAACCCTATCAAGTTTTTAGCACATGCTATGTGAGTGAAATGATGATACCATGCCAAATTCAATCTTTTCAGACTTCATTTGAAGTGCTTTTTAATTTGAAGGTCATTTAGCTCAAAAAATGAGTAAATACATGAAAAATATCAAATGAAGTCAGAAAGGGCTAAAAATTGATGATGTGGCTTTGAATGGTGCATTTTGAACACACAAAAAGCCTGGAGTTCAAATAAGTTCAACAAAATGAAATGCCTTTTCTAACCGATGAGTTTCTGTCCGAAACCCCGATACTTCGAAACAGTCCGTCCGTTTTGTACGCGAAGTGCATTCTCCTTTTGCCGTAACCCTCTCAACTTTTTAGCACATGCTATATGGGTGAAATGATGATACCATGCCAACTTTCAACCTTTTCAGACTTCATTTGAAACATTTTCAATTTGAGGGCCATTTAGCTCAAAAAATAGTAAATGCATGAAAAATATCAAATGAAGTCAGAAAGGGTTGAAAATTGATGATGTGGCTTTCAATGGTGCATTTTGTACACACAAAAATCCTGTCTTTCAAATAAGTTCAAGAAAATTAAATGCCTTTTCTCAGAGATGAGTTTCCGTCCGAAACCCCGATACTTCGAAAGAGACTGTCCGTTTTGTACGCGAAGTGCATCCTGCTTTGGCCGTAACCCTATCAACTTTTTAGCACATGCTATGTGAGTGAAATGATGATACCATGCCAACTTCAACCTTTTCAGACTTCATTTGAAGTGCTTTTCAATTTCAGGGTCATTTAGCTCAAAAAAATCAGTAAATGCATGAAAAATATCAAATGAAGTCAGAAAGGGTTGCAAATTGATGATGTGGCTTTGAATGGTGCATTTTCAACACATGAAAATCCTGGAGTTCAAATAAGTTCAAGAAAATGAAATGCCTTTGGTAACCGATGAGTTTCCGTTCGAAACCCCGATACTTCCAAAGAGACTGTCCGTTTTGTACACGAAGTGCATCCTGCTTTTGCCGTAACCCTCTCAACGTTTTAGCACATGCTATGTGGGTGAAATGATGATACCATGCCAACTTTCAACCTTTTCAGACTTCATTTGAAGTGCTTTTCAATTTCAGGGTCATTTAGCTCAAAAAAATCAGTAAGTGCATGAAAAATATCAAATGAAGTCAGAAAGGGTTGAAAATTGATGATGTAGCTTTGAATGGTGCATTTTGAACACACAAAAATCCTGGCGTTCAAATAAGTTCAAGAATATGAAATGCCTTTTGTAACCGATGAGTTTTTGTCCGAAATCCCGATACTTCGAAAGAGTTTGTCCGTTTTGTACGCGAAGTACATCCTGCTTTTGCCGTAACCCTCTCAACTTTTTAGCACATTCTATGTGGGTGAAATGATCATACCATGCCAACTTTCAACCTTTTCAGACTTCATTTGAAGTGCTTTTCAATTTCAGGGTCATTTAGCTAAAAAATATCAAATGCATGAAAAATATCAACTGAAGTCAGAAAGGGTTGAAAATTGATGATGTGGCTTTGAATGGTGCATTTTCAACACACAAAAAGCCTAGAGTTCAAATAAGTTCAAGAAAATGAAATGCCTTTTGTAACCGATGAGTTTCCGTCCGAAACCCCGATACTTCGAAAGAGACTGTCCGTTTTGTACGCGAAGTGCATCCTGCTTTTGCCGTAACCCTCTCAACATTTTAGCACATGCTATGTGGGTGAAATGATGATACCATGCCAACTTTGAACCTTTTCAGACTTCATTTGAAGTGTTTTCCAATTTCAGGGTCATTTAGCTCAAAAAACAGTAAGTGCATGAAAAATATCAAATGAAGTCAGAAAGGGTTGAAAATTGATGATGTGGTTTTGAATGGTGCATTTTGAACACACAAAAAGCCTGGAGTTCAAATAAGTTCATGAAAATGAAATGCCTTTTGTAACCGATGAGTTTCCGGTTCGAACCCCGATACTTCAAAAGAGACTATCCCCTTTGTACACGAAGTGCATCCTGTTTTTTCCGTAACCTTCTCGCCTTTTTAGCACATGCTATGTGGGTGAAATGATGATACCATGCAAACTTTCAACCTTTTCAGACTTCATTTGAAGTGCTTTTCAATTTCAGGCTCACTTAGCTAAAAAAAATTAGTAAGTGCACGAAAAATATCAAATGAAGTCACAAAGGGTTAAAAATTGATGATGTGGCTTTGAATGGTGCATTTTGAACATACAAAAAGCCTGGAGTTCAAATAAGTTCAAGAAAATGAAATGCCTTGTCTAACCGATGAGTTTCTATGCGAAACCCCGATACTTCTAAAGAGTTTGACCGTTTTGTACGCGAAGTGCATCCTGCTTTTGCCATGCCAACATTCAACCTTTTCAGACTTCATTTGAAGTGCTTTTCAATTTCAGGGTAACTGAGCTCAAAAAACAGTAAATGCATGAAATATATCAAATGAAGTCACAAAGGGTTGAAAATTGATGATGTGGCTTTGAATGGTGCATTTTCAACACACAAAAAGCCTGGAGTTCAAATAAGTTCAAGAAGATGAAATGCCTTTTCTAACCGATGAGTTTCCGTCTGAAACCCCGATACTGCAAAAGAGTCCGTCCGTTTTGTACGCGAAGTGCATCCTACTTTTGCAGTAACCCTCTCAAATTTTTAGCACATGCTATGTGGGTGAAATGATGATACCATGCCCACTTTCAACCTTTCCAGACTTCATTTGAAGTGTTTTTCAATTTTAGGGTCATTTAGCTCAAAAACAATAAATGCATGAATAATATCGAATGAAGTCAGAAAGGGTTGAAAATTGATGATGTGGCTTTGAATGGTGCATTTTGAACACACAAAAAGCGTGGAGTTCAAATAAGTTCAAGAAAATGAAATGCCTTTTCTAACAGATGAGTTTCCGTCCGAAACCCCGATACTTCGAAAGAGACTGTCTGTTTTCTACGCGAAGTGCATCCTGCTTTGGTCGTAACCCTATGAACTTTTTAGCACATGCTATGTGAGTGAAATGATGATACCATGCCAAATTCAACCTTTTCAGACTTCATTTGAAGTGCTTTTTAATTTCAAGGTCATTTAGCTCAAAAAAATGAGTAAATACATGAAAAATATCAAATGAAGTCAGAAAGGGTTAAAAATTGATGATGTGGCTTTGAATGGTGCATTTTGAACACACAAAAAGCCTGGAATTCAAATAAGTTCAAGAAAATTAAATGCCTTTTGTAACCGATGAGTTTCCGTTCGAAACCCCGATACTTCCAAAGAGACTGTCCGTTTTGTACACGAAGTGCATCCTGCTTTTGCCGTAACCCTCTTACCTTTTTACCACATGCTATGTGGGTGAAATGATGATACCATGCCAACTTTCAACCTTTTCAGACTTCATTTGAAGTGCTTTTCAATTTCAGGGTCATTTAGTTCAAAAAAACAGTAAATGCATGAAAAATATCAAATGAAGTCAGAAAGGGTTGAAAATTGATGATGTGGCTTTCAATGGTGCATTTTGAACACACAAAAAGCCTGGAGTTCAAATAAGTTCAAGAAAATGAAATGTCTTTTCTAACCGATGAGTTTCCGTCCGAAACCCCGATACTTCGAAGGAGACTGTCCGTTTTGTACGCGAAGTGCATCCTGCTTTCAACCTTTTCAGACTTCATTTGAAGTGCTTTTCAATTTCAGGGTCATTTAGCTCAAAAAAAATATTAAATGGATGAAAAATATCAAATGAAGTCAGAAAGGGTTGAAAATTGATGATGTGGCTTTGAATGGTGAATTTTGAATGCATGAAAAGCGTGGAGTTAAAAAAAGTTCAAGAAAATGAAATGCCTTTTCTAACCGATGAGTTTCTGTCCGAAACCCCGATACTTCGAAACAGTCCGTCCGTTTTGTACGCAAAGTGCATTCTCTTTTTTCCGTAACCCTCTCAACTTTTTAGCACATGCTATATGGGTGAAATGATGATACCATGCCAACTTTCAACCTTTTCAGACTTCATTTGAAACATTTTCAATTTGAGGGTCATTTAGCTCAAAAAATAGTAAATGCATGAAAAATATCAAATGAAGTCAGAAAGGGTTGAAAATTGATGATGTGGCTTTCAATGGTGCATTTTGTACACACAAAAATCCAGTCTTTCAAATAAGTTCAAGAAAATGAAATGCCTTTTCTCACAGATGAGTTTCCATCCGAAACCCCGATACTTCGAAAGAGATTGTCCGTTTTGTACGCGAAGTGCATCCTGCTTTGGCCATAACCCTATCAACTTTTTAGCACATGCTATGTGAGTGAAATGATGATACCATGCCAACTTCAACCTTTTCAGACTTCATTTGAAGTGCTTTTCAATTTCAGGGTCATTTAGCTCAAAAAAATCAGTAAATGCATGAAAAATATCAAATGAAGTCAGAAAGGGTTGAAAATTGATGATGTGGCTTTGAATGGTGCATTTTGAACACACAAAATCGTGGAGTTCAAATAAGTTCAACAAAATAAAATGCCTTTTCTAACAGATGAGTTTCCGTCCGAAACCCCGATACTTCGAAAGAGTCTGTTCGTTGTGTACGCGAAGTGCATCTTGCTTTTGCCGTAACCCTATCAACTTTTTAGCACATGCTATGTGAGTGAAATGATGATACCATGCCAACTTCAACCTTTTCAGACTTCATTTGAAGTGCTTTTCAATTTTAGGGTCATTTAGCTCAAAAAAAATCAATAAATGCATGACAAATACCAAATGAAGTGAGAAAGGGTTGAAAATTGATGATGTGTCTTTGAATGGTGCATTTTGAACACATGAAAAGCCTGGAGTTCAAAAAAGTTCAAGAAAATGAAATGCCTTTTCTAACCGATGAGTTTCCGTCCGAAACCCCGATACTGCAAAAGAGTCCGTCCGTTTTGTATGCGAAGTGCATCCTGCTTTTGCCGTAACCCTCTCAAAATTTTAGCACATGCTATGTGGGTGAAATGATGATACCATGCCCACTTTCAATCTTTCCAGACTTCATTTGAAGTGATTTTCAATTTCAGGGTCATTTAGCTCAAAAACAGTAAATGCATGAAAAATATCGAATGAAGTCATAAAGGGTTGAAAATTGATGACGTGGCTTTGAATGGTGCATTTTGAACACACAAAAAGCGTGGAGTTCAAATAAGTTCAAGAAAATGAAATGCCTTTTCTAACAGATGAGGTTTCGTCCGAAACCCCGATACTTCGAAAGAGTCTGTTCGTTGTGTACGCGAAGTGCATCCTGCTTTTGCCGTAACCCTATAAACTTTTTAGCACATGGTATGTCAGTGAAATGATGATACCATGCCAAATTCAACCTTTTCACACTTAATTTGAAGTGCTTTTTAATTTCAGGGTCATTTAGCTCAAAAAAATGAGTAAATGCATGAAAAATATCAAATGAATTCAGAAAGGGTTGCAAATTGATGATGTGGCTTTGCATGGTGCATTTTGAACACACAAAAAGCCTGTCGTTCAAATAAGTTCAAGAAAGTGAAATGCCTTCTCTAAGAGATGAGTTTCCGTCCGAAACCCCGATACTTCGAAAGAGACTGTCCGTTTTGTACGCGAAGTGCGTCCTGCTTTGGCCGTAACCCTATCAACTTTTTAGCACATGCTATGTGAGTGAAATGATGATACCATGCCAACTTCAACCTATTGAGAATTCATTTGAGTGCTTTTCAATTTCAGAGTCATTTAGCTCAAAAAAATCAGTAAATGCATGAAAAATAGCAAATGAAGTTAGAAAGGGTTGCAAATTGATGATGTGGCATTGAATGGTGCATTTTGAACATACAAAAAGCCTGGAGTTCAAATAAGTTCAAGAAAATGAAATGCCTTGTCCAACCGATGAGTTTCTATGCGAAACCTCGATACTTCTAAAGAGTTTGTCCGTTTTGTACGCGAAGTGCATCCTGCTTTTGCCATAACCCTCTCAACATTATAGCACATGCTATGTGGGTGAAATGATGATACCATGCCAACATTCAACCTTTTCAGACTTCATTTGAAGTGCTTTTCAATTTCAGGGTCACTGAGCTCAAAAAATAGTAAATGCATGACAAATATCAAAGGAAGTCACAAAGGGTTGAAAATTGATGATGTGGCTTTGAATGGTGCGCTTTCAACACAAAAAAAGCCTGGAGTTCAATAAGTTCAAGAAGATGAAATGCCTTTTCTAACCGATGAGTTTCCGTCCGAAACCCTGATACTGCAAAAGAGTCCGTCCGTTTTGTACGCGAAGTGCATCCTACTTTTGCAGTAACCCTCTCAGAATTTTAGCACATGCTATGTGGGTGAAATGATGATACCATGCCCACTTTCAACCTTTCCAGACTTCATTTGAAGTGCTTTTCAATTTTAGGGTCATTTAGCTCAAAAACAATAAATGCATGAATAATATCGGATGAAGTCAGAAAGGGTTGAAAATTGATGATGTGGCTTTGAATGGTGTTACACAAAAAGCGTGGAGTTCAAATAAGTTCAAGAAAATGAAATGCCTTTTCTAACAGATGAGTTTCCGTCCGAAACCCCGATACTTCGAAAGAGACTGTCTGTTTTGTACGCGAAGTGCATCCTGCTTTGGCCGTAACCGTATCAACTTTTTAGCACATGCTATGTGAGTGAAATGATGATACCATGCCAAATTCAATCTTTTCAGACTTCATTTGAAGTGCTTTTTAATTTGAAGGTCATTTAGCTCAAAAAATGAGTAAATACATGAAAAATATCAAATGAAGTCAGAAAGGGCTAAAAATTGATGATGTGGCTTTGAATGGTGCATTTTGAACACACAAAAAGCCTGGAGTTCAAATAAGTTCAAGAAAATGAAATGCCTTTTGTAACCGATGAGTTTCCGTTCGAAACCCAGATACTTCCAAAGAGACTATCCATTTTGTACGCGAAGTGCATCCTGCTTTTGCCGTAACCCTCTCAACTTTTTACCACATGCTATGTGGGTGAAATGATGATACCATACCAACTTTCAACCTTTTCAGACTTCATTTGAAGTGCTTTTCAATTTCAGGGACATTTAGTTCAAAAAAACAGTAAATGCATGAAAAATATCAAATGAAGTCAGAAAGGGTTGAAAATTGATGATGTGGCTTTGAATGGTGCATTTTGAACACACAAAAATCCTGGAGTTCAAATAAGTTCAAGAAAATGAAATGTCTTTTCTAACCGACGAGTTTCCGTCCGAAACCCCGATACTTCGAAGGAGACTGTCCGTTTTGTACGCGAAGTGCATCCTGCTTTCAACCTTTTCAGACTTCATTTGAAGTGCTTTTCAATTTTAGGGTCATTTAGCTCAAAAACAATATTAAATGCATGAAAAATATCAAATGAAGTCAGAAAGGGTTGAAAATTGATGATGTGGCTTTGAATGGTGAATTTTGAACGCATGAAAAGCCTGGAGTTAAAAAAAGTTCAACAAAATGAAATGCCTTTTCTAACCGATGAGTTTCTGTCCGAAACCCCGATACTTCGAAACAGTCCGTCCGTTTTGAACGCGAAGTGCATTCTCCTTTTGCCGTAACCCTCTCAACTTTTTAGCACATGCTATATGGGTGAAATGATGTTACCATGCCAACTTCAACCTTTTCAGACTTCATTTGAGACATTTTCAATTTGAGGGTCATTTAGCTCAAAAAAATAGTCAATGCATGAAAAATATCAAATGAAGTCAGAAAGAGTTGAAAATTGATGATGTGGATTTCAATGGTGCATTTTGAACACACAAAAATCCTGTCTTTCAAATAAGTTCAAGAAAATGAAATGCCTTTTCTCAGAGATGAGTTTCCGTCCGAAACCCCGATACTTCGAAAGAGACTGTCCGTTTTGTACGCGACGTGCATCCTGCTTTGGCCGTAACCCTATCAACTTTTTAGCACATGCTATGTGAGTGAAATGATGATACCATGCCAACTTCAACCTTTTCAGACTTCATTTGAAGTGCTTTTCAATTTCAGGCTCATTTAGCTCAAAAAAATCAGTAAATGCATGAAAAATATCAAATGAAGTCAGAAAGGGTTGCAAATTGATGATGTGGCTTTGAATGGTGCATTTTCAACACATGAAAAACCTGGAGTTCAAATAAGTTCAAGAAAATGAAATTCCTTTTGTAACCGATGAGTTTCTGTTCGAAACCTCGATACTTCCAAAGGGACTGTCCGTTTTGTACGCGAAGTGCATCCTGCTTTTGCCGTAACCCTCTCAACGTTTTAGCACATGCTAAGTGGGTGAAATGATGATACCATACCAACTTTCAACCTTTTCAAACTTCATTTGAAGTGCTTTTCAATTTCAGGGTCATTTAGCTCAAAAAAATCAGGAAATGCGTGAAAAATATCAAATGAAGTCAGAAAGGGTTGAAAATTGATGATGTGGCTTTGAATAGTGCATTTTGAACACATGAAATGCCTGGAGTTCAAAAAAAGTTCAAGAAAATGAAATGCCATTTCTAACCGATGAGTTTCTGTCCGGAACCCCGATACTTCGAAAGAGTCTGTCTGTTTTGTACGTGAAGTGCATCCTAATTTTGCCGTAACCCTCTCAACTTTTTAGCACATGTTATGTGGGTGAAATGATGATACCATGCAAACTTTCAACCTTTTCAAACTTCATTTGAAGTGCTTTTCAATTTCAGGGTCACTAAGCTCAAAAAACAGTAAATGCATGAAAAATATCAAATGAAGTTAGAAAGGGTTGAAAATTGATGATGTGGCTTTGAATGGTGCATTTTGAACACACAAAAAGCCTGGAGTTCAAATAAGTTCAAGAAGATGAAATTCCTTTTCTAACCGATGAGTTTCCGTCCGAAACCCCGATACATCGAAACAATCCGTCCGTTTTGTATGCGAAGTGCATCCTACTTTTGTCGTAACCCTATCAACTTTTTCGCACATGGTATGTGGGTGAAATGATGTTACCATGCCTACTTTCAACCTTTTCAGACTTCATTTGAAGTGCTTTTCAATTTCAGGGTCATTTAGCTCAAAAAAATCAGTAAATGCATGAAAAATATCAAATGAAGTCAGAAAGGGTTGAAAATTCATGATGTGGCTTTGAATGGTGCATTTTGAACACACAAAATCGTGGAGTTCAAATAAGTTCAACAAAATGAAATGCCTTTTCTAACAGATGAGTTTCCGTCCGAAACCCCGATACTTCGAAAGAGTCTGTCCGTTGTGTACGCGAAGTGCATCCTGCTTTTGCCGTAACCCTATCAACTTTTTAGCACATGCTATGTGACTGAAATGATGATACCATGCCAACTTCAACCTTTTCAGACTTCATTTGAAGTGCTTTTCAATTTCAGCGTCATTTAGCTCAAAAAAAATCAATAAATGCATGACAAATACCAAATGAAGTGAGAAAGGGTTGAAAATTGATGATGTGGCTTTGAATGGTGCATTTTGCACACACAAAAAGCGTGGAGTTCAAATTAGTTCAAGAAAATGAAATGCCTTTTCTAACAGATGAGTTTCCGTCCGAAACCCCGATACTTCGAAAGAGTGTGTCCGTTGTGTACGCGAAGTGCATCCTGCTTTTGCCGTAACCCTATCAACTTTTTAGCACATGCTATGTGAGTGAAATGATGATACCATGCCAAATTCAACCTTTTCAGACTTCATTTGAAGTGCATTTTAATTTCAGGGTCATTTAGCTAAAAAAAATGAGTAAATGCGTGAAAAATATCAAATGAAGTCAGAAAGGGTTGAAAATATATGATGTGGCTTTTAATGGTGCATTTCGAACACACAAAAAGCCTGGAGTTTAAATAAGTTCAAAAAAATGAAATGCCTTTTGTAACTGATGAGTTTCCGTTCGAAACCCCGATACTTCGAAAGAGACTGTCCGTTTTGTAAGCGAAGTGCATCCTGCTTTTGCCGTAACCCTCTCAACTTTTTAGCACATGCTATGTGGGTGAAATGATGATACCATGCCAACTTTCAACCTTTTCAGACTTCATTTGAAGTGCTTTTCAATTTCTGGGTCATTTAGCTCAAAAAAATCAGTAAATGCATGAAAAATATCAAATGAAGTCAGAAAGGGTTGATAATTGATGATGTGGCTTTCAGTGGTGTATTTTGAACACAATAAAAGCCTGAAGTTCAAAAAAGTTCAAGAAAATGAAATGCCTTTTCTAACCGATGAGTTTCCGTCCGAAACCCCGATACTTCGAAATAGTCCGTCCGTTTTGTACGCGAAGTGCATCCTGCTTTTGCCGTAACCCTCTCAACTTTTTAGCACATGCTATATGGGTGAAATGATGATACCATGCCAACTTTCAACCTTTTCAGACTTCATTTGAAACATTTTCAATTTGAGGGTCATTTAGCTCAAAAAAACAGTAAATGCATGAAAAATATCAAATGAAGTCCGAAAAGGTTGAAAATTGATGATGTGGCTTTGCATGGTGCATTTTGAACACACAAAAAGCCTGTCGTTCAAATAAGTTCAAGAAAGTGAAATGCCTTTTGTAAGAGATGAGTTTCCGTCCGAAACCCCGATACTTCGAAAGAGACTGTCCGTTTTGTACGCGAAGTGCATCGTGCTTTGGCCGTAACCCTATCAACTTTTTAGCACATGCTATGTGAGTGAAATGATGATACCATGCCAACTTCAACCTTTTCAGACTTCATTTGAGTGCTTTTCAATTTCAGGGTCATTTAGCTCACAAAAATCAGTAAATGCATGAAAAATATCAAATGAAGTCAGAAAGGGTTGCAAATTGATGATGTGGCTTTGAATGGTGCATTTTGAACACACAAAAAGCATGGAGTTAAAAAAAATCAGTAAGTGCACTTCAAATGAAGTCTCAGAAGGTTGAAATTGGCATGGTATCATCATTTCACTCACATAGCATGTGCTAAAAAGTTGATAGGGTTACGGCGAAAGCAGGATGCACTTCGCGTACAAAACAGACAGTCTCTTTCGAAGTATCGGGGTTTCGAAGGGAAACTCATCAGTTACAAAAGGCATTTCATTTTCTTGAACTTATTTGAACTTCAGGCTTTTTGTGTGTTCAAAATGCACCATTCAAAGCCACATCATCAATTTTCAACCCTTTTTGACTTCATTTGATATTTTTCATGCATTTACTCTTATTTTTTGTGCTAAATGTCCCTGAAATTAAAGAGCACTTCAAATGAGAGGGTTATAATGAGAGGGTTATATCATTTCACCCACATAGCATGTGCTATAACGTTGAGAGGGTTACGACAAAACCAGGATGCACTTCGCGTACAAAACGGACGGACTCTTTCGAAGTATCGGGGTTTCGGACGGAAACTCATCGGTTAGAAAAGGCATTTCATTTTCTTGAACTTTTTTGAACTCTAGGCTTTTCGTGTGTTCAAAATGCACCATTCAAAGCCACATCATCAATTTTCAACCCTTTCTGACTTCATTTGATATTTGTCATGCATTTATTGATTTTTTTTGAGCTAAATGACCCTGAAATTGAAAAGCACTTTAAATGAAGTCTGAAAAGGTTGAAAGTTGGCATGGTATCATCATTTCACCCACATAGCATGTGCTAAAAAGTTGAGAGGGTTACGGCAAAAGCAGGATGCACTTCGCGTACACAACAGACAGATTCTTTCGAAATATCGGGGTTTCGGACGGAAACTCATCGGTTACAAAAGGCATTTCATTTTCTAGAACTTATTTGAACTCCAGGATTTTGTGTGTTCAAAATGCACCATTCAAAGCCACATCATCAATTTTCAACCCTTTGTGACTTCATTTGATATTTTTCATGCATTTACTGATTTTTTTGAGCTAAATGACCCTGAAATTGAGAAGCACTTCAAATGAAGTCTGAAAAGGTTGAAAGTTGGCATGGTATCATCATTTCACCCACATAGCATGTGAGAAAAAGTTGATAGGGTTACGGCCAAAGCAGGATGCACTTCGCGTACAAAACGGACAGTCTCTATCGAAGTATCGAGGTTTTGGACCGAAACTCATCTCTTAGAAAAGGCATTTCATTTTGTTGAACTTATTTGAACTCCAGGCTTTTTGTGTGTTCAAAATGCACCGTTCAAATCCACATCATCAATTTTCAACCCTTTCTGACTTCATTTGATATTTTTCATGCATTTACTGTTTTTTTGAGCTAAATGACCGTGAAATTGAAAAGCACTTCAAATGAAGTCTGAAAAGGTTGACAGGTTGCATGGTATCATCATTTCACCCACATAGGATGTGCTAAAAAGTTGACAGGGTTACGGCAAAAGCAGGATGCACGTCGCGTACAAAACAGACAAACTCTTTCGAAGTATCGGGGTTTCGGACGGAAACTCATCGGTTAGAAAATGCATTTATTTTCTTGAACTTAATTGAACTCCATGCTTTTTGTGTGTTCAAAATGCACCATTCAAAGCCACATCATCAATTTTCAACCCTTTCTGACTTCATTTAATATTTTTCATGCATTTACTGTTTTTTAGCTAAATGACCCTAAAATTGAAAAGCACTTCAAATGAAGTCTAAAAAGGTTGAAGTTGGCATGGTATCATCATTTCACTCACATAGTATGTGCTAAAAAGTTTATAGGGTTACGGCCAAAGCAGGATGCACTTCGCATACAAAACAGACAGTCTCTTTCGAAGTATCGGGGTTTCGGACGGAAACTCATCTGTTAGAAAAGGCATTTCATTTTCTTGAACTTATTTGAACTCCACGCTTTTTGTGTGTTCAAAATGCACCATTCAAAGCCACATCAAGAATTTTCAACCCTTTCTGACTTCATTTGATATTTTTCATGCATTTACTGTTTTTGAGCTAAATGACCCTGAAATTGAAAATCACTTCAAATGAAGTCTGAAAAGGTTGAAAGTTGGCATGGTATCATCATTTCACCCACATAGCATGTGCTATAACGTTGAGAGGGTTACGACAAAACCAGGATGCACTTCGCGTACAAAACGGACGGACTCTTTCGAAGTATCGGGGTTTCGGACGGAAACTCATCGGTTAGAAAAGGCATTTCATTTTCTTGAACTTTTTTGAACTCTAGGCTTTTCGTGTGTTCAAAATGCACCATTCAAAGCCACATAATCAATTTTCAACCCTTTCTAACTTCATTTGATATTTGTCATGTATTTATTGATTTTTTTTGAGCTAAATGACTCTGAAATTGAAAAGCACTTTAACTGAAGTCTGAAAAGGTTGAACGTTGGCATGGTATCATCATTTCACCCACATAGCATGTGCTAAAAAGTTGAGAGGGTTACGGCAAAAGCAGGATGCACTTCGCGTACACAACAGACAAACTCTTTCGAAGTATCGGGGTTTCGGACGGAAACTCATCGGTTACAAAAGGCATTTCATTTTCTAGAACTTATTTGAACTCCAGGATTTTGTTTGTTCAAAATGCACCATTCAAAGCCACATCATCAATTTTCAACCCTTTGTGACTTCATTTGATATTTTTCATGCATTTACTGATTTTTTTGAGCTAAATTACCCTGAAATTGAGAAGCACTTCAAATGAAGTCTGAAAAGGTTGAAAGTTGGCATGGTATCATCATTTCACCCACATAGCATGTGCAAAAAAGTTGATAGGGTTACGGCCAAAGCAGGATGCACTTCGCGTACAAAACGGACAGTCTCTATCGAAGTATCGCGGTTTTGGACCGAAACTCATCTCTTAGAAAAGGCATTTCATTTTGTTGAACTTATTTGAACTCCAGGCTTTTTGTGTGTTCAAAATGCACCATTCAAATCCACATCATCAATTTTCAACCCTTTCTGACTTCATTTGATATTTTTCATGCATTTACTGTTTTTTTGAGCTAAATGACCGTGAAATTCAAAAGCACTTCAAATGAAGTCTGAAAAGGTTGACAGGTTGCATGGTATCATCATTTCACCCACATAGCATGTGCTAAAAAGTTGACAGGATTACGGCAAAAGCAGGATGCACGTCGCGTACAAAACGGACAAACTATTTCGAAGTATCGGGGTTTCGGACGGAAACTCATCGGTTAGAAAATGCATTTATTTTCTTGAACTTAATTGAACTCCATGCTTTTTGTGTGTTCGAAATGCACCATTCAAAGCCACATCGTCAAATTTCAACCCTTTATGACTTCATTTGATATTTTTCATGCATTTACTGATTTTTTTTTGAGCTAAATGACCCTAAATTGAAAAGCACTTCAAATGAAGTCTAAAAAGGTTGAAAGTTGGCATGGTATCATCATTTCACCCACATAGCATGTGCTAAAAAGTTGAGAGGGTTACAGCAAAACCAGGATGCACTTCACATACAAAACAGACAGACTCTTTCGGAGTATCGAGGTTTCGAACAGAAACTCATCGGTTAGAAAAGGCATTTCATTTTCTTGAACTTTTTTGAACTCCAGGCTTTTCATATGTTCAAAATACCCCATTCAAAGCCACATCATCAATTTTCAACCTTTTCTGACTTCATTTGATATTTTTCATGCATTTACTGAATTTTTTGTGCTAAATGACCCTGAAATTGAAAAGCACTTCAAATGAAGTCTGAAAAGGTTGAAAGTTGGCATGGTATCATCATTTCACCCACATAGCATGTGCTAAAAAGTTGATAGGGTTACGGCCAAAGGAGGATGCACATCGCGTACAAAATGGACAGTCTCTTTCGAAGTATCGGGGTTTCGCACAGAAACTCATCTCTTAGAAAAGGCTTTTTGTGTGTTCAAAATGCACCACTCAAAGCCACATCATCAATTTTCAACCCTTTCTGACTTCATTTGATATTTTTCATGCATGTACTGTTTTTTTGAGCTAAATGACCCTGAAATTGAAAAGCACTTCAAATGAAGTCTAAAAAGGTTGAAAGTTCGCATGGTATCATCATTTCACCCATATAGCATGTGCTAAAAAGTTGAGAGGGTTACAGCAAAAGCAGGATGCACTTCGCGTACAAAACGGACGGACTGTTTCGAAGTATCGGGGTTTCGGACGGAAACTCATCGGTTAGAAAAGGCATTTCATCTTCCTGAACTTATTTGAACTCCAGGCTTTTTGTGTGTTCAAAATGCACCATTCAAAACCACATCATCAATTTTCAACCCTTTCTGACTTCATTTGATATTTTTCATGCATTTACTCATTTTTTTTATACTTCGAAGGAGACTGTCCGTTTTGTACGCAAAGTGCATCCTGCTTTTGCCGTAACCCTCTCAACTTTTTAGCACATGCTATGTGGGTGAAATAATGATACCATGCCAAATTTCATCCTTTTCAGACATCGTTTCAAGTGCTTTTCAATTTCAGGGTCATTTAGGTTAAAAAAATCAGTAAATGCATGAAAAATATCAAATGAAGTCAGAAAGGGTTGAAAAATGATGATGTGGCTTTGAATGGTGCATTTTGAAGACACGAAAAGCCTGGAGTTCAAAAAAGTTCAAGAAAATGAAATGCCTTTTCTCACCGATGACTTTCCGTCCGAAACCCCGATACTTCGAAAGAGTTCGTCCGTTTTGTATGTGAAGTGCATCCTGCTTCTGTCCTAACCTTCTCAACTTTATAGCACATGCTATGTGGGTGAAATGATGATACCATGCCAACTTTCAACCTTTTCAGACTTCATTTGAAGTGCTTTTCAATTTCAGGGACATTTATCTCAAAAGAATCAGTAAGTGCATGAAAAATATCAAATGAAGTCAAAAAGGGTTAAAAATTGACGATGTGGCTTTGAATGGTGCATTTTGAACACACAAAAAGCCTAGAGTTCAAATAAGTTCAAGAAAATGAAATGCCTTGTCTAACCGATGAGTTTCTCTACGAAACCCCGATACTTCAAAAGAGTTTGTCCGTTTTGTACGCGAAGTGCATCCTAATTTTGCCATAACCCTCTCAACTTTATAGCACATGCTATGTGGGTGAAATGATGATACCATTCCAACATTCAACCTTTTTAGACTTCATTTGAAGTGCTTTTCAATTTCAGGGTCACTCAGCTCAAAAAACAGTAAATGCATGAAAAATATCAAATGAAGTCACAAAGGGTTGAAAATTGATGATATGGCTTTGAATGGTTCATTTTGAACACACAAAAAGCCTGGAGATCAAATAAGTTCAAGAAGATGAAATGCCTTTTCTAACCAATGAGTTTCCGTCCGAAACCCCGATACTACGAAAGAGTCCGTCCGTTTTGTACGCGAAGTGCATCCTGCTTTTACCGTAACCCTCTAAAAATTTTAGGACATGCTATGTGGGTGAAATGATGATACCATGCCCACTTTCAACCTTTTCTGACTTCATTTGAAGTGCTTTTCAATTTCAGGGTCATTTAGCTCAAAAACAGTAAATGCATGACAAATATCGAATGAAGTCAGAAAGGGTTGAAAGTTGATGAGGTGGCTTTGAATGCTGCATTTTGAACACACAAAAAACATGGAGTTCAAATAAGTTCAACAAAATGAAATGTCGTTTCTAACACATGAGTTTCCGTCTGAAACCCCGATACTTCGAAAGAGACTGTCTGTTTTGTACGCGTAGAGCATCCTGCTTTGGCCGTAACCCTATCAAGTTTTTAGCACATGCTATGTGAATGAAATGATGATACCATGCCAACTTCAACCTTTTCAGACTTCATTTGAGTGCTTTTCAATTTCAGGGTCATTTAGCTCACAAAAATCAGTAAATGCATGAAAAATATCAAATGAAGTCAGAAAGGGTTGAAAATTGATGATGTGGCTTTGAATTGTGCATTTCGAACACAGCAAAAGTTTGTAATTCAAATAAGTGCAAGAAAATGAAATGCCTTTTGTAGCCGAAACATGAGTTTCCCTTCGAAACCCCGATACTTCCAAAGAGACTGTCCATTTTGTACACGAAGTGCATCCTGCTTTTGCCGTAACCCTCTCAACTTTTTAGCACATGCTATGTGGGTGAAATGATGATACCATGCAAACTTTCAACCTTTTTAGACTTCATTTGAAGTGCTTTTCAATTTCAGGGTCATTTAGCTCAAAAAAATCAGTAAATGCATGAAAAATATCAAGTGAAGTCAAAAAGGGTTGAAAATTGATGATGTGGCTTTGAATGGTTCATTTTGAACACACAAAAAGCCTGGAGTTCAAATAAGTTCAAGAAAATGAAATGCCTTTTCTAACCGATGATTTTTCGTTCGAAACCCCGATACTTCGAAAGAGTTTGTCCATTTTGTACGCGAAGTGCATCCTGCTTTTGCTGTAACCCTCTCAACTTTTTAGCACATGATATGAGGGTGAAATGATGATACCATGACAACTTTCAACCCTTTGAGACTTCATTTGAAGTGCTTTTCAATTTCAGGGTCATTTAGCTAAAAAATAGTAAATGCATGAAAAATATCAAATGAAGTCAGAAAGGGTTGAAAATTGATGATGTGGCTTTGAATGGTGCATTTTGAACACACAAAAAGCCTGGAGTTCAAATAAGTTCAGGAAAATGAAATGCCTTTTGTAACTCATGAGTTTCCCTTCGAAACCCCGATACTTCGAAGGAGACTGTCCGTTTTGTACGCGAAGTGCATCCTGCTTTTGCCGTAACCCTCTCAACTTTTTAGCACATGCTATATAGGTGAAATGATGATACCATACCAACTTTCAACCTTTTCAGACTTCATTTGAAGTGCTTTTCAATTTCAGAGTCACTTAGCTCGAAAAAATCAGTAAGTGCATGAAAAATATCAAATGAAGTCAGAAAGGGTTAAAAATTGATGATGTGGCTTTGAATGGTGCATTTTGAACACACAAAAAGCCTAGAGTTCAAATAAGTTCAAGAAAATGAAATGCCTTGTCTAACCGATGAGTTTCTATGCGAAAACCCGATACTTCGAAAGAGTTTGTTCGTTTTGTACGCAGAGTGCATCCTGCTTTTGCCATAACCCTCTCAACTTTATAGCACACGCTATGTGTGTAAAATGATGATACCAAGCCAACATTCAACCTTTTCAGACTTCATTTGATGTGCTTTTCAATTTCAGGGTCACTGAGCTCAAAAAACAGTAAATGCATGAAAATATCAAATGAAGTCACAAAGGGTTGAAAATTTATGATATGGCTTTGAATGGTTCATTTTGAACACACAAAAAGCGTGGATTTCAAGTTCAAGAAGGTGAAATGCCTTTTCTCACCAATGAGTTTCCGTCCGAAACCCCGATATTACGAAAGAGTCCGTCCGTTTTGTACGCGAAGTACATCCTGCTTTGCCGTAACCCTCTAAAAACTTTAGGACATGCTATGTGGGTGAAATGATGATACCATGCCCACTTTCAAACTTTTCAGACTTCATTTGAAGTGCTTTTCAATTTCAGGGTCATTTAGCTCAAAAACAGTAAATGCATGAAAAATATCGAATGAAGTCAGAAAGGGTTGAAAGTTGATGAGGTGGCTTTGAATGGTGGATTTTGAACACACACAAAGCGTGGAGTTCAAATAAGTTCAAGAAAATGAAATGCCTTTTCTAACAGATGAGTTTCCGTCTGAAAGGTCGATACTTCGAAAGAGACTGTCTGTTTTGTACGCGTAGAGGATCCTGCTTTGGCCGTAACCCTATCAACTTTTTAGCACATGCTATGTGAGTGAAATGATGATACCATGCCAACTTCAACCTTTTCAGACTTCATTTGCAGTGCTTTTCAATTTCAGCATCATTTAGCTCAAAAAAATCAGTAAATGCATGAAAAATATCAAATGAAGTCAGAAAGGGTTGAAAATTGATGATGTGGCTTTGAATGGTGCATTTTGAACACACCAAAAGCTTGTAGTTCAAATAAGTTCAAGAAAATGAAATGCCTTTTGTAACCGATGAGTTTCCCTTCGAAACCCAGGTACTTCCAAAGAGACTGTCCATTTTGTACGCGAAGTGCATCCTGCTTTTGCCGTAACCCTCTCAACTTTTTAGTACATGCTATGTGGGTGAAATGATGATACCATGCCAAGTTTCAACCTTTTCAGACTTCATTTGAAGTGTTTTTCAATTTCAGGGCCATTTAGCTCAAAAAAATCAGTAAATGCATGAAAAATATCAAATGAAGTCAAAAAGGGTTGAAAATTGATGATGTGGCTTTGAATGGTTCATTTTGAACACCCAAAAAGCCTGGAGTTCAAATAAGTTCAAGAAAATGAAATGGCTTTTCTAACCGATGAGTTTTCGTTCGAAACCCCGATACTTCGAAAGAGTTTGTCCATTTTGTACGCGAAGTGCATCCTGCTTTTGCTGTAACCCTCTCAACTTTTTATCACATGATATGTGGGTGAAATGATGATACCATGCCAACTTTCAACCTTTTGAGACTTCATTTGAAGTGCTTTTCAATTTCAGGGTCATTTAGCTCAAAAACAGTAAATGCATGAAAAATATCAAATGAAGTCAGAAATGGTTGAAAATCGATGATGTGGCTTTGAATGGTGCATTTTGAACACACAAAAAGCCTGGAGTTCAAATAAGTTCAAGAAAATGAAATGCCTTTTGTAACTGATGAGTTTCCCTTCGAAACCCCAATACTTCGAAGGAGACTGTCCGTTTTGTACGCGAAGTGCATCCTGCTTTTGCCGTAACCCTCTCAACTTTTTAGCACATGCTATCTAGGTGAAATGATGATACCATGCCAACTTTCCACCTTTCCAGACTTCATTTGAAGTGCTTTTCAATTTCAGGGTCACTTAGCTCAAAAAAATCAGTAAGTGCATGAAAAATATCAAATGAAGTTAGAAAGGGTTAAGAATTGATGATGTGGCTTTGAATGGTGCATTTTGAACACACAAAAAGCCTGGAGTTCAAATAAGTTCAAGAAAAGGAAATTCCTTGTCTAACCGATGAGTTTCTGTGCGAAACCCCGATACTTCGAAAGAGTTTGTCCGTTTTGTACGCGAAGTGCATCCTGCTTTTGCCATAACCCTCTCCACTTTATAGCACATTCTATGCGTGTGAAATGATGATACCATGCCAACATTCAACCTTTTCAGACTTCATTTGAAGTGCTTTTCAATTTCAGGGTCACTTAGCTCAAAAAACAGTAAATGCATGAAAAATATCAAATGAAGTCACAAAGGGTTGAAAATTGATGATATGGCTTTGAATGGTTCATTTTGAACACACAAAAAGCCTGGAGTTCAAATAAATTCAAGAATGAAATGCCTTTTCTAACCAATGAGTTTTCGTCCGAAACCCCGATACTGCGAAAGAGTTTGTCCGTTTTGTACGCGAAGTGCATCCTGCTTTTGCCGTAAGCCTCTAAAATTATTAGCACATGCTATGTGGATGAAATGATGATACCATGCCCACTTTCAACCTTTTCAGACTTCATTTGAAGTGCTTTTCAATTTCACGGTCATTTAGCTCAAAAACAGTAAATGCATGAAAAATATCGAATGAAGTCAGAAAGGGTTGAAAATTGATGATGTGGCTTTGAATGGTGCATTTTGAACACACAAAAAGCATGGAGTTCAAATAAGTTCAAGAAAATGGAATGCATTTTCTAACAGATGAGTTTCCGTCCGAAACCCCGATACTTCGAAAGAGACTGTCTGTTTTGTACGCGTAGAGCATCCTGCTTTGGCCGTAACCATATCAACTTTTTAGCACATGCTATGTGAGTAAAATGATGATACCATGCCAACTTCAACCTTTTCAGACTTCATTTGAAGTGCTTTTCAATTTCAGGATCATTTAGCTCAAAAACATCAGTAAATGCATGAAAAATATCAAATGAAGTCAGAAAGGGTTGAAAATTGATGATGTGGCTTTGAATGCTGCATTTTTAACACACAAAAAGCCTGTAGTTCAAATAAGTTCAAGAAAATGAAATGCCTTTTGTAACCGATGAGTTTCCGTTCGAAACCCCGATACTTCCAAAGAGACTGTCCGTTTTGTACGCAACGTGCATCCTGCTTTTGCCGTAACCCTCTCAACTTTTTAGCACATGCTATGTGGGTGAAATGATGATACCATGCCAACTTTCAACCTTTTCAGACTTCATTTGAAGTGTTTTTCCATTTCAGGGTCATTTAGCTCAAAAAAATCAGTAAATGCATGAAAATATCAAATGAAGTCAAAAAGGGTTGAAAATTGATGATGTGGCTTTGAATGGTTCATTTTGAACACACAAAAAGCCTGGAGTTCAAATAAGTTCAAGAAAATGAAATGCCTTTTCTAACTAATGAGTTTCCTTTCGAAACTCCGATACTTCGAAGGAGACTGTCCGTTTTGTACGCGAAGTGCATCCTGCTTTGGCCGTAACCCTCTCAAGTTTTTAGCACATGATATGTGGGTGAAATGATGATACCATGACAACTTTCAACCTTTTTAGCCTTCATTTGAAGAGCTTTTCAATTTCAGGGTCATTTAGCTAAAAAATAGCGAATGCATGAAAGATATCAAATGAAGTCACAAAGGGTTGAAAATTGATGATGTGTCTTTGAATGGTGCATTTTTAACACACAAAAAGCCTAGAGTTCAAATAAGTTCAATGAAATGAAATGCCTTTTCTAACCGATGAGTTTCCGTTCGAAACCCCGATACTTTGAAAAAGACTATCCGTTTTGTACGCGAAGTGCATCCCTGCTTTTGTCATAACCCTCTCAAGTTTTTATCACATACTATGTGGGTGAAATGATGATACCATGCCAACTTTCAACCTTTTTAGACTTCATTTGAAGTGTTTTTCAATTTCAGGGTCATTTAGCTCAAAAAACAGTAAGTGCATGAAAAATGTCAAATGAAGTCAGAAAGGGTTGAAAATTGATGATGTGGTTTTGAATGGTGCATTTTGAACACACAAAAAGCCTAGAGTTCAAATAAGTTCAAGAAAATGTAATGCCTTTTGTAACCGATGAGTTTTCGGTTCGAAACCCCGATACTTCGAAAGAGACTATCCCCTTTGTACGCGAAGTGCATCCTGCTTTTTCCGTAACCCTCTCATCTTTTTAGCACATGCTATGTGGGTGAAATGATGATACCATGCCAACTTGCAACCTTTTCAGACTTCATTTGAAGTGCTTTTCAATTTCAGGGTCACTTAGCACAAAAAAAATCAGTAAGTGCATGAAAAATATGAAATGAAGTTAGAAAGGGTTAAAAATTAATGATGTGGCTTTGAATGGTGCATTTTGAACACACAAAAAGCCTAGAGTTCAAATAAGTTCAAGAAAATGAAATGCCTTTTCTAACCGATGAGTTTCTGTGCGAAACCCCGATACTTCGAAAGAGTTTGTCCGTTTTGTACGCGAAGTGCATCCTGCTTTTGCCATAACCGTCTCAACTTTATAGCACATGCTATGTGGGTGAAATGATGATACCATGGCAACATTCAACCTTTTCAGACTTCAATAGAAGTGCTTTTCAATTTCAAGGTCACTGAGCTCAAAAAACAGTAAATGCATGAAAAATATCAAATGAAGTCACAAAGGGTTGAAAATTGATGATGTGGCTTTGAATGGTTCATTTTGAACACACAAAAAGCCTGGAGTTCAAATAAGTTCAAGGCGATGAAATGCCATTTCTAACCGATAAGTTTCCGTCCGAAACCCCGATACCGCGAAAGAGTCCGTCCGTTTTGTACGCGAAGTGCATCCTACTTTTGCCGTAGCCATATAAAATTTTTAGCACATGCTATGTGGGTGAAATGATGATACCATGCCCACTTTCAACCTTTTTAGTCTTCATTTGAAGTGCTTTTCAATTTCAGGGTCATTTAGCTCAAAAACAGTAAATGCATGAAAAATATCGAATGAAGTCAGAAAGGGTTGAAAATTGATGATGTGGCTTTGAATGGTGCATTTTAACACACAAAAAGCATGGAGTTCAGATAAGTTCAAGAAAATGAAATGCCTTTTCTAACAGATGAGTTTCCGTCCGAAACCCCGATACTTCGAAAGAGACTGTCTGTTTTGTACGCGAAGTGCATCGTGCTTTTGCCGTAACCCTATCAACTTTTTAGCACATGCTATGAGAGTGAAATGATGATACCATGCCAACTTCAACCTTTTCAGACTTCATTTGAAGTGCTTTTCAATTTCAAGGTCATTTAGATCAAAAAATCAGTAAATGCATGAAAAATATCAAATAAAGTCAAAAAGGGTTGAAAATTGATTATGTGGCTTTGAATGGTGCATTTTGAACACACAAAAAGCCTCGAGTTCAAATAAGTTCAACAAAATGAAATGCCTTTTGTAACCGATGAGTTTCCGGTTCGAAACCCCGATACTTCGAAAGAGACTATCCCCTTTGTACGCGAACTGCATCCTGCTTTTTCCGTAACCCTCTCAACTTTTTAGCACATGCTATGTGGGTGAAATGATGATACCATGCCGACTTTCAACCTTTTCATACTTCATTTGCAGTGCTTTTCAATTTCAGGGTCACTTAGCTCAAAAAAATCAGTAATTGCATGAAAAAATCAAATGAAGTCAGAAAGGGTTAAAAATTGATGATGTGGCTTTGAATGGTGCATTTTGAACACACAAAAATCCTGGAGTTCAAATAATTTCAAAGAAAATGAAATGTCTTGTCTAACCTATGAGTTTCTGTGCGACAGCCCGATACTTCGAAAGAGTTTGTCCGTTTTGTACGCGAAGTGCATCCTGCTTTTGTCATAACCCTCTCAACTTTATAGCACATGCTATGTGGGTGAAATGATGATACCATGCCAACATTCAAACTTTTCACACTTCATTTGAAGTGCTTTTCAATTTCAGGGTCACCGAGCTCAAAAAACAGTAAATGCATGAAAAATATCTAATGAAGTCACAAAGGGTTGAAAATTGATGATATGGCTTTTAATGGTTCATTTTGAACACACAAAAATCCTGGAGTTCAAATAAGTTCAAGAAGATGAAATGCCTTTTCTAACCAATGAGTTTCCGTCCGTAACCCCGATACTGCGAAATAGTCCGTCCGTTTTGTACGCGAAGTGCATCCTGCTTTTGCCGTAACCCGCTAAAATTTTTAGCTCATGCTATGTGGGTGAAATGATGATACCATGCCCACTTTCAACCTTTTCACACTTCATTTGAAGTGCTTTTCAATTTCAGGGTCATTTAGCTCAAAAACAGTAAATGCATGAAAATTATCGAATGAAGTCGGAAAGGGTTGAAAATTGATGATGTGGCTTTGAATGGTGCATTTTGAACACACAAAAAGCCTGGAGTTCAAATAAGTTCAAGAAAATGAAATGCCTTTTCTAACAGATGAGTTTCCGTTCGAAACCCCGATAATTCGAAAGAGACTGTCTGTTTTGTATGCGTAGAGCATCCTGCTTTGGTAACCCTATCAACTTTTTGGCACCTGCTATGTGAGTGTAATGATGATACCATGCCAACTTCAACCTTTTCAGACTTCATTTGAAGTGCTTTTCAATTTCAGGGTCATTTAGCTCAAAAAAAATCAGTAAATGCATGAAAAATATCAAATGAAGTCAGAAAGGGTTGAAAATTGATGATGTGGCTTTGAATGGTGCATTTTGAACACACAGAAAGCTTGTAGTTCAAATAAGTTCAAGAAAATGAAATGCCTTTTGTAACCGATGAATTTCTGTGCGAAACCCCGATACTTCGAAAGAGTTTGTCCGTTTTGTACGCGAAGTGCATCCTGCTTTTTCCATAACCCTCTCAACTTTATAGCACATGCTATGTGGGTGAAATGATGATACCATGCCAACATTCAACCTTTTCAGACTTCATTTGAAGTGCTTTTCAATTTCAGGGTCACTGAGCTCAAAAAACAGTAAATGCATGAAAAATATCAAATGAAGTCACAAAGGGTTGAAAATTGATCATATGGCTTTGAATGGTTCATTTTGAACAAACAAAAAGCCTGCAGTTCAAATAAGTTCAAGAAGATGAAATGCCTTTTCTAACCAATGAGTTTCCGTCTGAAACCCCGATACTGCGAAAGAGTCCGTCCGTTTTGTACGCGAAGTGCATCCTGCTTTTGCCGTAACCCACTAAATTTTTTAGCAAATGCTATCTGGGTGAAATGATGATACCATGCCCACTTTCAACCTTTTCAGACTTCATTTGAAGAGCTTTTCAATTTCAGGGTCATTTAGCTAAAAAAGAGTGAATGCATGAAAAATATCAAATGAAGTCACAAAGGGTTGAAAATTGATGATGTGGCTTTGAATGGTGCATTTTTAACACACAAAAAGCCTAGAGTTCAAATAAGTTCAAGAAAATGAAATGCCTTTTCTAACCGATGAGTTTCCGTCCGAAACCCCGATACTTTGAAAGAGATTGTCCGCTTTGTACGCGAACTGCATCCTGCTTTTGCCGTAACCCTCTCAAGTTTTTATCACATACTATGTGGGTGAAATGATGATACCATGCCAACTTTCAACCTTTTTAGACTTCATTTGAAGTGTTTTTCAATTTCAGGGTCATTTAGCTCAAAAAACAGTAAGTGCATGAAAAATGTCAAATGAAGTCAGAAAGGGTTGAAAATTGATGATGTGGTTTTGAATGGTGCATTTTGAACACACAAAAAGCCTATAGTTCAAATAAGTTCAAGAAAATGTAATGCCTTTTGTAACCGATGAGTTTTCGGTTCGAAACCCCGATACTTCGAAAGAGACTATCCCCTTTGTACGCGAAGTGCATCCTGCTTTTTCCGTAACCCTCTCATCTTTTTAGCACATGCTATGTGGGTGAAATGATGATACCATGCCAGCTTTCAACCTTTTCAGACTTCATTTGAAGTGCTTTTCAATTTCGGGGTCACTTAGCTCAAAAAAAATCAGTAAGTGCATGAAAAATATGAAATGAAGTTAGAAAGGGTTAAAAATTAATGATGTGGCTTTGAATGGTGCATTTTGAACACACAAAAAGCCTAGAGTTCAAATAAGTTCAAGAAAATGAAATGCCTTTTCTAACCGATGAGTTTCTGTGCGAAACCCCAATACTTCGAAAGAGTTTGTCCGTTTTGTACGCGAAGTGCATCCTGCTTTTGCCATAACCGTCTCAACTTTATAGCACATGCTATGTGGGTGAAATGATGATACCATGCCAACATTCAACCTTTTCAGACTTCAATAGAAGTGCTTTTCAATTTCAAGGTCACTGAGCTCAAAAAACAGTAAATGCATGAAAAATATCAAATGAAGTCACAAAGGGTTGAAAATTGATGATGTGGCTTTGAATGGTTCATTTTGAACACACAAAAAGCCTCGAGTTCAAATAAGTTCAAGGCGATGAAATGCCATTTCTAACCGATAAGTTTCCGTCCGAAACCCCGATACCGCGAAAGAGTCCGTCCGTTTTGTACGCGAAGTGCATCCTACTTTTGCCGTAGCCATATAAAATTTTTAGCACATGCTATGTGGGTGAAATGATGATACCATGCCCACTTTCAACCTTTTTAGTCTTCATTTGAAGTGCTTTTCAATTTCAGGGTCATTTAGCTCAAAAACAGTAAATGCATGAAAAATATCGAATGAAGTCAGAAAGGGTTGAAAATTGATGATGTGGCTTTGAATGGTGCATTTTAACACACAAAAAGCATGGAGTTCAGATAAGTTCAAGAAAATGAAATGCCTTTTCTAACAGATGAGTTTCCGTCCGAAACCCCGATACTTCGAAAGAGACTGTCTGTTTTGTACGCGAAGTGCATCGTGCTTTTGCCGTAACCCTATCAACTTTTTAGCACATGCTATGAGAGTGAAATGATGATACCATGCCAACTTCAACCTTTTCAGACTTCATTTGAAGTGCTTTTCAATTTCAAGGTCATTTAGATCAAAAAATCAGTAAATGCATGAAAAATATCAAATAAAGTCAGAAAGGGTTGAAAATTGATTATGTGGCTTTGAATGGTGCATTTTGAACACACAAAAAGCCTCGAGTTCAAATAAGTTCAACAAAATGAAATGCCTTTTGTAACCGATGAGTTTCCGGTTCGAAACCCCGATACTTCGAAAGAGACTATCCCCTTTGTACGCGAACTGCATCCTGCTTTTTCCGTAACCCTCTCAACTTTTTAGCACATGCTATGTGGGTGAAATGATGATACCATGCCGACTTTCAACCTTTTCATACTTCATTTGAAGTGCTTTTCAATTTCAGGGTCACTTAGCTCAAAAAAATCAGTAATTGCATGAAAAATATCAAATGAAGTCAGAAAGGGTTAAAAATTGATGATGTGGCTTTGAATGGTGCATTTTGAACACACAAAAATCCTGGAGTTCAAATAAGTTCAAAGAAAATGAAATGTCTTGTCTAACCTATGAGTTTCTGTGCGACAGCCCGATACTTCGAAAGAGTTTGTCCGTTTTGTACGCGAAGTGCATCCTGCTTTTGTCATAACCCTCTCAACTTTATAGCACATGCTATGTGGGTGAAATGATGATACCATGCCAACATTCAAACTTTTCACACTTCATTTGAAGTGCTTTTCAATTTCAGGTTCACCGAGCTCAAAAAACAGTAAATGCATGAAAAATATCTAATGAAGTCACAAAGGGTTGAAAATTGATGATATGGCTTTTAATGGTTCATTTTGAACACACAAAAATCCTGGAGTTCAAATAAGTTCAAGAAGATGAAATGCCTTTTCTAACCAATGAGTTTCCGTCCGTAACCCCGATACTGCGAAATAGTCCGTCCGTTTTGTACGCGAAGTGCATCCTGCTTTTGCCGTAACCCTCTAAAATTTTTAGCTCATGCTATGTGGGTGAAATGATGATACCATGCCCACTTTCAACCTTTTCACACTTCATTTGAAGTGCTTTTCAATTTCAGGGTCATTTAGCTCAAAAATAGTAAATGCATGAAAAATATCGAATGAAGTCGGAAACGGTTGAAAATTGATGATGTGGCTTTGAATCGTGCATTTTGAACACACAAAAAGCCTGGAGTTCAAATAAGTTCAAGAAAATGAAATGCCTTTTCTAACAGATGAGTTTCCGTTCGAAACCCCGATAATTCGAAAGAGACTGTCTGTTTTGTACGCGTAGAGCATCCTGCTTTGGTAACCCTATCAACTTTTTGGCACCTGCTATGTGAGTGTAATGATGATACCATGCCAACTTCAACCTTTTCAGACTTCATTTGAAGTGCTTTTCAATTTCAGGGTCATTTAGCTCAAAAAAAATCAGTAAATGCATGAAAAATATCAAATGAAGTCAGAAAGGGTTGAAAATTGATGATGTGGCTTTGAATGGTGCATTTTGAACACACAGAAAGCTTGTAGTTCAAATAAGTTCAAGAAAATGAAATGCCTTTTGTAACCGATGAATTTCTCGTGCGAAACCCCGATACTTCGAAAGAGTTTGTCCGTTTTGTACGCGAAGTGCATCCTGCTTTTTCCATAACCCTCTCAACTTTATAGCACATGCTATGTGGGTGAAATGATGATACCATGCCAACATTCAACCTTTTCAGACTTCATTTGAAGTGCTTTTCAATTTCAGGGTCACTGAGCTCAAAAAACAGTAAATGCATGAAAAATATCAAATGAAGTCACAAAGGGTTGAAAATTGATCATATGGCTTTGAATGGTTCATTTTGAACAAACAAAAAGCCTGCAGTTCAAATAAGTTCAAGAAGATGAAATGCCTTTTCTAACCAATGAGTTTCCGTCTGAAACCCCGATACTGCGAAAGAGTCCGTCCGTTTTGTACGCGAAGTGCATCCTGCTTTTGCCGTAACCCACTAAAATTTTTAGCAAATGCTATCTGGGTGAAATGATGATACCATGCCCACTTTCAACCTTTTCAGACTTCATTTGAAGAGCTTTTCAATTTCAGGGTCATTTAGCTAAAAAAGAGTGAATGCATGAAAAATATCAAATGAAGTCACAAAGGGTTGAAAATTGATGATGTGGCTTTGAATGGTGCATTTTTAACACACAAAAAGCCTAGAGTTCAAATAAGTTCAAGAAAATGAAATGCCTTTTCTAACCGATGAGTTTCCGTCCGAAACCCCGATACTTTGAAAGAGATTGTCCGTTTTGTACGCGAACTGCATCCTGCTTTTGCCGTAACCCTCTCAAGTTTTTATCACATACTATGTGGGTGAAATGATGATACCATGCCAACTTTCAACCTTTTTAGACTTCATTTGAAGTGTTTTTCAATTTCAGGGTCATTTAGCTCAAAAAACAGTAAGTGCATGAAAAATGTCAAATGAAGTCAGAAAGGGTTGGAAATTGATGATGTGGTTTTTAATGGTGCATTTTGAACACACAAAAAGCCTAGAGTTCAAATAAGTTCAAAAAAATGTAATGCCTTTTGTAACCGATGAGTTTCCGGTTCGAAACCCCGATACTTCGAAAGAGACTATCCCCTTTGTACGCGAAGTGGATCCTGCTTTTTCCGTAACCCTCTCAACTTTTTAGCACATGCTATGTGGGTGAAATGATGATACCATGCCAGCTTTCAACCTTTTCAGACTTCATTTGAAGTGCTTTTCAATTTCAGGGTCACTGAGCTCAAAAAAGATCAGTAAGTGCATGAAAAATAGGAAATGAAGTTAAAAAGGGTTAAAAATTGATGATGTGGCTTTGAATGGTGCATTTTGAACACACAAAAAGCCTGGAGTTCAAATAAGTTCAAGAAAATGAAATGCCTTTTCTAACCGATGAGTTTCTGTGCGAAACCCCGATACTTCGAAATAGTTTGTCCGTTTTGTACGCGAAGTGTATCCTCCTTTTGCCATAACCCTCTCAACATTATAGCACATGCTATGTGGGTGAAATGATGATACCATGCCAACATTCAACCTTTTCAGACTTCAATAGAAGTGCTTTTCAATTTCAGGGTCACTGAGCTCAAAAAACAGTAAATGCATGAAAAATATCAAATGAAGTCACAAAGGGTTGAAAATTGATGATGTGGCTTTGAATGGTTCATTTTGAACACACAAAAAGCCTGGAGTTCAAATAAGTTCAAGGTGATGAAATGCCATTTCTAACCGATGAGTTTCCGTCCGAAACCCCGATACTGCGAAAGAGTCCGTCCGTTTTGTACGCGAAGTGCATCCTACTTTTGCCGTAACCCTATAAAACTTTTAGCACTTGCTATGTGGGTGAAATGATGATACCATGCCCACTTTCAACCTTTTCAGACTTCATTTGAAGTGCTTTTCAATTTCAGGGTCATTTAGCTCAAAAACAGTAAATGCATGAAAAATATCGAATGAAGTCAGAAACGGTTGAAAATTGATGATGTGGCTTTGAATGGTGCATTTTTAACAGACAAAAAGCGTGGAGTTTAGATAAGTTCAAGAAAATGAAATGCCTTTTCTAACAGATGAGTTTCCGTCCGAAACCCCGATACTTCGAAAGAGACATTCTGTTTTGTACGAGAAGTGCATCCTGCTTTTGCTGTAACCGTATCAACTTTTTAGCACATGCTATATGAGTGAAATGATGATACCATGCCAACTTCAACCTTTTCAAATTTCATTTGAAGTGCTTTTCAATTTCAGGGTCATTTAGCTCAAAAAAATCAGTAAATGCATGAAAAATATCAAATAAAGTCAGAAAGGGTTGAAAATTGATGATGTGGCTTTGAATGGTGCATTTTGAACACACAAAAAGCCTGGAGTTCAAATAAGTTCAACAAAATGAAATGCCTTACGTAACCGATGAGTTTCCGGTGCGAAACCCCGATACTTCGAAAGAGACTATCCCCTTTGTACGCGAAATGCATCCTGCTTTTTCCGTAACCCTCTCAACTTTTTAGCACATGCTATGTGGGTGAAATGATGATACCATGCCAACTTTCAACCTTTTCATACTTCATTTGAAGTGCTTTTCAATTTCAGGGTCACTTAGCTCAAAAAAATCAGTAAGTGCATGAAAAATATCAAATGAAGTTAGAAAGGGTTAAAAATTGATGATGTGGATTTCAATGGTGCATTTTGAACACACAAAATTCCTGGAGTTCAAATAAGTTCAAAAAAATCAAATGCCTTGTCTAACCGATGAGTTTCTGTGCGAAACCCCGATACTTCGAAAGAGTTTGTCCGTTTTGTACGCGAAGTGCATCCTGCTTTTGCCATAACCCTCTCAACTTTATAGCACATGCTATGTGGGTGAAATGATGATACCATGCCAACATTCAAACTTTTCAGACTTCATTTGAAGTGCTTTTCAATTTCAGGGTCACCGAGCTCAAAAAACAGTAAATGCATGAAAATTATCAAATGAAGTCACAAAGGGTTGAAAATTGATGATATGGCTTTGAATGGTTCATTTTGAACACACAAAAAGCCTGGAGTTCAAATAAGTTCAAGAAGATGAAATGCCTTTTCTAACCAATGAGTTTCCGTCCGAAACCCCGATACTGTGAAATAGTCCGTCCGTTTTGTACGCGAAGTGCATCCTGCTTTTGCCGTAACCCTCTAAAAATTTTAGCACATGCTATGTGGGTGAAATGATGATACCATGCCCAATTTCAACCTTTTCACACTTCATTTGAAGTGCTTTTCAATTTCAGGGTCATTTAGCTGAAAAACAGTAAATGCATGAAAAATATCGAATGAAGTCGGAAAGGGTTGAAAATTTATGATGTGGCTTTGAATGGTGCATTTTGAACACACAAAAAGCCTTGAGTTCAAATAAGTTCAAGAAAATGAAATGCCTTTTCTAACAGATGAGTTTCCGTCCGAAACCCCGATACTTCGAAAGAGACTCTCTATTTTGTACGCGTAGAGCATCCTGCTTTGGCCGTAACCCTATCAACTTTTTAGCACATGCTATGTGAGTGTAATGATGATACCATGCCAACTTCAACCTTTTCAGACTTCATTTGAAGTGCTTTTCAATTTCAGGGTCATTTAGCTCAAAAAAACAGTAAATGCATGAAAACTATCAAATGAAGTCAGAAAGGGTTGAAAATTGATGATGTAGATTTGAATGGTGCATTTTGAACACACAAAAGCCTGGAGTTCAAATAAGTTCAAGAAAATGAAATGCCTTTTGTAACACATGAGTTTCTGTGCGAAACCCCGATACTTCGAAAGAGTTTGTCCGTTTTGTACGCGAAGTGCATCCTGCTTTTTCCATAACCCTCTCAACTTTATAGCACATGCTATGTGGGTGAAATGATGATACCATGCCAACATTCAACCTTTTCAGACTTCATATGAAGTGCTTTTCAATTTCGGGGTCACTGAGCTCAAAAAACAGTAAATGTATGAAAAATATCAAATGAAGTCACAAAGGGTTGAAAATTGATGATATGGCTTTGACTGGTTCATTTTGAACACACAAAAAGCCTGGAGTTCAAATAAGTTCAAGACGATGAAATGCCTTTTCTAACCAATGAGTTTCCGTCCGAAACCCCGATACTACGAAAGAGTCCGTCCCTTTTGTACGCGAAGTGCATCCTGCTTTTGCCGCAACCCACTAAAATTTTTAGCACATGCTATGTGGGTGAAATGATGATACCATGCCCACTTTCAACCTTTTCAGACTTCATTTGAAGTGCTTTTCAATTTTAGGGTCATTTAGCTCAAAAATAGTAAATGCATGAAAAAAATCGACTGAAGTCAGAAAGGTTTGAAAATTGATGATGTGGCTTTGAATGGTGCATTTTGAACAAACAAAAAGCCTGGAGTTCAAATAAGTTCAAGAAAATTTAATGCCTTTTCTAACAGATGAGTTTCCGTCCGAAACCCCGATACTTCGAAACAGACTGTCTGTTTTGTACGCGTAGAGCATCCTGCTTTGGCCGCAACCCTATCAACTTTTTAGCAAATGCTATGTGAGTGAAATGATGATACCATGCCAACTTCAAACTTTTCACACTTCATTTGAAGTGCTTTTCAATTTCAGGGTCATTTAGCTCAAAAAAATCAGTAAATGCATGAAAAATATCAAATGAAGTCAGAAAGGGTTGAAAATTGATGATGTGGCTTTAAATGGTGCATTTTGAACACACAAAAAGCCTGTAGTTCAAATAAGTTCAAGAAAATGAAATGCCTTTTGTAACCGATGAGTTTCCGTTCGAAACCCCGATACTTCCAAAAAGACTGTCCGTTTTGTACGTGAAGTGGATCCAGCTTTTGCCATAACCCTCTCAACTTTTAGCACATGCTATCTGGGTGAAATGATGATACCATGCCAACTTTCAACCTTTTCAGACTTCATTTGAAGTGTTTTTCAATTTCAAGGTCATTTAGCTCAAAAAAATCAGTAAATGCATGAAAAATATCAACTGAAGTCAAAAAGGGTTGAAAATTGATGATGTGGCTTTGAATGGTTCATTTTGAACACACAAAAAGTCTAGAGTTCAAATAAGTTCAAGAAAACGACACGCCTTTTCTAACCGATGAGTTTCCGTTCGACACCCCGATACTTCGAAAGAGTCTGTCCATTTTGTACGTGAAGTGCATCCTGCTTTTGCCGTAACCCTCTCAACTTTTTAGCACACGATATGTGGGTGAAATGATGATACCATGCCAACTTTCAACCTTTTGAGACTTCATTTGAAGTGCTTTTCAATTTCAGGGTCATTTAGCTCAAAAAACAGTAAATGCATGAAAAATATCAAATGAAGTCAGAAAGGGTTGAAAATTGATGATGTGGCTTTCAATGGTGCATTTTGAACACACAAAAAGCCTGGAGTTCAAATAAGTTCAAGAAAATGAAATGCCTTTTGTAACCGATGAGATTCCCTTCGAAACCCCGATATTTCGAAAGAGACTGTCCGTTTTGTACGTGAAGTGCATCTTGCTTTTGCCGTAACCCTCTCAACTTTTTAGCACATGCTATGTGGGTGAAATGATGATACCATGCGAACTTTCAACCTTTTCAGACTTCATTTGAAGTGCTTTTCAATTTCAGGGTCATTTAGCTAAAAAATAGTGAATGCATGAAAAATATCAAATGAAGTCAGAAAGGGTTGAAAATTGATGATGTGGCTTGGAATGGTGCATTTTTAACACACAAAAAGCCTAGACTTCAAATAAGTTCAAGAAAATGAAATGCCTTTTATAACCGATGAGTTTCCGTCCGAAACCCCGATACTTCGAAAGAGATTGTCCGTTTTGTACGCGAAGTGCATCCTGCTTTGGCCATAACCCTCTCAACTTTTTAGCACATGCTATGTGTGTGAAATCATGATATCATGCCAACTTTCAACCTTTTCAGACTTCATTTGAAGTGTTTTTCAATTTCAGGGTCATTTAGCTCAAAAAACAGTAAGTGCATGAAAAATATCAAATGAAGTCAGAAAGGGTTGCAAATTGATGAGGTGGTTTTGAAGGGTGCATTTTGAACACACAAAAAGGCTGGAGTTCAAATAAGTTCAAGAAAATGAAATGCCTTTTGTAACCGATGAGTTTTCGGTTCGAAACCCCAATACTTCGAAAGAGACTGTCCGCTATGTATGCGAAGTGCATCCTGCTTTTTCAGTAACCCACTCAACTTTTTAGCACATGCTATGTGGGTGAAATGATGATACCATGCCAACTTTCAACCTTTTCAGACTTCATTTGAAGTGCTTTTCAATTTCAGGGTCATTTAGCTCAAAACAAATCTGTAAGTGCATGAAAAATATCAAATGAAGTCAGAAAGGGTTAAAATTTGACGATGTGACTTTGAATGCTGCATTTTGAACACACAAAAAGCCTGGAGTTCAAATAAGTTCAAGAAAATGAAATGCCTTGTCTAACCGATGAGTTTCTGTGCGAAACCCCGATACTTCGAAAGAGTATGTCCGTTTTGTACGTTAAGTGCATCCTGGTTTTTTCCATAACCCTCTCAACTTTATAGCACATGCTATGTGGGTTAAATGATGATACCATACCAACATTCAACCTTTTCAGACTTCATTTGAAGTGCTTTTCAATTTCAGGGTCATTGAGCTCAAAAAACAGTAAATGCATGAAAAATATCAAATGAAGTCAAAAAGTGTTGAAAATTGATGATGTGACTTTGAATGGCGCATTTTGAACACACAAAAATCCTGGAGTTCAAATAAGTTCAAGAAGATTAAATGCCTTTTCTAACCGATGAGTTTCCGTCCGAAACCCCGATACTTCGAAAGAGTCCGTCCGTTTTGTACGCGAAGTGCATCCTGCTTTTGCCGTAACCCTCTCAACTTTTTAGCACATGCTATGTGGGTGAAATGATGATACCATGACAACTTTCAACCTTTTCAGACTTCAGTTGAAGTGCTTTCGAATTTTAGGGTCATTTAGCTCAAAAAAATTAAATCCATGAAAAATATAAATTGAAGTCAAAAAGGGTTGAAAATTGATGATGTGGCTTTGAATGGTGCATTTTGAACGCACAAAAAGCCTGGAGTTGAAATAAGTTCAAGAAAATGAAATGCCTTTTCTAACAAATGAGTTTCCGTCCGAAACCCCGATACTTCGAAAAAGACTGTCCGTTTTGTACGCGAAGTGCATCCTCCTTTGGCCGTAACCCTATCAACTTTTTAGCACATGCTATGTGGGTAAAATGATGATACCATGCCAACTTTCATCCTTTTCAGACTTCATTTGAAGTTCTTTTCAATTTCAGGGTCATTTAGCTCAAAAAAATCGGTAAATGCATGAAAAATATCAAATGAAGTGAGCAAGGGTTTTAAATTGATGATGTGGCTTTGAATGGTTCATTTTGAACACACAAAAAGCGTGGAGTTCAAATAAGTTCAAGAAAATGAAATGCCTTTTCTAACCGATGAGTTTCCGTCCGAAACCCCGATACTTCGAAAGAGTCTGTCCGTTTTGTACGCGAAGTGCATCCTGCTTTTGCCATAACCCTCTCAACTTTTTAGCACATGCTGTGTGGGTGAAATGATGATACCATGCCAACTTTCAACCTCTTTAGACTTCATTTGAAGTGCTTTTCAATTTCAGGGTCATTTAGGTCAAAAAAATCAATAAATGCATGACAAATATCAAATGAAGTCACAAAGGGTTGAAACTTGATGATGTGGCTTTGAATGGTGCAATTTGAACACACGAAAAGCCTGGAGTTCAAATAAGTTCAAGAAAATGAACTCCTTTTCTAACCGATGAGTTTCCGTCCGAAACCCTGATACTACGAAATAGTCTGTCCATTTTGTACGCGAAGTGCATCCTTCTTTTGTCGTAACCCTCTGAACTTTTTAGCAAATGCTATGTGGGTGAAATGATGATACCATGCCAACTTTCAACCTTTTCGGACTTCATTTGAAGTACTTTTCAATTTCAAGGTCATTTAACTCAAAAAAATAGTAAGTGCATGAAAAATATCAAATGTAGTCACAAAGGGTTGAAAATTGATTATGTGGCTTTGAATGGTGCATTTTGAACACACAAAAAGTCTGTAGTTCAAATAATTTCAAGAAAATGAAATGCCTTTTGTGACCGATGAGTTTCCGTCCGAAACCCCAATACTTCAAAAGAGACTGTCCGTTTTGTACGCGAAGTGCATCCTACTTTTGCCGTAACCCTCTCAACTTTTTAGCACATGCTATGTGGGTGAAATGATGATACCATACCAACTTTCAACCTTTTCAGACTTCATTTGAAGTGTTTTACAATTTCAGGGTCATTTGGCTCAAAAAAAAGAAGTGAATGAAAAATATCAAATGAAGTGAGAAAGGGTTGAAAATTGAAGATGTGTCTTCGAATGGTGCATTTTTAACACACAAAAAGCCTGGTGTTCACATAAGTTCAAGAACATGAAATGCCTTTCCTAACCGATGAGTTTCCGTCCGAAACCTCAATACTTCGAAAGAGTGTGTCCGTTTTGTACTTGAAGTGCATCATGCTTTTGCCGTAACCCTCTAAAAATTTTAGCACATGCTATGTGGGTGAAATGATGATACCATGCCCACTTTCAACCTTTTCAGACTTCATTTGAAATGCTTTTCAATTTCAGGGTCATTTAGCTCAAAAACAGTAAATGCATGAAAAATATCGAATGAAGTGAGAAAGGGTTGAAAATTGATAATGTGACTTTGAATGGTGCATTTTGAACACACAAAAAGCCTGGAGTTCACATAAGTTCAAGAAGATGAAATGCCTTTCCTAACCGATGAGTTTCCGTCCGAAACCTCAATACTTCGAAAGAGTGTGTCCATTTTGTACGCGAAGTGCATCCTGCTTTTGCCATAACCCTCTCAACTTTTCAGCACATGCTATGTTGGTGAAATGATGATTCCATGCCAACTTTCAACCTTTCCAGACTTCATTCGAAGTGCTTTTCAATTTCAGGGTCATTTAGCTCAAAAAATCAGTAAATGCATGAAAAATATCAAATGAAGTAAGAAAGGGTTGAAAATTGATGATGTGGCTTTGAATGGTTCATTTTGAACACACAAAAAGCCTCGAGTTCAAATAAGTTCAAGAAAATGAAATGCCTTCTCTAACCGATGAGTTTCCGTCCGAAACCGCGATACTTCGAAAGATTGTGTCCGTTTTGTACGCGAAGTGCATCCTGCTTTTGCCGTAACCCTCTCAACTTTTTAGCACGTGCTATGTGGGTGAATTGATGATACCATGCCAACTTTCACCCTTTTCAGACTTCATTTGAAGTGCTTTTCAATTTCAGGGTCACTTAGCTCAAAAAAAATCAATAAATGCATGACAAATACCAAATGTAGTCAGAAAGGGTTGAAAATTGATGATGTGGCTTTTAATGGTGCATTTTGAACGCACGAAAAGCCTGGAGTTCAAAAAAGTTCAAGAAAATAAAATGCCTTTTCTAACTGATGAGTTTCTATTCGAAACCCCGGATACTTCGAAAGTGTTTGTCCGTTTTGTACGCGAAATGCATCCTGCTTTTCCCGTAACCCTCTCAAATTTTTAGCACATGCTATGTGGGTGAAATGATGAAACCATGCCAACTTTCAACCTTTTCAGACTTCATTTCAAGTGTTTTTCAATTTCAGGGTCATTTACCTCAAAAAAATCAGTAAATGCATGATGTGGCTTTGAATGGTGCATTTTGAACACACTAAAAGCCTGGAGTTCAAATAAGTTCAAGAAAATGAAATGCATTTTGTAACAAATGAGTTTTCGTCCGAAACCCCGATACTTCGAAAGAGACTGTCTGTTTTGTACGCGAAGTGCATCCTGCTTTTGCCATAACCCTCTCAACTTTTTATCACATGCCATATGGGTGAAATGATGATACCATGCCAACTTTCAACCTTTTCGGTCTTCATTTCAAGTGCTTTTCAATTTCAGGGGCATTTAGCTCAAAAAAACAGTCAATGCATGAAAAATATCAAATGAAGTCAGAAAGGGTTGAAAATTGAGGATGTGGCTTTGAATGGTGCATTTTGAACACACAAAAAGCCGGGAGTTCAAATAAGTTCAAGAAAATGAAATGCCTTTTCTAACCGATGAGTTTCCGTCATAAACCCCGATACTTCGAAAGAGTTTGTCCGTTTTGTAAGCGAAGTGCATCCTGCTTTTGCCGTAACCCTCACAACTTTTTAGCACAAGCTATGTGGGTGAAATTATGATACCATGCCAACTTTCAACCTTTTCAGACTTCATTTGAAGTGTTTTTCAATTTCAGGGTCATTTAGCTAAAAAAACAATAAATGCATGAAAAATATCAAATGAAGTCAGAGAGGATTGAAAATTGATGATTTGGCTTTGAATGGTGCATTTTGAACACACAAAAAGCCTAGAGTTCAAATAAGTTCAACAAAATGAAATGCCTTTTTTAATCGATGAGTTTCCGTCCGAAACCTCGATACTTCGAAAGATACTGTCCATTTTGTACACGAAGTGCATCCTTCTATTGCCGTAACCCTCTCAACTTTTTAGCACATGTTATGTAGGTGAAATGTTGATCCCACGCCAACTTTCAACCTTTTCAGACTTCATTTCAAATGCTTTTCAATTTCAGGGTTATTTAGCTCAAGAAAATTAGTAAATGCATGAAAAATATCAAATGAAGTCAGAAAGGGTTGAAAATTGATGAAGTGGCTTTGAATGGCGCATTTTGAACACACAAAAAGCCTAGAGTTCAAATAAGTTCAAGAAAATGAAATGCCTTTTCTAACCTATGAGTTTCCGTCTGAAACCTCGATACTTCGAAAGAATCTGACCGTTTTGTACGCGAAGTGCATCCTGCTTTTGCCATAACCCTCTCTACTTTTAGAACATGCTATGTGGGTGAAATTATGATACCGTGCCAACTTTCAACCTTTTCATACTTCATTTGAAGTGCTTTTGAATTTCATGGTCATTTAGGTCTAAAAATTAATAAATGCATGAAAAATATCGAATGAAGTCAGAAAGGGTTGGAAATTGATGATGTGGCTTTTAATGGTGCATTTTTAACACACAAAAAGCGTGGAGTTCATATATGTTCAACAAAATGAAATGCCTTTTCTAACCGATGAGTTTCCATCCGAAACCCCAATACTTCGAAAGAGTCTGTCCGTTCTGTATGCGATGTGCATCCTGCTTTTGACGTAACCATCTCAACATTTTAGCACATTCTATGTGGGTGAAATGATGATACCATGCCAACTTTCAACCTTTTCAGACTTCATTTGAAGTGCTTTTCAATTTCAGGGTCATCTAGTTCAAAAAATCAGTAAATGCATGAAAAATATCAAATGAAGTCAGAAAGGGTTGAAAATTGATGATGTAGCTTTGAATGGTTCATTTTGAACACAGAAAAAGCCTGGAGTTCAAATAAGTTCAAGAAAATGAAACGCCTTTTCTAACCGATGAGTTTCCGTCCGAAAACCTGATACTTCGAAAGAGTATGTCCGTTTTGTACACGAAGTGCATCCTGCTTTTGTCGTAACCCTCTCAACTTTTTATCACATGCTATGTGGGTGAAATTATGATACCATGAAAACTTTCAACCTTTTCAGACTTCATTTGAAGTGCTTTTCAATTTCTGGGTCATTTAGGTCAAAAAAATCAATAAATGCATGAAACATATCAAATAAAGTCAGAAAGGGTTGAAAATTGATGATGTGGCTTTGAATGGTGCATTTTGAACACACGAAAAGCCCGGAGTTCAAATAAGTTCGAGAAAATGAAATGCCTTTTGTAACCGATGAGTTTTCGTCCGGAACCTCGATACTTCGAAAGATACTGTCCATTTTGTACACGAAATGCATCCTTCTTTTGCCGTAACCCTCTCAACTTTTTGGCACATGCTATATAGGTGAAATGATGATACCATGCCAACTTTCAACCTTTTCAGACTTCATTTGAACTGCTTTTCAATTTCAGGGTCATTTAGCTCAAAAAAATCAGTAAATGCATGAAAAATATCAAATGAAGTCAGAAAGGGTTGAAAATTGATGATGTGGCTTTGAATGGTGCATTTTGAACACACAAAAAATAAGTTCAAGAAAATGAAATACCTTTTCTAACCAATGAGTTTCCGTCCGAAACCCCGATACTTCGAAAGAGTCTGTCCGTTTTGTATGCGAAGTGCATCCTGCTTTTGCCATAACCCTCTCAAGTTTTTAGAACCTGCTATGTGGGTGAAATGATGATACCATGCCAACTTTCAACCTTTTCAGACTTCATTTGAAGCGCTTTTCGATTTTAGGGTCATTTAGCTCAAAAAAATCAATAAATGCATGAAAAATATCAAATGAAGTCAGAAATGGTTGAAAATTGATGATGTGGCTTTGAATGGTGCATTTTGAGCACTTGAAAAGCATGGAGTTCAAATAAGTTCAAGAAAATGAAATGCCTTTTCTAACCGATGAGTTTCCGTCCGAATACCCGATACTTCGGAAGAGACTGTCCATTTTGTATGAGAAGTGCATCCTGCTTTTGCCGTAACCTTCTCAACTTTTTAGAAGATGCCATGTGGGTGAAATGAAGATACCGTGCCAACTTTCAACCTTTTCAGACTTCATTTGAAGTGGTTTTCAATTTCAGGGTCATTTAGCTCAAAAAAAACAGTACATGCATGAAAAATATCAAATGAAGTCAGAAAGGTTTGAAAATTGATTATGTGGCTTTGAATGGTGCATTTCGAACACACGAAAAGCCTGCAGTTCAAATAAGTTCAGGAAAATGAAATTCCTTTTCTAACCGACGAGTTTGTGTGCGAAACCCCGATACTTCGAAAGAGTCTGTCCGTTTTGTACGCGAATTTCATCCTGCTTTTGCCATAACCCTCTCAAATTTTTAGCACATGCTATGTGGGTGAAATGATGATACCATGCCAACTTTCAACCTTTTCAGACTTCATTTGAAGTGCTTTTCAATTCCAGGGTCATTTAGGTCAAAAAAAATCAATAAATGCATGAAAAATATCAAATGAAGTCAGAAAGGCTTGAAAATTGATGATGTGGCTTTGAATGGTGCATTTTGAACACACTAAAAGCCTGGAGTTCAAATAAGTTCAAGAAAATGAAATGCATTTTGTAACCAATGACTTTTCGTCCGAAACCCCGATACTTCGAAAGAGACTGTCTGTTTTGTACGCGAAGTGCATCCTGCTTTTGCCATAACCCTCTCAACTTTTTATCACATGCCATATGGGTGAAATGATGATACCATGCCAACTTTCAACCTTTTCGGTCTTCATTTCAAATGCTTTTCAATTTCAGGGGCATTTAGCTCAAAAAAAATAGTCAATGCATGAAAAATATCAAATGAAGTCAGAATGGGTTGAAAATTGATTATGTGGCTTTGAGTGGTGCATTTTGAACACACAAAAAGCCTGGAGTTCAAATAAGTTCAAAAAAATGAAATGCCTTTTCTAACCAATGAGTTTCCTTCCGAAACCCCCATACTTCGAAAGACTCTTTCCGTTTTGTACGCGAAGTGCATCCTACTTTTGCCGTAACCCTCTCAACTTTTTAGCACATGCTATGTGGGTGAAATGATGATACCATGGCGACTTTTCAACATTTTCGGACTTCATTTGAAGTGCTTTTCAATTTCTGGGTCATTTAGCTCAAAAAAACATTAAATGCATGAAAAATATCAAATGAAGTCAGAAAGGGTTGTAAATTGATGATGTGGCTTTGAATGGTGCATTTTGAACACACAAAAAGCCTGGAATTCAAATAAGTTCAAGAAAATGAAATGCCTTTTCTAACCGATGAGTTTCCGTTCGAAACCCCGATACTTCGAAAGAGACTGTTCGTTTTGTATGCGAAGTGCATCCCGCTTTTGCCGTAACCCTCTCAAATGCTTAGCACATGCTATGTGGGTGAAATGTTGATACCATGCCAAGTTTCAACCTTTTCACACTTCATTTGAAGTGCTTTTCAAGTTCAGGGTCTTTTACCTCAAAAAACAGTAAATGCATGAAAAATATCAAATGAAGTCAGAAAGGTTTGAAAATTGATGATGTGGCTTTGAATGGTGCATTTTGAACACACAAAAGTCCTGAAGTTCAAATAAGTTCAAGAAAGTGAAATGCCTTTTCTAACCGATGAGTTTCCGTCCGAAACCACGATACTTAGAAAAGAGACTGTCCGTTTTGTATGCGAAGTGCATCCTGGTTTTGCCGTAACCCTCTCAACTTTTTAGCACACGCTATGTGGGTGAAATGTTGATACCATGCCAAATTTCAACCTTGTCAGACTTCATTTGAAGTGCTTTTCAATTTCAGGGTCATTTAGGTCAAAAAATCAGTAAATGCATGACAAATATCAAATGAAGTCAGAAAGGGTTGAAAATTAATGATGTGGCTTTGAATTGTGCATTTTGAACACACGAAAAGCCTGGAGTTCAAATAAGTTCAAGAAAAAGAAATGCATTTTGTAACCAATGAGTTTTCGTCCGAAACCCCGATACTTCGAAAGAGACTGTCTGTTTTGTACGCGAAGTGCATCCTGCTTTTGCCGTAACCCTCTCAAATTTTATCACATGCTATGTTGGTGAAATGATGATACCATGGCAACTTTCAACCTTTTCAGACTTCCTTTGAAGTGCTTTTCAATTTCAGGGACATTTAGCTCAAAAAAATCAGTAAATGCATGAAAAATATCAAATGTAGTCAGAAAGCGTTGAAAATTGCTGATGTGGCTTTGAATGGTGTATTTTGAACACACAAAAAGCTTGGAGTTCCAACAAGTTCAAGAAAATGAAATGCCTTTTCTAACCGATGAGTTTCCGTCCGAAAGCTCGATACTTCGAAAGAGTCTGTCCGTTTTGTACGCGAAGTGCATCCTGCTTTTGCTGTAACCCTCTCAAATTTTTAGCACATGCTATGTGCGTGAAATGATTATATCATGGCAACTTTCAACCTTTTCAGACTTCATTTGAAGTGCTTTTCAATTTCAGGGTCATTTAGCTCAAAAAACAGTAAATGCATGAAAAATATCAAATGAAGTCATAAAGAGTTGAAAATTGATGATGTGGCTTTGAATCGTGCATTTTGAACACACGAAAAGACTAGAGTTCCAATAAGTTCATAAAAATGAAATGCCTTTTGTAACCGAAGAGTTTCCGTCTGAAAACCCGATACTTCGAAAGAGACTATCCGTTTTGTACGCGAAGTGCATCCTGCTTTTGCCGTAACCTTCTCAACTTTTTAGCACATGCTATGTGTGTGAAATGATGATACCATGCCAACTTTCAACCTTTTCAGACTTCATTTGAAGTGCTTTTCAATTTCAGGGTCATCTAGCTCAAAAAAACAGTAAATGCATGAAAAATATCAAATGAAGTCAGAAAGGGTTGAAAATTGATTATGTGGCTTTGAATGGTGCATTTTGAATACACAACAAGCCTGGAGTTCAAATATGTTCAAAAAAATATAATACCTTTTCTAACCAATGAGTTTCCGTTCGAAACCCCGATACTTCGAAAGAGTCTGTCCGTTTTGTATGCGAAGTGCATCCTGATTTTGCCATAACCCTCTCAACTTTTTAGAACCTGCTATGTGGGTGAAATGATGATACCATGCCAACTTTCAACCTTTTCAGACTTCTTTTGAAGTGCTTTTCGATTTTAGGGTCATTTAGCTCAAAAAATCAATAAATGCATGAAAAATATCAATTGAAGTCAGAAAGGGTTGAAAATTGATGATGTGGCTTTGAATGGTGCATTTTGAGCACTTGAAAAGCATGGAGTTCAAATAAGTTCAAGAAAATGAAATGCCTTTTCTAACCGATGAGTTCCCGTCCGTATACCCGATACTTCGGAAGAGACTGTCCATTTTGTATGAGAAGTGCATCCTGCTTTTGCCGTAACCTTATCAACTTTTTAGAAGATGCCATGTGGGTGAAATGAAGATACCGTGCCAACTTTCAACCTTTTCAGACTTCATTTGAAGTGCTTTTCAATTTGAGGGTCATTTAGCTCAAAAAACAGTAAATGCATGAAAAATATCAACTGAAGTCAGAAAGGTTTGAAAATTGATGATGTGGCTTTGAATGGTGCATTTTGAACACACAAAAATCCTGGAGTTCAAATAAGTTCAAGAAAGTGAAATGCCTTTTCTAACCGATGAGTTTCCGTCCGAAACCATGATACTTAGAAAGAGACTGTCCGTTTTGTACGCGAAGTGCATCCTGGTTTTGCCGTAACCCTCTCAAATTTTTAGCACATGCTATGTGGGTGAAATGTTGATACCATGCCAAATTTCAACCTTTTCAGTCTTCATTTGAAGTGCTTTTCAATTTCAGGGTCATTTAGCTCAAAAAAATCAGTAAATGCATGAAAAATATCAAATGTAGTCAGAAAGCGTTGAAAATTGCTGATGTGGCTTTGAATGGTGCATTTTGAACACACAAAAAGCCTGGAGTTCCAATAAGTTCAAGAAAATGAAATGCCTTTTCTGACCGATGAGTTTCCGTCCGAAAGCTCGATACTTCGAAAGAGTCTGTCCGTTTTGTACGCGAAGTGCATCCTGCTTTTGCTGTAACCCTCTCAAATTTTTAGCACATGCTATGTGCGTGAAATGATTATACCATGGCAACTTTCAACCTTTTCAGACTTCATTTGAAGTGCTTTTCAATTTCAGGGTCATTTTGCTCAAAAAAACAGTAAATGCATGAAAAATATCAAATGAAGTCATAAAGGGTTGAAAATTGATGATGTGGCTTTGAATCGTGCATTTTGAACACACGAAAAGCCTAGAGTTCCAATAAGTTCAAAACAATGAAATGCCTTTTGTAACCGAAGAGTTTCCGTCTGAAAACCCGATACTTCGAAAGAGACTGTCCGTTTTGTACGCGAAGTGCATCCTGCTTTTGCCGTAACCTTGTCAACTTTTTAGCACATGCTATGTGGGTGAAATGATGATACCATGCCAACTTTCAACCTTTTCAGACTTCATTTGAAGTGCTTTTCAATTTCAAGGTCATCTAGCTAAAAAAACAGTAAATGCATGAAAACTATCAAATGAAGTCAGAAAGGGTTGAAAATTGATTATGTGGCTTTGAATGGTGCATTTTGAACACATAACAAGCCTAGAGTTAAAATAAGTTCAAAAAAATAAAATGTGTTTTCTAACCGATGAGTTTCCGTCCGAAACACCGATACTTCGAAAGAGACTGTCTGTTTTGTACGCGAAGTGCATCCTGCTTTTGTCGTAACACTCTCAACTTTTTAGCACATGCTATGTGGGTGAAATGATGATACCATGCCAACTTTTCAACCTTTTCAGACTTCATTTAAAGTGCTTTTCAATTTCAGGGTCATTTAGCTCAAAAAAACATTAAATGCATGAAAAATATCAAATGAAGTCAGAAAAGGTTAAAAATTGATGATGTGGCTTTGAATGGTGCATTTTGAACACACAAAAAGCTTGGAGTTCAAATAAGTTCAAGAAAATGAAATGCCTTTTCTAACCGATGAGTTTCCATCCGAAACCCCGATACTTGGAAAGAGTCTTTCCATTTTGTACGCGAAGTGCATCCTACTTTTGCCGTAACCCTCTCAACTTTTTAGCACATGCTATGTGGGTGAAATGATGATACCATGCCAACTTTCAACATTTTCAGACTTCATTTGAAGTGCTTTTCAATTTCAGGGTCATTTAGCTCAAAAAACAGTAAATGGATGAAAAATATCAAATGAAGTCAGAAAGGGTTAAAAATTGATGATGTGGCTTTGAATGGTGCATTTTGAACACACAAAAAGCCTGGAGTTCAAATAAGTTCAAGAAAATGAAATGCCTTTTCTAACCGATGAGTTTCCATCTGAAACCCCGATACTTCGAAAGAGTCTTTCCGTTTTGTACGCGAAGTGCATCCTTCTTTTGCCGTAACCCTCTCAACTTATTAGCACATGCTATGTGGGTGAAATGATGATACCATGCCAACTTTCAACATTTTCAGACTTCATTTGAAGTGCTTTTCAATTTCAGGGTCATTTAGTCAAAAAAACAGTAAATGCATGAAAAATATCAAATGAAGTCAGAAAGGGTTGTAAATTGATGATGTGGCTTTGAATGGTGCATTTTGAACACACAACAAGCCTAGAGTTCAAATAAGTTCAAAAAAATAAAATGTGTTTTCTAACCGATGAGTTTCCGTCCGAAACACCGATACTTCGAACGAGACTGTCTGTTTTGTACGCGAAGTGCATCCTGCTTTTGTCGTAACCCTCTAAACTTTTTAGCACATGCTATGTGGGTGAAATGATGATACCATGCCAACTTTTCAACCTTTTCAGACTTCATTTAAAGTGCTTTTCAATTTCAGGGTCATTTAGCTCAAAAAAACATTAAATGCATGAAAAATATCAAATGAAGTCAGAAAAGGTTAAAAATTGATGATGTGGCTTTGAATGGTGCATTTTGAACACACGAAAAGCCTGGAGTTCAAATAAGTTCAAGAACATGAAATGCATTTTGTAACCGATGAGTTTTCGTCCGAAACCCCGATACTTCGAAAGAGACTGTCTGTTTTGTACGCGAAGTGTATCCTGCTTTTGCCGTAACCCTCTCAAATTTTATCACATGCTATGTGGGTGAAATGATGATACCATGGCAACTTTCAACCTTTTCAGACTTCCTTTGAAGTCCTTTTCAATTTCAGGGTCATTTTGCTCAAAAAAAACAGTAAATGCATGAAAAATATCAAATGAAGTCATAAAGAGTTGAAAATTGATGATGTGGCTTTGAATCGTGCATTTTTAACACACGAAAAGCCTAGAGTTCCAATAAGTTCAAAAAAATGAAATGCCTTTTGTAACCGAAGAGTTTCCGTCTGAAAACCCGATACTTCGAAAGAGACTGTCCGTTTTGTACGCGAAGTGCATCCTGCTTTTGCCGTAACCTTGTCAACTTTTTAGCACATGCTATGTGGTTGAAATGATGATACCATGCCAACTTTCAACCTTTTCAGACTTCATTTGAAGTGCTTTTCAATTTCAAGGTCATCTAGCTAAAAAACCAGTAAATGCATGAAAAATATCAAATGAAGTCAGAAAGGGTTGAAAATTGATTACGTGGCTTTGAATGGTGCATTTTGAACACATAACAAGCCTAGAGTTAAAATAAGTTCAAAAAAATAAAATGTGTTTTCTAACCGATGAGTTTCCGTCCGAAACACCGATACTTCGAAAGAGACTGTCTGTTTTGTACGCGAAGTGCATCCTGCTTTTGTCGTAACCCTCTCAACTTTTTAGCACATTCTATGTGGGTGAAATGATGATACCATGCCAACTTTTCAACCTTTTCAGACTTCATTTAAAGTGCTTTTCAATTTCAGGGTCATTTAGCTCAAAAAAACATTAAATGCATGAAAAATATCAAATGAAGTCAGAAAAGGTTAAAAATTGATGATGTGGCTTTGAATGGTGCATTTTGAACACACAAAAAGCTTGGAGTTCAAATAAGTTCAAGAAAATGAAATGCCTTTTCTAACCGATGAGTTTCCATTCGAAACCCCGATACTTGGAAAGAGTCTTTCCGTTTTGTACGCAAAGTGCATCCTACTTTTGCCGTAACCCTCTCAACTTTTTAGCACATGCTATGTGGGTGAAATGATGATACCATGCCAACTTTCAACATTTTCACACTTCATTTGAAGTGCTTTTCAATTTCAGGGTCATTTAGCTCAAAAAACAGTAAATGCATGAAAAATATCAAATGAAGTCAGAAAGGGTTAAAAATTGATGATGTGGCTTTGAATGGTGCATTTTGAACACACAAAAAGCCTGGAGTTCAAATAAGTTCAAGAAAATGAAATGCCTTTTCTAACCGATGAGTTTCCATCCGAAACCCCGATACTTCGAAAGAGTCTTTCCGTTTTGTACGCGAAGTGCATCCTTCTTTTGCCGTAACCCTCTCAACTTTTTAGCACATGCTATGTGGGTGAAATGATGATACCATGCCAACTTTCAACATTTTCAGAGTTCATTTGAAGTGCTTTTCAATTTCAGGGTCATTTAGTTAAAAAAACAGTAAATGCATGAAAAATATCAAATGAAGTCAGAAAGGGTTGTAAATTGATGATGTGGCTTTGAATGGTGCATTTTTAACACACAACAAGCCTAGAGTTCAAATAAGTTCAAAAAAATAAAATGTGTTTTCTAACCGATGAGTTTCCGTCCGAAACACCGATACTTCGAAAGAGACTGTCTGTTTTGTACGCGAAGTGCATCCTGCTTTTGTCGTAACCCTCTCAACTTTTTAGCACATGCTATGTGGGTGAAATGATGATACCATGCCAACTTTTCAACCTTTTCAGACTTCATTTAAAGTGCTTTTCAATTTCAGGGTCATTTAGCTCAAAAAACATTAAATGCATGAAAAATATCAAATGAAGTCAGAAAAGGTTAAAAACTGATGATGTGGCTTTGAATGGTGCATTTTGAACACACAAAAAACTCGGAGTTCAAATAAGTTCAAGAAAATGAAATGCCTTTCTAACCGATGAGTTTCCATCCGAAACCCCGATACTTGGAAAGAGTCTTTCCGTTTTGTACGCGAAGTGCATCCTACTTTTGCCGTAACCCTCTCAACTTTTTAGCACATGCTATGTGGGTGAAATGATGATACCATGACAACTTTCAACATTTTCAGACTTCATTTGAAGTGCTTTTCAATTTCAGGGTCATTTAGCTCAAAAAATAGTAAATGCATGAAAAATATCAAATGAAGTCAGAAAGGGTTAAAAATTGATGATGTGGCTTTGAATGGTGCATTTTGAACACACAAAAAGCCTGGAGTTCAAATAAGTTCAAGAAAATGAAATGCCTTTTCTAACCGATGAGTTTCCATCCGAAACCCCGATACTTCGAAAGAGTCTTTCCGTTTTGTACGCGAAGTGCATCCTTCTTTTGCCGTAACCCTCTCAACTTTTTAGCACATGCTATGTGGGTGAAATGATGATACCATGCCAAGTTTCAACATTTTCAGACTTCATTTGAAGTGCTTTTCAATTTCAGGGTCATTTAGTTAAAAAAAACAGTAAATGCATGAAAAATATCAAATGAAGTCAGAAAGGGTTGTAAATTGATGATGTGGCTTTGAATGGTGCATTTTGAACACACAAAAAGCGTGGAGTTCAAATAAGTTCAAGAAAATGAAATGCCTTTTCTAACCGATGAGTTTCCGTCCGAAACACCGATACTTCGAAAGAGACTGTCTGTTTTGTACGCGAAGTGCATCCTGCTTTTGTCGTAACCCTCTCAACTTTTTAGCACATGCTATGTGGGTGAAATGATGATACCATGCCAACTTTTCAACCTTTTCAGACTTCATTTAAAGTGCTTTTCAATTTCAGGGTCATTTAGCTCAAAAAAACATTAAATGCATGAAAAATATCAAATGAAGTCAGAAAAGGTTAAAAATTGATGATGTGGCTTTGAATGGTGCATTTTGAACACACAAAAAGCTTGGAGTTCAAATAAGTTCAAGAAAATGAAATGCCTTTTCTAACCGATGAGTTTCCATCCGAAACCCCGATACTTGGAAAGAGTCTTTCCGTTTTGTACGCGAAGTGCATCCTACTTTTGCCGTAACCCTCTCAACTTTTTAGCACATGCTATGTGGGTGAAATGATGATACCATGCCAACTTTCAACATTTTCAGACTTCATTTGAAGTGCTTTTCAATTTCAGGGTCATTTAGCTCAAAAAACAGTAAATGCATGAAAAATATCAAATGAAGTCAGAAAGGGTTAAAAATTGATGATGTGGCTTTGAATGGTGCATTTTGAACACACAAAAAGCCTGGAGTTCAAATAAGTTCAAGAAAATGAAATGCCTTTTCTAACCGATGAGTTTCCATCCGGAACCCCGATACTTCGAAAGAGTCTTTCCGTTTTGTACGCGAAGTGCATCCTTCTTTTGCCGTAACCCTCTCAACTTTTTAGCACATGCTATGTGGGTGAAATGATGATACCATGCCAAGTTTCAACATTTTCAGACTTCATTTGAAGTGCTTTTCAATTTCAGGGTCATTTAGTTAAAAAAAACAGTAAATGCATGAAAAATATCAAATGAAGTCAGAAAGGGTTGTAAATTGATGATGTGGCTTTGAATGGTGCATTTTGAACACACAAAAAGCGTGGAGTTCAAATAAGTTCAAGAAAATGAAATGCCTTTTCTAACCGATGAGTTTCCGTTCGAAACCCCGATACTTCGAAAGAGACTGTCTGTTTTGTATGCGAAGTGCATCCCGCTTTTGCCGTAACCCTCTCAAATTTTTAGCACATGCTATGTGGGTGAAATGTTGATACCATGCCAACTTTCAACCTTTTCACACTTCATTTGAAGTGCTTTTCAATATCAGGGTCTTTTAGCTCAAAAAATCAGTAAATGCATGAACAATATCAAATGAAGTCAGAAAGGGTTGAAAATTGATGATTTGGCTTTTAATGCTGCATTTTGAAGACACCAAAAGCCTGGAGTTCAAATAAGTTTAAGAAAATGAAATGACTTTTCTAGCCGATGAGTTTCAGTCCAAAATTCCGATACTTCGAAAGAGTCTGCCCGTTTTGTACGCGAAGTGCATCCTCCTTTTCTCGTAACTCTCTAATCTTTTTAGCACATGCTATGTGGGTGAAATGATGATACCATGCCAACTTTCAACCTTTTCAGACTTCATTTGAAGTGCTTTTCAATTTCAGGGTTATTTAGCTAAAAAAACAGTAAATGCATGAAAAATATCAAATTACTCAGAAAGGGTTGAAAATTGATGATGTGGCTTTGAATGGTGCATTTTGAAAACACAAGAAGCCTGGAGTTCAAATAGTTCAAGAAAATGAAATGCCTTCTCTAACCGATGAGTTTCTGTCCGAAACCCCGATACTTCGAAAGGGTTTGTCCGTTTTGTACGCGAAGTGCATCCTGCTTTTGCCGTAACCCTCTCAACTTTTTAGCACGTGCTATGTGCGTGAAATGATGATACTATGCCAATTTTCAACCTTTTCAGACTTCATTTGAAGTCGTTTTCAATTTCAGGGTCAGGTAGGTCAAAAAAACAGTAAATGCATGAAAAATATCAAATGAAGTCAGAAAGGGTTGAAAATTGATGATGTGGCTTTGAATGGTGCATTTTGAACAGACAAAAAGCCTGGAGTTCAAATAAGTTCAGGAAAATGAAATGCCTTTTGTAACCGACGAGTTTCCGTCCAAAACCCCGATACTTCGAAAGAAAATGTTCGTTTTTACGCGAAGTGCATCCTGCTTTTGCCGTAACCCTCTCAACTTTTTAGCACATGCTATGTGGGTGAAATTTTGATACCATGCCAACTTTCAACCTTTTCAGAATTCATTTGTAGTGCTTTTCAATTTCAGGGTCATTTAGCTTAAAAAATCAGTAAATGCATGAAAAATATCAAATGAAGTCAGAAAGGGTTGAAAATTGGTGATGTGCTTTGAATGGTGCATTTTGAACACACAAAAAGCCTGGAGTTCAAATAAGTTCAAGAAAATGAAATGGCTTTTCTAACCGATGAGTTTTCGTCCGAAACCCCGATACTTCGAAAGAGTCTGTCTGTTTTGTACGCGAAGTGCATCCTGCTTTTGCCGTAACCCTCTCAACTTTTTAGCACATGCTATGTGGGTGAAATGATGAGACCATGCCAACTTTCAACCTTTTCAGACTTCATTTGAAGTGCTTTTCAATTTCAGGGTCATTTAGCTCAAAAAAAAGTAAATGCATGAAAAATATGAAATGAAGTTAGAAAGGGTTGAAAATTGATAATGTGGCTTTGAATGGTGCATTTTGAACACACGAAAATCTTGGAGTTCAAATAAGTTCAAGAAAATGAAATGCCTTTTCTAACCGATGAGTTTCTGCCCCAAACCTCGATAATTCGAAAGAGACTGTCAGTTTTGTACTCGATACTTCGAAAGAAACTTGATATTATATAAAATTCGTGCAACTAAAATTATCAAAGTTATTTTTGTTAAAAAATTGAATAGCAAAAAAAATATTCATAACGTATTTTTTGTTAACAACTTTTGATATGCAATGAAATAACATAAAAAATAGCAAAAGTGAAAATAGATGCGCTTACACTGAAATTCAACCTAAATTCAAAGTTCTAGTTAGGCGCCTAACTGCCATTGTGAATTTAGGCTGAATTTCAGTATAAACGCATCTATTATAACTATTAGAGGAGCTCAACGTAACAGCCGCGACGGGGCTTATAAGTAGGTTCGGGTAACCTTCGCTTGGCGAGGTTGGACTAAACTCCCGTCACACCGCTGTGCAAGGCCATTGGTCCCGGTTGGTGGCCCCAACCGGGACCAATTCCACCCTTTCGTCCGAGTTTGTGCCACCAACCGGGACCAAATGGCCTGTTTCCTGCCCTTTGGGCTGCTGAAAACAGGGCTTTGGTCGCGGTTGGTGGCACCAACCGGGACCAAAGGTCCTTGTTTCCTGTCCTTTGGGCAGCGGAAAGTAGGGCTTTGGTCCAGGTTGGTGCGACAAACCGGGACTAAAGGGGAGCATTGGTCCCGGTTGGGGCCACCAACCGGGACCAATGCTCCTTCTATATGACAAGCACTTAGCAAAATTCGCAGTTTTCATTGCACTTCGCCCTCGTCGCCGCCCCGAGCCCGCCGTCGCCGCTCCCGTCCTCGTCGTCACCCCCGTCTCCGCCCCATCGCCGCCCCCGCCACCCCGTCGCCGCCCTGTCGCCTCCCCCGCCGCCCCGTTGCCTCCCCCGCTGCCCCCGTCGCCTCTTCCGCCTCCCCGTCGCCTCCCCCGTCGTCCCCGTCGCCGCCGCCATCGCCTCCCCCGTCGCCGCCCCGCTCCCGTCACCGCCCCTCCTTCATCGCCTCCCCCGCCGCCCCGCCCCGTCGCCGCCCCGTCGCCATCGTCGCCTCGCCCCCGTCGCCGCCCCCGCTGTGAGCCGCCGCCGCCGCGGCTCGTTGCATTTTTTAAAAATATATGTTGATTTTTATGCTTTTTAATATGTGTATGAACGTTACATTAGTATGTTTATGTTAGCTAGATTAGTATGTGTATGTTAGATTACTATGTTTATGCTTTTTTGAAAGTAGATTAGTATGTTTATGTTAGATTAGTATGTGTATGTTGATTTTGGGTTTTAAGAAAAATTAGTCGACGATGCCCGGCCCGCATCCTCGTCGTCGAGTAGTCCGTGAGAGCCTGCTTGATAGGCGCCATGTCTGGGACTGGGCTCCGCCGGGCTGGCACTGGGAGGTGCTACCTTCCCGGGCTTGGAGGTTGGTGAGGAATGCAGGTATCGTCGTCGACCCGGACCTTCTGTGGTGGCGGTCACGCGGGCCACTTTCGGTGCGGAGGGAGCCGACACCCGCGAAGGTGGTATGTCGTCGTGTCAGGGAGGAGGACGAGCACGTCCGTCGCTACATGGCGGCGTTGGACGCCCGGTTTGATAATACCTGGCAGATCCTTCAGGGATCGCACTTGAGTTATGATCCCGTGATGGTTCCTTATCTTTGGGTGTCCACCGCCGGCGACTCAGAGACCGCTAGTGAATCGGGTTCACCGTTCTCCATTTTGGATTCTAGGATATTCGATCAGCATTAGTTAATATTTGATGATGCATAACTGGATTATTCGGGATGATGTATTAGTGATATTATATTCGAGGTCATTATAAATAGTATTAGTGATATTTTATTGGTATAATGCGTGTGTGACTTTCGGTCCGTCGAGGTTTTCCTTAAATAACTTTCATGTGTGTCCTTGATGGAGGAATCCCGACTGTTGTCGTGGGGGGCACCTCTTCTTTCTTCTCTTCTTTGTGATATATTCGTTGGTATAATGCGCAAGAAGAGAAGAGGAGGGGCGTCCATCACCGGCGGTCGAACTATTACTGTGAGAGAGTGTCCACCAACATATATACACCACCGTATCAATGTGAGAGAGTGCGCACCAACATACCATGAGATATGAGAGTTATTTAAGGAAAGCCTCGACGGACCGAAAGTCACACACGCATTAATTAAGATCCAAAGAGTCTCGTAATTCTTGAACTGGATTATTCGGAATGATGTATTAGTGATATTATATTCAAGGTTATTATAAATATTAATGTATTAGTGATATTTTATCGGTATAATGCATGTGTGACTTTCGGTCTGTCGTTGCTCCTTGTGTGACTTTCATGTGTCTTCTTGATGGAGGAATCTCGACTGTTGTCGTGGGGGGCGCTTCCTCTTTCTTTTCTTCTTTGCGATATACTCATCCCTATATTGCGCAAGAAGAGAAGATGGGAGGCGTCCATCACCAGCGGTCGAACTATTACTGTGAGAGAGTGTCCACCAACATATACACACCACCGTATCAATATGAGAGAGTGCGCACCAGCACACCATGAGATATGAGAGTTATTTAAGGAAAGCCTCGACGGAACGAAAGTCACACACACGCATTAATTAAGATCCAAAGCGTGTTGTAATTCTTGAACAGGATTATTCGGGATGATGTATTAGTGATATTATATTCGAGTTCATTATAAATGTATTTGTGATTTGCAAGTCATTCCGGGAAAACATAGGGAATTTTTTCTATGTCATTGCTCAATATATGGAATGGGTTGACTTTAGATCTGTTTCGGCTACTTGTGTGTCTTTCACTGAGGAAGAGTGTCCACCATATATAAATATGAGAGAGGAAGAATCCTGACTGTTGTCGTGGGGGTCGCTTCTCTTTTGTTCCTGTGTGCTAGACATTTTGGTGTAATGCACTCGGGGACGAATGGAGGAGCCACCATCATTAACTGTCGCAATATTAGAAGGAGTGCCCACCATATACGTGAGATGAGAGTTTAGGAAGGAAAGACTCGACAGACCTAAAGTCAACATGTTGCACATTGAGTAATAGTGATTTGTGTGTTGATCAGTTTTCTCGTAGTTTCATTCGATCGATTTTAAATGTTTCAACTATGAACATAGGAAACGTCTGACGACGAAAGTGAATTTGGTATGTGCGAATACTGCGAAGACGAGCGCCGGCCTATGTGACAAGACTTTCCTAGTTGATGGTAGGCGCTTCAGCATCATGCTGGATGAGAACTTCGAAGTGGATACAGTAAGTCACAATGACAAGTCTTTTTTCGTGATTAAGCATGACTTCTGCCTCTTTTGCTTCAACTTATAATTAATTTTAATTTTTTACTGTTCTACTAGTGTATCTCCTGCCATGCAAGAATTTCTATCTTGGATAAGATTGGTTTCAATACTAAAAAGGATATGGAGGTAAAGATAGTTCACTTGAGGACCGAGCATGATTTTACTTTTGCGGTAAAATTGTACCATGCAGACACCTATTGCTATTTTGAATGCAAAAATTGGCAAGCACTATGCAAGGCTTATGCATTTGAGCCTAATATGCTTCTCACCTTTGATATTCGTCCGTAAGATGAAATAGAAGGTAATATCGACATCTGGGTCGATGTGTAGACACCTCTAGTTCTATCATTATGTGAGTTTCTCAACCATATTTATTAAGTAATTTATATTGTTTATTTAAAAATATTTGACAACTTATTTGCATTGACAACTTATTTTCATTCTTTAAAAAATGTACGAAAGATGGTAGACAGAACCTACTACTACAATGATGAAGCAGAATTAACTTATAAGGAGAAAGATCATCTTACCGCATTTCTTAGTCATCTTGAGAATTACAATAACTATTATCAAACTCCTGCACATTATGGTCAATACGTGCCACTAGTGCACGTGGTGAACTACGGTAACATCCATGGAGATTTCATGGTAAGGTTTTAATTCTACTATTACGACATCCGTGCATCTTTTGCATAAATTCTTGTAAAACTAAACTACATTGATAACTACAAAATTATTACTATGTTTTTCAACAGAAAATCGCGGAGGATTGTGTGCCTCATCTGATGTTTTCGAGAGGTCGCGTTGTTGTTACGAGCTTAGGGCCAACACGGCCAGGTCAGCCTACGCATCACTCCTGTCCATACCGGATTTCTAAAACCGATGGAGTCATGACAATCAAAGATTGGAAAAAATTTATGCTCAATCATAGAGAGCTACTTGGAAGCAACATTGTACGTAGGCCAAGACTGAGAGACAGGATGATCTCCGTTCTCCATAATGGAGAGTCAGGGTCTATCTTGTTTTATGATATTGTACCTAAGAGAGGGTAGAATAGGTCCTACGAGATAGGAGTACGTAGTTCTAGGTACAATGTGTTATTATGTGCTACAATGTGTTAGAGTTGATGATGATGAGAAGGAGGAGGAGGAGTTGTGATTATGACCAGTGACCAACTTGTGATATGATGTCTCATTGACGAAAATGATGATTAAATTGTGTCATATGTTCTATCTATAAGTATAGTACGTAGCATCGTGACCAAGCACGGAGATAAGAGAGATCACTTCTCTCTATTAGCTATCTAACAAAATATATGAAACCCTTAAATTAACCCTCCAAAACCTCAAAACTCCATCTCTTTCAAAAAAAAAACAGTCCCTCAGCTGCTGACGCGTGGACGCTCTTTGGTCCCGATTGGTGTTACCAACCGGGACCAAAGGCCCTCCTGCCTAGGCTCGGCGAAGCGGCCACGGGTAGCTCCATCTGTCCCGGTTTGTAAGTGAACCGGGACTAAAGGTCGTGGGCTTTAGTCCCGACCCTTTAGTCCCGGTTTCAGAACTAGGATAAATGGGTCGTATGAATCGGAACAAATGATTTTTTTTCCACTAGTGGCCGCCGAGGTTTGACATCATCGACGTCGAGGTTCGCAATCGCCGTCGTTGAGGTCCGAGAGGGGCTGTCGCCGCCTTCATTCCGGACCTGGAGGGTCTGCACCAAACCCCAGGGCAGGGCCGTTCGAACCCTAATAACACGGGTGTAATACGCGCGGTATCGTACATGTGTTAACATCCGAGATCTGGAACCTATGAAACTGTCTGGGCACTGATGTGCTAGACAACACATATCCCCATCTTGGCGGATGTGTCCATCATCGACAGATCAAAGGGCGTGTTCTAAGGTGGACATCTTGGTGTTGGCGTGGATGGAGGGTGACCGAGGTTTGTACGAACAAAGGTGGCCGGGGAGCCTCTTGGTCCGTGCAGGTAAAATTTCCCACTCCCTTTTCTCTTTTTGTGACTTCTACTTTTGGGCCCGTCGAATTGGTTTGCTTGGTGCAATTGAGAAAATAAGATGACCTGATGAGGTGAGAAAAAGACATACAATGGGGGCCTGCCGAATTGGTGGAGTTGAAGCATGTGTCCTGCTTACACCATCTTAGGAACATGGTAATGTAGGCAAATTAAGCGTTTCATGGGAATCCTGCCATATTATTACATTTAGACTACCCATAATGAGAGTAACATAGGTAGTAACATAAATGTCATCTAAGTAAAAAAATATGATGTGACAGGTAATTAATGAGAAGAAAAAGAAATTGAGTAACATACTATGTTACTACCTCCGTCCGGGTTTATTGGGTTCCTTCGTATTTTGTGTCAAACTTTGACCATCTATAGACTACTAAAATATAAAGTATATGCTATGAAACATTATAATGTTGGATTTGTATTTGAAAGAGCTTTTTGACAATATAATTTTTATGACATTTAGTTTACATTTTATTAGTTAAAGTTAAAGGTCAAACTTTATCCCAAAATAAGTGGGGGCCTAATAAACCCGGACGGATGAAGTACTACTACTATGAGTAACATAACACATACCAAGGCAAGATGAGTTTATAAGCTAATAAAAGAAGGACTCACTGTTATTATCCCTATGTTACTACCCACTGCGGAGGTAGTAACTTAGACCAGTAACATATGCATGTCACTACTCTATGTTATTTCCCATTATGAATAGTCTTATTTGACTATATGCATGCGTAAATTCTACATTTGACAATTGAACGTACTGAACAATTTAATGTATCCAAATCTTAAGAAGGCCAACAATTGGACAAGGAAACAAAATCATAAATATGAGTACAGGTCCATACAAGCTGGCCCCACGGTGTGAAGTGACCCCAATCATTATACTGTATGGTCTACCAAGGTAGATTCTTCTAGAATTTATTCCCCTTTACACTCTAGAGTGTTGTTCTTAAGGACCTCTATTTTGTATGGATTCTATCCAAATAGATTTCCTTATTTGTTTAGCTTTCACCCAGAGGGACCAAGCCGAGTATGCTATCAACAACCTAGCTTAGGTTCATTTTCCTAGATTATTTGTGTTCTTAATCTTGATTTCCATATACGTGTGCTTGGTCCTTTCAGGCTAGATTCACATTTTTGCTAGAGCAACAAAACCTTTTATCAGTAAAATATATATGCATAGGAGACGACAATTAAATGTTAAGGAATCATATTTAAGAAGATATGGTGTCTCCTCCATATAAACTTGTTCACATGTTAAATATATCAGATTGATTCGTTCTCCTTAATTTATACTCCCTCCGTTCCAAAATAAGTGACTCGACTTTGTATTAACTTTACACTAAAGCTAGAATAAAGTTTAGTCACTTATTTTGGGACAGAGGGAGTACTTTCACATGGATGAGCTGGATGGAGTGCAGTCTAAATTCCCCAATGAGATGGAGTTATCCACACTAAGCAGTACACAATTCTTTTTCATAGATCATGTTTGATCGAGGTTATAACCTTGCAAACTTAACTTGAATATACTCCTCCGTCCGAAAATAAGTGCTCGGGTATACATCCATCCATATATAAGTATTATGTACTCACAGTAAGACACATAAGCATATATACTAATCGATTCACCAGTAGCTGGATGAACAAATTTATCTTGTTATTTGGTGTTAATTGTATAACCATGCTGAAAAACAGAACTAGCCTGATGCTTTCCATATTGCAATTATTAACGGGTTTATGCATCCCTCTTGGATGTAACTGAATCTAAGTATCAAATGTCATATATTTTATATAGGAAGGACAAGGATCTTCTTGTCTTGGATATGATCAAATTTGCTTATCTAGCTAACTTGCTTCTCTTGGCTTGCCGGTCACTACACACTACCAGCTGTTGGCAAGAGCGCAACCAAGAATTTATAATCTTGCATTGATAATTGAGGAAGAGCCGCAGTGCAGCATGTTTAACATTAATATGGACAATTACACTTCCACTTACTAAAAACCCAAGTCGCCCTTTGGAAGGACGCAACCACTGTTGCTTCGTCGATGTGTCGGCAAGCAACATCGGGATATTTGGCATCTTCTGTCAACACCACTAGACAGTCGCAGGAGCTCTCGGGAAACACCGCGAGCCCGATGCCGGATCTGGCCGAGGCAGCAGTAGACCAGGCCCGCTCCTATGTTTCCTGGTTACGATAGTGCATATTCTTACCATGACATTCCAGTCCACTTTATTTGCAATTTTTATAGAATTATGTTCACCAGCAAATATTTTTATGCCTACAAGCAGTGGCATATCTTATTGGAGTACCGAACATGTGTTCATAACGAAAGGGTCATGCATGCTCACCTCTCACGTCCATGCCTATCAATAAGACGGAACTTCATGAAACAGAGAGCCACTTAAGCAATCAATCTGAAGGTGTTTGTGTTAGAAATCCATCACCTTATGTCAAGATATTTTCTGCAGAGAATACTCACTATATTTTTTTCAGGCATGCAAATAGATTTATTTAACATTAAGGATACATGGTATGGATAAACTTAGGTTGTTCAAGAGCCAACATCAAAAGTGGTGCATGAAAATACCCATGACCTTTGGCTCCTTCAATTAATAGTTGTCTATCAAGGAGGTAGTCCGACCTTGTCGTTCTACCGCATCATGTATTCAAATCATCGTATAAAGAAGTCATGGCCGTTACAGAAGTCACGGCGGCATCAGAGACCTCTTGGCCCTCCTTGACATCGTCATGTCACCACCACCACCAACAACAACGACGACGACGACTAGCTCGCGAGATTGTTGTTAGAGCATCGAAACCCGCTTGAGAGAAGAACAACACGATTGCATCGAAACTTGCTTGAGAGAAGAATAACACAATTGCATTGAGCTACTTGACAAGAATGAGAGGGGTGGTCACGACAAGAGCAAAAGAAGAAGATGATGAAGAAGAATAAAGGGTAATGTGTATAAGAAGACGGTGTGCATTCCTTGGCATTGGGAATCAACCCAAGATGTTGTAGATGGGAGAGGAAGGGAAGGGCGGCGCCATGGAGGAAGGGGAACCGACACTGAGAAGAAGGTGTGGGTTGAACACCGTGGTGTGATTTGATGCTGTCAGCAAGGAGAGCAGGCGGGTGATCAAATGTGAGTGTTGGGGCATGAGGTGAGAGAATGGGAGAGAGTGAAAAATAAGAATAAGAGGAGCGACGCCTTTTTAGGAAAAGCGGTTGTTTATATGTTCACTTTTATAGATCAGAGATAAAAACTAAAGCTTCGATGATGCTTTGAAAATGTCGATTGACAAAACTTTATGAAGGATCAGACTAAAAAAACTTTGAGTTTTAACAATAAGAAGAGATGCATAAAAATAAATATTCTTTATATTTTTGTTGCGCTTGATAATACAAAATGTGTGTTTTTATTAAAAAAAATACAGAGTATGAGAGAGATGAAAAAGAATTATGTCGACTTTTAAACATAATTCATCAACGACGCTCCAAAAATTCACTTAGCTTTATACACATACAACAAAAGCCCTGTGACAATGCACCTCGTTTTACTAGTCCATCTTGATTAATGAGATTTTTAAATTAAACTCTATAAACCGAAAAGTGGGCAGCACCCCTCTCTGTCCGAGCAAGAGGAAGAAGACGACAATGCCGTGCAGCTGAGCGGCCAACAATATCATCGCCGGTCGTTATTAGGCCCTTAATTTGCTGTGTACGGGCTATACATACTGGACCGCTGCTCTAACCCTGGTTGGTTGGATGGAACGAGGACCAATTTGGTTGAGGAAAATACAAGCTCGATGCAATGAATTTGCGCCAGAGCCATGCCTGCAATTTGAGAAGCTTCTGAGGTTCCGGCCTTCCGGGTATCATTTAAAGCTAGGCTAGCCAGGTGGACTAATGATTCCAACCCGAAACCCAGCCACCGTGTTGAACTCATCGGGCCTTTCTTTTGCTTCCGGAACAAGTGATCACTCGTATTAGTGCACTGGTAATACTCCCATGGAGCTCACTTCCAGAAACTAGTGGTTTATATTGGCAATCATTTAAGACATGGGGATTACTATCAGATAAAGAGAGGGTGATGGATGTCTTTATATATTTTAAGAAAATGAATCATTATTATTCCGACCTCCGCAACAAGTAGGAATGCGCGTAGCCAAAGAGGGTGACTGGTATAGCAGTTTGGATACGTTCGTTTCCGAAAGAAAAATATAAGGATTTTTTTTCTTTTGCAAGAAGATATATGGACTATCTGATTCACAAATGTTTAGATTTTAGTGAAATTCATTTAGTGGTTCATGCCAACCAAGCAAACTATTTAGGATTTTAATGTTGGTTTGAGCTCTACTTGTTAGAGTATCTACAGCCGGACCCCTATACCCGCCTCAAACGCCTTGGCATGTCGCCCGGTCACTGTCCGGTCACTTTTTTTTACCCAGATGGGCCTCTCACACGGCCCCCAAACGCCCGGGCTAGCCGGCACCCCCCATATCCAGCTCAAATATGAGGCGTGTATGGGGGTGCCCAGACACGTCCGAACATGCCCGCCACGTCGAACTGACGGCGTGGCCCCACACGGACTTGCCAGAAAACCCGACTGTCCGACGGGCGCCTCGACCATCGACGCGGTGTGAACGCCGTGTGGCGCCGCTCAGCCTCCCTGCCCGAGGTCGGGGCCGGCTATTTAAGCCGGCCGGCGCCCCCAACCCTAACACACCCGCCTCCTGCCTCTCTCCACCGCTAGCTGAGCCCTTCCGCCTCCTCTCGTTGTTCCCTCTTCGTCAGGATGGTCCGCCGGCTCATCACCACCTATGCGCAGCTGACGCGGAGCGGCCTCGACAAATCGAGGAGGAGTACCACGCTTGCCGCGTCGCCCGCATTGCTGCGGGTCTTCCTCCGGACTCGTCGGAGACAGAGGAGGAGGAGCTGCCGGAGGCAATGGAAGAGGAGGAACCGAAGGCAATGGAGGAGGAGGAGCCAGATCAAGAGGCTCTCGGCTTGACCATGGCGGAGGCAGACGCGGAGTTCGTCATCGCCCAATCGAACGAGATGGCGGAGCAGCAGGCCATCCTGGATTCCATCCGGGATGAGGCCGAGGTGAAGGCCAACCGCCGGCTCATCCGGCAGAGGTGTACGGAAGCCGACGACCTCTTCGACGAGCTGGATGCCGAGATCGGGTCCAAGAAAGCCGTAGCGGAGGGGCAGCAGCGTCGGCTCCGGAGGGAGCGGACCTGCGGCGCGCGCACATCTATCCGCCGGAGGGGACGGAGATCGTCCACATCTCCGACGGAGAGTAGATAGCTTTTCATGCAGTACGTAGCTTTTATTTAGTTGCATGCTTTTGTATGAATTTGAGAAAAAAAATATAAGATACCCGGATGCAACGAGCTTTTTTTGAGACGTGACCTGTTAGTGTCCACGGACGCGTCCGGACGCATCCGCGGGCGTTTGAGGGACCGGATTGTCCGTCTATAGATGCTCTTACCCTGCAAAAAAAGAAAGAACTTGGCCTATTAAATTACGCAAAAAACCAAAGTGCGAAAACTTGAAACTACTTTTATTTTTGGAATACACAAAGGAAAATGATAATGACATCTAATATGTTGGTAAAACGCATAGAATGAAGTCTGGGAATGCGTCAATATAATTTTTGAGGAACTTATTCCTATGATCGCGGGTTCCATGTAAAATATAATAATGACGCAAAGTCTTTTGTCGATCCAAAGAGGATCAAATAACTTTCAAATAATTGCTAATATGATAGACTCGCTAGCATTCTTAACCATGTCAGTTTTCTCACAAAGTAGAACCTCGCATGGCTTGTTATTTTTTTATAAAACAATATTAATGAAAAACTAAGGGTTCGTTCTTTTGGGGCTTAAGAAGTCGTCCCTGCCCAGCTTATTTTGACAGTCCAACGTGAAATTTTACTCTACGTTGAGCTGCCGGAATAAGCTTGGTAGGGGTTATTCATTTAGACATCCACTTGTAAGCGCCCCCCCCCCCCCTCCCTCCTAAAAAAATGACCCTAAATCTTTATACTCAGCACATCTTTTTGTAAAATCTAAATAGAAGGCAACATGCTTTCAGGGAATAGAAGACATACACAAATACAGGGTGCTTTCCCATGACTTCCAACCACGTGTTAGAAACCTTCATCCCTACGGTTTGAGCCATACAGATGATTCTTAAGGTCATTCATGTGATCCAACTAATAGAATCTTAAATCAAATGGCCTGGAGTGCTGGACCTCCCTCGCTTGTGCTACAAGTGATCAACCGCAATTAGTTCCGTGGTAATGCTAGTATAGTACCGGAGATCCCACTAGCGAAATCCGATGATTTATGGTAAGATGGTAGGGTACCTCTGCGAGTAACGAGTTGTCGTAATCCTGATGAGTTCTCTCGTCTTCTTTTTTGAGATGAGTTCGCTCGCTCGCTCGCCTTTTGATAGAGTTCTCAACGCCGCTTTCGTGGGGCCGGCGTGTGGGGTTGGGGTTGGGGCAGCAGCTAGCGACACGGATGGCATTTTTCGTGCGCCGCAAAAGGACACAGCCAGCGCCGCGGCTGCCGAGTCAAAACCGCACGCCGCAGGCGCTTTTTTTCACTCTAACGTTTGTTTTGTGCTGCTAGATGCTTTCGATCTACTATTTCAGGCCCTTTTCTTATCTTCTGTTTTCCTCGCCGAGTTTTTAAACCCAAATTTCGAAACCTACCGAGACGAACTTTGAGATCGTCTGAACTTCCTTTTATTTTTGCATTTCAAGGTGTTCTTCGAACCAATCATAAAAAATCAGTTAAAGCATCTACAATTACGTTTTGCAAATCCGGACCTTCAAAATCCATGGACGTGTCTGGACGCGTTCGTGCACACTAACATGCCAGTCCTTAATTTTTTCCCGTACATATCCGAATACTTCCTCCGGTCCTTTTTACTCCGCGTATTAGATTTTGGTCAAGTCAAACTTTGCAAAGTTTGACCAAATTTGTATTAAAAAATATCAATATCTACAATGTCAAATATATATACTATGAAACTACATTTCATGAAGAATCCAACAACATTGATTTGGCATTGTGAATGTTAATAATTTTTTTATAAGGTTGGTCAAAGTAGAGATACTTTGACTTTGACCAAAACTTATATGCAGACTAAAAAGGTCCGAAGGGAGTACTTTATAGTAAAAATCTTATATCCATACAAAAGCATGCAAAGAAAAAATATACGTATTAGGTAGATCATCTACCATACTCCTTGTCGGAGATGTCAACTATCTTCGTGCCCGGCTCTGACTGCTCGTCTGCCCGCTCCTCCGGATCCTCCGAATTGGGCTCCGAATCCATCTCCGCATCGAGTTTGGTGAAAGGGGTGTCGGTCACCACCCGCTCCTACCGGATGAAGCGTCGGTTTCCACATAGGCCTCATCCTGGATGGGCTTCACATGTCATGTTGCTCCGCCATCTCGTTTGCCTCCGTCTCGTCATGGCGAAACCCGGAATTGGTGCCATTGCCTGCTCCGGATGTTCCGCCTCCTCGTCTGCCTGCTCCTCCTTCATCAGAGCGGACTGCTGCTCCACTCCCTCCTCCTCCTTATCCTCCTCCGGCACGGGCAAGTCCTAAGGCAGCCCATCAACGATGTATGCAACGCACCTCGCTCGGATCTCCTGCTCTATCTGGTACCGGCGCTCCGTCGTGAGCATAGCATAAGTCGTTATCTTTCGACGGACCATGGTGCCATCGGAGAGCGGGGAAGAGCAGAGAACGGGAGAGAGAAGGTGGATGGGCTCGGGTTGACGGCACAAAGAGGAAGGAGGAGGATGTGATGGGGTTGGGGAACGCTGGTCAGTTTAAATAGCCGGATTTGGCCTCGGAAGGGGAGACGGAGCAGCGCCATGCGGTGTTCACACCCTCACATCGGAGGAGATGAGCGTCGGACCGCCGAGTTTCCTGGCGATTCTGTGTGGGACCCAAGCGTCAGTCCGACGTGACGAACGCGCCCGGGGGGTCCATATCCGCCCCATATTTGGGCTAGATACGAGAAGTGCGAGTCAGCCCGGGCGTTTAAGGCCCATTTGAGGAGCCCGGTTGTGTCGTTTTTTTTGTGACCGGTCAGTAACCGAGGGGCCTGCCCTAACGTTTGAGTCGGGTTTGAGAGGTCCGGCTGTAGATGCTCTTAATACTTGTAGCTTTCCTTCTCAAGAGGTTGCCTTTCCTTCTCCAAAAGAAAAGTCTCCTTCTTTCTTCCGCCGGCCCCACCACCAATCCGCCCCACCTTCGAAGGCCTTTCTGCCATGGAGGTGTGAAGGATCTCGACCCCCTTCGGCAACATGGATCTATTCTCATTTTTGTTAGGTTCAACGTCTTGGTTGAGGTTGTGTGGCGGAGGCGATGCGCCTTAGTAGGAATAACGTCTCCCACATCTTATACGGTTATGACCCATCCCGAAATTGCGAATAGCGTCATCGTAGGATGTGTGGAGGTGTGTCTTCGTCGGATCTTGCGGAATTCAGTCGATGTTGGTCTTCGGTGGATCTATTTGGATCCAGTTTTTGCTCGTCTTTGTTCGTGTGGTTACATGTATGATCTTTCCAATCTACTCTCTTCATCGACGATGATTGTTGCTCTGGTGTGCTGGTCCTTTGGGGTCTTAACACGACGACTTCCCGACTGTTTACTACAACAAGATTTTCCCAACTCTCGTGAGGGAGGGGTAATGATGGCGGCGCACCTTTCGCTCACCCTAGTGCTTGTAGTTGTCAATATGTGGTCAATGGACTTGGTTGTAATTTTTATTACCTCTAGTGTTCTCTGTACTACCATGATTGATGAATATATTGGTAATCTCTCCATACTACCGTTCATTAGTTCACTAGTTTTCTTCGCGTGATGTCTTGAACTACTTACTAGTCATGTATGCGTATAGCAGGCCCCATTCATCTTGGCACACTCACTCTGTTGATCATCTCGACTAGCAAATGGGAAGTCATGGTTGGTATTTTAATCCAAGTTGAATTCTTCTATCCGAAATTCAAGTATTAATAGATCGTAGATGCATCCCAACATACACAGTTATAGAGTGCTAACATTGATTGATTCATTTTCTCCTACCCTGAGCTAGGGTTTGGCCCTTGAGTCGCCTTGATGGGCCCACTTAGTGTTTCTTAGTACTCAGATTCTTTGATGCACGCGATCGAAAGATAGAAGGATTACATTGGACGGATTTAAATGTTCAAATGCGTGGAAACATACAAGCTTCAAAATAAGGTTGTAAACTATTTATATTTCCTATAGCAACTATCTTAACAGTTAATGATTAAATTGGCATAGAATGATTATTTATTTACCCGTCAGATCAACATCTAAAGCATCCATGTCTACCCTACCTTTTTCTATCTATCAATGACACATTCATCTCGTTTATTCTATTGCCACAATCATACTCCCACCTATAGTTCCTATGACTAAGCGTTCTTCTCGTTTGACAATATTTACTATATCATCACTCGTTCCTTCTACCGCTATCCTGGCTTGGTTTTGGTGGAATCATCTACCCGAACCGTTACCCTTCACCTTGCCTCACATGGTGCCTGTACATCCTCGCCGCATATGCATCCATGATTCGCATCCTAGCGACCATCATTACAGTTGTCTCATCGCCAAAATAAACGTCACCCCTTTCGACGTTGTTGCCTTTGGTTTGGCAGTACTACGTTGCCACCACAATCTCCGCATTATTGTTGCCCCCCTAGGCACCCTCGTATGATTGTAAGAAGGAGGGAGAGAAGGAAGAACGTTTGGCAAGGAAAAATAATGAGTGTTTGCAAATCCGGAAACATATTGTTAGCATCATCATTTCTGTATAGAACCAAATTCTAGTTTGATGGTTAGGAGAGTAGTGTACCATAGCTTATGGGGGGCGATCCAGACAATGCCAAGCATTGATGTCTAATAAAACTGGCTTATAGAAAAGAAAAGGGAAAATAACTTGGGGACAGCTTATAGAATTGGCACCTCACAATCATCTTCTCCCGTCTCTGTCACAACCTATATCTCTCCATTGAAAAATCATTGACAAAAACACCAGAACGCCGTACGGAAAGATCGCTACTCCTGGACAAAGTCTTGAAAATGAGATTGTGGTTCATGTGTTAGTGTTAAAGAGTCTAACCTAAAGATGAACTTGGGTGTGTCATCCCCGAAGCAAAGCTTCAAGCTAACATGTTCAAGAAAGCACAACATATGATGTCGACATTGCTTGGTCTAGCCGGGGAAGTGAGATCATGGGCATTCACTCGGACAATATGCACACTCATTGTTGAAACAATCACTACTAGCAACCACCCTACTGACTTGCATCTCCTCACTACTTGGATCCCGGTATGCTAAGAGAGCCGAAGATTCGCCCGTACCAATTGAGAAAACATTGGACGCAGGTTAAGAACGTCATCACCATATCAGGCTACTGTCGTACCACCTTCAAATCTCGTTGTTGGATGACGGAGGTGCGCTTTCTATGATCAAACGACTTGGTACAGTCTAAGCTACTTGGTATGTGTGTGTACTCAATAGGAAAACATATACCGGCATATAAGAGCAACTCTAATAGAGTTGCTATATCGCCTCGATCACCGTAATAACCCCCATATAACGATTTTGGCCAAAAGACACTAGCAGAATCGCCATCCGACCCTAGATCGCTATAATTTTTGTACTCCACATTGAGCCCACGATCCTCCAAATATGTGGGTGTTGGTTTAGAACGCGTTTCATCCGCCAACCGTTCTCGTGGGAAGGAAGTTTCACCTCCCTCCTCAACCTCCCACTCGACCCATCTCCTCCCTGCCCCTTCCCTCTCTACCTCCTGCTGAAATTGTCACTCAAGCGCCCGAAATCAACAGCCTGTTTTCCGGAGTCGACACCACCCTCCCGTCGGAATCGCTACCCCGTTGGCTCTCTCGCCGATTTTCATGTCATCCCTGCCTTGGAGAAGAAGATTCTAACGTAAATATCTCGAGAGAAGATAAATATCTCCATAGAACGTAAATGTCTGTTGGGAGATTATAAAAATGTCTCTTGAGAATATAAATCTGTGTGATGTGCTTGTATGGTGTGTGATGTGTTCGTGCTCTGTAAGCTCCATAGGCTCATCCATGGTGGGCTCAGATGGAGGACAAGAAAATTGGGGAAGAAGACAAGAGCTAATGACAGGCAGGTCCTACTTACAGGGAATGTTGATATTTATTTCAAAAGGAGGATGACCCCCGGTCTCTGCATCTAGGCGATGCATACGGTCTTATTAATTATTCACAAAGACCTTACAAAAATAATACATCAATAAATCCGAAGCCGCCATCTTGGCAGCATATGTCGATACTCCTATGCACTTGATGAAGGGGTGCAAATTATCTGAGTTGAATACCTAGAACTCTCATCAAAGCCTAATATCTAAAGTCGGAGGCCTCACCGAAGCCACATTGTCGGGTCTCAAGCACACACCGATCCAACGCACTCCGATCCATCTTCAGAGTAGATACTGATGCATCGACCTTGCCAGGCCTGTCCTCAACACCCCCTCGATGCCACACGAAGCCTCCTCCCTACGCGCGTTCATCATCACACATCCGTCACTAAGACCCTGCCATGCCATGCCGCCGAGACTCCACATCATCGATGTGTCATAAGGAACGCCGCTCCACTGTTGGAATTGTCCACTCGTCTCTCAAGCGAACGCACAGCTCCAAGAATGACGCCCCAAGGAGGAAGCGACACAAGAGCGCAACTTTCATCCGATCGACCGATCTTGGGTTTTTCCCGGAGGTGGCAGGAGGAGTTAGGAGATTCACCTGGATGATGCCTTCAAGAAGGAAATAACGCCATTGCGTCGCCATCACCGACTTCCGCCAGCTGCCAAAGACAAGATCTTCACCTGAATCCGCCGCACGTGACTCCAACCAACAACTATGCAGCTGCAAGACCACCTTCAAAGCCCCGAATGTGGCCGCCTAGATCCCACGATCATCCACAACCTCACTGTCACCTCGGTGTACCCTAACGCTTCGGCCAGTACCGAAGGGCGCCATCACTGGAGCATGGAGGGAGGGTTGTCACCCCACCACGCCATGGCGGAAGAGCCGATAGGATGAATCCCTAGCACGCTCTTCACCTCCTCTGTACCAAACGGAATCCAGGGTCGAAACCGCCGGACCAGCTCCACCTTGGACATGGGTAACTCCACGCTATGCAGCCGAGGACGACCTGAGCCTCACTGTCCGCCACCGCCCGGGGCTGCTGCCCCGACGTTCACCGTCGCGCAGCAAGGCGACCACCACGTCAACGCCATGAATGGAGTCCACCGCCGCATGCACACAGCCTGATCTGCCCAACCAGGTCCTCTACGACATCTTCTCCATGCCGTTGCCACCGTCCCATCACTAGACGACCACGCCACCTCTCGGAGCAAGCCCGACATCGCCATGATCCAGACCGCGATCGCGTCACCTCATGCGAGGAGGTCCTGCCCCACCCCCTCCATCACAAGTCAGGGAGGAGATCCCCCGCCACCATCTTCGACCACCGGGCTTACCCTAGTGGCGCCCTCCAACGGCGAAAGAGGGAGGGGAGGACGGAGATGGCGCCCCGGTGGTTAGGATTTGGGGGAGGTTGATATATGGCGAATATGTGTTAGCACGCAGCCGCCATAACCTCCATGTCCATATGAAGCATGTTCCGTATGAATTATGGTGATCCTAGATATGGATGAGTTACTCTAACATGTAAATTGACGAAACACACCCAGCCCGCGACCAATGAATAAACAAAGAAACTGACCGTTTGATCATCATGTTCAACGGCACTAAACAACCATAGCCATCGCAGACGCAACGAGGAATCATCAAACGGCCGGCACCCGCACCCTACATTTCTGCTCCCCTAACGTGCATGCCCTGCAACCAATTTTTGTATCCACCTTCCCTCCCTCCAACTCCAACCCACCCACATGCCCGCCCAGACCAGCCCTCGACAGCGCACAACGGCAAAAGAAGGCGATGGCAGAGAGAGAGATAGAGAGAGAGATACGTAGAGAGAAAGCAGCCAGCCAAGACGACGGACCACCGCCGGGCGTAGCTGCCACGGCGCGCGTCCTGTGAGTATTGTTTTGTTACTCTCACTCACCCACAGACTCACTGACCGCTGCCTGCCGCCCGCACCGAGAATCCCACCAACACAACTCAAAACCCCAACGGTCACTCCTCCTCCCTCCCTCCCTCTGCTCGCCTTCTTCCTTTCTTTCTTTCACCTCTTTTAAGCCTTTATACTGCCCCCCTCTCTCGCCGTCTCATGCAATTACCCCGCAAGAGCACGGCCCTGCCCCGCTCTGCCCGAGACGCCACCAATCTATCACGTAGTACGTCGCGCATCAGCATAGGAGGAACAGACGCAGCAGCAGTAGTAGCATTAACGATGGCGAGAGGGGGAGGAGGCGCGGCCGAGGAGGAAGAGGAGGAGGAGGAGGAAGGGATGGCGGTGAGCGACACGCTGACGGCGGAGTCGGAGGAGTGCCGCCGAGGGAGCAGCTCCAGCGCCAGCTCCGTCGCCGCCTCCAGCGACTCCTACTGCCCGCCCGACGAGTGGCAGCAGGTCGCCATCAAGACGTGCGTCACCGACGACGCCGTCGCCGCCATGGGCAAGGCCAAGCCGCCTGCCCCCAGCAAGGAGAACCCGCCGGTCGCCGAGAGGCACAGAGCCCCAGGTGCGTAGCGCTACTGTGCTACTAGTACACGACAGATTCCTTGCTTGCTTTCGTAAGGTCGTCGAGTCAGAGCGGCCTCGTTGACCGTGCGGCGGGCGAAAATTTGGGTGGCTGCAGAGGTGGAGCTGATGAAGGAGAGGTTCTCGAAGCTGCTGCTGGGCGAGGACATGTCCGGGAGCGGCAAGGGCGTCTGCACCGCGCTCGCCATCTCCAACGCCATCACCAACCTCTGCGGTGAGCAAACTCTGCTTTCGCCTGGGCCTGCCCGGTTCGCTGTACAGTGTCATTAGCGGAGAGCGGGAACACAAGAAATTCTGACGCGCTGGTCGGGCTGCAGCCACCATATTCGGGCAGCTGTGGAGGCTGGAGCCGCTGCTGCCGGAGAAGAAGGCGATGTGGCGGCGGGAGATGGACTGGCTGCTCTGCGTCAGCGATCACATCGTCGAGCTGGTGCCCACATGGCAGACGTTCCCTGACGGGACAAGGCTTGAGGTAACTGAAAACTAACTTAAACTGTAATAACAATCCTACTCATGTAGAATTAACCAACCTTTGCGGTGGATGTTTTATTACAGTATGATTCAGTATTTTCAGTTAGTAACGCTGGAGCACTATTGATCCTAATGACTGAAATGTTTGTAGAATTGCTCTTAAAAATTTACTAACACACTAAATGTTGACGTAGACATTAGTAGCGCCTCAGTGTTGTTGTTCATGAGCATGTACAGAGTTAATTTTGCGCTGCTATACGGATGTCTCAATGGAGTGTAAATCCAGTAATAATTCGAATTTAACTTGGGCACGGACCACTCCAAATGGCCTTTAAGTATACTCCGACGTGCTTAGCCGTTGGTACTACCTAATCTCGTTTATTGTAAGAACAGTTGGGCGGTGTTTCGTTTTTGAGGTCCAAAGAATAAAGGCTACATGAATGTGTTGTCCGTTTGGTCCTTCACTTTTGCGCGTTTCATCAAATTTCAAATATACTACTCCTGTAAGTACCAGCTGCGTGCATGTTGCATCCGTTATTACTTTTATTACCTACCAAGATGTGCATTAAAGATGGAACTTATGTGTCGAATGTTGCTACTAGTAATAATTTTGTCATGAACTCAAAGAGAGAAAACACAAATAGAATATCTGATTCAGCTAGGGGGAAAGATTGGCCATAAATTGCATTTTGTGCTTTTACCTGAAAAACAGTCCATGTCAATAAACTGCTTGGCATTTATGATGGATTACCTATTTTCAGATCATGACAAGCAGGCCACGGTCGGATCTGTACATCAATCTGCCGGCACTTCGGAAGCTAGACCACATGCTTCTTGTGAGTTCAACAAAGAACTGGTTGATTCTTCTGATGACGACGAACTGGGAAACATCTTTCTGACGAACACTTCTGCTGTCAATGGCAGGAAACACTGGAGAGTTTCAGAGACACCGAGTTTTGGTACGTGGACCAGGGGATATGCGCGCCGGACTGCAACGGCTCGGTCTCGTTCAGGAGGCCGGCGCACCGCCGCGACGAGAAGTGGTGGCTGCCGGTGCCCCGCGTGCCCCCGGGCGGCCTCCTTGACGACACGAGGAGGCAGCTCGAGCACAAGCGCGACGCTGCCAACCAGATCCTCAAGGCCGCCATGGCCATCAACAGCAATGCCCTCGCCGAAATGGACGTCCCCGACTCGTACCACGACTCGCTGCCAAAGGTGCGGGACACGGCACACACGCTGCTTTCTTGATCCTGGCTTGCGTTTTCTGACGAACACTTGGGTATCAGAATGGGCGTGCGACGCTGGGGGACATCATATACCGGTACATCACGTCGGAGCAGTTCTCCCCCGACTGCCTCCTCGACTGCCTGGACCTGTCGTCGGAGTACCAGGCCGTGGAGATCGCCAACCGTGTCGAGGCCGCCGTCTACGTGTGGCGCCGGAGGGGCACCGCTGCCAAGTCGGCCGGCACCAAATCGTCGTGGGGCATGGTCAAGGACATGATCATGGACACGGAGAAGAGAGGCGACCTGCTCGCCGAGCGCGCCGAGGGTCTCCTGATATCGCTTAAGCAGAGGTTCCCCGGGCTGACGCAGACGAGCTTAGACATGAGCAAGATCCAGTACAACAAGGTTTGTCAATGGTGTCAGTGCAGCGTAATATCCATCTTTTAGCGACGTGTGCATTAGTAATGGTGTACCATTTTTATTTGATCAGGATGTGGGGAAATCGATTCTGGAGAGCTACTCACGGGTCCTGGAGAGCCTGGCCTCCAACATCATCGCGCGGATCGACGACCTGCTCTACGTGGACGAGCTGAGCAAGCAGGCAGACCAGAAGCTCCCGGCAGACGACGGCAAGATCGCTTGCAAGAACAAAAAGGTCGCTGCCATGGCGCCGTCGCCGGCGTACCCGGTGCCCGCCTCGGGCACGACGTACGTCACGCCGAGCTTCTCGCCGGCGCAGCTGTCGAGCCCGTCCAAGATCGGGAGGGCGCTGCTGGTCGACAGGCGGGCGCACCACGGCAGAGCCTCCAAGAGGTCCGCGCTGGCGGACCACGGCGGCGGCCCGGAGGTCAAGGGGATGCTGGTTACCGTGTTCGACGCCCCGTTGGGCACGGAGCTGTGAACCTGCGAGTGATCCGTCGGTCACGGTGGCTGTATCCATGTCCATGTGCTCACTTTACCTTGCGTATCATGTGTGCCTGGTTTCCACTAGTGTAGTCAGCGTGAGTGTAGTAAGTGCGGTGATTGGCCGTTTGCCGCTCTCGGTTTGTAATGTTTTGGCACTTGGAAGTGCCACCGCGTAGACGTTAGGGAGGAGTGTGTGATGTTCAATCCGATGACCAGAGAGCACCGTTTTTCTGCAAATGGCGGGGCATCCAAAAAGAAGATGTTTTCTTACACCGAAATGGCCTCGCGGGCTCACGCGGCTGCAGTTTCACCAGTGAAGTTGGAGCTCAGTACGAACGATCGACACAATCGCTCCAGCATAACTCTAATTCTCATATACCCACTCCGTCTCAATTTTACACTAACTTTAATACAAAATTATATTAAATTTAAAATATTTATTTTGAGACGGAAAAGACATGTAATAAAACATCTTCTTACATATCTTGCTCATTGGCGTCCGTGGCCCAACTGTGGCTCCATGGATGCATGCTTCGAGCTGCCCTCCATGGACCCATGCGACAAGATGCTGCTCCTGGAGCAGCCCCCTGAAGACCTGGACGCGAATCGACTTGCTGGGCAATTCCAGGCGTTGATCGTGGGGGCGAAGCCAAGCCTTCCTTGACAAGATCTTGGTGCATGCCCCCCTTCGATGCCGGGGGCCCACCACCAGCTGTTGCGCCAGGTGGCTCCCCTCACCTCATCCCCAACTTGTCGTCGGTCTTCGAGCGTCGCTCCAGCGCCCGCATAGCAAAGGGGCCAACCGGGCTGATACAACAACAAAAGGCCCAGGCTAGGCTAGTGCACCGGTTTGATTTCATCGAGCACCTCACTGATTTCTCGGTGCTGACCAGAGAGCACTACGTCAATCGTTTCAAGTCTCCCCTGACAAGATGACAGAGAAGCATGCGCGTGCCGCCGGGGTGAACTGCAAGGCCCGCATCAACCCTCCCGACGAGGAGATGGGCGTTATCCTCGGTGACGATGAGGCTGCTGGCCTCGCCTGATGTGCTAGGGGTGCAAAGGGACCCAGTAGTTTACTATGATTAGTTGTTCAGAGTTTTTTAGCTGATAATCCTACACCTACGAACACCATACGTAAGTCTACTAAACCTTCTAAACTAATGTAAACACCCCCTGATTTTCAGGGGTGGACCCCACACACCCCTAAACACCAATCCTAATCCTCCACCTTAGTTTTTACGTAAACTTGCATAGTTAGTCTATGTAGGTCATCCTACACCTATGAACACCATACCTAAGTCTACTATAAACCTTCTACCGTGTCGTACCTGTACTGCGCCATAGAGGCGTGTTTTTTTTTGAAACGAAGGCAAAAGTTTTGCATCATCGATTAATTAAGAAGAAGAGAGTTGTCCAGTTAGTTAACGGAAAACCAGACGAAAACCGATGCATCGACCACATGCGGACTACTTGCTCAGAAAGAAACTCCATGACGCCACGGTCAACCCGACAAACATACATAATAGCAACAACTACAAACCCTCACAGTTCGACGTCACAAAGAAACCATGTACGAAACCAAGGTTAAATACACCGAACACCACCAAATCCACATATGCGAGCAAATCAAGATGGATGACGAAGAGACTGATTATCAAGCTGCGGACACCTTAGAAATGACACCACTCTTCTTGCATACGCTCCCGAGAGCCTTCTTCACCTTCTTGATTTCCCCCACAGAAACCACCTCCGCTAGGAGGCAAGCAATCATCTTGGCAGACCTAGGAGAAGCTGCATCCAAGCTGGCGAGCAAGCGGCAAAGCTTTTTCGCGAACACCACCTCGTCAATACGTGCCAACATAGCATCACGGTCAAAGATGGGAGACCGGATGGGCCTCAACGGCTCAGAGTTAGGTGCCAAAGCACCTACCACATAAACCTCTACACCCACAGAAGCCACATGGGCAACAACCTTAGGTGAGAGAGCAATAGTAGCAACCAAACCTCCACAGTCCACAAAGGTGAGCGGCTGACTCGGCTTAGACGACGACAATGAGGTCACAGTCGGCATCGCCAAGTCCCCTCCAAGCGACCCCGTCTTCTCGGGAAGCACCATCGAAATAGGTGGAGTGGCCTTCCCACAAAACTTCTACAGCTCCGGCATAATCTGTAGCACCGGAGCCACTCCTAGAAGCAATTGACAGGACATGCAGCGACAACCGACATGATGTAGCACGAGGGAAGAGATCTCCATAAATGCCAGCTTCCTCATTGACAGAACCAACCTGGATTTCGGGCAACACAGACACATCCGACATAACCCCAATCTGAAGCTCAGGCAGCAAAGACACATCCGACACCACCTCTAGTTTAGCAAGAGAAACCTCTGCCCTCCCCAAAACACTACCGACACACGCAAGGCAGTCGCGAATCTCAATGCAAAGCATCTCGGTCTCCTCCACCAACCCGACTTGCTGAGCCGAGACAGACTGGAACTGCACATCTAACGCGGAGACATCACCGGTGGATGCAGGTGATGAAGCATGACATTGGAACGACAAAGCTGGGTGGACAAGCTTCTTGGCACGATGAAATCGGGCAATGTATCCAGATCGAAGGCCATCTGTGCATCTTATTTGATTCCAAAAGTGTGTGCATGGTTATCTCAACAGAGGCACCGAAAACACCTATCTCTTAACCACGCCGGAGGGGAACACCACACATTGATGGAAGGGTGACAAAAAGCTATAGGAGGCGGCGAGCGGTGCCACTTTGAGACGGTGTGACATCCCTCGAGCCCAGACTCGAGAAGTGCCCCAGCATGATGGAAGCATCCACGCCAATCCCCTCAACCCCCGAGCATGGGCGGGACGAACAAATCGCCTCCAGCAACATCAGGCGGCGCAGGAGCAACGAGTGTAGGAGATTGGCCGACTGATAACCCACAAGTGTAGGAGATCCTTTGTAGCCTTTTTACATAAGTAAGAGTGTCGAATCCCAACGAGGAGCTAAAGGTAGAACAAATATTCCCTCAAGTTTATCTACCACCGATACAACTCTATGCACACTTAAAGTTTGCTTTATCTATAACAAGAATGGAACTACTTTGCGGGAATAAAACTACGGGTACTTTGCAAGAAAATGAACTTTGTAGTGCAGTAGCAAGCTTTTTGTAACACAAGAGAAAGATTGTCCCTAGGCAATTGAATATGATACGATAGATAATTTTTATATGCAATGAGGGAGATGCATGAGCTAGCATACTTTCTCTACTTGGATCATGTGCACTTATGATTGGAACTCTAGCAAACATCCGCAACTACTAAAGACCATTAAGGTAAAAACCAACCATAGCATTAAGTGTCAAGTCCTCTTTACTCCCATACGCAACAACCCACCTACTCGGGTTTATGCTTTTATCACTCAAGCAACCCACTATAGGCAAATCATGAACATATTGCAACAGCCTATAGCGTGGATCCCTCACGTTTGTGCGACACGGAGGGCACCATAGGACCACCCCATATCAACATACGACTCACATCCATAACGTCATACCACAATTAATCCATAGGACAAAAGAGATCTACTCAAACATCATAGGATAGCCAAATATCATTGTGAAATAATATATGGAGTTGAGCATCATATTTAAGTAGAGATTAAAACGGGTGTTGACACCAGATTTTGGCATGATACGAAATGTAATTAAGATGGTCCCAAATAGATAAATGATCTACATGAAAAAGTTCCGTATTGTTGATATGAACATCTTTGAAGTTTGGGCCATTGCCGTCTGATCACATTTCGAAGGCCGAAATTGTGTTCGAAATACTGAAATTTTATATTGAGAACACTGTTCGGCAGATTACGCCTCAAGGCAAGCCTCAAATGAGAAAACTTTATACATGAGTTGTCTTCGTCTCGTTGAAACGGTTGATTTTGATATAAAAATCGCCCCAATCCGAAATCGTATGTAAAAGTTAGAGCCATCTGAGTGTGGCCCTGTCACGAGCCACAAGTGGCGCGCCCCATCAGACACGGTGTCTGATGGGTAGCGTGAATAATAGCCTATTTTGCATGAGCGATTCGGCCCTGAACATGGCTTCTAATTGAAAAATGTTCAACATGAAAGTTGTTCGCCTCATCGAAACGGTCAAGTTTGGTTTTGGGTTTATTGTCATCCGAGGTCATTTGTGGCCTGTGGGACCTAAAAACCAAACTGTTGTCCCAGACTTACCTAAATCCGAGTTCGGTTAATTTTGAAATGTTCGGACAAAAACCATCCAAATTTGACTAAGGTTTTGGACGTGAATCCAAGCCTTTTACTTGCACAGGAAGTCCATCCGCATCTTATATATCTAAGGGGTGACGGCCGATTGAACAACACACAATCGAACAAATCAATTTACACTTTTTACCCTAGTTTTTACATCTCTCTTTTGTTCTTCTCTCTCGTTCTTCATTCGTTCTTCGTGTTGGAGAGCAGCGATCCATGAGGCTCTAGGGGTGGGCGAACTGACCTAGGGCAGACCATAGCCGCCGTGCGTCCAGACTGGGTCCCTCCCGGGCATGTGGGGTTTCGGGTCTACAAAAGCACCTGTCGACTGTCTTGCGTATCGCGCCGTCGGTCGGGTCTCCTTCGACGTGAGCTGCGGTGCATCACCCCCGGTGTCGAAGGTACACGTGACGTGTTCGTGTGTCAGCACAATTTTTGGCGACTCCGCTGGGGAAGAAAGATCAAGAATCATCATCAACCATGTCTAATCTCCCCCAGCCCTCATAAGTTAACGCCGAGAACATCATTAATCCCAGTCTTGATGAACTATCGGAGGAACATCCTCAAGCCTATGAAGCACACAAGAAAAAGCGTGAAGAGGCTTTTGAGGCGCTCAAGAAAAAGCGCGAGGAGGAGGAGTTGTAGGCGTTTCTTGCAAGTTTCAAGAAGGACCATTGTCGTGGATTTATCACGGCAGATGTCCGGGTGAACGGACTTAGGTTCGGGGCAGAAACGCAACTATGTGGCAGCTTGAAGAGGTTGATCGGAATCGAGAGACGTAGAGTTTACTCAGGTTTGGCCCCTCCTATGGAGGTAAAAGCCTACGTCCTATATGTCTGATATTGATGATCAAGGAGATCTCTCGGTTACAAGGGTGTTGTTTTGCTACCTCTAATCACGAGAGCCTCTAACCTGTGTGTCTAAACTTGTGGACTTGTGAATTTGTCTTTCTAGGGGTGCTCTACCCCTCCTTATATAAGTGGAGAGGGCAGGTTTACAAATAGAGTCCTACTAGGAGTAGGAGTAGGACTAGTCTCTTTAGAATCCTATTCCGGGTCTTGTTTCTCTTGTAAGGAAATCCTTTCTCCTTTAGGCCTTCTCTTGTGAGCCGCCTGCCGCCGGCTCACACGCCGGGTCTTGGGCCTGGTCGTCCCGCGACCCGCCTGCCGGGTCACTAATAAAACGTCATGTCTTTACCGAGTCTCCTGTGAATCGTTAGGCCGGGTCATACCGCGGGGTATATCCCCGACATTAGCCCCCAGGTTAGCTTGAATTTATTCATGCTAAGCTCCTGAAATAAAGAGTAACAAATATATTAAGTGGCCAGCTTATAAAATGGCTCCTCAGAAATCCGGGTCCATATGCCATTGAGTCGGCTTCCAATACTTTGGCTTAATGAAAATCTTGAAAATAAGAAATCCTCATGACGTAGATTCGAACTTCCATTGTTGTGACATAGGGCGGCTTATATAAACTCTGGCGGTTTATGATCTTTTGATAACACTGGGTCATGAATGTTGGTGACGTCGGGTCTAACAACTGAACTCCATAATTAACATCTTGAAAATTCTCCTCAAAGTTTTTGATATGTGCATATTACCTGTAGCCCCCAAGCTTCGAGATTATCCATGATAACTTGGTGCTTTGCAATAATATATTGGACTGTGTAGCCCCCAAGTCTCAGATTGTCTTGCTTGCAGCAGCCCGGGACTTATAACTGTCTTACACCTTATGAAACTTTAGCAGGTGTAGCCCCCAAGGGCCGGCTCATCATCATGTGATGGGCTGGGTCTTCAATTTGAACCATATAATCTGTTGGGGATATAACCCCGCAATATGACCCGCCTTAGAGGCTCCTACTCATATTGATGACTTGTAAGCCGGCCCATGGGTGAGCCGTAAGACTGGTGGCCCAGGAAGATAGACGGCTCAAGATGTGGGCCGCATGATGGCCCGGACGTAGAAGACCCGGGTGTGTAAGCCGCCTCAAGGACAACTTGGATAGAAAGATAGAAAGAGACTCGGAGTCACAAGAAGACCCGGATAGATAATTGTAAAGACCTGGTGGTCCTGACCTCCTATATAAAGGCAGACCCGGGGCGACATAGAGGATAGGTTATCGAGAACTAGGTCAATCTTCTAGCTCCTTGTAATCGATACACAAGCAATACAAACACAAGCAGGATGTAGGCTATTACCTCAACTTGAGGGGCCGAACCTGGGTAAATCCGTGTCTTTCGTCCCGATCAACCCCTTTGAGTCCACCCCGTTAGCGATGGCCTCGAATCCAAGTCCGTTCACCCGGACATCTGCCGTGATAAATCCACGACAGTCGGCACCCACCGTGGGGCTAGCGCTTGGTGGTGTTGAGTTCTCAAAGGGCTCTCTCCCAGGGCTCGAGGGATACATGGTTGGAAGGATGAGCAAGAGTCGCCACAGCCGGCTCTACATCGATGATGCCGGCTGGGGGCTTGATGCTAGTTCTGTGGAGTATGGATTTCGGGTTCCGTTTGGCGGGATCCAGGTTTTCATTGGAAAGGTTGATGGATCTACACCCGGGCCGGAGATCTGCACCAACATCGTCGAGCCGGCTCAGCATCTCCAATCGGTGAGTGGTATGCGGCCTACCCATGCCCATCCAGGTCAAAAGCATGTTCTCATGGGCTTCACTCGAGGTATGGACCTGGAAGCGTCCGGGTCACACGGAGCTCTTGTTTGCTCGGAAGATGAGTCCTCCAGTGGGGAGACAGAGTCAGTGTACCGGCTCAGTAACGGTGGCCTTGGGGGCTACTACGACACCTATTCTGAGGTAGAGGGCTTTGAGTCGGATGCTCCGAGACCCCCGTTTCGTGCGGCGGTGTTCATTGCGGGATCAGCTCCAGCCGCCGATCACACAACTGCGGGAGCCGCCACAACGGGTGATAGCCTGCCGCCGCCGGCTCAGGTTTTAGTGGAATTGATGGACGAGCTTGCAGCTCTCATGGCCACGGAAGTAACACCGGATAATCAAGCAGCCTGGAATCTAGAGGTGGCACGGATCAAGGGCCGGATGGCAGAGGAACGACAAAGGATGGCTGAGCTGAAGATCCGGATGGAGGAAGAAGCAGAGCGTATCAAGGCAGATGCTTTCCATCTGGAGCTGGAACAAAGGTCAGCAGCCGCGGTGCACCAGAGGAGGCATCAATCCCGTCTGCCACAACGTTGCGAAGCAAGGAACCTGTTTAATACCCCTGGTGCGGGGCGGGTTGCGGGCACGCCGGAAAGCCGCCCGATGGAATGCCCGGCAACTCATCCACCCCAGCATAACCAAACTTCACCTAGAGCTTTTCCGACACCGGCGGGTCATTACTCTAACCCGGTCGAGAACATGGTGGCGGCGGCCACCCATCTTGGGACGATTCCCATCCCAGATGAAGCACCCTTTGCGGAGGACGTGCGAAACGCCATTGGATATTTACAAACGGCCATGGCCCAGCAAGAGAGATATGCTCACAGCCAGAGCCGGGTTCACTCTACCCCCTCCCCAGTTGAAGTTTCAGCCGGCGCTACGAGTCGCCGGCGTGTTCCAGCAGTCATCCACGTCGGGGACCACCGGAGGACGAGCAGGCGGCTCTAGATGCACAAGCCCTCGCGGATCGGGCGAGGAACAGGCGAGAGGCGAAGATAGTGGCAACCCGTCCAGAGCCGGCGCTTTCCGTCTCAATGGGAGTAGTTAGTACCAGAGCCGTAGGGGTGCCATGTTTAACTCCGGCTCTGAGAAGTGAACGACTACCGAAAGATTTTAAGGGGCCTCAAAAAGTTCCGAATTACACAGCTGATCTACCCCCTGAGGCTTGGGTTGAGAGTTATGAGCTGGCCATGGAGATGCTGGACGTCAGTGAGGCGGTATGTGAAAAATATTTCATCATGATGCTTGAGGGTCCGGCTCGCACATGGTTGAAAGGTCTGCCGCCTAACACGATAAGTTCATGGGCGGAGCTGAGAGCGAAGTTTATTAAGAATTTTCAGGGGACCTGTAAGCAGCCTATGACCATTGTAGACTTGGACCATTGTGTTCAACAGGAAAATGAGTCGGGCCATCATTGGGTCTGGCGGGTGTCGACCATTATTCACTCTTTAGAGCAGATCACGGCGGCTCAAGCGGTGCTTATTCTGGAAAAGAACTGTCATTTTGTTCCATTGAAACAGAAGCTCGGCCGGCTCAAGCGCACGTGTCAGGATATGGGAGAGCTCATGACGGTCGTGACAAAGTATGCCGACTCAGATAACACCAAGGATCCAGGCTCGGATGATGAGAAAGCCAATCAAGGGAAGAAGAACAATCAAGGCAAAGGCTTTGTGAACAATGGGAATCAGAATAAATGGAAGAACGCTGATGGCGGGTCAGAGCTAGTGGCAAACACCAACACAGAATAGAACCATCCCAAGGGGAACGCAAAATTCAGGCCGTTTCACCTAAGGAACAAAGGTCCTTTCAATTTAGAAGAAGTGCTTAAGAAGCCTTGTCCGGAGCACGGCATGCCTGATAAGCTGGCGTTACATGCGTGGGGTGATTGCTTTATCATGCAGATATTCAAAAACCAGCATTCCCAACTACGCAATAACTAGGGCGGTGGCCCCCCTGGCGGCTCAAGGCACGGCGGATCAGGGGCTGGATTCGGCGCCGGCGGTTCAGGAGCTGGGCATCCGGGTCAGAATAACCAAGGGGGGCACCAACAACATCCTGGCAACAACAGCAATAACAACAATCAACAGCAGCAGCAGCGCAATCAATCCGGGTTTCAGAGTAACCCGAAGCAGCTCAGTTCTGGATAGTATCACGTGTTCACGACCGATCACAGTAAACGAGACGAGAAGTTGCGGAGGCGAGCGGTTAATGCAGTTGCTCCGACTCTCCCGCGGTACTTACCATGGTCTGAGTATGACATAATGTGGAGCCGGGAGGATCACCCGCCGTGGGTAGATGACCCGGGCCGGCTGGCTTTAGTTGTGGCCCCTCAGGTGAATGGCTATATGGTGAACAAGGTGCTCATGGACGGAGGCAGCAGTATCAACATCCTTTATTATGACACTTTTCGGCGGATGAAGTTGCTTGACAAAGACCTTAAACCTTCCTCCACCGCCTTTCATGGTGTGGTCTCGGGTAAGTCGGCGTACCCGGTGGGCCGGATTTCTTTGGAAGTGGCTTTTGGCGATCAGTATAATTACAAGGTGGAGTCCTTGTGGTTTGAGGTGGTTAAAATCAAAAGTCCCTATAATGCACTGTTTGGGAGGCCGACTTATGCCAAATTTATGGCTAGGCCTTGCTATGTTTATTTACAACTCAAAATTCCCGGCTTAAATGGTACAATTACCGTTCACGGTAATCGGAAAACGGCTCTCGAGTGTGAGGAAGGAGATGCGGCGTATGCAGAGTCTAGTTGTGCCCAGGAGGAGCTGAACTTCTACAAGGAGAACGTTGACCCAGAGGATATGACCCCGCTGAAGAAGCCTACTATGGAAGTTGAGCCGCCACTCAAGTTTTCAGCGGATGATACCAAGGTAGTAGATTTCAATCCGGGCGACTCATCCAAGCAGTTCATCATTGGGGCTCACATGGATCCGAAATAGGAAAGCGCGCTCATCGAATTCATCCGTGAGAATCGGGACATCTTTGCATGGAAGCCTTCTGACATGTCGGGTGTACCGAGAGAGTTCACTGAGCACAACCTTAATGTGGATCTGAAGTTTAAGCCGATTAAACAGTTTCTACAATGGTTCAACGAAGAGAGACGTAAAGCTATTGGGGAGGAAGTTGCCCGGCTCTTGACTGCAGGCTTTATAGTGGAAGTTCTTCACCCGGAATGGTTGGCTAACCCGGTGCTAGTGCTCAAAAAGAACGACACCTGGCGTATGTGTATAGATTACACGGACCTTAACAAGGCTTGCCCGGCTGACCCTTTTGCACTCCCTCATATCGATCAGATTATTGATGGTACAGCCGGGTGTGAAAGTTTATGCTTCCTGGATGCATATTGAGGTTATCATTAGATCAAGATGGCAATGAAAGATCAGGAGAAGACGGCGTTTATTACACCCTTTGGGGAGTTCTGCTACGTCTCCATGCCTTTCGGGCTCAGGAGTGCCCAGGCGACTTACCAACGATGCGTGCAGAACTGCCTTCATAGTCAGATTGGCCGAAATGTTCATGCTTACGTAGACGACATCGTGGTTAAATCCAGAAAGAAAGAAACTCTCCTAGAGGATCTGAAGGAAACTTTTGACAATCTCCGGGTCTACAAGATGATGCTTAACCCAACGAAGTGTGTTTTTGGTGTTCCAGCAGGAAAGCTTTTGGGTTTCTTGGTCTCTGAGCGGGGCATCGAGGCTAACCAAGATACAATTAAGGTATCACTTCTTTAGGAGAGCCGACGTGCATTAATGACGTTCAGCGCCTTGCAGGACGGATTGCTGCGTTGAGCCGGTTCATAAGCCGGCTTGGGGAGAAGGCCATTCCCTTATACCAGATGATGAAGAAGACATACAAGTTTAAGTGGAGCAAGGCAGCGGCTGAAGCACTTGAAGCTCTTAGAAAAACAGTTGACTGAGCCGCCAGTGTTAGCCGCTCCGGTTGAGAAAGAGCCGTTGCTGCTTTATGTGGCGGCTAACAACAGAGCGGTCAGTGTAGCAATTGTGGTTGAGCGCAAGGAGGCAGGGGAGGAATATCCCATGCAAAGGCCGGTTTATTACATCGGTGAAGTTTTGGCAGAGTCTAAGCAGAGGTATCTGCATTGGCAGAAGCTGGTATACAGAGTTTCATGGCTAACCGCAAGTTAAAACACTACTTTTGGGGGCACCAGATAACCATCGTCAGTTCTGCCCTGTTGGGAGATATCATTCAAAATAGAGAAGCCACAGGGAGGATTGCCAAGTGGGCCTTAGAGCTGGGTCCTCTTAACATCAAATATGTTCCTTGTACAGCAATAAAGTCTCAAGCTTTGGTGGATTTCATAAATGATTGGACAGAATGTCAAGCTCCCGAAGAGAAGCCGGATAACACATATTGGACTATACACTTTCATGAGTCCAAGCAGCTAGAGGGGTCCGGTGCAGGGGTTGTTCTCACCTCCCTGAAGGGTGACAAGTTTTGTTATGTTCTCTGATTAATGTTTCCTTGTACTAATAATGCAGCTGAGTATGAGGGACTGCTCTATGGTCTCAGAGTCACTAAAGAGATGAACTTAAGCCGGGTCAGATGTTTAGGCGACTCAGATCTTGTGGCTCAGCAAGTTTCAGGTACTTGGGACTCCAAGGATCTGTGGATGGCGGCTTATCGACAGACGGTTGATATCATTGCCGGTCACTTCAAGGGGTACCAGGTGGATCATATTGATCGTCGCAGGAATGAGGCGGCTAATGCCTTATCACGGTTAGGTTCTCAACGAAAGCTAGTACCACCTAATGTTTTTCTGGACATATTGCATCATCCGACTGTCAAGATACCCTCTGAGGAGGATCTGGCTATTCCTGACCCGGAGGCGGAATTGGTGGCGGCTCTGCATGCTATCCCAGACTGGACTATTCCATATTTGGCGTATCTGACACGCGGCGAGTTGCCTTAGGAGGAGGATCTGCCAGGAAGATCACCTGGCATTCTAAGTCTATGACGATTATCAATGGTGAGTTACATAAGTGTAGTGTGACGGGTGTCTTTCAGTGCTGCGTCTCATCGGAGGAGGGTCAGCAGATCTTGAGTGAAATTCATGCTGGCGACTGTGGACATCATGCCGGGTCAAAATTTGTAGTGGCCAAGGCTTTTCGACATGGGTTTTTCTGGTTGACGGCTCACAAGGATGCAGAAGACTTAGTCCGTAAGTGTGACGGCTGTCAGAAGTTTGGCCGGCATGCTCATGTTCCGGCTCAAGAGTTGAGGATGATACCAATCACTTGGCCATTTGCGGTCTAGGGGCTTGAGATGGTAGGACCTTTCAAGAGATCCAAGGATAAGAAAACACACCTTCTGGTGGCGATTGATAAATTTACTAAGTGGGTAGAGGCAGAGCCGGTCAACAAATGTGACACGTTACAACGGTTCAATTTATTAAGAAGCTGATCTATCGCTTTGGTTACCCGCATAGTATCATTACGTACAATGGAACAAATCTATCCAAAGGAGCTATGAAAGCGTTCTGTGAGAAGGAGCATATCCGGCTTGATGTTTCAGCCGTGGCACATCCACAGTCTAATGGTTAGGCGGAGCGAGCCAATCAGGAAATCTTAAGAGGAGTCAAACCACGGCTCATGGTTCCTTTGAAGCGGACACCCGGATGTTGGGTTGAGGAGTTGCCTTCCGTCTTTTGGAGCATCAGAACTACCCCTAACAGATCTACAAGTTTCACGCCTTTCTTCATGGTGTATGGTGCTGAGGCGGTTCTACCCAGCGATATCCGACACGACTCACCAAGGGTAGCGGCTTATGTTGATACGGACAATGAGTTAGCACGCCAAGATGCGTTGGACGCCTTGGATGAAGCACGAGAGTTACCAGCAGCCAGGTCGACAATTTATGAACAAGACCTGCGACGCTATCATAGCCGTAGGGTGAAGACCCGGACGTTCCAAGAAGGTGACCTGGTGCTCCGGTTGATTCAAGACCAATCTGGAATGCATAAGTTATCTCCACCATGGGAGGGGCCTTTTGTGATCAGCAAAAACCTTAACAATGGGTCATATTACCTCACTGATATCCGAGATGAGTCGGAAACCGCGGGTCAAGAGACGTTGCGGCCATGGAATATCGCGCATCTGCGACCATACTTTACTTAGCAGGCGTTGAAAGCCGCTATCATTGTATATATCATGTTTACATGAGTAAAAGCTAGCATCACCGCAAAGACTGGGGCCTCTGCTCTTATGTATATCTTTGTGCAATCAAGATGAAATTTTTCCGTCTCAAAAATTTGAGTTGAAGTGGTTTGTTCGCCGTCAAAACGGCTGATCTATCATCCGGATTTATGCCCTATCAAGCGCTGTTGGAGGGAGGCTTCTTGCCTTCGGGTATAGCTTACATCTCCCCTGCACAGTCTACTTTTACGCTGTTGCAAGGAGGCTTCTTGCCTTCGGGTATAGCTTACATCTCCCTTGCACAGCCGGCGTTATGCCCAATTAAGCACTGTTGCAAAGAGGCTTCTTGCCTTCGGGTATAGCTTACATCTCCTTTGCACAGCCAGCTGTTATTAAACTATTGCAAGGAGGCTTCTTACCTTCGGGTATAGCTTACATCTCCCTTGCACAGTTGGCTTTATGCCCTATCAAGCGCTGTTGCAGGGAGGCTTCTTGCCTTTGGGTATAGCTTACATATCCCCTGCACAGTCTGCTTTTACGCTGTTGCAAGGAGGCTTCTTGCCTTCGGGTATAGCTTACATCTCCCTTGCACAACCGGCGTTATGCCCAATTAAGCACTGTTGCAAAGAGGCTTCTTGCCTTCAGCTATAGCTTACATCTCCTTTGCACAGCCAGCTGTTATTAAACTATTGCAAGGAGGCTTCTTGCCTTCGGGTATAGCTTACATCTCCCTTGAACAGTTGGCTTTATGCCTAGTTTGGTTACATGAAGCGCTGTTGTTGATGGAGGCTTCTTACCTTTGGTATAGCTTACATGACCCTAAGACAACAGTGTGTACACCAAATTCCAGTTGCTTATCAACTGCGGCCATCGAAGGGGGCTTCTTACTGACGGGTATCGCTTATCTCACCCTAATGGCCGGCTTTATGCCACTTCCGGTTACTTATTAACCGCGGTTGTCGAAGGGGGCTTCTTACCGACGGGTTCGCTTATCTCACCCTAACAACCGACATTTACGCCAAAACTCAGATGCTTATCAACTGTAGCTATTGAAAGAGGCTTCTTGCCTTCGGGTATAGCTTACATCTCCTTTCAAACAGCTGGCTTTATGCCGTCTCAGGCTAATTATTAGCCGCGGCTGTCGATGGAGGCTTCTTGCCTTGGGGTATAGCTTACATCTCCCATTGACAGCCGGCATTCGCGCATACAACATTTGCTGTTAAAAGGAGGCTTCTTACCGTCAGGTATAACTTACATTACCCTTCATACAGCCGGCTTTAGGCCGCTTCCGGTTCATCAATAGCCGCAGTTGTCGATAGAGGCTTCTTACCATCAGGTATAGCTTACATTACCCTAAGACAAACAGCTCCTTAATGGATTCATCCGACAAGAGCCGGAGCCATGTTGCTCCAATTGACAAAATTCAAGTTTTCAAAGATATTGTCCGTCTCTAATCTTCTAGAGAAGGAATGACGTCTTTAAAAACAAACACCCCTCATCAAAAAAGCTCAAGGTATATTTATGCAAAGGAGCGATCAATCAATGGAGAGCCGGCAACTCATCAAATTGAAACACGGAGAGACGGAAAGTATACACAAAGAGATGGAAATATATACAGCCAGCACTATCTTTAGAACGGCAAAGTCATCCTTAAGCTATTACAAAAATTGCTCTCAGAAGGAGCAAAGGCATTACCAAGTTTCTACCGCCCACGACGGGTCATTGCATGAGCCATCGCTCAGAAGGTTACAAAATGCAAAGTCAGACGGCCAGATCATCCTGCTCCGGCTCTTCTACTGGCTTCATCTAGAGAGTTTCCAAATCCCAGTTGCAGTCAGCCAGCGCGGTGAAGGACCCTTCTTCAAAAAAGGGAGACGTGTCGAGATCATTAGGAAAGAGTTCCTTACTGTGGGCGGGTGTTAGAGATTTCCACTCGTAGAGAGGCCCGCGGATCCTCTTATCCTCGCCATCATAAGCCGCCTGGTAGACATTTAAGTTGGCTTCATCTGCAAATACAGACGCCAAGAAGCGGGAGTCCTTGACACACTGGATGTAGTCCGCCTCTGTGAATTCTGAGCCATCGTCTTTCTTCGATGGATAGCCATCCATCATTTCAGCTGGCGTCAGCTTAGGGGTGAAGGCCAGAGCCCGGCTCAATCCAGCGACTGCTCCTTGACGAAAAGCTGATTTCTTCAGTTCTTCAATCTGTTTTGGCATGGTGGAGAAGAGTTCCAAGACCCCTTTCAGAGCGGTGGGGATCTTCTCCTTATATTGAACACTCTTGATCATGAAGATGGCGCCGCAGTATAGTTGTTCCGCAAAGGTGTAGATGATCTTCAGTGGCAGAAGGCTATCAGAAGCCAACTGCCGGCTCCTGGGACCTGGATAAGTCGGATAAAGCTAATGAGTCGCCAGTTTTTCAATAGCAATGTTAAAATACAAAGTAAAACAGAAGCTTACTAAATAGGGCGGCTGACATCTTCGCTATGCGCCGCTTCAGGCCTTGGAGTTCCTCTGCCACAGCTATAAGCCACTAGTCGGCGTCGTCAGCCCGTTTGGTCAAAGCGGCCTTTTCAGATTCTGCCATCTCTTTCAAAGAGGTAAGCTCAGCAGTGGCATTGGCCAGCTCCTCAGAGAGAAGCCGACACTTTTCATCAGCAATGCTTTGGGCTTCTTGCTGAGCCGCCAAGTTGGCCTTCAGATCCGTCAACTGAGACCCGGCTTCGTTTAAGGCTTCCTATAACACATCAAAATACAGGATAAGTCGCCAAAATATAGGACGGGTGCTATAAGCGAATTTCTGCAAGTCTCAAACATATTGCAAGCAATATATTTGACACTTGGGGGCTAATGTATATTTGCTTTTTCAGTATGCAGTATAGTTCCGGGTCATCTCCTTCGAAGTTAATCCGGAACTTAGGGGCTACACTATGGCTCTTCAAAGACTACTCCTGATGAAAGATCCGACTCAATTTTTTCAAAGTTGACTCGGCCTTTGGGGGCTACAATTTGGCTCTTCAAAGACTACTTCTGATGGAAGATCCGACTCAATTTTTTCAAAGTTGACTCGGCCCTTGGGGGCTACGATTAGATCTTCAAGCTGTCTACATTAATGACCCGACACAAATAAAATCTGAGACGGCCCTTGGGGGCTACGATTGGTGGTTCACTTTATCTATAGTACTAAGCAAAAGCAATTCTAAGTGAATTTGGCATGACAATATCTACAGAGGTCACAGAAAGACCCAGTTCAACTATCAACTAGATTAAACCGGCTCTTGGGGGCTAAGTAAGGATATGGTAAGAAGGAAAGGTACCTCATATTTGGTTTTCATCAAAGTCACCAGCCGAAGCTCCAAGTCACGGCTGGTATTTAGCCGGTTCATATATCCGGCATGGAGCTCATCAGCTGTCATCTTCTCATACGAAGAATCATAGTTTAATTTCCTCGAGGCCTCTGACGGTTCGGTATGTTTAGTCAGCACATGAGCCGGAGGCGTCTGCTGAGCTGGCCCGGTGATGACAACGTTCGGGGTTGCAGGAGTTTTTGCAGGAGTCGGCGGCTTGGAAGGAGCTCTAGGAGGACTTTCCATAATGACATCTTCAGCGGCCGGCTCCGTAGAGGCAGCCGGTGGAGTTGCTTCCGAGTGAACCTCCTCTGGGTGTTCGATTTCCTGGTCTTGGATGACAGGGCCGGGGAAGGGCTTGTTGGTCTTACGACGCTTCGCTTGAGCACTGCAAAATGGAAAGATCAGCATTTGAAGAGGTTACTATCATATTAAGAGCCAGAGATCCGGATGCCATGATAAAGAATACTTACAGCGGATTGATCTTGGGCGATGGTAGAGCTGACGCCGAAGAGTCGCGGGAGGATGGGGTTTTCTAAAAGAATGAAACAGGAAAAATGAGAAAGCATCAAGATTACAAAGGAGAGACAAAGAAAAGTAGAGACGTAAACCTCCACGGGGCGCTTCTTGGGAGCCGGAGAGTTTGGTAACCCGGACACGAGCTCAGTAGAGCCGGTACTCCGAGTCTGTCGATGCTCGGCTTGCTGTTGCTTTTTCAAAAGAAAGTCGGGAGCTAGGTAAGCTAGAGGATGAGAAAGAGGAACTTTTTGGATAACTTGCCGCGGCTTTCGGGGGACAAAACTTTCTGAGTCGGAAGAAATATAAGTTACCTCGGGAGCATCGGCATGGCTGGTTTCCACTGCATCCTGCGAATGCAATAAACATTAATAACAAGCAGAGGGGGCAAAGGGTCAAGCAGGCAAATCAAGACTTTACCTCTGAGTCGGACGACGGAGGCGGCTCAAGCGAGTTTTGCTGTGGAGCGCTCTTCTTTGGCTTCTTGCCCGCAGTTTTCTTTTTGGCCTTCTTTGGAGGAGGGACATACTCCTTGTTCCAGAAGTCTGAGTCACCCTAGAAAAGTGACCCGGAAAAAGGGGAATGAATCAGCAAGTTACAAGCAACATACAAGAGACGGACGTGAAGAGATCAACTTACGTCTGGAGCTGGGTTAGTGATGCAGAAAGGCGCCAGCCCGATGGTGATGCAGGAGCCGAAGACTTCGTGAACAAGACTCTGGACGGTCATGGCGATATCATCCTGTGTCAAGGTCGATTTGCTGAAGCACAAGGAGCTATCATACTTGCCTTTGTACTCGCAGATTAGCCGGCCCCTGCGGCTTAAGGGCATGATCCGCCAAGAAACCCAGCAGCGTATCAGATCTTTTCCTGTTAATCTGTTGGCCATGAGCGCCTTGAGCCGGTTCCAACTTGGCACGTTCTGATACTGAGAGCCGGCCCGGAAGTTCCGAATCTGTCTTGAGCCGGGAAGCATGATAACCCGGCAAGGGGCATTCACCCTCAGGAGAAGTATCCTTGCAGTAGAACCAGGTCTTATTCCAGTCCGTTGGGTGACTCAGCATCCTCATAGCCGGGAAGGTAATGTCTCCGCGCCGCTGAATAGAAATCCCTCCAAGCTCCAGACTCGGACCGCCCTTCACCTCTGTTTAGCGGTTGGCATAGAAGAACTCCCGAAAGAAACCAACAGACGCTCTAGACTGCAGAAAAGCTTCGCAGAGAACTTGGAAGTTGCATATATTGGAGATAGAGTTGGGGGCCAAGTCTTGAGGGTGCAGCTTATACAAATGAAGAACATCCCGGAAAAATTTAGAGTCGGGCGGCACGAACCCTCGCTCAATGTGGTCAGTGAAAACGACTACTTCTCCTTTCTTGGGTGCAGGCCGGGTCTCATTACCCGGAACCCGCCAGTGAAGAACCTCTTTGGGAGGGAGAGTGCCCGCTTCGACAAGATCTGCTAAAAATTCTTCCGTGACGCAGGAGCCAACCTAGTTGCATGAGTTGGACGCACGAGACATGACGGCGGCTTAACTAGTTTACAAAGGAGATAAACACGGCAAGTCAAGAACAAGCAGGAATCTACGGCGGCTTACAATTGTAAGGACTCTACGATATCATGCTTCCGTCCGGGTGACAAGAGCCGGACGTGGCTTAGCGACTCATCCAGGGAAAGGAAGATTGAAAATCGGCTAAGTCCTAAAAAACAGATTCCGCAAACTATTGCTATGGCTACGGATCTAGAAAAACGGAGGAAAAGATTTTATCCCGACCTAGCGACGAACAGCAGAAGGAAGGAAATGGACCGCAGCCATCGTGGTCCACGCATTGCATGCGGCCGGCCCGTGCGGGGCGGCGGAGCGAGCGCATGTTCTAAAAACGCCTACGGCGTCGGGGTATACCCGTAGGCGGGGGCACTGGGGCCCGAGCGGCGGCGGTGGAGCTCCCGGTGAAAACCCTAGTACGACGGTGGTGATCTACAAAATAGGAGAACTCACCTGAGAAGGCGCGGTGGAGGCGGAAGAATCTCTGGTATGTTCAGGGTGATGCAGCGGCCTAGTTGGGGATGACGTACGGACGGCGCCGGAGCAAAGCTCGAAGACGCTGGGGCGGCGACAGGAAGAAGAAGAAGAGGCACGAGCGGGAGGATGAAAAGCTTCGACCCGCATGAGTCATATTTAAAGAAGGAGCGAGGAAGGCACGAAAATCTAGGCAACGACAATGTTTGACCGAGGCGGACGCCTCGATTCTCGGGATGACAGTTAATGAAAGATTCGGTGATACGTCAGCAGATCTCATGACGTCACGCCGGGTCATTTCCGGGCGGCTCGCCAAAATCAGAAGAGAAGGATGAAGTGAGCAAGCTCAATTCAACCTGGGGCCTAATGTTGGGGATATAACCCCGCAATATGACCTGCCTTAGAGGCTCCGGTTCATATTGATGACTTGTAAGCTGGCCCATGGGTGAGCCGTAAGACTGCTGGCCCAAGAAGATAGACGGCTCAAGATGTGGGCCGCATGATGGCCCGGACGTAGAAGACCCGGGTGTGTAAGCCGCCTCAAGGACAACTTGGACAGAAAGATAGAAAGAGACTTGGAGTCACAAGAAGACCCGGATAGATAATTGTAAAGACCCGGTGGTCCTGACCTCCTATATGAAGGCAGACCCAGGGCGACTTAGAGGATAGGTTAGCGAGAACTAGGTCAAGCTTCTAGCTCCTTGTAATCGATACACAAGCAATACAAACACAAGCAGGACGTAGGCTATTACCTCGACTTGAGGGGCCAAACCTGAGTAAATCCGTGTCTTTCGTCCCGATCAACCCCTTTGAGTCCACCCCGTTAGCGATGGCCTCGAATCCAAGTCCGTTCACCCGGACATCTGCCGTGATAAATCCACGACATAATCTGTTTAAACAGTTGAGTACTGTAGCCCCCAAGTGCCGGGTCGTCCGCCTGCGGCGACTTGGGACTATGTAAGAATAATATGACTCACCACAATTTGTTGAATGAATGCTTGACCGTGGTTGTAATATAACCCGAAATGAATATCCTGAAATAATTCCTTTGTCTTTGGCATGAAATCCCTGCTTGTGGTTGCGGTGCAACCCGACAAATATATGTTGGAGAAATCCATGTGTGTTGTAGATTACTATAGAGCACATTTGAAGAAATCTTATAACCGGCCTATTAGATGACACGACATTATATCTGACAGGGCGGCTCTTGAAAAATAATAAATTCTCTGAGCTGGCTTGAAACCCCCAATCATTTAGTACTGGTTATGATTAAGGACAGTATAACCACACCTAATCCCTGCCTTCTCACGCCATCAACGTTTGGACCGTCCATTTTCTCGACCAGACTGATTCCAACCATCCGATCTAATCTATGCACCACATTTCGATTTCATGGGCTGGATGTCCTTTTTCGTGGGCTGGCTATCCGAGGGACGCTATTCCGACGGCCGAAACGCAATTACCTCGTTGATTGGACTTTGGGCGTAATGGACCGACCCATTAGGCCGCGAGGGGATGACAAGGGTTTGCGTGGTTCCATGCGAAGGCGACGGTTCGACATCGACTTCCATATCCTCCCCATTTACAGCGACGACGGTACCAACGATCTGAAACCCGCAACGATCCCCTGATCCCCATGGAAACCCTAGCCTTTGGATCACGTTGTGCTGGCGACTGGACGACGACGACATGCTCCAGTCTCTAGGCCACAACCTTTATTCCCATTATCTGCAGGAAGGAATGTAGCATCCAGCAGTGAAGGGCGGCGCCCGTGAGACGGCGTCACCGAAGCTATCGGATGGCGATGACGAAGTTCGGCGAGCGGCTAGCTACTAGCTAGAAGTTGGACATGAAAAGGAGATGAAGGGGTCAGCAAAGGGAAGAGGTGTTAATTTTTTTCCAATTTATATCGATGCAATATAGTAGTATTTCTGAATTTTCTATCAAAGTCTCGACTGCAGATCGTACGAAGTAGTGGTCTTGTCATAGTAGTGGTCAAAGTGTCCAAAGTACCTTGTTTTTTGCTTTGCATCAAACTTTTCTTTTTGCGCTTTGGATTTTATAGTCCGACCCACCTCCATTTTTTTCTGTCCTTTGCCACTTCTCGTGAGTGTACCTTTGATCGAAATAAAATAGCACTACCGGTTGTTGTTGCTGTATGCAGAAGGTTTATTCACAAAGTAAATGAGCAAATGAAATAGTAATATTGTATAATGGACCCATATGTACTTAGCAAAGTAAACTTCACAGCGATGTGAACGACAACAACCCAATTATACATATATGATTTTGATTGTAAGTTGAGAATAACATGAAAGCATTGTGTAAAGAAGATGTATATTCTTTTATATAACAAAGACGATGAAGATATTGATTGTGAATTGGATCACGCTATTCTTGCAAAATTAATGCATATCATAAATTATGTGAACCCACTTGTGAAATAATACAGGCTTGTTAGAGATCAAATTAGGGACCATTCTGACTAATGTGTTGCAAAGGATGTTTGCTCTAGAGCTTACAATACTGCAACTTCTTATCATTTTTCTTTCCAAGAAAATAGCTCAACAATCTTCTATTCTATGTCCATATTGACTAATGCATTGTAGTATGTGTTTCATTTGCCCGTTCAGCTTTGCCATCTTGTGGTGATTCATAGCTCTGTTTTTTCAGATGAGCCTATTGCTATCCCTACAGTTTTTTAAATGACATATCTTTGGTAAATATTATTAACTATGGCTTGCAGTATCATTCAAATGTCTCTTTGTTGTTAACATGCTCATGTTTTTATTTATTACAACCATGGTAGGAATAGAGAGCTAGAGGGCTTCCAGTCTTGATGCAAGTATTATGACAAACAAGATGATTTAGTTGTTCTAAGTCACCTCCCTACCAATTTTGTTATCTAAAGTTATAAGAAGCTTTCTTTCTTATTCTATGATACCATCTACTTTTTATACTGAATTACGATGGTAATATGTAGTTTGAAGGTGATACTGGGGAGTTTTTCACTTCATATGCTTGAGTATTGCTGACATGAAGTTCCTAGAGAACCTTTTTAGAGGGATATACTCGTGATATAAAAGCATCCTTTCATACTGATAAAAAAATTATATTGCGATCATCATGTTATAAATACCAATATACTTTTATAAATAGATTGTTGTTAGGAGGAGATTTTACTATGGTTCAATTAGCAAAGAGGCTGTCATCTGTAGAGGACATGATAAAGGAATTCTAGAAGTCGAGGAAGAGAAGCATGTTTTCACAGAAACAGAAGACAAAACCAACATGGTAATAATACATATAGATTATATCTCTACTGATCCTCATTTGAATAGACATGTTTTTCTTGTAGTACGTGCTCTTATATCGTGTTAACACATGCAATTACTTCCCATATTATGTTATTATTTCACCCAGTCAAACGAATCTAAACAATTTAAACTAGTTGTAAGTCTATTATCTTTGACTATTTTTTAGTATAGGATAATTTATTTGGCTCAGCCATACCAAAACATGAAACATCATTTTTTTACTTTGTCATATGTATTGTGCGAGGCTTTTACTTTTCTATTAATATATCTTTCCCTCTTTGCAGGCAGCACAAAATAAACTTATAATGCCAAAACAGCAAAATTGCTATTCCATGGGTTCTGTGATGTTGCATCTAAAAGGTACTGATAGAACCTTCATGCTGAAATCCTGCAAGATTATGCATGCCCACATTGTTTTGTTTTGTGGACCTGAGAACAATACTTTTCTATTTTTTTCTCCTAGAGGATTTGAGCTGAAAGTTATTTATATGATGAAAGGAATGAGAAGTCAGCTTTATTTAGACATGAAACATACATAGACTAAATGTCTTATCCATAGGGTCACCAATAACAGTTCTACCAGTTTGTACTGTTTATTGATACATGAGAAACTCCCACTTGAACCCGATGAAATATTGCTGGTTTTCAACAAATATAGGAATGCTACTAAGCTATGTGATTTCTTTATGCTTGGTGTCAATCATAATGAGATATACTTGTGACTTTTGAGTTTACCTTCACAGTTACCATGCACTAATTGGAAAATGGTACTGAAATCGAAAAAAGGCACTCATGTTAATATCTTTGCTTCATTATTTCCTTGAATTACTAACTTGGTCCAGGGTCATCTTTAGAGTAACATTTCCCTGATAAGATTCACCAAGCTGCTATTTCAAAAATTGCCTTTTATTTTTGGAGCATTTGATTCAAGAGTGTTGCTCGCTTGGACATCGACAAGAGTTTCAGTACAGATCCAACATGATGGCAATGAGACTGACATCAGGGTATACCTTTTTATAACCAAAGATATTGTTTACTCATGGTTCACCAATTCTTTTAAATGTTGGCACCCCGAGGCATTTTTCTTACTATGCTTTGTTTTTCATGACGCAATTAAATAATTATTTCCTTATCTGCATGACCGATGCTAACTTTCATAAAATAATGATACTAAGAAATGTGATGTCATGATCAACTATGCACAAATTGCCGTTCACAACATTCATCCGGTGCGATCTATGTTTTGAGGAACAAGTAGTAAATCTGATGGGATTAATCTATGTAACATGCTGGCGATTGTTAGATTACGCATTCTATTCACCGATGTTGCCAATTAAATAATTTCGTAGCAGCTGGGCTCTCGGCTGCATGTTTACCCTCCTAAATTTGGTACATATTGGCACTCACTCACTTCCATATATTTGTATAAATACCTATTATTACATTGGAGAAATAGACGGGTGATGCAATGCATGTTTTCATGGTCTAAACCAATTATAGAGTAAGTTCTCCATATGGTAGTCCATTTTTAGAATTTTTGCATCATAAGGCTACACCACGAAATGAATTGCAATGTAACTTAATTTAACCATATATTTGTATCAGTCCCTAACACTTTAATGCCAAAATAAATGGGCGCAACAACGCGCGCCATCCATGATCTAGTAAACCATGAAGATCCAGCCAGGTTGGCTATTAAAGATCCATTTACTCTTGCAAAATTGTTAACGGCGGCTCATCTTAAGAGATAAAACCTGCAAAAATAAACAAGATAGAATATATTCTGCATTGTTGTAAGGGCGGCTTGAAAAAGCACAACCCAGAAATGTTATATCTTTCCTGATTTGTTTTTTAATTTTTTTTGAACAACTCATGTGTCGGTTCTACTAGGTTGACCCGCCACTTAAAACTCCTTAGCAGTACAGGGTCTCTGTGGAGATTGGTCGTCAATTTCTTTGAACCGGCTCAGGGTCTCTAAGCGAGATTATCTGAAAGAAAGTGTGACGTCCTAGGAGAGACACGACAGGGCATGAGTACCCTGATAGCCCCAAAACTGCCTCTCACGTGACATAAATCCATCGTTTTAACCTTAAACAGTACAGGGTCCTCAAGGATTAACTGTCTAAGAGTATGAACGGTCCACATCGCGGAGAGTCGGCAGTAGATGGGAGAGTTTATCCTTACTTTCCGTAAGCCGGCCCTCACGTGACAAGAGCCGCCGTTTTAACCTTAACCAGTACAAGGTCTCTATGGAGATTGGGCGTCAATTTCTTTGAACCGACTCAGGGTCTCTAGGCGAGATTAACTGGTAAGAGTTCGGCAGGTCACCAAGCAGAGTAGCATCAACTTACAGGCAGGTTTAACCCTGTTTGACTTAAGTGCCGATCAAAAGGGTGTGTAAGCTACACCCGGTGGGTGGGAAGCCCCCAAGCGACCTTTGTTGATGAAATCAATTGTTTGGCTTAAGAGCCGATCGATAGGGTTTGATAAGCTACACGCGGTGGGTGGGAAGCCCCTTGGACGATCATGTTGATGAATTCAACTATTTGACTTGAGAGCCGACCGATAGGGTATGACAAGCTACACCCGGTGGGTGGGAAGCCCCCTGGACGATCATGTTGACGGAGTCAACTATTTGGCTTGAGAGCCGACCGATAGGGTTTGATAAGCTACATACGGTGGGTGGGAAGCCCCCTGGACGATCATGTTGATGGAGTCAACTATTTGGCTTGAGAGCCGACCGATAGGGTCTACACCCGATGGGTGGGAAGCCTCCTGGACGATCATATTGACGGAGTCAACTATTGTGCGCCGTCTTGTAAGTCGCCATCTTGTATGAAGAAACGGCAGAAGCCTCCAAGTGACTTTATGATGATCCGATGAATCCGAGCACCCGTGTTTGAACGGTATATCTTGGCGGTTCGTCCTCTTGGACAACTTTTAATCTTCCGCCAAAAATGTAGTAGCCCCCAGGATCGGGTTAACTTTGCCATGACCCGGGGTTCTCATTGAAAATGACCAAATGTGTCTCAAAATGTAGTAGCCCCCAAGTCTTAAGTTCACTCGAAGAGGCGGCTTGAGAATCTCCACTGAAGGTTGAGGTTGACCGGGGCGGGCTATAGATGATCCCATATGATTTGTTTCAATAATCCGGTCGATGGTTCGTCCCGGCTGGTTGTTGAAGTTAACCAAACTGTAGTGGCGACGACTTGTGCGACTGTCCGTTTGGGCAGGTCCTATAGGCGAGCACCACACTAATATGTTGATGTAGATCAGACCACAGGCAGCGTCTTGCGCTCGTCCATTGGGCGGTTCGTACAGGCAAGCACTGCACCGATATTTTGATGTAGATCAAGCTGTGGGCGGCGTCTTGTGCGCGTTCGTTGGGTGGCTCATATAGGTGAGCACTGCACCGATATGTCAATCTAGATTGGCCCACCGGGTGGCGATTCAGAACCGTCTATTGGGCGGCTCGTACTGGTAAATGCGCCCCTAGCATGTTGATGTAGACATAGAGGCCAACCACGGCTTTGTAAGCCGGTGTTGTTTGTGAAAGACGCCACGGCATTGTAAGTCGGCGCGGATGATGAGAGACGGCCACGACGTTGTAAGCCGGCGCGATGGCGAGAGACGGCCACAGTGTTGTAAGGCGGCGCGGATGGCGAGATATAGTCACGACATTGTAAGCCGACGCAGATGGCGAGAGACAGTCATGGCATTGTAAGCCGGTGCGGTGGCGAGAGACGGCCACGCCGTTGTAAGCGGGCGCGGTGGCGAGAGACGGTCACGACATTGTAAGCCGGTGTGACAGCCGCGACATTGTAAGCCGGATCGCGGGGTCGACGGGTGAGCACGGCTCCAACGTGTTGTCGTAGACCGAACCGCGAGGGCGGCGGCTTGCGCGCGTCCGTTGGTCGGCTCATACTGCTGGGTTAGCACGAGGTACCGACGCGTTGATTTAGCCCGGGTCATGACGGCAGCGGGGCTGCACACATCCATTGAATCACGCGACACAGACGGACATCAATATATGATGATGCTTGCATGCACTCCATCTCCGTAATATGATGCCATTTTGGTAATCAATAATTGTCCTGCAAAAATATTGCAAACCAAAGTAATTGTTTTTTGACAGAAACAATATGTGCTAATAAAATAGACTTAGGTAAATACCACCTGATGCTATTGAATGACGAATCATCCATGGGCAACGTCCGTCGGGACGTCCGACTCTGGCCATTACGTCGTCTGCCATAGGATCAACTGACCTGACAACCAGCTTATCAATTCCTCCGTGCACATGGGCGTCCGCTTGATGACCCGGCATATTTGATGTATATCGGACTATGAGGATGGCGGATAGAGAACGAGCCGACCGGCAGGGCGGCGACTCGCGCGGGGGAAAACAGAGGCAAGCCGGTGCATGAGGGCTGAAACGGTGCGCGGGGGTGGCCGACGCGGGCAACTTCGGATGTCTTTTGTTCGGAGCTGTACTTCTTTGTGACGAACCTGAAGAAATCTCTTCATAGAAATTCAAACATTAACCAATTTGTTCCAGCATCTGATGTTCCGTCACTATCCTTGGGTGTCGACCCTGACGGGATTGCTCTAATGGCGTGCTTCTTCAACTCCTCATACATGAAAACATGGAGAGAGACAACCAGTAACAAGCCACAGTGAAATTTTGCAGAAGAAATCAGCATCATTCTAGGTACGATCCTTGACATCTTTGTCCGGCTACGTACAATATTCTGCAGCAAATTTCTTTAGACATTGTAGGGCTTCTACCTCACCATCAGTGAGATTTGAACTAGAAGAAAATTTCTTCAGCCATTGCGGCGGCTCGGCAGTGCAGGGCGGCTCAGAGGAGTGGCGCGCGAGGCGCAGCGCAACGGAGATGGCCGGCTCGAAGGGCAGCACCAGCGAAGGCAACAACCCGGCTCACAGACGAGCGACTTGGCATGCGAGGGGTCACCGGAGGCCACGACGGCTTGGCCAGCGCGGTAGAGCCGGCCGGGCGCGGTAGAGCCAGAGGCGTCGGCCCGCGGCAGGGGCCGGAGGCCGTGGGGGAAGCCGGCCGATGCGGCAACATGACGGGTTGGCTCGCCCGCAGGGTCGGAGGTGTGTGCGGCTCGCACGGGGCGGCTCAGAGACAGGTGGTTCGGTGGTTGAGGCTCGGTGGCGGCTGGCCGTGGCAATGGCGGCGGAAGCATGGCACGGTAGTAACGATGCGGGCCGTGAGGTGGAGGCGAGGTGCCGCTACGAGGGGCGAAACAGAGCAAACGCCGGGGTACCACCGAGCTATGCATGTACGCAGGTGGTGGACAGCGCGACGGGCAGCCTGACAGGGCGAGGTTGAGTCGGCCATGGTGCTGAGATGGTAGGCAGAGACCGAACCGTATTGGTCTCCTTCACTCTTTTTTTATAGGAAAATTGCCAATCAACTTGCCGCATAATACTTTTCATCTTGGCAGACTGCAGGACGGCGACTCACGGACTATGCTTGTCTCCAAATCAATTCGGATGAGGACTCACTTGACACACTTGCTTGAGTCGACGGAAGTTGTATCTATTCCTTTAATGGATTGTAGAAGCACGGAGTCGATCTCTTTTGGTCTTGGCGATCGCAAGTTGCGGCGCGTAAAGACACAATTTCAATTCCTTTGATCTCAAATTCGTCGATGATGTGATCTTTCTGTGCCGGCTCTTCTTCATCGGCTCATAACGAGTTTCTCGATCCCTAAAGAGATCCCTCCAAAAAACACAACACCATCGTGCTCGCCTCATGATGGGCATCAACTATCGTGGACTTATCACGGCAGATGTCCGGGTGAACGGACTTATGTTCGGGGCAGAAACGCAACTATGTGACGGCTTGAAGGGGTTGATCGGAATCGAGAGACGCAGAGTTTACCCAGGTTTGTCCCCTCCTATGGAGGTAAAAGCCTATGTCCTGCATGTCTGGTATTGATGATCAAGGAGATCTCTCGGTTACAAGGGTGTTGTTTTGCTACGTCTAATCACGAGAGCCTCCAATCTATTTGTCTAAACTTGTGGACTTGTGAATCTGTCTTTCTAGGGGTGCTTTATCCCTTCTTATATAAGTGGAGAGGGTAGGTTTACAAATAGAGTCCTACTAGGAGTAGGATTAGGACTAGTCTCTTTAGAATCGTATTCCGGGTCTGGTTTCTCTTGTAAGGAAACCCTTTCTCCTTTAGGCCTTCTCTTGTGAGCCGCCTGGCGCCGGCTCACACGCTGGGTCTTGGGCCTGGACGTCCTGCGACCCGCCTGCCGGATCACCAATAAAACGTCATGTCTTTACCGAGTCTTCTGTGAGTCGTCAGGCCGGGTCATACCGCGGGGTATATCCCCAACAACCATCAAGGCAACATCACTCCGGTTGGAAAAGTTAATTTCCCTGCTCTCATTGATGAACAAGATGAAATCACTGTGAGTAAAGTTTTTTCTCCAGAGCAAGTGGCTGTGATTGAAAGTCTTGTTAGTAAGGGTAACGTGATGACATACAATTCTTTCATAGCAAGTGTTAAGGCTCAAAAAAATATGCCTCCGTCATCTATTGGTATTGTTAGTATATCTGAAAACCCTAGTCCAACTTTACCTATTTCATCCGCACCTCGTATGCAACAACAATATAATATGCCGTTGAATTTTTACCCTAGTCAAACCAACCAGCTTGTGCCGGCACCTACATATCCTAATCCTATTATGAGTGTGCCCAATTTGGCGTCAATGCCAAATCACTTTGTAACACCACCCATAGGCACAAGCATGTTTGGTCTTTCGCCGAATTATGGTTCGGCACCCATCCCACAAGTTGCACCACTAGCTAGTACCCAAGTTGCTCCTATGTCATTGCCACAGGCATCTTCATCCACCTCAGATCCAATTTTAGTCAAATTGAGGGAGGATTTGCATAAGATGTTTCAAGAAACTTTCGGAAACGAGCCGAAAGTAAAGAGTCGTGTGTACCAAAAGCCTTATCCTGAACACTTCGATGCAGTTTTGTACCCTCAAGGTTACAAGGTTCCTGATTTTGTTAAATTTAGTGGAGAGGGCACGAAAACAACTTGGGAGCATGTCAGTCAATATCTAGCACAGTTGGGTGAAGCAGGTTCCATAGAGGAACTGAATGTGCGTTTATTTCCCTTATCTTTAACCGGCACAGCATTTTCATGGTTTGCTTCTTTACCACATGGCTCAGTTCTCTTATGGTCGCAATTAGAGCAAAAGTTTCATGATCACTTTTATAGCGGTGATAATGAGCTTAAGTTGTCACATCTTACATCGGTTAGGCAAAAGCATGATGAATCGGTCACCGATTATGTCAAGAGATTTAGAGATATAAAAAACCGATGTTATAGCTTAGTGATAACCAAAAGAGACTTGGCGGATCTTGTTCTTAATGGTTTGAAAACTCACATTAAAGAGAGGCTAGAAATTTATGAGTTTTTAAGTATTAACCAAGTCCTACAAAAGGCTTTGGCTCAAGAGAGTTGAAGCAAAGAGGTTCATAGGTCTACAACCGATCGTCCTAGAATGCATATGGTTGAGTATGGTGATGATAATTCGGACGATGAGGTTGATGTCTATACTACTGAATTTGTTTGGTCCTCAAAGGCCAAACCCTATACCTGCAATGCTCTTAAGCCGATTCGCAAGCATCGTGATGAGGAGATGAAGTTTACTTTTGATATATCTAAGTGCGATAAATTTGATGCTCTATTGCAAGATAAGATGATCATAATATCACACACCATTCCGCCATTTGAGGAGCTAAAACGGCGTGCTTATTTCAAGTACCATAATTCATTTTCTCATGCTACTAACGATTGCAATGTTTTTTGACGACAGATACAATCGGCCATTAATGACGGACGATTGAATTTTTTAGAGATGCAAGTTGATAAACAACCCTTTCCGATAAACACCATGGATTTGGAAGGGAAGAAAATATTAGTTCGACCGAAGTCTTGGGAAGAGAGGTTGTGCTTGAGAAGCAACCCGGAGGCAAGCAAGTATTGAAGATCACCATGAAAAATCCTGCACTCGGGGGGCAGCCGCAAGTACAAGAGTATACTCATGCTAAAACTATCGAGCCCATGAATTCAGAAGTTGGCTAGTGGAAAAAGAATGAAGCTGAGGGCAAGCGAGTCAAGCCAAGTTTTGATATGTTGCTATCTAAATATGCCAATCAAGCGACCGGTTCTAGCTCTAATTGGCCATCACATTTAAAGCATTCGAGATCACCTCCGAATCAAGAATTTCGATGCTATGCAAGGCCATATGGGTCATGGGCATCAACACCGTGGATGTCGCCACCACCCTATGCGCCATATTAGAAAGGAGACTTCAATGGAGGATGGGGCAGCCCCCAATGCCTCCTTATACTTTTCATATGGGGTGGGCAGAGCCTAGAAGGCCTACTCGTGAGAGGCTTTATTATCCCACAAAAGGCCATTTGAGCTATGGTTATAATCAGCGAACAAAAATTTCTCCAAGCAAGGTCAATAAAAAAGTGTGGCGTATTAAGTCATCTAATGCGAAAATTTCAAAATACGACAAGCAAAAGGAGATAAAAGAGCCGATTGTTGGTGATCTGGCTAGTTCTAATGGTGATATTGTTATTGTTCAGCAGGGTTCCATGACTAATGATCATGAGGCTAGCACAAGCAAGGCCAAACATAGGGATCCCAAATATGCTCAACCTAAGTGGTGTCCTCCGGTTTTAACTAAGACCATGAAAAGGAGATTACAACACATGAGGGATAACGAGAAGGTAGAGACCAAAGAAGAGAAGCAAAGGGACGAACAGTTCAATAAAATTCGGCCCATGCCACTCACAAAACAAGTGTGGAGGCCTAAACAGAAACAAAACACAGATGCTTCTACATTAGCTACAACCACACCTACACCACCAAAAGAGGATGATGCGACCCCTATTACATCGTCCACACCACCAGAAACACCCCCTTCAATTGAGGAAACTTCAAGTCCAATATTCACATTGGGAGATGAAGATGATATGGTGGATTATGAATCTACGCCGGTTCGGGAAGGTATGGATATTAATATGGTGTATTACTTACCTGTCGAGTTTCGTGCTACAGGTGGTGAGGTGGCCCAGCTAGATTTTGGTCCTAAGAACGCTATCTTCGAGAAGCCAAAAGAACTAGTGAAACACTTGAAGCCATTGTACCTCAAGGGTCATATTAACAGATCATCGGTTGCTAGGATGCTCGTAGATGGTGGTGCTGTGGTAAATCTTATGCCCTATTTAGTCTTCAAGGAGTTGGGGTTACATGATGATGCATTGATAAAGACCAATATGGTACTTCACGGATTTGAGGGTAAAGAAAAGATAGAGGCTAAAGGTGTGATGTGCATGCAACTCACTGTAGGAAGCAAAACTTTGGCCACCACATTCTCCATAGCCGAGGTGCAAGGTAACTATAATGTTATATTAGGCCGTGATTGGGTTCATGCTAACCAGTGTGTGCCATATACCATGCATCAATTCTTAATAAAATGGGTCGATGATGAAGTAGAAGTCGTTCACGCGGATAATTCGGCTTGTGTTGCTTTGGCCGATGCATTAGTGGATTGGAATCATCCCGATGTTGCGTGCTTAACAGGGCACGACCTCTCAGAGTTTGATTTCCTTAGTGCTACAAGGAACGGGTTCATTCCCATCTCTTTAAAGCCGATTAGTGGCAATCGGTTCCAAGGTACGATGTAAACAAAAATTTGAAGTCAGCGACAGATATATAGCTATCGCCCTAAGCAAAGATATGACCGATAAATAACTATCGCCTTTAGCATAAACATGGCCGATACATAATAATCACCGTGAGAAATATAAATGGCCAATGGAGTGTTGACATTGTCCTTAGAACAAGCTCCGTGCCAATTATTTTTCGGCATGCAAGCTTTGCCGAAAAACAGGGGGGCATATGTTGACACCAGATTTTGGCTTGATACGAAATGTAATTAACATGGTCCCAAATGGAGAAATGATCTACATGAAAAAGTTCCGTATTGTCGATATGAACATCTTTAAAGTTTGGGCCATTGCCATCTTCATCCGAGGTCATTTGTGGGCTGTGGGACCTAAAAACCAAACTGTTGTCCCAGACTTACCTAAATGTGAGTTGGGTTAATTTTGGAAAGTTCGGACAAAAACCATCCGAATTTGACTAGGGTTTTAGACATGAATCCAAGCCTTTTTCTTGCACGGGAAGTCCAGCCGCCTCTTATATACCTAAGGGGTGACGACCGATTGAACAACACACAATCGAACAAATCAATCTACACTTTTTACCCTAGTTTTTACATCTTTCCCTTGTTCTTCTCTCTCGTTCTTCGTTCGTTCTTCGTGTTGGAGAGCAGAGATCCACGAGGCTCTAGGGATGGGCAAACCGACCTAGGGCAGCCCATAGCCGTTGTGCATCCAGACAGGGTCCCTCCCGGGCATGGGGGGTTTTGGGTGTTCAAAAGCACCCGTCGACTGTCTTGCGTATCACGCTGTCGATCGGGTCTCCTTCGACATGGGCTGCAGTGCATCACCCCTAGCGTCAAGGGTACACGTGTCGTGTTCGTGTGTCAAAAATGGGGAAGAGAGGTCTTACACCACTGGAAGAGGGGGAGAGAGTTGGTGTTGACAGAGGCAAAGTTTGTTGATGTAGATTGCCGTCACAATGCTTGCCCCGACGGTGTTCCGGCACCACCGAGAGAGAGGGGGAGAGAGCCCCCCTCCTTCTTCTTCCTTGGATCCCCCTACATGGGAGGATAGTTCCCCCTCTGGTCCATGGCCTCCATGGCGCCGGAGGGGTGGGAGCCCCTATGAGATTGGATCGCCCTCTCTGTTCTCTTCTGTTTCGCGTTCTTGTTTCTGGACGAAAACCGTTTCTTATATTCCTGGAGATCCGTAACTTCGATCGGGCTGAAATTTTGAGGGGATTTTTTCTCTCCAAAAATTAGCTTTCTTGCGCCTGAAGGAGATCTCAACCGACATACGAGGTCAGCATGGTCCACGAGGCCGCGTTTGGGCCCTGGCCCGCACCCTGCTAGAGTGTGGAGGCTGTGGGACTCTGTTCGCGTTGATTGCGCTTCTCAAAATTCATAAATATTCCAAACAAAATCTTCTTAAATTTTTATCGTGTTTGGACTTTGTTTGATATGGAATTTCTGTGAAACAAAAAACACAAAAAAACAGGAACTGGCACTAGGCACTGGATCAATAGGTTAGTCCAATAAATCATATGAATTGTTGCCAAAAGTATGTGAAAGTTGTATAATATTGAAATGAAACAATCAAAAATTATAGATACATGGAGATGTATCACCGATGGGTAGGTAGGGGCGTCCAGCGTGCGACGAAGCAATAGGATCCAGGCCCATCTGGGAATGAGCATTCGGACCTCCTATGGTTGGGTCTGACGTGCGGCAAGCAAGGGCAGCCGCAGCCAGTGCAACGGCCATGAGCGGCGGTGCCGAAGGGTCCATGGCCACGGGTCGGAGGGGAGCAAGCTCGATGGTGATGGACGTGTGTTTCAAGTTTAGCCGATTGGAGGAGGAACGGAGTCGCCACGGGGACGAGAGTGCCTATAGCAGCAATCGACGTAGCCGAAGTGGGGCACCACCAGCTACCACGGGCATGGGGAGAATCAGCGTTGCAGTGGCCGAAATAGGAGTTGGACAACCGCTGGCTACCGCAGGCATGGGGAGCATTGGTGTTGCAGTGTCCGGTGCAGGAGTTGGAAAACCGCCGGCTGCCGCGGCCATGGGGAGTGTCGACGTTTGGCGACCTCGCTGGGTGCTTGTGCCTATACTCCGGTCATAGCAACTCGTTCTCAAAAATTGGGCGGCTCCCTGTAAGAGCATGTGCATCACAAAGAATAACTAGAGTTTTACTTATGATTAACGCCTTTCCTTGCTCAATTGGACCGTGGCCTAAACGATTGTGCCTAATGAGGGACCATTTGTTCCCTCGCTTCCCAAATGAGATTTACAATCTTTGCCCTCCAGGAAATGAAGAAACACTAGTAGAAAATAGGGCACTGGTTCGGGCCGGGCCAGCACATTAGTCCCCGTTCAGTCACGAACCGGGACCAATGGGGGAAACGGTCTCGGTTCGTGAGGCCAGGGGCCGGGCGGGCCACGTGGGGCATTGGTCCCGGTTTGTCTAGAACATTTGGTCCCGGTTCCACGCACGAACCATGACCAATGTGCCTCGCTCCTGGCCCACAACCATTGGTGCCGGTTCGTGGCTAGATCCGGGATCAAAGAGGGTCCTTTAGTCCCGGTTCTAGCCACGAACCGGGACCAATGAAATGCCTATATATATATACCCCCTCGCCAGCGAGCAGAGCACTCCACACTGCTCTGTTTTTTTGGCCGGCGAGGGGAGAGCTTTGTGGTGATCTAGCTCACCTCCTATGCACATGAGGTGTTTGATGAAATTCCTAAGCACAACTTAAGCTTTCTCCTCTCGAAGCTCCTTGTCCAAACTCATTTTTGTCAAGATTTGTCTAGGTTTGGCGGTCCGTCCTGTCCCGTCCCCGTCCTGAAACCGCCATCGATCGCCCGCGCGTGGTGAGCCTCTTGATCTTATCTTCTTGCTAAAAGAAAATATACTTACTCGTATGATTTTCTTACTTTTATTATTGTTCACTTCTCTATTCATGATATGTTGTAATGGTTTTTAATACACTTTATTATATAAAGCACGCAGATGAACCGGCAATGGATGTATAGTGACCGACGCACCTCCGAGTATATTAAGGGCCTGCATAATTTTCTCGAAGCGGCTGAGGCAAACAAGCAGAATTGTTTTATGCCTTGTCCATGTACTGTTTGTGAGAATACGAAGTCTTTATCCAACTCTAAAATCCTTCACTTCCACCTGCTTCAGAAGGGTTTTATGCCACACTATAATGTTTGGACCAAGCACGGAGAAATAGGGGTTATGATGGAAGACAACGAAGAAGAAGAGGATGACGACAACTACCCTCCCCCTGAATACGGTGATGCTGCAATGGGGGAAGCTGAAGATCAAGAGGAACTAGACGATGTGCCCGATGATGATCTTCGCCGGGTCATTGTTGATGCACAGAGAGAATGCGAAAGTGAAAGGGAGAAGTTGAAGTTCGATCGCATGTTAGAGGATCACAAAAAAGGGTTGTACCCAAATTGCGAAGATGACAATAAAAAGCTCGGTACGACACTGGAATTGCTGCAATGGAAGGCAGACAATGGTCTATCTGACAAGGGATTTAGTTCGCTACTGAAAATAATGAAGAAGAATCTTCCAAAGGATAACAAATTGCCCGACAGTACGTACTCAGCAAAGAAGGTTGTATGCCCTCTAGGATTGGAGGTACAAAAGATACATGCATGCCCTAATGATTGCATCCTCTACCGCGGTGAGTACGAGGAACGGAACGCATGCCCAGTATGCGGTGTATTGTGGTATAAGATCAGAAGAGATGACCCTGGTGATGTTGAGGGCCAGCACACCCGGAAGAGGGTTCCTACCAAGGTGATTATGCTCCTATAATACCACAGTTGAAACGTCTATTCAGAAACAAAAAGCATGCCAAGTTGATGCAATGGCACAAAAAAGACCTTAAGAAAGATGGGAAGTTGAGAGCACCCGCTGACGGGTCGCAGTGGAGAAAGATCGAGAGAAAGCGAAGCGACTTTATATGTGACCCGAGAAACATATGGTTTGGTTTAAGTGCAGATAGCGTTAATCCTTTTGGGGAGCAAAGCAGCCAGCATAGCACATGGCCCGTGACTCTATGTATGTATAACCTTCCTCCTTGGTTGTGCATGAAGCGGAAGTTCATTATGATGACAGTGCTCATCCAAGGCCCTAAGCAACCCGACAATGACGTTGATGTGTACCTAAGGCCATTAGTTGATGAACTTTTACAGCTATGGAATGGAAGAGGTGTACATGTGTGGGATGAGAACGAATAGGAGGAATTTGACCTACATGCGTTGCTATTTGTAACCACAATGATTGGCCTGCTCTCACTAACCTTTTAGTACAGACAAACAAGGGATACCACGCATGCACACATTGTTTAGATGACACCGACAGTATATATTTGGAAAAATGTAGGAAGAATGTGTACCTGGGGCATCGCCGATTTCTTCCGAGCAACTATCAATGTCGAAAGAAAGGAAAGCATTTCAAAGGTAAGCAGATCACTAGAAGAAGCCCGCCCTCCATACTGGTGATCACATACTTGATATGGTCAATGATTTACAAGTAATATTTGGAAAGGGTCCTGGCGGACTATCTATTCCGAATGACGCTGACGAACGCGCACCCATGTGGAAGAAGAAATCTATATTTTGGGACCTACCCTATTGGAAAGACCTAGAGGTCTGCTCTGCAATCGACGTGATGCACGTGACGAAGAAGCTTTGCGTGAACCTGCTAGGCTTCTTGGGAGTGTATGGGAATACAAAAGATACACTGGAGGCATGGGAGGAACAACAACGTGTGCATGAAAAAGACGACATGCATCCAAAGCAGTACGAAGGTCCTGCCAGCTACGCCCTTACCAAAGAAGAGAAGGAAATCTTCTTTGAATGCCTGCTTAGTATGAAGGTCCCATATGGCTTCTCATCGAATATAAAGGGAATAATAAATATGGCAGAGAAAAAGTTCTAGAACCTAAAGTCTCGTGACTGCCACGTGATTATGACGCAACTGCTGCCGGTTGCATTGAGGGGGCTTCTACCGTAAAACGTTCGATTAGCCATTGTGAAGCTATGTGCATTCCTCAATGCAATCTCTTAGAAGGTGATCGATCCAGAAATCCTGCCAAGGTTAAGGAGTGATTTGGTACAATGTCTTGTTAGTTTTGAGCTGGTGTTCCCATCGTCCTTCTTCAATTTCATGACGCACGTCCTAGTTCATCTAGTCGACGAGATTGTCGTTCTGGGCCCTGTATTTCTACACAATATGTTCCCCTTTGAGAGGTTCATCGGAGTCTTAAAGAAATATGTTCGTAACCATGCTAGGCCAGAAGCAAGCATCTCCATGGGCCATCAAACAGAGGATGTCATTGGGTTTTGTGTTGACTTCATTCCTGACCTTAAGAAGATTGGTCTCCCTCAATCGCGATATGAGGGGAGACTGACTGGAAAAGGCACACTAGGAGCAGACTCAATAATATGTAGGGACGGACATTCTTGGTCTCAAGCACACTACACAGTTCTATAGAATTCCACCTCGGCGACCCCGTATGTCGATGAACACAAGAATATTCTGCGCTCCAAACACCCGGAGCAGTGTGACGACTCGATTACATATGAACACATGAGGACATTCGGCAGTTGGTTGCAAACACGTCTCATGGGTGACAACACTGTTTCTGATGAGCTATACTCGTTGGCCAGGGGACCATCTTCGACTGTATTGACTTACAAAGGGTACGAGATAAATGGGAATACATTTTACATGATCGCCCAAGATGAAAAGAGCAACAACCAAAACAGCTGTGTCCGCTTTGATGCAGCAACCAAGAGGGGAAAGGACACATATTATGGTTACATAGTGGACATATGGGAACTTGACTATGGACATGATTTCAAGGTCCCTTTGTTAGTGCAAATGGGTCAATCTGTCAAGAAGCGGGCTATAGGAAGACCCACAGTACGGAATGACAACAGTGGATCTGAACAATCTTGGGTACACAGACAAACCATTCGTCCTAGCCAATGATGTGGCGCAGATTTTCTATGTGAAGAAAATGTCTACCATACCAAGAAAAAGAACAGATAAGGAAGCGAATACATCATACGATGAGCCAAAGCGCCACATAGTTCTTTCAGGAAAAAGAGACATCGTGGGATTGGAGTGCAAGACAAACATGTCTGAAGATTATGAAAAGTTGCATGAAATTCCTCCCTTCAAAGTCAAGGCTAACCCAAGCACCCTGTTAAACGATGAAGATTATCCATGGTTACGGCGCAATAAGCAAAGGACACAAGCGAAGAAAAAGTGAAGACTTTCTCTCCACAACTATATCATTGCAGTGACATGTGAAGAAATGAAATGCCTTTTGTAACACATGAGTTTTCGTCCGAACCCTAATACTTCGAAAGAGATTTTTCGTTTTGTACACGAAGTGCATCCAGTTTTTGCAGTAACCCTCTCAACTTTTTATGACATGCTATGTGGGTGAAATGATGATACCATGCCAACTTTCAACCTTTTCAGACTTCATTTGAAGTGCTTTTCAATTTCAGGGTCATTTAGCTCAAAAAAATCAGTATGTGCATGAAAAATACCATATGAAGTCAGAAAGCATTGAAAATTGATGATGTGGCTTTGAATGGTGCATTTTGAACACACAAAAAGTATGGAGTTCAAATAAGTTCAAAAAACTGAAATCCCTTTGTAACAGATGAGTTTTCGTTCGAAACCGTGATACTTCGAAACAGATTGTCCATTTTGTACACGAAGTGCATCCAGTTTTTGCCATAACCATCTCAACTTTTTAGCACATGCTATGTGGGTGTGATCATACCATGCCAACTTTCAACCTTTTCAGAGTTCATTTGAAGTGCTTTTCAATTTCAGGGTTATTTAGGTCAAAAAATCAGTATGTGCATGAAAAAAAACAAATGAATTCAGAAAGGGTTGAAAATTGATGATGTGGCTTTGAATGGTGCATTTTGAACACAAAAAAAGTATGGAGTTCAAATAAGTTCAAAAAAATGAAATCCCTTTGTAACAGATGAGTTTCATCCGAAACCATGATACTTCGAAAGAGATTGTCCAGTTTGTACACGAAGTGCATCCAGTTTTTGCCGTAACCATCTCAACTTTTTAGCACATACTATGTGGGTGAAATGATGATATCATGCCAACTTTAAACCTTTTAAGAGTTCATTTGAAGTGCTTTTCAATTTCAGGGTTATTTAGCTCAAAAAAATCATTATGTGCATGAAAAATACCAAATGAAGTCAGAAAGGGTTGAAAATTGATGATGTGGCTTTGAATGGTGCATTTTGAACACACAAAAAGTATGGAGTTCAAATAAGTTCAAAAAAATGAAATCCCTTTGTAACAGATGAGTTTTTGTCCGAAACCGTGATACTTCGAAAGAGATTGTCCATTTTGTACACGAAGTACATCCAGTTTTTGCCGTAACCATCTCAACTTTTTAGCACATGCTATGTGGGTGAAATGATGATACCATGCCAACTTTCAACCTTTTCAGAGTTTATTTGAAGTGCTTTTCAATTTCAGGGTTATTTAGCTCAAAAAGACCAGTAAGTGCATGAAAAATACAAATTGAAGTCAGAAAGGGTTGAAAATTGATGATGTGGCTTTGAATGTTGCATTTTGAACACATGAAAAGTTGGAGTTCAAATAAGTTAAAAAAATGAAATCCATTTGTAACAGATGATTTTTCGTCCGAAACCGTGATACTTGGAAAGAGATTGTCCATTTTGTACACAAAGTGCATCTAGTATTTGCCGTAACCCTCTCAACTTTTTAGCACCTGCTACGTGGGTGAAATGATGATACCATGCCAACTTTCAATATTTTTAGAGTTTATTTGAAGTGCTTTTCAATTTCAGGGTTATTTAGTTCAAAAAATCAGTAAGTGCATGAAAAATACCAAATGAACTCAGAAAGGGTTGAAAATTGATGATGTGGCTTTGAATGGTGAATTTTGAACACAAAAAAAGTATGGAGTTCAAATAAGTTCAAAAAAAATGAAATCCCTTTAGATAACATAAAAAATAACAAAAATGAACATAGATGCGCTGGTGTAAGTAAAATTCAACCGAAAATCAGACTAAAATTCAGTTTGATTTCAGGTCAAATTTTCCAACATAAGGGCATCTATTTTCAATTTGAGAGGAACTCAACAAGGCAGGGAAGGGTGGGCTTATAAACCGGTGCGAGCGCCCCTCGCTTGGAGAGGTGGGACTAAACTCCCACCACAGCCAGGACCAACCATTTAGTCCCGGTCGATGGCTACAACCGGGGCCAATGCAGCAATTTCGTCCCGGTTGGTGGCACCAACCGGGACCAATGCCCACCTTTAGTCCCGATTGGTGCCACCAACTGAGACCGAAGGTCTCTGCTTCCCGCCCTTTGGGCTGCGAAAAAGAGACCTTTGGTCCCAGTTGGTGGCACCAACCGGGACTAAAGGTGGGCATTGGTCCAGGTTGGTGCCACGAACCGGGACCAATGCTTCTTGTATATAAGAAGCACATAGGAAATTTTGCAGGTTTCATCTACCAGTTGCCCCAAGCCGCCGTCCTCGTCCCCGTCGCCTCCCCGAGCCTCCGTCCTCAATGCCGGCCCATCGCCTCCCCTAGCCGCCGTCCTCAACGCCTCCTCGTCACCGGCCCCGTCCTCGTCGCCTCCACGTCATCGTCCCTGTCGCGCCCCCAAGCTGACGACCCCGCCGCCGCCTTCTTCGTCACCTCCCCATCGCCGCCGTCCTCATCCCCATCGCCTCCCCGTCTCCACCGTCCTCATTGCCTCCTCGTCGCCTCCCCGTCGCCTCCCCGTAGCCACCGTCCCCATCGCCTCCCCGTCGTTGCCGTCCCCGTCGCCTCCCCGTCGCCCCTGTCCCCGTCGCCTTGTCCCCGCAGCCGCCGTCCCCGTCGCCTCCCTGTCGCCGGCCCCTAGTGAGCCGCATGTATATGTTTTTTTTTCATGTATATGTTTTTTCATGTATATGTTCGTATATGTTTTTTTCATGTATATGTATATATGTTGATGTATATGTGTCATGTGTGTATATGTTCATGTATAGTTTTTTTTTCATGTATATGTACATATGTTCATGTATATGTGTGTATATGTTCATGTAAAAAGTCTTCGTTGTTTTTCATATGTACGAAAATGTAGAGTGAAAACGAAAAGAAACATAGAACAAAAAACAAAGTAAAAAATGAAGAAGGAAAATAAAACCGCTCGGCCCGGCCACCACCGCATTTTCATAAAGTTTTTCCACTGTGTCCACGTCGCACCGAGCACCCGCGGCGAAACAAGTCTTTTTTTTGAAGGTAGTTTTTTTTTAAATGAAAATGTTGGCATCGGCTCTATCATCACGTTGGCATCGGCTCTATCTATCAACAAGGCCACGGGAGCACCCCGGCCCCCTATCGTCACGTTGGCCTCGGCTCCCCGAGATCTTTCCAACAGATCCGGAATGTATGTCATTGTTGATATACCCCCTCCCCGATAACTTCGACATGAGAGGGGACGTCGGACATGCATGAGAGAGAGGCGGTCCGCTCACTCGACCAACTATCGAGGCCACCCAAACCCTAGAAGAAAGAGCGTCGTTGTCGATCTACCCCCTCCCCGATAACTTTGACATGAGGGGGGACGTCGGACATGCCTGAGTGAGAGAGGCGGTCCGCTCGCCCGGTCAACTATCGAGGCCATACAAACCCTAGAATAAAGAGTGTCGTTGTCGATCTACCCCCTTCCCGATAACTTCAATATGAGAGGGGACGTCGAACATGCACGAGAGAGGCGGTCCGCTCACCCGACCAACTATCAAGGCCACCCAAACCCTAGAAGAAAGAGCATCATTGTTGATCTACCCCGTCCCTACCTGACCAACTAGCGATATTCGGAAGGCTCTTGCTGAACTTCGTACCAAAAAGCTAATTAATTATCCTATCTGGGACTCCGTTACAAAACAATTTTGGAGAGCTCCATACCATTATGCGCTTGTTACTTCCGGCTAATGATGAAGCCTTGGTTTTCTTGAATCCTTTGACACTAGACAACATGACATATAGAAGGGTAGATGAGATCAGGAAAAATATGGACCATTTTCTGCACATTCAGAATGGCGCCATTTTGTTAATTAAATCCCTTAAAGGTTAACAGAATCCCTTGTTTGACATTCATGAGAGAGGCGGTCCGGACGTTGGACATTCATGAGAGAGGCGGTCCAGACGTCGGACATTCATGTTTGTATATTAATTGTCATGTTGTAATATTTGCAGAAACTATGGATCCAAGAGACGAAGAACAAGAACAGTTGTTGGGGGACATAATCCACGGCAGATGTGATATCTTGTCGTTTCTCAGTGACACCGATGGTCTGGAAGGAGAGGATTATGATGGCTCTGGTGATCGAACAATGGAGGAGGAAGGACATGATCATGATGGCTCCGGTGACCGAATGCCGGAGGAAGAAGGAGACCATGATGACGGCATCAGTGACCGATCGGAGGAGGGAGCTGTTGCAAAGTCCGGCGAGGTATATATATTAATTAAGCTTGTGCTGACTAGATAATTGATGCATTAATTATTTTGGTATGTACATATATTAATTAACTCTTCTTTCTTCTTTTATAGCCCTCCGGATCGAGCCAAACTTCGGTAACGAGACGAGGCCCGAAGAAGAGGTTGCACAAGGATGAAAAGTTCACGATCACAGCACTCGCGAACGATGGCCATCTGATGCACCCAAGCGGACCAAGAACGCATTTTCTACTCAGTGCGGAGCTATTGTTTGGGACAACATCCCGATCAGCATCACGCAATGGAATAAGCCTAAGAATGGCGCCCTTGAAGGTGATTATGTCACCGATAGATAGAAAGATGATCTTTGGACCGCGCTGAAGGAAAATTTCACCCTACCGCCAGAGGAGGATCCGAATAAGCCAGTTATAGAGCCACTGGTCAACGCGTGTGCTCTTAAGAAGATGGGAGATCTATTCAGGAGGTGGAAGAATGAGTTGAAATCAAAGTTTGTCGACAAAGGGAAGACTCCAGAATTCACCGACCGATTTGAGAAGATAAGAGATTACTGGCCCGCATTTGTGGACTACAAGACATCAGACAAGAGTAAGAAAATGTGAGAGACAAACAAGGTCAATGCTGCAAAGAAGCAGTATCACCATCACACGGGGTCATGTGGCTACCTCAAAGCCCAGGAGTTGTGGGACAAAGCTGAGAATGACCTGATTGCTAAAAACATCGTACCACAGACATTAAACTGGCCAGACCGTTCAAGGACTTGGTTCTTCAGGGTTGGGGGAACTTTGGAACCTGAAACAAGGAAGTGCCGTTGGACGGACGAGCAACTTGCAATACCCATGAACAAGCTTCAGAAGTATATCACCGCAGCGCAGGAAGGGACATTCATTCCCGATAGAGAGAAGGACGAGCTGACTGAGGCCCTAGGGAATGCTGAGCACCCTGGACGAACACGAGGCACACCAGGCTCCGTTCCGTGGAAGGTTGGGTTTCCCGACGCAGGCGATTACAAAAGCCGGGAGAGAAAGAGGAAAGAGGAGCTGAGCGAAATTCAAAAGCTCAATGCAAGACTACAAAAGCTAGAGGAAGCTGAGAGCCAGCGAGCTGCCGGCCAACCATCTCAGCAGCACGAAGCTACCCCAGAAGCTACCCCGCCATCTCAACGGAGAAGCAGCGTCACTTCCACGGAGCCCGTTCAGCCTGACTTCACATCTCCTAGCTACCCCGTGGATACTATCACGGAGGCTCAACATTGCGAGCTTATGATGAAATGCCGGAACCTCACTTTCAAGGCGGCTGTCGGCTCTATTGCACCTCCTCAACCCAACGGAACTTTTCACTGCCGTCCGATTCCACATGGCTATGCTGTTGTGATGGTGGATAAAGTAATGAAGGAATTTGAGGAGCTCGAGCTTGACCACTGTACAGGTGAAGGAGAGAATAGGCTGGTTCGTGCCCTGAGGAGTACATGTCTATGGCAGAAAGAGTACATCGAGCTTCCAAACTGGATGCGTCCGCCTCCTCCTTCTCCTCAGGTGAATCAGGGCACTCTGGCTCCTCCTCCTCCTCCTCCTCCTCCTTCGGCGAGTGATCAGGGCACACCGCCTTCTTATCCGGCTCCTCCGACGCGTGAGGGCACTCCGCCTCCTCCTTCACCTACTCCCGCATGTCGGAGCAGTACGCCTCCTCCTTAGCCTCATCGGCAACAGCAGAAGACAGACGCCGCCGCTCAGGCTCCTCCGGCGCCTAGTAAGCAACGACAGAAGGGATCCGCCGCCGCTCTGGCGGCTAGTAGTACAAGCATAGGCAGGAGGGGATACAGATACGGTCCATCTCTCAAGCCTCTGGAAAAGTTACCATATGAGAGGACCGAGTCTGAAAACGAGGAGATATGTCAGGCCGAATTGAGGGCCCATTTTGCAAAGAAAACTCCACCTCCGAAGGAGAAGATAGATCCGGTGAAAGCGATGCGCACTATTGATGCCCTAAAGCGACTACCACCGCCTTCGCCGGATTCCAACTTTGACCGTTGTATTAAAAAGACATATCAAGATGTGTGGCGGTCGGGAAGTACTTCCAGTGATGCAAGGTTAGCAAAACGAAGAAGTGGGAAAAAAATTCCCCAGGTCGGCGAATAGGCGAACCAATCGTGCCCCCCGCTCAAGGTGTCTAGCGATATCGTCGCTAATCATCTGGGGATGGTGCCCGGTACCAAACCTGGTGATTACCTAAGCGATGATGTACAGTTTAAGCCGTTGGAGGTGGACAAATTCCATTACCGCCATGGGCGGCCTCTAGTCAAACCTGATCATCCTCCTCTAACAACGATGATGCAAAAATTCCATGAATGGTACATGAAAACCTACCGCGAGTCTGGGAAGGATTCTTTGATACTTTCAGTTAAAGAGGAGCACGACCTCATTGGAATGGAACTGTTGAATATTGAATTTCAAGAGATATTCTAGTTATACAATCAAAAGGCCCTCGACAAAACAATCGTGACTTTCTATTGTCTATAAGTACTACTTCTGTAAATAAGTCTCTCTATGTATATAGCTCATCTCTTTCATTGCATGTATATATAATTATCCTCACTACTATATTATGCAGATTGAAGATCGTCGAATGCAGACAAGCACAAATCTATGATATTGGGTCCATTAACCCAAATGTCATACATGAGTGTAATTTTCAAAAGTATCCCACACAAACCAAGGACAACTTGCTACAATCGTTGCTTAAAAATCAAAACAAAGGGACAATACTCTTTCCTTACAACTTCAAGTGAGTGTTACTGTCTTGTGCATATTCGGTTTCCCTTATTACTCGAGGTTTATAGTAATGCAATTGATGAGTTATGCATGCATGCGCAGTTTCCACTTTATTCTGCTAGAGATTCAGCTTGAGCGGGGAGTAGTAACCGTCTTAGACTCGAAACGAAAAGATCCCCAGGAATATGCGGACATGATTGAAATTCTCCATAAGTAAGTTCAATCAATCATTATCGCATCATATCGGCAACTTTGTTCATTTCCTGATATCAAGTAATTATTTTCTTTGTATGGTAGGGTTTGGAAAGAGTTCACAACAATTGTTCTGGCACTGTCGGGGGAGCTGCGATTTACACACCTGAAAGTAAGTACTACTAGCTAGATCCGCGCATCTCCCATTGATTCTAGTTTCATCAATACCATTTATCATGCTTGATTATCAGTTTGATTGAACTCTATTTCTCGTAAAGTGCTTGTGGCAGGAAACCGGGAATAATTTATGTGGATGTTATGTTTGCGAGTTCATCTACAACGCGACGATCACTAAGCGGGGCTACTCTGAAAAACAATTTCAAGTGCGTAAGCAATAATATTCACAATTTTAGTTTATTACCATATATATGTATTGACCCCCTTCTTCAAATTAGATGTGGCAGATGCGGGATGAACTCCTACCACATGATCGCATACGAGCAATTCAAGAAGAATTGGCGGGAATTTTTCTTGACCACGTCATAAATAAAGATGGAGAATACCATCTAGAAGTTGACATTAGATGTTAGGGATTGTAAGAGATCTTATATTGTATATATGTAGCTAGTAGCGTCGGATATATATGCGAAAACTTGTTATACGACCAATCTGTCGGAGAAAGAGAGGTCGATCACTTCTACCTCTATGTGTTCATGACGATCTTCTATACTTAATGGTTCCTTCATTTGCTTACTAGCTAGCGTGTCGAGTTCTCTCTATAGTAGCTAGCGTCGACCAAGCACGGAGAAAGAGAGGACACTTCTCTCTATCAATTTGCTAGCTAAAACAATATAAAACCCCTAAATTAACCGTCCAAAACCTCCTAACCCCCCTCCCTTTCAAAAAAATCCAGCAACTGCTAGATGCTGACGCGTGGATGCCTTTTGGTCCCGGTTGGTGTTACCAACCGGGAGTAAAGGTCCTCCTGCCTGGGCTCCCAGCATCGGCCACGTGGAGCCCCTTCTATCCCGGTTGGTAAGCGAACCGGGACTAAAGGTTTTGGGCTTTAGTTACGACCCTTTAGTACCGGTTCCAGAACTGGGACAAATGGGCCTTACAAACCTAGACAAATGGGCCTTTTTCTACCAGTGAAAGTGTCCTTCTCACCAGCAGAATTAGCAAAGACCCCCGACCCCGAACTAGATGGCTCGGTTGTCCTGCCAGCTGTGGGTTCGAGCGATGGTGTACTCCTGGCATGGTGATCAAGCTAGTTCTTGGTTGACCACATTGAGGTTTCAGCCTTTGCAATCACAACGCACTTTACTCCACGCACCGGGGAAGCACCATGGATGCTAACCACGGTCTACGGTACAATGGAGGATGATGCCAAACTCATCTTCGTGACCAAGCTAGCATGCATGAGGGCAGCCACAACATGACCGTGGATTGTGCTGGGAGATTTTAACTTGATTTGTGAATCCCAAAACAAGAGCAATGGCAATATCAACCATCGCATGATCGCTTGGTTCCGGAATGTGCTAAATTCGAGCGAGCTACACGAGATCAAAGTCTCTGGTCGCCATTTCACGTGGTCAAATGAGCAAGCACATCCAACTCTCGTTTGCCTTGATCACGTGTTCGTGACGCCGACTGGGAGTCCATGTTCCCGAACACCAGGCTACCCTCACTCGCAACAAGAATGTTAGACCACTACCCCCTGTTTTTGGCGTACGAGGACCTGGTACGGCCTCTGCCAACGTTCCGCTTTAAAGCTTTCTGGGTATGTATTCACAGTTTCAAGGAAGTTAAGGTTGTGGCATGGTTGGCAGCCCCCACAACTTGATGCACTAGGCCGTATCTCCTACAAGCTCAAGAGAACTCCCAGTGCCCTTAAACTCTGGCACAAGCAACGCATTGGAGACACGCGGATGCAGTTGCTCATGGAATAAGATACGGTTCTCCTCCGGGAGTGGAGCAAGAATCCTGCAATCTGACGCATGATGAGCTGGCCCTTCGGAAGGCGCTAAAATCTAGGATCATGGGCCTCACGGTGAACGAATGTATTCGGGCATGGCAGCATGCCTTGGTGACCTGGTTGCGGGTGGACAATGCAAACACAAGGTTCTTCCAGCTTAACACAAATGGACATCGGTGCAAAAACTTCATAGCTGCCCTGCATGCGCACAAAGAAACATCAACGGTGTAGGCCTGCAAGCAGAGATTGTCGAGGAGTACTTCAAAGGAGTCCTCGGCACCGCGACCGCAACATCGGCCACCTTCGACTGGACTACCATGGGGCTGCTAGTGGCCGATCTCATGGAACTTGAGGGGGATTTCTCAGTGGATGAAATCCAAGCGGCCATCATTGATATGTCGAGCGATAAGGCGTCGGGGGCTTCTTCAAGGCGACCATCGACATCATCCTGCCTCATCTCATGCTTGCATCCTAACAGTTATTTCCGATCAACTCTAGCAACCTTGACCCTATCAACTCTGCCAACACCGTGTTGATCCTGTGTGATGGTGCAGCCTTCATGCCAAAATTCAGACTGATCAGCCTGTTGCATAGCATTACAAAGCTCTTCATTAAGATGTTGGCCATACGGCTGCCTAGGAGGATGGATGATAGATACGTCTCCAACTACCGATAATTTATGAAGTATTAATGCCATATTTACCCAGGTTTACAATATTTTTATATGGTCTTGATGCACTTTATATGATTTAACTGGAACTAATCCGGACTTACCCTGCTTTCAGCAGAATTACTGTGGTGTTGATTTTGTGTAGAAAATGAAAGTCCTCAAAATTGAACGGAACTTTTTGACATTTTTTTGGAAGGAAAGGGACCCAAGAATCTTCGAGGGAGTACAAGAGGACCCACGAGGAGGTGACAAGGCAACATGGCGCGCCCAGGGGGTGGACGCGCCCTGATGCCTTGTGGTCCCCCTATGGCACATCTCCGCGTGATTCCAACACTGAAAAACCCTATATATTCAGAAACCTCTGAAAGTAACCTGGAACTTCCGCTCCATCACCACAAGCCTCTATACTGTACAAACTCATACGAAGCCCTTTTCGGTATCCTTCCAGAGGGGGAAATCATCACCGGAGTCCATCTTCATCATCCTGGCATTCTCCACGATGATGAAGGTGTAGTTCAACCTCAGGTGTGAGGGTATGTACAGTAGCTATGTGCTTGATCTCCCTCTTATGTTATTGAGATGGCACGGTCGTGATGTATCACGAGCTTTATTAATATAGTTGGATCATATGGTGTTCTTCCTCTCTGTCTTGATGTGATGAATTGAGTCTTTCCCATTGAGATTTTGTTATGTTGGATTGAATACTTTGGATTTGAGAAAACTTGATATATGTCTTGCATGTGGACACCCATGACAATGGGGTGTTCTATTGATTCACGTGATATATGTTTTGGTAATCAACTTGCGGATTCCCGCGGTGACATTGGGGTAATCTATGCATATAGGTTGATACATGTTCTTGTTCTACTTTCTCCAATAGAAATCTCAGAGTACTCTTTTGAAGTTCTTTGTGTTGGATTGAATATGATGAATCTGAAATTGTTTGATGCATGTCAAATAATTAACCAACAGATAGTTTTGTTGACATTGGAGTATCTGGGTGACATTAGGGTTGATTGATGTATATTATAGGTGTTATTCTAGTATGAACTCTAGGGCTGTTTGTGATACTTATAGGTATGGCTCAATAGATTGATTGAATAGGATAACTTTGAGGTGGTTTTGCTACCTACAACAATTTCATCTTATGTTTTCCGCTCGATAGGAACTTTGGAGTGATTCTTGGCCGCACATTGAGGGATGGTCATGTGATTCAATTATGTTAGCATTGTTGAGAGATTGCACTCGTGAAAGTATGAACCCTAGGCCTTGTTTCCAAGCATTAATATATCATTTTGCTTGATGTTTACTACTTGGTACCTTACTGTTTTTATTTATTCATATTACAAAAAAGCTATTTATACTATCCATACTACACTTGTATCACCATCTCTTTGCCAAACTAGTGCACCTATATAATTTTTATTATATTGGATGTGTTGGGGACACAAGTGATTTCTTGTATTTGATTGTAGGGTTGTTTCAGAGAGACCATCTTCATCCTATGCCTCCCATGAATTGAGAAGCCTTAGTTCATCCACTTGAGGTAAAATTGCTACTGTCCTACAAAACTTTACACTTGGAGGCCCAACAAGAGCCTACAAGAATAAAGTTGTGTAGTAGACATCAAGCTCTTTTATGGTGCCATTGCCGATGAGGTGAGTGCTTGAAGGTATATCATTAGATCTTGCAATTGAATCTTTTAGTTTCTTGTTTTATCATTAGTTTGTTTTTTATAAAATAAAACTACAAAAGATGGAATTTAGGTTCTCTCATATGCTTTGTCCTCATAATGTCTTTCGTGAAAATGATGGATCGGAAAATTGTGGTCAAGTGTTAGAAGAAGAATTCAATAAAATGTTTGGCATTAAATCTTTTAATGATGAGCATAATTGAAATCTTATTAGTGTGTCTTCTATGAATATCCATTATGCTAATGATATGCAAATCTATAAACTTGGGGATGCTATATTTAATGAAGATGATCTTTTTAGTTTCCCTGCATGTGATGATAATATTTACTATGATGATATCATGCCTCCATTTATGATGATTATGTTGATGAAAGTGGGTTAGGAAGAGTATCAACTCTAGGTGCTAATGATACCACTATTTTGGAGGGTGTTGAATCTCATGGCAATAATTATTACAGTGGATTTTGAGAGGCCATGACTCTATTTAATGATGATTCCGCTATTTTGGAAGAGATTTCAATTGCCTATGAGAGCAAAGTTGCTACCTATGATGATTATGGTGAGGACATGTATGATATAAATAATAATAACAACCATGACACTTGTCATCATGATTTTAGTTTTCAATGTGGTTATGTCAATCAAGCATCTTATGATAGTTATTTACTTGAGTTTCCTCCCACTGCTATGAATGAGAAGAAATCTGCTTATGTTGAGAGTAATAAATTTTCTATGCTTATGGATCATGAAAATAATGCTTTATAAGATATTTATATTGTTTAATTCCTTCATTACGCTACTGAAAATTATTATGATAGGGCAAGTTTTTCTTATGTATATTTCAAAAATATCAAGTTTCCCCTCTATGTGTTGAAAATCTTTAAGTTATGCTTGTTTTTCCTTCCATGCTAGTTGCTTCTTACCCCCATACATTATTTGCTCAAAAAATGCCTATGCATAGGAAGTGTATTAGTATTAAATTTTCTTGACATGTTATTCATGATGTTCTCCTTGTATTTCAATTCTTTAGTTCTACGTGAGCATCATTGAAATCATCATGCCTAGCTAAAAGGATTGAAAGAAAAGCATTTGTTCAGAGACAACCGACATTTATCCTTCCTGTTTTTTTCCGCATGATTAAGCTATTGTATTAATCATGTTTCGAGTCTTTCGTCTCAATAATTTGCCAAGCAAAGCCTTTGGGATAGTGCGAATACTTGTTGATTTGATTCTATGCAAAAAACAGAAACTTTCGCATCCAGTATATGAAATATGTGATTTTACTGGAGCGTCAAAATATTCTGAAATTTTTACAAAACATTTCTAAGAAAAATTTCTGCATTTTCATATTTTTTAGAGTCAGGGGATTATGGTTTTAATCCAGATCTTTACATACTGTTATGTTTTTGACAGGTTCTGTTTTGCATGCATAGTTTGCTTGTTTTAGTGTTCCCATAGCTTATATTGAGCAATATAAATTATTTGAATGGTAGAATACAGTAGGTATTATGTTAGAACAATTATGAATCTTTTCTTGACAGTACTTAAGTGAATGATCTATTCTTATTACACTAACCCATCTCATGAGTTTAGTTAAGTTTTGTGTGATTGAAGTTTTCAAGTTTTTGGTGAGATACCGATATGAGGAGAATAAGAGTGGCAATACCCTAAGATTGGGGATTCCAAAGGCACCCCCAAGGCAATATTCATGGAATACTCAAGCGTCTAAGCTTGGGGATGCCCCAGAAGACATCCCCTCTTTCATCTTCAACACTATCGACATCTCTTACTTGGAGTTATATTTTTATTTGTCACATAATACATGTTTTTCTTGGAGTGTCATTTTAATTTGCTTATATCTATTATATGTTATTTATAATCATGTTTTTAAATAAAAACTTCCAAGATTTGCCTTTAGGATGTTTTGAATTACATGATTGATGTGTGTTGTATAAAACCAAGAACTTTTGTTGTAGTGTTTGAATTTTTATATTTTACCGGAAGATGGAAAGTTTCTAAAACATTCACACAATAATTTCATAAAAAATATTAGTTATGTCCTAAATTTTCAATGTGTTTTGAATTACGTAGGTACACTTGCTGAGTTAATTGCTATGGACCGTCCTGTTTAGACAGATTGCTGTCGTAATTTTGTTATCTACTTATCCTATAGGTTCCATAGATTATATTGGTAGATATAAATTTTGGAAATGATATTAAATAGTATATAATGTCTTGAAATATTATCTAAATTTTATTGGTAGTACATAAAGTGTTGATTTATTCTTATGTGCACTAACCTGTCTCACGAGTTCTTGTCAAGTTTTGTGTGGATGAAGCTTTTAAGATTTAGGAAACCGTGTTATGAGAGGAATTAAAGAGACACAGATGTCAAGATTGGGTATGCACAAGGCTCTCCAAGTCAATATCACAAGAATTCTGAAGCATCTAAGCTTGGGGATGCTACGCAACCCACCTTTCTTCGTCAACAACTATTGGTTAGCCTATGTCGAGCATAAGTTCTTATTTGTTCACATAATATGTGCTATTATTGGAGTTTATTTTTGTTTTGTTTGAATAGAATACTCATATCTGAAAATCTTTATTGAGAGAGAGTCCTCACATATCCACATGGTTTTTTGACTATTCATTGTTCTTCACTTATATCTTCTTGAAGTAGTTTGATGGTTACTCTTGTGCTTCACTTATATCCTAAGAGTAAATTGTGAATGAATTGAAAACTATAAATGTGAAATTGTCAATGTTCTTTATGCTTAGTAGTAGTTTCACATTTGGTCAAGAAAGTAAAATTTATTAAAGTTTGACAATCATAGTATTGGTCATACAATCAATTTATCAATGATTAGTATAAGGAAGAGAACTTTCACATACAAATATATTATCTTGAACATATTTTATGATTGTGAATACCCGTTAATTATTTTCAACCTTGACCAAATTAGCTTAAGTTGTACAAGGAAGTCAATGCAATGAGTTATGTTTGGGTATATTTGCATATATGTTATATTGTTATGCATCATCCAATTTGTGGTGCTTGTTTAGAATCCTTGCTAGCCAAAACTTCGTACTAAGTAGAGATACTACTTGTGCATCCGCAATCCTTGAGCCAAGTTTCTTCCATGAGAGCCCACCATACCTATCTATATATGGTGTTTCACTTCTATTCCAAGTAAATTTGCATGTGGGACCTCTAAAATCTTCAAAACAATATTTGTTTTGTGTGCCTGTACCGCTCATGGAGCGACGGGGCGGGCAATATCTTCCATGCTAAGTGTGTTTAACTCATAATGAGTTTTCATTCACTTTTCATTACATGAAAGAGGCTGGTAAAAAGGATGCCTAGTCATGCATAATACAAAAATAAATAAACAAGAACTCTCCCTAGAAAGTTGATTGTTTGGAGGGCACACGTGGATTCGGTCAGCCATGGAATGTGTTTGAATGGTGGAGGGAGAGTAAAAATTTCAATTCCGTTTGGGAACCACCATTAATGTGTTTAGCATGGATGATATTGAAATCCCTTATCATGACATTGACAGGAAAGGCACACCACCCAAAATATATTCATCTCTGTGTTAAGCAATGAGCTCTCGCTCCTCTGCAAATCCCCGCTTCCATCTGCGAAGGGACATTCTATTTACTTTTATGCTATTTACTTTTACAAAGCGAGCACGGTCTGTGGCAATGCTCATCATCTCGCATATCTAGTGAGAGTTAAATGCCAGGATCTTGAACAATCTTAGTAAACCTGCCCAAGTTGTGTTCGAGGGAATAGATTGTGAAGCCTCAAATTGGGGGCTGGTAGGAGGCCAACATTTAGTGTAGCGAGAGTACTGTTTTTAGCATTGGGGTCTCTTTTTCCCCCATGTTGGGTTTTGTGGTGCCTTTGTCGTATCCATGTAATTGGCGTTCTTCCGCCCTCCTTCAATCGAAATACACCTCTCCTATACAGTTTCAAAAAAATGTAAGAAATTTAAAGCAGCTAAGCTACGACTGATGTCGTGCATCCGTAGTTGTGGGTGCCAGTTATCCTCTGCCTTCCACGTGCCAGTAGTAAATAACATTATGAACAGTGTCCCTAAATAGTTATATATATTAACAATGCTACAATGAATGATACATACGAGTGAACAATATTCATTGTGAGCATTATTCATAAAAAGTAATACAACAAATTTAAAAATTGGTATGACTGGTAATTACCTACACAAACAATTTTTCATAAGAAGATTACTTTTGGAAATAAAAATCCAAATAATTTTCTAAAATACTAAGATTTTTACACATCAAAGGTAAAAGATCCGTCCACTAGGTTGATGACCCACAAGTATAGGGGATCAATCATAGTCCTTTCGATAAGTAAGAGTGTCGAATCCAATAAGGAGCAGAAGGAAATGACACACGATTTTGATATGGAAATTCTTGCAAGTATTGAAAGTAATGCTGATAGATAGTTTGGTAGCAAGGCAATTCATAACGAGTAACAAGTAACAATAGTAGAAGTAATGAAACAAGGTGGCCCAATCCTTTTAATAGTAAAGGACAAGCCGAAACATAGTTTTATATGAAGCAACGCGCTCTTGAGGACACATAGGAATTTCGTCTAGTCATGTTTCATCATGTTTGATAATTTGATATATGGGTGGACTATTGGGGAACGTTGCATGGGAAACAAACAAATTCCTACGCATCACCAAGATCAATCTAGGAGATGAGAATCTACGAGAGGGAGAGTGAATCTACATACCCTTGTAGATCGCTAAGCAGAAACTTTAAGAAATGCGGTTGATGTAGTCGTCATCATGAGCCGTCCCGCGATCTCATCATGAGCCGTCCCGCGATCCCATCGTGGTCCTTCCGATATAGTGCCGAACGGACGACACCTCCGCGTTTAGCACACGTACAACTCGATGAAGATCTCCGCCTTCTTGATACAACAAGAGGGAGTAGAGAGGTAGATGAGTTCTCCAGCAGAGGGACGGTGTTGCGGCGATGGTGGTGGAGGAATTCCAGCAGGGCTTTGCCTAAGCACCACTGAAAACCGATCTAGAGGAGAAAACAATCTAGAGGAAGAAGAGGGAAGCACATGGCAATTAGGGTTAGGGCTGCCCTAAAAAACCTTCAGTATATATAGTAGGGAGAGGAGAGGAGTCAGCCTATCCCCTCCTACAAGGAGGGCTTCGGCCGAACCATAAGGGAGGAGTCCACCTCCTACAAGGGAGGTGGACTCCAAGTAGGACTCTCTCCTACTTGGCCCCTACTCTTCCTCCTGTGCATAGGCCTTCTTGGGATGGCCTCCCAGCCCACCAGGGGATGGTGCACCACCACTAAGGCCCATGTGGCCCCTTGGGGTGTGATGAACCCACTTGGTGGTCGGCGGAACCCAGTCGTCACTCCCGGTACATTGCCAAAAATGCCCGAAACTTTTCCGGAGTTCAAACACCACTTTCCTATATATCAATCTTTACCTCCGGACCATTACGGAGCTCCTTGTGATGTCCGGGATATCATCCAGGACTCCGAACAACCTTCGTTCACCATCATACATAACTCTATACTACTGAAATGTCACCGAACCTTAAGTGTGCAGACCCTGCGGGTTCGAGAACTATGTAGACATGACCGAGACACCTCTATGGTCAATAACCAATAGCGGGAACTGGATGCCCATATTGATTCCTACATATTCTATGAAGATCTTTATTTGTTAAACCTCTATGTCAAGGATTTAGATAATCTCGTATGATGTTCCCTTTGTTCTTCGGTATGTTACTTGCCCGAGATTCGATAGTCGGTATCTCTATACCTAGTTCAATCTCGTTACCGGCTAGTCTCTTTACTCGTTCCATAATACAAGATCATGTGGCTAACACTTAGTGACATTGCTTGCAAGGCTTGTTGTGATGCTGTATTACCGAGTGTGCCCTGAGATACCTCTCCATCACACGGAGTAACAAATTCCAGTCTTGATCCATGCCAACCCAACAGACACCCTCGAAGATACCTGTAGAGCACCTTTATAGTCACCCAATTATGTTGCGATGTTTGATACACACAAGGTACTCCTCCAGTGTCTGTGAGTTGCATGATCTCATGGTCATAGGAACATATACTTGACATGCAAAAAACTGTAGCAATAAACTGACACGATCATATGCTACGTTTATAGTTTGGGTCGTGTCCATCCCATCATTCTCCTAATGATGTGATCCCGTTATCAACTGATATCTCATGTCTATGACCACGAAACCTTGACCATCTTTGATTAACGAGCCAGTCTACTAGAGGCATACTAGGGACATGGTGTTGTCTATGTATCCACACATGTATCTGAGTTTCCGATCAATACAATTCTAGCATGGATAATAAACAATTATCATGAGCAAGGAAATATGATAATAAGTAATTTATTATTGCCTCTAGGGCATATTTCCAACAGTCTCCCACTTGCACTAGAGTCAATAATCCAGCTCACATCGCTATGTGATTTGTTATGAATCTCACGCCCAATGAGTTCTGGGGTTTGATCATGTTTTGCATGTGAAAGAGGTTTTAGTCAATGGGTCTGCAACATTCAGATCCATGTGTACTTTGCAAATATCTATGTCATATTGTAGAAACTGCTACCACACTCCACTTGGAGCTATTCCAAATGGCTGCTCCAATATACGTATCCGGATTGCTACTAAGAGTCATCTGGATTGGTGTTAAAATTTGCATCGACGTAACTCTTTACAACGAACTCTTTATCACCTCCATAATTGAGAAACATTTCCTTAGTCTTTTAGTTACTAAGGATAATCTTGACCGTTGTCCAGTGATCCACTCCTGGATCACTCTTGTACCCCTTGACGGACTCATGGCAAGGCACACACAGGTGCGGTACACAACATAGCATACAATAGAGAGCCTATGGCTAAAGCATAGGGGACGACCTTCGTCCTTTCTCTTTCTTCTGTCATGGTCGAGCTTTGAGTCTTACTCAACTTCACACCTTACATATCAGGCAAGAAGTCTTTCTCTGACTGATCCATTTTGAAGTCTTTCAAAATCTTGTCACGGTATGTACTCATTGAAAGTCTCATCAAGCATCTTGATCCATCTATAGATCTTGATGCTCAAAATTTAGGCAGCTTTATCCAGGTCTTCCTTTGAAAAATTCTTTTCAAATAACTCTTTATGCTTTCTAGAAATTCTACATCATTTCCGATCAACAATATGTCAACCACATACGCTTAGCAGAAACTCTATAGTGCTCCCACTCACTTTATTGTAAATACAAGTTTCTCATAAAGTTTGTAGAGACTCAAAAACTTTGATCACCTCATCAAAGTGTATATTCCAACTCCATGATGCTTGCTTTAGTCCATAGAAGGATCACTGAAGCATGCACACCTTTTAGCATCCTTAGGACTAACAAAACCTTCTGGTTGTATCTCATACAACCTTTCCTTAAGGAAAGAAACGATGTTTTGACATCCATCTACCAGATTTTATAATTGAAAAATGCAGCAACTGCTAACATAATTCCAACAGAGTTTAGCATCGCTACGAGTGAAAAAGTCTCATCGCAGTCAACTCCTTGAACTTGCCGGAAACTTCTTTGCGACAAGTCGAGCTTTATAAATGGTGATATTTACCATCAGCGTCTGTCTTCATCTTAAAGTTCCATTTGTACTTGATGACCTGCCATCCAACGAGCAAGTCTACCAAAGTATATACTTGGTTTTCATACATGGATCCTTTCTCGAATTTCATGGCCTCTAACCATTTGTCAGAATTCGGGGCCATCATCGCTTCTCCATAGCTCGTAGGTTCATCGTTGTCCAATAACATGACCTCCAACAGGGTTGTCGTACCACTCAGGAGTAGTGCGCGTCCTTGTCGACCTACGAGGTTCGATAGTAACTTGATCCGAAGCTTCATGATCATCATCATTAACTTCCTCTTCAACTAACGTAGGCTCCACAGAAACATCTTTCTGTGTTGCGCTACTCTCTGGTTGAAACAAAGGTTCAACAACCTCATCTAGTTCTATCTTCCTCCCACTCAATTATTTCGAGAGAAACTTTTTCTCGAGAAAGGACCCAGTTTTAGCAACAAACACTTTATGCTTGGATCTGAGATAGAAGGTTTACCCAATTGTTCTTAGGGTATTCTATGAAGATGCATTTGTCCGCTTTTGGGTTCGAGCTCATTAGGTGAAAACATTTTTGTCACATAAGCGTCACAGCCCCAAACATCAACAAATGACAGCTTAGGTTTCTATCAAACCATAATTCACACGGTGTCATCTCAATGGATTTAGATGGTGCCCTATTTAAAGTGAATGTAGTTGTCTCTAATGCATAACCCCAAAACTATAGTAGCAAAATGATAAGAGACATCATAGCATGCACCATATCCAATAGAGCACGACTGTGACGTTCGGACACACCATCACACTATGGTGTTCCAGGTGGCGTGAGTTGTGAAACAACTTTCACATTGTCTAAAGTTGTATGCCAAACTCGTAACTCAGATATTCACCTCCACGATCATATCGCAGACATTTTTATCTTCTTGTCAAGATGATCTTAAACTTCACTCTGAATTTCCTTGAACTTTTCAAATGATTCAGACTTGTGTTTCATTAAGTAAATATACACTATATCTACTCAAATCATCAGTGAAGGTAAGAAAATAACGATATCCATCGCACGCTGCAAGACTCATTGGATTGCATACATCAACATGTATCATTTCTAATAAATCACTTGCCCACTCCATCAAACCGGAAAACGGGGTCCTTAGTCATCTTGCCCAAGAGGCATGGTTCGCATGTCTCAACCGATTCAAAATCGAATGAGTCCAAAGATCCATCATCATGGAGTTTCTTCATGCGATTTATACCAATATGACATTTAGCAGCAATGCCACAAGTATGTGGTACTATCATTATTAACTTTGTATCTTTTGGCATCAATGTTTTGAACATGTGTATTACTACGATCAAGATTCAACAAACCATTCTCACTGGGTGCATGACCATTGAAGGTATTATTCATGTAAACAGAATAATGATTATTCTCTAACTTAAATGAATAACCGTGTTACAATAAACACGATCCAATCATGTTCATGCTTAATGCAAACACCAAATAACATTTATTTAGGTTTGTCTCTAATCCCGAAGGTAGAGAGAGCGTGCGATGTTGATCACATCAACCTTGGAAACATTTCCAACACATCGTCACCTCACACTTAGCTAGTCTCCATTTATTCTGTAGATGTTATTTCGAGTTACTAACATTTAGCAACCGAACCGTTATTCAATACCCAGGTGCTACTAGGAATACTAGAAAGGTACACATCAATAACACATATATCAAATATACTTCTATCGACATTGCCAGATTTCTTATCTACCAAGTATCTAGGGTTATTCCGCTTCAGCGACCGCTCTCCTCATAATAGAAGCACTTAGTCTCGGGTTTGGGTTCAACTTTGGGTTGCTTCACTGGAGCAGCAACTGACTTGCCATCCATGAAGTTTCCCTCCTTGCCCTTGCCCTTCTCGAAACTAGTGGTTTTACTAACCATCAACACTTGATGATCCTTCTTGATTTCTACATTTGCGGTGTCAAACATCGCGAACAGCTCAGGGATCATCATTTCCATCCCTGGCATTTTATAGTTCATCACAAAGCTCTAGTAGCTTAGTGACAGTGACTTGGAAAACTATATCAATCACTTTCTTATCCGGAAGATCAACTCCCACTCGATTCAAGCGATTGTAGCACCCAGACAATCTGAGCACATGCTCGACGATTGAGCTATTCTCCTTCATCTTGCTGGCAAAGAATCTTGTTGGAGATCTCATATCTCACAACACGGGCACAAGCCTGAGATCCCAATTTCAGCTCTTAGAACATCTCATATGTTCCGTGACGTTCAAAATGCTTTGGAGCCTCAATTCTAAGTCGTAGTGCATGATGCACTAAACTATCAAGTAGTCATCAGAACATGCCTGTCATATGTTTACAACATTTACACATGATGCTAGAAGGGGTGGCGCACCAAGCGGTGCATTAAGGACATAAGCCTTCTGTGCAGCAATGAGGACAATCCTCAGATCTCGGACCCAGTCCACAATATTGCTACCATCATATTTCAACTCTATTTCTCTAGGAACATATAAAAAATTCAAGGGAGCTACAGCGCGAGCTAGTAATCTACAACATAATTTGCAGAGACACTTTGACTATGTTCATGATAATAAGTTCAATTAATCATATTACCGAAGAACTCCCACTCAAATTGACATCCCTCCGGTCATTCGAGTGATACATGATCGAAATTCACCAACTCAACTCTGAACATCACGTGAGTTGAGGTGGTTTTAATGCTGAACATCATCATGTTGATCATATCTACTATATGACTCATGTTTGACCTTTCGGTCTCTTGTGTTCCGAGGCCATGTCTGTACATGCTAGGCTCATCAAGTTTAACCAGAGTGTTCTGCATGTGCAACACTGGCTTGCACCCGTTGTATGTGAACGTAGAGTCTATCACACCCGATCATCACGTGGTGTCTCGACACGACGAACTTTCGCAACGGTGCACACTCGGGGAGAACACAATTGATCTTGAAATTTTAGTGAGGGATCACCTTATAATGCTACCATCGTCCTAAGCAAAACAAGGTGCATAAAAGGATTAACATCACATGCAATTCATAAGTGACATGATATGACCATGAACTTGTGCTTTTGATCTCCATCTTGAAAGCACCGGCATGATCTCCATCATCACCAGCATGACACCATGATCTCCATCATCTTGATCTCCATCAATGTGTCGCCATCGGGGTTGTTGCGCCCACCATGCTTCTACTACTATTGCTATCGTTTAGCGATAAAGTAAAGCATTACATAGCGCTTAAAGATTGACACGCAAGTCATACAATAATCAAAGACAACCCTATGGCTCCTGCCGGTTGCCGTACTCAATGACATGCAAGTCGTGATATTCTATAAAAAACATGATCATCTCATACATCAGATATATCACATCATGCAATTGGCCATATCACATCACAACATACCCTGCAAAAACAAGTTAGACGTCCTCTAATTGTTGTTGCATGTTTTACGTGGCTGATATGGGTATCTAGCAAGAACGATTCTTACCTACGCAAAACCACAACGGTGATATGAAGATTGCTTTTCAACCTTCTACAAGGACCGCCTTAATCAAATCCGATCCAACTAAAATGGGAGAGACAGACAACCGTTAGCCATCTTTATGCGACGAAGTCACATGTCAGTCGATGGAACACGGTCTCTCGTAAGCGTGCGAGTAAAGTCGGTCCGAGCGCTTCATCCCACAATACTGCTGAACCAAGAAAGGACTAAGGAAGGAAGCAATCTAAATATCAACGCCCATAAACTCTTTGTGTTCTACTCAATATCTCATCTACGCATAGACCTAGCTCAGATGTCACTGTTGGGGAACGTTGCATGGGAAACAAAAAATTTCCTACGCTTCACCAAGATCAATCTAGGAGATGAGCATCTACGAGAGGGAGAGTGAATCTACATACCCTTGTAGATCGCTAAGAGGAAGCGTTAAGAAATACGGTTGATGTAGTTGAAAGTCTTCACGATCCAATCACGGTCGGTCCCGCGATTTCATCATGAGCCGTCCCGTGATCCCATTGTGGTCCTTCAGACCTAGTGCCGAACGGACGACACCTCCGCATTCAGCACACGTACAGCTCGATGGCTATCTCTGCCTTCTTGATCCAGCAAGAGGGAGCGGAGAGGTCGATAAGTTCTCTGGCAGCGCGACGGCATTGCGGCGATGGTGGTGGAGGAATTCTAGCAGGGCTTCACCTAAGCACCGCTGAAAACCGATCTAGAGGAGAAAACGATCTAGAGGAAGAAGAGGGCAGCACGTGGTAATTAGGATTAGGGCTACCCTCAAAAAACTTCAGTATATATAGGAGGGAGAGGAGAGGAGGCAGCCTAGCCCTCCTACAAGGAGGGCTTTGGCCGAACCATAAGGGAGGAGTCCACCTCCTACAAGGTAGGTGGACTACAATTAGGACTCTCTCCTACTTGGCCCCTATTCTTTGTCCTACGTATAGGCCTTCTTGGGCTGGCCTCCCAGCCCAGCAGGGGCTGGTGCGCCACCACTAAGGCCCATGTGGCCCCTTGGGGTGTGATGGCCCCACTTGGTGGTCCCCGGAACCCATTCGTCACTCTCGGTACATTGCCGGAAATGCTCGAAACTTTTCCGAAGTTCAAACACCACTTTCCTATATATCAATCTTTACCTCCGGACCATTCCGGAGCTCCTCGTGATGTCCGGGATCTCATCCGGGACTCCGAACAACCGTTAGTCACCACAATACATAACTATATACTACTGAAATGTCACGAAGCTTAAGTGTGCAGACCGTGTGGGTTCGAGAACTATGTAGACATGACCGAGACACCTCTACGGTCAATAACCAATAGCGGGACCTGGATGCCCATATTGATTCCTACATATTCTATGAAGATCTTTATCGGTTGAATCTCTATGTCAAGGATTCAGATAATCCCGTATGATGTTCCCTTTGTTCTTCGGTATGTTACTTGCCCGAGATTCGATCGTCGGTATCTCTATACCTAGTTAAATCTCGTTACCGACAAATCTCTTTACTCATTACTAATACAAGATCCCGTGGCTAACACTTAGTCACATTTCTTGCAAGCCTTGTTGTGATGTTGTATTACCGAGTGGGCCCTGAGATACCTCTCCGTCACACGGAGTAACTAATCCCAGCCTTGATGCACGCCAACCCTGTTGGGGAACGTTGCATGGGAAACAAAAAATTTCCTACGCACACGCAAGATCTATCCATGGTGATGAGCATCTACGAGAGGGATAGTGGATCTACGTACCCTTTTATTTACTAAGCGGGAAGCATTAAGAAATGTGGTTGATGTAGTCGAATGTCTTCGCGATCCAAATCACCGAGCGTCCTGCGATCCAATCACGATCCGTCCCGATCTAGCACCGAACGGATGGCACCTCCGCGTTCAGCACACGTACGGATTCATGACGATCTCCGCCTTCTTGATCCAGCAAGAGGGAGTGGAGAGGTAGACAAGTTCTCCAGCAGCATGACGGTGGTGCAGCGATGGTGGTGGAGTAATCTCAGCAGGGCTTCGCCTAAGCACAGCTGAAACCGATCTAGAGGAGAAACTACGGACTAGAGGGCAGGGTTGCACGTGGCTGAAAATCTAGTGCAGAAACCCTAAAACCTCTAGTATATATAGGAGGAGAGGAGGAGGAGGCTTGGCGCAAGGGCCAGCCTCTCTTTGGTTCGGCCGAAGTGGAGAGGAGTCCTCCTCCCACTCCTAGTAGGAATTTCTTCCCAGACGCATGGGCCTTGTGTGGGAATTTTCCCAGCCCACTGAGGGCTGGTATTTATCCTCCCACAACATGTAGCCTCTTGGGTCGAAATACACCTCCCAATGGTCACCCGGTACCCTCCCGGCACTCCAGGTACACTACCGATGAGCCCGAAACTTTTCCGGCGACCAAAACAGGACTTCCTATATATCAATCTTTACCTCCGAACCATTCCAGAGCTCCTCGTGATGTCCAGGATCTCATCCGGGACTCCAAACAACCTTCGGTCACCACCATATATAACTCTATACTACCGAAACGTTAACAAAACTTAAGTGTGCAGACCCTGCGGGTTCGAGAACAATGTAGACATGACCGAGACACCTCTACGGTTAATAACCAATAGCAGGACCTGGATGCCCATATTGGTTCCTACATATCCTACAAAGATCTTTATTGGTCGAACTTCTATGTCAAGGATTCAGTTAATCCCGTTTGATGTTCCCTTTGTTCTTCGGTATGTTACTAGCCCGAGATTCGATCGTCGGTATCTCCATACCTAGTTCAACCTCGTTACCGGCAAGTCTCTTTACTCGTTCCGTAATACAAGATCCCGTGACTAACACTTAGTCACATTGCTTGCAAGGCTTATTGTGAAGTTTTATTAGTGAGTGGGCCTGGAGACACCTCTCCGTCACACGGAGTAACAAATCCCAGTATTGATCCATACCAACCCAACAGACACCCTTGGAGATACCTGTAGAGTACCTTTATAGTCTGTCAGTTATGTTGCGGCATTTGATACACACAAGGTACTCCTTCGCTGTCCGTGAGTTGCATGATCTCATGGTCATAGGAACATATACTTGACATGAAGAAAACAGTAGCAATAAACTGACACGATCATATGCTACGTTTATAGTTTGGGTCTTGTCCATCACATCATTCTCCTAATGATGTGATCCCATTATCAAATGACATCTCATGTCCATGGCTAGGAAACCTTAAACATCTTTTATCAACGAGCTAGTCTATTAGAGGCATACTAGGGACATGGTATTATCTATGTATCCACACATGTATCCGAGTTTCTGATCAATACAATTCTAGCATGGATAATAAATGATTATCATGAACAAGGAAATATGATAGTAAACACTTTATTTATTGCCTCTAGGGCATATTTCCAACAGTCTCCCACTTGCACTAGAGTCAATAATTAGTTCACATCACTATGTGATTTACATTGTAATGAATCGAACACCCATGCACTTCTGGTGTTGATCATGTTTAGCCCTTGGAAGAGGTTTAGTCAACGGGTCTGCAACATTCAGATCCGTGTGCACTTTGCAAATATTTATGTCCTTCTCCTCGATGTAATCGTGGATGGAATTGAAGTGTCGCTTTATGTGTCTGGTCTTCTTGTGAAACTTTGGTTCCTTGGCCAGAGCAATGGCACCAGTGTTGTCACATAACAGAGTCATTGGATTCAGTGCACTGGACACTACTCCAAGATCTGTCATGAACTGCTTCATCCAGACACCTTCCTTCACTGCCTGCAAGGCTGCGATGTACTCCGCTTCACATGTAGAATCAGCTACCATGCTTTGCTTGGAACCGCTCCATCTTACCGCTCCCCCGTTGAGAATAAATATATATATCCAGTTTGCGACTTAGAGTCATCTGGATCAGTGTCAAAGCTTGCATCAACATAACCCTTTACGACGAGCTCTTCATCACCTCCATAAACGAGAAACATTTCCTTAGTCATTTTTAGGTACTTAAGGATATTCTTGACCGCCGTCTAGTGCTCCATTCCAGGATCACTTTGAAACCTTCCGGCCATACTTATGGCAAGGCTAACATCGGGTCTTGTGCACAACATTGCATACATGATAGAGCCTATGGCTGAAGCATAGGGGATGACACTCATCTTCTCTCTATCTTCTGCTGTCACTGGGCATTGAGTCTTACTCAACTTCACACCTTGTAATACAGGCAACAACCCCTTCTTGGACTGATCCATTTTGAACTTCTTCAAAACTTTATCAAGGTATGTGCTTTGTGAAAGTGCTATCAAGCGTCTTGATCTATCTCTATAGATCTTAATGCCTAATATGAAAGCAGCTTCTCCTAGGTCCTTCATTGAAAAACTCTTGTTTGAATATTCCATCACGCTTTCCAGCATTTCTATATTGTTTCAATCAGCAATATGTCATCCACATATAGTATTAGAAACGCTATAGAGCTCCCATTCACTTTCTTGTAAATACAAGCTTCTCCATAAACTTGTATAAACCCAAACGCTTTGATCACCTCATCAAAATGCTTATTCCAACTCCGAGATGCTTGCACCAATCCATAAATGGATCGCTAGAGTTTGCAAACTTTGTCAGCATTCTTTGGATTGACAAAACCTTCTGGTTGCATCATATACAACTCTTCCTCAAGGAAACCATTGAGGAACACTATTTTGACATCCATCTGCCAAATTTCATAGTCGAAATATGCAGCTATTGCTAACACGATTCTGATGGACTTAAGCATCGCTACGGGTGAGAAGGTCTCATCGTAGTCAACTCCTTGAACTTGTGAAAAACCCTTTGCCACAAGTCGAGCTTTATAGACGGTGATATTATCGTCCGCATCCGTCTGCTTCTTAAAGATCCATTTGTTTTGAATGGCATTTCGCCCTTCAGGTAATACTTCCAAAGTCCATACTTTGTTTTCATACATGGATCCCATCTCAGATTTCATGGCCTCTAACCATTTCTCGGAATCCGGGCCCATCATCACTCCTCCATAGCTCGTAGGTTCATTGTTGTCCAACAACATGACCACCAAGATAGGGTTGTCGTACTACTCAGGAGCAGTATGCTCCCTTGTCGACCTACGAGGTTTAATAGTAACTTGATTCAAAGCTTCATGATCATCATCATTAACTTCCTCTTCAACTATTGTAGGTTCCACAGAAACATCTTTCTGTTCTGCGCTACTTTCTGGTTGAAGTAAAGGTTCAATAACCTCATCAAGCTCTATTTTCCTCTCACTCAATTCTTTCGAGAGAAACTCTTTCTCAAGAAATGTTCCGTTCTTAGCAACAAACACTTTGCCTTCGGATCTAAGATAGAAGGTATACCTGACTGTCTCTTTCGGGTATCCTATGAAGACACATTTCTCCGCTTTGGGTTCCAACTTTTCAGGCTGAAGCTTTTTGACATAAGCATCACATCCCCAAACTTTAAGAAACGACAAATTTGGCCTCTTGCCAAACCACAGTTCATATGGCGTCGTCTCAACGGATGTCGATGGTGCCCTATTTAAAGTGAATGTAGCTGTCTCTAATGCACAACCCCAAAACGATAGTGGCAAATCGCAAGAGACATCATAGAACGCACCATATCTAATAAGGTTCGATTACGACGTTCAGACACACCATTACACTGTGGTGTTCCAGGCAGTGTCAACTGTGAAACAATTCCACACTGTCTTATGTGACTGCCAAACTCATAACTCTGATATTCACCTCCTCGATCAGATCGTAGGAATTTGATCTTCTTGTTACGATGATTCTCAACTTCACTCTGAAATTGCTTGAACTTTTCAAACGTTTCACACTTATGTTTCATTAAGTAAATATACCCATATCTACTTAAGTCATCAGTGAAGGTGAGAAAATAACGATATCCACCGTGCGCTGCAACATTGATTGGACTGCACACACCAGTATGTATGATTTCCAACAAGTCACTTGCCCGTTCCATTGTTCCAGAGAACGACGTTTTAGTCATCTTGCCCATGAGGCATGGTTCACATGTGTCAAGTGATTCGAAATCAAGTGACTCCAAAAGTCCATCAACATGGAGCTTCCTCATGCGTTTTACACCAATATGACCCAAACGGCAGTGCCACAAGAAAGTGGTACTATCATTATCAACTCTACATTTTTTGGCATCAATGTTATGAACATGTGTATCATCACTATCAAGATTTAATATGAATAAACCCCTCACATTAGGTGCATGACCATAAAAGATATTACTCATATAAATAGAACAACCATTATTCTCTGATTTAAATGAGTAACCGTCTCGCAATACACAAGATCCAGATATAATGTTCATGCTTCACACAGACACTAAATAACAATTATTCAGGTTCATCACTAATCCCTATGGTAATCGAAGAGAGACCGTGCCGACGGCGATCACATCAACCTTGGAACCATTTCCCATGCACATCGTCACTTCGTCCTTAGCCAGCCTCCATCTATTCCGTAGGTCCTGCTTTGAGTTGCAAATGTGAGCAACCGAACCGGTAGCAAATACCCAAGCACTACAATGAGAGCTAGTAAGGTACACATCAATAACATGTATATCATATATACCTTGTTTGTTGTTGGCCGCCTTCTTGTCAGCCAGGTACTTGGGGCAGTTCCGCTTCCAGTGACCAGTTCCCTTGCAATGAAAGCACTCAGTTTCTGGCTTGGGTCCAGCCTTGTGTTTCTTTACAGGAGGAGCAACTGCTTTGCCATCCTTCTTGGATTTACCCTTCTTGCCCTTGCCCTTGCCATTCTTCTTGAAACTAGTGGTTCTATTGACCATCAACACTTGATGTTCTTTTTGGATTTCAGACTCAGCGACTTTCAGCATCGCAAACAGCTCAGCGACTGACTTGTTCATCCCATGCATGTTCTAGTTCATCACAAAGCTCTTGTAGCTAGGTGGCAGTGATTGAAGAACTCTGTCAGTGATCGCCTCTGGCGGAAGGGCAATTCCCAACTCCGCCAGACGAGTCGAATACCCAGACATTCTGAGTATATGTTCACTGATAGACCCATTCTCCTCCATTTTGCAAGGATAGAACTTATCGGAGGTCTCATACCTTTCGATCCGGGTATTCTTTTGAAAGATAAACTTCAACTCCTAGAACATCGCATATGCTCCATGACGTTCAAAACGTCTTTGAAGTACCGGTTCTAAGCCATACAATATTGCACACTGAACTATTGAGTAATCTCCAGAGCATGCCTCCCAGGGACATATGATTTCTGGGAAGACGTGAGGATAATCCTCAGATTACGGGCCCAGTCAACAAAGTTACTTCCATCATCTTTCAACTTAGCTTTCTTTAGGAACGCATTAAAATTCAGGGGTGCTACTACGCGAGCCATTGATCTACAACATAAATATGCAAAGGTTACTTAGACTATTGTTCAAGATAATGAGTTTAGTTAATCAAATTACTAAAGCTCCCACTCAAATTGACATCCCTCGGGTCATCTGAGTGTCACATGATCCAAATTCACCAACTCAAGTCCGATCATCACGTGAGTTGAGGTGGTTTCAATGGTGAACATCATCATGTTGATCATATCTACTATATGACTCATGTTCGACCTTTCACTCTCTTGTGTTTCGAGTCCATGTCTGTACATGCTAGGCTCGTCAAGTTTAACCCGAGTGTTCTGCATGTGCAACACTGGCTTGCACCCATTGTATGTGAACGTAGAGTCTATCACACCCGATCATCACGTGGTGTCTCGACACGACGAACTTTCGCAACAGTGCACACTCGGGGAGAACTCAATTCAGCTTGAAATTTAAGTGAGGGATAACCTTATAATGCTACCATCGTACTAAGCAAAACAAGGTGCATAAAAGGATTAACATCACATGCAAATCATAAGTGACATGATATGGCCATGAACTTGTGCTTTTGATCTCCATCTTGAAAGCATCGGCATGATCTCCATCGTCACCGGCACAACACCATGATCTCCATCATCTTGACCTCCATCAACATGTCGCCATCGGGATTGTTGCGCCCAACATGCTTCTACTACTATTGCTACCGTTTAGCAATAAAGTAAAGCATTACATAGCGCTTAATGATTGACACGTAGGTCATACAATAATTAAGGACAACCCTATGGCTCCCGCCTGTTGCCGTACTTATCGACATGCAAGTCGTGATATTCTATACAACACATGATCATCTCATACATCACATATATCTCATCATGTAATTGGCCACATGACATCATAACATACCCTGCAAAAACAAGTTAGACGTCCTCTAATTGTTGTTGCATGTTTTACGTGGCTGCTATGGGTATCTAGCAAGAACAATTCTTACCTACACATAAACCACAATGGTGATACATAAGTTGCTTTTCAACCTTCTCAAGGACCTCCTTAGTCGAATCCGATCCAACTAAAGTAGGAGAAACAGACACCCGCCAGCCATCTTTGTGCAACAAAGTTACATGTCAGTCGATGGAATCGGTCTCTCGTAAGCATACGAGTAAGGTTGGTCCGGGCCACTTCATCCCACAATACCACTGAACCAAAATACGACCAAGGGAGGAAGCAATCTAAGCATCAATGCCCACAAACTCTTTGTGTTCTACTCGAGATCTCATCTACACATAAACCTGACTCTGCTACCACTGTTGGGGAACATTGCATGGGAAACAAAAAATTTCCTACACACACGCAAGATCTATCCATGGTGATTAGCATCTACAAGAGGGAGAGTGGATCTACGTACCCTTTTAGATCGCTAAGCGAGAAGCGTTAAGAAACACGGTTGATGTAGTCTAACGTCTTCATGACCCAAATCGTCGAGCGTCCTGCAATCCAATCACGATCCGTCCCGATCTAGCACCGAACGGACGACACCTCCGCGTTCAGCACACGTATGGCTTGATGACGATCTCCGCCTTCTTGATACAACAAGAGGGAGTGGAGAGGTAGATGAGTTCTCCAACAGCGTGACGGCGTTGCGGTGATGGTGGTGGAGTAATCTTAGCAGGGCATCGCCTAAGCACAACTGAAACCGATCTAGAGGAGAAACTACGGACTAGAGGGTAGGGTTGCACGTGGCTGAAAATTTACTGCAAAAACCCTAAAACCTCTATTATATATAGGAGGAGAGGAGGAGGAGGCTTGGCTTAAGGGCCATCCCCTGTTTGGTTCAGCCGAAGTGGAGAGGAGAGTCCTCCTCCTCCACTCCTAGTAGGATTAGGACGCCTTCCTTATTTCCACCTTTTTGCCTTTTTTACACCATTTCCACTTTGGAATTTCTTCCTAGCCGCATGGGCCTTGTGTGGGACTTTGGCCAGCCCACTAAGGGCTGGTATTTATCCTCACGCATCCCATGTAGCCTCTTGAGTCAAAATACACCTCCCGATGGTCACCCGGTACCCTCCACGCACTCCCGGTACACTACCGATGAGCCCGGAACTTTTCCGGCGACAAAAACATGACTTCTTATATATCAATCTTTACCTCCAGACCATTCCGGAGCTCCTCGATACGTTCAGGATCTCATCCAGGACTCCAAACAACCTTCTATCACCACCATATATAACTCTATACCACGAAAACGTCATCGAACCTTAAGTGTGTAGACCCTGCGGGTTCGAGAACTATGTAGACATGACCGAGACACCTCTATGGTCAATAACCAATAGTGGGACCTAGATTCCATATTGGTTCCTACATATTCTACGAAGATCTTTATCGGTCGAACCTCTATGTCAAGGATTCAGCTAATCCCGTATGAGGTTTCCTTTGTTCTTCGGTATGTTACTTGCCCGAGATTCGTTCATCGGTATCTCCATACCTAGTTCAACCTCGTTACCGGCAAGTATCTTTACTCGTTCCGTAATACAAGATCCCGTGACTAACACTTAGTCACATTGCTTGCAAGGTTTATTGTGATGTTGTATTACCGAGTGGGACCTGAGATACCTCTCCGTCACACGGAGTAACAAATCCCAGTCTTGATCCATACCAACCCAACAGACACCCTCGAAGATACTTGTAGAGCACCTTTATAGTCACCCAGTTACGTTGCGATGTTTGATACACACAAGGCACTCCTCCGGTGTCCATGAGTTACATGATCTCATGGTCATAGGAACATATACTTGTCATGCAGAAAACTGTAGCAATAAACTGACACGATCATATGATACGTTTATAGTTTGGGTCTTGTTCATCCCATCATTCTCCTAATGATGTGATTCCGTTATCAAATGACATCTTATGTCAATGGCCAGGAAACCTTGACCATCTTTGATCAACGAGCTAGTTTAGTAGAGGCATACTAGGGACAAAGTGTTGTCTATTTATCCACACATGCAATGTGTTTCCAATCAATACAATTATAGCATGGATAATAAATGTTTATCATGAACAAGGAAATATAATAATAAACACTTTATTTGTTGCCTCTAGGGCATATTTCCAACAAAACCCAACAGACAACCTTGGAGATACTTGTAGAGCACCTTTATAGTCACCTAGTTACGTTGCGACGTTTGATACACACAAGGTACTCCTCCGGTGTCAGTGAGTTGCATGATCTGATGGTCATAGGAACAGATACTTGACATGCAGAAAACTGTAGCAATAAACTGACACGATCATCTGCTACGTTTATAGTTTGGGTCTTGTCCATCACATCATTCTCCTAATGATGTGATCACGTTATCAAATGACATCTCATGTCCATGGCTAGGAAACTTTATCCATCTTTTATCAACGAGCTAGTCTATTAGAGGCATACTAGGGACATGGTGTTGTCTATGTATCCACACATGTATCTGAGTTTCCGATGAATACAATTCTAGCATGGATAATAAATGATTATCATGAACAAGGAAATATGATAATAACTAATTTATTATTGCCTCTAGGGCACATTTCCAACATGGACATGTGCTAGGGTGTCATTCTTACTTGAACAAATAACCCACTTATTATTACCCCCCTCTCGCAAGCATCCGCAACTACGAAGCAACAATTAAGATAAATCTAACCATAATATTAAACACGTGGATCCAAATCAGCCCATTACGGAACAACTCATAAACTAGGATTTAATCTTCTGTCACTTTGCAACCCATAATCTACTTATCATTCCTCAATGCTTTCCTTTAGGCCCAAATATGGGGAAGTGTCATATAGTCGACGTTTACATGACATCGCTAAAGGAAGAGCAACATACATATCATCAACATACCAAACGAATACCACGTGATTAATTAATACAAGACTTCTCCCCTCAAAAACGAAGTAAATACTCACAAAGCATCAACATGTTCAAGATCAGAGGTGTAATGGATATGCTTAAGAATCTAAACATATAATCTTACACCAATTAAACCAACTAGCATCAACTACAAAATGTAATCAACACTAGTAGCAACCTATAGGTACCAATCTAAGGTTCGGAAACTAAGATTGAATACAGGAGATGAACTAGGGTTTGGGATGAGATGGTGATGGTCCAGATGTTGATGAAGATAGGTCCTTCCATGATGCAAGAAGCGTTGGTGATGACGATGACTTCGATTTCCCTCTCCCGGAGGAAAGTTTCCCCGGCGGAATCACTTCACTGGAGTGCAAAAATGCTCCTGCCCAGGTTCTGCCTCAAGATGGCGACACTTTTTCTCGAAAGTATTCTTATGATTTTTTCTAGGTAAAATGGAGTCATATAGGAGAATATGGGCACCAACGGCATGCTGGGTGGCCCAGAAGACACTGGGGCGCGCCCTGGTGGCCTGTGAGCCACCCAGCATGTTGTGCGCCCTCATGGCTTGTGGCCATATGATGGGTTCCCTTTGGTGGATTTCTTTGCCAGTATTTTTATATATTCAAAAGAAATTCTCCATCATTTTTAGCTCATTTGGAGTTCCAAAGAATATGTAGCTCTTCGGTGTCCCTTTCCGGTCCAGAATCCAAGTATCGGCAACCTCCCTCTTTAGATGAAACTTGCAAAATAAGAGAGAAAAGGCATTAGGATTGCATCATAAAGTGTAATAATGATTAAAAACATAATAAATATCAACTGAAAAACATGATGCAAAATGGGTGTATCATAGGTTTGTGCAAATTTTCACACTAAGATGACATCCGAGAAGCTCAGTACAAAAAAATGAGCTCGAATTAGCTTATTTTTTCCTTTTGCCATTCCCCCCACCGCTTTGAATAAGTCTCCACGAATTATTTTCCTTTCTTCTAGCTTTTGCCTCGCATCCAGTTTCTTCTGATTTGATTTTTTAGGCTTCGAGAATTAAACACATCAGGTTGGCCTTTAGATCGCCCAACCCACCAACACATCAAGGTCGTCCAATCTACAAGGTCTTAGACCCCACGGCCGCCGCGTTGACCACACCCGTGTTGCGTCTGTCGATGCCTCACTCTCTCCAGTTTCCTGCTTGCATAGTTGTCAAGGGGAACTGTTGAGCAGGTCAGCGTTGAAGCCAATGCAAGGATTTGCTTTATCTTCGCCTGAACTGCATGGCGGTTGTCTCCTACTCCCTCCATCTCGGTGTATAAATCATCTTACGAAAACCAAATAATCCCAAAACACTTAGGCGCGGTGCATTAGCTTTTACCTCGTTTTTGGAATCAACCAATGAAAGACGTGGGGCATGTATGTTTTTAATGACTTGAGACTAACTAGCACGACATGCATTGGTCAATTCATTGCATGCAATGGTATTAATTAGCAAATTAACATTAATTTCTCTCGTTTTCCTTTCCATCTTGATCACGATGCACAACCTAAGATGACTTATACACCAAGACAGAGGGAGTACTGTGAATTGATTGGTTGTTTTGATGATATTTTTTTGTTTCTGAATTTGATGCTTCTTATCCTGGTTCATGGGGATTTGATGTACTGATAATAGTGATATGTGCTCAAGGCATTCTTAGTAATGATGTTCATGCATGGCACGAACATATTTACCTTCAGTATGTCAGAAACATTCTTATCCTGGTTCTTTTTTCATCATTTAAGAGTAATGAAAAGATGCAATGTATAATCTACACATTTATTAGTGTTAATCGATATTGACTGATTTTATAGGGCATTTTAATTAGCGGTAGAGAAATATTTTATGATATTTTTTTACATACGAGACCATAGAAGTTTCCTATTTTTTTCTACAAGTACGGAATACCGACAATGACAATATCTTGGTATGTTTTTGGTGAAAGTCATAATCAACTTATAGGCAATCCTTCATCAGTGTTCATAATTAGCTAAGATGGATTGGATCAATTTTAAATGGATATTCATGAGGTTCCATTGCTAAGTTTTCATTAGCTAATTCTTTTTGCATCCAGCTACATAAATGCTTAATTGCGGTGCTATAGATATAGTATTTGATCTTATACTTAGGTGTAGGCACTTTAGTTATTTATCTGTAATGGGTATACACGCAAAAAACCTCCTTGATTCATCGCTTAGTAACATCAATATAAGCAACCGCAAACAAATCTAAAAGAGAATATCAGATGCTAGAGTGCAATATCTAAAAGGACTGACACTTTTGTTTTTCTCTATCTAAACAGATCAAAGGAAATAAGTACATTCGTTGCTACTCCAGGGAGGCTTCTAGAGGCAATAGTCGTGGTCAACTTGAAGAGAGGGCAGTTCAAATAGTAGATTGAATTTTAAGTCAATTTTTTGGTGTTGGACATTCATCATCAGATGATATCATATCCATGCGACTTGGTGACTTGTATTGTTCTCATGGTGGTAAGTTTATTCTTATAGTAGTGTTGGTCCTTTTCATGATGTTTATGTCAGATCTCATTAAAAGTATTTCATTTTCCTTACTTATTTTCTTCTCCCATCTTTATTCTAAAGGCTGGTGATAACCGCTATTGTAATGTGAACTAAGGGATGACAATGATCAGCGATTGCTGAGTACATTCAAATCTAACTAGTTTTAGTTTGGTCTTTCTAAAGAAAAGAATGTAACATCTAATGAATTGGTCAAAGAATGACATATAGGCTTTTTTACTTAATATACCGCTTCCTTAAAATCCATCATTGTTGTATTTCTTCCCATTTGAATATCTACAAAAAAAATGTTAGCTTACCTTTTGAGTTAATGCAGAACTATCATCAACATGTATTGACTTACTAGAAACTAAGTGATCATCCTTGGTTAGCAATTTGGGTTTGTTTCTTCTAATCGCTTCATATGTTGATAACCAAGTTGTATTAACACTCTGGTCCCAAGAAGAAGCAAAACCAGTTTCATGCTTCGTCTTTCTAGCAACTCAAAATTACTTCCTTCTTTTTTGGAGGAGATGAAAGTAGAGTTAAGTCTTTGTTTCAATTCAGTACTTATCAAAGGCGAGTTGTGTCCCAAGGAAGCACGACTAGGGATCAAGCTACAATTTTTGAACACAACGGAAAAGGGTGAACTAACATTTGCACCAATTTTGATTGCATAGTACGCATATACTACGAGGTTGATGTTTTTCGGCAGCATCTATATCTTTGGAGTTACTTCAACCAAACGGGAGAAGGATGTATTCTTAAAGTAGCTACCGCTGGGCAAAATGTATGGTGAATCATGTCATCTGTTGCGGTGAACATATTTAGGTGCGGTCTAAAAGGGCATGGTTATGAGCATCAACAAAATAAGGTGCAATTTAGCCAACAACGGGCTCGCCGAGGCTTCCCATTGGGTCTGCTAGTGCTGATGATTTTGACCAAATGTCGGCGTATCGAACCGGGCTTCGCGGTGCAAAGTTTGGTTGTACACCGTACAAGTTTAAGATTCTAGAACAAATATAATATACCCCCTCTGCAAACTAATATAGAACGGTTTAGAAACTTAGGCATATACTCCTATAAGTCTCTAAAAATGTCCTATATTAAGAAGTCTCAAAATGTCTAACATAGGGCGGTTTAGAGACTTAGGCATATAAGGTCATTTCTAACTGATCCCCTATCCAGCTGTAAGGGAGGATAATTTCGTTTTTCCTCCCTTACGACGCACCTAGCCGAAGTGCTAAAATCTATAAGGGATTAAAATTTATCTCCCACCTCCCAAAATCCCACCCAATCTCCCTAAATATTCTCACTCCCGCCTCGGCCGAGTAAAAGTTGTGTCTCTCTTTCTCCCACCCCCAACACCGACGTGTCTCCCGCCATCACAACCACCATGCCCCCCGTCACCACCGATGACCATCTCTCCGACCGGAATGGATAGCCCGGTCCCTTCCCACACCCCGCCGGCCACCGCCACTGCAAACCCCCCACGCGCTTCTACCCACGCCGAAGAAAACTTTTGGAGATGAGAAAAAAAATCCACCGGGTCCAAGCTCCTCCGCAGACCACGAAAATGGCCTCTGAGGTGGCAACTGCCTCTCCGACCATGGCTCGCCACCCTCCTGTCGCAGCCAAACAAGCTCGAAAGCCGATGGCGGCAATAGTGGCCCTCGTCGAGGCGGCCGCGAAGAAGAAGAAGGCCACAACGGCGCCTCGTCCAAGGCCGGCACCTCGTGCAGCCACTCCTATGCCTCCTACGACCACTGCTCAGATGCGGGCGGCGGTCGCAACCGGCTACAAGGGTCGCGATCGCCGAGCCTTCGATGAAATGCCTACAAGATAAAAAAATGCCAACATTTTGGTCGACCGGTGATTGTTTGTAGCGATGGTGATGTAGTTTCTTTGTTTCGTTGTCGTAGAGCGGAGATGGACACGACCTAGTTCTTAGCGTCTTTAGAGTCCTCGGTCACGATGGTACTTGATGAGCTCAACTACGACAACATTTGGCATCATTTGGAGTCAGCCCAAGACATGGAGAAAGAGGAGGAGGTGGTCGAGGAAGAAGTGGAGGTGGTCTGAGAAGAGGAGGTGGTGGCCGATGAGGAGGTGGGTGATGATGAAGAGGAGGTTGTGGAGGTGATCGAAGAAAGCACACTTTTGATAAGATCATGCACTACCAACTACAATCACAAAGAGGATGATGCTCTTTGTGATGCTTAGATGAACATCTCCATGGATGCAACGATTGGAACGAATCTGACCAAGACTGTGATTTGGGAGAGATCATTGAGCTCTATGACAACTCTGTGGACAAGTAATCAAGTCGTACGCAAGGTTCTCTTGGGTATCGTTGGAGCACCATTCATGGCCAATGCAACCAATGGTCAGGTTACATCAACCAAGTGAATCATGCACCACCAAGGGGTGTGCAAGTGGCGAAGTATGGCCCCTACATCCTATATGAGGACCAAACGGATTTGTCTCAGTGCGCAAAATAAATGATGCGCGAAAGCTAAAAGAAGACGTCTTGTTTCAAGAAATACACTTTGGTTCCTAGTTGTAGATACACCCTATATGAGGATCTTTTTTTAATAATTAAAAAAGTCACAACAGTTTAGAAATATTTTTAGATTAAACTTGACTTTGTTTTACAGTAGTATATAAATTTTCACGAAAAAAATTAACATTGACTTCAAGGCAAAAAGGACATAATTTATTTGCTATTATAGGTCATTATTCACACTATTTTGGCCGAAATTTGTCATTTCTGAAAAGAAGTCAAAAGGTAATTTTCTTTTTCTGGAATTTTCTCACAAAAATTGAAGAAAAACTTATCCAACATCGTCTGCGATGATTTGGACATATTCAACATAGGTCTCCAGAAGCCCTGATGCATAGCGGATGGCTAAAGCGTGTTGATAATATCAAAAGAGACCGGGGTAGACTAAACTTGACATGGGAAAAAAATCCATAAAGATAGATTGGAGCATCACCAAAAAACTAGCCATGGATAAAGGTGCGTGGAAGCTTAATATCCATGTGTCAGAACCATGAATTGATCGTGAGATCTTATGTGTTTCACCTCTAGCCTACCCCAACTTGTTTGGGACAAAATGTCTTTGTTATTGTTGTTGTTGTTGTTGAATTTTTCTCACCAATACAATAAAATATCAAGTTTATTTCAAAAATATTTTTAATTTTTTTGACTTTTTATTGAATTACTATTTTGTTTCATATAGGATGGAGATACACCCAGGAACCGAAGGTTCCATCCTATTGTTTCTCACTAAGCTGGTGCAAAACATATTTGTGAAATATAAACTTACCTAGGAAGACATTACGTTATATGAATAGGAAGTGTCACGATAGCACCTGAGAGACGACACACTGAGGGATGGAAGTATGCATGTTGTTGTTGGGACACAGCTGTTCTGCACCAGATGAACAGTAAAATCCGAAACCGAAGTTTTTTTTGCAACAAACATTGATGTTTTCCAAAATGGGTGCAAAATTTCTCTTCCTATAGGTGTGGGAAAAAACCAAATCAATGCTTCCAATAGCAGTCATTTTGGAGTATCAATTCCTTTTTTTTCCACAACACGTGAATGTGATTTCTTAACGAAATGTAGCATGCATCTGAAAAAGCATCAACCTCTCTTTCAGCAACAAAAAAACCCAAAATATTTTTTACTATTTTTTGGGATTTTACTATTCATCCGTGCTCATGTGAGCCTGGGTGCAAAGCAACATTTTCGTGTTGTGCCAGCCCTTCATTTTTGCACACTATCTTTACAGCATCATTTTTTAGGAGATATTTTTGGAATGAAGAATTACTCTACACAACAACAAACCATTCTAAGAAAGTCACTGGAATTGCAGGAAAAAACAAGCATGGAGAGAAGAGGCGATGAAAGGAGACACATGGGAGAAAGAATGGTGGAATGGGAGGTGCAGAGTACCTCATAGTACAAGCACAAATATTCACTCTTTTGAACTATTTTTCAATTGTTTTATTCATGCACAAACACTGTTCTCATGGATTTATCATTTCCGTATTTTTTAGGTCCATGGCAACGCACTAACAATTGGCTAGTACACAACTACTCCTAGATGACATCCTACGCGTTGGTTGCAATACATTACAGAGTAATTGAAACATGAATATTAATAATATGAGACAAAAACTTAAATGCGTATATAATTTACTAATTCAACGGGAACATATGGCACACATACAAGAATGCCTAGGATTAAATAGATACTCTTCATGAAATCAACGGTACAGTTCTTCCACATATAAATTTTATTTCAATGACTAAATTGACAATCTAAGAATACACGTAAGCCTTATAAACAGGAAAAAACATAGTAGTAAAATGCCAAATGGGTGCCGTGTGAAGGATGGTAAGGGCTAGTTCTTTCGTAGCTTATTTTGGGCTTCTAGAATAAGCTGCCTCCCACCCAGCGTATTCTAGAAGCCCAAACTAAAATTTTATTTTAAAAGCCTACTAATTAAAGGTCAACTAGTAGGCTTCTAAAATAAAATTTAAGTTTAGGCTTCTATAATAAGCTGGGTAGAGGACAGCTTATTTCTACTGCTCCAAATAAGCTACAAAAGAACCGGGCCTAAAAGCTTAACAAATGCACCAGGGTATATACCATTGCCACACGTTCATATCATGGTTCTCTCAGCAAACAAATGCTAGACCGAAGCAGATGTGCAAATCCAAATATTACCAAAACACAACCATGAACCAGGATACATAACACATACAGCAAGTGATCTCGTCAGTTGCAAAATAGGAGCAACTTTGTGTAGGACCTACTTGCTGCTACCCTAATAGTCCCATTACATTTCATCACTCAAATCTGATAACATATGGCAAAGAGAAGAGACACATAGTACGTCTACATCTGCCTAGGTGATTGATGCATCTAAATACCGCCACCACCGACATAACAGACGTAGTTCCACTATGACTTTTCTTATGCCTGATGACTCGTGTCAACTCTACAGCCTACCAGCTCGACCCGCTCCTTTTTATTCCTGATACAAAGAACCAAATTAATTATATGTCAGTAAAGGATGTGGCCAGTGATAATGCGTTAAAAGTAGCGCATGTTTCAGGTGGACGATCATAGCAAAGCTACGAATGGCAAAGTTGCAGGAGGATTATAGCTTACTAAAAGACAGTAACCTAGTTACACAACTTGCCAACACCGCATATAAGTAAAGGAGTTCAACAACTTTCAGTTCTATTTCCTGGCAATAGAGACCTGAAAAACTATGATGCGTCTGTCCTTTCTTTGGAGACCTCAAAAACTATGTTGGGTGAGACCTATGTAAAAAAATATGATCAGAGAGTAGACTAATTGAGGCCTATATAAACGGCTCAGGGATTAACCAAACAATAAAAGGCCAATCGGTTTGCCATGCGAAGGGATTTAGAAATGCTCTGGGCATTAACCATTGCCAGCTCTCAACAAATAGTTCATGTCATGATAAACATGAGATAAAATGCCAAAAATTAAACATCGTCAAACATATGGAAATCCGTATAAGCAATATTAATATCAAGGTTATCAAAAGTTTACTATCATATAATACATGACACCTTAAATATATGTTAACACTCATGAAGGGATAATATGTCACATTACTACACTGATGTTGATGTCACCCATTACCAGTCTGTTGGGTAAATTTACGGACTGACTGAACTTTCAACTCAGGACAGTAGTTAATCATTTTTCCTTTCAGAGTTGTCAATGTCAACCACTAATGCTCTGCAATCAGTGTTCGCAGATGTGACAACAAGTAAATCTTGCGAAGATTTCAGGACCTAATTATAGGAAGCAAAACTGCACAAACAAAAACAATAATATCCATGAATCATATAACGTGTGTGTACTAGGAAACGCAAGGAGATCAAGAGTGGGTTGGAGCTTAAGACTAAGGGCAGTTCACCCATAGGTTACAAAACTGAATGAGCCTTAGTTGTTTGCCGCTTAACAAGTTAACATATCTCATGTTATAAAATACATAGGTGTACATTGTACAAAAGACTAAGCAATCAGCCCTCAGTTAATACTATTTTGAAACAAACGCAGAGCATCATTGTGAGCTGTTTACCCAGAGAAAAACAGTTTTAACTTAACTCTGTCAAAACACGGATGACTAAGTAACTACACTTTCAGATACTGCTGTTAACCTACCACGAAACTGGAAAATAAATTATGCAGACATAGCACAAACAGAATAAGAGTACAAAACTGAGACAAATCAAACAATAAAATAAGGGATTATAAATATAGGAGTACCTTGTTCACAGTAGGAGAGTCCATTGCAAAGTATTTAGTAGTAAAGTGAACCTGACAGAAAATTATAGTCAGCACGTATGCATTTCATCATTTGTAGATAATATCCAAACTGGCAGTAAATGCCATACCTTGCCACCAATCACCTCTGGTAGCCAGGGAGCCATTCGTATTATCATCCTTATACTGGATTGGACGTTTAGAGAACATTCAAACATTAGTAATACAATAAACTATAAGCTGGATTATTTGCAATGCAGTTTCAGCATACATTTCTGGATGATTCATTGGCTTGCTTGTGTGGAGAGCTGTCATAGAAGTCCCGGCCACCGTAATGCACAGAGGAGCCAAAATAAGGTGACTCTGAGGACTCGTTTGGATAACACTGTTTTCCATCTTTGTAAGCAACACGACCTATAGTAGGGCTGCCTTGGGATTTAGCATCTGGAATACAGATTGAAAATTGCACAGTTAATTCACTGTTGTATCACATGTCAATCAATTACTCAATTTCCCAGACAAACTTAGATGACTATCAACATCAGTAGAAGAACTCATACAGCTACTGATTCGGATTACTTCCTTTTTTATACGGTGTTCGCAAATTTAACATTATATGCCCAGCAATGCTGGAATAGGCAGGACATCCAACAACTACCTGTAATGCCCCCACCATTCTGCCCTTTGGGGTTCTGCTTGTTGAGTATGGTGTACAGGTCCATCTGCCTGGCGTCTCTTGGATTTGCCTTTTAAGGTAAAACAAAAGCAGCAGCGCCATCAGAGGTATACCCAAAAACAGATATTACAACGACAAACATACAGAACTCGCCGATCACGAATTTTGCCCCGAAATTATTAACCGCATGAGGAAAAGAATCAGACAATCACTAGTAGGGAGATAACGAGGTATCAGAATCGCTGAATCACATCCCCAATTAACAACTAACAGATCGTAAAGACGGCGTGAAGAGACAGTACCGCAGGCGACGCGGAGAAGACCGAGCTGAAGTATTCGTTCCCCGACGGCGGCGCGGCTCCGGCGGCTGAAGGGGTGGGCGGCGATTTCTTCTTGGCGTCCATGTCGGCGGTGGTTTAGGAGCCGGACAAAAGGGGGAGAAGGAGAAGGAGAAGGATAGGGCACGTGAGTTGGTCGTTATTGGCGGCGGCGTGAGTCGGAGGGGAGGGAGGAGCTCGCACTTCTCTGCTTGCCTCGTGGCGCTCTGCCCCAGCCTACATCTGCCCTGCCTCTTATAAACGCTCCGGGAAGAGTCCTGGTCTGCTATTTCGTGAGATTCAGAAGGGCTGGACGGGAAGAGTGCCATGCCTTATTTATTTTTATATTTTGGATCACTTATAGTAGCATATCCCTTTCTTCAATAGATGATGTAGATGCAAAAATAACTAAATTTTGCATCTTCGAGGCTCACAAACCCACCTCCAACAGATGACATAGATGAAAAAGTTTTACGTCTCCACCTCCCAAAGATATAAAATAAAATACCTAGAGATGCAAATTTGCAACTCCACCTACAGTAGATGTAAAACTGGCGGCCACACGTCCACTGCCTAACCGCCTTCATTCCACTTCCGTCCTCCCGCCTGTCGCCCGCTCACCCCTGGAAACGTCGCTGCCTCCCGCCCATCCATCCCTGACCCCGTCGCTAGCCGTGCCGCCCTAGCTGCCGACGAGCCGTCAATTTGAGTCCGGCCCGTCGATGACCGCCCTCCTTCGATGCCGGCGATTTGTGCTCGTGAAAGCTCATTTGCTCCCTTGGTGGTTTTGGTAATTAATAACAACATATATATCATTGAACTAATATTTCCACTAAGCATATTTCAGGAAAAGTTCAATGATGGGTTGGCAAAAGGATTATGCAGAAACCCCTAGATGCAAGGAAATTGATTGACAAAGCTTCAAGCAAAGAGGACTCTACATTTTACTTTGTGAGAAATCACTTTGAGTCCATAGAAAATCCAATACTATTAAAAGAGGGTAATTTATTGTTGATGAACAAGATGCTCAAACGTGCACAAGTGAGAATCATCAAAAACACCCACAAACTCTTCACATATTCTGTCTAAGCCATTCTTGCAAAATCGGTGACACCAACACTTCCCACTCGGTCCCACCGATTCCCAGAACCATGCCAAACCCTAGCACATCGGTGCAACCAATCCCACATCGGTGCTACCGAGTTCACGCTGCCAACTTTCTGTTACCTCGATTCAAAAAATTGGAAGCTCCGAGTTTTTGGATTGGCTTCACCAAGATTTGGATTCTGACCGTTGGACACCTAATCGGTACCGTCGAGATTTCTATATCGGTCTCACCGATATTCAAAAGTTGCCACCTTTGGAGCAACTCGGTACCACCGAGATTCACATATCGGTGTCACCGAGTTGGTCACTTAAGGTGTAACGGTTGTATTTTTGGAGATTCCTATATATACCCCTCCAGCACCACTCACTCGAAAGAGAAGCACTCAAAACAAATCCCCACCTATCCTATCAGATTTTCTGAGAGAGAGCCACCTACTCATGTGTTGAGATCATGACATTCCATTCCAACCATATAAATCTTGATCTCTAGCCTCCCCAAGTTGCTTTCCACCCAATCAATCCATTCCACCAAAGCCAAATCTGTGAGAAAGTGATTGGGTGTTGAGGAGTCTATCATCTTGAAGCACAAGAGCAAGGAGTTCATTGACATTATCGAGCCTATTACCTTTTGGAGGGTGGTGCCTCCTAGATTGGTTAGGTGTCGCTTGGGAGCCTCCTACTTCGTGTTGTGGACTGAAGCAAGAAGTTTGTAAGGGCAAGGAGATCGCCTACTTCGTGAAGATCTACCCCGAGTAAGGCTAGTCCTCCATGGACGTAGGCCATCATGGTATAGTCAAGATTGCTTATTCATGGAGCACTCCGTGGGTAGAGCCCTCCGTGGACTCTCATGACCGTTACCCTTAGTGGGTTGAAGACTCCATAAACGTGGACGTACGATAGCACCACCTATCGAAACCACGGGAAAAATCTTAGTGTCTCCAAATTGCGTTTGGTCTTCCTGCCCTTCCTTTACTACTCATGATTGTCTTTACTTTCCGTTGCTATACTCGTAGACATGCATTTGTAGGGTGTGCTTGACTTGCTGCAATTGCTAAAATCTGCCAACACTCAAAATTGGAAAAAGGTAGAATTTTATTTAGTCAAGTAGTCTAATCACCCCCCTCTAGACCTACTTTCGATCCTACAAGTGGTATCAGAGCTTTGGTCTCCATTGCATTGGTTTCACAACCTAGGAGAGTATGGCAGCTAGTGAGGAAAATTATCACCGTAGAGGTCCGTACTTTGATGGCATAAATTTTTCTAGTTGGAAGTACAAAATGAAAATGCATATTCTTGGTCATAACCCCGCCGTTTGGGCTGTTGTTCATGTTGGATTGCAAGGTGAATTCTTTGCGGATGGAAGGGAACCAGATCGTGAAGCGACCGCGGAAGAATTGAAGATGTTGCAATAGAATACTCAAGCATGTGACATTCTCTTCAATTGCCTATGCCCCGAAGAATTCAACAAAATCAGCCGCCTTGAGAATGCAAAAGAGATTTGGGATACTTTGGTTGATATGCATGAAGGTACCTAATCCGTGAGAGGATCCAAGCTGGATATTCTGCTAAGTTAGCTTGACAAGTTCAAGATGAAGGATGGTGAAGGAGCCGCAGAGATGTACTCTAGGAGACATGTCATCACAAATGAGATTGCCGGCTTAGGAAGCGAAAAAATGACCGACAAATTCATAATCAAGAAGATACTTCGAGCTTTGGATGATAGATATGACACCGTATGCATATTGATCCAAATGATGCCCAACTACAAAGATCTCAAGCCTATGGAAGTGATTGGAAGGATTGTTGCTCATGAGATGACACTCAAGGACAAGGAAGAGCTTCACAATAAGTCTAGCGATGCTTACAAAGCCAAAAGTGATGCTCCCACAACTTCAAGCGACAAACTTGTCACAAATGAAGAGATAAGCCTCATGGTCAAGAAATTCAACAAATTCTACAAGAATAGACGCAAAGATCAAAGCTCCAACTCAAGATATAAAGAGAAGCGTTCGTCAAGTCGTGACCGAAACTACTACAATTGTGGGAAGTCCGGACACTACTCCAATGAGTGCACGACTCCTTACAAAAGGAAAGAAGAGTCACCAAGAATACGAAGCTCAAGAGATGAGTCACCTCGAAGAGAGAAAAGGAGTAGAGATGATCGTTATGAACGAAGACCCTCAAGGAGAAGTAGGGACTCGGAGAAGGACAAGTATACCAAGAGATACTAAACAAGAAGACATCAAGCTCATGTTGGTGAATGAGTTTCCGGCTCCGAATCTGACAACCACTCCAACTCCGACTATAGTCAATATGAAGGTGTTGCCGAACTTGCACTAGTGACGACTAACTCCTACGACATATTTGATTCACCAAATGAAAGGAGTGGAAGTTGCTTCAGGGCTAAAGGCCCCAAGGTATCACACCCCAAGTATCTTGATTTCAATAGTGATGAGGATGATTTATTAGGAGATGATGACTTGCTATTTGACAAATCTAATAATGTTAGTCAAGATGAACTTGCTTGTAATCATTCTAGTCAAGATAAGTCGTGTGATTTTGATAAGTTGGAAATATAACAACTAACTCAAGAACTAAACACTCTTAAGTTATCTCACGAATCTACTCTACAAGATCATAGAGAGCTTGAAAGGACACATGAGAAGCTCCGCTTCGAGAAGCTCAATTTGGAGCAAGAGCATGAGTTCCTTAAAGCTATCAATGATAATCTTAGAAAGAAGACTTCCTCTTATCTAGCCAAACGACTTCTCTTGTCTACATTCATTCCACAAGTTAAGGCTAAAAAAACTACTAACAAAGGCAAGAAAGGTTTTTCAACTAGTAGCTATAAAAATGATAAACCCAATGATGTTGCTTCTAGTAGTTCTATTGATCCCACTAACACTTCTCTTAGCCAAGTTACACGCGAGCAAGAAAATGAACTTTTGAAAGGGATTATAGAGAAAGGTATCTACAAGAGTCTTGCCGGGTGTAAGCAATTTGAGGAAATTGTTCGCAAGCACGGAGGATACCGGAAGAACCATGGCATTGGCTACTTCAACGCTAATGGAGTTGAATGGGAAGAAGGTCAATACCCCAAGCCCAAGTTTGTTCCTCAAAGGGAGAAGTATGAAAATACTCTTCCCAAGGGAACAAAATCTCAAGATGACCTTCCACCACAAGATCACACGCTCAAGGGCAAGAACAAGTTTCAAGAGGACATTGACTCATATGAAGATGAATCCCAAGCTTTGGTGAAGTGTGTTCCCAAGGCTACTTCAAGGTCAACTTCTACAAGTGCCACTTCAACACCAAGGATCCCCATCAACTTGATGTGGGTCCTCAAGAAGAAGAACTAGAGAAGTTCGCAAGGGGTGACTCCGCCAATGAAATTTACTCACATTCATTATTGGCAAGAACTAGTTGCAATCAACATCAACATTGCGCAATAGTTCAAGGAGTCACACTTCCCCTCAAAGGTAAGCAAGGGACAAGGTATTCAATAAATCCATGGACATCATCATGTATGTTGTGCACTCCATGTACATAGATATCCTTGTATTTGTCTCTTGTGTGTTGGGACTAACCCATGTAGGTGAGAAGAGTAAGAAATAACAAGGATGCTCACAACTCATGGTGATCTTCATCAACCTTGAGCATCCACCACTAATTCACCTACATGAAGTCTTCATCGACAAAACCCAAGGTTAGTTTATCCATCTCAAGGGAGGATGTCACACCAAGGGGGAACTTTACTCTAAGACTTGAGTCAAAGCATCTCAAAGAATTTGACAACATTAACAAGCTTTATGTAAAAATGGTAACCCCACTCGTGCTTAAACGATGAGTATAAACTATGATCAAGTATTCTTACTTTGCTCCTAAGTCAATATACTCATATATAGATGACTACGTCATCGCCAAAGTGCTTGATAGATGCTAGTATGTATGTGCATGCTTGCCATGATTTCATTTGACATTTTATTGTGTGAGCATGTTGGCCTGCATTTCTTTATCCATTCGAGGACATCCAATTGTTGCTATTTAGACTTTGTTTTTGTTTTTGCCAATTGGATGGACAAGAATGCCTACGACCCTTATCTAGCTATCTATGCTTTCTTGTCTCTATTCATGCTGCATCACAAAATTTGAACAAGTTCTTTTCAATCCCTCTGTGTGAGGAGCACTCGGAGTTTCGTATCGACAAAGGACTGACCATTAAAACCGCCCAAGTGCATCTCGATGGAACCAATCCAAAATTCTCGGTCTTACCGTATGCCACTTCCTATATATGAATCTTTACCTCCGGACCACTCCGGAGCTCCTCGTGACGTCCGGGATCTCATCTGGGACTCCGAACAACCTTCGGTCACCACCATACATAACTCTACACTACCGAAACGTCACCAAACCTTAAGTGTGCAGACCCTGCGGGTTCGAGAACTATGTAGACATGACCGAGACACCTCTACGGTCAATAACCAATGACGGGACCTGGATGACCACTGCACCACCGATCCCACTTTCTCGGTTACACCGAGTTTCCCTATCAGTTGACAGTTGAGAAACTCGGTGACACCGAAAACTTAGAATGGTGTCACTGACAACGAGGGGTATATAACCTGGCAGACCCGACTTTTGAAATTCAATTACAAAAGTTGTTTCCTCCAAAACCCTAAGCTGCCTCTCCGGACCCCTGGTCGTCGCCTTTGTCTCCCCGTGCGCCTCCACCGTTGGGAATCACCACCGCCGATGGAATCTTCTCCACTGTCGTCGCCGTAGGTGATCCTTCACCGAGTTAGGGTATGGATCCGGCCCTCTTTGCGCTCCCCCATCCAATTCATGCGCATTAGAGTAAAAATTATCGACAATCCACTGTTTGTTATGCTCTCTATCCACTAGAAACTTCATTAGACTAGCGAACGAACAATTTTTTAGGGTTTGTCGTCCGCCACCTGAATCTCGGTGACACCGAAGCAAATGAATCGGCACCACCGATTCACTTTTTAGGTCAACTGAGAACAACCTCGGTGAAACCGAGTGCCCATTTTCGGTCTCACCGAAAAGTGGTGCCAAGTTTCTTTTTAGCAGGTTGTCAGTCTCGGTGGGTCCAAAATGTATGCATCGGTGGAACCGAAATTCATTTGGTAGAATGCAAATCTTAAAAAAATTGTTCAAACTTTGAAAATTGTTTGCATTTTGTGATGACCAGCGGCGAAGCTAACGTACAAGCGTTGGGTTCAACTGAACCCAACGGATTTTGCTCCGTACGTGTATAGGAGCAACTAGTTAGCGAGCGCTCCCTCACAAGTGTTTCAGCGATCGCTCCCACGCGCCACCACTTGGCGCGTTCTCAGTCGCCGCCACGTGTCGCGCTCTGAGCGTTCTCTTCGGATATTTTTATTTTTATTTTTCCGCACGCGTTTTTGCCTTTTTGAAGTGTTTTTTCCGGATTTTTTGGTGTTACGGTTTTCCACCGGTCTTTCGTAGCTTTTGGACAAAAAAATCAAAAAAGAAAAAGAAAAAATGCGTTTTCTTTTTTTTACGTGAAAAAACGTGTATTTTTTTGCGAGAGGCACGGTCTTGCTTCCGTGAAAGGCCCGGTTTTGCCTTCGCGAGAGGCACGGTCTCGAAAAGGAAAAAACACGTTTTTTGCTTTCTTTTTTTTCTCTCGAGGGGCACGGTTTTGCTTCCGCGAGAGGCACGGTTTTGCTATCTCGAGAGGCATGGCTCCCGAAAGGGAAAAACGCGTTTTCTGCTCGTTTTGCTTCCGCGAGAGGCACGACTCCCGAAAGGGAAAAAACGTGTTTTCTACTCATTTTTTTACCGCGAAAGGCACATTTTTTTTCTTCCGCGAGAGGCACGGTTTTGCTATCGTGAGAGGCACAGCTCCCGAAAGGGGAAAACGTGAGGCATGGTTTTTTCTATCACGTGAGGCACAGTTTTTTCGTCCGGTTTTTTTCGTGAAAAAAAAAGTTCGTCAAAACCTATTAATATGGGATCTAGTTTTGTAGATCTCGACATGAAAAAGCCAACAATAAAAATGGTTCGAGATTTGGACGCACGATTTAGAAGATAAAATGTTTTGAAAATACGGATGTAAAAAACAACAACTCATAGGTCGCGACAAATGACAGGCATGCAATGTGCCGCTTGTCGTAATATGAAGATAAGAGTAGTGATTTGATACGTGTATGTACATGCATGCCTACTTGATGTGAACCCATTAAAAATTTATAACTGACCCCATCAACAAGTTTGTCGCGTGAACAGAGCAAAGGGCCCAGCCCACGAGGAGTCATTGAGTCCTTGCCGTAATTAATCACCTGATTAGCCTTAGCCATGTACGCAGCCGCAACAGGGCTTAGCCGCATCCCGCGGGACTGTTCCTGTTTGTATCTGACCTCTTTCGTCTGTTCGTGTTCCTGTGCCTCGCCGCGACCGCGGGCGAAAAAAACACCCAAAACTTCAAGGTAATTACTAATTGGATTACATTGCCTCATCTCCTCAGTCTGATGTACGTTCCATCTAGCCTAATAGCCTAGTTTGATAGTGATGTTTTGCCCTTGTTTTTGATTTTTTTTCCATGGACTTTGCTTGATGTAGGGTATGGAGCGGTACTTTTCAAAGAAAATTCGGTCACCAGATCGAGATAATGATACAGACACATCAAGGTCATCCATTAGACGAAGGCTAAGTACATCAAATGTCACTGCAGCTAGTCCTCCCAAGGCAGCTATTCATACGGAAATTAATTTAGATGAGTTTCCTTATGATCTGGCTGATAGGAAGAGAATTTCAGTGTACACAAGAAATCCAAAGAAGCAAGATGAGATTAGGCATAGATATTTAACGAGGGGGTCTTACATGCCACCGTCTAATTTTGATTACCCACAGAGGAAGATTGGAGATAGACATCTACCGTGACAAAACAACGACACATACCCGCTTACAATTTTTCTGGAGCATTCCCAAGAACTACATTCCGTATAGCTTCATTTTGGTTTGCCAAAGTATCTACCAACTCTTGGAAATTTCCCTTATTTTGTGACTCCTCTGATTCGTCATGGCCTCGGAAAGCTAACCCTTGATGCAACAAGTATCTCACTGAATCAATGGAAGCATTAAGCCGGATTCGATTTTGCTTTTTTGTAAGATCAGTTTTCTTATCAAGAGCAACCTGAATTGACTGATCTTGATTCATCAAAGCATCACATCTTTTGACTGGTACATTATGAAAGCTATTAACATTACCCTTACCCTCATGAGTATCTAGCCTGCTTTTCTTGTTCCAAACGTTCAAGCCGTTAATTGCAAATGCATCACTCCCAGCTTGTCCCTCAGTGTAATCTCTGAAAAGGTAGCATCACAAACAAAAGGCCTTATGCACTTTATCACTATACTCAAGCCAGCGTTCATATTCATCAAACCAATCTGGATTAAATCTCCATTGAGTAGTGAAAGGACTTAGGTTCGAGGCCATCGCTAAGGCGGTGAGCTCGAAGGGGTTGATCGGAATCGAGAGACAAGGTTCGGCCCCTCGGAAAGTGGTAAAAGCCTACGTCCTCCTTTGTGTTGTATTGATGGGGTATCGATTACAAGGGAGCGAGTTCGCTTGGCCTAGCTATCGATGAGTTTTTTTCGTACCCTAAGCCGCCACATGGGCTCACCTTTATATAGGTAGGTCGAGGCCATGGGCTTAAAAGAGTCCGGACCGGCTTATACAATGTATCCGGTCTTATCTCTAAGTCGCCTTGCCTTCCTAGGTAAGCCATCTTCCGGGCGGCTCACGCGCCCGGGTCTCGCGCCGTCTTCTGGATCTAGGCCTACATCTAAGCCCATCTGACGAGTCACCTCTTAGGCTTGTCTTCATCGTTCTGGCTCGCTTAATGCCTTTAATTATGAGCCGCCAGATATAACCGGGCCCCTCCCGGGAGGGTCATACCACGGAGTTATACCCTAACATTGTTGGGAGACGTAGTAGTAAATCAAAAAAATTCCTATGTGTTCACCAAGATCTATCTATGGAGAAACCAGCAACGAGTAAGGGGAGAGTGCATCTTCATACCTTTGAAGATCGCTAAGCGGAAGCGTTACAAGAACGCGGTTGGTGGAGTCATACTCGTAGCGATTCAGATCGCGGTGGACTCCGATCTTAGCACCGAACAACGACGCCTCCACGTTGAACACACGTGCATCCCGGTGACGTCTCCTACGCCTTGATCTAGCAAGGAGGAAGGAGAGGTTGAGGGAGAGCTTCGGCAGCACAACGACGTGGTGACGGTGGAGCTGCATGGTCTCTGACAGGGCTTCGCCAAGCACTACGGAGAACGAGGAGAGGGAGGGGTAGGGCTGCGCCAAGAGGGAGAGAGAGTCGTGCCTCAAACATCCCCAAGGGCACCACTATACATAGGAGGAGGAGGAGGGAGGGTTGTGCCCTAGGGTGGTGCGGCAGCCACCAGATCTGATCTGGTGCGGCGGCCAGAGGGAGAGAGGGGTGGCCGACGTCCTAGGTGGGCCTTAGGCCCATCTGAGCCTAGGGTTTGCCCCCTTCTCTTCCCTTTCTATGCCTGGGGCCCTTGTGGGGGGGTGCACCAGCCCACCTAGGGGCTGGTTCCCTCCCACTTGTGGCCCATGAAGCCCTCTGGGGCCGGTGGCCCCACTTGGTGGACCCCAGAACCCTTCCGGTGGTCCCCATACGTTACCAGTGACGCCCAAAACATTTCCGGTAACCAAAACCTCACTTCCTATATATCAATCTTTTTCTCTGGACCATTCCGGAACTCCTCGTGACGTCCAGGATCTCATCCGGGACTCTGAACTACCTTCAGTAACCACGTACACTATTTCCCTATAACCCTAACGTCATCGAACCTTAAGTGTGTAGACCCTACGGGTTCGGGAGGCACGTAGCCATGACCGGGGCACCTCTCCGGTTAATAACCAACAACGGGATCTGGATACCCATGTTGGCTCCCACATGCTCCACGATGATCTCATCGGATGAACCATGATGTCGGGGATTTAATCAATCGCGTATACAATTCCCTTTGTCTACTGGTATGATACTTGCCCGAGATTCGATCGTGGGTATCCCTATACCTTGTTCAATATCGTTACCGGCAAGTCTCTTTACTCGTTCCGTAACACATCATACCGTGGCTAACTCCTTAGTCACATTGAGCTCATTATGATGATGTCCTACCGAGTGGGCCCACAGACACCTCTCCGTCATACGGAGTGACAAATCCCAGTCTCGATTCGTGCCAACCCAACAGACACTTTCGCACATACCCATAGTGCACCTTTATAGCCACCCAGTTACGTTATAATGTTTGGCACACCCAAAGTATTCCTACGGTATCCGGGAGTTGCACAATCTCATGGTCTAAGGAAACGATACTTGACATTGAAAAGCTTTAGCAGACGAACTACACGATCTTGTGCTATGCTTAGGATTGGGTCTTGTCCATCACATCATTCTCCTAATGATGTGATCCTATTATCAACGACATCCAATGACCATTGTCATGAAGCCGTGACCATCTATTGATCAACGAGCTAGTCAACTAGAGGCTCACTAGGGACACGCCGTGGTCTATGTATTCACACATGCATTACGGTTTCCGGTTAACACAATTATAGCATGAACAATAGACAATTATCATGAACAAGGAAATACAATAATAACCATTTTATTATTGCCTCTATGGAATATTTCCAACAAACATTAGGCCCCCGATTGCTTTGAACCTGTTCATGTCAATCTTCAAACCGTTCAACGGCGAGTCTCACACCTTTGTTCACCTGAAAGTAAAACTTTGTAACCCGTCATGACGTCACTTTGGATATGTTCAAAAAAGATTCCGTGACATCACAACATATCATCTCATTAAAACGGTCAACCCAAAAATCGAGGCGTCTTCCTTGGTCAATCATCATTGCGTCTCCTTGATTCTCGCGTGGACTGTTGTTGTCCCATCTCTTAAATAGGCAGGGGAGGGGCGCCCCATTTCATTTTCATCTCTTCGCCGCCACTGTCTGCCTGCTTCTTCTTCCTCCAGCGCCCGCGCAACCCAAGCTCCACCGCCGTTGCCGATCGTTCCTCGTCTTCTCCGACAAGGACCGCTGCATCAACCTGATTGGACCAGAGCTTGCCGACGTTTAGCCATCTCCTCCGCACCCGTCAGGTATGTTTCTTATTCCCCTCGTAGATCTATATTAGCTCATCATAATTCCTCCATGTCCGTCGCCACTCGACGGAGTGCTCATTGTGGATCGGTAAAGAGAACACCTTTCGGGCTCCAAACACCAGCCATCTGACACGGTACTCCGCTTAATATGAATCCCCACTCATCGTAGATCAGAACTCGAATAGAAGCCCACACATGAACTGCTTGTTCTTCTTCTAACTATTTTAGGTTTAGACTATTTTTCATTTTACCCTCGCCCATAGATCTTGTAATTGTTGCTGTAGTTGATAGAATCTGTTTGTCAACACTTAGCAAAATTCTCAGCACTAGCCGTCTTTTTAGCTCGCCATTGTACTGTAGGCTCATCTTGTAGCAACTTTAACTCGCCTCCGCGTCATAACAGACGACGGCTTAGAACATCATTTCCGTCTTAGCTTTATCTCCCCTTGCTGCAAGGTTTTTCTTAACCCATCGCGACGTTGCACCTTCCCATAGAGTTTAACCCGCCATCATGGACAAAGCCCCTACTTCGTGTGACTGGGTCCCCTTCGGGGTCACCGAAGTATCACTAAAGGAATTCATGACCATGGGAGCCTTGTCGGCTCAGGATATCATTCATTGGCGGGTTCCTGGTAAAGAGGTCAAGCCCATACCTTAGGAAGGGGAAGTAGTCGTGTTGATAGACCATCTTCTCCGCGACTTCTTACTGCCCGGGTCAAAGTTCTTTCGGGATGCCCTGCACTTCTACAAGCTCCACCCTCAAGACATTGTCCCCAATTCCATCTCAAACTTGTGCGAATTTCAAGTCCTTTGCGAAGCCTATCTACAAGAAGAACCCATAGTGGACCTCTTCAGAGATTTTTTCTATCTGAACCGCCAGACCGAATTGGTAGCTGGGTCGAGTCTCGAGCTTAGAGGCATCTCCATACAGAGGCGGAGAGATATGGCCTTCCCTTCAGCCGTCCTACCCAGTCATCCTAAAGACTAGAACTAGACTTGGTTTTACTGCAAAGACACCTCCCTGGCTAGAGAGAATCCGCTGTCGGGTTACCGCCCTACCCGACTCTGTACAAAGACTGAGCTTCCTGAATGGATGATCGCTACGGAGCATGTTAAGTATGCCCAGGATTTCTTAAAGGTTTCAGCCCTGTTGGCTAATGGATTAACATACATGGACTTGATCCGTTGCTGGGTCAGTTGGAGGATCATGCCGCTGAGCCGGCGTGACAAGTTGATGTGTGAATATTCTGGTGAAGTGAGCGATCCGATGTGCTTCAACTAGACCTCTTTGAATGAGAAGGACCTCAACACCATCGAAAAGTCTTTGCTTGGAGAGCCTCAGGCTGCATGTAACCAGACCGGGTTGAAGCCATTCTGCATTCTCAACCCAGCTCCAGAGGTAAAGATCCTTTGAAGAAATTGTTGCTTGTGACCTCTCAATTCTATGATTCATACTCTTTCTGACATTTCTCTAACTCATATGCATGCACAATCCAATTTCTGGAAGAAGAAATACACCCCCGCTCCCAATAAGAAAGCGAAGATGACCATGACCCGTGCTACGAGTACTACGGGATGCAAGAAGAAACCATCCGCTGCGGAACTGCTCGAACTTGATGAATCAGAGGTAGAACTTGACTCCCTTGGTCTTCTATTTATGCAACTCATTCACAATGATTACTCAGAGGAGGAAGCAGAAACAAGTCATGCTGATGCCATAGAGATAACCATTATCTCCTCCGACTCAGAACTTTACCAATAAAGAGAATACGGCAGGCTGTACGGAAGGTAAAGTGCTCACGCCCCTTTGCTCATTTGGATTCCAACTTTATTTTGAAGAAGCAGCAAGATGACCACAGACGTCAGACCCGGATCACCGGCTCTGAAGACCTTTTGGCCGGCTTACCAAATGAGCCGGCTCCTCAGAAACGGCACAACGAGGTACTTCCTTGCGTTAAATTCTTTTCCTCTACATGCTAATCTTGTGCTTGTAGCTCATTTATGTTTTACAATGCTTATCTTTCCAGGACTCGCCTCCTTCCTTCGGCGACTCAACTGCCACAAAGCTGCCTCCTCTTGTCATCAACCCAAGGTGATAATTCTTATATCTTTCTCCGTATGTTAATATTCTACCCTTGATTATGATGTATAATACCACCTTTGTTCATAGAGGTCAAGCAAAATGAAGGAAGGTGAGCTGGTCAGCTGCCACTCCTGAAGTTCAAGAGTCGGAGATCCCCGGGTCAAGCGCTCCTGAAGCTCATATTGAGCCCTCTGAGGCTAGAAAAGATGATCATGACGAGGTTCCTCAGAATAATGTGCCGGCTGTTATGGACACTGAGGCTCCTTAGGCCCATCCAGAAGCTGACCCTAAGCCACTCAACCCCTAGCCAACGACCGAAGACGTGGCTTCTCATGAATAAGTTACTGTTACCGGGGCGACTTACAAGTCTCCAGCTCCCTCCACTGTGCTATCCAAGCATACCAAGGAAGACGAGGCGGCTCCTCTTAAGGAAGAGAGGAATCAATTTGATCTTCCAAACTTGGAGAAGTTATCCGTTGATGAGTTGCATTCTGGCTATCTAAGTCGTCTTGCTGCAAGCCGGGACATGGAGGCCAGCTTGGTTGCTATAATGAAGAAAAAATATGAGGTATTCCTCTTTCTTTGTCTTTCCATATATACTTAAGTAGCCCCCAAGAGCCAACTTATCTTGCCAAAGGTTGGCCGGGTCTTCACTCTGTTATATATTTTTGAGAAACCGCCATGTAGCCCCCAAGGGTCGGTTCATCATGTAAATAATGAGCCAGCACTCAATCATAGAATAAGAGCCAAGTGTAGCCCCGAAGGGTCGGGTCATTATTTAAATAATGAGCCGACACTCAAAATAGAATAAGAGCCAAGTGTAGCCCTCAAGGTCCGGCTTATCTTCTTGAAGATGACATGGGCCTTATCTGAATTGTAACCCTTAGAAAGAACTGATACACATTAGCCCCAAGTGTCAAGTATATTGCCCGCAATCTGCTTGAGACTTGTAATGTTTTCCTCAGTGACCCTAAATGCTTGTCATATACTGCTCTTTGGTGGCTTAAAATGAAAATAATCCGGCTCTTGATTACTCTGCAGGAATCCTTAGACGCAGTCGGGTCTAACTTGGCTAACCTGAGAAGGGACCTGGCTTCGCAATAAAACGCTCGTGGTGAGGCTGAAGAGAAATTGCGGCTCTCTGTCATAGAGCTTTAAAAATTCAAGGTGGCCTTCGAGGCTTACAAACAAATTGTGGAAACAGAACAACCCGCCCTAACCAAATGGGTAGAAGATGCCGAGGGGCAATTACAACCCGTCGTGGAGGAGCTCAACAATCTGAAAGGCCATATAACCCGGATGATTGGAGCCGTCTTTGGTAAGTGTTTGTTAACTATCAAAATTCATTGTAAAAGAATCTCCTACTCCTTTCACCAACTTTCAGGTGGTTTATAAAAAAATTCTTGCTTGCAGGTGAACAAAGTCGCCAACTTTCTGATGACAGTTTGCTAAAGCTGAAAGGTTTATATTCTCTTACTAAGAAGTTGTATGTCGGATCCCTTTGCACCCTTAAAGCTATGATGACTGAGAGGGGCATGCCAAAGTTCATGAAAGGTGTGCTAGAGACCCTCTCCATCATCCTGAAGCAGATAGAGGAGCTGAAAAGATTAGCCGCCCGGAAGGGTGCAATGGCTGCCTTGAGCCGGTCACTAGCGTACTCACCGGAACTTAACCTAACAAAGATGGTGGATGGCTTCCCTTAATTTAAAGACGACGGCTCACAATTCAATCAAGAAGACTATGTCTGATGCGTGAAGGCGTCTTGAGTTTTAGCGAGCCGGCTGGCCGTAGAAGCTGACATGTCATCTTATCAGGCGGTTTACTCTAAAGTGAACAAACTAGTTTGAGGGCCTACTTTTCAAGCGAGAGGCTTAATCCCTCAATGCCATAAGCATCTCTTTCTCCTGATGTTGACCCGTCTCCAATCTTGCATGACGAACTTGAATTTGAAGCTTTAACAAACTACAACGGGGATGTGGACAACCTTTAGATCCTGGACCCCGAAGACTTGGCGCAGGATGACCCGGTAGCGAGTTAAGCAAAGAGCTGACTCCATATGAAGGTAACCCAGCCCTGTGTGTCATGCTGGGTTATGATTTGCTGTAAAAAACTTCAAGTTTGCAGATTCGGGGCTCCTTGATAGCCTTGTAATAGGTGTAGCTAAAACTGATTGCCTTGGTCATGACTTCATGCACGTTTTGGAATTTGAATAACTATTTAAACTTATCCATCTTTCCTTTAACCTGGCTATGATCATCTTTTCTAATACTTAGTTGCAGTTTATCACAAGAAACACTACCTACAAAATAACACGACAGAAAATATATTCTCTATCATTGTTAAGGCGGCTTTAAAGGCACAACCCAAAGAGGTTAACTTCTTATTTATACACTTGCTTAAAACTCAAGCTTTATTTTTCAAAAACATAGGCATGAGTGACATACTCATATGCCGGCTCTCACATGGCATAGATTCGTCGTTTTAACCTTAACTAGTTCAGGGTCTTTAAAAAGATTGACTGTTAAGAATACGACGAGCCATATAGCAGAGAGACTACAACAGTGCATGAGTGTTGGAAGTGTGCCCTAGAGGCAATAAATAAAGCGTTCATTATTGTATTTCCTTGTTCATGATAATCGTTTATTATCCATGCTATAATTGTATTGATTGGAAACACATTACATGTGTGGGTAAATAGACAACACTTTGTTCCTAGTATGCCTCTAGTAAACTAGCTCGTTGATCAAAGATGGTCAAGGTTTCCTAGCCATTGGCATGTGATGTCATTTGATAACGGGACCACATCATTAGGAGAATGATGCGATGGAGAAGACCCAAACTACAAACGTAGCATATGATCGTGTCCGTTTATTGCTATTGTTTTCTGCATGTCAAGTATATGTTCCTATGACCATGAGATCATGCAACTCACGGACACCGGAAGAGTTCCTTGTGTGTATCAAACGTCGCAACATAACTGGGTGACTATAAATGTGCTCTGCAGGTAACTCCGAGGGTGTCTGTTGGGTTGGCATGGATCAAGACTGGGATTTGTTATTCCGTGTGACGGAGAGGTATCTCATGGCCCACTCGGTAATACAACATCAGAATGAGCCTTGCAAGCAATGTGACTAAATGTTAGTCATGGGATCTAGTATTACGGAATGAGTAAAGACACTTGCCAGTAACGAGGTTGAACTAGGTATGGAGATACCGACGATCGAATCTCAGGCAAGTAACATACCGAAGAACAAAGGGAACATCATACAGGATTAACTAAATCCTTGACATAGAGGTTCGACCGATAAAGATCTTCGTAGAATGTGTAGGAACCAATATGGGCATCCAGGTCCCGCTATTGGTTATTAACCGTAGAGGTGTCTCGGTCATGTATACATAGTTCTCGAACCCATAGGGTCTGCACACTTAAGGTTCGGTGACGTTTCAGTAGTATAGAGTTATGTATGGTGATTACCGAAGGTTGTTCGGAGTCCCGGATAAGATCTCGGACGTCAAGAGGAGCTCCAAAATGGTCTGGAGGTAAAGATTGATATATAGGAAGTCCTGTTTTGGTTGCCGAAAAAGTTTCGGGCTTATTGGTAGTGTACCGGGAGACCATCGGGAGGGATATTTCGACCCAATAGGCTACATGGGCTGTGGGAGAGTGAATACCAGCCCTTAGTAGGCTGTTGGAAGTCCCACACAAGTCCCATGCGGCTGGGAGAGAAAACCCAAAGAGAAAAAGGTGGAAAAAGGCAAAATAGGGAGGAATCCTAGTCCTACTAGGATTGGAGGAGGAGTCCTCCTCTCCTCCTTGATTCGGCCAAACCAAGGGCTGGCCCCTTTAGGGCCAAGCCTCCTCCTATCTTCCTCCTATATATACTGGAGGTTTTAGGGTTTTGGGCACTTGATTTTCAGCCACATGCTACCCGTTCCTTTAGTGCATAGTTTCTCCTCTAGATCGGTTTTCTGCAGTGCTTAGGCGAAGACCTGCCGGAATTGCTCCACCACCATTGCCGCGACGCCGTCACGCTGCTGGAGAACTCGTCTACCTCTCTGCTCCCTCTTGCTAGATCAAGAAGGCAGAGATCGTCATCAAGCTGTACGTGTGCTGAACACGGAGGTCCCGTCCGTTCGGTGCTTGATCAGGATGGATCGTGATTGGATCACGGGACGCTCGGCGATTTGGATCGCAAAGACGTTTGACTACACCAATCGTGTTTCTTAATGCTTCCCTCTTAGCGACCTAGAAGGGTATGTAGATCCACTCTCCCTCTCGTAGATGCTCATCACCATGGATAGGTCTTGCGTGAGCATAGGAAATTTTTTGTTTCCCATGCGACGTTCCCCAGCAGTGGCATCATGAGCTAGGTCTATGTGTAGATGAGATCTCGAGTACAACACAAAGAGTTTGTGGGCGTTGATGCTTAGATTGCTTCCTCCCTTGGTCGTGTTTTGGTTCAGCGGTATTGTGGGATGAAGTGGCCCGGACCAACATTATTCATACGCTTAGGAGAGACCGGTTCCCTCAACTGCAACTTGTTGCAAAGGATGGCTGTCGGGTGGCAGTTTGTCCTACTTTAGTTGGATCGGATTCGACAAAGGCGGTCCTTGAGAAGGTTGAAAAGGAACTTATGTATCACCGTTGTGGTTTATGCGTAGGTGAGAATTGTTCTTGCTAGATACCCGTAGCAGCCACGTAAAACATGCAACAACAATTAGAGGACGTCTAACTTGTTTTTGCAGGGTATGTTGTGATGTGATATGGCCAATTACATGATGTGATATATGTGATGTATGAGATGATCATGTGTTATATAGAATATCATGACTTGCATGTCGATGAGTACGGCAACTGGCAGGAGCCATAGGGTTGTCTTTAATTAGTGTATGACCTGCGTGTCAATCATTAAGCGCTATGTAATGCTTTACTTTATCGCTAAATGATAGAAATAGTGGTACAAGCATGATGGGCGTGACAACCCCGATGGCGACACGTTGATGGAGATCAAGATGATGGAGATCATGGTGTCGTGCCGGTGACGATGGAGATCATGCCGGTGCTTTCAAGATGGAGATCAAAAGCACAAGTTCATGGCCATATCATGTCACTTATGATTTGCATGTGATGTTAATCCTTTTATGCACCTTGTTTTTCTTAGGACGACGGTAGCATTATAAGGTGATCCCTCACTTAAATTGCAAGATGAATTGTGCTCTCCCCGAGTGTGCACCGTTGCGAAAGTTCGTCGTGTCGAGACACCACGTGATGATCGGGTGTGATATACTCTACGTTCACATACAACGGGTGCAAGCCAGTGTTAACCATGCAGAACACTCGGGTTAAACTTGACGAGCCTAGCATGTATAGACATGGCCTCGGAACAGAAGAGACCGAAAGGTCGAACATGAGTCATATAGTAGATATGTTCAACATGATGATGTTCACCATTGAAACCACCTCAACTCACGTGATGATCGGACTTGAGTTGGTGAATTTGGATCATGTGACACTCAGATTACCTAAGGGATGTCAATTTGAGTGGGAGCTTTAGTAATTTGATTAACTAAACTCATTATCTTGAATAATAGTCTAAGTAACCTTTGCATATTTATGTTGTAGATCAATGGCTCGCGCAGTAGCACCCCTGAATTTTAATGCGTTCCTAGAGAAAGTTAAGTTGAAATATGATGGGTAACTTTGTTGACTGGGCCCGTAATCTGAGGATTATCCTCACGGCTTCCCAGAAATCATATGTCCTTGATGCACCGCTTGGTGACCAACCAGAAGACATGTCATCCGAAGACGTTAAGAATGCTTGGGAGGCACGTTCTGGAGATTACTCAATAGTTCAGTGTGCAATATTGTATGGCTTAGAACCAGGACTTCAAAGATGTTTTGAACGTCATGGAGCATATGAGATGTTCCAGGAGTTGAAGTTTATCTTTCAAAAGAATGCCCGGATCGAGAGGTATGAGACCTCCGATAAGTTCTATGCTTGCAAAATGGAGGAGAACAGGTCTATCAGTGAGCATATACTCAGAATGTTTGGGTATTTGAATCGTCTAGCAGAGTTGGGAATTGCCCTTCCACCAGAGGCGATCACTGATAGAGCTCTTCAATCACTGCCACCTAGTTACAAGAGCTTTGTGATGAACTATAACATGCACGTGATGAACAAGTCAGTGGCCGAGCTGATTGCGATGCTAAAAGTCGCTGAGTCTAAAATCCAAAAAGAACATCAAGTGTTGATGGTCAATAAAACCACTAGTTTTAAGAAGAATGGCAAGAGCAAGGGAAAGAAGGGTAAAACCAAGAAGGATGGCAAAGCAGTTGCTACTCCTGTAAAGAAGCCCAAGCATGGACCCAAGCCAAAAACTGAGTGCTTTCATTGCAAGGGAACTGGTCACTGGAAGCGGAACTGCCCCAAGTACCTGGCTGACAAGAAGGCGGCCAACGACAAACAAGGTATATATGATATACATGTTATTGATGTGTACCTTACTAGCTCTTGTTGTAGTGCCTGTGTATTTGATACCGGTTCGGTTGCTCACATTTGCAACTCAAAACAGTAACTATGGATTAGATGAAGGTTGGCAAAGGATGAAGTGACGATGCGCGTGGGAAATGGTTCCAAGGTTGATGTGATCGCCGTCGGCACACTCTCTTTTTGATTACCATCGGGATTAGTGATGAACCTGAATAATTGTTATTTAGTGCCTGCGTTAAGCATGAACATTATATCTGGATCTTGTTTATTGCGAGACCATTACTCATTTAAATCAAAGAATAAAGGTTGTTCTATTTATATGAGTAATATCTTTTATGGTCATGCACCCAATGTGTGGGGTTTATTCATATTGAATCTTGATAGTGATGATACACATGTTCATAACATTGATGCCAAAAGATGTAGAGTTGATAATGATAGTACCACTTTCTTGTGGCACTGCCGTTTAGGTCATATTGGTGTAAAACGCACGAGGAAGCTCCATGATGATGGACTTTTGGAGTCACTTGATTTTGAGTCACTTGACACATGTGAACCATGCCTCATGGGCAAGATGACTAAAACGCCATTCTCTGGAACAATGGAACGGGAAAGTGAATTATTGGAAATCATACATACTGATGTGTGCGGTCCAATGAATGTTACAACGCATGGTGGATATTATTATTTTCTCACCTTCACTGATGACTTAAGTAGATATGGGTATATTTACTTAATGAAACACAAGTCTGAGACGTTTGAAAAGTTCAAGCAATTTCAGAGTGAAGTTGAGAATCATCGTAACAAGAAGATTAAATTCATGCGATCTAATCGAGGAGGTGAATATCTGAGTTATGAGTTTGGCAGTCACTTAAGACAGTGTGGAATTGTTTCATAGTTGACACCGCCCGGAACACCACAACGTAATGGTGTGTCCGAACGTCGTAATCGAACCTTATTAGATATGGTGCGTTCTATGATGTCTCTTGCTGATTTGCCACTATCGTTTTGGGGTTATGCATTGGAGACAGTTGCATTCACTTTAACTAGGGCACCATTGAAATCCGTTGAGATGACGCCATATGAACTATGGTTTGGCAAGAGGCCAAAGTTTTCGTTTCTTAAAGTTTGGGGATGTGATGCTTATGTCAACAAGCTTCAGCCTGAAAAGCTGGAACCCAAAGGAGAGAAATGCGTCTTCATAGGATACCCGAAAGACATAGTCGGGTATACCTTCTATCTTAGATCCGAAGGCAAAGTGTTTGTCGCTAAGAACGGAACATTTCTTGAGAAAGAGTTTCTCTCGAAAGAATTGAGTGGGAGGAAAATAGAGCTTGATGAGGTTATTGAACCTTTACTTCAACAAGAAAGTAGCGCAGCGCAGAAAGATGTTTCTGTGGAACCTACGACAGTTGAAGAGGAAGTTAATGATGATGATCATGAGGCTTCGGATCTAGCTACTATTGAACCTCATAGGTCGACAAGGGCGCGTACTACTCCTGAGTGGTACAGCAACCCTGTCTTGGAGGTCATGTTGTTGGACAACAATGAACCTACGAGCTATGGAGGAGCGGTGATGGCCCCGAATTCCGAGAAATGGTTAGAGGCCATGAAATCCAAGATGGGATCCATGTATGAAAACATAGTATGGACTTTGGAAGTATTACCTGAAGGGCGAAAGGCCACTCAGAACAAATGGATCTTTAAGAAGAAGACAGACGCGAACGGTAATGTCACCGTCTATAAAGCTCGACTTGTGGAAAAGGGTTTTTAACAAGTTCAAGGAGTTGACTACGATGAGACCTTCTCACCCGTAGCGATGCTTAATTCTATCAGAATCATGTTGGCAATAGCTGCTTATTTCGATTATGAAATTTGGCAGATGGATGTCAAAACAGCGTTCCTCAACGGTTTCCTTGAGGAAGAGTTGTATATGATGCAACTAGAAGGTTTTGTTGATCCTGAGATTGCTGACAAAGTTTGCAAACTCCAGCGATCCATTTATGGGCTGGTGCAAGCATCTTGGAGTTGGAATAAGCGCTTTGATGAGGTGATCAAAGCGTTTGAGTTTATACAAATTTATGGAGAAGCTTGTATTTACAAGAAAGTGGGTGGGAGATCTATAGTGTTTGTAATATTATATGTGGATGACATATTGCTGATTGGGAACAATATAGAAATGCTGGAAAGCGTGAAGGAATATTTGAACAAGAGTTTTTCAATGAAGGACCTAGGAGAATCTGCTTTCATATTATGCATTAAGATCTATAGAGATAGATCGAGACGCTTAATAGCACTTGCAGAAAGCACATACCTTGATATAGTTTTGAAGAAGCTCAAAATGGATCAGTCCAAGAAGGGGTTCTTGCCTGGGTTACAAGGTGTGAAGTTGAATAAGACTCAATGCCTAGTGACTGCAGAAGATAGAGAAAAGATGAGTGTCATCCCCTATGCTTAATCCATAGGCTCTATCATGTATGCAATGCTGTGCACAAGACCCAATGTCAGCCTTGCCATAAGTATGGCCGGAAGGTTTCAAAGTGATCCCGAATGGAGCACTGGGCAGCGGTCAAGAATATCCTTAAGTACCTGAAAAGGACTAAGGAAATGTTTCTTGTTTATGGAGGTGATGAAGAGCTCATCGTAAAGGGTTACGTCGATGCAAGCTTTGACACTGATCCGGATGACTCTAAGTCGCAAACCGAATACGTATTTATTCTCAACGGGGGAGCGGTAAGCTGGTGCAGTTCCAAGCAAAGCGTGGTAGCCGATTCTACGTGCGAAGCGGAGTACATCGCAGCCTCGGAGGTGGCGAAGGAAGGTGTCTGGATGAAGAAGTTCATGACAGATCTTGGAGTAGTGCCCAGTGCACCGAATCCAATGAACCTGTTCTGTGACAACACTGGTGCCATTGCTCTAGCCAAGGAACTAAGGTTTCACAAGAGGACCAGACACATAAAGCGACGCTTTAACTCCATCCACGATTACATCAAGGAGAAAGACATAAATATTTGCAAAGTGCACACGGATGTGAATGTTGCAGACCCGCTGACTAAACCTCTGCCAAGGGCTAAACATGATCAACACCAGAACTGCATGGGTGTTCGATTCATTACAATGTAAATCACATAGTGATGTGAACTATATTATTGACTCTAGTGCAAGTTGGAGATTGTTGGAAATATGCCCTAGAGGCAATAAATAAAGTGTTTATTATTATATTTCCTTGTTCATGATAATCTTTTATTATCCATGCTATAATTGTATCGATTGGAAACACATTACATGTGTGGATAAATAGACAACACTTTGTCCCTAGTATGCCTCTAGTAAACTAGCTCGTTGATCAAAGATGGTCAAGGTTTCCTAGCCATTGGCATGTGATGTCATTTATAACGGGATCACATCACTAGGAGAATGATGTGATGGACAAGATCCAAACTACAAATGTAGCATACGATCATGTCAGTTTATTGCTACAGTTTTCTGCATGTCAAGTATATGTTCCTATGACCATGAGATCACGCAACTCATGGACACCGGAAGAGTGCCTTGTGTGTATCAAACATCACAACGTAACTGGGTGACTATAAAGGTGCTCTGCAGGTAACTTTGAGGGTGTCTGTTGGGTTGGCATGGATCAAGACTGGGATTTGTTACTCCGTGTGACGGAGATGTACTCAGGGCCCACTCAGTAATACAACATCATAATGAGCCTTGCAAGCAATGTGACTAAGTGTTAGTCACAGGATCTTGTATTACGGAACGAGTAAAGAGACTTGCCAGTAACGAGGTTGAACTAGGTATGGAGATACCGACGATCGAATCTTAGGCAAGTAAGATACCAAAGAACAAAGGGAACATCATACAGGATTAACTGAATCCTTGACATAGAGGTTCGAGCGATAAAGATCTACGTAGAATATGTAGGAACCAATATGGGCATCCAGGTCCCGCTATTGGTTATTGACCGTAGAGGTGTCTCGGTCATGTCTACATAGTTCTCAAACCCACAGGGTTTGCACACTTAAGGTTCGGTGACGTTTTGGTAGTATAGAGTTATGTATGGTGGTTACCGAAGGTTGTTCGGAGTCCTGGATGAGATCTTGGACATCATGAGGAGCTCCGGAATGGTCCGGAGGTAAATATTGATATATAGGAAGTCCTATTTTGGTCCCTGGAAAAGTTTCGGGCTTATCGGTAGTGTACCGGGAGTGCCGGTAGTGTACCGGCACACCATCGGGAGGGGTATTTCGACCCAATAGGCTACGTGGGCTATGGGAGAGTGAATACCAGCCCTTAGTGGGCTGGTGGAAGTCCCACACAAGGCCCATGTGGCTGGGACAGGAAACCGAAAGAGAAAAAGGTGGAAAAAAAGGCAAAATAGGGAGGAATCCTAGTCCTACTAGGATTGGAGGAGGAGTCCTCCTCTCCTCCTTGATTCAGCCAAACCAAGGGCTGGCCCCTTGAGGGCCAAGCCTCCTCCTATCTTCCTCCTATATATACTGGAGGTTTTAGGGTTTTTGGCACTTGATTTTTAGCCACGTGCTACCCATTCCTCTAGTGCATAGTTTCTCCTCTAGATCGGTTTTCTGCAGTGCTTAGGCGAAGCCCTGCCAGAATTGCTCCACCACCATCGCCACGGTGATGTCATGCTACCGAAGAACTCGTCTACCTCTCCGCTCCCTCTTGCTGAACCAAGAAGGCGGAGATCGTCATCAAGCTGTACGTGTGCTGAACGCGGAGGTGCCGTCCTTTCGGTGCTTGATTGGGATGGATCGTGATTGGATCGCGGGACGCTCGGCGATTTGGATCGCGAAGACGTTTGACTACACCAACCGCGTTTCTTAACGCTTCCCGCTTAGCGACCTACAAGGGTATGTAGATCCACTCTCCCTCTCGTAGATGCTCATCACCATGGATAGGTCTTGTGTGAGCATAGGAATTTTTTTGTTTCCCTTGCGACGTTCCCCAACAATGAATACCACCAAAACCCATAAGCCGGCTCTCACGTGACATAAATCCATCATTTTAACCTTAAACAGTTCAGGGTTTTAAAAATATTGATTGTAGAAGAGTATGAACGGGCCACATGGCGAAGAGACCACATCAGATATGTGAGTTTATCCTAGCTTTCTGTAAGCCGGCCCTCTCGTGACTAAGCCGCCGTTTTAACCTTAATCAGTACAGGGTCTCATTGCAAGATTAACTATCAAGATCATTGAATAGTTCAGGGTCTTTATTGCGAGATTAACTGACAAGAGTTTGGCGGGTCACATGATGGAGTGGCAAGTTGCAAACAGGCAGGTTTAACCCGGGTAAGGCTTAGAAGCCGATCAAAGAGGGTATGAAAGCTAAACCCGGTGGGTTGGAAGCCCCTAAGTGACCTGTTGAATCATCAACTGTTTTGCACAAGCTTGTTGCACGAAAAAAAATCGCAAAGGCCCCGAATTATGGGGATGCCAACTTTATTATATGAAAAAGGTATATACAATGACAAATGTATGTACTTGTTGAGATTCAATGACTCAAGTATAGTAAGGCCGAAGATGAGCAATATTCCATGGCTTGTTGGTCTCTTGCCCGGAAGTGCGTGACTCGTCGCTCTCCCGTACATCGATGAGGTAGTATGGCCCATTGTGAAGATTCTTGCTGACCGTGAAAGGTCCTTCCCAAGGGGGGATAACTAGTGAATATCCACCTGGTCTTGAATCAAACGTATCACCAAGTCGCCTTCTTGGAACATCCGGGTCTTGACTCTGCGGCTATGATGGCGACGCATGTCTTACTGAAAAATTGCTGATCATGCTGCTGCAAGATCCCTTTCCTCATCCAAAGCATCTAGCGTGTCTTGATGCGTAGTCTCATTTTCAGTTTCAACATAAGCCGCCACTCTGGGCAAGTCATGGCGGATTTCACTTGGGAGGACAACTTCCACACCATAAACCATGAAGAAAGGGGTATAGCCTGTAGACCTATTGGGGTGGGTCTGATACTCCAAAGAACTGAAGGAATCTCCTCCTCCCAACAACCCAGCGTTCTCTCCAAAGGGACCATAAGCCGGGGCTTTATCCCTCTCAAAATTTCTTGATTCGCACGTTTTGCCTGCCCGTTGGACTAAGGATGAGCCACGACTGATACATCAAGTTGGATATTCTCACTTTCACAAAATGCCGTCATGGCTCCATTGGATAGATTTGTGCCATTGTCAGTAATTATAATGTGAGGGTAACCAAAACAAAAGATCAACTTCTTGATGAATTGAACTATTGTGGCCGCATCGCATTTGCTGACCGGCTCTGCCTCGACCCACTTGGTAAACTTGTCAACCGCCACCAAAAGGTGGGTCTTCTTATTCTTGGATCTCTTAAAGGGCCCAACCATATCAAGCCCCCAGACCGCAAACGGCCACGTAATAGGAATCATGCACAGCTCCTGAGTCGGCACGTGGGCGCGTCATCCAAATTTCCAACAACCGCCTCACTTGGTAACTATGTCCTCCACATCTTTATGAGCCGTCAACCAGAAGAAACCATGTCAGTAAGCCTTGGCCACCAAGGATTTTGAACTGGCGTGATGACCACAATCACGGGAGTGTATCTCATGTAAAATTTCCTTGCCTTCTTTAGGAGAAACACAATGTTGAAAAACACCAGTCACATTGCACCGATGTAACTCGCCATTAACAATAGTCATGGACTTGGACCGCCTCATGATCGGCCGCGCCATGGTCTCATCTTCGGGTAACTCACCGCGAGTCAAATATGCCAGATATGGCAATGTCCAATCAGCGATAGCACGGAGAGCCGCCACCAACTGTCCCTCCGGGTCAGGCACATCCAGATCCTCCTCAGAAGGTAACTTGACCGACGGGTGATGCAAAACATCCAGAAACACATTAGGTGGTACTGGCTTGCGTTGAGACCCTAGTCTTGATAAAGCGCTAGCCGCCTCGTTCTGGCGACGGTCGATATGATCCACCTGATACCCTTTGAAGTGACTGACAATGATATCAACCGTCTGGTGATAAGCCGCCATACGTGGGTCCTTGGAATCCCACGTGCCAGACACTTGCTGAGCCACCAGGTCTGAGTCGCCCAAGCATTTGACCCGGCTGAGATTCATCTCCTTAGCCACACGGAGACCATGAAGCAAAGCCTCATATTCAGCTGCATTGTTAGTACAAGGAAACATTAGCCTTAACACATAACAAAACTCATCACCTCGAGGGGAAGTTAACACCACTCCAGCCCCCAAGCCTTCCAATTGCTTGGATCCATCAAAGTGGATTGTCCAGTATGTATTATCCGGCTTCTCCTCAGGTGTGTGGCTCTCCGTCCAGTCGTTTATGAAATCCACCAAGGCTAGAGACTTGACGACCGTTCGAGGCACATACTTCAAATTATGAGGTCCAAGCTCTATTGCCCACTTAGCAATCCTGTCGATGGCCTCCCTATTTTGAATAATATTACCCAAAGGCACATAACTGACCACCGTGATCGGATGTCTAAGGAAATAATGCTTCAGCTTGCGATTCTCCATGAACACCCCATATACCAGCTTCTTCCAATGCGGGTACCTTTGCTTGGACTCTATCAAGACCTCACTCACATAGTATACCGACCGTTGAACTGGATATTCCTTTCCTGTTTCTTTGCGCTCCACAACCCCAGCAGCACCGAAGGCCCTATTGTCAGCCGCCACATATAATAGTAACGGCTCTTTCTCCACAGGGGGAACCAGAACCAGCGGCTCAACTAAATGTTTATTGAGCGCTTCAAACGCCTCATCAGCAGCATCACTCCAAACAAAGTCATCTATCTTCTACATCATCTGATACAAGGGGATAGCCTTCTCGCCGAGGCGGCTTATGAACCGGCTTAAAGCGGCGATTCGACCTGCCAGGCGCTGGACATCATTGATGCATGCCGACTTAGACAACGAGGTGATGGCCTTTATTTTGTTCGGGTTAGATTGAATCCCCTTTTCTGAGACCACAAACCCAAAAGCTTGCCTGCAGGCACACCAAAGAACATTTGGACGGGTTAAGCATCATCTTGTAAACCCGCAAATTATCAAAAGTCTCCTTCAAATCATCAAGTAAAGTTTCCTTCTTCCTTGACATGACCATGATGTCATCCACATAAGCATGAACATTGCTCTCAATCTGATTATGAAGGTAGTTCTGCACACAATGCTGATAAGTCGCATGTGCACTCTTAAGTCCAAAAGGCTTGGACACATAGCAAAAAGACCCAAAAGGCGTGATGAAAGACGTCTTCTCTTGGTCTTTGACTACCATCTTGATCTGATGGTAACCCGAATAAGAATCCAGGAAACACAAACTCTCACAACCCGCAGTGGCGTCAATTATCTGGTCAATGCGAGGAAGAGCAAACGGATCAACCGGGCAAGCCTTATTAAGATCCGTGTAATCCACACACATGCGCCACGTGTCGTTATTCTTGAGCACAAGCACTGGGTTGGCTAACCACTCCGGGTGAAAGACTTCCACAATGAACCCTGCCGCTAAGAGCTGGGCTATCTTTTCCCCAATAGCTTTGCACCGCTCCTCATTAAAACATCGAAGAAATTGCTTGACCGGCTTAAATTTAGGATCCACATTAAGATGGCGCTCAGCGAATTCTCTCGGTACACCCGGCATGTCGGAGGGCTTCCATGCAAAGATGTCCTGATTCTCACGGATGAATTCGATGAAGGCGCCTTCCTATGCGGGGTCCATATTAGCCCCAATAGTGAACTACTTCGATGAGTCGCCATCAGTGAAATCCACCAAGTTGGTATCTTCCACCACAAACTTTAGGGGCGGTTCGGATTCTATACTAGGCTTCTTTAACAGAGTCATATCTGTTAGGACAACATTATCCGTATAGAACTTGAGCTCTGCCTCAGCACAACTTGACTCTGCATACGCAACGTCGCCCTCCTCACACTCAAGAGCTATCTTCGGATAACCATGCACCATGATCGTCCCTTTTAGAGCCAACATCTTGAGCTTCAAGTAGACATAACAAGGCCTGGCCATGAACTTAGCAAAAGCCGGCCGCCCAAACAGGAATGATATGGATTCTTAATTTTGACCACCTCGAACCACAAGGTTTCCACTCTATAGTTATATTCATCACCAAACGCCACCTCAAGAGCAATCTTTCCCACTAGATAGGCAGACTTGCCCGACACAACACCATGGAAGACTGTAGACGACGACTTAAGAGCTTTATCGGTCAATTCCATCCGGTGAAAGGTGTCATAGTACAAGACGTTGATGCTGCTGCCACCGCGCATCAGTACCTTTGCAAATTTATAGCCTCCCACTTGAGGTGCCACCACGAATGCTAAGTGTCCCGGGTTATCAATCTGCGGCGGGTGATCCTCCCTACTCCATGATATTGTATATTAAGACCACTTTAAATATCTTGGAAGAGTCGGCGGAGCAAGTGAACCACCCTCTTATGTAACTTTCTGGTCCTGCTTATCCAGACTTGTGGTGAAAATGTGGTATTGGCCTCCACTAAGCTGCTTCAGGTTACTCTAGTACCCTGACTGATTGTTTTGCTATTGAACACCGTTGCTAGGGTGCTGATGGTGACCACCTTGATTGCCTTGCCCCTGATAGCCTAAACCTGAGCCGCCTCCACCAAAGCCTGGCCCATGAGAACCGGATCCTGACCCGCCAGGCGGACCATTGCCACCACCATGATGCTGATTGAGGCTATAATTCCGGAACTCTCGTATGATATAACAATCCCTCCAAGCATGACCGGATGGCCTGCCGGGTTGACTGTGTTTTGGGTAGGGCTTATTGAGCATCTTTTCCATATTAAAGGGAGACTTAGCCTTATTTAAAGGCGGCTTACCATTGCCCTTAGCACGATTATTTCTAGTACAAGTGTTGGCTACAAGATCTGACCCGTCATTCGGGTTCTTTCTCTTACCACCATTGCGAGGGTTGTTATTTCCTGCCCTGTTCTGCTGCTGGCCCTTGCCACCGCTGTTCTTCTTGCCCTTAGCTGATTTCTCCTCATCAGACCCTGTGTCCTTAGTGGTATCTGAATGTGCATACTTGGTGAGGTCCGACATGAGCTCACCCATGTCTTGACAGAAGCGCTTCATCCACCCGAGCTTCTGCTTAAGGGGTAAGAAGTGACAATTTTTCTCTAAAATTAGGACTGCCTAAGACGTCGAGATATTCTCAGACGAGTGGATCACAGTCGAAACCCGCTAGACCTAGTGATGGGCCGAGTCATCTTCATGCTGCACAGAGTGATTAAGATCAATAATCGTCATTGGTTGCTTGCATGTTCCTCGGAAGTTCTTGATAAAACGTGCTTTCAACTCGGCCCAAGACGCGATGGTATTGGGAGGCAGACCCTTTAACCATATACGAGCCTGTCCTTCCAATATCATGATGAAGTACTTTGCACAAACCGCCTCACTAACTTCCAACGTCTCCATGGCGAGCTCATAGCTCTCGACTATACCTGGCGAAAACTCGGGCTGGGCCAAAAAAAGCCCGTGGTATAAAACTCAGGCCCGAGCCCGGCCCGGCCCGATCGCCGGGCCTAGTTTTTGGGCCCAGGCCCGACCCGAGCCCAAGAAAGCCCGTCCCGGCCTGAGCCCAAGAAAGCCCGGCCTGGCCCGACCCGACGTAGGCGTAAAAATGAATTTGCATAGGCCCGAGCCCGGCCCGGCCCGACCTTCGAGCATGATTTTCAGGCTCGGGCCTAGCCCGCGGGCAAGCCCAGGCCCGGCCCGGCCCGGGAATTTTGGGTCGGGTCGGGTCGGGCCGCCCATGGCCAGGTATACTCTCGACCCAGACCGTTGGGGGTAGATCGACCGTGTAATTAGGCATCTTGCGCGGCCCATTAAAATCCTTAGGCAAACGCTCATTGCTTTCAAGCAAGGCATACCAACACCCCTAGATGAAACTATGGCTCCCACCGAGGTTGAAGGGGTTACCGGAGACAGCTTAGGAATCTCCGGGTAATTTGTCACTGACGTCCCTCCCCGATGGGCTTTGCCTCAGTCCACAATGTCTTGGGCGTTGGCACGGGGCGGGTCATCACGGGGCGGGTACGTCATCGCTCGCCGCTAGAAAACGCCGGCGAATCTATGTGCCAGCTGTAGCTATGGCTCGGGATGGGGGTTGAATGCACTCGGCTCCGACTGTAGGCATACTTCTCTTGTTGAGCCACCGCTATCTGTAACAACTAGATGGCATTCCATGCCTCTTCAGCAAACGACGCCCCCTCCGTAAGAGGGAGCGCATTAAGCCTAGCAGCCGCCGCCACCATGTTATTGTTGGGAGACGTAGTAGTAAATCAAAATTTTTCCTACGATCACCAAGATCTATCCACGGAGAAACCAGCAAAGAGAGGGGAGAGATTGCATCTTCATACCTTTGAAGATCGTTAAGCGGAAGCGTTACAAGAATGCGGTTGATGGATTCGTACTCGCAGCAATTCAGATCGCGGTGGATTCCGATCTAAGCGCCGAACAACGGCGCCTCCGCGTTCAACACACGTGCAGCCCGGTGACGTCCCCTATGCCTTGATCCAGCAAGGAGGAAGGAGATGTTAGGGAAGGGCTCCAACAGCAGCATGACGGTGTGGTGGTGGTGGAGTAGCAAGGTATTCCGACAGGGCTTCGCCTAAGCGCTGTGGAGGAGGAAGAAGAGAGGTAGGGCTTTGCCGTGAGAGAGAGAGAGTTCAGAACTGTTCTCAAAAGGCCAAAACCTCAAGTATATATAGGAGGAGGGAGAGGGAGGGCTGTCTTGGACTCTCCTCCAAGGAGGAGAGCTTCGGCCGAATCAAAGGGAGAGTCCACCTCCCACAAGGGAGGTGGATCTCCTCCTTTTCAAACTCCTTTGCCCTTATCTCTACTCCTCCAGCCGCATGGGCCTTTCTAGAAGGTCTTGGACAGCCCAATAAGGGATGGCACACCTCCTCTAAGGGCCCACAAAGTCCTATGGTCGTCACACCCCTCCCGGGGTCCTCCGGCACCCTCCTGGCACTCCCGGTACAATACCGATGAGCCCGGAAACTTTCCGGTGACCAAAACTGGACTTCCTATATATCAATCTTTACCTACGGACCATTCCAGAGCACCTCGTGACATCCGGGATCTCATCTGGGACTCCGAACAACTTTCGGTAATCACGTATACCATTTCCCTATAACCCTAGCGTCATCGAACCTTAAGTGTGTAGACCCTAAGGGTTCGGGAGACACGTGGACATGACCGAGACACTTTTCCGGCCAATAACCAACAGCGGGATCTGGATACACATGTTGGCTCCCACATGATCCATGATGATCTCATCGGATGAACCACGATGTCGGGGATTCAATCAATCCCGTATACAATTCCCTTTGTCTATCGGTATGATACTTGCCCGAGATTCGATCGTCGGTATCTCTATACCATGTTCAATCTCGTTACCGGCAAGTATCTTTACTCGTTCCGTAATACATTATCCCTTGACTAACTCCTTGGTCACATTGAGCTCATTATGATGATGTCTTACCGAGTGGGCCCAGAGATACCTCTTTGTCACACGGAGTGACAAATCCCAGTCTCGATTCGTGCCAACCCAACAGACACCTTCGGAGATACCCGTAGTGCACCTTTATAGCCACCCAGTTACGTTGTGACGTTTGGCACACCCAAAGCATTCCTATGGTATCTGGGAGTTGCACAATCTCATGGTCTAAGGAAACGATACATGACATTGAAAAGCTTTAGCGAATGAACTACACGATCTAGTGCTATGCTTAGGATTGGGTCTTGTCCATCACATCATTCTCCTAATGATGTGATCCCGTTATCAACGACATCCAATGTCCATGGTCATGAAACAGTGACCATCTATTGATCAACGAGCTAGTCAACTAGAGGCTCACTAGGGACATGTTGTGGTCTATGTATTCACACATGTATTATGGTTTCCGGTTAACACAATTATAGCATGAACAATAGACAATTATCATGAACAAGGAAATACAATAATAACCATTTTATTATTGCCTATAGGGCATATTTCCAACAGTTATCCATCGGGTTAGAATAATGACCCGATAGTAGACCTGGCCATGGGTAGCCCGACCCGACCCGGAAAAGCCCGACCTTGCCCACGGGCCGTGCTCAGGCCTAGATTATGATCCCGGTGGTCGGGCCGGGATGGGCTCGAGCCTGATGAAAACAAAGATTATGCCTAAGTCGAGCCGGGCCGGGCTTTTTCGGGCTCGGGCCGGGCTTGGGCCTAATAAATAGGCCCGACGGCCGGGCTCGGGTGTCACGCCCAAGATGCGATCCTATCTTTATTTGGCACGAGGGCCTCAACAGGGATAGAAGCGCATCTCGATGCGTTCGCAAGAATGGATATCATTACAAGTACATGTACAGAAGAGATGAGTATATGGAATTGGCTTACACTCGCCACAAGCTACATCAGAGTCACATCAATACAATAACATCTCAAACATCATACATAAGAGCAGGGTCTGGCTACGGACGAAATCAAACGATAAAATGACATCCACCCTTGCTATCCCAGGCTGCCACCTGGAACCCATCCAAGATTGAAGAAGAAGAAGAAGAAGAAGAACTCCAAGTCAAATCAAGCAACGCGCTCACGTCAAATCATCACATTACCTGTACCTGCAACTGTTGTTGTAGTAATCTGTGAGCCACAGGGACTCAGCAATCTCATTTCCAAGGGTATCAAGACTATTAAAGCTTAATAGGTAAGGTATGGTTAAGTGGTGAGGCTGCAGCAAGCGTCTAAGCATATATTTGAGTGGCTAACTTACGAGCACAGAAAGTAAAGCATGGTGGTCTACGCATAACGGACGTGAACTAGTATTGATCACTAACTGATCCTGAACACCTACTTACGTCAATCATAACCCCACCGTGTTCTCTTCCGGATGAGGACTCACAAGAAGAGACAGTCACGGTTACTCACACGGTTGGTGTATTTTATTAGAGTTTACTTCAAGTTTGCTATGACCGGATGTTAAACAAATTATCCAAGTTTGCCACATAACCGCGGACACGGCTTCTCGAAAAGATTTAAGCCTGCAGGGGTGCTCCAACTCATCCATCACAAATTAACCACACTCAGCAGGAATAACCTCAACCACGGATCTCGTGATCTTCCTAGGCAATTCCAAAGGAAATCCAACACCTCGAGATAGCCCGAAGAAATCATAGTTCCTCACTGGAGACTTTCAAGAAAGGTAAAACAAATCCAGCAAGGCCGCCCGACGTGTCGACGAACCCGATAGGAGCCGCGTATCTCGTTCTCAGGACACGACCGGATGGGACTAGCTACAGGGAAAACCAATCCTCAAGTTGCCTCGAGGCAGCCCCGCAGGCAGCCCATTTTGGACCAACACTCATGAGGAGCACTGGCCCGGGGGTTGATTGAATTATCCACGGGGTCCGGAAAAATATCCCCTATGCAAGTTCATTAATTATTAGGCAAATGTAGTACCAATGTTGGGCCTTGCCAGACAAGTTTTATTCTAACCCGAAAATCAAGGGGGTTCCCATAACAACCCCGAGCATGTTAGGAGAGGTCATTTATGGAACATAACACTGGTTCACAAGTAACTAAGGGCGGCAAGAGTGGAACAAAACACCAAGCAAAAGGCCAAGCCTTCCACCCTTTACCAAGTGTATATGTGCATTAAATTAAATAGCAGCAATATTGTGATATAACAAGGAAAATCCATGTTGACACATGGAAACAATTGCACCTGCAACTAGCAACTCTATAAGAAGGTTTGAGAAAGCGGTAACATAGCCAAACAATGTTTTGCTGGGATATGGAGAGGTTAGAGGCTTTTCATGGCAATGTTGGGAGGCTTATCAAACAAGTGGTAGGTAGCGAGACATAACGATAAAAGACAAGACAACTAGCATGGCAATGATAGTAATGGTATCCAGGGAAATGTGTCATCTTTCCTGAGATCCCGCTCGGAAGAAGAACGAGTCCATGAAGAAGACGAACCAACGTAGTCGAACGAATCCTCACACTCCGAATACTTTCGGAACTCTATCGAGAAGAAGCAATCCGAAACAAACAATCAACACAAGATACACCACAACATATGCAAAACACGATGCACAACAAATATGATGCATGTCCGGTTTAATATGCAATGCATGACAAATCTCAACAATCAAAGACTACACATTAAGTGAAGCTCAATATGCAACGAGTTACATATTGACGAATCTCCACATTCGAAATATTTAGTTCACTCCCGTTAGGTACATGACAATATTAAATGTTGTTAAACATGGCAAGAGGTGAAGCATAAGTAAACTATCAATCTAGGCATCTTAAATGAGGCCAGAAACAACTTATAGCAATTCCGAAATGACCTCATATGTTAATTTAGAAAATGGTCCAGATATGATCTAAACATATTTTATATTTGTTAAACGTCAAAATAAATATCACCATGTTATTCTCCACGTCATTCTAGTCGATTTACATATATAGAACATTTCCAACGGAGCTACGGTCCAAAAGATATGAGCAACACAAGATGCACATGCCATGAATGCAAATGCATGGGAATAACCACCACAACCATTTCAAATCATGAATGCAACAAGTTATTATGAAACTACATGAGATTCTAAGCAAGTTTCACATATGGAATGTCCAAAACGGAGCTACGGTTCAACCACAATCATCAAAACAAGTTTTAGTTGGAATCTGCCAAAAACAGCAACATGGCATTTTGAACACATGAAAACAACAAGATACAATATTCTAAAATGCACAAACTAAGCATGGGGCAATAGCATACAACATACACTTCATTTCATCTTCACAATTCATATTCAAAACATGAATGGATCACTTGGTAGGAAGCTCACAAGAAGGCTACTTGAAAACAGTTTCAGACTTAGTGAAAATATCAGTTTTAGACAATGCAGTTTTTTTTCACGAAGGCATATTGACATCAGTGAAACTATATGCTATAGATCATATTATGGCATGAAACTTAACAGCATACTAAAGGACTATAGCAACAACAAATAACTCCATTGCACCTACCACAAAAGAGTTGTAGATCACTAGCAAATCACATGGCAAGACAGCAACAAAATATAACAGATTCAGACTTAGAAACATTTAGGACCCTCAAAATAACAGATTTTTATAGCAAGTAGACAACAGCAAAACAACACCTACACATGCATTTCTATGACAAACAAAATCTCCATGAGCTAGGACACATATCAAAGAGCAACTTTCATGCTGAAAATTAATTCATATCATGCCCGGATTAATTCCTACGAAAATGACAAAAGGCATCACGGTGAAAATGACATGCACTCAAACATGCTCAAATGACAAAACTAAATGCACAAATAACTTTTATGGATTTTTCTAACACGGAAACATATATAATATGATTAGGTTCATGTAGAAAGTTAATTACAATTAAATATGCGAGATTAGGCCTAATCACGTCAAAACACTTCAACAATGCAATTTAATGCAAACATCATGACCAACATTTTTCTCATGCATGAAAATGTGATGCGAATGAGATGAACATTTTTAATATTTCATTTAATTAATTTCAATACACGGCTAATAATTTATGAAAATGCAATTAATGCAAAATAAATGCAAATGACATGTTAAATTATTTTATGCGTGGGTGCAATGGCATATTAATATTCTGCACAATTCTCTAAGCACTTTACATGTTGGAAATTTAACGTGCGAAGACCGGATTAAATAAAAACGCATTGAATCAATACCCGAAAACAATAAATAAGAAAAAAACCGATGGGGGGGGGGCTGGCTCACCTATCTGGGCCGAATCTGGCCGGCAGGGGAGGCTGGGCAGGCGAGGTGGGCCGAGGACACGGCCGGCCCACACGCAGCCAGAGCGGGGTAAACGCGGGGGCTTCGTCCTCCGCTCGTCCCGTGCCTGAGCGGGCGACGGCGGCGGCGCGGCTATGCCGCTGCGACGGCGGCGCGAGGGGGCCCGGGCCTGGCCGGAACGGGGTCAGGGCGACCGGATCCGGCGGCCGGAGGCGGGGATCTGGACGGCGGCGGCGCTTGGCGGCGGCCGGAGGAAGCTTGGGCGGCGGCCATGGCGACACAGCACCTGCGGGAAGAGCAAGGGCGAGGGTGAGAGGGAGGAGAAGGAGAGGAGAGGAAAGAGAGGGAAGGAGAGGGCGGCACGGCGGCTGGCCGGGTCCGGCAAGGCGGCGGCGCCCTGGCGAGCACGCGAGAGGAGCTGCGGGAGCTGCACTGCGGTCGGCCACCATGGGAGCTCGACGAGCTCCGGAGAGCTCCGGAATGCCAATTCGGGCCCGGATGGGCTCGGGCGGGTTGGCTGGAGGTGGGAGAAGGGGCTGGCTAGGGTTTGGTGGCACGCGGAACGAGGTAGGGCTATAAATAGGGAAGGGGGCTAGGGTTACGGCACTATCCGTTTTCGGACTGCCGCGTGTCGGTCCGACGGACCGGAAGCGGAGGGTCAGGCTGCGGCGGCTGTGCAGAGGGCTAAGTGAGGAAGAGAGAGAGAAGTTTGTGACCCGGACACGGAGATTTTAAAACACCGAGAAACGACCGACGAACGTGTGATAAACTACCGATAACCTCACTTCTACGGATTACCGACGGGGCATCGAACGAACTCAGAACGCGACGAAAATTGATAGGCGATCTACCTATGCTATAACAAGACCGCACGACAAGTTTCAACTCGATTCGAGAATATTTTTGCGTGCACTTAAAACCGGTTTTATTTAAAAGATGCCGCGGGCGCGTGTGTGTGTGGCTGGTCTCGAAGTGGGCAACGGCGAAACGGAGAGAACCGGCGACTACGAACGGATGCAAGTTTTCGAAAACGGGAGATGATGCGATGCAAATGATGTGAATGATGCGATGATGAATGCAACAACCAGATGAACACATGCCGAAAACGGAAACTAAAGGGGAATCTACTGGAATCTTTTGGAGCGTCGGTCCCGGGCTGTCACATCGGGCCTGGGTTTTTAGCGCCGGGATTTTTCGGCCCGACCCGAGGTATGTCCAGGTATACCCGGCGGGGTCATAAGGTGCCGTTGTGGAGTCTAATCCCTCCAGGGCGGGTCTGGCTGTCGTGGCACTTCCACGGACCGGGTTATGGCTAGCGGCGCATTCGGTGATGTCTGAGCTGGCGCCTCCTTCATTAGATCCAGCAAAGTTTGAGCCGACGATGTCTGAGCCGGCGCCCTAGAAGACTCGAGACCTGGCGACGTGCCTGCCACCGCTCCGGACGTTGTGCCGTTTTGACCCGTCGCCATGCCCACCATAAAAATGGCGGCTCGACTTGGCGGGGCGCAGGGCTCCGGAATACTGTCTCCATCAGTATAGCCCGAGGACCACCATCACGAAGCCGGTAGATCGACTCTGCCTCTCCGCTCGAGGATCCATCATATGAGAGGATAAGGGTCTCCCCTCCTGACATGGAGTCTTCCACACCTTGCGTGAAGCCGACGAAAATGCTCCCTCGCCCGTATTGAACACGACGGGTTGCGTATACCGGGCCGGCTCGACGAGGTCGGTGCAGATGTCCAGTCCAGGCTCAGATCCACCAATCATTCCAAGGAAAACGCGATTTCCGCCGAAGGGGACCCGGTACCCATACTCGATTGAGTTGGCCTCGGCGCCCCAGCCAACATCATCGATTGAGAGCTTGCTGCAGCGACTCTTAGTGATCATGTTGGCGGCGTATCCCTCGATCCCTGGGAGAGAGCCCTTCGAGAACTCCACACCACCGAGTGCTAGCCCCACGGTGGGCACCAACTGTCGTGGTTTAGTCACGGCAGATGTACTAGTGAAAGGACTTAGGTTCGAGGCCATCGCTAAGGCGGTGAGCTTGAAGGGGTTGACCGGAATCGAGAGACAAGGGTTTACCCAGGTTCGACCCTCGGAAAGAGGTAAAAGCCTACGTCCTGCTTTGTGTTGTATTGATGGGGTATCGATTACAAGGGAGCGAGTTCGCTTGACCTAGCTATCGATGAGTTATTTTGTACCCTAAGCCGCCACATGGGCTCACCTTTATATAGGTAGGTCGAGGCCCTAGGCTTACAAGAGTATGAACCGGCTTATACATTGTACCCAGTCTTATCTCTAAGTTGCCTTGCATTCCTAGGCAAGCCGTCTTCTGGGCAGCTCACGCACTCGGGTCTCGCGCCGTCTTCCGGCTCTGGGCTTCCATCTAAGCCCATCTCACGAGTCGCCTCTTAGGCTTGTATTCATCCTTTTGGTCCACTTTAAGGCCTTTGATTATGAGCCACCAGGTATAACCCAGCCCCTCCCGGGTGGGTCATACCATAGAGTTATATCCCCAACAGTATGTGGAGATATTCAAAAGGAACTTGCAAATTATTTTTGCGAAGGTAACAAAAAACTTTATTGCCTACTATTTATGTTTTCTTACAAGTTGCAAATGTTCTCTAATGACTTAATAATCTTTAGTATAGATAACTTTAGATTCTATTATTGAAGAAATTGGAGGTGATGTATTCAGTTTGTTGATTGATGAGGCTACCGATGTGTCTGACAAAGAGCAAATGGCAGTTGTTTTGAGATATCTTAGCAAGCATGGATTTATCAATGAACGGTTAGTTGGAATTCAAAATGTCAAGGAAACATCAGCGGTTTGTCTCAAGGCTACTCTTCAAAAATTATTTGCTGATATTGGATTAAACATAAAGCAGGTCAGAGGCCAATGCTATGATGGCGCTAGTAACATGCGCGGTGAGTTTAATGGCTTGAAAGAAAAAATTATTCAAGAAAATAAGTAAGCATATTATGTGCATTGTTTTGCTCACCAACTACAGTTGGTTATTGTGGCGGTATCAAAAAGCATGATGATATTGCTGATTTTTTCTACATGTCTCTGTTTTATTCAATGTGGTTGGAGCTTCTTGCAAAAGAAATGATATGATTAAAGAGAAACATCAAGAGGAGGTAATAAAAGCCATATGCAATGGTCAAATTAGCACTTGCATAGGGTTAAATCAGGAACAAACACTTCAAAGAGCAGGTGACACACGTTGGGGCTCACACTATAGGACTCTTTCAAGTCTAGTGAAATTGTTCCCATCAGTTATGCCGGTTCTGAAATATGTTGAGAAAGAAGGCAAAAGTGATAAGAAATGTCAGGCATGTGGTCTTGTAGCATGTTTTGAGACCTTTGATTTTGTTTTTTATTTGCACATGCTGTTGCATATATTGGGTAATGCAAATACTTTGTCCCAGTCTTTACAAAGGAAGGATCAAGATATCCTAAATGACATCTCCTGTGTGAAGACAACAAGAAATGAGCTGTCAGAACTAAGGGATAATGGACGGGACTCACTTCTTGAGAAGGCAAATTCATTCTGTGAAGAGCATCACATTGAGAATGCAAATATGGAGGAGCAGTATGTTAATCGACACAAACCACGACAAGAAACCAATAAGACAAACCTTCTACATTACAAGATTGAGTGTCTCAATTCTGTTATTGATTGGCAACTTGAGGAGTTCGATGTTCGCTTCAATGAGGTAAATTCCGCATTGCTTGGTCACATGGCTTCTTTCAACCCAAAAGACTCTTTTGCTGCTTTTAACTTGGATAGCTTAGTGAAGCTAGCTGGGTTATATCTAGATGACTTTGATTCACGAAAAATGGATGAGCTTGGTCCTGAACTTTGCACTTACATTGACAATGTGCGAGCAGATGAAAGGTTTGCCAATGTGGACGGAATTTCTGATCTCGCTAAACTAATGGTGCAAACAAATAAGCATGTTACGTTTCCTTTGGTTTATCATCTTTTAAAGCTAGTACTGATATTACCAGGTGCCACAACATCAGTGGAGAGATGTTTTTCAGCTATGAATGTTGTGAAAAAGAAGTTGCGCTACAAAATGGGTGATCAGTTCATGAGTGATTGTCTAATTTTCTATGTGGAGAAAGATATATTTTCTACCATTACCAATGATGTAGTGTTTAATCTTTTTAAGGCGATGAAAGATCGAAAGGGGACACTCTAAAATGTGAGCGCCTTTACATGATAACTTCGTTGGTAGTACTTATTCTAAACTTGGCAAACTAATTTGTCATGTTTTCAATGTTCTAGGAAGATGCGAAGCTACACCTGGAGCTACAAAGTTATTTGATGCTACTCTATTTATAATATGTGAACAAGTGATTTAATAATTTTATCGAACCGGTATGTCTTGCACAAGGTTGTCAGAATCGCGATTCTATTATACGATTCTATGACTTTACGATCCAAACTAACCCCTCTGATTCTACAATTTTAGTTCATAGAATCTACGTTTCTATGATCCTGATAGTGAAGATTCTACGATTTTTGATCCTACCATTGGAGTTCCGATCCGATTCAAAATCACGATTCTGACAACCTTGGTCTTGCATTCTTTAGTATTTAATGCAACACAATGTGTGATATGTTATACCATATTTTTATTCATTATACTATTTATGGATGCTTCAATTTTGTTGTAAGGTAATTTAAAATTAGACCTTACACTTCACATACTAGTACCAAGTTCTCACAATGAGTTATGGACTGAACCCAATGGCCAAAATTTCTGGCTCCGCCCCTGGTGATGACTCAACCCTTCTACTCCTCTATACTCTATTCATAGGGTCAGAGATGTCTGCATCTGAGGACAGACAGAACAACCTCAAGGAGCTAAGTGTTGACATGAGCTCTGGCACTAGTCCAAACAAGAGCTCATTCTCATTTGATGATGTTCCAAGCTCACCAGATCTGCCCAAGGCAGCAACCAGGACAAGGAGGAAGCTCAATTCCGATGAGGAGGATGAACATTTTGTTCCGGATATTGTGCCTCCCAAGACTAAATAGGACAAGATTGTCAGGAAGCCCACAACTGAGGCTACATCTTCCAAGAAGGTGGTCAGAAAGGAGTATGCCCCCTCTCACACTTTGAGAGCATCTGAGAGCTCCAAGGGCACCATGACCATTGATCCTCCTAGGAAATCCATGCCCAAGAAGGCTGGAGAGAAGAAGAGAAGGAAGAGGATCACCTGTGTTGTTGGCACGCCTACCTCCATGTTTGAGGACCCAAAAGAGACTGTTGCTGCTGGGGAGGAGGAGGAAGAGCCAGCTGCAATGGCTCCTCCCAAAAAGAAGAAGAAATTGTTGTCTGATGCTATGCCCAGCCAAGCAACACCCAAGGGCAAGCTAACTGGTTCCAAGAAGCCTTCTGCACCCAAACCCAAGAGGACTACCAGAGACATCTCAACTTCTCAGAAAAACAAGGGATCATCATCTAGAGATCCAGATGAGGATGCTATGTCTGCCTTGATGAAGCTGAGACCACACCTTCTAGTGCATAATGCCAGCCACCTGCAAGCTGAGGACATGAAGAAAAGGAAGGATCATGGGCTGAGAGATTGGAGAGCTATTGATCCATACTCATAGAGGAGGAAGACTATTGCGGACTATAGGTTCTACACCAAAGAATAGCAAGACTTCTATGAGACTATATTGCTTGACAAGAGCCCTCTTGTAAGTGATATGATACATGTGGATTGGAAGTACATCAAGGACAATGAAGATTACTTCCCGAGTGTGCAGGATAACTTCCACTACATTAGACTTGATAAGTTTGTTGGCAAGGAGTTCACAGCCTGCAATCATGACATGATCATGCAATTCTACTCCACTGCTCATTTCTATGGAGATGGTAGAATTGTGTGGATGACTGAAGGTGCCAGGTATGAGTCCATAGTTGAGGAGTGGGCTGCCATCTTAGGAGTCCCAAAGGTGGAAGATGGAGATATTGATGTGAACTCTAAGGCCAAGGCAAGCCCCAATGAGATGAAGAACATGTACAAGGAGATTCCTGTTGCACATCAGAAGTCTCACAAGCTAGGATCAATCTATTTCCTCCAGGCTGGTCTGCGCACGATCAACACCATTTTGAGGCATACCTTATTGCTTAAGTCTGGAGATGAGAAGATGATCAGAGGCTATTCCATCAACATGCTGCTCCATCTAGACCAACATACGAGATTCATAGTGATGGATCTGATTGTGGAGACTGTGAAGAGGATTGCTGCTGATGAGAAGCGGTCATGTTGCTATGCACCCTACATTTAGATGCTCATCAAATCCAAGTTGGAGAAGCACATCTTTGCGCTTGATCGACCGCATTTTCCACTCTTACCGAAGCTCGAAGACAATTGTGGTGATGAACCCAGATCATCCCACATCAGCTGCAACATAGGCACATGCTGAGGCAGCCAGAGACACTAGTGCTCAGCCGCCCATGACTAGGAGTGAGCAGATGGATCTACTTCTTGGCTCGGTGCTCAGCATGTAGAAGGACATCACCAACATCCTGAAGAAACAAGAGAGCCTTGCGAGGATTGTTGAAGACAAGTTTCATAGTCTCAACAACAAGGTGGATGGGCTCACATTGACTGTCAATGAGCTCAAGACGGAAGTTGATGTTGTGCGTATACCTCACTCTAAAGATGATGATGATGATGATGAGGATAGCGCACCTCTCAGGACGACTGCTCAGTTCAGGACTCAGCTAGGACTCCCACAGTGACTGCTCCAGAGATGAGATCGTCTTCATCAGCACCAGCTACAAACACTTAAGCTCCTTCAGATCCACCAGTTCCTCCAGATGCTACACCAGCTCCGTCCATGACATCTGCGGAAGTCTTTGGCGATGCCATTCTCTCAACTCCAACTTCAGCTACCGGAGGAGATCAGCCCTAGAAGAGCATTTAGCTCTACACCTTTGAACTTTTTAGTAACTTGTTGCCAAAGCGGGAGAAGTTGTATAGACCATTAGGGCTTCAAGACAGAGAGAGAGATAGAGAGAGTTGCTTTTTATCGCTTTTTCAAAACATTTGTTATCTTTTGGTTTGGATGTGTTACACTTGTCGGTGTTTGGTCATACACTTAATGTGTGTTGCTACTATTTCCTATCCTTATGATGCTTATGAGATGATCATTCACTTTGCTTGATTGTGTTGTTCTATGATATTCACTCTTATTATTCTTGCACACCACCAAGATGTATGTGATGTGGAAGAAGTTTCCCCTGTACCTAATCGATTGTTCATTTGCATTCAAACTAAAATTCAAAATAATTCACGGATTTAGGGGGAGCTCTTGCTTATCACATACTTCTCAAAGCAATGATTATATTCATTTATTATATCATATGTCGAACCTTTGATCTATATGTTGTCATAAATTACCAAAAATGGGGAGATTGAAAGCACATTTGCTCCCTTGGTGGTTTTGGTAATTAACAACAACATACATATCATTGAACTAATATTTCCACTAAGCATATTTCGGGAAAAGTTCAATGATGGGTTAGCAAAAGGATTGTGGAGAAACCCCTAGATGCAAGGAAATGGATTGGCAAAGATTCAAGCAAAGAGGATTCTACATTTTACTTTGTGAGAAATCACTTTGAGTCCATAGGAAAGCCAATACTATTAAAAGGGGGTCAGGTACTGTTGGTGAACAAGATGCTCAAACGTGCACAAGTGAGAGTCACCAAAAACAACCACAAACTCTCTACATATTATGTCTAAGACATTATTGCAAAATTGGTGACACCAACACTTCCCCCTCGGTCCCACCGATTCCCAAAACCATGCCAAACCCTAGCACATCGGAGCAACCGATCCCATGTCGGTGCCACCGAGTTTATGCTACCAACTTTCTATTACCTCGATTCACAAAATCGGAAGCTCCAAATTTTTTGATCGGCGTCATTGAGATTTGGATTCTGACCGTTGGACACTTGATTGGTACCGCCAAGATTTCTATATCGGTCTCACCAAGATTCAAAAGTTGCCACCTTTGGAGCAACTCGGTACCACCGAGATTCACACATCAGTGTCACCTAGTTTGGCACTTAAGGTGTAACGGTTGGATTTATGGAGAAGCCTATATATACCCCTTAGCCACCACTCACTCGAAAGAGAAGCACTAAGAACAGATCCCCACCTATCCTATCGGATTTTCTGAGAGAGAACCACCTACTCATGTGTTGAGATCATGTCATTCCATTCCAACCATATGAATCTTGATCTCTAGCCTCCCCAAGTTTCTTTCCACCCAATCAATCTCTTCCACCAAAGCCAAATCTATGAGAGAGTGATTGAGTGTTGAGGAGTCTATCATATTGAAGCACAAGAGCAAGGTGTTCAGCGACCTTATCGAACCTATTACCTTTTGGAGGGTGATGCCTTCTAGATTGGTTAGGTGTCGCTTGGGAGCCTCCTACTTCGTGTTTTGGACTGAACCAAGAAGTTTGTAAGGGAAAGGAGATCGCCTACTTCGTGAAGATCTACCCGAGTAAGGCTAGTCCTCCATGGACGTAGGCCATCATGGTAAGTCAAGGTTGCTTCTTCATGGAACACTCCATGGGCAGAGCCCTCCGTGGACTCCCATGACCGTTACCCTTAGTGGGTTGAAGACTCCATAAACGTGGACGTACGATAGCACCACCTATCGGAACCACGGGAAAAATCTTAGTGTCTCCAAATTGTGTTTGATCTTCCTACCCTTCCTTTACTACACATGCTTGTATTTACTTTCCGCTGCTATACTCGTAGACATGCATGTGTAGGGTGTGCTTGACTTACTACAATTGATAAAATCTGTCAACACTCAAAACTGGAAAAGGGTAGAATTTTTATTTAGTCAAGTAGTCTAATCACCCCCCTCTAGACCTACTTTCGATCCTACAAGTGGTATCAGAGCTTTGGTCTCCATTGCATTGGTTTCACAACCTAGGAGAGTATGGCATCTAGTGAGGAAAATTATCACCGTAGAGGTCCGTACTTTGATGGCACAAATTTTGCTAGTTGGAAGCACAAAATGAAAATGCATATTCTTGGTCATAACCCCGTCGCTTGGGCCGTTGTTCGTGCTGGATTGCAAGGTAAATTCTTTGCAGATGGAAGGGAACCAGATCGTAAAGCGACTGCGGAAGAATTGAAGATGTTGAAATAGAATACTTAAGCATGTGACATTCTCTTCAACTGCCTATGCCCCAAAGAATTCAACAAAATCAGCCGCCTTGAGGATGCAAAAGAGATTTGGGATACTTTGGTTGATATGCATGAAGATACCTAATTCGTGAGAGAATCCAAGATGGATGTTCTTTTGAGTCAGCTTGACAAGTTCAAGATGAAGGATGGTGAAGGAGTCGTAGAGATGTACTCTAGAAGATCTCTCATCACAAATGAGATTGCCGGCTTAGGAAGCGAAGAAATGACCGATAAATTCATCATCAAGAAGATACTTCGACCTTTGGATGATAGATATGACACCGTATGCACATTGATCCAAATGATGCCCAACTACAAAGATCTCAAGCCTACAAAAGTAATTGGAAGGATTATTTCTCATGAGATGATACTCAAGGACAAGGAAGAGCTTCACAACAAGTCTAGCGGTGCCTAATAAAGCCACACGTGATGCTCCCACAACTTCAAGCGCCAACCTTGTCACAAATGAAGAGCTGGCGGTTTCTCGGTCGTTGACGCCGTTGTTGCATCACCGCGAGCGGAGTCCTATCGCTGTCGCGCGGCAGTCCACAGGTTACTGAAGAAGTTGTCGCCCATCCCAGATGGGCTTTGTGCTACCCATCAACACTCTAAGCCGATGTCATTTCGTTTCTTCCACCTCACACGCAATGTGTTCGATAAAATATACAACATCTATTGAAGTTGCACTTTTACATCACAAATATACATCATCTATTGGAGTTCCCTCTTTGTTGGAGGTGTAAAATGCATTTTTTGGTGATGTAAATTTTACATAGTTTTACATCTGTAAATTTGCATCATCTATTGGAAATATCTTAGAGCATCTACAAACTGACGCATCAAACCCATCTCAAATGCCCGACAAGGCATACAAGTCACAAAAAATGACCCATCTGTGTGCCTCAAATCTGTCAAACGCCTAGGATAAGTGACACCCCTCATATCTAGTGCAAATATGGTGTGGATATGAGGCAGTCCGATGTATCTGCCACATTCGACCGGCCCACCTCTGGCCAATCTGGACCCCACAAAATCCCCTTCCGATCGAACCCTAGCCTCACTTCACTCTGACCCACTCTTCTGTTCTCCTATCCGTCAACTCTCGAGTGTTTGCGACCATGTCCAACACCAGCAGCCACTCTAATGGCTCTCGCGACAGCGACGACTAGGACGCTTTTTTGGTTTAGAGTACCAAATGAAGTCCAATTGCCACGAAACTTTAATATGATATTTTTGGAGCAAAAGAAGACCTTGAAGCTTCGGGAGGAGATCAGAGGGCTCGCGAGGGAGGCACGAGCCAACCTGGTTCGACCAGGGTGTAGGGCACGCCTGGTTTCCTCGTGCTCGCCTCGGCGGCCTCAGGGTGCCCCTCTCTCGCCTATAAATTCACATATATTCCAAAAACCCTACAGAGCTTCCCGAAACAATTTTTCCATCGCTGCAAGTCTCTGTTCTGCCGTGTGAGCAGCTGGAGCCCCGTTTCGATGCCCTGCCGAAGGGGGGATCGATCATGGGGGGCCTCTACATCATCTTTGTTGCTCCTGTGGTAATGTGTGAGTAGTGACACACAGACCTACGAGTCCATATTTAGTACCTAGATGGCCATATCATTCTCTCTCTCTCTTGATCTTCAATACAACGATCATCAGATCTCCACTTTGATCTATTCGATGTAATCCTTTTGTACAATGTGTTTCTTGGGATCCAATGAATTGTGGGTTTATCTTCAGATTATTCATGAAAAATATTTGAGTCTTCTCTGAAATATGTTATGATTCTTATGTGCATGATCATCATAGCTTCATAAATCTATATGATCTATCAATTTGATTTGGCCAAGTAGATTGATCTATCTTCAGTGAGAGGGGTGCGTTGTAGTGGGTTTAGTCTGATAGGTTTCTATATCCTAGTGATAGAAGGGGACAATATACATCTTTGTATCTTTGCCACTAAGGATAAAACGATGGGTTAGTTCATATTGATTGAATTCTCTTTGTCTACATCATGTCATTGTTCTCCAAGAATTACTCCGTTTTGCTTAATACTCTAGATGCATGCTGGATAGTGGTCGATGGGTGGAGTAATTGTAATAGGTGCAGGCAGGATGCAGTCTATTTGCTTATAGACATGATGCCTATATACACATGATCATTGCCGTGAATATCACTTAACTATGCAGTTTTCTATCAATTATCCAACAATAATTTGTTTACCCACCATATGCTTACTTTCATGAGATATGCCACTAGGGAAAACTATGGCCCCGGGCTATTCACTTATAAGTTTACGAATGCTATAATTGACGGGGGGACGACCCCGGGGTAGCTTGAAGCGCCCCTTTTCCCCCGCCTCCTAATGCGACTAAAGGGCGGGCCGCTTACCCCTACGGTCCATCTGCGCCCTGCCGGAGATGATCCGCCGGCTACGCCCAGCTGGCTGGGCATTGGATACCGTCTGCAGGGCGTACGTGGCAACAGTAGCCCCCGTCCCGTCGAGGGTCAGTGCCGATATGGCTAGAGCGAGGACATCAGGGCCTCTGACCCTGGAGGATGGTGACCGGGCTTTCTACAGTGCCGACACGCCTCCAACCGCTCCGTTACCTGCCCCGGCATGGCTACAGGGTGGCTGGCCGTACCGCTGACCCTGGCCGGCCGCTGCAAGACGACGCCACGAGGTGCGGCCCGTGCCGTGATGTGACCCACGTAGAAGCCCGCCTCGCGTGCCCCGCCGGTTTCTGACGGGACCCGTCAGCCGGCGGGACCTACCGATGAGAAGACCCCCCGGCTGGGCCCCCGCAGCCGGCCGGAGAGGCTGCCGGCTGGGCCCCCTTTGACCTTCTACTTGTATTGTATTCCGGCGGGTTGGCCTATAAAACCCCCGGGCCACCCCCATGCAGAGGGGGATCGATCAGTTGCTCTCTGGGAGTTTCCTCCACATCCACCACCACACACACACACGTACAGAGGCGGAAGAGCAGGCTAGCTCCTTCTTCCTCCTCGTTCCATACAGCTCAAGGAGCACCATTGTAACCCGACCGTCGTCTTAACTAGACCGAGCAGGACTAGGGGTATTACCTCCCACGGAGGGCCCTGAACCGGGGTAAATCGTGTGTCAGCCACCGCTTGTGGCTAATCCCGCTCCCGGAGCCCGCCGGCGTCCTTCGACCCCTCTCGATAAGCCTACCTATGGCATCTGCCGTGACGAAACCACGACAGTTGGCGCCCACCGTGGGGCCGTCCGCGACGCCGGCCGGAGTCACGCTCCGGGCAGGACCCTTCACCACCTCCCCCGACCGCCTCACGTCCGGGCAGAACCGCATGCTCGTGGGGCTTGCTCCGGCGAGCCTTGCGGGCAGCGCGGCCGGCATCTCTAACGAGTGCCTCGGCTGCGACCTAGCGCTCGATGTCGCCGTGCTCGCCGGGTGGTTCGGCAAGCTGAGCCTCACCGAAGAACCGGAGGCCGATGAGTACCCTAGTTGGGTGTTCGACTGCATCGACCCTCCCTCATCCGTGGGCATGCTCGCCACAGGCAAGGCCCTCGTCCCCCACACCCGTGTGGGAGTGATGGTCACCGTCTCCTCCAACACTTCGGGCCGTGGGCGGGCGGCCGAGGCCGGCGCAGCTACCGCCCGCGCCGGCACCTCCGACCCACTCGCTGCCACCGTACGGGGTCTGGGCACTCCTATCGCTACGATGGCGGACCCGACCACCGCCAGAGCCGAGCTAGAGGCGGCCCGTCGCCTACTGTTTGAAGACGCGAGTGCCCTCATTGCCGAACGGTGCCAGATGGAGGCCGCGCAGCAGGAATACAACTCTGCGTACGGTCTCACCCCGGCCGGCCCCGAGCCTAGCCGGCGTGGCGTCGTGCGAGAATGCGACCGCGTGGTTGCAGAGATCCTCGGCGGCTGCTTCCCCATCTACGACACTCCCGCGGCCAACCTGCGAGCCGCCAAGGTTGCCTACGAGGATTTGGAAACTTTGGAGGGTGAGGAACGGGCCGCACGCGAGCGGCACATCAAGGACCTCATCGACACCGCCAACGCACAATAGGTTTTCCTCACCCCCGGTGGGGCCGTCTCCGAGTTTCCCCGCCCCGAGAGGGAGGACACTGGGGCTGCTGACCAACGGTCGGCTAAAGCACTCCAGCACCCCTCGCCCCTCCGGCTGGAACGCCCGGGGAAGCAACGTCCAGCGCCCCCCGTCACGCGGGAATGAACAGCCGACTGTGAACACTCGAACGGCGGCCACCGCCGCGACGAGGCACCGGCTGGCGGCAGCCGGCGCACCCGCGGGCATACTCTGCGTCCACAGCCGGAACCGGCGCGGTCCGTCCTGCCAACCGTCCGCCCCAAGCTCACCGCCCGGCTCGGGCCTCGCATCCCCCACAGCGACAACGACGCGCGGCTCCGGCTTGACATGTTGGCGTAGTCGACTATCCTCAAGGAGGAGGGATCAATTGGTCCAGCCTGTTTCGGTCCGCAGATCCGCAATGAGCCTTTTCCACCCGGCTTTACACTCCCTCGCGACACCCCGAAGTATACCGGGGCCGCCAAGCTGGAGGACTGGCTAATCAACTACACCACCGCCGTTGGCATCACCAGGGGGAACAAGCGTGTAGTCGTCCGCTATGTCCCCCTCATGCTGATCGGCTCGGCCCGCACCTGGCTGAACAGCCTGGCCACCGGCAGCATCAACACTTGGACAAACTTCGAGGAGGCCTTCGTCCGCAACTTCACCGGCACCTACAAACGGCCCGGCCGGCCCCGCGAGCTGGCCATGTGTGTCCAGGGGCCGGACGAACCCCTCCGCGACTACCTCACGCGCTGGACCGAGCTCCGCAACTCTTGCAAAGGAGTACATGAGGTACAGGTCATCCAGTACTTCATCGAGGGCTGCTGCGATAGCACCCCCCTCAAGCACAAGCTCCTGTGCTCCGAGCCAACCTCCCTGGCGGACCTGATGTCCAAACCGGACAAATACGCCACCGCCGACTCCTCGATGAGGATGAAGGCTAAGGCACCGGCCAAGCTGGCTACGCCACTCGCGGCGCCGCGGGCGACGGACAACTACCGGCAACCGCAGAACGGCAAGCGCAAGAACGACCAGCCCGATTCCCGCTACGGGAGCTAGCAGGTCACCTCCATCGAGGAGGAGCAGCCGGCTGGCCACGCCTCCGGTCAGCGCCAGCGCACCGGCAAGGCCGCCTGGTAGCCCAAGCTGACTTTCAAGCAAATGCTTGACCTCCCCTGCAAAAACCACTCCGGCACCAAGCCGGCCACACACACGCTCCGGCAGTGCAGCTTCTCACAGCGATTGGCCCCGGGGGACGGCCTCCCGGCTCCCCCCGCGCAGCCGACCCGCGCCTCGGCACCAGCCCCGGCTCCCGGTCCGAGTCAGGCGGACCCGGCCCCGGCTCGGGGCAACGGCCGACTGCACGACCGTTTCCCCGAACACGACAACTACTACGTCGTCTTCACCAGCGTAGAGACGGACAAACATGCCTAGCGCCGGCTCCACCGCATGGTGAATGCCACTATGCCCGCGAATCCCCAGTTCATACATTGGTCCGAGAAGCCGATCACCTGGAGCCGGGCGGACCACCAGGCCTTGATGCCGAACCCCGGCAGCTACGCCCTCATCCTCGATCCCACCATTGCCTCCGAGAAACGCTCGTGCCGCTTCTCGTGGGTTTTGATCGATGGAGGCAGCAACATCAACATCCTCTACCTCGACACCCTGCTCAAGGTGGAGGACTTGAAAACGAGCTAGAACATTTTTCACGGCATCGTGCCAGGAAAGTCCTGCACCCCTGTTGGCAAGATCAAGCTCGACGTCCTCTTCGGCGATGCAAGTCATTTCCGCCGCGAGCCGGTGTTGTTCGAGGTAGTGGACCTTGACAGTCCCTACCACACATTGCTGGGCAGGCCTGCTCTCGTCAAGTTCATGGCGATCCCCCACTACGCCTACCTCAAGCTCAAGATGCCAGGTCCCAAGGGCATCATCACTATCGCCGGCAAGTACCAGATGTCAATGGCGTGCTCACGAGATGGCGGCCGGCTGGCCGAGGCCCTCGAAATAGCAGAGGAGAAACGGCAGCTCGACCGGCTGGTGGCCCTCGCCTCCGCCCAGCCGGCCGTGCCGGCACCTCCGTCCCAGTCGCTCGGCGAAGGCTCGTTCCAGCCATCCAAGGACACCAGGCAGGTGCCACTCGATCCGGCCGACCCCACCCAGTGCGTGACCATCGGCTCCTGCCTCGATAACAAATAGGAAGGCGAGCTCGTCGACTTCCTCTGTGACAATCGGGACAGCTTCGCATGGTCCCCCAAGGACATGTCGGGTGTTCCGAGGAAGTTCGCCGAGCACAAGATGCACGTACGGCCAGATGCGAAGCCGGTCAAGCAACCCCTGCACCGTTTCTCCGAGGAGAAGCGGCGTACTATAGGAGAAGAAATTGCCCGGTTGCTCGCAGCCGACTGCATCATGGAGGTGTTTCACCCGGACTGGCTGGCCAACCCAGTACTGGTGCTGAAGAAAAACAAGACCTGGCGCATGTGTATCGACTACATGAGCCTGAACAAGGCGTGCCCCAAGGACCCGTTCGCCCTGCGGCGGATCGACCAAGTCATCGACTCCACGGCCGACTGCGATCTGCTGTCTTTCCTGGACGCCTACTCCGGCTACCACCAGATAAAGCTGGACCCAGCCGACCGGCTCAAGCCCTCCTTCATCACCCCTTACGGGGCCTACTGCTACATCACCATGTCCTTTGGCCTGAAGAACGCATGTGCTACCTTCCAGTGCTGCATGCAGAAGTGCCTCCTGCCTCAGATAGGCAGGAACGACCATGTCTATGTGGACGACATCGTTGTCAAATCCAAGAATCACTTCAGCCACCTCGACGACCTCCGGGAGACGTTCGCCAACTTGCGCGAATACAAGATCAAGCTCAACCCGGAGAAGTGCGTCTTCGGCGTCCCAGCCGGCCAGCTCCTAGGTTTCTTCGTGTCTGCCCACGACATCGAAGCTAACCCTGAGAAGATCCGGGCGATTGAGCGCATGCCCAAGCCGGTCCGGCTCCGCGACGTCCAGAAGTTCACCGGCTGCCTCGGCTCCCTCAGCCGGTTCATCAGCCGGCTGGGCGAGAAGGCCTTGCCCCTCTACGGGCTCCTACGCCAGTCGGCCCTGGTCGAGCCGGGCCGAGACCTCTCAAGGAAGCTGGCCCTGTTCGACTGGCCCGACGAGGCGGACGCGGCGTTCCACAACCTCAAGCGAGTTCTCACCAGCGCTCCCATCCTGGCCGCGCCGCCTGAAAAGGAGCCTTTGCTCGCCTACATTGTGGAGACCACACGCGTCGTCAGCGTCGTGCTGGTGGTGGAGCGACCGGAGGAAGGCAAGGCGCTGCCGGCGCTGCGTCCCATATACTACCTTAGTGAGGTCCTCTCTGCCTCCAAGGAAAACTACCCCGACTACCAGAAGATGTGCTACGGCATATACTTCACCGCCCAGAAGCTGAAGCAGTACTTCCAGGAGCACGTCATCACCGTCGTGAGCACAGTGCCGCTGGGCGAAATCATGGCCAGCTGGGACGCCACCGGCCGGATGGACAAATGGGCCATCGCCCTGGCCGACTGTGAAATACGGTACGAACCACGCACCACCATCAAGTCCCAGGCAATGGCCGACTTCCTCGTCGATTGTGCGGAAACCCAGTTCGTGCCGCCTCCGCCCGACTCCATGCATTGGCGCATGCATTTCGACGGCTCGAAGATGCGAGCCGGCCTGGGAGCCGGCATCGTCCTGTCGTCCCCTAGAGGGGACCAGCTCCGCTACACCCTCCAGATCCACTTTGCCGCCTCCAACAATGTGGCTGAATACGAGGCCCTCGTCCATGGCCTCCGGCTCGCCAAGGAGATCGGCGTCCAGCGCATCATCTGCTTCGGCGACTCGGACCTCGTGGTGCAACAAGTCTCCAGCGAGTGGGATGCCAGGGACGCCAACATGGCCAACTATCGCTTCCTCGTCCAGTAGCTCACCGACTCTTTCGAGGGCTACGAGTTCCACCACATCCCCCACGCGGACAACGAGGTGGCCGATGCGCTGGCCAAGATCGGCTCCACCCGGCAGGCCATCCCAGCTGGTGTCTCCCTTGAGCGGCTAATGAAGCCTTCAAGCAAGCATTCTCCCGAATTGGAGTCCATCTTCATGCCAGCAAACGCGGCCGGCACCCCGACGGAACCGGCCGCCCAACCAGCCTTGCCGGCTGCGACAACTTCGCCGGCTCCACCACCACCAGCCGCCAGTTCGGCACCGTCCGCCGCGGCGATCGAGCCGGTCGCGCCTACGCACACCGGCGCCGGCCTCGTTGCCATAATGACAACGGTCAATGCTTCCACCGCCACCTCGCTCCCGGGGGCTGGTGCGCCGGTCCCGAGGGCCGGGTCGGTCCCTGTCTCGGCTCCCTCATGGGCCCAGCCTATCCTGGCGTTCCTCCAGCACGGCGAGCTCCCCTCCGATGAGGCCATGGCAAGGCAAATTCAGTGCCGGGCCCCGGCCTATAGCGTCATCAACCACGAATTGGTTCATCGCACCACCACCGGCGTCTTCCAACGCTGCGTCGAACCGGAGAAAGGGCAAGAAATCCTCCTCGACATCCACCAGGGCGAGTGCGGGCATCACGCCGCCTCCAGGTCCCTGGTGGCCAAAGCATTCCGTCACGGTTTCTACTGGCCGACCGCTCTGGAGGCGGCCAAGGAACTCGTCGACAAGTGCGAGGGCTGCTAGTGCTTCAGCACGCGGAGCCATCTTCTGGCTAGCACTCTCCAGACCATCCCCCTCTCATGGCCATTCGCCGTCTAGGGTCTGGACATGGTGGGACCTTTGAAGACCGCACGAGGCGGCATGACACATTTGCTCGTCGCCGTCGACAAGTTTACCAAGTGGATTGAGGCCCGGTCAATCAAGAAACTGGACGGCCCCACGGCCGTCCGGTTCATCGAAGACATCATGGTACGTTACGGCGTCCCCCATAGCATCATCACCGATAACGACACGAACTTCGCCAAAGGCGCGCTGGCGCGTTTCTGCTCAAGGCAGGTTGTCCGGCTCGACCTGGCGTCCGTCGCCCACCCACAGTCGAACGACCAGGTTGAGAGGGCAGACGGCCTCCTCCTATCCGGCATCAAGCCCCGGCTCTTGGCACCGCTAGTCCGGTCGGCCGGTTGTTGGGTCGAGGAGCTGCCGACTGTCCTCTGGATCCTCCGGACCACGCCCAACCGGTCGACCGGCTACACTCCGTTCTTTCTCGTTTACGGGTCCGAGGCGATCATGCCCATCGACATCGAGTTCGATTCGCCTTGGGTCACCCTGTACACCAAAAGGATGCGAGGGAGGCAAGGGAAGACGGCGTCGACCTCCTCGAGAAGGCCCGCGAGCTGACCTTGAGCCGGACGGCCATCTACCAGCAGAAGCTTGGGCATTACCACAACAAGCGGATCCGACCGCTCTCCTTCCACGAAGGAGACTTGGTGCTCAGGCGGATCTAGTGAACCGCCGGCCAGCACAAGTTGTCCTCCCCATGGGAGGGCCCGTTCATCGTCAGCCGGGCACTGCGCAACAACGCGTACTATGTAATAGACACCCAGAAGCCGCAGAAGCGCAAGAGAGATGCCTCCGGCGAGGAGACGGAGCGCCCGTGAAACGCGGCGCTCCTCCGTCCATTCTATTGCTGAAAACCATTGTATGTATCCCCCCTCTTTTGGGCTTATGAATGCAACAACGGCCCCCAAGCCGGCACTAGGGGCATGCCCCTCTTTTTTCGATTCCCACAAAGTTCTATCATTCAAGGCACGTCAACCGGGCCCGGCTCTCGGGCCCGGGGGCTCGCCCGGCTTCGCACCGAGGCGGACAAATAATGTGAGCGAGCAACCCTTCGCCTCCCCTCCCCTAACCAGCTATAGACCGGCTCCCGACTGTCCGACTGAAGGGACCGCGGGGTACAAAGGAGCCTCTCACACGAAAGTCAGCCGACGCGCACGGTAGCCGGACCGACCCAGCGGAGCTATGTTAATCCTAGCAACCGGCCTCCGCCGGCTCAACCTAGCCCTAGCCAGTTGACTCTAGGAGCCCGCTATTTTCCCAAGGGTGAAGCCCTGTCCCTGCCCAGACCGGCCCCTGGCTAGCTACCAGGTAGGGCAGAGGCCGGAGGGAGCCCCGGCACGCAAACACAAGTCAAAAGGCAAAGGGTGAAAGAAGAGCCGGCACACACATTCTTTCTAAGATAGATGGCACAAGTTCATTACATATAAAAGGCCCACGACCACAAGTTCATTACATATACACCCCGAGTGCGTGGAATTCCAGTCTAAAAATAGAAATGCAGGAAAGAAAAGTCCTAAGCTATTGCAACATTGGGCCGGCCTTCCTCCAAGCACTAACGCCGCTGGAGCCGGCGGTGCTCACACCTCGGGAGCCGGCGGCGCTGGCGCCTTCGAGGCCTGCACCTCCGGGGCGGCCGAGGTAGAAGCCCCCGCAGCCGGAGCCGGCTCGGACTCGGCGTATTTGTCGGTGTCGGAGCCTTCATCGGTTGTCTCGGCGGCGCTCCCATCCGGGTCATCCAAGGCGAGCCCGTACTGGTCCTCCGGGACCACCACACTGTCCGCCCCGCGCTCCGAGACGTACTCGTCCTATGTGGCGAAGAAGGCAAGGTCGCTCACCCTCACCAGCATCTCGTCGGCCACCGCCTCCAGCTCCGGGTCGGCACCAGCGCGATGGGCCGTGAGCAAGCCCAAGTCCAGCTCGGAGTACCACGATTTGGCGATGCGGAGCGCCATGCCCGCACCGGCTCGCACCGCAGAAGCCCTCCAGGCGTTCACCCATGCCGTCCCGAACTCCAGCCACCTCGACAGCCGGTTCATGGAGCCCGGCTCCGCCGCGCCGGGCCAAAGCGTGCGGACCAGCATCATGCCGGCCGCCTGGAGCCACTTCAGGGTGCAGACCACCTCCGACAGGCACGCCTCGGCGGCGATCCCCACCTCGTCCAGGGTACAGGGGGCCAGCGGCATGGGTGGCTGCATAAGACACGGGAGTGAGAAAGGATTCAGCCCGCCTTCGGGGCAGCCGACTTGATTCTCGGGGGCTACACCCAGTGGGTGCGCTTGCACGCTCCCACTGGAAGATCGCAGGACGCTCGCAAGGGCAACGTACCTTGCAGATCCGCGGACACGACGGCGAGCCGGTTCTCAGCTCCCCGGTACAACCCTAGCAGGGTGTTGTACGCTACCACCCGGCGGTCGTGCACTGCCTGCAAAACAAGAAGAGATTTAGGTTCGACCCGCCTACACCCCAGCCGGCTCGAGCCTCGAGGGCTACCCTCAGTGGGTGCGCTCGCACGTTCCCACTGGAAAAGATGAAAAAACGCAAGTAAAAGGAAGAAGGAAAGAAGAAGCTCACCGTGACCGCCTGCTCCAAGCTCACCAGCTGGTCGCTGGCGGCCCGAACGTCTTGCGTCGCCTGGGCACGGGCCGCCGCAAACGCTTCCACAGCGGCGGCCACCGCTGCTCCGAGGGCGCTCGACGGCCCGCCTAGAGACGGGCTCCCAGCTGCCACCCAGGTCTGCTGCGGCCGGCCCCCATCTGCGGGTTCTCCCTTGTTGGAGACCTCGATGCGTGCAACCCCTCCGGTCGCCACCGCGTAGGGGGCCGCCGTCGATGCACTTGCGGCGGCCGTTTTCACGGACACCATGGCTCCCCCTTCCGGCACCCCACCTCCGACTGCTCCGGTCTGACTCTCCTTTGATGCCGGCGCCTCCGGAGTCAGTGCCTCCGAAGCCGGCACGTGCGGTGGTGGCGCCTCCGGAGCCGGTAGCTCTGGCCTCGGCGGCACGTCGCCCGCAATCGGCCGGGCGGCGTCGCGGTCCATTGCCGTCTCATCCCCCGCGGCCGTCGCGCTCGCCTCCGCCCTTCGCCCGTAGCCATGGTGGCCATTCAACCTCTTCTCCCGGCCACGGGGGAAGGGCTCCCAAGATGCGCCCGCGGTCTCCCCGCCGTTTCCTTGGAGGTGGGGGAACGTCTCCCACGCTCCGCCAGCTGCCTCACAGCTGGCTCCCCCCGCTTCTTTGCCTCCTCCTCCCAGGGGCGGAGCTCCTGGACACGCCGCTCCCGCTCGGCTGCCTCGAAGTTGAGCCAAGCCTGGAGCTCCCTCTCCTCGGCCTCCGACGGTGGCACCGCCCTCTCCGTCCCGCCACCCCGTGTCCTCCCTAGGGTGCGCACCTCCCTGGTCACGAGGAAGTAAGAGACTGGGGGGGGGGAGGGCATGACGGACCAAGGTGGAGGAAAGGACAGACTTACCCGGCGACGACGGGGACCGCCCTCCTCACGGGCCCTGCCTGGGCGACCTTCTACTTCTTGCCTTCGCCTCCGCGACTGCCACCCGGCTGCGCGGTCGCCACACGCTTGGGCACCGGCTTGGTGGCAGCCGGCCCCTTCCCCCTATCGCCAGCGACCGGGCCTCCCCGACTGGGGCCTCCGCCAGCTCGAGGTTGGCGCCTCCGCAGCGCCGTGACTTCGTCTTCCGAAGCCTCGGACATCTTCGGAGCCTCGGCAACGCGCGTCTGGGGAGGGGACTCTCCCATCGACTCGGCCTCTTCGGCCCCCTCCATCTTTGTCTCCGCGTCGCCGGCGCCAGATGCTCTGGCTCGCTCGGAGTCGGCCGGCTCCACAGCGTCGGCATCCTCGACCTCCTTGGGGTCCGATTCCACCGTGTCGGGGGCCGACTCCCTGTAGTTCTGCAGCAAAGGGAAGAGCTGCGGGCGAGCCGGACGGCGCGCTATCAGACTAAGGGGGAGAGGGGCATCACCTCTAAAAAAAGATGGAGGAGGAACCGGCTTGTCACTTACCCGTGGTGCCGGGCGGCTCCGGCTGTACGGGGTTTTCCCTCATTGACATTCTCCCTCCGCCATCTTCACCGTCGAAATGGCATTCACCCTCCTCGCCACATAGGCCGGCTCCATCTCCTTGGTGGAGAGCCGGCAGGGGTCGTGGCGTCCTCCCATCTGGCAGATGAGGTGCGGCCGGCTCTGTAGCGGCTGCACCCGGCATGCCACCATCATGGCCAGCAGGTCCATGGCCTTCAGCCCCTCCAACCAGGTCATCACGAGCAGGCGCTCGCAAAGCCGGTCCGCCGTCTCGGGCGCTGGAGACGGGGCCGCTCGCCAATTTAGCATCGTGGTTGGCGGATGGTTGGCGAAGTCGGGGAGGTTGATGTAGTCCTCCTCCGGCTTCGCGTTCTTCATGTACAAGAACCCCCTTTGCCATCGCTTCACCGACTCGTGCAGTGGGAGCTTCAGGAAGTCGGTTCCCTTGCGAATGTGGATCAGAGCGCCTCCATAGGCGGTCATCACCATCTGCTTCATCACCGGGTCCTTCGCCGTCTGCCTTTTCAGGAAGAAGAGCCAGCACTAGAGGTCAAGCCTTGGTATGACCCCCAAGTATCCCTCGCAGAGGGCAACGAACGCCGCCAGCTGTAGGATGGCGTTGGGGGCGAGGTGGTGCGCTTGCAGGACGAACCACGTCAGAAAGCGGCGGAAGAAAGTGCTCGCCGGCAGACCGAGCCCACAAAGGAAGTGGTCGGCGAAGACAACCACTTCGCCCTCCCGTGGGGCCGGGGAGTTCTCCGGCCCGGCTGGGCGCACCACCAAGTGCTCCTCCGCCGGGAGCTTGGGACGGTGGCAGAGGTGCTCGATGAAGGTCTCGTCCACATCGCTGCCGTCCCAGACGCTCTTGCCTGCCATGTTCGCCGAGGGGGCGTGCGGTCGCATCAACGGGCGCGGGTGTTCGGCGGCGGTCCGGTATCTCTTCGGCGGCACGTGGAGGCATGGCCTGTCCTCGTGCTTCGGTCTCTCTCTCTCTCGCGACGGGGGAAGAGAGGCGACGACGGCGATGCGGCGGCAGGAGGGGGAGAAAACGGGCCGTTCTACCTCCCTCGTCTCGACATTTATACCCCGCGCGGGCGATCGTGGGGGAAGGATGCATTGCGCACGACCCCCACAATTCCCGTGGCGCGCGGGGCGGACATCGTAGCGCTCGGGAATGCCAACCGTGCGCCCCGCGCCGTAAAGGATCCTAGCATGCGGGCCAAGGCTGCGGCCGCAGAGGCCCCCGCCCCTTTGCCAAGTCTTCCCCGCTGCATGGCGCGTCTCCCCAACCAAGCGGGGAGCCCAAGGCGGCGCGCAAAGCGCCGGCCGGCTGCGGAGCCGGCCCTCGCTTCCGGTTCGGCTCGACTATCGAGGCCGCCCGCGGCACAAGAACGATCTTCAAGCCGGCGACGACCGCTGCAACCCGTCGGCGGGTCCTCTCCGGCTTCGGGGACTACTGAAGGGGGTACGACCCCGGGGTAGCCTCAAGCGCCCCTTTTCCCCCGCCTCCTAATGCGGCTAAAGGGCGGGCCGCCTCCCCCTACGGTCCGGCTGCGCCCTGCCGGAGATGATCCCCCGGCTACGCCCAGCCGGCTGGGCATTGGATACCGTCTACAGGGCGTACGTGGCAACAGTGGCCCCCGTCCCATCGAGGGTCAGTGTCGATATGGCTACAGCGAGCACGTTAGGGCCTCTGACCCTGGCGGATGGTGACCGGGCTTTCTACAGTGCCGGCACGCCTCCAACCGCTCCATTACCTGCCCCGGCGTGGCTACAGGGTGGCCGGCCGTACCGCTGACCCCGGCCGCCCGCCGCCAGACGATGCCACGAGGTGCGGCCCGTGCCGTGATGTGACCGGCATCAGGGCCCGCCTCGCGGGCCCTGCCGGTTCCTGACGGGACCCTTCAGCCAGCAGGACCTACCGGTGACAAGACCACCCGGCCGGGCCCCCGTAGCCGGCCGGAGAGGCTGCCGGCTGGGGCCCCCCTTTGACCTTCTACTTGTATTGTATTCTGGCGTGTTGGCCTATAAAACACCCCGGGCCACCCTCATGCAGAGGGGGATCGATCGGTTGCTCTCTGGGAGTTCGCTCCACATCCACCACACACACACACGTAAAGAGGCGGAAGAGCAGGCTAGCTCCTTCTTCCTCCTCGTTCCATACAGCTCAAGGAGCACCATTGTAACCCGACGGTCGTCTTAACTAGACCGAGCAGGACTAGGGGTGTTACCTCCCACGAAGGGCCCCGAACCTGGGTACATCATGTGTCAGCCACCGCTTGTGCCTAATCCCGCTCCCGGAGCCCACCGGCGTCCTTCGACCCCTCTCGATAAGCCTACCTATGGCATTTGCTATGACGAAACCACGACAATAATACCTTGCTGCCATTATTTACCTTTTATTTTATTTTGCAATTTATAATTGTCTACTACCAACCACACTATACAATCTTGCAAATAACGAGTCGAAGGGGATTGACAACCCTCTTGCATGCATTGGGGGCAAGTGTTTGCTCTTTTGTGAGTAGCCATTGAAGACGGGGGTTGGTTGTTACTCCTATCGATTCGATAAACCTTGGTTCTCTACTGAGGGAAATACTTATATATATTGTGTTGCATCACCCATTCCTCTTCACGGAAAACCCAACGCAGATCACAAGTATCATCGATATGAATAGTATTCTCTATAAATTAGTTCACATTTTGCAAAGTTTGAGTGTTCAAAAAATCTATGAGCACTACATTATGGAACGGAGGGAGTATAAGCCGAGGGATGAAACTATCCTTGATGGAACGTTGGCCAATCCCATTGTTGTCCTATGTAAGTACATGGGAAGTCATGATAAGTACAACATGCTTAACCTCAACCAAATATAACCAAGGTAAACAACTTAATCTCCAAATGATTGCTTTACTTTCTTGGTTTTGGCATGCTATTAAGGCAGATAAAAATGTAGGGGTTCTATCTACAACAGGCTTAGGAGCGACCAAATATTGCAATTCAAACAGGTATTGTTGAAAATGAATAGAATGTCGCTCATGCTTAAACATCACGTTGGGTAAATGTTTAAAATGAGAGTAAAGGGAAAGTGTTGACGACACTAGGCATAACATGTGGTATTAATGAAATTTAAATGCACAGTTCGTACTTGCACATAATAAACATTGCATTGCGAATAACTGAAATAAACAAGACATATATGCTCACTATAACAACCAAATATAGCCATTCAGAACTGGATAGATGCTCACCGCAACCAACCTAACAACCAAATACAAAAAAGCAAGGCATGTGCTTGAAAACTTGACAAATGCTCAATGCAGCCAACCTAACAAAAAAATACAGAGAAACAAGGCATATGCTCACCATAAACAACCAAATAGAGCCATTCATGGAATGGAACTGGTGAATTCATACTCAAACATCAGATAGCCCTATTGAACTATGCAGTTTTGCATAACTAAAATAGTTAAACACGACATAGTTATCGCATGGAAAAAGCTACTACAATGATGGGTACGAGAGGGCTACCTAGAAAAGGTATGATTTTCTCATAGGATGTTGCCTTACTTGTCATGGATGGGCTCCTTCCACTTGGAATTTGTGGTACCGAGGGTGCGCTCCCTGATGTCACAGATGGGTTGTTCCCCCTTGGAATATCCGTAGTGGTGCCCTTCTCGTGGTATTGGTCGATGAGATCTGCATTTGCAGATAGGAATCCCAATCCACCGTCGTAGAATGATTTCTTCAGAAATGAAAAAATGATTTTGATGGCATACAAATCGCAAATCCTTGACCACGAGGCATAGGACATCAGCGACTCAGCCTTTGAAGAGATCAATGGCAGTTGAACTAGAGGCGTTGGCGGTGGCCCACTTAACCTGCGACATGGCCTGCCGGAAGCCGTCCCTGTTGAAAATCTTGATGTCTTAGCTGGCTCTCCTGAGATACAGGAGTATGTGATCCCATAGACTTGAAGAATTCAACATGGCAACGTAATCAATGTCCTCGTAGGCTGACCCGATGAGGCGTTCTTCCTGGATCGACAAGTCGACACGAACGGTGGCCACCTTGCCATCGTCCGGTGGAGAGGCCATGATAGACCTCCTTTTGGTTGTACGCTCCTCGAGCTCCCTGGGATATGTGGTTGGGCTTAGGCTGCGACTCTGTGGAGGACGGGATGAGGATCTTGGGAAAGGGACTCCATAGGACTCATCTAAAAACTCAAGGCAGCGAGGGTGTATGTGGATTGGTGGGTAACCTAAACTTATGCAGCTAGGAGGCATGGGCAGACCGGCCGAGGTTGGTGGTGGTGGGCGGCGGTGGTGGTGAGCTAGGGTTCGAGCGGGGAGAACGAGTAGGTGGGTTGGTCTGTGTGGACTGTGGAGGGGCGGGGGTGGTGTTTGCGTGTATACCCTGGCTAGTGATTTTTTTCATAAAGATGGGTGAAGATGGTCGTGGACAAGGGATGGTTATGTTTCAAATTCCTTAGCAACGGAAATTTTACTATAAGGTCGATGGTGGACGAGAGAGGGTGATGGTTGAAATACAGTTGCCACCTAAATTTGGGTAAAGGAGTTGAAGCAGGGCAGGAGCAACCAACATCACACACGATCCAAACACAATAAGTGTGTATGCTATAATGAAATCCTGCAAAACCACAAATTTTTGCATCGCTCATGGCGGGTTGATGTTTCTGAGATTTCTCAAGGCAGGTTGCTACTAATGAAGATAGAATTTTTTTATGTCCTGCATTCTTGTTCATGGCACACAGTTCATCCACATTTTCAAACACAAATGTGAAATTCATCCTAAATTTCCACATGCCCACAAACATATTACACAAGCATTTGGCTAATTTTTGCCATAAAATGCCTAATTTTGCAGTGAATAGTTGATATTAGTTCATACACTCATTAATTTAGAAACAGTTCACCCACTTACATATAGATAACTTGCAGAAAATATTCACTACGCCATGGATGCATACAAGAGCTGCACCACCATCGTCATCGTGACCTTAATGAAACAGTTCACTCAGAAGGAGTTTTCAGAGGAGCTCGTCAAGTCAATGATCTCCTGTGGTTCCACGGCGCCGACCGGCGGTGCTACTTCGGCTCGAGCGACCGTGAGACCTCTTGCCAGGTTTAACGTTGTCGAGGAAGCTTCCTTCATCATGGCGGCAGCCACCGTCATCGATGAAGCTGTCATGGTGTCCGCGTGGGCCATCAGTCCATAGACGGGCGCCGCTCTCGCAAGGGTTGCGTCCATTGTTGAAGTGGCCGCTAAGGTGGCCCCTATTGCTAGGGTTGTCGATCTAGCTGCCAGGCTTGTACCGGCCTCCAACGCGGCTGAGAGGCATGCGACCACCTACTCCGCTACCTTCAGGCCCTGCTCCTGCTGTTGGAAATATGCCCTAGAGGCAATAATAAATTAGTTATTATCATATTTCCTTGTTCATGATAATCATTTATTATCCATGCTAGAATTGTATTGATCGGAAACTCAGATACAGATCTAGATAAAGGTGACGATGTGTGTTGGAAATGTTTCCAAGGTTGATGTGATCAACATCACACGCTCTCTCGACCCTCGAGAGTAGTGATGAACCTAAATAAATATTATTTGGTGTTTGCGTTGAGCATGAACGTGATTAGATTGTGTTTATTGCAAAATGATTATTCATTTAAGTTAGAGAATAATGGTTATTCTGCTTACATGAATTATACCTTCAATGGTCATGCACCCAATGAGAATGGTTTGTTGAATCTTGATCGTAGTAACACACATGTTCATAACATTGATGCCAAAAGATACAATGTTAATAATGATAGTACCACATACTTGTGGCACTACCGCTAAATGTCATATTGGTATAAATCGCATGAAGAAACTCCATGCTAATGGATATAGTGTATATTTACTTAATGAAACACAAGTCTGGATTGTTTGAAAAGTTCAAGCAGAATCGGAGTGAAGTTTGAGATCATCGTGACGAGAAGATAAAATGTCTACGATATGATCGTGGAGGTGAATATCTAAGTTACGAGTTTGGTATACAACTTAAGACAATGTGGAAAGTTGTTTCACAACTCACGCCACCAGGAACACCATAGTGTGATGGTGTGTCCGTACGTCGTAGTCATGCTCTATTGGATACGGTGCGAATTATGATGTCTCTTATCGTTTTGCCACTATCATTTTGGAGTTATGCATTAGAGACAACTACATTCACTTTAAAAAGGGTACCATCTAAATCCGATTGAGATGACACCATATGGTTTGGCAGAAACCTAAGTTGTCATTTCTTAGAGTTTGGGAATGCGACACTCATGTCTTATAAGCTCAAACCCAAAGCGGAAAAGTGCATCTTCATAGAATACCCTAAGAACAGTTGGGTATACCTTTCATCTCAGATCCGAGAACAAAGTGTTTGTCGCCAAAACTGGGTCCTTTCTCGAGAAAGAGTTTCTTGCAAAAGAATTGAGTGGGAGGAAGATAGAACTTGATTAGGTTGTTGAACCTTTGTTTCAACCAGAGAGTAGCGTAGCACAAAAATATGTTTCTGTGGAGCCTACGTTAGTTGAAGAGGAAGTTAATAATGATGATCATGATGCTTTGGATCAAGTTACTATCGAACCTCATAGGTTGGCAAGGACGCATACAACTCCTGAGTGGTACGACAACCCTGTCTTAGAGGTCATGTTGTTGGACAACGATGAACCTATGAACTATGGAGAAGCGATGATGGGCCCGGATTCTGATAAATGGTTAGAGGCCATGAAATCCGAGAAAGGGTCCATGTATGAAAACGAATTATGTATTTTGGTAGACTTGCCCATTGAACGGTAGGTCGTTGAGTACAAATGGACCTTTAAGATGAAGACAGACGCTGATGGTAAATGTCACCATTTATAAAGCTCTACGTGTCACAAAGAAGTTTCCGACAAGTTCAAGGAGTTGACTGAGATGAGACTTTCTCACTCGTAGCGATGCTAAAGTCTGTTGGAATTATGTTAGCAGTTGCTGCATTTTTCAATTATGAAATCTGGCAAATGGATGTCAGAACATCGTTTCCTTCCTTGAGGAAAGGTCATATGAGATATAACGAGAAGGTTTTGTCAGTCCTAAGGATGCTAAAAGGTGTGCAAACTCTAGTGATCCTTCTATGGACTGGAGCAAGCATCTCGGAGTTGGAATATATGTTTTGATGAGGTGATCAAGGTTTTTGAGTCTATACAAATTTATGAAAAACTTGTATTTACAATAAAGTGAATGGGAGCACTGTAGAATTTTTGATAAGCATATGTGGTTGACATATTATTGATCGAAAATGATGTAGAATCTCTGTAAATCATAAACGGTTGTTTCAAAGGAGTTTTTCAAAGGAAGACCTCGATAAAGCTACCTAATTGTTGAGCATCAAGATCTATAGAGATAGATCAATATGCTTGATGAGACTTTCAATGAGTACATACCTTGACAAGATTTCGAATGAGTTCAAAATGGATCAGTCAGAGAAAGAGTTCTTGCCTGATTTGTAAGGTGTGAAGTTGAGTAATACTCAAAGCTCGACCACTGATGGGGGGATGACCCCCGGGTAGCCTCAAACACTCCTTATGCTTCGGGCCCGCCCATAGGGCAAATGGGCGGGCCACCTTCGAGGAGCCGGCCCGGCGACGCCCCGCCGGCTCCAACCCCCCGGCACGGGCGCGCCGGCTGCTCCCTCACCAGCCGCGGTGTGCTAGCAGGCTGGGGCCTCGCCGCCCGGTTCCTTCACCAGCCGGCCGTGCATCGGATGCCCCTGACGGGCCCTGCTTGGTGACAGTGGGCCCCGTCCCATCGGTGGTCATCGCCCGCATGGCCATAGTGGCCCCTATCCCGTCGGTGGTCAGCGCCCGCATGGCCGCAGTGGCCTCTCGCCGCTGTTGGACGGTGACCAGGCCTCCGACAGTGGCAGCCTGCCCCCAACCACTCCGCCATATACTCCAGCATGGCTACAGGACAGCCGGCCGGCTTTGACTTCGGCCGACCGCCGCAAGACGCCGCCGCCCGTGGCACCCCGTGCCGCGGCATGACTGAGCTCGAGGCCCGCCCACGACAAGACCGAAGCTGGTGGCCCCCGCAGCTGGTCGTAGAGGCTGCCGGCTGGGTCCCCCCACGACCATTATATTCATATTGTAAGCCGGGGGGTTGGTCTATAAAACCCCCTGGGCCTCCCCCATGCAAAGGGGACAGGGAGGGAGAGACAGACAAACAGATGCTGTGGCGAAGAAGAACGACGATAACACCACCCACGTAGCATCCCCGCACGGGGAACCTCACGAGCGGGAGCACTTAGCTCCCACCTCGATTCATACAGCTCAAGGAGCACCATTGTAACCTTCACCATCATCTCAACGAGACCAAGCAGGAGTAGGGGTTTTACCTCCCACGGAGGGCCCCGAACCTGGGTACATCGCGTGTTAGTCACCATTTGTGCCCAACCCCGTTCCCGGAGTCCACCGGCGTCCTTTCGGCCCCTCTCAATTAGCCTACCCATGGCATCTGTCGTGACAAAACCACGACAACCACGGCATAAGAAAGAAAAAGGAAGAAGGTCGTCCTGTATGCTTTAGCCATAGGCTCTATATAGTATGCCATGCTGTGTACCGCACCTGTGTGTGCCTTGCCATGAGTCCGTCAAGGGGTACAAGAGTGATCCAGGAGTGGATCATTGGACAGCTGTCAAGATTATCCTTAGTAATTAAAAGACTAAGGAAATGTTTCTCGATTATGGAGGTGATAAAGAGTTCGTCGTAAAGAGTTACGTCGATGCAAGCTTTAACACCAATCCGGATGACTCTTAGTAGCAATACAGAAACGTATAGTGGAGCAGCCATTTGGAATAGCTCCAAGTGGAGTGTGGTAGCAGTGTCTCCAGTATGACATAGATATTTGCAAAGTTCACACGGATCTGAATGTCATAGACCCGTTCACTAAAAGACCTCTCTCACATGCAAAGCATGATCGAGCCCCAGAACTCATTGGGTGTTAGATTCATAACAATGTGAGGTGTGAACTAGATTATTGACTCTAGTGCAAGTGGGAGACTATTGGAAATATGCCCTAGAGGCAATAATAAATTATTTATTATCATATTTCCTTGTTCATGATAATCGTTTATTTTCCATGCTAGAACTGTATTGATCGGAAACTCAGATACATGAGGTGATCAAAGCGTTTGAGTTTATACAAGTTTATGGAGAAGCTAGTATTTACAAGAAAGTGAGTGGGAGCTCTATAGTGTTTCTAATATTATATATGGATGACATATTGCTGATTGGGAACAATATAGAAATGCTGGAAAGCGTGAAGGAATATTTGAACAAGAGTTTTTCAATGAAGGACCTAGGAGAAGCTGCTTTCATATTAGGCATTAAGATCTATAGAGATAGATCGAGACGCTTAATAGCACTTTCAAAAAGTACATACCTTGATACAGTTTTGAAGAAGTTCAAAACGGATCAGTCCAAGAAGGGGTTCTTGCCTGGGTTACAAGGTGTGAAGTTGAGTAAGACTCAATGCCCAGTGACTGTAGAAGATAGAGAAAAGATGAGTGCGATCCCCTATGCTTCAGCCATAGGCTCTATCATGTATGCAATGCTGTGCACAAGACCCAATGTCAGCCCTGCCATAAGTATGGCCGGAAGGTTTCAAAGTGATCCTGGAATGGAGCACTGGGCAGCGGTCAAGAATATTCTTAAGTACCTGAAAAGGACTAAATAAATGTTTCTCGTTTATGGAGGTGATGAAGAGCTCGTCGTAAAGGGTTACGTTGATGCAAGCTTTGACACTGATCAGGATGACTCTAAGTCACAAACTGGATACGTATTTATTCTCAACGAGGGAGCGGTAAGCTGGTGCAGTTCGAAGCAAAGCGTGGTAGCCGATTCTACGTACGAAGCGGAGTACATCACAGCATCGTAGGCGGCGAAGGAAGGTGTCTGGATGAAGCAGTTCATGATAGATCTTGGAGTAGTGCCCGGTGCACTGAATCCAATGAACCTGTTCTGTGACAACACTGGTGCCATTGCTCTAGCCAAGGAACCAAGGTTTCACAAGAGGACCAGACACATAAAGCGACGCTTCATATCCATCCGCGATTACATCAAGGAGAAAGACATAAATATTTCCAAAGTGCACACGGATCTGAACGTTGCAGACCCGTTGACTAAACCTCTTACAAGGGCTAAACATGATCAACACCAGAACTGCATGGGTGTTCGATCCATTACAATGTAAATCACATAGTGATGTGAACTATATTATTGACTAGTGCAAGTGATAGACTATTGGAAATATGCCCTAGAGGCAATAAATAAAGTTTTATTATTATATTTCCTTGTTCATGATAATATTTTATTATCCATGCTATAATTGTATTGATTGGAAACACATTACATGTGTGGGTAAATAGACAACACTTTGTCCCTAGTATGCCTCTAGTAAACTAGCTCGTTGATCAAAGATGGTCAAGGTTTCCTAGCCATTGACATGTGATGTCATTTATAACGGGATCACATCATTAGGAGAATGATGTGATGGACAAGACCCAAACTACAAATGTAGCATATGATCGTGTCAGTTTATTGCTACTGTTTTCTGCATGTCAAGTATATGTTCCTATGACCATGAGATCATGCAACTCACAGACACCGGAAGAGTGCCTTGTGTGTACCAAACGTCACAATGTAACTGGGTGACTATAAAGGTGCTCTGCAGGTACCTCCGAGGGTGTCTGTTGGGTTGGCATGGATCAAGACTAGAATTTGTTACTCCGTGTGACGGAGAGGTATCTCAGGGCCCACTCGGTAATACAACATCACAATGATCCTTGCAAGAAATGTGACTAAGTGTTAGCCATGAGATCTTGTATTACAGAACGATTAAAGAGACTTTCCGGTAACAAGATTGAACTAGGTATGGAGATGCTGACGATCGAATCTCGGGCAAGTAACATACCGAAGAACAAAGGGAATAGCATACGAGATTAACTGAATCCTTGACATAGAGGTTCAACCGATTAAGATCTTTGTAGAATATGTAGGAACCAATATGGGATCTAGGTCCCGCTATTGGTTATTGACCGTAGAGGTTTCTCGGTCCTGTCTACATAGTTCTCGAACCCACAGGGTTTGCACACTTAAGGTTCGGTGATATTTCGGTAGTATAGAGTTATGTATGGTGGTGAACAAAGGTTGTTCTTAATCCTGGTTGAGATCCTGCACGTCATGAGGCGCTCCGGAATAGTCCGGAGGTAAAGATTGATATATAGTAAGTCCTGTTTTGGTCACCAGAAAAGTTTCGGGCTCATCGGTAGTGTACCAGGAGTGCTAGAGAGTACCGTGGACCATCGGGAGGGGTATTTCGACCCAAGAGGCTACATGGGCTGTGGGAGAAGGAATACGAGCCCTTAGTGGGCTGGCCGAAGTTCCCTAGAAGGCCCATACGGCTAGGGAAGAAAACCCAAGGTGGAAAGAAGGCAAAAGTGGGAAAATAAGGAAGGAGTCCTAATCCTACTAGGAGTGGAGGAGGAGGAGGACTCCCTCCCACTTCGGACAAACTAGGGTTGGCTCCCGTGGGAGCCAAGCCTCCTCCCTCCCCTCCTCCTATATATACTAGAGGTTTTGACACAGATAAACAGCCACATGCTGACCTCTTCTCTAGATCGTAGTTTCTCCTCTAGACTGGTTTCAGCGGTGCTTAGGCAAAGCCCTACTGGAATAGCTCCACCACCGTCACCGCAATGCCGCCGTGCTGCCGGAGAACTGATCTACCTCTCTGCTCCATCTTGCTGGATCAAGAAGGCGGAGATAATCATCAAGCTGTACGTGTGCCCCTTACGGAGGAGGGAAACGACAGAAAAGGGTCCATGACATAAACGTAGGGTGTTGGCCCCTCCACTATTTGCCGGAGGAGGGAATCCTATGAACGCATGAACTAACTCAAACTTTGTCTCACATTTAGCCATGCATGTCTTGCCGTAAGACAACCAAGAGAACATATAGTTTAATTTTGGTCAAACCATCCCTTCTTGTTGTCAGTCAAGAGGGATATAGACCATGCAGGCCCATTGGTTGGCACGTCATCAAAGATCAGGTGAGAGGGACTAGAAGAACAACATCACTTTCATGTGGCAAAATATATATATGAAAAGGGTGGTGAGGTGTTTAAATACAAAATGCACAACACTTTGATGTGGCATGCACGTGACTCGCAAGACTGGACATACCCCCATTGGATGTGTGTGTATACTAGGTAGCTGGTAAAGACCGTTGGGTGCCTCCCCCACCCTCATCCACCACACACATTTGTAGACTTTGTGCGAGAGGGACGCATGCACTCATACATACTTAGGTCGAACATGTACAACATGACCTACCATAACACGGACCAAGGGAATCTATGTTGGTCAAACCAACCCCTCTTGTTATTGGTCAAAAAGGGATAGACAACGCGGGCCGACCCATAGATGGTGTGTCATCGAAAACCGCACAAGAGGGTCGTAAACACAAACACCGCATGCTTGCGTGTATATCTGAAGATGTTGTGTGTGCGATGTATCTTAATTATCCAAATGTACAACTTTTAGGTGGTACCTACCTCATAAATCAGACAAACCCCATGGAAGCTAGGTAATAAATAAAGGACGTCACACATAGAGTGTTGGCCCACACCCACAACTTCGCGCACGTGGGAGGGAATTAATCATGAGAACACGTGATCTCAAAGTTTTCTCATACATGTCACCATGACCCACCGTAACACGAACCAATACGAATACATTCATGTTCAAGTATCCCTCGTGTTGCCGGTTGAAGGGATGACATATAGACCCTAGGGTCCCATCGATAGATAAGTCATCGAAAACCGCACAAGGGAGACATGCATGGTCGATCAGAAGACCACCACCACCTTCATGCGGCCCAAATATATGTACATATGTGATGTGATGTGTTCAAATCCCCAATGCATAACTCTTATGTGGCACCAGCTAGTTGAAATACATAGGAGTGTCGGTTCCCCCAATTAAGGCCGACGGGAGGGAAACCAACGTGTGAGATCAACTTTGGTCTAGTGTGTGCATGCCACCACCTATGGTAACATAGACCAAGAGGAGCCGGTCATGGTCAACCCTTCTCGTTCTGGGTCAAAGGGATAGACCATGTCAGACTTAGTTAATTTTAATGTATACCTCCAAAAGTTTGTCAAAAATTAATGTAACAAAAAGTCTCTGAAATAAAATGAATGCACATTATATGTTTAAACAACAAATCTTATCAAATCGATAAAAGGGCATAAAACATGGAATTTACAAAAAAAACATCCTCAATATTTAGAAAACTACAAATCTTATTGAAATCAATAAAAAGGCACACCATATGTTGAAATAACCGTTTTTCAAAACAAGAAATAACAAAAAAAAATGGCACAAAACACGGAATTAAAAAACATTTTCAATATTTAGAAAACAACAAATCTTATTGAAATCAATAAAAAGGCACACCATATGGTGAAATAACAAAATTTCCAAACAAGAAATAACAAAATATCATTCTCAATATTTAAAAAACAAGGGCCACAAGATTTATTCAACCGGAGATAGATCAGTATAAGCATTTAGTGCTAAATGCTTGTAATGATCATATTAATGGGCCTTGTGATATATCAACTTCCCATTAGGTCAGCCATCCTTGGACTTCTGTAGTCCAAGCACACTTAACTTATGAGTTTCATTGGAATGAGCTGGTGGCCTGGAAGCTGTAGCTTGCTGATTAGGGTTGCCTCCTAGCATTTATAAGGTTTGCCCCAACGGTCACCTTGTGCGACCAGCTATGTACCGAAAACGCTTTTGGTATTAAAACCCGTGTGGATTGTGGCATGGTGGAGCAGCCAACGTCTACAAAGACTGATGATGACGTCTCGATCTTGCCTCGTCTTGTTCTCCTCATCGAGGAGGTTGCCGACAGGTCTGGTAGTTCGGCGGGAAACCGATTGGGGGAGTGGCGGGAGAACCATGTTTGGATAGAACACCAGTAATATAAAAATGATAACTTAGGAAAGAAGGAAGCTCAAGCGAGCATGACACGTGCACACACAGTGCTTACACATGTACGGGTACCAAACGGTTATCTAGAACTGCATTAAATTATCCATGATTCGTTTGGCCTTTTTTATGCATTTACTTAGTTTCCTATGGATTTATTATGCATAATTCCAATTTGAACCACAACCACATGCTCCGATGCACCAAAATGGGTTGAAAAACATATTTTGTGTCCATGGGTGCATGTTTATGTCTCATGCAAGGAGTGGGAATGAATTTCAAACATCTTGGCATCGTGACTAGGCCGCAAACATTGAGAATCTTGGTTTTTAATTTCCCATAAATCCAAAACTCATCTGAAATTCATGAAAATTATCTTGGTATCATGACATGGCTCATTTACGTCGTGGTAAAGAAATTGACCAATTTGGGACAACTTTTGGGGCAATCATCTTAAAAATAGGAGCTTTTCACAAGAATCATCCTGATTTCGATCGGGAACGTATCACCTTTGTGGGGGAAACGACATTTAGTGTCCCTTCTCGCCTTGAATTTTTCTAGAGGCTACATAGAACAACAGGAGTGTCATGCTAAAGTATGGAATTGTATGTCGTTTGTTTGGCCCTTTTATGCATTAACTTAGTTTTCTATGCATTTAATATGCATAATTCCAATTTGAACTACAAACGCATGCTTCGGTGCACCAAAATGGGTTGAAAAATCATATTTGTGTCCTTGGATGCAAGTTTAGGTCCCATGCAAGAAATGGGAATGAATATCAAATATCTTGGTGTCGTGGCGAGACCACAAACATTCAGAATCTTGGTTTTTAAAGTCCCGTAAATCCAAAACTTGTCTGAAATTCATCAAAATTATCGTGGTGTCATGACACGACACATTTATACCATGGAAAAACTTGACCAACTTGGGACAAGTTTCAGGCAAGCACCCTACAGGCCAGAGCTTCTCACAAGAATCATCCTGGTGTCGATAGGGAACATGTCACCATTGTGGGCGAAATGACATTCACTTCCTCTTCTTGCCTATACTTTTCTAGAGGCAAGATAGAAAACTACGAGTGTCATGCTAAAATATGGAATTATTCTTGGTTTGTTTGACCATTTTAATACATTATTGAATTTTTTGTGCATTTAATACACCCAATTCAAAATTTGAACTATAAGCACATGCTCTGGTGCACCAAAATGGGTTGGAAAATCATAGTCCTTGGCTACACATTTAGGTCCCATGCAAGGAATATCAATTTCAAACATTGCGTCATCATGTCTACGCCGCAAACATTGAGAATCTTAGTTTTTAAATCCCAGCAAACCCAAAACTCATTTGAAATTCAAGAAATTTACAAAGGTGTCATGACGCGGCACATGTAGGATGTGGTAAAAAATTAACCAATTTGGGACAAGTTTGGGGCAAGCATCTTACAAACCAAAGCTTCTCACGAGAATCATCGTGGTCTCGTGGGAACATTTCACCTTTCTCGGCGAAACAACATTCTGTGCGTCTTCTCACCTTGAGTTTTTTTATAGAGGCAACATCGAACAATACGACTATCATGCTAAAATATGGAATTACTCATGGTTCGTTTGACCTTTTTTATATATTAATTGAGTTTTGTATGCATGTAGTACATATAATTCAAAATTTGAACTACAAGAAGATGCTTCGGTGCACCAAAATGGGTTGAGAAATCATATTTCAGTCCTTGGGTGCACGTTTAGGTCTCATGCGAGAAATATGAATGAATTTGAAACATCACGACGTCGTGTCTATGCCACAAACATTGAGAATCTTGATTTTTAAGTCCGAGTAAACCCAAAACTCATTTGAAATTCAAGAAACTTATCCTAGTGTCATGACACGACACATGTAGGTCATGGTAAAAAATGACCAATTTGACACAAGTTTGGGGAAAGCATCTTATAAACCGGAGATTCTCACAAGAATCATCATGTTTCGATAGGGAATGTGTCACCTGTGTGGGCAAAACGACATCCAGTGCCTCTTCTCGCCTTGAATTGTTTTCTAGAGGCGACATAGAACAATACGAGTGTCGTGCTAAAATGTGGAATTATTTGTTGTTTGTTTGACCTTTTTTATACATTAGCTGAGTTTAAAAAAATCATATTTGAGTCCTTGGGTGCTTGTTTATGTCCCATGCAAGGAATACAAATGAATTTCAAACATCGTGTCATCGTGTCTATGTCGCAAACATTGATAATCTTGGTCTTTAAATACCAGTAAAGCCAAAACTCGTCTGAAATTCAAGAAACTTATCCTGGTGCCATGGCACGACACATGTAGGCCGTGGTACCATATGCTTTCCAATTTGAGAAAGCGCACACATTAGAAAGATTTTGGAACAGATAGTTGCCACATTATAATCACAAATGGTTATTTTACTTTAATCATTTGCATTCCTCTAAACATTTAGAAGGTGCCAACCGTCCCATTGTTTAATGGAAAGGAGGTGCCGTGCGTTAAAATGTTTGATTAGACGAGGGGTGTGCGAGAAGTCCACCATGCAGGCTCGACGCGACGCGTGGGAGAAGTCTACTTCATAGGCTCATCGGGAATCCCACCTTTGACCACCACCCTTCGCCCGCCGCGCTCCCATCTTCTGAATTAAAGGCGGCCAACCGATTGTTTATCATGCGGTTAATGTGTTGGAAATATGCCCTAGAGGTAATAATAAATTTGTTATTATCATATTTCCTTGTTCACGATAATCGTTTATTATCCATATAACCCAAAGACACAGGAGAAAAATAAGAAGGAAGAAGACGTAGAAGAAGGAAGGCACAGAAAACGATCTGGGTCGCTCCTCTCTAATTTTTGTTGGGTTGTTGGGCGCAGTGTCAGGGGGATTACCCCCGGGCAGGCTCAAGGAGACGACTCAACATTTTAAAACACCGGGGGACCATCCCCGGTATGCCAAGACCAATGAACCAACAAGACAAACGAAGAAGTGAAGACAAAGCTACAACCCGACTGGCTCCACCCGGCTGGGTACTCCCGACTAGCTCCTCCTAGCTGGCTACTCCCGACTGGCTACTCCCGGCTGGCTCCTCCCGGTTGGCTACTCCTGGCTGGCTCCGCCCGCTTGGCTCCTCCCGGCTCGCTACGCCCGACTGGCAACACTGGCCGACTCCTCCTGGCCGGCACCTCCAGGCTGGCTCCTTCCGGCCGGCTCCTCCGGGCCGGCTACGCCTGGCCGGCTCTGCTTGTCTGACTCCTCCTAGCTGGCTCCTCCCGGCTGGCTCCTGCGGGCCGGCTCCTCCTGGCCAGCTGCCCGGAGTCAACTACGAAGTCCCATCAGACACACGCGGACAAGATGACCATACCCTGCACTCTTGGCGAACAGTCAGATGTTGTACGCAGGACATCATCTACAGTGTACTTGTACCCTGCACACTGTTTATAAAGTGTCCAGGGACAAGCTAGCATGCACACCACGTCACACACCCAGCTTGGTTTTTAAGCTACCCAAGGTAGCTTACAAACCAAGCACTCACCCATGCCCCCATGCCTATATAAAGAGGCCTCATGCCCACCGCATGGGAGGGCTAGCTTCCCTGAGATTCTCTCATCCCCACTCACACACTCACATATGAGGCAAGAAGCCTCATGGCTCTCCTCCCCAAACAGCTCCAGGAGCAACCATGTACCAGATATACCACATATATACAGATATGCAAGAGTAGGGGTATTATCTTTCCGAAGAGCCCCGAACCTGGGTAAACCACTGTGTGCTATTCACGTACGCATCCCGGATCATCCACGATAGCCTTGCTCTCACCTCGATAAGCCCACCCATGGCATCTGTCATGATAAAATGATGACACGCAGAGTTCCTACATCTCCTCCTTAATCGCCTCCAAGACCTTCATGTCATGTCGCCTCTCCTCCGCAATCTTCCGCATTGCGGTCATGGTGCATGATTTTTCCTTAAGAGCATCGATGCTCTCCTTCACATACGCATGACTTTGCTTGGTAGAGACCAAGGATTCCTACACCAACTGGTCATGTTGGATGCAGAGCTTCTCCAAGTCATCCATAAGTACCTTGGCGAGGCCTTTCAACTTCTCCATCGAGGAACTGCTCTGCTCATGCGGCTTCTTCCAACCGGCGGTTAGCTCCTTCTGCTTGTCATGCTCGTTGAGGAGCTGCACGTTCTCGGTCATAAGTTTTACGATGAAGCTAATATCCTTATTAAGCACGATGTTGCTCTTCTCCAGTAGCTTCACCAAGCTAGTGATCACCTCCTCCTTCTCATCGAGCTCAGCACGCATGTTGTCCCTGGCCGAGGAAACCAATACTGCCATGTCGTCCAGTTCGCTCCGAGGAGAATGCGCTTGTGAGATCCCCCGCCTCTCCGCTAGTGATCATTCGAGGTCTGCGTGGAACTAACGGACATCCCTTCTGCGGCTATTGTCATGAGACAGTGAGACCCCTCTGTTTCTTACGCAGCCTTGGTCTTGGATGCCTGGTTATATCTTGACCCAGAACTGCTTTTACCGGCCATGGCATACGCAAAGAATGACTAACAATAAAAACCTATTTTTAGGATGATGAGGAGAGGAATTTGAAGTTAATTTCAACTAGGTTGTTTTATAGCCTGCCGGTAAACGGGTGCTAAGTGGAAACACTTTTAGGTTTGGAAGGTGTGAAAGATTTTTCAATTAATTATAGCATGGTAATTTGGAATGTGAAGGCAAACAAGCTTAAAATTTATTGATGGTTTTTGTTTTGAAGCCTAAAACAGTTCAGAAACCGTTTGGCATGGCGGACGTGGGCCCATGTTCTCGAATGTGAACGTGTCTACCAACTATCACAAACGGTCCACACATCCTCATTGTTCCCCATAGATGGGCCGGTGTGCCTCCCATAGTGCCACCCATAAGTGAACAAACAGTTTGATATGCTACATGTGCCTTTTCCTCTGGTTTATCTGATGTGTGGGCCCTAATTGAACACACCAACAGATTTAGCTCACTGGCCAAAGCCTTACTTCACCATGTAGGAGAGTTGAGTTCGAACCCAGACCAACCCATTTTTCTTATTCATTTTTTTGCAAATTAAAATGCCTTTTAAATTATTATTATCTTTCAAACCCTAACTCTAAATATATTTTTGTCACTTCCATTTTTTTGTAAATTAAAATTGAAAGCAAGATGTGCCCCCTTGGTGGTTTTGATAATTCACGACAACATACATTGTCTCTTGGACTAATACTTTCATCTAGTATATTTGAGGTAAAGTCCATAAAGACAGATGGGTTGGAAAGAGGTAGTGTGGAGAGTATCCCCATGAAGAAGAAGGAGAAGGAATAGATTAGCAAAGCTTCAAGAAAGAGGATTGTACATTTTACTTTGTGAGAAATCACTTTAAGTCCATAGGAAAGCCAATACAATTAAAAGCGGGCAAGGTACTGTTTGTGAACAAAATGCTCATACATGCACAAGTGATAGTCACCACATACACCCACAAGCTCTTCCACAAAAGTATGTACAAAGCCAAATTTCGGTGCAACCAACACTTTCCACTCGGTGCCACTGAAACTCAGCCTCAGACAGACTCAGCCAAACCCTAGCCCTTAGGTGCAACCGATTCTGATTTGGTGCCACCAAGTTTGGGTTGCCAACTTTCTGATACACAAATTGATAAAATCGGTTTGACGAGCTTGTTGAATCAGCATCACCGAGTTTGACAATCTGACCATTGGCCACCCTATCGGTGCAATTGAGTTTTATGTATCAGTCTCACCGAGATTCAAAAGCTGCTACCTTTGAGGCAACTCAGTACCACCTAGATTAACACATCGGTGTCACCGAGTCTGATTTATTAGGTGTAATGGTTGGATCTTTGGAGATGCCTATATATACCCCTACACCACCACTCACTCGTAAGAGAAGCACTCAGAATAGATCCCCACCTATGTTATCAGATTTTCTGAGAGAGATCCACCTACTCATGTGTTGAGATCATGCCATTCCATTCCAACCATATGAATCTTGATCTCTAGCCTCCCGAAGTTGCTTTCTACCCAATAAATCTCTTCCACCAAAGCCAAATCTATGAGAGAGTGATTGTGTGTTGAGGAGTCTATCATCTTGATGCACAAGAGCAAGCAGTTCATCAACATTATCGAGCATATTACCTTTTGGAGGGTGGTGCTTGAGGGATTCCTGGATTAGGGGTCCTCGGATAGCCGACCTATTCTTATGGGACGGACTATGAGGGCTACTTACCGAACACCGGAAGATTTGAAGGCTTCAGGAAGGCTCCAAGATGGAGGCTTCAGGAAGCACAGCTTGTGCTCCACGTCTGATGTAGTACTTAGGCATGTTTATCTCTTAGGCATGTAACCGACCATGTGCAAACCCTAGGCCTCCTCGGCATCTATATAAGCCGAAGGGTTTTAGGGTATATCATATAGAACAACTCATCTAGGGTTAACTATACGATCTCGAGGTAGATCAACTCTGTAACCCCTCATATCATCAATACAACCAAGCAGGACGTAGGGTATTACCTCCATAGGAGAGCCCAAACCTAGGTAAACTCGTATCCCCTTCGTCTCCTGTTACCGTTGGTACTAGTCTAACAGTTCGGGACCCCCTACCCGAGATCCGCTGGTTTTGACATTGACATTGGTGCTTTCATTGAGAGTTCCTCTGCGAATGAGATGGAATCGACGCCTCGCCTTGTTATCAACGAAGAGGTCCGCAACATGGACGTTTTCATCCCAGACAGATATTCGCCTTCGGCAGCGTTGTGCTGCACGCTGATTCCGTTGGCCATCTAGGCCACGTTGAGAACTTCGCCCCCGATCGAGAGGTTAGATTTGGAAACTTAGAGTTCTCCGTTGATTCTTGGGGGGACTTGTCATTAATCTGGCTCGCAGCTTCGCCTGTACCCTCCGAGGACTCTGAGGCCTTAACCTCAAGCCCCTTCTTTGGACATGCCAATGGGGTCGCCCATGGCAACGAATCGATCTCTTATCCCGGTTCGGCCGTTAAGCCAGATGACCGGATGCATGTTCTTTTTGAACACTCCCCATGTATGGACGTCATGGAGGTTAACTCCACGAATTCCGAACAGTTGGATCCGATCAGGCCCTCAGTGGTCGGCGAGGCCCTAGAGCGATTCTCGTCGATGAAGATCACTGGAGATCCATCCCCGATCTATGCTCGGTTCGGTTACGGTGCGGGTGGGGAAGAATTTTTCAACCCATCGACCACCCACTTGATAGCCACCGTCGAAGATTTAACCGACGTGCTGGACTATGCCTCCGCGGAGGCAGAATACATGGATGAAGAGGATCGTGCTCCCACCCCCGTTAACACCGGGAGTTGGACCACCACTTCTACATATGACATCTACATGGTGGATACTCCTTCCACCAACGGCGACAACACGCCTCACAACAACGGCGACAAATCGGGCGGTGCGCCATCAAGGCGCCGGAAATCGCATAAGAGGTTCAAAAGCAAAAAAGGGAAGAAGAGCTATTATTATCAACGGGGACAGTAATGCCCCCGCTGATCGTGACAATCCCGATATCCCCAAGCACCCGTTTGAGGGTCCAAAGGGGCCCGAGGACCAAAACAACCCCGATAATGTCAACGACCCTAAAGGCGATGATTACCTTCCCCCTGTCGAGGAGGAAGGTATATTGGAAGCTGATGACTTGTACATCCCTGATAACCTCGAAGATCAGGAAGAAATCAGGCAGCGGCTCATAGCAACGGCTCGCAGCCTAAAGGCTTAGGAACGAAAACTCAAAGCCGAATAGGATGACCTCAATGATTGATGGACGAAAGTCCTCTCAGCCGAGGAAGTATATGGCACCCGTCTATCAAACCAGCCCAAAAGCTACCCTCGGAGAAGGCGGCTGCCGCAATTCGATGATGAACTTACTGATACTCCATCTCCAGACCGTACTCCGTACGACAAGCCGGACCGCCCCCTCGTGGTCGGGACAGAACGGGTGTCAACGCCGGTTATATACCGGCGGTGCCCCGAAGGCGAGGTAAGGAGCCATTAGAGCTCAATGACAGGTTCGACTTGTGAGATGACCTGTATCATAGAGCAGGCCGCACTAGATCCATCTATGGATGCTCAGAGTATTCGCCCGATAGACGCGGTGGATACAGACCATGGTTCGACCAAAACAATAGAGTCCGGGAACGCAACCAGCCCCACATAGACGCCGAATATAGGCGGGACATAGCACGGGTCAGAGGCGCCGCTCACCCACAGTGCTTCACAAATGAGGTAATGCGGCATTAGTTCCCCGAAGGGTTTAAACCCGTGAATATAGAACAGTACGACGGGACCACTGACCCAACTATATGGATCGAGGACTTCCTCCTCCATATCCACATGGCGCGAGGAGACGATCCCCATGCCAGCAAATACCTCCCTCTTAAGCTTAAGGGGCCAACCCGACACTGGTTAAACAGCCTCCCCGAAAGCTCCATTGGATGCTGGGAAGACCTGGAAGATGCGTTCCGTTCTAACTTGCAAGGGACCTATGTCCGCCCACTGGACACTTTCGATCACAGCAACGTCGTTCAGAAGCCCAGCGAGTCTGCTCGGCAATTCTGGAATCGGTTCTTGACTAAGAAGTACCAAATCATCAACTGTTCGGATGCTGAGGCCATAGCCTCCTTCCGACACAATATTCGGGACGAATGGCTGGCCCACTAGCTAGGCCAGGACAAGCCTCGAACTATGTCCGCCCTTACCTCTCTCATGGCCCGCTTTTGCGTGGGCGAAGATAACTGGCTGGCAAGACGCAGCCACAATTCTGAAGATCTCATGGCACCTGAGGCCCGTGATGACAACTCAAAGCCAAAGTGCAATAAGAATAAGCGTCGGCACAACAATAGTGATGCCGATGACACGGCTGTTAATGCCGGATTCCGCAACTCCCGATCTGGGCAGCGGAAGAAGCCCCCTAACACTACTAGGGAAAAGCTTATAGGCCACCGCTTACTAGTAGCGTGGGTTTAAAACTCTCGCTACTGCTACTTACTAGTAGCGCGGGTTTATACCCCTCGCTACTACTAAGCTGATAGTAGTAGCGCGGGCTTATACCCCTCGCTACTACTAAGTGGTCACTATCGTGCCCCCCCGGAACATGCCATAGTAGTAGCAAGGGGTATCAACCCGCGCTACTACTAAGTTGATAGTAGTAGCGACGACTATAAACCCACGCTGCTACTAACTACATGGTTTTTGAAGAGCCTTGAAATCCCCACCACCTCTCCAAAATCCTTCCTCTCCCCCATCACTCTCCCACTCTCTCTCGATAGGCTGTCGCACGGACCTCCTACCCATGCGCGCCTCCTTAGTGGCTGTCACACCCTGTGTTTGCATCACCTTGTCATTTTTGGGTTTGTTAAATTTGGAGCCAACTAAAACTTTTTCTAAGTGTTTGTTTGTTTGCTTGATGATTGTGAACCTCATTTTCCTAGATTCTATTCCACTTCATATTCATCCTCCTTGTCCCAAACCTCTTGCCCAATGATCATGCCATATGAATAGTGCCCAAAACTATTTTTATGAACAAAAATTAACCAAAAATGATATTTTCAAATTAGGTTTTCAAAACCCCCGGAAATGAGGTTTGCACTGCAAGTCCTCTAATTGGGTGGATTCTTCTTCCCCAAAAGCTTTACTTCAGACCTACTATATATAAGACTTTCCAAAACCACCAAATATCAATTTTAAATATTTTTTTCACAATTTATTTAAAGGCTTTTCCTTAAGACCAGATATAGTATTTCAATGGGAAAAATTATTTTAAATGCTTTTAAAATATGTGAGAACATTTAGGGAAACTCGGTGGACATATATTTTCCAAATATATGAGTTTCAACACAAGGGCATGTTCAAATCATGGGCAAAACCCTTTCTGTTCAAATCAAACTTTTGGAATATTTCTATAAGAAATTTTCTCAATAAATTCCAGGAAAATCCCAACAAGTTAACACTATCATAGGTGATGATCTTGCAAAGTTTCATCTCAATCCAAGTTGATTTAGTGCATCAAACCATCCCAAAACCCTTCCTGTTCAAATTCAAATTTGAGCAACATTACATTATGAAGTTTCTCCCATTGACCCCAAACTTTGTGGGCATGTTCTAATGACCAAATAGTAATGCCACACTAAGTGGTGCATCAAGGGTAAAAGCCTAGCATCACTAGATCTACAGAAACTAGATTCTGTTAGTTTCTAGGGTTTACCAAGTTTCCATTGTCAACTTTTCCCCCGTGGGATCAAACTTGGTGAATCATCTCATTTTTACCTAATATTTGACCCTGGTAAATATCTTAGGTGGGGTAAAAAAACCATTTACCCCCTGGACAACACTATTTCTCTCCCTCTCACCCTTTTCTTCTACCCTAAGGCACCCCCAGATGCCTCCCTAAGTCCTTTGGGCTTTGTTTAACTCCCCTGGATCCCCTGGGCACAGGTGGCCACGCAGAAAATGCCAAGAGAAAGCCTTGGCATGCAAGGTTCGTACTCTGGAGCGCGCTACAGTGCGCACCCGCACTATAGCCACTGCCTAACGAGCGCTCCCGACAGTCTCGGGCCTCCCCACCTTGTCCCCTGTCCCTCTCGACGTCCGCAATGCTCCAGGCGGTCGCTCCCCTCCTTCCTCTCTCTCCGGCAACCCCGGCATGCGTGCTCGGCGCCGCACAGCTCAGCCAACCAGAGGGCTCGCATGCGCGCGCCCCCGCCTCTCTCTTTTCTCCCCCCTGGCCTAGACCACCCCCACGAGCACCCTGGACACGCTCGTTTCCTCCCTCGCGGCCTGTGGCGAGCACCCCATGCACACCGGCACACCGCATCCATGGTGAGCTGGCGCCCGCCTATAAAGAGGGCCCCCTCGCGCCCCTGCCCCTCGCTCCTCGCTCTCTCCTCCCCTCCGCAACTCCCCCTTGCCCAGCCCGCCCGCCCCCGTGATCGGGATCCCTCTCCCGAACCAAACCCTCATCGCCGTCAGGCACCTCCCCTCCCCGGTGATTCCCTTCACCCTGGCGACCCCCTCGGCCACCCACCAACGAGCGGGAGCCCCCTAAGCACGCCGGTGCCCTCCGCCTGGACCGCCGTGGTAGGACACACCGCCGGTAAGCTCCTTCCCGTCCTCGTCGCGAGGAGAGGGATGACAGGTGGGGCCCACCTGTCATCTCCTCACCTCCCTCCTCTCTCGCTGGCATGTAGGGCCTGCGGGCAGGTTTGAAAGCAAACCTGCCACACGCGGCCTCGCTCTGGGCCGGTTTCCTCCTTGGGCCGGCTCGGTTGGGGGTTTCTTGCCCATGAGGGCACAAAATCCTTTTTCTTTTTCCTTTTCTGTTTAAACTGCCAAAAATTCCACAGATTTATATATTCATCTAATTCCAATTATTCTTCCACCTACAATCTTAGAATATTCCCTAGAATTTATTAGTTACACTTTTAAAAATATTTGAAGACATTTTATGTACTGTTTTAATTTAAAACCCCTATTTAGCATTATAAGCTCCTATTTTAAATAGTTTTGAAAATCCTTTTGATTTCAAAAACTTAGACAAATATTTTTAGTATAGCTTGTGGTATTTATCAGAGTAGGGTAGCATTTTTGATAGTAGTTTGTGTGCTTTTTTTGCGTGTTGCTTATTTTTATCGCTTTTATTCGCGACGATAGATCGTGCGGTTGACGAAGAAGTTGGACCCAAAGACTTCGAAGACCCCGGAGAATTTGTTGAGCCAGGCAAGCAGCCCTTTGTCCATGTTCAGAAACTTTTCATGCATGACATATAACACAAGTTGTTTTGATGTTTGATCATGATGTGGTATCCCCCCCTTCGGTGGGTTGCCTTCGATACTTTTACCATTGACACTTGCGTCGAGCATGACCCTACCACCTTATGAGGGTTATGTGGGTGGGTGTAGTTAGGATGCTATTAGATGCTACACAAGTGGGATGGGATTTATGCATTGTGTTGGAAAGGAAGAAATGATTTCAAAGAATTTTCGAAAACCCCGTCGGGTGCCACTAAAGCCCGAGGGAGATGATGATGAGTTGGGTAACCACTTGAGAAAGAAGTGGTATGTCGGAGCAAGTGTGTGTGTGTTTTCGAAAACAGAGAGTTTTAAGGTCTGTTGACCGTCCCAACCTTACATGCGCAACCACGATACCCCTTATGGGATGGGGTTTGTTGATTACCTTGGTGGGTACTGGCAAGGAGCCCACATTACTAGTGGTGGTAGTGGCGTGGTCACTCTCTATATGGGGTCGTACCGGTATGTACGATCATGCACTGTCTTCACAGGCACCGGGCACACCGTTGGTCCCCTCATGGATGGTATGATTAGAGCGAGACTCGTGTGATGTACATCGTGAGGGCTGGGTACCAAATGAGTGGACTCTTTGTCTAGTATCGCTAGGGGAAAGGCATTTTTCGGGTGCTTACCCCGGGTATGTTATATACCGTGAGTCGTGGATGACACGGAAGTTCCCCGAGTCTTGTGGGTAAAGTGTGCAACCTCTGTGGAGTGTAAAACTATTTGAATAGCCACGTCCGCGGTCATGGACAGTTGGAGGTCCTTCTTAAACAATGTCTGGATGTTTTCATGAGATTTGGTGTGAGTATGGATGCGATGGTGACAAAGAGGTCACATGAGCTAAGTCCAATGACTTAGTATGGGAATTGAACTAAGTCCGATGACTTAGCGTGATGAATGAACATGAGGTGTTCAACCCCTACTTATGATGATAACTGTATCTTGTTCATATGGATATCTGCCTATTGTTGATGCATGTTTACTAGTTACTTGATCATATCATTGCATTTAAAATTAGCTTTCCACAAAACTACCTACTTAGTGCTATATCATGCATCATTATTACCTTGTTCCACAACTTGGGTTGCTTGCGAGTACATTCAAAGTACTCATTGGCTTGCCACTGGTTATTTAATTGGCCATCCATGGAAGAACAGGAGTATGTTGAAGAGTTCGTTGGTGACAAACATGCGAACTAGGACGCTTCCCAGTCAGAATGCATGTAGGTTAAGGCAAATGACATGGGTTCACGCTTTCGATCAAGATTTCCGCTACTTGTTCTATTTAAGTGTTTGGCCCTCGTGGCCCTATCTATTTAAGACTAGACCTTTATGGTCTTTATTTGTGTAAGACATTAATTGTGGATGTAAGACTCTTGTTATTCAGCTTCTGTGTGATCACTGAGCATTGATCTCTAGGATCACTGTACACGTGCATTTGGTGATCACAACTTATGAGTCGGGGTCCCCACAATGGTGTCAAAAGAGGTCGCCGCCTTGTGCCGTCGGCATCCCGGAGCTCGCCGGTCTTCCCCGCATCTTCATGCGACCACGCCGGAGAACCTCACCACCGATGACCACCCCCACTGCTACCTCCATCTCCTTCCTCTCTCCCCCTTTTTTCTTTTTCTCTCTCCCTCTTGTTTGACTCACCCTCCCATGTCCTTGCGTGTGCAGGTCGTCACCATGGACGACCAGGATCTTGCTTCCTTGGCTGTGAAGAGGATCCCCATGCCGCCGGCTTGCTAGGCATGTATCTAGGCCCTCTGCAACAGTCATCGCTGGATCTGGTCTGCCGCTGCCTTTCCGCACCTCCAGCGACCCCTATCGTCGCTGGATCAAACTATTGCTGCCATTGACAGCAAACACGGGATCAAGATTTTTTTGTTTTTAAATTAATAGTAGTAGCACAGGTGGCACCCACACTACTACTAACAGACATAGTAGTAGCGTGGGTACACCCGCGCTACTACTACAAGTTAGCTGTAGCGTCGTAGTAGTAGCGCGGGCACCCACGCTACTACTAGTTGTTTAACCTATGCTACCACTAGGATTTTCCCTAGTAGTGTAAAGGCAATCGTGATGGACCTACTCAGCTCAACAGGATCATGGAAAGGCCCTGCCAAATCCATGGGACTTTGGAAAATCCCGCCAATCACACACACCGGAACTGCTGGGTGTTTAAACAGGCCGGCAAGATACCACCCGAAGACCAAGGCAAAAGCTCTCGCAGCAAGGACGAAGATGAGCCTCAGGGTCCAATTGGTGGCGGACAGAAGAAATTCACTCATGAAGTCAAAATGGTGAACATGATATACGCCACCCACATTCCAAGAAGGAGAGGAAGCGCCCCCTCCGGGAAGTCTATGCGGTGGAACCCGTAGCCTTGAAGTACAACCCATGGTCGGCATACCCGATCACCTTTGGTCGACGTGATCATCCGACCAATATCCACCATGGGGGATCAGCGGCCCTCGTCCTAGACCCCATTATAGATGCGTATCACCTCACAAAGGTCCTAATGGATGGAGGAAGTAGCGTTAACCTGATTTACTCAGATACGGTGAAAAAGATGGGCATCGACCATCAAGGATCAAACCTAGCAGCACTACGTTGAACGGAGTGACCCCGGACGTTGTGGCCCGATGCATGGGCTCGGTAACTCTAGAGGTCGTGTTCAGCTCGCCCGATAACTTTTGCAACAAGGACTTGATCTTCGAAGTCGTGCCCTTCCGAAGCGGCTATCACACGCTGCTTGGTCGGACAGCGTTCGCTCGTTTCAACTGTTGGAAATATGCCCTAGAGGAAATAATAGATTAGTTATTATCATATTCCTTGTTCATGATAATTGTTTATTATCCATGCTATAATTGTGTTGATCAGATACTTAGATGCATGTGTGGATACATAGATAAAACCATGTCCCTAGTATGCCTATAATAGACTAGCTCGTTGATCAAAGATGGTTAAGGTTTCCTGGACATGGACATGAGATTTCATTTGCTGACGGGATCACATCATTAGGAGAATGGTGTGATGGACAAGACCCAAACTACAAACATAGCATATGATCGTGTCAGTTTAATGCTACTGTTTTCTGCATGTCAAGTATTTGTTCCTATGACCATGATATCATGCAACTTACTGACACCGGAGGAGTGCCTTGTGTGTATCAAACGTTGCAACGTAACTGGGTTACTATAAATGTACTCTACAGGTATCTCCGAGGGTGTCTGTTGGGTTGGCATGGATCAAGACTGGGATTTGTTACTCCATGTGATGGAGAGGTATCTGAGGGCCCACTCGATAATACAACATCACAACAAGCCTTGCAAGCAATGTGACTAAGTGTTAGTCACGGGATCTTGTATTACAGAGCGAGTAAAGAGACTTTCCGGTAATGCGGTTGAACTAGGTATGAAGATACCGATGATCGAATCTCGGGCAAGTAACATACCGAAGAACAAAGGGAACATCATACGAGATTAACTGAATCCTTGACATAGAGGTTTGACCGATAAAGATCTTCGTAGAATATGTAGGAACCAATATGGGCATCCAGCTCTCGCTATTGGTTATTGACCGTAGAGGTGTCTCGGTCATGTCTACATAGTTCTTCAACCCGCAGGGTCTGCACACTTAAGGTTTGGTGACGTTTCGGTAGTATAGAGTTATGCATGATGGTGAGCAAAGGTTGTTCGGAGTCCCGGATGAGATCTTGGACCTCACTAGGAGCTCCGAAATGGTCCGGAGGTAAAGATTGATATATAGGAAGTCCTATTTTTGTCACCGGAAAAGTTTCGGGCTCATCGGTAGTGTACCGGGAGTGCCGGTAGTGTACCGAGAGACCATCGGGAGGGGTATTTCGACCCAAGAGGCCACATGGTCTGTGGGAGAGTGAATACCAGCCCTTAGTGGGCTGGTTGAAGTCCCACACAAGGCCCATGCGGCTCGGAAGAAAAGCCCAAAGAGAAAAAGGTGGAAAAAAGCAAAAAGGCAAAAATAAGGAGGAGTCCTAGTCCAACTAGGATTGGAGGAGGAATCCTCCTCTCCTCTTGGTTCGGCCGACGCCTAGGTGGCTTGGCCTTTGGGCCTAGCCTCCACCTCTCTTCCTCTTATATATACTGGAGGTTTTAGGGTTTTTGCACTAGATTTTCAGCCACGTGCTACCCATTCCTCTAGTGCATAGTTTCTCCTCTAGATCGGTTTTCTGCGGTGCTTAGGCGGTCCCACACTACGCATACCTCAAGCTCAAGATGCAGAGCCCCAAGGGGGTCATTATTTTCAACGGAAATAGCGAGCACTCCCTTAGATCCGAGGAACATGCACTAGCCCTAGCGGTCGAATTTGGCTACAAAGAAGATCGGCAAGTTCCGACATCCGCCATAAAGGCACATAAGGATAGGAAGTGAGTTTGGCTTCAGACCGAAAACTCAGATCCTTCCTGTTACCCTCTATAGGGACTCGCCCCCACCGCACAACCACATGACTAGAAAAGTATGTGCCGTGGTGGCACAACTTCGCACTTAAGATTCCATGGGTAGCGGTGCGGAAATTAAGATGGGTGTTCGGCTGCCCCGACCTGCTACCATCAACATGTCTTCAGACAAAATGTAGGAACTCCAAAAAGAGCCTTCCTACAGCGTAAAGCTCACCTACAATTCAGCGGCCTCTCAGGATTTTGTTAGTGAAATCCGCCCGCCGAACACTAACACCCATCAAGGTGCATCTAAGAGCAGGAGTCAACTAGGAAGGGGTCATATCGATGACGTCAGGTTACCAATTGAAGACCCCTGGTACAACAACTCATGTATGATTTTATTTCTTATTTTCTTTCGCAGATGTGTTAACAGTTGCTTCAGCAATTCGAGTTATAAGAGTTGTTGAGAAACTCCAAAATTGTGTGGCACGAGTTCACCTCATTTGTCCTTTTTTCGGCGCATATTTTCTTTTTCTCCTTTATCCCTCTTCTTGTGAACCTATTCGGTATGCCGTGAGGTAACTGGCTAATAGACCAAGGGCTCGATTTCAAACACAAATCGCCTTATCTATAATGTGTTCGGCGTCTTGGCATTCACTTTATATGCATTAGTTCCGAACTATGTCTTTGGTCAATAAGTTGGGTCACCCCGCTCCTGTGCTTGCCCCTTTACTTTCCGCTCGTTCGGCTAAAAGGGTAAAGGGAGCACCCCTGCGATTGTGTTTCCTGATAGTCTGGTCAAGCACCTCAGGGGAGAAAGCCGAAAACGGACTGTCATAGTATGCACGATACGATCTATGAACCCCGAGCTAGATGTATTGCAGTTCAATCCTCATAAGCGGCTATTCCATGTTATACAAGGAGCTTGCCCTTTGTGTAGACATTGTGATGCCGGCTTCGGCCAAGGTTCGTCCGAACATTACAACACTCTGGTGGCTAATCGTACGCTCCCATAGTCCTTTTCGTGCCCCTCCGGCTAAGTGAAAGAAATAAAGCACTATAGTCTGATTGCCTAGTCTGCCGCACTATACCGCCTTCGGGTTTCGATAACACGGCTAAGGGGCACAGTGCATTGGCATAGACACCCCCATGTAGTATATACGTGTGGGCTGAAGCCGACGAGTCGCATCTTTCAGTATTAAACTACCACATAGGAGTTATAAAGGAATGCAAAATCATATAAGAGCAAATACTAATATCATTAAAAGTTAACACAAGTCTTCGGACACGTTACAAGCTCATTCAAACATTTTTTCACCCGAACATTGCGACGCTATCACCCGAGCACTCTCCATCAATCCATCAAAGTATAGCTTGGGGCGTCGATGCTCCTTCCCGAGTGGAGGCGGGTCGGTGGCGACCTTCATCGAATTTAGCCCCAGGCAGTGCGCTTTAGCCTTGGCAAGGGCAAGATTCCCTCGATGTAGGAGGAGCACTTGACGGTGTCGAGGCGGGGCATAGCAGCGATCAGTCTCTACACCGGGCCAAAGTAGCTGCGTGGTAGCAGATCGCCAGGCCATAAGCGGATGTAGAGGTCCTTAATGGCCGGCTCCACCATCTACTGTAGCTCCATCAGTTGTTTCAGCTACTCCACCAGAAGAGCAGGACGCTCGGGGGCTCCAAACTTTGCCCAGAACATCCGACCTTCATCTTCCTCTCCCCACGAGGCGAACAGCTGATTGGCGGCCGCAACCCTCTTTTGGAGATCGGCGAATGCGCCTGAGGATCGCCACACCCAGGTAAGCAATTCGAATCTACTATCCCCGAGTACGCACTTTAGTGAGTACGGCTTACCGTCTGCTATTTCCTTGGCTTGGCGCACTTGCTCCTCGTAGAACCGTCTGTCCATCCGCTCCTTCTGGAGGTCGGTTTTCATGGTGGACAGTTCGATCGAGCTCTCCTTATTCTTCTGCTCCAAGGCCTCACATCTCTCGTTGGCATCCTTGAGCTCCAGCTGGACCTCTGCCACGCTAGCTTCATGCTAGCCACTAGTCGCCCACATCGCGGAAAGGGCAATAGCCGTTTCCTTAGTAGCCGCCCTCTCGGCGGCCTTCTCGTCCTTCGTGCGCTAGGCTAGGCCTTGACCCACTCTACCTCATTCGCTGAGGCTGCGCGTGCAGAACACAAAGATAAAGAAGCTATATTGACAGTATTCAAACTATAAAACTCAGACGAAGGCATTCGGATTGTGTTTCGACATACCTTGAGCCTTATCGAGCCATGGGTTAAGGGCCTCAGCTTCGTCTTTGGAGCTTCACCTTCTGATTTAGCTCCTCCAGCTCGGCGCCATTTATGGCCGCCACTGATGACAAAGCCTGCATTGCACACATATTTAATACATTACATGGGCTCTCAATTCCCTATTTATAGACAATCCGATCATATGTCGAGTTACATTCTGGACACTTTAAGTGTATCTGGTTTGGTATTGGATTCAAATGTGACCCCTAGGTGAGCTTTTTCACCTCACCTAGGGCTTGGGGGCTGCCATGTATATAATGCGAATAAATAAAAATCTTTGCAGAATAAACATCGAGTGACTTACTTGAAAGCCCGCAAGGAGACCTTTGAAGGCCTCCTTCATTCCGTTGTCAACGGACTGGACGCTTTGCAATACCACACCCATAAGGGTGCGGTGATCCTCGAGGATGGAGGCGCTCGATAGAGCCTCCGCCATGGCCGACCACCTATTGGTCGATGGTGCTGGCGATGATCGGATTCCCAGATCACCCACCGGGGATTGGACCGGCGCCTCCGGAGGCATAGTGCACTCCGGAGACGTTCTCGGAGGGGACTGAGCGTCCGCTCGTCCGACCTCCTCGGAATCTGGGTGGGATGCTGCCCCCCAGTCTTCAGTGGACGAGACATTAGCCACGGCCACGGTACCATCTCCCTCATCACATGTGCCCGCCTCCATAGGAGTGGGCTGGGATGACACCTCCTCGACGTCCTTCGTGGCACCTGGAGTGGTGGGATGTGAGGCATTCCTGATCTCTGCAAGTTCTGCGGGTGGGGTCTCCCCGTCCAATATCAACTCAGTAGGGATAACGCGCGGGGGGCTGCAAGGCCTATAACCCATGTGTTAGCAAACTATAAATCTACTCATAATGAACAGGAGGGCCTTTAGATCCTAACCTTTTTCTTGGGGGGCATGACTCTTAGGCTCCTTCGTGGAACCTCCTCGGGGTCTTAGGACGTGGAGCTCGAGTCCGAACTATCGTCGCACAGAACCACACACGTCTGTCGTGCCCTCTTCAGGGCGGGAGAAGCGACCTGCTCCGGGGCAGCCAAACACACCGCTCTCTTCCTGGCACAAGGGGAATTGCCTCACCCCTCGCCCTCGACCTCAGCCTCCTCCTCTCCTTCTTCTTCCTCCTCCTCAGCCTCCTCCTGATTTGAGGAGGCGGGTGTATCTTAGGATGCGGCATCAGGCTGGTCCCTGATGCGAAGGCCATCCTGGCCTGGTTTCTTCTTCTTCTCTTTCTTTCTGGGAGTCTCATAAGGCTTGACCACGAGCATCTTGGCTAACAGCTTGGACCTCTCGTCTTCGGGCTGAAGCACCAGACTATTGATGTTGACGGCTTTCTTCAGCCATCTCTGCTCGGACAGATCGGATAAGAGGTTATAATAATTTTCTGTGTAATGAAGCTGAGCAAGTTGGGGTGTATCATACCTCAGAATAGGGCTTGGTGGTGTGCAGACCTTTGTCCTCCTCCTCCTCGGATGGCCAGCTCTTCATCGATTTGAAGAGCGCCTTCCACAACTTCTCCCGCATAGTGCGGAAGAGATTCCAGACTATGGAGCTGGCAGGGGAGGATGCGTCTTCAGAGCATCACCTAGACGACATCGGTCAACTTGGTGCCCTCCTCGACCAAGGAGAGGATGCGCTTCTATAGATTGGTCACCTCCTTGCCCGATCCCCAGACAAGGCCCTTTTCGAGCCATGAAGTCAGTTTCGTGAGGGGACCGGATCTATATGCGGCGGCGGGGAGCTGACCCTCTTCTTGTGGTTCGGTGATGTAGAACCACTCCTTGTGCCACCCCTTGATTGTGTCGATGAGGGCGCCCGACGGCCACCCGACACGGGTGAGCTTGCCAATGACGGCCCTACCGCAATCCACGTTCTTGCTGCCGACGCACTTGGGCTTATTGTTGAAGACCTGCAGCTAGAGCCCAAAGTGTGGCTTGATGCGCAGGAAGGCCTCGTAGATGAGGATGAACGCCGAGATGTGCATGATGGAGTTCGGCGGGAGGTCATGGAAGTCGAGGCCGTAGAAGAACATCAGCCTCCTGATGAAGGGGTGGAGTGGGAAACTCACCCCCTAATGAAGTGGGGGATGAACACCACCCTCTTGACTGGCTTGGGGGAGGGGATCAGTTGGCCCTCCTCTGCTGCACGGTGAGGGATGTTGGCAAGGAGGTAGCCGACCTTCTTGAGGTCGAGTATGTCCTGGTTGGTGACTATTGAAGCTTCCCACTAGCCGTTGGAGCCTGCCATTGCTGAGCTCAGAGGTGGGGGCGGAGAGACCTAGATCTGTGCTCCGGAGGTGCAAGGGAATGGGAGGCGGAGAAGTCGAATGGAGAGCGTAAAAAAGCCTTTGGGGTTTTCCTTCTCTTTTTATGAGGCCTATCGATGTGGACTCCCCTCGCTGCACCGTGAATCCCTCCACTTCCCTAGACGCACGAGTCGATGCGTGTGCGTGATTAAGTATATCCCATGTAAAACGGGACACGATCGGTATATTGATAGATCGTGATGATTAAAACGGCCTCGAACCGTGAATCGAGTCTATGCAACTGGCCTAGAAGTCATGGTGGGCCGTAGCCTTTCGTCAGAAAGGTCGTTAGAGGGCCGTTGTTTACCCCCTGATATTTTTCCTTCAAAGCCAATCAATTTACAGTATTCGGGCGTGCCACTGTGCGGGATATTACTTGTCATCGGAGGCAAAACTATGGTTTGGTAGGAAGGAACTCACCTTGCAAGATGGAAACTCTGTTCGAGAAGCAGTCGGAGCTGAAGACCCTTGGTGTTGGAGGCAAGTTTGGGTTCTACTAAGGGAGTGCTGGATTAGGGGGTCCTAGGATAGCCGACCTATTTTTATGGGCCGGACTATGAGGGCTACTTACCGAACACCGAAAGATTTGAAGGCCCTGTCTCAAAGATGGAAGCTTCGGGAAGCATGGCTTGCGCTCCACTTCTGATGTAGTACTTAGGCATGTTTATCTCTTCAGCATGTAACCGACCATGTGTAAACCCTAGACATCCTCGACATCTATATAAGCCGAAGGGTTTTAGGGCATAGGATATAGAACAACTCATCTAGGGTTAACTATACGATCTCGAGGTAGATCAACGCTGTAACCCCTCACATCATGAATACAACCAAGTAGGACGTAGGGTATTACCTCCATAGGAGGGCCGAAACTGGGTAAACTCATGTCCCCTTCTTCTCCTGTTACCGTCGATTCTAGTCTCACAGTTCGGGAACCCCTACCCGAGATTCGCCAGTTTTGACACTGACAGTGCCTCCTTGATTGGTTAGGTGTCGCTTGGGAGCCTCCTACTTCATGTTTTGGGGTGAACCAAGAAGTTTCTAAGGGAAAGGAGATCGCCTACTTCATGAAGATCTACCCCGAGTGAGGCTAGTCCTTCGTGGACGGAAGCCGTTATGGAATAGTAAAGGTTGCTCCTTCGTGGACCCTTATGGGTGGAGCCCTTCGTGGACTCTCACGTCCGTTACCCTCTATGGGTTGAAGACTCCATAAACGTGGACGTACGATAGCACCACCTATCGGAACCATGCGAAAAATCTTCGTGTCCTTCATGCGATTGATCTCCCTATCTCGACTCTTTACTTCCATTTGCAATGTATTTTATTTCCACTGCTATACTTGATGACTTGCATGTGTAGAGTGTGTTAGACTTGCTATAATTCCTAAAATCTGCCAACACATAACTTTGCACCTTGTGTAGATTTTAAATTCCTGCTATTGTCTATTCACCCCCCTCTAGACATACTCTTCTAGTGATCCCACAATTGGTATCAGAGCATTGGTCTCCATTGCTTCGGTTTCATCACCATGGAGGAAGATGGATGTGTCTAGTGTGAAGAGTTTGTATTGTAGAGTGCCCACTCTTGATGGAGAGTAATATAGTTGATGGAAGAATGCCATGATTGATCTATTTGACAAATTCCACTTGAGAAAACATATTGAAAATCTCTGTGTGCTCCCCATTGATGAATTGGATCACACACCAAGAGGAAATTAACATGCTTGGTAACCTTAGAACTGGCAATCTAATTTTTAGAGGTTTACCAAGATTAGAATGATTTGGAGAAACAATATCCAAATCTTACATTAAGTAATCTTGATAAAATTCTTCATCAAACTATTGCTTTTCACAAAATGAAGCCTAGTGATCCAAACTTCGGTAAATGCCTATTTGAGCTTCGTGATCTCATGTGTGCTAAAGGAGATGTCACAACTATCAACAACATTATTATTGAAGCCATTCACATTTATAAACTTGAACATTGTCATCGTTACAATTCTAACGAGTCTCTTGGTTTCTATGACGAGGAGATACGACCAAATGATGACAATGAAGAACATGGCTACTATGATGAAGATGAGTTGTTCGACATCGAGCATGAAAAGATCATGAAGAACCTGAATCTAATGGCAAACTTCAAGGATTACATCACCCGGTGGAAAAGAATGGATTCTTGACAGTGGATGCACGGATCACATGGCTGGTGGTAAAGACATGTTCCAAGAGATCACGCCTAATATAGGTCCTCGAAGGTGTTGGGGAACGTTACATGGGAAACAAAATATTCCTATGCACAAGATCTATCCATGGTGATGAGCATCTACGAGAGGGAGAGTGGATCTACATACCCTTGTAGATTGCTAAGCAAGAAGCATTAAGAAGCGCGGTTGATGTAGTCGAACGTCTTCGCGATCCAAATCGCCGACCATCCCATGATCTCATCATGATCCATCTCCCTATCCAATCACAATCTGTCCCACGATCTCATCACGATCCATCCCGCGATCCAATCACGAGTCGTCTCGCGATCTTGATCACGGTCCTTCTGATCTAGCGCCAAACGGACGGCACCTCCGTGTTCAGCACACGTACAGATCGATGATGATCTCTGCCTTCTTGATCTAGCAAGAGGGAGCGGAGAGATAGATGAGTTCTCCGGCAGCACAACGGAGTGGTGGCGGTGGTGGTGAACTAATCATGCAGGGCTTCGCCTAAGCACCATAGAACTAATCTAGAGGAGAAACGGATCTAGAGGAACAAGAGGGCAGCACGTGGCAATTAGGGTTGGGGCTGCCCTTGAAAACCTTCAGTATATATAGGAGGGAGAGGAGAGGAGGCAACCAAGCCCCTCCTACAAGGAGGGCTTCGGCCGAACCAGAGGGGAGGAGTCCACCTCCCACAAGGGAGGTGGACTCCTAGTAGGACTCTCTCCTACTTGGCCCCTACTCCTTCCTCCTGTGCATAGGCCTTCTTGGGCTGGCCTCCCAGCCCACCGGGGGATGGTGCGCCACCCTAAGGCCCATGTGACCCCAGGCCCATGCGACCCCTTGGGTGTGATGGCCCCACTTGGTGGTCCCTCGAAACCCATTTGTCAGTCCCGGTATACTGCCGGAAATAGCCGAAACTTTTCCGGACTTCAAACACCACTTTCCTATATATCAATCTTTACCTCCGGACCATTCCGGAGCTCCTCGTGACGTCCGAGATCTCATCCGGGATTCCGAACAACCGTCGGTCACTAACATACATAACTCAATGCTACTGAAACGTCACCGAACCTTAAGTATGCAGACCCTGCGGGTTCGAGAACTATGTAGACATGACCAAGACACCTCTATGAACAATAACCAATAGCGGGACCTCGATGCCCATACTGGTTCCTACATATTCTACGAAGATCTTTATCGGTTGAACCTCTATGTGAAGGATTCAGTTAATCCCGTATGTCGTTCCCTTTGTTCTTCGGCATATAAATTGCCCGAGATTCGATCATTGGTATCTCTATACCTAGTTCAATCTCATTACCGGAAGTCTCTTTACTCGTTCCGTAATACAAGATCCCGTGGCTAACACTTAGTCACATTGCTTTCAAGGCTTGTTTGTGATGTTGTATTACTGAGTGGTCCCTGAGATACCTCTCCGTCACACGGAGTAACAAATCCTAGTCTTGATCCATGCCAACCCAACAGACACCCTATGAGATACCTGTAGAGCCTATTTATAGTCACCCAGTTACGTTGCAACGTTTGATACACACACGGTACTCCTCTGGTGTTAGTGAGTTGCATGATCTCATGGTCATAGGAACAGATACTTGACATGCAGAAAACTGTAGCAATAAACTGACACGGTCATATGCTACGTTTATAGTTTGGGTCTTTGTCCATCACATCATTCTCCTAATGATGTGATCCCGTTATCAAATGACATCTCATGTCCATGGATAGGAAAACTTAACCACCTTTGATCAAGGAGCTAGTCTATTAGAGCCATACTAGGGACATGGTGTTGTCTATGTATCCACACATGTATTTGAGTTTTCGATCAATACAATTCTGGCATGGATAATAAACAATTATCATGAACAAGGAAATATGATAATAACTAATTTATTATTGCCGCTAGGGCATATTTGCAACAGGAGGTACGCAACCTTTGGAGACAACTCTATGGGTAAGGTACTTGGCCTTGGTAAGGTGGCCATATCTCATGATAGCTCCATTTAAAATATGATGCTTGTTGAATCCGTTGGATACAATCTTCTTTCCGTATCTAGACTAGCAGACTTCGGTTTCAATGTCCTATTTACTACAGTAGGTTGCCAAGTGTTTCGATTTGATAATCATAATATTGTCTTTATCGGTATTCGTAGAGGTGATCTATACATTGTCGATTTCACTAAAAAGGCCCAACCTCGTACTTGACTCATTGCAAAATCATCTAAAGGTTGGCTATGGCATATATGGCTAGGACATGTGGGCATGTGCAATCTAGATAAGCTTATCAAGGGCGATCACATTCTTGGTGTTAAAGATGTTATCTTTGACAAAGATAGGCTTTGTAGCACTTATAAAGCAGGAAAGCAAGTAGGTGGAAGTCATCCGGTCAAGAACATCATGACCACTAGGAGACCACTCTAGTTACTTAATATGGATCTATTTGGTCCCAATGCTTACAAGAGTCTCGATGGAAACTCTTATGGTGTAGTTATAGTTGCTGATTTTTCGAGATTTACATGGGTATTCTTTCTTGATGATAAGTCGCAGGTACAAAAGATCTTCAAGAACTTTGCACGCAAAGCGCAAAAACAATTTGAAGTGAAGACCAAGAAGGTTCGAAGCGATAACGGATCGGAGTTCAAGAACACCCATTTGGATACCTTTCTTGGCAAAGAGAGTATGTCACATGAGTTCTCGGCTACATACATGCCTCAACAAAATGGAGTTGTTGAGAGTAAGAACCGAACCCTCATTGATATGGCAAGAATTATGCTTGATGAATACAAGACGCCAAGACACTTTTGGGCAGAAGCCGTGGAAACAGCATGTCATGCCACAAACCGACTCTACTTGCACAAGCTTCTCGGTAAAACGACATACAAGCTTCTCACCGGTAACAAACCCCAAGTTGGATACTTTCGGGTATTCGGCTCTAAGTGTTACATTCTTGATAAGCATCACCGTGCTAAATTTTCTCCCAACTCTCATGAAGGTTTCCTACTTTGTTATGGATCGAACTCTCACACCTACCGTGTCTAGAACAACTTCATTCGAAAAGTTGAAGAGACGGTAGATGTGAAGTTTGATGAGTCTAATGGCTCGCAAATTGAACAATTGCCAAATGATGTAGGTGATAAAGATCCTTCAGAAGCTATCCAAGATTTGCCCATCAGCAAGATTCATCCCATGGAGGTGAAGGAAAGTACTTCATCAACCCAAGTGGAAGCTCCTACTTCGGATAAAGGATACCAACAAAACGACAAGTGGTACACGGCAATATGAAGAGGAAGAGGAAGTACATCATGAAGATCCACCACAACCTCCTTCACCACCACCTCAAGGATACGACCACTTCGACAACAACGGAGATGAAGGAGATGATGATGAAGAAGAATCTCTTCAACTAACAAAGCCAAAGTTACCCAGAGTTCGAGCACGAGTGACCAAGAATCATCCCCTAATCCAAATCTTTGGTGATATACAAACATGGAGGATCACTCGCTCTAAAAGTCGCTTGGCTAAGTTTTGTGAGAATTATTCTTTCATCTCTAGCATTGAACCCTTGAAGGTTGAAGAAGATCTTGAAGATGTGGATTAGGTGAACGGGTTGCATGAAGAGCTTTACAACTTCGAGAGGAATGAAGTGTGGACAGTCATGGAGAATCCCAAGGACGAGCAAAACATCATCGCCATGAAATGGGTATGTTGGAACAAGAAAGATGAAGACGGTCAAGTCGTTCGCAACAAGGCTCGCCTCGTAGCGCAAGTACATACGCAAGTTGAAGGTATGGACTACAGTGAGACCTATGCCCCTGTTGCTAGACTAGAAGCCATTCGAATTCTTCTTGCTTATGCCAATCACCATGACATCTGTGTTTACCAAATGGATACTAAAAGTGCATTTTTTAAATGGTGAGATTGAAGAAGAGGTCTATGTTAAGCAACCACCTGGTTTTGCAAATCCTAAAAAACCTAACCATGTTAACAAACTTCGCAAAGCTTTATATGGTCTTAAGCAAGCTCCTCGTGCTTGGTATAAATGCCTAACGAAGTTTCTCATTGAAAAAGGTTTTGAAATTGGTAAAATTGATGCAACCTTATTCACAAAGAGAGTTAATGGTGAACTATTTTTGTGCCAAATTTATGTGGATGATATTATCTTTTGTTCTACTAACCTACAATTTAGTGAGAAATTTGGAAGGTTGATGTTAGAGAAGTATGAGATCTCTATGATGTGTGAACTGAAATTCTTCCTTGGTCTACAAATCAAGCAAACGAGAGAAGTTTCATTCATATCTCAAACAAAGTACACCAAGGACTTAATCAAGAAGTTCAACATGCAAGAGTGCAAAGGTATGAAAACTCCCATGCACACTAGTGGACACGATTATCTCAAAAGGTTTATCGATCAATTATTGGTTCATTGGTTTCTCTATGTGCCTCTTGTCCTGATATTATGCTTAGTGTTTGCATGTGTGCTAGATATAAAGCTGCACCCAAAGACTGTCATCTTAAGGCTGTGAAACGCATTGTGAGATACTTGATACATACACCAAACTTTGGCATTTGGTATCCCAATGGATCTTCTTTTAATCTTGTTGGCTACTCCGACTTGGACTATGCCGGTGACATGGTTGCTAGAAAATCCACCTTGGGTACATGTCAATTTCTTGGTAGATCTCTTGTGTCTTGGTCCTCCAAGAAACAAAACTCGATATCTCTATCTACTGCCAATGTGGAATACATTGCTGCTAGATCGTGTTGCGCACAATTATTATGGATGACACAAATGCTTAAAGATTATGGAATATATGTGATAAATGTGACATTAGTTTGTGACAATGAGAGTGCTATTAAGATTGCTCATAATCCTGTGCAACATTCTCTAACCAAGCATATTCAAGTTCGACATCATTTCATTTGTGATCATGTTGCCAAAGGAGATATTAATCTTAAGCATATTCATACTAACAAGCAATTGACCGACATCTTTACTAATCCACTTGATGAGAAAGTGTTTTGTCATTTGAGAAGTGAGTTGATAATAATTGATGCTTCAAACTTGAGCTAAGCTCACTCGGATGCATGCAAGGGGATGAGCTTAATTGTTTATTCCATGCTATTATCTTGAATATTATCTACTTGGAATTCTATGCTCCCTTGTCCTGCATGTAACCCTTTTGAAGGTACTTGGAAGAGCAACACATGATTGCCATTAACTCATATCTTAAGTAATCTTGTCATGACAAAGTATCCACAACCCCGTGTTGATGATGAAAGGAAGAAGACAACAAAATATATCCTTGACATATATTTCTCAATTGGTATCAACTCACAATTGATATCTAGTCATTTGGATATATCATGTTCTTCCTTGCGTGACTAACCCATGTAGGTGAAAAGTGAACGCAAAAAAAGGATTGCTCCCAACTCAAGATGAACTTCATGAACTTCGAGCATCCTCATCAAGTTCACCTACAAGCTATGTCATCAACGTCACTCAAAGGTATGTACTCATATCCTTGATATAGCTTTACTCCAAGTCATGAGATAAAGCAACTCAAGAGATATGAAGACATTAAAATGCTTAATCGAAAAATGGTAACCCCATTTTGAGCTTAACGATGAGTATGACCTATGATCAAGTTTTCTTGCCTGGCTCCTAAGTCAATGTACTCTAATATAGGTGACCTAGTCACCGCCCATCATCTAGTTAAGAATCTTGTTTGGTTCATTCTCTATTGCAAGATTTCTTGGAACCATTCAAATCTTCTCTAGTTGATATCTCTTTGTACAAATCTTTTGCATTTTCCTTACAAAAATATTTTGACACTTCATTACTTTTGTTCCAATAAATTTGGAAGTTTCTCAAACTTTTGCCAAGTTTTTGTTTTAGCCTCGGAGCCTCCGATCCAAAGGACTCGGTAATACCGATTCAACAGATGAGCTGCATAACATCATATCGGTATCACCGACAAATTCATCTTGGAGCCACCGACTTACTATCATGTTCCAGTTTGTGTTTGTATCTGTAAATCTTTATAATCCTTTTGTGATATTTTCATTTCTTCGATGATCCCTTTATTTAAAAAATGGAGAAATACATTCAAGGATCCCTAACTCAAAGGAGAAGTTTTGCAAATTCTCAGTTTAGACAAAGGGAGAGAAATTATTTTCAATGATTCCCTCATTTTTCTCATAATTTTCATATTCTATGAATCCTACATTCTATGATCCTTGCTCTCATGGATCCCTTCTTAATCAATGATCCATGTATCTGACCCTATATCTGACCTTTTTGGCAATTAATGCCAAAGGGGGAGAAATACCAAAGCTTCAAAGCTAAAGAGGGAGATACATTCCTATGAAAATGGGGAGATATAATTTAGGGGAAGAGGAGAATATCGAAAGTTTACACCTATATAAACAAGGGGAGAATACCAAAGTAGGGGGAGAAAACTGTTCACACAGAAGGATGTGTTTTGCAGGAGGATGTGTTTATTGTGTGTTTATTGCATTTGATTTTTCATGTTAAAATTTTCTCACCCTATCCAATCCCAATATCTACTGCTAAGATTCAGGGGGAGAGAATGATCCACCAGTTTCATATCTAAAGGGGAGAAAGTTCTAAATGATCTTGGAGACATATCAATCTTAAGGAATACTATCTTCTATATGTTCTCCATATCTTGGTACTTTTGAGTTCTATTTCTTTTTATTGATAGAATACTCTTGTGTTTCCTAACATTGTTTTCACAAGTGTATCTCTACTACTAGAATGCTCAAGAACGCAAGGTAAGTATATGCATCATATTCTTGTTCAAGATGACCTCTTGCTTCTTGCACATATTGTTTGAGAGAGTGAGTCTTGAACATGAAATCATTTCATGCGCATATATTTGATGCATATTGCCAAGATACATATGACTTATCATATCCCTTCTACTACATGTGTGTTCATGCATTCAAAACAACTAACCTTTAAAGGGATTGCACACATTTAGGGGGGAGCAAGTCTAAGTCACGTGTCCCTCAAAGTCTTCATTATATACATGCATATCTTTATTTGAAGCTTTGATTGTATGTTGTAATCAATTACCAAAAAGGATGAGATTGAAAGCACAATGTGCTCCCTTGGTGGTTTTGATAATTCATGACAACATACATTATCTCTTGGACTAATAATTTCATCTAGTATATTTCAGGTATAGTCCATAGAGAGAGATGGGTTGGAAAAATGAGTGTGGAGAGTATCCCCATGAATAAGAAGGAGAATGAATAGATTGGAAAAGCTTCAAGCAAGAGGATTCTACATTTTACTTTGTGAGAAATCACTTTGAGTCCATAGGAAAGCCAATACTATTAGAAGGGGGTATGGTACTATTGGTGAACAAAATGCTCATATGTGCACAAGTGATAGTCACCACATACACCCACAAGCTCTTCCACAAAAGTATGTCCAAAGCCATATTCTCAAAATCAGTGCAACCAACACTTTCCACTTGGTACCACCAATTCTCAGCCTCCGATAGACTCAGCCAAACCCTAGCCCTTCAGTGCAACCGATTCTGATTCGGTGCCACCGAGTTTGGGTTGCCAACTTTCTGTTACGGAAATTCACAAAATAGGTCTGATCGAGTTTGTTGAATCAGCGTCACCGAGTTTGGCAATCTGACCGTTGGTCACCTGATCGGTGCAACCGAGTTTTATGTATCGGTCTCAATGAGATTCAAAATTTTCTACCTTTGAGGCAACTCGGTACCACCCAGATTAACACATCGGTGTCACCGAGTCTGACTTATTAGGTGCAACGGTTGGATTTTTGGAGATGCATATATATACCCCTTCACCACCAACCCACTCGTAAGAGAAGCACTCAGAACAGATCCCCGCCTATCCTATCAGATTTTCTGAGAGAGAGCCACCTACTCAAGTGTTGAGATCATGCCATTCCATTCCAACCATATGAATCTCTATCTCTAGCCTCCTCAAGTTGCTTTCCACCCAATAATTCTCTTCCACCAAAGCCAAATCTATGAGAGAGTGATTGTGTGTTGAGGACTCTATCATCTTGAAGCACAAGAGCAAGGAGTTCATCGACATTATCGAGTCTATTACCTTTTGGAGGGTGGTGCCTCCTAGATTGGTTAGGTGTTGCTTGGGAGCCTCCTACTTCGTGTTGTGGAGTGAACCAAGAAGTTTGTAAGAGCAAGGAGATTGCCTAGTTTGTGAAGATCTACCTCGAGTCAGTCTGGTCGTTCGTGGACGGAAGCCGTTATGGAATAGTCAAGGTTGCTACTTCGTGGACCCTTATGGGTGGATCCCTCCGTGGACTCTCGCGATCGTTACCCTCCGTGAGTTGAAGACTCCATAAACGTGGACATACGATAGCACCACCTATCGGAACCACGGGAAAAACCTTCGTGTCCTTCATGCGTTTGATCTCCCTATCTCAATTCTTTACTTCCATGTGCAATGTCTTTTATTTATGCTGCTATACTTGATGACTTGCATGTGTAGGGTGTGCTGGACTTGAAGTAATTGCTAAAATCTGTCAACACATAACTTTGCACATTGTGTAGATTTTAAATTCCTCCTAGTAGTCCATTCACCCCCCTCTAGACATACTCTCCTGGTGATCCCACACAAATGCGTTTTAAAATATTCAAATCTTTCAAGCCCTAACTCTAAATTTTGTTTGCGGGACACACATATAACGCCATTAATTTTTGCACTGGGGCGTTTGTGTTCATAGGTAATAGGTGGTACACGCCATTAATAGTTGTACTGAGGCCGGGTTTTCGGGTTTATCCTAGTTTTTTATGCATGCAATTTGTTTATTGAGGTGTGCAAATGTTAATTGCATGCTAAATTTGGTCATGCATCTTGTATTTATAAGCATATATCTTGTTGTTTTGTTGACAGAGCAAATCACATTGCCAATGATTAAACCAACTAATACGATGGTGATGCTTTGAATAATCACACACAATTTTTCACCAGCAAGTGTTTTCCCACACCACACATAACTTATTAGCAGAAATTGTTTGTGTTATTTTGGCTCATTGCATACAGTCAATCCGAGTGACCTGTATGTTGTCTATCGGTCTTCACGCAGGATTCAGATAACTGACCTGTTTACCTGGTATAACACACATCTTGTTACGCTCAATCATTTGTGTTATTTTGGCTCATCGCACACAGTTCATCCGAGTGACATGTATGCTATCTATCACACATATCATGATCTGTGTAACCATTTGTGTTATCTTATCTCATCAAAAACAGTTCATCTGAGTGGCCTGTATGATGTCTATCGCACACATAGTCATCTGAGGAATCGTTTGTGTTCCGGTGGATCAATGTAAACAGTGTATCTGAGTAAACTTTATGTCGAACATCACATAAATTTGTATTTGGTTAACCGTTTGTGTTATTTTGGCTAATCACAAATAGTTCATGAGTACCAACTGTTTGCCATGTATGTACAAACAACTTTTTTCTGAATCGCATTTGATGGATCCACCATCGCACATAGTTCGCGTTATTGGTGACGGATCTATAACTATACCGTTTGCGATTCATGCTTCCCACAAAATTTGATCAAAGGGTCTCAAATTGACGGGTCGTCTTTGGACCTTCCCGCGGTAGTGTTAGAATGCTATATAAGTTAGTTTTAGTGCTCTCTTGTTGGTGGCGGGTATCAGACACATGAGCACAAAGAGGGTGCCATGTCGCATACCTACAACTAGGGGTGACTAGTAATTTTAGAAGTGAATGCAACATAAAGATAAGGTAAAATAGAGCATTAACATCCATATATAGAGTTTGTTTTGGTTCAAACCACTTGCATTTACTGAGAAAAAATTGCGATAGTTGTCATCGCGGCCACCCCCACAGAAGCACAAAAACAATGAGTTGAAATGGTCGATGAGCAAATGGACAAAGAACCAGTAAAGCCTACCAAGAAACATCACATCGAAGTCCATGTATTCTTCCTGTTCTTTTTAAACAGGGGAAAATAATTTCCTCATGGATTATTAAGCAAAAGAAATTGCCTATTTAATTAACTGAAATCTGGACAAAACCGAGACAAGCATACCACATGTAGATTACTCACGAAGCATGAAGGTCCACAATAGATCAATACGACAAGCACATCCAAAAATCACAAATCCCAACACTTCTACATCACAATGAAACTCTAAGAGGACATTCACCTCGATGTAAGACAATGAACACTGCCAAATCCACGAAGACTAGTTAATCCAGGAGAACCGTCCAAGAGACTGAGGACCATCCATAAATCAGTAGTGGTCACTTTTCCTATGGCGCCACTCTTCCTCCCTTTGCTCCTAAGAGCATTCTGTACCTTCTCCATGTTGCCCTTGGTAGTTGATGAGTCCAAAATTTAGGTCATTTTTACCTTCTGTTTTGCACTTTAGTAGTAGCGTTTGTCGGATTTTATTGCGTTCGCGCACCTCTTTTTGCACATTTTCACCAAGATGTCACCCATACAAGTATTTGGGAACACAAATAAACAATGCCAAGATATGTTGATAAAATCATGTGAATTAACAAGATATAGTATTACTATAAAATAGGGAAACAATTGGGAGAAGAAAGAAGCTTGCATGCTGGATTGGGACCCATTGTCGGGTGCAAGCATCGGTAGAGGCGGTGAAGTGGCATGTTGGAGAAGCTACTCAGGTCAATGCAATGCTTGCACGATAGAAGTTGGTGGTATGGCCGAATCTAAGGTGGCTTGTGCATGTGATTGGGTCCTCTCACGAGATACCTTCCTTGCTGATGGGTCTGGTCGAGGGGAGCATTGGTACCTCACCACACCAATGGAGCTGACTGCATGACCAAACCATGGCGGCGACAACTATGGAAGGCGTCGAACGGCGGCACTTTGACGTGATGAGGCGCCATGCCTCTAACGATTCACCATGAAGTGTTGACTCGCAACACACATTGGGGCAACATATATCACGTCCATACCAAAACACCCATGCTAGCCCCCGCAACCCGGTTGCGTGGACGAGGTTACCAGGACGAACAAATCATTGGGTGCAACCGGTGCCGAGGGTGGCAATAGTGTTTGGGGAGCAATAAGCGCCATTTTCAGGGCGGCCATTACCGATGTAGACCATGGTCCCAGAAGAACATACATGCATTATCAATGATGACTAGGACTCGACCATACTCGCGGTCTTACCAGCCCCCTGCCCAGAGGAGCTTCATTATGGTGTACATTGATGAAATAGGTTGTTTGTGATCCTCCGCGCGGGGTGATACATCTCCAACGTATCTATAATTTTTGATTGTGTCATGCTATTGTATTATCTGTTTTGGATGTTTTATATGCGTCAATATGCTATTTTATATTATTTTTGGGACTAACCTATTAATCTAGAGCCTAGTGCCAGTTTCTGTTTTTTCCTTGTTTTTGAGTATTGCAGATATGGAATATTAAACGGAGTCCAAATGGAATAAAATCTTCGGAATGATTTTTTCTGGAACAAAAGAGATCTACCAGGCTTGGAGTGCACGACAGGGAAGCTGCCAGGAGGTCACAAGCCAGGGAGGCGCGACCACCCCCCTGGCCGCGCCTGGCAGGCTTGCCACCTCCTAGCAGGTCTCCTTGTCCTAATCTTCGTCCAATACCAAAAAGAGCCATGCAAATACTTTTCCGCTACTAGAAGCCTCCGTTCCCAAGAGATCCAATCTTGGAGCCTTTTCCGGTAATCTGTCGGAGGGGATCCGATCACGGAGGGCATCTACATCAACTCCATTGCCCCTCCGATGATGCGTGAGTAGTCCACCACAGACCTATGGGTCCATAGCTAGTAGCTATATGGCTTCTTCTCTTTCTTTGTGCTTCAATACCATGTTCTTCACGATCTTCATGGAGATCTATCCAATGTAATACTGTTTTGCGGTGTGTTTGGCGAGATCCGATGAATTGTGGGTTTATGTTTAGATTATGCATGAATATTATTTCAGTATTTTCTGAATTCTTATATGCATGATTTCATATATTTGCAAGTCTCTTCGAGTTATTGGTTTGGTTTGGCCAACTAGATTGATAATTCTTGCAATGGGAGAAGTGCTTGGTTTTGGGTTCAATCTCGCGGTGTCCTCACCCAGTGACAAAATAGGGGTAGCGAGGCACGTATTGTATTTTTGCCATCAAGGATAACAATATGGGGGTTGTCATCATATTCTTGAGTTTATCCCTCTACATCATGTCATCTTACCTAATGTGTTACTCTGTTCTTCATGAACTTAATACTCTAGATGCAGGCAAGAGTCGGTCGATGTGTGGAGTAATAGTAGTAGATACAGAATCGTTTCGGTCTATTTGACATGGACATGATGACTAATGCATAATCATTGCCTTGGATATATTCATAATTATGCGCTTTTCTATCAATTGCTCGACAGTAATTTGTTCACCCACCGTGATACTTTCCTTCAATAGAGAAGCCTCTGGTGAAACCTATGGCCCCCGGGTCTACTTTCCATAATATATTTTCAGATCTATAAACCAAAAATACCTTGCTGTAATTTATTTAATTTTTACTTTCCGCAGTCTTTTACATCTATCCCTATCAGATCTAATCCTTGCAAATAACCATGAAGGGATTGACAACCCCTTTATAGCGTTGGGTGCAAGAGTTTGATTGTTTGTTTAGGTGCATCCATTCATTACTTGCTTGTTCCTCCTACTAGATTGATACCTTGGTTCTCATCAGCTGAGGGAAATACTTATCTACTTTGCTGCATTACCCTTTCCCCTTCAAGGGAAAACCAACTCAAGCTCAAGAGGTAGCAAGAAGGATTTCTGGCGCCGTTGCCGGGGAGGATACACATCAAGCCTACCAAGTACCCATCACAAACTCATCTCTTGAATTTACTTTATTTTCCATTTGCCTCTCATTTTCCTCTCCCTCACTTCTAAAATGATTTTCAGAAAATACCAAAAAGATTTGCCTTTTTATTCACCCTTCTTCCATTCGCCTTTTTATTTGCTTTTGTTTGCTCGTGTGTTGGATTGCCTGAACACATGGCTAATCTTACCACTATAGCCAATACTCCCGAGAATGAAGTTCCTAATTTTAATAAAAGGGAGGGGGAAAACTTAAAAGATGCTTGGTATAGAATTTGGAATGCTCAAAATATATCTATTTGTAAGCAATCTACTACTGTTCTCCTTCACAATTTTTATGTGGGTATTTCTCCATGGAATAGATATGTTCTAGATACCATTATGGGAGGTAATTTCTTGGGTAGTCATACATTTGATTCTTATAGCGCTATGATAAATTTGGTAGGTTCACCTCCAATCATGGTTAATGGAACAATCTTGACTTTGGAACATGTGGTGCGAAGGCTAGATATTATTGAAAAATGGTTGCTACTGTTGAGCTTATTGAAAACTTGGATAAAAAGATCCATAATCACATTACTCAATATGGATCTAAGGTAGGAGTTACTCTAAAAATCTAAGGGAAAAAGAACCCATAGTTAATGAAAAATTGGATCGGGATTCCTCTAGAATTGGCAAGCTAGTGGACATTATTACCAACTTGGGATGTGCTTTTGCCTTGGTTAAAACCACTCCAAATCCTTCTCCTCCTAAAGCTGCCAAGTTTGTTTATGTTCCTAAACATAATGGTGAATCTTCTAGTAAAGGAGATGAAGATCTTAAAATGATAAGTATTCACCCTATTTTTTTCAATATTGTTAAGGAACCAATTGCTACAATTGAATATCTTGACTTTTTGCCTAGGAGCATTATTATTGATAAGATTTTGGACTCCAAGGGATCATAAGTGTGCAATTGAGGAGATTGATGTCTACTACACAACCTTCTTCTTATAGACTCGTGTTGGGCCTCCAAGCGCAGAGTTTTGTAGGACAATGTCAATTTTCCCTAAAGTGGATGACCTAAGGTTTATCAATCTGTGGGAGGCATAGGATGAAGATGGTCTCTCTCTAACAACCCTGCAATCAAATAACAAAGAGTCTCTTGTGTCCCCAACACACCCAATAAAATGGTAAATTGTATAGGTGCACTAGTTCGGCGAAGAGATGGTGATACAAGTGTAATATGGATGGTAGATATAAGTTTTTGTAATCTGAAAATATAAAACAGCAAGGTAACAAGTAACAAAAGTGAGCACAAACGGTATTGCAATGCTTGGAAACAAGGCCTAGGGTTCATACTTTCACTAGTGCAAGTTCTCTCAACAATACTAACATAGTTGAATCATATGTAAATTCCTCACGTGCGACAACGAGTTCATTCCAAAGTTACAAATAGTGGATAACAAACGTATAAATTACTGTAGGGTACGAAACCACATCAAAGTTATCTTTTCCGATCAATCTTATGAGCTATCCCTATAAGTGTCACGAATAGCCCTAGAGTTCATACTAAGATAACACCTTAAGATACACATCAACCAAAACCCTAATGTCACCTAGATACCTCAATGTCACCTCGAGTACCCATGGTTTGATTATACAATATGCATCACATAATTTCAGATTCATTAATCCAAAACAAAGAACTTCAAAGAGTGTCCCAAAGTTTCTACCGAAAAGTCAAGACGAAAACGTGTGCCAACCCCTATGCATAGATTCCCAAGGTCACGGAACCCGCAAGTTGATCACCAAAACATACATCAAGTGAATCTATAGAACATCCCATTGTCACCACAGATATCCCATCGCAAGACATACATCAAGTGTTCTCAACTCCTTAAAGACTCAATCCGATAAGAAAACTTCAAAGGGAAAACTCAATTCATCACAACTAGATAGAGAGGGGAAACACTCCATATGATTCATCTATATTAATAAAGCTCGCAGTACATCAAGATCGTGCCATTTCTAGAAAAAGAGAGAGAGAGAGAGAGAGAGATCAAACACATAGCTACTCGTACATACCCTCAGCCCCGAGGGTGAACTACTCCCCCCTCGTCATGGAGAGCATCGGGATGATGAAGATGGCCTCCGGTGATGGTTTCCCCCTTCGGCAAGGTGCTGGAACAGGCTCCCGATTAGTTTTTCGTGGATCTAGAGGCTTGCTGTGGTGGAACTCCCGATCTAGGTTTATTTTCGGGGGTTTCTATATTTCTATGATTTTATGGCGGCGGAATCACGTCAAGGGGTTCCATGAGGGGCCCACAAGCTTGCTAGGCGCGGCTAGGGGGTGGCCACACCTAGCAAGCTTGTGGCCTCCTCGTCCACTTCCTGGCCAAGCTCTTCGCTCCAATATTTTTTATATTTTACAAAAATATTCTCCGTAAATTTTCAGCTCATTCCGAGAACTTTTATTTCTACACAAAAACACCACCACGGTAGTTCTGCTGAAAACAGTGTCAGTCCAGGTTAGTTCTAATAAAATTATACCAAAATCATATAGAATTATTTTTAGCATGGCATGAATACTTCAAAAATTATAGATATGTCGGAGACGTATCAGAGATCCATACCAAATATGACAATACCTAGATCTATTGCGTTTTGCCTAGCTAGGGGCGTTAAACAATAGCGCTTCTTGGGAGGCAACCCAATTTTATTTATATATTCTGTTTTTTCTTATGTTTTTTAGTGTTTACCACTTTGTTACTTCTGTAGTAATTGTGTTTTGGTGTTTTAATTAGTGTTTGACCCAAGTAAGACCTTTGGGATGGTTTATGGTGGTTGTTGATTTGATCTTTCTGAAAAATAGAAACTTTTGCGCAGAGTCCAGAAAATTTATAAATTTTTTAGAGCGTCGAATGAGTTTGAAATTTATACACAAGATTTATATACAAATTTCCCAGGTTTTTCTAATTTTTCAGAATTTTGTGAGTTACATAAGTATACAAAGTTTTCAGATTTCTACAGAGTGTTTTGTATACAGATTCTGTTTTCTTTGAGTTGTGTATATATTTTGATGTATCTATGGGTTGTATCGGGGGGTATGAACCATGGAGAAATTATAATACATAAGGAATTGCACCAATATAAATAAAGAATGAGTTCACAACAGTACCTAAAGTGGTGATTTATTTTCTTATACTAACGGATCTCACGAGTTTTCCTTTAAGTTTTCTGGTGTGAAGTTTTCAAGTTTTGGGTAAACATTTGATGGACTATGGAATAAGGAATGTCAAGAGCCTTAGTTTGGGGATGCCCAAGTCACCCCAAGTCATCTTCAAGGATGCCAAAGAGCCTAAGCTTGGGGATGCCCAGGAAGGCATCCCCACTTTCGGCTTCAATCCATGGGTAAATTTACTTGAGGCTATATTTTTATTCACCACATGATATGTGTTTTGCTTGGAGCGTCTTGTATGATATGAGTCTTTGATTTTTAGTTTCCCGCAATCATCCTTGCTGCGGACGTCTTTTGAGAGAGACACGCATTAATCGTGAATTTATTAGAATACTCTATGTGGTTCACTTCTATCTTTTGAGAAAGGCAATTTTGCTCTAGTGCTTCACTTGTACCCTTTTAGAGCACGATGGTGTTTGGTTTTATAGAAATAATTGAACTCTCGTACCTCACTTACATTATTTTTAGAGTCTTTAAACAGCATTGTAATTGGTTTAGGTTATGAATTTAGTCCTAATATAATAGGCATCCAAGAGGGATATAATAAAAACTTCCATATTAGGTGCATTGAGTATTATGAGAAGTTTGATTCCTTGCATAATGTTTTGAGATATAAAGATGGTAATGTTAAGAGTCATGTTAAGAACTAACTGTGAATTGGTAAAAATACTTGTGTAAAGGTTTGAGATTCCCATAGCATGCATGTATGGTGAACCGTTATGTAAGGAAGTCGGAGCATGATTTGTTCATAGATTATCGACCTTTGTGTGAGGTGTTGGAAATATGCCATAGAGGCAATAATAAAATGGTTATTATTGTATTTCCTAGTTCATGATAATTGTCTATTGTTCATGCTATAATTGTGTTAACCGGAAACCGTAATACATGTGTGAATACATAGACCACAACATGTCCCTAGTGAGCCTCTAGTTGACTAGCTCGTTGGTCAATAGATGGTCACGGTTACATGACCATGGACATTGGATGTCGTTGATAACGGGATCACCTCATTAGGAGAATGATGTGATGGACAAGACCCAATCCTAAGCATAGCACAAGATCGTGTAGTTCGTTTGCTAAAGCTTTTCAATGTCAAGTATTGTTTCCTTAGACCATGAGATTGTGCAACTCCCGGATACCGTAGGAATGCTTTGGGTGTGCCAAACGTCACAACGTAGTTGGCTGGCTATAAAGGTGCACTATGGGTATCTCCAAAAGTGTCTGTTGGGTTGGCACGAATCGAGACTGAGATTTGTCACTCCGTGTGACGGAGAGGTATCTCCGGGCCCACTTGGTAAGACATCATCATAATGAGCTCAATGTGACTAAGGAGTTAGCCATGGGATGATGTATTATGGAACGAGTAAAGAGACTTTCCGGTAACGAGATTGAACAAGGTATAGAGATACCGACGATCGAATCTCGGGCAAGTATCATACCGATAGACAAAGGGAATTGAATACGGGATTGATTGAATCCCCGACATCGTGGTTCATCCGATGACATCATCGTGGAGCATGTGGGAACCAACATGGGCATCCAGATCCCACTGTTGGTTATTGACCAAAGAGGTGTCTCGGTCATGTCTACGTGTCTCCTGAACCCGTAGGGTCTACACACTTAAGGTTCGATAATGCTAGGGTTATTGGGAAACAGTGTACGTGGTTACTGAAGGTAGTTCGGAGTCACGGATGAGATCCCGGACGTCACGAGGAGTCCCGGAATGGTTGAAGATTGATATATAGGATGTAAGGTTTTGGTTACCGGAAGTGTTTCGGGCGTCACCTGTAGTGTACCGGGATCACCGGAAGGGTTCTGGGGGTCCACCAAGTGGGCCCACCGGCCCCAGAGGGCTTCATGGGCTTTAGGTGGAGGGAACCAGCCCCTGGCTAGGCTGGTGCGCCCCTCCCACCTGGCCCAAGGCGCAGTAAGGGGAGAGAGGGGGCAAACCCTAGCCCCAGATGGGCAATAGGCCCACCCTAGGGTGGCTAGGGCAGCGGCACCTCCTCCCCTCCCTCTGGCAGCCGCACCAGATGAATCTGGTGGCTGCTGCACCACCCTAGGGTGGAAACCCTAGGGCCGCCCTACCTCCTCTTCCTCCTATATATAGAGGTGCCCTTGGGGCTGTTTTGGGACATGGTTCTCTCTTCGTCTCGGCGCAACCCTACCTCTCCCTATCCTCGTTCTCCGTAGTGCTTAGCGAAGCTCTGCCGGAGTACCATGCAGCTCCACCGTCACCACGCCGTCGTGCTGCCGGAGCTCTCCCTCGACCTCTCCTTCCTCCTTGCTGTATCAAGGCATAGGAGACGTCACCGGGCTGCACGTGTGTTGAACGCGGAGGCGCCGTCGTTCGGCGATAAGATCGGAGTCCACCGCAATCTAAATCGCTGCGAGTACGACTCCACCAACCGCGTTCTTGCAACGCTTCCGCTTAGCAATCTTCAAGGTATGAAGATGCAATATCTCCCCTCTCGTTGCTGGTTTCTCCATAGATGGATCTTGGCGACACGTAGGAAAATTTTGATTTACTACTACGTCTCCCAACAGTGGCATCATGAGCTAGGTCTATGCGTAGAATCTATGCACGAGTAGAACACAAGTTGTTGTGGGCATCGATTTTGTTAATATGCTTACCACTACTAGTCTTATCTTGATTCGGCGGTATTGTGGGATGAAGCGGCCCGGACCGACTTTACACGTACGCTTACGTGAGACTGGTTCCACCGCCTGACATGCACTTGTTGCATAAGGTGGCTAGCGGGTGTCTGTCTCTCCCACCTTAGTCGGATTGGATTCCATGAAAAGGGTCCTTATGAAGGGTAAATAGAAATTGGCATATCACGTTGTGGTTTTGGCGTAGGTAAGAAACGTTCTTGCTAGAAACCTATAGCAGCCACATAAAACTTGCAACTACAAATTAGAGGACATCTAACTTGTTTTTGCAGCATATGCCTTGTGATGTGATATGGCCAAAGAATGTGATGTGATGCATTGTGATGTATCAGATTGATCATGTTCTTGTAATAGGATTCACGACTTGCATGCCGATGAGTATGACAACCAGCAGGAGCCATAGGAGTTGTGTTATTTTATTGTATGACCTGCGTGTCAATCATAAACGCCATGTAATTACTTTACTTTATTTCTAAACGTTAGCCATAGTAGTAGAAGTAATAGTTGGCGAGACAACTTCATGAAGACACAATGATGGAGATCATGATGATGGAGATCATGGTGTCGTGCCGGTGACAGTGATGATCATGGTGCCCTGGAGATGGAGATCAAAGGAGCAAGATGATATTGGCCATATCATGTCACTATATTGATTGCATGTGATGTTTATCATGTTTACACCTTATTTGCTTAGAACGACGGTAGTAAATAAGATGATCTCTCAATAAAATTTCAAGGAAAGTGTTCAACCTAACTGTGCATCGTTGCTAAGGATCGTTGTTCCGAAGCACCACATGATGATCGGGTGTGATAGGTTCTAATGTTCGCATACAACAGGTGTAACCCAGATTTACACACGCGATACACTTAGGTTGACTTGACAAGCCTAGCATGTACAGACATGGCCTCGGAACACGGAAGACCGAAAGGTCGAACATGAGTCGTATAGAAGATACGATCAACATGGAGATGTTCACCATGGATGACTAGTCCGTCTCACGTGATGATCGGACACGGGCTAGTTGACATGGATCATGTGTCACTTGGATGACTAGAGAGATGTCTATCTAAGTGGGAGTTCATTAAATAATTTGATTATGTGAACTTAATTATCATGAACTTAGTCTAAAATTGTCTTTACAATCTATATTGTAGATCTAATGGCCAACGCAAATGTCACCCTCAATTTCAACGCGCTCCTAGAGAAAACCAAGCTGAAAGATGATGGAAGCAACTATGCGAACTGGGTCCGTGGCTTGAGGATCATCCTCATAGCTTCCAAGAAATTGTATGTCCTTGATGCACTGCTAGGTGACCCACCCCTTCTCCCAGCAAAGCAAGACGTTGCAAACGCTTGGCATGCTCGCTGTGATGATTACTCCCTTGTTCAGTGCAGCATGCTTTACAGTTTAGAACCGGGGCTCCAAAAGCGTTTTGAGCAACATGGAGCATATGAGATGTTCCAAGAGCTGAAACTGGTTTTCCACGCTCATGCCCGGGTCGAGAGATATGATGTTTCTGACAAGTTCTTCAACTGTAAGATGGAGGAAAACAGTTCTGTCAGTGAGCACATACTCACGATGTCTGGGTTGCACAACCACTTGACTCAGCTGGGGGTTAATCTCCCGGATGACTCGGTCATTGACAGAATCCTCCAGTTGCTTCCACCTAGCTACAAGAGCTTTGTGATGAACTACAACATGCATGGGATGGAGAAGTCCATTCCTGAGTTGTACTCGATGCTGAAATCAGCGGAGGTCGAGATCAAAAAGGAGCATCAAGTGTAGATGGTAAATAAGACCACTAGTTTCAAGAAAGGCAAAGGTAAGAAGAACTTCAAGAAGGATGGCAAAGCTGTTGCCGCGCCCGGTAAGCAAGTTGCCGGGAAGAAGAAGAACAAGAATGGACCCAAGCCTAAGACTGAGAGCATTTATTGCAAGGGTACCAGTCATTGGAAGCGGAACTGCCCCAAGTACTTAGCGGATAAGAAGGATGGCAACGTTAAAGGTATATGTGATATACTTGTTATTGATGTGTACCTAACCAGCGCTCGTAGTAGCTCTTGGGTATTTGATACCGGTGCAGTTGCTCACATTTGTAACTCCAAGCAGGAGCTGCGGAATAAGCGGAGGCTGGCAAAGGACGAGGTGACGATGCGCGTTGGGAATGGTTCCAAGGTCAATGTGATCGCCGTCGGCACACTAGCTCTACATCTGGCTTCGGGATTAGTGTTAAACCTTAATAATTGTTATTTAGTACCAGCTTTGAGCATGAACATTGTATCTGCATCTCGCTTGATGCGAGATGGATACTCATTTAAATCTGAGAATAATGGTCGTTCTATTTATATGAGAGATATGTTTTATGGTCGTGCCCCGCGGGTCAATGGTTTATTTTTGATGAATCTCGAACGTGATGTCACACATGTCCATAGTGTGAGTACCAAAAAGTGTAAGGTTGTTAACGATAGTCCCACTTACATGTGGCACTGCCGCCTTCGACATATTGGTGTCAAACGCATGAAGAAGCTCCATACTGATGGATTTTTGGAGTATCTTGATTTTGAATCATTTGACACGTGCAAACCATGCCTCATGGGCAAGATGACCAAGACTCCGCTCTCTGGAACAATGGAGCGAGCAACTGACTTGTTGGAAATAATACATACCGATGTATGCGGTCCAATGAGTGTCGAGGCACGTGGAGGCTACCGTTACATTCTCACCCTCACTGATGACTTGAGTAGATATGGGTATGTCTACTTAATGAAACATAAGCCTGGAACTTTTGAAAGGTTCAAGGAATTTCAGAGTGAGGTAGAGAATCAATGTGATAGGAAATTAAAGTGCCTACGATCTCATCGTGGTAGAGAATATCTAAGTCACAAGTTTGGCACACACCTAAGGAAATGTGGAATTGTTTCACAACTCACGCCGCCTGGCACACCTCAGCGAAATGGTGTGTCTAAACATCGTAATCGCACTCCATTAGATATGGTACGATCTATGATGTCTGTTACCGACTTACCGCTATCATTTTGGGGATATGCATTAGAGACTGCCGCATTCACTTTAAATAGGGCACCGTCAAAATCCGTTGAGACGACACCGTATGAATTATGGTTTGGAAAGAAACCTAAGCTGTCGTTTCTAAAAGTTTGGGGATGCAATGCTTATGTGAGGAAACTTCAACCTGAGAAGCTCGAACCCAAAGCAGAAAAGTGCATCTTCATAGGATATCCCAAATAGACTATTGGGTATACCTTCTACCTACGATCCGAGGGCAAAGTCTTTGTTGCCAAGAATGGATTCTTTCTCGAGAAGGAGTTTCTCTCGAAAGAAGTAAGTGGGAGGAAAATAGAACTTGATGAGGTAATTGTCCCTCCACTCGAACCAGAGAGTAGCGCAGCACAGGAAGTAGTTTCTGTGGAGCCTACACCGGCTCGAGAGGAACTTAATGATGATGATCATGAAACTTCAGATCAAGTTACTGTTGAACGTCGAAGGTCCACTAGGACACGTTCCGCACCAGAGTGGTACGGCAACCCTGTCCTAGAGATCATGTTGTTGGACAACGGTGAACCTTCGAACTATGAAGAAGCAATGGCAGGCCCGGATTCCAACAAATGGCTTGAGGCCATGAAATCCGAGATAGGATCCGTGTATGAGAACAAAGTATGGTCTTTGGTGGACTTGCCTGATGATAAGCGAGCCATTGAAAATAAATGGATCTTTAAGAAGAAGACTGACGCGGATGGTAATGTGACCGTCTATAAGGCTCGACTTGTCGCTAAGGGTTATTGACAAGTTCAAGGAGTTGACTACAATGAGACTTTCTCACCCGTAGCGATGCTGAAGTCTGTCCGAATCATGTTAGCAATTGCCGCATTTTATGATTATGAGATCGGGCAAATGGACGTCAAAACGACATTCCTTAATGGCTTCATCAAGTAAGAACTATATATGATGCAGCCGGAAGGTTTTGTCGATACTAAGGATGCTAAAAAAGTATGCAAGCTCCAGCGCTCAATCTATGGGCTGGTGCAAGCATCTCGGTGTTGGAACATTTGCTTTAACGAGGTGATTGAAGCGTTTGGGTTTGTACAGGTTTATGGAGAACCCTTTATTTACAAGAAAGTGAGTGGGAGCTCTGTAGCATTTCTCATAGTATATGTGGATGACATACTGATAATGGGAAATGATATAGAACTCTTGGAAAGTATAAAGGCCTACTTGAATAAGTGTTTTTCAATGCAGGACCTTGGAGAAGCTGCTTACATATTAGGTATTAAGATCTATAGAGATAGATCGATACGCCTCATAGGTATTTCACAAAGCACATACCTTGAAAAGATATTGAAGAAGTTCAATATGGATCAGTCCAAGAAGGGGTTCTTGCCTGTGTTGCAAGGTGTGAGATTGAGTACGACTCAAATCCCGACCACGGTAAAGGATAGAGAAGAGATGGGTGTCATCCCCTATGCTTCAGCCATAGGCTCTATTATGTATGCCATGTTGTGTACCAGACCTGATGTGAACCTTGCCATAAGTTTGGTAGGGAGATACCAAAGTGATCCCGGAGCGGAACACTGGACAGCGGTTGAAGTACCTGAAAAGGACAAAGGACATGTTTCTCGTATATGGAGGTTCCGAAGAGCTCGTCGTAAAGGGTTACGTTGATGCCAGCTTCGACACAAATCTGGATGACTCCAAGTCGCAAACCGGATACGTGTATATTTTGAATGGAGGGGCAGTCAGTTGGTGCAGCGGCAAGCAAAGCGTCGTGGCGACATCTACATGTGAAGCGGAGTACATAGCTGCTTCGGAAGAAGCAAAGGAAGGAGTCTAGATGAAGGAGTTCATCACCGACCTAGGAGTAATTCCAAGTGCGTCGGGCCCCATGACTCTATTCTGTGACAACACTGGAGCTATTGCCCTTGCGAAGGAGCCCAGATTTCACAAGAAGACAAGACACATCAAGCACCGCTTCAACTCCATCCGTGATTACATTCAGGAGGGAGATATAGATATTTGTAAAGTGCATACGGATCTGAATGTCGCAGATCCGTTGACTAAACCTCTCTCATGAGAAAAACATGATCAACACCAGATTGATATGGGTGTTCGATTTATCACAATGTAACTAGATTATTGACTCTAGTGCAAGTGGGAGACTGTTGGAAATATGCCCTAGAGGCAATAATAAAATGGTTATTATTGTATTTCCTAGTTCATGATAATTGTCTATTGTTCATGCTATAATTGTGTTAACCGGAAACCGTAATACATGTGTGAATACATAGACCACAACATGTCCCTAGTGAGCCTCTAGTTGACTAGCTCGTTGGTCAATAGATGGTCACGGTTACATGACCATGGACATTGGATGTCGTTGATAATGGGATCACATCATTAGGACAATGATGTGATGGACAAGACCCAATCCTAAGCATAGCACAAAATTGTGTATTTCGTTTGCTAAAGCTTTTCAATGTCAAGTATCGATTCCTTAGACCATGAGATTGTGCAACTTGTTGGGAGACGTAGTAGTAAATCAAAAAAATTCCTACGATCACCAAGATCTATCCATGGAGAAACAAACAATGAGTGGGGAGAGATTGCATCTTCATACCTTTGAAGATCGCTAAGCGGAAGCATTACAAGAACTCGGTTGATGGAATCGTACTCGCAGCGATTCATATCGCGGTGGATTCCGATCTAAGCACCGAACAACGGCGCCTCCGTGTTCAACACACGTGCAGCCCGGTGACGTATCCTACGCCTTGATCCAGCAAGAAGGAAGGAGAGGTTAGGTAAGGGCTCCAACAGCATCACGATGGCGTGGTGGTGGTGGACTAGCAATGTATTCCGGCAGGGCTTCGCCTAAGCGCTGCGGAGGAGGAAGAAGAGAGGTAGGGCTTTGCCGTGAGAGAGAGAGTTCAGATCTGTCCTCAAAAGGCCAAAACCTCAAGTATATCTAGGAGTAGGGAGAGAGAGGGCTGCCTTGGACCCTCCTCCAAAGAGGAGGGCTTTGGCCAAAGTGGGGATAGAGTCCACCTCCCACAAGGGAGGTGGATCTCCTCTTTTAAAACCCTTTGCCCTTTATCTCCAGATCTCCAGCAGCATGGGCCTTTCTAGAAGGTCTTGTCCAGACAAATAAGGGCTGGCACACCTCCTCTAAGGGCCCACAAAGTCCTATGGTCGTCACACCCCTCCCGGGGGACCTCCGGCACCCTCCCGGCACTCCCGGTACACTACCGATGAGCCCGAAAACTTTCCGGTGACAAAAAATGGACTTCCTATATATCAATCTTTACCTCCGGACCATTCCGGAGCTCCTTGTGATGTCCAGGATCTCATCTGGGACTCCGAACAACTTTCGGTAATCACGTATACCATTTCCCTATAACCCTAGCGCCATCGAACCTTAAGTGTGTAGACCCTACGGCTATGGGAGAGACGTGGACATGACCGAGACACTTCTCCGGCCAATAACCAATAGCGGGATCTGGATACCCATGTTGGCTCCCACATGCTCCATGATGATCTCATCGGATGAACCACGATGTCGGGGATTCAATCAACCCCGTATACAATTCCCTCTGTCTATCGGTATGATACTTGCCCGAGATTCGATCGTCGATATCTCTATACCTTGTTCAATCTCGTTACCGGAAAGTCTCTTTACTCGTTCCATAATACATCATCCCGTGACTAACTCCTTGGTCACATTGAGCTCATTATGATGATGTCTTACCGAGTGGGCCCAGAGATACCTCTCCGTCACACGGAGTGACAAATCCCAGCCTCGATTCGTGCCAACCCAACAGACACTTTCGGAGATACCCGTAGTGCAACTTTATAGCCACCCAGTTACGTTGTGACGTTTGGCACACCCAAATCATTACTATGGTATCCGGGAGTTGCACAATCTCATGGTCAAAGGAAACGATACTTGACATTTAAAAGCTTTAGCAAACGAACTACACGATCTAGTGCTATGCTTAGGATTGGGTCTTGTCCATCACATCATTCTACTAATGATGTGATCCCATTATCAACGACGTCCAATGTCCATGGTCATGAAACCGTGACCATCTATTGATCAACGAGCTAGTCAACTAGACGCTCACTAGGGACATGTTGTGGTCTATGTATTCACACATGTATTACGGTTTTCGGTTAACACAATTATAGCATGAACAATAGACAATTATCATGAACTACGAAATACAATAATAACCATTTTATTATTGCCTCTAGGGCATATTTCCAACAGTCTCCTACTTGCACTAAAGTCAATAATCTAGTTACATTGTGATGAATCGAACACCCATAGCATTCTGGTGTTGATCATGTTTTACTCGTGAGAGAGGTTTAGTCAACGGATCTGCGACATTCAGATCCATATGCACTTTACAAATATCTATATCTCCCTCCTGAATTTAATCATGGATGGAGTTGAAGCGGCGCTTGATGTGCCTTGTCTTCTTGTGAAACTTGGGCTCCTTCGCATGGGCAATAGCTCCAGTGTTGTCACAGAATAGAGTCATCGGGCCCCACGCACTTGTAATTACTCCTAGGTCGGTGATGAACTCCTTCATCCAGACTCCTTCCTTTGCTGCTTCCGAAGAAGCTATGTACTCCGCTTCACATGTAGATGTCGCCACGACGCTTTGCCTACTGCTGCACCAGCTGACTGCCCCTCCATTCAATATATACACGTATCCGGTTTGCGACTTGGAGTCGTCCGGATCTGTGTCAAAGCTAGCATCGACATAACCCTTTACGACGAGCTCTTCGGCACCTCCATATACGAGAAACATGTCCTTTGTCCTTTTCAGATACTTCAGGACATTCTTGACCGCTGTCCAGTGTTCCACTCCGGGATCACTTTGGTATCTCCCTACCAAACTTATGGCAAGGTTCACATCAGGTCTGGTACATAGCATGGCATACATAATAGAGCCTATGGCTGAAGCATAGGGGATGACACTCATCTCTTCTCTATCATTTGCCGTGGTCGGGCATTGAGTCGTACTCAATCTCACACCTTGTAACACAGGCAAGAACCCCTTCTTGGACTAATCCATATTGAACTTCTTCAATATCTTTTCAAGGTATGTGATTTGTGAAAGACCTATGAGGCGTCTCGATCTATCTCTATAGATCTTAATACCTAATATGTAAGCAGCTTCTCCAAGGTTCTTCATTGAAAAACACTTATTCAACTAGGCCTTTACACTTTCCAAGAGTTCTATATCATTTCCCATTATCATTATGTCATCCACATATAATACGAGAAATGCTACAGAGCTCCCACTCACTTTCTTGTAAATACAGGGTTCTCCATAAACCTGTACAAATCTAAATGCTTTAATCACATCATTAAAGCAAATGTTCCAACTCCGAGATGCTTGGACCAGCCCATAGATGGAGCGCTGGAGCTTGCATACCTTGTTAGCATCTTTAGGATCGACAAATCCTTCCGGCTGCATCATATACAGTTCTTCCTTGAGGAAGCCATTAAGGAATGCCGTTTTGACATCCATTTGCCAGATCTCATAATCATAAAATGCGGCAATTGCTAACATGATTCGGACAGACTTCAGCATCGCTACGGGTGAGAAAGTCTCATCGTAGTCAACTCCTTGAACTTGTCGATAACCCTTAGCGACAAGCCGAGCCTTATAGACGCTCACATTACCATCCGCGTCAGTCTTCTTCTTAAAGATCCATTTATTTTCAATGGCTCGCTTACCATTAGGCAAGTCCACCAAAGTCCATACTTTGTTCTCATACATGGATCCTATCGCGGATTTCATGGCTTCAAGCCATTTGTTGGAATCCGGGCCCGCCATCGCTTCTTCATAGTTCGAAGGTTCACCATTGTCTAACAACATGATCTCTAGGACAGGATTGCCGTACCACTCTGGTGCGGAACGTGTCCTAGTGGACCTTCGACGTTCAATAGTAACTTGATCTGAAGTTTCATGATCATTATCATTAACTTCCTCTCCAGCCGGTGTAGGCTCCACAGAAACAACTTCTTGTGCCGCGCTACTCTCTGGTTTGAGTGGAGGTACAATTACCTCATCAAGTTCTATTTTCCTCCCACTTACTTCTTTCGAGAGAAACTCTTTCTCGAGAAAGGATCCATTCTTGGCAACAAAGTCGTTGCCCTCGAATCATAGGTAGAAGGTATACCCAATAGCCTCCTTGGGATATCCTATGAAGACGCACTTTTCTGCTTTGGGTTCGAGCTTCTCAGGTTGAAGTTTCTTCACATAAGCATTACATCCCCAAATTTTAGAAACGACAGCTTAGGTTTATTTCCAAACCATAATTCATACGGTGTCGTCTCAACGGATTTTGAGAGTGCCCTATTTAAAGTGAATGCGGCAGTCTCTAATGCATATCCCCAAATGATAGCGGTAAGTCGGTAAGAGACATCATAGATCGTACCATATCTAATAGAGTGTGATTACGACGTTCAGACACACCATTTTGCTGAGGTGTGCCAGGTGGCGTGAGTTGTGAAACAATACCACATTTCCTTAGGTGTGTGCCAAACTCGTGACTTAAATATTCTCCGCCACGATCAGATCGTAGGCACTTTATTTTCCTCTCACGTTGATTCTCTACCTCACTCTGAAATTCCTTGAATCTTTCAAAAGTTTCAGACTTAGGTTTAATTAAGTAGACATACCCATATCTACTCAAGTCATCAGTGAGGGCGAGAACATAACGGCAGCCACCACGAGCCTCGACACTCATTGGACCGCTTACATCGGTATGTATTATTTCCAACAAGTCAGTTGCTCGCTCCATTGTTCCGGGGAACGGAGTCTTAGTCATCTTGCCCATGAGGCATGGTTCACACGTGTCAAATGATTCGAAATCAAGAGACTCCAAAAGTCCATCAGTATGGAGCTTCTTCATACGTTTGACACCAATATGACCAAGGTGGTAGTGCCACATGTAAGTGGGACTATCGTTATCAACCTTACACTTTTTGGTACTCACACTATGGACACGTGTAACATCACGTTCGAGATTCATCAAAAATAAACCATTGCCCAGCGGGGCATGACCATAAAACATTTCTCTCATATAAATAGAACAACCATTATTCTCAGATTTAAATGAGTAGCATCTCACATCAAGCGATATCCAGATACAATGTTCATGCTCAAAGCTGGTACTAAATAACAATTATTAAGGTTTAACACTAATCCCGAAGGTAGATGTAGGGGTAGCGTGCCGACGGCGATCACATCGACCTTGGAACCATTCTCGACGCGCATCATCACATCGTCCTTTCCCAGCCTCCGCTTATTCCGCAGCTCCTGCTTGGAGTTACAAATGTCAGCAACTGCACCGCTATCAAATACCCAGGAGCTACTACGAGTGCTGGTTAGGTACACATCAATAACAAGTATATCACATATACCTTTAATGTTGCCGTCCTTCTTATACGCTAAGTACTTGGGGAAGTTCCGCTTCCAGTGACCGCTACCCTTGCAGTAAAAGCACTCAGTCTCAGGCTTGGGTCCATGCTTGTTCTTCTTCTTCGCGGCAACTTGCTTACCGGGCGCGGCAACAGCTTTGCCGTCCTTCTTGAAGTTCTTCTTTCCCATGCCTTTCTTGACACTAGTGGTCTTATTTACCATCAACACTTGATGCTCCTTTCTGATCTCGGCCTCTGCTGATTTCAGCATCGAGTACAACTCAGGAATGGACTTCTCCATCCCTTGCATGTTGTAGTTCATCACAAAGCTCTTGTAGCTAGGTGGAAGCGACTGGAGGATTCTATCAATGATCGAGTCATCCGGGAGATTAACTCCCAGCTGAGTCAAGCGGTTGTGTAGCCTAGACATCTTGAGGATGTGCTCACTGACAGAACTATTCTCCTCCATCTTACAGCTGAAGAACTTGTCGGAGACGTCATATCTCTCGACCTGAGCATGAGCTTGGAAAACCAGTTTCAGCTCTTGGAACATCGCATATGCTCCGTGTTGCTCAAAACGCTTTTGGAGCCCCGGTTCTAAACTGTAAAGCATGCCGCACTAAACAATGGAGTAATCATCGTAGCGAGAATGCCAAGCGTTCGCGACGTCTTGCTCTGCTGGGAGAAGGGGTGGGTCACCTAGTGGTGCATCAAGGACATACAATTTCTTGGAAGCTATGAGGATGATCCTCAAGCCACGGACCCAGTCCGCATAGTTGCTTCCATCATCTTTCAGCTTGGTTTTCTCTAGGAACGCGTTGAAATTGAGGGTGACATTCGCGGTGGCCATTGGATCTACAATATAGATTGTAAAGATAATTTTAGACTAAGTTCATGATAATTAAGTTCACATAATCAAATTATTAAATGAACTCCTACTTAGATAGACATCTCTCTAGTCATCCAAGTGACACATGATCCATGTCAACTAGCCCGTGTCCGAGCATCACGTGAGACGGACTAGTCATCCATGGTGAACATCTCCATGTTGATTATATCTTCCATACGACTCATGTTCGACCTTTCGGTCTTCCGTGTTTTGAGGCCATGTCTGTACTTGCTAGGCTCGTCAAGTCAACCTAAGTGTTTCACGTGTGTAAATCTGGCTTACACCCATTGTATGCGAATGTTAGAACCTATCACACCCGATCATCACGTGGTGCTTCGGAACAACGATCCTTAGCAACGGTGCACAGTTAGGGTGAACACTTTTCTTGAAATTTTAGTGAGAGATCATCTTATTTACTACCGTCGTTTTAGGAAAATAAGATGTAAACATGATAAACATCACATGCAATCAATATAGTGACATGATATGGCCATTATCATCTTGCTCCTTTGATCTCCATCTTCGGGGCACCATGATCATCACTGTCATCGGCATGACACCATGATCTCCATCACTGTGTCTTCATGAAGTTGTCTCGCCAACTATTACTTCTACTACTATGGCTAACGTTTAGCAATAAAGTAAAGTAATTACATGGTGTTTATGATTGACACACAGGTCATACAATAAAATAAGACAACTCCTATGGCTCTTGCCGGTTGTCATACTCATCGGCATGCACGTCGTGAATCCTATTACAAGAACATGATCAATCTCATACATCACAATGCATCACATCACATCCTTTGGCCATATCACATCACAAGGCATATGCTGCAAAAACAAGTTAGACGTCCTCTAATTTGTAGTTGCAAGTTTTTACGTGGCTGCTATAGGTTACTAGCAATAACGTTTCTTACCTACGTCAAAACCACAACGTGATATGCCAATTGCTATTTACCCTTCATAAGGACCCTTTTCATCGAATCCAATCCGACTAAGGTGGGAGAGACAAACACCCGCTAGCCACCTTATGCAACAAGTGCATGTCAGGCGGTGGAATCAGTCTCACGTAAGCGTACGTGTAAAGTCGGTCCGGGCCGCTTCATCCCACAATACCGCCGAATCAAGAGAAGACCAGTAGTGGTAAGCAAATTAACAAAATTGATGCCCGGAACTGCTTTGTGTTCTACTCGTGCATAGATTCTACGCATAGACCTAGCTCATGATGCCATTGTTGGGAGACGTAGTAGTAAATCAAAAAAATTCCTACAATCACCAAGATCTATCCATGGAGAAACTAGCAACGAGTGGGGAGAGATTGCATCTTCATACCTTTGAAGATCGTGAAGCGGAAGCATTACAAGAACGTGGTTGATGGAGTCGTACTCGCAGCGATTCAGATCGCGGTGGATTTCGATCTAAGCACCAAACAACGGCGCCTCCGCGTTCAACACACGTGTAGCCCAGTGATGTCTCCTACGCCTTGATCCAGCAAGGAGGAAGGAGAGGTTAGAGAAGGGCTCCAACAGCAGCACGACGATGTGGTGGTGGTGGAGTAGCAAGGTATTCCGGCAGGGCTTCGCCTAAGCGCTTTGGAGGAGGAAGAAGAGAGGTAGGGCTTTGCCGTGAGAGAGAGAGTTCAGATCTGTCCTCAAAAGGACAAAACCTCATGTATATATAGGAGGAGGGAGAGGGAGGGCTGCCTTGGCCCCTCCTCCAAAGAGGAGGGCTTCGGCTAAAGTGGGGATAGAGTCCACCTCCCACAAGGGAGGTGGATCTCCTCTTTTAAAACCCTTTGCCCTTTATCTCCAGATCTCCAGCCGCATGGGCCTTTCTAGAAGGTCTTGGCCAGCCGAATAAGGACTGGCACACCTCCTCTAAGGGCCCACAAAGTCCTATGGTCGTCACACCCCACCCGGGGGTCCTCCGGCACCCTCCCGGCACTCCCGGTACACTACCGATGAGCCCGAAAACTTCCGGTGACCAAAACTGGACTTCTTATATATCAATCTTTACCTCCGGACCATTCTGGAGCTCCTCGTGACGTTTAGGATCTCATCCGGGACTCCGAACAACTTTCGGTAATCACGTATACTACTTCCCTATAACCCTAGCGTCATCGAACCTTAAGTGTGTAGACCCTACGGGTTCGGGAGACACGTGGACATGACCGAGACACTTCTCCAGCCAATAACAAATAGAGGAATCTCGATACCCATGTTGGCTCCCACATGCTCGACGATGATCTCATCGGATGAACCACGATGTCGGGGATTCAATCAATCCCGTATACAATTCCCTTTGTCTATCAGTATGATACTTGCCCGAGATTCGATCGTTGGTATCTCTATACCTTGTTCAATCTCGTTACCGGCAAGTCTCTTTACTTGCTCCCTAATACATCATCCCATGACTAACTCCTTGGTCACATTGAGCTCATTATGATGATGTCTTACCGAGTGGGCCCAGAGATACCTCTCCGTCACACGAAGTGACAAATCCCAGTCTCGATTCGTGCCAACCCAACAGACACTTTCGGAGATACCCGTAGTGCACCTTTATAGCCACGGAGTTATTTTGTGACGTTTGGCACACCCAAAGCATTCCTACTGTATCCGGGAGTTGCACAATCTCATGGTCTAAGGAAACGATACTTGACATTGAAAAGCTTTAGCAAACGAACTACACAATCTAGTTCTATGCTTAGGATTGGGTCTTGTCCATCACATCATTCTCCTAATGATGTGATCCCGTTATTAACGACATCCAATGTCCATCGTCATGAAACCGTGACCATCTATTGATCAACGAGCTAGTCAACTAGAGGCTCACTAGGGACATGTAGTGGTCTATGTATTCACACATGTATTAAGGTTTCCGGTTAACACAATTATAGCATGAACAATAGACAATTATCATGAACTAGGAAATAGATTAATAACCATTTTATTATTGCCTCTAGGGCATATTTCCAACACCGGATACCGTAGGAATGCTTTGGGTGTGCCAAACGTCACAACGTAACTAGGTGGCTATAAAGGTGCACTACGGGTATCTCCGAAAGTGTCTATTGGGTTGGCACGAATCGAGACTGGGATTTGTCACTCCGTGTGACGAAGAGGTATCTCTGGGCCCACTCGGTAAGACATCGTCATTATGAGTCAATGTGACTAAGGAGTTATCCACGAGATGATGTATTACGGAACGAGTAAAGAGACTTGCAGGTAACGAGATTGAACAAGGTATAGAGATACCGACGATCGAATCTCGGGCAAGTATCATACCGATAGACAAAGGGAATTGAATACCGGATTGATTGAATCCCCGACATCGTGGTTCATCCGATGAGATCGTCGTGGAGAATGTGGGAGCCAACATGTGTATCCAGATCCTGCTGTTGGTTATTGACCAGGGAGGTGTCTCGGCCATGTTTACGTGTCTTCCGAACCCGTAGGGTCTACACACTTAAGGTTCAATGACGCTAGGGTTATTGGGAAATAGTGTACATGGTTACCGAAGGTAGTTCGGAGTCTTGGATGAGACCCCGGACATCACGAGGTGTCCCAAAATGGTCCGGAGACGAATATTGATATATAGGATGTGAGGTTTTTGTTACCGGAAGTGTTTCGGGCGTCACAGGTAGTGTACCGGGACCACCGGAAGGGTTAGGGGGTCCACCAAGTGGGCCCACCGGCCCCAGAGGGCTTCATGGGCCGTAGTTTGAGGGAACCAGCCCCTGGGGGGGCTGGTGCACCCCTCCCACCTGGCCTAAGGCGCAGCAAGGGGAGAGAGCGGGCAAACCGTAGCCCTAGATGGGCCCTAGGTCCACCCTAGGGTGGCTAGAGCAACCGCACCTCCTCCCCTCCCTCTGGCCGCCGCACCAGATGCATCTAGTGGCTCCCGCACCACCCTAGGGTGGAAACCCTAGGGTGCAGCCCTACCTCCTCCTCCTCCTATATATAGAGGTGCCCTTGGGGCTATTTTGGGACACGGTTCTCTCTTCCTCTCGGCGCAACCCTACCTCTCCCTATCCTTGTTCTCCATAGTGCTTAGCGAAGCTCTGCCGAAGTACCACGCAGCTCCACCGTCACCACGCCGTCATGCTGCCGGAGCTCTCCCTCAACCTCTCCTTCCTCCTTGCTGGATCAAGGCGTACGAGATATCACCGGGCTGCACGTGTGTTGAACGTGGAGGCGCCGTCGTTTGGCACTAAGATCGGAGTCCACTGCGATCTGAATCGCTGCGAGTACGACTCCACGAACCGCGTTCTTGCAACGCTTCCGCTTAGCGATCTTCAAAGGTATGAAGATGCAATCTCTCCCCTCTCGTTTCTGGTTTCTCCATAGATGGATCTTGGCGACACGTAGGAAAATTTTGATTTACTACTACGTCTCCCAACATGATGAGGCGCCATGCCTCTAACGATTCACCATGAGGTGCTGACTCGGAACACACATTGGGGCAACATATATCACGTCCAGACCAAAACACCCATGCTAGCCCCCACAACCCGGTTGCGTGGACGAGGTTACCAGGACGAACAAATCATTGGGTGCAATCGGTGCCGAGGGTGGCAATAGTGTTTGGGGAGCAATAGGCGCCATTTTCAGGGCAGCCATTACCAATCTAGACCATGGTCCCAGAAGAACATGCATGCGACATCAATGATGACTAGGACTCGACCATACTCGCGGTCTTACCAGCCCCCTGCCCAGAGGAGCTTCATTATGGTGTACATTGATGAAATAGGTTTTTTGTGATCCTCCGCGCGGGGTGATACATCTCCAACGTATCTATAATTTTTGATTGTGTCATGCTATTGTATTACCTGTTTTGGATGTTTTATATGCGTTAATATGCTATTTTATATTATTTTTGGGACTAACGTATTAATCTAGAGCCTAGTGCCAGTTTCTGTTTTTTCCTTGTTTTTGAGTATTGAAGATATGGAATATTAAACGAAGTCCAAATGGAATAAAATCTTCGGAATGATTTTTTCTGGAACAAAAGAGACCTACCAGGCTTGGAGTGCACGACAGGGAAGCTGCCGGGAGGTCACAAGCCAGGGAGGCGCGACCACCCCCCTGGTCGCGCCTGGCAGGCTTGCCACCTCCTAGAAGGTCTCCTTGCCCTAATCTTCGTCCAATACCAAAAAGAGACATGCAAATACTTTTCTGCTACCAGAAGCCTCCATTCCCGAGAGATCCAATCTTGGAGCCTTTTCCGGTAATCTGTCGAAGGGGATCCGATCACGGAGGGCATCTACATCAACTCCATTGCCCCTCCGATGATGCGTGAGTAGTCCACCACAGACCTACAGGTCCATAGCTAGTAGCTATATGGCTTCTTCTCTTTCTTTGTGCTTCAATACCATGTTCTTCACGATCTTCATGGAGATCTATCCAATGTAATACTGTTTTGCGGTGTGTTTATCGAGATCCGGTGAATTGTGGGTTTATGTTTAGATTATCCATGAATATTATTTCAGTATTTTCTGAATTCTTATATGCATTACTTCATATCTTTGCAAGTCTCTTCGAGTTATTGGTTTGGTTTGGCCAAGTAGATTGGTAATTCTTGCAATGGGAGAGGTGCTTGGTTTTGGGTTCAATCTTGCGGTGTCCTCACCCAGTGACAAAGTAGGGCTAGCGAGGCACGTATTGTATTGTTGCCGTCAAGGATAACAATATGGGGGTTTTCATCATATTGCTTGAGTTTATCCCTCTACATCATGTCATCTTACCTAATGTGTTACTCTGTTCTTCATGAACTTAATACTCTAGATGCAGGCAAGAGTCGGTCGATGTGTGGAGTAATAGTAGTAGATACAGAATCGTTTCGGTCTACTTGACATGGACATGATGACTAATGCATAATCATTGCCTTGGATATATTCATAATTATTCGCTTTTCTATCAATAGCTCGATAGTAATTTGTTCACCCGTCGTGATACTTTCCTTCAATAGAGAAGCCTCTGGTGAAACCTATGGCCCCCGGGTCTACTTTCCATAATATATTTTCATATCTATAAACCAAAAATACCTTGCTGCAATTTATTTACTTTTTACTTTCCGCAATCTTTTACATCTATCCCTATCAGATCTAATCCTTGCAAATAACCATGAAGGGATTGACAACCCCTTTATAGCGTTGGGTGCAAGAGTTTGATTGTTTGTTTAGGTGCATCCATTCATTACTTGATTGTTCCTCCTACTGGATTTATACCTTGGTTCTCATCAGCTGAGGGAAATACTTATCTACTTTGCCGCATCACCCTTTCCTCTTCAAGGGAAAACCAACTCGAGCTCAAGAGCTAGCAAGAAGGATTTCTGGCGCCGTTGCCGGGGAGGATACACATCAAGCCTACCAAGTACCCATCACAAACTCATCTCTTGCATTTAATTTATTTTCCATTTGCCTCTCATTTTCCTCTCCCTCACTTCTAAAATGATTTTCAGAAAATACCAAAAATATTTGCCTTTTTATTCACCCTTCTTCCATTCGCCTTTTTATTTGCTTTTGTTTGCTCGTGTGTTGGATTGCTTGAACACATGCCTAATCTTACCACTATAGCCAATACTCCCGAGAATGAAGTTCTTAATTTTAATAAAAGGGAGGGGGGAAACTTAAAAGATGCTTGGTATAGAATTTGGAATGCTCAAAATAGATCTATTTGTATGCAATCTACTACTGTTCTCCTTCACAATTTTTATGTGGGTATTTCTCCATGGAATAGATATGTTCTAGATACCATTATGGGATGAAATTTCTTGGGTAATCATACCTTTGATTGTTATAGCGCTATGATAAATTTGGTAGGTTCACCTCCAATCATGGTTAATGGAACAATCTTGACTTTGGAACATGTGGTGCGAAGGCTAGATATTATTCAAAATTGGTTGCTACTCTTGAGCTTATTGAAAACTTGGATAAAAAGATCCATAATCACATTACTCAATATGGAACTAAGGTAGGATTTACTCTAAAAAATCTAAGGGAAAAAGAACCCATAGTTAATGAAAAATTGGATCGGGATTCCTCTAGAATTGGCAAGCTAGTGGACATTATTACCAACTTGGGATGTGCTTTTGCCTTGGTTCAAACCACTCCAAAACCTTCTCCTCCTAAAGCTGCCAAGTTTGTTTATGTTCCTAAAAATAATGGTGAATCTTCTAGTAAAGGAGATGAAGACCTTAAAATGATAAGTATTCACCCTATTTTTCAATATTGTTAAGGAACCAATTGCTACAATTGAATATCTTGACTTTTTGCCTACGAGCATTATTATTGATAAGATTTTGGACTCCTAGGGATCATAAGTGTGCAATTGAGGAGATTGATGTCTACTACACAACCTTCTTCTTATAGACTCGTGTTGGGCCTCCAAGCGCAGAGTTTTGTAGGACAATGTCAATTTTCCCTAAAGTGGATGACCTAAGGTTTATCAATCTGTGGAGGCGTAGGATGAAGATGGCCTCTCTCTAACAACCCTGCAATCAAATGACAAAGAGTCTCTTGTGTCCCCAACACACCCAATACAATGGTAAATTGTATAGGTGCACTAGTTCGGCGAAGAGATGGTGATACAAGTGTAATATTGATGGTAGATATAGGTTTTTGTAATCTGAAAATATAAAACAGCAAGGTAACAAGTAACAAAAGTGAGCACAAATGGTATTGCAATGCTTGGAAACAAGGCCTAGGGTCTATACTTTCACTAATGAAAGTTCTCTCAACAATACTAACATAGTTGAATCATATGTAAATCCCTCACATGCGACAACGAGTTCACTCCAAAGTTACAAATAGCACAGAACAAACATAGAAATTATTGTAGGGTACGAAACTACCTCAAAGTTATCTTTTCCAATCAATCTTATGAGCTATCCCTATAAGTTTCACGAATAGCCCTAGAGTTCATACTAAGATAACACCTTAAGATACACATCAACCAAAACCCTAATGTCACCTAGATACCCCAATGTCACCTCGAGTACCCGTGGGTTTGATTATACGATATGCATCACATAATTTCAGATTCATTAATCCAACACAAAAAAAATCAAAGAGTGCCCCAAAGTTTCTACCGGAAAGTCAAGACGAAAACGTGTGCCAACCCCTATGCATAGATTCCCAAGGTCACGGAACCCGTAAGTTGATCACCACAACATACATCAAGTGAATCAATAGAACATCCCATTGTCACCACAGATATCCCATCACAAGACATACATCAAGTGTTCTCAAATCCTTAAAGACTCAATCCAATAAGAAAACTTAAAAGGGAAAACTCAATTCATCACAACTAGATAGAGAGGGGAAACACTCCATATGATTCATCTATATTAATAAAGCTCGCAGTACATCAAGATCGTGCCATTTCAAGAACACGAGAGAGAGAGAGAGAGATCAAACACATAGCGAATGATACATACCCTCAGCCCCGAGGGTGAACTACTCCCTCCTCGTCATGGAGAGCATCGGGATGATGAAGATGGCCTCCGGTGATGGTTTCCCCCTTCAGCAGGGTGCCGGAACGGGCTCCCGATTGGTTTTTCGTGGATCTAGAGGCTTACGGTGGTGCAACTCCCGATCTAGGTTTATTTTTGGGGGTTTCTATATTTCTATGATTTTATGGCGGTGGAATCACGTCAAGGGGTGCCACGAGGGGCCCACAAGCTTGCTAGGCGCGACCAGGGGGTGGCCACACCTAGCAAGCATGTGGCCTCCTCGTCCACTTCCTGGCCAAGATCTTCGCTCCAGTATTTTTTATATTTTACAAAAATATTCTCCGTAAATTTTCAGCTCATTCCGAGAACTTTTATTTCTACACAAAAACAACACCATGGTAGTTCTGCTGAAAACAGCGTCAGTCCAAGTTAGTTCTAATAAAATCATACCAAAATCATATAGAATTATTTTTAGCATGGCATATACTTCAAAAATTATAGATACGTCGGAGACATATCAGAGATCCATACCAAATATGACAATACCTAGATCTATTGTGTTTTGCCTTGCTAGGGGTGTTAAACAATAGCGCTTCTTGGGAGGCAACCCAATTTTATTTATATATTATGTTTTTTATTATGTTTTTTAGTGTTTACCACTTTGTTACTTCTGTAGTAATTGTGTTTTGGTGTTTTAATTAGTGTTTTACCCAAGTAAGACCTTTGGGATGGTCTATGGTGGTTGTTGGTTTGATCTTTCTGAAAAAGAGAAACTTTTGCGCACAGTCCAGAAAATTTATAAAAATTTTAGAGCGTCGAATGAGTTTGAAATTTATACACCAGATTATATACAAATTTCCCAGGTTTTTCTAATTTTTAGAATTTTGTGAGTTACATAAGTATACAAAGTTTTTAGATTTCTACAGATTGTTTTGTTTACAGATTCTGTTTTCTTCGAGTTGTGTATATATTTTGATGTATCTATGGATTGTATCGGGGGGTATGAACCATGGAGAAATTAGAATACATAAGGAATTACACCAATATAAATAAAGAATGAGTTCACAACAGTACCTAAAGTGGTGATTTATTTTCTTATACTAACGGATCTCACGAGTTTTCTGTTAAGTTTTCTGTTGTGAAGTTTTCAAGTTTTGGGTAAAGATTTGATGGACTATGGAATAAGGAATGTCAAGAGCCTAAGCTTGGGGATGCCCAAGTCACCCCAAGTCATCTTCAAGGATGCCAAAGAGCCTAACCTTGGGGATGCCCCGGAAGGCATCCCCTCTTTCGGCTTCAATCCATGGGTAAATTTACTTGAGGCTATATTTTTATTCACCACATGATATGTGTTTTGCTTCGAGCGTCTTGTATGATATGAGTCTTTGATTTTTAGTTTGCCACAATCATCCTTGCTGCGGACGTCTTTTGAGAGAGACACACATTAATCGTGAATTTATTAGAATACTCTATGTGGTTCACTTATGTCTTTTGAGAAAGGCAATTTTGCTCTAGTGCTTCACTTGTACCCTTTTAGAGCACGGTGGTGTTTGGTTTTATAGAAATAATTGAACTCTTGTACCTAACTTACATTATTTTTAGAGTCTTTAAACAGCATTGTAATTGGTTTAGGTTATGAATTTAGTCCTAATATGATATGCATCCAAGAGGGATATAATAAAAACTTCCATATTAAGTGCATTGAGTATTATGAGAAGTTTGATTCCTTGCATAAAGTTTTGAGATATAAAGATGGTAATGTTAAGAGTCATGTTAAGAAGTAATTGTGAATTGGTAAAAATACTTGTGTAAAGGTTTGTGATTCCCATAGCATGCACGTATGGTGAACCATTATGTAAGGAAGTCGGAGCATGATTTGTTTATAGATTGTCGACCTTTGTGTGAGGGTCGGGAGCACGTGATCGTTTACTCCTACCAACCTCTCCCCTAAGGGCATGCGTCTAACGCTATGCTTCGATGACTAATAGACTTTTGCAATAAGTATGTGAGTTCTTTATGACTAATGTGAGTCCATGGATTATACACAGTCTCATCCTTCCACCTTTGTTAGCCTCTCTAGTACTGTGCAACTTTCGCCGGTGCGATAAACCCACCTTCCTCAAAACAGCCACCATAGATCTTTCCTGAAAACAGCCACCATACCTACCTATTATGGCATTTCCATAGTCATTCCGAGATATATTGCCATGCAACTTCCACCATTCCCTTTATTATGACACGCGCCATCATTTTCATATTGCTTTGCATGATCGTAAGATAGCTAGCATGACGTTTTCATGGCTTGTCCATTTTTTGATGTCATTTTCTATGCTAGATCATTGCACATCCTGGTACACCACCGAAGGCATTCATATAGAGTCATAATTTGTTCTAGTTATCGAGTTGTAATTCTTGAATTGTAAGTAAATAAAAGTGTGATGACCATCATTATTAGAGCATTGTCCCATGTGAGGAAAGGATGATGGAAGCTATGATTCCCTCACAAGTGGGGATGTGACTCTGAACTTTATGAAAAATAAAAGAGGCCAACGAAGCCCAAATAAAAAAAGAGACCTTAGATGCCCACCAGAAAAATGAGAGAAAAGAGAGAAGGGACAATGTTACTATCTTTTTTTCCACACTTGTGCTCCAAAGTAGCACCATTATCTTCATGATAGAGAGTCTCTATTTTGTCACTTTCATATGCTAGTAGGAATTTTTCATTATATAACTTGGCTTGTATATTCCAATGATGGGCTTCCTAAAATTGCCCTGGGTCTTTATGAGCAAGCAATTTGGATTCACACCCACTTAGTTTCCTTTTGAGCTTTCATACACTTATAGCTCTAGTGCATCTATTGCATGGCAATCCCTACTCACTCACATTGATATCTATTAATGGGCATCTCCATAGCCCGTTAATACGCTTAGTTTATGTGAGACTATCTTCTCCCTTTCCTTGAAAACCTCCACCATATTCTATTCCACCTATACCGCTATATCCATGGCTCACGCTCATGTATTGCGTGAGAGTTGAAGAAGTTTGAGAAAATAAAAGTGTGAAACTATTGCTTGACTTCTCATTAGGGGTGTGCATGATATAAATACTTTGTGTAGGGAAGATGGAGCATAGCTAGACTATATGATATTGTAGGGATAACTTTCTTTTGCCATTATATTTTCAAGAGATACAATTGCTTTGCTAGTATGCTTGAAATATTATTGTTTTCATGTCAATATTAAGCTTTTGTTTTGAGTCTTACAGATCTGAATATTCATGCCACAATACAGAATATTACATGGAGAAATATGTTAGGTAGCACTCCACATAAAAAATCTGTTTTTATCATTTACCTACTCGAGGACGAGCAAGAATTAAGCTTGGGGATGCTGATATGTCTCCAATGTATCTATAATTTGTGATCATGTGATGCTATTATATTATCTGTTTTGGATGTATTGTATGCATTAATATGCTATTTTATATTATTTTTGGGACTAACCTATTAATCTAGAGCCTAGTGACAGTTTATGTTTTTTCCTTGGTTTTGAGTATTGCAGATATAGAATATTAAACGGAGTCCAAACAAAATAAAATCTTCGGAATGATTTTTCTAGAATGAAAGAGATCTACGAGGCTTGGAGTGCATGGTAGGGAAGCTGCCAGGAGGTCACAAGCCAGGGGGCGCGGCCACCCCTTTGGTCGCGCCTGGTAGGCTTGCTACCTCCTCGCAGGTCTCCTTGCCCTAATCTTCATCCTATAAATACCCAAGTATTCCCCCAATACCAAAAAGAGTCATCCAAATACTTTTCTGTCGCCATAAGCCTCCGTTCCCGAGAGATCCAATATTTATTCCTTTTTCCATCAATTGCTCGATAGTAATTTGCTCACCCACCATGATACTTTCCTTCAAGAGAGAAGCCTCTAGTGAAACCTATGGCCCCCAGGTCTACTTTCCATAATATATTTTCAGTTCTATAAACCAAAAATACCTTGCTGCAATTTATTTACTTTTTACTTTCTGCAATCTTTTACATCTATCTCTATCAGATCTAATCCTTGCAAATAACCGTGAAGGGATTGACAAGCCCTTTTTAGCGTTAGGTGCAAGAGTTTGATTGTTTGTGTAGGTGCATCCATTCGTTACTTGCTTGTTCCACCTACTGGATTGATATCTTGGTTCTCATCAACTGAGGGAAATACTTATCTACTTCGTTGCATCACCCTTTCCTCTTCAAGGGAAAACCAACACAAGCTCAAGAGGTAGCACGGGGTTGCAAGATGACCCTCAAGTATAGGGGGTCAATCATAGTCCTATCGGTAAGGAAGAGTGCCGGACCCAATGAGGAGCAACAAGAAATGATAAGCGGTTTTCAGTAATGTATTCCCTGAAAGCACTAAAAAGTAGTAGTAATGTATAGTTTGATAGCAAGATAATTCGTAGCAAGTAACAAGTAACAATAGTAACAAGGTGCAACAAGGTAGCCCAATCCTTATTATGCAAAGGACATGCCAAAAGTGTTTCTTATAATGAGCAAGTGTTCTTGAGGACACATGCCAATTTTGTCTAGTCATGCCTATCATGTTTTAGTTGATTCACGTTCACTACTTTGATAAATTGTAATGTGGGTGGACCGATGCTAAGGTGATGTTCTTAGTTCAACAATCAACATAATTAGGATTACCCCCTTTCGCGAGCATCCGCAAATATGAACGAAGAATGAAGATAAATCTAACCACAACATGAAACATGTGGATCCAAATCAGCCCCTTACGAAATAATACATGCACTAGAATTCAAGATTCTATCACTCTCGCAACCCATCATCTACTTTTGTTCCACGATGCTTTCCTCTAGACCCAAATATGGCGAAGTGTCATGTAGTCGACTTTCACATGACACCACTGGAGGAAACACAACATACATGCCAGCAAAATATTGAACGAATACCAACTTCACATGATAATTTATAACAAAACTTCTCTCATGTCCTCAAGAACAAAAGTAACTACTCACAAATCATATCCACGTTCAAGATGCGAGGGGTATTGAGTATGCTTAATGATCTAAACATATAATCTTCCACCAAATAAACCAACTAGCATCGACTACAAGATGTAATCAACACTACTAGCAACTCACATGTATCAATCTGAGGTATTGGGATAAAGATTGAATACAAGAGATGTACTAGGGTTTGAGATGAGATGGTTCTGGTGAAGATGTTGATGGTGATGAGTCCTCCCACGATGGAGGGAGCCTTGGTGATGACAAAGGCTTCCATTTCCCCCTCCCGGAGGGAAGTATCCTCGGCGGAATCGCTCCTGCCCAGGTTCCGTCTCAAGGCAGCGACGCTTCATCTTGAAATTGTTTTTCTTTATTTTTTAGGGAAAATGGAACCATATAGGACAAGAGGGGCCCCGGGGGCCTGTTAGTGGGCCCAGAAGCTCACATAGAGCGCCCTGGGGGACGCCACCTGAGCTTGTGGCCCACTGGTAGCCCCGTTCTGATGATTCTTATTCAAGTGTTTTTTATTTATTCCAAAATAAGTTTTCGTAAATTTTCAGATCATTTGGAGCTACGGAGAATATCCATCTCTGTTGTAGTTTATTTAGGTCCAGAATTCCATTTGCCGGCACTTTGCCTCTCCATATAAATCTTGCATAATAAAGAGAGAGAAAACGCATTAGAATTGCATTATAAAATGGAATAATGACCCAAATAATTATAATTAATAGTAGGAAAACATGATTTAAAATGGACATATCACTGCACTAGGTGTGTCGTCAAATGCTTGTAGAGTCCAATTTACGCAACCAAAGATTTCGTAAGAATTTTTTTGGCATCGACCACACTGGGTGCTAGTTGATTTGACCGTGAGAAACGGATATGATTCTGCAATAAAGCTGAAAGTATTTATGAAAATTAATGGGACCCGCCATATGTAACTCACTTGAAAATTTATTTTGGCTAAATCTAGTTTATGGGGAATTTTATTAAGATTTAAAGGTAGTTCTTGTGTATTCTCTCTCCAACCATTTCTTCTCCCACAAAATCGACGTACCCAAATTACAAATCTTGTGAACTTATATATAAAGCTATTGTGTGGATGGATAGAGAGAAACTTGATACATGGAGTACAATATTGTCGTCTTCTCATCTTGGGAACCAAGCTAGCCATGTTTTTCCCCACTCCTCTTTTTCCCATTCATAGTATTTGGCATGATTGAAATTTAAAGAGCTCTATCTTAACAATGGATTAAGGTCAATTTTAATGATTTGTATCGAATGCTGATCGTCTAATGAAAAATCTGGCATGCAAGAAATTCCAAAGAGTTTAGGGCATCTCTACCTATAATCCCCTATCTTTTAACTCGTTAAAGTTATCCTGAAACTTAACTCCCTAAACTTTGAGGTGTTAAATAGTGGCCGGACCTAACCAAACACCTATATTTAACACCCTAATTTTTTGACTAATTCTTCTATCCCGTGGCACATACATTTCAATAATTTCACCATGTTTGTTCAATAGTTGAAATGATTGAAATTCAACATAGACAACAAATAAACCATAAACACACATATAGTTCATCTCGTCAAACAATTCAAATTAAAGCATGCATATAATTCATACAAAAGCCATCACATCGATCAAGTTTGATCCAAAAAACCACAACATGATATGACTTATGTGGTGGACCGAGACCAACCAAATGCATACTACACAAACTCAAGCACCATCACCCACCAAGGCCATCACAATCACCACCACAATAATCCCCACGACCATCACCATCTCCTCCAAGTCCACCATCGCCCCCATGGCCACCAACATCTCCTCTATGTCGACCACCATCACCCCACCACCACCACCACCATCGATCTCCTTTTGTGAGAAGATCTCCCTAGTGAGCTCCCGATACTTCCGTGTTGTAAAATCATCGTTCTTGGGTTCATGAACATGGTAGCATGCTCGTCGGCCTTCTTCTCTTTTGCAAGCCTCTCCTTCCCAAGTGCAAGCCTATGCTCCTCAGCTTCCAGCATCTTCGCTTGTGTCGCCAAATTTTCTCCTCACTTCTCATCCTACATGAACTTGACCTCATTCCACCTTTCCGCCTTCTCTTATTTGTGTTCGACCACCAAATCTTTCCCGGGCTCAATCATTGCACAAAGATCCTCTTTGTAGGCGTTGGTGCCACCATGTTTCTTCCTCTATTTTGCAATCTTTGTACCATTTGGCTTTTTGTTAGGCTTTTCATCCTTCGCAACATCGACTTCAGCGGATATGCTAACCAATGCTCTCTTTGATATGGTTTCAAAGTTCCTCCGGATCCACTTTTGATTGCCAACTTGTTCCTTGTAGCAATGGTGTAATATGAACACCTTGTCACCACCCTTTTGTTGTGTTGCTTGTATAGCACTTGAATGAGAGGGCCATACTCCCCGATCAACTCCCACTCGGTGGAAAATTGTTCACTTGACCAACACACTCGGACCATCAGGTGCATTGCTCTTGGATCACACTTGACTGGTGTGCAAGAGAGCCTTGAGTACGGTTGGATTGGTCGGTGACCATAATGCAATAGTAGTCGTCAATCCAAGACCAAAACTTCTTCTTTTCGGTACCAACTGAGGCATCAAGCAACACATTCATTCAATCAAAATAACAAAGCAATGCCCTCTTCCTTCCTATACATCATTGTCCTCCCTCTCTCAGTGCTTGATTATGTCTCGACGGGAACATGGACCTCCTCCAGTCGGGATCAAAATCCTCCTCACTCTCATGTTCTTCGTCATCATCCACACAACATCAGCATCATAATTTGGATCGTGGAGTTCGAGGATGTGTGATTTCTCCAATTGAGACAAGAAAATTGCAATATAATGCTCCTTCACACTACAATGAGGTACGACAAGCATGAACAAAGCACCTCCCTTTCTTTGCCACCGCCTCGGTGAGGGCCTTGCCGACCTCCCTTGGCTTCTCAGCCGCTTGCCACCGGCCGGGGCAAGCAGTGGGCGAGTGGTCGTCATCGCGGCCGTTGTGGCCTTGCAACGGACCCTTGTTGACAGTGCGGCGGCCTGCAACCACGTTTGCTCTTGAGTCGCTTCCTTCACACGCGTGGCGGCTTCTGGGTCAATTCCGACGGCGTAGTGTCGACAAGAGAGGCATACAAAGTTGTGGAGGAGTCTTGCGGTCCATTTTTCGATGGAATCGGGGCCTCCGGTGGTGGTGACAACGATATTGACGGTGTTTGAGGAAAGAGAAGGCGGTCACAGGTTGCACTAGGAAGAAGAGAAAAATTCCCGCAAAAAAGACGAAGAGATAATTCCCGAGAAATGAGACCGGATGCTTAAAAGTGAGGGAGAGGAGCTATTTTTTGGCTTAATTCCTTAAAATTGAAGGAGTTAATCAAACACAAGATATCGGTTAGGAATGTTGAGTAGTTAGAGATGTTTTTAGGCAACTCAGCAGCATTCACTTGCGAAACTCGTGTTTCCATTGCACATGAAAAGCAACCACTTCGTTACGATCTACAAGTAGCCTGTGTATTCCTCAGTTGACCACGAAGCGCCGAAGCGCAAACTCGTGAACCAGTTGGCAATCCGGCTCCGATTCCCACCTGACTGGCCGTCAACTGTTCGTGTTGCACGCGGGGACGCCGCGGTCGGCATCGACGTACGCGCGCGGGCATCTTCCATCTTCATCCCTGCCGGTCGAAAAGGCCAGCAATACCGGCCGAACAATCCGCGGTGCAAAAAGGAAGGTTCTAACTGCTAGCGCTGATATTATCACAAGCGGGTGATTCCCACGGCCGGATCCGAGGAATATCTTGGGCAAGAGAGGGAGAGAGCGCACGCCCATCACACATGCGCACCAATAATTTACTCGCATCGGCGTCGATCCTTATCCCGTCACTTCCCTTTCCTGGTTTGGTCCGATGCGATATTCCCCGGGCAAGTAGGCGGGCAGAGTAGAGCCCACGGCGGCCGCCGCCGCGACGACGAGGACGAGGCGTACGTGTCTGCCCACACCCCTTTTATGCACCTGCCCTTCAAAGCGGCCGCGATTATCATAGCATCCGTCTCTATCTTGCCGCTGTGCTGCGTGCGGCGTGGTGGCTTCACGGACAAGAGAGAGGTTTCGGATTTGGCTCCGCCACCGTCAAATCGGGAGGAGAAGCTTCCATTCGGGATATGTACAAATCACGGGGGAGCAGGAGGTGATCTGGTTTGGGTAAAAAGGTCGGGTTGATGTGCTTAAGGGATAGGAGGATAAGCTAGTTTATGCGCCGGAGTGTTATCCTGATATGTTCGCCGGTGGGGGCTGATCACGGCCACGGCTGAGCTCATCGTCGGTTGTTGGCTGCTGATCGATAGACACCGTAGCCAAAAGATAAGCAAACCTAGCTAGATATAGTAGCTTTAGGCGAGGCATGCCAAAAAACTGGTGATCGCTGCTAAGTGGAACGGGTCAGTCGCACTTGAAACTCTTTCAGTGCGGCGTCCCTTGACGCCGTGGAAGGCCGGAGTCTTCGCCATCAGCAGTGGCAGCCTCCTTTTGGTGGGTCTGTTTCAGACGACCCGAGGCTGTGTCACCTGCCAGTCGCCACAGTACGAGTTGAAACAAGTTGCACAAATCCCATGATCCCCGTCTCTGTCCGCAAAGGAGAGGTTTAACTATTCCGCATGTCACCGCACAGACTTCGGATCGCATTGCTTGCCGCAAGAATATCCACGTCGCCTTCTTTTGTGCTCACCTTCTCCTTCTCCATCACTTCATGTTGCCATGCTTTTCTTGTCAATGCAAATTTTAACGTGATGGCACTTCTGAAGAGCCTAAGGCTTAAATGTACTACCCACCTCTAGCATTGGGTTGACAGTTTTTTATATGAATATATATGTTTTGTGCAAGCAATTCTTTGGACCCCACATAAAAATACCTCAACGTACTTCCTAACAGTTTCTTGCTTTTGTGAAGAAGGAAACCATGGTTTGTTACCTTGGCGATCAGGTATAGGCTTCACAAACCTGCCCATCAAGAATATATACCATCGACAAGGTAGTACAGATGTTGTAGTTGTGTCCGTTGACTGTGTAGTTGCACGCTGCAACATCCTCTTCACAAAGTTTTTTGAACAACGAAGATTATTGAAGCACATTGATGCCATTGTGAGAATATGACATGCCAAATTCACATGTCCTTTGATGTCACTCCTTCAAGTATGACTGTGGACTATTTGGTGTGACATTGTACTGTCCATGCCAACTTGTTAGGCTGCTTCGATTACCGATGCAAGCAATCGATTCAACCGAGTATACCTGAAAAACCTCTTGCTGCTCAAATTACTAGTAACTTTTTTGTGCCATCCACATTTGGTTCTCTCAAATACCCCGGTACACCACACCTTTGTAGGATCAATATATCGTCCCAAGTATCGGTGTCAAAATCGGCAGACCTCGGGTAAGGGGGCCCGAACTATGAGATTGGATCGATGGATAACAAGAGATAAGGGACACGAAGCTTTTACCCAGGTTAGGACCCTCTTAAAGGATGTAAAACCTTATGTCATGATGTTCTTCATATTATGGGTATATCATAGTACAGGGTTGATCTACCTCGAGATCGTAAATTGTGGTCTAAAGCCTCGGGGTAATGATGATGAATGTCCATATGCCTTACGGGCTAGAACCCTTCGGTTTATATAGGCACTAAGGGTGTCTAGGGTTACACATGGTCGGTTACCATCCAAAGATTACATGCCGAATCTAATGATCATTCTTGGAGTACACGTTAAGTCTTCGATGAAGTCCAACATTCTTACGCCACGGGTTAAGGGATTCTGAAGTCCTTCATTCTCGACGGGCCGTCAGCTCGGCCCACGGACTAGACCAGCTCGGCTGCGTCCCCCTAGTTCAGGATACCGTCATCAAGCGGGGATGAATGAGAAATTTCAATAATTTCTTCAAAGAACCAAAGTCCTCAGAGGAAAACAAAGTAAATATAATTACACACATACTGAAATCTCTACTCCTAAATGGGGAGTTGGTAGCTTCTTGCCTCGGTTTATTTTCGTCTGGTTTATTTTCACTCTTTTTTTCATCCCGCCTCCCACTGTTTCCTCCTATTGGGTTATTTCTCCCTCTCATTAAAAAACCCAAATCCACCATTAAAGCGAAAGATTTTTTTGTGCTTTCTTTGGCACGTGATGATTCGATTTAATAACATTAATTATAGGTAATTAAGTATTCCAAAAGCATGGTACCATATATGTGAGATCACCTTCCGAAAAACCAAATCCACCAAGTGGAAGATTTTGTTTTGTACTTGCTTTGGCAGGTGGTGATTTGATTTAATCACATTAATAATAGGTAATTAAGAATTCCAAAATCATAATGCTCGTTCTTGGTAGCTTTTTGTCTTGTGTTTTTTTCGTCATCCCACCTACCTTCCACCTGGTTTTTTTCCGTCATGGTAGAAAACAAGGTCTGTCGCACGTAATGCCTCGCGCTCCTAGCAAAACAATTGGCCAAAGGGCTCCCACATACGGATCAATGAAAAAACTGGACGAAAATAGATCGAACAAGGCTCCCACGTCCGTCCTGAATAAAAATCGGACGAAAAAAACTGATCTCGGAACCCCCACCAGATGCTCCAGCCAATCGATCTCACTTTCCATCGCTACGTACGCCAATCTGGGGTCGCTTCCATCGCCGTCGTGCCCTCTCGTGCGACGTCCCGTGCCAGCCGCCGCCGCCCTCCCTCGCAACAGCGATGCCCCGTGCCGGCCGCCGCCGCCCTCGCCCGCAACATCGACGCCCCCCGCCGGCTGCCGCCGTCGGCAACAACGACGTACAACCGCCCCGCGCCAGCTGCCCCCAGATCGAGTCGAGCAAGTCAGCGGGCGGCGGCCAGATCTACCACGGCCACATCACGTCGAGATGGGCCGCACTGGGAGAGGTAGATCGAGGGGGTGGGCACCGGTGCAGGGTGGCCAAGGCCTGACGTGGCAGCCAGTGGTGTGATTCGGCGGTGGAGGAGGCCTTATCCATGGCCGGGGCATTCGCTTGACACATCCGCTTGATCTCTCGTCTGCACTACCACCGTCGCCGCTCGATTCCATGTCTCCACCGGCCGCCGCCGTTTGAACCCATTGGCGCGAGGCTAGGAGACAGCGTCATGGACGCTACTGGATGTAGCAGCGGGACCTTACCATGCTCTGGCCAATGGTCAGTGATGAGCTCCTCTCTCTCTCTCACACACACAATTTTTTTGTTTATGTTCATGTTTTTTCTCAGATCGACGTCAATGGGACGTGATGCACCATAAGAATAAGATGTTTGCCTGTTTTCAAATAATGAGTTGTTTCAGAATTGTTAGAATAAGTTGTCCATGGAACTCCTCTGATGCTTCAAAAGAATGTTTAAGCTCTCTTCACAAAATTTAGATTTTCACGCATAAGAGTAGTCTGCACATTCTCTTTCCATGGACAGATCATTGCCATCACTAAGATGGCCTTTCTTCTCAATTCACTTCACATGATACCTTTCTCTGTTTTGTTGTATAATGTGTGTTCATGTCATGTCAGCCAGAAAGCTCCTTCTGCTTACCTACTATCACCTTTTTACACACACACACGTCACAATTTTTTTGGCTAACTTTCTTGAAATTTATTCGAACATATTGTTGAGTTGCGTGTGATCATCAACATATAAATGCTGACGGTAGCACATTCTTTGTTGTATTTAACAATATTTTTCTACATGTTTTTTGCAGAATCCAGGCTGAAGAGATTTTGGAAAGTTAGTATTTAAATCTATGAGAAAGTTGGTAACCCAATTCAAGAAATCAGCGATTCGCATAAGTGGTTCTTTAGTTGATTGGTTTCCCTCGGAAAAATATTGAATTATAACTGATAAGAAAGACAAAGCGTCTCTGTAATGTTTAGGTGCTGCACTTTTTTTACTGATGACAAATTCTTGCAATAGTTCATGTCTTCAGGAATATGTTTCTCTAGAATGGCACAATGGAATAAACAATACCCAAAATAAGAACGCAGACCTTCGATAACAGGGTTCATGAAGGAGTGTTTTATATGATTGTTTCTTTTGAAAGTTCTACAAGGCATTAGCTCATCTATCCAGTATAGTTTTTGCTCGAAGAACAGCCATGGATCCATTCGTTCCTCAATCGTAGACCTTTCCTAAGTTTGGGTACACCGCTTGGAAAAATGGATTGGTTTAAAATCATTGATTTCACGTTAGGTTACTATAAATATTTGTTTCCACTGCAGTCTTATTTACAACGCACAGATTGTCGATTTAGGTGATAATTTGCAAGGTTCATGGATATGACATTTGCATCTTTGCATCTTCCTGTTGCCCAAGTGGCAATCTGTCATTAACCATTTCTTTCTCATACTATGATTTCTAAGAAGTGGGGCAGATGATACTACTTTGTAATGTGCCAGAAAATTGTTTTTACATAAATAGTTCTATGATGTCAGGACAAGATAATCGTCCTCTCTGAGAGTAATTAAATCAGAGCTCTAATTTTTATATGAGTTCTCTCTAATCATGGTAACATTTATTTTAGTAATTCTTAACACTAGAGTTACTGGTAGGTGAAAGATAGTAACGAATAAATAAATTGGATAATCAAAAGTGATAAAATGTTGGAAATATCTTGGCCATCAGAGGACATTGCATTATTATTCAAATCTATTAATAGTTGCTTGTTCCGAATTTTGCACGCATGTGGTGTGTTGTATTTATCTTGATCTTTTTTTGTTTGCAGAGACACCTGGCAATGTATCAAAATATGTCCTGCAAAATAAAGGAGCGCTGAGGGAGGATGATGATTTTCATTTTGGCTTGGATGCTACTGGTTCGGTAGTGACCTCTAATATGTCAGGTAAGATCTTGGGGTATTATATTCACCGATTGACCATTAGATTCCTCTATTCATTGCAGGATTTTTTCTGTTGTGTTGGGTGAGTTGTGATGCATGTCGCCTGTAGGGATACGCTGTGACTGCGAGCCATGCGTGTGCTTGTGACAAGCATGCTAGGTAATATTTGTGTTCATCAATGCAAGAGGAAAGTAATTTGATAGTTTGAAATAAAAATGATTCCCAGAAGATTTGGTCATGGTGCAGTATTCTTAGTCTAACTTATTATTTCTTGTAAAAACTATAAAGATATGTCTAGAGAATAAATGTAAATGTATATCTGGTACATGTAGTTTCAATACATGTGCATTTCACTTTCAGGTATATGTAGGTTTCTAGCATGGTTTTATTCGAGGTCTTTGCCAAGTGGTGTGTGGCTGAATTAGATGGCAGTTCTTCCATCGGTTGTTGCTCGTCATATAGAGTTTACCTTTGGTTTCCTATATGGTGTACTTGGGTCCAATTCTCTTGACAAAATTTGATGTAGTTTTCTATAATAATTAGCCTGGTTGGTATCATTTGGCAACCTATGAGGTTGTATAGTAACATGTTATTTTGTAGAAGGAAACAATATTCTACCAAAAGTAGACCCATGAGAACTGCATTCAATCAAGATTGTATTACAAGAATTTCCAGCCAATAATAAGACCAGAGTTTTCGTTAGTGCTTGTACAGAGAAAAGGGGCAGCCCCAAGATTCAAATTTGTTCACTAGAGTGGCTTTTGTATTAGTATTTGCTTTGTTTCAAGTGCCAATCCAGGAACCGCGTCAAGTACAAGCTTTATGCTACCATGCTTTGATGCTTCACTTTGTCATCATGAGTGTAAATTCCACATCACTTATTAATATTTGCTATACATTGAAGATGCAAAAAATGGAATAGATGGTCCACAATATAGTTGTCGAGGGACCATGAACAAAGGGTATCTCTCCATGAAATGTATTTAATAGTATCTTTGAGTTAGCTTGCATCCTATAGTTAAGTGCTCTAAGATTAGGCAAGCAACCCAAACTTAACTTCAAACAAAGTGAATTTATGTTGAGTAACCTAGCAGACAAGAACATTGAGTGCAGTGCATTATCTCTCTGTGCATGTTGCCTGCCAAGTTTCTTTGGCATGAGGCAGATATGCTATATTGCTATTTGAGATGTGATTCTCCTGTCCTTAGAAGCATGTTCTTTGTCCTGATTTTCTGTATGCTCTCTAATCTTCAGAGAGTACAAAGTGCGTGTACCGAAGTTTTCTTCTTTTGAATTTGTAGGTAAGTGAAATGATAAGAGGGTCAATTAGTGTTGTTCGATTTTTTCGTCAAGCTATCAGTTTGGACCCAACTGTGTGGAGCACAGTATTAATCAGTATCATCTTGAAACCCAAATCTCAAGGTTTCATTCTTTACGAATTCGAGCCTTCGAAGTTGGAGCCGCCACCATTACAAGGATCCATAAACAAGCTGGATTTGTATGTCAATATTTGAATTAATTAGGCAAAAATAGAGATATTTATTCTGATGCTTTTACATATTCGGGTGAATATATAGCATCCTATTTTTACTTCAAATAATTAAAAAATAAATAAATTGGTTCTGTTGTTTATTAAATTCTCCTCTTGGAATGAGCTACAAGTACTAGCATGTTATTCTTCTCATCTCAAATAAATATATCTATAACAACTCATTATTATTATGTGGACTTTTCTTAGGGTGAGTAGACTGATGTACTGGATGATTGCCTTCAAATAGATTTAAGGAATGGGAAGATGAGCCTATGGTGAATTCAAGTATGTATGCCTTTAAACATAATCGTGATCTTGCCAGAGATATAGTTGGGAATGCAGCTGCGCTAACCATGAGTAGAGGCACATGAAGAAAGCAGAAACAATGGTCCATCGACATTGTGACCTGTGAAATATTTGTGAGCTAAGTTTCCGCCACCCAGCATGTATCTCCACTTTTAGTTGTCGATCACACTATGAAACTTAGAAAGACTCGAGGCTTTTCACAAGTCAGGTGTTTTTGACTGAAACATTTGATTCTAAAAAAATGTCCGCAATATACCCGTTTTTTGCTAGCTAAAGGATCATTTATATGGATTTGAAGAGGAGAGTTGGATTGTGCCTTGCTAGAGCTAGATAAACCGATAATTATTGGAAAGGCTCTTTGCAAGCATAAAGTGAATATGTAACTGTTTACTTCATTATATACGATTAAAGACAATAACTTTTTTCCCTATGTATCTAATTTGTTCCTATTCTAATATACTCCCTTTGTTTCTAAATATAAGTCTTTTTGGAGATTTCAGTACGGACTACATATGGATGTATAGATTGACTCATTTTGCTCCGAGCGCGTAGTCCACATTGAAATCTCTAAAACACACTTATATTTAGGAATGGAGGGAGTATATGCAAGAGTGTGGAAGAGAAAAATTGCTTTCTATTGTGATTCTTTGATGATAAGGTTCAGTAGAGAAAGTCGCCCACCTTCAAGATGATGTCAACAAAGCCAATTTGGTTTATTTGCCAATAACATTTTATTGTGTTTGATAGTATGATTTATGTTAGTTGATTGTAAAAAAAGAGATGCGTGTTAGCTGAGACGGCATTGTTCTTGGTTATTTTAACAACGTGAATTACATTTTTTTTATAAAATCCTGTGGCAACGCACGGGCGTTCTACTATATGTCGCGCCCTCCTCCCAGCCTCTCCACATGCTCGACCACGTTAAGGAGCAAGCAACGGTGATGCCCAACCACGTGCTCGTCACCCTCCATAAAGAGAGCCTGTTCGCGGATGCAGTCACTCGGGTGAAACCTGCAGTGAGGCAGGCGGGCTGTTTTCAGGAGTGGCCTTGGCATGGTGCTGCAGAGATGTTCAGTAGCGGCCACCTGTTGCCTGCATCGTGCCGTTAGGCACTGTCGACTGGCGACATTGACAGAGTCCTCTGACGCTGATGAGGTCAAGGTGTGCAGCGATGGCAGGTACTCCGTTGACTGCTCACCTCGCTACCGTGATGACGCTCCTGTCGCAATTATGTGCCCCTGTATTAGGGCAGTAGAACTACTACTCCATGCTGGCTACTCGGATCTGAGCTCATCGAGGGACACAGCGCCGGCGAGGTAGCCGGAGCAGGTTTGAGGGTCGTTTCCATTTGTGATATGTACCCTTTATTTTATCGATGTAAAACCCTTCACAGATTATCCTTCCTTTTTGAAGATCATGAGGTTTTGCAGTGGACAAGCTGACATGTTTGAACAATGGGGCAGACCCTTTGACCCATGGGTTCTGTTGTTAGACCGTTACAAGGAGAAGGAGGTTCCTTTTAACCTGCAGGAGCTCTGCCAATGGCAGCATGCTTTCCTTGACAATAGCATAGTACTGCACGTATGCAAGATGCAGCAAGCGAAATCGGCGCAAGAGTGCATCCTGCAAGCGGCACCAAATCTGAAATTGTTGACTATTTTTTTTCTTGTCCCATCATCTTATAATGCTGGGATCTTAATGTATAGCTGATCCAAACAAAAAGATGCTCGTAGCAATTGCTCTGATCCGTGCTGGTTATTTGATTAATGAATCTAATGATATTGATTTGGTGTTGTGAATATCAATACTTTGTCCTATAAGTTTGGACATATTAGAGATACTTTGATTTTAGACAAAACGTATATGAAGACTAAACAGGATCGAAGGAAATAATAACACAATGATCAAAGAGCTAAAATGAAAGGTATCATAATAGATCCATTTGTTGGCCCGTGGCAACGCACGGGTGTTCTCCTAGTCAAGAATAATTGAGCTAAAGAAGTCAATAATTTTGAAGCATGTGAGGTAATTATGTACTAAACTTATCTACTTAAAAAAATTATGCTCCCGTTTCAACTCACATGTAATTGTCTACTACAGTAAAGTATAACAAACGGATAGAAATATTTCCGCACAATGAAACCAAGTACAAAGCTAAGCATAGAGCTAGGCAACGGAAATACGGAAGTACTCGGGAATGTCTTCATAGCAATCACAAAGAAAGAGGGAAACAGAAGTTCTTTCAAACATACATGAATTATTATAAAATGTAAAGCTAGTGCAAAAAATAGAACATGTTGCTCGGTGAAGAAATGGGGATATGTTACCTGATACGTCTCCAAAGTATATATAATATTTTATTGATCCATACTATAATATTATCATTCTAGAAATGCTTTTTGGGTAATTATATGTCAATTAATATTATTTTTGAGCACTAACCTATTAACCTAGTGCCAAGTGCTAGTTGTTGTTTTCTGTGTGTTTTTAGCTTTTCAGTTTTACAGTACCAAAAATAAGTCCAATTACCATGAAACTTTTTATGTTTTTTCTAAACCAAAAGAAGACCAGGAAGTGTCGGGAGAACACCGGAGGCCGCACGAGGGAGCGAGCACACAACAGGGCCCGCCCAAGGGGGTGGTCGCGCCCTGACGTGTGGTGGCCCCCTCGGGTACCTTCGGATGCCCCTCTCTAGCGTATAAATTCTAATAAATCCCAAAAAACAGAGAGCCTTTCGAAACACTTTTTTCTCTATCACAAGTCTCGGTTCTGCCGTGTGCCCATCTGGAGCCCTGTTCCGATGCCCTATCGGGGCGGGGGGGTCAATCACGGAGGGCCTCTACATCAACCTTACCGTTTCCATGGTGATGTGTGAGTAGTCTATCACATAACTATGGGTCCGTAGTTAGTACCTTGATGTCTATTTCTTTCTCTCTCTCTTGATCTTCAATACAATGATCATCGCATCTTCACTTTGATCTACCTGATGTGATTCTTTTGTGTGATGTGTTTGGGATCCGATAAATTTTCTGTTTATGTTTAGATTATTCACGAGAAAAGATTTGAGTCTTTTCTGAAATTTATTAAGATTCTTATTTTCATGATTATTATATCTTCGTAAATCTCTTCGATCTATTGAAATAGTTTGGCCAACAAGATTGATATTTCTTCGGTGGGAGGTGTGCGTTGTAGTGGGTTCAATCTGGCGGTGCTCTATATCCCAGTGACATGAAGGGACAATACACGTCTTTGTATTGTTGGCACTGAGGATAAAATGATGAGGTTAATTCATATTTATTGAGTTTTCTTTGTCTACATCATGTCATCGTTATCCAAGCATTACTTTGTTTGTCATGAACTTAATACTTAGAGGCGCAAACATAGAAGCAATCTTGATGTGAAGTAATAGTAGTAGGTGCAGGTAGGAGTTGGCCTATTTCCTTATGGACGTGATGCCTATATAGACATGATCATTGCTATGAATAAATATTGCATAGCGCTTTCCTATCAGTTTCCCAATAGTAATCTGTTTACCCATCGTATCTCTACTTCATGAGAGATGCCACTAGGGAAAACTATGGCCCCCTGGGTCTATCCAAATATATATTTATAAAAATATCAATTACTGATACGGGGCAAGCCCGTGGGTGTCGATCTTTTCACACTTGGAGAGGGAAAAGGAGGAAATCACGAGAGAAAACACGAACTCAAGAACGATCTCCGATCACACATACAAGAGTGTCACACAAACACATGAGATACATGGATCCAACATCAACAAGAGGATACAAGTAACCAATAGTCTCCCACTCCGGAGGAGGGGCCTTGATATCCCACGGGATCTTCCCTTGATAGGGGCCTTAGCATCCACTTGATCTTCTCTCAAAGAGGTGGTCAAATCCGTGGGAGAAGGAAGTCGATGAAGCTATGCTCAACAATCTCAAGTGCTAAAAATAAGCTAACCCTAGAAAGGAGAGGGGACATCCTATTTATAGTATTACTAGAGATAGGGCGATAGAAATGGGATACATGGACTTTTGGCCTGAGTCTGCCCGCGCAGGGGCCAGATGTCCGGGCTGGGGTGGCGGATGTCCGAGGCTTCAAGGGGTAGCTGGATGTTTGGGCCAGGTGCCGGATGTCCGGGCTGAAGCCTGGCTAGAGAGCTTCAGTTCTGGGGTCGTTGGGCCAGATTTCCAAGGGCGAGGGCCGAATGTCTGGCGCCTGTAGCTTTGCCTTGGTGTCGGTGGAGTCCCCAAGTGTCGGATGTTCGAGCTGGTGGCCAGATGTCTGGGGCCTGGGAGGTGACTTGGCCTTCTTTTGGTCCTCTCGTCCATGTGTTTTCGGATCCATCTTCATAGTGACTTGGCCTTCACTCCTAGTGTCTTCAAGCTTGTCTTCATGGTACGTAAGCATGCAAAGACTCTCTGCTTGAGGTAGCATCCAAGTTCCATGAGCATCAAAGGGAGAATCACATAGGAAAGATGTCACCTCGGTTTCAATGACACGTGCATGGGCTCCTGTCATGGGACCCTTTGGAGCTTGAGGTGTCGGTGATGTGTCCATGGGGATGACCATGGGATGCTCCGCATCATCTCCCCCTCTTGTGAGAGATCCATCCTCTTATCAAGATCTTAATCACCATGGAAAGGAGATACGTTTGTGACGTTGAAGGTGTTGCTCACATTGTACTTGTCGCGTGGAAAGTCGATCTTGTAGGCATTGTTGTTGTAGCGTGCCAACACCTTGAATGGCCCGTTAGCTCGAGGAAGTAGCTTGGACTTGCGCTCGGCAGGGAAGCGGTCCTTGCATAGGTGTAGCCACACAAGATCACAGTCCTTGAACACCATGAGGTGTTTGTTGATGTTGCGCTTGGCGGTGATGCATTCCACTTGATGTTCTATCGTGCGCCTTTTATCTTCATGCATCTTCTTTATGTAGCTTGCCCTTGTGCTTCCGTCCATGTTCACTTGCTCTTAGAGTGGTAGAGGAAGGATGTCCAATGGGGACAAAGGGTTGAAGCCGTAGACCACTTCGAAAGGAGACTTGCTGGTGGTGAAGTGTCTTGCGCGATTGTAGGCATACTCGGCGATGGGGAGGCAATCTTCCCATTCATTGATGTTCCACTTGATCAACACGCGTAGGAGAGTTGAAAGCGTCCGGTTCATCACCTTCGTTTGGCCATCGGTTTGTGGGTGATATGCCAAAGAAAATTGTAGCTTGATCCCGAGCTAGGTGCATAGAGTCCTCCAAAAGTAGCAATGGAACATGACATCGCAATCCGAGACAATAGTCTTGGGCACTCCATGTAGTCGTAATATGTCCCCAAAAAGAGATTTGTAATACGTGAAGCACCATCGATCTTATGACATGGAATGAAATGAGCCATTTTGGAAAAATGATCCACAACTAAAAACACGGAATCATGGCCATATTTTGTTCGTGGAAAACCAAGCACAAAATCCATGCTAATGTCTTTCCAAGGTTGAAATGGTATAGGAAGAGGCATGTAAAGACCATGGGATTGAGCTTTTGACTTAGCTTTGCAACATGTAGTGCATTGGTTGGTGAAATGTTCAACATAACAAAACATCTTTGGCCAAAACTACTTGTTGGAGAGGGTGGCATATGTCTTGTCGCGTCCAAAGTGACCCATTAGTCCTCCACCATGAGCTTCTTTCAAAAGAAACAAATGAAGAGAAGATTCGGGTATACAAAGTTTGTTAGGACACATATGATAGCCATCTTTCATGTAGTAGTTTTCCCAACAAGGTTTCACTTGGGACTTAGCATATGGAGTAGCAAAGGAAACATCATTCTCATACAAATATTTAATATGCTCAAAGCCAATGACATTCAATTCAAGTTGAGTAACTAGCATGCATTTGTGGGAAAGAGCATCCGCCAAAACATTTTCTTTACCCTTGATGTATTTGATAACATAAGGAAAAGATTCAATAAATTCACTCTGTTCAGCATGCCATTTGTTCAACTTAGTTTGACCCTTAAGATACTTGAGAGTTTCATGATCGGTATGAATGACAAATTCATGTGGGTGTAGATAATGCTCTCAAACATGTAACACTCTCACCAAAGCATACAATTCCTTATCATATATGGGATAATTAAGTTGTGCGTTGGAAATTTTCCCACTAAAGTACACAATGGATCGCTTTTCTTGCATTAGCACACCACCTATGCCTTTACCACTAGCGTCACAATGCACTTAAAAAGTTCTTATCAAAGTTCGGTAAGGCAAGCAAAGGTGCATGAGTAAGCAAATTCTTAAGCTCAAGGAATGCGGTGTCTTGCGTTGGTCCCCGAATGAAGAGTGTATTCTTCTTTCTCAAAGCATGTAGAGGAGACGCAATCATGCTAAAAGCATTAACAAATCAACGGTAAAAGCCGACTAGTCCAAGGAAACTACACACTTGTTCCAAATTGGTGAGTTTGCTCCAAGTTTTAATAGCATCAATTTTAGTTTCATCAAAATGAAGACCGTTAAAAGAAACCACAAATCCTAGGAAAACAACCTTGTCAACACCAAACGTGCATTTTTCCATGTTTGCATACAATTGTTCATTACTAAGAACTTGCAATACTTCCCTAACATGTTTAGCATGCTCCTCTAGGGATTCACTAAAAACAAGAATATCGTGAAAGCACACCATACGAAATGACCAATGAGATGTCATAAGACATGATGCATGACTTGCATAAAAGTACTTGGTGCTTCGGATAAGCCCATAGGCATCACTGGCCATTCTAGAGACCGAACTTTATTTTGAATGTCGTTTTCCACTCATCGCCCTCTTGTATGCGTATTTGATAGTAGCCACTTTTCAAGTCAATTTTGGATTATACAGTGGCACTGCTAAGTTCATCTAACATATCATCTAGGTGAGGAACGAGGTGGCGATATCTAATGATTATAGCATTGATAGGACGGCAATCCAAACACATGTGCATACTACTGTCTTTCTTAGGTACTAGTATTACTGGAACCGCACAAGGGCTTACGCTATGACGTACATGCCCTTTATCTAGGAGTGTTGGACCTTCCTTTGTACTTCCTTAGTTTCTTCGGGATTGACATGGTAGGGTGCCTTGTTTGTAAGTGGTGCTCCAGGTATGAGGTCGATGTGGTGTTCGATCCCTCGTTTCAGTGGTAGCCCCGGAGGTAGCTCATCAGGAAAAACGTCTTGAAATTCCTGCAACAAATGAGATAACACAAGAGGAAGATGTTGTGAAGGGTTAGTCCGAATGACGTCATCTTTGCACACAAGCACATAGTGAAGAACGGTCGATGGGCTCTCACTCACATCCCTCAAAACTCTTTTGGTTGCTAAAATGACTAGATCTCCCATGTCCCTCATCGTGGAGTCACTCATTTTTGGCTTGTGGCGCTCACTCTATTTGAGGTGGATCACTCTCTCACTTTTATCTCCACGATGGGATGAACCTTTCTTGTCAGCAATCACTTGACTTGGAGACATTGGTTCAAGCACATATTCCTTGCCCTTCATTTGAAGCTATAGTGATTGGTCCAACCATTATGGATCATGCCACGGTCGAATTGCCAAGGTCTCCGAACGAGGAGATGGCAAACAGACATGGGAACCACATCACACTGCAGTGTGTCTTCATAAGCGCCTATCTTGAAAGAAACTTGCACATTGTGGTCAACTTGGAGAGTTTCGGAGTCACTAAGCCATTGGACCTTGTAGGGGCGAGGGTGCTTCTTCTTGACCAATTGGAGCTGGGAACAAAGGTCCACACTTGCCAAATTGTGCCAACTTCCACTGTCTATGATGACCTTGAAGGATTTTCCTTCGATGCCCGCCTTGGTATGGAAGATGCGGCAACATTTGTCCTCATCTTGTTGTTGCTGAAGTGTCAAAACTTTGGAGATAACGAGAGTCGGGCTCGGATCATTGTCACAAAAGATTTGTGAATCTTCGTCTTCATTGACTTGTCGATACATGGCCACGTACTCCAACGCTTCCATATCATCGTCACTCATAGATTCATAGGTGTCGTTGTCTTGAAGAATCATGGTGAGTCTTGTAGGACACTCGTAGGTCTTGTGGACTCGGCCTTGGCACGTGAAACACTTGATAGCTTTACTTAGCACTATCATCCATTGTTGGTGTAGAGGATGAAGCTCTAGTCTTGTAGTTACTTGAAGTAGGAGGTCAGCTTGACGAAGTCATCTTGTCCTTGGAACTTGAATTGTCGCCGATAGGTGTTGGAGATTTCATAGTCAAAGGTGTCGTGGTTTCAGAAGCTTGCGCGCTTGAACTGTAGTTCTTGGAAGAGAACTTGGAGTACTTGTAGTCATCTTGCACTTGATGTTCTGCCTTGGTTGCTTGATTTACTAACTCGAGTAGGTTGGAGTATGGTTGGAAGTCCGTGATTTTATTGACTTGGCAGTTGAGACCATTCAAGAATCTCGCCATTGTTTGCTCATCATCTTCCTTGACATTGGATAGGTTCATGACAATTTCCATTTCTTGATAGTATTCTTCTACGGACTTTGTGCCTTACTTGAGTATTTGTAGCTTCTTGAAGAGATCATAGTTGTAGTGGGTTGGCACGAAACGATCTCTCATGAGGCCCTTCATTTGGGCCCAAATGGTGATGGGAGGTTCACCTCTTTCTCTTCATCGCTCAATCACTTGTTCCCACCAAATGATAACTTAGTCTTGGAACTCAAGGGAAGCCATGGAAATCTTCTTCTCTTCCTTAAAGTTGTGAAAACAAAATATCTTATCAACTTTGAGTGCCTATGAGAGATAGTCTTCAGGGTCATTGCTTCCGGAGAACTTAGGCATGGTGAACTTGAGCTTGCTGAAGCATTGTTTGTCATTGTAGTTGTTTTGGCGATGTCCTTGACGTGGAAGATGAGCATCATTGTTGTTGTCGAGTTGACGTAGTGGTTGCCTTGGGGCTTTGTCATCATTGTGCTCGACGTGATGTGCTTGAGCTGTTGACGAGGTCCTTGCATTCGGTTCCTTCTTTATTGTTGCTCCTCTTGGCGAGCGGCTTCTTCTTGTCGTTCTCAGCGAAGTGCTTCTTGTTCTTGGTGATCTTGGCATTTGCGATCTTTCAAGGCGTGAGTAGCTTCTTGGAGGGTGCAGTGTGCGTGAAGTGCTTGTTCATGGTGATGATGTCGTTCTTCTTCTCGGCGTTGTCATTCTTGTTCTTGATCCAATGCGTCTTGGTCTTGTTGATGGAGATGGTCTCAAGCGTGTAGTCGATGTTGCAATCCATTGCCATGGAATGGATTCTCCGTGGCTTGACGTTGGCGACCTTGTGGTGAACTTGGATCGGAACAGTCGTCTTGATGATGAAGACGTGCTCGAGAACGACTTGCATTGGAAGAGTACTCCGATGAGTGGCGACTTGAGCGACACCGCCTTGACGAAGTAGATGTTGAAGTAGAATGGTTGACCATAAAGGAACATAACTCCTCCATTTGAATTGATAGCTTGGTGTCGAGGTAGTGCTGCATGCGCACCTTGATTCGTGCAAGTCGGTGGCGAGTTGCTCGATGCAGTCGCTCAAGATATCTTGTGCTTGAGTAATTTCTTTATGTGCGCCAAAGAAGTGCAACTTGGTGACATGGACATTCGTGCCGTCATCATGCTCCTTGAAGGTCGGGTTCGACATGGTGTTCCTATCCATATCACTCAAGAGATATAAGTGGAAGAGTGAGAAGGCAATACCAATTACCATTCCAAAAGTTGAAAATGGATCAAGAACACTCAATGAGCAAGTATGGAAATAATAGAATTGGTACCAAAGATCATCCTTCTCTCACCTACACAAGTAATGCTAATGGAGTACCTTTGTTAGGATAGTGGCACAAAATTCAAGCAATTCGAGAATAAGATTCAATAATGTTGATGGAGATTCGCAAATTCACGAGTAAGACAACATAGATCAATAGCAACAAGTATGCATGGAAACAATCACACATGGATAGAAAATTAGGGTCGTGCAACCAAGGAATGAGTACAAAATGTGGAATCCACGGAAAACGCTCGTGTTGCACAATACTAGAGAAACGCTAGCATGATTGCTCTAATGGGTGTGATATGAACTTGTGCACAACCTATAAGAAACAAAACATTTCGTCTTCCTATTTCGACTTGTTATGTATGTATGAGGCATGTGTCACTCGCTCAAGTGATCCAAGATGATCAAGTATGATATGCAAATTTCGCAATGCTATTGCTTTTACTCTTTTGCTCTTGCTTAAAAGCTTTGCTTCTCTTTCATTTGGCAATAATATTTGTATGGTCACTATGTGGGACGTGCACACCAAGATAGCAATTATGTATGCGGGTACTATTGTTAACACAAGAGATGATACTATGATATATGGACACAATTGAAGCTACATGGACTATATATCACTAAAGTGCACAAGTAGCATAGCCGGGTAATACTCAATGGCTAGTCTTGATAGGCAAGTAATGCAAATAGGCTCGGGGTAACAATGCAATCGCAAGGGTATATATCAAAAGTGTCGTCGTGGTTACTGACGGGGATATACCCCGCGGTTTGACCCGGCCTGGCGACTCACAGGAGACCCGGAAAAGACATGACGTTTCTTTGATGACCCGGCTGACGGGTCGCAGGATGACCAAGCCCAAGACCCGGCGGGTGAGCCGGTGCCTGGCGGCTCACAAGAGAAGGCCCGAAGAGAGAAGGATTCCCTTAAAGGAAATAAGACCCGGAGTAGGATTCGTGAGAGGCTAGTCCTACTCCTACTCCTAGTAGGACTCTATTTGTAAGCCTATCTTCTCCACCTATATAAGGAGGGGTAGAGCACCCCTAGAGGGACAGGATTCACAAGTCCACAAGTTTAGACAACACAAGAGATTAGAGATAGATAGATTAGAGGCTCTTGTAATTAGAGGTAGCAATTAGCACCCTTGTAACCGAGAGGTCTTCATCATCATCAATACAAGATAAGCAGGACGTAGGCTTTTACCTTCATCGGAGGGGCCGAACCTGGGTAAAACATCACGTCTCTCGATTCCGATCAACCCCTTCAAGCCGCCACATAGTTGCGTTTCTACCCCGAACCTAAGTCCGTTCATCCGAACACCTGCCGTGATAAATCCACGACAGTTGACGCCCTCCGTGGGGCGAGCACGATGGTGTTGTGTTCTTGATGAAAGCTCTTCAGGGATTGAGATGCTCGTGATTTACCGGATGAAAAAGAGTCGGCGCGAAAGGATTTATGTCGTCGACGATTAGTCGGAACAACATATACAATTTTGAGATCTAACAGAAGCTAGGGTTGCATCGTCGCCGATGCGGCCTGTCGATCGGGCGAGGCCGAGCCAGTGACGGTGTCTACACCAGCGATTTATTTGGGTGTCTCTAAACCAAGACCATCAGAACTTCGGAGCAGGGGATTTGGGATCTTCTACTAAGTCGCCCTCGCGTATCATATGCATTACGGGTGCGTGATCGATACTTGGTAGTTGATACAGCTTCACAACCGACGTGCGCAGGATTATCCGAGTCCCGAGGATCAGGTTACACTGGTAGTTGATTACTGGTCTAATTTATTTGCACCACATCATCAATTTCCACATCCACTCGTGACTAAATTGGAAGAGATCAAGTTTTACTATTGGTTCATCATCCTGGCAGTGTCACCATGACTCAGTCTCCGCCTGACACTACTGTGCCGTGGGCGCCTCGGCCTTGGCCCGCCACCGCGGCGTTGCCTCGCCTCTCCACACTACGCATCGATCGGGTCGTCCATTCACAGTTCTTCTAGCTAGGCCCTGTGCCCTGCCGAGGCCTTGTCTCACCGGCAACGCCTTGTCGGCGTGCCTCCGTCGCCTCTGCCGCCGTCGGTGTGGTCCATTTCCGCCTCACCCCGCTCCACGTCCGGCGCACCTCATCTGTGCCTGCTTTGCCCCGCTGCCGGCTTGCCGTGCTTCAGCCGCCGCGGTCTCGAGCCGCTGCGTTCCCCACCTGGACCGGTCGCCCTCGCTGCACTTCGCTCCCCTCCGGGTCACCCACAGCCGGCTCTCCATTGTGTTTGCCACTCTGCTGTCGCGTCCGGTCGCTGTCGCTGGCCGCAGCCACGCCCCACCGGCGACTCTGCCTCGCCCGTCTGCACCACGGCTGCTGCACCCTACCCCGTGGTGACTCGCCGCGCCCAGAACCACACCTGCGCTGAGCCGCCGCTGCCGCCTTGAGTCACCACCGTGGCCTGCCTCACCTCGCATCTGCGCGTCTGCGTCGTTCGCCCGCTTGAACCGTGGCCTCTGCCGTTCGTCTCTGCCTCCGCAGTCGACTCGCCGGGCCAGCCGCCACACTTCACCCTGCCTTGCTTATCCCAGCCCGCATCGCTCCGGCCTCGCCTTGCCAGCTCCAGCTCTTCCATGGCATCGGCTCACTTGCACGTTCCCACCGCGCTTTGCCTCCACGTGCAGCCTGCCGGCCCTTCCTACGCTACTTCTGCACCTCAGTCAGATTGAATTTAGACAAGCCAAGTCCTCTCACGTGAGCGTACAGCTTTGGTGCTCGGTTGCCACGTCCACAAGATAAGATTTTTTATCACTGGTTGCTATATGCGCATGAGGATTCTGCCAAGAGGTTAATTCAAGCAAAAAGGAATACTATTCATAGTCTAGTATTATATTACAACAATCAAAAGAAGGGCGTCTGTCCGTTCGATGGCGTCCGTCCGTGTCATGTTGTCTGGTGTACAGGCGCCGTGGCCAAGTGAACACAGGTCGTATCAGTGTTCGCATTCATCTAACAAAAAAAATACCAAGTGCTATCTATCCTTTCTATTTTTTGATGCATATTAATTCATACGAGAACAATTACTCTGTCTTTGGTGTATAATATTTTTACGTAGGATAACTGTTCGAGGGGCATTATACCGTGGAGTTGGAGCACACACCAGCGTGTCGCGTTGCTTGATGGACACGCGTGAGTCGCCGTCCCCCGCGAACGGTCTACATCAATTCGCCGGTACAGCGCACGTTTACCCGCCAGTATGAGCCACCGAGTGAGTGCGGCAAGTTGCCGTACCCGCCTTATGGTCTTCACCAACAATGCCATGGCCGTCTCTTCCCACCACCCCGGGTTACAACGCCGTGGCCGTCTCTCGCCACAACGTCGGCTTACAACGCCGTGGCCGTCTCTCGCCACCGCTCCGGCTTACAACGCCATGGCCGTCTATCACTATTGCGTCGGCTTACAACGATGTGGCTGTCTCCCGCCACAGCGTCGGCTTACAACGTCGTGGCCGTCTCTCGCCAAAGTGCCGGTTTACAACACCGTGGCCGTCTCTCGCCACCGCTCTGGCTTACAATGCCGTGACGTCTTCGACAACAGCACCGGCTTACAATGACACGGGTGTTTGATATGTTTACATCAACACGTCAGTGGCTGCATACAACAGTACAAGTCGCCCAACTGATAGTTCTGAATCGCTGCCCCACAGCCCAATCAACATTGACATATCAAAGCAGTGCTCGCCGGTATAAACCGCCTGACGAGCAAGCGCACAAGTCGCCGCCACTACAGTTTGATTCACTTCAACAAACAGCCGGAACGAACCATCGACCGGATCATTGAAACAATTTCGTACGGGATCATCTATAACCCGCCACGGCCAACCTCAACTTTCGGTGGAGATTCTCAAGCCGCCTCTTCGAGTCAACTTAAGACTCGGCGGCTACGAACATGGTGAGACACATTTGGTTATTTTCAACAAGAACCCCGGGCCTTTGCAAGAGAAAGTCCAATCCTGGGGGCTATTACATTACTGATGGAATATTAAAAGTTGCCCAAGAGGACGAACCGCCGTGATGCACCATTCAAACATAGGTGCCCAGATTTATGGGATCATCACTTAGATCTTCTACCGTTTCTTTATACAAGATGGCGGTTTACAAGATAGCGACTTACAAGAAGAGTTCAAAAATATTCCGGTTGATATATCAACTGAGATTGGAAAACGGCGGCTTCCTACCTTCGGGTATAGCTTATAATGCCTATTAGCCAGGCTTTATGCCGCAAAAATCCGGCTCATAAAAATGAGTCGCGGCGAGGGCGGCTTCCTACCTTTAGCCGGTACAGCTTCTAACGCCTATCCGCCAGCGCTTTGCATCGTAATTGCTGAAAAGGGGGCTTCTTACTGACGGGTACCGCTTCTAACACCCAATCGGCTGGCTTTATGCCATCTCCGGCTAACCAGTTTAGCCGCAGTTATGAGAGGTTTATTACCGACGGGTAGCTAACATCTCATGACCCGCTGAACTCTTACCAGTTACTCTCGCCTAGGGACCCTGAACCGCTCAAAGAAATTGACGTCCACTCTCGATAGAGACCCTGCACTGGTTAAAGTTAAAACGGCTTGACCCGCCAAACTCTTACCAGTTACTCTTGCCTAGAGACCCTGAACCGCTCAAAGAAATTGACGGCCACTCTCGATAGAGACCCTGCACTGGTTAAAGTTAAAACGGCTTGACCCGCCGAACTCTTACCAGTTACTCTCGCCTAGAGACCCTGAACCGCTCAAAGAAATTGACGGCCACTCTCGATAGAGACCCTGCACTGGTTAAAGTTAAAATGGCTTGACCTGCCGAACTCTTACCAGTTACTCTCTCCTAGAGACCCTGAACCGCTCAAAGAAATTGACGGCCACTCTCGATAGAGACCCTGCACTGGTTAAAGTTAAAACCGGCTCAGGAAAATGAGTCGCGGTGATCGGCGGCTTCTTACCTCTGGGTACAGCTTCTAACGCCTATTAGCCGGCCGTAGAGGCACAAAATTCCGGCTCAGGAAAATGAGTCGCGGCGAGGGCGGCTTCCTACCTTCGGATATAGCTTCTAACGCCTATCCGCCGGCTTTATGCCAAAAAATGTTGACAAGTTAACATTACATCATACATTGCATCTTGCATCATACATTGCATCATATATTTCATCATATTCACATATCATGCAAGCTTATCAAGCCAGCTCGGAGAACTTATTATATCAAGAGCCACCCTGTCAGGTATAATGTCGTGGCCGGTTCTCGGATTTCTTCAATTGTGTTCTGTAGTAATCTACAACACCCATGGATGTCTCCAATATATATTTGCCGGGTTGCAACGCAACCACGAGCAGAAATTTCATGACAAAGGCAAAGGAATTATTCCAGGATATTCATTCCGGGTTATATTACAACCACGGTCAAGGATTCGTTCAACAAATTGTGGTGAGTCATATTATTCTCATATAGTCCCGAGTCGGCATAGGCAGACAACCCGGCACTTGGGGGCTACATTCTTCAAGTCCGGTTTATATTAAATATGCAAGTCCCATGTCGCTGCAAGCACGCACCATGACACTTCGGGGCTAATGCAAGCCGATTTTCAAATCATTACATTGTGTGCAAGACCCTATTATTTCAAGGAGATGAGCCGGCCTTTCTATATTTTTTCTAAGTCCCAGCTCGGTAATTCTTACTGACCCGGCACTTGGGGGCTACGTCGCTCGGATCAAATTTTGTAAAGTCCCAAGTCGTCGCAAGCGTGTGACCCGACACTTGGGGGCTATAGTGTTTAGTTGTTTAAACAGATTATGAGGTTCAAATTGAAGACCCGGTGCATCACATTCTGATGAGCCGGCCCTTGGGGGCTACACCTGCCGAAGCTTTCTGATGAGCCGACCCTGGGGGGCTACACCCGCCGAAGTTTCATAAGGTATAAGACAGTTATAAGCCCTAGGTCGCTACAGGCAGGTCAACCCGGCCCTTGGGGGTTACACAGTCCAAAATATTATTGCAAAGCACCAAGTTATCATGGATAATCTCGGAGCTTGGGGGCTACAGGTAATATGGACATATCAAAAACTATTGAGGAGATTTTCAAGATATTAAGTGTGGAGTTCAGTTGTTAGACCCGGCGTCACCAACACTTATGACCCGGTGTTATCAAAAGATCATAACCCTCCAGATTTTATAAGCCGCCCTGCTCCACAACAATGGAAGTCCGGTTTAGATCAGATGGATTTTCATCCCAATGTTTTTATCAAGTCAGCCGGATTTTAGTTATTTGACCCGGCGTCACCAATGATAATGACCTTGCATCATCAATGATTATGACCTGGCAAGAGTATTGGAAGACGACTCAATGACATATGGGTATTCTATTCTCAATATTTTTCGAAGGACATTGACAAGAAAGATGACTATCAAGACCACTCATTCATATGCAGAAAAGACCCGGATTTCCGAGGAGCCATTTTATAAGACGGCCAGAGGAGCAAGCCGGCCACTTAACGTATTTATTATTCTTATTTTAGGAGCTTAGCATGAATAAATGCAAGCTAATCTGGGGGCTAATGTCGGGGATATACCCCACAGTATGACCCGACCTGGCGACTCACACGAGACCCGGAAAAGACATGACGTTTCATTGATGACCCGGCTGACGGGTTGCAGGATGACGAAGCCCAAGACCCAGCGGGTGAGCTGGCGCCTGGCGGCTCACAAGAGAAGGCCCGAAGAGAGAAGGATTCCCTTAAAGGAAATAAGACCCAGAGTAGGATTCGTGAGAGGCTAGTCCTAATCCTACTCCTAGTAGGACTCTATTTGTAAGCCTACCTTCTCCACCTATATAAGGAGGGGTAGAGCACCCCTAGAGGGACAGGAATCACAAGTCCACAAGTTTAGACAACACAAGAGATTAGAGATAGATAGATTAGAGGCTCTTGTGATTAGAGGTAGCAATTAGCACCCTTGTAACCGAGAGGTCTTCATCATCATCAATACAAGACAAGCAAGACGTAGGCTTTTACCTTCATCGGAGGGGCCGAACCTGGGTAAAACATCGCGTCTCTCGATTCCGATCAACCCCTTCAAGCCGCCACATAGTTGCGTTTCTGCCCAGAACCTAAGTTCGTTCACCCGGACATCTGCCGTGATAAATCCACCATAGTTACCGTTCTTGCTTATGGTGTGGTGTCAATGAAGAGCTGGTCGGAGATGATCCGGAGCGATGATGAGCGGCGATGATGGTGTAGAACCATTCCTAATTAGCCAAAACTGTTGGAAATATGCCCTAGAGGCAATAATAAAATAGTTATTATTATATTTCCTTGTTCATTATAATCATTTATTATCCATGCTATAATTGTATTGATTGCAAACTCAAATGCATGTGTGGGTACATAGACAACAATGTGTCCCTAGTATGCCTCTAGTAGACTAGCTCGTTGATCAAAGATGGTCGAGGTTACCTGACCATAGACATGACATGTCATTTGATAACGGGATCACATCATTAGGATAATGATGTGATGGACAAGACCCAAACTACGAACGGTGCATGTGATTGTGTCAGTTTATTGCTATTATTTTCTGCATGTCAAAGTATCTGTTCATATGACCATGAGATCATGCAACCCACTGAGACCGGATGAATACCTTGTGTGTATCAAATGTCACAACGTTACTGGGTGACTATAAAGATGCTCTACAGGTATCTTCGAGGGTGTCTGTTGAGTCGACATGGATAAGGACTGGGATTTGTTACTCCGTGTGATGGAGAGGTATCCCAGGGCCTACTCGGTAATACAACATCATACCGAGCTTGCAAGCAAAGTGACTAAAGTGTTAGCCATGGGATCTTGTATTATGAAACGAGTAAAGAGACTTGCTGGTAACGAGATTGAACTAGGTATAGATATACTGACGATCGAATCTCGAGCAACTAACATACCGAAGAACAAAGGGAACTACGTACAAGATTAACTGAATCCTTGACATAGAGGTTCAACCGATAGAGATCTTTGTACAATATGTAGGAACCAATATGGGCATCCATGTCCCGCTATTGGTTATTGACCGTGGAGATGTCTCGGTCATGTCTACATAGTTCTCAAACCCGTAGGGTCTGCACACTTAATGTTCGGTAACGATTCGGTACTACTGAGTTATATATGTTGGTGACCGAAGGTTTTTCGGAGCCCCGGATGAGATCACAGACATCACGAGGAGCTCCAGAATGGTTCGGAGGTAAATATTGATATATAGGAAGTTTAATGTTGGTCACCGAAAAAAGTTTGGGCGTCACCAGTAACGTACCGGGGGTGCCGGAAGGGTTTCGGGGGTCCACCAGAAGGGGCCCACCCACCCCGAGGGGCCACATGGGATGAAGAGGTGGCTCACCATCCCCTGGTGGGCTGGGTAGCCAGCCTCTATAGGCCCATGCGCATGGGGGTAGGTGGGAGGTGGGCTAAGGGGGAGGGACTCCTCCCTTGTGCCTTCAACTCCCTTGTGGGAGGTGGACTCTCCCCCCTTGACCGATTGGCTAGCCCTAGGGTTTCCCCTAGGGATGCCACCCCTCCTCCCTCCCTCCTATATGTAGTGGAGGTTTGAGGGCAGCCGCCACCTGAAAAAGCCACGTGCTTCCGTCTCTCCCTCTAGATGTCTTTCTCCACCAGATTAGTTCGATAGAGCTTAGCGAAGCCCTACCGAATTAGTTCACCACCACCACTGCCACGTCGTTGTGCTGCCGGAGAACTCATCTAACTCTCCGTCCTTGCTTTCTGGATCAAGAAGGCGGAGATCGTCATCGAGTTGTATGTGTGCTGAACGCGGAGGTGTCGTCCGTTCGGCGCTAGATCGTGATTGGATCGCGGGACGGCTTGCGATTTGGATTGCAAAGATGTTCAACTACATTAACCGCGTTTCTTAACGCTTCCCTCTTAGAGATCTACAAGGGTATTTGGATCCGATATTTGTCGGATTTCGGTCTTCGCAAAACCCTTAAGATTCGAACAAAGGGGCATGTGCCAAGACCCCATGCAGCCTCGCCCGACCTAGCTTGCTACTTGATGAATACAACAAAGAACTCACACGATGACAAGGAAGAAGGTGAAAACGATAGCTTACCCAGGTTTGGGCCGCTGCAAAGCATAATACCCTACTCCTTCTTTAGTGGATTGACTCTCGAGGATGTGAGGTGGATGAACAAGTATAGTGTTTCGGGCCCCCCTGAGGGCTCTCAGTGCTGTTCGAGGCTCCTTGTGGTTTGGTGGATGATGAGTGATGGAGTCGGTCGATCGGGTTCGGATGCCCTCTACGAAGCAGCCTACCGTCTATATGTAGCAGTGGCCCGGGTCCTCTTCCCTTATTGCAATGTCGAGAAGAGATCCATAGCTGCCAATTTTGAAGCGGGGCAAGGGTTCGTGCTCGCCCTGCACAAAGGCGGTCTTCTCCTACAAAGTAATTGTTGACGTTGCAGGGACGGGCTCAGCGATGACATCCGTCCTATGGAGCTGGTGGTTGCGGCCTTATTGCACCGGAATGGAAACCTTCGGGGGGTGCTTTGGGAACCCGTGTACGTCCTTGCTCCCTTTGCACCAAAGGAGAAACTGCGCCTCCTGGCACACTGGTGCTCGCCTTTCGTTCATTGTGTCATCTTTGATTCATGAGGCCCGGCCTTGCATAGAGATCTCCGGCGATCTCCTACCGGTCTCGAAGTTGCTCCTCCTCGTGAGGCTTGGGCCCTCGCGAGGGCCTTGTCCTGAGTGGGGCTGCGCCAGGCTGCGTTTGGTCGTTGAGGTTGGGCCATGCCTTGGGCCGCAGGCAGGCAGGTCTGGGTACCCCTGTTCCCAGAACGCCGACAGTAGCCCCCGGGTCCAAGGCGCGCTCAAAACAGCTTCTGGGCAATGCCTTGAGGACGGCCCGAAGTGCCGCGGCCTCCAATTGCCTGTGGGCCAGGCTATACATGCGTTGAATGACCAGGCGGCGACGCCTCCCCTCCACGAGGCGTCCGGAAACGCTCTCGGTAAAACTGACACGACGTCTGGGTGATGTGTTAGCCATCATTGCTCTACATTGAACGCTACTACCGCCTCGGGTCATGCGTATGTGACCCTTGAGAGGGCCGTGTGCCCCTGGAACACGAGGGGGCGCCAGGCGGTCCTCTTTTGTATATAAGCGGGCGAGGGAGAGAAAACCCTCACGCACCTTTGCCTTCTCATCCTCCGCATCCCTCAAATCATCTCTTCCCAGCAATGGTGTCAGTGAGGAAGTTCTCTGCTGCCGAGAAGGGGGAGGCTTCCGAGGGGATCCTGTCGCTTCGCCGCCTCACAAGGTTCGCGGTCGCCCTCGGAAGTATGTCGCGACGCCGTTAGCAGCTCCCGGTGAACATGGCCATTTTCCAGCATGTCACAGCGGCCGCGGTGGAACGCCGTCCAGCGCGGGCGGCCACGATGGCCGAGGCAACAGCGTCCGAGGTGGGAGGTTGGCGGTGGCCACCAGGCCACCGCACCCGCGGCTCCCTTCGGCTAACTCGACTCTGGAGTTCGTGACATGGGCGGACATGCCGAAAGCCGCCTAGTTCCAGCTTCCGAGCCTCTTCGCAAAGACCCTGCCTGCTGGAGTGCCTGCCGGCCTATGGCTGCTGGCCGACGACTGCTGCAGCGGGGCATCTTCGGTGGAGGTTGAGGTCACCCCCGAAGGCTATGTGTACCTGAACCACGGGTGGAAAGCGTTCGCCCGCGCCCACGGCCTGAAGGGGAAGCATAGCTTCCACTTCAAGTATGATGGGGAGGCGTCACTCTTCGGCAAGTTCTACGGGGGAGAGGGCAAGCGCCTGGGGTGTTGCCCGGAAGACGTCTGTCGCGGTGATCCTGAAGGTGAGCTTGCCCTTGGCGATGGGCGTCGTGCCTACAGTAGCAGCGACACCCCCTTCGGAGGGAGCCCGAGCTATAGCAGCGACAGCAGCTACGACGCGCTAATGCGCCGGCGCGCTCGGGTATCTAGGGGGAGCCAGCCATCGTGGCGCTACTCTCCCGCTCCGGGGACGTCCGCCCAGTAGCGCTTCCGCGGGGCCGTGAAGGAGGAGGAGGACACCAACTGAGCGCCGGTGCGCCTATGTCAGGGTCCCCGAGGCGAAGGCCCCCACAGGGCTTTTCACTTCCTTTCTCCTCCTTTCTTCATGTATCCCGCAGATTAAGAACTAAGGGAGGCCCTTCGAGCGTGTAATACGCTTGGGCGCCTAGCCCTTTTTATCAGCGCCTTTCGCATTCTATTGATTGGAGTTGCCTTCCGGTCGCGGTTAGGATACTTAGCTTGTCAGACCTGCGGTAGGCTTTCGGGTTGTGGAGGCACGACTGAGGCACTCGGAGGGCCCGCGTGCCTGGTGGGCTTCTTCTTCTTGCGGTTGAGACGGGTTGGGGGCTCTGACTGCGCGTTGTGTCTACAGATTCCATTCCCACGCATTTCCCTACCGTCGCAAGGTACGACCACCTTACCATGGACGCTCCTCACGAGGCGGGGCCCTAACACCCCTGATGCCGACCAGAAGCCAAAGACGACATCAGGGGGCGAGTGACCTTATGATCGGTAAGGCTCCTGAGGCGCGATGCTCAGGAGCCCCGTTCGACACCCAAGCAGCTCTACGTTGACAGGACCCAGTCTCGTGCATTTCCCTACCGTCGCAAGGCATGACCAGTTGGGGAATGTTGCATGGGAAACAAAAAAAATCCTATGAACACGCAAGATCTATCCACGGTGATGAGCATCTACGAGAGGGAGAGTGGATCTACATACCCTTGTAGATTGCTAAGCGGGAAGCTTTAAGAAACACGGTTGATGTAGTCAAACGTCTTCGCAATCCAAATCACCGAGCGTCCCACGATCTCATCATGATCCATCTCGCGATCCAATCACGATCCGTCCCACGATCCCATCACGATCCGTACCATGATCAAATCACGAATCGTCTCGCGATCTTGATCATGGTCCTTTCGATATAGCACCGAAGGGACGACACCTCCGCGTTCAGCACACGTACAACTCGATGACGATCTCCGCCTTCTTGATCCAGGAAGAGGGAGCGGAGAGGTAGATGAGTTCTCTGGCAGCGTGAAAGCGTTGTGGCAATGGTGGTGGAGCTATTCCAGTAGGGCTTTGCCTAAGAACCGCTGAAACCGATCTAGACGACAAACTACGATCTAGAGAAGAGGTAGCACGTGGCTGTTTTTCTGTGTCTCAAAACCCTCAAAATCTCTAGTGTATATAGGAGGAGGGAGAGAGGAGGCTTGGCGCCCAAGGGGCCATCCCTCGTCCTTGGCCCAAGGAGGAGAGGAAGAGTCCTCCTCCACTCTTAGTAGGATTAGGACTCCTCCTGTGACAGCCCAAGTGTTGTCCCTACCTTATTTGGCATGTAACCCCATGTATGAATCTTGTGGAATGAGCCTAATGTATGATTAGCACCTTCTCATTCATGTGTTGTTTGCATTCATGCATCATTCATCCATCATAACATTCATCATAACTTGCTTGCCCTCTTGTGTCTTGGTTTGATGTGGTGTTATGTGAGTGTGCTTTGTGTCATGTTGGTGTTGAGAATGGTAGGGGTGATGTGAGCAACTCCTCTTCTTCTTCCCCTCTCTTCTCAACCTCAACATCACCTTCCTTATTCCCCCTCTCTTCATTTAAATATTATGAGCAGATTTAACTTGCTGTTTTAATTGTTTAAAAATGTTCAAGAGGTGGCCCTAATATTCTTATGAATTGCCAAGGTGATGCTTTTGTTGTTTGGGGGTGTTTGGGTTTTGGGTTTTATTTAAACAGGAGCTGCCCTTTTGTTAAAAATTAAAATAACTGCTAAATAATTCAACTTAATATTTTTATTAAATGCAGCAGATTATTTTCCTTACAAAAGTATTTTTTTTCTTCTGCTCAAAATCATTTTTAAATGCCCTGGGGATTTATTTTCGTGTTGCTAGTTTATAAAATAGAAAAGCTCCTCCTGTTTGTTTCCAGAGAGAGAGAGAGGAGCAGTTGGGCCTGTTTTCCCGCGGCCCAGCCCACATGAGCAGGACGGCTACCTGCTCTCGTCCCCTTCTCCGTTAGTGCGGTTCAGAGAGCGCGTGCCCGCCATCGCTTTTCCGTCGCCGTCGCCGTCAGCTCGTGAGTTTAATGCCCTTCGACGTGCGTGCCCTCCCCTCACCTAGGGTTCCTCCTTCTGTCACCGCCGCCACAGCCTCCTTCTTCCCCTCCATATCTCTCCCACCTTTCTTCTTCTCCCTGCAAGGTAAGTGTTGAGAGTTTCATAGAGTGCAGCGACGTCCGCTGCTCGTCGTCGCCGCGTCTCTGGTGGGCGGCGACCGTGGTGGTGATGGCGTGGAGGTCGGGTGCTGATGCGGCATTCCATCCCTGCCGCTAGGGTCCCCATAGAATCTCTGCAGCGATGACCTCGTCATCGCCAGAAGCCCTGTGTCGTCGTCTTCTTCCCCTACTTCGTCTCCGGCCATCTCCTTCCCCTTCGTCGACTCTGTCGTGACCGGCTCGTCGTCGCTTTCCCCCAAGGTGAGCCGCCGGTCCCCGTAGGCCTTCTCCTCCGCACGTAGCCCGTAGTTGCTCGCCGTCGTTATCTGACGCCGCCGAGAGCAAGTCAAGCACCCGCTGCTCGCACCCTTCCTCCTCACCGCAAGGTGAGCAGGGGAATGGACACGTTGGTTGTTCCCACGCGCGTGTGAGTAGTTGGGGTCGCCGGATCCGCCGTGTATCGCCGTAATTCCCCGCCGCCGTTGCCTATCGCCGTTGCTCTGTTTCGGGTTCAGTTTCGTCAGTTAGGCTGTATGTGTGTGTGTGTACTAGTGGCGATGCGCCCCTCCTCTGTTACCAGCCGACGCCGTAGCGTAGTGGTAGCGCCTGTGCGTGGAGACCAGGAGGTCTCGGGTTTGATCCCGAGCCCCTCCCCTTTTGTGTGTTTTCTTTCCTTTTCTTTTTTTTGCTTTGTGTGATCTTCTTGCAGATATGTGGAGTGTATGGTATGTATAGGGCAGTGTGTATGTGTTTGTGTGTGTATGTTCTACATGCACTCACTTGTGTAGGTGTGTGTATGAATTGATATGTGAGTGTGTGTTTGTGCATGTGTATGCATATGCATATATGGGTGCACATGAATGTGTGTGCTTATACAAACATACATGTGTATGTGTAGATGTAGTTGTGCAAGTGTGTGTAGTGTGTAGGTGTGTGTATGTGTATGTGGGCATAGATGTATGAAAGTGCATGTGTGCCTATATACAAACATGCTTGAGTGTGGTGTGCTTGTGTGTGTGTAGTGTGTAGGTGTAATGAGAGGTGTGTGTATGTTATACATACACACACACATGTGCATGAGTAGCTCCATGTGTAGGTGTTCTCTTTTATGTGCATAGTAAGCATAGTTTCTCTTCTAGTTAGTTTCATCCCTGCAATGATGCTATGCCATGATATCATGTTCCTAAGTTTCTATTTAACCATTTCCAACAAGTATCAATAGGGTACATGCCCTTTTGGGCCATTTTCATTAATGCACATAAGTGTCATAAGTCACCCATGCCTTAGGAGGTCAATTTCGACCTAGGGTTACTCCCACTCGCTCCAAGCAAGTATAGGGGTATGAGTAATGATTTTGGGGTAGAATCAACCCAGGAATGCATCTTTGAAGTCAGATTTGACTTTGGGGCAACTTCACAAAACTGCATTTTATGTTGTGATGCCCTTTTGTCCATTTAAAATGATTTAATCTATGAGTGGTTTTAAGTTCTTCCCAACATGGAACTGGTAGTTAAAGTTGCTGGCAATGTCCGAATATTTCTTTTATTTATTCTAAGTCACCAGGTCAGTGGCTACCTTGCTGTTAAGTTGCTATGATGATGTTGTTTTCTGCCAACCTGAAATATGGCTAAGTCTGGGAAATCTGTAGTTATTGTTATGCCATGAAGAGTGGGTTGTATCTAGTGATATGTTTGGAATTTGCTCATGCTCAGTGTTAGTTATTTGTAGTAGTTATATTCATATACCGTCCTGTTAATTTTCATGTCAATAGGAACTTTTTAGCATATTTAACCAGTGCTGTCTACTTGCTACTTTATTAACTCAGATTCCAGAAACCTGGAATTTTCACCAAGTCCCAGAAAACTGATTCATCATGCCAACTTGATTGCTTCATGCATATTGATGTGTGGCTCCTTTGCTAGTTGTATAGTTGGATAAGTTGATGCATATGTTGAGTAGATTCTATCAATATCTTGTTTGTGGATGTAGGCTCCCTGTAGCTCAACTTGTGAGCTTTAGAAGTTGCTATGTTGCTGTTTTGTGGCAGATTTGGTGTTTTATTGTTTTGTGACTTGTGGGAGCTATGTTCCATGGAATTGATTGATTCTTGAGGCTATTGTGTTTGGTTTTTCATCACCTATCCAGTGGCTTAGTGGTCTTGTGATTTTGCCTCCGTACCTTGTCATGAGCGTATCATGAGAACCGTAACTCCGTTTCTTGCGTTCTTTATATGCATTTCTACCGATTTTGCATGATGAATCCATATTTGCCATGATCATGCATGTTTAAATAACTTAACATGAGGTTATGTCCAGATTCATTAATAAACAAACTTTGCATGTGAAACATGACTAGTTTTGGATTGCCATGTTTAATTCTTCATAAAATGAACCATGCATCATCTTGGTTGTGAATTGCACCTTGGTTGGATATTTATTTTCTGTTTCTCTTGGGTAGACGCGAGTGTCGATACTCAGTACGAGGACCCAGGAGAGTACCACTACGAGGATCCCGCTACTTGTTCCGCTGAAGAAACAACAGGCAAGATGATCGTACCCGGATCCCGATACTATTTTTTGCTTGCTAGTTTCTCGCTATTACCATTATGATTACACTACCTACCTCTTGATATCATCCCCCATGTTGCCATGATAGCCTATAACCTCCACATCCTAGCAAACCTTTGATTGGCTAAGTTACCGTTGCTCAGCCCCTCTTATAGCATACTTAGTTGGAGGTGCAGGTTGTTCCATGTGATAACATGGATTTGGATATCACGATATTATCTGTTATTTAATTTAATGCACATATATATCTTGGTATTGGTGGAAGGCTTGGACTTTTGCTAAGTGTTTTGTTCTACTGTTACCACCATTAGTTCCTTGTTACCGGTGTTATGTTTTCCATATTTTGTGCTCCTAACATGCTCGGGGTTGTTATGGGGACCCCCTTGTTTATTCGGTTGATATTAAAACTTGTCTGGCAAGACCTAACGTTGGTACAACATTTGCTTAACAACTTAATAAAAACTTGCATAGGGTCTTGCAAACCCGTGGACAATTTAATCAACCGCCGGGCCAGTGCTCCTCATGAGTGTTGGTCCAACTAGAGCCATGTGCGGGGCCAACCCAAGGCAACTCGGGAGATTTCTATCAGGCCACTGTACGCTGTGCTTATCTGTCGTGTCCTGAGAATGAGATACGCTGCTCCTATCGGGTTCGTCGACACGTCGGGTGGTCTTGCTGGATTTGTTTTACCTTTATCGAATGTCTTGCGAGTGGAGTCTGATTTTCTTCGGGTTACTCGAGGTGTTGGAATTCCTTTGGAATTACCTATGATGATCACGAGGTCCGCGGTCGAGGCTATTCCCGCAGAGTGTGGTTAATTTGTGATGGATTTGTTGGAGCATTTCTTCCTTGTATCCCCCACACCGGATTGGATAACCAGAAAGTTTTTGGAAGTTCATAGGTGGGAAATCTTGTAGTCATCTAGGATCATCTTCTTCAGATGTATATGGGTATGTACATTTGTTCCGATCGCTTAGCTCAATACTTTTGTGTTATTGCAAGTGGCTTTTATATGTGATGATGTTATCATGAATCCAAGAAGCATTCTTACTAATTTTTCAGTAGGAAGGTTGTGTTGTTATTTGTTCTATTTCTTTCAAGAATTTGATTCAGCCTTGATTCATCTTATCAATGAGGTGCTGATGCGTTTTGTCCATCTTCAGGATGGCTCCACCAACTCGCAACAATCCGGGCCGTGTTGAGGAGCAGACTGATGTTCCACCACCACCCCCGCCACCGCCTCCTCCGCCTCCTCCTCCAGAAGCTTGGCAAGCTGTGATGGCCACAACCAATGCGAACACTCAGATGTTGCTCAGAATGTTGCAAGAAAGGGAGCAGGGTCAACAAGGTTTTCAAGGGAATTTTCAATATCAGCCGCAGTTTGCAACGCTCAATCAGTTCCTTGCCAACCAGCCCAAGTCTTTCACTTGTTGTGAGCAACCTCTTGATGCTGATGATTGGATTCGTGATATGAGCAAGCATTTTGAGTGCAGCAATGTCAGGCCAGAGGACTTTGTCAGATTTGCATTGTTCCAGCTCAAGGGTCAAGCAGTTGATTGGTGGCAGCCGTACAAGGATTCTAGGGGCGATCATGTTGTTACTTGGGATGATTTCCATCATGACTTTAGGGCTCATTATATTCCGACAAGCTTTGTCGAGGAGATGCGTGAGAAGTTCAGGGACCTGAAGCAGGGAAGCAAGTCTGTCTACCAGTACAACGTTGAGTTCCAGAATCTAGCCCGTTATGCCAAGCAAGATGTTCCAGATGATAAGGCTATGATCTATCAGTTCAGAGGTGGTCTCAAGAATGAGCTTCTGCCAAGCCTAGTTCTTCAAGAGCCTCGTGAGTTTGATCAGTTCTACAACATGGCTTTGAAGGTTGAAGCAGCTCAGCTCAAGTTGGAGAACTCCAAGAAGCGTTCAAGGGATTCATATTCTTCTTCTTCGGGCTCTCAGATGGCTCCCAAGCAGCAGAAGAATTGGGTGCCAAATCCTCTTTCGTTTTGTCCTCCTCAGCAGCAGAAGCAGTTTGGTGGTCGTGGTTCTTCCCACCCACCCAACCCAAGATTTCAGCAGAGATCCCAGGCGTCCAAGGCAGTTCTTGTTCCTCCTCCAGGCAATATTCGTCCGCTTTCTGAGGTGACTTGTCACAAGTGTGGCCAGAAGGGTCACTATGCAAACAAGTGCAACCAGCAGCGTCTTTCGCCTCCTCCTCCTGTCAAGCCTCCAGGCAATGCAATGGTGAAGCATAATCCCAAGTCCGCAAGAGTGAATATGGTGAATGTAGCAGAGGCAGAGGATTCTTCTCAAGTGATGATGGGTAATCTCTCAGTTAATTCTATTCCAGCAAAAGTTTTGTTTGATACTGGTGCATCGCATTGTTTCATGTCCCGTTCATTCTTTGCAATGCATGAGTTTGCTTGTCAAGATCTCCTTAGACCTGTGTCAGTGGTGTCCCCTAGGAAGTTATTGAATTCCAATTGCTTAGTGCTGGATGTTTCTATCAATATGGGGAATTATTCTTTTCTGGCTTCTCCAATTGTTCTTGGGAATTCCGATATTGATCTCATTCTGGGCATGGACTTCCTGGCTATGAACAAGGCTTCTATTGATTGTCAAGCAAAAGAAGTCAAGCTGACTCATCCTTCAGAAGACGTGATTATATTCGCGGCTCGCGATGACACAATCCGTCTCTTTGCTCTTAATGATAAGGGTGAAATCTCGGCGATTTCTCAAATTCCGGTGGTGAATGAGTATGAAGATGTCTTTCCAGAAGAATTGCCAGGAATGCCTCCGCACCGGCCAGTCGAGTTCGTGATTGATCTCGAGCCTAGAACTGAACCGGTCTGTAAGCGCCCGTATAAACTTGGCCCCGAAGAGCTGAAAGAGTTGAAGAAGCAGCTAGATGAGCAAGAACGTCTGGGTCTGATCAGACCAAGCTCTTCTCCATGGGGTTGTGGAGTTTTGTTTGTCAACAAGAAAGATGGCATGGATCGTCTTTGTGTTGATTACCGGCCATTGAACAAGAAGACAATCAGAAACAAATACCCACTCCCTAACATCAATGAGTTGTTTGAACAACTGAAAGGTGCCAAGGTTTTCTCGAAGCTTGATCTTCGCATGGGTTCTCATCAGATTCGCATTCGCGAAGAAGACATTCCCAAGACCGCTTTTAGGATGAGATTTGGCTCTTATGAGTACACCGTCATGTCGTTTGGTCTTGCTAATGCTCCTCCAAACTTTTCAAGAATGATGAATTTCATTTTCTCTCCTTTCAAGAATGAGTTTGTCTTGGCCTATCTCGATGATATCCTTGTGTTCTCGGAGACAAAAGAAGAGCATGCAGAGCATCTCCGCCTTGTGCTTGACAAGTTAAGAGAGCATCGGTTCTATGCCAAGTTTTCCAAATGTGAATTTTGGCTCAATGAAGTGGTGTACCTTGGGCATGTCATCTCTGCCGAGGGAATTAAAGTGCACCCTGAGAAAGTTGAGGCAATCCTGAAGTGGGAACCTCCTCAGAATGTGAAGCAGCTTCAGAGTTTCCTCGGGCTTGCTAGTTATTGCAGAAGATTCGTGGAGAACTTCTCTCAAATTGCTAAGCCTCTGGACAATCTCCTCCAGAAGAGTGTCAAGTATGTTTGGTCTCCTGAGTGTGATGTGGCGTTCAATACGCTCAAGCAGAGACTGACTTCAGCTCCAGTTCTTGTTCCTCCTTAGCAGTCTAAGCCTTTTCAAGTTTTCTGTGATGCTTCTCTCCAAGGTCTTGGTGGTGTTCTCATGCAAGACAAGAAGACTGTTGCTTATACCTCATGTCAGTTGAAGCCAGCCGAGAAGAACTACCCCACTCATGATCTTGAGTTGGCGGCAGTTGTGCATGCTCTAATGACTTGGAGGCATTTGTTGTTGGGTAGACCAGTTGAGGTGTACACTGATCACAAGAGATTGAAGTACATTTTCGCTCAACCCAATCTCAATCTTCGGCAATCTCGTTGGGTGGAAATGCTTGAGGACTTCAATCCAAGCATTCAGTATACTCCAGGGAAAGCAAATGTCATTGCAGATGCGCTCAGCCGTAAGGCGTACTGCAATAGTCTTATCTTGAAGCCTATTCAACCCGAGCTTTGTGAAGCCTTCCATAAGCTCAACCTTCAGATGATTCCGCAAGGATTTCTTGCAAATCTTCAAGCCTCTCCGACTCTGGAAGATTAGGTTCACCAAGCGCAGCTTCTTGACGCTATGGTGAAGAAAGTGAAGAAAGGTGTGGCCAAGAGCATTCCGAAGTATAAGTGCTTTCGTGTTGATGACGAAGATACCTTGTTCTTTGAGGACCGTCTTGTGGTTCCGAAAGGCGATCTCAGAAAGGTTATCATGGACGAAGCACACAACTCTCTTCTATCCATTCATCTAGGCAGTTCCAAGATGTATCGGGACCTCAAGCAAACCTTCTGGTGGACTCGCATGAAACGTGAAATTGCTCAGTTCGTGAACGAGTGTGATGTTTGTCGTAGAGTGAAGGCGGAGCATCAACGTCCAGCATGTCTTCTTTAGCCTTTTCCTATCCCAGAGTGGAAATTCGATCATGTTGAGATCGATTTCGTCACTCGGTTTCCCAAGTCCAAGAGAGGCAACGATGCCATCTTTGTGGTTATCGACAAGCTGTCAAAAGTTGCTCATTTCCTGCCAGTCAAAGAATCTATCTTGGTAGCTCTGCTTGCAGAGTTGTATACATCAAGGATACTGTCTTTGCATGGTATTCCTCAGCTCATCTCTTCTGACCGTGGAAGCCTCTTTACTTCCAAGTTTTGGGAGTCCTTCCAGACTGCTATGGGTATCAAGATCCGTTTCAGCACTGCATTCCATCCGCAGACAGGTGGTCAAGTTGAGAGAGTCAATCAGATCCTTGAAGATATGCTCAGAGCCTATATGATTTCGTTCGGTATGAAGTGGGAAGACTTCCTTCCATATGCTGAATTCTCATACAACAATAGCTTTCATGCTAGTTCAGGCAAGGCCCCATTCGAGATTCTCTACGGCAGAAAGTGTCATACCCCGCTTAACTGGTCTGAAACCTGTGAGCATCAGATATTGGGCAATGACATGATCACTGAAGTAGAAGAAATGTGCCATGTCATTTGTGAGAACGTCAAAGCAGCTCAGTCCCGACAGAAGAGTTATTACGATAACAAACATCGGGATGTTTCTTTCCAAGTGGATGATCTAGTTTATCTCAGAGTCTCTCCCATGAAGGGCACTAAGCGGTTTGGAATTAAAGGGAAGCTAGCTCCTCGTTTTGTTAGTCCTTTCAAAGTTGTTGGCAAGAGAGGTGGTCTTGCATATCAACTAGAGATTCCTCCAAATTTCGCGAACATGCACGATGTCTTCCATGTTTCTCAGCTCCGGAAATGCTTCAAGTCTCCTGAGTGAACCATTGACCTCCAAGACATCGATCTCCAAGAAGATCTCTCTTATTGTGAGCACCCAGTTGCAATTCTTGAAGAAACTGAGGGTAAGACTCGCAACAAGTCTATCAAGTTCCTCAAGGTGAAGTGGTCTCATCATTCCGACAAATAAGCTACTTGGGAACGTGAGGACCTTCTCTGTTCCGAATTTCCAGACTTCTTTCGTTCCTAGATCTCGGGTCGAGATCCTCTTGTAGTGTGGGAGAGTTGTGACAGCCCAAGTGATGTCCCTACCTTATTTGGCATGTAACCCCATGTATGAATCTTGTGGCATGAGCCTAATGTATGATTAGCACCTTCTCATTCATGTGTTGTTTGCATTCATGCATCATTCATCCATCATAGCATTCATCATAACTTGCTTGCCCTCTTGTGTCTTGGTTTGATGTGGTGTTATGTGAGTGTGCTTTGTGTCATGTTGGTGTTGAGAATGGTAGGGGTGATATGAGCAACTCCTCTTCTTCTTCCCCTCTCTTCTCTACCTCAACATCACCTTCCTTCTTCCCCTCTCTTCATTTAAATATTATGAGCAGATTTAACTTGCTGTTTTAATTGTTTAAAAATGTTCAAGAGGTGGCCCTAATATTCTTATGAATTGCCAGGGTGATGCTTTTGTTGTTTGGGGGTGTTTGCGTATTGGGTTTTATTTAAACATGAGCTGCCCTTTTGTTAAGACTTAAAATAACTACTAAACATGAGCAGCAGATTATTTTCCTTACAAAAGTATTTTTTTTGTTCTGCTCAAAACCATTTTTAAATGCCCTGGGGATTTATTTTTCTGTTGCTGGTTTATAAAATAGAAAAGCTCCTCCTGTTTGTTTCTAGAGAGAGAGAAGAGCAGTTGGGCCTGTTTTCCCACGGCCCAGCCCATGTGAGCAGGACGGCTACCTGCTCCCGTCCCCTTCTCCGTCAGTGCGGTTCAGAGAGCGCGTGCCCGTCGTCGCTTTTCCGTCGCCGTCGCCGTCAGCTCGTGGGTTAAAGCGCCTCGACATGCGTGCCCTACCCTCGCCTAGGGTTCCTCCTTCCGCCACCGCCGCCGCAGCCTCCTTCTTCCGCTTCATATCTCTCCCGCCTCTCTTCTACCCCCCTGCAAGGTAAGTGTCGAGAGTTTCAGAGAGTGCAGCAACGTCCGCCGCTCGTTGTCGCCGCGTCTCCGGTGGGCGCCGACCATGGTGGTGATGGCGTGGAGCTCGGGTGCTGACGCGGCGTTCCATCCCCGTGGCTAGGGGTCCCGTAGAAGCTCTGCAGTGACGGCCTAGTCATCGCCGGAAGCCCTGCGCCGCCCTCTTCTTCGCCTGCTTCGTCTCTGGCCATCTCCTTCCCCTTCATCGACTCCATCGTGACCGGCTCGTCGTCGCCTTCCCCCAAGGTGAGCCACCGGTCCCCATAGGCCTTCTCCTCCGCACGTAGCTCATAGTTTCTCGCCGTCGAGAGCAAGTCGAGCACCCGCCGCTGGCCTCCTTGCTCCTCACCGCAAGGTGAGCAGGGGAATGGACCCGTTGGTTGTTCCCACGCGCGTGTGAGTAGTTGGGGTCACCGGATCCGCAATGTATCGCCGTAATGTTGGCGAACGTTGCATGGGAAACAAAAATTTTCCTACGCACACGCAAACCTATCCATGGTGATGAGCATCTACGAGAGGGAGAGTAGATCTACGTACCGTTGTAGATCGCTAAGCGGGAAGCGTTAAGAAACACGGTTGGTGTAGTCGTACTTCTTCGCGATCCAAATCGCCGAGCGTCCCACGATCTAATCACGAACCGTCCCGCGAACCAATCACGAACCGTCCCGCGATCTCGTCACGATCCGTCCCGCGATCCGATCACGAACGTCCCGTGGCGTTGATCACGATCCTTCCGATCTAGTACCGAATAGACGGCACCTCCGCGTTCAGCACAAGTGAAGCTTGATGACGATCTCCACCGTCTTGATCCAGCAAGAGGAGGTGTAGAGGAGAGAGAGTTCACCGGCAGCGTGATGGCGCTTCGATGATGGTGGTGGTGGAGCAATTCCGGCAGGGCTTCGCCTAAGCGCTGCAGAAAACCGATCTAGAGGAGCACCGGTGGAACGGGTAGCACGTGGCCGTAAATTGTGTCCCGTATGCTAGCCCTGCCCCTCTATTTATATGTTGAGCCCTGGGGTCTAAACTTGGAGCAAAAACCTCTACAAGGTCGATTTTTCCCGCACAAGGTCGGTTTGGCCCGCAAGAAAAGAGTCCAACTCGGATCCCTGCAGTCCCGCGCACAAGCGGTAGTACCGCTTCACGAGCGGTAGTACCGCTTCACAAGCGGTAGTACTGCCTTACTGCTTAAGGTAGCAGCAAAAATTCCTTTTCCCTTTCCAATACCTCGTGGGTTTTACCCCATTGGTCCATATAAAGTGTTGTTGTACCCGAACACTTCGGTAAACATCCGAAACCCCTTCCGGTTAATTCCGGAACTCTTCCAGAGATCAAAACATTATTATCAAATATATCAATCTTTATCTCCAGACTCTTCCGGAGATCCTCGTCATGTCCGGCATCGTATCCGAGACTCCGAACATCCTTCGGTCACCACCATACATAACTCTATACTACCGAAACGTCACCAAACCTTAAGTGTGCAGACCCTGCGGGTTCGAGAACTATGTAGACATGACCGAGACACCTCTACGGCCAATAACCAATGGCGGGACCTGGATGTCCACATTGGTTCCTACATATTCTACGAAGATCTATCGGTCGAACCTCTATGTCAAGGATTCAGTTAATCCCGTATAACGTTCCCTTTGTTCTTCGGTATGTTACTTGCCCGAGATTCGATCGTCGGTATCTCCATACCTAGTTCAATCTCGTTACCGGCAAGTCTCTTTACTCGTTCCGTAATACAAGATCCCACAACTAACAATTAGTCATATTGCTTGCAAGGCTTATTTTGGTGTTGCATTACCGAATGGGCCCCGAGATACCTCTTCGTCACACGGAGTAACAAATCCCAGTCTCGATCCATGCCAACTCAATAGACATCATCGGAAATACCTGTAGATCACCTTTATAGTCACCCAGTTACGTTGCGACGTTTGATACACACAAGGCACTCCTCCGATATTCGTGAGTTGCATGATCTCATGGTCATAGGAACATATACATTGACATACATAAAATAGTAGCAATAAACTGACATGATCATATGCTACGTTTGTAGTTTGGGTCTTGTCCATCACATCATTCTCCAAATGATGTGATCCCGTTATCAAATGACATCACATGTCAATGGCTAGGAAACCCTGGCCATCTTTGATCAACGAGCTAGTTCACTAGAGGCATACTAGGGACACGGTGTTGTCTATTTACCCACACATGCAATGTGTTTCCAATCAATGCAATTATAGCATGGATAATAAACAATTATCATGAACAAGGAAATATAATAATAAACACTTTATATATTGCCTCTAGGGCATATTTCCAACAGTCTCCCACTTGCACTAGAGTCAATAATCTAGTTCACATCACTATGTGATTTACATGGTAATGAATCGAACACCCATACAGTTCTGGTGTTGATCATGTTTAGCCCTTGGAAGAGGTTTAGTCAACGGGTTTGCAACATTCAGATCCGTGTGCACTTTGCAAATATTTATGTCCTTCTCCTCGATGTAGAACCGAATGGAGTTGAAGCGTCGCTTTATGTGTCTGGTCCTCTTGTGAAACCTTGGTTCCTTGGCTAGAGCAATGGCACTGTTGTTGTCACAGAAAAGATTTATTGGATTCAGTACACTAGGCACTACTCCGAGATCTGTCATGAACTGCTTCATCCAGACACCTTCCTTCGCTGCCTCCGAGGCTGCGATGTACTCCGCTTCACACGTAGAATCAGCTACCACACTTTGCTTGGAACTGCACCAGCTTACCGCTCCCCCATTAAGAATAAATACGTATCCGGTTTGCGATTTAGAATCGTCCGGATCAGTGTCGAAGCTTGCATCGACGTAACTATTTACGACGAGCTCTTCATCACCTCCATAAACGAGAAACATGTCCTTAGTCCTGTTAAGGTACTTAAGGATATTCTTGACCGCTTGCCAGTGCTCCATTCCAGGATCACTTTGAAACCTTCCAGCCATACTTATGGCAAGGCTGACATCGGGTCTTGTGCACAACATTGCATACATGATAGAGCCTATGGCTGAAGCATAGGGGATGACGCTCATCTTTTCTTTATCTTCTGTAGTCACTGGGCATTGAGTCTTACTCAACTTCACACCTTGTAACACAGGCAAGAACCCCTTATTGGCCTGTTCCATTTTGAACTTCTTCAAAACTTTATCAAGGTGTGTGCTTTGTGAAAGTGCTATTAAGCGTCTCGACCTATCTCTATAGATCTTAATGCCTAATATGAAAGCAACTTCTCCTAGGTCCTTCATTGAAAAACTCTTATTCAAATATTCCTTCACGCTTTCCAGCATTTCTATATCGTTTCCGATCAGCAATATGTCATCCACATATAACACTAGAAACGCTATAGAGCTCCCACTCACTTTCTTGTAAATACAAGCTTCTCCATAAACTTGGATAAACCCAAACGCTTTGATCACCTCATCAAAGCGCTTATTCCAACTCCGAGATGCTTGCACCAGTCCATAAATGGATCGTTGTAGTTTGCAAACTTTGTCAGCATTCTCTGGATCGACAAAACCTTCGGGTTGCATCATATACAACTCTTCCTCAAGGAAACCGTTGAGGAACGCCGTTTTGACATCCATCTGCCAAATTTCATAGTCGAAATAAGCAGCTATTGCCAACATGATTCTGACAGACTTAAGCATCACTACGGGTGAGAAAGTCTCATCGTAGTCAACTCCTTGAACTTGTGAAAAACCCTGTGCCACAAGTTGAGCTTTATAGACGGTGACATTACCGTCCGCGTCCGTCTTCTTCTTATAGATCCATTTGTTCTGAATGGGCTTTCGCCCTTCAGGTAGTACTTCCAAAGTCCATACTTTGTTTTCATACATGGATCCCATCTCAGATTTCATGGCCTCTAACCATTTCTTGGAATCCGGACCCATCACTGCTCCTTCATAGCTCGTAGGTTCATTGTTGTCCAAGAACATGATCTCTAAGACAGGGTTGCCGTACCACTCGGGAGTAGTACGCGTCCTTGTCGACCTACGAGGTTCAATAGCAGCTTGATCTGAAGCTTCATGATCATCATCATTAACTTCCTCTTCTACCGTCGTAGGTTCCACAGAAACATCTTTCTACGCAGTGCTACTCTTTGGTTGAAGTAAAGGTTCAATAACCTCATCAAGCTCTATTTTCCTCCCACTCAATTCTTTCGAGAGAAACTCTTTCTCAAGAAATGTTCCGTTTTTAGCGACAAACACTTTGCCTTCGGATCTGAGATAGAAGGTATACCCGACTGTCTCTTTCGGGTATCCTATGAAGACGCATTTTTCCGCTTTGGGTTCCAGCTTTTCAGGCTGAAGCTTTTTGACATAAGCATCACATCCCCAAACTTTAAGAAACGACAACTTCGGCCTTTTGCCAAACCACAGTTCATATGGTGTCGTATCAACGGATTTCGATGGTGCCCTATTTAAAGTGAATGCAGCTGTCTCTAATGCATAACCCCAAAGCGATAGTGGCAAATCGGCAAGAGACATCATAGATCGCACCATATCTAATAAGGTTCGATTACGACGTTCAGACACACCATTACGCTGTGGTGTTCCGAGCGGTGTCAACTGTGAAACAATTCCACATTGTCTTAAGTGACTGCCAAATTCATAACTCAGATATTCACCTCCTCGATTAGATCGCAAAAATTTAATCTTCTTGTTACGATGATTCTCAACTTCACTCTGAAATTGCTTGAACTTTTCAAACGTTTCAGACTTGTGTTTCATCAAGTAAATATACCCATATCTACTCAAGTCATCAGTGAAGGTGAGAAAGTAACGATATCCACCGCACGCTGCAACATTCATTGGACCGCACACATCAGTATGTATGATTTCCAATAAGTCACTTGCCCGTTCCATTGTTCCTGAGAACGGCGTTTTAGTCATCTTGCCCATCAGGCATGGTTCACATGTGTCAAGTGATTCAAAATCAAGTGACTCCAAAAGTCCATCAGCATGGAGCTTCCTCATGCGCTTTACACCAATATGACCTAAACGGCAGTGCCACAAGAAAGTGGTACTATCATTAACTAGTCTACATCTTTTGGCATCAATGTTATGAACATGTGTGTCATCACTATCAAGATTCAATATTAATAAACCCCTAACATTGGGTGCATGACCATAAAAGATATTACTCATATAAATAGAACAACCTTTATTCTCTGATTTAAATGAGTAACCATCTCGCAATAAACAGGATCCAATATAATGTTCATGCTTAACGCAGGCACTAAATAACAATTATTCAGGTTCATCACTAATCCCAATGGTAATCGAAGAGAGAGCGTGCCGACGGCGATCACATCAACCTTGGAACCATTTCCCACGCGCATCGTCACTTCGTCCTTTGCCAGTCTTTGTTTATTCCGTAGTTCCTGCTTTGAGTTGCAAATGTGAGCAACCGAACCGGTATCAAATACCCAGGCACTACTACGAGAACTAGTAAGGTACACATCAATAACATGTATATCATATATACCTTGTTTTTTGTTGGCCGCCTTTTTGCCAGCCAGGTACTTGGGGCAGTTCCGCTTCCAGTGACCAGTTCCCTTGCAATGAAAGCACTCAGTTTCTGGCTTAGGTCCATGCTTAGGCTTCTTTGTAGGAGTAGCAACTGCTTTGCCATCCTTCTTGGTTTTACCCTTCTTGCCTTTGCCCTTGCCATTTTTCTTGAAACTAGTGGTTTTATTGACCATCAACACTTGATGTTCTTTCTGGATTTCAGACTCAGCGACTTTCAGCATCGCAAACAGCTCGGATGATGACTTGTTCATCCCGTGCATGTTATAGTTCATCACAAAACTTTTGTAACTAGGTGGCAGTGATTGAATAACTCTATCAATGATAGCCTCTTGCGGAAGGGCAATTCCCAACTCAGCTAGACGGTTTGAGTACCTAGACATTCTGAGTATATGCTCACTAATAGACCCGTTCTCCTCCATCTTGCAAGCATAGAATTTATCGGAGGTCTCATACCTCTCGATCCGGGCATTCTTCTGAAAGATAAACTTCAACTCCTGGAACATCTCATATGCTCCATGACATTCAAAACGTCTTTGAAGTCCCGGTTCTAAGCCATACAATATTGCACACTGAACTATTGAGTAGTCTCCAGCACGAGCCTCCCAAGCGTTCTTAACGTCTTCGGAGGTCATGTCTTCTGGTTGGTCACCAAGCGGTGCATCAAGGACATATTGTTTCTGGGAAGCCGTAAGGATAATCCTCAGATTACGGGCCAAATCAACAAAGTTACTTCCGTCATCTTTCAACTTAGCTTTCTCTAGGAACGCATTAAAATTCAGGGGTGCTACTGCGCGAGCCATTGATCTACAACATAAATATGCAAAGGTTATTTAGACTATTGTTCATGATAATGAGTTTAGTTAATCAAATTACTAAAGCTCCCACTCAAATTGACATCCCTCAGGTCATCTGAGTGTCACATGATCAAAATTCACCAACTCAAGTCCGATCATCACGTGAGTTAAGCTAGTTTCAATGGTGAACATCATTATGTTGATCATATCTACTATATGACTCATGTTCGACCTTTCTGTCTCTTGTGTTCCGAGGCCATGTCTGTACATGCTAGGCTCGTCAAGTTTAACCCGAGTGTTCTGCACATGCAAATCTGGCTTGCACCCGTTGTATGTGAACGTAGAGTCTATCACACCCGATCATCACGTGGTGTCTCGACACGACGAACTTTTGCAACGGTGCACACACGGGGAGAACACAGTTCATCTTGAAATTAAAGTGAGGGATCACCTTATAATGCTACCGCCGTACTAAGCAAAACAAGGTGCATAAAAGGATTAACATCTCATGCAATTCATAAGTGACATGATATGGCCATGAACTTGTGTTTAAGATCTCCATCTTCGAAACACCGGCATGATCTCCATCGTACCCGGCACAACACCATGATCTCCATCATCTTGATCTCCAGCAATGTGTTGCCATTGGGGTTGTGGCGCCAGCCCTGCTTCTACTTCTATTGCTACCGCTTAGCGATAAAGTAAAGCATTACATAGCACTTAATGATTGACATGCAGGTCATACAATTATTAAAGACAACCCTATGGCTCCTGCCAGTTGCCGTATTCACCGACGTGCAAGTCGGGAAAATCTATACATCACATGATCATCTCATACATCACATATATCTCATCATGTAATTGGCCATATCACATCACAACATACCTTGCAAAAACAAGTTAGACGTCCTCTAATTGTTGTTGCAAGTTTTACGTGGCTGCTATGGGTATCAAGCAAGAACGATTCTCACCTACGCATAAACCACAACGGTGATACATAGATTGCTTTTCAACCTTCTCAAGGACCGCCTTTGTCGGATCCAATCCAAATAAAGTGAGAGAAACTGTCACCCGCAAGCCATCTAAGCAACAAGTTGCATCGAGGGAACCGGTCTCTCATAAGCGTACGAGTAATGGTTGTCCGGGCCGCTTCATCTCACAATCCCGCCGAACTAAATCCGACCAAGGGGGGAAGCAATCTAAGCATCAACGCCCACAAACCTATTGTGTTCTACTCGAGATCTCATCGAACCATCAACCTAGCTCATGATGCCACTGTTGGGGAACGTTGCATGGGAAACAAAAAAATTTCTACGCACACGCAAACCTATCCATGGTGATGAGCATCTACAAGAGGGAGAGTAGATCTACGTACCCTTGTAGATCGCTAAGCGGGAAGCGTTAAGAAACGCGGTTGGTGTAGTCGTACTTCTTTGCGATCCAAATCGCCGAGCGTCCCGCGATCTAATCACGAACCGTCCCGCGAACCAATCACGAACCGTCCCGCGATCTCGTCACGATCTGTCCCGCGATCCGATCACGAACGTCCCGCGGCCTTGATCACGATCCTTCCGATCTTGTACCGAACGGAGGGCACCTCCGCGTTCAGCACACGTGCAGCTTGATGACGATCCCCGCCGTCTTGATCCAGCAAGGGGAGGTGGAGAGGAGAGAGAGTTCACCGGCAGCATGACGGCGCTCTGGTGATGGTGGTGGTGGAGCAATTCCGGCAGGGCTTCACCTAAGCACTGCAGAAAACCGATCTAGAGGAGCACCGGTGGAACGGGTAGCACGTGGCCGTAAGTTATGTCCCGTATGCTAGCCCTGCCCCTCTATTTATATGTTGAGCCCTGGGGTCTAAACTTGGAGCAAAAACCTCTACAAGGTCGATTTTGCCCGCACAAGGTCGGTTTGGCCCGCAAGAAAGGAGTCCAACTCGGATCCCTGCAGTCCCGCGTACAAGCGGTAGTACCGCTTCACGAGCGGTGGTACCGCTTGAGCGCTAGTACCTCTTTACAAGCGGTAGTACCGCTTCACAAGCGGTAGTACTGCCTTACTGCTTAAGGCAGCAGCAAAACTTCCTTTTGCCCTTTCCAATACCTCGTGGGTTTTACCCCATTGGTCCATATAAAGTGTTGCTGTACCCGAACACTTCGTTAAACATCCGGAACCCCTTCTGCTTAATTCCGGAACTCTTCCAGAGATGAAAAAACTATTATCACATATATCAATCTTTATCTCCAGACTCTTTCGGAGATCCTCATCATGTCCGGGATCATATCCGACACTCCGAACATCCTTCGGTCACCACCATACATAACTCTATACTACCGAAACGTCACCAAACCTTAAGTGTGTAGACCCTGCGGGTTCGAGAACTATGTAGACATGAACGAGACACCTCTACGGCCAATAACCAATGGCGGGACCTGGACGTCCACATTGGTTCCTACATATTCTACGAGGATCTATCCGTCGAACTTCTATGTCAAGGATTCAGTTAATCCCGTATAACGTTCCCTTTGTTCTTCGGTATGTTACTTGCCCGAGATTCGATCGTCGGTATCTCCATACCTAGTTCAATCTCGTTACCGGCAAGTCTCTTTACTCGTTCCGTAATACAAGATCCCGCAACTAACAATTAGTCACATTGCTTGCAAGGCTTATTGTGATGTTGCATTACCGAGTGGGCCCTGAGATACCTCTCCGTCACACGGAGTAACAGATCCCAGTCTCGATCCATGCCAACTCAACAGACATCATCGGAAATACCTGTAGAGCACCTTTATAGTCACCCAATTATGTTGCGACATTTGATACACACAAGGCACTCCTCCGATATCCATGAGTTGCATGATCTCATGGTCATAGGAACATATACATTGACATACAGAAAACAGTAGCAATAAACTGACACGATCATATGCTACGTTTGTAGTTTGGGTCTTGTCCATCACATCATTCACCTAATGATGTGATCCCATTATCAAATGACATCACATGTCAATGGCTAGGAAACCCTGGCCATCTTTGATGAACGAGCTAGTTCACTAGAGGCATACTAGGGACACAGTGTTGTCTATTTACCCACACATGCAATGTGTTTCCAATCAATGCAATTAGAGCATGGATAATAAACGATTATCATGAACAAGGAAATATAATAATAAACACTTTATATATTGCCTCTAGGGCATATTTCCAACACGTAATTCCCCGCCGCCGTTGCCTGTCGCCGTTGCTCTGTTTCGGGGTCAGTTTCGTCACTTAGGCTGTATGTGTGTGTGTGTGTATACTAGTGGCGATGCGCCCCTCCTCTGTTACCAGCCAACGCCGTAGCGCAATGGTAGCGCCTGTGTGTGGAGACTAGGAGGTCTCGGGTTCGATCCCGAGCCCCTCCCCTTTTGTGTGTTTTCTTTCCTTTTCTTCTTTTTTTTGCTTTTCGTGATCTTCTTGCAGATATGTGGAGTGTATGGTATGTATAGGGCAGTGTGTATGTGTTTGTGTGTGTATGTTCTACATGCACTCACTTGTGTAGGTGTGTGTATGAATTGATATGTGAGTGTGTGTATGTGCATGCGTATGCATATGCATATATGGGTGCACATGAATGTGTGTGCTTATACAAACATACATGTGTATGTGTAGATGTAGTTGTGCAAGTGTGTGTAGTGTGTAGGTGTGTGTATGTGTATGTGGGCATACATGTATGAAAGTGCATGTGTGCCTATATACAAACATGCTTGAGTGTGGTGTGCTTGTGTGTGTGGTGTGTAGGTGTAATGAGAGGTGTGTGTATGTTATACATACACACACATGTGCATGAGTAGCTTCATGTGTAGGTGTTCTCTTTTATGTGCCTAGTAAGCATAGTTTCCCTTCTAGTTAGTTTCATCCTTACAATGATTCTATGCCATGATATCATGTTCCTAAGTTGCTATTTAACCATTTCCAACAAGTATCAATAGGGTACATGCCCTTTTGGGTCATTTTCATTAATGCACATAAGTGTCATAAGTCACCCATGCCTTAGGAGGTCAATTTCGACCTAGGGTTACTCCCACTTGCTCCAAGCAAGTATAGGGGTATGAGTAATTATTTTGGGGTAGAATCAACCCAGGAATGCATATGTGAAGTCAGATTTGACTTTGGGGCAACTTCACAAAACTGCATTTTTATGCTGTGATGCCCTTTTGTCCATTTAAAATGATTTAATCTATGAGTGGTTTTAAGTTCTTCCCAACATGGAACTGGTAGTTAAAGTTGCTGGGAATGTCCCAGTATTTTATTTATTTATTCTAAGTCACCAGGTCAGTGGCTACCTTGCTGTTAAGTTGCTATGATGATGTTGTTTTCTGCCAACCTGAAATATGGCTTAAGTCTGGGAAATCTGTAGTTATTGTTATGCCATGAAGAGTGGGTTGTATCTAGTGATATGTTTGGAATTTGCTCATGCTCAGTGTTAGTTATTTGTAGTATTTATATTCATATACCGACCTGTTAATTTTCATGTCAATAGGAACTATCTAGAATATTTAACCAGTGATGTCTACTTGCTACTTTATTAACTCAGATTCCAGAAATCTGGAATTTTCACCAAGCCCTAGAAACTGATTCATCATTCCAACTTGATTGCTTCATGCATATTGATGTGTGGCTCCTTTGCTAGTTGTGTAGTTGCATAAGTTGATGAATATGTTGAGTACATTCTGTCAATATCCTGTTTGTGGCTGTAGGCTCCCTGTAGCTCAACTTGTGAGCTTTAGAAGTTGCTATGTTGCTGTTTTGTGGCAGATTTGGTGTTTTATTGTTTTGTGACTTGTGGGAGCTATGTTCCATGGAATTGATTGATTCTTGAGGCTATTATGTTTGATTCTTCATCACCTATCCAGTGGCTACCTTGGAATGCCAAGAATTAGCCTATGGCTTAGTGGTCTTGTGATTTTGCCTCCGTACCTTGTCGTGAGCGTATCGTGAGAACCATAACTCCGTTTCTTGCATTCTTTATATGAATTACTACCAATTTTCCTTGATGCATCCATATTGCCATGATCATGCATGTTTAAATAACTTAACATAAGGTTCTGTCCAGATTCATTAATAAACAAACTTTGCATGTGAAACATGACTAGTTTTGGATTGACATGTTTAATTCTTTATAAAATGAATCATGCATCATCTTGGTTGTGCATTGCACCTTGGTTGGATATTTATTTGTTGTTTCTCTTGGGTAGACGCGAGTGTCGATACTTAGTACGAGGACCCAGGAGATTACCACTACGAGGATCCCGCTACTTGTTCCGCTGAAGAACCAATAGGCAAGATGATCGTACCTGGATCCCGATACTATTTTTTGCTTGCTAATTTCTTGATATTACCATTACGATTGCGCTACCTACCTCTTGATATCAGCCCCCATGTTGCCATGACAGCCTATAACCTCCACATCCTAGCAAACCTTTGATTGGCTAAGTTACCGCTGCTCAGCCCCTCTTATAGCATACTTAGTTGGAGGTGCAGGTTTTTCCATGTGATAACATGGATTTGGATATCACGATATTATCTGTTATTTAATTTAATGCACATATATATCTTGGTATTGGTGGAAGGCTTGGCCTTTTGCTAAGTGTTTTGTTCCGCTGTTACCGCCATTAGTTCCTTGTTACCGGTGTTATGTTTTCCATATTTTGCGCTCCTAACATGCTCGGGGTTGTTATGGGGACCCCCTTGTTTATTCGGTTGAGATTAAATCTTGTCTGGCAAGACCCAACATTGGTACTACATTTTCTTAACAACTTAATAAAAATTTGCGTAGGGTCTTGCAAACCCGTGGATAATTTAATCAACCGTCGGGCTAGTGCTCCTCATGAGTGTTGGTCCAACTAGAGCCGTGTGCGGGGCCAACCCGGGGCAACTCGGGAGATTTCTATCAGACCACTGTACGTTGTGCTTATCCGTCGTGTACTGACAATGAGATCTGCGGCTCCTATCGGGTTCGTCGACATGTCGGGTGGTCTTGCTGGATTTGTTTTACCTTTATCGAATGTCTTGCGAGTGGAGTCTGATTTTCTTCGAGTTTACTCGAGGTGTTGGAATTCCTTTGGAATTACCTATGATGATCGCGAGGTCCGCGGTCGAGGCAATTCCCGCGGATCGTGGTTAATTTGTGATGGATTAGTTGGAGCATCCCTGCAGGGTTAAATCTTTCGGAAAGCCATGCCCGCGGTTATGTGGCAACTTGGATATTTGTTTAACACCCGGTTATAGTTAACTTGAAGTAAACTCTAATTAAAATGCACCAACTGTGTGAGTAACCGTGATCGTCTCTGCTCGTGAACATAATCCGAGAGAGAACATGGTGGGGTTATGATTGACGTAAGTAAGTGTTAAGAGATCAAACTAGATTCGATCGTTCCTCGTAGGCCACTCATATTATTTTCATGTTGCGTAAGTTAGCCACCATATATGCTTAGTGCTGCTGTAAACTAAACACTTACCACATCCCAACCTTTAAGCTTGAATAATCTCAGTACCCGGGCACTTGATAGCTGAGTCCCCTGTGGCTCACAGTTTACTACAACACTCCAGGTGCAGGTTCAGATGAGTTCGTGCAGGATGATCTTACCCAACTCCAGTGGGAGAATGATGAGGAAAGAGGCAGGATGTACGTGACATATCCGGATGAGTAGAGGACCTAGTCGTGATCTTTGGGATAGCTTGATAGTATCATTTGCAACTGCTTTTATCGTTTGATTTCATCCGTAGTCGGACCCTGTGTTAAACTTGATGATATGAATTTGAGTGACATTGTAAGTTAGCATGTGGCGAGTGTAAGCCAACCTTTTATACTCATCTCTTTCAGTAATGTATGTCGTGATGATACTATTCTTGCTAACGGCAAGATGCACATCTATCCCTTGCGAGGCCTCGTGCCTTAAAAATGGATAGGCGTGCATCTTGGGCGTGACACCTCCTTCCCACTTGGAAACTCTTTCCACCTTGTGTTTTTTTCCTTCTCAATCCACTCCAGCCGCATGGTCCCTTAGAGGAGGCTTCGTCCAGCCCACCAAGGGATGGTTTAACTCCTCCCACAGCCCATGTAGCATCTTGGGTCGAGATACCTCTCCTGATGGTCCCCCGGTACCCTCTCGGCACTACCGGTACACTACCGATGAGCCCGAAACTTTTCTGGCGACCAAAACAGGACTTCCTATATATTAATCTTTACCTTTGGACCATTCCGGAGCTCCTCATGATGTCCGGGATCTCATACGGGACTCCGAACAACCTTCGCTCACCACCATACATAACTCTATACTACCGAAACGTCACCGAACCTTAAGTGTGCAGACCCTATGGGTTCGAGAACTATGTAGACATGACCAAGACACCTCTACAGTCAATAACCAATAGCGGGACCTGGATGCCCATATTGGTTCCTACATATTCTACGAATATCTTTATCGGTTAATCCTCTATGTCAAGGATTTAGTTAATCCAGTATGTTGTTCCGTTTGTTCTTTGGTATGTTACTTTCCCAAGATTCGATCATCGACATCTCCATACCTAGTTCAATCTCGTTACCGGCAAGTATCTTTACTCATTATGTAATACAAGATACTGTGGCTAACACTTAGTCACGTTGGTTGCAAGGCTTGTTGTGATGTTGTATTACCGAGTGGGCCCTGAGATACCTCTCCGTCACACGGAGTAACAAATCCCAGTCCTTATCCATGCCAACCCAACAGACACCCTTGGAGATACCTGTAGAGCACCTTTATAGTAACCAAGTTACATTGCAACGTTTGATACACACAAGGTACTCCTCTAGTGTCAGTGAGTTGCATGATCTCATGGTTATAGGAACAGATACTTGACATGCAGAAAACTATAGCAATAAACTGACACGATCAAATGCTACGTTTATAGTTTGGGTCTTATCCATCACATCATTCTCTTAATGATGTGATCCCATTATCAAATGACATCTCATGTCCATGGCTAGGAAACCTTAACCATCTTTGATCAACGAGCTAGTCTATTAGAGGCATACTAGGGACATGGTGTTGTCTATGTATCCACACATGTAATCGAGTTTCCGATCAATAAAATTCTAGATGGATAATAAAAGATTATCATGAACAAGTAAATATGATAATAACTAATTTATTATTGCCTCTAGGGCATATTTCCAAAACGACCACCTTACCATGGACGCTCCTCACGAGACAGGGCCCCGACACTCCCGATGCCGACCGGAAACCAAGGACGACAATAGGAGGCCGAGTGGCATTATGACCGGTAAGTATACTAAGGTGCGATGCCCAGGAGCCACCTTAGACGCTCAAGCGGCCCCCATAGATTCCGTTTCATGCTCCGGGAAGGCTGGACTTCATGAGGCTTTGAGTTGTAGTTCAAGTAGCCCTACGTCGGTAGGTCCCAGTCCCGCACATTTCCCCACCACCCTTAGGTATGACCGGAAACCAAGGACGCACTTGATGGTGCGAAGCCCCGACACTCCTAATGCCGACCATAAACCAAGGACGACACCAGCGGGGCAAGTGGCCTTATGACCGGGAAGGCTCCCGAGGCACGATGCTTAGGAGACCCCTTAGACGCTCAAGCTGTCGCAAGAAAAAAATTAAATTTTTGTTTCCTTTCCAAGATGGTGCGTCGGGCCGTGAATGGAGCCCTCGAGCAAGCATGAGACGACATGCGCCTGCTGACTCACCCATGAGTACCATGCGAGGATCCGGGCGCCAAGGCCTTGGCGACGTGTAAGCACTGTGCCCCCAGCCCCCGCTCACGGGGTACGAGGGGGAGGGGAGCAGGTGAGTGCTTGACTCAGAGAAAGAGAAAACAATGCAAGAAATGGCAATGAAAACAAATCTTTGACCCTTCCCTTTAAAACATGAATTGAAAAAACCTGAGTCTAGTTTCGTAAAGGTTGGCAAATCCAAGCAGGAGAAAGGTAAATAACGGACGCGTCCGGCATCTAATCTAGTCTTCGTCTTCCCCCAGCACTGAGCGTAGGGCATCCACGTTGCATGGACATAGCAATTGATGGGCAGTGTTCACTTCTCGGCCAACTCTGGGCTGTGGCTGCCACACTGCATGGGAGGGACCCCTCCGCGTCCTCGGGGGCCTCCGGGCGTATACAGCCCTCTCATTATTACGTGAGAGTGTCACGGGTAGAACTTCTGGAGGTGCTGGATGTTCCAGGCATTTTGGATGGGGACCCTGTCATGAGTCTCCAGGCACAAGGCACCAGGCCTGGAGACATGAACAGCCTTGAACGGGCCCTCCCACATGGGCGAGAACCTATGCAAACCCTCCCTGGAGAGAACCCACCTCAAGACGAGGTCACTGACTTCGAGGGTCCTAGACCGGATGTTGCAGAAGTGGTAGGGCCGTAAGGCTTGCTGATACCGCGCAGCTCGAAGCGAGGCCCGACGACGCGCCTCCTCTCTGAGAACGAGGTTCGTTCGCCGCGCAGTCTCCTCGTCAAATGCCAAGACCCGCGGGGATCAGTGCTTGATCTCATGGGGAAGGACTACTTATGCTCTGTAGATGAGGAAGAACGGGGTTTTGCAGGTGGGCTTACTTGTGGTGGTGCGGATGGACCATAGCACTGACTGAAGCTCATCGACCCAACCCCTACTGCAAGCTTCAAGCTTCTTCTTGAAGCTCCTTGCCTTCAGGCCTCATAGGACCTCCGTGTTGGTGCACTCCGCCTAGTCGTTGCTCCGCGGGTGGGCTACAGAAGCATAACATATTTGCGTTCCAAGGTTAGCACAATAAGTCTTGAAGAGGTGGCTTGTGAACTGCAAACCGTTGTGGTGATGATGCGATTGGGGACGCCGAAGCGACTCACAAGGCCGTTGATGAACTTGACGGCCGACCCGATCGGGATGGTGTGCACGGGCTCCACCTCCGCCCACTTGGTGAACTTGTTGATGGCAACGTAGAGGTAGCGGTACCCGCTCGCTGCTCGCGGGAAGGGACCTAGTATGTCTAGCCCCCAAACCGCAAAGGGCCAGGAGAGTGGAATGGTTTGGAGGCCCTGTGCGGCTGGTGAATCTTCTTGGCATGAAACTAGCAGGCCTCGCAAGACCGAACCAGCTCGATGGCGTCGTTGAGCGCTGAACGCCAGTACAAGTCTGATCGGAACGCCTGACCTGCAAGCGTGCGCGAGGAAGAGTGATGCCCATAGTCCCCTCTGTGGATGTCGGTCTGCAGTTCGCATCCTTGCTCCTTGGAAATGCACCGTAGCGCGACGTCGTTCGGGTGCATGCGGTACAAATCGCCGTCTTGCAAGCAGTAGGATGTGGCTTGTCGAACTACGCGCTCCCATCCTCCTCCTTCTCCGGTAGCGTGTTGTGGAGCAGGTATGCCCTGAATTCTTGCATCCAGCTGTCGGCCTGGGGCTCCAAGGCCAGGAGCAGTCGAGCCCCCAAGGCATGGCTACAGTCCAGAGCCCCCTTAGGCAGTGTTGGGGGAAGCTCCTCAGTCCGTGGGGCCAGGCCTTCGGTAGGCGGTGTCGCGGAGGGCTTGAAAAGTTGCTCCTCGAAGATGCCTGGCTCCTGAGGTTTGCGACGTGAAGCTCTCTTGGCGATGTCATCCGCCTCCTTGTTTGCGCTGCGTGGGATGTGCTGCAACTCCGAGCCCTAAAAACGTTTTTCAATCTTACGTACCTCTTCCAGATACACCTCCATGTGCTCATCCTTGGGCGTATACTCTTTGTTGGAGAAGTTGACGAGGATCTGGGAGTCGCCCTTGACGGTGAGGCACCGAACCCCCAAAGCCACCGCCGCCTTGAGGCCTGTGATGAGGCCTTTGTACTCCGCGATGTTGTTGGAGACCTTCTCTCCATGCTGGAAGCAGAGCTGCACAGCATAGCTGAGCTTGTCTCTTGTCGAGGAAGTGAGCACGACCCCAGCTTCCACTCCTTCGCGCGTGAAGGCTCCATCGAAATGCATGGTCCATCCTTCGGGTGCTTTGTCGCTGGGAGCGAGGGACTGGATCCCTTCCATCCCCCGGTCCGGGGCGTCCGTCCATTCCGCCATGAAGTCTGCTAGGGCTGCTCCTTTGATGACCCTAGTCGTGTTGACCTCTATGTTGAAGGCCTGCAGTTTGATGTTCCATTCGGCAACCCTCCCTGTCGCGTTGGGGTTGTGCAGGATCTTCTCCAAGGGGTAAGCAGAGACGACCTTGATTGGATGCCCTTGGAAGTAGTGGCGCAGTTTTCTTGAAGCGACGAGGAGCGCTAGGAGAAGCTTCTGTTGCATGGGATAACGTGAACGCGCGTCCCCCAACACCATTCTGATGTAGTACACCGGGTGTTCGATGAGGGCGAGGCCTCCTGAGGCGTCTTGCCCCGCCGTAGGCTCAGGAGGCCTAGGCGCCTCGCGGGCCGTGGAAGAAGCCAGGGCCTCGGAAGGGTTGTGCGCCTCTTGGCCCCTCAGAGCGGCTTGGGCTTCGGGTTCCCCAACTTGAGAAGGAGCTGGCTCTTGTTGATTGTGTGAGCCCCTGGCTCCGCGTGCGGGGGCCCACGGAGCCCTTCGATGTGTTACGTGCGCCGGCTTGCTCCTCCCTGACCGCCACTAATGCGGCGCTGGCAGAGTGGGGGTGGCAGCCAGGTATAGCAACAAGGGTTCCCGTCGGCAAGGTGCTACCATCACCGGTGGGCTCGTGAGGTATCGTTTGAGTTCCTCGAAGGCTGCGTTGGCCTCCGGGGTCCATTCGAAAGGGCCCTTCCTTTTCATGATCTTGAAGAAAGGCAAGGCCTGCTCGCCGAGCTTGGAGATGAAACGCCTCAAGGAGGTCACGCACCCCTCCAACTTTTGCATTTCCTTGAGGGTTTGGGGCGCGCTCATCTTGTTTATGGCCTTGATCTACTCCAAGTTCGACTCGATTCCCCGGTGTGACACCAGGAAACTGAGCAACTTGCCCAAAGGAACCCCGAAGACACACTTTGTGGGTTGAGCTTCAAATTTACCTCCCTTAGGCTAGCGAATGACTCCTCCAAGTCCTCGACCAAGGTCTTGGCTGCCCTGGACTTGACTTCAATGTCATCGACGTAGGCTTCTGCATTCCTCCCGAGCTGCGGCCCCAGGGCGATGTGCATCGGTCACTGGAAGGTTGCCCCAATATTCCGTAACCCAAAAGCCATGCATGTGTAGTAGAATACCCCACACGTGGTGAGGAAGTCCGTCTTCTCCACGTCCTCCACCGCCATCTTGATCTGGTGGTAACCCAAGAAGGCTCTAGGAAGCACAAGAGATCACACTCCGTGCTCGAGTCCATCATCTGGTCGATGCATGGCAGTGGGAATTGGTCCTGGGGCAAGCCATGTTGAGGCTCGTGAAGTCAACACACATATGCTCCTTCCTGCACTTCTTTGGGACGACCATCGGGTTGGCCACCCACTTCGGGTAACACACCTCCCGGATGACCCCTGCCTCCTTCAGCTTGCCGACCTCCTGAGCGATGAATGCCTGCTTCTCCGGAGCTTGCCTCCTTGCCTTTTGCTTCATTGGGTGTGCGTTCGGGCACACCATGAGGTGATGCTCGATTACGTCCCTCGGGACCCCCACCAAGTCGAGGCGCTCCATGCGAGCGCGTCTTTGTTCTCCCTGAGGAAGGTCACCAACGCCTCCTCTTGGTCTTGAGGCAAGTCGGCACCGATGGTGAACATTAGGCCTGGGCTTCCCTCGTCCACCGGTACTTTCTTCGTTTCTGCCCGGTTTTGGGAGAACGTCCACTTCTTCTTCATGTGCACGACGTTAGGGACACCCCCGGGGTTCTGCACGGCCCAGGCCGCGCCCCCGATGCTGGTGCATGTTGTGGTCGTGGTCTTGTAGGAGAGCTTGAGTACGTGGGACGCGCCTTTTAAATCCTCCACGATGGTGAGGACACTGTTGCTCCCGGGCATCTTGACGACGTTGTAGCCCGGGTGCGTTGCCGCCATGAACTGAGCGAGGGCGGGGTAGCCGAGTATCACGTTGTACGGGATGTGGATGTGAGCGACATCAAAGTCGACCTGCTCAGTGCGGAAGTTGGAGCGGGTGCCGAAGGTGACGGGGAGGTGAACCCGCCCCACGAGAACGACAGACCCAGCCACCACCCCAAAGAAGGGCCTTGAAGGTGCGAGCTGCTCACGGGGTAAATGCAGCGCATCGAAGGTCTCCATGGAGATGACGTTGAGGCTGGTGCCACGGTCGATGAGGGTCTTGGATATGGCCACGCCGCGTATGGTCGGTGTGCACAACATGGGAAGTGCCCCAGCGGCCGACCTGGTCTTGGGGTGGTTGTCATGGAGAAGGTGATGTCAATTTCTGGCCATGCGTGGCGCTCCGCGGGATCGGGCCATGGCTGAACCGCTCTCACATGGCATTGGAAGCGCTTGACATGGCGTCCGGAGGGTGGCACCTACGACCCACCGAGGATGCAGGCGACTGCGGGGGCGGCCCTGCGCGCCCAAACACCAGCTCGCGCTGGGGCCGGCGGTCGTCGGGGATCATGACCGCCGTGGAGTTGCTAAGTCGGGGCTTGGCCTTCACCGCAAGCGGGGAAGCGCCTACACGCCCCCCTACCTGGCGCGCCAAATGTCGGATTTCGGGCTCCGCAAAACCCTTAAGGTTCGAACATAGGGGCGTGTGTGAAGATCCCCTGCAGCCTCGCCTGACCTAGCTTGCTACTCGATGAATACAACAAAGAACTCGCACAATGACGAGGAAGAAGATGAGCACGATAGTTTACCCAGGTTCGGGCTGCTGTGAAGCATAATACCCTACTACTTCTTTGGTGGATTACCTCTCGAGGAGGTGAGGTGGATGAATAAGTACAATGTTTCGGGGCCTCCTGAGGGCTCTGAATGGTGTTCGAGGCTCCTTGTGGTTTGGTGGACGATGAGTGATGGAGTCGGTCGATCGGGTTCGGATGCCCTCTAGGAAGAAGCCTACCCATTATATGTAGCGGTGGCTCGGGTGCTCTTCCCTTATCACAATGGCGGGAAGGGATCCCACAGCGGCCAATTTTGAAGGGGCACAGGGGTTCGTGCTTGCCCTGCCCAAAGGCGGTCTTCGCCTGCAAAGTAACTGTCGATGCCGCAGACACGTGCTTAGCGATGACGCCCGTCCTGCGGAGCTGGTGGTTGCGGTCTTGTTGCACCGGAATGGAAACATTTTGGGGGTGCTTTGGGAACCCGCGTATGTCCTTGCTCCCTTTCCACCAAAGGGGATACTGCGCCTCCTAGCGCACTGGTGCTCGCCTGTCCTTCCTTTCGTCATCTTTGACTCCTGAGGCTGGACCTTGCATAGAGATCTCCGCCGCTCCGGAAGGGGCCTAGGGAGGCTAGTCCCCTGCCGGTCTCGAAGATGCTCCTCCTCGCGAGGCTTGGGCCCTCGCGAGGGCCTTGTCCTGAATGGGGCCGCGCGTGGCTGCGTTTGGTCGTTGAGGTGGGCCATGCTCTGGGCCGCAGGCAGGCAAGTCTGGGTACCCCCATTCCCAGAACACCGACAATATCTCCTCTCTTAGATGCTCGTCTCCTAGATTGATCTTGGTGAAGCGTAGGAAATTTTTTGTTTCCCATGCAACGTTCCCCAACAGTGGCATCGTGAGCTATGCGTAGATGAGATCACGAGTAGAACACAAAGGAGTTTGTGGGTGTCGATATTCAGATTGCTTCCTCCCTTGGTCTTTTCTTAGTTCAGCGGTATTGTGGGATGAAGCGGCCCAGACCAACTTGACAGGTCCACGTACATGAGACCGGTTCCATCGAATGACATGTCACTTTGTTGCATAAAGATGGCTGGCGGGTGTCTGTCTCTCCCACCTTACTTCAATCTAATTTGACAAAGGCGATCCTTTTAGAAGGTTGAATAGCAATTTGTGTATCACCATTGTGGTTATGCGTAGGTAAGAATCGTTCTTGCTAGATACCCATAGCGGCCACGTAAAACATGCAACAGCAATTAGAGGACGTCTAACTTGTTTTTGCAGGGTATGTTGTGATATGATATGGCAAAGACATGATGAGATATTTTTGATGTATGAGATGATCATGTTTTGTAATTGTTCATATCGACTTGCATTTGGATGCATACGGCAAACGGCAGGAGCCATAGGGTTGTCTTTAATTATTGTATGACCTACGTGTCAATCATTAAGCGCTATGTAATGCTTTACTTTATCGCTAAGCATTAGCAATAGTAGTAGAAGCATGGTTGGTGCAACAACCTGATGGTGACACAATGATAAAGATCATGATGATGGAGATCATGGTGTTATGTCGGTGACGATGGAGATCATGCCGGTGCTTTGGAGATGTAGACCAAAAGCACAAGTTCATGGTCATATCATGTCATTTATGATTTGCATGTGATGTTACTCCTTTTTATGCATCTTATTTTTCTTAGGACGACGGTAGCATTATAAGGTTACCCCTCACTAAAATTTCAAGATAAAATTATGTTCTCGCCGAGTGTGCACCATTGCAAAAGTTCGTCGTTTCTAAGCACCATGTGATGATTGGGTGTGATAGACTCTACGTTCACATACAACGGGTGCAAGCTGGTCTTGAACATGCGGAAAACTCGAGTTAAACTTGACGAGCCTAGCATGTACAGACATGGCCTTGGAACACAAGAGACCGAAAGGTCGAACATGAGTCATATAGTAGATATGATCAACATAGAGATGTTCACCATTGAAACCACCACCTCATCTCACGTGATGATCGGACTTGGGTTGGTGAATTTGGATCATGTAGCACTCGGATGACCGGAGGGATTTCACTTTGAGTGGGAGTTTTTTTTTAAATATTTGATTAACTAAACTCATTATATTGAACAATAGTCTAAGTAACCTTTGCAAATTTATGTTGCAGATCAATGGCTTGCCCAGTAGTTCCCTTGAATTTCAATGTGTTCCTAGAGAAAGCCAAGTTGAAAGTTGACGGAAGTAACATTGTAGACTGGGCCCGTTGTCGGTGTCAAAACCGGCGGATCTCGGGTAGGGGGGCCCAAACTATGAGACTAGAATCGACGATAACAGGAAACGAAAGGGACACGAGTTTACCCTGGTTCGGGCCCTACTATGGAGGTAATACCCTATGTCCTGCTTGTTTGTATTGATGATGTAAGGGGTTACAGAATTGATCTACCTCGAGATCGTATAGCTAACCCCAGATGTGTTGTTTTCTCTATACCCCCAACACCCTCCGGCTTATATAGACGCCGGGGGTGCTCTGGGTTTACACATGGTCGGTTACATGCCAAAGAGATAAACATGCCTAACTATAGGTAATAACTTGGAGAATACGTCATGGCTCCTCAAAGCTTCCATCTGGCGTAGGTGGTCTTCGATCATCTGATGTCCACTTTGCGGCCCATACAGTCCGGTCCATAAACAATAGGTCGGCTATCCGAGGACCCCCTAATCCAGGACTCCCTGAGTAGCCCCCGGACTAGCCTTCAACGCTTATTTATATCTAGTCGATCTCCTCATGTCGTTGTCTTCGGCTTGCGAGGCGAGTCCCTCATCCTTCTTTGTTCGGCAATTGACCAGTATTCGGTAAGATCTCAAGCGTCGCGGCCGCAGGTTCATTATAATAATTGCGCTTGTTCCTTGACTTTCGCATGTCGTGAGGAGGTGAGTGGTCAGTGATTTTTAAAATCTCGCTCCTCCGCAACAGGGGCACCAACCCATTTAATCAAACAAAATCGTGGCTCAGACCAAATTCTCTCCCTCCTCATTGAAAGAAACTCCCAGTGGAAGCTCCACACAAAACATGGCCAACGTCCCCGGCTCCTCCGCACGTCCCTAGGGTTCATGCCCAGGGGATTGGACCAGCTGTTCTGTTACACTCCTACGACTCCATAATCTGGAGACCTAGGGGTATCTCACATCATCAGATCTGGCGACAACCCACGCAGGTCTGCTCTTCTACGGCGACGAGGTTTTCGACGAGCATTTCCCCAATCCTATCAAGGGGGAGCGCGTGTGCTTCGTCCCCTTCCTCCTCCGAGGCCTTGGGTTTCCAATCCATCTGTTCCTGAGGGTGTTACTGGAGTTCTATGGGATCCAACTCCACCATCTCACTCTAGGGTCAATCATACACATCTCAGGCTTCGACGCCCTCTGCGAGATGTTCTTGGGGCGCAAAGCACATTTTGATTTGTGGAGGAAATAATTATGTCTCGTCCCCTGAATTCGGGACAAGACAATTTTGGAGGTCAGCGGGGCCGAAGTGTGCCGCATAGTGGGGATGGGGTATCCGGTAGGCACACCAAAGAAGTCCGAAGAATGGACCTCGGAGTGGTTCTATATTAAAGATGTACCCCTATTCGAGCCAACCCGGACAGGCCTTCCCGAATACTCTGACGTTCTCCCGAAGAAGAGGTACAACTGGCAACCAAAGAGCTCATCCTAGGCGGAAAGCGTCGAAGTGTGAGGCCTAGCTGTGCAGGTGCGGATGCTCGTCCACCACCAACTGACCATGATCGACGTCATGGCTGCCGCCATCTCCCAGTGTGTGCAACCCCTCCAACAGAGGGTACACCCCCTATGGAAATACAACAGGACAAGCGATGCCATGCGCTCCTGAAAGCAAGGTCCCGCCAATCCGACAGCTTTGGTCACCGCACTTGCTAATCCGTACAAAGGAAAGCAAGAAGATTTTGTTCAGCGTTCAACCGAGGAAGGATATTCGGCCCACAATCCCATCGAAAGGGTAAGCCTTTCTCTTTTAATCATGAAATAGTTTGGGGTTTCCATTCTATACTCTATTTGACCAAGGCTTGGTGCGAATAGGAATGGAGGAGTTTCATCGAGACAGTCAACTGTCTGGCTCCTGAGCTCGAGAACCATTCACGCGACAACGATCCAGGTTTCACCGAGGACCCGGATCTTCTCGTTGACTTTGAAAACGGAGTCTATTTTTAGAACAACATTGTCCAGACCCCAGTGGCAACCATAGTTGATTACCCCGGGCCATTCTCCATCCCTACCGCGGGTAAGAAGAAAAGATCCTCCCGCAAGAGGCCGGCTACCAAGAGCGCCCCGGACGTGTCGGTCCCAACCCCCAAGCGTCACCGATCCACGCGCCATACGCTGGCAGCCAAAGCTTTGGCTGAATAAGAGTCCAACCGGGACCCTACTAAGGAGCAGGACATGGGGACGAATCCACCTGCCCATTCATCCCGAAGGTACATTGTTCGGTTATCCACTTATGGTTGTAATTAGTAGAGTCTCACAGCAGCTCGTTTTGTCGAAATACTTAGGCGAAACACCCAATCCTCTCCTACCGAAGGGGTTACTCGGGTGTCTGGAGATGCCCGAAGCTTCCGAGCCACGACCCATGCGGCTTCTGCTATAGAAGCCCCCGTGGCAAATCTGGCGCCCGCCGATTCTGGTGATAGTGTATCCATCACCAAAACAGAGGTGAAGAGTGCCATGCATCACCGGCAATGATGGGAAGCCACGTGGCACCCAATTTTCTCTGATCAGGAGTTCGGCGCCCTATGCTCAGCGGATGCACACCTTGGCGCCACCCAAGCTGGATTGAGTGAAGCTATGAAGTTGATAACAACCAGCATATAGGTAAGTGATCGGGTTTTATAGAATCCAAATATTTGTGTAAGCCTAGTAGCCCCTGAGACTTAATTTGTTCTAGAAAAACGAATTAAGGATCTCCGCACTGTTTGACTGCTGACGCAGGCCTCAAAGCAACAGTCTGAGCAATTGGCCAAGGAGCTCGAGGATAGCCGCACGGAAGTACAATCCATGAAGGCTGAACTATCACAAGTAAAGAGCTTCACGCGAGAGCCCCATGGCGAGTATGCATTTACTACTAATCTTTATATATCATTGTTCCTGACGTACGGATTCCGTGTAGCAGCCGAATCAATAGGACATATGGAAAGGCAGATGGAAGAAGCCCGGGATTCTTAGAGGTATGTGGAGTCTCAGCACAAGGCTGGATGCCTTGTCATACAAAAACAGCCCAAAGAAATAAAGAGTTTGAAGATTCAATTGGCCCAAGCTCAAGAAGAGACTGAAAGCTTCAGAGGGGCATGTTCGGTAAGTATGATTCCACTATCAACAAATATTTTTGATGTAGGGAATAATAGTAAGCGTGTTGTTATCTTGTGCAAGCCTCCTGTCCCGACATCCTGAAGAGAAGATCGAATCATACCAAGGGGACCTACTAAAGAAGCTGACCTCACTCCATAAGTGCATGCAAAAAAGCAATGAAAGGGATGGTGAAGGCCCTATGGCCAACCGAATAGCCACCTGAAGGGCTAGCCGCACTCGTGGATCGATTTAAGGGCAAAAACAGCCCAAAGAAATAAAGAGTTTGAAGATTCAATTGGCCCAAGCTCAAGAAGAGACTGAAAGCTTCAGAGGGGCATGTTCGGTAAGTATGATTCCACTATCAACAAATATTTTTGATGTAGGGAATAATAGTAAGCGTGTTGTTATCTTGTGCAAGCCTCCTGTCCCGACATCCTGAAGAGAAGATCGAATCATACCAAGGGGACCTACTAAAGAAGCTGACCTCACTCCATAAGTGCATGCAAAAAAGCAATGAAAGGGATGGTGAAGGCCCTATGGCCAACCGAATAGCCACCTGAAGGGCTAGCCGCACTCGTGGATCGATTTAAGGGGGCTCGAAATAGGTTTGAGTTGTGGAAGACTTCGGTTTGCCATGATGGAGCACGAAAAGCGTGGGCAATGGTCAAGACCCGTTTCACCAGACTTAACCTCGAGCATATGGCGCAGGTTGGTCCCGTGGGATCGGATGGAAAAGAAGTGCCACTCCACTTGGTATATGACCATGTGATGCCAGCCACCCGTCTTTTGCAAGCGGACTGCCCCCTTAACACAATAATTGATAATCTCGATCAAGAGCCACACATGTAATTTATACGTACGCATGTATAAACAATCTGTGTTGTAAACTTTGTCTTAACCGGCCATCGGCTTCTCCCTCCCGCGCGAGCTCGAGAGTGTTCCTCCTTATTTTTCCCTCGCAAAAGAGTGAATTGTATTCAGGGAACCAGGCAATCCGGCCATGTGGTGCAAACAGATAGAAAGCACGCGAAAAAATATGTTATATTATGACATAGCGTAAGAAACATGTTTTGAGGAAAATAGTACCTCTATCGATACCTTTCGTCGGGGCTCTATGAAGAGCGTAGATAGAAGTCCGCATACTTGTAGTATGCGGCTAAGCGTCATGGATAATATCGCAAGGGGGAACTGCCTATGCCGCATAGACCATAAAGAATGGTGTGTAACCCGTTGATCTGTTCAGGGTGGTACGCAGGCCCCATAGAACGGAGTCAAGTTCCTCCACCCAATGACAGTCGGACTCATGGAGAAATCGGACCAAACGTGGCTTGATGCCGCTCATAATGAGACTGTTTGCTCGCTTGACCTGTCCATTGGTCTACGGATGATAGACCGATGCATAATCAAGCTTTATGCCCATTTTTGCGCACTAGTCCTTGACCTCTTGGGCCGTGAAGTTGGATCCATTATCCGTTATTATACTATGCGGGACACCGTAACGTTGTACTACGCTAGATATAAAGTCGATCACCGGTCCAGATTTAGCCGACTTAACGGGCTTTGCTTATATCCATTTGGTGAACTTGTCAACCATGACCGATAGGTATTTATTTTTCTTGGTTACCCATTTAAAGGATCCGACCATGTCTAGCCCCAAACCGCAAAAGGCCAGGTGATCGGAATAGTTCGAAGAGCTGTTGGGGGCATGTGACTTTGATTTCTGAAGAGTTGACACCCGACGCAATGTTGAACAAGTGACTGGGCGTCCGTCCGAGCTATAGGCCAAAAGAAACTGGCTCGGAAGGCCTTGTTGACAAGGGATCTTGCCACGGCGTGATGCCCGCCCATGCCTGCATGGATTTCGGCGAGGATCTCACGTCCTTCTTCCTCAGATATAAACCTCTGTAATATTCTGGTGGTGCTTTTCTTGTATAACTTACCCTCGTGTACTTTGTAGGCTTTGGATCGCCGAACTATGCGTCGTGCCTTAGTTTGATCGTCGGGGAGTTCCTTATGAAGAAGGTAAGCGAGGAAGGGCTCTGTCCATGGTGTAATTACTGCCATTACCTCATGAGCCAAGGGTGTCTCATTCATCATGGAGCCGCCGATGATACCATCATCTGGCTCATTTATAGGGGGAACAACTTCGTCTACCGTATTCGGACTGACGCCATTGTCATCATCCTACCACACTACAGAGGGCTTAAAGAGATGCTCTAGGAACGTGTTTCTCGGAACAGGATCGCGCTTGGCTCCCATACGGGCCAATATGTCGGCGGCTTGGTTGTTGTCTCGAGCGACGTGGTGGAATTCCAACCCCTCGAACCGAGCAGATATCTTTGTTGGAAATATGCCCTAGAGGCAATAATAAATTGGTTATTATCATATTTACTTGTTCATGATAATCGTTTATTATCCATGCTATAATTGTATTGATCGGAGACTTAGATGCATGTGTGGATACATAGACAAAACCATGTCCCTAGTATGCCTCTAATAGACTGGCTCGTTAATCAAAGATGGTTAAGGTTTCCTAGATATGGACATGAGATGTCATTTGATAATGGGATCACATCATTAGGAGAATGGTGTGATGGACAAGACCCAAACTACAAACGTAGCATATGATCGTGTCAGTTTACTGCTATAGTTTTCTACATGTCCAGTATATGTTCCTATGACCATGAGATCATGGAACTCACTGACACCGAAGGAGTACCTTGTGTGCATCAAACGTCGCAACATAACTAGGTGACTATAAAGGTTCTCTATAGGTATCTCCGAGGGTGTCTGTTGGGTTGGCATGGATCAAGACTGGGATTTGTTACTCCGTGTGACGGAGAGGTATCTCAGGGCCCACTCGGTAATACAACATCACTATAAGCCTTGCAAGCAATGTGACCAAAGAGTTAGCCACAGGATATTGTATTACAGAATGAGTAAAGAGACTTGCCAGTAACGAGATTGAACTAGGTATAGAGATACCGATGATCGAATCTCGGGCAAGTAACATACCGAAGAACAAAGGGAACATCATACGAGATTAACTGAATCCTTGACATAGAGGTTCGACTGATAAAGATCTTCATAGAATATGTAGGAACCAATATGGGCATCTAGGCCCCACTATTGGTTATTGACCGTAGAGGTGTCTCGGTCATGTCTACATAGTTCTCGAACCCACAGGGTCTGCACACTTAAGGTTTGGTGACGTTTCGGTAGTATAGAGTTATGCATGGTGGTGACCGAAAGTTGTTAGGAGTCCCGGATGAGATCCCAGACGTCACGAGGAGCTCCGGAATGGTTTGGAGGTAAATATTTATATATAGGAAGTCCTATTTTAGTCGCCGGAAAAGTTTCGGGCTTATCGGTAGTGTACCGGGAGACCATCGGGAGCGGTATTTCGACCCAACAGGCCACATGGGCTGTGGGAGAATGAAAACCAGACCTTAGTGGGCTGGTGGAAGTCCCACACAAGGCCCATGCGGCTGGGAGAGAAAACCAAAAGAGAAAAGGTGGAAAAAAGTCAAAATAGGGAGGAATCCTAGTCCTACTAGGATTGGGGGAGGAGTCCTCCTCTCCTCCTTGATTCGGCCGAACCAAGGGCTGGCCCCTTGAGGGCCAAGCCTCCTCTTCTCTTCCTCCAATATATACTGGAGGTTTTAGGGTTTTTGGCACTAGATTTTCAGCCACGTGCTACCTGTTCCTCTAGTGCATAGTTTCTCCTCTAGAGCGGTTTTCTGCAGTGCTTAGGCGAAGCCCTGCCAGAATTGCTGGATCAAGAAGGCAGAGATCGTCATCGAGCTGTACGTGTGCTCAACGCGGAGGTGTCGTCTGTTCGGCGCTAGATCGGAAGGACTGTGATCGATATCGTGAGATGGATCATGATGAGATCGCGGGACGGATTGTCATGAGTTTGCGGGACGGATCGTGATTGGATCGCGGGACGGATCATGATGAGATCGCGGGATGCTTGGCGAGTTGGATCGCGAAGATGTTCGACTATGCCAACCACGTTTCTTAACGCTTCCTGGTTAGCGATCTACAAGGGTATGTAGATCCACTCTCCCTCTCGTAGATGCTCATCACCATGGATAAATCTTGCGTGTGCGTAGGAAAAAATTTGTTTCCCATGCAACGTTCCCCAACAGTGCCATCATGAGCTAGCTCTATGTGTAGATGAGATCTCGAGTAGAACACAAAGAGTTTGTAGGCGTTGATGCTTAGATTGCTTCCTCCCTTGGTCGTGTTTTGGTTCAGCGGTATTGCGGGATGAAGCGGCCCGGGCCAACATTACTCGTACGCTTACGAGAGACCCGTTCCCTCAACTGTAACTAGTTGCAAAATATGGCTGGCGGGTGGCAGTTTCTCCTACTTTAGTTGGATCGGATTCGACAAAGGCGGTCCTTGAGAAGGTTGAAAAGCAACTTATGTATCACCATTGTGGTTTATGCATAGGTGAGAATTGTTTTTGCTAGATACCCGTAGCAGCCATGTAAAACATGCAACAACAATTAGGGGACGTCTAACTTGTTTTTGCAGGGTATGTTGTGATGTAATATGGCCAATTACATGATGAGATATATGTGATGTATGAGATGATCATGTGTTGTATAGAATATCACGACTTGCATGTCGATGAGTACGACAACCGGCAGGAGCCATAGGGTTGTCTTTAATTATTGTATGACCTGCGTGTCAATCATTAAGCGCTATGTAATGCTTTACTTTATCACTAAACGGTAGCAATAGTAGTAGAAGCATGGTGGGTGCGACAACCCCGATGGTGACACGATGATGGTGATCAAGATGACGGAGATCATGGTGTCATGCCGGTGACGATGGAGATCATGCCGGTGCTTTCAAGATGGAGATCAAAAGCACAAGTTCATGGCCATATCATGTCACTTATGATTTGCATGTGATGTTAATCCTTTTATGCACCTTGTTTTGCTTATGACGATGGTAGCATTATATGGTGATCCCTCACTTAATTTCAAGATAAATTGTGTTCTCCCCGAGTGTGCACCATTGCGAAAGTTCGCCGTGTCGAGACACCACATGATGATTGGGTGTGATAGACTCTACGTTCACATACAACGGGTGCAAGCGAGTGTTGCACATGCAGAACACTCGGGTTAAACTCGACGAGCCTACCATGTACAGACATGGCCTCGGAACACAAGAGACCGAAAGGTTGAACATGAGTCATATAGTAGATATGATCAACATGATGAGGTTCACCATTGAAACCACCTCAACTCACGTGATGATCGGACTTGAGTTGGTGAATTTGGATCATGTATCACTCGAATGACCAGAGGGATGTCAATTTGAGTGGGAGTTCTTTAGTAATATGATTAATTGAACTCATTATCATGAACATAGTCAATTGTGTGTTTGCAAATTATGTTTTAGATTACTTGCTTGTGCTGTAGCTCCCTTGAATTTTTATATGTTCCTAGAGAAATTGAGTTGAAAGATGATGGTAGCAATATTGCGGACTGGGTCCGTGATCTAAGGATTGTCCTCATTGCTGCACAGAAGGTTTATGTCCTTAATGCACCGCTCGGTGCGCCAACCCCTCTAGCATCGTCTGTAGATGTTGTGAACATCTGACAGGCACATTCTGATCACTACTTGATAGTTTAGTGCGTCATGCATTACGGCTTAGTATTGAGGCTCCGAAACGTTTTGAACGTCACGAAAAATATGAGATGTTCTAAGAGCTGAAATTAGGATCTCAGGCTCATGCCCATGTTGTGAGATATGAGATATCCAACAAGATTCTTTGCCTGCAAGATAAAGGAGAATATCTCAATTGTTGAGCATGTACTTAGATTGTCTGGGTGCTACAATCGCTTAAATCGAGTGGGAGTTGATCTTCCAGATAAGAAAGTGATTGATATAGTTTTCAAAGTCACTGTCACTAAGCTACTAGAACTTGGTGATGAACTATAAAATGCTAGGGATAGAAATAATGATTCCTGAGCTATTCGCGATGTTTGACACCGCGAAGGTAAAAATCAAGAAGGAGAGTCAAGTGTTGATGGTTAGTAAAACCACTAGTTTCGAGAAGGGCAAGGGGAAGGAGGGAAACTTCATGGATGGCAAGTCAGTTGCTGCTCCAGTGAAGCAACCCAAAGTTGAACCCAAACCCAAGACTAAGTGCTTCGATTATGAGGAGAATGGACACTGAAGCGGAACAACCCTAGATACTTGGTAGATAAGAAGCTGGCAACGTCGAGAGAAGAATATTTGATATACGTGTTATTGATGTGTACCTTGCTAGTACTCCTAGTAGCACCTGGGTATTGCATACCGGTTCGGTTGCTAAATGTTAGTAACTCGAAATAAAAGCTACGGAATGAACGGAGAACTAGCTAAGGGTGACGATGTGTGTTGGAAATGTTTCCAAGGTTGATGTGATCAACATCGCACGCTCTCTCTACCTTCGGGATTAGTGACGAACCTAAATAAATGTTATTTGGTGTTTTGCGTTGATCATGAACGTGATTAGATCATGTTTATTGCAACACGGTTATTCATTTAAGTTAGAGAATAATGGTTATTCTGTTTACATGAATAATACCTTCAATGGTCTTGCACCCAGTGAGAATGGTTTGTTGAATCTTGATCGTAGTAATACACATGTTCATAACATTGATTCAAAAAGATACAAAGTTAATAATGATAGTACCACATACTTGTGGCACTGCCGCTAAATGTCATATTGGTATAAAGAGCATGAAGAACTCCATGCTAATGGATCTTTGGAGTCATTCGATTTCGAATCGGTTGAGACATGCAAACCATGCCTCTTGGGCAAGATGACTAAGGACCCCGTTTTCCGGATTAATGGAGCGGGCAAGTGGTTTATTGGAAATGATACATGTTGATGTATGCAATCCAATGAGTCTTGTAGCGTGCAGTGGATATTGTTATTTTCTTACCTTCACTGATGATTTGATTATATATAGTGTATATTTACTTAATGAAACACAAATCTGAATCGTTTGAAAGGTTCAAGCAAATTTAGAGTGAAGTTTTAAGATCATCGTGACAAGAAGATAAAAATGTCTGCGATATGATCGTGGAGGTGAATATCTTGTTACGAGTTTGGCATACAACTTTAGACAATGTGAAAGTCGTTTCGCAACTCACGCCACCTAGAACACCATAGTGTGATGGTGTGTCCGAACGTCATAGTCGTGCTCTATTGGATATGGTGCGGGCTATGATGTCTCTTATCGTTTTGCTACTATAGTTTTGGGGTTATGCATTAGAGACAACTGCATTTACTTTAAATAGGGCACCATCTAAATCCGTTGAGATGACACCGTGTGAATTATGGTTTGATAGAAACCTAAGCTGTCATTTATTAATGTTTGGGGCTGCGACACTTGTGTGGAAAATGTTTTCACCTAATGAGCTCGAACCCAAAGCGGACAAATGCATCTTCATAGAATACCCTAAGAACAGTTCGATGAACCTTCTATCTTAGATCCAAGCATAAAATGTTTGTTGCTAAAACTTGGTCTTTTCTCGAGGAAAAGTTTCTCTCGAAAGAATTGAGTGGGAGGAAGATAGAACTTGATGAGGTTGTTGAACCTTTGTTTCAACCAGAGAGTAGCGCAGCACGGAAAGATGTTTCTGTGAAACCTACGTCAGTTGTAGAGGAAGTAAATGATGATGATCATGAAGCTTCAGATCAAGTTACTATCAAACCTCGTAGATCGACAAGGATGCGTACTGATCCTGAGTGGTACGACAACCCTGTCTTGGAGGTCATGTTGTTGGACAACGATGAACCTACGAGCTGTGGAGAAGCGATGATGGGCCCAGATTCCGACAAATGGTTAAAGGCCATGAAATCCGAGAAAGGATCCATGTATGAAAACCAAGTATAGACTTTGGTGGACTTGTTCGTTGGGCGGCGGGTCGTTGAGTACAAATGGATGTTTAAAATGAAGACAAATGCTGATGGTGAATGTCACCATTTATAAAGCTCGACTTGTCGCGAAGAAGTTTCCGGCAAGTTCAAGGAGTTGACTATGATGAGACTTTCTCAGTCGTAGCGATGCTAAAGTCTATTGGAATTATGTTAGCTGTTGTTGCATTTTTCAATTATGAAATCTGGCAGATGGATGCCAAAACATCGTTTCCTTCCTTAAGGAAAGGTTGTATGAGATACAACCAGAAGGTTTTGTCAGTCCTAAGGATGCTAAAAGGTGTGCAAGCTTCAGTGATCCTTCTATGAACTGAAGCGAACATCTCGGCGTTGGAATATACACTTTGATGAGGTGATCAAAGTTTTTTGAGTCTATACAAAGTTTATGAGAAACTTGTATTTACAATAAAGTGAGTGGGAGCACTATAGAGTTTCTGGTAAGCATATGTGGTTGACATATTGTTGATCGAAAATGATGTAGAATTTCTGGAAAGCATAAACGGTTGTTTGAAAAGAGTTTTTCAAAGGAAGACCTGGATAAAGCTACCTAATTGTTGAGCATCAAGATCTATAAAGATAGATCAAGATGCTTGATGAGACTTTCAATGAGTACATACCTTGACAATATTTTGAAAGATTTCAAATTGGATCAGTCAGAGAATGAGTTCTCGCCTGATTTGTAAGGTCTGAAGTTGAGTGAGACTCAAAGCTTGACAACGGCAGAAGAAAGAGAAAGGACGAACGTCGTCCCCTATGCCTTAGCCATAGGATCTATATTATGCCATGTTGTGTACCGCACCTGGTGTGTGCCTTGCCATGAGTCTGTCAAGGGGTACAAAAGTGATCCAGGAGTGGATCACTGGACATCAGTCAAGATTATCCTTAGTAACTAAAAGACTAAGGAGATGTTTCTCGATTATGGAGGTGATAAAGAGTTCGTCGTAAAGAGTTACGTCGATGCAAGCTTTAACACCAATCTGGATGACTCATAGTAGCAATCTGGATACGTATAGTGGAGTAGCCATTTGGAATAGTACCAAGTGGAGTGTGGTAGTAGTGTTTACGGTTTGACATAGAGATTTGCAAAGTACACACGGATCTAAATGTCGCAGACCCGTTGACTATAAGACCTCTCTCACATCCAAAGCATGATCGAGCCCCAGAACTCATTGGGTGTTAGATTCATAACAATGCGAATCACATGGTGATGTGAACTAGATTATTGACCCTAGTGCAAGTGGGATACTGTTGGAAATATACCCTAGGGGCAATAATAAATTGGTTATTATCATATTTCCTTGTTCATGATAATCGTTTATTATCCATGCTACAATTGTATTGATCGGAGACTTAGATGCATGTGTGGATATCCACATAGACAAAACCATGTCCCTAGTATGCCTCTAATAGACTAGCTCGTTAATCAAAGATGGTTAAGGCTTCCTAGCCATGGACATGAGATGTCATTTGATAACGGGATCACATCATTAGGAGAATGGTGTGATGGACAAGACCCAAACTACAAACGTAGCATATGATCATGTCAGTTTATTGCTACTGTTTTCTGCATGTCAAGTATCTGTTCCTATGACCATGAGATCATGCAACTCACCAACACCAGAGGAGTGCCTTGTGTGTATCAAACGTCACAACGTAACTGGGTGACTATAAAGGTACTCTACAGGTATATCCGAGGGTGTCTCTTGGGTTGGCATGGATCAAGACTGGGATTTGTTACTCCATGTGACGGAGAGCTATCTCAGGGCCCCCTCGGCAATACAACATCACAATAAGCCATGCAAGCAATGTGAATAAGTGTTAGTCACGGGATCTTGTATTACCGAACGAGTAAAGAGACTTCCTGGTAACGAGGTTGAACTAGGTATGGAGATACCAACGATCGAATCTCGGGCAAGTAACATACCGAAGAACAAAGGGAACATCATATGGGATTAACTAAATCCTTGACATAGAGGTTCGACCGATAAGGATCTTCGTAGAATATGTAGGAACCAATATGGGCATCCAGGTCCCGCTATTGGTTATTGACCGTAGAGGTGTCTCAGTCATGTCTACATAGTTCTCGAACCCGCAGGGTCTGCACACTTAAGGTTTGGTGACGTTTTGGTAGTATAGAGTTATGCATGGTGGTGACCGAAAGTTGTTCAGAGTCCCGAATGAGATCCCATACATCACAAAGAGATCCGGAATGGTCTGTAGGTAAAGATTGATACATAGGAAGTCCTGTTTTGGTCACCAGAAAAGTTTCGGGCTTATCGGTAGTGTATCGGGATTGCCGGTAGTGTACCGGGAGACCATCGGGAGGGGTATTTCGACCCAATAGGCTACATGGGCTGTGGGAGCGTGAATACCAGACCTTAGTGGGATGGTGGAAGTCCCACACAAGGCCCATGCGGCTGGGAGAGAAAACCCAAAGAAAAAAGGTGGAAAAAAAGGCAAAATAGGGAGGAATCCTAGTCCTACTAGGATTGGAGGAGGAGACCTCCTCTCCTCCTTGATTAGGACAAACCAAGGGCTGGCCCCTTGAGGGGCAAGCGTCCTCCTCTCTTCCTCCTAAATATACTGGAGGTTTTAGGGTTTTTGGCACTAGATTTTCAGCCACATGCTACCCATTCCTCTAGTGCATAGTTTCTCCTCTAGATCGGTTTTCTACAGTGCTTAGGCAAAGCCCTGCCAAAATTGCTCCACCACCATTGCCGCAACGCCATCGCGCTGCCGAATAACTCATCTACCTCTCCGCTCCCTCTTGCTGGATCAAGAAGGCGGAGATCGTCATCGAGCTGTACGTGTGCTAAACGCGGAGGTGTCGTCCGTTCGGCGCTAGATCGGAAGGACCGTGATCAAGATCGCGAGACAGATCGTGATGAGATCGCGGGACAGATTGTGATGAGTTCGTGGGACGGATAGTGATTGGATCATGGGATGGATCGTGATAAGATCGCAGGATGCTCGGTGATTTGGATCGCGAAGACGTTCGACTACATCAACCGTGGTTCTTAACGCTTCCCGCTTAGCGATCTACAAGGGTATGTAGATCCACTCTCCCTCTCGTAGATGCTCCTCACCATGGATAAATCTTGCGTGTGCGTAGGAAATTGTTTGTTTCCCATGCAACGTTCCCCAACAATCTTGAGGACCGCATTTCTATATGCCGCCATCTTCGGATTTTTGGCGTCAAACTCGCCGTTAATTTCGGATATGGCCAAGTTTGAGTCTCCCCGTACCTCTAGCCATCGTATGCCCATTGATACCACCATCCGAAGACCATGAAGAAGAGCTTCATATTGGGTGGAATTGTTGGAGTCGGCATATATGATTTGCAACATGTATCGCACGTTGTTGCCTGTGGGGGATGTGAGAATAACTCCAGCCCCCAAACCGGCCAAGGTCTTGGATCCATCAAAGTACATTGTCCAATGGGAGTATGAACTATTCCTTGGGGAGCTCGTCCTTTGTCTATTCAGCGAGGAAGTGCGTCAGTACCTGACATTTAATGGCGTGGCATGGCTTGTAGGTTATTTCAAAGGGAGTGAGCTGAATGGCCCATTTGGCTATGCGACCCGTGGCATCCCTGTTGTTGATTATATCATTCAGGGGGACTTCCGATGCCACTGTTACTGCACACTCCTGGAAGTAGTGTCTGAGTTTCCTCAACGCCATGAATACTTTATAGGCTACTTTTTGGTAATGTGGGTATCTGGACTTGCACTGCATTAGCACCTTTGACACATAATATACCGGTTTCTGAGTCTGGAATTTATGTCCCTCCTCATCTCGTTCAACGAAGAGCACCGCACTGACGACTTTGTTGGTGGCCGATATGTATAACAACATGGGCTCACCGGCACCTGGTGCGGTGAGTATGGGATTGGTTGCCAGTAGTGTTTTGATTTCTTCTAACGCAACCACTGCCTCATCGGTCCAATCGAAATTGTTGGTATATTTCAGCACCTTATAGAGCGGTAAAGCATTTTCTCCGAGGCGGGAGATAAAGCAGCTTAACGCCACTATGCACATGGCTAGCCTCTAGACATGCTTCAGCTCTGTGGGGATTGCAAGTTCTGATAGAGCACGGATTTTAGCTGAATTTGCCTCTATTCCTCTATGGGAGATGATGAATCCAAGCAGCTTACCAGAGGGAACTCCGAATACACATTTTTTCGGATTGAACCATATATCATATTCGTGTAGACTAGCGAAGGTTTGTCCTAAGTCGTCGATCAACTGGCTGACGTGTTTGGTTTCGATTACCACATCATCCAGATATGCCTCGACAGTCTTACCGACCTGTGTCGCGAGACAGGTTTGGATCATGCACTGGTATGTGTCCCCGACATTTTTTAGACCAAAAGGCATCATGTTGAAGAAGAATGGCCCGTAGGGGGTGATGAATGAGGTAGCCGCTTGATCAGATTCATTCATTTTAATTTGATCGTATCCGGAGTAAGCATCGAGGAAACACAAGAAATTGTGTCCGGCTATGGCGTCAATGATCTGGTCTATGCGTGGTAAGGGGAAAGGGTCCTTCGGGTAGGTCTTGTTGAGGTGTTTGAAGTCGACACACAGCCGCCAGGACTTGTCTTTCTTAGGTACCATCACCAGGTTCGCTAGCCACTCAGGGTGTTTAATATCCCGAATAAATCCGGCCTCGGGCAGCTTGGCTAATTCTTCACCCATGGCTTGTCGTTTAGGCTTGGAGAAGCGGCATAGAGTTTGTTTCACGGGCTTAAAGCCTGGGATGATGTTTAAGCTGTGTTCGGCGAGCCAACGTGGGATTCTAGGCATATCGAAAGGATGCCAGGCAAAAATGTCCCAATTCTCGCGGAGGAAATTCCGCAATGCCTAGTCCATGAGGGGATCGAGCTGGGCTCCAATGGACGCTGTCTTATTGGGGTCCGTTGGATGTACCTGAAATTTAACGATTTCCTATGCGGGTTTAACAGACGTGGACGTGGGCCTTTGCTAAGGATCAGATCGTCCCTATTAACTGTCGACCGTAGGGCGGTCAAATCTTCGGCAGTGAAAGTTTCTGCTAATGCCTCGAGGGAGAGCATTGTTGTTTTGTTTTCGGCCTGAAGGGCTATGTTCGGATCACTCGTGATCATGATCACTTCATTTGGTCCTGGCATTTTGAGTTTCATGTACCCGTAATGGGGTATAGCCTGGAACTTTGTAAAGGCGTCGCGTCCCAATAGGGTGTGATAGCCACTTGGGAAGGGGACGATGCGGAAGAGAAGTTCTTCGGATTGGTAGTTTTTGGGCGTGCCAAACACAATGTCCAGGATGATGCATCTGGAACAACATGCCTCTTTCCTTGGGATAATTCCCCGGAAGGTTGTGTTGCTATGTTCGATGCGGGACCGGTCGAATTGCATTTTTTCCAGAGTGGCCTCATATATGAGGTTAAGACCACTGCTGCCGTCCATTAGCACTTTATGTAGCCTGTATCAATCAATGATGGGATTCAAGACTAGAGCGGTCGGTGAATGACAGGGAAGAATGGGCGGCTGGTCAGTGTCCCCGAAAGTAATCGGTATGTCTGCCCATGGGCTAGTAGCTGCCACGTGGTAGAATTGCTCATGCTCCCTAAGAGCTCTTTTACACCTGTTCCTGGAGGGGAAGATCTCAAAGACCGTCAGGACTTCGCCATTAGATCCGGGCGGCGAAGGAGAGTGCCTACTCGACGAAGGTGTGTCGAGGATGGCCTCGCCACTTTTTGTGACTTGCCTGATGACACAGCAAGCTCGAAGGCTGTGAGTTGGGTTCGTGCTTAACAACACGGAATGTATGGGGCAAGGTTTATCCAAAAGTCCGTCGAGGACATTGCCGGTCCCTGAAAGGGGCTTATTTCTTTTTTCGACGGGTTCATATCTGGCTAGCCGATTTGGAGGTATCCTCTTTTTTCGAGCTCCTCTAGGGTGTTCGAAGAAAATTGGTTTCGAGAACAACCACTCGGATTGCCAGACACTCTCCATGGCACAGTACTTCTGTACCAATTCGGATAACTTTGAAAAGTTGCTTATGCGGCGGTGGGCCAGGGCATTAAGAATCCCTTCATCATGCCAATTGCGAATAAAAATTGTCGTTACATCTTGGTCACTAAGACCTTTTACTTTGCTCCTGGCGAGTAGGAGTCTTGCCCAAAAGTGGTGGACTAATTCTCCTTGTAGTTGCTTGATATCCCGAAAGTCCGATGACATGGGCTTTGGTGCAATACTTGGATGGTCGTCTTGGGTGGTGGGTGGGAAAAAATTGGTTCCCTATCGCAACGAGTGTTCAGAACTACAGTTTTCAAATCGTGCGAAGGATTGCGGACCGGTGACGGTCCGGCTTTAGAACGATTCCCCCCTCTGATTCATTGACAGGGTCTTGGAGATCGAGGACTGAAGTATAGACGGTTTTTAATTCCGGCTGTCGAGCAGAATCCACAGCAGGACACTCGATGGTAGCGACAAGGTGGGTGATCGGAGGGACATGAATCTCCCTGTCATCGGGTCTAATCCGAGCCGATCATAGATCGGAACCTGGTCATCCGATATACGCATAGCTTCGATCCGATTGAACAAATCGTTTAAGAACGAGGCGATGGCAGGGTGTGTGTTGCTGATACGAGTGGATTCTTCACGTGGTGTGATAGTTCCAGAGTTACGCCAAAGCGGATCTGTGTTCCGTTCCGCCATGGGACCTGATGTCTTGGGCGTCAAAGCATCCAGACTTACAGGTTTTTCTTTGAAGGTTGAGGGTTCCATTGGAATGAGTGTTCCCCATGAATCAACCACAAATTCTAGGGTTCCGAACTTGACACTCTGATTGGGGGGAACCTTTCGATCTAGCCATCACGACCGATCGGGCTGGCATGAGACAAGATGTCATTGTCGATGAAACCCTGATCGGGGGCGAGAGTCCCCTCGATGCAGATCTCGCTATTTGTGACAAGGTGAGCCATAGATTCCTTTGGCGCTCACAGAGGAACTCTCGATGAAAGCACCAATGTCGGTGTCAAAACTAGCGGATCTGGGTAGGGGGTCCCAAACTGTGAGACTAGAATCAACGGTAACAAGAGACGAAGGGGACACAAGTTTACCCAGGTTCGGTCCCTCCTATGGAGGTAATACCCTACGTCCTGCTTGGTTGTATTGATGATGTAAGGGGTTACAGAGTTGATGATCTACCTTGAGATCGTATAGCTAACCCTAGATGAGTTGTTTTCTCTATACCCCCGACACCCTTCGACTTATATAGACGCGGGGGGTGTCCTGGGTTTACACATGGTCGGTTACATGCTGAAGAGATAAACATGCCTAACTACAACTAATAACTTGGAGAATACATCATGGCTCCTCGAAGCTTCCATCTGGTGTAGATGGTCTTCGATCATCCGATATCCGCTTTGCGGCCCATACAGTCCGGCCCATAAACAATAGGTCGGCTATCCGAGGACCCCCTAATCCAGGACTCCCTCACCCGTAATCTGAGGATTATCCTCACGGCTTCCCAAACGTCTTATATCCTTGATGTGGTGCTCCGTGAACCACCAGCTCCAGTGTCATCTGCAGACGTTGTGAACACCTGGCAAGCGTGTTCCGATGACTACTAAATAGTTTAGTGTGTGATGTTGTATGGCTTAGAATCGAGACTTCAAAGATGTTTTGAACGTCATGGAGCATATGAGATGTTCTAGGAGTTGAAGCTCATTTTTGAGAAGAATGCCCGGATCGAGTGGTATGAGACCTTCGATGAGTTCAATGCTTGCAAGATGGAGGAGAACGGGTCCGTCAGCGAACACATACTCATAATGTGTGGGTATTCCAACCATCTGGCTGAATTAGGGGTGCCCCTCCTGCCAAAGGCGATCACTGACAGAGTTCTTCAATCACTGCCACCTAGCTACAAAAGCTTCGTGTTGAACTATAACATGCAAGGGATGAAGAAGTCAGTCACCGAGCTGTTTGCGATGCTGAAAGTCGCTGAGTCTAAAATCCAAAAGGAGCATCAAGTGTTGATGGTCAATAAAACCACTAATTTCAAGAAGAATGGCAAGGGCAAGAAGGGTAACTCCAAGAAGAGTGGCAAAGAAGTTGCCCCTCCTGTGAAGAAACCTAAGGCTGGACCCAAGCAAGAAACTGAGTGCTTTCATTGGAAGGGAACTAGTCACTGGAAGCGGAACTGCCCCAAGTATCTGGTCAAAAAGAAGGTGGACAACGCCAAACAAGATATATATGATATACATGTTATTGATGTGTACCTTACCAACTCTCGTTGTAGTACCTTGGTATTTGATACCGATTCGGTTACTCACATTTGCAACTCAAAGCAGGAACTATGGAATAGACGGAGGCTGGCAAAGGACGAAGTGAAGGTGTGCATGGGAAATGGTTCCAAGGTTGATGTGATCGCCGTCGGCACACTCGCTCTTCGATTACTATTGGGATTAGTGATGAACCTGAATAATTGTTATTTACTACCTGTGTTGAGCATGAACATTATATCTGGATCTTGTTTAATGTGAGACGGTTACTCATTTATATCGAAGAAGAATGGTTGTTTTATTTATATGGGTAATATCTTTTATGGTCATGCACCCAATGTGAGGGGTTTATTCTTATTTAATCTCGATAGTGATGATACACATGTTCATAACATTGATGCCAAAAGATGTAGAGTTGATAACGATAGTACCACTTTCTTGTGGCCCTGCTGCTTAGGTCATATTGATGTAAAACGCATGAAGAATCTCCATGCTGATGGACTCTTGGAGTCACTTGATTTTGAATCGCTTGACACATGTGAACCATGCCTCATGGGCAAGATGACAAAGACCCCCGTTCTCCAGAACAATGGAATGGGCAAGTGACTGGTTGGAAATCATACATACTGATGTGTGCGGTTCGATGAGCATTGAGGCGCGCGGTGGATATCTTTACTTTCTCACCTTCACCAACGACTTAAGTAGATGTGGGTATATTTACTTAATGAAACACAAGTCTAAAACATTTGAAAAGTTCAAGCGTTTCAGAGTGAAGGTGAGAATCATCATAACAAGAAGATTAAATTCCTACGATCTGATCGAGGAGGAGAATATCTGAGTATGAGTTTGGCAATCCCTTAAGACAATGTGGAATTGTTTCACAATTGACACCGCCTGGAACACCACAACCTAATGGTGTGTCTGAACGTCATAATCGAACCTTATTAGATATGGTGCGTTCTATGATGTCTCTTGCCGATCTGCCACTATCGTTTTGGGGTTATGTGTTAGAGACAGTTGCATTCACTTTAAATAGGGCACCATCAAAATCCGTTGAGACGATGCCATATGAGCTATGGTTTGGCAAGAAACCAAAGTTGTCGTTTCTTAAAGTTTCGGGATGCCATGCTTATGTCAAAAAGCTTGAGCCTGAAAACCTGGAACCCAAAGCAAAGAAATGTGTCTTCATAGGATACCCAAAAGAGACGGTTGGGTATACCTTCTATCTTAGATCCTAAGGCAAAGTGTTTGTCGCTAAGAACAGGTCATTTCTCCAGAAAGAGTTTTGCTCGAAAGAATTGAGTGGGAGGAAAATAGAACTTGATGAAGTTGTTGAACCTTTATTTCAACCACAGAGTAGCGCAGCACAGAAAGATGTTTCTGTAGAGCCTATATCGGTTGAAGAGGAAGTTGGTGATGGTTATCATGAAGCTTTGGATCAAGTTACTAATGAACCTCGTAGGTCCAAAATGACACGTACTGCTCGTGAGTGGTACGGTAACCCTATCTTAGAGGTCATGTTGTTGGACAACAATGAACCTACGAGCTATGGAGAAGCGATGATGGGTTCGGATTCTGACAAATGTTTAGAGGCCATGAAATCCTAGATTGTATCCATGTATGAAAATAAAGTATGGACTTTGGAAGTATTACCTGAAGGGCAAAAGTCCATTCAAAATAGATGGATCTTTAAGAAGAAGACGGACGCGGACGGTAATGTCACCATCTATAAAGCTCGACTTGTGGCAAAAGGTTTTTTCACAAGTTCAAGGAGTTAACTACAATGAGACCTTCTCACCCGTAGTGATGCTTAAGTCCGTCATAATCATGTTAGCAATAGCTGCATTTTTCGATTATGAAATTTGGCAGATGGATGTCAAAAGAACGTGCATTAACAGTTTCCTTAAGGAAGAGTTGTATATGATGCAACCAGAAGGTTCTATCGATCCAAAGAATGCTGACAAAGTTTGCAAACTCCAATGATACATTTATGGACTGGTGCAAGCATCTCGGAGTTGGAATCTTTGCTTTGATCAGGTGATCAAAGTGTTTGGGTTTATACACGTTTACGGAGAAGCTTGTATTTACAAGAAAGTGAGTGGGAGCTCTATAGCGTTTCTAATATTATATCTGGATGACATATTGCTGATTGGAAACAATATAGAACTTTTGAAAAGCGTGAAGGAATATTTGAACAAGAGTTTTTCAATGAAGGACCTAGGAGAAGCTGCTTTCATATTAGGCATCAAGATCTATAGAGATAGATCGAGACGCTTAATAGGACTTTCACAGAGCACATACCTTGACAAAGTTTTGAAGAAGTTCAAAATGGATCAGTCCAAGAAGGGGTTCTTGCCTTCATTGCAAGGTGTGAAGTTGAGTAAGACTCAATGCCCAGTGACTACAGAGAATAGAGAAAAGATGAGTGTCATCCCCTATGCTTCTGCCATAGGCTCTATCATGTATGCAATGCTGTGCACAAGACCATATGTCAGCCTTGCCATAAGTATGGCCGGAAGGTTTCAAAGTGATCTAGGAATGGAACACTAGACAGCGGTCAACAATATCCTTAAGTACCTGAAAAGGCCTAAGGGAGTGTTTCTCCTTTATGCAGGTGATCAAGAGCTCGTCGTAAAGGGTTACGTCAATGAAAGCTTTGACACTGATCCAGATGACTCTAAGTCTCAAACCGGATACATATATATTCTCAATGGGGTAGCGGTAAGCTGGTGCAGTTCCAAGCAGAGTGTGGTAGCTGATTCTACATGCAAAGCGGAGTACCTAGTTGCCTCGGAGGCGGCAAAGGAAGGTGCCTAGATGAAGGAGTTCATGACAGATCTTGGATCAGTGCCCAATGCAGTGGATCCAATGACTCTGTTCTATGACAACACTGGTGCCATTGCTCTGGTCAAGGAACCAAGGTTTCACAAGAGGACCAGAGACATAAAGCGACGCTTTAATTCCATCCGCGATTACATCAAGGAGGAGGACATAAATATTTGCAAAGTACACATGGATCTGAATGTTGCAGGTCCAATGACTAAACCTCTACCACGGGCTAAACATGATCAGCACCAGAACTGTATGGGTGTTAGATTCATTACAATGTAAATCACATAGCGATGTGATCTAGATTACTGACTCTAGTGCAAGTGGGAGACTGTTGGAAATATGCCCTAGAGGCAATAATAAAATAGTTACTATTATATTTCCTTGTTCATGATAATCATTTATTATCCATGCTATAATTGTATTGATTGGAACCTCAAATGCATGTGTGGGTACATAGACAACACCGTGTGCCTAGTATGCCTCTAGTAGACTAGCTCGTTGATCAAAGATGGTCGAGGTTTCCTGACCATAGACATGAGATGTCATTTGATAACGGGATCACATCATTAGGACAATGATTAATGGACAAGACCCAAACTATGAACATAGCATGTGACCGTGTCAGTTTATTCTGATTGTTTTCTGCATGTCAAAGTATCTGTTCCTATGACCATGAGATCATTCAACCCACTGACTCCGGAGGAGTAACTTGTGTATATCAAACGTCGCAACGTAACTGGGTGACTATAAAGATTCTCTACAGGTATCTCCGAGGGTGTCTATTATACCTAGCCATACCTCAGGTCGGGTCGGGCCGAAAAAAGCCCGGCGCTAATAACCCAGGCCCGAGCCCGGCCCAGCCGTCGGGCCTAATTTTTGGGCCCAAGCCCAAAAAAGCCCATCCCGGGCCGACGTAGGCGTAAACTCTAATTTCATCGGGCCCGAACACCGGGCTTAAAATCTAGGCCCGAGCCCGGCCCGTGAGAAAGGTCGGGCCAAGCCGGGTGATGCTTTTTCGAGCCGGGCCGACCGGATCAGGCTGCCCATGGCCAAGGATAGTGTCTGTGAGTTGACATGGATCAATACTGGGATTTGTTACTCCATGTGACGGAGAGGTATCTTAGGGCCCACTCGGTAATATAACATCATAATGAGCTAGCAAGCAAAGTGACTAAAGTGTTAGCCACGGGATCTTGTATTACGGAACGAGTAAAGAGAATTGCGTGTAACGAGATTGAACTAGGTATAGAGATACCGACGATCGAATCTCGGGAAAGTAACATACCGAAGAACCAAGGGAACAACGTACGAGATTAAATGAATGCTTGACATAGAGATTCAGCCGATAAAGATCTTCGTATAATATGTAGGAACCAATATGGGCATCCAGGTCCCACTGTTCGTTATTGACCGTAGAGGTGTCTCAGTCATGTCTACATAGTTCTCGAACCCGCAGGGTCTGCAGACTTAACATTCGGTAACGATTCAGTACTATTGATTTATATATGTCGGTGACCGCAGGTTGTTCGGAGTCGTAGATGAGATCTCGAACGTCACGACGAGCTCCAGAATGGTCCAGAGGTAAAGATTAATATATAGGAAGTTCCGTGTTGGTCACCAAAAAAGTTCGTGTGTCACCGGTAACGTACCGGGGGTGTCACAAGGGTTCTGGGGGTCCACCGGAAGGGGCCCACCCACCCTGAGGGGCCACATGGGTTGAAGAGGTGGAGCACCAGCCCTTGGTGGACTGGGCGGCCAACCCCTATAGGCCCACGCGCATGGGGTTAGGTGGGAGGTGGGCTAAGGGGGAGGGACTCCTCCCTTGCGCCTCCACCTCCCTTGTGGGAGGTGGACTCTCCCCCCTTGGCCAATCGGCTAGTCCTAGGGTTTCCCCTAGGGCTTCCACCCGTCCTCCCTCCCTCCTATATATAGTGGAGGTTTTGAGGGCAGCCGCCACCTGAAAAAGCCACATGCTGCCCTCTCTCCCTCTAGACGTCTTTCTCCACCAGATTAGTTCGGTAGATCTCGGTGAAGCCCTGCCGTGTTAGTTCACCACCACCACCACCATGCCGTTGCGCTTTCGGAGAATTCATCTACCTCTGCATCCTTGCTTGCTGGATCAAGAAGGCGGAAATCGTCATCGAGTTGTATGTGTGCTGAACGCGGAGGTGTCGTCCATTCCGCGCTAGATTGTGATTGGATCATGGGACGGCTTGTGATTTTGATCACGAAGACGTTCGACTGCATCAACCACGTTCCTTAACGTTTCCCTCTTAGCGATCTACAAGGGTATGTGGATCTGATCTCTCCTCTCGTAGATGCTCATCTCCTAGATTGATCTTGGTGAAGCGTAGGAATTTTTTTGTTTCCCATGCAATATTCCCCAACAGAAACACCTTAGGGAGTGGTGAGCTCGCGACTCACAATCGCGAATTCAAATGGGTTGTGGAAGAAATGGCGGTGGTTGCGGGAGAACAATGGTGGGGCATCAAAGAAAAATGCTAAACGAGGCAAGATGCCCTACTGAGTGCGTTTGGCTGGATGTCCGGGCCTCCCAATCCAGATCTGATCTGGAGAAAACCCTACGAACATGGGATGAACACGGAAAAAATTCGACAAAATTGGGGCGATTTGGCGGTGGAAATGATGGGGGAAAGCTAGATCCACTTGTCTACAACGAAATCCACGGTTCCCAATCAACAAAATCTCCTCAAATCCAACAAATCCCGGAAATTTTGGTATGGCTATTTTTGTGGGGATTTTCGAAATTAGGTCAAATCAAAACAAAAATCATCTAGAAAGTGGAGGGAGAGACTCCAATATGTGCATCAACATGGCTCATGATACCAATATGATACGGCCATTCAGGGCAAGCCCGTGGCTGTCGATCTTTACTTTTTAAGATGGCCGCACCTAACCCATTGGGTTTGTTTTAGACCATACAACGCTTATTATACACGCGGTCCTTGTGATGGGGGTCAACAACACCTTGTTGTTGTGTAACATATACTACCTCTTGTATAGAAGCATTAGGAAAAAACATTTTTTACATCCATTAGATATAGACTAAAACCATTGACTGTGGCATAAGCAAGTAAAATGTGAATACATTTAGGACGGAAAACGGGGAAATAGTTCATCAAAGTCCAAATTTTCAACTTGTGAGAAACATTGTGTCACTAACCTTACCTTGTTTCTAATGGCACATGAAATTCATCTTACTTGTTCCAATGCTGAAATATCCTCCCATGTATGGGAACACCCCAACGAGTGTAGTAATGGCGAGCATGCCACCACTAACCTTGGCACGCATTCACTGTCACTTCAAACGCACGCGCACGGAACATGATTTTGTTGTGTCACCAGGGCTATTTATCGTCTATTGCGAGATTAATCGTCACTCTGCCTCACGCGCTGGGGCAACATAACCTAAGTGAGCTGGCCCATCTAAGCGGTTTTGGATTAGACCAGTTTTAGGATCTTTCATGCATTTTTTTCGTTTTATGTTTTTCTGTGTCCTCTTATCCTTGGGGGAGGGGTCCTTTTTTTTGCTTTTCCCTTTTCCAATACAGGCTTTTTTTTTTCATACATGTGTCACATTTTTTGATACACATGGTTATTTGTCGATAATGATGACCATTTTGTCAAATACATAATTGAACTTATTTTCAACTAAATGAAAATATTTTTAAATATGCATTGGTAATTTTATAAATGGTATAACACATTTTCTTAAAATTACATGAGAATTTCCTTATATTTTTTTAATGCGTCAATATTTATTAAAATGCCACAAACATAGTTTGAAACACGTGAATATTTTTAAATGTACTGAACACTTTTTTGACTGGTGTAGAAAATTTCTTTTCAATTACACGAACATATTTTAAATTGTGTAAACCTTTTTATTGTGAAAATTATTTTCCAATGGCATGACACACTTTTTCCTCAATACGTTAATATTTTAGAAAAATACACTAAATTGTATAAACACTTTTGGAATACATGAATATTTATTAAATTTCATGAACATTTGTTTCTAATGCTATCACATTTCCTAAAACTTGCACAAACATTATTTACACTTCACGGTTTTGATTAAACGTGTTATGTTTTTTTATTTCAGTAAAGTAATTTTCAAATATTTATATTCAAATTCTTTGAAATATAAAAAAATGTAGAATGAAATAATAAACTAACAAACTAAAATTCGAGACAACTACAGACCAGCACAATGTCACTAGGAGGCGAGCGCTCATCGCGGGCGAGACAAAGCTCCTGGTGTAGCGGGTACAGTTATAGGCGCTTCCTATTTAGCCCGTTTGTATGCATTTTGCAAACGGACGCCTGAAGCCCTCCGCGCTTGGCCGGCCCAAGTACCTCCTTTTTTTCCTTCGAAACTTCAAAAAGGAGTATGCGGAAAAGTGCACGCGACTTGAATCAAACCAGCGATCTCATTGTTAAGAACTAACTCCCTTAACCACTATGCCAACCTGCCGCTGTTGAAAACCTCCTTTCTTCATTTTATACTGTACAGGAAATGTCCTCTATGTTTTATGCGCTTTTTTTGTTACCTGTTTCTTTTTCCTTTTCTTAAATGTGTGACCTTTTTCCAGAAGGATGATTGTTTTTTGATTTGATGAAACTTTTTCAAATTTTGATGAGCTTTATTTTAGAAATTGATTTTTATGAAAACAAATAGTGATTTTTTTAATTTGATGAAGCCTTTTCCAGTTTGAATTTTTTTTATTTATATGAACTTTTTTTTGGAAATTTATAAACTTTTTTAAAGTTTGATCACTTTTCTCAAATTCGATGAACTTTTTTTCAATTTCGATGAACTTTTTCTAAAATTCAATGAACTTCTTCTGAAACATGTGAAGTTTCATTTTCTTAAAAAGAAAATCATGTATAAGTGGATGTAATAGTTTTTAAAGTGTTAGCGCTGGATTGAGTCACTTGCCCTAGTGGTTAGCCAAACACCTTCAAGTAATGTACAACGCGAGTTCGAGTTGTCGCGGCGGCACATTTTTTGGTTTTTTTGCGCTTTTATTAGCATTCTGCGTAGTGCGCCTTCGTGGGCCAGCCCACTTGGGGTGTTGTGATCAGCATCAGTTTTGTCCTACAACTCTTAAAGCACCTTATAGGAGCTCCCACAATATACGTCACTTATTGTAAGCTGAAAAGGAGGTTCACCCTAGCTGTGCCAGCCCATGTAACTAGCATGCGTAGACTTCCTGCTTGAACCTGTCTGCTGAGCTAAATATATTCTGTTTTTTCTTGTACCATTGACTTTCACTTGCAACAACATGCCCTAGTGCTTAGCGAAACACCTTTAGGTAATGTAGGGCGCGACTTCGAGTCGTGGTGGCAATGCATTTTTCTGGGTGCTTTTCACGTTTTTATTACCGTTTTGTGTGGGGCGCCTTACTGGGCCAGTCCACTCGGCCTTGTAGTGAACGCCCGATTTTTTTTTGCATTCAGCGCACGCGTTTTGTTTTGCAGCACTTAAAGCACCGTATAGAAGCCCTCATAGTTTTTTTAGGTGTAACTAGGGATTTATTCAAAATTCAAACGGTTTGGGATACAAATGATGTTCGGGACAGTCCCTAGCCACACATGGCGGCCCACACCAAGAGTTGACGCGGCCTTAGCTAATCTATGAACCTCACTATTACATTCCCTTGGTCCACGACGGAAGATAACATGCTCAAAATCACTTTTGCGACTTGATATTTCATACAGAATTGGAGCGTAAACTGCAGTTGTACCTCTGCTGATGTTAGTGATTACTTCAACGCAATCGGAGGTGATTAGTAGTTGCTGAACATGTAAATCTTGGCCCAAAGTCAGTGCCTCATTGCATGCCCACGCTTCCAAGCTGGCTGGATCAGAGAGGCCGTCGAAAACAACAGATGATGCTCCAAGGAAGCATCCATTACTATCTATGCAAATAGCTGCCGCTACACCTTTGTCTCCATGTCGGGATAAACCCCCATCCACGTTTATTTTTACCTCTGTTTCTGCCAGGGGAAGCCACCCCCGATGCCTCTGATGCGGTGGCGCACCTGCAGCAGCTCTCGGTAATGAAGCAGCGGTGATCTCCAGGTCCTGCGGGTAGCGATTGATGAAGCACATCGTAGATAAGGGGCTCTGAAACCATTTTCATGGATCGCTTTCCTCCTAGCCCACCAGATAGACCACATGGTGATAAGCACACGGGCCAGGTCATGTTGTGGAAGCGTATCAAACAACCAGAAAAACCATTGGCTTGCATCTTCAGATTGATTTGATATCACATGCTCCAGAATTCCTTCATCTCCCAGCGACCATTCACACCGAGCCATGCGGCAGTTCAGAAGAGAATGACGCCAAGTATCGTCTGTCGTCGAGCATATCGCGCATACCGGAGATGTGTCCATCTTCCGCTCGTGTCTGGTCGTGCCCGTCGGCATAGACACGTGGGCCAAACGCCACACAAAAACCTGAACCTTGGATGGCACTTCTGTTTTCCACAGCCTGGACCAATCTTTCTTCGTCGTTGTTTGATTTGAGTTGCTTGTTCGATTTTCCAACCAGTCTTCCCGCTGAAATTTAATCCCCGAGATCATTCTGTAAGTAGAATGAACAAAAAACATGCCCCTTCGGTCATAGTGCCACGCCTAGAAATCGTCATGCAATCGCGTACTGAGAGGGATATTCAGAATAACATCTATATCAAGTGCAATGAAGTGTTCCTCCAACACTTGCCTATTCCAGGTCGTGGTTGTCTGATCAATTAGCTCAAACATCAACGAGGGCGGGTTTGCTGACAGAGGACAGATCGGACGAAGCTTGTAGTCCCTCGGTAGCCAGTTGTGATGCCAAACTTGAGTGTCCTCCTCCGTACCTATCCGTTTGATCAAGCCCAGAGACAAAACTTCTCTTCCTTCCCTAATTGAGCACCAAACCTGAGATGGGTTTGAGCCAAGTGGCGCATCCAAGAACTCTCCATCCGGGAAGTACCTTGATTTCAGCACACGAGCACTCAAAGAGTTCGGTTCTTGCAAGATCCTCCAAGCTTGTCTAGCTAGCAAAGCCAAATTAAATAGCTCAATATCACGGAAACCCATTCCTCCCATGTACTTTGGCTTTGTCATAGTCTTCCAGGAGATGCAGATTGTCTTCCTTTCCCCCCTCTTACTTCCCCACAAAAATTTCCTCAAGAGCCCATTAATATGATTACATAGACCACGGGGAAGCTTGAAGCATGACATCGAATATGTGGGTATTGATTGAGCAACGGATTTAATTAAAACCTCTTTTACTCCAGCTGAGAGGCACTTCTCCATCCACCCTTGCACGTGCTTCCAAATCCTATCTTTCAGATATCGAAAGCATCCCTCCTTGGATTTGCTAACATCGGTTGGAAGACCCAAGTATTTCTCTGATAATGATTCGGTTTGAACTGCTAGAGTATCTTAAATTTCACCTCTTAAGCTGTCTGGAACTCCCTTACTGAAATAAATGCACCTTTTATCCACAATAATTCGTTGACCGGAGGCGTTGCAATAAACCTGCAGCAAGTCACGAACTCTCCCAGCTTTGGCATTTGAGGCCTCAAAAAACAGTAGACTGTCATCGGCGAACAAAAGATGATTTACTTCCGGAGCCGTTGGTGCCACCTTCATGCCTCGAATGCCATTCTTCAGTAAACAAGATAAACCCTCCGCTGCAATAAGGAAAAAATAGGGGGATATTGGATCCCCTTGACGAACACCACGAGAAGGCGTGAAATCATCCCATACACCTCCATTAAAAAGCACCGAAAAAGACACCAATGAAACGCACCTCATTATAGTGTCAGTGAACCTCGGGCTAATGCCCATCTTCAGCATGACGGCCTTCAAGTGTGGCCACTCCAATCGTTCATACGCCTTCATCATATCCAATTTAAGCGCACAAAACCGATTACTCTTCACTCGCCTAGTTTTCATATAATGTAAACTCTCGTAGGCAGTGATAAAATTATCCGTGACGAGACGTCCAGGAACAAATGTCGACCGCTCTTCTGAAATCACCTCTGGAAGAATCATTTTCAGCCTATTGGCTAATACCTTTGAAGCAATCTTGTAGATTACGTTGCAGGGGCTTATTGGCCGAAATTGTCCTAAAGTTTTTGGACTAGCAATTTTTGGAATCATAACAATGAACATACGATTGATCTCCTCTAGTGCGTCAACTCCATCGAGCACTCTAATGATCATTCCTGTAATCTCGTCACCACACAAATCCCAATGCCTCTGAAAGAAGTGTGCCGGGAATCCATCAGGTCCCGGAGCTTTAGTGGGAAACATTTGGAATAGAGCTTCTTTGACCTCCTCTTTACTATATGGCTTGTTCAAGCGAGCATTCATCTCGGCATCCACCCTGGATGGTATGTGAGAGAGCACTTCCTCCATACCAATTGTACCTTCCGAAGTGTAAAGATTGGAGTAAAATTCAGTGGCCATTCGTGCCAACTCCTCCGGGTCGGTGCTGATTGTACCATCATTTTTCTGTAGTTGAGTTATCTTGTTTTTTGCCCTGCGAGCACTAGCTTTTTTCTGAAAACATTGAGTGTTTTTATCACCTTCAGCGAGCCATTGTATCCGTGATCTCTGCCTCATCATGATCTCCTCCACCAGAGATACTTCAATCATACGATCCTGGACTCGCTTCTCCTCGTCACTTGGTCCTACCCGACCTGGTACTACCCGCAGAGCAGCCAGCTGTTGTCGCAAGGAGCGAAGCTCCTGCCGGACTGATCCAAAGGAACGGCGTCCCCACTGAGCTAACGCTGAGGCAACTAAACTGAGCTTGGAAGCTAGGTCCGAAACTGAGAGAGAAGGTTGGTTATGGTTCCAAGCTTCCTCCACAACTTGATGAAATTTTTCCTTTGTCTCCCACATACACTCATATCGGAAGGTTTTTTTCAGAATGTGCCTCATATTTGTTGTCTCCAACTCTGTATTAAGCAAAAAAGGACAATGATCTAATTTGGCTCCTGTGAGGTGCTCAAGAGATGCAAAAGGGAAAAGCGCCGACCAGCTGGGACTAGCCAATGCACGATCCAACCGCACTCTGCAAAACTTGCCACGCCTTACTCTCTTTTCCTACGTCCAGTCAAGTCCTTTGTAGCCTAGGTCAACAAGCTCACAAACATCTGCAGCCTCTCTGAAGCCTGCGATCTGACCACTGTCTCGGGTGTTAGGACCCATGTGCTCCTCCGGACGCAACACCTCGTTAAAATCTCCGATACACACCCATGGGAGTGTGCTCTCCCCTCGTAGCCTCTTCATCGTCTCCCAAGTATTATGTCTCAAGCTTCTATTGGCTTCACCATAGAAACAAGATAAACGCCAAGCATCTGCACCCGGGTGTGTAATCCATGAGTTTATGTGATACTGCGAAAAATTCTTTATTCCCAGATTTACATGATCTTTCCAGAAAATATATAAACCACCACTACGACCGCTACTGGGAACTGCAAAACAACTGGAAAAACCTAATGAACCAGACAATCCTTCCATTCGGGCCTTCACAAGCTGAGTTTCAACAATGCAAAGGATCGACGGCACACACGCCTCCACGAGATCGCGGAGCTCCCTGACTATCGCGGGATCGCCAATTCCGCGACAGTTCCAGCACATGGTCCTCATTATGCCTGGCGGCCCTCCTCGAGGGAGGCCGCCTCCGCTTGTTCCATGTCCACCTCTTCTCCTCCTCCATGCTTCCTGCTCTTGACAACTTGCACTTTCTCTGGTGCTGTAGTCACATCCTTGCCTGCACTTGTAGAAGTGCCCTCAATCCTCAGCACCGTCCCACCCACTCTTCCAGACAGTTGCGGTAGAGCTTGGCCACGTATATTAAGAGTGCCGTTTGCTGCCACCAATCCCTTCCTGGTATTCTTCTCCCCTGGGTCAATATTGTCTTGTGATGAATGATCCATAGCGGCCGGTCCAGCGTCCCGGCCTAGACCTGCGCCACCGTGTGCTGCACCCCTACCTGCACCTCCATCCCCTCCTCTTCCCAATCTGCCTCCTCTCTCTCCTCTTCCTCCCATTCTTCCTCGCCCACCCATATCTCCCCCACCCCTTCCAGTGAAAGGACGATCATTTGGCGGTTCGGGCTCCCATAACAGCCACTCGCCCCACTCAAAGTTCGAGGGGTCATGCACGCCGTCACCGCATTTCTCAGCAATGTGTCCCATGAGCCCGCAAACAAAGCAAAAATCAGGCAGTTTCTCATAGAACACCTTATATCTCTTGCCTCCTTTCAATGTTATGGGCACAAAACGCACCAGCGGCTTGTTCACATCTAGAAACACCCTAGCACGAAGAGTACTAGCTGGGTTAATCCTCCCTTCATTTACTATCACCGTGAACGGTGGCTCCCCCACGTTGCCCGCTACCTTCTCAGCAAGCTCCTTCTTCCTAGTGAGGCCATCAGGGAGCCCCTTGATCTTTGCCCAAACCGGAATCTTATGAAGCTTAAATTCCGAGACATCCGAGAATCCATCATACTCCTGCATCACGACTGGGGCCTTCCGAAATAGCCACGGTCCGCCCTCCATGATCCTCCTCCAGTCCCCCAAACAGTGGCATTGCACCAAAAAGATATTATGGCCCTTGACGTTAAAAGTAACTCCCCGGGCCGATGACCACGCGTTGCGCATCTGATTGAGTAGCGCTGCATGACTAAACGGCCGAGTGGTGTGCACCCGGAATAAGCCCAGCCAACGAACATCCTTGATAAAATCGTCTACCTCACCGGAGAAGTCAACATCTTCCTCCTCTTCGCCATGGAGGGTCATGCCCGCAAAACTGTCCTCCAGATCCGGCGTCGGCCCCATGTAGTCTTCGTAATATTCCTCCTCCTCGCCCATAGCTGGCGGATCTCCTCCGCCCCTCGCACTAGCCGCCTCCGTCAGAACTGCTTCCTTCTCCCTTCGATTTTGTCCCCCATCCTAAACTGGTTCAAGTGCGTGTGGATCACCGCCCTTAACCCTATGTTCCAACTCCCTCTCCTGCCTCCCCTCATAGTTATACTTCTCGCATTGCAAGCTGGAACAGAGGGTCATCCTACTTGAGCCGGCACATGTAACTAGCATGCGCTAACTTTCTGCATGAAGCTGGCTGCTGTGCTAAACATATTCTATTTTGTTTCTTCTAACGTTAATGTTAGCAGTACCACTAGTTCGTAGAAGGCAGATCCTATTTTGACGCTCGTTAGCGTCAATAGGTCGTGCCGTCACTGAGACGACCTCCGATTGGGCCAGTCCACATACAGAATCCACCCGTTCTTCATTTCGCTGCTTCTTCCTTTGTTGTTTCCTGCCGGTTATTTTTCTTTTTTCTTTTATGGAATTTTCCTTTTGGGTTTTCACTGTTTTGTGCGGTTTTCAATGGTTTTAATCTGTTTCCTTTTCCACTTTTTTTGTTTCTTTCTTTTTCAATTTTTCCTTTATTTTTTCTTCTCTTTGAAGTCGAAAATGCAATTCGGCTCCCGGGAGCACGTGCTCCTTCCTGTGGAAAACAATTTTTGAAATGCCAAAAAAATCATAACAAAAATTTTATATGTTCTTCGTCACATTCAAATGCTACCTGAAAATTTTTAGGCAAAAAGGTCAAATATTTTGGCCTGCGCAAAAAAAATGAAACACCAAATGTTACCCTAAAATGTCACTTCAAATTTGTTTTTTTCACTGGCAAAACACTACTGTCTGTTTTGCGCAAAATTTGCAGGCATGCTTGTGACGCTAATAAAAACACCCACAACAAAATTCATAATTTTTTTAATTTTTTTGAAACATTTCTTGCGTTACTGTTCATGTGAATTTAATATTTTTTCAGGAGAACGGACGCTTGGAGTCCGAGCTTCATGGAGCTCAATTTTTTTTTAAATTCAAATTTCGAAATTTTCTGTTCCATAAAATCTAAAAAAAATTATGCAAATAAATAAGGATGTTATTTGTATATGTGCAAATATTTAGGATGAAATACCTTGAAATACGATCTACACAAAAAAGACAAATTCATGGCCTCGAATGATGAATAGTATCATGTGTTAAAAAGCCCCAGATTTGTTTTTTTTGTACAGACCTCATTTCAATGTATTTTTTTTCTGAGAATTTACACACATATGCCCTCACTTATCTCTGTATTTTTTTCATACTTCTTTAAAATGTAAAAATATGAATTTTCATGAATTCTGAATTTTGCTTTTGAAGGCCTTCATGAAGCTCGGCCTCGAAAAGCAATTTCCGTTTTTGCAACATATATCAAAAAATGTTCATTGGTCAAAATTTTCAATATATGTTTTTGATCTGTAGCTGCGTTAGTTCTTAAATACTCGCGTGGCCGATTATTCAGTAACATTTGGCAGCTCAAGTGTTACCAAACACATACCATGTATCTTATGTGTTCGAGTTTGATTCCTCCACAAAGCATCAATTTTTTGGAATTTTAATAGATGCTCGCAATCGAATGGGCCGGCCCATTCAGATCTCGAGCCCTGCTCGATAGCTCGGCTATCTGATGTTAACGATCATCAGCTAGGAGCTCTCCTCATAGAGTTGATTCTCGTCTACATGAAGGTTTTAAAAAAAGTCTTCTATGTATGTGATCTACTGTTAGAAACAAAAGTTAAAGGAAACGCTCCCATCCAGACGTCTGATGCGTAGAATTTATCAGACCGGTCGTCGGCCGTCGATTCCTAATTGATCTCACGATCGAGAGAAATAGAAATATTGCACCAATCTCTATCTAAACTACCCGACTTTCACGCCCAGGCCCGGTAATCTCTCCTTGTCCCAATTAGTTGCCCTGTACCAAATTGATCCCAGTCCGCATCTATCTTGTGCGCCGTCCTTGCTCGCGTGCATGCTCGCCGTGCTCGCCGTTCACCTCGCCGCACCGTCTCTCTCCCATAGCCAGCATCTTGCCCCGCCTCTCTATGGCCTTCGCTCCACCTGGTCGGTACGCTGTACCGTTCGGCGGCCGTGCAGCGACTGGCACACAACATGCCAGCCGAGAACCTCGCAAACTCCGCGTCGTGCTCCTCTCCACCACGACCAACCCTCTGCTCCACTCTCAGCCGTGGACTGCGGTCCACCTCGTCGGAGCGCCATTCATGTTCGGGAACGAAGTCATCAACACCGCCTTCCACACGATGCACCAATTCCGTCCCCATCTGGCCAAGGGTTTGAGTCATCTCTGTTGGCATGGTTCAATTCTTGAATTGCTAGTTAATTTGGCATAATAATTGTGTTAGGAGATTTGTGTGGTTCAATTCCTGCATTGCTAGTTAATTCCACAATATTAGTTTTTATTTCATTTTCAAATTCCCTTCCTTCCAAGTATCACTACTTATGTACCCAGTGCCATATTTTTGTGCTTCTACAATGTAATACTATTGCTTCGTTGGGCTAGATAATTCCTCCCATGAATCAACAACAAATCCGTTAAATTTGCATGTCGACAACACAAAAGATGCTCCTCATATTCTCCACAATTTTAGTTTGTTTCACTATCAATGTTTTATTCTATGCTTCCAACCAAGACAAGTAATGTTGAGTTGTCAGATTTTCATGCTTCCTATAATTTGTCAGTCATGTGTTTAGAAATAAGCTTCTTACTTATAATGCCTTGCTCCATACAACTATTTTAGCACACATCTTCTTGTCGTTTACTCCGTCAATTCACATATTGCATATTTGCTGACATAGTATATTTTTTATGTTTTTAGTGAGCGGACAAAAATGAAGCAGACAATATGCGCAAGGTATGCACCCCACCTTTCCAATCCCTCCATCTTCCATGCCACCCTTGTCCTCTCCAACAATACCGCCATGATTCGATCCTCTCTAAGCACCATGCGTCCAGACCACCAGCACCTCAGCATCTCGTTAATACGCCTCCTAAGATCTGGTCGCGAAACATGCATCCAGATGTTGGCCAAAGTATTAGTTTGTTTCCATGTCGAATGTTCTATACTTCGACTTTAGATGAGTTATATTGAGATATCTTATTTTAATGCTCCCCACAGGTGTTCTTTCCATTGCTATCACCAATGTACATGCCATGCTTCCATATGATATTACATATGTTTCTTTGTTCTAGGTAAATTGCTTCCAAAATACTTTGTTTTTCAATTTTTGTAATTTATCTGCACAATTGTAACTTAAACATTACATTTTCCATCAGTAATGTACATAGCAAGTAGTACCAAATGTTGCTTCCGACCTTGGATACTTATGCATCATGCATAACCTATATATGTTTCAACCAGTTGTGTGCTAGATTTGACGCAGATAAGCGTTGGCGAGACATGTATGTATGGTGGCGGCTTGTGCAAGCACTAATAGGCATGAGCTCACTTGGATCTACCTCACAATGAAGATGACCACACCCATGAAGGGAAGTAGGCCTCTAGTCTTAGGAAACATACAATATGAACTTAGGAAGCATTATACAATTGGTGACGTGGAGGAAATATATTGTATGAAAGGACGAACAATGAAAAAAAATGTGTACTTATGATGCATTGTACTATTGGTGACTTGGAGGAAATATATTCTGCGAAAGGATGAACGGAAACAAATTTAGTTTACATTAGAAGCAAATGATTTTTGTGATGAAAACAACTTTTACTGGATACAAGCAAATGTTTTCTTGGGTTGGAAGCATAATAAAAGATATATGTGACTCACATTATTCCATGTGGAAACAAATTCTAGGATGCATTTTTTTCGTTGAAGTAAGGTTCTCAGATGAGTTTGTTAAGTGAAACCAAATTTTGATTTCAATAGAGGCAAATTATGTTGTTGATGGAAGCAACTTTTCATTGTGTTGGAAAAAGAAAATAAAGTATCACACTATACTTTGATTTGGTTACATCGGATGAATTAGGAAAAGATTACTAGCAACCAAAAATAACCTTAAATGATTTTTTCCAAAAATAAACACGAACAAAATTTAATTGAGCGATCAAAGCAGAAGCAACATGGTCAACCCGGTTTTGAAAAGCAATAATTCAAATAGTGAATTGCTAGACGTATGCTACGGAGCAGTTACAAGAAACACGCAATAAAAGCGGAGAGTCACGTACAGAATCTATCAAATAAGCAGCCCTCCTCTTGTACACGATCTACCGTCTATTAGCCACTAATTCTATGGCCATGCACTGGTCTGATGGAACGCTAAGGATCAGTAGTCTGATCCCTAGTGGTTCCCATTAGATTTTAGGTTAATTATTTGCCCCGCCTATTTTCACGCCATGTCCACCGCAATCCCTCCCTCATCTCATCTATCCTAAATTGATCCCCACCTCATTCCTCTCGCCTGCGCCCGACGCACCTCATCAGCGACCTCGCAAGCCACCGAGTTGGCCCAGTTCATCCACGACCCCCGCCCACATACCGTTGCTGCCCCTCCTGTCATCTGACGACCACGCCGCCATGATCCGACGAGGGACTGCCTCCCAACAGCGACTCCATGTATCCATGCCCACCAAGCAGCGGCACCCTCCTCCCTCCTCCACCAACTATGGTGCGTCCTTGTGTGGCGATGTCTGCTCGCTAGTGTGTGGTGCTCCCATGCCAGGTAGAGTAGGTGATGGCCTGGATGAGGTGCCATCTTCACTGCATGTTGGTGCTAATTTTGTCAAGGCCTCATATGACCTGAGTTCGTTCTTCATTTTCAGGATCTGTTCATCCAATCATACATGCTTCCTTGGTTTTGTACACACACTTTGCTTCAAAGAGTGCCCAACCATAATTCTTCTTTTATTGGATATGTTTCTATTGTAGACCAGACGATCTCATGCCATGTCCACGACAACCTCATCTGACTCGCAACCGCACCATCGTCGATCTGTTCTTTTGAGGAAAAGAAGCAATGTGTTAGTGTTGAATATATGGTGCATGTATATTGTGTCTAGGGTCCACCTCCTAGTTTTCCTATATATAATAAAGGTTATAGTCCCCATCTTGTACATCATATATACATGTCCAGTGCATCGATCAATGTTATTGTGTTGCACGGCCTAAACCTAGTCCCCTACATGGTATCTATCGTAGGTCGATCCTAGACCTACCCTAGCTGCCACCGCGCTGCCGCCGCCGCTACCTCCACCCGCCGCCTCCCTCAGCTCTTCCTAGCCGCTGCCACTGCCGGTCGTGGCCGCCTCCCCACCCGCCGCCGCCGCAGGCTCTCCTTAGCCTTCGCCGCCACCACTGCCTTCGCTTCTGCCCCGCACACCTCTCCCTCACCGCCGCGCACCCGTCCTCCAAAACCCTAGCCGCTGCACCTTCCCAAAACCCTAGCCGCCGCACCCGCCCCTCGCACCCACCGCTGTCCCTCACCATGAGCTTCTTGGGAACCTCCACCGCCACCAACCCCTTCGCCGGTCCGGACGTTACCCTCGCTTGTGACTTGAACATTCATGAGCGTGTCCCGGTGGTTCTTGATCAATCCACCGCCTCCTACTCCACTTGGAAGCGGTACTTTCACCTGGTGTTTCATGAGTACCAGCTTCAGGGACACGTTGATGGCACCGTGGTCTCCATCCTCATGGTGATTGACGAGGAGTGGATGATCCTCGACTCCACCATCATCCGCTCGTTCTACCTCACCATCTCCAAGGAACTTTTCCACACGGTGGTGGATGACGATGATGACGCTTACGCCGTCTGGACCAAGCTCAACTGTCTCTTCACCGACAACAAGCTTCAGCGCAAGGTCCTTCTCCACGACGAGTTATATGGGTGCCAGCAGCTTGACTCGTCTGTTGATAACTTTTGCACGCGCCTCAAGAAGCTCGCCGATGAGCTCCCTGATCTCGGAGATACGGTCGGCGACGAGCTTCTCATCAGCATCCTCACCGCCGGTCTCAACGAGGACTTTGGGAACGTCACCTCAAACCGTACCCTCATCCCGAACCCCACCTTTACCAAGGTGGTGGCGTATCTCCAACCAGAGGAGAGGCGGATGAAGATGGCACGGACCTGGGCAGCCCACATCACCCACACCACCGGCACTTGCGGTGGCCCGACGCCGCCATCGCCGCATCCCGCGCCCGCCTTCCAACCCCCGCTAGGCTTCCCACAGGCGATGGTCACCCCCTTCCCGCCGCACCCACCGACCGCTAATGGGGGTCGCCGTGGCGGCCGCAAGCAGCAACAGGGCAACGAGGCTTAGGGAGGAGCCGCTCGTCCCCCGTAGCAGTTCTAGTTGGTGCCATGGTCCGCTGGCCAGAATCCATGGACCGGCGTCGTGCACGCCTACTCCATGCCAGTTCCCCGTGCACTCGGTCCCGGCATCCTCGGCCCGAAGCCTCCCTCGCATCAGGCATTTTACGCCGCGCTGCAACCGTATAGGGCGCCCTATGGGCAGCCCCTCTATGGCCAGCCGCCGTAGCCAGGAGGGTTGCCGCCGCTGTCGTTGATGGCCCCGTCATAGTCACCGGTCCCGACGCTTCCTCTTGCGCCTTGGGATCCGGCCTTGTTGGCGGCTCTGCACTCCGCCCCTACTCCCTCCAACTATACTGGCGGTGGTGACTGGTATATGGATACTGGCGTAACAGCTCATATGGCTGCCCAACCCAGTAACCTCCTCACTTCTTATCCCATCAACACCTCCACTCGAATCATCGTCGGTGACGGTTCCTCCCTCCCGATTACCCACATAGGACATTCATCTTTTCCATCCACCTCCACCCCTATTTCATTATCTAACATCTTAGTTTCACCTACCCTCATTAAAAACCTTGTTTCTATTCTTTATCTTACACGTGAAAATCTTGTTACCATTGAGTTTGACATGTTTGGTTTCTCTGTCAAGGACGCCCGTACCCGGATGGTGCTCCACTGATGTGACAACCCTGATGACCTCTACCCGGTTCAATCCAAAGCCTCCACCACCCCTCCGCTCCTGTCGCCCTTGCCACCGGTGTGGACCTTTGGCATGCTCGCTTGGGTCATCCCAACACCGCCACTCTTCGTCATATTCTTCGGAGTTTTTCTTTCACGTGTAATAAGATTGACGATCACTCTTGTCATGCTTGTCGTCTAGGCAAACATGCTCGTCTTCCATTTAGTGCTTCTTCTCATGTTGCATCGTACCTGTTTGAGTTAATTCATAGTGATGTATGGACCTCTCTAATTGCGAGTAATACGGGCTATCTTTATTATATTGTCATTCTTAATGATTTTTCGCACTATGTGTGGACCTTCCTGTTGCGGCGTAAGTCTTATGTCGTCTCCACCCTCGCTGCTTTTTACTCTTATGTCTTCACGTAGTTTGGTCGTCCCATCCTTGCGTTCCAAACAGACAACGGGAAGGAGTTTGATAACCTTGCTGTTCGCACTCTCCTCACCACACATGGTGCAACCTTTCGTCTTACATGCCCATACACTTCGCAGCAAAACGGTCGCGCTGAGCGCGTTTTTCGCACTCTTAATGACTGCGTTCGCACGCTTCTCTTTCACGCCTATGTGCCTCCGCGCTTTTGGTCTGACGCTCTTGCTATCGCATCACTCCTCCTTAACATCTGTCCCTATCGCACTCGCGGGAACTTTGCACCACATCATCTCCTCTTCGATGCACCGCCCTCTTATGACTGTCTTCGTGTCTTCGTCTATCTCTGCTATCCTAGCATAGCCGCTACCGCGCCTCGTAAGCTTGCACCTCGTTCTGTCACTTGCATCTTCCTTGGCTACCCACCTAACACCAAAGGATACTGCAGCTACGATCCCGTCTCCCATCGTGTTTTCATCTCCCGGCATGTTTACTTTGATGAGAAGGTATTTCCGTTTCAGCAGGTACCTTGCATCGTCTCGTCGCCGCTGGCCACCGATGGCCCTTTTGCAACGTCGTCTAGTGGAGGGCCACGCTTGGCTCTTAGACCGCCTCCGGGCTACGGCGGTCCTCGTGCCGTGGGCCGAGCTGTGTCTCGCGCCCCCACGACGCCCTCACCGACTCCGCCTGCGTCGCTGGCCTCTTCACCGGTCTCGTCGTCGTCCGCCTCACCGGCTGCCTCGTCGCCAGCCCCTTCGCCGGCCGCCTCATCGCCAGCTGCCTCGTGGTTGCCTCGTCGCCGGTCCCTTCACCAGCCGCCTCATCGCCGGTCGCCCCATCACTGGCCCCTTCCCCCGCCTGCATACACGACGCCCACCGTGGTCTCGTAGTCGCCGCCTCACCCTCTCACTCGGGCCCGGACCGACGTCCATCACCCGAGTTTACGGTACTCCAAAGACGAGTACATGCTTGCTGTCTTCACTGCCGAGCTGTCACCGATTGCTACGACCGCCAGAGCAGCCCTTCGTGATCCTCACTGGCTTGCGGCAATGGAGGAAGAGTTCGACACTCTTCAGCGGAACCGCACTTGGACGTTGGTTCCCCGGCCACCTCGTGCCAACGTCATTAGCAACAAGTGGGTCTTTCATCATAAGACTCACTCCGATGGCACTCTTGAGCGCTACAAGGCTCGTTGGGTTGTCCACGGTTTTCGTCAGCACGCTGGAGTCGACTTCACCGAAACATTTGCGCCAGTTGTCAAACCGAGCACGATCCGCACTGTCCTTCAGTTGGCGGTCTCTCGTGGCTCGCTGGTTCATCAGATGGATGTCTCCAACACCTTCCTTCATGGTCACCTTGCCGAGCAGGTCTACTATGAGCAACCCACTGGTTTCGTCGACGACACTCATCCCAGCCACGTGTGATTGCTGTCTCGGTCTCTCTACGGTCTCAAGCAAGCACCTCGAGCCTGGTACCAGTGTATCGCCGGTTTTCTGCAGTTAGTGGACTTCCGTGTTACTTGCTCCGACGCCTCGCTGTTCATCTATCACCACGGCGACACGACTGCCTACTTGTTACTCTATGTCGACGACATCATCCCGACAGCCTCCTCCACAACCCTTCTTCAGCAAGTCACTAATCAACTGCGTGACGAGTTTGCTAGCAAGGATTTGGGTGCTCTCCATTATTGCCCTGGCATCGAGGTTGCTCGGTGCCCCGACGACTTCTTTCTTCATCAGTAGAAGTATGCACATGAGCTACTTGAGCACGCTGGTATGCTCAACTGTCAGCCTGTTGCCACTCATGTTGACATGAAGGCCAAGGTCTTTGCTTTGGAAGGTTCCCTGGCGTCGGATGCTCCGTTCTATCGATCCATTGTTGGTGCTCTCCAGTATCTCACGCTCACCAGACTGGATTTGTAGTATGCCGTTCAGCAGGTGTGTCTTCACATGCACGCTCCTCGTGATTCCCATTGGACACTCGCAAAACGGATTCTCTGCTATATCCGTGGCACGATATCTCTCAGACTCATGCTCACGGCGTCCCCCTCTATGGAGATGGTGGCCTATTTCGATGATGATTGGGCAGGCTGTCCTGACACATGGCGCTCCACTTCCGGCTACTGTGTCTACCTCGGTCCCTCCCTCATATCGTGGTCGTCCAAACGACAACCCACGATGTCGCACTTCGGCACAGAGGCTGAGTACCGTGCAGTAGCGAACGCTATCGCCGAGTGTACTTGGCTTCAACAGCTTCTTCAGGAGTTGCATCACGACGTCTCCCAGGCTACAGTCGTCTACTGCGACAATGTCTCTGCCGTGTATCTTTCCGCCAACCCCATTCATCATCGCCGGACGAAGCACATCGAGCTCGACATCCACTTTGTGCGCGAACAGGTCGCCCTTGATCGCACTCGCGTTCTCCATGTTCCGACCGCGCAACAGTTCGCCGATGAGATGACTAAGGGACTGCCTACTTTCACATCTGAGGAGTTTCGATCCAGTCTCTGTGCCCCTGCCGACGCTTCGACTGCACGGGTGGGGGGGGGGGGAGGGGTGGAATATATGGTGCATGTATATTGTGTCTAGGGCCCACCTCCTAGTTTCCCTGTATAGTTGAGGTTGTGGCCCCCATCTTGTACATCATATATACATGTCCAGTGCACCGATCGATGTTATTGTGTTGCACGGCCTAAACCTAGTCTCCTCCAGTTAGGAGCCATGAAGCATGTAGCATCTGTTGAAAATATAGTTGTTTTGATGCTGCAACATACTACGAACCTGAAGCGCAAACCGGCTATGTACGAAGCAAGTCGCATACAAGGTTACTAATTGAAGTGTACGCTTTGTTGTTTGGAAAAGAAAGATTGGTATAATAAACAGGGTGGACACAACAATATTGTTGGAAGCATAGTTGAATGGCAGTGGCAATATATAGTGCCTTGAAACCAAGAATAATATCTGAAAAATACGAAACATGTAGTAAAAAATTCAGAAACATAGGTCATTTGGTAGTATGGCATACATGAGAAGCATTACATGTGTTCGAAGAGTCGCAACGTTTTTATAACATTTATTTGATGAAAGTACGTCACATTTGTAAGACGGCATTATGCTTAGTCTTCATACCGGGCTCATCTGCCTTCGACATCATTGGCATCATGCCGAACATGGCAATGGCACGACAGTCCCTACGGTGAAGACGCCAATGGTCCCACCGTATTGTGTTGGCGCAACACATGAGGTAGTGCTTACATTCACCAAAGAAGCCCATCCCCGACTCGAAGAAGCAAATTTATATTCTTTGGAAACACCTCATATTTTATTTGAAGCACATATAATTTTGAAAATGAAAACAGTAGTTTTTTTGTTCAATATGAATACATTTAATTATTCGTACGAAACAAATTCTATTGTTCATGGAAAATATATTATGTCGCTTTATTCCTCAAAATAAGTGTTACCTTGCCTTGGAAACAAATACTACCGTGGCAGTAATTTTGCTGCGTTGAAAGCAAACTAGAAGTTCCGTATTTTGTGGTCAAGCATTAATCGAAGCAGAGAGAAAGTACTTTCGATGCATCAACACGAGTGAACTAGTTCTCGCAGGAAAAAAAACACAAAGGGGCTAGCGATATATTAGGAAAAACCATTGCATGCCCTTTTCATGCATCACGTCATTTCCCCTCAATTTATGAATGGAATTCAGACGTGCTTCCTCAGAGTAGTTACGTAATTAGTGCAGGGAACCTCAAGCAACTAACTCTGTGTCGCTACACAATCAGAGGGCTCCTGTTCATCAAATCCAATGGCTATAGACTAGTCTGATAAGAAGCAAGGCATCACTAGTCTGATGCTGAGCGCTTCTCAAATCTAATTAGTGCGCGCGCACGATTTGGTGCTTGCGAGTGGCTCGTCTCGCGCCGTGTGATTTGGCCGGATCGAGCGGCGCGGAGAGTTCAGGTGGCACCTGGTCGGGGCGAAGCGAGGCGTCCGCCTGGTCCGCACGGGTCCCACCCATCATAGGCAGTGACGCACAGTTAGTGGGCGTGGTGGGCTGCGTTTCGAATTTCGTGCCTTCATTCTGCCGCCGCCCGTTCCTCCCTCGCGCTCTCTCGCCATTCCCCCATCTCCCCCGTTCCTCCCTCTCGTTCCCGTGGTCGTCGCCGTTGCCCTCGCCGAGGGGGAGCCGAAGGACGACGCTGTCAAAGATTGATGTCACGAGATCTGCTAGCGGCGCAGGTATTCCACTGTCACTGCGAGCAGTTTCGCCGGCGACGTCGAGAGCGACGGTTAGGTCTAGGGCGGGCGTAGAGGGGTAGCGGATGCTTGGGTCCTGGTGAGGACGGGTAGGACGGCGAGGCACGTGGCAACGCGCTGCTGCACGCGGAGGTGCTCATGGTGGCGAGTAACGGCGAGGCGCGCGGCGACGCGTTGCTGCGCGCAAAGGTGCTCACGGCGGCGAGTAACAGCGAGGTGCGTGGCGACGCGCTGCTGCACGCAGTGGTGCTCATGGTGGCGGGTAGTTCGAGGACACGCGACGGCATAGTTTGGTGCGGCGGCGAGGTACCTGATGCGCAAGAGGAACGAGTGGAGGTTGGGGTTTCGTTGGTTGGTTTTAGGTGAGCCCCTCTACGCGCGTTCGATTTCTCATGCTAGTGGTGGTCGTGTGGCCGTGTTTGCGCCATGGGTGGTGGTCTGATCTATGTTTCTGGAGTTGTTGGTGGTCGATTTGGTCGTTTTTGTTACTGGTGATGTTGGGTAGATGTTTGATCTGTGCTTGTGCTCAATTTTGTGATGATTTTTGTGCATCCAAGATGCTTGTTGTGTGCAATTTGTTAGTAAAAGTAGGCAAATTTTCATGTTCTGACTAGATTGTCGGAAGTTTTCGGTTATTTTGGTGTTTCTGTTTTGCGCAACTATGATTACTTGGGTTGTTCAACTAGTTTATAGTTGTTGTGCAATTCTACCAGCACCAAGGTATCTACCTAGTGTGCAATCTGGATCTATTTATCCTGCGTAAATAAGTGTGTCTTTTATTGTGCAATTTATCATGAATAGTAGCCTTTTTGTAATGTGGTTTAGATGTATTTCTGTCCATTTTTGGTTCTTTAGAGTGTGCAACTAGGATCATTAATTTGTGTGCATTTAGGATGCTTATTGACGGGGTTATCACCTCTAGGTAGGCCAAAGCAACGGGGTTCTCCCCCCTCCGCTTCGAAGAAGAACTACATGACTGGCTGCCCACGACCGGCCGGCTCGAGCTGCTGCCGGCTGGCTGGTCGAGGAGCCCACGATGAGCGACCCTGTGACCACAGTGGCCGCTGACGCACGGGAGCACATGGCTACAGTCCGGCTGTCCAGGCCGCTGACCCTGGCGAGTGTGACCGGGCGGGGAAACAGTGTCGGCACGCCCTGTGTAGGTTAACGTAGCAGAAAACAAAAAAATTCCGACCTACGCACCAGCCCAGGACCACTATGGAGACTGCATACAAGGTTTGATCATTTTCATTACCAACTTGTCGCGCAGCGAAGTAGAGTCGATGACGAACGGCGGTGTAGATCCCCACAACTAGGATTTTACAACCTCCCAACCGCGAGGATGTATACCCTCATCTGCCCCGCAGACAGCCCTCCGGGAGGCGGTTGGACAGTCCCCCGGATGGTGTCGCGGACAGCCCTTCGGCAGGACCTCCGAAACTCGGACTGTCACTTGGACAGCCCTTCGGGAGGACCTCCAAAACTCGGACGGTCACACGGACAGCTCTTCGGGAGGCACTCTCGAACTAAGACCGAAACTACGATCTCTCTACAGAGTTGCACACATACGGTGTCATCTATCTGGCAGGGCTTTGCTGTCCAGAACTAGTTCCCACCGGAACCTAGACATCCTTTCGGCTCTACGAAACTCTTTTCGTGGGAGGGAGAGAAGAAGCCAGAGGATGGCATGTGTATGAGAGTTGGAGAGGGTATGGAGAGCTCCTCTCCACCTCCTTTTATAGGGGAAGGAGGGGGTGGTGGTGGCTGAAATTTCAGCCACATGACAAGCACCCACAAAACAAGGAAGCATGTTCCCACCAAACATGGAGAAAACATGTTCCCTTGTCCATGGTGTCCCCCCATGGGGCCCCACCTTCCTCCCAACACTCTCCACCTTTTGTGGAGGCTGCCAACACCATGGGGGGGACCCCAACACCTTTTGTCCAGCCACAAGGGGCTGCCCCCCAAAAGGGAGGGGCCCCAAAACAGCCCCACGAAACGTGGGATCTTGTCCCCTCACGCAGGGACAAGATGTTTTCCGCGACTATTACTTCTGAAAAATTCTGGAAGGTCCCAGAACATTTCCAGCACCCTCTAAAATTATCTGGACACGCTCCAGAACATTTCCAGTATGGTGGTTTAATTTAAAACCATCTTCGTTTACCCGGTAAACAATTTCGGCAGCTCCGAAAACCCTTTCCGGTTTTTTCTCCGAAAAATTCTAGAAATTACCGGACCGATCTGGCAACCTCCAAAACATTCCCGGTGCTTTCCAAAACCTTTTTGGATCAATGGTTTTATCCGAAACAACTTTTCAGTTTTACCGAAACTTTTTCGGTGTTCTCTTCGGAACTTTTCCGCTGTCTCCGAAACTATTTCAGTGACTTTCTCTCGGACTCCTTGTCTAGTATTCAGCAAATAGATGACCCTTAAGCGTGTGACCCTATAGGTTCGGTGAAGTATAGACATGACCCGAAACCCCTTCCGATCAATGATCAACATCGGAGTCGTGGACACCCATATTGACCCCTATACCCACACGAATGAATATTCGAGTGAACCTCCACTTGCCGTGTGCTATTCCTGTTGCTTCGCGATATGTTACAAATACCAGAGGTGAGACATGTTGGCATCCCCGTGGATCAACAACTTGTCCACTATGCCAATTACCTCGTTACCGGTGTTGTTCACTTTTCTCGTTCCCGTGTTTCGGCATCCCCATGATCAAATCACAAAATGTCTAGCCAGACGATGATGGATACTGTAACACCGAGAGGGCCCAAAGATATCTCTCCATCATCGGAGGAGCAAATCCCAATCTTGAGTTATCAAGTTACTTGACATACTTTTCCATGAACCCATAAGCCGCCGTAATAGCCACCCATTTACGGATGACGTTTAACAAACCATAAAGTTCATGAAGCAAGCATGAAGAAACTCGATATTCTCATGGTCTAAGGAATTATGCAAACATTAACTTCTCTGTGTTATTAACCATTAACTTATGATGAATGTATCTCATAGCATAACATCAATTTTGGTCGATTCAACACAAATGTTCTTCTAACATTGTGCCCTCAAAATTGCTGGCATAGCCATGCCCATGATTAGGAAAACAGGATCATCATACAATACTTGAGCCAGTCTCAGAGGCCAGACTAGGAATACAATTTACCGTTTATTATTCCACGCGTGCATATGAGTCTTCCTTCAAGCCTCGTGGTTATTGTAGACTCGAGAACCATAGCAGTTATAGCATGGAACATAAACCTAATAGTGAACAGGGAGATAATTAATAACATTTATTATTGCCTCTAGGGCATATCTCCTACAGACTCCCACTTGCACTAGAGTCAATAATCTAGTCAATGCTAATGCATTTTACACCTATGGCATACTGGTGTAAAATATGCTTCGCATGTGGTATAGCCTGATGTCCAACGGATCTGACAACTTCAGCTCCATGTGTAACTTTGCATATTCTCGCGTTTTCACGCTATCACAAAATTCATATTTTGTGTGAACTTGGCTTTGCATATGTGTGAATCATTGGTCGAAACCTGATTCCTCAGACTGAGCTATGGAGCAACTATCTGCAATAGTGTCTCATAGACCAAAGCCATCTTGGAACCATACTAACTTCATGAATGAACTATATGATTCAAAAACTTCTTTGTCGCTTCCAAAGCGTCAACATACTTAGCCTTTGTTATAGAATTCGCCACAGTATCTTTTTTGGAACAATTTCCAACTACCGTGCCACCATATTATGTATTACACAAAACCCTTAACTTAAATCAAAAATCGCATGGAGCATTGATTGAGACTGTATCGATGTAATTACTTACAGCGAGCACTTCATAATCTCTGCTTGCAAGAAAACATGTCATCAGCAGTACTCTAGTACTTAATGACATCTTTCACTGTTGTCCCATGATCAGTGCTTTGATCACTTTGGTATCTATACTCGCAACAACTTGGGAGTATCGGACATATCTGGTTGTTTTTACATACCATGGAATACATGATTAATCCAAACACTAGAGTGTGTGGAATCTCCATCATGTATTTTACTCGTCAGTGTTTTAGGACACTAAGTCTTGCAAAAACTCTTTCCATGTGACTTCGGCAAGAATCACTCCTTGGCGTTTTAAATGCTAAAAGGTTTTAGCACCTTGTCAATATGTATTAATTACTTAGCCCCATTAGGTAAATCTATCTCCATAGATCATCATGCCTAATATTGAGTCTATTTAGCCTAAGCACTTCATCGAAAAACTATTTTCAAATGAAGTCCTAATTCGTGTCAAGAAATTTATTTCCAATTAACAATGTGTCAAGCACACAACGTTTTTAGAAATATTATTATGCTCCCACTTACTTTCTTGAATCACAAGCATCTTTGTTACCATTGATGAAGTCAAAAACCCTTTTGACCATTTCATCAAACCATGAAGATTCCAACTCCATTTTGCTCTCTTCTGTCCATTGCTGGAACTCTGAAGTTTGCATACTTACTAGCATCCTCTGGATCGACAAATTACTTTGGACTGTATCACATACAAGTCCTAGGTTTCATTTCCATCAGATGGAAATCCTTTTGTCATCCAGGTTTCATATCTCGTGATTGATATATGTATTAATTGCTAGTTCAACCCGAACCGACCTTAAGCATCGCTACGGTGAAACAACCTCATCGTAGTCAACTCCTTGAACTTGTTATTTCAACAAGTCGAGATTTATGGATAAAACATTTTTATCCGTATCAGTTTTTAGTTCCATAAATATTTGTTAGACTCTAAGTCCTCTGAAAGGTGAATCAAGGTTTTAATCTTGAATCACTTATATGGAAACTATCTCGGATTGTATTGGCATTTAGACAATCCCGGAATCAGGGTCCATCAACGCTTCCTTGTGTATTGTAGGTATACTGTTGTCTAACAACAATATCTTGTTTGCGCACCTGATAGGTTTGCACGAGCTTTGCCTACGTGGTTCAGCTGCACGTTTGACCGAAGTCCATACATTTTATTGTAAAGACTTCCGTATCAGTCGTAGTAGGAAACAACAGAATCATTTCCAGGGTTTCTTTCCTTTGAACTGATGACGAAGATACTGGTTGTCTCGTCGAGTTGCACTGTCCTCCCACTCACCTTTTGTAAGAACTATTCTCTTTAAAAGCATACCGTTTTGTGGCAAAACCCTTTGCCACGGTATAGTGGTGGGGGAATACCCAATGACTTGGGATAACCATACAAAGTAGCACTTGTCTGATTTGGAATAGGTTTGTAACCTTTTACACAAGCCCCATATTCCAAATGTTAAGAAAAGATATAATATGGTTGGGCGTACCATACCATGGCGTCATTTCAACAGACCTGATGGATCTCTTTTCAGTGTAAAAGCCGTATTCTCTAAAGCATCACTCTATAAAAGGTATAATGGCAAATCTATTTATGTCATCTTTGATCTTACCATGTCATAAATGGTTCGATTATATCTTCACGGACTTTCCACTTGCCGTGGTGTTCCGGGAGGTGCAAGTTATGAAACCATTTTCACAACTCATCAGACATTCGCTAAACTTGTAACTCAAATATTCCTTTCCGCAATCAAATTGTAGAAACATAATTTTCTTGGTACAATAACTTCTACTTTATTTTTGAAAACCTTTCGAATGATTTCAAAAGATCCAGACTTACATCCCATCAAGTAAATATCCATATACCTACTTGAGTCAATTTTTTAAGGTAGACAAATCCACTGTTTGCAACAACATTTATCGGACTACATACATCAAATGTATGATCACCAATAAGTTCTTTGCTCGTTCCTTATGGCCTGTGAACGGTATTTTAGTTAGTTCACCTGTTTTGGAGGAAAGTTGCAAGTGTCAGATGATTCAGAATCAAACGACTTCAAAATCCATCATAATGGAATTTTCCATGCGGGTTTCTCCAATGTGACCAAATGCAGTGCGACACATATGTGGTATTCTTTTAGTCATGCGACATTTAGCGTCAGTGTTATGGATGTATCACATTTCCATCAATATTCATAACATACATCCCATCTAGGATGGAAGCATGGCCCTTCATGTTATTCATAATACTGAACAACAATTGTTGTTTTTATGAACAACTCTTTTGCAACAAACATTGTGCAATGGGCTAGAGTGTATGAAACTCTAAAATGAATTATAAAAGTAAACCCATAGGTAATGTAATATTATCAATATTCATAACATACATCTCATTCATAATGAAAGTATGGCTCTTATGTTATTCATAACACCGAACATGAAAAGTTCTCTTATGAACAACCTTCTTGCAAGATACCTTATGCAAAGGGCTAGAGTGTGAAACTATAAAATGAATTATGAAAATTAATACAGAGGGAATACACCGATGGAAGGCATAGTAACATTTACTATGTTCCCTACGTGTATCTAAACCTCATCCCTGGCTAGTCTTTCAGGCCATAGTAGTTCTTACATCGAGTTGCAACAGAATGCAATCGAGCGGGTATCTTTGTGATTAACTCACAATACCCAAGAATTAGTGATTAACATGTTTAACCATAATTCCCAAGAACTATATCTTTGACCAGCCTTCTATACATCAAAAACTTTGTATGACATTCATACATGAGCTGGATATTCCAGTCTTCTTTCCTTTTGCCATTATACTTCTAACAGTTTAACTTTTCAGTGTTTCTCCTACTCTCAGAAGAAGCATCCAACTTAAGAGTGGCGTTAGCCCTGGACTTCCTAGGCATGAAAGTCTCACTAACACCCTTCAGACACTCCTTTCTCTTTAAGTTGTTGTTTTATTCACCTTTCATCATATGACAGGCGTCCTCCTGGATCCCTCTCTTATCAGTCTAATGCATAGTAAACTTCTTTACTAGTAGTTTGCAAACAAACATAGCTTTGGATATCTCATATCTTTTAGCCTTTGTCTGTCTCTGAAAATGATTTTCAGATTCCATGAATATCAGATAACTAGCCAAACTTTCGAAGTTCGGGTCTCATGGAAGCAAACATATTGCACTTTGATTGAAAAGGATTTCTAGCTTTTGGATCGAAGGAAGAGAGTCACATGATCCATAGCATTAGCAGGAGAATACCAAAAGCATGCAATAGGACAAAGTACTTCTCGGCACTCTTGAGGACAATCCTCAAATTATGTTACCAACCGTAAAGTTTTAACCAGATATTTAACAGCTATTCAATTTTAATAGGGAAGGTGGAAATGCAAGACATTATCCTACAATTATTATGCAAATCACACTTAGACATTGTTCAAAATTAATTGCATTGAGAATTAAAAAAGTTAATTCTACAGTGCGCTCCCACTCAAATCAATATCTCTCATAATTGATTTTGAGTGATGCAAGACCCAACTTTCAATTCAACGTCAAGGATGTAACCATCTCAAGTGACGAGAATTTCAATTGGTAGGCCAACTTGCCAATCACATCTCTATGTGACTCTTGTTCATCTTTTGATGCGTGTGTTCCGAGCTCATGACTTTCATGCCTGAACTTCAAGATAACCAAGTGATCTCGCTGTGAGGTCTCAACTCACCCGCCTCACACTTCTCTAATTGTTCGTACCCATGTAACCATGTGATACCCCGAAGAGATATGTGCCATGACGGTGCTACACTTGGGAGAACACTAACTAATTGATATTTTGTGAGAGATCACCCTAATAAAAAGCGACTACCGCGCAATCAAGAAGGGTGCATCAAGAGGGATAAACATCTCAGGCAATTCATAATAGCATGATATGGTATAGCCCTTTCTGACGGAGAAGTCTTTCATTCCTTTGTCTTCGACATTCACGTCGGTGTTCACCTTTGCGAAGATTGCCACCACCTTGTCGACGCACCAGATAATATTGCTATCTCTATAGCTAATAAAATAAGTGCATTACTTAAGGTTGACATGCAGGTCATTAAAGTGACAATCATATGGCTCTAGCCATCATGCCGAATCATGACACGCAGGTCATGTTAATATTACATCATATAGTCATCTCATACATAATCAAATTAATATGAGCATTGCTATACCACATCATATGCACATGCAAACCATCCTGCAAAACCAAGTTAGATGCCTCTAATCGGTTCATGCAAAAACTTGTTTTATGTAGCTTCTAAGGTTTTGAAACAAACCGAATCTACCAATGTCGATCATGAAGTATGATAATTCAAGTTGCTAAATTAACTTTCCAGGGTGTATAAAACACGAGATAATAAAATCTCGAGCCCCATACTAAACTTTGTCATATGCGTGACCCCCATGCAGATCACATCTGCATTGCCCTTTTGTCTGCAAAACATCCATCTTTCTCAACTATGGTGGAACCCAAAGAACTGTTAGCACTTCGTTGATCTGTCAATCAGCATACTCAGGAGCAGCATGAAAGGATTGCGGATTGCTAGAACTTTGTGAGATTTGACCATTCCGTCAAGATTAGGACTATGCAAATTTAGGGGAAGCAAAAGGAACATCGGGTAACAGATTTCATATGCTACCCACACAAATAATTTTCAGCAATAGATCTCATCTACTACCTAATTATATTGTGCAACACCCATACATCTCTATGTATTCTAGATCGCAACCTGCATCTATGCATAGCACGGCTGTTGATGCCACTGTAGGGTAACATAGAAGAAAACAAAAAATTTCCAACCGACGCACCAGCCCAGGACAATTATGGAGACTGCATACAAGGTTTGATCATTTTCGTTACTGACTCGTAGCGCAGCGGATGTAGAGTCGATGACGAACGGTGGTGCAGATCCCCGCAGCTAGGATTTTACAACCTCCCAACCGCGAGGATGTATACCCTCATCTTCCCTGCGAATAGCCCTCTAGGAGGCGGTCGGACAGTCCCCCGGATGGTGTCGCGGACAGCCCATCGGGAGGACCTCCAAAACTTGGACTATCACTCGGACAGCCCTTCGGGAGGACCTCCAAAACTCGGACGGTCACACGGACAGCCCTTCGATAGGCACTCTCGAACTAAGACCGAAACTACGATCTCTCCATAGAGTTGCACACATACGGTGTCATCTATCCGGCAGGGCTTTGCCGTCCAGAACTAGTTCCCACCGGAACCTAGACAGCCTTTCGGCTCTACGAAACTCTTTTCGTGGGAGGGAGAGAAGAAGGCAGATAATGGATGGCATGTGTATGAGAGTTGGAGAGGGGATGGAGAGCTCCTCTCGACCTCCTTTTATAGGGGAAGGAGGGGGTGGTGGTGGCTGAAATTTCAGCCACATGACAAGCACCCACAAAACAAGGAAGCATGTTCCCACCAAACATGGAGAAAACATGTTCCCTTGTCCATGGTGTTCCCCCATGGGGCCCCACCTTCCTCCCAACACTCTCCAAAATTTGTGGAGGCTGCCCCCACCATGGGGGGCCCCCAACACCTTTTGTCCAGCCACAAGGGGCTGCCCCCCAAAAGGGAGGCGCCCCAAAACAGCCCCACGAAACGTGGGATATTGTCCCCTCACGCTGGGACAAGATGTTTTCCGCGACTATTACTTCTGAAAAATTCTGGAAGGTCCCAGAACATTTCCAGCACCCTCTAAAATTATCTGGACACACTCGAGAACATTTCCAGTATGGTGGTTTAATTTAAAACCATCTTCGTTTACCCGGTAAACAATTTCGGCAGCTCCGAAAACCCTTTCCGGTTTTTTCTCCGAAAAGTTCCAGAAATTACCAGACCGATCTGGCAACCTCCAAAACATTCCCGGTGCTTGCCAAAACCTTTTTGGATCAGTGGTTTTATCCGAAACAACTTTTCGGTTTTACCGAAACTTTTTCGGTGTTCTCTCTGGAACTTTTCCGCTGTCTCCGAAACTATTTCAGTGACTTTCTCTCGGACTCCTTGTCTAGTATTCAGCAGATAGATGACCCTTAAGCGTGTCACCCTATAGGTTCGGTGAAGTATAGACATGATCCGGAACCCCTTCCGATCAATGATCAACATCGGAGCCGTGGACACCCATATTGACCCCTATACCCACACGAATGAATATTCGAGTGAACCTCCACTTGCCGTGTGCTATTCCTTTTGCTTCACGATATGTTACAAATACCCGAGGTGAGACATGTTGGCATCCCCGTGGATCAACAACTTGTCCACTATGCCAGTTACCTCGTTACCGGTGTTGTTCACTTTTCTCGTTCCCGTGTTCCGGCATCCCCATGATCAAATCACAAAATGTCTAGCTAGATGATGATGGATACCGTAACACCGAGAGGGCCCAGATATATCTCTTCATCGTTGGAGGAGCAAATCCCAATCTTGAGTTATCAAGTTACTTGACATACTTTTCCATGAACCCGTAAGCCGCCGTAATAGCCACCCATTTATGGATGACGTTTAACAAACCCCAAAGTTCATGAAACAAGCATGAAGAAACTCGATACTCTCATGGTCGAAGGAATTATGCAAACATTAACTTCTCTGTGTTATTAACCATTAACTTATGACGAATGTATCTCATAGCATAACATCAATTTTGGTCGATTCAACACAAATGTTCTTCTAACATTGTGCCCTCAAAATTGCCGGCATAGCCATGCCCATGATCAGGAAAACAGGATCATCATACAATACTTGAGCCAGTGTTAGAGGCGAGACTAGGAATACAATTTACCGTTTATTATTCCACACGTGCATATGAGTCTTCCTTCAAGCGTCGTGGTTATTGTAGACTCGAGAACCATAGCAGTTATAACATGGAACATAAACCTAATTGTGAACAGGGAGATAATCAATAACATTTATTATTGCCTCTAGGGCATATCTCCTACACCCTCGCCCACTCGATAACCTGCCCCGGCGTGGCTACAGTGCAGCCGGCCGTACCAGAGACTTTGGCCGGCTGGCGCTAGACGAAGCCTCCCGGGCGACCCGTGTCGCGACAGATGGGTGAGGGCCAATCACAAAGCCGGCTGGCGGGCCCCTCATAGGCGACGGGACCGAGCTGCCGGTGGACCCTACAAACGACGAGACGGCTCGACGGGCGGGACCAACTGGTCAGCCGGAGAGGCTGCCAGCCGGGCCCCTCCACCCCTGTACCTTATAATACATTATAAAGCCGGGGGGTTGGCCTATAAAACCCCCCGAACCCCATGCAGCGGGGACGAACGATCATTCGCATACACCCACATAGAACTCTCCTCTCATTCCATCCCTAGCAACAGAGGAAGACGAGCCGGCTGCTCCTTCTTCCTCCTCTAGATACAACTCGGGGAGCATCCTTGTAAACACAACTATCCATCCAACCAAACCAAGTAGGACTAGGGGTGTTACCTCACATGGAGGGCCCTGAACCTGGGTACATCATGTGTCGCCACCGCTTGTGCCCAATCTCGCACCCGGAGCCCATCGGCGTCCTCTGGCCCCAACCACCTACGATAAGCCTACCCATGGAATCTGTCGTGAGAAAATGATGACAGTTGGCGCCCACCATGGGGCCATACGCGACACCGGCCGGATTCATGCTTCGGGCGGGACCCCTCGCCATTCCCCGTCGCCGCCGCACATCCAGGCGAAATCGCGGGCTCGTGGGGCTTGCTCCAGCACGCCCTGCGGGCGACTCCATCAACCTCACGGTCGATACCGATGCGCTCACCGAGCGCTTCGGTAGGCTCAACCTTGATGAGGTGCCGGCCGCTGACGAGTACCCCAAGCAGGTGCTTGTCTGTGCTGATCTTCCCATGGCTGTGGGCACACTGATTGCGACCCAATCCAGCAGCTCCCACGATCGCATGGGGGCAATGGGCATCATCTCCTCCACCTCCTCCAGACGTGCGCAGGCCGGGGCTGATGCCGCCGCGGTCCGTGTCGGTACCTCCGACCCGCTCGGTGCGGCCCTCCAGGGCTTGAGCACCCCTATCGCCCGACAGCGAACCCCGACGCCACCGCGGCTGACCTCGAGGTGGTTCACTGCGTCCTATTTGAGGGCGCCACCACCTTCGCAGCCACGCGATGCCGCATGGAGGCTTCCCTGCGAGAATACACTTCCGCCTACGGTCTCACCCCGGCTGGCACCGAGCCCAGCCGACGTGGGGCTGTGGACGACCGCGGCCGCGTGGTCGCCGAAATCCTAGGCGGCAAGATGCCCATCTACGACACCCCCACAACCAACCTATGGGCCCTCAAGGTAGCCTACGAGGACTTGGCTACCTTGGAGGGCAAAGAACGTGCCACTCATGAGCGTCACATCAAGGAGCTCATTGATGCCGCTGACGCGCAGCAGCATCTGCTCGCGTTGGGCGGCGCCTCCTCCGACGGCCCCCGGCTCGAGCACGAGGGCATGGGTACTGCGGGCCGTCAGCCGGCTCAACACTCCTGTTCCCCTTGCGTATCCGGCCGCCGGGACAAAACAAACAACCCCCGGCCCTCTCAGCTGCCGGGAGCAAGCAGCCGGCCATTAACAGCCGGCGCACCAACAACGCGCCTCGCAGCGGCTGCCGCCACGAAGCACCGACAGCCGGCAGCCGACAGCCAGCGCAACCGTGGGCACACTCCGCCCCCGCGGCGCGAGCCGGAATGGTCGGTTCCGCCCGTCATCTGCCCCGAGCTCTCGTCCTGGATCGGGCTGTGTGTCCCTCGCAGCGAGAATGACGCCCGCAACTGCATCGACCACCTCGCGCAGTCTGCACACCTCGAAGATGAGGGCTCGATTGGCCCGGCCTGTTTTGGCCCTCGGATCCGCAATGAGCCGTTCCCAACCAGCTTCACACTTCCCCGAGACACCCCGAAGTATAACGGGTCCGACAAGACTGAGGACTGGTTGATTGACTACACCACCACGGTCGGCATCGCCAGGGGGAACAAGCGCATAGCCGTTAATTACGCTCCCCTCATGTTGATCGGCTCGGCCCGCACTTGGCTCAATAGCCTGGCGGCCGGCAGCATCAACACCTGGATGGACTTCGAAGAGGCCTTCGTTCGCAACTTCACCGACACCTACAAGCGTCCTGGCCGCCCCCGTGAACTTGCCATGTGCGTTCAGGGGACGGACGAGTCCATCCACGACTACCTCACTCGATGGACCGAGCTCCGCAACTCCTACGAGGGGGTGCACGAGGTGCAGGCCATACAATACTTCATCGAAGGCTGTCCAGATGGCACCCCCCTCAAGCACAAGCTTCTATGCTCCAAGCCGGCCACGTGGCCGAGCTCATGACCAAGGCGGACAAGTACGCCACGACTGATTCGGCCATTCGGGTCAAGACTACCCCGCCCGCCAAGGCAACGACAACGTCCCGGCCGGCTGCCGACAACCGACAGCCACAGAACAACAAACGCAAGAACGACCAGCCGGATCCCCGCTACGGGAGCCGGCAAGTCAACACCATTGAGGAGCAGGAGCCGGCTGCCCAGCCTTCCAGCCAGTGCCAGCGCACTGGCAAGGCTGCCTGGCAGCCAAAGCTCACCTTCGAGCAGATGCTTGACCTCCCATGCAAGAACCACTCACGGGCCAAACACTCTATGCACACGCTCCGACAGTGCAGCTTCTCACAGCGACTGGCCCAGGGGACGGCCTTCCGGCTCCTCTCACGCCGCCTGCCCGCGCGCCGGCCCCGACCCAAGCTGCCGCCCCAGTGCCGGCTCCGGCTCCGGCCCAGAATGATGGTCGTCTGATCGGCCGATTCCCTAACCAGGAGGATTGTTACATCGTCTTCACTAGTGAAGAGACGAACAAACACGCTCAACGCCGGCTCCATCGTGAGGTGAACGCCACCATGCCGGCAACTCCCCAGTTCATGCATTGGTTGGAGAAGCCGGTCACCGAGAGCCAGGCGAATCATCCCGCCGTAATGCCATGTCCCGACAGCTATGCCCTGGTCCTCGACCCCACCATCGCCATCGAGAAGCGCACCTGCCGCTTTTCACGGGTGCTGGTGGATGGTGGCAGCAACATCAACATCTTGTACCTCGACACAATGCACAAGCTGGGGCTGAAGATAGAAGACCTACAGGCGAGCCGGACGGTCTTCCATGGCGTCATGCCTGGAAAGTCCTGCTCCCCTGTCGGCAACATCACACTCGACATCCTCTTCAGCAGACCCGACCACTTCTGCCATGAGCCAGTGTTGTTCGAGGTCGTGGACCTCGCAAGCCCCTACCACGCGCTGCTGGGTCGACCAGTCCTTGTCAAATTCAAGGCGGTCCCCCATTACGCCTACCTCAAGCTCAAGATGCCGGGCCCCAAGGGAATTATCACCATCACGGGTGACTACAAGATGTCAATCGAGTGCACTCGAGATGGCAGCCGGTTGGTTGAGGCCCTGGAAATCACCAAAGTGAAGCAGCAGCTCGACAAGCTCGTGGCCCTTGCCGCCAGCCAGCCGGCCATGCCGGCTCCCCCTCGCAGTCCGTCGGCGAGGCCTCCTTCCAGCCGTCCAAGGACACCAAGCAAATCCTGCTTGACCCGGCCAACCCGGCTCAGTGCATCACAATTGGCTCCAGCCTTGACAGCAAATAGGAAGGCGAGCTCGTCGACCTCCTCTGTGAGAATTGGGACATCTTCGCATGGTCCCCCAAGGACATGCCGGGTGTTCCAAGGAAGTTCGCCAAGCACTAACTACACATCCGGCTGGACGACAAGCCGGTCAAGCAACCCCTGTGTCGTTTCCCCGAGGAGAAGCGACGTACCATAGGAGAAGAGATCGAGCAGCCGGGTTCATCATGGAAGTGTTCCACCCAGACTGGCTGGCCAACCCAGTCCTGGTGCTGAAGAAGAACAAGACTTGGCGCATGTGCATCAACTACACTAGGCTGAACAAGGCGTGTCCCAAGGACCCATTCGCCCTATCGCGGATCGATCAAGTCATCGACTCCACGGCCGGCTACGACTTGCTATCCTTCTTGGATGCCTACTCCGGATACCACCAGATCAAGTTGGACCCGGAATACCGGCTCAAGACGTCCTTCATCACGCCCTTGGGGGCCTACTGCTACATCACCATGTCCTTCGGCCTGAAAAACTCAGGCGCCACCTTCTAGCGGTGCATGGAGAAGTGCCTCGTGCCTCAGATAGGCAGGACCGTCCACGTCTACATCGACGACATCGTTGTCAAAACCAAGAAGCACTTCAGCCTCCTCGACGATCTCCGGGAGACCTTCGTGAACCTGTGCGAGTACAAGATCAAGCTCAACCCGGAGAAGTGTGTCTTCGGCGTCCCAGCCGGCCAACTCCTGGGTTTCTTCATGTCTGCTCGCGGCATTGAGGCTAATACCAAGAAGATCAGGGAGATCAAGCGCATGCCCAAGTCGACCCAGCACCGCGACGTCCAGAAGTTCATCGGCTTCCTTGCCTCACTCAGCCAGTTCATTAGCTAGCTGGGGGAGAAGGCCCTGCCCCTCTATGGGCTCCTTGGCAAGACGGCTCTGGTCGAGCCGGGTCACACCAAGAAACCGGGCATGTTCGATTGCCCTGACGAGGCGGACAAGGCCTTCCGCGGCCTCGAGAAGGCTCTCACCCGCGCGCCCATCCCGGCCATGCCGGCTGAGAAGGAACCACTGCTCGCCTACATCGCGGAGACCACCCACGTCATCAGCGTCGTCCTGGTGGTCGAGCGCCCTGAGGAGGGCAAGTCTCTGTCGATCCAGTGGCCCATCTACTACCTCAGCGAGGTCCTCTTCGTGTCCAAGCAGAACTACCCCCACTACCAGAAGATGTGCTATGGCATATACTTCGTCACCAAGAAGGTCAAGCAATACTTCCAGGAGCATACCATCACCGTGGTGAGCATGGCCCCACTTGGCGACATCATGAGTGGATGGGACTCCACCGACCGGATCGCCAAATGGGTCATCGCCCTTGCCGATCATGAGATCCGGTATGAGCCACGAACCACCATCAATTCACAGGCGTTGGCTGACTTCCTCGTCGACTGGGCGGAGACGAAGTTCGTGCCGCCTCCCTCAGACTCCACACATTGGCGCATGCATTTCGACGGCTCAAAAATGAGGACCGGCCTAGGTGCCAGCATAGTCCTCTCCTCCCCGAAAGGTGACAAGCTCAAGTATGCCCTCCAAATCCACTTCGCCACCTCCAACAACGTGGCCGAGTACGAGGCTATCGTCCATGGCCTCCGGCTCGCCAAGGAGATCGGCATCAGGCGCATCCTATGCTTCAGCGACTCCGACCTCGTGGTTCAGCAGATCTCAGGCGAATGGGACGCTAGGGATGACAACATGGCCAACTACCGCTTCCTCATACAATAGCTCACCGGCTCCTTCGAAGGCTGTGAGTTCCATCACGTCCCACGGGCGGACAACGAGGCGGTCGACGCGTTGGCAAAGATCAGCTCCACCCGGCAGGCCATCCCAGCTGGCGTCTCCCTCGAGCGGCTGCTCAAGCCGTCGACCAAGCCTTCCCCAGAACCGGAGTCCATCTTCATGTCGGCAGACGCCGCCGGCCCATCGGCGACTCAGGCTGCCCCTTTGGCATCTTCGCCACCGATTCCCACAACCTTGGCCACCTTGTCGACACCAATTGAGCCGGCTACGTCCAAGGCCGCTGGCTCCAACGACACGGCTGTCATGATGACAATCGACCAGCCAGCCTCAGGGACTGGCGAGCCGGCCCCGGGGGCTGGCGAGCCGGTCCCGGGGGCTGATCATCCAGGCCCGGGGGCTCCCGAGCCGGCCCCCGTCTTAGCTCCCTCATGGGCCCAGCCTATCTTGGCGTTCCTTCTACATGGTGAGCTCCCCCCGGACGAGGCCTTGGCAAGGCAAATTCAGCACCGGGCCTCGGCATACACCATCATCGACAATGAGCTCGTCCATCGTAGCACCACCGACGGCTTCGAGCGGTGCGTCGAGCCAGAGAAGGGTCTGAAGATCCTGCTTGACATCCATCAGGGCGAGTGCGGGCATCACGCCGCCTCCAGGTCCCTGGTGGCCAAGGCCTTCCGCAACGGTTTCTACTAGACCACTGCTCTCGAGGCGGCCAAGAAATTGGTCGACAAGTGCGAGGGCTGTCAGCGCTTCAGCACGCACAACCACCTGCCGGCATTAGCCCTCCAGACCATCCCTCTCTTGTAGCCCTTCGCCGTCTGGGTGCTGGACATGGTGGGTCCCTTCAAAACGGCACGAGGTGGCATGACACACTTGTTGGTGGTTGTTGACAAATTCACCAAGTGGATCGAGGCACGACCAATCAAGAAGCTGGACGGCCCCACGGCCGTCCGGTTCATCTACGACATCACGGTTCGCTACGGCGTCACCCCATAGCATCATCACCGACAATGGCACGAACTTTGCCAAGGACGCACTCGTGCATTTCTGCTCCAAGCAAGGAATCCGGCTCGACCTGGCCTTCGTCGCTCATCCACAGTCAAACGGCCAGGAAGAGAGGGAAAACGGCCTCATCCTGTCTGGCATCAAGACCTGGCTCGTAACACCACTGGTAAGGTCGGTCGGCTGCTGGATCGACGAGCTGCCGGACATCCTTTGTAGTCTTAGGACCACCCCCAACCGATCAACCGGCTACGCGCCCTTCTTCCTTGTGTACGGGTCCGAGGCGATCATCCCCATCGATATCGAGTTGGACTCGCCTCGGTACACCTTATACATGGAGTAGGACGCAAAGGATGCAAGAGAAGACGATGTCAATCTACTCGAGGAAGCCCGCGAGCTGGCCTTGAGCCGGACGGCAATCTACCAGCAGAAGCTCCGACGCTACCACAACAAGCGGAGCCGACCACTCTCCTTTCGCAAAGGGGACCTGGTCCTCAGGCGGATCTAGCGGACAGCCAGACAACACAAGCCGTCCTCCCCATGGGAGGGCCCGTTCATCATCAGCAAGGCGTTGCACAACAATGCATACTACCTAATAGACGCCCAGAAGCCGCAGAAGCGCAAAAGAGACGCCTCCGGCGAGGAGACGGAGCGCCCATGGAACGCGGCGCTCCTCCGCCCATTTTACTACTGAAAAGACCAGTATGTATGTATCCCTCCCCTTTTGGGCTTATGAATGCAATGGGTGCCCCAGGTCGGCTCTTGGGGCACGCCCTGTTTCGCTTCCCTCAAAAGTTTCCTCGCTCACCAGCTCCCGGGCCCGGCTCCCGGGCCCGGGGGCTCACCGGCTGGTCCTAGGCCGCCTCTCTCAAATATTGGCTAAGTAGTGTGAGCCGAGCAAACCCTCCCACCCCTCCCAGCTACAGATCCGGCTCCCGGCTGTCCGGCTGATGGGGCCTCAGGGCGCAAAGCTTAGCTCACACGAAAGATCAATCGAAAGGAGATACCAGCTAGGTCTCACCGGACCACCGCCTCGCCTCTGCCACTCTACTTATCCCGAAAGGCTCTCGCGGTTCCTAAGTTTCAAACCGGCTTCCTCGAGGCGGACACCCCGACCCAGCTACAGACCGGCTCCCCGCTATCGGGCTGACGGGGCCGAAACCAAAGGGGAAAAGGGGAGGGTTGGAAAGAACCAAGAGGGCGCAAAAGGATAAGGACAAGCTGGCACGAGCAATAAGGCAAACACACTAAGTATTCACAGTAAAAATGTTAAGACAAAAGTGGCCCACGGCCAACACAGTTCATTACATAACACCCCCAGCGGGTGGACTCAAGCCTGACTTGTAGGAAAGAAAAAGAAAGATAAAGATGCTCGGGGGCTCAGGCCACCGGCGCGTCGCTAGCCGGCGTGCCTCCAGCCGACGCATCGCTGGGCGGCTCGATTCCCGTCTCGGAGATGGCTGTGGCCTTCGGGTCGGCTTCCTTGGCCTTCGAGGCGGTCTCCATGGTCCCATCCGTCGCGCCGCTCGAGTCGGTGCTCTCGTCGGCAACCTCCTCGTCCGCTGGGCCTTGGGGGATGCCAAACGAGTCTTGTGTCACTGGCTCGCCGTCCTCGCCAAGGGCCTGCAAGAACTCATCTGCGTCGACATATGACGCGAGCTCATTGGCTCGACGGACAAGGGCTAGCTCACGAGCCTCCCGCTCCTCGACCAGCTCGTCCCGCATGGTGGCCAGTCGGCCCAAGTCCACGCTGTGATACCACGACGTGATGAATCGGAGTGCCATCTGCGCGCTGGCTCGGGTTGCTGATGCCTTCCAGGCCTCGAGCTGGGCCATGGCCTGCTCCAGCCACAAGGCCACGCAATTCGCCGGAGCTCCCCCGTGGCCTGGCCATAGAGAGGCGATGATCTCCTTTCCGGCCATCTTCAGACGCTCCACGCTCCGCTCGAGGTGGATCATCCGGTTTTCAACGGCGAGCCCAAGCTCATCCACATCCCACATGGCGTCCTCCTCGATGGAGCGCCCGCACTCCCAAAGGTATTCCCGGTGCTCCTCGATGGTGCGCTCAGCGTGGCGGTGAGGTTCCAGAAAGCGCCCTAAGAGAAGGAAGAGAAGAAAGGGAAGAATAGGAAAGAAGGGCAAATCAAACACAAGAACCAGCAAAGGAAAAAAGCAACCGACTGGAGAAAGGAAACATGGACACCTACCTTCGATGGCGTCGTCCATCCCGATGGCAAAATTGAGTGACGGTTTCCACTATGACGCCAGCGTCGCCTCTGATGCGGCGAGGGAGCCCTTGACCTCCTCGAGCGAGCTCTCGAGGTGGGTCACCTCGTCTTGGAGGGCGAAGGTCCACCGGGCGGCGTCAGCCACCTCCTTAACGGCCGTCTCCTTGGCTGCCACCTCCTTGGCCACCTCGTCCTTGAGGCAGTCTCGAGCTGCCTCCCCGTCCACCAGTAGCGCGGACAGCCGGTCCTTCTCCTGCATGAACGCCTGGTAGTCTTGCACCAGCCGGTCCCGCTCAGAGACGAGCCCAGTCTTCTCCGCCCGTAGGGCTGTCAGAGCACCTGCAGGATAAGGCATGCATCAGCCGGCTCTCGGGGGCTACGTACCCCTCCCACGAAACTCGGCTTACCTTGCACCCTCGCCAGCTCCTCCTCCAAGCAGTAGAAGCCATGTTTGCCGCGGTCATGGATGGTGACTGCCTCCTCGAACAGTTTTTGCCATTGGGAGTTCCCCTCCTGACACACGAGGCTAAAGTCAAAGGATGCTCAAAGAGATCCAGCCTGGCTACCCGTCAGGCGGTCAGCCGGCCTGCATCTCGGGGGCTACACCCAGTGGGTGCGCTTGCGCACCCCCACTGAAATTTCTAAAATGAAGGCAACCGTGCTTACCTCCACACGCTGCAGGGTGGCGTCCGTCACCTCTGCAAACCAGGCCAGCTCTTGGTGGCACCAGTCCAAGACACTCCCCAGCTCCTTGAACGAGGGGACCGGGCCGCCCGTCGGGGGAGCCGGTAGGGCTCGCATGCGCACCAGCGCCTCCCAGTCCCGGCGCACCTCCTGCATGGTCCGCAGGGTCCTCCGGGCCCAGCCACCGTTGCCGCCCAGGCTCTCCATGGTGCCGGCCGCCGTGGGCGAGTTGATGACGGCGAGGGTCTGGGAGTTGCCCCCAACCAGCCCTTCACCCGATGCCATCGCCGCCTGCACCTCCTACCGCTCCGATGTGACGATCGCGACGGACGACACCTCCGTCTCCATGGCTGCCACTTCTGGCATCGCCTCTGACGCCGCCTCCGGGGCCACCGGGGCCTCCGGCATGTCGACCCAGGCCGGCTCGGCCGCGGGCGGTGTCACGTCCGGCACCTCCGGCCGGGTCGCCTCGGGGGCTGGCTCCGCTACCACCGCCCTCGCTCAGGCCGCCTCCTCCGCGGATGGAGGCGCGGGCGACTCCATGGCCGCCCCTCACGGCTCGCTCGACGGGGGCCTTGATAGACAGGTCGATTCCGTTGCCGAGTCCGATGCCCATGCAGGATCAGCGGACCTCCTCCGCCTCCTACCGCTCAAAGTCCCAGAATGCAAGGCCTTGTCTCGTGTTCGGGACTTTGAGGTTCATAGCTCCGCGAGCCTCCTCTTCTCCTCCCGCTGGGTGGCCGCATGCTCGCGGGCCAGCCGGTTGGCGGCACCCGTCAGGTCCCCTGCCGGATCCCCTCGTGAAGCTCGATGGGGTCCCTGCAGCGCACGAACGACGATCACCCATCAGCTCGCGACCCGGAAGAAAACGCAGGCAAAACATGAAAAAGGAACTTACCCAATGACGAGGGGCAAGGCCCGCTTGGCGTGCGCCGGTGGCTTCTGCGCGGCCACCTTCACCTGCTTTGGGACTGGTGGCGGGGCCGGCGGCCCCTCCTAAGCCGACCTCTTCGCCCGGCCGGCAGCTCCGGCCGCCGGGGCTTGAGCCGGCTGCTCCTCGCTCCGCCGGCCCTGGCGTGCTGAGGGAGGAGGTGCATTCAGAATCATTATGTCATCATCATCGTCATCATCATCATCGTCGTCCGTCCTGTCCCTGATCGTGGGGGCAAAAGGGAACTCACCGGCTTCGCTAGGCTCCCCGGCTGCGCCGGACCCTCCGGCTCCGCTGGGGTCACCGGCGCGCGGGTCTGCCGGCTCGTCGACTCCTCCCGAGGAGTCCACCCCCTCGGTCGTAGTCTTCGGAGTCGGTGTGGTCGCGCTCCGCCTCGAAGACTTGGGGGTGTGGTCCGTCTGGCATATTCTGTCACACCAACAGCTGTGGTCAGCACGACGAAGTAAGATCCGCTGCCGGCTACCGACTGGAAACAATCAAACAAAAAGAAGAGCCGACTCGTCGAAGACTTACCAGGGGGACGGTTGATGCGGTCGTATGGCTCCATGCCAAATGTCCACGAAGCGGGCTTCAGTTAAATGTCGTGAGGGCGTTCACTCTGGTCGGCACCTGAGCTGGGGTCAGGTCGACGGTCGACAGCCGATAGGGGTCCCAGTGGCCGGACATGTCACAGATCCGGTGCGTCCTCGGCTGGAGAGGCAACACCCGACGCGAGATGAAGGCCCCCACCAGATCGGCGGCGACCAATGCCTTAGAGCTCTTCAGCTGCATGAGCTGGCCAAGCTCCACCAGAGCCACGTTGTGCGGGGCGGTCCCTAGACAGTTCAATTGGGTGGACTCCGCGTCCACGAACGGTGGCAGCCGGATGAAGTCCAGGTTTGGGTCGGCATTCTTCACGTAGAAGAACGTCCGGTGCCACCCCTTGATAGACTCGATGAGGGAGAAGGGCGGGAAGCGCGCGGTGCCGTGGCAGCACACCGCCGTGCCCCCGCAGGCGCTGCTCTTCAGCGCCTTGAGGTAGAAAAGGGCCTTGAAGAAATCGATAAAAGGAAGGACCCCGATATATCCCTTGCACAACATCACAAAGCCGGTGAGGTAAAGGATCGCGTTGGGGCCGAGGTGGTGCGGCTTGAGGTCAAAGGTGTCCAGGAGCAGGCGGAAGAAATAGCTCACCGGAAGCCCAAAGCCACGGGAGAAATGCCATAGGAAAATGATGTGTTCCCCCGGCTATGGTGCCGGCACCACCTCGTGGCCCGATGCGCGAGCAACCACCCGCTCTGCCGGCGGCAGCATGCGCGCGCGGCGGAGCTCCTGTAGGACCGGATGTATGTCTAGGGGGGGGGGTGATTAGTCTACTTGACCAATTAAAAGTTTTGCCTATACCAAGTTTTAGGGTTGACAGTTTTTAGCATTTCATGGCAAGTCAAGTACACCCTACACATGCAAGTCTAAGAGTATATAGCAGCGGAAAGTAACAACAAGCATGTATAGAAGGGATAGGGTAGGAAGATCAAACACAATTGTAGACACGATGATTTCCCATGGTTCCGATAGGTGGCGCTATAGGACATCCACGTTTATGGAGTCTTCAACCCACAGAGGGTAATGGTCGCGAGAGTCCATGGAGGGCTCCACCCAAAAGGGTTCACGAAGTAGCAACCTTGACTATTCCATAACGGCTTCCGTCCATGAAGGACTAGCCTCACCATGGGTAGATCTTCATGAAGTAGGTGATCTCCTTGCCCTTACAAACTTCTTGGTTCACTCCACAACACGAAGTAGTATGCTCCCAAGCGACACCTAAACAATCTAGGAGGCACCACCCTCCAAAAGGTAATAGGCTCGGTAATGATGATGAACTCCTTGCTCTTGTGGTTCAAGATGATAGACTCCTCAGCACCCAATCACTCTCCCACAGATTTGGCATGGTGGAAGAGATGGGATTGGTGGAAAGCTACTTGGGGAGGCTAGAGATCAAGATCCATATGATTGGAGTGGAAGATCTTGACCTCAACACAAGTGTAGGTGGTTCTCTCTCAAAAAATCTGATAGGATAGGTATGGAATAGTTCTGAGTGCTTCTCTTTCGAGTAGGTGGTGGTGAAGGGGTATATATAGGCATCCCCAAAAATCCAACCGTTACACAAAAAAAGACCAACTCGGTGACACCGATGTGTTAATCTTGGTGGTACCGAAGTGACCAAAAGGTGGAAACTTTTGAATCTCGGTGAGACCGATATAGGAAACTCGGTTGCACCGATAAGGTAACCAACGGTCAGATTTCCAATCTCGGTGACACCGATCCAACATTCTCGGTGGGACCGAAAATGTGAATTTGTGTAAAAGAAAACTTAAACTCGATGGCACCGGTATGGAATCGGTTGCACCGAAGTGGCTAGGGTTTGGCAGAGTCTATCTAGGTTCTGGAATCGGTGGCACCGGTATGGGAAAGTTGGTTGCACCGATTTTGAGTGTTAGGTATAAACAGTCTTTTGTGGGAGAGTTTGTGGATGTTTTTGGCGACTATCACTTGTGCACATTTGAGCATATTGTTCACCAACAAAACCTTACCCCCTTTTAATAGTATTGCCTTTCCTATGGACTCCAAATGATTTTTCACAAATATAAAATTTAGAGTCCTCTTGCTTGAAGCTTGGCCAACCTATTTCCTTGCATCTTGGGGTATGTCCAGAAACTCCTTTTGCCAATCCTATCATTGAACATTTCCTATACTTGGTGGAAACATTAGTTCAATGACTTATATGTTGTTATTAATTACCAAAACCACCAAGGGAGCAAATGTACTTTCAATATCCCCCTTTTTTGTAATTGATGACAACATAAAGATCAAAGCTTCGACATATGATAAAATCAATGACTATAATCGTCACTTTGAGAGGTATGTGATAAGCAAGAGCTCCCCCTAAATTTGTGCATTATTTTGAATTTGCATTTGAATGCAAATGCACAATCGATTAGGTATGTGGGACTCTTGTTCCATGTCACATACAACTTGGTGGTGTGCGAGAATAATTAGAATGAATAACAAAGCACAACACAATCAAGCAAAGGTGAATGATCATCTCATAAGCATTAAGATGATAGGAAATAGTAGCATCACACATAACAACGCATGATCACACATAAACATAGAAGTATCTCACGTCAAACAAAAAGAACAAAATGTTTTGAAAAGCAAAAAACACCAAAATGCTCTCTCGCTCGAAACCTAAAGATCTATATACACTTCTCCCCCTTTGGCAACAAGTTACCAAAAAGTTCAAAGGCATACATCTAAGCGTTCTTGGGCTGATCTCCTCCAGTTGTTGATGAAGGAGTCGAGATAACAACATCGGCGAAGATCTCTGTAGATGTCGTGGATGGAGTTGGAGTGACAGCTGGAGGAACTGGAGCAGATGGAGCAGGAGCTGTGCTGACAGTTGCAGGAGCTGATGAAGAGGGCCTTAAGTCTTGTGTAGGCACTATGGATGATCTGGCCTGAGTGGTGAACTGAGTTCCCGGCCTTAGAGGCGAGTCATCCTCCTCCTCCTCCTCATCGTCATCATCTGAAGTAGAAGAGACCCGAGGGATGTGCACGGAGTCAACTTCATGCTGAAGCTCTGTGGCTGTTTTAGTCAGCCTGTCCACCTTATCATTAAGGGTCTTGATTCTAGTTTCAAAGATCCTAACAAGACTGTTCTGGTTGTCTAGAATCCCCTCAATGTCCTTCTACATGCCCTGAACTGATGCTATCAACAGTTCCATTTGCTCATTCCTGGATCAAGGGGCTTGAGCACTAGTGTCTCTAACTACCTCTGCTTCTGCCTGAGCTGCAACTGAAGTGGGATGATCAGCATCCATCACCACAACATTGTCCTCGAGATCTGGCTGTAGGGGTAAATGAGGATGATCTAGAGCAAAGATGTGCTTCTTCAATTCTGAATTGATAAGCATCTAGATGTAGGGTGCATAACAGCAAGAGCGCTTCTGGTCAGCAACAACCCTGTTGATTGTCTCAACAATGAGATCCATGACTCTGATCCTGGTGTGTCTGTCAAGGTGGATCAACATATTGATGGAGTGGCCTCGAATCATCTTGTCATCTCCTGACTTGGGAATCAAAGTATGCCTTAGAATGGTGTTCATCGTGCGGAGGCCAGCCTGAAGAAAGTAGATGGATCCAAGCCTGTGAGACTTCACATTGGCAGCAGGGTTCTCCTTGTACATATTTGTCATAGCATTGTGGCTAGCCTTGGATTCTGAGTATACATCCATGTCACCATCCCGTGCTTCAGGAACTCCTAAGATAGCATCCCATTCTTCAATAGTTGATTCATACCTTGCACCTTCAGTCATCCATACAATTCTACCATCTCCGCAGAAGTGTGCAGTGGAGTAGAATTGCATGATCATCTCATCATTCCAAGCTGTGAATTCTCTGCCAACAAACTCATCCAAACCTATGCAATGGAATTGTCTTGGACACTTGGAAAGTAGTACTCATTCTCCCTGATGAATTTCCAGTCAACATATCGCATATCACTCACAGCTGGACTCTTGTCAAAGACCACAGTCTCATAGAAATCTTGTTGCTCCTTGGTATAAAATCCGTAGTCCACAACTATCTCCTTCCTCTGAGCATAAGGATCTATAGCTCTCCAAGCTGTCAATCCTGAATCCTTCCTCTTCTTCATATCCTCAGCTAGTGGGTAGCTGGCATTGTGTACTGGAATATGTGGTATGAGCTTCATCAAAGTTGTCAAGTCATCATCAACTTCAGCTTTGGAGGCAGTCCCTTTGTTCTTCTCAGAAGCTGGAATCTGCCTGGATGTCCTCTTAGGCTTCTCAGCAGCAGCCTTCTTGGAGGTGGCAGTCTTTGGCATAGCATCAGCCTTGAGCTTCTTGGCCTTCTTCTTGGGAGGAGCCTTTGTAGCTGGCTCATCCTCCTCTTACTCAGCAGCAGCACTAGTTACTTCCTGTGCATCTTCGTACATGGAAGTAGGTCTGCCAGTCACATGAATAATCCTCTTCCTAGACTTTTTCTCCCATGCCTTCTTAGGCATAGCTTTCTTGGGGACTTCAACTGAGATAGTTGCTCTAGCAGTCTCATTAGCCTTGAAGGTTGAGGCAGGTGCATAGATCTTGCTGACAACCCTCCTGGAAGAAGTTGCTTCAGTAGCAGACTTCTTGGCAGCTTTCTCTTGCTTCTTAGCAAGAATCTCCTCAGGAATGAAATCTGAGTCTTCTTCATCTGAGTTCAGCTTCTTCCTGGTTTTGGTGGCAGCCTTGGGCAACCCATGAGAGCTGGGGTGCCTGGATCTGAGAAACAATTGGCTTCTGGGCTTGTTCCAGAACTCATATCAACTCCATGCTCTTGCAAATTCTGACTGTCTTCTGAGCCTGACATACTGACCCTATGAATAGAGTATAGGAGAGCAGAAGAAGATGAGTCATCACAAAATGAGGCTAGTTTTGAAATTTGAGCAATGAGTTTTCAAAAAGTTTTGCCATCTGTCAAATAGATATCGGTGCAGCCGAAAAGAAATTTTCGGTGCGACCGAGATAAACTAACTCTTTAACAGGAACTTGGCAACCTTTCCGGTAGGACCGAAAAGAGCTACTTGGTTCCACAGAGTCAGTTCTCAACCTCACTAAAAAGCATATCGGTGAGACTGATATTTTCGTTTCGGTTCCATCGAGATTTATCGGGCGGACGACAAAACCCTAGAAAATCCATCTAACTCGAGATTTTGGAGTTTTAAGTGGATAGATATATGAGCAAGGGGTGCATAGATGATTAACAAGTATCTAATGCGCAAGAATCGGATGGGGATCACACTAGAGATCGAATCCGTACCCTAGCTTGGCGTGGATCCTCTACGGCGGCGACGATGGAGCATATTTCGTCGACGGCGGCGATTCCTAGCGGCGGAGGAGCACAGGAAGACAAGGGCGACGACCAGGGGTCTCGAGGCGACAGCTTAGGGTTCTGAGGCGTGACGTTTGAAGATAGAAATTTCAAAGCGTCGGGGTCCACAACATATATACCCTCCATTCTCGATGATACCGGTTTTATGTTTTCGGTGTCACCGAGTTCCACAACTGTCAGCTGACAGGGAAACTCGTTCTAACCAAGAATATGAAATCGGTGTTACCGAGATTGAAACCAGATCAACCCTAGGCATTCGGTGAGACCGAGATGCACTTGGGAGGTTTTAATGGTCAGTCCTTGTCGATATGGAACTTCGAGTGCTCCACACACAAAGGGATCAAAAATCACTTGTTCAAATTTTGTGATGCAGCATGAATGGAATATGAGGTGAGAAAGCATAGATAGCTAGAGAGTGGTCCTAGACATTCTTGTCCATCCAATTAGCAAAAGAGAAAATCAATTACCAAATAGCAACAATTGGATGTCCTCGAATGAGAAAATAAATGCAGACGAACATGCTCACACAATAAGATGTCAAAAGAAATCATGACAAACATGCACACACACACTAGCATCTAAGAAGCACTTGGGCGATGACGAAGTCATCTATATATGAGTACTTGACTGAGGAGCCAAGTACGAGTACTTTATCATAGGTCATACTCATCGTTTAAGCACAAGTGGGGTTACCACTTTTACATAAAGCATTTAATGTTGTCACATACTAAGAGATGCTTTGACTCAGGTCTTAGAGTAAAGCTCCCCCTTAATGTGACATCCCCCCATAAGAGGGATAAACTAACCTTGGGTTTTGTCCATGAAGACTTCATGTTGGTGAGGCAGTTGTGGATGCTCAATGTTGATGAGGATCACCAAGAGTTGGGAGCATCCTTGTTGTTTCCTTAGTCCTCTCACCTACATGGGTTAGTCCCAACACACAAGAGACAAATACAAGGATATATATGGACATGGAGTGCAAAGCATATGTTATGATGTCCATTGATTAGTTGATTACCTTGTCCCTTGCTTACGTTTGAGGGAATGTGTGACTCCTTGGACTATTGCATTGAGTTGATGTTGAGTGCAAAAAGTCCTTGCCAATAATGAATGTGAGTGAATTTCATTGGCGGAGTCACCCCTCAAGAACTTACTAGTTCTTCTTCTTGGGGACCCACATCAAGTTGATGGGGATCCTTGGTGTTGAATTAGTCTTTGTAGTAGTTGAGCTTGAAGTAGCCTTAGGAACCCACTCCACCAAAGCTAGGGGTTCATTTTCATATGAGTCAATGTCCTCTTGAAGCTTGTTCTTGCCCTTGAGCTTGTGGTCTTGTGGTGCAAGGTCATCTTGAGTGTTTGTCCCCTTGGGAAGAGTATTTTCCTACTTCTACTTTTGAGGAACAAACTTGGGCTTGGGATATTGATCTTCTTCCCACTCAACTCCATTAGCATTGAAGTAGCCAACACCACGATTCTTCCGGTATCCTCCGTGCTTGCGTACAATTTCCTCAAATTGCTTACATCCGGCAAGACTCTTCTAGATAACTTTTTCTATAATTCCTTTCAATAAAGCATTTTCTTGCTCAAGTGTAACTTGGCTAAGAGAATCATCATTAGTGGAATCAATAGAACTACTAGAAGCAACATTATTGGGTTTAGCATTTTTATTGTTGCTACTAGATGAAGAACCTTTCTTGCCTTTGTTACTAGATTGCTTAATTTTAACTTGAGGCATGAAAGTAGACAAGAGTAGTCGGTTGGCTAGATAAGATGAAGTCTTATTTTGGATATCGTCATTGATAGCTTTGAGAAACTCATGCTCTTGCTCCAAGTTGAGCTTCTCGAAGCGTAGCTTCTCATGAGTTCTCACAAGCTCTCTATGATCTTCAAGAGTAGATTCATGAGCTAACTTAAGAGTTTTTAGTTCTTTAATTAGTTGTTATATTTTCATATTATCAGCATCAAATGACTCATCTTGACTAGCATAAGAATTATCAAGTTCATTTTGATCAATATTACTGGTTTTATCACAAAGCAAGTCAGCATCACAAAGTAAATCATCTTCATCACTATCAAAATCAAGATACTCAGGGTGTGATACCTTGGGGCCTTTAGCCATGAATGAACTTCCACTCCCTTCGTTTGGTGAATCAAATAGATCGTAGGAGTTGGTAGTCACTAGAGCAATTCTGGCAACACCATCATCTTGACTATAGTCGGAGTCGGAGTGATAGCTTCTCTCAGAGTTGTTGTCGGAGTCGGAGCCGGAAACCCATTCACCAACATGAGGTTGATGTTTTCTTCTTGTGTAGCTTTTGGTGTACTTGTCCTTCTTCTCTGAATCTCTGCTTCTCCTTGAGTGTCTTTGTTCATAACGATCATCTCTACTCCTTCTCTCTCTTTGTGGTGATTCATTCCTTGAGCTTCGTCTTCGAGGTGACTCTTCTCTTCTTTTGTAGAGAGTCGTGCACTCATTTGAGTAGTGTCCGGGCTTCCTAAAATTGTAGCAATTGCGGTCACGACTTGACGAACGCTTTTCCTCATATCTTGAGTTGGATTTTCTTTCCTTGCCTCTATTCTTATAGAACTTGTTGAATTTCTTGACCATGAGGCTTATCTCTTCATTGGTGACAAGGTTGTTGCTTGAAGTTGCGGGAGCATCACTTGTGGCTTTGTAAGCACTGCTAGACTTGTGATGAAGTTCTTCCTTATCTTTGAGTGTCATCTCATGAGCAACAATCCTTCCAATGACTTCTGTAGGCTTGAGATCTTTGTAGTTTGGCATCATTTGGATCAATGTGCACATGGTGTCATATCTCTCATCCAAAGCTATAAGTATCTTCTTAATGATGAATTTGTCGGTCATTTCTTCGCTTCCTAAGCCGGCAATCTCATTTGTGTTGAGAGCTAGCCTAGAGTACATCTCTACGACTCCTTCACCATCCTTCATCTTGAACTTGTCAAGCTGACCTTGAAGAACATCTAACTTGGATTCTCTCATGGACTCGGTTTCTCCATGCATATCAACAAAGTATCCCAAATCTCTTTTGCATTCTCAAGACGGCTGAATTTGTTGAATTCTTCGGGGCATAAGCAGTTGAATAGAATGTCGCATGCTTGAGTATTGAGTTGCAACATCTTCAACTCATCCGAGGTTGCTTCACGATCCGGTTCCTGTCCATCCGCAAAGAACTCACCTTGCAAGCCAACACGAACAACAGCCCAAACGGCGGGGTTATGACCAAGAATATGCATTTTCATTTTGTGCTTCCAACTAGCAAAATTAGTGCCATCAAAGTACGGACCTCTCCGATGAAAATTTCCCTGACTAGACGCCGTACTCTTCTAGGTTGTGAGACCTAAGCAATGGAGACCAAAGCTCTGATACCACTTGTAGGACCGGAAGTATGTCTAGAGGGGGGTGATTAGACTACTTGACCAATTAAAAGTTTTGCCTATACCAAGTTTTAGGGTTGATAGTTTTTAGAATTTCATGGCAAGTCAAGTACACTCTACACATGCAAGTCTAAGAGTATATAGCAGCGGAAAGTAACAACAAGCATGTATAGAAGGGATAGGGTAGGAAGATCAAACGCAATTGTAGACACGATGATTTTTCCCGTGGTTCCGATAGGTGGCGCTAGCATACATCCACGTTTTATCGAGTCTTCAACCCACGAAGGGTAACGATCGCGAGAGTCCATGGAGGGCTCCACCCAAAAGGGTCCACGAAGTAGCAACCTTGACTATTCCATAATGGCTTCTGTCCATGAAGGACTAGCCTCACTATGGGTAGATCTTCATGAAGTAGGCGATCTCCTTGCCCTTACAAACTTCTTGGTTCACTCGACAACACGAAGTAGGAGGCTCCCAAGCGACACCTAACCAATCTAGGAGGCACCACCCTCCAAAAGGTAATAGGCTCGGTAATGATGATGAAATCCTTGCTCTTGTGCTTCAAGATGATAGACTCCTCAGCACCCAATCACTCTCTCACAGATTTGGCATGGTGGAAGAGATGGTATTGGTGGAAAGCTACTTGGGGAGGCTAGAGATCAAGATCCATATGATTGGAGTGGAAGATCTTGACCTCAACACAAGTGTAGTTGGCTCTCTCTCAGAAAATCTGATAGGATAGGTATGGAATAGTTCTGAGTGCTTCTCTTTCGAGTAGGTGGTGGTGAAGGGGTATATATAGGCATCCCCAAAAATCCAACCGTTACACACAAAATGACCAACTCGGTGACACCGATGTGTTAATCTCGGTGGTACCGAAGTGACCAAAAGGTGGAAACTTTTGAATCTCGGTGAGACCAATATAGGAAACTCGGTTGCACCGATACGGTAACCAACGGTCAGATTTCCAATCTCGGTGACGCTGATCCAACATTCTCGGTGGGACCGAAAATGTGAATTTGCATAACAGAAAGTTGGCAACCTAAACTCGGTGGCACCGGTATGGAATCGGTTGCATCGAAGTGGCTAGGGTTTGGTAGAGTCTGTCTAGGTTTTGGAATCGGTGGCACCACTATGGGAAAGTTGGTTGCACCGATTTTGAGTGTTAGGTATAGAACAGACTTTGGTGGGAGAGTTTGTGGATGTTTTAGGCGACTATCACTTGTGAATGTTTGAGCATATTGTTCACCAACAAAACCTTACCCCCTTTTAATAGTATTGGCTTTCCTATGGACTCAAAGTGATTTCTCACAAATATAAAATGTAGAGTCCTCTTGCTTGAAGCTTGGCCAACCTATTTCCTTGCATCTTAGGGTATCTCCACAATCTCCTTTTGCCAATCCTATCATTGAACATTTCTCGAAATATACTTGGTGGAAAAATTAGTTCAATGACTTATATGTTGTTATTAATTACCAAAACCACCAAGGGAGCAAATGTGCTTTCAGCTCTGCAATGTCCGCCTCAGTAACGATGGAAACCAGCCCAGCTCCCTCCGCATCCGTCGGCCATTGCGGCGGCAGGGCAGCATGCAGGTGCGGTTGCTGGTTCGGGCATGGTGTTGCGCGAGGGGAGCGAGGAGGACGAGTAAGGCAAGAAGGCAAGGCAGCAAGGGGGCGAATGGGGCGCGGGTATCTCTGCCCCTACCCTTTCTCCCCTTTTATAGAGGACGCCACAACCGGGGGACGTGGGGATTAATTGCGCCCACTCCCTCAGAAACTCCGCGCGCCCGTGGGTGGCCCCGGGCCATAACGGCCGCGTCGAGGCATAGAGGATCCTGGCCTGCACCCCGAGGCCTACTAGGCTACGCCCGGGGCCTAGCAAGGCCGACATCCCATCTCCCCACGTGCGCAGGGCCCGCCACATCATTACTCGCCGCATGGCGCGCGGTGGGCTGGCTCGAGTCCCGAGGCGACGCACCGGAACCCGAGGCGTCGGGTCCAATGGTCGACCCGGCTGGCCCTTCAGCTTCACACTAGAGCTGGGTACCGCTGGGGGAAGCCACCGTCTCCCCTCCGTCTGCCGGACGCAGGCCCCCGCCGGCTTCGGGGACTACCGACGGGGTTATCACCCCTAGGTAGTCCAAATCAATAGGGTTCTCCCTCCTCTGCTTCGAAGAAGAACTACGCGACCGGCTGCCCACGGCCGGCTGAGGGACGGCCGGCTCGAGCTACTGCTGGCTGGCGACACGGACGGCTGGTCGAGGAGCTGGCTTGACACCCGACCGGCTGGGCGCGGCCGGCTGCCTCTAGGCCGCCTTCTCCGTTGACCCTGGGGAGGACATGCAATGTCCCGTCCCTCTGCGCGCGGGTACAACGACACGACACGACCGCCACGACGAGCGACCATGTGGCCACAGTGGCCGTTGACGCACGGGAGCGCATGCCTACAGTCCGGTCGTCCAGGCCGCTGACCCTGGCGAGCGCGACCGGGTGGGGGAACAGTGCCGGCACGCCCTCGCCCACTTGATTACCTGCCCCGACGTGGCTACAGTGCAGCCGGCCGTACCAGAGACTTCATCCGGCTGGCACTAGACGACGCCTCCCGGGCGACCCGTGCTACGGCAGGTGGGCGAGGGCCAATCACAGAGCCGGCTGGCGGACCCCTCATAGGCGACATGACCGAGCTACCGGTGAACCCTACAGACGACAAGCCGGCTCGAAGGGTGGGACTCCCTGGTCAGCCGGAGAGACTGCCATCCGGGCCCCTCCCCCCTGTAAATTAGAATACATTATAAAGCCGGGGGTTGGCCTATAAAACCTCCCGAGCCCCCATGCAGCGGGGACGAATGATCATTCGCATACACCCACATATAACTCTCCTCTCATTCCATCCCTAGCAACAGAGGAAGACGAGCCGATTGCTCCTTCTTCCTCCTCTAGATATAGCTCCAGGAGCATCCTTGTAAACACAACTATACATCCAACCAGACCAAGCAGGACTAGGGGTGTTACCTCCCATGGAGGGACCTGAACCTGGGTACATCATGTGCCGCCACCGCTTGTGCCCAATCTCGCATCCGGAGCCCGTCGGCGTCCTCCGGCCCCAATCACCTACGATAAGCCTACCCATGGCATCTGTCATGCGAAAACGACGACACTTATTTTGTGCAATTTTTTAGTAATAGTAGCCAAATTTTCATGTTCAGAATAGATTGTCGGAAGTTTTCAATTGTTTTGGTGTTTCAACTATGGTTGCTTGGGTTGTTCAACTAGTTTATAGTTATTGTGCAATTCTACCAACACCAAGGTATCTATCCGGTGTGCAATCTGGATCTTTTATCCTATGCAAATCAGCGTGTCATTGTTGTGCAATTTATCATCAATAGTAGCCATTTTCTAATGTGGTTTAGATGTTTTTTCTATTCATTTTTGGTTCTTTAGAGTGTGCAATTGTTAGTAATAGAAGCCATTTTCTGTTGTTGTGCAATTTATGAGATCCTAGGCTCTTCGGTGTGCAATATGGCTCTATTTTTATCTATGCAACCAGTGTTACTTTTGTTGTGCAAATTATCATGAATGCTAACCAATTTCTAATTTTGCAAAAATCGGCAATTAGGTGTTCTATATTGTGCAACTAGGATGAAGTACTTCAACAACTAGGTGTTCTATATTGTGCAACTAGGTTGTAGTTCTATATCAACAGATGAACTGAATGAACTCATTCTATGTCTTCTTTGTTGCAGACCAACAAAATAGATAGCAGTGAAAGGGAGGTATATCTTCATTTCTACGTATCCTTGTTTTTTTCCTCTTTTGGGCATTTAGTCCTACATCTGACCATCCTAGTTTTTACATGCCTTTCTTTATCTTTGTAGGGTTCAGCTAGTCATGTTGCTCGACGAAACACCAAAAGGCCCACGATGCGCAAACCACGTAGTGTCGGTGACGACACGAAGGAAAATGATGATCAGGTTACTATCATACCTAGGAGCATTCACCCGTTTGATAAATTTGACTTTTGTCACTGTTTTTTCCTTTTTCGTGGGCTCATAGTAATTTGCTTTTTTGTGTTGTTTTTTGTTAATATATAGGTTGCTGAAAAATACTGTTTAGTAAAATGGAAGAGACACAAAATGTCTCCAGCTCAAGGGGAAGTAGAAACAACATCTGCAACAGCTAACAATGTAAGTTACAATTATTTTGCCTCCTTTTTTCACTTTGTACAAGTATAAGAATCTGAATTGGCATTAGTAGTGTTTTTAGTTGGCATCTTTGATAATATAGTTGCACAGTAATATTGGTTGACTTGACATCCGTGGTACAATGTTTTGGTCTTTAGTTTTGTAGTTGTTGCCCAAGGGGAATTTAATTCAAACTATACATAGTTATGCACAAAATACAACATTAGTTGGCAGCACCCCTCTTTTCTTTTTAATCGCCATGTTTCTAACTCTGTATTAGTTGGCAACACTAGTCCTTTTTGTTGGCATGCTTAGAGAAACACTTGCACAATAATATTACCTAATTTACCATTTCTTCATTTTTTCTTTCATTCTTTCTATAGGAAATTGGTCCAGACGATATGCTAGTTGATGCAGAGATTGTAGATGGCCCATCACAAGCTGGTAGGCTAAGGACTTCCCCAGGGATATTAGTCATGCTGAACAAGGTTGAGCTTCAAGTTCACTTCCCTCGGGCTGGCTAACGTCTCCTCCAAGTCTCCGACCAGGGTCTTGGCCGCCCTGGACTAGACCACAATGTCCTCGACATAAGATTCCACAGTTCTCCCGAGCTACGGTCCCGGAGCGATGTGCATCAGTCGCTGTAAGGTCGCCCCAGCGTTCCGCAGCCCGAAGGGCATGCACGTATAGCAAAAAAAACCACATGAAGTAAGGAAGGCTATATTCTCGACGTCCTCCACCGCCATCTTGAGCTGGTGGTAACCCTAGAAGGCGTCCAGGAAACACAGGAGATTGCACTCTATGGTGGAGTCCACGAGCTGGTCGATACACGGCAACGGGAACGGGTCCTGAGGACATGCCTTGCTGAAGCTCGTGAAGTCGACGCACATACCCTCCTTGCCACACTTCTTTGGGATGATCATTGGGTTTGCCACCCACTCTGAGTAGCAGACCTCCCGGATGACCCCCGCCTTCTTGAGCTTGCCGACCTCCTGATCAATGAACGCCTGCTTCTCTGGGGCTTGTCTTCATGCCTTCTGCTTCACCGGACGTGCATTCGGGCACACCAAGAGATGGTGCTCGATCATGTCCCATGGGACTCCCACCAGGTCGAAGGCGCTCCATGCGATCACGTCTTTGTTTGGCTAGAGGAAGGCCACTAATGCCTTGTCTTGATCTTGAGGTAAGTTGGCGCTGATGGTGAAGGTGGAGCTGGGGTCTCCTTCGTCCACTGGCACCCGCTTCGTCTCCGCTCGACTCTGGGAGAATAGGTGCCTCTTCTTCACGGGCATGACATCGGGTAAGGCATCCCCGGGGTCCTTTGCAACTTGTGCGGTGCTCCCGGCACTAGTGCGTGCCACGGCCATGGCTTTGTAGGAGAGATTAAGCACGTGTGACGCCTCCTAGACATCCCTGACGACGGTGAGGATGCCGCCGCTCCCGGGCATCTTGATGACGTTGTAGCCCGGGTGCATTGCACCATGAAATGAGCAAGCGTGGGGTAGCCGAGTATCGCGTTATAAGGGAGGTGGAAGTGGGCGATGTCGAAGTCGATCTGCTCAGTGCGGAAGTTGGAGCGAGTGCCGAAGGTGACGGGGAGGCACACCCGCCCCATGGGGACGACGGATCCGTCAGCCACCCCGGAGAAGGGCCTTGAAGGCGTGAGCTGGTCACGGGGTAGATGCAGCACGTCGAAGCCATCCACGGAGATGAGGTTGAGGCCGATGCCACCATCTATGAGGGTCCTTGAGACGGCGACACCGCGTATGGTTGGTGTGCTCACTATGGGAAGCGTTCCAGCAGCCGCCGTTGTCTTGGGGTGGTCGTTGGGGCCGAAGGTGATGTCGATCTCCGGCCATGCGCAGTGCTGCGCGGGCTCGGGCTGCGGCCGAGCCACTCCTATGTGGCATAGGAAGTCCTTGATTCGGTGGCCAGAGGATGGTGCCTGCGATCCGCCGAGGATGCAAGCGACCGTGGGGATGGTCCTTCGGCGGGAAGGACCTTGTGGAGTGCCTGCCATCAGAGTGGCGAAGCTTGGAGAGAACGGAGCTTGGAGAAGACCTCGACACGCCTCTACCTGGCGTGCCAAATGTCGGATTTCTAGCTCCGCAAAACCCTTAAGATTCAAACATAGGGGCGTTTGCAAAGATCCCTGCAGCCTCGTCACCCTAGCTCTCTACTCGATGTACACAACGACGAACTCGCACGATGACGAGGAAGAAGATGAACACAACAGTTTACCCAGGTTTGGGCCGCTGCGAAGCGTAATACCCTACTCCTTTGGTGCATTGCCTCTCTAGGAGGTGATGTGGATGAAGTAGTATAGTGTTCTTGGGCCTCCTGAGGGCTCTCTTGAGGTGTTCAAGGCCCTTAGTGTCTTGGTGGTGGATGAGTGGTTGAATGGCTACCCGGGTGGATCGTTCGGTGGGTTCGGTCCCGCTCTATGGTGCAACCTATCCTCTACATATAGTGAAGTCTCGGGTCCTCTTCCCTTATCACAATGGCGGGAAGGGATACCACGACAGCCAATTTCGAAGGGGGACAACATTACGTGCTTGCCCTGCCAAAGGCAGTCATCGCGTGCAAAGTAGTTGTCGACGGTGCAGGGATTGGCTCAACGATGACATCCTCCCTGCGGGGCGGGTGGTTGTGGTCTTGTTGCACTGGAATGGAAACCTTCAGGGGGTGCTTTGGGAACCCGCGCATGTCCTTGCTCCCTTTGCACCAAAGAGGAAACTATGCTGCCTACCGCACTGACGCCCGCTTGTCCTTCCTTGCGTCATCCTTGACTCCCGAGTCCGGGCCTTGTGTAGAGATCTCCGCCGCTCCAGAGGGGTCCTGGGGAGGCCCATCCTTGCGGGTCTTGTTGTTGTTATTCCCCGCGAGGCTAGGGCCCTCGCGAGGGCCTTGTCTTGAGTGGGGCCGTGCCCAGTCCTATTTGGTTGATGAAGTGGGCCATGCCCTGAGCCGCAGGCAGGTAGGTCTGGGTACCCCCGTTCCCACAACGCCGACAAATTCAATCGAAGGTTTGTATCACTCCATCAAAATCTTCAGTTAAGACATTATCCATATTATTTAGCTATGCCACCAATGCCAATGCCAAGGATTTTATCCTCAGGCATGAATGGTTATCATCCATGGACTTATTCCGACCCATGGATGCAATATAGTTTCTTACATCATGCCAGGGTTTTACCACATCATCATTCTTTCGATTAGCTGCAGTTTTGCTGCTAATGGCCAATACACAATTATCGTCCTAAGAGTATAGATGGATGATACATACTTATCTTCCAAAAAATATGCAAAATGACCGATGAAATGTTGACATCGTCATTAAAACAAACTTTGAGGAAATTATTTTTCGGCACGCAAGCTTGACCGAAAAACAGGGGGGCATGTGTTGACACCAGATTTTGACATGGTCAATATCTTATTTAATATTATCTCAAAAGGAAAAGTACTCAACATGATAAAGTTTCGTATAGTCAAAGTGAGAAACTTTGATGTTTGGGTCATCATTATCCGACCTCATCTAAAGGGCCGAAACTATGGTTCTGAGATTTCATATTCAAAGTACTGTTTGGCTGATTAAGCCCCGAAGATGACCTCATATGAGACAATATACTACACGAATTGCCTTTGTCTCATCAAAATGGTCGATTTTGTTATAAAAATCATCCCAATCCGAGAAAGTATGCAAAAGTTAGAGCCATCGGAGTGCGGCCCTACCAGAAGCCAAAAAGTGGCGCCCCCAATCAAACACGTGTCTGATAGGTAGCACCCTGTTTGCTTGTTTTGCATGAGCTGTTGGGCTCACAATACGGCCTCTAACCGAAAAATGTTCAACATGAAAGTTGTTCGCCTCGTCGAACCGGTTAAATTTGTTTTTGGGATCATCTTCATTTGATGTTGTTTGTGACCTGTGAAACCTAAAAACCGAACTGCTCTCTTGGACTTACCTAAATTCGAGTTCAGTTAATTTTGGAAAGATTTGGACGGGAAATGGAGCCCTTTTCTTGTACGGAAGCCACCTCATAAATAGATGAGAGGTGGTGGCCGATTGAAGAACACACAATTGAACAAATCAATCTACTACTTTTTACCCTAGCTTTTACATCTCTCCCTTGTTCTTTTTCTCTCGTTCTTCGTTCGTTCTTCGTGTTGAAGGCAACAATCCTCGAGGCTCTATGTCACAACCCTAGATTAGTTATTGCTTGTCATGGCATGTGCATCATGGAATCATGATTAATTTCATTTGAATTTGAAATGGGGATGTCAAACCCTAGCACCTCATCAAATAAATAAAACTCCAACAATTGAATTTTTAACGTTTTCCAAAATGCTCTTAAAAATGTCCCCCCTCTCTGATAAATGTTGGCAACAACATATCAGGGGATATTTTATTTTTCACAACCACTATAGCATTTTAAAATAATCCTTAAATGCTACAGAATCAATTAATAAGCATTATAAATATTTTGGTTATTCCAAATTTTTTGATAATTATTGTGTGCCATGGAAATAATATTCATAAACCCAAGAAATTATTTCAGAATTTCTAGCTCTAGGAATTTTACCTAAACAAAAATGAAACAAATGTCAGAAAAATAGAAAACAGGAAATAAAAAGGAAAGTAGAGGGGAGAGGACCTACCTAGCCACGCCCATGTGGGAGGCCCAGCCCACCCTGGTGAGCGGTCGTCTTCAACCTCTGCCAGTAGACAGAGGTGAAGCCAAGCACGCTGAGCCGGGATGCCTCCACCTCCTACTTCGCCGTGGCACGGGCGGGCTTTCTAGTGTTGTGGCGAGGATGCCCAGACCCCCCTTGCTCCATTCCCCTCCCCCTCTGGGCCCTCTCCTTCTCTCCAGCGGTCACCCTCGAGCTTACCCGAGCGCTGCTGCCGGCGCCGTTTGCCACAGCCGCCGCTGCTCGCGTGCCTCGTTGCCATGACCAGAGGCATCCGTCGGATGCGCCCTAAGCCCTCCCCGACGTGCCCAAGCCATGGAGGCCAGAAGACGAATCCGCGACCATCTTCCTCATCCACGGTCGCCGGATAACGACGCCCGATTCGCCGTCGCCAGGACCTCCCCGAGCTCGTCGACCACCTTCTTGAGTCCGCTGTGAGTCGCTGACTCTTTCCCCCTTGTTTCCCTCGTCACGCTCGTCCTCTAGCTAGCGCAACCGCCAGACCCGAACCCTGGTCGCCGCCAAAGGCGCCGTGGTCATCGACTCCGGCGTCCCCGCGTCCTCCCGTTGCCCTAGATGGATGCGCGCGAACCCCAGCTGCCCGTACGTGCCTTCCGCTGCCCAAATGGTCATCGAAGGAGGATTTCCGGCGATCCCCGCCGTCTCGGCTCGCCGCCGGCGGCCTCCCTCCGACAAAGCCGACATGGCACCATCATTAGCCCCTAATGACGCCCTAATTAAAACCCTAACCCGCTGACACTGGGACCCACCCGCTAAATTAATTTTTTTTATTAATTAGGTAAGCTAATTTAACCATGTTATAAATAATGAGTCAATGACATGCAGGCCCCACGGGTCAGTTTGACCTGAATAGGCCAGCTGACCAGGATGACATCATGCTGACGTTTAGCTAATGCAATAATTACATTTTAGGATTTAAATAAATTCCAAAAATGCTTTAAACTTCTTAAAATCAGAGAAAATAATCTATAACTCAGATCGAAATAATTTACATACGAAAAATGATCAGAAAAATCCAATGAACATGTTTATGCCATGATCATGCATGTTTGAACAAGTTAACCTCACCAAATAGGACATTTTATGATTAGGGCAATATATGAAATATCATTTGGAGTAGGAATTCAAACTTGTTTGAATTCCACTTCAATTAACTTGGCTAATTATCACTCTAGGTCAATTCAGTACCTTAACATGCCATCTCATGCATCATGTCTATTGCATCACATTGAATGTGTTCCTTCTTCCTGTTTGCTGGTGTTTGTTCCCTCTCGGTAGACGATGGTTCCGACGATGTGAAAGTTGACACTAACGAAGAGAAGTGATATCTTCAGGACTGTCAAGCAAGCAAAACCCCCTTGAGCATACTGATATGATCCCACTCTCTTGCTCCTGCTCTCTTTTATTGCATTAAGACAATCACGATTCAATTGTTACATGTTCTCGGTAGTTGAACCCATTCCTTTGCATGATCTATCTTTGCCACAGTAAATCGTTGAAACCACTTAGCATGAGTAGCAACTGCTTGAGCCTTGTTGTGCTTACTCATCCATGCTTACTTACTTACTGTGCCTGCTATGCTTAGAGTCGTGTCGTGTCGGGTCTGATCCATCCGGGGGATGAATCGAAATGGCAGTGTTCATGTCCTACGGTGTGAGAGCTAAGTGTGTGAACACGATTTGGTAAAGGTAGCGATGAGAGGTCATGTAGGAGTACATAGCGGGTTGTCTCATTGGGACCGTCCTTAAGAACTGAGTTCTGTGTATGTTATCCAAGACAAGATACTACCACACACTGGGTTCCGGTAACTCGACCCCTCCCGGCTTATTAATCGCCTAGTCCTCTGTCCAGGAGTCGCAACTAGTTTCTGGTGTTTGTAGGAAAAGTGTTGGCGGCCGTGCATAGCGCTGCTCGACGGGGTGGGCTGTGATGCGGTAGATGCACAGTGGCACGGTGTACCAAGTGGCACCCAAACGGTGGGATTGGGAACCTTGCGCACATCGTTTGAGGCCGTGGCGGAAACTTCGGCCGGACTTTCGTGCGGGTTTAGTCTCAAATAAGCGATAAACCTAGACTAGGGTCTTGTGTGATTGATGGTCGTGGCCGACGCCCATGCCAGTGCTTCCGCTTGAAGGTTGCCGAGATGCATGACGTGCATATGGTGATAAGTGGCAAGAGCGTGTGTGAAGAGGTATACCCCTGCAGGGTGAAATAATCTGTTCGAATAGCCGCGTCCTCGGATATGGACTACTTGGAGAACTTATGTGTTTCATAGACAATTTGAAGTGGATACTCTAAAATACGCAAGATAAGCGTGAGTGTTATGGATGGCCTTCTCGTAGAGAGACAAGAGTGGATCCATAGTGGTGTATTGATTGGTGAATATGTGGACTCGTGTGCGCTATCCCACCTCAAAGATACTACTTGTAGTCGTAGTATCGGTTAGCCAAGAGTCAAAGCTGGCTTGCTGCAATAAACTCCACATCCCCCTCTCACTGATACTGATGCATGTGTAGTTAGTTCTGATATAAGTCTTGCTGAGTACCCTTGTACTCACGTTTGCCTAAATTATGTTTTTGAAGAGGAGACGTCAGTCTCATTAGTGGTATTTACGATGTGAAGTTCGATGTTGACCGGATTAGCTTAGGAATCGTAGACAGAGGTATGGTTCCTTTGGTAGGGTCATTGTAGCTTTTCAGGCTCCTCCAGCCACTTTTGTAGATGTCTGTACCTAGACATGTTTAACTTCTGCTTGCTTGTTTGAATACTCTGAATGTTGGATCTTGTGACCCCTGGTTGTAACATCTTATTGTATTGGCTCATCCGAGCCTTTTAAATAAATGTTGCAATGTTGTATGGTTATGTTGTGATGCCGTAGTTGTATCTATGCATATCGGGCATGTCGTGCGTACCTGTGACATGCAACGATATGTACGGGATCCGACACCTAGTTATGTGCCTTTAGTAGTACTCTTTACGGGGAACTGCCTCTTTGTGCTTCCACCGAGCCTTGGTAGCTTGCTACTGCTCCGGACACATTGATTGATCGGCATGTATCCTTCTTTGCTGCTGTGTCTATCCCTTCGAGGAAATGTCTCGTAGTGTAATGGAGTCCCTGTAGCCTGCTACGACTCGTCTATGTGCAATGATGACATTTATGTCCCACGGCGTAACAGACTCCTTATAACTTGCTATGACTCGTCTACACACGCTACATATCGACACCTGCATTGCTGGGTTACGTATGCCTGTCCCTATACGGATGTGCCACTTGGGTTCTACGACTAGTCATGTCGGCCTAGGTTCTTTGTCATTTGAATGCTAGCGACACATTCACATACGTGAGTCAAAATAAGCAAACGATCCTGGCCCAGGTAAGGTGGCAGCCATGGAGATAACCGTGCGTGAGACCGCAAAGTGATGTGATGTGTTACAGACTGGATTCTTATGGCTTAGGATCGGGATCCTGACAGCTTTGGTATCAGAGCTTGACTGCCTGTAGGATTACCAAGCCAAACTGGTCGATGTTGAGTCTAGAACTGCTTTAGCTCTATAAGGGAATTGATTGTGGAAGGGAACGTAAGGCTTTTTTTACTCCTATCCTTGTGTCATTCTAATTCTGAGTCACCCTCTTCTTTTCTATGGGGATTAAGAACTAGGCCTTCTCATCTATCTATTAGGAGGACGAGTTAATAGGTTAGTGTTCAGAACTATTATAAATTGGTAACAAAATGCCCCAAATTATCCTAGAATGATAATATATAGGCCCGGAACAATAAAAAATTATCGATACGTTGGAGACGCATCAAGCATCCCCAAGCTTAATTCATGCTCGTCCTGGAGTAGGTAAATGATTAAAATAGAATTTTTTTGACATGCTACCCATTATGTAATCTTTTGTATGTATGCTCAATGAGAAATGATGAATTAACAAACATTAACGGAGAAACATTTATAAGTATAAGAAACAAAATCATTGTTTTTTCAATGTATATGATCCTAAAAGAATGTTTACCCGCATTCATCTTATTATATTAGCAAGACATGACTCTGTGTTCACCACATCAATACAAATGTTAAGCCCCACGATGTCCAAGTCGGGCAATTTGCCGACGTTCTAGGAGCGGGGGTACCCAGACCTACTTACCTGCGGCCCAGGGCATGGCCCACTTCATCAACCAAACACAACCGGGCGTGGCTTCACTCAAGACAAGGCCCTCCCGAGGAAACTGGCCTTGCCAGGAGGAACAGTGTCAGGACCAGCAAGGGGTGGGCCTCCGCAGGCCCCCTCTAGAGCGGCGGAGATCTCTATGCAAGGCCCGGCCTCGAGAGTCAAGGGTGACGCAAGGAAGGACAGGCGAGCGCCAGCATGCCAGATGGCGCAGTTTCCCCTTTGGTGCAAAGGGAGCAGGGACATACATGGGTTCCCAAAGCGCCCCCAAAGGTTTCCATTCCGATGTAACAAGACCGCAACCACCCGCTCTACGCGGCAGATGTCATCGCTGAGCCCATTCTTGCGCTGTCGATAGCTACTTTGCAGGCGAAGAGCTCCTTTGGGCAGGGAGAGCACATACTCTTGCCCCCCTTCAAAATTGGCTGTTGTGGGATCCCTTCCTTCCATTGCGATAAGGAAAGAGGACCCGAGCCACCGCTATATATAGAGGGTAGGCTGCCCCGTAGAGGGGGATTCGGAATCCATTCCACCATCCACCCATCACCGAGCCACAGAGAGCTTCCGACAGAACGAATGGATCCCTCATGAGGCCCTAAAAAATTGTACTAGTTCATCCACACTACCTCCTCGAGAGGCAATCCACCAAAGGAGGAGTAGGGTAATAAGCTTCGTAGCGGCCCGAACCTGGGTAAACTGTCGTGTCCATCTTCTTCCTTGTCATCGTGCGAGTTTATTGCTGTGTTCATCGAGTAGCGAGGTAGGTTGGGCGAGCTTGCAGGGGATCTTCGCGCATGCCCCTGTGTTCGAATCTTAAGGGTTTTGCGGAGCCCAAAATCCGACATTTGGTGCGCCAGGTAGGGGGTGTGTCGGAGTCATTCTCAAGACAAGATCTTGTCCCACCTCGCTGCTCTGATGTTTGACGCTCGCCGAGCCTGCGCTGAGTGCCGAGCCACCCGTGTCTCTCAGACGACACGTGTGGGCCGCACATGTGCACGTAGGTCACCCTCCCCTGTGGCGAACGCCGCCACGGGCCCCGACGTCCACGAGCAACAGGATTCCTCCTAGCCGGTCACCACGTAGCGCGACGGCCACACCGCCACTCCATCGATCGTCCCAGCTTCCGGGTCATCCTCCCATATCCTGCCCAGGCCGGTGTGCGGCCAAGGCATGCTCGCCATGGCTAGGGAGCTGCTTCACTACCGCCCTGCCCCCGACCACTTCGACGACTCACTTCGGCGGATTGCGGAGGTCATCAGCGCTGCCGGCGACACTTTGTCGCTCTCCTACTCCCTACGACCCCAACCATCCCTGGCGGACGACATGGTGCGCGACGCGCAGCCTCCACCTACGCGACGTGATGTTGACCCTGAGCCTAGGCGGGAAGCGCGCCCCTGCGACCGGCCTCGCAAACCAAAGGCGAGGCTGGGAGATGAGGTAAGCTGCCAGGTGGTTCCTCGGTCATGCGTTGATGCGCGCGCGCTCCCCGTGCTGCCGACCCAGCGCCATGATCGTGTACCACTCCAAGAGGCCCTACAAGAGTGTCAAGAACAGGGCACTCCCACGCACACAACACCCGTCAAGCCGGTGGGGTGCCTCGCCATTGCCTTGGAGCTCTACCCAACCACGTGGCCTTGCAAGTTCAAGCCTGGCCTGCCCCCGCGCTATGATGGTACCCCAGATCTAGCGGAGTTACTACAGCTCTACTCCCTAATCATCTTGGCAGCCGGAGGAGACGGCAAGGTCATGGTGTGATGGTTCCCCATGGCTCTTACGGGCGATGTGCTCTCCTGGCTCTTCAACCTCCCGGAGGCATGTATCAGCTCCTGGGAAGGCCTGCGCAAATGCTTCATCGCCAACTTCCAAGGCACCCGTATCTGCGCGGCCACCGTCAACGACCTACGACAAATCAAGTAGTAGGAGGGAGAGACCCTGCACAAGTTTATGCTAAGCTTCATGACCACATGCCTCAAGATCCCGAGAGCTTCAGACGAAGCCATCATCTCGGCATTCACCGACGGAGTCACCGACCTGAAGATGACAGAGGAGCTTGCCATGAATGACGAGTTCTGCTCCACCCTAGAGATCTTCAATTTGGCAAGCAAGTGTGCCAAGGCTGAGGAGGGCCGCCGGTCGCTTCGTGGGCCTCTAGCGGCGGAGCCAAAAGAAAAGAAGACCAAGACCAAGGCCCTAGTAGTGCTTGCGACCGAACCTGAGGCGAAGCGTAGCCGGGGTGAGGAGCACCCCAAGAGGAAGGACCACCTTCATCTTCCATGGAAACGACAACCACGACACTGCCGATTGCCAGGAACTCAGGCTGATCCACGCCGAGCACGTCAGCAGGCGCCCCGGACGAACTGACCGAGGCTTCAAACGCAGCGGTGGCCGCGGTGGAGGCTATTGGGACAATCGGGAACGTCACCAAGGGTGGCACAATCATCCCCAGGAGGACCACTGGCGTGATCAGGCTCGAGACGACCACTGGTGCGACCAACCTCGCGAGGACACTGGCGTGACGACCCTCCAGAGGGGTCGCGACGCGGCCAACCTCGCGAGGTTCGTTCTCCTGAGGTCGGCGTACCGCCACTACCACCTCCACCCAGAAGGAAGGAAGAGGACAGGCAGGACGACGGGGCTGGGGGCTTCCAGGAGATCAGGATCGTGCCCTGTATCCTGGGGGGCGCCCAGGCCCCCACATCAAACCGTGCCTTCAAGCAAGTCACATGGGAGGTAAATGCGTCTCTCCCGAAGCCCAAAGCAATGCGTCTCCTCAATTGGTCCCATATCGCCATCACCTTCAACTCGAGGGACCAACTCAAGTACTCGGCCATGACCAGCAAGCTCCCCATGCTGTGCACTCCAACCATTAGCAACATCCTTGTCACCAATACCTCATCGATAGCGGAGCAGGGCTCAACTTCCTCTCAATTGAGACCATCGAGACGCTCCAGGTGCCGTACGAACAACTCATGCTGACCAAGCCTTTCTTAGGGGTCATAGACGGATCCACCGTACCCATCGGGTAGGTGCATCTGCTTGTCACCTTAGGTGGGTGCAAGAACTACCACACCGAGATCATCGTCTTTGACGTCGCGCACATCCACCTTCCATACAATGCGATCCTCGGGTACCCGACCCTTGCCAAGTTCATGGCAGTGACCCACCATGGCTACAACGTCCTCGAGATGCCAGGGGTGATGGCGTCATCACCATAGCTTGCGGCGAAAAGGATGATGTGTGCACCCTTGAGCGTGGTTACCGCGTGGCGGCGGCTGAACGCTCGGACAACAAGGAGGACGCCCTGCCCCATGAGGACCCGCACAAGAAGAAGAAGCGGCCCCATGAGGAAACGCCCAGGGATGGGGCCCCACCCCCCATCACACAGGAAGGCGCGCTCGACGCCACTCTTGGGGCGGGCTCGGGGGCTTCCACCCAGAGAGCTTCGGGCTCGGCCGGTGAGACAAGGGAGGCGCTCGAGCACAACCTGAAGGCGTGGTCTGACGCGCATCGACCCAAGATGGGAGCACAACACGAGGCGCCGAGCTCGCAAGAGACCCTCATCAGAGCGATCAAGGTGCTTCGAGAAGCACAAGCCATACAAGGCGGGGGCTGCCCTGCACCACCAATCGCAGCCGCCGTCATCAGCACGGTCGACCAGCCACATGTATGCGTCAACGCGCTCGCGATTAACAGTGCCGCGGCCCAGGGCCCCTTCTGGCCAACGCGTGCCGATCATGGATGGGTCAACCTGAACGCCTACGTCCGCATGCCCTTCAGACTGGTGAATGTAGGCGTCACATTCCAACGCCTTTACCGAGACATGCTCGTGCCTTGCGTGGCGAGGCGCGGCGAGGAGTTGGAGGATATGCTTGGACCAAGCAAAGGTTCCGAGCCTCGGGAGACGACGGACCCATCAAGGTCGTGCTCATGGAGGTGAAAGATCCGGCTATGACGACAACTTCGGCTCTTCAGTGGCATGGCCGTCGGGTGACCTTTTTGTTGGCTGTTGCCAGGTAATTGTTTGGTTTACTCCGTTTGAGGGCGCCCACTGGGCCACATTATCCTCAGGTGATTAGGGCACACCTCTGTAGTTGCCTCGTTTATGCGTATTTCAATAGTTTCTCATGTATCTGGTCTGCTTTCTAACGTTCCGCCTTGCTTGCATGGCTCCTTGCCGGTGTGAATGTGCCACACCATGCTCTCAGAGTTGGTGTCTTGCAAGGGGTTGTGCGCTATGGCCCTTTTCAGGGCACCTTGGAACTGGGATGCAAGGCCCTGTCGCCTCAGGGACTTGTACCTTTTGCCGGTCGACCCCTGCGCGGGGCTCCGGCCGCAGCGCGGTGCCCCAACATGGAGTCTCAGGAGGCCCCACGGTCTCCCGAGGCAGCATCGAACAGGGTGGAATGGGGGTTGCTCGGGCATCAAAGGGGGCTCCGAATCATCGCACCTCAGGAGCCTTACCGGTGACATAGCCACTCACCCCCTTGTTGTCGTCCTTGGTTTTCGGTCGGCATCAAGGGTGTCAGGGCCTTACCCCGTAGTTGCGTCCTTGGTTTCCGGTCGTATACCGCGGCGGTAGGGAGATGTGTGGGACTGGGACCTGCAGACATAGAGCCACTTGAGCGTCAAAGGGGGCTCCTCAGGAGCCTTACTGGTCATAATGCCACTCGACCCCCTGATGTCCTCCTAGGTTTCTGGTCGGCGTCAGGAGCCTCAGGCCTTGCCCCGTGAAGTGCGTCCTTGGTTTCCGGTCGTACCTAGTGGTGGTGGGGAAATGTGCGGGATCGGGACCTGTAGACGTAGAGTGCCAAAAGGACTCCCAACCTGCCTCAACCAAGAAGAAGTCATCAAGGCCTAGGACAGCCCCCTCTACGAGAAGACTCATGCGCAAACTACCTTTGAGGTAGGGACCTCGCGAGTCCAAAGTGCCCCCGTGAGCTCCTAGATACACCTCCCAGTTCTGTCGTGCTAGCCACACGTACGACCTTCATGGGCACACGCCCGGGCCCCCCGAGGACGCGGAGGGGTCCATTCCCATGCAATGTGGAAGCCACAGCCCCATGTTGGCGGACAACACGGTCCACCAATGACTATGCCCATGCAATGTGGAAGCCACAGCCCGATGCTGGTGGATAATTCAAGAAGGTCCACCAATGACTATGCCCACGCAATGTGGAAGCCACAACTCCGTGCTGGCGGTCGACACGACCCTCCAATAGCTATGTGATACGTCTCCAACGTATCTATAATTTATAACGTATTCATGCCATGTTTAAAATAATTCTACATGATTTTGGTATGATTTTATTAGAACTAACCCGGATTGATGCTGTTTTCAGCAGAACTACCATGGTGTTGTTTTTGTGCAGAAATAAAAGTTCTCAGAATGAGCTAAAAATTTACGGAGAATATTTTTTGAAAATATAAAAATACTGGAGCAAAGAGATGGGCCAGAAGGTTCCCGAGGAGGCCACAAGCCTCAGGGGTGCGACCACCCCCTGGCCGCGGCCACCAGGCTTGTGGGCCCCTCGGGAGTCCACCGACCTCCCTCTCAGCTCAATAAATCATCAAATATTCCAAAAAACCCAACGCAGAACCTAGATCGGGAGTTCCGCCGCCGCAAACCTCTAGAGCCACGAAAAAACTATTGGGAGCCCGTTTCGGCACCCTCCTAGAGGGGGAAACCATCACCGAAGGCCATCTTCATCATCCCGACGCTCTCCATGACGAGGAGGAAGTAGTTCACCCTCGGGACTGAGGGTATATTCCAGTAGCTATATGTTTAATCTCTCCATCTATCTCTCTCGTGTTCTTAAGATGACACGATCTTGATGTACCGTGAGCTTTGTTGATATAGATTGAATCATATGGAGTTTTCCTGTCTCTATCTAGTTGTGATTAATTTAGTTTTCCCACTGAAGTTTACTTATTGGATTGAGTCTTTAAGGATTTAAGAACACTTGATGTATTTCTTGCGATGGGATCTATATGGTGGCAATGGGATGTTCTATTGATCCACTTGATGTATGTTTTGGTGATCAACTTGCCGGTTCCGTGACCTTGGGAATCTATGCATAGGGGTTGGCACACGTTTTTGTTTTGCCTTCCCAATAGAAACTTTGGGGCACTCCTTGAAGTTCTTTGTGTTGGATTGAACATGATGAATCTAAAATTGTGTGATGCATATCGTATAATCAAGCCCACGGGTACTTGTGGTGACATTGGAGTATCTAGGTGACATTAAGGTTTTGGTTAAGGTGTTATCTTAGTACAAACTCTAGGGCTGTTCGAGACACTTATAGGAATAGCTCATAAAATTGATCAGAAAAGATAACTTTGAGGTGGTTTCGTACCCTACAATAATTTCTACGTTTGTTCTCCGATATTTATGACTTTAGAATGAACTCTTTGTCGCACGAGAGGTATTTACATATGATTCAACTATGCCAATATTGTTGATAGAAACTGCACTAGTGAAAGTATGGACCCTAGCCCTTGTTTCCAAGCATTTATACAACATTTTGCTCGCCGTTTACTATTTGTTACCTTGCTGTTTTTATATTTTCAGATTACTAAAACCTATATCTACCTTCCATATTACACTTGTATCACCATCTCTTCGCCGAACTAGTGCACTTATACAATTTACCATTGTATTGGGTGTGTTGGGGACACAAGAGACTCTTTGTTATTTCGTTGCAGGGTTGCTTGAGAGAAACCATCTTCATCCTACACCTCTCGCGGATTGATAAACCTTAGGTCATCCACTTGAGGGAAAATTGCCATTGTCCTACAAAACTCTGCGCTTGGAGGTCCAACACGAGTCTACAAGAAGAAGGTTGTGTAGGAGACATCTAGCTCTTTTGTGGCACCTTTGCCGAGGAGGTGAGTTCTTGAAGGTATATATTTAGATCGTGCAATTAAATCTTTTAGTTTCTTGTTTTTCACTAGTTTGGTTTTATAAAAAAATTACTAAAAAATGGAATTGAGGTTGCCTCATATGCTTCATCTTTTTAATGTCTTTCGTGAAAATGATGGAAAGGAAAATTGTGCTCAAGTGTTAGAAGAGTAAGTTATTAAAATGTTTGGCACTAAATCTTTGAATGATGAGAATGATAGTGATATTGTTATTATGAATTCTCTGAATATTCATGATGCTAATGATATGCAAAGCCACGAGCTTGGGGATGCTGTTGGAAATATGCCCTAGAGGCAATAAATAAAGTGTTTATTATTATATTTCCTTGTTCATGATAATTGTTTATTATCCATGCTATAATTGTATTGATTGGAAACACATGACATGTGTGGGTAAATAGACAACACTTTGTCCCTAGTATGCCTCTAGTGAACTAGCTCGTTGGTTAAAGATGGTAAGGTTTCCTAGCCATTGACATGTGATGCCATTTGATAACGGGATCACATCATTAGGAGAATGATGAGATGGACAAGACCCAAACTACAAATGTAGCATATGATCATGTTAGTTTGTTTCTACTGTTTTCTGCATGTCAGGTATATGTTCCTATGACCATGAGATCATGCAACTCACGGACACCGGAAGAGTGCCTTGTGTGTATCAAATGTTGCAACGTAAATAGGTGACTATAAAGGTGCTCTACAGGTATCTCCGAGGGTGTCTGTTGGGTTGGCATGTATCAAGACTGGGATTTGTTACTCCGTGTGACGGAGTGGTATCTCAGCGTCCACTCGGTAATACAACATCACAATAAGCCTTGCAAGTAATGTGACTAAGTGTTAGTCACGGGATCTTGTATTACAGAACGAGTAAAGAGACTTGCCGGCAACGAGGTTGAACTAGGTATGGAGATACCGACGATCGGATCTCGGGCAAGTAACATACCAAAGAACAAAGGGAACATCATACGAGATTAACTGAATCCTTGACATAGAGGTTCGATCGATAAAGATCTTCGTAGAATATGTAGGAACCAATATGGGCATCTAGGTCCCGCTATTGGTTATTGACAATAGAGGTGTCTCGGTCATGTCTACATAGTTCTCGAACCCGTACGGTCTGCACACTTAAGGTTTGGTGACGTTTTGGTAGTATAGAGTCATGCATGGTGGTGACCTAAGGTTGTTCGGAGTCCCGGATGAGATCCCGGATGTAACGAGGAGCTCCGGATTGGTCCGGAGGTAAATATTGATATATAGGAAGTCCTATTTTGGTCTCCGGAGAAGTTTCGGGCTCATCGGTAGTGTACGGGGAGTGCCGGTAGTGTACAGGGAGACCATTGGGAGGGGTATTACGACCCAAGATGCTACATGGGCTATGGGAGAGTGAATACCAGCCCTTAGTGGGCTGGTGTAAGTCTTACACAAGGCCCATGCGGTTGGGAAGAAAATCCCAAAGAGAAAAAGGTGGAAAAAGGCAAAAAAAAAGGCCAAAATAAGGAGGAGTCCTAGTCCTACTAGGATTGGAGGAGGAATCGTCCTCTCCTGTTGGTTCGGCCGAAGCCTAGATGGCTTGGACCTTGGGCCAAGCCTCCTCCTCTCTTCCTCTTATATATACTACAGGTTTTAGGGTTTTTGAAGTAGCTTTTTAGCCACATGCTACCCGTTCCTCTAGTGCATAGTTTCTCCTCTAGATCGGCTTTTTGCAGTGCTTAGGCGAAGCCCTGCCAGAATTGCTCCACCACCATCGTCACGGCGCCGTCACGCTGCTAGAGAACTCGTCTACCTCTCCGCTCCCTCTTGCTAGATCAAGAAGGCAGATATCGTCATCAAGCTGTACGTGTGCTGAAAGCGGAGGTGCCGTCCGTTCGGTGCTTGATAGGGACGGATCATGATGAGGATATGTACCTAGGGTAGGGTCCTAGGCACGACCCACATACCCTACCTATGGACATCACATGGGAGGACTTGAAGATCAAGCATGAACTTCTGAGTGGATCCCTGGAGATGTTCAAAGTCGCTCGATAGTAATCCACTCGGAGACTCCTTCTTTCACTCGGCAGTCACGTGTCACTCTAAAGACCTTGCTTTCACTCGACGCCAAAAGACCAGGAGCCATCATCAAGAGACCAACGGGCAGACGCTGGTTCAATGGTCATTAATAGCTTTTATTATGTACGTTACCTGTAACGGCAGACTTTAATCCCACGACCAGGCCCTTTGATGCGGGGCAATTATGAGGGGCAACAAACTCTATATAAGCCGCCCCTCCCCTCCTGCACAGGGGTTCGCAACCATTGTAATATCTATACTCCACTCGACATAAAGCTCCCGAGCCCTGAGACGTAGGGCTGTTACCTCCACGAGAGGGGCCTGAACTCATACATCTGTGTGTACACCCTCGCCGTAGCTAGGACTCTGCCCTCTCCCTTCATACCCCTACCATCTAATGTCAGGCTCGTTCCCACGATAGTTGGCACCCACCATGGGGCAGGCGTCTAAGCGACTTCCGGCGAGGTTACGATTTTCATCCTTCGACATGTCTTCCGATGGTGTTTTTGCTCTGGGCCACGAGATCCGTTTCGGAGTGCTCACCTTCATCGCCGACGATTCGGCATGGCTCCAGGAGGCGCCTCTTGATGTCGAGGTGCTCCTGGTCCGCGGGGCCGCGCACTTCCGCGCGAGCCCCTGTGGCATGTTGTTGCGACAACCGTCGACCCCCTACGCGTCGGCTCCTCTTGCCGTTTGCGGTTGCAAGCGGTCCGGCTGCTCACGACTCCAGCGGTGGGTCGAACACGCAGCGGCGCGTCAAGCTTCTCCGCAAGTTGCAGCGCTCGAGCCCGTCGAGTCCCTTCACGGCGTGTTGGAATCGGATTCCGATCCGCCCAACATGCCTTCCTAGTGCGAAAGCTGCGATCCCGCAGTGGAGGTTTTGATGGCGGGCTCTCATGAGAGTTCATCGCCTGGCTTCGGCCGTGTCAAGCGCGAGGCTGGAGGTCCGTCGAGTGTGCAGCTGCATCGTGATGAGGAGGTCCTTCATACCCCCATCGTCGGCACAACTACCGATGCCCAAGCTTTGGAGGCCACGCGCATTCGTTTGGAAGAGCTCCAGGCAGAGATGATGAGCGCGCTCGCCAGCGCCCGCCGCGCCCCTATCGACGTCATCGATAGCTGTTTCGTACTGGATCTCACGATGGCGTTGAGGTATACCGAAGTCCTGTGCTAAATGTTATTGCTGCTAGGATAGCGGATTCCATTCAGCCGTCCCGATTAGAGGCTGGTAGAGGGCTGTTGCAGATCAGAGCGCTGTTCGATGCAGCAGAACATCAGAATTCAGCAGTTTCTCAGTCCCGTAACAGGATATACAACAATTCACCCAAGGCAGAGACCGTTTAGTCGACACACAACCCTGGATCACCCTTGCGTCGTCGAGGCGGCGGTTTTCGTGAAGGCCAAGACAGAGATCAGCATCACCGCGAAGATCATCATCGAGTGGCCACTCCTCCGCGGAGTGGCCCGTACGTGCCCCGGTGCCAGGGTGACAGGCACTTCATCGGTGATGAGCGGGACGCGGACTTTGACGACCGCGCCTATCTTCTTCAGAAGCGGATCGACAATAGCAGAGCCTACAGAGAGGGACTCGACAGAGATGTTCTGAGTGGAAGCTTAGCTGTGGTGTCTGGTCTAGAGTGTTTTAGTAGAGCGATACGTTCTGCAGAGATTCCCCCGAATTTCAGAATGGCGGCGGGGATCGGAAAGTTTTCTGGTGAAACAAAACCAGAGACTTGAGCTTGAGCGGATGATTCCTGAGTGGCTGTGCAGATTGGCCGCGGAAATGACAATGTCGCAATGAAGCACCTGCCCCTCATGTTGGATGGTTCAGCTTGAGCTTGGTTGAATCGTTTGGCTCCTTCTAGCATACATTGTTGGGAAGATCTTGCCCAAGTGTTTATCCGGACCTTTGAGGGCACCTGCAAGCGCCCTGCGGGGCTGGTCGACTTACAACATTGCATCCAGAAGCCCAATGAAACCTTAAGGGATTATATTCAGCGATGGTCCACCCTGCATCATACGATGGAGAATGTGTCGGAACACCAGGTTGTTTGTGCCTTCAAGGCCGGTGTGAGATACAGGGAGCTGTACCTGAAGTTCGGGCGCATTGGTGACATTTCACTTGGCAAGATGATGGAAATTGCCACTCGCTACGCCAATGGCGAGGAACAAGACCGCCTCCGTAGCGGCAAAGGAAAAACAGTCGCCAACGAGTCTGGTGGCGTCAACAATCGGAAACAGAAGCTGAAGGCTGAAGACCTGACTCCGACAGAGGCAGCAGCACTGGTGACTCAGTCGAAGAACAAGGGCAAAGCCAAAGCTCAGTATGCCCCCAAGAAGGGGAAGGGTCAATCAGGATCTGATATCTTAGATCAACCGTGTGTAATTCACACGAGGAAAGATGCAGAAGGCAACCTAATTTTACCCAAGCACACCACTCGACAGTGTCAAACCCTTATCCAGCAATTCAAGGGAGACCAGTCGAGTGCAAAATCTCCTGAAAAAGAAGATGAAGATGAGGAAAAGGAAACATTCCCAGATGTGACTGCAACACTAGTGATCTTTGCTGATGTCGAGAGCAAGAGTCGTCTGAAAGTCAACAATAGAGAAATCAACATGGCTGTGCCAGACACCCCACCTACCTCAAATGGTCTCAATATGCTGTCACATTTGACTAGACAGACCATCCTGTTCGTGTGGACACGCCCGGTCGACAGCCTCTGGTAGTTGATCCGGTGGTGCAGGGGACTCGACCCAGAAAGGTCCTCATGGACGGCGATAGCGGACTGAACATTCTGTATGCGGATACCCTGAAAGGGATGGGCATTCCGTTGTCCCGTCTGAGCGAGAGCAACATGCATTTTCACGGGGTCATCCCAGGAAAGAAGGCCAAGTCACTCGGCCAGATAGCATTGGATGTGACATTCGGAGATAGCAAAAATTTCCAAAAAGAAAAAATGGCATTTGAAGCCGTGGATTTCAAGAGTGCTTACCAGGCCATCTTGGGTCGACCCGCTTATGCACGTTTCATGGCCCGACCATGTTACGTGTATCTCATGTTGAAAATGCTAGGCCCTAAGGGCGTGATCACGGTCACTGGCAATCGAGAGCGGGCCGAAGAGTGTCTCCAGCAAGGATCCAAGATCGCCGATCAATAGATGGCCATGGTCGAGCTGGAGGAGTACAAGAAAACCGCTGACCCTACTGATTTGCTCCATGCAAAAAAGTCGGCTTCCGAGTTGGCATTTCAGTCGGCAAGGGAAGTGAAGAAGGTGCACATCCACCCGACGGATCCAACTGCTCATCCAGTTCCTCTGTGAGAACTGGGATATCTTTCCATGGAAGCCTGCTGACATGCTGGGGATTCCTAGGGAGCTGCTTGAGCACCGTCTGCGAGTGGATCCGAAAGCCAAGCCCGTAAGAGAGCATTTGCGTCAATCCGCGGCGGAGAAGCACAAGGCAATCGGAGAAGAATTGGCCCGTCTCTTGCAAGCCAAGTTCATTCGGGAGATTTACCACTCCAAGTGGCTCTCGAATGTTGTGATGGTGCCCAAAAAAGATAAGTCGTTGTGCATGTGCATTGACTTCAAACATCTGAATAAGGTGTGCCCAAAAGACCATTTTCCTCTCCCCCGCATAGATCAAATTGTTGACTCGACAGTGGGGTGTGAGCGTTTATCATTTTTGGATGCCTATTCTGGGTACCATCAGATCCGTCTATATGGCCCGGACGAAATAAAGACAACCTTCATCACCCCGTTCGGGTGCTTTTGCTATAGCACCATGCCTTTTGGTCTTAAGAATGCCGGTGCTACTTTTATGTGCATGATTCAGAAATGCTTACTCGACCAGATCCCTCGGAATGTCGAGGCGTACATGGATGATATAGTGGTCATGTCCCACAAAGGTTCTGACCTGCTGGCTGACTTGGCCGAGACATTCGCCAATCTGAGGCAATTCGACATAAAGCTGAATCCGGCCAAATGTACCTTCGGTGTCCCTGGCGACAAGTTGCTCGGTTTTCTTGTTTCTGAGCGAGGAATTGATGTCAATCCCAAGAAGATCAGTGCCTTTACCCGTATGAAGACTCCCGTGCGAGTGCACGATGTTCAGAAGCTCACAGGTTGCTTGGCAGCATTGAGTCGATTCATTTCTCGTCTTGGTGAGAAGGTTGTGCCCTTATATCAGTTGATGAAGAAGTCCGACACATTCGACTGGACTCCCGAAGCCGAAGCAGCGTTTGTTGAGCTGAAAGCCCTGCTCTCCACCCAGTCGGTGCTTGCCGCTCCTGCCAGCAAAGAGCCCTTGCTCCTGGACATCGCGACCACAAATCAGGTCATCAGTACAGTGCTGACTGTCGAGCGAGAAGAGGAGGGTAAAGCCTATAAAGTCCAGCGGCCAGTTTATTATGTCTCGGAAGTATTGTCCCCCTCAAAGAAAAGATATCCACACTATCAGAAGCTGGTGTATGGTATTTACCTGTCAGCAAAGAAGGTCGCGCATTATTTCCAAGACCATTCGATCTCAGTCGTCAGTGATGCTCCTTTATCCGAGATCTTCAATAATCGCGATGCATCAGGTTGAGTGGCTAAATGGGCAATTGAGCTTGGACACTTTGACATCAGATTCGAGGCCAAGAAGGCAATAAAGTCCCAAGCATGGGCAGATTTCATGGCCGAGTGGACTGAACAACAAAAACCCATCCAAGTTCACTCGGTGCATTGGACAATGTTCTTCGACGGTTCCAAAATGTTGAATGGGTCCGGTGCTGGTGTTGTTTTGATATCCCCCAGAGGCGACAAGCTCAACTATGTCTTGCAGATTCATTTTGATTCCTAGACAATGAGGCAGAGTATGAAGCACTTTTGTATGGGTTGCGCATGGCTATCTCACTCGGCGTCAAGTGCCTGATGGTTTATGGCGACTCAGATTTGGTGGTGGATCAAGTGATGAAAGAATGGGATGTTAGAAACCCTGCCATGATCGAATACTGCAATGCAGTCTGGAAGTTGGAGAAGAAATTTGAAGGCCTGGAACTTCACCATGTTCCTCGATTGAAAAATCAAGCTGCTGATGAGCTGTCCAAGATTGGTTCCACTCGACGGCCTATCCCCAGCAGGGTGTTGCCGGAGCATTTGCACGCTCCTTCGTTTCAAGAGGATCCCTTCACCGAAGAGCCCCCACAAGCTTTAAGCTCCTTTGACTCGAATGAAGTTGATGTTCCTACTGTGACTGACCTGGTCATGGAGGTGCTAGTTATCATACCCGCCTGGACTGTGCCATATATTGCCTATATCCTCAGACAAGAGCTCCCTGAAGATGAAGCAGAGACTCGACAGATTGTGCGCAGGTCCAAGGCTTTCACTGTGATGGGAGATCAGCTATTTAGAGAGAGTGTGACTGCTGTCACCTAGCGCTGCATTTCCCCCGAGGAAGGTCAGATGATTCTAGATGAAATCCACTCGGGAACTTGCAGCCACCATGCGTCTTCAAGTGCGATCACCGCTAAAGCATACCGAGCTGGTTTTTACTGGCCACGAGGTAATGAGATGGCTAAGGACTTCGTTGATCATTGCGAAGGCTGCCAGTTCTATGCGACTCTGTCACACAAGCCGGCGTCTGCTTTGAAGACAATCCCTCTCGCTTGGCCGTTTGCAATTTGGGGACTCGACATGTTTGGTCCCTTCCGACCTGGAAAAGGAGGATTCACCCACCTGTTGGTAGCAGTCGACAAATTCACCAAGTGGATTGAATCCAAGCCCATCAAGAAGCTAAATTCCCGCATGGCAGTCACATTCATGAGGGGGATCATTATCCGTTACAGCATTCCACACAGCATCATCACGGACAACAACACTAATTTTGACTCGGAAGAATTCAGGAGATTCTATAACTCCCAAGGCACCCGAGTGGATTACGCTTCCGTTGCACATCCTCAAAACAATGGGCAAGTTGAGTGGCTTAATGGTCTCATTCTTCAAGGTCTGAAGCCTCGTCTCATGCGCGATTTGGATCATGCCGCTAGTGCATGGGTAACTGAGATGCCGTTTGTTTTGTGGGGATTGAGGACAACGCCTAATCGGTTGACTGGACGAACTCCTTTCTTCCTTGTCTATGGTGCTGAAGCCATATTGCCGAGTGACTTGGCCCACAATTCTCCTCGAGTGGAGCTATATTCTGAGGCTGAAGCTGAACAGGCCAGACAGGATGGGGTAGATCTTCTGGAGGAGGAGTGTGAGATGGCTCTGATCCGGACCACTGCCAATCAGCAAGACCTACGACGCTTCCATGCAAGGAATGTCAAAAGACGAGCATTCCATGAAGGAGATTTGGTGCTCCGAGTGAATCAACACTGACCTCACAAGCTTGCTCCTCCATGGGAAGGTCCTTTTGTCGTCACTAAGGTGCTAAACAACGGAGCCTATCACCTGTATAATCTCATGAAACAGATAGATGAGCCATGAGCCTAGAATGCAGACCTACTCCGACGTTTTTACACTTGAGACAAGAGTTTTCTGACGTAATAGGAGTACTTCATCAATGCAATTCGTGTTTCTGCGATTAATACTTCGTCGATTCTAACCGTGCAGTTACATTCTTGGGGATGCTCCGAGTGATGAGCAATCCTCACACTCGGGGGGCTTAGCCGCGAAACATGTTTCGTCTAAGTTAAAATCCCTGTCGGGTGGATAGCAGTCCATTCACTCGACGACCTATTTGCGAATCTGTCTTCGCTTGGGTTAAAAACCTCATCGAGTGGATAATTATCCATTCACTCGACAACTTAGATGCGAATCGGCATTCGCCTAAGTTCAAATATACTTCGAGTGATGAGCAATCCTCACACTCGGGGGCTTAGCTGCGAAACATGTTTTGCTTAAGTCAAAAACCCTATCGGGTGGATAGTTGTCCATTCACTCGACGGCCTATTTGCGAATCCGTCTTCGCTTGGGTTCAAAAAACCCGTCGATACGATGGTAATCCATTCACTCAACAACTTAGCTGCGAATCAACATTCGCCTAAGTTCAAAGATACTTCGAGTGATGAGCAATCCTCACACTCGGGGGCTTAGCTGCGAACACGTTTCGCCTAGGTTAAAAACCTCGTCGGGTGGATAATAATCCATTCACTCGACAACTTAGCTACGAATCAACATTCACCGAAGTTCAAATATACTCCGAGTGATGAGCAATCCTCACACTTGGGGGCTTAGCTGCGAAACACGTTTCGCCTAAGTTAAAAACCTCGTCGAGTGGATAGCAATCCATTCACTCGACAACTTAGCTGCGAATCGACATTCGCCTAAGTTCAAATATACTTCGAGTGATGAGCAATCCTCATACTCGAGGGCTTAGCTGCGAAACACGTTTCCTCTAAGTTAAAAACCTCGCCGAGATGTTGTTAATCCATTCACTCGACAACTTAGCTGCGAATCGGCATTCCCCTAAGTTCAAATATACTTTTAGTGATGAGCAATCCTCATGCTTAGGGGCTTAGCTGCGAACATGTTTCGCCTAAGTTAAAAACCTCGTCGAGACGATGGTAATCCATTCACTCGACAACTTAGCTGCGAATCGACATTCGCCTAAGTTCAAATATACTTCGAGTGATGAGAAATCCTCACACTCGGGGGCTTAGCTGTGAACACATTTCGCCTAGGTTAAAAACCACGTCGAGTGGATAATAATCCGTTCACTCGACAACTTAGCTGCGAATCGACATTCGCCGAAGTTCAAATATACTCCAAGTGATGAGCAATCCTCACACTCGGGGGCTTAGCTGCGAAACATGTTTAGCCTAAGTTAAAAACCTCATCGAGTGGATAGCAATCCATTCACTCGACAACTTAACTACGAATCGACATTCGCCTAAGTTAAAATATATTTCGAGTGATGAGAAATCCTCACACTCGAGGGCTTAGCTGCGAAACACGTTTTGCCTAAGTTAAAAACCTCGTCGGGTGGATAGTAATGCATCCACTCAACAACTTAGTTGCGAATCAACATTCGCCTAAGTTCGAAAATACTCCGAGTGATGAGCAATCCTCACACTCTGGGGCTTAGCTACGAACACACTTCGCCTAAGTTAAAAACAAACTCAGTCGAACAGACGATTGAAATCCAAATACGAACAAAATCCAAAGGGTAAACCACGGATAAACGTTTCGTATGAAAGCAAATGTGCTTAGACCCAAGGCCTGAACGAAGTTTTTAAGGATACAAATCCACTCGGCCTATCGAGGCAAATTTAACTGTTTCTTTCAAAGACAAGTTTTTCAAGCAGGAGACGGACTGGCGGGCTCGACGAAAGTGTCCAGGTCGATGCCGTCGGCGATTCTGGTGTCCGCTTTGATGAAGGTATCCATGAAGTCCTCGAACGGGAGTTTCTTCGTGTTGACCACCTGAAGCTCCTTCAGCCTCTCCTCCTTCAAGTCCCTGCAATGGACCCTGACGAGTGATAACGCCACGTCGGCCCCACAACGAGCGGCAGATTTCTTCTAGGCCTGCACTCGACTTGGAAGTTTGTCGAGGCGAGCCATCATAGAGTTGAGGTCAAGCTGAAGAGTGTCCTCATGGCATAGCTCTTTGTCGATTCTCTCCATCGCAGACTTCAGCCGGACAAGATACGCCTGGACTACCTAGAGCCAGAAATTGAGTCGGAGCATGTTCATGGCCACCGCGTCTGCAACAGGAGACCTGGTGGGATCCAGATTGGGCTCAACCTCCTCTGTCTCCTTCTCAAAGTCCTGGAAGAATTCTGTTGAAGAATGGGGAATGGGCGGAGAATTGGTGAACTGCGACCCTCAAAGATTTTACAAAGCTCAGTCCACAAATATACTTACCATCGAGTAGAATATACATCTTCCTCGAGAACTCGCCCAAATGCTTCTCCAGGCCATTGCTCCTCTTGTTCAGCTGCTCGGCCCTTTTGACGAGGTCAGCACGCTCCTGCTTCAGCTTGGTGTTCTCCTCTTGTAACTTCTGGGCGGCTGCCAGCTTCCGATCTGCATCTTCAGTTTTGTCCCTGGCCACCCGTTGGGCGTCGGCGAGTGCTTTCTCCTTCTCCTCTAGTGCCTTCTTCATGGAATCTAAAGAAACAACATTGTTGAGTCGCGCTTGGAGTCAACGGTTTTCATTGCGCACGTCTGTTTGAGTGAGAGCACTTGGTTCAAAACTTGAGAAGCGAAGACGGGAATGATGACAGTCGACAGTAATTACCTCCCAGAGACTTCAGCTCAGCACGCGCTCGCTCCAGGGCATTGTTGGCGACCGCCAGATCCACCTGCAACCGGTTCCTCTCATCCTCCATGTCCTTGTACTACGTCCCAAGTTTGCAAGCGGTCTGGAACCAACAAAAGACAGGAGTTCAATCAGGACCTAGTCCCTGGACAGTCGACTGAGTTATGAACACCGGCGAATGACCATCTTGGAAGAATTCAAGCAGAAAGTCCACTCGACATGTCGAGTGGCTCTGGCGCTCCGTGCGCCATAAAAAAATTCAAAAGCTGTCTCTATTAAGACCCCTACCGATGCAAGCACTCGACAGCAGTCTCGGGGACTACACCTAGTGGGTGCACTAAGAGCACCCCCACTAAGACGGTTAACTCTCGATCCGTCGAGTAACTCGTCAGAAAAAAACACTCGACATGTCGAGTGACCCCAGTACCACGCGTACGACAAGTTTTCAAGCCTACTGTTTATCGTCTGCGATGAACAGTAGCCTCGGGGACTACACCTAGTGGGTGCACTTAGCGTGCCCCCACTGGTTATTCAAACATTCGACAAGGTCAGCCTTGTCATGACACTCGACCCGTCGAGTGACGCGCCTCCCTACTCTATGAAGTGCAGTCTATCCTTATGCAGCGCCATATCATGGTTTGCCACTAATGTCCATGAAACCTGCAAGGTAGCTACGGAGTGGTGTGATTCAAAAGCAAAATGTATCCCGTATACAATAAACACTAAAGACCCCTGCCAATGCAAGCATTCGACAGCGGTCTTGGGGACTACACGCAATGGGTGCGCTAAGAGCGCCCCCACTGAGACAGTTAATTCTTGATCTGTCGAGTAACTCATCAGAAAATACACTCGACATGTCGAGTGACACTAGTACCACACGTACTATCAATCCCAATCCTAGTCGACTACGATCCGATCTATTCGAGTGGAGAAAGTTCAAACATTCTACGGCAATCACCCAATGGGTGTACAACAGCCAAGAAAAGACAAGAATTCAATCGACAATGGACTTACAATTGAACTTACTCGGACATTGGTGTGGAGGGCTGCGCTGACGTCGAAAGCTAGTTTGCTGGCCTCGTACGCCTCCTTGGTCCTCAACATGAGCTGCTCCGCCTGGATCATGGCTTCCTTCGCAGCCCTAGTTTGATCTTCCGGGGTGCGGTACAGAGAGAAGGCCGTCACACGTGGGGTCGACATGGTCGCATGAGCAGCTGAGGAAGTTTGAGGGGGCCCAGTTGGAGTCGACGCCACAACAGTCGAAACGGTTGGAGGAGCATGTGACAGAGGTACTGCAGGTTCAGCCCTGGGTTGTGTCGAGCCACCTCCCCCCTGGGAAGACTCTGTAGTCGACCGCTGAAGTGCTTGCGCCAATGACGCTCCTTGGATGCGAGGGCGTGAAGTGTCAAGTCGCTCCTGTTCTTCCTCCACCGGAATGACCTCTGCATCGACAACCGACGGTGTTAACATCTGCATAAGTTGAGTCCCATTCGGACGAACCAACAACTATCTAACCTCTATGAGAAGTGGCCGCGTCAGCAGTGTCGACATCCATTGCATCCCCTCCATCTCGATAAGGCGAAGACACAGATGTAGCAGCTCTGATGAATTGACTGACATTCAGTCAAATACAACTCCAGACTTCAGTCGACATAACAGGTACAAAAATAAACTCTTATGTGGAGACGATAGGCACTGCCACCCTCATGCAAGGCAGAGCCTTGCGAGGCTTGGTGACGGCTTGCTTTGGCTGCTTAGCTAGTTTTTCACTCAGCTCAGCGGTCGAGGGGCGGCTACGCTTCAGGTTCTTCTCAATAGGGCCCGGAGCCCTGTCCTCAACAGTCTACGGATCTTGGCGGGACTTGGTGTGGCTTTCGCGGTGGGGAGGTGACTCGACTTCTTCCTGCTCGCCGGAGTCCTCGTATTCTTCCTTAGAGTCGGAAGAATCGTCACCGTCCACACTGCCGCCCTCGCTCACCACGCCGTCTTCAACATGGTTCCCGTTAGGAACGGGCGAGTGCATGTGCATCGATCCCTACATGATTCAAGCAAAGAAGTCAGTTCAATATATCACTCGGCAGTACAATACATCAGTCGACATCACACAACTCACCAGGTTCTCCGGCGGGTTTTTGGCAGAATATGGCCGGATCCTCTTGGCTACCAAAGGATTGTCGCAGGCCTCGGTGATGCTACGGAGCCACTGCTCGATAGTTTTTTGAGGAAATTCCTCAGGATGTGCCCTTGTCGAGTCCTCAGGGCCCGCGTAGTGCCACATGGTGTGGTATCTAGCTTGGAGCGGCTGGATACGTCGACCGAGAAACGTCTCCAACAGATCCATGCCGGTCACCCCGCCCCGGATCAGCTGCACCACCGCTTCAACCAAGATGCCTCCTTGGACGTCCTCCTTTTCAGCCACCTTCAGGGACTTGGGAATAGCCAGACGGTAGGATGTATATGGGGGAAGGCCAGTCAACATATTGGGCGATGCTGCATGCTTGCCGTAGAACCAGGTCGACTACCAACCCCTTACAGACTCAGGAAAGGTTATGGTGGGGAAGGAGCTATGAGCTCTTTTCTGAACTCCTAACCCACCGCACGGCTGGAGCACGTGGGTCTTCCCATCAGTGGGGAGGGCTTTCTTCACAGTCTGGGATCTGACCGTGAAGAGGTGTTTGAACAATCCCCAATGGGGAGAGCAGCCTAGGAAACATTCGCATAGAGTGACGAATGCAGACATATAGGCTATGGTGTTGGGCGAGAGGTGGTGCAGTTGGGCACCGAAAAAATTCAGAAAGCCCTAAATAATGGGTGGGGCGGCAGAGAAAAACCTTGCTCGACGTGGGAGAGAAGGAGGACCCGCTCCCCAGCGTGCGGCTCCGGCTCGCGCTCCTCTCTCGACAGCCTCCAGGCACCGTCCGCCACGAGCCTGTCGGAGATGAGGCCCTCCATGTCTTTGCGGTTGACGACAAAGGGGAGGAAATCCCCCTGCATCCAGCCCGCCGGCGTGGTGAATCGGGCGGTTGAGGGCTTCTTGCCCTTCAGCTTCGCCGCCCCCTTCTTCGCTCGCTCCAGCTTCTCCGTCGGATTCTTCATCTTCGTCGCGGTGGCTCTCGTCAAGGGAGATCGGAGTTGGGCGCTGAGAGCAGAGGAAGTGGAGGAAAAGAGAGAAAGAACTGGCGGAGCTACTATGCAAACCGCAGCGAAGACAACTTTATACGCTGCCGAGTGTCTCACTGACCAGTGGACCCGTGAGGTTACCGCACACGCCAAACACTGATGGTGCTCGGAACGTGGCGATACGACCGGCGTGAAAATTGAGGCGTCGTGCCCCCACTTGCCCCGGTCGTGGCTAATCTTCACGCGAGCGCGCGTGCTTCCAAAATTTTTGTATCCCAGAAAATCTAGGTCTGTCAGACCGACCCATCGCCTCCCAAGATACTACCAACTCACTCGGACCAAAACAAATGCTAAACATCCACTCGGACACCTTTAAGGCTGAATGGATCCGGGCGAGCAGAGAGGAATTCAATCGACACAAGTTTCGTTGAAGCCCCGAATATCATTCATAAGAGTTTGCGTATTGACCCTAAATGAATGCTATTGCTCAGATTTCAATCGACACAAGTTTCATGGAAATCCCAAATATCATTCGGAGGATCTGATGCACTAACTCAAGGCCCTCGAAGATACCTCTTTCCACCACTCAAACCCCGATCCATTCGGGGGCTAATGACGAGGATATGTATCTAGGGTAGGGTCCTAGGCATGGCCCACATACCCTACCTAAGGACATCACATGGGAGGACTTGAAGATCAAGCATGAACTTCCGAGTGGATCCCTGGAGACATTCAAAGTCGCTCGATAGTAATCCACTAGGAGACTCCTTCTTTCACTCGGCAGTCGCGTGTCATTCGGAAGACCTCGCTTTCACTCGACGCCAGCAGACCAGGAGCCATCATCAAGAGCCCAACGGGCAGACGCTGGTTCAATGCTCATTAATAGCTTTTATTACGTACGTTACCTGTAACGACAGACTTTAATCCCACGAGAAGGCCCTTTGATGTGGGGCAATTATGAGGGGCAACAAACTCTATATAAGTCGCCCCTCCCCTCCTGCACAGGGGTTCGCAACCATTGTAATATCTATACTCCACTCGACATAAAGCTCCCGAGCACTGAGACGTAGGCTGTTACCTCCACGAGAGGGGCCTGAACTCATACATCCGTGTGTACACCCTCGCCATAGCTAGGACTCTGCCCTCTCCCTTCGTACCCCTACCATCTACTGTCAGGCTCGTTCCCACGACAGATCGTGATTGCATCATGGGACGCTCGGCGATTTGGATCGCGAAGACGTTCGACTACACCAACCGCGTTTCTTAACGCTTCCCGCTTAGCGATCTACAAGGGTATGTAGATTCACTCTCCCTCTACTAGATGCTCATCACTATGGATAGGTCTTGCGTAAGCATAGGAAAACTTTGGTTTCCCATGTGACGTTCCTCGACAGTGGCATCATGAGCTAGGTCTATGTGTAGATGAAATCTCGAGTAGAACACAAAGAGTTTGTGGGCGTTGATGCTTACTTCCTCCCTTGGTCGTGTTTTGGTTTAGCGGTATTGTGGGATGAAGCGGCCCGGACCAACATTACTTGTACGCTTACGAGAAACCGGTTCCCTCAACTGCAACTTGTTGCAAAAGATGGCCGGCAGGTGGCAGTTTCTCCTACTTTAGTTGGATCAGATTTGACAAAGGCGGTCCTTGAGAAGGTTGAAAAGCAACTTATGAATCACTGTTTTGGTTTATGCGTAGGTGAGAATTGTTCTTGCTAGATACCTGTAGCATCCACATAAAACATGCAATAACAATTAGAGGACGTCTAACTTGTTTTTGCAGGGTATGTTGTGATGTGATATGGCCAATTACATGATGTGATATATGTGATGTATGAGATGATCATGTGTTGTATAGAATATCACGACTTGCATGTTGATGAGTATGGTAACCGGCAGGAGCCATAGGGATGTCGTTAATTATTGTATGAACTGCATCTCAACCATTAAGCGTTATGTAATGCTTTACTTTATCGCTAAACGATAGCAACAGTAGTACAAGCATGATGGTCATGACAACCCCGATGGCGACACGTTGATGGAGATCAAGATGATGGAGATCATGGTGTCGTGCCGGTGACGATGGAGATCATGTCGGTGCTTTCAAGATGGAGATCAAAAGCACAAGTTCATTGCCATATCATGTCACTTATGATTTGCATGTGATGTTAATCCTTTTAAGCACCTTGTTTTGCTTAGGACGATGGTAGCATAATAAGGTCATCCCTCACTTAAATTTCAAGATGAATTGTGTTCTCCCCGAGTGTGCACCGTTGCGAAAGTTCGTCGTGTCGAGACACCATGTGATGATTGGGTGTGATAGACTCTGTGTTCACATACAACGGGTGCAAGCTGGTGTTACACATGCAGAACACTCAGGTTAAACTTGATGAGCCTAGCATGTACAGACATGGCCTCGGAACACAAGAGACCGAAAGGTCGAACATGAGTCATATAATAGATATGATCAACATGATGACGTTCACCATTGAAACCACCTTAACTGATGTGATGATCGGACTTGAGTTGGCGAATTTGGATCGTGTGACACTCAAATGACCTGAGGGATGTCAATTTGAGTGGGAGCTTTAGTAATTTGAGTGGGAACACTAAACTCACTATCTTGGATAATAGTCTAAGTAACCTTTGCATATTTATGTTGTAGATCAATGGCTCGCGCAGTGGCACCCCTGAATTATAATGTGTTCCTAGAGAAATCGAAGTTGAAAGATGATGGAAGTAACTTTGTCGACTGGGCCGTAATCTAAGGATTATCCTCATGGCTTCCCAGAAATGGATTATCCTCACGGCTTCCCAGAAATCATATGTCCTTGATGCACCGCTTGGTGACCAACCAGAAGACATGTCATCCGAAGAAGTTAAGAACTCTTGGGAGGCACGTTTTGGAGATTAATCAATAGTTCAGTGTGCAATGTTGTATGGCTTAGAACCGGGACTTCAAAGAAGTTTTGAACGTCATGGAGCATATGAGATGTTCTAGTAGTTGAAGTCTATCTTTAAGAAGAATGCCCGAATTGAGAGGTATGAGACCTCCGATAAGTTCTATGCTTTCAAGATGGAGGAGAACGGGTCTATCAGTGAACATACACTCAGAATGTCTAGGTATTCGACTCGTCTAGCAGAGTTGAGAATCGCCCTTCCGCCAGAGGCGATCACTGAAAGAGTTCTTCAATCACTGCCACCTAGTTACAACAGCTTTGTGATGAACTATAACATGCACGAGATGAACAAGTCAGACACCGAGCTATTTGTGATGCTAAAAGTCGCTAAGTCTGAAATCCAGAAAGAACATCAAGTGTTGATGGTCAATAAAACCACTAGTTTCAAGAAGAATGGCAAGGGCAAGGGCAAGAAGGGTAAAACCAAGAAGGATGGCAAAGCAGTTGCTACTCCTAGAAAGTAGCCCAAGCATAGACCCAAGCCAGAAACTGAGTGCTTTCATTGCAAGGGAACTGGTAACTGGAAGCGGAACTGCCCCAAGTACCTGGCTGACAAGAAGGCGGCCAACAACAAACAAGGTATATATGATATACATGTTATTGATGTGTACCTTACAAGCTCTCATTGTAGTTCCTGGGTATTTGATACCGGTTCGGTTGCTCACATTTGCAACTCAAAACAGGAACTACAGAATAGACGAAGGCTGGCAAAGGATAAAGTGACGATGCACGTGGGAAATGGTTCCAAGGTTGATGTGATCACCGTCGGCACGCTCTCTCTTCGATTACCATCGGGATTAGTGATCAACCTGAATAATTGTTATTTAGTCCTGCTTTAAGCATGAACATTATATTTGGATCTTGTTTATTGCGAGACGGTTACTCATTTAAATCAGATAACAAAGGTTGTTCTATTTATATGAGTAATATATTTTATGGTCATGCACCCAATGTGAGGGGTTTATTCATATTGAATCTTGATAGTGATGATACACATGTTCATAACATTGATGCCAAAAGATGTAGAGTTGATAATGATAGCACTACTTTCTTGTGGTACTGCCATTTAGGTCATATTGGTGTAAAACGCATGAGGAAGCTCCATGCTGATGGACTTTTGGAGTCATTTGATTTTGAATCACTTGACACATGTGAACCATGCCTCATGGGCAAGATGAATAAAACACCGTTCTATGGAACAATGGAACGGGCAAGTGACTTATTGGAAATCATACATACTGATGTGTGCGGTCCAATGAATGTTAAAGTGTGTGGTGGATATCGTTATTTTCTCACCTTCAGTGATGACTTAAGTAGATATGGGTATATTTATTTAATGAAATAAAAGTCTGAAACGTTTGAAAAGTTGAAGCAATTTCATAGTAAAGTGGAGAATCATCATGACAAGAAGATTAAATTCTTGTGATCTGATCGAGGAGGTGAATATCTGAGTTATGAGTTTGGTAGTCACTTAAGACAGTGTGGAATTGTTTCACAGTTGACACCGCCTAGAACACCATAGCATAATGGTGTGTCTGAACGTCGTAATCGAACCTTATTAGATATGGTGCGTTCTATGATGTCTCTTGCTGATTTGCCATTATTGTTTTGGGGTTATGCATTAGAGACATCTGCATTCACTTTAAATAGGGCACCATCAAAATCCGTGAGACGACGCCATATGAGCTATGGTTTGTCAAGAGGCCGAAGTTGTCATTTCTTAAAGTTTGGGGATGTGATGCTTATTTCAAAAAGCTTCAGCCTGAAAAGCTGGAACCCAAAGCGGAGAAATGCATCTTCATAGGATACCCGAAAGAGACAGTCGGGTATACCTTGTATCTCAGATCCGAAGGCAAAGTGTTTGTCGCTAAGAACGAAACATTTCCTGAGAAAGAGTTTCTCTCGAAAGAATTGAGTGGGAGGAGAATAGAGCTTGATGAGGTTATTGAACCTTTACTTCAACCAGAAAGTAGCGCAAAATGGAAATATGTTTCTTTGGAACCTACAATGGTTGAAGAGGAAGTTAATGATGATGATCATGAAGCTTTGGATCAAGCTGCTATTAAACCTCGTAGGTCGACAAGGCCGTGTACTACTCCTGAGGTGTACGGCAACCCGGTCTTGGAGGTCATGTTGTTGGACAACAATGAACCTACGAGCTATGAAGGAGTGGTGATGGGCCCGAATTCCGAGAAATGGTTAGAGGCCATGAAATCCGAGATGGGATCAATGTACGAAAACCAAGTATGGACTTTGGAAGTATTACCTGAAGGACGAAAGGCCATTCAGAACAAATGGATCTTTAAGAAGAAGACATACGCGGATGGTAATGTCATCGTTTCGAAAGCTCGACTTGTGGCAAAAGGTTTTTCACAAGTTAAAGGAGTTGACTACGATGAGACCTTCTCACCCGTAGCGATGCTTAAGTTTGTCAGAATCATGTTGGCAATATCTGCTTATTTCGACTATGAAATTTGGCAGATGGATGTAAAAACAACGTTCCTCAATGGTTTCCTTGAGGAAGAGTTGTATATGATGCAACCAAAAGGTTTTGTCGATCTAGAGAATGCTGACAAAGTTTGCAAACTCCAGCGATCCATTTATGGGCTGGTGCAAGCATCTTGGAGTTGGAATAAGCGTTTTGATGAGGTGATCAAAGCGTTTGAGTTTATACAAGTTTATGGAGAACTTGTATTTACAAGAAAGTGAGTGGGAACTCTATAGAGTTTCTAATATTATATGTGGATGACATATTGCTGATTGGAAACAATATGGAAATGCTGGAAAGCGTTAAGGAATATTTGAACAAGAGTTTTGCGATGAAGGACTTAGGAGAATCTGCTTTCATATTAGGCATTAAGATCTATAGAGATAGATCGAGACGCTTAATAGCACTTTCATAGATCACATACCTTGATAAAGTTTTGAAGAAGTTCAAAATGGATCAGTCCAAGAAGGGGTTCTTGCCAGTGTTACAAGGTGTGAAGTTGAGTAAGACTCAATGCCCAGTGACTGCAGAAGATAGAGAAAAGATGAGTGTCATCCCCTATGTTTTAGCCATAGGCTCTATCTTGTATGCAATGCCGTGCACAAGACCCGATGTCAGCCTTGCCATAAGTATGGCCGGAAGGTTTCAGAGTGATCCTGGAATGGAGCACTAGGCATCGGTCAAGAATATCCTTAAGTACCTGAAAAGGACTAAGAAATGTTTCTCTTTTATGGAGGTGATGAAGAGCTCATAATAAAAGGTTACGTTGATGCAAGCTTCGACACTGATCTGGATGACTCTTAGTCACAAACCGGATACATATTTATTCTCAATGGGGGGGGGGTAAGCTGGTGCAGTTCCAAGAAAAATGTGGTAGCCGATTCTACGTGCGAAGCGGAGTACATCACAGCCTGAGAGGCGGCGAAGGAAGGTGTCTGGATGAAGCAGTTCATGACAGATCTTGGAGTAGTGCCCAGTGCATTGGATCCAATGAACCTGTTCTGTGACAACACTGGTGCCATTGCTCTAGCCAAGGAACCAAGGTTTCACAAGAGGACCAGACACATGAAGCCACGCTTCAACTCCATCCGCGATTACATCAAGGAAAAGGACATAAATATTTGCAAAGTGCACACGGATCTGAATGTTGCAGACCCATTGACTAAACCTCTTCCCAGGGCTAAACATGATCAACACCAGAACTGCATGGGTGTTCGATTCATTACAATGTAAATCACATAGTGATGTGAACTAGATTATTGACTCTAGTGCTAGTGGGAGACTGTTGGAAATATGCCCTAGAGGCAATAAATAAAGTGTTTATTATTATATTTCCTTGTTCATGATAATCGTTTATTATCCATGCTATAATTGAATTGATTGGAAACACATTACATGTGTGGGTTAATAGACAACACTTTGTCCCTAGTATGCCTCTAGTGAACTAGCTCGGTGTTCAAAGATGGTCAAGGTTTCCTAGCCATTGACATGTGATGTCATTTGATAACGGGATCACATCATTAGGAGAATGATTTGATGGACAAGACCCAAACTACAAACGTAGCATATGATCGTGTCAGTTTATTGCTACTGTTTTCTGCATGTCAAGTATATGTTTCTATGACCATGAGATCATGCAACTCACGGACACTGGAAGAGTGACTTGTGTGTATCAAACATTGCAACGTAATTGGGTGACTATAAAGGTGCTCTACTGGTATCTCCGAGGGTGTCTGTTCGGTTGGCATGGATCAAGACTGGGATTTGTTACTCTGTGTGACGGAGATTTATCTCAAGGCCCACTCGGTGATACAACATCACAATAAGCCTTGCAAGCAATGTGACTAAGTGCTAGTCACGGGATCTAGTATTACGGAACGAGTAAAAAGAGACTTGCTGGTAACGAGGTTGAACTAGGTATGGAGATACCGACGATCGAATCTTGGGCAAGTAACATACCGAAGAGCAAAGGGAACATCATACGGGATTAACTAAATCCTTGACATAGAGGTTCGACCGATAAAGATATTCATAGAATATGTAGGAACCAATATGGGCATCCAGGTCCCGCTATTGGTTATTGACCATAGAGATGTCTCGGTCATGTCTACATAGTTCTCGAATCCACAGGGTCTACACACTTAAGGTTTTGTGACGTTTCGATAGTATAGAGTTATGCATGGTGGTGACCGAAGGTTGTTCAGAGTCCTAGATAAGATCCCGGACGTCATGAGGAGCTCCGGAATGGTCCGTAGGTAAAGATTCATATATACGAAGTCCTGTTTTTGTCGTAGGAAAAGTTTCGGGCTCATCGGTAGTGTACGTGGAGTGGCGGTAGTGTACCGGGAGACCACCGGGAGGGGTATTTCGACCCAAGAGGCTTCATGGGCTGTGGGAGAGTGAATACCATCCCTATGTGGGCTGGTGGAAGTCCCACACAAGGACCATGCAGCCAGGGAAAGAAAATTCCAAAGGGAAAAGTGGAAAAAAGGCAAAAAGGGGAGGAATCCTAGTCCTACTAGGATTGGAGGAGGAGTCCTCCTCTCCTCCCCACTTCGGCCAAACCAAATGAGGCATGGACCTTGCACCAAGGCCTCTCCTCCCTTCCTCCTATATATACTGGTGGTTTTAGGGGTTTTGCACTAGATTTTCAGCCACGTGCTACCCGTTCCTCCAGTGCATAGTTTCTCTTCTAGATCGGATTTCTGCAGTGCTTAGGCGAAGCCCTGCCGGAATAGCTCCACCACCATTGCCGGAGCGCCGTCATGATGTCGGAGAACTCTTCTACCTCTTTTCTCCCTCTTGCTGGACCAAGAAGGTGGAGATCGTCATCAAGCTATACGTGTGCTGAACACGGAGGTGCCGTCCATTCGGTGCTTGATCGGGACGGATCGTGATTGGATCGCGGGACGCTCGGCAATTTGGATCGTGAAGACGTTCGACTACACCAACCGCTTTTTTTAATGCTTCCCGCTTAGCAATCTACAAGGGTATGTAGATCCACTCTCCCTCTCGTAGATGCTCATCACCATGGATTGGTCTTGCATGAATGTAGGAATTTTTTTGTTTCCCATGCGACGTTCCCCAACACCCAGGACATGGTTTATTACTTCTTTGAAAAATATTTAGTTAATCCCGTGAACATATACTCAGAATGTCTAGGTATTGAACTCGTCTAGCGGAGTTGGGAATTGACCTTCCGCCAGAGGCGATCACTCATAGAGTTCTTCAATCACTGCCACCTAGTTACAAGAGCTTTGTGATGAACTATAACATGCACAGGATGAACAAGTCAGTCGCCGAGCTGTTTGCGATGCTAAAAGTCGCTGAGTCTGAAATCCAGAATGAACATCAAGTGTTGATGGTCAAGAAAACCACTAGTTTCAAGAAGAATGGCAAGGGCAAGGGCAAGAAGGGTAAAATCAAGAAGGATGGCAAAGAAGTTGCTACTCCTGCAAAGTAGCCCAAGCATGGACCCAAGCCAGAAACTGAGTGCTTTCATTGCAAGGGAACTGGTCACTGGAAGCGGAACTGCCCCAAGTACCTGGCTGACAAGAAGGCGGCCAACAACAAACAAGGTATATATGATATACATGTTATTGATGTGTACCTTACTAGCTCTCATTTTAGTGCTTGGGTATTTGCTACCGGTTCAGTTGCTCACATTTGCAACTCAGAGCAGGAACTACGGAATAAACGAAGGCTGGCAAAGGATGAAGTAACGATGCGCGTGGGAAATGGTTCCAATGTTGATGTGATCGTCGTCGGCACACTCTCTCTCTCTCTTCGATTACCATCGGGATTAGTGATGAAACTGAATAATTGTTATTTAGTGCCTGCGTTAAGCATGAACATTATATCTGGATCTTGTTTATTGGGAGACGGTTACTCATTTAAATCAGAGAATAAAGGTTGTTCTATTTATATGAGTAATATCTTTTATGGTCATGCACCCAATGTGAGGGGTTTATTCATATTGAATCTTGATAGTGATGATACACATGTTCAAAACATTGATGCCAAAAGATGTAGAGTTCATAATGATAGTACCACTTTCTTGTGGCACTGCTGTTTAGGTCATATTGGTGAAAACGCATGAGGAAGCTCCATGCTGATGGAATTTTGGAGTCACTTGATTTTGAATCACTTGACACATGTGAACCATGCGTCATGGGCAAGATGACTAAAACGCCGTGGTCCAGAACAATGGAACGGGCAAGTCACTTATTGGGAATCATACATACTGATGTGTGCAGTCCAATGAATGTTACAACGCGTGGTGGATTTCGTTATTTTTTCAACTTCACTGATGACTTAAGTAGATATGGGTATATTTACTTAATGAAACACAAGTCTGAAACGTTTGAAAAGTTCAAGCAATTTCAGAGTGAAGTTGAGAATCATCGTAACAAGAAGATTAAATTGATGCGATCTGATCGAGGAGGTGAATATTTGAGTTATGAGTTTGGCAGTCACTTAAGACAGTGCGGAATTGTTTCACAGTTGACACCGCCTAGAACTCCACAGCGTAATGGTTTGTCCAAATGTCATAATCGAACCTTATTAGATATGGTGCGTTCTATGATGTCTCTTGCTGATTTGCCACTATCGTTTTGGGGTTATGCATTAGAGACAGCTACATTCACTTTAAATAGGGCACCATCGAAATCCGTTGAGACGACACCATATGAACTATGGTTTGGCAAGAGGCCAAAGTTGTCGGTTCTTAAAGTTTGGGGATGTGATGCTTATGTCAAAAAGCTTCAGCCTGAAAAGGTGGAAACCAAAGCGGAGAAATGCGTCTTCATAGGATAGACGGGTATACCTTCTGTCTCAGATCCGAAGGCAAAGTGTTTGTCGCTAAGAACGGAGAATTTCTTGAGAAGGAGTTTCTCTCGATAGAATTGAGTAGGAGGAAAATAGAGCTTGATGAGGTTATTGAACATTTACTTCAACCCGAGAGTAGCGCCGCGTCGAAAGGTGTTTCTGTGGAGACTACGACAGTTGAAGAGGAAGTTAATGATGCTGATCATGAAGTTTCGGATCAAGTTACTAATGAACCTCGTAGGTCGACTAGGGCGCGTACTGCTCCTGAGTGGTACGGCAACCCTGTCTTGGAGGTCATGTTCTTGGACCACAACGAACCTACGAGGTATGAAGGAGCGGTGATGGGCCCGGATTCTGATAAATTGTTAGAGGCCATGAAATCCGAGATGGGATCCATGTATGAAAACAAAGTATGGACTTTGGAAGTATAATCTGAAGGGCGAAAGGCCATTCAGAATAAATGGATCTTTAAGAAGAAGACAGACGCAGACGGTAATGTTACCATCTATAAAGCTCAACTTGTGGCAAAGGGTTTTTCACAAGTTCAAGGAGTTGACTATGATGAGACATTCTCACCCGTAGCGATGCTTAAGTCGTCAGAATCATGTTTGCAATAGCTGCTTATTTTGACTATGAAATTTGCCAGATGGATGTCAAAACAGCGTTCCTCAACGGTTTCCTTGAGGAAGAGTTGTATATGATGCAACCAAAAGGTTTTGTTGATCTAGAGAATGCTGACAAAGTTTACAAACTCCAGCGATCCATTTATGGGCTGGTGCAAGCATCTCGGAGTTGGAATAAGCGCTTTGATGAGGTGATCAAAGCGTTTGGGTTTATACAAGTTTATGGAGAAGCTTGTATTTACAAGAAAGTGAGTGGGAGCTCTATAGCGTTTCTAATATTATATGTGGATGACATATTGCTGATTCGAAACAATATAGAAATGCTGGAAAGCGTGAAGGAATATTTGAAGAAGAGTTTTTCAATGAAGTACCTAGGAGAAGCTGCTTTCATATTAGGCATTAAGATCTATAGAGATAGATCGAGACGCTTAATAGAAATTTCACAGAGCACATACCTTGATAAAGTTTGGAAGAAGTTCAAAATGGATCAGTCCAAGAAGAGGTTCTTACCTGTGTTACAAGGTGTGAAGTTGAGTAAGACTCAATGCCTAGTGACTGCAGAAGATAGAGAAAAGATGAGTGTCATCCCCTATGCTTTAGCCACAGGCTCTATCATGTATGCAATGCGGTGCACAAGACCCGATGTCAGCCTTGCCATAACTATGGCTGGAAGGTTTCTTGTTTATGGAGGTGATGAAGAGCTCGTCGTAAAGGGTTACGTCAATGCAAGCTTTGACACTGATCCGAATGACTCTAAGTCACAAACCGGATACGTATTTATTCTCAATGGGGGAGCGGTAAGCTGGTGCAGTTCCAAGCAAAGCGTGGTTGTCCAATTCTACATGCGAAGCGGAGTACATCGCAGCCTCGGAGTCAGCGAAGGAAGGTGTCTGGATGAAGCACTTCATGACAGATCTTGGAGTAGTTCCCAGTGCAGTGGATCCAATGAACCTATTCTGTGACAACACTGGTGCCATTGCTCTGGCCAAGGAACCAAGGTTTCACAAGAGGACTAGACACATAAATCGATGCTTCAACTCCATCCATGATTACATCGAGGAAAAGGACATAAATATTTGCAAAGTGCACACGGATCTGAATGTTGCAGACCCATTGACTAAACCTCTTCCAAGGGCTAAACATGATCAACACCAGAACTACATGGGTGTTCGATTCATTACAATGTAAATCACATAATGATGTGAACTAGATTATTGACTCTAGTGCGAGTGGGAGACTGTTGGAAATATGACCTAGAGGAAATAAATAAAGTTTTTATTATTATATTTCCTTGTTCATGATAATCGTTTATTATCCATGCTATAATTGTATTGATTGGAAACACATTACATGTGTGGGTAAATAGACAACACTTTGTCCCTAGTATGCCTCTAGTGAACTAGCTCGTTGGTCAAGGTTTCCTAGCCATTGACATGTGATATCATTTGATAATGGGATCACATCATTAGGAGAATGATGTGATGGACAAGACCCAAACTACAAACGTAGCATATGATCGTGTTAGTTTATTGCTACTGTTTTCTTCATGTCAAGTATATGTTCCTATCACCATGAGATCATGCAACTCACGGACACCGGAGGAGTGCCTAGTGTGTATCAAATGTTGCAACGTAACTGGGTGACTATAAATGTGCTCTACAGGTATCTCCGAGGGTGTCTGTTGGGTTGGCATGGATCAAGATTGGGATTTGTTACTCCGTGTGACGGAGAGGTATCTCAGGGCCCACTCGGTAATACACATCAGAATAAGCCTTGCAAGCAATGTGACTAAGTGTTAGTCACGGGATATTGTATTACGGAACGAGTAAAGAGGCTTTCCGGTAACGAGGTTGAACTAGGTATGGAGATACCGACGATCGAATCTCGGGCAAGTAACATACCGAAGAACAAAGGGAACATCATATGGGATTAACTGATTCCTTGACATAGAGGTTCGACCGATAAAGATCTTCGTAGAATATGTAGGAACCAATATGGGCATCGAGTTCCCGCTATTGGTTATTGACCGTAGAGGTGTCTCGGTCATGTCTACATAGTTCTCAAACCGCAGGGTCTGCACACTTAAGGTTTGGTGACGTTTCGGTAGTATAGAGTTATGCATGGTGGTGACCGAAGGTTGTTCGGAGTCCCAGATGAGATCCCGTATGTCATGAGGAGCTCCAGAATGGTCCAGAGGTAAACATTGATATATAGGAAGTCCTATTTTGGTCACCGGAAAAGTTTCGGGCTCATCGGTAGTGTACCGGGAGTGCCGGTAATGTATTGGGAGACCATCGGGAGGGGTATTTCGACCCAAGAGGCTACGTGGGCTGTGGGAGAGTGAATACCAGCCCTTAGTGGGCTGGTGGAAGTCCCACACAAGGCACATGCGGTTGGGAAAAAAAGCCCAAAGAGAAAAAGGTGGAAAAAGGCAAAAAAGGCCAAAATAAGGAGGAGTCCGAGTCCTACTAGGATTGGAGGAGGAATCCTCCTCTCCTCTTGGTTCGGCCGAAGCCTAGATGGCTTGGCCCTTGGGCCAAGACTCCTCCTCTCTTCCTCTTATATATACTAGAGGTTGTAGGGGTTTTGCACTAGATTTTCAGCCACGTGCTACTCGTTCCTCTAGTGCATAGTTTCTCTTCTAGATCGGTTTTCTGCAGTGCTTAGGCGAAGCCCTGCCGGAATTGCTCCACCACCATCGTCGCGACACCGTCACGCTACCGGAGAACTCATCTACCTCTCCGCTCCCTCTTGCTGGATCAAGAAGGCGGAGATCGTCATCGAGATGTACCTGTGCTGAACGCAGAGGTGCCGTCCGTTCGTTGCTTGATCGAGACGGATCATGATTGGATCGAGGGACGCTCGGCGATTTGGATCGCAAAGACGTTTGACTACACCAACCGTGTTTCTTAACGCTTCCCGCTTAGCAATCTACAAGGGTATGTAGATTCACTCTCCCTCTCGTAGATGCTCATCACCATGGATAGGTCTTGCGTAAGCGTAGGAATTTTTTTGTTTCCCATGCGACGTTCCCCAACAGATGCTATGTTTGATGAAGATGATATTTTTTGTCCCCCGAGTTTTGATGAGAAAAACTATTATGATGATAGCATGCCTCCTATATGTGATGATTATTTTGTTGACATGTATGCTATAAAGAGTAATGACAACATGAAACCTATTATCATGATTTTAATATTCAATGTGGTTATGTCAATCAAGTATGTCATGATAGTTATTTTGGTGAGTTTGCTCCCACTATTTTGAATGAGAATAAAATTGCTTATGTGGAGAGTGAAATTTTTTCTATGCTTGTGCATCATCAAAATAATGATTTATGTGCTGGTTATATTGTTGAATTCCTTCATTATGCTACTGAAAATTATTATGAGGAAGGAACATATGCTTGTAGGAATTGCAATAATATCAAGTTTCCTCCCTATGTGTTCAAATTCTTGAAGTTATGCTTGTTTTGCCTTCCTATGCTAGATGATTCTTGTTCCCATAATTTTTTTTCTCATGAAATCCCTATGCATAGGAAGTGGGTTCGACTTAAATGTGCTTGTCATGAGATTCATGATGCTCTTTTGCATGTTTCAATTACTATTCCTATGTGAGCATCATTGAAATGATCATGCCTAGCTAAAAGGCATTAAAGAAAAGCACTTGTTGGGAGACAACCCAACACTTTTACATTCTGTTTTTGTGTCTTCACATGATTAATATACTGTATTAATCATGTATTGTGTCTTTTATTTCAATAAAGTGCCAAGTAAAGCCTTTGGGATAGTGTGGATACTTGCTTGTTTGATTCCGTTGAAAAACAGAAAGTTTTGCGTCTAGTATGTGAATTCTCTGATTTTACTGGAGAGTCAAAAAATTCTGAATTTTTTTAAAGAACTTTATATGAAAATTCCATGATTATTACTAATTTTCCATAATTTTTAGAGTCAGGGAAGTTTGGTGATCATTCAGATCTTTACAGACTGTTCTGTTTTTGACAGATGTTGTTTTACATGCATAGTTTGCTTGTTTCAAATATTCCTATAGTTTATATTGAGTAATATAAATTGTGGGAATGATTTAATAAAGTAGATATAATGTGGGAACAATTATGAATCTTGTCTTGACAGTACCTAAGTGAATGATCTATATTTACTACACAAACCCATCTCATGAAGTTCCGCTAAGTTTTGTGTGATTGAAGTTTTCAAGTTTTGGGTGAGACACCGATATGAGAAGAATAAGGAATAACAAGAACCTAAGCTAGGGATGCCCAAGGCACCCCCAAGGTAATATCCAAGGAATACTCAAGCGCCTAAACTTGGGGATGCCCGGGAAGGCATCCCCTCTTTCGTCTCCAACACTATCGGTATATCTTACTTGGAGCTATATTTTTATTCGTCACATAATATATGCTTTGCTTGGGTCGTCATTATATTTTTTTATTTATGTTAGGTTTTATTTATAATCTTTTTTCAATAAAAAGTTCCAAGAATTTCCTTTAGGATGCTTGAATTGCATGTTTGATGTGTGTTGTGTAAAAACAGAAACTTCTGCTGTAGTATTTGAATTTTCATATTTTACTGGAACATGGAAAGTTTCTGAAATATTTACAAAGTATGGTCATATAAATATTATGGAATGTCCTAAATTTTCATCATGGTTTGATTTACGTAAGTACATTGTTTTCATAAATTTCTACAGACTGTTCTGTTTAGACAGTACCTAATGTTTTAAAATTATTATGAAACTTGTATTGGCAGTACATAAATAATTGATTTATTATTATGTGTACTAACCTATCTCACGAGTTCTTTTTGTGTTTTGTGTGGATGAAGTTTTTTAGAATAGGTGAAACCGTGGTATGAGTGGATTGAACAAGATACAAAATCTCAAGCTTGGGGATGCCCAAGGCACCCCAAGTAAATATTTCAATAACTCTCAAGCATCTAATCTTGGGGATGCCACACATCCCACCTCTCTTCATCAACAATTATCGGTTAGCCTATGTTGAGCCTAAATTTTTATTCGTTCACATGATGCGCGCTATTCTTGGAGTGTTATTTTACTTTTGCTTGCTGTATGAATAAAGTACTTAAGATATGAAAAATATTTTTTGAGGGAGACAGATTCCTCACATATCTACTTAATTGTTTGACTACTCATTGATCTTCACTTATATGTTTTGGAGTAGTTTTGTCATTTAATCTCGTGCTTCACTTATATCCTATGAGTAAATGGTTGCATGAATCGAATATCGTAAATCTCAAATTATACATGTTTTATATGCTTATCCCATTGGGAGTAATGACTTCACATATAAGAAGTATAGGTGGTAAAATTTATTGAAAGTTAGCAAACATCGCATTGGTCACTTGAACCATTCATGAAAGAATATTGAAGGAAGAGAGATTTCACATATAAATATACTTACTTGGACTTATTTTAGGATTTGGAATAACCATTAATTATTTTCAAACTTGAGCAAATTAGTTGAAGTTGGACAAGGAAGACAACGTAATGAGTTATGCTTGGGTATATTTGTATAGAAGTTATATTGTTATGGATCCTCCAACGTGTGGTGCCTGCTTCCACCCCATACTAGCCAAAACTTCTGCACCAAGTAGAAATAATACTTGTGCATCCAAACACCCTTAAACCCAAAGTTTTTCCATATAAGTCCACCATACGTACCTATATGCGGTATTTATGTGCCGTTCCAAGTAAATTTGCATGTGCCAAACTCTAAACCTTCAAATTAATATTCTGTTTTGTATGCGCAAATCGCTCATATAGTAACTAGGGGCTGTCAGTATCTTCCATGCTAGGTGGGTTATTCTCATGATATGTGTTGATTCACTATCATTCACGAGGAAGTGGCTGGTAATAGGGATACCCAGTCCCAAAATCAAAGAAAAAAATGCAAATAATTCAACAAACCCCCCCCAGGAATGTTGTTTGTATTGACAGTAGCCGTGGATTTAGCTCGTCGTGGAGTGTGATTGATTGGTTGAGGGGGAGTAAAAACTTTACCATTCTGTTTGAGAACCGCCTATAATGTATCTAGCATGCAGGATAGCGAGATATCTCGGTTATTATGGTGACAATGAAAGCATACCGCCCGAAATTAATATTCATCTCTGTTTTAGAAGCTCGAGCTCTGGCACCGCTGCAAATCAATGCTTCCCTTTGCGAAGGGCCCATCTTTTACTTTCTAGTACTTACCTTTATGCAAGACTCATGGTGATCTTCACCACTTCCTTTATTTCTCCTTTTTCTCTTGGCAAGCATCATGTTTTGGGGAAAGATCCAAGCATATATAGCCATTCAAATATATTTGATCATGAATTATTAATGTTGACAATTATCTATAAGATAAATAAGTTTGGAGGAGAAATTTGAAGCCCCTATCTTTCTCTGTGTTCAATGGATGCTATTTGTCCTAAAAATATGCTTTGAGTACTAGAAATCATGGAAGACTATATGATAGTTGAGTATGTGAAATTTGCTAAATCAAAGCTCTTACATAGAGCCTTCCTAAAAATAAGATGAATCACAATTGTTTGCTAACTGAAAGCATAGTTTGTTAGTCTATACTTTAAACATGTGGATAGCTTGTTATTTCATCATGAGAAGTTTTATGAGATGAGATACTGTTTATGATATATAATGATGCTAAGAAAAATGATTGGAATTACCATTGACCAACTTTATGCACTATGCTAGCATTCACACTTCATAAATTATTTCTTTTATCATTTACCAACTCGAGGACGAGCAGGAATTAAGCTTGGGGATGCTGATAAGTCTCCAAAGTATCTATAATTTATGAAGTATTCAGGCCATGTTTACAATAATTCTACATGATTTTGATATGATTTTATTAGAACTAAGCTGGACTGACGCTGTTTTCAGAAGAACTACCGTGGTGTTGTTTTTGTGCAGAAATAAAAGTTCTCAGAATGACCTGAAAATTTACGGACAATATTTTTGGAAAATATAAAAAATACTGTAGCGAAGAGCTGGGCCAGAAGGTTCCCGAGGAGGCCACAAGCCTCAAGGGCGCGACCACCCCACTAGCCACGACCACTAGGCTTGTGGGCCCCAAGGGAGTCCACCGACCTCCCTCTCAGCTCTATAAATCGTAATATATTCAAGAAATCCCAATGCAGAACCTAGATTGGGAGTTCCGCCGTCGCAAACCTCTAGATCCATGAAAAACCAATCGGGAGCTCATTCCGTCAACCTGTTGGAGGGGGAAACCATCACCGGAGGTCATCTTCATCATTCTGACGCTCTCCATGACGAGGAGGGAGTAGCTCACCCTCAGGGCCGAGGGTATGTACCAGTAGCTATGTGTTTGATCTCTCTCTCTCTATCTCTCTCTCTCGTGTTCTTGAGATGGCACAATCTTGATGTACCGTGAGCTTTGTTGATATAGATTGAATCATATGGAGTTTTCCCCTCTCTATCTACTTGTGATAAATTGAGTTTACCCTGTATAGTTTACTTATCAGATTGAGTCTTTAAGGATTTAAGAACACTTGATGTATGTCTTGCGATGGGATATCCATGGTGACAATGGGATGTTCTATTGATCCACTTGATGTATGTTTTGGTGATCAACTTGCGGGATCTTTGACCTTGGGAATCTAAGCGTATGGGTTGGCACACATTTTTGTCTTGACGTTCCGGTAGAAACTTTGGGACACTCCTTGAAGTTCTTTGTGTTGGATTGAACATGATGAATCTGAAATTGTGTGATGCATATCATATAATCAAGCCCACGGGTACTTGTGGTGACATTGGAGTATCTAGGTGACATTAGGGTTTTGGTTGATGTGTATCTTAAGGTGTTATCTTAGTATGAACTCTAGGGCTGTTTGTGACACTTATAGGGATAGCTCATAAGATTGATCAGAAAAGATAACTTTGAGGTGGTTTCGTACCCTACAATAATTTACGTTTGTTCTCTGATATTTATGACTTTGGAGTGAACTCTTTGTCGGACGAAAGGTATTTACATATGATTCAACTATGCCAATATTGTTGAGAGAAATTGCACTAGTGAAAGTATGGACCCTAGGCCTTGTTTCCAAGCATTTATATAGTGATTTGCTTGCCATTTACTATTTCTTACCTTTATGTTTTTATATTTTCAAATTACAAAAACCTATATCTACCATCCATATTACACTTGTATCACAATCTCTTCGCCGAACTAGTGCACCTATACAATTTACCATTGTATAAGGTGTGTTGGGGACAAAAGAGACTCTTTGTTATTTGGTTGCAGGGTTGCTTGAGAGAGACCATCTTCATCCTACACCTCCTGCGGATTGATAAACCTTAGGTCCTCCACTTGAGGGAAAATTGTCATTGTCCTACAAAACTCTGCGCTTGGAGGCCTAACACGAGTCTACAAGAACAAGGTTGTGTAGTAGACATCACTATGCCCACGTAATGTGGAAGCCCCACACCCTACATGGGGAGATAAACAACTAAGGGTCACCTACAACGGCTGCATCCAACCTCAGGAGGGTCCCTAGTGACCCCCCTTCTCGCCGCATTCCCCGGGATGCACGCAGGGGGGGGGCATGGCGGCTGCTACCAGGCCAATCCTGGTACGCGCGACCTTCCCAGGTCTGCCTAACCTGGTCTTCATCCGCCCATCTCTGGAAAAGCTGGCAAGGAAAGGTATGGGAGCTTCTCGCACATCAAGGCTTACTCCTAAGCATCGCAACTTAGGAGCCTAACTGGACCAGTAGCCCCTCACCCCTTGGACCGTCCTTGGCGATCCGGTCGGCCCAACGGCGGTTGAGGTATGCGCGGGCCGTGCCCTGCCGACGTAGAGCTCAAAGCGCTCAAAAGACTGCTCACAAACCCTTAAAGTGGACACCGCGGCTCGTACGTCAAGGGGGACTCCTGAGCATCGTGGCTCAAGAGCCTAACTAGACAAGTAGCACCTCACCCGTTGGGCCGTCCTTGGTGATCCGGTCGGCCCAACGGCGGTTGAGGTATGCGCGAGTGGGGCCCTGCAGACACAGGGTCCTAAAGGTGTTTGAAAGTTTCAAATTAACCTGATCTCCGCCGTGTCCCCTTCATGAGGGTTGCTCGCATGTCAAGGGGGACTCTTGAGCATCGCGACTCAGGAGCCTAACTGGATCCATAGCCCCTCATGCCTTGGACCGTCCTTGGTGATCTTGTCGGCCCAACGGCGGCTGAGGTATGCGGGGGGCGGGCCCTACTAACGCAGAGCATCACAACAAGCAAGAAGGAAACAAGGAGAAGAGAGCAACCACACAGTCAAATAGTTATTACAAGCATTAAAAGTCTTTGCCAACACAAACAAGTTTAACGCCTCTATGAGGCATGATGTGAATTGCAGGAAAGAAGCAGGGGAGAGGAATCAGGAGGAACCGCTGCCACCACTCGTGTCGTCCTCAAGGGGCTCGTCGTGGACATCTCTGGCGTCGTCTCCCTCACCACCAACCCCAGCAACATCCGGAGGAGAAGAAACCATGATGGGGGTGAACCTCTTCACCAGCATCTCCACGGCACCCTTCACCACCGCCGCAGACGTGGACCTCAGGGGCGACCGGGCGGACCACGGAGTCGAAGTCAAACCCCATCTCATGAAGATGAAAATTGATGAAGGCGCGCATCGCGGCCTCTGAAAAGAGGTCGCGACACTCGCTCTCCAGAACCTTCTCCACCTTGACGATGGCGCCCTCCAGCGCCTCGACGAGCTTCGAGGCGAGCACCACGAAGCCACTCTTCGGAGTCGCCAGGGGCTCGCGCGAACCCGTCTTGGCAAAGGGCATGGAGCACTAGGTGAAGCTTGAGCTCACCGGCAGGGAAGGTGCTCAGCTCCATGACGTTTTCCTCATCGGCTACGGAAAGAGTTGCCTCCCTGGTGTCAAGAAGGCCGTTCCTTGAATCAACTTCCTCCCTCTTCGCGTCCAGGGGCACCCACTCCACGTCCTGGCAGATCGCCACCTATGACAGCTCAGAGTCCCGAGCTGCAAGCTTGGCCTCGTGGGCCTTGAGGTTTTCCTCCCGCTGATGAAGCTACTCCGCAAGTTTGGCTTGCTCTTCATGGAAGGCCTGCGGACAGGATTCCGCAAGTTCGCAACGCTTGGTGGCCGATGTTGCCTCAACCAGCGCCTTGATGTGCGCTGCCCGGGCTACGCGGCTTCCGCCTTGCCCTTCATCGTGGCAGCCTTAGCCTGACCCAAGATGCCACAACTGAGGCAATGGCTTGGAGCCATTCTGGGAGGAGCTCTAGGCGCCTACTTGCGGGACGTTCCTCGGTACCCCTGAGGACGCCACAGACCTGATCTAGAACGGCAATGGCCCCATCCAGGACGTCGTGGCCACACGCCGGAGGCATCAATGGCCCCTTCGAAGGGGTCCCCTGTGCGACCGCAGGGGGTGGCCCCAGTGGGGCAACAACGCGAGGAGCGGGAGACTTCGGAGGCCGGTCGACCACCACAGACACAAACGAATCGGCAAGCAGCTGGCCCTCCAGACATCGGCGTCACCACACCCACAAGGGCAGGAGCGATCACGTCTGCGGGCATTGGGGGCTCTGGGGGCTTCGTGACGATGATCAGGGAGGCTGGCTCGCGAGGCCTCTCGTCTTCAGTGACAGGCGACGGCGTGTCGGCAGGGGCAGGCGGCGCGTCGGAGGTTGCGTTGGGCTTAACACCCACCTTCTTCCTACTCATCTTCGGCATATTGGCATCCCTGGTCACAAAGCAAAGGAAGGACATCAATGCACAAGCCATAGGTATGCGAGCCAAACCAAGTCTTTCCGCTTACTCCTCAACATCGACCCACTTCCTCTTCTGATCCGCTCCGGCAATGACGGAAGCACCACCACGTGGGGGAGCAGGGTCGCCGGCCGCGGGGGCGGCTGCCGGAAGAATCACCATGGCCCTAGTCTCCCAGTCTTGCCCAAGAGTTTCGGTCTGGGCGTGCGCGAGGCCGGCACTTCGACCACCTTGCCTATAGAGGCAGGGCGCACCAGAGAAGACTTCACTCCACGCTTTCGGGGATTCGACACGCAGGTGGACCGCATGGCGCGAGGGGACGGCCCGAGCCCTTTAAGGGCCTTGGCGATGCGAGAGGAGCCCACAGCAGAAGCTTCACCAACATCATCGTCATCCCCAAGATCGCGTAAAAGGGTGCCCTGCGATGGGGGAGACGTCCCTGCCAGGCCGTTGTCGGCGGTCTTCTCCGAGTCCTCCCCACGCGAGGTGTCACCGGAGGACACCATCACCAGGGAACTGAGGCCCTCTGCAGGGAAAATTGCCATTCATTGAAGACACGCATCGCGGCAACCAGATTGGCCCCGTCGGTGCTGCAGTACAGCGGGGTGTGGGCCTTTGGGAGGCCGTCGGGGTCGCCGTTGAGCAGGGTCGCCACAGCCCTGCACAATTCCTTGGGGGTTATGCACGCGAACCGAAGCATAAGATTTTCGTCGTTGCCCTGGTATTCCCACAAGGGTGTAGAATGGTCCTGGAGGGGCGCTAGGCGCTGTCCCAGGAACTCCTTCACTATCATCCCTCAGTTAACTTCCTGGCATTGATGTCGCGGGAGAAGCACTCCAGGACGGGCCTGGCCGGGGCGTCAGAAAGCTTCATGGAGCTCCACGCAGCGGTCTTCTTCGGCAGCCCTTCCGGCAGATCCAACCGAGGGTTGCTGCTCTTGAGATGCATGAGGACCCAACGGTGCTTGAAGTTCTCCACCTTCTTCCTGCCCTTCAAGAGCATGTTGCCGCTCTGGACCGCGATAAAGGAGAGACACGCAGACCGTTGAGCATCGTCGTGCAAGCGCAAGCTGAAGAAATGGCGAAAGAGGGCCACCGAAGGCCGCACGCCCACAAAGGCCTCGCAGTAGAAGGCAAAGACGGATAGGAGCAAAATGGAGTTGGGTTGGAGATGAGGGGCCTGGATCCCATAGTGGTCGAGGTTGGCGGTGAAGAACGCGGAGAAGGGCGAGACGAGCCCGGCAAAGACGCCGTGGAGGAAGAAGGGGTAGATCTCTTCGGACAAGGGCCACTTTGCCAAGTAGCCGCCCCATATCAAGGTCCTCCCCTGCTCGTTGGACCCATCCGCCATCCATGGAAGCACTGGGAGGAGGTCCATGTCCTTGGCAATGGTGGACCCCAAGAGCGCCGAAGAGATGGGGGCAGGGGCAAAGCCCTATGCCTCTAGCTTTTGCTTGCCGACGGGCACCATCGGGAAGCTCGTAGGACCGAGGCAGCGAGGAGAAGAATAGAGCGCGCCGGATCTAGGGAGACATCTGCTAGAGCTAGGGACCTAGAAAGAGCAGGAGAGCAAGAAAGGGAAGCAGTAATGGCCCGGCGCTAGAACTCAGGCTCTTGTCGATTTGAGCGAAGGCCGAAGGGGTGAAGGACACCCGACATCAACCGCATGATGCTTGCTAAGCATGGTCCACAGGCGTTTGGGGGCATGTGGCGCTTCAGGCCGCCCTCAAGCCTTCACTCCGAAGCCAACCCGAGCATGCCTTGGGCCCGGGGGCTACTGTCAGCATTCTGGGAATGGGGGTACCCAGACCTGCCTACCTGCGGCCTAAGGCATGGCCAACTTCATCAACCAAATAAGGTCGGGCGTGGCTTCACTGAAGACAAGGCCCTCGCGAGGGCCCTGGCCTCGTAGGGAGGAATAGCGTTAGGACCGGCAAGGGGTGGGCCTCTCCAGGCCCTCTCCAGTGCAACGGATATCTCTATGCAAGGCCCGGCCTCGGGAGTCAAGGGTGACACAATGAAGGATAGGCGGGCGGCAGCGCGCCAGACGGTGCAGTTTCCTCTTTGGTGCAAAGGGAGCAGGGACGTACGCGGGTTCCTAAAGCACCCCCAAATGTTTCCATTCCGGTGTAACAAGACCGCAACCACCCAGTCTACGGGACCGATGTAATCGCTGAGCCCATCCCTGCGCTATTCATAGCTACTTTGCAGGCGAACACCGCCTTTGGGAAGGGCGAGCACGTACTCTTGCCCCCCTTCAAAATTGGCCGTTGTGGGATCCCTTCCCGCCATTGCGATAACGGAAGAGGACCCGAGCCACCGCTATATAGAGAGGGTAGGCTACCCCGTAGAGGGGGATTCGGAATCCATTCCACCATCCACCCATCACTGAGCTACAAAGAGCTTCGAACACATAGAAGGGAGACCTCATGAGGCCCTAAAACATTGTACTAGTTCATCCACACTACCTCCTCGAGAGTCAATCCACCAAAGCAAGAGCAGGGTATTATGCTTCGCAGCGGCCCTAACCTGGGCAAACTGTCGTGTCCATCTTCTTCCTCGTCATCGTGCGAGTTAGTTGTCGTGTTCATCGAGTGTGAGCTAGGTTGGGAGAGGTTGTAGGGGATCTTCGCACACGCCCGAGTGTTCGAATCTTAAGGGTTTTACGGAGCCCGAAATTTGACACAATTGGATCGTACTTTTTCAGTATGCATCAACTTTTTATTCTTCACGCAATACATGAGCGTGGGCCATTGGACATAGCATTTAAGTTGATGATGGTATATATCGAGGGGTCAAAAAGTAGAAAAGATAGTCTCACATCAACTAGGCATACCAACGGGGTATGGAGATGTCCATCGATAGATGTCAATGCAAGGAGTAGGGATTGCCATGCAAATGATGCACTGGAGCTATAAGTGTATGAAAGCTCAACTGAACCTAAGTGGGGTGTGCATCCAACTTGCTTGCTCATGAAGACCTCGGGTATTTGAGGAAGCCCTTCATCGGAATATACAAGCCAAGTTCATAATCAAAAAGGTAGTTCCCACTAGCATATGTAAGTGACAAAAGAGGAGACTCTCTATATGAAGAACATGTTGCCACTTTGAGCCACAAGTGTGATAAAGGATAGTAGAAAAGTCCCTTCTCTCCTTTAATCTCATTTATTTTCTTTTTTTCATCTATTTCATGGTTTGCATTTCTATTTTTTTTTCTTTTATTTTTCGCCTCCCCCATTTTTCATACATATTTTTTTGTGGTGGACTCATTTGGCCTCCCCCTTTTTTTCATATTTCATACGGAGTCTCATCCCGACTTGTCGGGGAATCATAGTCTCCATCATCCTTTTCTCACTCAAACAATGCTCTAATAAGGATGATCATCACACTTTTATTTACTTGCAACTCCATATGAAAAACTGATAGGACAATATGACCTTATATGAATGCCTCTTGCAGTGTACCAGGATGTGAAGGATGTAGTGTGACATGTATCAAAAATATGATGAACGGTGGCTTTGCCACAAATACTATGTCATCTCTATGTGATCATGCAAAGCAATATGATGATGAACGAACTAGTCTTGTGAAGTGATGATGGAATTTGCATGTCAATATATCTCGGAATGGCTATGGAAATGCCATGATAGGTAGGTATGGTGTCTGTTTTAAGGAGGATATAATGAGGCTTATGTGCAATAGAGTGTATCATATCACGGGGTTTCGATTCACCGCTAAAAGTTGCACCGATCCTCGAGGTGAGAATGGGCTATGCACGGTACCGAAGAGGCTAGCAAATATGAGAAGGTAAAAATGCGTATGTACATGGTATCACATTAGTAATAAAGAACTCATATAATTATTACAAAGTTTTATTAGTTTATCATAAATCAAAGTACTACACACATGCCCCGAGGGAGGAGGTTGGGAGGAGTTAACCATCGCGCGCCCCCGACTCGAAACAACACTAGGATTTCAACAAGGAATAGAAATGCTCACACATCATCATCATGCCTCTTAATTTTTTAGATGAACAAAAAGTTAACACCTCTTAATATGGACACTTCAACGATTCAATAAATAGTAACTCACACCTTTTTCATATTATGACATCCATGTCAATAACCAGCAATTTCTCTATATGTGCTACATGATAGTTTTGATTATCACTCACTGAATACCTATTATTTTTGGACTAGTCTTATGACCCATGAAAATTACTGTTACTGTTCATTAACTCTCGAACAAATATAATTGAAGAACTAGGGCATGTTATTTCTATAAAATCTACACGCCGCCATGCTCAAAAAGATATAAGTGAAGTGCTAGAGCAACTACCAAGCTCAAAGAATATAAGTGACGCACATAGAGTATTCTAACAAATTATGATGAAGGTGTGTCTCTATCTAATAGGTGTGTCCATAAAATTATGATTGTGTAAAACTTAAAGTAAAAGTAAACAAAAGAAAACGACGCTCCAAGCATAACACGTAGCATGTGATTAGTAAAAATGTAGCTCCAAGTGACATGCCGATAGATTGAGACGAAAGAGGGGATGTCTTCCGGAGCATCCCCAAGCTTCGATGCTTGAATATTCCTTATGATATTACCTTGGGGTGAGTTGGGAATCCTCAACCTTAGGTTGTTGCAACTCATTCCGTGGTCCATCGTGATAACACCCAAAACTTGAAAACTTCAATGACACAAAACTCAACAAAACTTCATGAGATCCGTTTGTATAAGCAACATATTGAATACTTTAGGTACTGGTATAAATTGATTCTTATTTCATTTTGCATAATAGGTATTGTATTCTAACTTATACATGACTTACACTCCTCGATAAAATCCATGGCATAACCAATACTAGCAAACTATGCAAGCAAAACAGAATCTGTCTAAAACAGAACAGTTTGTAGCAATCTGTAAAGAGCCCATACTTATCTAACTATAATTTTTTTGAAAAATTAGTACAACGTGTAAAATTTGTATATAAATACTGTTTAAAAATTTAAGATCATTATCACGCTCCAGTAAAAAAAGAAAATTATTGTACTGATGTCAAAAATTTATGTTTAGTTTCAGCATCGTTTCTACTCATCTTGTGAGTGATCCCAAAAGATTTACTTGGCACAAAAATTAATTAAAACATAAAAAAAATCATTATAGATGAAATAATCATGTTTCACAAACTAACAGAAGGTAAAAAGATAACTATTGGGTTGTCTCCCAACAAGCTCTTTCTTTATAGCCATCAAGATAGGCTTGAGATTTCAATGATGCTCACATAAAGGATAATAATTGAAGCACAAAGTGATAATAATATAGCATGTGAAATACACATCTAATTATAACATACTTCCTATGCATAGGCATTTTATATGAAAATAAATTCTCAAGACAAGTGAAATCTAACATACTTCCTATGCATAGGCATTTCTATAACCATATTTGCATCTTTCATAATAATTACATGTAGGATCATATTCAAATTAAAAAATATAGCTATCATATAAAATATTTGCTGTATGATCCACATGCACAAAAGTTTTACAATCCTTCAAGATAGTGGGATTAACATTAACTAAAGTTAATGCTCTTCCAAACCCACTTTTAGTACTATTGCAAACATCATAATCAATAATTGATTCGTCATGAAGATTAGAACCATCAAGATCACAAGAAACATCATTGTTATCACCCAAATCATGAGCATTAGCACAATTGATATTCATATACTATATATTAACAACATGGCAATTATGCTTTTCATTCAGGGAACTATCATTAATCACTTTAGATTCATGATTTTTAAGCAAGACCTCATAAATATAATCTAGTGCACTCTCACTAGCAATTGGTTCAACATAGAAGGGTCTTTGGAAAACATTAGCAAGTGGATGAGGATACATTTCTCTTTATTTTTTATTTTTACTTTCTAATTTTGTTTGATAAAGATAAATATAGCATAGCTAGGCAAGTGAACTAGCAAGTATGACAAACAAACAAGTAACTAGTAACAAGCAAAGATAAATATTTTTGGATTTTGGATTTGTGAGACAAACAAAATATAACAAAAAATAAAAACAAGAACAAGTGAATGATAAATTGTGTGATGTTACTTGTATTTGATGATGGTATTCCCTAACAACGACACCATAAATCCTTCCTGATACTTGTGATCTGTGTTGGGTTTTCCGTGAAGAGGAACGGGTTATCACAGCACAATGTGGGTAAGTATTTCCCTCAGTTATGAAACCAAGGTTTATTGAACCAATAGGAATACCAATCCTCAACCGTCTTCAGCGTCTGCACACAAAAGAGCAAGCAACTCGCACCCAACGCTATCAAGAGGGTTGTCAATCCCCTTGGTCTCGTTATTTGCAAGCAACTGTGTTGTCTAGATAATTGTAGATAATTTTAAATTGCAAAATAAAATAAAAGCAAGCAAATGGCAGCAAGGTAATAGTAGTGTTTGTAAATATAGAAGTGAATAGATCCGGAGGCCGTGGTGTTCTCTAGTGGCATCTCTCATAGAAATAACATATGGTGGGTAAACAAATTACTGTTGGGCAATTGATAGAAAATCAGATAGTTATGCGACTTTCATGACAATGATCATGTTTATATAGGAATCATGTCCATAAACAAATGGGCCGACTCTTGCCTACACCAATTACTATTACTCCACTCATCGACCGCTATCTAGCATGCATCTACAGTATTAAGTAAAACAGAGTAATGCTTGGAGAATGATGACATGATGTAGACAAAGTAAACTCAACAAATATGAATTAACCCCATCGTTTTATATTAAAAGCAACAACACAATGACGTATCTTGTGCCCTAGTTTGTCACTGGGATATAGAAACTCGCCAGGTTGAACCTACCGCAAGGCACCACTCCCATCGAATAAATGTCAATCTAGTTGGCCAAACTATCTCATTATATAGGAGAGCATTGCGAAGCTATAATGATCATGCAAATAAGAATCATAGTAATCAAGTTTGACTCGAATACTTTTCATGAATAATCTGAACCAATTCATCGGATCCCAACAAACACACCATACAAAGGGATTTCATTGGATAGATCGAGGCAAATATGCGATGAACATTATTTTGAAGATAAAGAGAGAGAGAGAGAGAGAGAGAGATTGTCATTTTGGTACTGCCTATGGACCCGTAGGTCTGTAGTGAACTACTCACACATCATCATGAATGAGGCAAGGTTGATGAAGAGGACCTCCGTGATCGATCCCTCATCCGGCATGGTGCTGGAACGGAGCTCTAGATGGGCTCCCGTCGGAACAGAGACTTGCGGCGGCGTAAAATTGTCTCGGGACCTCGTACAGGGTTTTTGGGATACTAGAGAATTTATAGGCCAAAAAGGGGCTTAGGGAGACCCACGAGGGGCCCACCACATATCAGGACCCCCCAGGGCACGCCCTGATGTGTGGTGGAGCCCTTGTGTTCTTTCTGACCTCCTTCTGAAGCTTCCAGGTCATCTTTTGGTCCAGAAAAAATCATCAAAAAGTTTCATGACAATTAGACTTTGTTTGGTATTGTAAACCAGAAAAGTAAAAAAACACGCAGAAAACAGCAACTCGCACTAGGCACTGGGTCAATAGGTTAATGCTCACAAATATTATAGTATCCTAGAATGATAAGATATCAGCATGGAACAATCAAAAATTATAGATACGTTGGAGATATATCACCAACCAAGAGCCCTCCCATCGAGAAAGGACGGGATCCATCGTGTCTCCATGACCCTAAGACCGCAGGAGACGAAGCAGATTCACCGTGGCATCGACGAGAGGTGGGGAAACCTAGGTTCATGAAGTCTCTCATGGAAATGAGAAAAACATTCTGACACAAGACTAATCGACCACCTAGAATCGATATGCTACAAATATGCTTTTATACATTATCGTGCTTTTGTTATGCGACTCACCATTGTGAGCATTTTTCTCTTGTTGATATATTTTGTATTTCCATGTATGTGTATGTGAATATTTGGGTTCACTGAACTGCGTTTTTTGAAATATTTAATGTTGTCATTGTACATAGTAGACTATAAAATTTTTGGGGCATTTTACTGCAACGGTTTCGAGCAGTGTGCATTACTAGAAAAAAGTTTATTAGTAGCGTTGGATTTTAAGCTACCGATAGCGTTGGTACACATGCTACTGCTATGGCACTACAACTAAATTTTAGCAGTAACACCCTTTCAACCCAGCACTACTGGTAAATTAACATATGAGTAGCGTGTGTGCGACAAGCGCTACCGCTACTTATCTGCAACACGTGTGTAGGGAAGGCGCTAATGTTAAAGGCGCGCTGCTGGTAATCCTTGGCCCCGTGCCACTCTTAAAGTTTTATCTATTTTGTGTTTCTGTGTTTTTATGTTGTAGTATTCAAACAGATACACCTTTTATACAATAACAACATGCATATTCGTTGAAAAAGATATGAGACAAAAATGTCTAATCGTTGACATCGATGAGAAAAAGTTATTGGAAGTCTCTCATCTCATATCAGCATCATCATTCACGGACGAACACATATCTCAAAATAGTGATACGAGTTATTAGAATTCCCGAATACATGCAACTACATGTCACATACTTATGTTTCATCAGCTATGTAAACTATGATATCATCGCATAGAAGAGAAGAGCGATCACGATGAGCAAAAGCAGGATTATATAGTAGTTCTTGAGGCATCGGTTCTGATTCCTCTCTCGCTCTAGCGTAAACCTCAAGTAACTATGTTCCACCTTGCTTCTGCTATGAAGCCCTTTCTAGCTACCGCCTGAGAAATGATACACTTGGGCCTGACACTCTGGCCACTCCTCGTACTTTCTCGGAACCCTCCCTATGTACACAGGTTATCACTTCACCATTGATGATTTATATACCTATCATAGGTGCATATATAATCAAAGCGAATTCAATGATATAATATGCAACATAATATACGTCGGCCCGTGGAGTGAAAGAGTTAGCAAATAGAAGCAACATATAGTAAACATAGTTGACAAAATTCATCGTACACAAACTAACTAACTAGAGCGTGGCATCCTTTAAATCTAATAGTTTAGTCGTACAAAGAAATTCAAAGTTTCATTATAGAGAAAGTAACAACTAAACAGACACATTGTCATCGTCAACCAATGCACTCGTTCCATCCGTCCACATCCGGGAGGATGCACCCAACCTTTGTGAAAGACATCAAGTCCTGACCCTGTACGGCTATGCGGATTAAGACATCTGATACGTCTCCAACATATCTATAATTCAAGAAATATTAATGCCATGTTTACAATAATTCCATATGATTTTGGTATGATTCTATTAGAACTAACCCAGACTGACACTGTTTACAGCAGAACTACCATGGTGTCGTTTTTGTGTAGAAACAAAAGTTCTTAAATGGGCTAAAAAATTACAGACAATATTTTTGGAAAATATAAAACATACTGGAGCGAAAATATACCAGAGAAAATATATATACATCTGGGCTATTCTATTTTGCGTAATAGAATATTATTCTGTTACCCTCCTTGAACTGACGTAGTTTACAGATTGGACTGACGGTTTTTCGAGCGGGCGGACTGATGCATTCATTATGCCAAACTGATCATCTTGTTTAGTTCAAAAACATAATAATCAAACATTGCAAGAAAAAAAATCGTCGGAACGGGGCTGTGTAATATATCGTTAGAAAGCCCTTGACATCTAAATTACAGTCATATAATTTGTTTTTGTAAAATCATGATGGTTTAAGAGCAGTTTTGAAAAAACCGTTTTTTTAAAACCGTTAACGTGAATCGTCTTTTTGGAGTTAATTTTTAAAGGGTTTGTCGGAATTGAGCAAATGAGATGGTGTTGGAAAGCTGGTAAAAATCCGCATCTTCCATATGCAGATTTATTTTTCAAATTATGTATGATTTAATAGTAATTTGGAAAATGGTGAAATTCCGGGCAAAACTTATTTTCGCGATTTTTTGCAAACGGCTTGTGGGATTGACACAAATGACAGGGCGTTGGATAGCTATGGAAAATGCACAACTTTTGCGTTTTGAATGTTTTTTCTAATTCTTTATTGTTTAAATTCGAATTCGAATTCGGTGAAATTTGGTTTCGAACATGATTTTTTTAAAAAGTTTGTTGAAATACTGAAAATAATATACCGATAGAAAGCTATAAAAAATGCAAAACTTAGTCATGTTGAACGTTTTCTCAAATTTGCAACCGTTTAAGAGTAATTTTGAATACGATGAGACACATCTTGGTGTTTTCCCATCTGAAAACAAAGTACTCGCTCTGATAAATGTGTGCGTTTGTACTCAGCGTTTTTCATTGAATGTACTTTACTCTGTTTTTGTACTGTTTTTGTTATAATTTTTCAATCATTAGTCAGAGTTGAGCAAATTATATTATTCTGTTAGTATTCCCGAACTGACGACTTGGAGCAGTTATACTAACGCTTTTCGTCTCGTCGAACTGATCGTCGAGCTGGGGTGTTGCGCTGGGCCGGCGGGATAAGGCGGCGTAACGACTGCCTCTAGTGGTAGGAGGCAGGTCAAGGTGGGACAGGTCGCAGCAAAGCCCAGCCTCGTATTGGCGCTTTCCATCTCGTCGAATTGATCGTTGAGCAAGGGCGGCGTGCGGGGCGGGATGGTGCGGCGCGTGGGCCGGCAAGCTGGGCGGCGTGACAACTGCCTCCGGCGGTAGGAGGCAGGTCGAGGTGGGCCGGGTGGAAGCAAAGTCCAGCCTCGTACATGTTAGACGCGTCGCTTCCTATATAGGGCCGGGGTAACAAAATAATATTCTATTACTAGTAACAGAATAGCCCTGTCCTATATATATATCATCAAAATTGTTGTATGACGACCATTCACATACATATATATATATACAATTTGGTATATACAATTTCTCCTAGAATTTGTGGATCATTACATATGCTTCTTGTAATGGTATTCTCCTTTGGGATCTATGACCTGGTCGAGCAGATATCCAGCTATTTCCACTTGAATTGCTCGTACGCGAGCCGTTGGTAGGAGTTGGCCCCGTATCTTCGTCGGCTAGAAGAAGGAGATCAAGATGAATATATTAGTTGTGTGTATATATATTATCTAGATCATGATAAAAAAATATGGATAGTGTTCTGCCAAACGTACCCAAAGATTTCTTTCGTTTCTGCTCCTTTCAAACGTGATCATGCAAATGATGTTCTCACAAACGTAGTATGCGCATGAACTATTCTCCTGCTCCTGCTTCATGCACTTTACAGGAATTAATTCAATCAGGTAATAATTAATCAAGCATGATAATAGTATTGAAACTAGAATTAAAGAGATGCACGGACGTAGCTAGCTAGTACTACTTAATTACCTTGGATCGCACCCATGTCAGCTTTTGTGCCTAGTCTCCTGGGAACAGTTTGATGAACTTTGCCCAAGCCCTGCCCACCGGCAAAGAAAATGAATAAAGGAATTCTTAACTAGTTGATATTACGAAATAAAGTAAAGAGGCCGACATAGTGCGATAATGATTGAAATTACCTATGGACCATCCACCTCACGGTTGCGTATTCGGATGTATTCTTATATAGTGGGTCCAGTACTTCAACTTTTATCATGTCAACTTCAATGAATAACAAGATCTAGTGGTAAGTGCATGCGCACACATTTTGTATAATTAACAGGGCATGTGCATAACTCATCAACTACACTTATTGACATCTAGTAAGCAAAAAATAGAATTTGTAGTACAAGATATAGTAACACTCACCCAAAGTTGTAAGGAAGTAGTATTTCTGGTTGGGTATTTAGTAGCTTCAAAAACTCTAGCACGAATCCCTCTGTGTCTTTTCTCGTCCATTCTTTTGTCCATGTATGTTCATTATTCATATTTGGGTAAATGAACCCAATGCCATGGCGTCCATATTTTTTCATTTCATACATCTTCATTCTGCATAATATGACAGAAAAGAATACAGTGAGGATAATTATACGTAATGAACGAGAGCACAGCTAGCTAGAGACTTAAATTACAGAAAGAAATCACTTACAGATAATACCAACTGACGATAGATTTGTCGAGTGCGTCTTGATTGAATAACTGAAACAACTCTGCATAATGAATCCACAATTTTTTATGGAACTAATGCTTTTTCTTGACTTTCACGATGAGGGACTCTTGATTGGTACTTGTTGTTTCTTGCATGTACCATGTATGAAAATTGTACATTCTCGTTGGTAGAAGCTTGACATCGTCAGGCTTGACCAGAGGTTTGCCATGGACACATTGCAATTTTACTTCCTCCTCTTTAAGCCCGGGGATATCCTCAAGGCCTAGGAGTTGTTCAATAGTGACACCGGCCTCTTTAGCCCGCCTTTTATGATTGTCGGTTATTACCATTTGATCGGCGGTACTCATAGGTGTTTGTACAATGAGCAGCGGGGTGGGGGTGGGTGCGATTGCACTGCCTTTTCTCCCAGCTGGGAACAATTTTCTGGCTTTTTTGCTAACTGCTTGGCTCGAGCTTCTCGACTCGTTTTTTCCTCCAAAATATGACTTCTTGATAGACTGCACATAGTCACAGTCCTTCTGATTGTTAGTCGGTCGAGCCATATCAATAAAGTGTTGTGAGACATGCTCAAGTACTTTCTCATTTGGCGGTGGGGCGGTTTAGGCCCATAATGGGCCTTCAATTTGGCATCCACTACGGTTTCCAGTTCCTCCTTAGTCAGGTGGTAAGGACACTTCAGAAGAGGCTTGAGGCTTGGACCAAATTTAAATTTCTTGCCTGTTGTGCCGCTAGCCGTCGTAGATGTGGCCTCTCTCTTCCGTTGTCGCTTAGGGAACAGAGTATGCTGAGTCGGCGGAGATAACAGATGCGGTGCCGGACTTGGAGGAGGAGGACTCGGTTGACACCGTGCCGGACTTTTAGGAGGAGTCAGCTGACGCGGTGCTGGACTTGGAGGAGGAGGAGTTGGCTGATGTCGTGTCGGATATGGAGGAGTCGGCTGACGCGGTGCCAGACTTGGAGGAGGAGTTGACTGAAGCGACGGTGGACTTGGAGGAGGAGGACGTTTCGGTGGCCTTGGAAAGACAATGCAATCCTTTTTCCATAGAATGATACGATGTATGGCCTCTCCCAGTGTTCTCTCCTTGCCACCTCCAAGAATTTCAAGTTGTAGCTCGTGATATCGTGACATCACTTCATCAACACCGGCACGAGCATAGCCAGATGGAATGGGATGCAATGGAAGGTTGCTTCAGGGGGATTTGCTAAAGCATAGTCATCCGCCACCTTCATGGATAAGTTCTTCACTGTCATGTGTAGCTCATAGTTAGTCCTGTCTTTGATATCATCCATAGGGTAGCTATCTAGTAGTGCATCATCGATATCGGCCGAGACGGAACCCATGCTGCTTCTCGACATAGATGGGACAGTGCTATCCAATGTTGGATCGATCTTCTCATGCTGCAGCTAAGACACCCTTCCCTGGCTGAGTGAGTCGATCTGCTCTTGTTGCTGCCTGAAAGCACGTTCCAACTCCAGGTGCTTTGATTATAGGCCTTCAAGGCGGAGTGCTTCCTCCTTCTTCTGCTCCTCCCGCTTCTTCTTTCTCGCATGGCTTCTGTAGTCATCGTTCCAATCACGGAACCCCTCAAACCACGGAACAATGCCTTTGCCTCGTGTTCTTCCTAGGTGTTCGGGATTCTTCAGGGTGCGTGTAAGCTCATCATTTTCTCTGTTGGGCGTGAGCACCCCCGTTCGAGCTTCTTCTATTGCAATGAGTATTTCGTCTGTCGCTTCTTTAAGACTTGCCTTCACCTTAATCATCCCTGTCTCTGGGTCCAACTTCCCCCCATGCGCATAAAACCATGTCCTGCACCTGGGGGGGCCATTTCAATGTAACTAGAGTGACCCCTGCACTAATCATCTCTTCCCTAGATTGATCCCACTTAGGTAGGGGCACCTGGTAGCCACCTGGCCCCAGAGTATGCTGCCACTTCTTTTTCACATCATTAATCTTATTTTTTCTCGACTGTTCCTTAGTGTGTTCCGATTCCTTGATCTTCACAAAATCGTCCCAGTGATCTTTTGTCTTCACTAGTGCTCCCTTGAATTCTGGAATCTTCTTTTTTGCTTTGACGTAGGCAGCCCATGGATTTTTCTTGAAGGTGTTGACTGCGATCGCCATCTTTGTAAGAGTATAGTTTCTGACTTTCTTCGGATCTGCATCTGTCAAGTTATCTGGTACGGTGAAATGTGACATGAGCGAATCCCAAATCGCATCTTTTGCTCTTTTGTCGACAAAAGTAACTCCTGCTCGATCTCGCTTTGCTACCTTTTTCCATTCTTGAACGGAGATCAGGATTTGGTCCCTAACAATAACTCTGCGTTGATTCTTAAACTTGGTTGCATTTTTCCTAGGTTCAAGCGGTTCGCCATTTGATGTTTTGATGGAATGGATGTTGAACTTGGGCCCTGAACTACCCTGTTTCCTGTAGAAGATTTTCTCGATCCGGAGGCCTAAAAGAAGAAAGATTGATTCGTTAATACATACAACTCAATTAAGACATGTAATGATCACTAGATGGCTCATATAATAAATATACCTCGCCGGTATTTGTTATTTGAAGAACATTTCTTCGCCAACATCGTTGTCGACTTCATCTATTCATTCTTCTTCATCACATATCATACAACCCTCACCGTAATTGTTCAGATATTGTGAGCCGTCATCATCTTCAGGTTCATGCTCTGGGCTCGGAGAGCGTATGATGTCGAACAAAGCCTATTCTCCTTCTCTACCGGTATTGTCTATAGATTTTATTTAACTAACCCAGAAGAAAGATAAAATAATTTAGTATTCAGATTAGAATGCATGCAATCAATAAGGAAAAACTGAATCAAAGTACACAATATGCATCTTGAATAATTCATATAATATGCATCATCGAATATAATCTCGAATAAATCGTCTCAAATATTATCGAATATAATATCGAATACATCTCGAGTACTATCACTAATACATCTCGAATATTATCATATATAACATCACTAGCTAATACAGATCGAATATTATCGAAGAATCTAGTTCACTCGCAGTTCCTGAGGCGTAGGCGGTGGACATCCAAAGATAATGAACCATCACATGATCATAGCTTGGGTGAGATCCCTGAAGAACCTGGCGTCCAACGCATCCATGTAGCGACGGACGTGCTCGTCCTCCGCACTAAAAGTGTCCCACGCGAACACTAGCAAAGAATCTCTAGGTCGACGACGGGACCCGCGGCCGGGTTCCTCACCAAGTTGCGCGCCCCTGAAGATAGCACCTCCCAGTGCCAGCTCGGCGGAGCCCAGTCCTGAACTTTGCCCCTCTAAAGCAGGACGTCGTCGCGAATGAGTCGACAACGAGGATGCAGGCCGGGCATCGTTGACTCCGAGAAGATATTCTATGCAAATTTAACATTTTTTAAATGCTTCATTGTGATTTCTTATATACGAGGAACCTTTAGAATCATAATAGATTCTCTTAACCTTTAAGGGATTTAACAAAATGGCACCATTGTGGATGTGCAGAAAATGGTCCTAATTTTTCCTGATCTCATCTACCCTTCTATATGTCACGTTGTCTAGCTATTGCCAAAGGAAGAACACCATGACTTCATCATTAGCCGGAAGTAACAGGCACATGATGGTACTAAGCTGTCCGAAGTTGTTTTAGAACGGAGTCCCGGATAGGATAATTAGCTTTTTGGTACCAATTTCAACAAGTGCCTCCGAATATCGCTATTTGAAAGGCGTTTTTGCTGAACTCAATTGCAAAACAACTTTGAAAAGCTTTGTACCATCATGCGCCTGTTACTTCTGGCTAATGATGAAGCCATGGTTTTCTTCAATCCTACACTAGCTAGACAAAACGTGACATATAGAAGGGTAGATGCATGAGATTAGAAAAAATTGTATCAACTTATGCGCATCCATAATGGGGGCATTAATTCCTGATAAATCCCTTAAAGGACTAAGAGAATCTATTGTATACATACATATACTAATTGAAAATCTAACGTTCCTCTAACATTTCTATAGAATTTTTATATCTATAATTTATCTAGCTATAACTAAAAGTATAAAAAACTAAAAAAGATTTCTATATCTTTTATATATCTAACATTTATCTAGCTATAACTAAAAGTATAAAAAGTAAAAAACATACTCATCTAACATTTATGTATCTAAAATTTCAACTAAAATTTATATATCTAACATTTATATAACAAACTAGGAAACATAAAAACAGAAAATAAAAATGTGTGTGTGTGTTCATGCATGTGTGTGTGTGTGCAGGCTCGATGGGAGGGGCGGCCATGGCGACACGGGCTCACAGCAGGGCGACAGCCGGCGAGGCGAGGCGAGTCAACAATGGCGGTGACTGCGACTGCGATGGCGCGTGATGTCGAGGAGGAGGGGGTGGCGAGGTTGATGCGCAATGGCAACAACAAGGTGAGGCTAGTCGACAACGACGAGGACAGCGACGGCGACGACGATGGCACATGAGGTCGAGGAGGAGGAGGCGGCGAGGTCGACGTGCGACGGCGATGGCGCGGCAAGGCAAGGCGAGGCGAGTCAACGGTGATGGCAATGGCGCGACGGGGCGGCGAGTTACTCCGGCAGCCTGGCGGCGTCGAGGTGCGTCAGGGGAAGACGATGGAAACTAGAAACGACTTCTGAAAATTTAAGTCTCTGCTTATATACAAACACCTTTAGTCGTGGTTGGTAGCTCCAACCGTGACTAAAGGTCGATTTCGCCAGCCCAAGCGGCGGCAAGTGCAGGCCTTTAGTCGTGGCTGGTGGCTCCAGCCATGAATAAAGGCACCCCTTTAGTTGCGGTTGGAGCCACCAACCGTGACTAAAGACATGTTCTTGACACGCCGCAATGGGGTGGATGTTTAGTCCCACCTCGCCTATCGACGGGCGCCCGCACTGGTTTATGAACCCTGACACGGTAGCTCATTCCAACTCCTCTCTAAAGCAGGCCTTGTGGGCCTACCGTTCTGTCCTACCCATTGGGGCATATTGGGTTGTGCGAGCTTGCATCCTGGTCCAACTAGTAGTTGGGTTTCTAGTCGTAGGCAGGCTGTGGTGGCCCAATAGGCGGGCTTTTTATTTACTTTTCAGTTTTTTTTGTGTTTTCATCTTTATTTATTTTGTTTTGTTTCTGAGTTTTTTTGGCTTTATTTAGAGTTCTGAGTGAATCTTTTTGGTTTGGGTAAAAAAATATAAACTTTCTGTCAGTGCCAGTAGTTTTCGAATTTGAATTATTTGAAATTTGTGTGAATCACTGGTTTGTGAATAACTTTACTATAAAAATAGATTTTCCAGTGATTCTTTTTTCTGCTGTTTAATATTAGTGTGTTTTGTCATTATATTCAATTTGGTAATTCTTAGGTCATTTAAAAAAATGAAATTCCTTTGTAATAGATGAGTGTTCGTCCCAAAGCCTGGTACTAAAGGCACCTTTAGTCCTGACCCTTGAGTACCGGTTGGGGAACCGGTACTAAAGGCACATCCCGACCGGGACTACTGATCGACATTCTACTAGTGCACATCCCAGAGTGGGATCTTTGGGCATAATTTTTTTCTTTGCATGTGTTCGTTTGCGTCGTAACCATGGACAATCTTCATCGTTTAACTTGATGCTCGGGTCAACATTCACTGTAAATGGAGCAATTTCATGAAACTTTTCATAATCTTCTGACATGTCTGTTTTGTCCTCCACTCCCACGATGTTTCTTTTCCCAGCAAGAACTATGTGGCGCTTTGGCTCATTGTATGATGTATTCACTTCCTTATCTTTTCTTTTTCTAGGCTTGGTAGACATGTCCTTCACATAGAAAACCTACGCCACATCATTGGCTAGGACGAATGGTTCATCTACGTACCCAAGATTGTTGAGATCCACTATTGTCATTCTATATTGCGGGTCTTCCTTTACCCCACCTCCTGTCAGGTTGACCCATTTACACTGAAACAAAGGGACCTTCAAACCAAGTCCATAGTCAAGTTCCCATATCTCCTCTATGTAACCATAATATGTGTCCCTTGGCCTATTGGTGTTTGTTGCATCAAAGCGGACACCACTGTTTTGGTTGGCGCTCTTTTTATCATGGGAGATCGTGTAAAATGTATTCCCATTTATCTCGTACCCTTTGGAAGTAAATATAGTTGATGATGGTAACTTGGACAACAAGTATAGGTTATCTGCAACAGTGTCGTCATGCATAAGACATGTCTGCAACCAACCGGCAAAAGTCACCGTTTGTTCATGTGTAATCGAGTCGCCAGACTGCTCCGGGTGTTTGGAGCATAGAATATCCTTGTGTTGCTCGACATATTGAGCCACCAAAGGGGAACTTTGTAGAATTGTGTAGTGTGCTTGCGCCAAAGAATGCCTGTCCTGGCATAACTGAATTCTTTCATAGCGTGCCTTTTCCACCCAGTCTACCCTCATGTCACGATTCAGGAACACCGATCGGCTTAATGTTAGGAATAAAGTCAACATAAAACTTAATGACCTCCTATGTTTCATGGCCCTTGGAGATGCTTCCTTTCGGCCTAGCACGATTATGAACATAATTCTTTAAGACTCCCATGTACCTCTCAAAGGGGAACATATTGTGTAGAAATACAGGACCCAGAATGGCAATCTCCTCGACTAGGTGTACTAGGACATGTGTCATGTTATTGAAGAAGGATGGTTGGAACACCAACTCGAAACTGACAAGACATTGCACCAAATTATTCTCTATCCTTGGTAGGATTTATGGATCGATTACCTTCTGAGAGATTGCATTGAGGAATGGACATGGCTTCATAATGGCTAATCGAAAGATTTCTGGTCGAAGCCCCCTCAATGCAACCGGAAGTAGTTGCGTCATAATCATGTTGCAGTCATGAGACTTTAGGTTCTGGAACTTTTTCTCTTCCATATTTATTATTCCCTTTATATTCGACGAGAAGCTAGACAGGACCTTCATACTGAGCAGGCATTCGAAGAAGACTTCCTTCTCTTCTATGGTAAGAGCGTAGCTGGCATGGTCATGAAACTGCTTTGGATCCATGTCGTCTTCTCCGTGCATACGTTGCTGGTCCTCCCGTGTCTCTGGTGTATCTTTTGTCTTCCAATACACGCCCAAGAAGCCTAGAAGGTTCATGCAAAGATTCTTCGTCATGTGCATCACGTCGATTGCAGAGCGAACCTCTAGGTCTCTCCAATAGGGTAGGTCCCAAAATATAGTTTTCTTTTTCCACATGGGTGCCCGTTTGTGAGCGTCATTCGGAACATATTGTCTGCCAGGACCCTTTGTAAAGATTATTTTCAAAATCCTTGACCATATCAAGTATATCATCACCAGTACGGTGATGAGGCTTCTTTCGATGATCTGCCTCACCTTTGAAATGCTTGCCTTTCTTTCTTACGGGGTGCCTACTCTGAGGAAATCGATGATGCCCCAAGCACACATTCTTCTTACATTTATCCAAATATATACTATCGGTATCATCTAAACAGTGTGTGCATGTGTCGTATCCCTAGTTTGTCCATCCTGAAAGGTTATTGAGAGCAGGCCAATAATTGATGGTTAAAAACAACAACTTGTGTAGGTCAAATTCCTCCTGTTCTTTCTCATCACATGCACATACAACTTTGCCATTCCACAGCTGTAAAAGTTCTTCAACTAATGGCCTTAGGTACACATCAATGTTGTTGCCGGGTTTCTTGCGGCCTTGGATGAGCGCTGGCATCATAATCAACTTCCGCTTCATGCACAACCAAGGAGGAAGGTTATAGATACATAGAGTCATAGGACATTTGCTATGATTGTTGTGCTGCTCCCCAAAAGGATTAATGCCATCTGCACTTAAACCAAACCATACGTTCCTTGCGTCCTTTGCAAAGTCCTTCCACTTTCTCTCGATTTTTCTCCACTGCGATCCGTCAGCGAGTACTCTCAACTTCCCGTCTTTCTTTTGGTCTTCATTGTGCCATCACATCAACTTGACATGCTCTTTGTTTTGGAACAAACGTTTTAACTGTGGTATTATAGGAGCATACCACATCACCTTGGTAGGAATCTTCTTCTTGGGGTGCTCGTCCTCAACATCACCAGGGTCATCGTGGCCGATCTTATAGTGCAATGCACAACATACTAGGCATTTATTCAAATACTCGTACTCACCACGGTAGAGGATGCAGTCATTAGGGCATGCATGTATCTTCTATACCTGTAATCCTAGAGGGCAGACAACCTTCTTTGCTTCATAAGTACTGTCAGGCAATTTGTTGTCCTTTGTTAGCTTCTTCTTTAACATTATCAACAACTTTTCAAAGGCCTTGTCAGATACACCATTCTCTGCCTTCCATTGAAGCAATTCTAATGTGGTACCCAGCTTTTTCTTGTCATCTTCGCAATTTGGGTACAACAATTTCTTGTCATCCTCTAACATGCACTACAACTTCAGCTTCTCCTATTCACTTGCGTAGTTTCTCTTTGCATCGCCAATGGCCCGACCAAGATCATCAGCAGGCTCATCTGATGCCTCTTCATCAGCTCCTTCCTGCATTGCCGGCTCAGCTTCTTCCCCATTGTTGTACCATCGTATTCATGGAACCCATTGGCAGGATAGCCCTCGGCATCCTCTTCTTCTTCATTCTCTTCCATTAGGACCCCTCTTTCTCTGTGCTTGGTCCAATAGTTATAGCCGGACATGAAACCGGACTCAAACAGGTTGACGTGAATGGTTCTTGAGTTAGAGTAATTTCGATCATTCTTACAGCCAGCACATGGACAATACATAAAACCATCTGCCCGCTTGTTTGCCTCAACTGCAACCAAAAAAGTATGCATGTCATTAATGAACTGGGGAGAGCATCGATCATCCTACATCCATTTCTGGCTGATCTTCATTACACAACACCAAAAATACCAAATTAATACAAGTTCATACATAAAGTTCATACACACTTGTTCTCATAAAACAACATACAAACTCTCTAGCTAAAGCATTTAAATGCAACAACAAATGCGATCAAGATCGCAACTAAGGTAACAATTGATCCAACAACATAGTGATACCAAGGCTCACAATCAATGGCATATTTTTTATTTTTTCTAATCTTCAAGTGCATTGCATCCATCTTGATCTTGTAATCATCGATGACATCGGCAACATACAACTCTAGTTTCATCTTCTCTTCTTCAACACTTTCAATTTTTTATTTAAAATACTCGTTTTCTTATTCAACTAAATTTAACTTATTGGAAAGAAAATCTATGTCGGTTGCAATTTCCGGTTCACATACCTCCTAAATAAAAATATCTATGTCAACTTGATGGGCATAACTGTCATAAACACGAAATGCAACAAATAGTTATAAAAGAGAGTATATACCACATCCGAATCACAAACCGGATGAGGGCCGACCAGGATGGATATCGAAACCATGCCACTATGTATAACAAACAACCATATAGGTAAGAAAACTATGCAAGTAACTATCTAAATCTTACAAACATGATTTTTTTATAAAACAGATAAGAACAAGAGGCTCACCGAGGGGGTGCCAGCGACGGGACGGTGTGGGCGATCGACGGTGGTTAGGATGGGACGGGAAGGCACTAAGTAAACCACACCTACACATGCAAAGTAAGAAGTTAATTTGAGATCGAATTGCATACAAATCAAATAAATGACCACATATAAATACTCCCAAACTAAAACCCACAAATCACTATACTTATAGAGCATTGCAAGAGCTAATGTAACAATGAGAGATGAAAAGGCAAAGTTGCTAACCTTTGTGAACACTTGGATGGATGGGGTGCCTCCAAATGTTGACAAGTTTTGGCAAAAATGGAGGTGAGCTCAAGCAAGGAGAAGAACAAAGGAGAGGAAGAAGGGGAAAATAGGGAGGAGTGTGCTCAGGCCGGCCGATGGGTTCATATAGGGAATCTTTAGTCCCGGTTCGTGGCACAAACCGAGACTAAAGGTGAGCCTATAGTCCCAGTTCGTGCCACCACCCCAGGCTGACACCAGCTTGCCACCAACCCTTTAGTCCCGGTTCGTGTTACGAACTGGGACTAGAGGTCCGGAACAAACTGAGACTAATGGTCACATTAGTGCCGGTTCGAAACCAGACTGGGACTAATGCTTTGGACAAAAGGTCCGTATTCTACTAGTGGGAGTATCTAGGTGACATTATTGTTTTGGTTGATGTGTATCTTAAGGTGTTATTTTAGTATGAACTATAAGGTTGTTCATGACAGTTATAGTGATAGCTCATAAGATTGATCATAAAAGATAACTTTGAGGTGGTTTCGTACCCTACAATAATTTCTTTGTTAGTTCTCTGCTATTTGTGATTTTGGAGTGAACTCTTTGTTGCACGAGAGGTATTTACACATGATTCAACTATGTCAGTATTGTTTCTAAGCATTGCAATACCATTTGTGCTCACTTTTGTCATTAGTTACCTTGCTATTTTTATATTTCCAGATTACAAAAAATCTATATCTACCATCCATATTACACTTGTATCACCATCTGTTCACCGAATGAGTGCACCTATACAATTTACCATTGTAATGGGTGTGTTGGGAACACAAGAGACACTTTTATTATTTGGTTGTAGGGTTGTTCGAGAGAGACCATATTCATCCTACGCCTCCCAGGGATTGATAAAGCTTAGGTCATCCACTTGAGGGAAAATTTCCTTTGTCCTACAAAACTCTGCACTTGGAGGCCCAACAAAGTCAACAAGAATAAAGTTGCATAGTTCATCAAGCTCTTTTTTGCGCCGTTGCCGGGGAGGTGCGTTGTTGAAGGTATATATTTAGATATTTCAATTGAATCTTTTAGTTTCTTGTTTATAACTAGTTTTGTTTTATAAAAGACAACTACAAAAATGGAATTGACGTTCCCTCATATCCTTCTCTTTTTTAATGTCTTTCGTGAAGATGATGCAAAGGAAAATTGCGCTCAAGTGTTAGTAGAAGAAGTTATAAAAATGTTTGGAAATAAATCTTTGAGTGATGAGCATGATTTAAATGTTGTTAGTATGAATTCTTTGAATATCCATGATGCTAATGATATGCAAAGCCACAAGCTTGGGGATGCTATGTTTGCTGAAGATGATATTTTTAGTACCCCAAGTTTTGATGAGCAAGTTTATTATGACTATGTCATGCCTTCTATATATTATGATTATTGTGATGACATGTATGCTATAAAGAGTGATAGGAACCATGAAAGTTGTCATAATGATTTTAATATTCAAACTGGTTATGGCAATTAAGTGTCTCATGATAGTTATTTTGTTGAGTTTGCTCCCACTATTATGAATGAAAAGTAAATTGCTTATGTGGAGAGTGACTATATTTCTATGCTTGTGGATCATGAAAAGAATGCTTTATCTGTATCTTAAGGTGTTATTTTAGTTGATGTATCTTAAGGTGTTATTTTAGTAGGGGCTCTAGGGTTATTCGTGACACTAATAGGGATAGCTCATAAGATTGATCGGAAAAGATAACTTTGAGGTGGTTGCGTACCCTATAATAACTTATTCATCAGTTCTCCGCAATTTGTGACTTTGGAGTGAACTCTTTGTCTCACACGAGGTATTTACATATGATTCAACTATGTGAGTATTGTTGAGAGAAATTGCACTAGTGAAAGTATGAACCCTAGGCCTTGTTTCTAAGCATTGCAATACCGTTTGTGCTCACTTTTGTCATTAGTTACCTTGCTTTATTATATTGTCAAATTACTAAAACCTATATCTACCATCCATATTACACTTGTATCACCATCTCTTCGCCGAACCTGTGCACCTATATAATTTACCATTGTATTGGGTGTGTTGGGGACACAAGAGACTCTTTGTTACTTGGTTGCAGGGTTATTCGAGAGATACCATCTTCATCCTATGCCTCCCACAGATTTATAAACCTTAGATCATCCACTTGAGGGAAAATTTCCATTGTCCTACAAAACTCTGCGCTTGGAGGCCCAACAAAGTCTACAAGAATAAAGTTGCGTAGTAGACATCAAGATCTTTTCTAGAGTCGTTGTCGGGGAGGTGAGTGCTTGAAGGTACATCTTTAGATCTTGCAATTGAATATTTTAGTTTCTTGTTTTATCACTAGTTTGGTTTTATAAAATAAAACTACAAAAAAATGGAATTTAGGTTGCCTCATATGCTTCATCTTTTTAATGTCTTTCGTGAAAATGATGGAAAGGAAAATTGTGCTCAAGTCTTAGAAGAATAAGTTATTAAAATGTTTGGAACTAAATATTTGAGTGATGAGAATGATTTTAGTATTGTTAGTATGAATTGTTTGAATATCCATGATTCTAATCATATGCAAAGCCGCAAGCTTGGGGATGCTATGTTTGATGAACATGATTTTTTAATCCCTGAAGTTTTGATGAGCAAATTTATTATGATTATGGCATGGACCCTATATATGATGATTATTATGATGACATGTATGCTATAAATAGTCATAGTAACCATGAAACTTGTCATAATGATTTTAATATTCAAAGTGGTTATATCAATCAAGTATCTCATGATAGTTATTTTCTTGAGTTTGCTCCCACTAATTTGAATGAAAAGAACATTGCGTATGTGGAGAGTGACAATTTTTCTATGCTTGTGGGTTATGAAAAGAATACTTTATGTGCTGGTTATATTGTGGAATTCCTTCATGATGCTACTGGAAATTATTATGAGGGGGAAAGTATGCTTGTTGGAATTGCAATAATATCAAGTTTTGCTCTCTATGTGTTCAAAGTTTTGAAGTTATGCTTGTTTGGCCTTCCTATGCTAGTTGATTCTTGCTCCCACAATTTTTTTAATCACAAAATCCTTATGCATAGGAAGTGGGTTAGACTTAAATGAGCTTGCCATGAGATTCATTATGCTCTTTTGCATGTTTCAATTATTATTCCTATACGAGCATCATTGAAATGCTCATGCCTATTGAAAAGGCATTAAAGAAAAGCGCTTGTTGGGAGACAACACAACACTTTTACCTTGTGTTTTGATGTGTTCACATGATTAAGATACTTTAATAATCATGTTTTGTGTCTTTTATTTCAATAAAGTGCCAAGTAAAGCCTTTGTGATAGTGTGGATACTTGCTTGTTTGATTCTATGCAAAAACAGAAAGTTTTGCGTCCAGTATATGAATTATATGATTTACTAGAGCGTCAAAAAATTATGAAATTTATACAAAACATTTATATGAAAATTCCTTGAGTGTTAGTAATTTTTCCGAATTTTTAGAGGCAGATAAGTGTGGTGATCATTCAGATCTTTACACACTGTTCTGCTTTTGACAGATTCTGTTTTGCATGCATAGTTTGCTTGTCTCAAGTGTTCCTATATATATATTGAGTAACACTACTGGAATCAGACATTTTGCCGTCTGCTAGCAGACGGCAAAGAGTATGTTTGCCGTCTGTCTTCCCAAAGCACATGGCACAGAACCAGCTAATGGCAAAGACCCGCTTTGCCGTCTGCAATTCTTGGCCGTCAGCCAGCGGACGGCAAAGACCAGAGTGGGCCCCACGGGGCACGACACCGGCTAGGGAAACCTCCTCACTTCTTTGCCGTCTGCTGGCGTACGGCAAAGAATTATTACGTCCCACCCCTACCCCACGCGGCCCCGGCCCGCCTCCCACCGCGCGCCGCCACTGACGCCCCCCCGACCACCAGCCGCCCCGCGGCCTAGCGGCTCGCCGCCCCCACCGCCCAGCCGCCCCGCTGCCCCGGTGCCCCGCCGCCCCACTCTGGTGAGCTCTCCCAGGCACTATTTTTTTGCTGTTAGTTAGGTTAGTTTCTACTGTTAGTTAGGTTAGTTAGATTAGTTCTAGGTTTGTTAGATTAGTTCTAAGTTAGGTAGGTTAGTTTCTACGTTAGTTAGGTTAGTTCTTGAAAAAAATTATTAGGAGAAGAAAAGAAAAAGAATAAGAAGAATAAGATGAAGAAGAGGAGGAGGAGGAGGAGAAGAAAAGGGGGAAGAGAAGAAAAGAAGAAGGAGAAGAAGAAGAAGAAGAAGAAGAGGAGGAGAAGAAGAAAAGGGGAGGAGAAGAAAAGAAGAAGAAAAAGAAGAAGAAGAAAAGAGGAGAGGAGGAGGAGAAGAAGAGTAAAAATGAAAGGAAGAATAAGAAGAAGAGGAGGAGGAGGAGAAAAAAGAAGAAGAGGAAGAAGAAGAAGAAAAAAGAGGAGAGGAGGAGAAGGAGAAGAAAAAAGAAGAAGAAGAAGAAGAAGAAGAAAAGAGGAGAGGAGGAGAAGAAGAAGAGGAAAAAAGGAAAGGAAGAAGAAGAGGAGGAGGAGTAGAAAAAAGAAGAAGAGGAAGAAGAAGAAGAAAAAAGAGGAGAGGAGGAGAAGAAGAGGAGGAAAAAGGAAAGGAGGAAGAAGAGGAAGACCCCGACCCCGACCCCGACATGACACCCCGACCCCGACCCCGACCCCGACATGACACCCCGACCCCGATCCCGACCCCGACCCCGAGACCCCGACCCCGACCCCAACCCCGACCCTGACCCCGACACCCCGACACGACACCCCGACACCCCGACACGGCACACCGACCCCGACACCCCGAGACCCCGACACAACACCCCGACCCTGATACCCCAACACGGCACCCCTAACCATGACACAGCACCCCGACCCCGACACGACACCTCGACACCCTGACATGGCACCCCGACCACGACACAGCACCCCGACCCCGACATGACACCCCCGACACGCCGACCCCGACACGACACCCGACACCCTGACACAGCACCCCCGACCACGACACAGCACCCCGACCCCGACACGACACCCCCGATACCCCGACCCCGACACGACAGCCCCGACACGCCGACCTCGACACGACACCTGACACCCTAACACGGCACCCCCGACACCACTAACCCCCAACCTCCGACGCCATCGATCCTCAACCCCCAACATCACCGACCCCAACCCCCGACACGACACCACGACACCCCGACACCCCGACACCCCGACACCATGACACCCCGACACCCCGACACCCCGACACGACACCCTGACACGGCACCCCGACCCCGACACGACACCCCCCACACCCCGACCCCGACACGACACCCCCCACATCCCGACATGACACCCTCGACGTCGATGGAACCCTAAATAGCAAGTATCGTTGGTTCGAGATACATGTGGCCGTCGGTGTCGAACACTGCATCCATGTCCCACAAGTTACACCGACATCCGTCGTCCCGCAGCAATAGTTCTCGGGGTCGATGGCTGTTGAACACCTATGCGAATTTGTCTTGCAGCCTCTGCGATGACGATTAAAAGCCAAGTGTTGAAACTTGAAACACCCTAACTGACTCAAGACGGTTTGGTTGTTTGAAGTTTCAAAACTTGGCTTTGATCCTCATCGCAGAGGTTGCCAAACAAATTCGCATAGGTGTACGACCGTCATCGGCCCCCAGAACTATTGTTGCGCGCGGGACACCGGGCATCGGCGTCACTTGTGGGATGTGGATCCAGTTTTCAACGCCGAGCGCCACATGTATCTCGCACCGATGATACTTGCTATTTAGGGTTTCATCGACGTCGAGGAACCCCCTAACCCAACACCACGACACGACACCCCCGACCCCCGACCCCGACACGACATCTTGACCCCGACACGACAACCCCGACACCATGACACGACACCCCCGACCCCGACATGACATCCCGACCCCGACACGACACCCCCCACACCCCGACCATGACACGACACCCCTGACATCCCAACCCCGACACAAGGTTTCATCGACGTCGAGGAACCCCTAACCCAGACACATCACCCCTACCCCGACATGACTTCCCCGACACCCAGACCCCGACATGACACCCCGACACCCCGACCCCGACACATGTCTAGGCAAGATGAGTTATCATGTTAAGGAAAGCCTCGACGAACCAAAAGTCACACACGCATTATACCAATGTACACCGACCTAGAACTATTGCTGCGCGCGGGACACCGGGCGCCAGCGTCACTTGTGGGATGTGGATCTAGTGTTCAACGCCGAGCGCCACATGTATCTTGCACCGATGATACTTGCTATTTAGGGTTTCATCGACGTCGAGGAAGCCCCTAACCCGAGACCACGACATGACACCGAGCGTCACCGAGCCTTCGTCCCAGGAGACTCGGGTTCCAGAGTCTTCGTCCCAGGAGACTCGGGTCCCAGAGTCTTCATCCCACGTGACTCCGGAGGCTAGTGTCCATGCTAATGGTGGTGAGGACAATTACTTGTCTGAGGACACCTATAGAGAGAGAGAGCTGGTTGAGGAGGGCAAGAAGGTCTACCCGCGTGGTTGTACAAAGCTACCTCCCGTGCCGACGACCTGCGAGCAGAGGTGGTTGATTGCGCCTAATGCGGAGAAGTAAGTGCATTTACTCTTTTTTAACCTTTTGCCTTCATGTTTATTCAAATTAATATCTAATGTGTTGGCCTTGTGCTACTGCAGGGGTTGGAAATACGAGCGTGGTGGTGTCCGTAGGCCCAACCAGGTCCTTGGTGTGCTTCTCCGGCACCACTTCCCGGGGAAGGTCCAGTTGCCCGGTGAGGGTGAGTCTCCACAGGTAGCACTGACCTAGGAGCTGTACAAGGCTGCCCCGGCCCCGCCGGAGGAGATGGTCGACGGTGTCTTGTGCGAGACGGTGGCTGACATTGTGATCCGTCGCTTTTGGGTAATTTCTCCTTTACAGAATTAAAAATCAACAACACCTAGTGATTGTACTAATCAGTGTCTAATGTGTTGTCTTGTTTGATTGTAGACCTTCTATAGGTGTCTTGAGGAAGATGAGGCGAGAGCGGCTGTTGTTCTCGAAGCCGAGTGCAAGGCCTACTTCAGAACTTACGACACGAGGCTCAGGTGCAGGCTATTGAAGACTACTACGCCTCGAGTAACATTAAGAGGGCCAAGAAGAAGTGCCGCGGAAATTATCTGAGTAAGGAGAAGTTTATGAAGGTAATTATCTATTCTTAAGGCCTTGTACTTAGTTTCTTTGATTTGATTCGTAGGCGTAGCACTGAAATTTCTCTTGTCTAACTTAGGTGCCCCCGAGATGGTGTGCGGATAGGATGGACTATTGGGAGGCATTGGTGGATGAGTGGTGCTCTCCCGAATGGCTAGCCGAACACAACAAGGCCAAGGAGAAGCATGCCCAAATGAGAGGTGTGCCACACCATCAAGGGAGCTCCAACCTGTTTGAGTATGGGGATAACTGGGTATGTGGTTTGCTTCATGATTCATGCAATTTCATTCTTCATGCTAGCTTGAGCCCTTAACTAATATTTTGTTCACCTCTTTTAGGCGCGAGACAACAAGAAGGAGGTGCCACCTCTGTTCGACCTCTATGCCATGGCCAAGGCATTCTATGAGGATGACCTCGATCATCCAGAGAGCTTCCGCAACATCTCCTCCCACAACAAGCTAGTGAGGTACAGAGATGAGGGGAAGGCGAGGAAAGGGGAGGACTTCAACCCGAGCCAGAGTCCTTTTGATCGAGAGCTCATGATGATATCTGGTGGTGGGAGGCCCCATGGCTTGACAGTCATTGGGGATGGACTGATACATTGTCCTAGAACTCTCCCAGAGATCAACAAGCGCCAGACGAGCTCTGATCCTAAGATAAGGCCTCGTCCACGGCCAATGGAGCTCGCCATTGAGGCTAGGGCCCAGGAGCTTCTGGCAGAGGCAAATAGGCAGGCGGCACAGAGGGAGAGGGAGATGGAGGAGAGGATGACTAGGCTATTGGAGGAGGAGAGGAATCAGAACGACGCGTCTCACCGGGCCCTATATGAGCTCCTCGTGGTAAGTTTCTCCTACATATTAGCCAAATCATGCAGGTAATGTTCGTTTCATCACTAACCAATATGAATGACTCGTGAAAACAAAATGTGCAGACCATGTGCCAGAACAATCGCCAGACCCCTCCGTCGATGCCCCATATTGCTATAGCACCCATGGTGAGTTTCAATTAAATGGTCATTAGTGACTAGTATTCACATTTGAGTTGCATCATGATAAGGAGACATTTTAAATGATCTTTGGTGTAGCGTGCCTCCCGACAAGCATCGACCGATCCTTCTACATCTGTCGCAACCCCGACCGGTCCTTCTATGTCTCACCCTGGCCCAAACCCTACCGGTCCTTCACCTCCATGTTGATGGTAAGTTTTCCCAAGTGTATTCATTAACAAATGCATACTTAGCTTAAGAAATGAACTACTTAGCTCCAAATGACCTATACTTAGCTTATTTTCATCAACAATGACTTGATATGCTTAGTTAGCTAGAAAATGGTATATTCTACCTAGGATAGCTATAAAATGACGTATACTTAGCATTTTTTCCTCCAAAATGACTTGATATGCTTAGTTAGCTAGAAAATGGCATTAGTAGCTAGTATAGCTCAATAATAATCTATATCTAGTTCATTTATGACATAATTAGCTCACTTAGGTACAAAATGGCATAACTACCTAGGATAGCTTAATAATGATCTATAATTAGCTTAGTTAGTTCATTTATGACATAATATGCTCACTTAGGTAAAAAATGGCATAATAACCTTGGTTTACCTCCAAAATGACCTATACTTAGCTTATTTTCCTCAAAAATACATAATAACCTTACTTACCTCCCAAATGATATATTCTACCTAGGATAGCTATAAGATGACCTATACTTAGCTTATTTTTATCTAAAATGACTTGATATGCTTAGTTAGCTAGACAATGGTATATTCACCTAAGATAGCTATAAAATGACCTATACTTAGCATTTTTTCCTCCAAAATGACTTGATATGCTTAGTTAGCTAGAAAATGGCATTAGTAGCTAGTATAGCTCAATAATGATCTATAGCTAGTTCATTTATGACATAATTAGCTCACTTAGGTACAAAATGGCATAATAACCTTGGTTTACCTCCTAAATATCCTATAAATTCTTCTTCTTTTTTTCCTTCATTTTCTTCTTCTTCTAGCTAGTCTTCTTCTTCTTCTAACTATATCCTTCCTACTTTGCAGATTTGCTATAGATGAGGAAGAGTGCATTGATGGACTGTGCTCTTCTACTTCTGCTACCTTCATGTTTATGGAACACTTGTTTTGGATACATATGTATGGATATGTTGTTGGAAACTTGTATATATGTCGGACTTGTATGTTGGAACTTAATTATTGGTCCACCTATGCTTGTTTCAACTTATTTGGTATGCTTGTTGGAACTTGTTGAATGATATGTATGTTCTGGATATGTATATGTTGGATATATATGAATTTTCTGTCAAATTGAATGATTTTAAGAAAAAACAAAAAATAGGGGCTATATGGCCACTTTGCCGTCTGCTAGCAGACGGCAAAGAGCTTTGCCGTCAGCCAGCAGATGGCAAAGTGGCCACGTGGCAGCTACCTGTGCAAACTAGGGCTGGCCTAGGTTGGTTCTTTGCCGTCTGCTGGCCCAGCTATAAAAAAAGGTGCTTTGCCGTCCGCTGGCAGACGACAAAGAACCTAAGGTCTTTGCCGTCTGCCAGCGGACGGTGAAGCATGCCGTTAAGCCCCCTAACGGAGCTAAGTGTCCACGTTTGCCGTCCAGGCTCTTTGTCGTCCGCTGGCGGACGGTAAAGAACCTAAGGTCTTTGCCTTCCGCCAGCGTACGGCAAAGCGGCCTTTACCGTGGATTATTCAGCCAGACGGTTTGCCGTCCGCTGGCGGACGACAAAGCCTTTGCCATCCGTGTTTCATGACTTTGCCGTCCGGGATGGCGGACGGCAAAGTACCTGTTTCCTGTAGTGTAATATAAATTGTGGGAATGATGGCATACAGTAGGTATCATGTGGTGAAAATTATTAAACTTGTCTTGAGAATACCTAAGTGAATGATTTATCTTTAGTACACTAACCCTTCTCACAAAGTTCCATTAAGTTTTGTGTGATTGAAGTTTTCAAGTTTTGGGTGAGACATCGATATGAGGAGAATAAGGAGTGACAAGAAACTAAGCTTGGGTATGACCAAGGGACCCCCAAGGTAATATCCAAGGAATATTCAAGAGCCTAAGCTTAGGGATGTCCCGGAAGGCATCCCCTCTTTCGTCTTCAACACTATCGGTATATCTTACTTGGAATATATTTATATTCTTCACATAATATGAGTTTTGCTTGGAGCATCATTTTTTTTGTCTGTTAGGTGTTATTTATAATCTTATTTTTCAATAATAAGTTCCAAGAATTGCCTTAGGATGCTTGCATTGCATGTTTTGATATGTGCTGGGGAAAATAGAAACTTCTGTTGTAGTGTTTGAATTTTCATATTTTACTAGAACATGGAAAGTTTCTGAAATTTTCACAATGTGTTTTAATATAAATTATTTAGCATGTCCTAAATGTTAATAAATTTTTGAGTTATAGAAGTACATTGTTTTCTTAAATTGCTACATACTGTTCTGTTTGGTCAGATTGCTATCATAGTTTTGTTATCTACTTATCCTATAGTTTCCATAGCCTATATTGGTAAATGTAAATTGTGGAAATGATGGAAATGATAGTATACATTACCTAATGTTTGAAAATTATTGTGCAACCTGTCTTGGTAGTTAATAAAGAGTTGATTTATTATTATGTGTACTAACCTATCTCACGAGTTCTTTTCGAGTTTTGTGTGGATGATGTTTTGAGAATAGGTGAAAGCATGATATGAGAGGATTGAATGAAATAAAAAAAGCTCAATCTTGGGGGTTCCCAAGGCACGCCAAGTAAATATTTCAAGAAGTCTCAAGAATCAAAGCTTGGGGCTGCTATGCATCCCATCTCTCTTCATCAACCAAACCGCTATTCATGTGGTAGAGGACGGTGCACAGAGTGGAGTCGGCCTATGAAGACATGTGTGCAGCGTGAGAGATCTGAAAGGCAATGGGAAATGAAGATTAATTAGTTATGTTGATGAGGGTGTGACGCATATTTACCATGAGAGTGTCGAGCCTAACCAATGTCGATGACCCAACATTCAAACCAGATACGGAGCACGAGCTACTATGAGAGGGTGTGGAGCAGGTGCAGGTACAGGTGCGGTTGCCATAACACGTACATGTGCGAGTGCGGTGTTCATCGAGTTGCTCCGGGTGAAGCAGGGCATGGGAAATAAGTTGGGGCGCGTTTGGCTTTTGTTGCCACCAGCTGAGCATACTTCAAATCAAGCTTGTAAATGTAGCTGCCATATCATCTCTGCAGGCAGCTACTACTTCCTGCGTTGTCTCGGTTTTGATTACAGCTTTGGTTTTCTCAACCTCCTACGCCACCCTCTTGTCGATAGTCATTGGACCGAACTTATTTCTCTGCCTTTTGGCATCAGCGTCCTCGCTATAGTATTCCTTCCATGTGGCGTCGTGTCTGGCAGCATGCCCACGTCCATACCATGGCTGTTGTTCCACAGTGTGTCCCATCATTATGTTTGTTGGCCATTTAAAAGGGGTGTCCCACTTGTACCTCGCTAATGACTGAGTAGACTAAGTAGATGAGTCTCTTTCGACTCCAAGCTTGTGTTGCTCTCTTTACAAAATGAGCGTGAATCGTTTATGAATATGACTATAGAACGTAGTCGACTTGATCAGAATCTAATATAAGGAGGTAAATGATAATTACCAGTATTCTCATGAATTCCCTCGTTGGCTCTTTTGGGGAACATTGCATGGGAAAAAAAACAATTCCTACGCACATGCAAGATCTATCCATGGTGATGAGCATGTATGAGAGGGAGAGTAGATCTACATACCCTTTTAGATCGCTAAGCGGGAAGCGTTAAGAAATGCGTTGGTGTAGTCGAATGTCTTCGCGATCCAAATCGCAACCGTCCCGAGATTAAATCACGACCTGTCCCGATCTAGTGCCGAACGGACGGCACCTTCGCGTTCAGCACACATACAGCTCGATGACGATCTTTGCCTTCTTGATCCAGCAAGAGGGAGCTGAGAGGTAGATGAGTTGTCCAAGAGTACGACGGCGCGGCGGTGGTGCTGGTGGAACTATTCCGGCAGGGCTTTGCCTAAGCAACGCCGAAAACTAGCGGATATGATCTATCGAGGAGAGAGGGCTGCACCGTGGCTTAGGGTTTCTGGAGCGTCTGCCCTATCTCTCCTCCAGTATATATAGGATGAAGGGGAGGGAGGTTGGCGCCCCTAGGGTTCCCCCTAGGAGTCGGCCAAAGTGGGAAGGTGGAGGAGTCCAACTCTAATCCTACTTGGAGTAGGATTCCTCTCCCACTTGGAAACCGTTTCCTCCACTTGGGATTTTCCACCCCTAGCCACATGGACCTTAGTGGGGGGTCGGCCAGCACACCAGGGGCTGGTTTGCCTGCTCCCACTGCCCATGAGGCCCTTTGGGGCGAGTGGCCCCTCCCTATGTCCCCCGGTACCCTCCCGGCACTCCCGGTACACTACCGAAGTACCCAAAACATTTCCTGCGACCAAAATGGGACTTCCTATATATGAACATTTACCTCCGGAACATTCCGGAGCTCCTCATGGCGTCCGGGGTCTTATTCGGGACAGAGAAAAACCTTCGGTCACCACCATACATAACTCTATACTACCAAATCATCACCGAACGTTAGGTGTGCACACCCTACGGGTTAGAGAACTATGGACATGACCGAGACACCTCTATGGTCAATAACCAATTGCGGTACCTGGATGCCCATTTTGGTTCCTACATATTCTATGAATATCTTTATTGGTTGAACCTCTATGTCCAGGCTTCAGTTAATCCCGTATGTTGTTTCCTTTGTTCTTCGATATGTTACTTCCCGAGATTCGATCGTGGGTATCTCTATACCTAGTTCAATCTCGTTACCAGCAAGTCTCTTTACTTGTTCCGTAATACAAGATCCCGTGGCTAACACTTTAGTCACATTGCTTGCAAGGCTTGTTGTGATGTTATATTACCGAGTGGCCCTGAGGTACCTCTCCATCACACGTAGTAACAAATCCCAGTCTTGATCCATGCCCAGTCAACAGACACGCTCGGAGATACCTATAGAGCATCTTTATAGTCACCCAGTTATGTTGCGATGTTTGATACACACGAGGTACTCCTCCGGTGTCAGTGAGTTGCATAATCTCATGGTCATAGGAACAGATCCTTGACATGCAGAAAACTATAGCAATAAACTCACTCGATCATATGCTATGTTTATATTTTGGGGCTTGCCATCAAATCATTCTCCCAATTATGTGATCCCATTATAAATGACATCTTATATCTATGTCTAGGAAACCTTGACCATCTTTGACCAATGAGCTAGTCTACTAGAGGCATATTAGGGACATAGTGTTGTGTATGTCTCCACGCATGCAATGTGTTTCCAATCAATACAATTATAGCATGGATAATAAACGATTATCATGAACAAGGAAATATAATAATAACCATTTTATTATTGCCTCTAGGGATAACCATTTTATTATTGCCTCTAGGGCATATTTCCAATAGGCTCGTCCATGAAAAAAAATTGATGTCGCATGAGAACCGGTCCCTCATGAAGTCATGCTCCCGCTGGTCAATGAACTCAACCAAGGGGTCTGGGAGCCCCAGATGTTCATGTTCCATGTCCTCCGTGGCCCCCACGGGACTCTTTATTGTGTAAACATGGATTTTGAAGCGGTGGTTCCCCATGTTTTTGTTGGGGAACGTCGCATGGGAAACAAAAAATTTCCTACGCTCACGCAAGACCTATTCATGGTGATGACCATCTACGAGAGGGCGAGTGTATCTACAAACCCTTGTAGGTCGCTAAGCGGGAAGCATTAAGAAACACGGTTGGTGTAGTCGAACGTCTTCGCGATCCAAATCGCCGAGCGTCCCGCGATCCAATCACGATCTGTCCCGATCAAGCACCGAACGGACGACACCTCCGCGTTCAGCACACATATAGCTTGATGACGATCTCTGCCTTCTTGGTCCATCAAGAGGGAGCGGAGAGGTAGACGAGTTCTCTGGCAGCGTGACGGTGCCGCGGCGATGGTGGTGTTGCAATTCTGGCAGGGCTTCGCCTAAGCACTGTAGAAAACAGATCTAGAGGAGAAACTATGCACTAGAGGAACGGGTAGCACGTGGCTGAAAATCAAGTGCCAAAAACCCTAAAACCTCTAGTATATAGAGGAGGAAGAGAGGAGGAGGCTTGGACCTCAAGGGGCCAGCCCTTGGTTCGGCCGAATCAAGGAGGAGAGAAGGACTCCTCCAATCCTAGTAGGACTAGGATTCTCTTTGGGTTTTCTCTCCCAGTCGCATGGGCCTTATATGGGACTTCCACCAGCCCACTAAGGGCTGGTATTCACTCTCCCACAGCCCATGTAGCCTATTGGGTCGAAATACCCCTCCCGATGGGCTCCCGGTACACTACAGGCACTCCTGGTACACTACCGATATGCCCGAAACTTTTCCCGCGACCAAAATAGGACTTCCTATATAACAATCTTTACCTCCGGACCATTCCGGAGCTCCTCGTGATGTCCGAGATCTCATCCGGCACTCTGAACAACCTTCGGTTACCACCATACACAACTCTATACTACCAAAACGTCACTGAACCTTAAGTGTGCAGACCCTGCGGGTTCGAGAACTATGTAGATATGACCGAGACACCTCTACGGTCAATAACCAATAGCGGGACCTGGATGCCCATATTGGTTGCTACATATTCTACGAAGATCATTATCGGTCGAACCTCTATGTCAAGGATTTAGTTAATCCCGTATGATGTTCCCTTTGTTCTTCGGTATGTTACTTGCCTGAGATTCGATCGTCAGTATCTCCATACCTAGTTCAACCTCGTTATTGGAAAGTCTCTTTACTCATTTCGTAATACAAGATCCCGTGACTAACACTTAGTCACATTGCTTGCAAGGCTCATTGTGATGTCGTATTACCGAGTGGGCCCTGAGATACCTCTCTGTCACACGGAGTAACAAATCCCTGTCTTGATCCATGCCAACCCAACAGACACCCTCGGAGTTACCTGCAGAGCACGTTTATAGTCACCTAGTTACGTTGCGACGTTTGATACACACAAGGCACTCTTGCGATGTCCGTGAGTTGCCTGATCTCTTGGTCCTAGGAACATATACTTGACATGTAGAAAATAGTAGCAATATACTGACACAATCATATGCTACGGTTGTAGTTTGGGTCTTGTCCATCACATCATTCTCCTAATGATGTGATCCCGTTATCAAATGACATCACATGTCAATGGCTAGGAAACCCTGACCATCTTTGATCAACGAGCTAGTTTACTAGAGGCATACTAGGGACAAAGTGTTGTCTATTTACCCACACATGTAATTTGTTTCCAATCAATAGAATTATAGCATGGATAATAAACGATTATCATGAACAAGGAAATATATAATAACCACTTTATTTATTACCTCTAGGGCATATTTCCAACAGTCTCCCACTTGCACTAGAGTCAATAATCTAGTTCACATCACTTTGTGATTTACATTGTAATGAATCAAACACCCATGCAGTTCTGGTGTTGATCATGTTTAGACCTTGGAAGAGGTTTAGTTAACGGGTCTGCAACATTCAGATCCGTGCGCACTTTGCAAATATTTATGTGTTTCTCCTCGATGTAATCGCGGATGGAGTTGAAGTGTCGCTTTATGTGTCTGGTCCTCTTGTGAAACCTTGGTTCCTAGGCTAGAGCAATGGCACCAGTGTTGTCACAGAACAAGTTCATTTGATTCAGTGCACTGGGCACTACTCCAGGATCTGTCAAGAACTGCTTCATCCAGACACCTTCCTTCACCGCCTCCGAGGCTACGATGTACTCTGCTTCGCACGTAGAATGGGCTACCACGCTTTGCTTGGAACTGCACCAGCTTACCGCTCCCCCGTTGAGAATAAATACGTATCCGGTTTGTGACTTAGAGTCATCCGGATCAGTGTCAAAGCTTGCATTGACGTAACCCTTTACGACGAGCTCTTCATCACCTCCATAAACGAGAAACATTTCCTTAGTCCTTTTCAGGCACTTAAGGATATTCTTGATCGATGCCCAGTGCTCCATTCCAGGATCACTTTGAAACCTTCCGGCCATACTTATGGGAAGCCTGACATCGGGTCTTGTGCACAACATTGCATACATGATAGAGCCTATGGATGAAGCATAGGGATGACACTCATCTTTTCTCTATCTTCTACAGTCACTGGGCATTGAGTCTTACTCAACTTCACACCTTGTAACACAAGCAAGAATCCCTTCTTGGACTGATCCATTTTGAAGTTCTTCAAAACTTTATCGAGGTATGTGCTGTGTGAAAGTGCTATTAAGCGTCTCGATCTATCCCTATAGATCTTAATGCCTAATATGAAAGCAGCTTCTCCTAGGTCCTTCATTGAAAAACTCTTGTTCAAATATTCCTTCATGCTTTCCAGCATTTCTATATTGTTCCCAATCAGCAATATGTCATCCACATATAATATTAGAAACGCTATAGAGCTCCCAGTCACTTTCTTGTAAATACAAGCTTCTCCATAAACTTGTATAAACTCAAACGCTTTAATCACCTCATCAAAGCACTTATTCCAACTCCGAGATGCTTGCACCAGCCCATAAATGGATCACCGGAGTTTGCAAACTTTTTCAGCATTCTCTGGTTCGACAAAACCTTCTGGTTGCATCATATACAACTCTTCCTCAAGGAAACCGTTGAGGAACGCTGTTTTGACATCCATCTGCCAAATTTCATAATCGAAATAAGCAGCTATTGCCAACATGATTCTGATAGCTTAAGCATCACTACGAGTGAGAAGGTCTCATCATAGTCAACTCCTTGAACTTGTGAATAAACCTTTGCCACAAGTCAAGCTTTATCGACGGTGACATTACCGCCCGCGTCCGTCTTCTTCTTAAAGATCCATTTGTTCTGAATGGCCTTTCGCCCTTTAGGCAATACTTCCAACGTCCATACTTTCTTTTCGTACATGGATCCCATCTTGGATTTCATGGCCTCTAACCATTTCTCGGACACCAGGCCCATCACCTCTCCTCCATAGCTCATAGGTTCCTTGTTATACAACAACATGACCTCCAAGACAGGGTTGCCGTACCACTCAGGAGTAGTACGCGCCCTTGTCGACCTACGAGGTTCAATAGTAGCTTGATCTGAAGCTTCATGATCACCATCATTAACTTCCTCTTCAACTGTCGTAGGTTCCATAGAAACATCTTTCTGCGCTGCGCTCCTTTCTGGTTAAAGTAAAGGTTCAATAACATCATCAAGATCTATTTTCCTCCCACTCAATTCTTTCGAGAGAAACTCTTTCTCAAGAAATGTTCCGTTCTTAGCGACAAACACTTTGCCTTCGGATCTGAGATAGAAGGTATACCCGACTGTCTCTTTCGGTTATCCTATGAAGATGCATTTCTCCGCTTTGGGTTCCAGCTTTTCAGGCTGAAGCTTTTTGACATAAGCATCACATCCCCAAACTTTAAGAAACGACAACTTTGGCCTCTTGCCAAACCATAGTTCATATGGCGTCGTCTCAACGGATTTCGATGGTGCCCTATTTAAAGTGAATGCATCTGTCTCTAATGCATAACCCCAAAACGATAGTGGCAAATCAACAAGAGATATCATAGAACGCACCATATCTAATAAGGTTCGATTATGACGTTCGGACACACCATTATGCTGTGGTGTTACGGGCGGTGTCAACTGTGAAACAATTCCACACTGTCTTAAGTGACTGCCAAACTCATAACACATTTCACCTCCTCGATCAGATTGCAGGAATTTAATCTTCTTGTTATGATGATTCTCAACTTCACTTTGAAATTGCTTGAACTTTTCAAACGTCTCAGACTTGTGTTTCATTAAGTAAATATACCCATATCTACATAAGTCATCAGTGAAGGTGAGAAAATAACGATATCCACCACACGCTGTAACATTCATTGGACCGCACACATCAGTATGTATGATTTTCAATAAGTCACTTGCTCGTTCGATTGTTCCAGAGAACAACGTTTTAGTCATCTTGCCCATGAGGCATGGTTCACATGTGTCAAGTGATTCAAAATCAAGTGACTCCAAAAGTCCATCAACATGGAGCTTCCTCATGCGTTTTACACCAATATGAACTAAACGGCAGTGCCACAAGAAAGTGGTACTATCATTATCAACTCTACATCTTTTGGCATCAATATTATGAATATGTGTATCATCACGATCAAGATTGAATATGAATAAACCCCTCACATTGGGTGCATGACCATAAAAGATATTACTCCTATAAATAGAACAACATTTATTCTCCGATTTAAATGAGTAACCGTCTCGCAATAAACAAGATCCAGATATATTGTTCATGCTTAACGCAGACACTAAATAACAATTATTCAGGTTCATCACTAATCCCGATGGTAATCGAAGAGAGAGCGTGCCGACGGAGATCACATCAACCTTGGAACCATTTCCCATGCGCATCGTCACTTCATCCTTTGCCAGCCTTCATCTATTCCGTAGTTCCTGTTTTAAGATGCAAATGTGAGCAACCGAACCGGTATCAAATACCCAGGCAGTATAACAAGAGCTAGTAAGGTACACATCAATAACATGTATATCATATATACCGTGTTTGTCGTTGGCCGCCTTCTTGTCGGCCAGGTACTTGGGACAGTTCCGCTTCTAGTGACCAGTTCCTTTGCAATGAAAGCACTCAGTTTCTGGCTTGGGTCCATGCTTGTGCTTCTTTACAGGAGTAGCAAATACTTTTCCATCCTTCTTGGTTTTACCCTTCTTTCCTTTACCCTTGCCATTCTTCTTGAAAGTAGTGGTTTTAATGACCATCAACACTTGATGTTCTTTCTGGATTTCAGACTCAGCGACTTTTAGCATCGCAAATAGCTCGGCGACTGACTTGTTCATCCCATGCATGTTATAGTTCATCACAAAGCTCTTGTAACTAGGTGGCAGTGATTGAAGAACTCTGTCAGTGATCGCCTCTGGCGGAAGGGCAATTCCCAACTCTGCTAGACGATTCGAATACCCAGACATTCTGAGTATATGCTCACTGAGAGACCCGTTCTCCTCCATTTTGTAAGCATAGAACTTATCGGAGGTCTCATACCTCTCGATCTGGGCATTCTTCTGAAAGATAAACTTCAACTCCTGGAACATCTCATATGCTCCATGAAGTTCAAAACGTCTTTGAAGTCCCGGTTCTAAGCCATACAATATTGCACACTGAACTATTGAATAATCTCTAGAACGTGCCTCCCAAGAGTTCTTAACGTCTTCGGATGACATGTCTTCTGGTTGGTCACCAAGCGGTGCATCAAGGACATATGATTTTTGGAAAGCCATGAGCATAATCCTCAGATTATGGGCCTAGTCAACAAAGTTACTTCCATCATCTTTCAACTTAGCTTTCTCTAGGAACGCATTAAAATTCAGGGGTGCTACTGCGCGAGCCATTGATCTACAACATAAATATGCAAAGGTTACTTAGACTATTGTTCAAGATAATGAGTTTAGTTAATCAAATTACGAAAGCTCCCACTCAAATTGACATCCCTCAGGTCATCTGAGTGTCACATGATCCAAATTCACCAACTCAAGTCCGATCATCACGTGTGTTGAGGTGGTTTCAATGGTGAACATCATCATGTTGATCATATCTACTATATGACTCATGTTCGACCTTTTGGTCTCTTGTGTTCTGAGGCCATGTCTGTACATGCTAGGCTCGTTAAGTTTAACCCGAGTGTTCTGCATGTGAACGTAGTGTCTATCACACCCGATCATCACGTGGTGTCTCGACATGATGAACTTTCGCAACGGTGCACACTTGGGGAGAACACAATTCATCTAGAAATTTAAGTGAGGGATCACCTTATAATGCTACCATCGTCCTAAGCAAAACAAGGTGCATAAAAGGATTAACATCACATGCAAATCATAAGTGACATGATATGTCCATGAACTTGTGCTTTTGATCTCCATCTTGAAAGCACCGGCATGTTCTCCATCGTCACCGGCACGACACCATGGTCTCCACCATCTTGATATCCATCAACGTGTCTCCATCGGGGTTGTAGCGACCCGACCTGAAAGGTCGAATCTCTGGTGTTTCTGTACCATCCCAAGATCATGCTGGTACACACACAGTGCATCAATGTATATATCAAAGTGAAATCACACAGCTTTAATAATCGAAAAAAATATCATATCGAGTCCTTTATTACAATAAGAATTACAAGAAAGTGGCTGATGGCCAACTCATGAGAATAACTAATCTTGGAGAAGCTTCAAAGGTAGTTGAGTCCATCTGACTCCAAGGGCATCTCACCGAGCATAGAGCGTATCCTCACTCATGGTCATAAAATTACTCTGCAACATGATACGTTGCAGACGTGTAGGTCAGCATATTGAATATGCCGGCAATGTCACAAAAGAGGGGGTAAAGTAATCATCTAGTCTATATGCATATATGGCAGGTGGGGTAGTATGTTTTTGCATAAAGCCAATATTTTTCCTACAAAAAGAGAGGGCAAAAGCATAATTGCTACAATGTTGGGTTATTAATGAGATGGTTCCACCAACCAATTCTCATACCCAAGTTGTCATTAAAAACCCACATCAATATACTTAATTGTGTTGAGAGTTCCAGATAGTTTCAGTTCCTTTGGCTCAAACTGTCCATGACCGTGGACACGGCTAATCGATTAGGTTGGGGTACTCTGCAGAGTTTTGCACACGTTCCCCACAAGATTTGATCGCCTCTGTTGGATTTCTCGCACTTTAGGGTGTTTGAGAAATGGATGACCAAAACATAGTCTTCTAAAGGGTTTCCCCGAGACTCTGTCGGTGCGCATCCTTTCCTACCGTTCTTCTACATCTCGTAGCACTGCCTGTCCAGGGTCACCACGATATCCAACCAAGCCAGAGCCCATAATGGCTTGTGTCTATGCAGGTAAGCCTTGGGTCTTGAAGCATCCTTCCATCTCTTTGTGCCTGGGTGCACCTTTCCGCATGAATACTGGCACTTCTCCAGCAACATCTAGGCTAACCACTGGTTTCTCCAGGGCGCTGTTCAACCATCATCCACCCATAGGTATGTTGAAAACTCGGAGTCTTGAAGTCTTGTTCATCTTGTAGGTCTTCAAATTATTATCTCACAACTCTCATGAATCACACAACCAACCCCTTCTACTAATAGCATAACAAAATTAAATCAACGTTTCCTGGGGCCAATGTGTCAAAGGTTGAGGGGTACCTACCACATGATACTACTTAAACTAACCAAGTTTCCAAGTTAACCTACTTTGCATGCAATTGGGGAGATGGTAGAACTAATGCAATAAAACATAGGTATACATGGTCAAAGTGACTTGCCTTGCTGGCGATCCTCGTACTCAAGTGACTCTAGATAACAAGCTTCGCACTCCGAATGATCTAATGAATCAAACAAAGCACACAATAAGTATAATCACAATATAATTCACACAACATCAAGGTAAACAAATACTTCAACAACAATAGCACAATCAAAAGGAAGAATCGCTCAAGGTATAAGACTCTAAAATTTTTGGTGTGAAATCTCTACTAAGACATAACAAGTCAAGAATTTGTTTTGAACAACTAGGCATTTGGACAACAGAAAAGTAAATACAAAATTTTATTAGAAAACAAAAAGTATTTTATTATAAAAACTTTGCGCAAAAAGAGTTACTACAAAACTTTTTTTCTAAACAATACTAAAGGTGAAAATAAGATGTACCTATTCAAACTAGAGGACAAAAAAAATTATTAGCAGAAAATAATACACCTAATGTTGAAAAAACAGAACCTAATGAAATCTAAAAACAAAAGTTAAACCAAATCAGGTTCAAACTAAACTAAAATCAAACTAACTAAAATCTATTGAGAACTAAACAGATTCTGTTTTTGTTAAAAACCCTAACCAAATTCATCCTAAAAAATTCTCAAACTATGTAGGATGATAGGTCTAACTAATACAAAACAGTGGCAAAAAGAATCACTCAAAAATATATTTTAAACTCTAGTTATACAGATTTTAGTAATTTAAGTAAATTTGGTTAGATTCAAATTCTAAAGGTCAAATTTGAAATCTAAGACTTCAGGACGAAACTACATGAAATTTTTGACCTAATGCAAAAAGAAGCAATTAAAAACTCTAATTAGTTTATAAGATATAACAAAAATAAAATCAGAACACATTCTATTTTTCTAAAACAGAAACAGAAAAAGAAAAAAAATTATCGATCGGTTAGGGGCTACGTGGCATGTTGTGATTGGTTGAAGGAGTGTGCGTGCGGGAGCTAGCGAGCGAACGACCGAAACTTAACGCGTACCGATTCGTTTTATAAAACTTCTAATCTGGCGCGTTGGATCTAGATCGAACGGCCTAGGGGGAGTGCGGTGGCTTACAGCGGTGGGGGTCGGGGTTCCAGCGAGGTCGATGGTGGCTGAACGGTGGAGGTGGTCGGAGGCGACGGTGCGATGGGTGGCGGCGGCGTCCAAAGTGTTCAGGCGATGGCAGCGAAGCTCCGGCATCGATTGATGGCGTCGACCGGGGCTGGGAACGACGGAGGCGACGGCCTCGTGCTGAGAGAGCTTCGGTCGTCGACCGAACTCCGGCGAGGTGGAGGCGGTGGCGTTCTGGCGAGGGTAGAGGGGGGCTCGGGGTGGAACGGAGAGCGGAGGGACGAGGGGTTCTTATAGGGGTGGTGCGGTGGTCGGGGAGGGAAAGAGGAGCGAGATCTATGGAGAGAGATCGCCGGTGACGTCGGAGGCGCAGGGAAGGAGACGAGCGCGCTGATGCCGCGGTCGGAAGGTGGGTCCCGTGCGTCGGTGAGGGTGGGACGCGGGATCTACGCATCGGTGGCCGGCCCAGAGTGATTTCGGGTCTTAAAGGGTGAGGGCCGGCCCGTTTCTGTTTAATTCATTTCCTATTTTATTTCCAGAGCGTTTAAAACATATTTAATGCATTCAAATCATTTCCAAATATAGGAAATGTATATATCAAAATGATCAGGGGATTAAATGCTATTTAATGAACATTTTTCCTCTGTCATATTGACTATATTTTTTTAATTTATTTTGAAAAAAATGCCTAATTGATTTTAAATCCTTTTGCAATAATTTTTCAAATAACCCCCTGGTTTTATTGTTCAAATATTTCACCAGAATGCCCCTGGTGTGGTGTGTCATGTTACTCCCCTCTTTCTTTGAACATTTCCAAAGGTTTTCAAATAGGTGAAACAAATACATGGAAAAATTGAAATGGCCTTTCAGAATTTCGAAGGAAGCACTTCAACCATTCATTTCATTCAAACAAACTGATGATGATGCATAGCTATATTGCATAACATTCCAAAATGAAATTTTGGGATGTTACAAACCTACCCACCTTAAGATGAATCTCGCCCTCGATATTCGGGTTGGCTAGAAAATAGGTGCGGGTGGTCTCTACGAAGATCTTCTTCGCGTTCCCAGGTGGCTTCTTCCTCGGTGTGGTGACTCCACAGAACTTTACAAAACTTGATGGTCTTGCTATGGGTCACTCTGTTGGTAGTCTCGAGGATTCTGACAGGCTTCTCCTCGTAGGTCAGGTCACTGTCAAGTTGTATGGCCTCTAGGGGCACTGTGTCTCTCAAAGGAATATCAGCCATCTCAGCATGGCATTTCTTCAGCTTGGAAACATGGAAAACATCATGACCTCTGGACAATCCTTCCGGCAATTCCAGCTTGTATGCAACTTCGCCTCTATGTTCAAGAATTTTGTAGGGGCCTATGAATCTGGGTGCTAACTTTCCTTTAACACCAAACCTCTTGATTCCCCGAAGTGGGGACAAACGAAGGTATGCTCGATCTCCCACTTCATATGTCACCTCCATGCGTTTGTTATCCGCATAGCTCTTCTGCCTGGATTGAGCTATCTTGAGTCGGTCTCGAATATGTTTGACCTTTTCTTCAAAATCTCCGATAAGATCGGGACCAAAGAGTTTTCGGTCTCCAACACCATCCCACACCAATGGTGTTGTGCACCTCCTTCCGCATAAAGCTTCAAAAGGGGCCATCTTCAGACTAGTCTGATAACTATTGTTGTACGAGAACTCTGCGTAAGGTAACTTGTCATCCCAACTGGACCCATAGTCTAGCACACAAGCTCTCAACATGTCCTCCAGAATCTGGTTGACTCTCTCAGTCTGTCCATCGGTCTACGGATGAAAAGTTGTACTGAACTCCAGCCTCGCACCTAAAGTTTCATGTAGCTGATGCCAAAACTTTGAGGTAAATTGTGTTCTTCTATCTGACACGATACTCCTCAGAACTCCATGCAGACATACGATCCTGGTCATATATATCTTGGCTAACTTAGCACTGGTATAGGTGGTCTTTACTGGGATGAAATGAGCCACCTTGGTCAAGCGATCAACCACTACCTAGACGGAATCATAACCTGAACGGGTCCTGGGTAATCCTGTGATGAAGTCCATACCGAGCTTATCCCATTTCCACTCGGGTGTCGGCAAAGGTTGGAGTAACCCTACTGGTTTCTGATGTTCCGCCTTTACTCGCTCACAAACATCACATACCGCAACATGTTCGGCAATATCCTTCTTCATACCTGTCCACCAGTAACTTTCCTTCAAATCAAGGTACATCTTGGTGTTGCCTGGGTCTATCGAGTAGGGTGAATCGTGAGCTTCTTGAAGTATCAACTTCCTGAGCTCTAGGTCATTGGGCACATAGATTCGGTTCTCAAACCATAGAGTACCTTGTTCATCTTCACGAAAGTCGTTAGCTTTTCCATCCTTCATTCTCTGCTTTATCTCAGCTATCTCCTTGTCTGATTTCTGGGCTTCACGAATTCTTTCGGCCAAGGTGGACTAGATCTCTAGTGTGGCAACATATCCTCTTGGAACTATCTCTAGCCGAAGCTCTCTGAGATCATCGGTTAACTCCTGGGGTAATCCTCCGGCTATGAGTGTGTTCACATAACTCTTCTAACTCAAAGCGTCTGCTACAACATTTGCTTTCCTGGATGGTAATGCAGTCTCATGTCATAGTCCTTGATTAACTCTAACCATCTCCTCTGTCTCAGGTTCGACTCCTTTTGTGTGAAGATATACTTCAGGCTTTTATGAATAGTGTGAACATCACAACTATTTCCTAAGGAAATGTCTCCAGGTCTTGAGTGCGTGCACTACGGCTGCTAGTTCCAAATCATGGGTGGCATAATTCAACTCATGGGGTCATAACTGTCTGGATGCATAGGCTACAAATTTTCCCTCCTGCATGAGTACTCCTCCAAGTCCTTGACATGATGCGTCACAATAAACCTGGAAGTCCTTCCGAATGTTTGGCAGTATCAATACTGGGGCTATGACCAAACGTTTCTTCAACTCCTGGAAACTGGCCTCACATTCCTCAGTCCAGATATACTTAGAGTCTTTCTTCAACAACTTTGTCATGGGCTTGGCAATCTTTGAGAAATTCTCAATGAACCTCCGGTAATATCCGGCAAGTCCGAGAAAACTGCGAATCTCCTTAACTGAGGTGGGTGACTTCCACTCAGTGACTGCTTCCCTTAGCGGACTCTACTGCTATTCCTTCTCCGGAAATAATGTGTCCAAGGAATCCGACTTCCGTCAGCCAGAATTCACATTTACTGAACTTGGCATATAACTGATGCTCTCTAAGCTTCTCCAGAACTAAACGTAAGTGTTCCTTGTGTTCTTCCTCGCTCTTGGAGAATATCAAAATGTCATCGATGAACACCACGACAAACTTGTTCAAATATTCCATAAACACTTTGTTCATCATATTCATGAAGTAGGCAGGAGCATTAGTCAAACCAAAAGACATGACTGTATACTCATATAAGCCATACCTTGTGGTGAAGGCTGTTTTGGGTATATCCTGTTCGCGAATTTTTAGTTGGTGATACCCTGATCGAAGATCGATCTTGGAGAATACTTTGGATCCTACTAGCTGATCAAACAAGTCATTAATCATCAGCAGAGGGTACTTGTTCTTCATAGTCACCTCGTTCAATGCACGATAATCGACTACCATCCTCAAGGTTTTATCTTTCTTCTCCACCAAAAGTACTGGGGCTCCCCAAGGTGAAGAACTTGGGCAAATATATCCCTTATCCAATAACTCTTTAATCTTCTTCTTGATTTCTACTAAATCATTGGCGGGCATCCGATAGGGTCTCTTGGAAATTGGGGCGGTTCCTGGTAGTAACTCTATTAGAAACTCAATCTCTCTATCTAGTGGCATGTCTGGTAATTCCTCCGGGAATACATCTGGAAAGTCTTGTACCACTGACACTTCCTCCTGCACAACTCATGTGAGGGAATTTAACCGAGCACTCATCCGTGTGCGTTGGCATACATACTTAATCCTCTTGTTCTCTGGGGTGGTGAGTGAAATAGACTTCCTGGGGCAATCAAGATTTCCTTCATACTTGGTCGTCCAATCCATGCCTAGGATTAGATCCAATCCTTGGGACTCTAGGACGATGAGGTCGGTGGGAAAAACGTGTTTTCCTTTATTGAGTTTCAAGGCATGGCATCCTATCCCTGCCATCATCATACCTCCTGGGGAATTGACCTTAATGGGTTGACTAAGGGTTCTGGTGGGTAAACCATAGTTTTCCACAACTACCCTTGATATGAATGAGTGAGTTGCACCGGAATCAAAAAGTACTATAACTGGACGTGAATGTAATAAAAACTTACCAACCACAGTCTCGGGTTGATCATAGACTTCTTCCATATCAAGGTGGTTCACCTGAGCTCGGGGAAAAGGATTTGGCTTCTTAGCTGCGGAGTTGCCATTGTGGTTGCCGTTTCCATTTCCTTGCTTGTTCTGAGGACATTCAGTGGCATAGTGTCCTGTCTTCTGGCACTTGAAACAGGTGATATGGCTCAGATCCTTTTGAGCTTAAACGGGACAGTGTTGGTTGCCATTCCCACTTCCATTGCCATTCTTGAAGTTGCCATTGTTGGGACGATTATTCCCATTTCCTCCATGGTTATGGCCTCCATGGTTGTGCACGTGATGAGTGTGTCCTCCATAATTGTCGGTCCCTGATCCGGTATTTCCTGAGTACGGGGAATAGCGAGTCTTCTGTTGAGCTCCAGAGTGAGACTTCCCCTGTCCATACTTCCTCTTGCGGTTTTCGATTTGCTGTTGTTTCCCCTCCAAGATGAGGGCCTTGTCTACCAGCTCCTGGTAGTTGTTGAAAGTAGCCACCATCAGCTACATGCTCAACTTATCGTTGAGTCCTTCCAGGAACTTCTCCTATTTAGCTACGTCATCAGCCACATCTCCTGGTGCATAACGAGCCATCATGCTGAATCATCCACATACTGGGCCACGGAGAGGTTCCCCTGGCGCAAGTTGCGAAACTCATGCTTCTTCAGACTCATGGCTCCAGCTGAGACATGGGCAGTGCAGAAAGCTAGCTTGAACTGCTCCCAAGTCACACCAGCAATGGGGTACGTGGTGGTGTAGTTCTCCCACCATGAAGCTGCTAGTCCCTCTAGTTGATGGGCGGCGAAACACACCTTTTCAGCCTCAGTGCATCCGGCGGTGGTGAGTTCCCTCTCCATCTTGCGGAGCCAATCATTTGCCACGATGGGCTCAGTGCTGCTGGAAAAAGTTGGTGGATTTAGCCTCAGAAACGGGTGAGGTTGTCGCCTTGAGGTGGAGGGTGGTTGTTGGTCTGGTTCTGGATCAACAACTGCATCAGGGCATTCTGCTGCTGGAGAAGTTGTGTGAGTTTCGGCGGGAAGGTGAAGTCGGGTTCACGTCGCGGAGGCATATTGCTGTTTTCAGAGGGGTGAGAATTTAGAATAGAACAAGGATGTAAAAGAAACTTTCACTACCCATATGCAATGCAACAAACATATTACACCAAACACTCATTCATTTATTCAACTCAAGGTTCAAACATCGAGATACAAGTCTCCAAATCAAACTAAGCATTGACCTACGCTTTAACGACGAAAATAAAGATACATGGGGGGCATAACTAAAGTTCTCCTCAAAAGTACATGGTGAAGTGGCCTCCTCCGATGACGCTCTCCTCATAGTCGTCGTCATTGTTGATCAAGGGAGCCATGTCTCCTTCTGGGTGGAGATATTCCCCCATGTCCAACTGTTCCTCCAGAGTTGCAATGCGAGTGTTCAGCTTATCGATCCTCTCTAAGAAATCCTTCACTTCATGCTCATGCTCATAGTTGGCTTCCCATAGGTCAACTCCGAGCTCAATCTCGCGGTTCATCAGCCTCTTGATCATCTTCGTGTCGGCACATACCTGAAGCTCCAAGGTCCTGATGTGCGTCTCCAAAGTCTGGATATAGGAAATGGTGGAGTCTTCAGTGGGAGTGTTTATGATATTTCCATTAACATCCCTGCGACAAACCATGCTGAGTCCTGGTGAAAAGGGACCACCCCTGTATTCCTCCTGAATACGTCCAAGGGCACGGTGAATTGCCATGTCTCTCCCAAGAATCCAGCTGGGTGCCACAAACTTGAAGTCGATGGGTTCCTTACGATTTCCAAAAGTCTTTCCGGGGATGTGCACCTCGATCCTGTAGTGACCATCTTGTGGAAAAGACATGATAGGAGTCCTGGTGATGCTTGGCAAGGCAATCCTTATGTCCCTAACGATCTTCATTAGCCCTTTGCCAAAGGGCATCGTCCCGTCAGGCTGACAAAACTCCGTGATCAAAACTGGGATGAAGGTGGTCATCTATAAATTTTGAAATAAATCGGAGGGAAGTCAGAAACGAGTAGATGAGCATATAAGAATTTTAAAGACAAAAGAGAAATAAATCCTAAGGCTTTTCCAATCCTAGAGGTTACGTCCTACGGTCAGTGTGTGCTCTGATACCATTTCTGTAGCGACCCGACCTGAAAGGTCGAATCTACGGTGTTTTTGTACCATCCCAAGATCATGCTGGTACACACATAGTACATCAATGTATATATCAAAGTGAAATCAGACAACTTTAATAATAATAAAAAATCTCATATCGAGTCCTTTATTACAATAAGAATTACAATAAAGTGGCTGAAGGCCAACTCATGAGAATAACTAATCTTGCACAAGCTTCAAAAGTAGTTGAGTCCATCTGACTCCAAGGGCATCTCACCGAGCGTAGAGCGTATCCTCACTCCTGGTCAGAAAAGTACTCTGCAACATAATACGTTGTAGCCGTGTAGGTCAGCATATTGAATATGCCGGCAATGTCAGAAAAGAGGGGGTAAAGTAATCAACTAGTCTATATACATATATGGCAGGTGGGGTAGTAAGTTTTTGCATAAAGCCAAAAATTTTTCCTACAAAAAGAGAGGGCAAAAGCATAATTGCTACAATATTGCTTGATTAATGATATGGTTCCACCAACCAATTCTCATACCCAAGTTGTCATTAAAAACCCTCATCAATATACTTAATTGTGTTGAGAGTTCCAGATAGTTTCAGTTCCTTTGGCTCAAACTGTCCATGACCGTGGACACGACTAATCGATTAGGTTGGGGTACTCTGCAGAGTTTTGCACACGTTCCCCACAAGATTTGATCACCTCCGTTGGATTTCTCGCACTTCAGGGTGTTTGAGAAACGGGTGACCAAAACATGGTCTTCTAAAGGGTTTCCCCGAGACTCTGTCGGTGCCCATCCTTTCCTACCGTTCTTCTACATCTCGTAGCACCGCTTGTCAAGGGTCACCACGATATCCAACCAAGCTAGAGCCCATAATGGCTTGTGGATGTGCAGGTAAGCCTTGGGTCTTGAAGCATCCATCCATCTCTTTGTGCCTGGGTGGACCTATCCGCATGAATACTGGCACTTCTCCAGCAACATCTAGGCTAACCACTGGTTTCTCCAGGGCGCCGTTCAATGATCATCCACCCAGGGGTATGTTGAAAACTCGGAGTCTTGAAGTCTTGTTAATCTTTTAGGTCTTGAAATTATTATCTCACAACTCTCATGAATCACACAACCAACCCCGTCTACTAATAGCATAGCAAAATTAAATCAACGTTTCCCGGGGCCAATGTGTCAAAGGTTGAGGGGTGCCTACCACATGATATTGCTTCAAGTAACAAAGTTTCCAAATTACCTACTTTGCATGAAATTGGGGAGATGGTAGAACTAATGCAATAAAACATAGGTATACATGGTCAAAGTGACTTGCCTTGCTGACGTTCCTCGTACTCAAGTGACTCTAGATAACAAACTTCGCATTCCGAATGATCTAACGAATCAAACAAAGCACACAATAAGTATAATCACAATATAATTCACACAACAACAAGGTAAACAAATAGTTCAACAACAATAGCACAATCAAAAGGAAGAATCACTCAAGGTATAGGACTCTGAAATTTTTGGTGTCAAATCTCTACTAAGACATAACAAGTCAAAAATTTGTTTTGAAAAACTAGGAATTTGGATAACAGAAAAGTAAATACAAAATTTTATTAGAAAACAAAAAGTATTTTATTATAAAAACTTTGCGCAAAAAGAGTTACTACAAAACTTTTTTTCTAAACAATACTAAAGGTGAAAATAAGATGTACCTCTTCAAACTAGAGCACAAAACAAAAAAATAATAAAAAATTATTAACAGAAAATAATACACCTAATGTTGAAACAATAGAACCTAATGAAATCTAAAAACAAAAGTTAAACTAAATCAGGTTCAAACTAAACTAAAATCAAACTAACTAAAATCTATTAAGAACTAAACAGATTCTGTTTTTGTTAAAAACCCTAACCAAATTCATCCTAAAAAATTCTCAAGCTATGTAGGATGATAGGTCTAACTAATACAAAACAGTGGCAAAAAGATTCACTCAAAAATATATTTTTAAACTCTAGCTATACAGATTTTAGTAATTTAAGCAAAGTTGGTTAGATTCAAATTCTCAAGTTCAAATTTGAAATCTAAGACTTTAGGATGAAACTACGTGAAATTTGTGACCTAATGCAAAAAGAATCAATTAAAAAACTAATTAGTTTAAAATATATAACAAAAATAAAATCAGAACACATTCTGTTTTCTAAAACAGAAACAGAAAAAGAAAAAAAGTAGCGATCAGTTAGGGGCTACGTGGCATGCTGTGATTGGTTGAGGGAGTGTGCATGCGGGAGCTAGCGAGCGGACGACCGAAACTTAACGCGTACCGATTCGTTTTATAAAATTTCTAATCTGGCGCGTTGGATCTAGATCGAACGAGACAGGCGGAGTGCGGGGGCTTACAGCGGTGGGGGTCGGGGTTCCAGCGAGGTCGATGGCGGCCGGACGTCGGAGGTGGTCGGAGGCGATGGTGCGGTGGTCGGGGCGGCGTCCAAAGTGTACAGGCGACAACAGCGAAGCTCCGGCGTCGATTGATCGGCCGGGGCTGGGGACGACGGAGGCGACGGCCTCGTGCTCGGAGAGCTTCGGTCGACGACTGAACTCCGACGAGGTGGAGGCGGTGGCGTTCTGGTGAGGGTAGAGGGTGGCTCGAGGTGGAACGGAGAGCGGAGGGCTGGGGGGTTCTTATAGGGGTGGTGCGATGGTCGGGGAGGGAAAGAGGAGCAAGATCTGTGGAGAGAGATCGCCGGCGACGTCAGAGGCGTGGGGAAGGAGACGAGTGCGCTGATGCCACGGTCGGACGGTGGGTCCCGCACGTCGGGGAGGGTGGGACATGGGATCTGCGCGTCGGTGGCCGACCTGGACTGATTTCGGGTCTTAAAGGCTGTGGGCCGGCCCGTTTCTGTTTATTTCATTCCCTATTTTATTTCCAGAACGTTTAAAACATATTTAATGCATTCAACTCATTTCCAACCATAGGAAATGTAGATATCAAAATGATCAGGGGATTAAATGCTATTTAATGAACATTTTTCCTTTGTGATATTGAACATTTCCAAAGGTTTTCAAATAGGTGAAACAAATGCATGGAAACATTGAAATGGCCTTTCAGAATTTCAAAGGAAGCACTTCAACCATTCATTTCATTCAAACAAAGTGATGATGATGCATAGCTATATTTCATAACATTCCAAAATGAAATTTTGGGATGTTACAGGGGTTGTCGCGCCCATCATGCTTGTACTACTATTGCTACCGTTTAGTGATAAAGTAAAGCATTACATAGCGCTTAATGATTGACACACATGTCATACAATAATTAAAGACAACCCTATGGCTCCTGCCGGTTTCCATACTCATCGACATGCAAGTTGTGATATTCTATACAACACATGATCATCTCATACATCACATATATCACATCATGTAATTGGCCATATCACATCACAACATACCCTGCAAAAACAAGTTAGACGTCCTCTAATTGTTGTTGTATGTTTTACGTGGCTGCTATCGGTATCTAGCAAGAACAATTCTCTCCTACACATAAAACACAACGGTGATACATAAGTTGCTTTTCAACCTTCTCAAGGGCCGCCTTTGTCGAATCCGATCCAACTAAAGTAGGAGAAAGTGTCACCCGCCAGCCATCTTTTGCAACAAGTTGCAGTTCAGGGAACCGGTCTCTCGTAAGCGTAGGAGTAATATTGGTCCAGGCCGCTTCATCCCACAATACCGCTAAACCGAAACACGACCAAGGGAGGAAGAAGTCTAAGCGTCAACGCCCACAAACTCTTTGTGTTCTAGTCTAGATTTCATCTACACATAGACCTATCCATGGTGATGAGCATCTACGAGAGGGAGAGCGGATCTACATACCCTTGTAGGTCGCTAAGCGAGAAGCGTTAAGAAACACGGTTGGTGTAGTCAAACATCTTCGCGATCCAAATCGCCAAGCGTCCCGCGATCCAATCACGATCCGTCCCGATCAAGCAACGAACGGACAGCACCTCCGCATTCAGCACATGTACAGCTTGATGACGATCTCTGCCTTCTTGATCCAGCAAGAGGGAGCGAAGAGGTAGATGAGTTCTCCGGCAGCATGATGTAGCCGCGGCGATGGTGGTGGAGCAATTCCGGTAGGGCTTTTCCTAAGCACTGCAGAAAACCGATCTACAGGAGAAACTATGCACTAGAGGAACGAGTAGCACGTGGCTGAAAATCAAGTGCCAAAAACCCTAAAACCTCCAGTATATATAGGAGGAAGAGAGGATGAGGCTTTCCCCTCAAGGGGCCAGCCCTTGGTTCGGCTGAAAGGAGGTGAGTGGGACTCCTCCAATCCAAGTAGGACTAGGATTCCTCCCTATTTTGCCTTTTTCCCACCTTTTTCTCTTTGGTTTTTCTCGCCCAGCCGCATGGGCCTTGTGTGGGACTTCCACCAGCCCACTAAGGGATGGTATTCACTCTCCCACAGCCCATGTATCCTATTGGGTCCAAATACCCCTCCCGATGGTCTCCCGGTACACTACAGGCACTCCCGGTACACTACCGATAAGCCCGAAACTTTTCCAGCGACCGAAATAGGACTTCCTATATATCAATATTTATCTCCGGACCATTCTGGAGCTACTCATGATGTCCGGGATCTCATCTGGGACTCCGAAAAACCTTCGGTAACCACCATACATAACTCTATACTACCGAAACATCATCGAACCTTAAGTGGGCATATTCTGTGGGTTCGAGAACTATGTAGACATGACCGAGACACCTCTACGGTCAATAACCAATAGCAGGACCTGGATGCCCATATTGGTTCCTACATATTCTATGAAGATCTTTATCGGTCGAACCTCTATTTCAAGGATTCAATTAATCCTGTATGATGTTCCCTTTGTTCTTCGGTATGTTACTTGCCTGAGATTCGATCGTCGGTATCTACACACCTAGTTCTACCTTGTTACTGGCAAGTCTCTTTACTCGTTTCGTAATACAAGATCTCGTGACTAACACTTAGTCACATTGCTTGCAAGGCTCATTGTGATGTTGTATTACCGAGTGGGCCCTGAGATACATCTCCATCACACGGAGTAACATATCCTAGTCTTGATCCATGCCAACCCAACAGACACCCTCGGAGTTACCTGCAGAGCACCTTTCTAGTCACCCAGTTACATTGCGACGTTTGATACACAGAAGGCACTCTTCCGGTGTCCCTGAGTTGCATGATCTCATGGTCATAGGAACATATACTTGACATGAAGAAAACAGTAGCAATAAACTGATACGATCATATGCTATGTTTGTAGTTTGGGTCTTGTCCATCACATCATTCTCCTAATGATGTGATCCCGTTATCAAATGACATCACATGTCAATGGCTAGGAAACCTTGACCATCTTTGATCAACGAGCTAGTTTACTAGAGGCATACTAGGGACAAAGTGTTGTCTATTTACCCACACATGTAATGTGTTTCCAATAATTACAATTATAGCATGGATAATAAACGATTATCATGAACAAGGAAATATAATAATAAACACTTTATTTATTGCCTCTAGGGCATATTTCCAACAGTTTTTTGCGTGAAGTTGGTTGTCTATTTCTAGCCTAGCCTTGGTAGCTTCTTCAACGCAAATCGCCTTGAAATTTTTATAGTCCTCTTCCCTAATTCTTGGATCGTCTTCTTTAATCTTGGTTTAGATTTGATGTTCTATTTCAATCGCCATTTTTACCCTAGGTCTCCAGGATCTCAATGTGTTTTTGAAGTTTCCTAGGGCTTTGTTGTTTATTTTCTTCATGGCAGCATCTTTCCATGGGACGACGTCGTCATCTCGATTGGGGAATAGGAATATTGCGTGCAACCTAGTTAGGACTAGCTGCGTCAAAGGTTCATTCTTCCATATTTTTGTGTCGTTGATATTATCGGTATCCTGTAGGATGCATGCTAGTTGGTTGCCGTAGGTCGCTGCCACTTCTTGCGAGTGTGTTGGCTCAAACTCGCCTTCGTGCACGATTGTGACCACCAGTATTCCGGTGCCGACCTAATTTGGGCGTCATGTCCTCTTTGCCTTTTTTTCCTTCACTATCCTGGGAGGTACCACCTTCCGTGGTCTTGTTAACAACATCATCAATGCTCGTCTCAGTGCCGGTGTTGGTGGCATCAGTGTCAATGTCGGCGCCACCACCACCGTCTGTCATGAGAAGCGGTCATGCCACCCTTGTTTCTCCTGATTCGCCAGAGAGTCGAGGTAAGCGTGTTCTTCTCCTTCTTGGGTGCGAGAACCTATGGTTTCATCGTTCTCGGCCATGTTTCCTAGGGTTTAATGTAGTAGCTTAATTCTCAAGATTTATACAATAAAATGAATAATGACATAAAATGGCCTATGTTTTGCCTGAATGTCATTTCATTCCCATTCCAGCAAATCTCGGGCAGTAGATATGTCCTACTTTCTAGAACAAGCCATGCTTAAATCCACGGAAATTTTTGACATGACCTATGCTAAAAGGTGCACATATTGAGCGTCTAAAATTTGTTGGGACGGAACTGAATCAACATTCGAGCAAAACATAGGCCACCCGAAATCGGTTTCCCTACAAACCAGAAGGGCCTCACGCCCACAACACATTGTACCACAAACTCTAAGGAACAGCAACGTCATGCCTCAGGACCATATTCTATCAATAGCCTCAGGACCAAGTTCTATCAACAGCCTCAAGCCTCACGCCCATATTTCATAAACTACCTGAGGCCTCAGGCCTCAAGCACATGTCACCACTCTCATCTACCATTTTGAAAATATTTCATATATGCTCAAACCTCCATTCCATAGGAATCTTAACATAAGCTCATCTTCATTTACTTTTTCAATTTTGTTGACATTTAAAAATCCTCATTTTCAAATTGGCCAGCAACTCCAAGATAAAAATCCTCATTTTTATTTACATTTTGTTTTGCCTCATTTTCATTTGGACAGCAAGCATTTCATTTGAATTTGGGTATCAAAACAATTTACTTTCATATGAAAATTAACACAAATTCGGTTAACTAAATTCTATTTATTTCAAAATAAAGTTAACTTAATTCATCTATTTCTAGGGTTTGTATTTCAGTTGACCTGAGGGTTCATAATTCTAACTAGGGTTCAATTAACTTGATTCAAATTCTATATACAACACCAACTGAATTAACATAATTCAGTTAATCCTAGGGTTCCTAATTTAGCAGTAACCTAGGGCTATAAATCTAGAATTAACACAGAGAGAGATGATAGAGAGAGAAGTGGCGAGGGAGAGCGAAGAGGGAGGGGAGAGGGAGGGGAGAACATTGGCTTACAAGGATGGAGGTGATGGTGGTCAATGGAAATAGATGACGACCTACGTGGATGGATGGCGGTCGAAGGGGTTGAGGAGGTGGAGGGGATGGAAGTGATGGAAGATGACGAAGATGTAGGCGACAGCGGCAGTCGATGGGGATGAACGGATGGTGGTCGTCAAGAGAGGAACACGACGACGACGGTCGACGGGGATGGAGGTGATGGTGGTGGCGCTCGAGAGAGGGGGAGAGGGAGCGAGTGAGAGGAGAGGGAATGGGGAGGAACGGCTAAAAGGGGACCGGGGGTAGTAGGGTGATTTACTTAGCAGTAGCGTTGCTTGGGATGAAACACGCTATACCTAAGTTAGCTATAGCGCGTTTCTGGCCAACCAGCGCTACTACAAGTTTTCCCTTTTTCTTTTGTTTCATTTTTTATTTGTTTAGATAGGTTAGCTATAGCTCTTTTTTGCCAAACAAGCGCTACTACTATGTTTTTTTCATATTTCATTCTCTTTTATTTTATTTTATTTTTTTAACAAAATACAGTTTTCTTTTCTTTGTCTAATTTTTTCTTTCTCTTTTTTGTTTAATGTTGTAGCGCGTGTTAGGGTTAGGATTGTTTATGGAGTAACTAATAACACCATACACCCCCCTAACGGCTCAGACTCCTAGTATAACGGGAACGTCTCCTCCCACAATGGGAACCTCCGTATAATAATTAGTGCATAACATATAGTACATCATTTGGTCAATAACAGTGTTAACTACGTATACAAAATAAATACACATAAAATTATGATAGTTTGTTAGCATGGGCGAAGACGCTTCAGACTCATCTTCTTCTTTCCTCTTTTGTTCATTCTCAAATAATTAAGCCCCTCGTCGTGACTTCTCCTTTTCCAGGGAGTACAATCTTTCATATGTGATGTAGTCTTGCTTCTTATTTTGACGTATGGTTCATCGTCATCATTATCTTCTCTCATCGGGTCACTGTACTAGTCATAGTCTTCCCATTGGTGACTCCATCCATTCTGACGATGCTCCTTTTGCCTCTCCTCATGACAACACGGTTGAGATTGCAAGGGTCAGTTATGAAGAAGCATTGTGTCATGTGCTTAGCGTGTAGCCATGGCTCATTTTTGGCGGTGGTGTTCATGGTAGCCCTATCGGCGTCGGGTATATACATGGTAGTGAAATGTCGGTTATTCTTTGTGTACATTCTTAGCCTATCTGTCACAGAACATCATTGTGCTATGAACTCTAGAGTAGTCAAGCTCCCAATCTCTTTGACCCTTCCATAGCATCTTTCAGTTACATTGCCGGTCATGGCTTCCATCGTCACCCCGAGTTCTGGTGTACATTGTTTATATCTTTGGCCTCTGTGTAGAACATGTATCTGTTGATATCATATGCCTGATAAGTCGCGAGGTTGACCGGCGATCCATGTGCTAAAGTGTATATGAACATTCCATCCGGACAGTCCTCTTAGGGGGATTAGCCAGAACTCACTCTCTGAACCAACGCACAAAAGTGGAGTTATACTCTCTAATAACTTCAGTGCCCATCCTATGCAGCCCACGATCACGGTAGTTCTTTGCGATGTCTCTTTGTGTAGTGTCATGAAATCTTCTATCACATCAAGGTGTTGTGGCGCTACTAAGTTTGCTCTGTCAAAGTCGTTGTGTTGGCCTGAGTGGTCCACATTCAATACCCTCCGACCGTTGATTTGACCTTCTCCTTTGAGCCTTCCACAATTCTTGTTGATGGGCAAACAAACAACTTGGGCTTTGACGCCTAGATAATTCTCGCATAGGGAGATACACTCTTGGCTCAGCTGGCCCTGGGCGATGCTTCCATCCGGACAAGACATGTTATGAATGAATCCTTTGATGGCCCCATTCATCCTTTGGAACAACATCATGTTGTGCAAGAATGTCGTCCCTAGGTCGATGATGTCATCCATGATGTGGACACATAGATGCGCCATGACACCAAAGAATGCAGGCAGAAAGTACATCTCTATATCATTTAGTATGACAACAATCTCTTCCTTTAGACTTTGGAGTTGCTTCACATGGATAGACTTTCGAGAGATATCATCAAAAAATTGGCATAGGTCAGTAAGCATATCACAGACGTGTGTGTTCATAATCCCTCTAAGTGCAACCGGGAGTATTTGTGTCATGATCACATCATAGTCGTGAGACTTCATCCTGCTGAACCTTTTTTTCTTGGTGTCTAGATATCTGCTTATCTTCCCATGGTATTGGGAACTAACTTTGATTCTAGCAAGGCACTTGAAGAGTTGATCGACCTCCTTCGGACCTAAGGTGAAGCAAGAGGGGGTAGGGGATACTGTTCTTCCTTTTTGTTTACTTTTCCCCCTATCTTCCGTCTCCGTCTTCTTTGATGACTTTTTGCCAGACATGTGGAGATATTTCCTGATATCCAAAAATTCCATGTCTTTTCTTGCCTTCGGCCCATCCTTGGTCTTCTCTAACATGTTCCACAAGTACAAGAAGCTCTTGAGGATATTCTTCATCCTATGCATTTGATCAAGGCTATGTGGTGTGTCGAGTTTGGGCGAGTACTCCAAGTCCTAGGCAACAAACCTCGTTTCCCATACCTTCAGCAGCGGCTCTAGCACCTTTTTATTCGTCTTTCCAGGGGAGGGGCACTCTTCCTAGTTCTTCAACAACTCATTGATTTCGATGCAGCTTTGCTTAAGTGGATGTCCTCAATGCTCAACCTTACCATTCAATAGATCTCCATGGGTCATCCTTCTCGAGCCATCTTCAATGCCCCATGTACATGATTTTCAAAGACCCACCATCTTTCGATTGCTGCTGAGACGTTGTATCATCCATGCACTTGGTGCGTTTTAATATTTGTGGAACACCTGTCCCGAGACATATCTGCAACTAAGATAGTCATGCACCATCATGATTAGTGTGGCTCTCATGTCAAAATACTCTCTTGTGCTGGCGTCCCATGTCTTGGCCGACGTTGTCCACAACGTGTGTAGATCCTCTTTCAGTAACTCGAGATAGAAATTAATATAATTTCCCGGTTGTCTTGGCCATTGAATAAGCATAGTGATGTGTATGTATTTTGCCTTCATGCACTTACAGGGGGTTGTACATCCATACAAATACGGGCCATGTGCTATAATTGGTGTTCTAGTTGCCAAACAGATTTATGCCATCAGTAATAGCGCCAAGCATGATGTTCCTTGGATCATCTCCAAAATATTTATATTCAGCGTTTAATGCTCTCCACTAGCTAGAATATGTGAGGTGTTTTCGCTTCGGATCATCTCCATCGTATGGCTTCACCCTTTCCGCATGCCTCTTAGGAACTACGATATATTGTTGGAGACGGGGAGTGATAGGAAAGAACCATACAACTTTCTGTGGAGCTTTCTTTCCGGCCTTCTTATATCATGCATTGCACTTTGGACCGATGGTATTTTCCACGTGATCGTTCTGATATATGATTAAATTGTTGATGCATGTGTGGTATCTAACGTGCGGCAGATCCAGAGGGCACAAGATTTTATTGGCCTCCTCGACACTAGTATGACACACGTTTACCACGGGAAGAACCTTCTTTAGATACTTCAAAAGGTCATCTAGGCTTGCCTCAGTCCATTTGTTTTCTGCCTCCGTCTTTAGAAGTTCTAGCGTGGAATTCAAGCGGGTCACCTCGGATCGCAACCATCATACAATGGAGTCTTCGACTCTAGCTCCAACTACGCTGGGTTGGCCTCCTCTCTAGAAGCAACTTTGTTGCTAGTCATCTTCTCAGGTCTCGAACATGCGGGTATCGCATGGTTGAACTAAGTAGGGACGAAGATTGAGGCGTGTCAACATATACTTCGTCATTTCCGACCACTTCTCCTCTTGGTTCGGCCTCTTCAATGCCATGTTCGGCCTCTTCGCGATCGCTATTTCCGACGCCCTCTTCTTCAGGCCCATTATCGGTCATGTCTTCGTCTGGCCCATGTCATTATTGCCTGCCCCGTTGACATTGTAACAACCCGGGACCGACATTCCAGTAGATTCTAGAAGATTCCCCTTTTATTTCCATTCTCGTCTGTGGTTCGTTTGGTTGTTGCATTCATCAATGCATCATTCGCATCATCTGCATAGCATCATCACATGTTTTTGAAAACTTGCATCCGTTGGTAGTTGTCGGTTCTCTCCATTCTTGTCGTTGCCTGTTTCGAGACCAACCACACATGCACCCGCCCACGACATCGTTTTTAAAAACCGTTTTTAAAGCGCGCGAAAAATATTCTTTGATTGGATCGAAACTTGGCATGCGGTCTTGTTATATTGTAGGTAGGCCGCCTACCAAATTTCGTCGCGTTCCGAGTTGGTTTGATACCCCATCGGTCATCAGTAGCAGTGCGGTCATTAGTTATTCGGCGAACGTTCTCGGTGTTTTCAAACTTCATGTCACGGGCTGCAAAACTCCCTCTCTTCCCCACCTAGCCCATCTACACAGTCACCGTAGCCCCCCTCCAATTCTGGACCGTCGAATCGACATTCGATGGTCCAAAAACGGAGTGAAACCATCAACCCTAGCCCCATAAACTATAAATAGATCCCCTCCCCTTCCTAATTTGGCAGCTAACCCTAATTTCCCTCGAATCCCGTGCGAGACAGCCCTCAGCGTAGCTCCTCTCTCCTCCAGCCGCCAGGCCTGCCCGGGCCCAAAGCCAGGCCCGCCAAGCCCATCTGGCCGAGCAGCACCCCGCCGCCAGCCAGCCCCATAGCTCCTCCCGAGCTCCTCCGTGCCGGCCCCTCGCCGGAGAGCCTTCGGCATCCGCCATAGCAGCGCCGAGATCAGGCCGGAGTCCTCACAGGACCTCCTCCCTCCCATTCGCTCTCCTCCTTCCCCGCTCCTCTCTCTCACCTCGCCTTTCTCTCTCGCAGGTGCTTGCTCGGAGCTCCGCCGACGCTGGGAACGGCCTCCCCCTCGCCGGATCTTCCTACCATGTCTGAAACTGTTTTCAAGTAGCCACCTTGTGAGCTTCCTACCATGTGATCCATGCATGTTTTGAATATGATATGTGAAGATGAAATGAAGTGTGTGTTATATACTACTGCCCCATGCGTAGTTTGTGCATGTTAGGATCTTGTAGCTTGTTGTTTTCATGCATGCAAGTGCTATCTTGCTGTCTTGGGCAGATTTCAACTAAAACTCATGTTGGTCGTATTTGTTGAACCGTAGCTCCATTTTGAACATGTTGTATATGAAACTTGCTTAGAATATCATGTAGTTTCATAATAACTTGTTGCATTCATGATTTGAAATATTTTGATGGTTTTTTTCATGCATTTGCATTCATGACATGTGCATCTTGTGTTGCTCGTATCTTTTAGGCCGTAGCTCCGTTTGAAATGTTCGATAGATGTAAATCGACTAGAATGACGTGTACAATGACATTTTATACTTTATTCTGTTGTTTAACAAATATAAAATATGATTAGTTCAGATCTGGTCAAATTTCGAAATTAACACATGAGGTCGTTTTGGAAATACTATAAGTTGTTTCCGGCCTCATTTAAGATGCCTAGATAGATAGTTTACTTATGCTTCACCTTTTGCCATGTTTAACAACATTTAATATTGTCGTGTACCTAACAGGAGTGAACTAAATAATTCGAACGTGGAGTTTCATCAATATGCAACTCGTTGCATATTGAGCTTCACTTTAATGTGTAGTAGTTGTTTGATGTGAATTGTCATGCCTTGCATATTTAAACTGGACACGCAACATTTTTGTTTGCGCACCGTGTCATGCATATGTTGTGGTGTATCATGTGTTGATTGTTTGTTTCGGATTGCTTCTTCTCGATAGATTTCCGAAAGTGTTCGGAGTGTGAGGATTCGTTCGACTACGTTGGCTCATCTTCTTCATGGAATCGTTCTTCTTCCGAGTGGGATCTCAAGCAGGATGACACATTACTATCATTGCCATGCTAGATGTCTCGTTTTCTATCGTTATGTCACGCTACCTACCACTTGTCTGTCAAGCCACCCAACATTGCCATGAAAAGCCTCTAACCCCTCCACATCCTAGCAAACCTTTGTTTGGCTATGTTACCACTTGCTCGGCCCTTCTTATAGCATTTCTAGTTGCAGGTGCAGTTGCTTCCATGTGTCAATATGGACATTCTTTTGTTATATCACAATATTGCTGCCATTTAATTTAATGCACATATATACTTGGTAAAGGTGGAAGGCCTGGCCTTTTGCTCGGTGTTTTGTTCCACTCTTGCCGCCCCTAGTTACTTGTGAACTGGTGTTATGTTCCATAACTGAGCACTCCTAACATGCTCAGGGTTGTTATGGGGACCCCCTTGAATTTTGTTTTGGGATAAAACTTATTTGGCAAGGCCCAACATTGGTACTCCATTTGCCTAATAACTAATAAAATTGCATAGGGACCCGCTGGCATCCACGGATAATTAATCAACCCTCGGGCCAGTGCTCCTCATGAGTGTTGGTCCAAACTAGAGCACTGTGTAGGGCCAACCCGGGGCAACTCGGGAGATTTCTATCAGATCACTGTACGCGTAGCTCATCTGCCGTGCCTTGAGAACGAGATACGTGGCACCTATCGGGATTGTCGGCATGTCGGGCGGCCTTGCTAGATATGTTTTACCTTTCTCGAACGTCTTGAGTGAGGAATTCCGATTATTCTTCGGGCTCTGTCGAGGTGTCGGATTTCCTTTGGAATTGCCAAGGAAGATGACGAGATCCGTGGTCGAGGTTATTCTCGCTGCGTGTGGTTAATTTGTGATGGATGAGTTGGAGCACCCCTGCAAGGTTTAATCTTTTCGAGAAGCCGTCCCCACGGTTATGTGGCAAACTTGGATATTTTGTTTAACACCTGGTCGTAGCAAACTCGAAGTAAACTGTAATAAATACATCAACTGTGTGCATAACCGTGACTGTCTCTTCTCGTGAGTCCTTATCCGAAAGAGAACACGGTGGGGTTATGATTGACGTAAGTAGGTGTTCAGGATCAGTTAGTGATCATTACTAGCTCACGTCCGTTATGCGTAGACCAGCATACTTTACTTTTTGTATTCGTAAGTTAGCCACTCAAATAAATGCTTAGTCGCCTGCTGCAGCCTCACCACTTAACCATACCTCACCCATTAGCTTTAATAGTCTTGGTATCCTTGGAAATGAGATTGTTGAGTCCCTATGGCTCACAGATTACTACAACAACATTTGCAGGTACAGGTAATGCAATGATTTGATGTGAGCGTGATGCCTGTTTGATTCGGAGTTCGTCTTCTTCATCAATCTAGGATGGGTTCCAGGCGGCGGCCTGGGATAGCAAGGATGGATGTCAGTTTATCGTTTGATTTCGTCCGTAGTCGGACCCTGCTCTTCTGTATGATGTTTGAGTATGTTGTTGTATTAATGTGACTCTGATGTAGCTTGTGGCGAGTGTAAGCCAGATCCATATACTCATCTCTTCTGTACATGTACTTGTAATGATATCCATTCTTGCAACACGACGAGATGCGCTTCTATCCCTGTCGAGGCCCTCGTGCCGAAATAAGGATAGGACCGCATCTTGGGCATGACAAGTTGGTATTAGAGCCTGTACCGACCTAGGAGCCCCCCTTGATTGATCGAACTTGGCCGAGTCGATTCTAGTGAAAAATTGTTTTGAGTCTAGTTATATCGGAGAGTAGGTTTCTTTTTACTCCTCTTTTATGCTCTAGTGAGGTATTCGACTTAGGAATTTTGATTCTATTCCTCTTCTCACTCAAAAAAATTTTAGGATCATGCGGGTACTTTGGAAACTATATGATGCCGATGTGACAGGGTTCTGTCTTGGTGCCTCCTGTCTGACTTGATTTCTTCTGGGGAGTCGAGCTCTAGGGAATGTTGGCACATCGTTATCATTCAGCTTCCTTAGTATCTCAGGATGAAGGATGTTCGGAATTTCTTCAATACTTTTCTTTGTGAGATAAGGTCGGAGTCACCCAGTACTGGGGAGGCGTCCGGGGTACCACCACGGTTTAGTATGGATACAGTTCGAGGATTCGAGATTAGAGGAATTTGCGAAAGCCTCTGGTTATGTGTTGAAGGATGGATACAATTGGGGTGTAGGATTGTTAGTTGTGTGAGATATTTCCTCCTAGTATCCCCGACATCGGATTACATAACAAAAAAGTTTTTGGAAGTTCTTAGGTGGGAATTCAAGTAGGTACCTAGGATTATCTTTCCAACAAGTACATAGTGGGTATGTATTTGTTTCTGGCTTGTTTTGTAAGCCTCATCATTTGTTTTGTTTTGTTTATGGTATTCGAGTTGCTTCGATGTCAAGTGGTGATTTCATATCTTGCTAAGTAGTGTTCTCATATTTCTATGGGATTACTAATTCTTTTGCCCAATCAAGTTATCATATCAATTATTTTCCTACCGGTGTGCTTCTCTTCAAGATAATTCTATCCTCTTCAATATTTGCAAGATCAATCCTCATGTTTATTTCCCGAGTTCTTCTCATCTGTCCCAAGTTTTCTTTGTTTTCCCGCCCTCTCCCTTTTTCTTCAATGATTAAATTCTCATCCAAGTGCCTTTTCTATTCATGTGATGATTCCGCTATATTTTCTTATATATTGTTTCCGGTGATTCTTTGTGAATATTCTCAGGAGTTTCAATTTCAAGATCTTTCTTCATTTTCTTTGTTCTCGTTGTTATTCTTCTCTGGTGTTTCTTTAGGAAGATGCTTAGTGCTCAAGTTATCATTTATTAGTATTCATCTTTGTTTTTCTTTTCCGGTGGATTCAATTCAAGTTCTTGGTGTTCATCATATCATTTTCATTCTATATTTGCTCTCCCATGTTGGAATTCTTATCTAAGCCTCTCTTGCTTATTCATATCTCTATTCTATCCGGAGTGTTGAAGATATCTCAGAAGACATTCATTTTCATTCTTGTCCTCTTAAATTATTTCAAGGGTCTCATATCATCAAGTTCTTAATTTCTACCGGTATAATCTCTCTTTTAATCAATGTTTCAATGGTGGTTTCTTTTGAGTGGGCCCATAACCCACAAGTTTTTCCCCAGGATCCTACCTGATTCTTCTAATCTTTCCGGAGATGTCCTCAAGTTCTTTTTAAATATGATGTAAGAATGATTTTCATCAGTCATATTCCTCTTCCATGATCGCTTCTAAATCATTTTCATTGTTGGCTCACCCTTTTCTTTATTCATTGTTCCGGAGTGTCTCAGTAATTCATGGTGTTGTTTCTCATCATCATTCCTAGCATTGAAGACCGAAGGAGAGTTTCTCTTAAATCGTTGTTCGTTCTTCAAAGATTCATGGTTTCAGCTTGTTGCATCATATCAATTGTTTTCGATCATGAGAAATTCCATTCTTATCTATCTGGTGCATTTCATAATTGTTTTCATTCCTCGATACTCCGAAGGCCATCATTTCAGAAGATTTCTTCATTCTTAGCTTTCTACTTTCGTTCTCAAATTCTTCTCAATTGTTGTCCCTTTGTTCGTATCTAAATTATTCCGGTGCCTTGTGGAGTTTTCTATTCGGTGGATCATGCTCTCTTCGTTCTCAGGTTATATCATCCATTTGCATTATCCTCTTTCGTTTTGAATTCTTACCGGTGTTCTCATTCAAGACTTCTTCAAGTTTGCGATCTATCTCTCTGTCTTCAATTCCTTGCAAGAAGAATAAGTGATGTGTGAAATCCGTTGCTTGTCATCAATTTAACTTGATGAAGGATAGTCATATCATAATTCTTATTATTGTTCATTCAAGTATCTCAATCCTTCTTCTGGAGTTGTTCATCATATCAATTCCTCATCCCAAGTGGCCATCTTTCTTTTCCGGACTTCAAGTTGCTCAAATATCTCTTTTCGAAGCTCCATCTAATTCATTGGAAGGCCCCAATCTTGTGCTTTTGCATACTTCAATTCTTTTCTATCGTCCTTTGATTTCAGAGTTCTTCCGGAGGTTCTTCATGGTGGTTCATCAAGATTTCTTTCATTTTCAAGTGTTCTTCAAGATTCTTGTTGGAGGCGCTCAAGTGTTCTTTATCTTGGATTTCTAGTTCAATTCCTTCTCCATTTTCTTTTGAGATGGTGTTATTAAATTCTTGAGTACAAGGAGTCTCGAAGGAAATTGTCAAGATCAAGATAACTAAACCTATCTTGTTTTCTCGGAGTTATATTGGATTGGATTTCACCTAAAGCATTTCCTAAGGATTGTTGCTATCATGGTGTCATAAATAATTCAAGATTTCTCCTCCTCCTCTTGGTGAAAGAAGTTTTGAATATCTTATTGCTCTCAAGCAATCAATTGTTTTTGTTGTGGCAGGTTGTCACCTCATAATTTTGAGATTTTTTTCACAAGCCCATAACAAGCTATTCTTTCGTTCTCCATCAACTCCGTCCAACCATGTTTTTCAAGTTCAATGGTGGTAGAAGTTGTTATTTTCTTCTCCCTTCTCTTCTCTCCAGAGATCTAGCTTGTATTCTTTGTTCCGGAGGTGTGGTATTGTTGCTCTCTTCAAACCATCATCTTGTTTTATCAAGATCATGTTCTTTCTTTGCTTATTCATTTAACCAGAGTGATGTGTAATCTTTTGATGATCCGTCCATCTTATGAAGTTTTGATGTTATTCCAACCAAAGTTTGGTGCATCTCTTTCAATTTCCTTCCATCATATGAATTTTGCCTCTCTTTCCTACCGAAGTGCTGCCAAAATTTCTTGTGAGCTCTTGCTTGTTCTTCATTCTTCATCTCTTTGCATCCTTCAAGATTCATGGTTTCACTCGTTTGTCAAGAAGAAACTAAGTTTTACCTTTTTCTCTTTCTCTTCCGCTTTTAATTCTAGATCTCGGGACGAGATCCTCGTGTAGTGGAGGAGAGTTGTAACAGTCCGGGACTGACGTTCGAGAAGATTCTAGAAGATTCCCCTTTTATTTCCATTCTCGTCTGTGTTTCGTTTTGTTGTTGCATTCATCAATGCATCATTCGCATCATCTGCATAGCATCATCACATGTTTTTGAAAAATTGCATCCGTTGGTAGTTGTCGGTTCTCTCCATTCTTGTCATTGCCTGTTTCGAGACCAACCACACATGCACGCGCCCACGTCATCAGTTTTAAAAACCGTTTTTAAAGCGCGCGAAAAATATTCTTGGATTGGGATGAAACTTGGTGTGCGGTCTTTTTATATTGTAGGTAGGCCGCCTACCAAATTTCGTCGCGTTCCGAGTTCGTTTGATACCCTGTCGGTCATCCGTAGCAGTGCGGTCATCAGTTATTCGTTGGACATTCTCTGTGTTTTCAAACTTCGTGTCACGGGCCGCAAACCTCCCTCTCTTCCCCACCTAGACCATCTACACAGTCACCGTAGCCCCCCTCCGCTTCTGGACCATCGAATCCACATCCGATGGTCCGAAAACGGACTGAAACCATCAAGCCTAGGCCCCCTAAACTATAAATAGATCCCCTCCCCTGCCTAATTTGGCAGCTAACCCTAATTTCCCTCGAATCTCGTGCTAGACAGCCCTCGGCGCAGCTCCTCTCTCCTCTAGCCGCCAGGCCCGCCAAGCCAATCTGGCCGAGCAGCACCCCGCCGCCAGCCAGCCCCGTAGCTCCTCCCAAACTCCTCCGCGTCGGCCCCTCGCCGGAGAGCCGCCGGCATCCGCCGCAGCAGCGCTGGGATCAGGCCGGAGTCCTTGTCGGACCTCCTCCCTCCCATCATCTCTCCTTCTTCCTTGCTCCTCTCTCACACCTCGCCTCTCTCTCTTGTGCAGGTGCTTGCTCGCCGTAGTGCCGCCACCGGGAACGGCCTCCCCCTCTTCGGATCTGGCCTTCCCCGGCCTCCCCTCGCCGGATCCCGCGCCTCCGAGCCGCCGGAGTTTCCCAGCCGCCATGCCATGGCCTCACTCCCGCTCGGGATCGAGAAAGGAATGAGTTGCTCGCCCTGTCGCCCGCGTTGACTGGCCGCCAACGCCCCGTGGGCCTCGCCCCGGCCGGCCCAGCCTGCCCCCCTATCCTGCCGAATGGGCCTCGGCCCATGGTGAGCCAGCCTTCGCCCCCCTGCGCGTTTTTATCTATTTTTGCGTGTAGGCCCGATTGCATTTTTTTAAACGTTAATAATTAATTAACCGTTTGTCATAACCAAATGTTTTAAATATGTAGATTGGAATAAACTAAATGCATCGATGGTGTATATGTCATTTTCATCTATGATATGTTTAGTAGCTTGCGGTTTTGCATCATTCTGCATGCATTATATTATGTTGCATTGACATATTCATTCAACGTGCATCGGGATTTAATCCAACCATATATTAAAAATGTTCATATTATCGGCATCGCACTTTCATGCATGAAAAACCTGTTTGAAATAGTTGCATTTAAGTTGCATTTATGATTGCTACAAGGTGATTAGACCATAAACTTGCTTAATTAATTGTGACTTATTTTTCCACATGAACCATGCATATTATATATGTTCCCGGGGTAGAAAAATCCATATAATTTATCTGTGCATTTAGTTTTGTCATTTGAGCATTTTTGTGTGCATGTCATTTTTGCTGTGATGCCCTTTTGCTATTTTCGTGTGATTTAATCCATGCATGATATGAAATGATTTTGAACATGAGATGTGCCCTTTGATATGTGTCCTAACCCCTGAAAATTTTGCTTGTCATAGAAATGCATGTTTAGGTGTTATTTTGTTGTTGAAAACTTGCTATAAAATACTGCTGTTTTGAGGGTCCAAATATTTCTAAGTCTAGAATCTGTAATATTTTGTTGCTGTCTTGCCATGTGTTTTCCTAGTGATATAGAACCCTTTTGTTGTAGGTGTAATGGAGTTATTCGTAATTTATATTGTTCTTTAGTATGCTGTTAAGTTTCATGACATTTTATGCCCTGTAGCTTATAGTTTCACTGCTGTCAATATGCCTTCGTGATAAAAAACTGCACTGTCAAAAACTGCTATTAGCACCAAGTCTGAAACTGTTTTCAAGTAGCCACCTTGTGACCTTCCTACCATGTGATCCATGCATGTTTTGAATATGATGTGTGAAGATGAAATGAAGTGTGTGTTATATACTACTTTCCCATGCGTAGTTTGTGCATGTTAGGATCTTGTAACTTGTTGTTTTCATGCGTGCAAATGCTATCTTGCTGTTTTGGGCAGATTTCAACTAAAACTCGTGTTGGTCGTATTTGTTGAACCGTAGCTCCGTTTTAAATATGCTGTATATGAAACTTTCTTAGAATCTCATTTAGTTTCATAATAACTTGCTGCATTCATGATTTGAAATATTTGTGATGGTAATTTCCATGCATTTGCATTCATGACATCTGCATCTTCTGTTGCTCGTATCTTTTAGGCCGTAGCTCCGTTTGAGATGTTCCATATATGTAAATCAACTAGAATGACGTGTAGAATGACATGGTATACTTTATTCTGTTGTTTAACAAATATAAAATATGATTAGTTCAGATCTGGTCCAATTTCGAAATTAACACATAAGGTCGTTTCGGAAATACTATAAGTTGTTTCAGGCCTCATTTAAGATGCCTAGATAGATAGTTTACTTATGTTTAACCTCTTGTCATGTTTAACAACATTTAATATTGTCGTGTACCTAACAGGAGTGAACAAAATAATTCGAACGTGGAGTTTCGTCAATATGCAACTCGTTGCATATTGAAATTCACTTTAATGTGTAGTAGTTGTTTGATGTGAATTGTCATGCCTCGCATATTTAAACCGGACATGCAACATATTTGTTTGTGCATCGTGTCATGCATATGTTGTGGTGTATCATGTGTTGATTGTTTGTTTCGGATTGCTTCTTCTTGATAGTGTTCCGAAAGTGTTCGGAGTGTGAGGATTCGTTCGACTATGTTGGCTCGTCTTCTTCAAGGACTCGTTCTTCTTCCGAGCGGGATCTCAAGCAAGATGACACGTTACTATCATTGCCATGCTAGATGTCTCGTTTTCTATCGTTATGTCACGCTACCTACCACTCGTTTGTCAAGCCACCCAACATTGCCATGAAAAGCCTCTAACCCCTCCACATCCCAGCAAACCTTTGTTTGGCTATGTTACCACTTGCTCAGCCCTTCTTATAGCATTTCTAGTTGCAGGTGCAGTTTCTTCCATGTGTCAACATGGACATTCTTTTGTTATATCACCATATTTCTGCTATTTAATTTAATGCACATATATACTTGGTAAAGGTGGAAGGACCAGCCTTTTGCTCGGTGTTTTGTTCCACTCTTGCCGCCCCTAGTTACTTGTGAACTAATGTTATGTTCCATAATTGAGCGCTCCTAACAGGCTTGGGGTTGTTATGGGGACGCTCTTGATTTTTGTTTTGGGATAAAACTTATCTGGCAAGGCCCAACATTGGTACTCCATTTGCCTAATAACTAATAAAATTACATAGGGACCCGTCGGCACCCGCGGATAATTAATCAACCCCCGGGCCAGTGCTCCTCATGAGTGTTGGTCCAAACTAGAGCACTGTGTAGGGCCAACCCGGGGCAACTCGGGAGATTTCTATCAGACCACTGGACGCGTAGCTCATCTGCCGTGCCTTGAGAACGAGATACGTGGCTCCTATAGGGATTGCCGGCATGTCGGGCGGCCTTGCTAGATATGTTTTACCTTTCTCGAACGTCTTGAGTGAGGAATTCCAATTATTCTTCGGGCTCTGTCGAGGTGTCGGATTTCCTTTGGAATTGCCAAGGAAGATCACGAGATCCGTGGTCGAGGTTATTCTCGATGCGTGTGGTTAATTTGTGATGGATGAGTTGGACCACCCCTGCAGGGTTTAATCTTTTCGACAAGTCGTGCCCACGGTTATGTGGCAAACTTGGATATTTTGTTTAACACCCGGTCGTAGCAAACTCGAAGTAAACTCTAATAAATACATCAACTGTGTGCGTAGCCGTGACTGTCTCTTCTCGTGAGTCCTTATCCAAAAGAGAACACGGTGGGGTTATGATTGACGTAAGTAGGTGTTCAGGATCAGTTAGTGATCATTACTAGTTCACATCGTTATGCGTAGACCATCATACTTTACTTTCTGTATTCGTAAGTTAGCCACTTAAATAAATGCTTAGTTGCTTGCTGCAGCCTCACCACTTAACCATACCTCACCCATTAGCTATAATAGTCTTGATACCCTTGGAAATGAGATTGCTGAGTCTCTGTGGCTCACAGATTACTGCAACAACAGTTGCAGGTACAGGTAATGCGATGATTTGACGTGAGCGTGATGCCTGTTTGATTCGGAGTTCTTCTTCTTCTTCATCAATCTAGGATGGGTTCCAGGCGGCAGCCTAGGATACCAAGGATAGATTTCATTTTATCGTTTGATTTCGTCCATAGTCGGACCCTGCTCTTCTGTATGATGTTTGAGTATGTTGTTGTATTAATGTGACTCTGATGTAGCTTGTGGCGAGTGTAAGCCAGATCCATATACTCATCTCTTCTATACATGTACTTGTAATGATATCCATTCTCACAAAACGACGAGATGCGCTTCTATTCCTGTCGAGGCCCTCGTACCGAAATAAGGATAGGACTGCATCTTGGGCGTGACAGACGTCCTCATCATCATCGTCTTCACTTATCCATCGAGCATGTTCATCCATGACACCATGCATGAGCAGGTATGCCTTGAATTTGCCAGCCTTAAAGGGGTCAAGCCATACTCCTCCTTTGGATCTTCAAAACGGACATAAAATCTACTTCTGTTTTTTCATAGATGTCGTCCACCATGGATTGGCAGTATCTTTCCACCTTCCTTTCATTGACCTTCATGATCGCCTGCACGAATGAAAAGAATTATAACGACGTACGCATGCATTCATGCAACAAATTCATACAAAAATTTGACATGACCTTCCCTAAACTTAGGACATATCGAGTTTGCCCAAAATTCGCTGAAATGGAAATGAATCGACATTTCAACAAAACATAGGAACCTCATGTCACGCAAATTTCAACAAATACACAATATAGGCAACTCACATGCCACACACAATTCGGTATCATATCGTCCATATATACTTCGGTCCTATCGTGCACGCGCATAAACACACAGTCACACACACACACATTTCCATTCATGCACAAAAATCATCTATTTCCTTACCTGTGCAGGGAGAGATCAAGAAGGGTGAAGGATATTCGAGTCTCCTTAATTATCTAGTAGATCTAGATAGTGAGGTGCCTTGATAGATCTAACTAGGAAGAGGAAGAACTAGCTAGTGGAGGGCTAAAATATTAAAGAGAGTAAGGAGGAAGTGCATCAATTAATGGAGGTGGTGGAGGGTAAATAAAGAAAGAGGGAGGAGAAAAGGCATTAATGGAGATAGGGGCAAAGAAGAGAGAGGGAGGAAGGGAGCATTGATGGAAGAATGAAGTGGTAGAGGGGGGAGAAGGAAGGGAGAAGTAGAGGGGAAAGGTGGTAGATATTATGGTTGGCGACCATAGCAGTAGCGTTGGGTGGGGAAACACACGCGCTGGGTAACATAGCGCTGGTGCTACTTGGAGCCCACCGTCTTCCACGTAGAAGAATAGCAATAGCACCTTCGCGCGACTATGCGCTACAACTACGGTAATAGATGTAGCATTAGGTATGAACCCAGCACTACTAGTTTATTATGATCTTGGGGTACCGTTCGGCCCACTTAGCAATAGCACGGCTAATTAGTACCAGCAAGGCTTGTTTAGTACAACACTACTGGTACTTAAAAGTAGCCTTGTGTCATTAACCAGCGCTACTAGTAATATTCTACCTATAAACTATTCCCTAGTAGTGGTGTGTCATTTGTGAACAAAAACATAACAACATTACCCTCGACCTCTGCATCACATGATGCACATAATTATGTATTAAATCGAATCAAGCATCCAAGTTCTAAGCAAAATTTCAAAAAAAAAACAAAGAGCAAAAACTACATGACAAAATGTCACAATTGGCTAAAATTGGCCCACATGCCTACGTTTCATATTACTAAAAGGACTGGGCGCGCTTTTCTACACTGTTAGATTAAAAATACCTAATTATTCTGTTTCACAATACAATGTGTAATAGTTTTTTGAAATGCCAAACCTTGTTAATTTGATTAAATTGTAGATAAATATATATCAAAATTATAATATCAAATTGTTGTGATTAGATATATCGTTAAATGAATTTTCATATTTTTAAAATATTTCGATATCGATATTTTTGCTCTCAACTCGGTCAAAGTTGAAGAATTTGACTTTCAAAAAACTAATAGCCCTTATATTTTGAAACTAATGGAATATTTCGTTTAATGTGTGGGGGAGATGACACGGTGTGTTTTATTTTTATTCATAATTCGATAATTTGATGGGCCTTTCGTGGTGTGATTCCATATAATATGCTAACCAACCTTATATATAGGGGGGGGGGGATTACGTCGACGACTGCATGGGCATGATTGATATATTTTTATTGGCCGGTTGATGTTGATTGATTTGAAAAACTGTTGGTTCGGTTAAAATCGCAAATCAAACGCATTAGGAAGCGTGGTGTATTTGTCTAAAGAAATGAACAAGTGACTTTTGAGAAAATTGTTGACCCGATAAAAATTGGGTGACCAATTTTAACTGAAGTCTTGGAGACCTCAACTGAATGTGAACACTTTAAAACTAAAGAGTATAGTGTTATAGATATATAAATAAAATAATTAAATGAGACAGTTTTGAAAATTGTTGACCAGTTCAATATTGGATGTCACAATGTCAATTGGAGACCTCAAATGAATGTGGACTCTACAATTTTAGAGACATTAGTGTCATTACCAAAAGAGATGTGTGTGGCAACAGGTTAAAAAATACCCGGTCCCATAACCCAATAGCCATGTATGTGGACTCTAATAGGTTCACGTCCTTCATTTCAATACATGGCATCTCATTTGTGCTGCCACTTATCCTACTTTCCACCCTTGCCGACGGTGTCCTCAGTGTTCACACGGTCATAACATGTTTAAATATTGTCTTTTCTAAGGTTTTTTCTATGAGGTTTTGATGAGGCGTACATGTGTGGCTATAGATGTGTTTTGCGTCCACCACCATGGTTTTGTTGAGGTGTTCATTTTCAATTCGGATCAGCACTGGTACGAAACAAACCTGGATTATGCATTATTTGTTAAGTTTGCACTCCAAATAGCATTTTTAAATCTTTAACGGATAAAAGAGCAAAATATTCAGATTGTACATATTTTTAATCAACTTTTACATATAACATGTTTAATTTGGAGTTAGGTTTAAAACAAATGGATTTTTTAAAGCATCTAATGTGTACCGTGAGTTGATTAACCCTGTTAGGGGGTTCTCTGAAAACGTGAAAATCTGACTCAAAAGTGAATTGTGGGTTGAGAAACATGAGGGGGTTTCTACAAAATTGCATGACGGACCAAGAATGACTATTTCCTCGAAATAGCCCCCTCCCCCCGTTTTGTATTACAAATCAACCATCACCGATACGACCAACGGTGGATGTTGGGGCGAAAACAACACATGTGCTTCGAATGAAACGAAAGAGAAAGTCAAAAGAAACAAATGCCTACAACGGTCGGTCAACAAAAATAAAGAAGTCTCGCGACCGATACACCCAGCGGGTATCTTCCACCAAGCTCCTAGACTCCGAAGCACCGGTATCAGTCAAAACCTCCAAGAAGGGACGCGACGATGAAGACGCTTCTACCAAGGGTTTCCCTCGGTAGATGGCTAGGAGGCAGGAATGGTAGCCCCGACGCCCTCCAGGAAGGTCAGACGGCACCCACAGGTTCCACCGCATCGGTGTCGTCTAGGCCGATAGGGATTTTTCCCGATCCCAACCTTCACCTCATGCGCTCCAGAGCACGCAAACAAACAGTCCAACATCCTGCACCAACACGGACTCAAAGCCTCCCACGCCGCCTCACCACGGCACCGCGGAGGGAAATACGTCGCAAAGTTATGACCACAAAATTTAAACTCGAACATTTTTTTAAAGGCAACAAGTTTTCGAATTTGGATTTTGTCAAACATGAATAATTTAGAAAAATGAGGAGGTATTGTACTTGAATTTTCAATATTTTTTAAACCTGGACATTCTTTTAAAGCACGATTTAGAAAAAACATTTCGCTGACGTGATTCTATTTTTAGCTGGATCCTGACATGATTCTCCTATTTAGGTAGGATGGAAGCTTTTTTATCTATTATAAAAAGGGAGGATTGTTTCTAGGGCAAGCATCAATTGTTCATATACAACGTCCTTATCTCGCACGTTACACCTTTCCCTCAATGACCCCACCTGGATTTCCTCAAACAAACGATCACCAATTTCTTCACAAAAAAGAAGACAATGGCAGCAATCAATCGGCGACAATCACAATCGACACCCTTGCCAGTGCGCGATCTCCCCACCCTGCGAACCCTTGGCTCTTTCCTTAGAGCATCTACAGCGGCACATGACAAATCCGGCCCCTCAAATGCCCGCGGACATGCCCAGACGCGTCCGCGGGCAATGACCGGGCATGCCTCAAATCCACTCGTTCACATCCGAATCCCTATTTCCATACTACCTATGCAACGTGGATCAAATTGCAACAAAAGTTCCACCAGGTCATACATACGACTCACAAATTTAGAACTAAGCTAGTCTAATTAGTACTTGCGGGCCAAACCTTTCCCCTTGCGGTCGCCGGCGTAGCTGTAGCCGTCGGCAGCGGGGAGATGGCCATCGTCGGAGCAGGAGGAGGAGTCGTAGGAGGAGGAGGAGTCGGAGTCGATCACGAGGCCCTTCAGCCGCTCTACCGCCCGGTCCAGCCGGCGCTTGAGCTTAGCCAGCTTGGCCCGCTCCTTCGTCGTATCCACCGCTAGCCGCTCGGACTCCTCAATGGCAATGCGGAGGGCCTTGGCATTCTTGCGGCGGCGCCTCCTCGTGTCCGACTCCGCCGTCGTGAGCGATCGGCGGCAGACCCAGGCGAGGAGGTGGTCCTCATCCAGATCCGCCAGAGCCCGCACCCGCTCCTTCGCCGTCTCCGCGACCTCCCTCTCCCTCCGTCGCTGCCTCTTGCGGTGGGCCGCGCGCGCCTCCGACTCCGGCGTGCGCATCCGGGCCGGAGGTGCGGGCACAAGCACCACCGCCGCCCCGCAGGGGGAGCAACGATGGGCGGATGGAGGGCACGGCGAGAGGGAGCCCGCCCCGCCGGCGTGGACTGGGCTAGCCGTCGGTCGCCGCTGCCCATGGGATGGGACGGGCCAGCGTCGACATCCGAAATTCGCCGACGGGGAGCACGGCTGTGAGGAAACTCCAGGTCCTGATCTGTCTCCGGTCTCCGCCTTGGACCGCTCCAAGACGATGTGGAGAGCCACCTTGTACTCCGGATCGGAGTCGTCGGAGGCGTGGGCGGAGCTCGACATGCTCGTCGGCGGGGGGAGAGGAGCAGGCGGAGAGGGGAGAGGAACGGACGGAGCGAGAGTGAGTGAGCTAGGGTTTCGTCGGACGGTTTTTTATTGAGGTGGGGTCGAGGTGGGCCGGATTTGTCAGGCAGACGCGCCCGGGCGTGCTCGGGCCACCCCATATCCGCCCCATATTTGGGTTGGATATGGGGGTGCCGGTCAGTCCGGGCGTTTGAGACCCGTTTGAGTGGTCCGTCTGGGTCAACTTTTTTTGACCGGACACTGACCGGACAGCCCACTCGAGTGTATGAGACGTGTTTGAGAGGTCCGGTTGTAGATGCTCTTATGCTCTCTCTCCTTCTGAACTAAGTTTCTATGGCTCCGGCTGTACCAACCCCAACACTGTCGCTACTTAGGATGCATATATATTGCTTGAATCTTATTTCGCATCAGCTGCTTTCCAAAGCTAAATCAATCAGCTTTGGTTGGTACTGTTTGCATTGACAGTGATTTTGCTTATGTCAAAGTTGTATGTTATTCCACTTCTGGTTCCCTTCATCCTCCATTGCAAACTATAGTTTGTGATGCAATTCTCAAATTGTTGTTTTTACTATTGATATGTTCATCCTTAACATATGAAAAGTCATGTTGTTTCAATTTTATTTGATATTTATTTGTAACGGTGTAGCCGATGTAGAATCAAGGGGGAACAAAGAGGCATGAAAGAGCCCAAATGGCCATCGTGAGCAAAGAAGAGCTTCTGCAACGGCGATGGCGAGATCATAAGGGCGTTATGCATGATAACAGGAAAATGGTGCAAGGATAAAGCAGATGATGAGGTTCTATAATGATGGTTTTATTACCCGTTGTAACATACGGTTTTTTTTCTAGAAGGCCATAAACTCCCTTGATTCCGCGTGGTATGGTTGTCGATCGTCCGGATACATCAAGACCCTATCTGTAGATAACATTCAAGAAATGTAAATATTTGTTCTGTTAAACACACAATCGAAGTCACATTGGACCACTTTTTTTCTTTGAGCTGCACACATTTGGAACGCCCTGATGCATGTTCCTGCATGCATTTGTGTAGGTTTGTAACACGTCCACGTTGACGGACAACTATATTTCAACAATTTTGACAGGCCAAGGGGCGCGGCAGAACACACCCATCCATTGTAGCCATCGCTAGCTCCAATCTACTTCAAATCAGTTGGCACTGCACCGATCGAGCCGCACGAGACGGCGAGCGCCTCAGCTCGGCGGCCCTGCGGCAGCGGGCGGGCGCCGTGTGAATGGCGAGGATGCCGTTCGTGTCGCCATCGGCTCGCGACGCGAGATCGCACTTCACGTGAGAACCACCCCTCACCTCCCGTCCCGCACCCGCCATCCCATTAGCGACCTCTGCTCGACACCAAACCCCCTTGCCGGTCCTGTCTGTTTCACCCATGACTCGGACCTCGTCCTGGCCATAGAGTTACCTCCCTGATATGACCCGGCGACAATGAAAGAACGAAGCTCCTCGATTCCGTGCCCCCACCAAACTGCCGACTGCAGATCCACCCTTCCACAACTCTATTGAGCATCGACACATGCAATGAACAAAACCAAAGGACTGTTTTGGTTCTATACCTAACAATGTCACACTTTGCCACATAATGTTACCATGCTTGATTAAGGTTAGTTATTCAAAATGAGAATCACAAGTTGGCAAGTTTAAGGGAATCTTGACACACTTTTTGTGTGTATATATGATGTGGGACCCTAGTGTGGCTTGTCAAAGGTGTGCCTTGAACCAAACACCCATCTAAATTGGTTAAACTTGTCTAACCTTAGAGCATCTCCAACGGCGGCTGTAGAAAACGCGGGGCGAGGAAAAATCCGGATTTAGCGCGCGCAGCGAAACCGGGTGCACCAGCTGCCGCGCAAAAACCGCGCGCGGGGCATTAGCGATTCCGCGCGCGGAACCAAAAACGAAACGGCATCGCGCGCCTCTTATTTTGTGCGCCCGCTTCCGCGCGCGAAACCACTCGAGCGCTCGCGCCTCGTCCTCCTTGCGCGCGCTGTCTGTGGGAGCGCCGCGAGCGCTATATTATGCGGCGGCCGCTGGAGCCAGCGCTCGGCCGCGCACTAAAAAAAGATTTATGCGTGCTGCAAATTCGTTTTTTACGCGTCGCACTTGAGCATCGTTGGAGATGCTCTTAGGTGTGGCAGCCAGCCTTTGATAAACTTGGTCGCAAACCAAATAGGACCGAGAACACCTACAGCCGGTGCCTCAAAACCATCACAAACGACTAGACGGACGGTCCGATCACTAGGCGGTGAAAAGAAATGCGACTCAGATAAATGCATTACACCGGAATCAAATGATCAGGCTGACTCGCACTCTTCATATCCAGTCCAAATCTAGGAAGAATACAGGATGGCCCGTGCTTGGCCGGATGCGTCTGCCACGTCGAAGCCAGCCCGCGCGGGCCCACCCGACCCCATATATATTTGCCATCATCCGCTTTTCAAACTAAACCATAACCACTCCCCTCCAGCCCACTTCGTCCCAAGCACCCGTTCGACGATCTTCGACCTTTTCCGACAATGACGAAAAGGGAATCTGGCTCCGACCAGTCCAGATCAATCGGATATGGTGTCGTCTCGTGCGGGATGGAGGAGGCCATGGCCATCTGCATTGCCCTCCGCCTCTCTTGGGAGAAATGCACCCGACCAACCTGGGGATCTGTCCTGCACGAATCCTTTGTGTCGACGCAACTGGCGCTCGGATCCTTCATGGCTGGATCATCGCGGTCGGTAAACTTCCCATCTCTGGTCTGCTGAAGTATGAGTCCTACACGGCCCAGTGTGCCCACCTTGGATAGGAGAAAACAATGGTGTTCAAGGCACGCTCGTTGCCGACATGGCAACGCGCGCTGCCGGAGAGGAGGAAGCCATCAATATCTGCATCATAAAGAAACGACATTGGAGGAACACACACCCTCATCCAAGAGAAAATCGGGTGGTCCATACCATAATTGTACTCCCCGCCAAAGAGGAGGAGGAGGACAACAACGGGCCACTCAACTCCAGTGACAAGCAGATCCGGCGGGATCCATTTTGCCTTTTCGAGCGCTACTTCAGCGAGAAGGACGGTAAGGGTGTCGGGAAGGGCAAGGGTAGCCGTGGATAGTTTTCTCCATAGCTAGTATGTAGATAGCACATGTCAAATTTTGGTAGTCCGGTGGCGTGTTCCATCGTTTACGTTTACGTTGCATGTTCTTGTATAGATTTGACGTTTGCTAATTGAGGTGTTCGGTTGTGTGAAGCAAGATTTTATGTGTGATTGATTAGTGCCCGCAGACGCGTGTGGATGCATCCTCGTTCGTTTAGGTGTCCAAATTAGCAAGTTGAATGCTCTAAGTACTTCTTTGATTTGCGGGATTCTAAAAACACAGAAATAGACAAACATATGAGTGAAATGTCAAAGTCATGTCAATTCTTAGGCCTTTTTTCGAAAGCCTTCATGGCAATTTTTGTTCATTAAGAAAAACACTTACATCATTTGCTAAGACAACAACAAGAAAATTAGGAGGGTGCTCTTGCCAGACAAGAGGGCTAAGCTCCGACTTACTAGCTAAAATATGTGTCGCCATATTGGCTTCCCTCTGACAAAACTCAAAAGAAACATCACTAAACTCATGACAAAGGAAGGAATAATCATCGTAGATCGTTGGCGCAGGCCCAAGTGAATGACCACCATGTTTCATAATCTTGATTACCTTCATGCAATCGAAGTTCATTACAGTCCTGTTACACCCCATAGTGTCTGCCAGTGAAAGGCCGTCCCTGAGAGCAATAACCTCCGTCGTTGTTGTGTCATTAACAACATCCAAAGATCGGTTGGAAGCAACAAAAAGTAGTCCTAATCATCCCCGATAATTGCATCGGTTCCACTAGATTTGTTATTAACATCTAAATTGAGCTTTACATAATCTTCAAGCGATCGATTCCATCCGTGTCTAGCAACAAGAGCACTGTTTTTTTTGGCCCCCGAGAAGTTTGTAACGAGTGCAGCAATTGGTTGAGCAGATCTAACGGGAAGTTGAACTCTCTCCCCATGAATTACTTACCGATGCTCCCACCAAACATGGCAGCATGTGGTGGCAATAAGGCCAGCCAGAAGAACAACGAGAAAGAAGGGTGTCGGCGAAGAATTATCCAGTAGTAAATCTGCCAACACTGAAGACTCCTCCCTATCCGTAGTACATGTGATATCAACTTCATGACCGAACCCTTTGGTTTGTAGAATTTTGTAGGAATTCTAAATGATAGAAATTTTGTAGAAAAATTATGTTATATCCCTTTGGTTGGTAGGAATTGATTCCTATTCCTATACATAATAGCACCAATGTTGCACATATTAAAGTGAAAAAAAATAAGCGAGACTCGATAAAATAATATCATATGAATCGAATGACATGTTTTGTTCTGTAGAAAATGAGATACATGTCATCTTATTTTTATGTTTTTCTATCCAGCAAATGAGATAAATTTCATCTTATTTTCTATATTTTCCATTCCCATGGTATTTCTATCAAATGAACCCTAAATGATGTAGTTTGTAAGATTGCATCGTAGAAAAAATAAAGTTCTTTCGAAGATGTTTGTGGATGGTAAAATTTCAATGAAATATAGTAAAAATGAATCATTAGAAAAAAAATCATGTAGGAATTAATCATATGAATCAAACAACCAACGTAGAAAAAATTCCATAGAATTCTATTTTTTAGAAAAGGAGGAGTACCTCCCGCATGTGCATCACAAAGATGCATGCAACCCCTTTATTAACCAAAACCAAATAGTCTATAGATCAGTACCAGCTGAAACAAAGGTATGAAAAGGTTCAAAAGAGAAAAAATATGCCACAACCAACACAGATAAACAAATATTCCACAACCGGCAATGATAGGACAAGATGCCTAACCACCTATCCTACTGCTAGACCGCCATCCAAACCGGTTGTAGATATCTCGAGTAACCATCTTCCATCGGGTAGACCCAGTAACCAAAGGCTCCTTGGCTTCCGCAGGAGTGAGTAATGACTATATACGGATCAAAGTAGTTGCCCTGTATAAGGCCTGCAAAAAAATGTGTGAATTTGTCTATTAAAAACCATGTCATTGCGGCAATTCAATATAGCCCACAATAAAGCACATATTCCTATCCGAATATGTCTTGTTGTATGTATCTCTACTCCATTCAGACACATCCCAAATAATGTGTGAATACTATCTGGAGGTGTGATATTAAAATCTATATGTATGGATTGCCATAGAGTTTTTGCTAATGGACAATCTAGAAAGAGGTGTTTGATAGTCTCATCGTGATCACAAAATCTACATATTTACTACCCTTCCAATTACTCTTTCCCAAATTATCCTTAGTAAGAATCACTTCCTTGTGAACAAACCACATGAAGAGTATAATTCTTAAGGGTACTTTCACCTTGCAAATATGTATTGAATTGTGAATGGGTCCAGAGTCTATGAGGTTCGAGTACATTGATTTCACCAAAAAGATGCCATTTGTAGATAACTTCCAATGAAGTATATCCGGCTCATCCGACAAATGAACCTCCATCAACCTTCTGACTAGATAAAGCCAAGTTGTCCATCTAACATCCACCAAGGCCCTTCGGGATTGTATTTTTAGAGAAGTAGACTATAATATTGTTGCAACTTTCGTTTCCTTACGTTGCACAATATTATAGAGAGATGAATATTGTGTAGCTAGCGATGTCTCCCTAACCACTTATGCTCCCAAAATTAAGGTGGAAGAGTTGCAAATGACCATTGAACAAATCATGGAACATGGGAAGTAAGTTTTTAATTATGTGCCAACATCTGTTATAAAACTCAGCCAGAAACACATCCGGACCTGGCGCTTCATTATTTTTCATTTGTGCTATGGCCTCAAACACCTCTTTCTCCATGAATGGTGCAGATAGAATCTCATTCTCATCTGTCCCGAACCGAGGAATGTCTCTGACCATTTGCTCATCCATGGACAAAAAATTGTCCTCTGGAGCGCCAAAAAGTTGTTTATTATATTCAGAGATATACAATTTTAGGTTGTCGTGTCCTACAATTGTACCCACATCGTGTTCAAGCTGATTTTTTTTCTTCTTTTGGTGTTTTCCATTAGCACTCATATGGAAAAACTGTGTATTGTCATCCCCCTCTACCACCTGTCGCACCTTATCTCTAAGTGCCCATTTCAGCTCCTCCTCTCTGAGGAGTTGTTTGAGTTTTTGTTCTGTCTCCGTTTTTTATGGCCGATCATTGGCATATAATAATGAGGATTCAGCCTTTATGTCTAGATCACTTATAAGGTTAAGAATCCTTTCCTCTTCAACCTTTTAAATTCCACTCTCATTTTTATCCCAACCCCTTAAGAACTACCTCAAATGCCTAATCTTATTTTGCCATTTGTCCAAGTTCGATCTCCCCCCTGTGGCCCTAGCCCATTCTTTATCTATGAGGTTCATAAATCCTTCTCGTTCGAACCAAGATAATTCAAAGGAAACAACATTCTTGTTACCCACGTGGGTTGCTTCCCCGGAGTCAACATGTACTAGGGTATGATCTGAAATTGCTCTTTCAATGCTCGAACTGTCACCAGGGGAATTTACGTTCCCATTCCACACTAGTGAGTATCCGATCCAACTTCTCAAAAGTTGGATTGGGCAATATGTTGGACGAAGTAAACATCTGTCTGAAAGTTCAATATCTCGCAAGTCTATGCTTTTCATGATTTTGTTAAACATGAATAGCCATCCGCCATCAAAGTTATCGTTATATTTTTTTCATATCTCCTCCAAATAATAATAAAATCCCCCCCCCCCCCCGGCAACAAAAATAGGTAGTTTCTCGTCTCCACATATCCTAACCATGTCATCCAAGAAATCCATCTTGAGCTCAGGTTGGGCGGCGTCGTATACTGCCACAAGCACCCATTGGAAGCCATCCTCTGCCGGAATCGGGGATCCACAGACCCAAGAAGGTTTGAACTCTGCGGTGCGCTCACTTTCCTACCCTACTCTACTCCGCAACCTCACAATGGTCAAAAGGTGGCCTGCACTAAGGAAGATGAACAGGCATACACACAGTTTATCCAGGTCCGGGCCAACTCGCGGGGTAAGACCCTACTCTTGCTCAGTAGATTGCTTGAGGAAGAAGATGAGTACAAGATGCGTTCTTGCCCGCCCAAGGTTGTTCCTCTCTACGGTAGCCTGCTCCCTCCTTATATTGGCCCTCGTCCTCATCCCTCGAAAATATTAGGCGGGAAGGGTTGCCACAATGTCCAGTTTGAAGGGGAACAGGTTTGCAGCCTATCCTGACAAAAGGCGGTCTTTGCCTGCTAAAGCTCCTCAAAGTGACGCGCATGTGGGCTCGGCGGTGACCTACGTCCTATCGAGCCCTTGGTCCTGGTCTTCTTGCACTTGAAGGGCAACCTTTGGGGGTTTCCTTGGGAACCCGCAAGCTGGCGCTGATCCTCCATCACCAAAGAGGAAAGCCCCGCTGGCACGCCTCTTGGCACCATTTGACATGGTGCGCGTCACCCATGTGCGGGTGCAGGGGCATAAGGCCTCATCAGGCCAACTCCGGGCTGGCCTTCCTCCTAGGGGTGTTCAGATCAGCCGTGGAAAGAGTCCTCGCGAGGCCCCTATTGGTGATGCCGACGCATGCCTCGCGAGGGCCTTGCTCCTTAAACTGATAGGTGGCTGATATGTCTCCAACATATCTATAATTTATGAAGTATTCATGCCATGTTTACAATAATTCTATATGATTTTGGTATGATTTTATTAGAACTAACCCGGCCTGATGTTGTTTTCAGCAGAATTACCGTGGTGTTGTTTTTGTGCAGAAATAAAAGTTCTCAGAATGAGCTGAAAATTTATGGAGGATATTTTTGGAAAATATAAAAAATACTGGAGCGAAGATTCACTGGAGCGGAAGGCCGAGGGACCCACAAGCCACAGGGGGCTGCCCCCCTAGGGCGCGGCCCCCTGGCTTGTGACTCCCTCGGGAACCTTCTGGACATGAGACCGACGCCAAAAATTCATATAAATACTAAAAACCCCATAATGAAACCTAGATCGGGAGTTCCACTGCCGCAAGACTCGAGGTCCATGAAAAACCAATCGGGAGGCCATTCCGGCACCCTGCCAGAGGGGGAAACCAACACCGGAGGCCATCTTCATCATCCCGGCGGTTTCCATGACGAGGAGGGAGTAGTTCACCCTTGGGGCTGAGGGTATGTACCAGTGTCTATGTGTTTGATCAATATCTCTCTTGTGTTCTTGAGATGGCACGATCTTGATGTACCGCGAGCTTTATTGATACAGATTGAATCATATGAAGTTTTCCCCTCTCTATCTTCTTGTGATGAATTGATTTTTCCCTTGAAGTTTTCTTATCGGATTGAGTCTTTAAGGATTTGAGAACACTTGATGTATGTATTGCGATGGGATATCCGTGGTAACAATGGGATGTTCTATTGATCCACTCACTACTAGGAAAAGGCATTCTAGTGGCGCACCACTTTTGCCTACTAATGGCGCACTGGTGGTGCGCCACTAGTACCACGCCATTAGAATTAAATTCTAATGGCGCACCCCTGGTGCGCCATTAGAATCTGGTGTACTAATGGTGCACCATGCGCCATTAGTATAGCCAACAATGCGCCATTAGTATGCCTCCCAGGGGCCATATGTACCCGTGTGCTTTGGCATACTAATGGCGCACTAGTGGTTGATGCGCCATTAGAGTCTTTTTTACAGTGCGCCATTAGAGTCTTGTGTGGTGCGCCACTAGTATGAATATTAGGAATTTTGTTTTCTTTTCTGATATTTTCACAGGTTACAAAATATATTATTGGACAGAATTTATATAACACCACACAGAAACAGCAGATTCATCGAATACAATAGAAGATTAGTCTCCGAATACAAATCATCATATTAGTCTCCGAATTCAAAAGACCGAACAAAGATAGAACATTACAAGTCTCGAGACCGCAAGTAGCGAGTTTGTCTTCACATTACAAGTCAATATCGATCATCTAAACTACCATCACATAGAAGAGAGCTGCGGTCATCACGATGAGCATAATCCCGATGAAACTGGTCTTCATCCGGTTCCTCCAACGCTGCCTCCTCTCTCCCGCTAGATAGCGCGCGTATCTAGATTCCGCCTCCGCCCTAGTGGTGTACCCTATGTAACTGTTACCGTTGAAACGGTGAACCTGTCTCCGACACTCCTCCCAGTCGTCGTAGACTCCGGGAACCTTACCCTTGTACACGACATAAGACGACATCTCTATGCACTAGCCAAACAAAACGTTAGTAGCAATTCACGGACAATACATAAGCAATATATAAGTATGCAACAAAAGGATCGGAAGAGAAAAGCAAGACATCAATAGCATCGATTACATCTAAGTTGAACGACTGTCCAAACCAAAGAGACATACAAGTTCACTAAAGTTTAATTACAACATGAGCCAATCGATGTTTCAGAACTACACATAGCATCACTACTTTGGACTCGACTCAAGGGACCGGAGCATGGATGAAGCCGTCGTCTCTCGTGATGGTCATGAAATCGCGGGCGTTGTCAGCCTGCATTTGTAGCGTTGTGTCTATCTCACTGTTGGACGGTTGATTTCTGAGGTTGAACTACCCCGAGGTACGAAGGACATCTTGATGGATGATTTCCGCAAACTCTGACTGGATGCGAAAGAATTCTTGTCTGATGTCCGCGTCCTTGATTGCCGACAAGTTCACGGCCCAATCTTTGAGATTACTTGGTAGCAGAAGGTGATGAAGGTCCCGTACGATCGCCCGCATGTGATGGATGGCGTAGTAGGCATCCTTCTGACCGCCAGGCGGCTGCTTGACACAGCAGAACGTCGTATTGTGGGCGAACACGTGCTTGCCGTACTTACGAACTGCCCTGGTGAAGGTGCCTCCAGATTTGGCGTAGCCGGGGAGAACATCATCAAGAAATTTCTTGACATTTGTGTAGTCTTTCTTCGACTGACGGTCCGAGTCGAAATACGTGGCCATGGAATATTTCGGGCTTAAGAGGATGAGTGTGCAATGTGTGTCACTGCACAAAACACGGAATGTTAAAAAAAACGATCGAAATCTAAGAAATCATATGTTACAGGGCGGTTGAGGGGACGACTTACTCAGGAAAGTAAGGCACGAGGAAGTTATCCTTATCTGGGTTTGCCAGAATGACGCCTTCGAGGTAAGAACTCGCGACTTGCCGGTCCCCAGTGCTGCCCAAGATCTTGGCATGCATGTAGAAGGGGTCGACTATCACGATGTCCGGGGTCTTGTCTCTAATGATCCGCATCTCCATACTCAGCGAGAATAGACGAACGAAGGTGTAGTGCAGCGGATGAAGGTTAAACATAGCGAAGATGTCATCAAACCGCAGGACGATCGTAACCCCGACGGAGTTATCCACAAAGCCCTTGCCCTCTGGCACCTTGGCCACGAAAACTGGGTATGCCACGTCATTCTCTGTAAGACGCCGCTTCTCCAAAGAAAGAACACTATCATGGAGACTCCGCATAGCACCGGTTGCAGCATTGAGCATATTCGGTGGTAGCATCGACCTACCCGCCACATGCACCCTCCTCGAGATATCCTTAGGTGAAGGTGGCCCGTCCTGAGCACGGATCGTACTCGGTGCCGGCTGGCTCGCACCCTTGTTGCTCTTTCTTTTCCGTCCCTTCTTCTTGATCTGCTGTAATGGGACCGAGTTCTGCTCACAGACCGCCTTCTTGAGTGTGTTGGGGCTGATAATATTTCGCACCTCGGCTATCTGAGGCTCGGTGAAGTCGGCAGCTGGAGGCGTCTCCTGAGAACTGAACGCCAGTCAACGCCTGTTGCAATTGGGTTTCTCCGCGGTACCAGCTAGATCGCGATCGTCTTTTGTAGGGTTGGGTTCTTGAGAAGGAGGCCCCAAGAATTCTTCATCGTACCCATGTTCGGCAAAGTACTTATCGACGTTCGTAAATGTACCGTCGTCGTTGTCGTCGTCATCCGTATCCTGTGCCATATGCATGTTCGTAATTTGGCTTCCTCGTTTATTGATTTCTTGCAATCGCCACAACACCATTATCCTGTGCCATAGGGATGTCCGGCATGTCCGGTGGCATTGCGGCGGTCTTGCCATGGCTTGGCGCCGGCACGACTGGCGGTGTTGTCTTTGGGGTGGTGTCCCCCACCCCCAAACGAATCTGGCTCGTCGGCCAAAGCAGGGGCCAGCTTAGGCAGGCGCTGAGGGTCATCAGATCATCTTCGTCGGCCCCGGCGGGTCGAATCGGAGGTAACAACTCGTCGCAGCCTGGCAGCACCCGAACTAGTTGAACCCTATACACGGTGGGTGGCATCGGATTACCGTGGAACACGGGGTTGCCCGGTTGAAAGATTTTGCCCTTTGCGACATCGACCAACTCGTCGTTCACGAAGTGCAGGAGAGTGCACAGAACGTCGGCGGCACCCTACGAAAACATGTAGGGCGTCAGGGATGCCCAGTCAAAGGCAAGGAGATGAAGTCCTCGGCCGAGAGGCTTAATTAGTTACCGTGATGATGGCGTCGAGCTTGGCTAATGTCGAGGCACCGCCAACGGCGGGTGTGCAATTGATGGAGGGGCCGCTTGCCGCCGAGGTGCCGGCCGGCGTACACCCGGGTGCATTAAGCTCCAATGCCCGTGCCGGCGTTGGAGACACCAATACCTCTGCCGCCGGAGACACCAATGGCGCCGCCGCCGGAGACACCAATGGCACCGCCTGCGCGTTGTGCGAGTTGCTAGCCGTGAAGCTGGGAATCGGGGGCGGCCCCTGTTGGCCGCCCGCAATCCACCCCCGCAGCCCCTCAACGAAGGTAGGCATAATGGCGGTGATCGTCGCTCCCAGTTGGTCTCGCACTTGCTCTGAGACTATCTCCAGAATCCGCGCCACTTGTGCCTTGAGTTCTTGAACCTCGCGCGACTGGCTTTCCGAGCTGGTCTTTCTCTCCTTTCGCCCACCAAAGTTATAGTATGATGACCATTTTGTCGACAAGCCTTTGCCGGCCACACGACCAGCTGACGACGGCTTAGTGAGCTTATCCTTGTTTTTCATTACGTTCAACGCCCTATTTAGAGTGTTGTCCCAAGGGGTGCTCTGAGACGACCCCGCGCTACTGCTTTCAGTCTCCTTCGCCAGAACAAGCTCAAGCGCCCTGGTCTTCGGATCCGTGGTAAGCTCCTTTGTTACTGGGTCCTCCTTGTACCGGGCCCTGACATAGTTCCTGGTCTTCTTGTCACTGTATTTCTCGAAGCGGGGCGGTAGGCCTTGCTCGGCACGCTCCGCGTCCTCGTTGTCCCATATAGGCTCCGCCACTCTGTAACCGCCGGGACCGAGTTTGTGTTCCCCTAAGTTCAACTCCCGCATTTCTTTCCCCCACTGACTTGATTCGGAGGTTGCGCTGCTCTCGCACTTGATCTTGAACTCCTTGTAGTCATCTTCGCTGATCGAAGGATTTTTTGCCTTGATCTTCTCATAACTATCACCTTTGTCAATCATTCTCTTCACCGCGCTTCTCCAAGTAGACAGGGCCTTGCTCATCCTCGTGAGGGCGGCACTGTTCACTTTATTCCCTGAGAGCCGTGTGTTTTCAAATTCAGCGGGGAACTTGTATCGTTCGTGCAGCTTCGTGAAGAGGAGGTTGCGCAAATTCCCTTGGTCCTTATGCCTTAGGTTCTCGGTGTTGATCGAGACGGTGCTCTGGAGAATGCACCCGAGCTGAACCGAGTACCCCTTGGCTATATGTTTGGGCTCCGTTGGATGCCCGTCGGAGTCCACTTGAGTAAATTCCTCCTTGACGGTGCGGAGCGCGTTCGGGCGCCGGTCCTTCCGTTGCCTCTTCGGTTGGCTGCCATCTATGCATGCGCTGCCATCATCAGTGGTGGCATCCTCGGCGGCACCATCAGTGGTGGCATCCTCGGCGGCACCATCAGTGGTGTCATCCCCGATGCCACTATGGGTTGTGTAGTCAGGATCGGTGTCTTCCGCGGCGTCCTCATAGAGGTGAGCTTGTTCCTCCATCTCCTGGGACAGCTCCCAGAATTGCTTGCCGCCCGAACCGCCGGCCTCATCGTTGTGGGCCATGTTTCGCTCTAAATAGGAAAAAAGTTTGGTCAAAAAGTTGGTTATTGTCAAGGGACAAGATCATGGTCTCATCATTTAGGGTTTGTCGACACCGAGGCATCCTAAAAGCTAAGGTTTTATCATTTAGGGTTTGTCGACGCCGAGGCACCCTAAAAGCCTAAGCTTTCATCATTTAGGTTCTTATCGACACCGAGGCACCCTAAAAGCCAATGTTTTATCATTTAGGGTTTGTCGATGCCGAGGCCCATGCATAACACAAGAGGCAGTTGATCCTACTTGATTAAGTACTAAGATACCCCGGCCCATGCATTAGTAGCAAGTACCCCATATGTTCGATTTTTAGCAAAGTCATGCTAAAATTCACGGAAAATTTCAGCATGACCTTTGCTGAAAATAGGACATATGGAGTACCCGAATTTGCCGGAACGGAAGTTAATCGACATTCCGGCAAACTCAAGGGCCTCTCGGGGTACCTGCAAAATCATCACGACACGATGGTCGGAGATGACACCACTCAACATTGTTCGTTGCGATCATAATTCAATAGCATGCTGTGCACACTCAACATTCACAAGGCAATATGAATAAGACTACATACTCTGTGTCTCTATGCTTAGTTTCTGTATTTGCTGATTCAGGTGCCTACTGTTAATCAAGAGAATGGAATACTTGGCACCGAACCAACAGGAACCATGCTCCTTTTTGATACTATAATGCAGCATTTAAGCGCTTTCAGTATATGATAGGAAAAATTAAAAATATATAGTAGTAGCTAGATTCTCCCGTGCATTTTCTGTCATATAAAACTCAGTGCAAATCAGGTAAAACCATGACTATTGCCAAAAATTAAGGTTAAGTTATTCTTGAACATTCTTATTTACGGTTATACCAGTTATGGCGCCCTTGATACGCATATATCCGGCAAGATGGGCAATGCTTATACCATTTCTTGATTATATTATTCTAATCTGTTGTCACCTATCTGACATCCTGATCTGACACTTCATATTGCAGTCCGGTGGATGTGAATAATGATATATCTATCCAAGGATTAAGCAGGTAATATTTCTACCTTATTGTTGCTCATTTCCGTGTTTCTTTTGTGGGGCTCATTTATGCGTTTTGCTGTTTGTCGGATTAGGAAACCGTTCTGTTAATTTTTTTCTAGATGCAATTTGCAGAAATTATGCAAAGAAAGGCAATGTTTGTCTTAAAGAAACAATTACACCTCAAATTTATTGTTTGAGTTAAACAACATTTGATAGTAAAACTATGATACACATGTTCTTGAACCAAGCGCTAGAAAATGTGACCAACTAAAGAGAGACACTCAGTATCTTGCTATACTGAGTCGGGTGGGATTTCTCACTAACACCAAATACACCCATGTAAAATGATCTATGCTCCTCTTTTTTACTCAACCAAAAACGGCTCCTAGTTGCTTTATGAGCATTAGTCAATTGTTACCTAGCTAATTCTGAAACTCTTGACTACAAATTTTACAATGTAAGTGTAGCACAGTTACTGATTATGGGGGAAGTCCTGTTTTTGCACTTCCATTCAACCTATAACCACATCCTGCATTTGCTTTGGCTCTCAATTATTGCAGTAATGTATATGGGAAGAAATGCATGCACAGCACAGTGGGGCACTGTGTTTGCATGAGGCCCATTGAGTGCATCCATGGATACAGCTTAGCATTTGGTGCATTGTGGTGATTAGTTGCCACTCTGGCCTGAACATCGCTCTAAGAAACAGAAGCCTCAACATGGCTTGCATATGCTTTCTTGTGGTGTTAAGGACCCCAGCACAGCCTGCTGCAGGGAGGGAGCACTGATCAGCATATATATGCATATACAGCCTAACCTCACAAGCACAAAGAATTGTTTCCAGGGGAGAGAGAGGGGGAAGCGGTGGTGCTACCTTTATTTGTCTGCTGCCTTCAGGGACATACGGATGGACGTAGACGGAGGCTTCCGTGCGTGCGCGAGGAGTGAGGTGGAAGGAATGTGGAAGGGATGTGGAAGGCAGAGGAGATGAGAGGAGGTGGAAGGGAGGCCGGTGTTGGAGGGGATCTCGATCTGGAGGGAGGAGACTGTCGTTCCGGCCTATGTGGCGGTGGCGGCGTCGATCCGAGCGAGCGGCACGGCGGCGCGGAGGGAGGAGGGAGGACCGAAGGAGACCGGAGGGAGCGGGGGCAGCGCGAGGAGCGGGGGCAGCGCGAGGAGGGAGCGGGGGCAACGCGAGTTAGTTAGCTAAATATTTCTAATGGCGCACCCCCGAGCGGTGCACCATTAGAATGTTTTTTTCACATTCTAATGGAGCACCGCTCGGGGGTGCGCCATTAGAATGTTTTTTTACATTCTAATGGCGCACCGCTCGCGGGTGCGCCATTAGAATGTTTTTTTTCACATTCTAATGGCGCATCCCCGAGCGGTGCGCCATTAGAATGCTATTTTTTATATTCTTTTATAAGAACAGTAATATTTTTTTATAAAAACAGTAATAATTTTTTTATGAATATGAAAAAATATCATCAAATTTGTTATTTGAAAATGGGGGTGCTCGGCGGTGGTGGAGCGGGGGAGGGTGCGGGGGGTGCTCGGCGACGATGGGTCGTCGTCATCGGCGGAGCGGGGGAGGGTGCGGGGGGTACTCGGCGGCGGTGGAGCGGGCCGGGGAGGGTGCGGTGGGTCGTCTCGGTGGCGGTGGAGCTAGCAGGGGAGGGTGCGGCCGGGGGGGTCGAGATCGAGATGGAGGGGGATAGCGATCGAGATGGAGGGGGATAGAGATCAAATTTGAAAAAATATTCATGAATTCAAAAAGTTCCCATGAAATTTAAAAATATTCATGATCGAGTTCAAAAAGTGCCCATGTAATACAATCGAGAAATGAAGACTACGATTTAAATACAATCGATCTTAGCTAGCTATCTGTTCACAATCTTCTTGCCCTTCTTTTTCGACAACGGAGTTCTTCTATGGAACGGACGTCCTTTAGGTAGGGTGGTCCTGCTTCTTCTTGTGGTGTATGATGCTACTTCATCGTCGTTGTCATGTTCCATCTTCGGGTCGCCGTACTTGTCGAAGTCTTGCTCATTGGCGACTCCATCCATTCCGATGATCTTACTTTTGCCTCTCCTCGCGACAACACAACTAGGCTTTGACGGGTCAGTAATGAAGAAGCATTGGTCCACTTGGGAAGCCAGTACCCATGGCTCATTTTTCACGGTCACGTTTGCGCCCGCGGTCTTGGATTTGGCTTCGGGTATAACCATGGTGGTGAAATACCGGTCTTCTTTTAGGATGCTCTTGGCCCATTTGACACGGAACATCGGGACCTTCTCTCCAGCGTAGCTCAGCTCCCAGATCTCCTCGATCCTTCCGTAGTATCTGTCCTTGTCGTTACCGGTGTAGGCTTCTGAGTTGCCTCACGCCAACCGACTTCCGAGAGATGACGTCGAAAAAGTTACATAGGCCAAATAGCGTTTCACGGACGTGCGCGTCCATGATCCCACGGATTGCAACTGGAAGTATCTGCGTCATCAACAGTGACAGTCGTGAGACTTCATCCCGCTGAACTTCTGCTTCGCTGGGTCTAGGTATCTGCTTATCTTCCCCGCGTAACCATAAGGAAGTTTTACTCCTACAAGGCAGGTGAAAAACTGCTCGATCTCCTCCTGACTTAGAGTGAAGCACGCGGGAGGGTAGTCATTTCCGGTCTTCTTGGCCTTTTTGCCTTTGCGACGACTTTCTATGTCCTGCTTCGCCTCATCATCATCATTAGCGTGAAGCTCCTCCCTGATGCCCATTGATTTCAAGTCTACCCTTGCTTTTGGCCCATCTTTGGTCCTCTCTGGCATGTTGAGCAGGGTACCAAGCAGACTCTCGCACACGTTCTTCGTGATATGCATGACATCAAGGCTGTGAGGCACACGGTGGATCTTCCAGTACGGCAAGTCCCAGAAAACAGACCTCGTTTTCCATACCTTCAGCAGCGGCTCTGGCGCCTTTCGCTTATTTCCCAGCTCTGGCGCCTTTTGCTTCTTTCCCGTTAGTGGGCAATCTTTCCAATTTTTCAACAGCTCGTCTATTTCCTCGCCGCTCCTCGTACGTGGGCGTCTTCAGGGTTCGGTTTCACCATCGAATAGATCCTTGCATTTTCTCCATGGGTCATCATCGCGAAGCCACCTTCGATGTCCCATGAACACGGTTTTCGAAGACCCAAGATCTCTATCTAGCTGGCGATACGTTGTGTCATCCATGCACGTGACGCATCCAGAAAATCCGTGGACCACCTGCCCCGCGACATATCCGTAACCGAGATAGTCGTGCACCGTCATGAGCAGTGCGACTCTCATAGGGAAATATTCTTTCTCTGCGGCGTCCCACGTATTGGCTGGCGTTTTCCACAGTGTGTCTAGCTCCTCTTTCAGCAGCCCCAGAAACAGATTGATGTCGTTCCCTGGTTGTTTCGGCCCTTCAATTAGCATACTCATGTGAATGTACTTCCTCTTCATGCACAACCAAGGGGGAAGGTTGTACATCCACACAAACACAGGCGAGGTGCTATGTGTGCTTCTCTGGCTGCCAAACGGATTGACTCCATCGGTGCTCGCGCCCAGCACGATGTTCCTTGGATCATTCCCAAATTCTGGGTCTTCGAAGTTCAACGCTTGCCACTGGCTCGCATCCTTAGTGTGACTCAGCATCTTGTCTCTTTTATTTATCTCCGGATCATTTCCGTCATCTTCCCGCTTCTTCTCCTCCCTATCCGCGTGCCAACGCAGGAGCTTTGCTACCTTAGGATCCGCGAAATACCGATGCAGACGAGGAGTGATCGGAAAGTACCACACCACTTTTCGAGGAGCTTTCTTCCTCTTCTTGTATCGAGTGACGCCGCACACCGGACATATGGTAGACTCCGCTTGCTCGTCCCGATAAATGATGCAATTGTTCATGCACACATGGTATTTCACGTGCGGTAAATCCAGAGGACACACGATTTTCTTCGCCTCCTCGAAACTGGTCGGGCACTTGTTCCCCTTGGGAAGACGTTCGTGCCAGAATGACATGATCTCGTCGAAGCATGCGTCGGTCATTTTGTGTTTTACCTTCATCTCTAGAGCCATGAGCGTTACTTTCAGGCGGGTATCCTGGGGCCTGCATCCTTCATACAATGGAGTAACCGCGTCTATCTCCAGTTGATCCAGCTTGGCTTTCTCTCGGGCGGCAGCTCTTGCGTTATCCGTCTGCTTGAGAAGCAGCTCTTGAATATGAGGGTCCTGCACCCAGCCTCCATCGTCGTCTGCTCTGGCATCTTCATCTTCATGATCATGCCCTTCGTCTTGATCTTCCTCATCATCATGTCCGGCATCTTCTACATGATGACTGCGTACAGCATCACCGTCGTGATCATGTCCTGGAGATTCTTCGTCTTCTCGCCCGCCCTCGCCGCCGTGGTTGTCTTGCTGCCCTTCCTCATTTCTTGCCCGACCCCCATGGACGACTTCATAGTCATCTTCATCACCTTGCCACCGATAGCCATCCATGAAACCACGCAAGAGCAGGTGGTCCCGCACCTGCCCTGAATCCGGGTCTGCAATAAGGCTCTTCAGCTTGCATCTTCGACATGGACATCTTATCTCCGTCTCGTTCTTTTGAAGCATCTCGGCCTTCGTGGAGCTCAAAAACCTATTCACGATGCCTTCGGTCATCATGCGGACCATGGTCGCCTACGGGGTAGAGCAAAACGATATTTTAGAACCAAGAATTTTTTTTGCATGACTTTCCCTAAAAATGGGACCAAAAATAATGCATAGTGCCAAAATTCTTGCCGAAACGGAAATGAATCAACATTCCGGCAAAATATTGGCAACTATCGCATTTCAAATACCGGTACCTGCAAACACAAACATATATGCAACACCACAAACATACATAGATCTAGCAAGGCCATAAAAAGTGCATGTGCGCGTTGTTGGAGCGAGCTCGGGAGAAAAAAAGTAGATCTACAACATAAAGATAGCTTTCCCCTTACTTACCTATCAAAAAAGGTAATTTAACCACTTAATTTTGATGAATCTATGGCGCAAATGAGGTGAGGAGGAGGAGGCAGCCGACACAAGCTTGGAGGTGGATGTGGAGAGAATGAAGTGGGGAAAGTGAGTGTGTAGGTGTGGCTGTCCAAAATATCTAGCTGGCCCCAGGTTACTAATGGCGCACCACAGACAGATGCGCCATTAGAAACCTTGGTTACTAATGGCACACCAGCTGGAGGTGCGCCATTAGAAGTTTGCAAAAAAAATTGTTACTAATGGCGCACCAGCTACGAATGCGCCATTAGTAACCCTGGTTACTAATGGCGCACCTGATGGTGGTGCGCCATTAGAATTTTTGCAAAAAAAAAATTGTTACTAATGGCGCACCGTCTGTCTGGTGCGCCATTAGTGTCTACCACACTAATGGCGCACCAACTCGCAATGTGCCATTACTATATATTAGTGGCGCACCACTTGTGTGGTGCGCCATTAGTGGCCATATCATCTATAGCCCTTTTCCTAGTAGTGACTTGATGTATGTTTTGGTGATCAACTTGCGGGTTCTGTGACCTTGGGAATCTATGCATAGGGGTTGGCACACATTTTTGTCTTGACTTTCCGGTAGAAACTTTGGGGCACTCTTTGAAGTTCTTTGTGTTTGATTGAACATGATGAATCTGAAATTATGTGATGCATATCATATAATCAAGCCCATGGGTACTTGTGGTGACATTGGAGTATCTAGGTGACATTAGGGTCTTGGTTGATGTGTATCTTAAGGTGTTCTTTTTGTACGAACTCTAGGGCTGTCTGTGACACTTATAGGGATAGCTCATAAGATTGATCAAAAAACATAAATTTGAGGTGGTTTCGTACCCTACAATAATTTCCTTGTTAGTTCTCCACTATTTGTGACTTTGGTGTGAACTCTTTGTCGCACGAGAGGTATTTACATATGAAAGTGCGTTATATCGACTAGAGGGGGGTGAATAGGAAATTTTTACAAAGTCATCACTTGAGGAATTTGAAATGTGATGAATAATTAGCAGCGGATTAAGTACTCAAGTGCATGAGAAACATAGCAACATCATAGTCATCATGTAGCTCTTTGAAGACAATGGTCTGATGACCCAGTTCCAACTGACGTGACAGTCGTACGTCTGGTTTGGAGCGGCCTAGTATTTAAACCAGAGGACACACAGTCCGAGGACACACAGTCCTTACCGTATTCTCGTTGAGCTAAGGTCACAAAGTCCTCGCCCAACTCTCGTGGTAAGTCTTCAAGGTAGACTTCCAAAAGCCTCACAAACTGGTCACCCGTCGATCCCCAATTTACTGTTGGATGCTCTAGACCAATTGCCAATATCCACGTCCTCATCAATTTCTTCAACGCTGGCCTCTTCAGCAGTAAACTGAGGCTGGGGCAATGATACGTGTGGAGTTGAAGCTTTTGCTTCCACATCAATTTCTTCATCAATCCGCTCTGAGGTAGCAGAAGATTGATCCATCTCTTCCTGATCATCATTCGGGATGACGTAGTTAACACCGACTGGCACTATTTCATAGGCTGGTGCTGGGGAAATTGGGGTAGCATCAACTGGTTCTTTTAAAGAACTTGACAGTGTCTTCAATTTCTTCACAATTAAGGAATCCGAAGTTGATGCTTTCCTTTTCAGTGTCTTGTTCTCAACAGCCTTGGTCTTCTTCGCTTCTGATGCAGAAGGAAGGTTGATTGTCTTCACCCTTGAGGATTTTGGAATTTTAGAGGAGGGTGAAGGGGCAGCAGTTTCCTCAGGTACGACTGATGCAGTCGTCCTTGTGGGTTCAGTTTCATCAGGCGTAGCAGTGGAGGTTGCCCTGGCAGGTTCTTCACCAGTCTGACTTTCTTCAGCTGCACTGGCAGTTTCCTCAGCAGGCTGAACAATTTCTTCAGCGTGAGGAATTTCTGGTTGTGATCGAGCTGCAACCCTGGTGTTATTGTCCTCAACAACAGATTGGGCTGCCCTGACGAATCTTACCTTGGTGCCCTTCCATTCAGCATCGTATTTTTCTTGTTCCTTAGAGAGGGAGCGAATTTCAGACTGAACTGTGATGAGTTGATTTGGAGTCAAATTCATCAAGTTATTCCTCAGAAATTTTTCTTTTTGATCGCTGTTGCTCTTAGCTCTGTGAGCTTGATCTCTTTTCCATTTTTTGTCACCAATAAAGTGGGTGAGGACATGGTCCACACAAAGAGGCAGGTTCAGTGAGGAAAGTGGGGTGCTTGGATCCTCATGCCATATGTCAAGGAAGTTGAGGATCATCCTGGGATCCAGCATGAGAGCAACAGAGCTGCCTTTGGCTATTGCAGCCTTTTCCTAACTTTCTCTGATGATTTCTTCCAAGTCTTCATCATCATCCTCAGACCCCGAGGGTACAGTTACCACAGCTTTGCTTGTGTCAGGACTTGGTCTTTGACCTCGTCAAGTAGTTTTCTTCAGTTTCAACACTATAGGACTTGTTGAAGACTCTGCTTGAGCAGAGGTTCGTGGAGAGACCTTTGAAGCATTTGAGAATTCCTCTGTCCTCTAACATGATGGAAGGTGCACAGGAGTTGAGGACTTTGTAGCAGCAGCAGAGGACTGAGCAGCTACTGAGCCAGCGGCTGAGGCCTTTGAAGGCTATGCTTGAGGAATCTGCTGTGATGATTTTGAAGTTGAAGAATTTGACTTCACGGAAGATTTATTCATCATCGATTTCTTCGGAGCACTTGCAGAGGCTCCGGAAGTGGCAGCAGCAGCAGTGTCTTCATTGAATTTCTTCACAGCCTCTTTTGCTCTCTTTGCCAGCTTGGCTTGTTGTTTCTCCCATACATGAGGAATGTCATTACCAGTCTTGAGACTAGTGGGATCAGCAATTTGATTTGGAGCCAAGGGAGTCCTACTGCAAGGGGGTTTCATAGTGAATTTCATCATATATTTAGGATTGACATAACGATATTCCTTCCACTCCTTTGCCCATCTTCTCTCAATTTTCTGCAGACGAATCTTTTTTTGCTTCGTTGTCTCTTTGCCATGAGTTGCTTCATCAGATGTGCAATATTCCTCAGACAAGTCCTCAGGTATTTCAAAGGTAGTCTCCATATCTAGTTTTTCTTTCCACCTTTCTGTGGCTTCTTTCCATCAGCCATTTTCTTTGGTTGAGGAATATGAACTCTTGAAGATTCTAAAGAAGTGCACATTTTTCCTCAAGAAATGCTGTAAACGAGTTAAGTTGATGAGATCCTAGTGATTTATCAGCGGACATGTTTGTACCTATGAACAAAGTATAGGTGCGAGGACTTTGAACAGGTCATATGCGTTCTCAGAAGTTTTTCAAAAACATCAAGTGTGAGGAATTTGACCATGGGCGTCTTGAGTATTTTCACTAAGTGCTTTGTGTCTTAGGTTCCAAAGTTGTGCAAATTTTGTGGATTCACACAATTGAGGAATCTTGAAGAAAATCATAACTTAGTAAAAAAACATCAAGTGTATGAACATGTAAGGTGGTTTAGAATGCGATTCTTGAAGAATAAACACCTTTGTGAAGATTGAGGAAAACTTTGAAGATCAAATAAGGGTAGTAAAAATAGATTTTATTTACCCTGATGAAGAACACGATGAACTATGAGATGACATTGAGGAAGTTCATCAGTCCAGATCTCCCACGCCCTAGCATGGCTGAGGGAGACAACTACAGCGGCGGCGAGGGGAAGACTTTCGTGGCAGAGGCGAGTACAGCGACGACGAGGTCGAGGCAGTGAAGCTCTTCCACACTGGCGGCGATGATTTTAGCGGCGGCGCTAGGTCGGATCTCGGGAGAGAGTAGGAGTGAGGAGTAACCGAGCACAGTGAAAGGGAAGTTTTTTTATAGCAGAGGTGAAACCAATCTGTCCGAAGATTTTGGACAAGATTGCCCCTGACCCTTGCTCTCCTCGCGACATGTGTCACCCACGTACTGAGAAGTGGCAATAGTGGGGGATCGTGGGTTATCCAGTCATGCGAATCAGAACCGTTTGAGCGGGAAACGTCGAATATTTCGATAGTGAAAGTTTTAAAGTTTCCGTTTGCAAAATCTTCAGCTTTCAAGGACAAAGTGAAGACTTTGAACGAGTTTCAAAGTAGAACGCATATGAAGAATTTGTGAACACACTGGGTCGAGTTTAGCATAGAGGGGGAAAGGGTCTGATAACATTCACTTAGATGAAAATCAACATGAAGAATTAGCAATAAGTGAATGTTGTTGAGGACATTGAAAACTAAAATATATAAGTATATAATCAATGAAGAACATGAGTTTCATAGTTTGAAGAATTTGAAAATTTGAGGAATTTGAAAATTTGAGGAATTTGCAAACTTGAGGAATTTGAAAATTTGAAGAATTTGCAAAATGACGAAAAACTCAACTTTGAAGAATTTCAACTATTGTTGGTGGCGTGACCCACCGTATAAGAATGATGACTTCAGACATCGCGTACAATTGTCGTAGGGTTTTGAGAATCAAATTCTTCATTAATTTCTTCACACTTAGAGGGTTATTGTTCATTGATTGAAGAAAAACGTTACTTCGTGTGTTGCACATCTAAGTCATCAATTTTGCATAAGTGTTAGGATGTGTGTCCTTTTGTAAAGAACATTCAAAGATTCTAAGATATTTAGCTCACACCGCAACTTGCAAAATCTCTTTTCATCCAAGGGCTTTGTGAAGATATCGGCCAGTTGTTCTTCAGTAGGGATGTGGTCGATGGCGATGGCGCCCTTGAGTACATGATCTCGAAGAAAATGATGACGAATCTGGATGTGCTTGGTCTTGGAATGCTGAACTGGGTTGTAAGCAATCTTGATGGCACTCTCGTTGTCGCAGTAGATATGCACATTCTTCAACTTGATGCCATAGTCCTTGAGGGTTTGTTTCATCCACATCAACTGACTGCAACATGAACCAAAAGGAATGTAGTTAGCTTCAGCAGTAGATAGTGACACGCAATTCTGCTTCTTTGAGGACCAACAGACTAAAGATCGTCCGAGGAAATGACATGTGCCTGAGGTTGAGTTGCGATCCACACAATCTCCAGCATAGTCAGCATCAGAGTATCCGACGAGGTGAAGATTTGAGCCCTTGTGATACCATAATCCAAGCGCTGGTGTGTGACCTAAGTATCGAAGAATATGTTTCACATCCTTATCGTGTGATTCCTTCGGTGTTGCTTACAATCGGTCACACATGCAAACACTTAGCATAATATCAGGCCTAGATGCACATAGATACAATAATGAGCCAATCATGGAGCGATGCACCTTCTGATCAAAATCTTTACCATTTACGTCAGTGCAGAGGTGGCTTTTTGAAGACATTGGAGTTTTGACACCTTTGCAATTTTCATGTCAAATTTCCTCAGAACATCTTTGAGGTATTTTTCTTGAGATATTAAGATGCCATTGTCTTGCTCACGAATTTGAAGACCTAACAAGAATTTCAACTCTCCCATCATAGACATTTGATATTCTTCACTCGTCATATAGGCAAATTCATCACTGTAACGTTTGTTAGTATAGCCAAAGATAATATCGTCTACATATATTTGGCATATTAACAGTTCATTGTCATAGGATTTGGTGAAAAGAGTTGGGTCGAGTGAATAGGGTTTGAAGCCTTTCTTCATGAGGAACTCCTTCAGAGTGTCGTACCACACCCGAGGGGCCTGCTTGAGGCCATAGAGGGCCTTGTTAAGTCTGAAGACTTTGTCAAGATCCTTAGGGTCTTCAAAACCTAGGGGTTGAGCAACATATACTTCTGCCTCAAGCTTACCATTGAGGAATGCACTTTTCACATCCATTTGATATAAGATGATATCATGATGGTTAGCATAAGCAAGCAATATGCGAATAGCTTAGAGTCTAGCAACAGGTGCAAAAGTTTCATCAAAGTCAATTCCTTCAACCTGTGTGTAGCCTTGAGCTACAAGACGACCCTTATTCCTCACCACAAGGCCATTTTCATCTTGCTTGTTGCGGTAGATCCACTTGGTACCTATGATGTTATGCTTGCGAGGATCAGGCCGCTTGACAAGTTCCCACACATTGTTGATCTTGAATTGATGCAATTCCTCTTGCATAGCTTGAATCCACTCAGGCTCCTTGAATGCTTCATCAACTTTGGTGGGCTCTATGATAGAGACAAAGGCAAAGTGCCCACAAAAGTTAGTAAAATGTGAAGCTCTTGAGCGAGTGAGGGGACCTAGTGCATTGATGTCATCGATGATTTTGTCAATCTGCACTTCATTTGCAACTCTTGGGTGAGCAGGTTGATGTGGCTGACGATTTTCAACAACACCATTTTGTTCAGGTGTATCAGCATGAATGTCTTCATTCGTTGGAGTGTCTTCCTCAGTGGGTATGACGTCTTCAGTGGCTTTCAGCATAATGGATTCCTCAGGAGATTGTTCATCTAGCACAAAAGACAGGTGCTCTCTTTGCGAGCCATTAGTTTCATCGAACCGCACATCTACAGTTTGAACGACCTTGTGGTGGTAGGTGTTGAAGACTTTGTAGGTGTGCGAGTCCTTTCCGTAACCAAGCATAAAACCTTCATGTGCTTTCGGTGCAAATTTAGAACTATGGTGAGGATCTCTAATCCAGCATTTTTCACCGAAGACTTTGAGATAACTTACATTGCGTTTCTTGCCAGTCATACGAAGTCTTCTTGAAGAATTTGTGAAGATATACCCTGTTGATGATGTGTCATGCAGTATCAATTGCCTTAGGGCAAAAGCAATGAGGAGTCTTGTATTCATCAAGCATGGTGCGAGCCATCTCAACAAGAGTCCTGTTCTTGTGCTCCACGACGCCGTTCTGCTGAGGAGTATATGGGGCAGGTAACTCATGAGTAATACCAAGTTCATCAAGATATTCATCAATATTGGTGTTCTTGAACTCAGTCCCATTATCACTCCTGATATGCTTGATTTTGACGCCGAAGTTCGTGGAGGCCCTTGAAGCAAATCATCTGAAGACATCCTGCACTTCAGACTTGTATAGAATAATATGCACCCAAGTGTAACGAGAGTAATCATAAACAATGACAAAGACATACAAACTTGAAGAATTTGTTAGTGTGGAATAATGAGTGGGGCCAAAGATATCCATGTGAAGCAATTCAAAGGGTCGAGTCGTGGTCATGATTGTCTTCGAGGGATGCTTGGATCTGGTCGTCTTTCCAGGCTCACATGCACCACAAAGGTGGTCCTTGAGTAATTTGACACCCTCAACGCTAATGACGTGTTTTTTCCTCACGAGCGTGTGCAAGTTCCTCATACCAGCATGTCCAAGTCGTCGATGCCACAGCCAGCCTTCTGAGGACTTTGCAAGTAGGCATGTGGCTGGCTGAGGACCTGTAGATAAATCAACAATATACAAGTCTCCTCTCCTAAAGCCTTCGAAGACTTTAGAATTGTCAGATTCCATGATGAAAACACACCGATATTTTCCAAGTACGACAACCATATCAAGATCACAAAGCATTGAGACATACATAAGGTTGAACCCGAGGGATTCGACTAACATCACCTTATCCATGGTTCGGTCCTTTGAGATTGTAACCTTACCTAGACCCAGTACCTTGATTTTTCCTTTGTCTAGTAGGTGATATGATTCAAATGAGATGGAGCAAGTGGCAAATTCATCAGTAGATTCTTGTCGCCAGTCAGGTGAAGAATTAGTAGTTTCACATTCAATGCATTTCAAACAAGGTGGAACAAATTCTTCCTCTGCGGTACTGATCTATTGAGCCAGTAAGGAATCGTTTTCCCTTTGGAGATCCTCATGTGACACCCTTAGTTTCTTAAGATCTTGCTTTCTTTTAAGAAAATCATAAGAAAGCTTCTCATGATCCTCATGTGACACCCAATGCATTATGGTGACTCTAAAGGTTATCATACTTTGTCTGAAGACTTTTGAGATCGTCAGACATAGTTTGAGTCCGATCCACTTCCTCATTCAATAGATCATCGCTTTTGTCTAGCATTTTCTGAAGCTTCTCAAGTGCACTTTGTTGCCTAGTAGCAATATTAGCAAGTTTGGCATAGCTAGGTTTCACATATTCATCATATTCACCATCACCTGATTCAGAGGAGGAGTGATGCTTATGTTGTTGGAAATATGCCCTAGAGTCAATAAATAAAGTGTTTATTATTGTATTTCCTTGTTCATGATAATCATTTATTATCCATGCTATAATTGTATTAATTGGAAACACGGATACATGTGTGGATACATAGACAAACACAATGTCCCTAGTATGCCTCTAGTGAACTAGCTCGTTGATTGAAACATGGTTAAGGTTTCCTAGCCATGGACATGAGATGTCATTTGATAACGGGATCACATCATTAGGAGAATGATGTGATGGACAAGACCCAAACTACAAAGGTAGCTTATGATCGTGTCATTTTATTGCTACTGTTTTCTACATGTCAAGCATATGTTCCTATGACCATGAGATCATGCAACTCACAGATATCGGAGGAGTACCTTGTGTGTATCAAACGTCGCAACGTAACTGGGTGACTATAAAGGTGCTCTACAGGTGTCTCCGAGGGTGTCTGTTGAGTTGGCATGGATCGAGACTGGGATTTGTTACTCCGTGTGATGGAGAGGTATCTCAAGGCCCACTCGGTAATACAACATCACAATGAGCCTTGCAAGCAATGTGACTAATTGCTAGTTGTGGGATCTTGTATTACGGAACGAGTAAAGAGACTTGCCGGTAACGAGATTGAACTAGGTATGGAGATACCGATGATCGAATATCGGGCAAGTAACATACCGAAGAACAACGGGAACATCATACGGGATTAACTGAATCCTTGACATAGAGGATCGACCGATAAAGATCTTCATAGAATATATAGGAACCAATGTGGACATCCAGGTCCCGCCATTGGTTATTGACCGTACAAGTGTCTCGGTCATGTCTACATAGTTCTCGAACCCGCAGGGTCTGCACACTTAAGGTTTGGTGACGTTTCGGTAGTATAGAGTTATGTATGGTGGTGACCGAAGTTTGTTCAGAGTCCCGGATGAGATCTTGGACGTCACGAGGAGCTCCAGAATGGTCCAGAGGTAAAGATTCATATATAGGATGTCCCAGTTTGGTTGCCGGAAAAGTTTCGGGCTCATCGGTAGTGTACCGGGAGTGCCGGTAGTGTACCGGGAGACCACCGGGAAGGGTATTTCGACCCTAGAGGGTCCATAGTGTGTGGGAGAATAATAAACAGCCCTTAGTGGGCTGGTGGAACAGCTACAAATGGCCCATGGCGCCAGGAGGAAAAAGGCCTAAAGAAAAAGGTGGAAAAAGGGCCAATAGGGAGCAATCGTAGTCCAACTAGGATTGGAGGAGGACTAGGATTCCTCCTCCTTTGCTTCGGCCGAAGCCTCCTTGGCTTGGAGGCAAGGTTGCCTCTCCTCCTCCCTCCCTCCTATATATACTAGTGGATTGCTAGGGTTTTGGACAGTTTTTACGGCCACGTGCTACCCGTTCCACCGGTGCTCCTCTAGATCGGTTTTCCGCAGCGCTTAGGCGAAGCCCTGCCGGAATAGCTCCACCACCATTGCCGGAGCGCCGTCACGCTGCCGGTGAACTCTTACTCCTATCCACTTCCTCTTGCTGGATCAAGACGGTGGAGATCGTCATCAAGCTGCACGTGTGCTGAACGCGGAGGTGTCATTCGTTCGGTACTAGATCGGAAGGACCGTGATCAAGGCCACGGGACGATTCGTGAGTGGATCGCGGGGCGGTTCGTGACGTGATAGCGGGACGGATCATGACGAGATCGCAGGACGGATCGTGATTGGATCACGGGACGCTCGGTGATTTGAATCGCGAAGAAGTTTGACTACACCAACCGCGTTTCTTAACGCTTCCCGCTTAGCGATCTACGAGGGTACGTAGATCAACTCCTCCTATCGTAGATGCTTATCACCATGGATAGGTTTGCGTGTGCGTAGGAATTTTTTTTATTCCCATGCAACGTTCCCCAACAGTGGCATCATGAGCGAGGTTGATGGTTCGATGAGATCTCGAGTAGAACACAAAAGGTTTGTGGGCATTGATGCTTAGATTGCTTCCTTCCTTGGTCGGATTTTGGTTCAGCGGTATTGTGAGTTGAAGCGGCCCGGACCAACATTACTCGTACGCTTACGAGAGACCGGTTCCCTCGACGCAACTTGTTGCCTAGATGGCTTGTGGGTGGCAGTTTCTCTCACTTTAGTTGGATCGGATTCGACAAAGGCGGTCCTTGAGAAGGTTGAAAAGCAAATTATGTATCACCATTGTGGTTTATGCGTAGGTGAGAATCGTTCTTGCTAGAAACCCATAGCAGCCACGTAAAACATGCAACAACAATTAGAGGATGTCTAACTTGTTTTTGCAGGGTATGTTGTGATGTGATATGGCCAATTACATGATGTGATATATGTGATGTATGAGATGATCATGTGATGTATAGAATTTCATGACTTGCATGTCGATGAGTACGGCAACCGGAAGGAGCCATAGGGTTGTCTTTAATTATTGTATGACCTGCGTGTCAATCATTAAGCGCTATGTAATGCTTTACTTCATCGCTAAATGGTAGCAATAGTAGTAGAAGCATGCAGGGCGTGACAACCTCGATGGTGACATATTGATGGAGATCAAGATGATGGAGATCATGGTGTTGTGCCGGTGACGATGAAGATCATGCCGGTGCTTTCAACATGGAGATCTAAAGCACAAGTTCATGGCCATATCATGTCACTTATGAATTGCATGTGATGTTAATCCTTTTCTGCACCTTGTTATGCTGAGCACGACGGTAGCATTATAAGGTGATCCCTCACTTAAATTTCAAGATAAAATTGTGTTCTCCCCGAGTGTGCACCGTTGCGAAAGTTTGTTGTGTTGAGACACCACGTGATGATCGGGTGTGATAGACTCTACGTTCACATACAATGGGTGCAAGCCAGTTTTGCACGCGCAGAACACTCGGGTTAAACTTGATGAGCCTAGCATGTACAGACATGGCCTCGGAACACAAGAGACCGAAAGGTTGAACATGAGTCATATAGTAGATATGATCAACATAATGATGTTCACCATTGAAGCCACCTCAACTCACGTGATGATCGGACTTGACTTGGTGGATTTGGATCATGTGACACTCAAATGACCTGAGGGATGTCTATTTGAGTGGGAGCTTTAGTAATTTGATTAACTAAACTCATTATCTTGAACAATAGTCTAAATGAACTTTGCATATTTATGTTGTAGATCAATGACTCGTGCAGTAGCACCCTTGAATTTTAATGCGTTCCTAGAGAAAGCTAAACTGAAAGATGATGGAAGTAACTTTGTTGACTGGGCCCGTAATCTGAGGATTATCCTCACGGCTTCCCAGAAATCATATGTCCATGATGCACCGCTTGGTGACCAACCGGAAGACATGACCTCCGAAGACGTTAAGAACGCTTGGGAGGCACGTACTAGAGATTACTCAATAGTTCAGTGTGCAATATTGTATGGCTTAGAACCAGGACTTCAAAGACGTTTTGAACGTCATGGAGCATATGAGATGTTCCAGGAGTTGAAGTTTATCTTTCAGAAGAACGCCCGGATCGAGTGGTATGAAACCTCCGATAAGTTCTATGCTTGCAAGATGGAGGAGAGTGGGTCTATAAGTGAACATATACTCAGAATGTCTGGGTATTCAACTCGTCTAGCGGAGTTGGGAATTGCCCTTCCGCCAGAGGCGATCACTGAAGAGTTCTTCAATCACTGCCACCTAGTTACGAGAGCTTTGTAATGAACTATAACATGCAAGGGATGAACAAGTCAGTCGCCGAGCTGTTTGCGATGCTAAAAGTCGCTGATTCTGAAATCCAGAATGAACATCAAGTGTTGATGGTCAATAAAACCACTAGTTTCAAGAAAAATGGCAAAGTCAAGGGCAAGGGCAAGAAGGGTAAAACCAAGAAGGATGGCAAAGCAGTTGCTGCTCCTGCAAAGAAGCCCAAGCATGGACCCAAGCCAGAAACCGAGTGCTTTCATTGCAAAGGAACTGGTCACTGGAAGCGGAACTGCCCCAAGTACCTGGCTGACAAGAAGGTGGCCAACGACAAACAAGGTATATATGATATACATGTTATTGATGTGTACCTTACTGGCTCTCGTAGTAGTGCCTGGGTATTTGATACCGGTTCGGTTGCTCACATTTGCAACTCAAACCAGGAACTATGGAATAAACGAAGGCTGGCAAAGGACGAAGTGACAATGCGCGTGGGAAATGGTTCCAAGGTTGATGTGATCGCCGTCGGCACGCTCTCTCTTCGATTACCATCGGGATTAGTGATGAACCTGAATAATTGTTATTTAGTGCCTGCATTAAGCATGAACATCATATCTGGATCTTGTTTATTGCGAGACGGTTACTCGTTTAAATCAGAGAATAAAGGTTGTTCTATTTATATGAGTAATATCTTGATAGTAATGACACACATGTTCATAACATTGATGCCAAAAGATGTAGAATTGATAATGATAGTACCACTTTCTTGTGGCACTGCCGTTTAGGTCATATTGGTGTAAAAGGCACGAGGAAGCTCCATGCTGATGGACTCTTGGAGTCACTTGATTTGGATCACTTGACACATGTGCACCATGCCTCATGGGCAAGATGACTAAAACGCCGTTCTCTCGAACAATGGAACGGGCGAGTGACTTATTGGAAATCATACACACTGATGTGTGTGGTCCAATGAATGTTACAACGCGTGGTGGATATCGTTATTTTCTCACCTTCACTGATGACTTAAGTAGATATGGGTATATTTACTTAATGAAAAACAAGTCTGAAACATTTGAAAAGTTCAAGCAATTTCACAGTGAAGTTGAGAATCATCGTAACAAGAAGATTAAGTTCCTATGATCTGATCGAGGAGGTGAATATCTGAGTTATGAGTTTGGCAGTCACTTAAGACAATGTGGAATTGTTTCACAGTTGACACCGCCCAGAACACCACAGCGTAATGGTGTGTCCGAACGTCGTAATCGAACCTTATTAGATATGGTGCGTTCTATGATGTCTCTTGCTGATTTGCCACTATCGTTTTGGGGTTATGCATTATAGATAGTTGCATTCACTTTAAATAGGGCACCATCAAAATCTGTTGAGACGATGCCATATGAATTGTGGTTTGGCAAGAAGCCAAAGTTATCGTTTCTTAAAATTTGGGGATGTGATTCTTATGTCAAAAAGCTTCAGCCTGAAAAGCTGGAACCCAAAGCGGAGAAATGCGTCTTCATAGGATACCCAAAAGAGACAGTCGGGTATACCTTCTATCTCAGATCCGAAGACAAAGTGTTTGTCTCTAAAAATAGAACATTTCTTGACAAAAAGTTTCTCTCGAAAGAATTGAGTGGGAGGAAAATAGAGCTTGATGAGGTTCTTGAACCTTTACTTCAACCAGAAAGTAGTGCAGCGCAGAAAGATGTTTCTGTGGAACCTACGACGGTAGAAGAGGAAGTTAATGATGATGATCATGAAGCTTTAGATCAAGCAGCTATTGAACCTCGTAGGTCGACAAGGCCGCATACTACCCCTGAGTGGTACGGCAACCCTGTCTTGGAGGTCATGTTGTTGGACAACAATGAACCTACGAGCTATGGAGGAGCAGTGATGGGCCTGGATTCCGAGAAATGGTTAGAGGCCATGAAATCCGAGATGGGATCCATGGATGAAAACAAAGTATGGACTTTGGAATTATTACCTGAAGGGCGAAAGGCCATTCAGAACAAATGGATCTTTAAGAAGAAGACAGACGCGGACGGTAATGTCACCGTCCATAAAGCTCGACTTGTGGCAAAGGTTTTTTCACAAGTTCAAGGAGTTGACTATGATGAGACTTTCTCACCCGTAGCGATGCTTAAGTCTGTCAGAATCATGTTAGCAATAGCTGCCTATTTCGACTATGAAATTTTGCAAATTGATGTAAAAACAGCGTTCCTCAACGGTTTCCTTGACGAAGAGTTCTATATGATGCAACCCGAAGGTTTTGTCGATCCAGAGAATGCTGACAAAGTTTGCAAACTCCAGCGATCCATTTATGGACTGGTGCAAGCATCTCGGAGTTGGAATAAGCGCTTTCATGAGGTGATCAAAGCGTTTGAGTTTATACAAGTTTACGGAGAAGCTTGTATTCACAAGAAAGTGAGTGGGAGCTCTATAGAGTTTCTAGTATTATATGTGGATGACATATTGCTGATTGGAAACAATATAGAAATGCTGGAAAGCGTGAAGGAATATTTGAACAAGAGTTTTTCAATGAAGAACCTAGGAGAAGCTACTTTCATATTAGGCATTAAGATCTATAGAGATAGATCGAGACGCTTAATAGCACTTTCACAGAGCACATACCTTGATAAAGTTTTGAAGAAGTTCAAAATGGAACAGTCCAAGAAGGGGTTCTTGCCTGTATTACAAGGTGTGAAGTTGAGTAAGACTCAATGCCCAGTAACTACAGAAGATAGAGAAAAGATGAGTGTCATCCCCTATGCTTCAGCCATAGGCTCTATCATGTATGCAATGCTATGCACAAGACCCGATGTCAGCCTTGCCATAAGTATGGCCGGAAGGTTTCGAAGTGATCCTGGAATGGAGCACTGGCAAGCGGTCAAGAATATCCTTAAGTACCTGAAAAGGACTAAGGAAATGTTTCTCGTTTATGGAGGTGATGAAGAGCTCGTCGTAAAGGGTTATGTCGATGCAAGCTTTGACACTGATCCGGACAACTCTAAGTCGCAAACCGGATACGTATTTATTCTTAACGAGGGAGCGGTAAGCTGGTGCAGTTCCAAGCAAAGCGTGGTAGCTGACTCTACGTGCGAAGCGGAATACATCGCAGCCTCGGAGGCGGCGAAGGAAGGTGTCTGGATGAAGCAGTTCATGACAGATCTTGGAGTAGTGCCCAGTGCACTGAATCCAATGAACCTGTTCTGTGACAACACTGGTGCCATTGCTCTGGCCAAGGAACCAAGGTTTCACAAGAGGATCAGACACATAAAGCGACGCTTCAACTCCATCCGTGATTACATCTTGGAGAAAGACATAAATATTTGCAAAGTGCACATGGATCTGAATGTTGCAGACCCGTTGACTAAACCTCTTCCAAGGGCTAAACATGATCAACACCAGAACTGCATGGGTGTTCGATTCATTACAATGTAAATCACATAGTGATGTGAACTAGATTATTGACTCTAGTGCAAGTGGGAGACTGTTGGAAATATGCCCTAGAGGCAATAAATAAAGTGTTTATTATTCTATTTCCTTGTTCATGTAATCGTTTATTATCCATGCTATAATTGTATTAATTGGAAACATGGATACATGTGTGGATACATAGACAAACGCAATGTCCCTAGTATGCCTCTAGTGAACTAGCTCGTTGATTGAAAGATGGTTAAGGTTTCCTAGCCATGAACATGAGATGTCATTTGATAATGGGATCACATCATTAGGAGAATGATGTGATGGACAAGACCCAAACTACAAACGTAGCTTATGATCGTGTCATTTTATTGCTACTGTTTTCTGCATATCAAGCATATGTTCCTATGGCCATGAGATCATGCAACTCACAGATATCGGAGGAGAACCTTGTGTGTATCAAACATCGCCATGTAACTGGGTGACTATAAAGGTGCTCTACAGGTGTCTCCGAGGGTGTGTGTTGAGTTGGCATGGATCGAGACTCCGTGTAATGGAGAGGTATCTCAGGGCCTACGCGGTAATACAACATCACAATGAGCCTTGCAAGCAATGTGACTAATTTTTAATTGCGGGATCTTGTATTACGGAACGAGTAAAGAGACTTTCCGGTAACGAGATTGAACTAGGTATGGAGATACCGATGATCGAATCTCGGGCAAGTAACATACCGAAGAACAAAGGGAACATCATACGGGATTAACTGAATCCTTGACATAGAGGTTCGACCGATAAAGATCTTCGTAGAATATGTAGGAACCAATGTGGACATCCAGGTCCCGCCATTGGTTATTGACCATAGATGTGTCTCGGTCATGTCTACATAGTTGTCGAACCTGCAGGGTCTGCACACTTAAGGTTTGGTGACGTTTCGGTAGTATAGAGTTTTGTATGGTGGTGACCAAAGTTTGTTAGGGGTCCCGGATGATATCCTGGACGTCACGAGGAGCTCCAGAATGGTCCGGAGGTAAAGATTCATATATAGGATGTCCCAGTTTGGTCGCCGGAAAAGTTTCGGGCTCATCGGTAGGGTACCGGAGTGCCGCTAGTGTACCGGGAGACCACCGGGAAGGGTATTTCGACCCTAGAGGGTCCATGGTCTATGGGAGAATAATAACCAGCCGTTAGTGGGCTGGTGGAACAGCCACAAAAGTCCCATGGCGCCAGAAGGAAAAAGGCTAAAGAAAAAGGTGGAAAAAAGGGCCAATAGGGAGCAATCCTAGTCCAACTAGGATTGGAGGAGGAGTAGGATTCCTCCTCCTTTGCTTCGGCCGAAGCCTCCTTGGCTTGGAGGCAAGGCTGCCTCTCCTCCTCCCTCCCTCCTATATATACTAGTGGATTGCTAGGGTTTTGCACAGTTTTTATGGCCACGTGCTACCCGTTCCACCGGTGCTCCTCTAGATCGGTTTTCCGCAGCGCTTAGGCAAAGCCCTGCCGGAATAGCTCCACCACCATCGCCGGAGCACCGTCACACTGCCGGTGAACTCTTCCTCCTCTCCACTTCCTCTTGCTGGATCAAGACGGTGGAGATCATCATCAAGCTACACGTGTGCTGAACGCAGAGGTGCCGTCCGTTCGGTACTAGATCGGAAGGACCGTTATCAAGGCCACGGGACGGTTCGTGATAGGATTGCGGGACGGTTCGTGACGTGATCGCGAGACGGATTGTGACGAGATCGCGGGATGGATCATGATTGGATCGCGGGACGCTCGGCAAATTGAATCGTGAAGACGTTCGACTACACCAACCGCATTTCTTAACGCTTCCCGCTTAGCGATCTACGAGGATACGTAGATCAACTCCCCCTCTCATAGATGCTCATCACCATGGTTAGGTTTCCGTGTGCGTAGGAAATTTTTTGTTTCCCATGCAATGTTCCCCAACATATGTTGTTGGAAATATGCCCTCGAGGCAATAATAAATTAGTTATTATCATATTTCCTTGTTCATGATAATCGTGTATTATCCATGCTATAATTGTATTGATCAGAGACTTAGATGCATGTGTGGATACATAGACAAAACCTTGTCCCTAGTATGCCTCTAATGGACTAGCTCGTTGATCAAAGATGGTTAAGGTTGCCTAGCCATGGACATGAGATGTCATTTGATAAACAGGATCACATCATTAGGAGAATGGTGTGATGGACAAGACCCAAACTACAAACGTAGCATATGATCGTGTCAGTTTATTGCTACTGTTTTCTGCATGTCAAGTATATGTTCCTATGACCATGAGATCATGCAACTCACGGATACCGGAGGAGTGCCTTGTGTGTATCAAACGTCGCAACGTAACTGGGTGACTATAAAGGTGCTCTACAGGTATCTCTGAGGGTGTGTGCTGAGTTGGCATGGATCAAGACTGGAATTTGTTACTCCGTGTGACGGAGAGGTATCTCAGGGCCCACTCGGTAATACAATTTCACAATAAGCCTTGCAATCAATGTGACTAAGTGTTAGTCATGGGATCTTGTATTACGGGACGAGTAAAGAGACTTGCCGGTAACGAGGTTGAACTAGGTATGGAGATACCGACGATCGAATCTCTGTAAAGTAACATACCGAAGAACAAAGGGAACATCATACGGGATTAACGAAATCCTTGACATAGAGGTTCGACCGATGAAGATCTTTGTAGAATATGTAGGAACCAATATGGGCATCTAGGTCCCGCTATTGGTTATTGACCGTAGAGGTGTCTTGGTCATGTCTACATAGTTCTCGAACCCGTAGGGTCTGCACACTTAAGGTTTTGTGAAGTTTTGGTAGTATAGAGTTATGTATGGTGGTGACTTAAGGTTGTTCGGAGTCCCGGATGAGATCCCAGATGTCACGAGGAGCTCTGGAATGGTCCTGAGGTAAAGATTGATATATAGGAAGTCCTATTTTGGTTACCGGAAAAGTTTCGGGCTTATCGGTAGTGTACCGGGAGTGCCGGGAGTGTACCGGGAGACTATCGGGAGGGGTATTTCGACCCAAGAGGCTACATGGGCTGTGGGAGATTAAATACCAGCCCTTAGTGGGCTGGTGGAAGTCCCACACGGGGCCCATGTGGCTGGGAAGAAAAGCCCAAAGAGAAAAAGGTGGAAAAAAGCAAAAAAGGCAAAAATAAGGAGGAGTCCTAGTCCTACTAGGATTGGAGGAGGAATCCTCCAATCCCACTAGGTTCGGCCGACCCAAGGGCTGCCTATTTGGCAGCCAAGCCTCCTCCTCCTCTCCTCCTATATATACTAGAGGATTTTAGGGTTTTGGCACAGAATTTTCAGCCACGTATTACCCGTTCCTCTAGTGCATAGTTTCTCCTCTAGAACAGATTTATGCAGTGCTTAGGCGAAGCCCTGCCGAGATAGCTCCACCACCATATCCGGAGAACTCTTCTACCTCTCCGCTCCCTCTTTCTAGATCAACAATGCAGAGATCATCATCGAGCTATAGGTGTGCTGAACGCGGAGGTGCCGTCCGTTCGGCGCTAGATCGGAAGGACCGTGATCAAGGTCGCGAGACGGATCGTGATGAGTTCACGGGACGGATCGTGATGAGTTCGCGGGATGGATCGTGATGAGTTCGCGAGATGGATCATGATCAAGATCGCGAGACGGATCATGATCGGATCGCGGGACAGATCATGATGAGATTGCGGGACGCTCGGTAATTTGCATCGCGAAGACGTTCGAGTACACCAACCGAGTTTCTTAACGTTTCCCACTTAGCATTCTACAAGGGTACGTAGATCCACTCTCCCTCTCATAGATGCTCATCACCATGGATAGATCTGCGTGTGCGTAGGAAAATTTTTGTTTCCCATGCAACGTTCTCCAACAGTGGCATCATGAGCTAGGTCTATGTGTAGATGAGATCTCGAGTAGAACACAAAAGGTTTGTGGGTGTTGATGCTTAGATTGCTTTCTCCCTTGGTCGGATTTTGGTTCAGCGGTATTGTGAGATGAAGCGGCCCGGACCAACATTACTCGTAGGCTTATGAGAGACCGGTTCCCTCGACCGCAACTTGTTGCATAGATGGCTTGCGGGTGCCAGTTTCTCTCACTTTAGTTGGATCGGATTCGACAAAGGCGGTCCTTGAGAAGGTTGAAAAGCAACTAGTGTATCACCGTTGTGGTTTCTGCATAGATGAGAATTGTTCTTGCTAGATCCCGTAGCAGCCACGTAAAACATGCAACAACAATTAGTTGACGTCTAACTTGTTTTTGTAGGGTATGTTGTGATGTGATATGGCCAATTACATGATACGATATATGTGATGTATGAGATGATCATGTGATGTATAGATTATCACGACTTGCATGTCGATGAGTACAGCAACCGGTAGGAGCCATAGGGTTGTCTTCAATTATTGTATGACCTGCGTGTCAATCATTAAGCTCTATCTAATGCTTTACTTTATCGCTAAATGGTAGCAATAGTAGTAGAAGCATGTTGGGCACGACAACCCCGATGGCGACACGTTGATGGAGATCAAGATGATGGAGATCATGGTGTCTTGCCAGTGACGATGGAGATCATGCCGGTGCTTTCAAGATGGAGATCAAAAGCACAAGTTCATGGACATATCATGTCACTTATGATTTGCGTGTGATGTTAATCCTTTTATGCACCTTGTTTTGCTTAGGACGACGGTAGCATTATAAGGTGATCACTCACTTAAATTTCAATATGAATTGTGTTCTCCCTGAGTGTGCATCGTTGCGAAAGTTCGTTGTGTTGAGACACTACGTGATGATCGGGTGTGATAGACTCTACGTTCACATACAACGGGTGCAAGCCAGTGTTGCACATGCAGAACACTCGGGTTAAACTTGACGGGCCTAACATGTACAGACATGGCCTCGGAACACAAGAGACCGAAAGGTCGAACATGAGTCATATAGTAGATATGATCAACATGATTATGTTCACCATTGAAACCACGTCAACTCACGTGATGATCGGACTTGAGTTGGTGAATTTGGATCATGTATCACTCGAATGACCAGAGGGATGTCAATTTGAGTGGGAGTTCTTAAGTAATATGATTAATTGAACTCATTATCATGAACATAGTCAGTAGTGACTTTGCAAAATTATATTGTAGATTACTAGTTCATGTTGTAGCTCCCTTGAATTTTTATATGTTCCTACAGAAATAGAGTTGAAAGATGATGGTAGCAATATTGCGGACTGGGTCCGTGATATGAGGATTGTCCTCATTGCTGCACACAAGGCTTATGTCCTTAATGCACCACTCGGTGCGCCAACCCCTCTAGCATCGTCTGTAGATGTTGTAAACATCTGACAGGCACGTTCTGATGACTACTTGATAGTTTAGTGCGTCATGCATTATGGCTTACAACTGAGGCTCCGAAACGTTTTGAATGCCACGGAACATATGAGATGTTCTAAGAGCTGAAATTAGGATCTCAGGCTCGTGCCCGTGTTGCGAGATATGAGATCTCCAACAAGATTCTTTGCCTGCAAGATGAAAGAGAATAGCTCAATCATTGAGCATGTGCTCAGATTGTCTGGGTGCTGCAATCGCTTGAATCGAGTGGGAGTTGATCCTCCAGATAAAATAGTGACTGATATTGTTCTCCAACTCACTGCCACTAAGTTACTAGAACTGGGTGATGAACTATAAACGCCAGGGTTATAAATAATGATCCCTGAGCTATTCGCGATGTTTGACACCGCGAAGGTAGAAATCAAGAAGGAGCATCAAGTGTTGATGGTTAGTAAAACCACTAGTTTCAAGAAGGGCAAGGGCAAGGAGGGAAACTTCATGGATAGCAAGTCAGTTGCTGCTCCGGTGAAGCAACCCAAAGTTGAACCCAAACCCGAGACTAAGTGCTTCGATTATGAGGAGAGCGGTCGCTAAAGCGGAACAACCCTAGATACTTGGTAGATAAGAAGGCTGGCAACGTTGACAGAAGTATATTTGATATATGTGTTATTGATGTGTACCTTGCTAGTACTCCTAGTAGCACGTGGGTATTGGATACCTGTTCGGTTGCTAAATGTTAGTAACTCGAAATAAAAGCTACGGAATAAACGGAGAACTAGCTAAGGGTGAGGTGACGATGTGTGTTGGAAATGTTTCCAAGGTTGATGTGATCAACATCGCACGCTCTCTCTACCTTCGAGATTAGTGACAAACCTAAATAAATGTTATTTGGTGTTTTGCGTTGAGCATGAACGTGATTGGATTGTATTTATTGCAACACGGTTATTCATTTAAGTTAGAGAATAATGGTTATTTTGTTTACATGAATAATACCTTCAATGGTCAAGCACCCAGTGAGAATGGTTTGTTGAATCTTGATCGTAGTAATACACATGCTCATAACATTGATGCCAAAAGATACAAAGTTAATAATAATAGTACCACATACTTGTGGCACTGCCGCTAAATGTCATATTGGTATAAAATGCATGAAGAAACTCCATGCTGATGGATCTTTGGACTCATTCGATTTCAAATCGGTTGAGACATGCGGACCATGCCTCCTGGTCAAGATGACTAAGGACCCCGTTTTCTGGTTTGATGGAGCGGGCAAGTGACTTATTGGAAATGATGCATGTTGATGTATGCAATCCAATGAGTCTTATAGCGTGCGGTGGATATCTTTATTTTCTTACATTCACTGATGATTTGAGTAGATATAGTGTATATTTTCTTAATGAAACACAAGTCTGAATCGTTTGAAAGGTTCAAGGAAATTCAGAGTGAAGTTTAAGATCATCGTGACAAGAAGATAAAAATGTCTATGATATGATCGTCGAGATGAATATCTGAGTTGCGAGTTTGGCATACAACTTTAGACATTGTGAAAATTGTTTCTCAACTCACACCACCTAGAACACCATAGTGTGATGGTGTGTCCGAACGTCATAGATGTGCTCTATTGGATATGGTGCATGCTATGATGTCTCTTATCGTCTTGTTACTATAATTTTGGGGTTATGCATTAGAGACAACTACATTCACTTTAAATAGGGCACCATCTAAATCCGTTGAGATGACACCGTGTGAATTATGGTTTTATAGAAACCTAAGCTGTCATTTCTTAACGTTTGGGGCTGCAACGCTTGGGTGGAACCAAAGCGGACAAATGCATCTTCATAGAATACCCTAAGAACAGTTGGGTGAATCTTCTATCTCAGATCCAAGCATAAAATGTTTGTTGCTAAAACTGGGTCCTTTCTCAAGAAAAAGTTTCTCTTGAAAGAATTGAGTGGGAGTAGGATAGAACTTGATGAGGTTATTGAACCTCTGTTTCTATCAGAGAGTAGCGCAGCGTAGGAAGATGTTTCTGTGAAGCCTACATTAGTTGAAGAGGAAGTTAACGATGATGATCATGAAGCTTCGGATCAAGTTACTATCGAACCTCGTAGGTCGACAAGGACGTGTACTGCTCCTGAGTGGTGCGGCAACCCTGTCTTAGAGGTCAAGTTGTTGGAGAACGATGAACCTACGAACTATGGAGAAGCGATGATGGGCCCGGAAACCAACAAATGGTTAGAGGCCATGAAGTCCGAGAAAGGATCCATGTATGAAAACCAAGTATGGACTTTGGTGGACTTGCTCATTGGACGGCAGGTCGTTAAGTACAAATGGATCTTTTAAATGAAGACAGACGCTGATGGTAAATGTCACCATTTGTAAAGCTCGACTTGTTGCAAAGAAGTTGACGACAAGTTCACGGAGTTGACTATGATGAGACTTTCTCACTCGTAGCGATGCTAAAGTCTATTGAAATTATGTTAGCAGTTGTTGCGTTTGCAATTATGAAATCTGGCAGATGGATGTCAAAACATCGTTTCCTTAATGGTTTACTTGAGGAAAGGTTGTATGTGATACAAACAGAAGGTTTTGTCAGTCCTAAGGATGCTAAAAGGTGTGCAAGCTTCAGTGATTCTTCTATGAACTGAAGCAAGCATCTCGGAGTTGTAATATACACTTTGATGAGGTGATCAAAGTTTTTGAGTCTATACAAAGTTTACGAGAAACTTGTATTTGCAATAAAGTGAGTGGGAGCACTATAGAGTTTCTGATAAGTATATGTGGATGACATATTGCTATTCGGAAATGATGTAGAATTTCTGGAGAGCATAAACGGTTGTTTGAAAAGAGTTTTTCAAAGGAAGACCTGGATAAAGCTACCTAATGTTCAGCATCAAGATCTATAAAGATAGATCAAGATGTTTGATAAGACTTTCAATGAGATCTTGGACGTCACGAGGAGCTTCGGAATGGTCCGGAGTTAAATATTTATATATAGGAAGTCCTATTTTGGTCGCCAGAAAAGTTTCGGGCTTATCGGTAGTGTACCGGGAGTGCCGGTAGTGTACGGCGAGACCATCGAGAGGGGTATTTCGACCCAAGAGGCTACATGGGCTGTGGGAGAGTAAATACCATCCCTTAGTGGGCTGGTGGAAGTCCCACACAAGGCTCATGCGGCTGGGAAGAAAAGCCCAAAGAGAAAAAGGTGGAAAAAGGCAAAAAACGCAAAAATAAGGAGGAGTCCTAGTCCTACTAGGATTTGAGGAGGAATCCTTCAATCCCACTAGGTTCGGCCGACCCAAGGGCTGCCTCTTTGGCAGCCAAGCCTCCTCCTCCTCTCCTCCTATATATACTAGAGGATTTAAGGGTTTTGGCACAGAATTTTCAGCCATGTGCTACCCGTTCCTCTAGTGCATAGTTTCTCCTCTAGATCGGGTTTATGCAGTGCTTGGGCGAAGCCCTGCCGGAATAGCTCCACCACCATCTCCGGAGCGCCGTCACGCTGCTGAAGAACTCTTCTACCTCTTCGCTCCCTCCTGTTGGATCAAGAAGGCGGAGATCGTCATCGAGCTGTATGTGTGCTGAACGCGGAGGTGCCGTCCGTTCGACGCTAGATCGGAAGGACCGTGATCAAGATCGCGAGACGGATCATGATGAGTTCGCGGGACGGATCATGATAAGTTGGTGGGACGGATCGTGATGAGTTCGCGAGACGGATCGTGATCGGATCGCAGGACGGATCGTGATGAGATCGCGGGACGCTCGCCGATTTGGATCGCGAAGACGTTTGACTACACCAACCGTGTTTCTTAACGCTTCCCGCTTAGAGATATACAAGGGTACGTAGATCCACTCTCCCTCTCGTAGGTGCTCATCACCATGGATAGATCTGCGTGTGCATAGGAATTTTTTTGTTTCCCATGCAATGTTCCCCAACATATGTACCTTGGAACCTTTAGCCATGAAGCAATAGGTGGGAGCGTAATCATCACTGATGTCGTCAGAGTCATTGGAGTAGTCATTTTCTTCATCGTTGAAGATGGACTTGCTGACGAAAGCAGTAGGGTGAGCAAGGCTAGCGACACACTAGATTTAGATTCCACCTCACGTTATTCTTCTTCTTCATACTCTTCAAATCCTTCTTCTGAGTCCATTTCGTTGCCAATGAATGCCCGAGCCTTTCTGGAACCATTCTTCTTATGCATTGAGGACTTTGAAGATGAGGACTTTGCAGATGAGGACTTTGAAGACTTCTTCTTTTTCTTCGAGTTATCAGAACTGTTGTCCTTGTACTTCTTCTTCTTCTTCTTCTTCTTCTTCTTTGATTCTTTTTCCCAAAGAGGACAATCAGAGATGAAGTGACCAGATTTCTTGCATTTGTGACAAGTTCTTTTCTTGTAGTCATCTGAGGAATCTAATTTCGTCAAACCACTTTTTGATGACTTTCCAAATCCACCTCTCCTTGAGAACTTCTGGAATTTCCTCAAGAGCTTTGCTATCTCCTGACTCAATTCTTCAGGATAACCAAGGCTACTTTCAAAATCTTTGCCTTTGGATGAGGAAATTGCTTTAGCCTTGAGAGCACGAGATCTTCCGTAGCTTGGCCCATAGAGGTCTCTCTTCTCAGCTTGTTGGAATTCATAAGTATTTAGTCTCTCAAGAATATCAGCAAGATCAGGTGACTTGTAGTCTCAACAGCTCTTGAATCATCAAAGCCAGAGTATCGAATGAGGAATCAAGAGATATTAGCAGTTTCTTCACCACTTATGGTCAGTGATATCAGTGGCACCCACTACTTGAAGCTCATTGGAGATATCAGTGAGACGGTCAAAAGTTTGCTGAACGTTTTCATTGTCGAGTCTCTTGAAGTGGTTAAATAGATTGCGAAGAACATCAACACGAGAGTCACATTGAGTGGAAACACCTTCGTTGACTTTGGATAGCCTATCCCAGATAAGCTTAGTAGTCTCCAAAGCACTCACTCTGCTATACTGACCTTTGCTCAGATGGCCACATATGATATTCTTTGCTTGAGAATCGAGTTGCTTGAATATATTCGTATCAGCAACAGTAATAGTCGGAGAAATGCGGGGAATACCATTTTCTAGAACGAACCAGAAATCGTTGTCAATTGCCTCAAGATGCATGCGCATCTTGTTCTTCTAGTAGGGGTAGTCCGTCCCATCAAAGGTAGGGCATCCTGCGGAAACCATGATCATACCTGTAGTCGACATAACTAGAACTCCAGGTGGTTAAACCAAAATTACACGGAACAAGGGAGTACCTTGCTCTGATACCAATTGAAAGTGCATTATATCGACTTGAGGGGGGTGAATAGGCGATTTTTACAAATTCATCACTTCAGGAATTTCAACTTGAGGAATTTGAAATGTGATGAATAACTAGCAGCGGATTAAGTACTCAAGTGCATGAGAAACATGGCAACAACATAGTCATCGTGATGAAATGAAACATGCACAAATTGCAAGTAGCATGATACAGGATAAGTAGGTGAGGAACAAGGTAACTTGAAAAATTTGAGGTGACGAATTTGTGGAAGTCGTTAGTCCCATTCTTCAAACAGTATTGATCAATTTCATCAACAAGTATACGTGGTATAGAGGGGTTGAGGAAATAGAACCAGGTAGCTCGATGAAGACAATGGTTTGATGACCCAGTTCCAACTGCTGTGACAGTCATACATCTGGTTTGGAGCGGCCTGGTATTTAAACCAAAGGACACATAGTCCCTACCGTATTCTCCTTGAGCTAAGGTCAAAAAGTCCTCGCCCAACACTCGTGGTAAGTCTTCAGGGTAGACTTCCAAAACCCACACAAAGTGGTCACCCGGCGATCCACAATTTACTGCTGGATGCTCTAGACCAAGGTCACTCCGTGCTCCCCAATTGACTGCATTATGCACTAGACCATGACACCTAACTGTCTGGAGGATACACAGTCCTCAAAGGTAACAAGTGTCGGTTCCACACAGGAATCTCTTTAGTGATGCTCAACCACTTTAGGTTTGGTGCTTTGGATTTGGGTTTTTTCTCACTGGTGATTTTCTCTCAAAGTCCTCGGAGGATGGGTTGCTCTCAAATCACAAGTGGCAGTTCTCTCTTGGAGCAGACAACCAACTAGTGGTTGTGGGGGTGGCTATTTATAGCCAAGGTGCAATCTGACATGATAATACATAAATGCTCCCAATGATATGAACATTATCTGGATATTATGATTGGGGACAGCTGGCGCTAAGCACAACAACGGTCAGAATTTCAAACTATGAAAGTCCTCAGGCTTATCATGTTCCTCACATGTAGGCAATTCGCATTGGCGAAATCCTAACTCCTCAGTTAAATCAATTTCATCAGAGACCAGAAGAACTTCGTCTCTGTCACTAAAGAACTTGACTAAACTGCAAGATATTTCCAAAGGCTTCAGTCGAAGGATTGGATAGGTTAAGGCTTTTGAAGTTGAGCATCAGTTGGAAATTTTTCTTAGAATTATCCCGGCCCCCTTTAACAGTACGGTGTTTCCTATGACTCACAGAAAGGAAATGAAACTACGAAAACAAAAGTCTTCATGCTTCATAGTCCTCGTTCATATCTTCAAGGTCACACCAACTTCTTCATTTTCAAAGTCTTCAAGGAATACCAAAGTCTTCAGTTGAAGACATAAATTTTTAGGGCTCGGTAATCTCCGAATATATCAAACTCCTCATCGAGTTATAGAGCCTGTGTACGCTCACAAACACATTAGTTCCTTAACCTATAAGTCTTCAATACACAAAAATCACTAAGGGGCACTAGATGCACTAACAACATATGATTCAACTATGTGAGTATTGTTGAGAGAAATTTCACTAGTGAAAGTATGAACCCTAGGCCTTGTTTCTAAGCATTGCAATATCGTTTTTGATTACTTTTGTTACTTGTTACCTTGTTGTTTTTATATTTTCATATGACAAAAACCTATATCTACCATCCATATTGAACTTGTATCACCATCTAGTGCACCTATACAATTTACCATTGTATTGGGTGTGTTGGGGACACAAGAGACTCTTTGCTATTTGGTTGCAGGGTTGCTTGAGAGAGACCATCTTCATCCTACACCTCCCACGGATTAATAAACCTTAGGTCATCCACTTGAGGGAAAATTTCTGCTCTCCAACAAAACTCTGCGCTTGGAGGCCCAACATGAGTCTACAAGAAGAAGGTTGTGTAGTAGACATCAAGCTCTTTTCTAACGCCGTTGCCAGGGAGGTGAGTGCTTGAAGGTATATCTTTAGATCTTGTAATAAAATATTTTGGTTTCTTTTTTTCACTAGTTTGGTTTTATAAAAGAAAAGTACAAAAATTGGAATTGAGGTTGCTCATATGCTTCATCTTTTTAATGTCTTTCGTGAAAATGATGGAAAGGAAAATTGTGCTCAAGTGTTAGAAGAAGAAGTTATTAAAATGTTTGGCACTAAATATTTGAGTGATGATCATGATAGTCGTATTTTTAGTATGAATTCTACGAATATTCATGATGCTAACGTTATGCAAAGCCACAAGCTTGGGGATTCTATGTCTGATGAAGATGATATTTTTAGCCCCCAAGTTTTGATGAGCAAAACTATTATGATTATGACATGCCTCCTATCTATGATGATTATTGTGATGACATGTGTGCTATAAAGAGTAATGGTAACTTTTGGGGATATAACCCCGCAATATGACCCGCCCTTGAAGGCTCCGGGTCATGTTGATGGCTAGTGAGCCGGCCCAAGGGTGAGCCATAAGGCCAACGGCCCATGAAGATAGACGGCTCATGGTGTGGGCTGCAAGGTGGCCCAGACTGAGAAGACCCGGGCGTGCAAGCCACTCGGAGACAGTTTGGACAAGAAGATAGAGTAAGACTCAGATATACAATGAGACTCGGTTAGACAATTGTAAAGACTCGTGGTCTTGACCTCTTATATAAAGGCAAACCCGAGGCAACTTAGAGATCAGGTTATCGAGAACTAGATCAAGCTTTAGCTCCCTTGTAATCGATACAACAAGCAATACAAGCACAAGCATGACGTAGGCTATTACCTTGACTTGAGGGGCCGAACCTGGGTAAACCCATGTCCTTCATCCCAATCAACCCTTTTGAGTCCATAACATTAGCGATGGCCTCGAATCCAAGTCCGCTCACCCGGACATCTGCCGTGATAAATCCATGACAGTTGGCGCCCACCATGGGGCATGCGCTTGGTGGTGTTGAGTTCTCAAAGGGCTCTCTCAAAAGGCTCGAGGGATACGTGGTCGGAAGGATCAGCAAGAGTCATCGTGGCCGGTTCTACATCGACGATGCCGGCTGGGGGCTTGATGCTGAGTCCGTGGAGTATGGATTCCGGGTCCCGTTCCGCGGGATCCATGTTTTCATCGGAAAGGCTGATGGATCTACACCCGGGCTGGACATCTGCACCAACATCATCGAGCCGGCTTGGCATCTCCAATCTGAACGTAACGTGTGGCCTGTTCGCGCCAATCCGGGTTAGAAGCATGTCTTCGTAGGCTTCATGCAAGGTAGGGATCTGGAAGCTTCCGGGTCATAGGAAACCCTCGTCTATTCAGAAGATGAATCTTCAAGTGGAGAAACAGAATAAATGTACCAGCTCCACAACTGTGGCCTTGGGGGCTATGACAATGCATACTCTGAGTCGGATGGTTTTGAGTCAGATGCTTTAAAACCTCCGGTTCATGCGAAGGTGTTCGTGGCAGGATCAGCCCTACCCGCTGGTAGTACAGCCGCGGGAGCCGCCGCTTCGAGTGATAGCCCGCCACCACCGGCTCAAGTTCCTGTGGACCTGATGGATGAACTTGCGGCTCTCATGGCCACTGAAATGACACCAGATAATCAAGCAGCTCGGAATATAGAGATTGCACGGATCAAGGGCCAGATGGCAGAGGAACGACAAAGGATGGCTGAGCTGAAGGTCCAGATGGAAGAAGAAGTAGAACGTATCAAGACAGATGCTTTCCGTCTAGGGCTGGAGCAAAGGTCAGCAGCGGCGGTACACAGGAGGAGGCATCAGTCCCGTCTACTAGAGCATTATGAAGCAAGGAACCTCTTGAATACCCCCGGCGCGGGGCGAGCCGCGGGCGTGCCTGAGAGCCACCCAACGGAGCGGCCAGCGACTCATCCGGCCCAACATAACCCAACTTCACCTGGGGGCATTCCAACGTAGGCGGGTCATTATTCTAACTTGACTGAGAAAATGGTAGCAGCTGCCACCCGGCTTGAGACGATCCCTATCGCGGACGAAGCACCCTTTGCGGAGGATGTGCGGAACGCCATCGGGTACTTGCAGACGGCCATGGCCCAGCAAGAGAGATACGCTCACAGCTAGATCCGCGTCCATTCAACCCCTCTGCCCAGCCGTAGCTTTAGCCGACGCTATGAGTCACCAGCAGGTTCGAGGAGTAACCATCACAGAGAAATTCCAACGGGTCACCGACCGCGAAGAGATACACAGGCATGTGTAGACCATGCGGGAAGCCAGCAAGAGGCGTTAGCTAGGCCGGCTTACCAAGAGCCTAGGCCTTCCGTTTCTGTAGGGGCAGGAGTAATCCCCAGGATGGGAGGGCTGTCGTGTCTATCGCCGGCTCTCCGCAGCGAGCGGTTGCCGAAAGACTTTAAAGGTCCCCGCAAGGTCCCAAATTACACCGCTGATTTACCCCCAGGGGCCTGGGTGGAAAGCTATGAGTTGGCCATGGAGATGTTGGATGTTAGTGAGGCAGTTTATGCCAAATATTTCATCATGATACTTGAAGGCCCGGCTCGTACATGGCTAAAAGGGTTGCCACCTAATACCATCAATTCATGGGCAGAGCTTAGGGCTCGGTTCATCAAAAACTTTCAAGGGACGTGCAAGCAGTCTATGACCATTGTGGATCTTGATCACTATGTCCAACAGGAAAGCGAGTCGGCTCATCATTGGGTACGGCGGGTCTCGACAATTATTCACTCATCAGAGGAGATCACGGCGGCTCAAGCGGTGTTGATTTTAGAGAAGAATTGCCATTTTGTTCCTTTAAAGCAGAAACTTGGCCGGCTCAAGCGTATGTGTCAGGACATGGGAGAGCTCATGATGGCTCTCACAAAGTACGCCGACTCAGACAACACGAAGGATCCGGGTTCTGATGAGGAAAAGGCTGGTCATGGCAAGAAGGGCAACCAAGGCAAGGGCGTAGTGAACAATGGTAACCAGAGTAAACGTAAGAATCCAGAGGCCGGGTCAGCTGGTGGCCAACACAAATGCCCAGCAAAATCACCCCAATGGCAACAGGAGGTTTGGGTTGCCCTCGAGTAGGGATAACTTTTCCTCGAACATGGAAGAGATGCTTAAGCGACCTTGTCTGAATCACAGTTTGCCTGATAGGCTGGCAAACCATACATGGGAGAGTTGTTCTTTTATGCAGAAGTTCAAGCGGTATGTCACACAACCTAACCATCGCAGGGCGGCCCGCCAGGAGGCCCAGGACGTGACGGGTCAGGAGCTGGATTTGGTTCTGGCTCGTCAGGAGCCAGTTTTGGCTCTGGCGGTTTAGCCTCCGGTCATCCGGGTCAGGATAATCACGGGGGACAGCAGCCGCATTCTGGTAATAATAATCAACAACAGCAGCAACAGCGGAATCAGTCCGGCTTTCAGAGTAATCCGAAGCAGCTCAGCTCTGGGCAATACCACGTCTTCATCACTAGCCTCAATAGACGGGACGAGAAGTTGCGTAAACGGGCACTCAATGCGGTTACACCGGTTCTTCCACAATATCTGAAGTGGTCTGAATATGACATAACATGGATCCATGAAGATCACCCGCCATGCGTTGATGACCCGGGGCGGCTGGCTTTGGTTGTGGCCCCCAGGTAGGTGGATATCTGTTGAACAAGGTGCTCATGGACGGCGGCAGCAGCATAAACATCCTTTACTATGACACCTTACGACGGATGAAGTTGCTTGACAAGGACTTAAAACCTTCGTCCACTATTTTTCATGGTGTGGTGCCGGGTAAGTCGGAGCATCCGGTGGGGAGGATTTCTTTGGAAGTGGCTTTTGGCGATGAATACAACTACAGAGTGGAGTCCTTATGGTTTGAGGTAGTTAAAATCAAGAGCCCTTATCATGCCTTGTTTGGACGGCCGGCTTATGCCAAGTTCATGGCCCGGCCCTGCTATGTTTACTTGCAGCTCAAAATGCCCAGCTTAAACGGTACCATCACCGTTCATGGTAACCGGAACATGGCTATTGAGTGTGAAGAAGGGGATGTAGCTTATGCAGAGTCCAGTTGCCCTCAAGAGGAGTTTTTGTTTTATAAGGAGAATGTTGATCCGGAGGATAAGACCCCCCTGAAAAAGCCCACCACGGAGGTTGAGCCGCCCCTAAAATTTTCAGCAGATGATACCAAGGCACTAGATTTCAATCCGGGCGACTCATCTAAGCAGTTCATCATTGGAGCTCATATGGATCCCAAATAGGAAAGCGTGCTCATCGAATTCATCCGTGAGAATCGGGACATCTTTGCATGGAAACCTTCTAACATGTCGGGTGTACCGAGAGAATTTGCTGAGCACAACCTTAATGTGGATCCAAAGTTTAAGCCGATCAAACAGTTCTTGTGGCGGTTCAATGAGGAGAGGCGCAAGGCTATTGGGGAAGAAGTTGCCTGGCTCTTGGCTGCTGGCTTTATTGTTGAAGTTTTTCGCCCGGAATGGTTGGCTAACCTAATGCTGGTGCTCAAAAGAACGACACCTGGCATATGTGTGTGGACTACACGGACCTTAACAAGGCTTGTTCAGCTGATCCTTTTGCCCTCCCTCGAATTGATCAGATCATTGATGCTATAGCTGGATGTGAAAGTTTATGCTTCCTGGATGATTACTCAGGTTATCATCAGATCAAGATGGCAATGAAAGACCAGGAGAAGACGATGTTTATTACACCCTTTGGGGCGTTCTGTTATGTCTCTATGCCTTTCAGGCTCAAGACCAGGTAACTGTGGTCAGTTCTGCTCCGTTGGGAGATATTGTCCAGAACAGAGAAGCCACAGGGAGGATTGCCAAATGGGCCTTAGAGCTAGGACCTCTTAATGTAAAGTATGTTCCTCACACGGTGATCAAATACCAAGCTTTGGTGGATTTCATCAATGATTGGACAGAGTGCCAAGCTCCCGAAGAAAAGCCAGATAATACATACTAGACTATACACTTTGATGGATCCAAGCAGTTAGAGGGGTCTGGAGCAGGGGTTGTCCTGACATCCCCAAAGGGTGACAAGTTTTGTTATGTGCTCCGGCTGATGTTCCCTTGCACTAACAATGCGGCTGAGTACGAGGCTTTGCTTCATGGTCTTAGATTAGCAAAAGATATGAATTTGAGCCGGGTCAGGTGTTTGGGCGACTCAGATCTAGTAGCTCAGCAAGTTTCTGGCACTTGGGACTCCAAAGACCCACGGATGGCGGCTTATAGGCAGGCGGTTGATATTATTGCGGGTCACTTCAAAGGGTATCAGGTAGATCACATTGATCGTCGCAAGAACAAGGCGGCTGATGCTTTATCACGGCTAGATTCCCAATGTAAGCCGGTGCGGCCTAATGTCTTTCTGGACGTCTTATATCATCCGACTGTCAAGATACCTTCAGAGGAGGATTTGGCTATTCCTGACCCGGAGGCAGAATTGGTGGCGGCTCTACATGTTATCCTAGATTGGACTATTCCTTATTTAGACTATTTAACCCGGGGCGAGTTACCAGAGGATGAAGATCTGGCCAGAAAGATCACCCGCCGTTCTAAGTCCATGACGATAGTTAACGGTGAGTTGCATAAATGCAGTGTAAGAGGGGTTTTTCAACATTGTGTTTCACCAGAGGAGGGCCGGCAGATCTTGAGTGAAATCCCGCCGGAAATTGTGGACACCATGCCGGCTCAATATCTTTGGTGGCCAATGCTTTTCGGCACAGGTTCTTCTGGTTGATGGCTCACAAAGATGCAGAGGACTTAGTCTGTAAGTGCGATGGCTGTCAGAAATTTAGCCGGCGTGCTCATGTTCCGGCTCAAGAATTAAGGATGATACCAATCACTTGGCCGTTTGCGGTCTAGGGGCTGGACATGGTAGGGCCTTTCAAGAGGTCCAAGGACAAGAAAACGCACCTCCTGGTAGCGGTTGATAAATTTACCAAGTGGGTAGAGGCAGAGCCGGTCAACAAATGTGATGCAGCTACAGCAGTTCTGTTTATCAAAAAGCTAATCTACCGCTTTGGTTACCCGCACACCATCATCACTGATAATGGTACAAATCTATCCAAGGGGGCTATGAAGAAATTATGTGATGAAGAATATATCCGGCTTGATATTTCAGCCGTGGCACATCCACAGTCCAACGGTCAGGCGAAGCGCGCCAATCAGGAAATTCTAAGAGGAATTAAGCCGCGACTTATGGTTCCTTTGCAGCGAATGCCCGGGTGTTGAGTCGAAAAATTACCTTTCGTCTTATGGAGCATCAGAACCACCCTTAACAGGTCCACGGGTTTCACGCCCTTCTTTGTGGTGTACGGCGTTGAGGTCGTCTTACCCAGTGACATCCGGCATGACTCGCCAAGGGTCGTGGCTTACGTTGAGACGGACAACGAGACGGCACGCCGAGATGCATTGGATGCTTTGGAAGAGGCGCGAGATTTAGTAGCAGCCCGATCGGCAATTTATCAACAAGACCTGCGCCGCTATCGCAGCCGCAGGGTCAAGACCCGTACGTTCCAGGAGGGCGACTTGGTGCTCCGGCTGATTCAGGACAGGACAAATGTGCATAAACTATCACCTCCGTGGGAAGGACCCCTTGTGGTTATCAGAAATCTCAACAACGGGTCATATTACCTCGTCGATGAACGAGACAACTCAGATACGGCGAGTCAGGAGACCCGTCGGCCATGGAACATCATGCATCTCCGGCCTTATTTCACCTAAGGGTGTAAAGATCTACCATTGTACACTATCATTGTACATACCACAGTTATATGAATAAACAAGGAAGCCTCTACTATTTCATGCATCCTCGTACAAGAGAAGATTAAGCAATATTCCGGTTGAAACATCAACTAAGGTCGGCAAACGGCAGTAGATGCCTATTAGCCAGGCGTTATGCCACAAAATCCGGCTCAAGACAATGAGTAGCGGCAAGGGCGGCTTCTCGCCTTCGGGTGCAGCTTCTAACGCCTATCTGCCGGCGCTTTGCGTCGTATTGCTGAACGGTGGTAGACACCTATTAAGCTGACATTTTTCCACAAAAAAACAACTAAGGTAATTAGTCGTGGCGAGGGCGGCTTCTCACCTTCGGGTGCCGCTTCTAACACCTATCCGCCGGCAGGTTACGCCGTCATTGCTGAGGGGGGCTTCTGACCGACGGGTATCGCTTCTAACACCCTATCAGCCGGCTTTATGCCATCTCCGGCTAACCAGTTTAGCCGCGGTTATGAGAGGTTTTTTACCGACGGATATCTAACATCTCATGACCTACGAACAATAGCTTTCTGCCTTCGGGTAAAGCTTCTAATGCCTATTAGCCGGCCTAAGGGCATGTAAAAATAGCTAAAGTAACTTAGCTGTGGTGAACGGCGTCTTCTTACCTTTGGGTACAGCTTCTAACGCCTATTAATTGTTCTCATAAAAATCCGGCAAAGGAAAAATTAGCCACGGCGAGGGCGGCTTCTTACCTTTGGGTACAACTTCTAATGCTTATCCGCCGACGTTTACGCCATATTGTTACCTCCGGGTGTATCTTCTAAATGCCTTGTCTGCCAGGCTTTATGCCATTTCCGGCTAACCAGATTGGACGTAATTATCAAAGAGGGAGTCACCACCTCCGGGTGTGGCTTACCTAATCTTGGCTGCAGGTGTCTTATATGATGACAAGGCAAGTGTAAATAACTCAACGCATACAAAGACAAATGGCATACCAAAAGCCGGATCATCTTATAGGACAAATTTCAGACAAGTTTTCATCTCCCAGAGGAGATCAAAATTTCAGACAAAGTTTTTTCAGCCGTCACACGGCGGGTTAAGTTGATACAAGATCTTAAAGCAGCAACTAGTTAGCTGACGGGTCATCCTGCGCAGGCTCTTCTGGGGCCTTGATCTGGAGGTTGTCCAAATCCCAATTGCAGTTCGTTAGACCCGCAAAAGAGCCCTCACAAAAGGGTGACGGGTCAAGATCTGGAGCAAAGAGGTCTTTACTCTAAGCAGGCATCAAATCTTTGAACTCGTACAGAGGACCCCGGACTCTCTTTTGCTCCGGGTCATATGCTGCTTGATAAGTTGACAGATCAACCTCGTCCACCAAGACAGAAGCTAACACCCGGGACTCCTTCATGCACCGGCTGTAGTCAGCGTCAGTAAACTCCGAGCCGTCATCTTTTCTTGAAGGGAAGCCCTCCATCATCTTGGCGGCTGTTAGGCCCAGAGCAAAGGCCAAAGCCCGGCTGATGCCCGCAATGGCCCCTTGGCAGGCGACTGATTTCTTGAGTTCGGCGATCTGTTTTGGCATGGTGGAGAAGATCTCTAAGACACCCCTCAGAGTTGCCGGAATTTTATCCTTATATTGCACGGCCTTGATAGTGCAGATTGCACCACAGTACAACTGCTCAGTTAAGGTATAGATGGCCTTCAACGGCAACAGGCTATCAGAAGCCAACTGCCGGCTCCTAGGACCTCTATAAACCGGACAATTCAGATGAGTCGCCAGTCTAAGTAAAGATGAAACTATTTGAAACACAAAGTTGTCAGAAGCTTACCAAAGAGGGCGGCTGACATTTTGCTTATGTGGCGCTTCAAGCCTTGGAGTTCATCCGCCACAGCTATCAGCCGCTGGTCGGCGTTATCCGCCTATTGGATCAAGGCGGTCTTCTCATATTCAGTTGACTCCTTAAGGGCAGAAAAATCGACCTTGATTGTGGCCAGCTCTTTAGAGAGAAGCCGACACTTTTCATCGGTGACGCTGCGGGCTTCTTGTTGAGCCGCCAAGTTGGTCTTCAGGTCCATCAATTGCGACCCGGCTTCGCTTAAAGCTTCCTGTGACACGTAAAAATATAGGATAAGTCGCTAGAATGGAAGTCATACCAAATAATGAAGGTTAAAGACAAAACTATGCAAGTCTCAAAAAGATTGCAAGCAATATGTTTGACACTTGGGGGCTAATGTATTTTTGATCTTCGAGCATATAACACAGTTCCGTCTCATCTTCATCAAAGTTAATCCCGAACTTGGGGGCTATGATATGGCACTTCAAATTTACTTATAATGAAAGCTCCGACTCAACGTTATGAAGTTTGAGTCGGCCCTTGGGGGCTACGATATGGCTCTTCAAATTTACTTATAATGAAAGCTCCGACTCAACGTTATCAAGTTTGAGTCGGCCCTTGGGGGCTACGATTGGATGTTCACGTTATCTACAGTGAAGATCCGACTCAACTCTAACAAATTGAGCCGGCCCTTGGGGACAAAGGCTTTGGATTTTCTACAGAGGATCAGGAAAGACACGGTTCATCTCTTAACTAGATTGAACCGGCCCTTGGGGGCTAAGTAAGGTTATAGCAGCAAGAGGAATACCTCATATTTTGTTTTCATCAAAGTTACCAGCCGAAGCTCCAGATCCCGACTGGTGGTAAGCTGGTTTATATACCTGGCGTGGAGTTCTTCGGCCGTCATCTTCTCAAAGGAAGAGTCGAAATCCAGCTTCTTGGAGGTCTCGGTAGACTCTTTATGCCTGGTGAGCACATGAGCCGGAGGGGACTGGGAGCAGAGCCGGTGATCACAACCTCCGGAGTTGTAGTGGCCTTGGCAGGACTTGGCGGTTTTGAAGGACCCCTTAGAGGGCTCTCCGGGATGATATCTTCAGCAGCTGGCTCAGTGGAGACAATTGGTGGATCTACATCCGGTTGTGGCTCCTCCGGTTGTTCTTGCTCCGGCTCTTGAGCGGCAGGACTGGGGGAGGGCTTGTTGGTCTTCCAACGCTTGGCTTGAGCACTGCAAGATAGTAAAGTGAGAATCCAAAGGATATTACTACCCTACAAAGAACCGGATATTATAGTGGAAAGACACTTACAGCGGGTTGATCTTCGGAGGTGGCAGAACGGTCGCCGAAGAGTCGCCGAAGGAGGGCGACTTCTGAGATGAAATTCAATAAGGATGAGACGACACTAAGTTTATAAAGAGAAATGAGGAGAGGCGCAAGGCTATTGGGGAAGAAGTTGCCCGGCTCTTGGCGGCTGGATTTATTGTTGAAGTTTTTCACCCGGAATGGTTGGCTAACCCAGTGCTGGTGCTCAAAAAGAACGACACCTGGCATATGTGTGTGGACTACACGGACCTTAACAAGGCTTGTTCGGCTGATCCTTTTGCCCTCCCTCGAATTGATCAGATCATTGATGCTACAGCCCGATGTGAAAGTTTATGCTTCCTGGATGCTTACCCGGGTTATCATCAGATCAAGATGGCAATGAAAGACCAGGAGAAGACGACAGTTATTACACCCTTTGGGGCGTTCTGTTATGTCTTTATGCCTTTCGGGCTCCAGACTAGGTAACTGTGGTCAGTTCTGCTTCGTTGGGAGATATTGTCCAGAACAGAGAAGCCACAGGGAGGATTGCCAAATGGGCCTTAGAGCTAGGACCTCTTAATGTAAAGTATGTTCCTCGCACGACGATCAAACCCCAAGCTTTGGTGGATTTTATCAACGATTGGACGGAGTGCCAAGCTCCCAAAGAAAAGCTAGATAATACATACTGGACTATACACTTTGATGGATCCAAGCAGTTAGAGGCGTCCGAAGCAGGGGTTGTCCTAACATCCCCAAAGGGTGACAAGTTTTGTTATGTGCTCCGGCTGATGTTCCCTTGCACTAACAATGCGGATGAGTACGAGGCTTTCCTTCATGGTCTTAGATTAGCCAAATAGATGAATTTGAGCCGGGTCAGGTGTTTGGGTGACTCAGATCTAGTAGCTCAGTAAGTTTCTGGCACTTGGGACTCCAAAGACCCACGGATGGCGGCTTATAGGCAGGCGGTTGATATTATTGCGGGTCACTTCAAAGGGTATCAGGTAGATCACATTGATCGTCGCAAGAACGAGGCGGCTGATGCTTTATCACGGCTAGATTCCCAACATAAGCCGGTGTCGCCTAATGTCTTTCTGGACATCTTGTATCATCTGACTGTCAAGATACATTCAGAGGAGGATTTGGCTGTTCCTGACCCGCAGGCAGAATTGGTGGCGGCTCTACATGTTATCCCAGATTGGACTATTCCTTATTTAGACTATTTAACCCGGGGCGAGTTACCAGAGGATGAAGATCTGGCCAGAAAGATCACCCGCCGTTCTAAGTCCATGACGATAGTTAACGGTGAGTTGCATAAATGCAGTGTAAGAGGTGTTTGTCAACATTGTGTTTCACCAGAGGAGGGTCGGCAGATCTTGAGTGAAACCCACGCTGGAGATTGTGGACACCATGCTGGCTCAAAATCTTTGGTGGCCAAGGCTTTCCGGCATGGGTTCTTCTGGTTGACGGCTCACAAAGATGCAGAGGACTTAGTCCGTAAGTGCGATGGCTGTAAGAAATTTAGCCGGCGTGCTCATGTTCCGTCTCAAGAATTAAGGATGATACCAATCACTTGGCCGTTTGCGGTCTGGGGGCTGGACATGGTAGGGCCTTTCAAGAGGTCCAAGGACAAGAAAACGCACCTCCTGGTAGCGGTTGATAAATTTACCAAGTGGGTAGAGGCAGAGCCGGTCAGCAAACGTGATGCAGCTACAATTGTTCTGCTTATCAAAAAGCTAATCTACCACTTTGGTTACCCGCACAGCATCATCACTGATAATGGTACAAATCTATCCAAGGGGGCTATGAAGAAATTATGTGATGAAGAACATATCCGGCTTGCTATTTCAGCCGTGGCACATCCATCATCTTGAAGGGAAGCCCTCCATCATCTTGGCGGCTGTTAGGCCCGGAGCAAAGGCCAAAGCCCGGCTGATGCCCGCAATGGCCCCTTGGCAGGCGGCTGATTTCTTGAGTTCGGCGATCTCTTTTGGCATGGTGGAGAAGATCTCTAAGACACCCCTAAGAGTTGCCGGAATTTTATCCTTATATTGCACGGCCTTGATAGTGCAGATTGCATACAGTACAACTGTCAGTTAAGTTATAGATGGCCTTCAACGGCAACAGGCTATCAGAAGCCAACTGCCGGCTCCTAGGACCTCTATAAACCGGACAATTCAGATGAGTCGCCAGTCTAAGTAAAGATGAAACTATTTGAAACATAAAGTTGTCAGAAGCTTACCAAAGAGGGCGGCTGACATTTTGCTTATGTGGCGCTTCAAGCCTTGGAGTTCATCCGCCACAGCTATCAGCCGCTGGTCGGCGTCATCCGCCTATTGGATCAAGGCGGTCTTCTCAGATTCAGCTGACTCCTTAAGGGCAGCAAAATCGGCCTTGATTGTGGCCAGCTCTTTAGAGAGAAGCCGACACTTTTCATCGGTGACGCTGTGGGCTTCTTGTTGAGCCGCCAAGTTGGTCTTCATGTCCATCAATTGCGACCCGGCTTCGCTTAAAGCTTCCTGCGACACGTAAAAATATAGGATAAGTCGCTGGAATGGAAGTCATATCAAATAATGAAGGTTAAAGACAAAACTATGCAAGTCTCAAAAAGATTGCAAGCAATATGTTTGACACTTGGGGGCTAATGTATATTTGATCTTCGAGCATACAACACAGTTCCGGCTCATCTTCATCAAAGTTAATCCGGAACTTGGGGGCTACGATATGGCACTTCAAATTTACTTATAGTGAAAGCTCCGACTCAACGTTATGAAGTTTGAGTCGGCCCTTGGGGGATACGATATGGCTCTTCAAATTTACTTATAATGAAAGCTCCGACTCAACGTTATCAAGTTTGAGTCGGCCCTTGGGGGATACGATTGGATGTTCACGTTATCTACAGAGAAGATCCGACACAACTCTAACAAATTGAGCCGGCCCTTGGGGACAAAGGCTTTGGATTTTCTAGAGAGGATCAGGAAAGACCCGGTTCATCTCTTAACTAGATTGAACCGGCCCTTGGGGGCTAAGTAAGGTTATAGGAGCAAGAGGAATACCTCATATTTTGTTTTCATCAAAGTTACCTGCTGAAGCTCTAGATCCCGGCTGGTGGTAAGCTGGTTTATATACCTGGCGTGGAGTTCTTCGGCCGTCATCTTCTCAAAGGAAGAGTCGAAATCCAGCTTCTTTGATGCCTCGGCAGACTCTTTATGCCTGGTCAGCACATGAGCCGGAGGGGACTAGGGAGCAGAGCCGGTGATCAGAACCTCCAGAGTTGCAGTGGCCCTGGCAGGACTTGGTGGTTTTGAAGGACCCCTTAGAGGGCTCTCCGGGATGATATCTTCAGCAGCTGGCTCAGTGGAGACAATTGGCGGATCTACATCCGGTTGTGGCTCCTCCGGTTGTTCTTGCTCCGGCTCTTGAGCAGCAGGACAGGTTGAGGGCTTGTTGGTCTTCTGACGCTTGGCTTGAGCACTTCAAGATAGAAAAGTGAGAATCCAAAGGATATTACTACCCTACAAAGAACTGGATATTATAGTGGAAAGACACTTATAGTGGGTTGATCTTCGGAGGCGGCAGAACGGTCGCCGAAGAGTCACCGGAGGAGGTGGACTTCTGAGATGAAATTCAAGAAGGATGAGACGGCACTAAGGTTATAAAGAGGAATGAATCAAACAGGAACACATACCTCAGCAAGGCGTTTCTTCGGAGCCAGCGAGTTCGGCAAGCCGGACATAAGCTCAATAGAGCCTGCGCTCCGGGTCTGGCGACGTTCAGCCTGTTGTTGCTTTTTCAAAAGAAAATCGGGAGCCAGGTAAACGAGAGGATGAGAAAGAGGAACTTTTCTGGCACCTCTCCGCGGTTTTCGGGGGACAAAATATTCTGAGCCGGAAGAGACATAGTTTACCTCAGGGGCATTGGCGCGGCTAGTCTCCACTTCATCCTACGAGTAAAACAAGTATTAGTAAAATAGGAAGGCAAAGAATCAAGCAAACAACTAAAATTTTACCTCTGAGCTGGAAGACTATGGAGGGTCAAACCACTCCTCTCGCGGGGCGTCTTTCTTTGGCTTATTGGCTGGGGCCTTCTTCTTGAGCTTCTTCGGAGGAGGGACGTACTCCTTCCAGAAATCAGTGTCGGCCTGCGAAAATAAACCAGGGAAGAGTAATAGATCATCAAGGTACAAACAAAAATCCAAGAGATGGATGGAAAGAAATTGACTTACATCTGGAGCCGGATTGTTGACGCTAAAAGGCGCCAGGCCAATGGCGCTACATGAGCCGAAGGCTGCATGAACAAGGCTCCGGATGACAGTGGTGATGTCATCCTCTGTCAGGGTTGATTGACTAAAGCACAAGGAGGTGTCATACTTGCCTTCGTATGCACACATAAGCCGGCTTCTATGGCCTAACGGCATGATCCGACATGAAATCCAGCAGCGAATCAAATCCAGTCCGGTCAAACCGTTGGCCATAAGTGCCTTGATCTTGGCGTGAGACGGCTCATACCTGGCACGTTCTCAAACTGAGAGCCGGCCAGGAAGCTCTGAATTTATCGTGAGCCGGGAGGGACGATAACCCGGCAATGGGCACTCATCTTCAGGAGAGGTGTCCTTGCAGTAGAACCAAGTCTTGTTCCAATCCTTTGGATGACTCGGCATCTGCGCAGCCGGAAAGATGATGTCTCTACGTCGTTGAATGGAAATACCGCCAAGTTCTAGACTTGGACCGCCTTTCATTTCGGTTTGGCGGTTGGCGTAAAAGAACTCTCGAAACAACCCCACAGACGACTTGATTTGCAGGTAGACTTCGCAGAGCACTTGAAAATTGCATTTGTTTGAAACGGAGTTGGGGGTAAGTCTTGAGGGTGAAGCTTGTACAAATGGAGAACGTCATGGAAGAATTTAGAGCCGGGTGGCACAAACCCTCGCTCGATATGGTCACAGAAAACTACTACCTCTCCTTTCTGGGGAGAGGGCCGAGTCTCGTCACCTGGAACCCGCCCGTGAAGGACCTCCTTGGAAGGAAGAGTGCTCGCATCAACAAAATCCATTAAGTACTCTTCTGTGACGCAAGATCCGACCAAGTTGCATGAGTTGGAAGCGCAGGACATGGCGGCGGCTTAAAGACTATGCAAAATTAAAAATGCAGCGAGTTAAGAGCAAGCAATATCTATGACGGCTTACAATTTTAAGGGCTCTACAAATACTACGTCATAGTCCGGCTAATGAGAGCCGGAGATGTCTGGCGGTTCAACAAAGAAAGGAGGATCGAAAATCATCTAAGTCCTAACAAACAGGTTTCACAAACTACCGTTGCAATTATGGATCTACAAAAATAGGAAAATAGGTTCTTATTTCTAGACCTAGCGAAGAACAGGCGGAATAGAGAAGAATGAAACAGAGCCGCGACGGTCCGCGCATTGCGCATGGCTGCCTTGTACGCGGCGGTGTGGTGGGGACGCGCGTTAAAGACGTCGACGGCGTCGAAATACCCTAACGGTGGCGATGGAGGAGCCCGAGCGACGGTGGCGGAGCTTCCCGCGAACCCTACTATGGCGGCGATGGATCTAGGGGGAGTTTGGACTTACCGATGATGGAGCGATGGACGCAGAATAGACTCTAGTACGACTCAAGTTGATGCAGCGGCCTGGTTGACGACGATGAGAAGACGACGCCAGAGCAAGGAGCGCAGGAGCAAAGACGATGAAGGGAAGAAGACGAAGGGAGAGCGGGAGAAGGAAAGCTTCCCCCCCGCAACAGGTCTTATTTAAAGAGAAGACAAGGCAGGCGCGAGAATTTAGGCGACGGAAACCATTTGACCGAGGCGGACGCCTCGATTTTTGGGCTGACCATTTAATAAAAGATTCGGTAATACGTCAGCAGATCTCATGACGTCATGTCGGGTCATCATCGGGCGACTCGCCAAAGAGAAGAAGATAAGGATGAAGTGAACAAGCTCAATTCAACCTAGGGCCTAATGTTAGGGATATAACCCCGCAATATGACCCGCCCTTGAAGGCTCCGGGTCATGTTGATGGCTCGTGAGCCGGCCCAAGGGTGATCCATAAAGCCAATGGCCCATGAAGATAAACGGCTCATGGTGTGGGCCACAAGGTGGCCCGGACTGAGAAGACCTAGGCGTCATAGCTGCTCGGAGACAGTTTGGACAAGAAGATAGAGTAAGACTCGGATAGACAATGAGACTCGGTTAGACAATTGTAAATACCCATGGTCCTGACCTCTTATATAAAGGAAGACCCAAGGCGACATAGAGATCAGGTTATCAAGAACTAGATCAAGCTTTAGCTCCCTTGTAATCGATACAACAAGAAATACAAGCACAAGAAGGATGTAGGCTATTACCTCGACTTGAGGGGTCGAAGCTGGGTAAACCCGTGTCCTTCGTCCCTATCAACCCCTTTGAGTCCATCACATTAGCGATGGCCTCGAGTCCAAGTCCGGTCACCCGGACATCTGCCGTGATAAATCCACATAGTAACCATGAAACTTGTCATCATGATTTTAATATTCAAAGTGGTTATGTCAATCTAGTATATCATGATAGTTATTTTGTTGAGTTTGCTCCCACTATTTTGAATGGGAACAAAATTGCTTATGTGGAGAGTGACAAATTTTATATGCTTGTGCATCATCAAAATAATGATTTATGGGCTGTTTATATTGTGGAATTTCTTCATGATGCTACTGAAAATTATTATGAGGGAGGAACATATGCTTGTACGAATTGCAATAATATCAAGTTTCCTCTCTATGTGTTCAAAGTTTTGAAGTTATGCTTGTTTTGCCTTCCTATGCTAGATGACTCTTGTTCCCATAAATTGTTTGATCACAAAATCCCTATTCATAGGAAGTGGGTTAGACTTAAATGTGCTTGTCATGAGATTCATTATACTCTTTTGCATGTTCCAGTTACTATTCCTATGTGAGCATCATTGAAATCAGCATGCCTAGCTAAAAGGCATTAAAGAAAAGCGCTTGTTGGGAGACAACACAACACTTTTACTTTCTGTTTTTGTGTGTTCACATGATTAAGATACTTTATTAATCACGTTTTTTGTCTTTTATTTCAATAAAGTGCCAAGTAAAGCCTTTGGGATAGTGTGGATACTTGCTTGTTTGATTCCGTGCAAAACAGAAAGAAAGTTTTACGTCCAATATATGAATTATCTGATTTTAAAGGAGAGTCAAATAAATCTGAAATTTTTACAAAACCTTTATATGCAAATTCCTTGATTTTTCCTAATGTTTCAGAATATTTAGAGTCAGTTAGTAAGCTGATCATTCAGATCTTTACAAACTATTCTGTTTTTGCCAAATTCTCTTTTGCATGCATAGTTTGCTTGTTTGAAGTTTTTCTATAGCTTATATTGAGTAATATAAATTGTGGGAATGAGATAATATAGTAGGTATCATGTGGTAACATTTATGAATCTTGTCTTGATAGTACCTAAGTGAATGATCTTTATTTATTACACTAACCCTTCTCACAAAGTTCCGTTAAGTTTTGTGTGATAGAAGTTTTCAAGTTTTGGGTGAGACACCAATATGAGAAGAATAAGAAGTGACAAGAACCAAAGCTTGGGGATTCCCAAGGGACCTCCAAGGTAATATTCAAGGAAGACTCAAGCGTCTAAGCTTGGGGACGCCCCGGAAAGCATCCCCTCTTTCGTCTTCAACACTATCGATATATCTCACTTGGAGGTATATTTTTACTCGTCACATAATATGAGTTTTGCTTGGAGTGTCATTTTTTCTCTCTTAGGTGTTATTTATAAATTTTTTTTCAGTAAATAGTTCAAATAATTGCCTTAGGATGCTCGCATTGCATGTTTTGATGAGTGTTGTGTAAAAAACAGAAACTTTGACTGTAGTGTTTGAATTTCCTTATTTTACTAGAATGTGGAAAGTTTCTGAAATTTTTACACAGTGTTTTCATATAAATTTTATAGCATGTCCTAAATGTTTATAATTTTTTGAGTTAAATAAGTACACTGTTTTAATAAATTTCTACATACTGTTCTGTTTGGGTAGATTGCTGTCATAGTTTTGTTATCTACTTATCCTATAGTTTCCATAGCCTATATTGGTAGATATAAATTGTGGAAATGATGGTATTCAGTAACTAATGTTTGAAAATTATTATGAAACTTTTCTTGCGAGTACATGAAGTGTTGATTTATTCTTATGTGTACTAACCTATCTCACGAGTTCTTTTCAAGTTTTGTGTGGAAGATGTTTTTGAGAATAGGTGAAACCGGGATATGAGAGGATTGAACGAGATACAAAAGCTCAATATTGGGGATTACCAAGGCACCCCAAGTAAATATTTCAATAACTCTCAAGCATCCAAGCTTGGGGATGCTACACATCACACATATCTTCATCAAAAAAATCGGTTAGCCTATGTTGAGCCTAAATTTTTGTTTGTTCACATGATATATGCTATTCTTGGAGTGCTATTTTTGTTTTGCTTGCTGTTTAAATAAAATACTTAGATCTTAAAATATTTATTGAGAGATGTAGAGAAAGTCCTCACATAGCTACTTAATTGTTTGACTACTCATTGATCTTCACTTATATGTTTTGGAGTAGTTTTGTCTTTTTCTCTAGTGCTTCACTTATATCTTTGTAGAGCACGGCGGTGGTTTCATTTTATAGAAATTGTTGAACTCTAATGCTTCACTTATATTATTTTGAGAGTCTCTAAAACAGCATGGTAATTTTCTTAGGTTATGAATAGTCCTAATATAATGGGCATCCTAGAGGGATATAATAAAAACTTTCATATGAAGTGCATTGAATACTATGAGAAATTTGATTCCTTGCATAAAGTTTTGAGATAAAAAGATGGTGATATAAAAGTCATGCTAGTTAGTAGTTATGAATTGGAAGAGATACTTGTGTTGAAGTTTGTGATTCCCGTAGCATTCACGTACGGTGAACCGTTATGTAGCGAAGTCGGAGCATGATTTGTTTATTGATTGTCATCCTTTGTGTGAGGGTCGGGAGCACGCGATGGTTAACTCCTACCAACCTCTCCCCTAGGAGCATGCGTCTAATACTTTGCTTCGATAACTGATAATCTTTTTCAATAAGTATGTGAGTTCTTTATGATTAATGTGAGTCCATGGATTATACGCACTCTCACCCTTCATCTTTCCTGGCCTCTCTAGTACCACACAACTTTCGTCGGTGCGATAAACACACCATATATTCTTCCTCAAAACCGCCACCATACCTACCTACTATGGCATTTCCATAGCCATTCTGAGATATATTGCCATGAAACTTCCACCGTTCCGTTTATGACACGCATCATCATTGTCATATTGCTTTGCATGATCGTAAGATAGCTAGCATGATGTTTTCATGGCTTGTTCGTTTTTTATGTCATTTGCTATGCTAGATCATTGCACATCCCGGTACACTACCGAAGGCATTCATATAGAGTCATATTTTGAGTATCGAGTTGTAATTCTTGAGTTGTAAGTAAATAAAAGTGTGATGATCATCATTATTAGAGCATTGTCCCATGTGAGGAAAAGATGATGGAAGCTAGGATTCCCTCACAAGTTGGGATGAGTCTATGGACTTATCAAAAAAAAGAGGCCAGAGAAGCCCAAATAAAAAAAAGGCCAAAGATGCCCACAAAAAAATGAAAATGGGGGAAATAAAAAATGATGAGAGAAAAGAGAGAAGGGGCAATGCTACTATTCTTTACCACACTTGTGCTTCAGAGTAGCACCATGTTTTTCGTATAGAGAGTCTCATATGTTGTCACTTTATTATACTAGTGGAAACTTTTTCATTATAGAACTTGGCTTGTATATTCCAATGATGGGCTTCCTCAAATTTCCCTAGGTCTTCGTGAGCAAGCGAGTTGGATGCACACCCACTTCATTTATTTTTGAGCTTTCATACACTTCTAGCTCTAGTGCATTTGTTGCATGGCAATCCCTACTCACTCACATTGATATCTATTAATCGTCATCTCCATAACCCGTTGATACGCCTAGTTGATGTGATACTATCTTCTCCTTTTCTTCACAACCTCCACCATATTGTATTCCACCTATAGTGCTATATCCATGACTCATGCTCATGTATTGCGTAAGAGTTCAAAAGGTTTGAGAACATAAAAGGTGTGAAACAATTTCTTGACTTGTCATAGGGGTTGTGCATGATAAACATACTTTATGTGGGGAAGATGGAGCATATCTAGACCATATGATTTTGTAGGGATAACTTTCTTTTCCCATGTTATTTTGAAGAGACTCAATTGCTTTGTTAGAATGCTGGAAATATTACTATTTTTATGTCAACATTAAAATTTTATTTTGAGTCTTATGGATATGAAAATTCTTGTCACAATAAGAAGATTGCATAGATAAATATGTTAGGCAACATTCACACTTCATAAATTATTTCTTTTATCATTTACCTACTCGACGACAAGCAGGAACTAAGCTTGGGAATGCTGATACGTCTCCAACGTATCTATAATTTATGAAGTATTCATGCCATGTTTACAATAATTCTATATGATTTTTGTATGATTTTATGAGAACTAACCCGGACTGACGCTGTTTTCAGCAGAACTACCATGGTGTTGTTTTTCTACAGAAATAAAAGTTCTCGGAATGAGCTAAAAAATTATGAAGAATATTTTTAGAAAATATAAAAAATACTGGAGCAAAGATTCACCGGAGAGGAAGGCCGAGGAAGCCACAAGCCACAGGGGCGCACCCCCCTTGGGCGCATCCCCCCGCCTTGTGACTTCCTCGGGAACCTTCTAGACGTGGGACCGACGCCAAAAATTCCTATAAATACTAAAAAAACCAGAAAGATACCTAGATCGGGAGTTCTGCCGTTGCAAGCCTCCATAGCCACGAAAAACCAATCGGCAGCCCGTTCTGGCACCCTGCCGGAGGGGGAAACCATCACCGAAGGCCATCTTCATCATCACGGCGGTCTCCATGACGAGGAGGGAGTAATTCACCCTCGGGTCCGAGGGTATGTACCAGTAGCTATGTGTTTGATCTCTCTCTCTCTCTCGTGTTCCTGAGATGGCACGATCTTGATGTACCGCGAGCTTTATTGATATAGATTGAATCATATGGAGTTTTCCCCTCTCTATCTTCTTGTGATGAATTGAGTTTTCCCTTGTTTTCTTATCGGATTGAGTCTTTAAGGATTGGAGAACACTTGTTGTATGTATTGCGATGGGATATCTGTGGTAACAATGGGATGTTCTATTGATCCACTTGCTGTATGTTTTGGTGATCAGCTTGCGGGTTCGGTGACCTTGGGAATCTATGCATAGGGGTTGGCACACATTTTTGTCTTGACTTTCCGGTAGAAAGTTTGGGGCACTCTTTGAAGTTCTTTGTGTTGGATTGAACATGATGAATCTAAAATTATGTGATGCATATCGTATAATCAAGCCCATGGGTACTTGTGGTGACATTGGAGTATCTAGGTGACATTAGGGTTTTGGTTGATGTGTATCTTCAGGTGTTATTTTAGTACGAACTCTAGGGCTGTCCGTGACACTTATAGGGATACGTCTTGATCACAAAAGATAACTTTGAGGTGGTTTCGTACCCTACAATAATTTCTTCGTTAGTTCTCCGCTATTTGTGACTTTGGTATGAACTCTTTGTCATACGAGAGGTATTTACATATGATTCAACTATGTGAGTATTGTTGAGAGAAATTGCACTAGTGAAAGTATGAAGCCTAGGCCTTGTTTCTAAGCATTGAAATACCTTTTGTGCTCACTTTTGTTACTTGTTACCTTGCTGTTTTTATATTTTTAGATTACAAAAACCTATATCTACCATCCATATTGCACTTGTATCACCATCTCTTTGCTGAACTAGTGCACCTATACAATTTACCATTGTATTGGGTGTGTTGGGGACACAAGAGACTCTTTGCTATTTGGTTATAGAGGCATTTGAGAGAGACCTTCTTCATCCTACACCTTCCACGGATTGATAAACCTTAGGTCATCCACTTGAGGGAAAATTGTCGCTGTCCTACAAAACTCTGCGCTTGGAGGCCCAACACGAGTCTACAAGAAGAAGGTTGTGTAGTAGACATCAGTGGGCCACCCGGCGTTTAAGGTAGCCCTTTCCTCCTGGGCCACACGCAGACGGGCCTGGGTACCCCCGGTCCGAGAGGCCCGAAATCCTCCTTCGAGCACACCCTAAATTTGACGGCAAAGTCCCAAAACACAACGTTCCGGACTTGTAACGTCTCACACTTAACCCCAAGTAAGATACCACCGGACCTTCCTCTTGGTGGTAAACAGTGCCAATCAAAAGCTACTCCACCAGATAAAGTGCTAAGAAATTGTGAAGTAAAATTGTCCCTAACAGTTTCCATAATGGCTATGAAATGAAGTTTGAGTTCTAGAGATGCTTCTGCGAGAAACCTTCTTTTAGCCAAGTCTCCTAGCCATCTGCTATTACAAAAGACTCCTTTCATATTTCATCATAAAAAAATTACATTCTTAAATCTCGTGCTTCTGCAAATCACAGATACAGGATAAACCTTCCTCTTCCAGGAACGTTTGGTTCTATCCTACACAACCAGCATGTCCATACAACCGGCCTCAGGTTGTGCGCGACCCTCTGGTTGCATAGGGGCATATACCCTTCCAAACCACAGTCGACCTCCTCATCTCGTATCACAGATGAAGGTACTAGGTCCTCACACACACTCTCTAACGCCCCAATCCCAAGAGCGTTTATTTCGGAACCATTCATAGGTTTTATCACTGCATTGTTCCTAACCAATTCCATAGCCCTCTCTGCATCTAAATCTAACATATCATTAATAGATTTAGAAATTTCCTTACCCGAATTACCCAGCGACACCCCAATCTTGTTTGCGTTTAAAATAATCTCATCCTTAGAGAAATGTAAAATAGAGCATCTAGTATTAACCGACATACCTGTAGTTGCCTCGATGTCATGAAGCTTAGCCGTCCTAATGGCACGACTCAATTGTAGGTCGTCAACGTCTCGCTGAGCTTGGAGACGACTACTCGTCCGTCTATTTCTAGTCGCGGGGTCGGGGATTCCTCTGAAAGCAATGACCTCACTACTGGTGGGTCCAACAGCATCCTGGCCGCCTGCCGTATGCGCTACTGGGGCCACCATCATGACATCTTCTCATGCCTTGTTGGCAGACACATGTACGGCCTCTTGCACTTGGGCCCCTATTGAGGGTTCAGCCGGAGCTATGTCCCCAGTCCTCGCGCCCATCGGTGACATGTGCTCAACGACGTTATCTGAATCCATGGCAGTCGGGTCTTGGCCACTTGTTAGTGTCCCAATTGTACCTTCCGCCCTGGTGCTCAACATCGTGACCAGCTGGGAGGGGGTCGAAGGAGCAGGAAGTCGAGTCACCCCGCTTAGGGCGTGCGAAGAGGCCGACCAGCGATGCTGGCTCTGGGTTTGTGACTGAGATGGAGCTCGAAGGTTCCCCCTCCCGAACCGAGTGCGTAACCACCGCCCGAAGCCCGGACGAGGCAGCCACAGGGGTCAGTGGGGGAAGCTCCTGTTCCACCGGATCATCCAACTCCGCTCTGACGCCCCAAAGACGACCGGGAGGAGAGCAAGACCGAAAGGAACCAAATCCTGGCTGGTTCATCGGAGTGGAAGCCGGAGGCACCTCCCTGTTGGACTTAGCCTCAGTTGGCTTGTCTATTGTGTCGCCACTCTGATATGTCCATCACTCCAGTCCAGACCCTTATCCCGATTTCCGCCCCCCTTGTGACTATCCTTGGTATCCAGATCTGTATGCTAAACCAACTCCTGGAAGAGCGCACACTCCTCAATCTCAATCTCAAGATCATAGCTCTTACCATCATAAGTCCATCTGACAATGTCCGGAACGTGCTCAATGCTACCCACACTAATAAACAAGCGAGCAACGCCCTCAGCATGAGTAAAAGGCATATCCACCTTTTATGTCTTTCCTATCAAAGAACCAAGACTCCACGTCACCAGAAAATCATCCAAAGGTGCCCGCGAAGCCCATGAGAATCTGAACCAAAGCTATGACAGAGGAGTCCCCTCGGGCTCCTTGTTAGTCCACACATCGAACTCGAGAACACATGGTACTGTTTAGAACCCTACTCATCCCAAACTTCAGCAAACTAAAAAGATCCTCCTTAGAGGGAAAGTCCACCCTGTAGACGTGGTCCTCAAGTCTCACTGGTGCCCACTGAAATCTGGCTAAAATTAACTCCTGCAGTCGCTAAACGACTTGGTCAACCATCAACGATCCACAGGTTACCTTGACGACACATGTCCGCGAACTCTCCGGACACGGTACCACCAAAGTAGACCGAGGAGACTCAAAGAACGTCAACTCTGGGCAACACGCCCCATAGATAGCCACCACAGGTTTCAGCCCCAAGAGCAAAGGAAACTCTGCCGACTCATGCTTGGGCTTGCGGCAAATATAACATAATTCAACCGAGCACTCAGCCACAAAAGTACACGGTTCACCGCACCTATAGCAACTCCTTTTTTTCTTTCTTTCGAGCCAACTTGGAAGCTCGTTCCCCCTTAGTTTTATCGCCAACCGTCGCACGGTCCACAACGGGGTTTGCCGCCGGTACCTTAACCGCAGCCAAAGCCTGCATTGTATATAGCTCTGCACCTGACAGCACTATCTCCAACGCAACAGGCCTCGTGCCCTTGGCCCTAGTTGGCTCGGCCACAACATTCACCTCCGAAGATCGTGCGGTGGGAGGTGGAGGTCTCGGTGTAGGCGGTTGTTTGCCACCCCCCTACAACCACGGCTCGCACGATGAGCGCCGCGCTGCCGATAGTGCGGTCCCGAAGCGCCCTCAGCGAAACCTCCCTGAGGGCCATTGAAACTCCTTGCCGGCGTCGAATCATTGTACCAAGCATATCCACGACCTCCCCACCATCGAGGAAGAACCGCGGTGTTGACCCGTTCCATAAGTATCATATCTGTCATCTCCACATTGCCCTCGCGGCGGCAACCGGCCCGTTGCACCCCGCGACCTGGCAGATCGCCGATTGTCCCACGAGCCGGCGGAGCTGCAGCACCAACTTCACGCGTCGGAGGAGGGTCAGCACCACGAGCTGGAGGTCCAACCGAACGCGCCGTTGATAGAATTCTAATATTCCAATAAAAAAGTGAAAAATCTTTGAATCAAAGGATCCCTAAGAATGTTACATGCAAAAAGGTGCAAACTGATCACGATGTTTAACCAATGTTTCGCTATCCCAGACTAGGACTACTCAAAACCAATAGTTCGTGGAAGGCCTTTTCGGTGAGAGAACCAAACAACACAATCTATTAGGCATGGTAGGCGCCCACGGCCCACCACGGTCGGTTTTCCAGGACGCAGCCGTACGTGCGCAACGCCTCAGCCACAGAGTTATTGGCGATCCAGCCGGTGCCGCCGTTTCGATCATCAATCAGCAAGGAATCATCCGTCTCTGTCGTGACCAGAGAGATTATGTTAGGTGCATCCGGCCCTGCCCTGATCGACGTCACACTATTAACCTGCACTGCATACTCCGTATCTTATTAATCCCCTTGTTAATCATGGAAGCTAGCTAGGGCCGTGACGAGTGCGGCACCGAGTGCGGCGCCCATGCCATCGTACCACATTCACGCACCTCGTAGTTATCGCGGCAGGATTGAACAGGCATACGACGTGACGGGGCTCTGCCGGGAGCAAGCAACGCCTTGATGGGTCGAAAGCTATGGGCAGCGGCTAATTTAGTACGGTCGTCACGTCTCAGTCTCAGGCGTACACACGCAACTAACTTGGTTGACTCGCTAAGGCAAACTCCACCGAATCACTAATTGAACGAATACACATACGATAAGTGGCGCACTGAATGCGTTAATTTAAAATATTTGAGTTTTTTCGTATATTCATATTTTGAAAACATCTTAACTTTCAAATTGTGCGTTCAAATCTTGAACAATTTTTATCATTGAATTTCTCTCGTCGAGATCTTCAAAACTAATCTTATGTTGATAGATTTTGACAAACTTATTTTAGAAAAAATCGGACGAACATACCGTTCTTCTCGGGATAAAAGAAAAATAATAAAAAAACGCGTCTTTTTCCTTTTCGAGAGGCACAGCCGTGCCTCTAACGAAGGCAAAACGGTGCCTCTCGTGAAGAAAAAACGCGTTTTTTTCTCTTTTCAAGAGGCATACCATGCCTCTCGCGAAACCAAAACAGTGGCTCTCGCCGAAGCAAAACCGTGCCGCTCGCGAAAAAGTAAAACAGAAAACGTATTTTTTTTCTTTCTGAGGGGTCGTGTCTCTTGCGAAAGCAAAACCGTGCTTCTCACGAAAGCAAAACCGTGTCTCTCGCAAAAACAAAACCGTGCCTCTCGCAAAAAACGAAAATGTTTTTTTGCTTCCCGAGAGGCACGGCCATGCCTCTCGCGGAAAAAAAATGTGTTTTTTCACGCTTTTAAAAGAAAAGGTCGTCCAAAAGCTAAGAAACACCGGTGAAAAATCGAAACACCAAATAACCCAAAAAAACAAACTAAGAAGCCGAAAACGCATGCGAAAAAATAAAAATAAAATTCGAAGGAACGCCTAGTGCGCGACACGTGGCGGTGGCTGAGAACGCCCCAAGTGACGGCGCGTGGGAGTGATCGTTGGGAGGCTTCCGAGGGAGTGCTTCCTAATTAGTTGCTCCAATGCACGACCCCATCCTCTCCGGGTCTGTCCGTTTGGGCCCAAATAGACAGACCACACGGCCCAACGCGTGAACGCAACCACATATTTTGTTCGTTTGGCGTCCAGCCCACCCCACTTACGGTGGAAATGTGCGCCCGATTTGAGGCCAGACGGACGCTAAACGGAAGGGCACGCGCTTTCTCCTCGTCTGCCTCAGGGAACCGTGGTGGCCTCCCAACTACCTCTACCATCCAAAATGAATGCGCACGCCCGGCGGTCCTAGTGGTCAGCCACCCATTATTGGTCGTCGTCCTTCTTTAAGTGGAAGCCGTGGAGCAGCTAGTCCACAGGTTCCACTTCCTAGCCCCTCCTGCCTCCCCAACCGTGACACGAGCTAGGAAACCCTAGTCGCCAAAGACGCATCCACCCCTTGCCGGCGCCATGGTCTGGTATTGGATCAGTAAGGGCGAGCATGACCATGAGGCCAGATCCTCCTCTGGTAGTTGCCGTGGTAGTAGCTCCGCGCCGCCCGCACCACCTGCTCCGCCGTCGTTTGCCATCGCGCCGCCTGCGGCCTTGGTGTGCAACAGGTCATACGTGTGGCGCCCAAAATTTCGACCGCACGCTAATCAAACACGCAATGCGTACGATCAAGATCAAGGACCCACTGATCGATGTCACAACACAACTCTAGATACAAATTAAAGTCATACAGCTTCATATTACAAGCCAGGGGCCTCGAGGGCTCGAATACAAAGCTCGACAAGCACGAGTCAGTAGAACCAAATAATATATGAGTATAGACATAAGTTAAACAAGTTTGGCCTTAATAAGGCTAGCACAAACATAACACGGATCGAAAGAGGTGAGGCCTCCTGCCTGGGAACCTCCTATCCTACTGCTGGTCGGGGGTCGCCTCCATGTAGTAGTAGGCTCCTACGGTGGCGTAGTAGTCGTCTCCGGCGTACACCATCTCTGGGGATCCATCGTCTGAACGCAGGAATCGCATCGAGGGGGGAATGAGAAAACAAAGCAGCGGTGAGTACTCATCCCAAGTACTTGCAAGACTGACATCAGTACTATGCTAAGTATGCATCAGCATCAAGGAATGGGGTTATATCTGGGCTGACTGCAGAAAGCAAGAATAGGGGGAAGGCCTAGTCCTATCAAAGACTAGCATCTTCAGCATCTTGCAGCATTAGAAGAGAGTACACTGGTATCTCATATATAGTCATTTTATTGTAGCAAATTTATTAAGTAACCACACCCAGAGATTCTTCCTCGACTCCCTGCGAGGAAGCAATCTCGGAGCCAAAATTCATTTCAAATTAGAGTCACAATTCTAGTTGTAGTACATCAAGGTACAACTCCAAGTCGTCCTGTTACCATGGACACGGCTATTCGAATAGATGAATTCATCCCTACAGGGGTGCACCGCGTTTCCAACACGCTTGATCACCTCCGACCGGACAAACTTTCCTGGGTAATGCCCAGCGTCGGGATTTCAACACGTCGTCGCCCCACCTAGACTCAACAGAGAGGTCAGCCCGCCGGTCTAAATCCTAAGCACACAGGGGTCATGGGCCCAGTTGCCCTTGCGCTCCTGCACGATGCATACGCGGCCGAGGTCAGCCCTAGCACACCCTAATCCAATAGTTGTACCATCCAGCCACTCGGGCGCGTGCCGCTCCATCGCTGATGTCTGAAGAGCTTCGGCTGATACACCGTTGCTGTGTACCCATAACTTCTCCCACATGAAGGTTTGGTGCGTAAAAGGTCAAATGACCAACTCAGATCAAATACCCAACCCATTAGTATTTTATTAATGCGGGGCAAGCGCGACCCATGAAGTGTGGTCCCGTCGCCTCATCTCGAGGATGTTTGGCAAGGGCCTCTCCTGCCCGTCCATGCCTCAACAACATCAAACCGTGGGTACCTCTTAGAGCCGACCCATCACCAACATGTTTGTGTAACCATGACATAGTAACTGTGTGTATAAAAAATCAAGAAGGAACCTAAGGAAACACCCTCAAAGGGCCCCGCTCGATGAAACCGTCAAGGTGGACTTAGAGGAATCACCCTCGTGGGTCCCACACTTGAGGGCTTGCACGACAGAGTCATCATCGGGAGTGGTGAAGGAGGAATCACCCTCGATAACCACGAGACTAGCTGGACAATAGAGCTAGCATCATGAGTACTTGACGAGGTGTCACCCTCGGTACTCGATACTAGCTCTGTAGAGTCATACAAAAAAGGGGTGTGCGGTGAATGTGACGGGCATGGCTTGTCGGTCGGTTGACCGAGTCTTTGAGTCGTCGAGTTGTCGATGAAAAAGCAGGGGCAACTGGGACTAAGGGGTCACTGGGGATTCATTGATCAACCTATACTAAGCAGTTGATACAGCAACAGGTATAGTAGCAGTTTATCAAAAACATACTATGCATCAGAAAATAGGAGCTAGATAATGTAGTAGCAAAATCTAATGCAAGAATGAGAGGGAAAGAAATGGAAGATATCAAAATGCTCAAGGGAGGGTTGCTTGCCTCGCTGCTATGCTGCAAAGGCCTGATCGTCGGTGGTGTAGTCATACCCGGATGCACCGTCAGTCCCGGGGTCTACCGGTAAGAAGAGGGGGGAAGAAACAATAAATATAAAGCAAATATGCAATCATGATGCATGACATGGCAATATGCAGAGCTAGGCATGCACTAACGCAGTACTACACATCACGGACGGATGGGAAGAATATCTGATGATATTTTCTAGGTCTCGGGCTACTACCGAACAGATGAAAACGATGGAAAAGTTCCATGTTCGCGATGATAGGAGCACGTGAAAGACGAACGAAATGCGTATTCGGATTCATAGGATTTTTTGATCAACTTTCATGTATAACTTATTTTCATCTAAGTTACGGATTATTTTATATAAATTGCGATGCGGCGGTGAGCGCAGGGGCTAGCGCGATGGCGCGAGGGGAAGCGGGGATGTGGGGCCATGGTGGTCGGCGTTGTGAGCACGCGCGCGCGTGGGGTTAGGCGAGAGGGGTCATGCACGGGGCACGACGGCTATCGGCGTGGGGAGTAACGTGCGGGGCCGGGGTGGGGGAAGGAGAGCAGAGGGGAGGAAGGAGCCCGGGAGGCTCCCCGGTGGCGTGTAGGGGGGACGGGTTCGGCGAGGCTCGGGGAGGCTGGTGGGGAGGAATATGAGGAGGTTCGGGTGATGCTGGTGCGGGACGGTGTCGGGCACCAGTGGAGAGGCGCGGGGGCGCGCCGGTGGTGGTGCCGAAGGGTGCGTCGGCGAGGGGGGTCAGGTCAGTTAGCGCCCCAATCCAGATCCATTCGAGGGGAGGAGAGAGGATCGGGGGAATGGGGGCGAGTGGCTGTCGGTGGCTAGGGTTAGTGGGGTAATGGGGGAGTTATCCCCAGGGGGCTCGGGTGGGCAGCCTGCTGGGCCGGTGGCCTAGTTTGGCTGGGGGGCTTTTGTTTTCTTCTTTGTTTCTCTTTGTTTTTTTGTTATTGATAAATTTCTGTTTTAGTTTTATTTTAGTATAGTGTATTTAATTACTTTCAAAAATGTTGATTTCTACAACAAAATTACCTATTGTTGACACACGAACACGTCACCGTGTACCCTCGACGCCGGGGGTGATGCACCGCAACTCACATCGAAGGAGGTCCGTCCGGCAGCGCGATACGCAAGACAGTCCGCAGATGCTTTTGTAGACCCGGAACCCCACATGCCCGGGAGGGACCCTGTCAGGGAGTGCGGCGGCTATGGGCTGCCCTAGGTCGATTCGCTCGTCCCTACAGCCTCGGGATTCACAGCTCTCAAACAAGAAGAACAACGAAGAACGAGAGAGAAAACGAAGAACGTAGATGAAAAAGTAGTATAGATTGATTTGTTCGATTGTGTGTTTTTCAATCGGCCGTCACCCCCAATATATATAAGAGGCGGCTGGAATTCCCGTACAAGCAAAGGATTCATCTAGGCTTTCCTTACAACAAAATTACATCAATTCATGTCCTAGAGTCCTAGTTCTAGTCCCACTCGGATTCAGCCCAAATCTGGCCCAATCTTTTGTCTAGCTGCTTGCGTGGGCCGTAGAATCTGCATATGACCTCCAATGCAGATGGTCCAAACATCAATTTGTGTGCCTCAAAGAGTCCAACAATCCGTATGTTTATCACTTTCCCAACTAAAGCCATCTTGAATATTCCACGAGGTCATCTTTAACTTTGAATCGGATTCGGTCACGTAGCAGACTGGACTGTCCGAGCGTTGTAGCGTCTCTACAGGCCGTATACTATCTTAGATGATAATAACTTTAAAAGAAAAGTTGACCGTTTCGACGTTACGAACAAATTTCATGTTGACACTTTTCCATCCGAGGCCATTCTGCCCTTTCACTCGACCGACACTTTTACTCGACCGGTACTTTTCACTCGGATGGTGATTTTCACTCGGATGGCCATTGCACTTGGCCAACATTTTAACTCGAATGGTACTTTTCACTCGGACAGCGATTTTCACTCGGACGGCAATTTCACTCGGCCGGACAGAAAACTTTTCACTCGACCGGACGACACATGTTTCACTCGGCCGGCAAACTTTCACTCGGAAATCCCGAGTGAAACCCCAGGCTATTTTTGTTTTGCCTATCCAGGTTGCATACGACCTCGAATTGAGAAGAATTATATATGAAATCAATCGCCTTGACGACGCGAATTTTTTTTCATGTTGTAAGTTTTCCCATCCGAGGACGTCTTGAGGGCCGAGTGACTCGCGCGACCCATCAAACATGTGTCTGATCTCCTGCGCCACATTTTGCTTTGTGGTATGACTGCACTCTGGTTGCTCTAACTTTTGCATACGACCTCAGATTGAGATGATCTATATATCAAAATCAATCAGATCAAGGAGACGAAGATAACCCATGTAGAACATTCCTTCATTTGTGGTTGCCTTGGGGGCATAATCGACCAAAAAGCAGTCAAAACATCTATATGACGATCCAAGTGTAATTTGGTCCTTGAAACGATGTCGAATGATGATGGCCTAAACGTCAAAGTCATTTCACTCGGCACTATGAACTTTCTCGTAGAAAAAACCTTTTCATTTGAGTCCATCTTTATTGTATTTTGCACCGTGCCAAAATCAGGTTTCAACACATGCCCCCCTGTTTTTTGACAAAGTTAGCAGGCCGCAAAATAATTTGCACCATGTCTATTCTAAGGACGATGTCAACACCCCATCGGCCATCTATATTTGTCAGGGCAATAATTATTTATCGTCCATGTTTATGCTAAGGGCGATGATCATATATCGGCCATTGCCTAATTAGGCTTCTTGCCACACACTCGGGTGGTACTTCTTCAGATATCTGCCATTCAGAGCTCGAGGTAATAATACTCCTTGTATGGATTCCACTAAATATGAATTTCCAGGAACTATTCTTGCAATCCTAAAAGGACCTTCCCAGTTTGGAGACCACTTCCTGAATTTTCTATCTCTAGAACCAATCGGCAGAATCACTTTCCACACAAGATCGCGAACTTGAAAATTCTTCAACTTGACCTTTTTATTGTAATCTCTTTCTACCCTCAATTTGTCCTTCTCTATGGCCTTTAATGCAGCCAAATGTTTATCAGCAACCTCATCAATATTGTCCATCATCAAGTCATAAAAGTCCATTGCCGATAAATCATTTTGTTTGGCTATTCTCAAAGCACTCAAATTTACCTCCACTTGTAAAACAACCTCTTGACCGTATACTAGCTCATACGGAGTTACCATTGTAGCACCATGCCTTGAGATTCTATGTTCCCATAAAGCCTTAGACAACAACTCATGCCATTTTCTTGGATTATCCTCAATCTTCTTCTTGATGAGCTTAATCAATATTTTGTTGCTAGACTCAGCTTGTCCATTAGCTTAGGCATAATACGGAGATGAATTGAGCGCCTTTATGTTGTATGATTCGGCAAATTCTCTAACTTAATGTGACATGAAAGATGAATCTTGATCTGTAGTTAATGTTTGAGGAATGCCGAATCTATGAATAATGCGTTCGGTTATGAATTGAGTTACCTCCGTATGTGTCATGTTCTTGAGAGGTACTGCTTCAGACCATTTAGTGAAATAATCAGTTGCCACCAACACGAACCGATGCCCCTTCGAAGAAGATGATGAATTTGTCCAATGAAGTCTAAACCCCATCCTCTAAAAGGCCACGGCTTGATAATAGGATGTAACATAGCAACAGGAGCCAACTGAATATCACCAAATTTTTGACAGGCTTCACACCCTTTATAATACCTGAAGCAATCATTGATCATACTCGGCCAATAAAATCCAGCACATCGTAAGAGCCATTTCATTTTGGGTGCCGACTCATGAGTACCACAAATGCCTTCATGTACCTCTCCCATAGCAACTCTTGCTTGGTCTTCGTCCAAACACTTCAAAAGAACATCTTCAACCGTTCGGCCATAAAGACCATCATCTCTCAATGTATATTTGAAAGCCATACGCCGAACAGCCTTGTCCACCCTTTCACTCGGATTGCACAAGTAATCAATAATGGGCTTCCTCTAGTCATGATTTTCACATGTACTAGATTTATTGTTAGTGGCCGAACCAGTGGGCTCTAGTTCGGCCTCTCCCATATTAGCAAGACAAGACATCGGCTTCTGAGAAATATGAAACATGCCATGATCAATATGATAGCCGGATGCTTGTTGTGCTAACTCATTTGCTCTCCAATTGTCAAGTCTAGATATATGAGCAATGCAAAAATAATCCAAAGTAGAAATCGCATCTAGACACTTATCAAGATAAACATTAAGTGATTTGTCTAAACATTGAAAGACTTTGGACCCTTGTTGCACTACTAATAACGAATCACCAAAAGCCTCAACATGTGTAGCACCTATTGTGAGAAACATCTCTAAACCGAATAACAATGCTTCATATTCGGCTTGATTATTTGTGCAAAAATATTCCAGTCGGCACGAGGCTTCAAAAATAGCACCGTGGGGAGATATATAAACAATACCAACACCTTGGCCATTGCTACAATCTGAACCATCAAAATATAACGTCCATGGTACTAACGATACAAGATTTATATCAACATCATGCTTGTCATTAATCCGATGCTCAACAATAAAATTAGCAACAATTGGCCGTTCATGGAGTTTAGAGATTCATAAGCCAAATCATACTCAATTAAAGCATAATCCCATTTGCCAATCCTACCACTAAGAATTGGCCTATGCAACATGTATTTAATGACATCGGTTTGACAAGCTACTATGCAGGCACTCGGCACAAGGTAATGTCTCAGTTTTGTGCAAGCATAGTATAAACAGAGGCATAACTTTTCAATAAATGTATACCTTGTCTTGGCGTCCAATAAGCGTCGACTCAAATAAGTAATAGTATGTTCTCTTCCTTTAGTTTCTTGAGTCAATACAGCACCAATAACACCGTCCTTCACCGCAATGTAATGCCTAAAGGGCTCTTCATGTTTAGGTGCCCTCATTACTGGAGGAGTGCTCAAATAAGTCTTGATCATGTCAAATGCCTCTTGCTATTTTGCCCCCCACCCAAGTAAAATCAGCATCATTCTTTAACCGAGGGATAGGAGTGAATGCATCAACCTTCCCTGACAAATTAGCTATGAACCTTCTCAAATAATTGACCTTGCCAAGGAATTTTTGCATATCTCTCTTGCATGTTGGAAGCTCCACTTTTTTATAGCTTCTATCTTTTTGGGATCAATTTCTACGCCATTCTCATGAATAATGAAACCCAAAAACTTTCTAGCCGACACGCCGAATGAACACTTCAAAGGATTCATCTTCAGTCCATATTTTTTCATCCTTTCAAAGGCCAAACGCAAATAGGCTAGATGAGATTCAAAAGCATCCGATTTGACAACAATATCATCAATATAAACCTCAAGTATAACACCGAGTAAATCAGGAAAGATTAAATTCATAGCCCTCTGATACGTGGCGCCAGCATTCTTTCACCCAAAGTTCATCACTGTCCACTCAAATAAACCAAGGAATCCAGGGCACTGAAAAGCCATTTTGGACATGTCCTCTTCGACCATGAAAATCTGGTTATACCCCTCATTGCCATCAAGAAAGCTAATGAACTTATGTCTAGAAGCATCATTAATAAGCATATCAGCTATGGGCATGGGATACTCATCTTTGGCCATAGCTCTATTCAAATCTCTAAAATCAATGCACACCCTTATCTTGCCAGAGCCCTTCTTCTCTACTGGCACAATGTTAGAAATCCACTCGGCATACCTGCAAGGTCTAATAAAATTAGCTTTAAGTAAACGACCGATCTCTTCTTTGATCCGGTCATACGTTTTTGGATTAAACTTCCTGGCCGATTGCTTATGAGATCTAAAACCAGCCTTTATCGGTAACCGATGCTCTACTAACTCTCGGCTTAAACCGGGCATCTCATGATACTCTCATGCAAAGCAACAAGCATACTCTTTCAACAACTCGATCAACCTAGCTTTATGATCGGCTCTTAAGTTTTTATTTACAAATGTCGGCCTAGGAACTGAACCATCCCCTATATCTATTTCTTCTAATGGATCTGCCGATTGAAAACCTTGTCATAATTTATCCATGTCATCCAACTCCTCTATAGATTCATACATATCGTTCTTACTACACCGATATTTTGCAAGATGTTTCTGCAACCACTCGGAATTAGAATCCATTTAAACATATCATACCTTGGAGCCGATTGCCACTAATCGGCTTGAAAGAGACGGGCACAAAGTCATTCTTCGTTGCGCTAAGGAAATCAAACTCTTACAAGTCGCGTCCCGTCAAGCAAGTAGCATTGGGATGTTGCCAATCCACCGATGCATCGACCAAAGCAACACAAGCCGAAGTATCCACATGAATGACTTCCACCTCCTCATCAACCCACTGGATCAAAAATTGGTGCATGGTAGATGGTACACACTAGTTTGCATGAACCCAATCACGGCCTAGTATGACGTTGTAGTTACCTTGCACCTCAGCGACAAAGAATGCAGTAGCCAAAGTTTTGCTCCCGACTGTAAGCTCCACATACATCACACCTTTGGCTTCAGTTTTCTCTTTACCTTCAAACCCATTAAGCACCATATTGGTCTTGATTAATTCATCATCGGGAAAACCAACTTCTTGAAGACCGAATAGGGCATGAGATTTACCACAGCACCACCATAAACAAGCATCTGAGTGAGTGGTGATCCATTGATATGACCTCTGAGGTACAACGGTTTCAAGTGTATCACTGGTTCTTTTGGCTTCTCAAATATTGCATTAATCCCGGGGCCAAAATCCAGCTGAGCCACTTCCCCTTCTTCATCTACAGTACAGAATTCAGAGGGTAAGTAATACACCATATTGATCTCCATACCTTCATGAACCGGTGTAGACTCATAGTCGAACAGATCATCTTCCTCTTTGCGTGCGTCCACTAAATCTGAATTATGTCCGAGTGAAGGAGAAGTAATAGGTGACTAAGACGATGTCATAGCTACATCGTCCTCTTTTGGTTGTGTAATTGCTACTGTGATAGATGTAGAAGCCACTATGTCTTGCATTGGTTTAGGATTCCACACTTGCTTCGCTGGTATCATCGGCCGAGTGACATTGAACAACTCATCCCTTTGCTTGTCAGCTTCTTGTTCTGCCATCTCTTGATTCCTCAACCTCTGTAATTTCCTCTTTGTCTCTTCGTTTGCCCTGGAGGACACCACCTTGGCCGAGTGTATTTAGGATCAATTGGCTTTACTTGGCTGGTACTTGCTTCATGATCATAGGTCGAGTGCTTTGGTGCGATAAAAAGTATCGGCTCAGTTGGGTTGCTACGCACAGCCGACTATTGCGTGGTGAACATTTCACTGCCCAAGACGAGTGAGTCAGCATTGATATTTGCCTTACCTTTCCCTCACTCCACTGCTGCAACACTTGGCAGCTTGACGCGCCACTCTTGTCGACTTTTCTGGCCTACGAAGTTTTCACTCGGGCGCACCTTTTTATTCGGATGAAATCCATTCAGATGTTCGATTGAGTAGAATCCACTAGACCGTATTCTTTCATTCAGATACCTTCCACCTGGGTGCATTCTTACACTCGGATAGTTTTCACTTGGAGGCATATTTTGACCACCCGAGTAATGGACACCCATGTTCAGTCGGTTTTCATACGAGCATCCAAGTCGATCCCAAATAGGTTGTCATTGTTCTTGTGGAAACGGCATCCTTGATCTAGTCGGTTTTGCATGCGACTGAACATATCAGCTGATGGTGACCTTGGTCGCTTCAGGTACGATGACCGATTAGAGCTAGAACCGGCCGAATGATTTGCATATTTGGATAGCAGCATATCAAAAGTTGGCTTGATTCGCTTATGTTGCACCTTATCTTCATTTCTCTTCCACTTGCCAACTTCTGGACTCTTGGGTTTAACAAATTTAACACGAGTGTCTTGTTGCACCTGTGGTTTCCCCCCAAGTGCAGGATTCTTGATGGTGATCTTGATTACCTCCTTGCCATTGGATTGCTTGTCAAGCACAACCTGCCACCTCAAGACCTTGCTGTCTTCCTTGCTTTTCCTAGGCTCACCAATAATGACATTAATTTTATTAGTAGATTCGGCTACCTTTGGCCGAATGAGCAAGTTTGTCCCTCCAAATCCAGAGTGTTCATTGGGAAGGGCTGCTTATCAACTTGCACCTTAGAAAAGTTCAATCGTCCGTCATTAATGGCCGATTGTACCTGTCGTCGAAAAACATTGCAATCATTAGTAGCATGAGAAAAAGAATTGTGATATTTGCAATAAGCACAGCGTTTCAACTCTTCAATCGACGGTAAAGTGTGACATATCCTAATGATCTTAGCTTGCAGCAAAGCATCAAATATTTTTTCAGACTTAGCAATGTTAAAAGTGAACTTCATCTCTTCATCATGATTCTTATGAATCGGTTTCAGATCATTGCAAGTAAATGGTTTGGCCTTATATGACCAAACAAATTGAGCAGCGTACATATCACCTTCATCGTCCGAGTGATCATTACCATACTCAACCATATTCATCTTAGGACAATCAATTTTATATCTATGCACTTCCTTGAGATCTTTGCTTCGGCTCTCCTGAGCCAAAGATCTTTGCAAGACTTGGCTAACACTTAAGAACTCATAGCGTTCTAGCTTTTCCCTAATGTGACTTTTCAAACCACTAAGCACAAGGTCAGCCAAGTCCCTCTCGGTTATCACCAAACTATAGCACCGGTTCTTTGTATCTCTGAATCTCTTGACGTAATCGGAGACCGATTCATCATTTTTTTGCTTAACCGATGTAAGATGTGATAATTTAAGTTCGTTGTCGCCGCTATAAAAGTGATCATGAAATTTCTGTTCTAGATGCAACCACACATGGATAGAACCATGTGGTAAAGAAGAAAACCATGAAAATGCAGTACCAGTTAATGATAAGGGAAACAAGCGCACTTTCAATTCATTCAGTGAGCCTGCTTCACCTAGTTGTGCTAAGTATTGACTAACATGTTCCCATTTGGTTTTTGTGCCTTCTCCATTGAACTTAAAAAAATCTGGAATTTTATATCCCGGAGGGCACTGGATAGCGTCAAACTACTCGGGGTACTGTTTTTGGTAAATCCGATTCCAAGGTAACTCAACTCCAATATTCTCTCGAAGCATCTTAGCCATGTGCTCTCTAAAATTAGCTAAAGTATCGCTTGTAGTAGATAGTGAAGCTTGTTGTTGTGGGATGGGAGGAGAAGAATTAGTAGTAGTAGGCAGGAACTATGGCACATATGCCGAACCATAGTTCAGTTGTGGCCGAGTGCTTGCACCTATAGGTACAGCTTGGTTCGGTATAGGTACCGAACTTGGCATGATCATGATGGAATTAGTGGGTGCAGCGACAATCTGATTGGTGTGGGTAGGATAGTAATTCATCGGCATGGGAGGTGTCCATGAAAGAGGCAAAGACAGATTAGGGTTTTCTACACTAGCAGCCACACCAATATTACCACTAGACGATTGAGGCATATTTTCTGCGCATTAGTATTTTCTATGAAAGTTTGATAGACCAAATTATTACCATCGGCAATATGACTCTCAATCTCAGGCCACTGCTCGAGAGCAAAGGTAGTACTTACAGGAGGTTTAACCTGCTCGGCTTGAAGAAGAGGGAACTTGATTGCTCCAATTGGAGTGATATTGCCTTGGCGATCTTTCTTGAAGTTTCCAAGGAACTCCCGCAACTCCTTCTCTTCACGCGCCTTCTTGTACTCCTCATAAGCGTGGCGATGATCAGCCGATAGTTCATCAAGATCGGCATCTATCTTGGATGGCTTGGGAAGATCAGACATGATGGTTGATGATGATTATTGATCTTTGATCCCCAACAGAGTTGCCAAAAAGTGTGTTGACACATGATCGCGTCACTGTGTACGCTCGACGCCGGGGGTGATGCACCACTACTCACGTCGAAGGAGGTCCGTCTGGCAGTGCGATACGCAAGACAGTTGGCGAACGCTTTTGTAGACCCAAAACCCAGCACGCCCGGGAGGGACCCCGTCAAGGAGTCCGGCGGCTATGGGCTGCCCTAGGTCGATTCACTCGCTCCTAGAGCCTCGTGATTCGCAGCTCTCAAGCACGAAGAACAGCGAAGAACGAGAGAAAAAACGAAGAACGTAGATGAAAAAGTAGTATAGATTGATTTGTTCAATTGTGTCTTGTTCAATCGGCTGTCTCCACCAACATATATAAGAGGCGGCTGGACTTCCTGCACAAGCAAAGGATTCATCTAGGCTTTACTTACAAGAAAATTACATCAATTCACATCCTAGAGTCCTAGTACTAGTCCCACTCGGATTCAGCCCAAATCTGGCCCAATCTTCTGTCTTGCTCCATGCGTGGGCATTAGAATCTGCATATGACCTCCAATGGAGATGGTCCAAACATCAATTTTGTGTGCCTCGACGAGGACAACAATCCATATGTTGATCACTTTCCCAAATAAAGCAATCTGGAATACTCCACGAGGTCATCTTTAACTTTGAATCGGACTCGGTCACGTAGCAGACTGGACTGTCCGAGTGTTGTGGCGTGTCTGCAGGCCGCATACTATCTGAGATGATAATGACTATAAAATAAAAGTTGACTGTTTCGACATTATGAACAACTTTTATGTTGAACACTTTTCCATCCGAGGCCATTCTACACTTTCACTCGATCGGCACTTTCACTCGACCGGTACTTTTCACTCCGACGGCGATTTTCACTCGGACGACCATTGCACTCGGCCAGCATTTTCACCCGACCGGTACTTTTCACTCGGACGACGATTTTCACTCGGACGGTAATTTCACACGGCCGAACGGAAAACTTTTCACTCGACCGGACGGCAAACTTTCACTCGGAAATCCCGAGTGAAACTCCAGGCTATTTTTGTTTTGCCTCTCTAGGTTGCATACGACCTCGGATTGAGAAGAAGTATATATCAAAATCAATCGTTTAAATGACACGAAACATTTTCATTTTGTAAGTTTTTCCATCAGAGGAAATCTTGGGGGCCGAATGACTCACGCGACCCATCAGACATGTGTCTGATCTCCTGCACCACATTTTGCTTTGTGGTATGGCTACACTATAGTTGCTCTAACTTTTGCATACGACCTCATATTGAGATGATCTATATATCAAAATCAATCAGATCGACGAGACGAAGACAACCCATGTAGAACATTCCTTCATTTGAGGTAGCCTTGGGGGCGTAATCGATCAAAAAGCACTCAGAACATCTATATGACGATCCAAGTGTAATTTGGTCCTTGAAATGATGCCGAATGATGATGGCCTAAACATCAAAGTTATTTCACTCATCACTATGAAATTTCTCATAGAAATTTTTTTTCATTTGAGAACATCTTTATTGCATTTTGCACACTGCCAAAATCAGGTGTCAACACCTATGCATTATTTGCTGCATTTTGAACATTTTTGTTTTAAGGTGTGAAGGATAATAACTTGACGTTAGATTTTAATTTGACTTTGACTTGGGTTTTTATTAAGAGGCAATCAAGATTATCAAAATACGATGACATGGTATCATTAGCATGGGATTACTATAGCTTAATTACATGGATTACTGTAGCTGCAAATACAGGGCGTCACAACTCTCCCCTACTAAAAAGAATCCTCGTCCCGAGAATTAAGAAGTAGAAGGAAAGAGCCTGGGGTATTCTGCATGAAGATGATCTTTGCATTCCCAAGTTGCTTCATCTTGAGAATGATTGGCCCACTGCACTTTGAAGAATTTGGTAATCTTTTGACGAGTCCGACGTTCAATTTCATCGAGAATGCAGACTGGTCGCTCCTTGTAAGAAAGGTCTTGTTGCAGTTCCAACATATCATGATCCATTGCTCGGATAGGATCCTCTAAGTAGCGACGAAGTTGTGATACATGGAACACATCATGAACCTGAGAAAGGTTTGACGGTAGTTCCAGTTGATATGCCATTTTACCACGCCTTTCGAGAACAGTGAGAGGACCAATATAACGAGGATCTAGCTTTCCCTTGATCCCAAAATGGTGTGCACCTCTCATTGACGTGACTCGAAGGTAAGCCTTTTCGCCAGGTTGATAGACCATATCCTTTTGATGATGGTCATACTGACTCTACTGACGAGACTGAGCAGCCTTCAGATTTGCATGAATAATGCGGACTTGATCCTCGGTATGTTGGATAATATCCGGACCGATAAGTGTACGTTCCCCAGTTTCTGACCAATTCAGTGGAGTTTGACACTTACGCCCATATAACACTTCAAAGGGAGCCATCTTCATACTAGCTTGAAAGCTATTGTTATAGGAGAACTCAGCATACGATAGAGATTCCTCCCATTTCTTGTCGAAAGAAATGACACAAGCTTGAAGCAAGTCTTCGAGAATCTTATTGACTCTTTCAACTTGTCCCTGGGATTGAGGGTGAAAAGCGGTGCTGAATGAAAAATGAGTTCCCATAACTTCCTGGAAACTTGCCCAGAACCTTGAAGTGAATAATCTGCCATGGTCCAAACTAATCACCAAGGCAATACCATGGAGCAAAACAACTCTAGGTATATAAACATCTGCTAGCTGACTAGTAGTAATAGTTTCCCTGATAGCTAGAAAATGTGCAACTTTGGACAGCCAGTCAATGACGACAACAATAGCATCATTACCTTTTTGCGATCTGGGAAAACCAATGATGACATCCATTTCAACATGATCCCATTTCCATTCGGGAATAGAAATAGGTTGCAGAGTTCTACAGGCTTTTGATGTTTTCTTTGATCCGATGACAAATGTCACATTCTGAAACATAGCATGCAATGTCTTGTTTCATGTTTGACCACCAGAATCATTGACGGATATCTTGGTAGATCTTGGTACTACCCAAATGAATAGAAATCGGTGTATCAAGAGCTTCTTTCAGTATTCTATCAGTCCTATTCAGTTTTTCCCATTTTTTTGGAATGAATAAGCGACCCTTGAAGTATACATCACCATCATCAGCAATAGTGAAACATGAGGGTTTACCTTCTGCGAGATAGTGTTTAATCCTTTCGACTTCACTGCAATAGTGTTGCATTCTCTTAATGCTTCCCATGATCTTTGGTACAACAACCAAGTTACAAAAGGGAACCAATGTTAATAACACGGAGGTGCATCTTGCGGTTCTCTTCAGGAGGGGGAACGGGATAACCCTGAGGAACAATATGGAGGTTGAGCTTGCTAAATTCCTTTTGAAGAATGGGATGAAACTGATGAACCTGGAGGTAGTTATGGTATGACTTGCGGCTCAAAGCATCAGCCATTACATTAGCCTTGCCAGGTGTATAAGAAATTCCATAGTTGTAATCGGCTATGCACTCCATCCACCTCTGTTGACGGAGGTTCAAATCCGGTTGAGTAAAAAGATACTTCAAACTTTGGTGATCAGTGTAGATCTCGCATCGATTACCAACAAGGTATTGCCGCCACACCTTCAGTGCATGTATTAATGCAGCAAGTTCAAGGTCATGAACAGGGTAGTTCTCTTCATGAGGACGCAACTGACGAGAGGCGTAAGCAATCACCTTACATTCTTGCATTAGGACACAACCTATTCCCTGACGCGAAGCGTCTCAATAAATGACAAAGTCCTTACAAGTATCCGGAGGAGCAAGCACTGGAGCAAATGTTAGCTTGCCCTTAAGTGCTGGAAAGCTCTCCTGACATTTTTCTATCCACTCATGTTTAACACATTTGTGAAGCAGATTGGTTAAGGGCTTGGCAATCTCAAAGAAATTCTTGACAAATCAACGGCAATAGCTGGCGAGTCTGAGAAAACTTCTGAATTGCTTGACATTCTTCGGGGGAGTACAATCAAGAATAGCATGAACTCGTTCAGGGTTGACCGCAATACCATCCTTGGATATCACATGACCAAGGTAGGTTACTTCGTCCATCCAGAACTCACACTTGGAATGTTGGAAATATGCCCTAGAGGCAATAATAAAATGGTTATTATTGTATTTCCTTGTTCATGATAATTGTCTATTGTTCATGCTATAATTGTATTAACCGGAAACTATAATGCATGTGTGAATACATAGACCACAACATGTCCCTAGTGAGCCTCTAGTTGGCTAGCTCGTTGATAAATAGATGGTCACGGTTTCATGACCATGGACATTGGATGTCGTTGATAAGGGGGTCACATCATTAGGAGAATGATGTGATGGACAAGACCCAATCTGCTAAAGCTTTTCTAATGTCAAGTATCGTTTCCTTAGACCATGAGATTGTGCAACTCCCGGATACTGTAGGAATACTTACGGTGTGTCAAACGTCACAACATAACTGGGTGGCTATAAAGGTACACTACGGGTATCTCCAAAAGTGTCTATTGGGTTGGCACGATTCGAGACTGGGATTCGTCACTCCGTGTGACGGAGAGGTATCTCTGCGCCCACTCGGTAAGACATCATCATAATCAGCTCAATGTTACTATGGAGTTAGCGACGGGATGATGTGTTATGGAACGAGTAAAGAGACTTGCCGGTAACGAGATTGAACAAGGTATAGGGATACCGACGATCGAATCTCGGGCAAGTGTCATACCGGTAGACAAAGGGAATCTCGGGCAAGTGTCATATACGGGATTGATTGAATCCCTAACATCGTGGTTCATCTGATGAGATCATCGTGGAGCATGTGGGAGCCAACATGGGTATCCAGATGCCGCTATTGGTTATTGACCGGAGAGGTTTCTCGGTCATGTCTACGTGCCTCCTGAACCCGTAGGGTCTACACACTTAAGGTTCGATGGCGCTAGCGTTATAGGGAAATAGTCTACGTGGTTACCGAAGGTTGTTCGGAGTCCCAGATGAGATTTCGGATGTCACGAGGAGTTACGAAATGGTTCGGAGGTAAAGATTCATATATAGGAGGTGAGGTTTTGGTCACCGGAAGTGTTTCGGGCATCACCGGTAACGTATCGGGACCACCGGAAGGGTTCCGAGGGTCCACCAAGTGGGGCCACGGGCACCAAAGGGCTACTTGGGCCGAGAGTGGGAAGGGACCAGCCCTAGAGTGGGCTGGAGCGCCCTCCACCATGGCCCAAGGCATAGAAAATGTGGGAAGGGGGGGAACCCTAGGCCGAGATGGGCATAAGGCCCATCTAGGGCACCGCCCTCCCCTCTCTCCCTCTGGCCGCCGCACCAGATGGGATCTGGGGCTGCTGCCAGCCCTTAGGGTGGGAACCCTAGGGATGTGCCCTCCCTCCTCCTCCTCCTATATATAGTGGGGGTTTTGGGGCTGCCAACAACACGAGTTCTTCCTCTCTCGGTGCAGCCCTACTCTTCCTCTTCCTCGTTCTCTGTACCGCTTGGCGAAGCCCTGACGGAATACCACACGGCTCCACCATCACCACGCCGTCATGCTGCCGAAGCTCTCCCTCAACCTCTCCTTCCTCCTTGCTGGATCAAGGCATATGAGACGTCACTGGGCTGCGCGTGTGTTGAACGCGGAGGCGCCGTTGTTCGGCGCTTAGATCAGATTCCACCGTGATCTGAATCGCTGCGAGTACGACTCCACCAACCTGCGTTCTAGTAACGCTTCCGCTTTGCGATCTTCAAAGGTATGAATATGCACTCTCCCCACTCGTTATTGGTTTCTCCAAAGATGGATCTTGGTGAATACTTGACATATAGCTGATGTTCCTGAAGTCTTTCCAGTACAAGACAAAGATGTTCAGCATCCTCTTCTTTATTCTTGGAAAATACCAGAATGTCATCCAGATAAACCACGATGAATTTGTCGAGGTAGTCCATGAAGATATAATTTAGTAAACGAGAGAAGGTTGATGGTGTTGGAAATATGCTCTAGAGGCAATAATAAAATGGTTATTATTATATTTCCTTGTTCATGATAATTGTCTATTGTTCATGCTATAATTGTATTAACCGGAAACCGTAATACATGTGTGAATACATAGACCACACCATGTCCCTAGTGAGCCTCCAGTTGACTAGCTTGTTGATCAATAGATAGTCATGGTTTCCTGACCATGGACATTGAATGTCATTGATAACAGGATCAGATCATTGGGACAATGATGTGATGGACAAGACCCAATCCTAAGCATAGCACAAGATCGTGTAGTTCGTCTGCTAGAGCTTTTCTAATGTCAAGTATCATTTCCTTAGACTATGAGATTGTGCAACTCCCGGATACCGTAGGAATGCTTTGGGTGTATCAAACGTCACAACGTAACTGGGCGACTATAAAGGTGCACTACAGGTGTCTCCGAAAGTGTTTGTTGGGTTGGCAAGAATCAAGACTGGGATTTTTCACTCCGTGTAATGGAGAGGTATCTTTGGGCCCACTCGGTAATACATCATCATAATGTGCTCCACGTGACTAAGGAGTTAGTCACAGGATCATCTGTTATGGAACGAGGAAAGAGACTTGTCGGTAACAAGATTAAACTAGGTATAGGGATACCGACTTCGAATCTCGGGCAAGTAACATACCGATGGACAAAGGGAATTTTATACGGGATTAATTGAATCCCCAACATCGTGGTTCATCCGATGAGATCATCGTGGAACATGTGGGAGCCAATATGGGTATCCATATCCTGCTATTGGTTATTGGCCAGAGAGGTGTCTCGGTCATGTTTGCATAGTTCCCGAACCCGTAGGGTCTAGACACTTAAGGTTCAGTGATGCTAGAGTTGTAATGGGAATTGTATGTGGTTATCGAAAGTTTTTCAGAATCTCGGATGAGATCCCGAATGTCACGAGGAGTTTCAGAATAGTCTGGAGGTGAAGATTTATACATGGGAAGTCCACTTCGAGTCACCGAAAAGGTTTCGGGGTTTATCGGTATTGTACCGGGACCACCAAAAGGGTTCCGAGGATCCACCAGGAGGGGCCACCTGCCCCAGAGGAACATGTGGGCTGAATATGGGTGGGAACCAGCCTCCTAGTGGGCTGGTGCGCTCCCCCCAAGGGCCCAAGGCTCCTAGGGTTGGGATCCCTAAGTGGTGGGGCGCCTCCCACCAACTTGGGGGGCAATCTCCCCCCTTGGCCGCCCCCACCTCTAGATGGATCTAAGGGGGCTGGCCCCCTCTCCCCTTCAACATATAAATAGAGGGGAGGTGGGCGGGCAGCCGCACCCCTTGCCCATGGCGCAGCCCTCCCCCTCCTACGCCTCCTCCTCCTCCGTAGTGCTTAGCGAAGCTCTGCCGGAGGACCACGAGCTCCATCGCCACAACACTGTCGTGCTGCCGGAGTTCTCCCTCAACTTATCCTACCCCTTGCTATATGAAGGAGGAGGAGACATCACCGGGTTGTACGTGTGTTGAACACGGAGGCACCGTCCGTTCGGCGCTTGGATCAGATCTTACACGATTTGAATCACCGCGAGTACAACTCCATCAACCACGTTCTTTGCAACGCTTCCGCTTAGCGACCTTCAAGCGTATGAAGATTCACTCCCTCTCTCTCGTTGCTAGCATCTCCTAGATTGATCCTGATGACACGTAGGAAAATTTTGAATTATTACTACGTTCCCCGACAGTGGTATTTGAGCTAGGTCTATGCATAGATTCTATGCACGAGTAGAACACAAGTAGTTTTGGGTGATGATTTGGTCAATTTGCTTGCCGTTACTAGTCCTGTCTTGATTCGGCGGCATTGTGGGATGAAGCGGCCTGGACCGACTTTACACGTACGCTTATGTGAGACTGGTTCCACCGTCTGACATGCACTTGTTGCATAAGGTGGCTAGCGGGTGTCTGTCTCTCCCACTTTAGTCGGATTGGATTTGATGAAGAGGGTCCTTATGAAGAGTAAATAGAAATTGGCATATCACCGTTGCGGCTTTTGCGTAGGTAAGAAACGTTCTTGCTAGAAACCCATAGCAGCCACGTAAAACTTGCAACAACAATTAGAGGATGTATAACTTGTTTTTGCAGGGTATGCTATGTGATGTGATATGGCCAAAAGCATGTGATGAAATATATGTGATGTATGAGATTGATCATGTTCTTGTAATAGGAATCACGACTTGCATGTCGATAAGTATGACAACCGGTAGGAGCCATAGGAGTTGTCTTAATTTATTGTATGACCTACATGTCAATCAAAAACGCCATGTAATTACTTTACTTTATTGCTAATCGTTAGCCATAGTAGTAGAAGTAATAGTTGGCAAGACAACTTCATGAAGACATGATGATGGAGATCATGGTGTCGTGACGGTGACGATGGTGATCATGCCTCGCCCCGAAGATGGAGATCAAAGGCGCAAGATGATATTGGCCATATCATGTCACTTTATGATTTGTATGTGATGTTTATCATTTTTTATGTCTTATTTGCTTAGAATGATGGTAGCATAAATAAGATGGTCCCTCACTAAATTTTCAAGAAATGGGTTCCCCCTAAGTGTGCACCGTGGCGAAGGACCGTTGTTTTGAAGCACCACGTGATGATCGGGTGTGATAGATTCTAACGTTCGCATACAATGGGTGTAAGCCAGATTTGCACACGCAAAACACTTAGGTTGACTTGATGAGCCTAGCATGTATAGACATGGCCTCGAAACACGAGAGACAGAAAGGTCGAACATGAGTCATATAGTAGATGTGATCAACATGGAGATACTCACCATTGATGACTAGTCCGTCTCACATGATGATCGGACATGGCCTAGTCGATATGGATCATGTATCACTTAGATGACTAGAGGCATGTCTATCCGAGTCGGAGATCATTAAATAATTTGATTAGATGAACTTAATTATCATGAACTTAGTCCAAAATTGTCTTTACAATCTATCTTGTAGATCCAATGGCCCACGCTAATGTTGCCCTCAACTTCAACGCGTTCCTAGAGAAAACCAAGCTGAAAGGCGATGGAAGCAACTATACGGACTCGGTTCGTAACTTGAGGATCATCCTCATAGATTCCAAGAAGGCATATGTCCTTGATGAACCACTTGGTGACGCACCTATTTTCCCAGCAACTCAAGACGTTATGAACGCCTGGCAGTCGTGTAGTGATGATTACTCCCTGGCTCAGTGCGACATGCTTTACAGCTTAGAACCGGGGCTCCGAAAGCGTTTTGAGCAACACAGAGCATATGAGATGTTCCAAGAGCTGAGAATGGTTTTCCAAGCTCATGCCCGGCTTGTGAGATATGAAGTCTGTGACAAGTTCTTCAGTTATAAGATGGAGGAAAATAGTTGTGTCAGCGAGCACATACTCAAAATGTCTGGGTTGCACAACCGCTTGTCTTAGTTGGGATTTAATCGTCCGGATGACTCGGTTATGAACAGAATCCTCTAGTCGCTTCCACCTAGATACAAATGTTTTGTGATGAACTTCAATATGCAAGGGATGGAGAAGTCCATTCCTGAGTTATATTCGATGATGAAATCAGCGGAGGTGGAGATCAAAAAGGAACATCAAGTGTTGATGGTGAATAAAACCACCAGTTTCAAGAAAGGCAAGGGTAAGAAGAACTTCAAGAAGGACGACAAAGCAGTTACCGCGCCTAGTAAATCATTTGCCGGAAGAAGCCCAAGAATGGACCCAAGCCTGAGACTGAGTGCTTTTATTGCAAGGGAACCGGTCACTGGAAGCGGAACTACCCAAAGTACTTAACGGATAAGAGGGCCGACAACGTCAAAGGTATATATGATATACATGTTATTGATGTATACCTTACCAGCGCTCGTAGTAGCTCCTAGGTATTTGATACCGGTGCGGTTGCTCACATTTGTGACTCAAAATAGGAGCTGCAGAATAAGCGGAGACCAGCGAAGGATCAGATGACGATGCGCGTCGGGAATGGTTCCAAGGTCGATGTGATCGGCTCGGCATGCTACCTCTACATCTAACTTTGAGATTAGTTTTAAACCTCAATAATTGTTATTTAGTACCAGCTTTGAGCATGAATGTTGTATCTTGATCTCGTTTGATGCAAGATGGCTACTCATTTAAATCTGAGAATAATAGTTGTTCTATTTATATGAGAGATATGTTTTATAGTCATGCCCTGCTGGTCAATGGCTTATTTTTATTGAATCTCGAACGAGATGTTACACATATTCATAGTGTGAATACCAAATGATGTAAGGTTGATAATGATAGTCCCACATACTTTTGGCACTACTGCCTTGGTCATATTGGTGTCAAATGCATGAAGAAACTCCATGCAGATGGACCTTTGGAGTCTCTTGATTATGAATCATTCGACATGTGCGAACCATGCCTCATGGGCAAGATGACTAAGACTCCGTTCTCCAGAACAATGGAGCGAGCAACCAGCTTGTTGGAAATAATACATACTGATATATGCGGTCCAATGAGCGTTGAGGCTCGCGGTGGCTATCGTTATGTTCTCACCCTCATTGATGACTTAAGAATATATGCGCATGTGTACTTAATGAAACACAAGTCTGAGACCTTTGAAAAGTTCAAGGAATTTTAGAGTGAGGTAGAGTATCAACTGTCACATCCCTAGCTAGCTTACTTAGGACAGCATGTGTGTGCATCATGTTTTCACCTTTTGCATCAACCTGAAATGGGGATTAACAGAAACCCTAACATATCACCTGAATAAAAAAAATAGTTGTGAAAAACCAACAAATCCAAAATGCCCATAAAAAATGTCCACTATGTCTGATAAATGTGGATATTAATATATCAGGGGTCATTCTAAATATTTGAATCTCTGCGCGCCTGCAGCCCCCCGTTGCGCTTGCGAGCGGATGAGGACGCGCTGCAATCCCCATCGCTCTCTCTCTCTCTCTCTCTTGCTCATTCCCCTGCCTCTTCCCTCTCCTCCGCTCCGCCATGGCCGTCGCTGTTGCTTGTCTGCCGCCGTAGCTGCAACCGCTCCCGTGCCCCCTGAGCCCGCCAGAAGCTCCGCCTCGTCGTCCCCGACCTTCGTGCCGAGCCATGCGCCGCCAGAAGCCTTAGAGCGACGCTCTCGAGCGCTTCTTCCTTCTCGGACCCGAGCTCCGCCGCCGTCGATTCGTCGCCTCCGAGCCCTCCCTAAGAAAGCTCTCCTCGGCTTCGAGCCTGCAGTGAGTCCCCGGTTCTTTACCCTCTCTTCCCCGGTCGTTTTCCCCTCCGAGGCCCCGGTTCCGTTGATGCCCGAAATGCCCCGCCGCATGAGCTCGTCGCCGGCATTGTTCCGATGACCAGCTGGTCCATCCGAGGCCATCACCGAGCTCATGGGGCCGCGTAGAGCCTGTAGGTGCCAAGCTCCGGTCATGTTGTGCCCTAGATCGACAAACCCATGCTCGCCCGAGCTCCGGAAGCCGACGAGCTCATCGCCGGCGTCGATCCCGACCGTCTCAGCCTCTGAGAGGTGTTGGGATGGACGCGCGCATTAGCCTAGGCTCGCCTGGTGCCTTTCGCCAGCGAAATGGTCGCTGAAGGAGGAAACCCGACCCCTCCACCGTCTCTGGAGTAACCGGCGGCTCAATGCCGGTGAATCTGGCCGGAGTTGACCACGGGGGTTTAACACCTGGGTCACTGGCAAGTGGGGCCGGGTCAGGGTTAATTAGGATTAGTTTAAAATAATTAATTAATTAACTTAATTAAGCAAATGACCCACTGACAGTGTGCCCTATCCTAATTAATTAGTAATTAGTGTTTTAAATAATTTCTGTTAGAGGGTGGGTCAGTGACCAGTGGACCCCACTGGTCAGGTTTGACCTGTCAACGGGCTGTTGACCAGCTGATGTCATGCTAATGTCATGCTGATGCAATAAAGAATTTCTGATTTAAATTAATTCCAGAAACTATTTAAAACTTAGGAAATTCATATAAATTAATCTATAACGCAGATAGAAATAATATATATATGAAAATTTATCAGAAAAATCCAATGAATCCAATGGTGCTGTCATCATGCATGTTAGAGCAACCTATGTAGATGAACATTGACATTTAGTAATAGGTCAACATATGGGTTCTGAAATGGAGAACAATTTTGAACCTATATTCAAAATTACTTCATTTAAACCTGGATAATAGATGCATTAGCTCTTCCATTCATGCTGCCATGTCATGATCATGCATCATATTGTTGCACTTGATGTGTATTGATTGTTACTTATCTGCATTGCGGTAGACCCTACTTCTAAGGATACACCCGAGTATTCCAACGAAGGATAATACCTTCCCACTTCCCAGCAAGGCAAGCAACCCCATTGATCATTCCGATAACACCCCATTCTCTCGCTCCTGCTCTTGTTTATTGCATTAGGACAAACGTTTAATTGTCTTTCATGTACGGTAGATGAACCCATTCCTTTGCATGACATGTCATCGTCATAGTAAATAGCTAAAACTTGCAACCTATCATACTTGGTAGATACTTGAGCCATGTTGTGCTTTACCTAATTTGCCTGCTATGCTTGCTATGCTTAGAGTTGTGTCAGGAGTGATTCATTTGGGTGATGAACTGCAGTGAAACAATATTGTTCTGATGTGATAAGCTTAATGATGAACCTGATTTGGTAAAGGTGGTGATGAGAGGCTATGTAGGAGTACATAGCGGGTTGTCTCATTGGGACCGTTCTTAGGAACTGAGCTCCGTGTTTGTGATCCAAGAATAGTTACTACCACACGTTTGGATACTTAATTGACCCTCTCGACTTATCAATTGCTTAGTCCTTGGTCCAGGTGTTGCAAGTAGTTTCTGGTGTTTATAGTATGCTAGAGGCCGTGGGTAGTGTTGACCCTAGGGGTGGGTTACGACGCGGTAGGCACTAGCACAGTGTACCAAGGGTCACCCGAATGGTGGGCTTGGGAACCCTGCGCACATCTTTTGGGGCCGTAGTGGAAACTTCGGCTGGACATACGTGCAGGTTCAGTCTCAAATAGGCAATAGCATGGACTAGAGGTCTTGTGTGATTGACGGTTGTGGCCGACTCCCTCACTGGGCTTCCGCTTGAAGGTTGCCGAGGTTCATAGTTTTATGAGCACACAACAATAAGTGGCGAGAGCGTGTGTGAAGAAGTACACCCCTGTAGGGTATGAATCTGTTTGAATAGCTGCGTCCTCGGATATGGACTACTTGGAGAACTTATGCTATTCATAGATAATTTAATGGATACTCATAAAAATCTCAAGACAAGTGTGAGTACCGTGGATGGCACTTTCGTAGTAGACGGAAGTGAATCCATGGTGGTGTATTGATGTGGAGTTAGTGGACTCATGTTCAATATCCAAAATTTGAAAGAATAGTTAAAAATGTGTAGCATAGGTTAGCCATGAGTCAAAGCTGGCATTGCTGCATAAACTCCCCCACTCCCCTTGTTGATACATGAGCATGAATAGTCTAGGTCTGCTTTAAAGACTTGCTGAGTACGTTTGTACACATGTTTGCATAATAAATGTTGCAGATGAGACTCAGGACCCATCATGTGGGTTCTATCTAGATGTTGACGACGTTGAATAGCTGGTGTCCCAGCTATGAACTTACGCCATGTGTCGGGCTGTAGATAGTCAGGCCATGTGCCTTTTTACCCTTTCAACTGTCTGTACTCGGACAGCTTTATGCTTCCGCTTGGATTGTATGAACTTGGTTGTACGACTTGAGTGTTGGGTGATGTGACCCCTAAGAACATATTATGCAAGGCTCTTTTGAGCCTCTTAAATAAAAGTTGTGTTGACGTATGGTTATGTTGTGAGACATAGTTGTATCTATGCATATCGGGCATGTCATGCGTATGTGTGACGTGCAACGGTATGTATGGGATCCAACACCTAGTCATGTGCCTTTAGTAGTACACTTTACAGGAAACTGCCTCTTTGTGCTTCCACCGATCCTTGATAGGTTGCTACTGCTCCGGACACATTGATTGACCGACATGTATCCTTCTTTGCTGTTGTGTGTGTCCCTTCGGGGAATGCCTTGCAGTGTAATGGAGTCCCTGTAGCCTGCTATGACTCATCTACGTGCAGTGATGACATTTATGTCCCACGGCGTAATGGAGTCCTTCTAGCCCGCTATGTCTCTTCTACACACGCTTGAGACCGACACCTGCATTGATGAGTTACGTATGCATGTTTCCATACGAATGTGCCACTTGGGTTCTATGACTAGTCATGTCGGCCCGGGTTCTCTGTCGTATGAATGCTAGCGACATAATCACATACGTGAGCCAAAAGGCGCAAACGGTCCCGGCTAAGGTAAGGTTACAGCCGTGGGGTTACCATGCTTGAGGCCGCAAAGTGATGTGAGGTGTTACATGCTGGATTCTTATGACTTAGGATCGGGGTCCCGACAGCGTTGGTATGAGAGCCTGACTGACGGTAGGACTACCAAGCCAAACCGGTCGAAGTTGAGTCTAGAAACACTATAGAAAAGTAAGGGAATTGATTGTGGAAGGGAACGTAAGGCTCTTTTTACTCCTCTTCCCAAGTTATTCTATTCTGAGTCACTCTCATCTTTTCTACGGGGTTAAGAACTAGGCTTCTCATCTATTGCTTAGGATGACGAGTTACTAACCATGGACTATCAGCTAGCTTGTTTGCAAGTGAACTTCGGTTCTAGATTATTGTTTGGTGTGACAATAAGTTGGATTAGAAACTTGACTCCAGAAGGCTGAGTGGTTATGCTATCCAATCTATGCAGTTGTCTGAAAATATTTTTTGAGCAATTACATCCGTTATGCTATCCAATTTTTGCTAGGATCTCTAATGTCTTTGCATCATTGTCTGTTTCAGATGCCCCCTCATCCTTCTCGTCAGGTGGTTCGTCTGACTAGGTGCATCGATGTACCGGGTCATACGGCCATGTTGGTTAGAGTTATAATGGAGGATGGTTACCGTTGGTACCCAGAGTACACAGTGGAGGAGCAGTATCGAGATTTCAACCAGAGCAGTACCTGTGTACTGTTAAGATATATCCTTCCTATCCTGGTGCTGCAGAGTCGCTTCATTGGACTTATGGGTTGGGTGTCACCATAGACATGGCAGTTCAGGAGGCTGCCTATACCATGCTGACTATCATGAGGTTTCACCATGGTCTGCTTCAGAACACAGAGTTTTGTTATGTTCCTGCTTCTCTAGGAGGAGAGGATAGTTATGTTAGTGCAGCCTATTATGATCATTCTCATGAGGACCCTAGGCTGCAGGTGACTGCTCAGATGTTGGAGAACAGGGATCGTGATGCACATGCCCTTTGCATAGAGCTAGATGCTACCCGTGCACGCCTTTGGACAGCCCTAACACAGCTAGCACCTGTCATGCAGACAAGCTATGGTGATTTGGAGATGTTGAACCCATCGCGGACTCATCTGCCAGCTCGCGTAGACTGGCCCGATGTTGGAGGTATCACTCCTCTTCGAGGACCATTGTTTCCACCAGCGAGGGGACCAAGGCCACATCCGTGTCCTTACGGTTTCCAGGGATCCCAGGCCAGGGTGTTTCCAGATCCTCAGGTTCAGCTCCCGGGTCACGGGGGTAACCTATATGAGGTGTTCTACGGTGATGCTTGAGTACGTGGATGTTAGTTCTAGTATGGTAGTTGTCGTATTGCCACAATCCTGCGTGTCTTGTGGGATATGACTATGGTTGAGAGTTGAGTTCTGGAGGTGTAGAAAGATAATGTATAGGAAGCTTGTAATGCCTCCGATGAGTTGTATAATCTTTTCGTAGGTTTTAGTTCAGCTCGGGCTTGTACTGAACTATGTCATGCCGTGTATGAACCATGGTGTTCATATGGCGGTTTGTTTTTACCATGTTAATCGGGTGTTTGCCCTTGCATGCCATGTTGTTCAGTACATTCCTCATCTTATGCCTTAGAGTTGTTGTCCTCATTGTCTAAGTTGTGGGTTTGTTCTCCCAAGATGGTGTCAACTAGGAATAACCTAGTGCCTGCCTTCGAGCAGGGCGAGGGAAGCCAGCCAAGACAAGAGAACCTGCCGTAGGCGCCCTCTATAGTAGAAGTGATGCTCGAAGCTGAGCAGAATAAAAGGGAGACCAACAGGCTGTTGGAACGTATTGAGTACAATGCAACGCATCCTCCCCACAATGATCGTAATGATGGTGTTTCCCTCAATGACTTCGTCAAGTTGTGCCCACCTAAGTTTCATCATTCGGTCGACCCGCTCGACGCGGATGACTGGCTGACAACCATGTCCCGCAAAATATGAGCTGCCAATGTATCTGAGGCCAACAAGGTGACTTTTGCTGCATACTTTTTGGAAGGACCCGCCAATCTGTGGTGGGAAAATTATGAAGCCATGTGTCCCGCAAGCCCCATAGCAACTTGGGCAGATTTCAGTGAAGCATTTCGTACCCATCACATCCCGGAAGGGCTGATGGATCGCAAGAGAGAGGAGTTCTGTGCTTTCACCCATAGACTGACAGTGGATGCCTATAGTCGCGAGTTCGGCAACCTTGCTCGTTATGCTCCGGAGGAAGTGTCGACCGATGCCAAGAAACAGGCAAGGTTCCGCAAGGGACGTAATCCTGAGCTCCGTCGAGATCTGCGCTTGCATGAGTGCACAACTTTCCAAGCCCTTGTCAACAAGGCTATCAATGCCGAAACAGGACAGACTGATTACGAAGCAACTAAGAAGCACACCCAGGACTTCAACCCCGCATCTGGCTCGGGTTCCAACAAACGCCGGGTGTGGGTGCACAACATAGCTTTGCCACCAAGGTACACCGTGAGGCCATCCTTCCAGGTGTCTCGCCCAGCTCAGCCCAACCCTCCAACCAGGACATTTGGAGGTCCCCCTGCTAATGCTGCTCCCCGTGCTACAGTTGTCTGCTACAAATGTGGAGAACCAGGACACTATTCCCATGAGTGTCCCCAGAACAGTGCCAAGCCGGCTGGACGTGGGAAGCCTGGAAAAGCCTTCTATGTGAAGCCAGCTCCTGCTCTTGGTCGAGTGAATTATGTTTCTGCTGAAGAAGCCCTTGAGGATCCTGATGTTATCCTAGGTATGCTCCTTGTCAATAGTCATCCAGCATCTGTTCTGTTTTATACTGGAGCATCTCCTTCATTCATCTCAGAAAGTTATGCATAGTTGCATAACATGTCTTTTTGTGATATGCCTACCCCTTTAGTAGTTCAGACTCATGGTTCAAAATGACAAATCTCTAGGGTAAGCCATGACAATGAGATTCTTGTGGATAGGCCAGTCTTCCTAGCATCCTAGATAGCCCTCAAGTCTTCGGACATCAATATCATCTTAGGCATGGATTGGATGAAAGCCCACTATGCTAAGATTGATACTCATACTAGGAATGTTTAGCTTACGCATCCATTGGGTGAGATAGTTAATGTCTCCACTCGAGCTGCCAAGCGCCAAATCTATTCTCTCGATGCTAGCCCTCTTCCAGAATTAGAAGATATTCCGATAGTCCAAGACTTTCCGGATGTCTTTCCAGAAGAACTGCCAGGAATTCCACCTGTTGGAGATGTAGAGTTTGTGATAGAGCTCATCCTAGGGACTGTCCCAATAGCCAGAAGACCCTATAAGATGGCACCCTTAGAACTAGCCGAACTTAAGAAACAAATCAATGAGGCTTTGAAGAAAGGTTTCATTCTTCCTAGTTCTTCTCCTTGGGCTTGCTCCGTTCTCTTTGTCGAGAAGAAGGATGGATCGGATCGGATGGTTGTGGATTATCGGCCAGTGAATCTGGTCACCATAAAGAACAAGTATCCGCTCCCCAGGATCAACAATTTGTATTATCAACTCGCTGGATCCTCTATCTTTTCCAAGATGGATTTGAGGTTGGGATACCATCAAATTAGAATTAGAAACGGGGACATTCCAAAAATGGCTTTTGTTACTCGTTATGGCCAATACAAGTACACCGTCATGTCCTTCGGTTTAACCAATGCCCTAGCCACCTTCTCTTGCTTGATGAGTTCGATCTTCATGGAGTATCTGGATAAATTCGTCTTGGTTTACCTTGACGACATACTCATCTACTCGAAGAATGAACAGGAACATGCCGAGCATCTAAGGCTGGTATTGATAAAACTTCGAGATCATCGTCTGTATGCCAAATTCTCCAAGTTTGAATTTTGGTTACCAGAAGTGACCTATCTAGGCCACGTGATCTCTGGTAAAGGTATTGCTGTCAACCCCTTGAGAGTTCAGGCCATCCTTGATTGGACTCAACCTGAATCGGTTAAGCAAGTTCGGAGTTTCCTCGGCTTAGCGAGCTATTGTCTACGCTTTGTCGAGAACTTCTCCAAGGTTGCGAAACTTCTCACTGAAATCCTCAAGAAAGATAAAAAGTTAGAGTGCACCCCGCAATGCGAGCACAGTTTTTAGGAGCTAAAATACGCCTGACCTCTGATCCCGTTCTGGTACCACTAGACTTCTCTAAGGACTTTGTTATCTATTGCGACGCCTCGCGACAAGGATTAGGTTGCATTCTCATGCAAGATCGTCATGTGATTGCATACGCATTCTCGACAGTTGCGTCCACATAAGGATAAATATCCAACACATGATCTTGAGCTTGCAGCTATAGTCGATGCACTGAAAACCTGGCGACATTACCTTCTGGCTAATCGTTGCGAAATTTACACTGATCACCAAAGTCTGAAATATATCTTCACCCAGCCAGATTTGAATCTCACGCGAAGACGATGGGTTGAGTTGATTACGGATTACGACTTAGGGATAACTTACACCCCGGGGAAAGCCAATGTCATGGATGATGCACTAAGTCGTAAGTCTTATTGCAACAACCTGATGTTACAACAAAGTCAACCACTTCTCTATGAGGAATTCCGGAAGTTGAATCTTCACCTTGTTCCTCAAGGATTCGTTTCCAACCTGGTGCCGAAGCCTACTCTTAGGGATCAAATAGTAGTTGTCCAAAGGTATGATAAGCATATATCTCGGATCAAGGAGAATATTGCTAGCAGAAATGCTAAAGATTTCTCCACGGATGGTTCCTAACAGGAGGCGCTTAAGACAGCTGATCCTTAAGGAGGCTCATGATTCCCCTCTCACAATTCATCTAGGTAGTACCAAGATGTATCAGGACCTACGCCAGAGGTTCTGGTGGACTAGGATGAAGAGAGAAATTGCTCAGTTCGTTGCCAACTGCGACGTTTGTCGTCGTGTTAAGGTAGAACATCAAAGGCCTGGTGGCACCCTTCAACCCTTAGCTATTCTTAAATGGAAATGGGATAAGGTCGGTATGGATTTCATCATTGGATTTCCTAGGACCAAAAGAGGGAATAATGTTATCTTTGTGGGCATAGACCGTCTTTCCAAAGTGGCTCATTTTCTTCCTATTCGGGAGAGTATAACTACTAGCCAGGTAGCGGAGTTATACGTTTCTCGAATAGTTTCTCTTCATGGTGTTCCTTTGGAGATTAACTCATACCGCGGAAGTATCTTTACCTCCCGATTTTGGGAAAGTTTCCAAACTGCTATGGGGACTCATCTATCCTTTAACACTGCTTTCCACCCGCAGTTAAGTGGTCAAGTTGAGCTAGTCAATCAAATACTCGAAGAGATGCTCCGAGCTTGTGTTATATCCTTCGGTATGAATTGGGATAAATGTCTTCCATTTGCCTAATTTGCTTATAACAATAGTTATCAATCAAGACTGGGCAAAGTCCCTTTTGAAGCTCTCTATGGACCAAGGTGTCAAACACCTCTTAACTGGTCAAAAACCGAAGAGAGGCAACTCTTCGAACCGCATATGATCCACGATGCACAAGAGAAAGTTTGCATTATTCGTGAAAAGTTGAAAACAGCCCAATCTCTTCAAAAGAGCCAATATTATCGTCATTATAAGGTTGTCAGTTATGAACTTGACAAGAAGGCTTATCTTTGGGTTACACCTTTGAAGGGTACCCATCGATTCAGTATCAAGGGCAAGTTGGCTCCTTGTTACATTGGACATTTTCGCATTCTTGCTAAACAAGGAGAGGTTGCCTAACAATTGGAACTTCCGCCGCATCTTTCCAAGATTCATGATGTCTTCCACGTCTCGCAACTCAAGTGCTGCTTTTCGGACCCTGTCCGCGAAGTAGACCACGAAGCGCTTGATCTCCAAGATAACCTTACATATCGAGACTACCCTGTTCGTATTCTTGATCAAGCTGAGCGTACCACTCGGCATCAGAACATCAAGTTTCTCAAGGTTCAGTGGTCACACCATTCCGAGAAGGAAGCCCCATGGGAAATAGAGGATCGTCTTCGACTAGAGTACCCCGCGCTCTTTCCGATGACTTCCAAATCTTGGGACGAGATTCTTTTGAGTGGGGTGAGTTGTCACATCCCTAGCTAGCTTACTTAGGACAGCATGTGTGTGCATCATGTTTTCACTTTTTGCATCAACCTGAAATGGGGATTAATAGAAACCCTAACATATCACGTGAATCAAACAAATTTAATAGTTGTGAAAAACCAACAAATCCAAAATGCCGATCAAAAATGTCCCCTATGTCTGATAAATGTGGACATTAATACATCAGGGGTCATTCTAAATATTTGAATCTTTGAAGCATTTCAAAAATAAATATTAAAGTTGTTGAAAATGCCAAATAAAGCAATATAATTAATTTAGTATTCAAAATATTGTGAAACTTTTTATAGAGGTTTGAAATATTAAAACTAAGCTCTATAAAATATTTGGGATATTCTGTGCGTGGCACTTATACCTAAATAAAAAAACAAATGTTAGAAAAGAAAACAGAAACTGTTTTTTTAAAAGGTGGAAGCCCACCTAGGCCGGCCCATCTAGCCCAGCACCGTTGTCATCCTCCTGGCAGCCAGGAGGACGAGCGCGTGCCCGCCGTGCGCTCATGCCGGAGCTGCCACGCAGCTCCTTGAGCGCCTGCATCCCTCCATCGCACTGGCGAGCGGATGAGGACACGCTGTCGTCCCCATCGCTCTCTCTCTCTCACTCATTCTCCCCCTACCTCTTCCCCCTCCTCCGCTCTGCCATGGCCGTCGCCGCTGCTTGCCCGCCATCGTACCTGCAAGCGCTGCCGCGCCCCCTAAGCCCGCCAGAAGCTCCGCCTTGTCGTCCCCGACCTCTGCACCGAACCACGCGCTACAAGAAGCCTTGGAGCGATGCCCCCGACCCCTTCTTCCTTCTTGGACCCGAGCTCTGCCGCCGTCGATTCGTCGTCTTCGAGCCCTCCCCGAGCAAGCTCTCCTCGGCTCCGAGGCCACAGTGAGTCCCCGGTACTTTCCCCTCTCTTCCCCGGTCGTTTTCCCCTCTATAGGCCCCGGTTCCGTCGATGCCCGAAATGCCCCCCCTCCCTACACGATCTTGTCACAGGCGTTGCTCTAGTGACCAGCTGGTCCATCCGAGGCCATCACCGAGCTCGTGGGGCCGCGTAGAGCTCGTAGGTGTCAAGCTCTGGTCATGTTGCACCCTAGATCGATGAACCAGTGCTCGCCCGAGATCCGGCAGCCGCTGAGCACATCGCCGATGTCGATCTCGGCCGTCTCAGCCTCTAAGAGGTGTCAGGATAGACAGGCGCGTGAGCCTAGGCTCGCCTGGTGCCTTCCGCTGATGAAATGGTCGCCTAAGGAGAAAACCCGACCCCTTCGCCATATCTGGAGTCACCAGCGGCTCAACACCGGTGAGTCTGGCCGGAGTTGACCACGGGGGTTTGACCCCTGGGTCACTAGCAAGTGGGGCCGGGTCAGGGTTAATTAGGATTAGTTTAAAATAATTAATTAATTAATTAAATTAAGCTAATGACCCACTAAGAGTGGGCCCTATCCCAATTAATTAGTAATTTGTGTTTTAAATAATTTCTGTTAGAGGGTGGGTCACTGACCAGTGGACCCCACTGGTCAGGTTTGACCTGTCAATGGGCTGTTGACCAGGTGATGTCATGCTGATGCAATAAAGAATTTCTGAATTAAATTAATTCCGGAAACTATTTAAAACTTATAAAATTCATATAAATTAATTTATAACTCATACTGAAATAATTGATGTATGAAAATTTATCAGAAAAATCCAATGAATCCAATGGTGTTGTCATCATGCATGTTAGAGAAACCTATGTAGATGAATATTGACATTTAGTAATAGGTCAACATATGGGTTCTGAAATGGAGAACAATTTTGAACCTATATTCAAAATTACTTCATTTAAACCTGGATAATAGCTGCGTTAGCTCATCCATTCATGCTTCCATGTCATGATCATGCATCATATTGTTGCACTTATTGTGTATTGATTGTTACTTATCTGCATTGCGGTAGGCCCTGCTTCTAAGGATACACCCAAGTATTCCAACAAAGGAGAATACCATCCCGCTTCCCAGCAAGTCAAGCAACCCCATTGATCATTCCGATAACATCACATTCTCTCGCTCCTGCTCTTATTTATTGCATTAGGACAAACGTTTAATTGTCTGTCATGTACGGTAGATGAACCCATTCCTTTGCATGACCTGTCATTGTCACAATAAATAGCTAAACCTTGCAACCTAGCATACTTGGTAGATGTTTGAGCCATGTTGTGCTTTACCTACTTTGCCTGCTATGCTTTTATGCTTAGAGTTGTGTCAGGGCTGATTCATGTGGGTGATGAACTGGAGTGAAACAATATTGTTCTGATGTGATAAGCTTAATGATGAAACCCGATTTGGTAAAGGTAGCGATGAGAGGCTATGTAGGAGTACATAGCGGGTTGTCTCATTGGGACCGTTCTTAGGAACTGAGCTCCATGTTTGTGATCCAAGGCTAGTTACTACCACACGTTGGGATACTTAATTGACCCTCTCGACTTATCAATTGCTTAGTCCTTGGTCCATGTGTTGCAAGTAGTTTCTGGTGTTTATAGTATGCTGGAGGCCATGTGTAGTGCTGACCCTAGGGGTGGGTTACGATGCGGTAGGCAGTGGCATGGTGGACCAAGGGTCACCCGAATGGTGGGCTTGGGAACCCTGCACACATCATTTGGGGCCGTAGCGGAAACTTCGACCGGACTTCTGTGCGGGTTCAGTCTCAAATAGGCGATAGCCTGGACTACAGGTCTTGTGTGATTGACGGTCGTGGCCGACTCCCTCGCTGGGATTCCACTTGAAGGTTTCCGATGTGCATGGTTTTATGAGCACACAGCGATAAGTGGCGAGAGCGTGTGTGAAGAAGTACACCACTGCAGGGTATGAATCTGTTCGAATAGCCGCGTCCTCGGATATGGAGTACTTGGAGAACTTATGCTATCCATAGATAAGTTAATAGATACTCATAAAAATCTCAAGACAAGTGTGAGTACCGTGGATGGCACTCTCGTAGGAGACGGAAGTGAATCCATGGTGGTGTACTGAGGTGGAGTTAGTGGACGCATGTGCGATATCTAAAATTTGAACAAATAATTAAAAATGTGTAGTATACGTTAGCCATGAGTCAAAGCTAGCATTGCTACATAAACTCCACCACTCCCCTTGTTGATACATGAGCATGAATAGTCTAGGTCAGCTGTAAAGACTTGTTGAGTACGTTTGTACTCATGTTTGCTTAATAAAGGTTGCAGATGAGACTCAGGACCCATCAGGTGGGTTCTATCTATATGTCGACGACGCTGAATAGCTGGTGTCCCAGCTACGAACTTACGCCCTGTGGCGGGCTATAGATAGTCAGGCCATGTGCCTTTTTACCCTTTCAATTGCCTGTACTCAGACAGCTTTATGCTTCCGCTTGGTTTGTATGAACTTGCTTGTATGACTTGAGTGTCGGGTCATGTGACCCCTACCTGTAACAACATATTATGCAAGGCTTTTCTGAGACTCTTAAATAAAAGTTGTGTTGATGTATGGTTATGTTGTGATGCCAGGGTTGTATCTATGCAAACTGGGCATGTCCTGCGGATGTGTGACGTGGAACGGTATGTATGGGATCTAACACCTAGTCATGTGCCTTTAGTAGTACTCTTTACGGGAAACTGCCTATTTTTGCTTCCACCTAGCCTTGGTCGCTTGCTACTGCTCCAGACACATTGATTGAACGGCATGTATCCTTTTTTGTTGCTGTGTCTGTCCCTTCAAGGAAATGCCTTGTAGTGTAATCGAGTTCCTGTAGCCTGCTATGACTCGTCTACGTGTTGTGATGACATTTATGTCCCACGGCGTAATGGAGTCCTTGTAGCTGGTTATGACTCGTCTACACACACTTGAGGCCGACACATGCATTGATGGGTTATGTATGCCTGTTTTCCGTATGGATGTGCCACTTGGGTTCTATGACTTGTCATGTCGGCCCGGGTTCTCTATCGTTTGAATGCTAGCGACATAATCACATACGTGAGCCAAAAGGCGCAAACGGTCTCAGCTAAGGTAAGGCTGCAGCCATGGGGTTACAGTGCGTGAGGCCCCCAAGTGACGTGAGGTGTTACAGGTTGGATTCTTATGACTTAGGATCGGGGTCCCAACATCAACATCACAAGAAAATAAAGTTCTCACGATCTGATCGTGGAGGAGAACATTTGAGTCATGAGTTTGTCACGCACTTAAGGAAATGTGGAATTGTTTCACAACTCACGCCTCCTGGCACACCTCAGCGTAATGGTGTGTCTGAATGTCGTAATCGCACTCTATTGGATATGGTGCGATCTATGATGTCTCTTCCTGGTTTACCACTGTAATTTTGGGAATATGCATTAGAGACTGCCGCGTTCACTTTAAATAGGGAACCATCTAAATCCGTTGAGACGACACCGTATGAATTATGGTTTGGGAAGAAACCTAAGTTGTCGTTTGTGAAAGTTTGGGGATGTGATGCCTATGTCAGGAAACTTCAACCCGAAAATCTCGAACCCAAATCGGAAAGGTGCGTCTTCATAGGATACCCTAAGGAAACTATTGAGTATATCATCTATCTCAGATCCGAGGCAAGATCTTTGTTGCCAAGAATGGATCCTTTCTAGAGAAAGAGTTTCTGTCAAAAGAAGTAAGTGGGAGGAAAGTAGAACTTGATGAGGTAACTGTACCCCTTTCAAACCGGAGAGTAGCGCAATGTAGGAAAATGTTTCTGTGGTGCCTGCACCGACTAGAGAGGAAGTTAATGATGATGATCATGAAGCTTTGGATCAAGTTACTACTAAACTTCGTAGGTCCATGAAGACACATTCTGCGCCAGAGTGGTACGGCAACCCTGTCCTAGAAATGATGTTGTTAGACAGCGGTGAACCTTCGAACTATGAAGAAGCCATGGCGGGCCCGGATTCCAACAAATGGCTTGAAGCCATGAAATCCGAGAGATAGGATCCATGTATGAGAACAAAGTATGGAATTTGGTGGACTTGCCCGATGATCAGCAAGCCATAGAAAAGAAATGGATCTTTAAGAAGAAGACTGACGCGGATGGTAATGTGACCGTCTATAAGGCCTGGCTTGTCGCTAAGGGTTATCGACATGTTCAAGGAGTTGACTATGATGAGACTTTCTCACCCGTAGCGATGCTGAAGTCCATTCGAATCATGTTTGCAGTTGCCGCATTTTATGATATGAGATCTGGCAAATGGATGTCAAAACCGCATTCCTTAACGGTTTCCTTAAGGAAGAATTGTATATGATGCATCCATAAGGTTTTGTCGATCCTAAGAATGCTGACAAGGTATGCAAACTCTAGCGCTCCATCTATGGGCTGGTGCAAGCATCTCGGAGTTGGAACATTCGCTTTGATGAGGTGATCAAAGCATTTGGGTTTATACAGACTTATGGAGAAGCCTGTTGTGATGCCCCCCAATTTGGACCATATGCTAAATATACACGCAATGCGTATGACCAAGATCAGGGACTCACTAATCAATATCACAACACAACTCTAGACACAAATTTAAGGTCATACAGCTTCATATTACAAGCCACGAGCCTCGAGGGCTCGAATACAAATCTCGACAAGCACGAGTCTGCGGAAGCAAATAATATCTGAGTACACACATAAGTTCAACAAGTTTTGACTTAAGAAGGCTAGCACAAACATAACAACGGATCGAAAGAGGCGATGCCTCCTACCTGGGAACCTCCTATCCTGCTGCTAGTCGGGGGCCGCCTCCACGTAGTAGTAGGCTCCTGCGATGGTGTAGTGGTCATCTCCGGCGTACTCCATCTCCTGGGCTCCAATGTCTAAACACAGAATCGCATCGAGGGGGGAGAGAAAGCAAAGTAGTGGGGAGAACTCATCCAAAGTACTCGCAAGACTGACAAGAGAACTATGCTAAATCTGCATCATTTTCAAGGAGAGGGGTTATATCTAGACTGACTGCAGAAAGCAAGAATAGGGGAAGGCCTAGTCCTATCGAAGACTAGCATCTTCAGCATCTTTAGCATTAGAAGACAGAAGACAGATAACTCACATATAGTCATATTATTGTAGCAATTTTATTAAGTAACCACGCCCAGAGATTCTCCCTCGACCCCTTGCGAGGAAGCAATCCTGGAGCCAAATTTCATTTAACATAAATCACAATTATAGTTGTTAGAAATATGCCCTAGAGGCAATAATAAAATGTTTATTATTGTATTTCCTTGTTCATGATAATTGTCTATTGTTCATGCTATAATTGTGTTAAGCGGAAACCGTAATACATGTGTGAATACATAGACCACAACATGTCCCTAGTGAGACTCTAGTTGGCTAGCTCGTTAATCAATAGATGGTCACAGTTTCATGACCATGGACATTGGATGTCGTGGACAACAGGATCACATCATTAGGAGATCATTAGGAGAATGATGTGATGGACAAGACCCAATCCTAAGCAAGCACAAGATTGTGTAGTTCGTCTGCTAAACCTTTTCCTATGTCAAGTATCGTTTCCTTAGACCATGAGATTGTGCAACTCCCTGATACCATAGGAATGCTTTGGGTGTGCCAAATGGCACAACGTAACTGGGTCGCTATAAAGGTGCACTACGGGTATCTCTGAAAGTGTCTATTGGGTTGGCACGAATCGAGACTGGGATTTGTCACACCTTGTGACGGAGAGGTATCTCTGGGCCCACTCAGTAAGACATCATCATAATGAGCTCAAAGTGACTAAGGAGTTAGCCACGGGATGATGTGTTACATAATGAGTAACGAGACTTGCCGGTAACGAGATTGAACAAGGTATAGGGATACCAACGATCGAATCTCGGGCAAGTATCATACCGGTAGACAAAGGGAATTGCATACGGTATTGATTGAATCCCCGACATCGTGGTTCATCCGATGAGATCATCGTGGAGCATGTGGGAGCCAACATGGGTATCTAGATCCTGCTGTTGGTTATTGACCGGAGAGGTGTCTCGGTCATGTCTACGTGTCTCCCGAACCCGTAGGGTCTACACACTTAAGGTTCAATGACGCTAGGTTTATAGGGAAATAGAGTGAGTGGTTACCGAAGGTTGTTCGGAGTCCCAGATGAGATTCTGGACGTCACGAGGAGTTCCAGAATGGTGTGGAGACAAAGATTGATATATAGGAAGTAAGGTTTTAGTTATCGGAAATGTTTCGGGTGTCACCGGTAACCTACCGGGACCACCGGAAGGGTTCCGGGGTCCACTGGGAGGGGCTACGAGCCTAGGAGGGTGCATGGGCCTAAGGTAGAGGGAACCAGCCCCTAGGTGGGCTGGTGCGCCCTTCCCACCTGGCCCAAGGCGCAGCAAGGAGAGAGGGGGGCAAACCCTAGGCCCACCCTAGGGCTGCTAGGGCTGCCGCACCACCTCTCCCTCCCTTGGCCGCCGACCAAGTCCCATCTAGGACTGCAGCCGGCCCCTAGGGTGGGAACCCTAGGGCACAGCCCACCGTCCTCCTCCTCCTATATATAGTGGTGCCCTTGGGGTTGTTTGAGAAACGCATCTCTCCCATGGCGCAGCCCTACTCCTCCCTCTCCTCGTTCTCCGTAGTGCTTGGCGAAACACTACCGGAGACCACGCAGCTCCACCGTCACCACGCCATCATGCTGTCGGAGCTCTCCCTCAACATCTCCTTCCTCCTTGCTGGATCAAGGTATAGGAGACGTCACCGGGCTGCACGTGTGTTGAACACGGAGGCGCCATTGTTCGGCGCTAAGATCGGAGTCCACCGCGATCTGAATCGCTACGAGTACGACTCCACCAACCACGTTCTTGTAACGCTTCCGCATAGCGATCTTCAAAGGTACGAAGATCCACTCTCCCCTTACTCGTTGCTGGTTTGTCCATGGATAGATCTTGGTTAACATGTAGGGAAAATTTTGATTTACTACTACGTCTCTCAACAGTGGCATCATGAGCCAGGTCTATGCGTAGAATCTATGCACGAGTAGAACACAAAGTTGTTGTGGGCGTCGATCTTGTTAATCTTTTTACCACTCCTAGTCTTATCTTGATTCGGCGGTATTGTGGGATGAAGCAGCCTGGACCAACTTTACACGTACGCTTACGTGACACCGGTTCCACCGCCTGACATGCACTTGTTGCATAAGGTGGCTAGCGGGTATCTATCTCTCCCACCTTTGTCGGATTGGATTCGAGGAGAAGGGTCCTTATGAAGGGTAAATAGCAATTGGCACATCACGTTGTTGTTTTGGCGTAGGTAAGAAACGTTCTTGCCAGAAACCTATAGCCGCCACCTAAAACTTGTTCGAAATATGCCCTAGAGGCAATAATAAATTAGTTATTATCATATTTCCTTGTTCATGATAATCGTTTATTATCCATGCTATAATTGTATTGATCGTTTATTATCCACCTAAAACCATGTCCCTAGTATGCCTCTAATGGACTAGCTCGTTGATCAAAGGATGGTTAAGGTTTCCTAGCCATGGACATAAGATGTCATTTGATAACGAGATCACATCATTAGGAGAATGATGTGATGGACAAGACCCAAACTACAAACGTAGCATATGATCGTGTAGGTTTATTGCTACTATTTTCTGCGTGTCAAGTATATGTTCCTATGACCATGAGATCATGTAACTCATGGATATTGGAGGAGTGCCTTGTGTGTATCAAACATCGCAACGTAACTGGGTGACTATAAAGGTGCTCTACAGGTATCTCCGATGGTGTCTGTTGAGTTGGCATGGATCAAGACTAGGATTTGTTACTCCGTGTGACGGGGAGGTATCTCAGGGCCCACTCGGTAATACAACATCACAATGAGCCTTGCAAGCAATGTGACTAATTGTTAGTTGCGGGATCTTGTATTACGGAATGAGTAAAGAGACTTGCCGGTAACGAGGTTGAACTAGGTATGGAGATACCGACGATCGAATCTCGGGCAAGTAACATACCGAAGAAGAAAGGGAACATTATACGGGATTAACTGAATCCTTGACATAGAGGTTCGACCGATAAAGATCTTCGTAGAATATGTAGGAACTAATGTCGACATCCAGGTCCCGCCATTGGTTATTGACCGCAGAGGTGTCTCGGTCATGTCTACATAGTTCTCGAACCCACAGGGTCTGCACACTTAAGGTTCGGTGACGTTTCGGTAGTGTAGAGTTATGTATGATGGTGACCGAAGGTTGTTCGGAGTCCCGGATGAGATACTGGATGTCACGAGGAGCTCCGGAATGGTCCGGAGGTAAAGATTCATATATAGGAAGTCCCAGTTTGGTCGCCGGAAAAGTTTCGGGCTCATTGGTAGTGTACTGGGAGTGTCGGTAGTGTACCGGGAGACCTCCGAGAGGGGTATTTCGACCCCAGAGGGTCCATGGGCTGTGGAGAGTAATAACCAGCCCTTCGTGGGCTGGAGGAATATGGCGCAGGAGGCAAAAAGGCTAAGGAAAAGGTGGAAAAAGGGCCAATAGGGAGCAATCCTAGTCCAACTAGGATTGGAGAAGGAGTGGGACTCCTCCCCCTTTGGCCGGCCGACTCCTAGGAGGCCTTGGCCCTGCGCCAAGGCTGCCTCTCCCTCCCTCCTTTATATACTGGTGGATTGTGGGCTGTTTAGACAGAAATTACGGCCACGTGCTACCCGTTCCACCGGTGCTCCTCTTGATTGGTTTTCCGCAGTGCTTAGGCGAAGCCCTGCCGGAATTGCTCCACCACCACCATCACCGCAGCACCGTCAGGCTGCCGGTGAACTCTCTCTTCTCTCCACCTCCTCTTGTTGGATCAACGCGGTGGAGATCGTCATCAAGCTGCACGTGTGCTGAATGCGGAGGTGCCGTCCGTTCGGTACTAGATCGGAAGGATCGTGATCAAGGCCACGGGACGTTCGTGATCGGATCGCGGGACGGATCGTGACGAGATCATGGGACGGTTCGTGATTGGTTCGCGGGATGGTTCGTGATTAGATCGCGGGACCCTCGGCGATTTGGATCGCGAAGAAGTACGACTACACCAACAGCGTTTCTTAACGCTTCCCGCTTAGCGATCTACAAGGGTACGTAGATCCACTCTCCCCCTCGTAGATGCTCATCACCATGGATAGGTTTGCGTGTGCATAGGAAATTTTTTGTTTCCCATGCGACGTTCCCCAACAAAACTTGCAACTACAGATTAGAGGACGTCTAACTTGTTTTTGTAGCATATGCCTTGTGATGTGATATGGCCAAAGGATTTGATGTGATGCATTGTGATGTATGAGATTGATCATGTTCTTGTAATAGGATTCACGACTTGCATGTCGATGAGTATGACAACCGGCAGGAGCCATAGGTGTTATCTTATTTTATTGTATGACCTCCATGTCAATCATAAACGCCATATAATTACCTTACTTTATTTGTAAACGTTATCCATAGTAGTAGAAGTAATAGTTGGCGAGACAATTTCATGAAGACACGATGATGGATATCATGATGATGGAGATCATGGTGTCGTGCTGGTGACAGTGATGATCATGGTGCCCCGAAGATGGAGATCAAAGGAGCAAGATGATGTTGGCCATATCATGTCACTATATTGATTGCATGTGATGTTTATCATGTTTACATCTTATTTTCTTAGAACGATGGTAGTAAATAAGATGATCTCTCAATAAAATTTCAAGAAATGTGTTCACCCTAACGGTGCATCATTGCTAAGGATCGTTGTTCCGAAGCACCACGTGATGACCGGTGTGATAGGTTCTAACGTTCGCATACAACGGATGTAAGCCAGATTTACACACGCGAAACACTTAGGTTGACATGACGAGCCTAGCATGTACAAACATGGCCTCGGAACATAGAAGACCAAAAGGTCGAACATGAGTCGTATAGAAGATGCGATCAACATGGAGATGTTCACCATGGATGACTAGTCCGTCTCACGTGATGATCGGACACGGGCTAGTTGACATGGATCATGTATCACTTGGATGACTAGAGAGATGTCTATCTAAGTGGGATTTCATTACATAATTTGATTATGTGAACTTAATTATCATGCACTTAGTCTAAAATTGTCTTTACAATCTATATTGTAGATCCAATGGCCAACGCTAATGTCACCTTCAACTTCAATGCGTTCCTAGAGAAAACCAAGCTGAAAGATGATGGAAGCAACCATGCAGACTGGGTCCATGTCTTGAGGATCATCCTCATAGCTTCTAAAAGATTGTATGTCCCTCATGCACCGCTAGGTGACCCAAGGTTGTCAGAATCGCGATTCTGTTATACGATTCTATGACTTTACGATCCAAACTAACCCCTCTGATTCTACAATTTTAGTTCATAGAATCTATGTTTCTACGATCCTGATTGTAAAGATTCTACGATTTGCGATCCTACCATCGGAGTTATGATCCGATTCAAAATCACGATTCTGACAACCTTGAGGTGACCCAGCCATTTTCCCAGCGGACCAAGACGTTACGAACGCTTGGCAGTCACGCTGCGATGATTACTCCCTTGTTCAGTGCGACATGCTTTACAGTTTAGAACCGGGGCTCCAAAAGCATTTTGAGCAACACGGAGCATATGAGATGTTCCAAGAGCTGAAATTGGTTTTCCAATCTCATGCCCGGGTCGAGAGATATGAAGTCTCCGACAAGTTCTTTAGCTATAAGATGGAGGAGAATAGTTCTGTCAATGAGCACATACTCAAAATGTCTGGGTTGCACAACCGCTTGACTCAGCTGGGAGTTAATCTCCCGGATGACTCGGTCATTGACAGAATCCTCCAGTCGCTTCCACCTAGCTACAAGAGCTTTGTGATGAACTACAACATGCAGGGGATGGAGAAGTCCATTCTTGAGTTGTACTCGATGCTGAAATCAGCGGAGGTCGAGATGAAAAAGGAGCATCAAGTGTTGATGGTAAATAAGACCAGTAGTTTCAAGAAAGGCAAGGGTAAGAAGAACTTCAAGAAGGATGGCAAAGTTGTTGCCGCGCCTAGTAAGCAAGTTGCCGGGAAGAAGAACAAGAATGGATCCAAGCCTGAGACTGAGTGCTTTTATTGCTAGGGTATCGGTCATTGGAAGCGGAACTGCCCCAAGTACTTAGCGGATAAGAAGGCCGACAACATTAAAGGTATATGTGATATACTTGTTATTGATGTGTACCTAACCAGCGCTCGTAGTAGCTCCTGGGTATTTGATACCGGTGCAGTTGCTCACATTTGTAACTCCAAGCAGGAGCTACGGAATAACGGAGGCTGGGAAAGAACGAGGTCCCGATGAGTGTCGGGAATGGTTCCAAGGTTAATGTGATCACCATCGGCATGCTACCTCTACATCTACCTTCGGGATTAGTTTTCAACCTAAATAATTGTTATTTAGTACCAGCTTTGAGCATTAACATTGTATCTGGATCTCGCTTGATGCGAGATGGCTACTCATTTAAATCTGAGAATAATTGTTGTTCTATTTATATGAGAGTAATGTTTTATGGTCATGCTCCTCTAATCAATGGTTTGTTTTTGATGAATCTCGAACATGATATCACACATGTCCATAGTGTGAGTACCAAAAAGTGTAAGGTTGATAACGATAGTCCCACTTACATGGGGCACTGCCGCCTTGGTCATATTGGTGTCAAACGCATGAAGAAGCTCCATGTTGATGGACTTTTGGAGTCTCTTGATTTTGAATCATTTGACACATGTGAACCATGCCTCATGGGCAAGATGACCAAGACTCCGTTCTCTGGAACAATGGAGTGAGCAACTGACTTGTTGGAGATAATACATACCGATGTATGCGGTCCAATGAGCGTCGAGGCTCGCGGTGGCTACCGTTATGTTCTCACCCTCACTGATGACTTGAGCAGATATGGGTATGCCTACTTAATGAAACACAAGTCTGAAACCTTTGAAAGGTTCAAGGAATTTCAGAGTGAGGTAGAGAATCAACGTGACAGGAAAATAAAGTCCCTACGATCTGATTGTGGCGGAGAATATTTAAGTCACGAGTTTGGCACGCACCTAAGGAAATGTGGAATTGTTTCAAAACTCACGCCGCCGTGCACACCTCAACGAAATGGTGTGTCTAAATGTCGTAATCGTCCTCTATTGGATGTGGTGCGATCTATTTTGTCTCTTACTGACTTACCACTATCATTTGGGGGATATGCATTAGAGACTGCCGCATTCACTTTAAATAGGGCACCGTCAAAGTATGTTGAGACGACACCATATGAATTATGGTTTGGAAAGATACCTAAGCTATCGTTTCCAAAAGTTTGGGGATGCGATGCTTATGTGAAGAAACTTCAACCTGAGAAGCTCGAACCCAAAGCAGAAAAGTGTGTCTTCATAGGATATCCCAAAGAGACTATTGGGTATACCTTCTACCTCATATCCGAAGGCAAAGTCTTTGTTGCCAAGAATGGATCCTTTCTCGAAAAAGAGTTTCTCTCGACAGAAGTAAGTGGGAGGAAAATAGAACTTTATGAGGTAATTGTACCTCCACTTGAACCGGAGAGTAGCGCAGCACAAGAAGTTGTTTTTGTGGAGCCTACACCGGCTGGAGAGGAAGTTAATGATGATGATCATGAAACTTCAGATCAAGTTACTATTGAACGTCAAAGGTCCACTAGGACACGTTCCGCACCAAAGCGGTACGGCAACCCTGTCCTGGAGATCATGTTGTTGGACAACGGTGAACCTTCGAACCATGAAGAAGCGATGGCGGGCCCGGATTCCAACAAATGGCTTGAAGCCAGGAAATCCGAGATAGGATACATGTATGAGAACAAAGTGTGGAATCTGGTGGACTTGCGTGATGATAAGCGAGCCATTGAAAATAAATGGATCTTTAAGAAGAAGACTAACGCGGATGGTAATGTGGCCGTCTATAAGGCTCGGCTTGTCACTAAGGGTTATCGACAAGTTCAAGGAGTTGACTACAATGAGACTTTCTCACCCGTAGCGATGCTGAAGTCTGTCCGAATCATGTTACCAATTTCCGCATTTTATGATTATGAGATGTGGCAAATGGACGTCAAAACGGCATCCTTAATGGCTTCCTTAAGGAAGAACTGTATATGATGAAACCGGAAGGTTTTGTCGATCCTAAAGATGCTAACAAAGTATGCAAGCTCTAGCGCTCCATCTATGGGCTGGTGCAAGCATCTTGGAGTTGGAACATTCGCTTTGATGAGGTGATTAAAGCGTTTGGGTTTGTACAGGTTTGTGGAGAACATTGTATTTACAAGAAAGTGAGTGGGAGCTCTGTAGCATTTCTCATATTATATGTGGATGACATACTGATAATGGGAAATGATATAGAAGTTTTGGAAAGTGTAAAGGCCTACTTGAATAAATGTTTTTTAATGAAGGACCTTGGAGAAGCTTCTTACATATTAGGCATCAAAATCTATAGAGATAGATCGAAACGCATCATAGGTCTTTCACAAAGCACATACCTTGAAAAGATATTGAAGAAGTTCAATATGGATCGGTCCAAGAAGGGGTTCTTGTCTGTGTTACAAGGTGTGAGATTGAGTATGACTCAATGCCCGACCACGGCAAACGATAGAGAAGATATGAGTGTCATCCTCTATGCTTCAGCCATAGGCTCTATTATGTATGCCATGCTGTGTACCAGACCTGATGTGAACCTTGCCATAAGTTTGGTAGGGAGGTACCAAAGTGATCCCGGAGTGGAACACTGGAGAGCGGTCAACAATATCCTAAAGTACCTGAAAAGGACAAAGTACAAGTTTCCCGTATATGGATGTGCCAAAGAGCTCGTCGTAAAGGGTTACGTCGATGCTAGCTTCGACACAGATCCGGACGACTCCAAGTCGCAAACTGGATACATGTATATTTTGAATGGAGAGGTAGTCAACTGGTGCAGCAACAAGCAAAGCGTCGTGGCGGCATCTACAAGTGAAGAGGAGTACATAGCTGCTTCGGAAGCAGCAAAGGAAGGAGTCTGCATGAAGAAGTTCATCACCGACCTAGGAGTGATTCCAAGTGCATCAGGCCCGATGACTCTATTCTTGACAACACTGGAGCTATTGCCCTTGCGAAGGAGCCCAGGTTTTGCAAGAAGACAAGACACATCAAGCGCCGCTTCAACTCCATCCGTGATTACATTCAGGAGGGAGATATAGATATTTGTAAAGTTCATACGGATCTGAATGTCGCGGATCCGTTGACTAAACCTCTCTTATGAGAAAAACATGATCAACACCAGAATGCTATGGGTGTTCGATTCATCACAATGTAACCAGATTATTGACTCTAATGCAAGTAGGAGACTGTTGGAAATATGCCCTAGAGGTAATAATAAAATGGTTATTATTGTATTTCCTTGTTCATGATAATTGTCTATTGTTCATCCTATAATAGTGTTAACCGGAAACCGTAATATATGTGTGAATACATAGACCACAAAATGTCCCTAGTGAGCCTCTAGTTGGCTAGCTCGTTGATCAATATATGGTCATAGTTTCACGACAATGGACATTGGATGTCGTTGATAACGGGATCACATCATTAGGAGAATGATGTGATGGACAAGACCCAATCCTAAGCATAGCACAAGATCATGTAGTTCGTCTGCTAAAGATTTTCCAATGTCAAATATCATTTCCTTAGACCATGAGATTGTGCAAATCCCGGATACCGTAGGAATGCTTTGGGTGTGCCAAACGTCACAACATAACTGGGTGGCTACAAAGGTGCACTACGGGTATCTCCGAAAGTGTCTGTTGGGTTGGCACGAATCGAGACTGGGATTTGTCACTCCGTGTGACGGAGAGGTATCTCTGGGCCCACTCGGTAAGACATCATCATAATGAGCTCAAAGTGACTAAGGAGTTAGCCACGGGATGATGTGTTATGGAACGAGTAAAGAGACTTGCCGGTAACGAGACTGAACAAGGTATAGGGATACCGACAATCGAATCTTGGGCAAGTATCATACCGGTAGACAAAGGGCAAGTATCATGTGGTTCATCCGATGAGATCATCATGGAGCATGTGGGAGCCAACATGGGTATCTAGATCCTGCTTTTGGTTATTAACCGGAGAGATGTCTCGGTCATGTCTATGTGTCTCCCGAACCCGTAGAGTCTGCATACTTAAGGTTCGATGACGCTAGGGTTATAGGGAAATAGTGTGCGTGGTTACCGAAGGTTGTTCGGAGTCCCGGATGAGATCCCGGATGTCACGAGGAGTTCTAGAATGGTCCGGAAACAAAGATTGATATATAGGAATTGAGGTTTTAGTTACCGGAAATGTTTTGGGCGTCACCGGTAACGTACCGGGACCACCGGAAGGGTTCCGGTGGTCCACCGGGAGGGGCCCCGGGCCCCGGAGGGCTGCATGGGCTGAAGGTGGAGGGAACCAGCCCCTAGGTGGGTTGGTGCGCCCCTCCCACCTGGTCCAAGGCGCAGCAAGGAGAGAGGGGGCAAACCCTAGGCCCAGATGGGCCCTAGGCCCACCCTAGGGTTGCTAGGGCTGCCGCACCACCTCTCCCTCTCTTGGCCGCCGCCCAAGTCCCATCTAGGGCTGCCGCCGGACCCTAGGGTGGGAACCCTAGGGAGCAACCCTCCCTCCTCCTCCTCCTATATATAGTGGTGCCCTTGGGGTTGTTTGAGACACGCATCTCTCTCTCCCACGGCGCAGCCCTACTCCTCCCTCTCCTCGTTGCTAGATCCACCGTCAGATCCACCGTAGTGCTTCGCGAAGCCTTGCGAGAGACCATGCAGATCCACCGTCACCATGCCGTCGTGCTGCCGGAGCTCTCCCTCAAACTCTCCTTCCTCCTTGCTGGATCAAGGCGTAGGAGACGTCACCGGGCTGCACATGTGTTCAACGCGGAGGTGCCATTATTCGGCGCTAAGATCGGCGACCAACACGATCTGGATTGCTACGAGTACGAATCCACCAACCGCGTTCTTGTAACGCTTCCGCTTAGCGATCTTCAAAGGAACAAAGATACACTCTTCCCTTACTCGTTGCTGGTTTCTTGGTGAGCACGTAGGAAATTTTTTGATTTACTACTACATGTCCCAGCAATAGTTGTATCTGGTCAAGGTACAACTCCAAATCGTCCTGTTACCGTGAACACGGCTATTCGAATAGATAAGTTATTCCCTACAGGGGTGCACCGCATTTCCAACACGCTTGATCACCTCCGGCCGGACACACTTTTTGGGGTAATGTCCGGCCTCGGGATCCAAAACGTCGTCGCCCCACCTAGGCTCAACTAAGAGGCCAGCCTGCCGGTCTACTCCTAAGTGCGTAGGTTCGTGGGCCCACTTGCCCTTGCACTCCTGCATGATGTGTGGGCAGCCGGAAACAGTCCTAGCATGCCTTAATGCAAGCGCCATGCGTTCTAGACCAATCCAGCGCGTGCCGCTCCGATTGCAGACGTCCAAAGAGCTTTAGCTGATACATTGACGCTGAGCACCCATAACTTCTCCCACATGAAGGTTTAGTGCGTAAAAGGTCAACGACCAACTTAGATCAAATACCCAACCCATTAGTAGTTTATTAGTGCGGGTCAAGCTCGAACCATATTGCAGGCCGTCGCCCTGCCAATAACACTCGGGTGCCTTACCGGCGCACCCCACCAATATCTCTCGCGGGTACCCTTGGGGCTGACCCATCTTCAACATGTTTGTGTAACCAGGTCATAGTAACGGTGTGGATATAACATCAAGAAGGGAGTCTGAGGAATCACCCTCAATGGTCCACGCTCGATGTAACCGTCAAGCTGGACTTTAGAGGATTCACCCTCGAGGGTCCCACACTTGAGGGGTTGCATGATAGAGACATCGTCGGGAATGGTGAAGGAGGATTCACCCTCGATAACCACGACTGACTAGCTACACTACAGGGCTAGCATCATGAGTACTTCGCGAGGTGGCACCCTCGGTACTCGATAGTAGCACTGTAGAGTCGCACAACTAAGGGGGGTGTGGTGATGTGAGGGGGGTCTGGCTTGTCGGTCAGTTGACCGAGTCTTCGGGCCTTCGATTCGTCGAGTCGTCGGGCCATCGATGAAGAAGCAGGGGCAACTGGGACTAAGGGGTCACTGGGGATTCACTAACCAACCTATACTAAGCAGTTGGTATGATTGCATGAATAGTAGCAGTTCATCAAAAACAGGCTATGCATGAGAATTGGAGCTAACTAATACAGTAGCAAAGTCTAATGCAAGAATAAGAGGGAAAGAATAGGCGATATCGAAATGCTCTAGGGGGGTTGCTTGCCTTGCTGCTTTGCTGCAAAAGGCTAGTCGTTAGGGGCGTGGTCGTACTCAGTAGCAGCGTCGGTCTCGGGGTCTACCCGTAAGAAGAGGGGGGAGAAACAGTAAATACAAGCAAAAAAGATGCGACACGATGCATGACATGGCAGTATGCCGACCTAGGTATGCACTAACGCAATACTACACATCGCAGACGGAGCGGGAGAATACCTGACGATATTTCTCGGGTTTGTGGATTTATCGTACAGCCGAATTGGAGGGGAAACTTCCATGTTCATCATGCTAGGAGCATGTGACACATGAATGGATGGCATATTTGGATTCGTGGGATTATTCTGATCAATTGTCATAGCCCTAATTTCTTTATGGTTGCAAGAGCATTCATACATGCATTTTTATTCTCAAATGAAGATGAAATGAGGAATGATCAAGCCTCGTAATTCAAAAATTTGTCAAATAAGCACTATAAAAAAATTGTTTCAAACAATGCCAAGAAAATGTTCCTGGATCTCTAATAAAATATTGGACCGAGGTAAAATGCCACCCAATATTTTATGGATCACAGAAATATTTTATATTGAGTTTTAGCATTAATTTAACCCTATTTGCATTGGGCTTATATTTATCATATATATACAATATAAGTTCAACAACCGTGAAATTAATTATGTGGCACTAATAAATTATACCTAGCTCATACAATAAATTCGAGGATTTTATCAAATTGGTTGGATATTTATTTTGAGCCAAAAAAATGTTAGAAATAAAAAATAAAAAAACAGGAAATAAAGGAAGAGGAGAAAAGCTTACCTGGACGCAGCCCACCAGGGGCATCCTCGTCTTCTTCCTCCTGCCAGAAGGCAGAGGAGAAGCAGAGGACGGCGCTCGCGGCGGTGGCACCACGCCACCTGCCTGCCTGGCCCTCCCGTCGCGCTGGCGAGCGGGATGATCTCGCCAGGGTCGCGCGGGCCCCCTCCCCTCTCCATTTTTCCCCTGGCCGTCCCTTCTCCTCGTCTGTCGAGCGTTGCCGTAGCTGCCGCTCGCCGCTTCCGCAGCCTCCGGTCTCCCCTCGCCCCTCTGTCGTAACCCTGAGAACCGCCGCGACCCCCTGGTTCTCCCCATGGCGCCAGAAGAACCCGAGAGCCCCTCGAAGCCATCGTCATGGTCATCTTCAACCTCTGGACCCGCCGGAGCTCCATCGCCGATTTCGCCGCAGCCGGGATGTCCTCGAGCCGCTGAGCCACCTGCAGCCCCCTTTGTGAGCACGCCGTCCTTTCTCCCAATCTCTCCCCCGATCTCCCCGTGCTCTCTAGTGTCCTCCCCGATGTGGCCGTACAGGCGCCGCCATGGAAGAGCTCTCTGGCGAGCCCTCCGGCGACCCCAAGCCCCTCCTGACCAGCCCACTCGATGCGGTCGAGCATGGGCTTCACCCCAGTGCTTTCGCGTGTCAATCTGAGCCCCCTAGCAACTTACGGCGAACCTCTGTCGCATCGGATGGTCACCGGCGACCACCCTCCGGCCGGTGCAGATGTGGCCGGCTGATTAGCCACCAATCCCCCTCCCTAATTAATCCAGAGCCACTGACACTGGGCCCCAGAAGTGTGTCAAACCCCGGTCAGCGTGGGGATTAGCCCTTGATGCTGACACGAGGGCCCCACACTATCAGGTTTGACCTGGCCTGGCCTTTGATAGGCTGACGTCATGATGACGTCGGCCTAATGCATTAAAAGAATTTCTAGAATAAAATTAATTCCGAAAATTCTAGAAAATCATATAAATTTCAAAAATTCATAGAAAATAATTTGTAAGTCAGATTAAAATAATTTATATATGAAAATTTATCAGAAACAATCTAAACAGCCAAAAATGGACATTTGGTTCAAAACACAATAGGTCACCTCACTTTTGGATTTAAATTTGACCTTGGGTTCAAACCATTTTCATTTAATATGATGGTAGATGCAGTAGCTCAAACCAGTACCATATTGACATGCTATTATCATGCATCATTGTGTAGCATTTGCCTTGTTTAAATTGTACCTTGTTTGATCTTGTCGATATACTTGCAAGACGTAGTTATTGACAACATCTAAGAACAGCTGAGTTCTTTTGATAAACAGGCAACAACCCCCCCTTGAGCATATTCGACACAATCCCATCTCCCGCTCTTGCTCTCATTTGAATGCATTAGGACAACGTTTTTCAACTATTACTTCCGTTGCGATAGATTAACCCACTCCTTTGCATGACCTGTCATTGTCACAGTAAATAGCTAAACCAAGCAACCTCGCATACCTGGTAGATGCTTGAGCCATGTTTTGTTATAACCATGTTATGCTTGCTATGCTTAGAGTTGTGTTAGGTCTGATTCATCTGGGAGATGAACCATAGTGAAATGAATGTTTCTTGATGATGAGAGTTAAGTGATGAACCTGTTTTGGTAAAGGTAGCGATGAGAGGCTATGTAGGAGTACATGGTGGGTTGTCTCATTGAAACCGCTCATAGGAGCTGAGTTTCGTGTTTGTGTTCCAAGACTAGCTACTACCACACATTGGGGTCCGGTAACTCGACCTCTCTCGGCCTATTAACCTACCCTGTTCTCAGTCCAGGAGTCGCAGTAGTTCGAAACGTTGATAGGTGTGGCACAGCCTGCGAAGTGGATGAACGGCCCAATCGGGACCGGCCTGGGGCCCTGCTCGCAACGTTTGAGGCCATGTTGGAAACCTCGGTCGGACTTCCATTATGGGTTCCAACTCAGATAGGTGACTGCCTTGGACATGAGTCGTTGAAGGTTAACGTCCGTGGTCGACTCCCTCGCTAGGCTTCTGCTTGAAGGTTGCCGAGGTGCCTTTTATGTGCACATGGCGATAAGTGGCGGGAGAATGTGTGACGAAGTACACCCCTGCAGGGTAAATTATCTTTTCGAATAGCCGTGTCCGCGGATATGGACTACTTGGATTCTTGCATTGTTCATAGACAACTTAAGTGGATACTCTACAATGCACCGAACAAGTGTGAGTGCTATGGATGGCTTCTCGTAGGAAGACGAGAGAGGATCCATAGTGGTGTATTTAGATGGTGAACATGTGGGCTCGTGTGTGCTCTCTCGTAGGGAGACGAGAGAGTAGTGATACGTTGGTTACTTTGTTGTAGTCTAGGATAGACAAAGGTCAAAGCTGGCATTCTGCAGTAAACCCCACAATCCTATTCATTGATACATGATGCATATGTAGATAGTTCTGATGTAAGACTTCCTGAGTACCTTAGTACTCACTGTTGCTTATTTATATTTTTGCAGAGTTAGACGTTGTGTTCGGTTATGTTCTCCTGACGTTAACATCGATGGATTAGCTTAGTAACCCAGACAAAGGTCTGGTTCCTATGGTAAGGTCGTTGTAGCTTTTCAGACTCTTCTAGCCGCTTTTCTAGATGTCTGTACTCACACATGTAACTTCTGCTTGATGTTTGTATGCTCTGAATGTTGGGTCATGTGACCCCTTCTGCTTGCAACATTATACTGCGTTGGCTCCTTGGAGCCTCCTAAATAAATGTTATGTTGTAGAGTTTTGTTGTGATGCCATGTTGTATCTACGAATATCGTGCATAGTGTGTGTATGATTGAAATGCATGGGTATGTGTGGGATTCGACACCTAGTTGTGTGCCTTTAGTAGCCTTCTCTATGGGGAAATGCCTCTTTGTGCTTCCACCAAACCTTGGTTGCTTGCTACTTCTGCGGACATATTGATTGACCGGCATGTATCCTTCTTTGCTGATGTGTCTGTCCCTTCGGGGAAACGTCTCGAAGTGTAATGGAGTCCCTATAGCCTGCTACGACTCGTCTACGTGCAGTGATGACATTTATGTCTCACGGCGTAATGGAATCCTTGTAGCTTGCGATAACTTGTATACCACGCTGATGACCGACACCTACATTGCTGGGTTATGTATGCATGTGCCCATACGGTTGTGCCACTTGGGTCTATAACTAGTCATGTTGACCCGGGTTCTCTGATGTGTGAATGCTAGCGACACGTTCACATCCGTGAGCCAAAAGGTGCAAACGGTCCTGGCCAAGGTAATGTGGCAGTCGTGGCTTACCGTGCATGAGGCCACAAAGTGGTGTGACGTGTTACACGTTGGATTCATATGTCTTAGGATCGGCGTCCCGACAGCATTGGTATCAGAGCTGAAATGCCTTTAGGTTTACGAAGCCAAACCGGTCGATGTTGAGTCTAGAAATGCTTTAGTTGTATAAGGGAATTGATTAAGGAAGGGAACGTAAGGCTCTTTTTACTCCTTTCCTCCAATTACTCTATTCTGGGTCACTCTCTTCTTTTCTACGGGATTAAGAACTAGGCTCTTCTACTTAACTGCTAGGATGACGAGTTACTAGACCACAGACTCATCGAATGGTTGTTTGTCAAGTTTTGTCCCATCAGAGTTATGAGAAGTGATGCATATGTTCTCTCTGTGCCTTGAACCATGATATTGAGCTGTTATGCTGGCCAGATCTTGTGCAGGTTGCCTCATATTTCGTGCCCGTACAGCCGTTATGCTGTCCGAGTTCACCTAGGATTCTTTAAGTGTTAGTATTCTCCCTTGATTCTCAACCCTGGTTGTTTCCTTCAGGATGTCACCAGTCAATCGGAGACTATTGGTCATTTTCAGGACCATGGAGATGGTAGGGATGAAGAAGAACCTCCCAACCCGCCTTTGTTGATGGAGGTCATGCTAGAAGTTGAGAGGAACAAGCGTGCCACCAACCGTCTGTTGGAGCACATCGAGCAGAATACAACACATGGTCACAATGAGCCAGTATCCATCAGAGACTTCATCAAGTTGCAACCACCCACCTTCCATCATTCCATTGAGCCACTAGACACACATGATTGGCTCCGAAGTATCAACAACAAGCTGCGTTATGTGAACGTGGCTGAAGGAGACAAGGTCACTTATGCCGCATATCATCTTGAAGGTTCTCCTAGTTTATGGTGGGAGAATTTCGAGGCCATGCATTCTGCAGGCCAAGCTACATCATGGAAGGAATTTTGTGAGGCTTTTCGTGAGCATCACATTCCACAGGCCCTGCTAGATCATAAGAAAGAAGAGTTCCATAATCTGACCCAAGGCAAGATGTATGTGGATGCCTATAGCCGTGAATTTGAATGCCTCGTGCGCTATGCCCTAGAAAAGGTATCCACGGATGCCAAGAAGCAAGCAAGGTTAAGGAAAGGCCTTAACCCAAAGCTCCGTCATGACCTCAGTCTGCATGAGTTCGTTAGCTTCCAAGTTCTTGTGAACAAAGCAATCCAAGAAGAGACGAGCGGGATGACCTACGAGGAATCTCGCAAGCACAACCATGATGTTGGATCATCTTCAACGTCTACATCCCAGAAGCGAAGGATATGGATCCCGAATGCCGCTCTTCCTCCGACGTATGCACCGAGGCCATCCTACGTGGCGCCTCGTCTGCCAATGCCATGTGCTCCCCAGAAGAACCTGATCAACCGAGTGCTCAACCCGGATCCACATCCCATCCATGGGGCATGGTTCATGTGTAGTTAACCTGGACATTATTTGAAGAATTGCCCTCTACGAGCAAATGTTCCACCTTCTTCGACAAGTAGTGTTGTTCGTTGCAAGCTGCCAACCAAGAAGCCCAATGTCCGGTCAGTTGTTTATACTCGTGGATGTGTGCACCATGTAACTGCAGTAGAAGTTGAAGATGATGCTAATGTTGTGCTTAAGACGCTTCTTGTAAATTCTCATCCAGCCTCAGTTTTGTTTGACTCAGGAGCATCCCACTCCTTCATCTATGAACGTTATGCCTCTTTGCATAACATTGCTTTTGAGGTTATGCCCTCTCCAATAGTAATTCAAAATCCAGGTTCCAAATGGCAAACCAATGCAGTAAGCCATGGGAACCAAATCCTTGTTGATGGTTTAGTGTTTCTTGCCTCTCTGATAGCCCTTAAAACTTGAGACATCAATATCATTTTTGGGATGGACTGGATGACAGCTCATCATGCCAAAATTGATTGTTTCTCTAGATCTGTTCAGCTTACCCATCCTTCTGGCCAGATAGTCAATATCCAAACCCGCATTCCAGAGGGCATGATTTATACCCTCAATGCCAATCCTCTCCTAGACCTTGAAAACATTCCGGTAGTCCGTGACTTCCCGGATGTGTTTCCAGAAGAATTCCCAGGTGTTCCACCTGACAGAGAAGTAGAGTTTGTCATAGAACTTGTTCTAGGAACCGCTCCAATTGCTAGAAGGCCCTATAAGATGTCTCCGCAAGAGCTAGCTGAGCTTAAGACCCAACTCGATGAATCTTTGAAGAAAGGTTTCATCCATCCTAGTTCTTCTCCATGGGCTTGCCCTGTCCTCTTCATCAAGAAGAAGGATGGTACGGACCGGATGGTTGTTGATTATCGGCCAGTTAATCTGGTCACGATAAAGAACAAATATCCTCTCCCCAGGATCAACGATCTGTATGATCAGCTTGTTGGATCCGCAGTCTTTTTCAATACGGATTTGAGATTAGGTTATCATCAAATCAAAATCAGGAATGGAGACATTCCAAAGTCGGCTTTTGTCACTCGTTATGGCCAATACAAGTACACTGTCATGTCCTTCGGTCTAACCAATGCCCCAGCCACTTTCTCCCGCTTAATGAATTCGATCTTCATGGAGTATTTGGACAAATTTGTCGTGGTTTACCTCGATGATATCCTCATATACTCGAAGAACGAAGAAGAACATGTTGAGCATCTTAGGCTGGTATTGATGAAACTCCGAGAGCATCGCCTTTACGCCAAATTCTCCAAGTGTGAGTTCTGGTTGCCAGAAGTGACCTACCTGGGTCACTAATCTCTGTGAAAGGTATTGCTATCAATCCCGAGAGAGTTCAAGCTGTCCTTGATTGGACTCAACCTGAATCGGTGAAGCAAGTTAGGAGTTTCCTTGGCTTAGCGAGCTATTCTCGCCGCTTTGTTGAGAACTTCTCGAAAGTTGCCAAACCTCTAACTGAACTCCTCAAGAAAGATAAGAAGGTCGAGTGGACTCCAAAATGTGAGGAAAGTTTTCAGGAGTTGAAAACACGACTGACTACTGCCCCGGTACTTGTACCCCCGGATTTCACAAAGGACTTTGTTATCTACTGTGATGCTTCGCGACAAGTTCTAGGTTGCATTCTTATGCAAGATTGTCATGTGATTGCCTACGCATCCCGACAATTGCGTACACATGAGGAAAATTATCCAACAAACGATCTGGAACTTGCCGTAGTAGTCCATGCACGAGTCACTTGGCGACGTTACCCTCTAGGTAATCAGTGTGAAATATTTAGTGATCACTAGAGTCTCAAATATATATTCACCCAAATGGATTTGAATCTCAGGAAAAGACGATGGATTGAGTTGATTACAGACTACGACTTAGGAATATCTTACACCCCAGGCAAAGCCAATGTCATGGCTGATGCACTAAGTCGTAAAACCTATTGTAACAAACTCTTGTTGCTACAAAGTCAACCACTTCTCCATGAGGAATTTCGTCAGTTAAACCTTCACATTGTTCCTCGAGGATTCCTTTCTACCTTGGTGGCGAAACCAACTCTTGAGGATCAGATCATAGCTGCCTAGAAGCAGGATACGGGAACATCTCGTATCGAGAGCAACATTTCCAAGGGAGTTGCTCATTCTTTCTCGGTAAATGATCAAGGTGTTGTTTTATTTGAGGACCGCTTGGTGGTTCCCAAAAAGCAACAACTTCGAGAACTGATTCTCAAGGAAGCTCATGAATCTCCTCTCACGATTCATCCCGGTAGTACTAAGATGTATCAGGACCTACGCCAGAGGTTTTGGTGGAACCGGATGAAGAGAGAAATCGCTCAATTCATTGCTAACTGCGATGTTTGTCATCGCGTTAAAGCAGAGCATCAAAGGCCTGCTGGCACCCTTCAGCCCTTGGCTATTACCGAGTGGAAATGGGACAAGGTCGGTATGGATTTCATCACCGGCTTTCCAAAGACTATGAAAGGGAATGATGCCATCTTCGTGGTTATTGATCGCCTTTCAAAAGTTGCTCATTTCCTTCCAGTTCAAGAAAGTATAACTACTAGTCACTTAGCAGATTTGTATATCTCTCTAATAGTTTCTCTTCATGGTGTTCCTCTACAAATTAATTCTGATCGTGGAAGTCTTTTCACTTCTCGATTTTGGGGAAATTTCCAAAATGCTATGGGAACCCATCTCTCCTTTAGCACCGCTTATCACCCTCAGTTAAGTGGTCAAGTAGAAAGAATCAATCAAATTCTTGAGGATATGCTCAGAGCCCGTGTTATCTCATTCGGAATGAACTGGGAGAAATGTCTTCCATTTGCCAAATTTGCTTATAACAATAGCTTTCAGTCTAGTCTGGGCAAAGCTTCTTTCAAAGTTCTGTTTGGACAAAGATGTCGAAAGCCATTAAATTGGTCAAAAACCGGTGAAAGACAATTCTTTGGACCAGATATGATCCAGGACGCAGAAGAGCAAGTTCGCATCATTCATGAGAATCTGAAAACTGCCCAATCTCGCTAGTAGAGCCAATATGATCGTCGTCATAAGGATGTAAGTTATGAGGTTGACGAGAAGGCTTACCTTCGGGTGTCACCTTTGAAGGGCACCCTTCGTTTCGGTATCAAAGGCGAATTGGCTCCTCGTTACATTGGTCCTTTTCACATTCTTGCTAAACAAGGAGAGGTTGCCTACCAATTGGAACTACCCCCGCAGCTTTCCCAAGTTCATGATGTGCTCCATGTTTCTCAACTCAGGCGTTGCTTAAAGGATTCTAACCGTGAAGTAGACCACGAAACACTTAATATTCAAGATGATCTCTCATACCAAGAATATCATGTTCGTATTCTTGATGAAACCGAGCGCAACAATCGACATAGCAGCATCAAGTTTCTGAAGGTTCACTGGTCGCATCATTTCGAGGATGAAGCAACCTAGGAGCGCGAAGATTGCCTTCGGCTTTAGTACCCCGCACTCTTCCCGACTACTCCTGAATCTCGGGACGAGATTCTTGTTAAGTGGGGGTGAGTTGTCATAGCCCTAATTTCTTTATGATTGCAAGAGCATTCATGCATGCATTTTTATTCTCAAATGAAGATGAAATGAGGAATTATCAAGCCTCATAATTCAAAAATTTGTCAAATAACCACTATAAAAAAATTGTTTCAAACAATTCCAAGAAAATGTTTCTGGATCTCAAATAAAATATTGGAGTGAGGTAAAATGTCACCCAATATTTTATGGAACACAAAAATATTTTATATTGGGTTTTAGCATTAATTTAACCCTATTTGCATTGGACTTATATTTATCATATATATATAATATAAGTTCAACAACCCTGAAATTAATTATGATGCACTAAAAATTATACCTAGCTCATATAATAAATTCCAGGATTTTATAAATTGGTTGGATATTTATTTTGAGCCAAAACAAAATGTTAGAGTAAAAAAACAGAACACGAAATAAAGAAAGAGGAGAAAAGCTTACCTGGCACACAGCCCACCAGGAGGCCCAGCCCACGAGGGGCAGCCTCGTCTTCTTCCTCCTCCTAGAAGGCAGAGGAGAAGCAAAAGATGGCGCCACGCCACCTGCCTACTTGACCCTCCCATCGCGCTACCGAGCGGGATGATCTCGCCAGGGTCGCGCTGGCCCCATCCCCTCTCCATTTTTTTCCCTGGCCCTCCCTTCTCATCCTCTGGCGAGCGTCGTCGTAGCCGCTGCTCGCCGTTGCCGCAGCCTCCGGCCTCCCCTCACCCCTCTGCCATGCCCCTGAGAACCGCCGTGACCCCCTGGTCCTCCCCATGGCGCCAGAAGAACCCGGGAGCCCCCAAGCCGCCGTCATGGTCATCTTCAACCTTCAGACCCGCCAGAGCTCCGTCGCCGATTTCACCGCAACCGGGACGTCCTCGAGCCGCTGAGCCCCCTCTGTGAGCATGCCGTCCTTTCTCCCTCTCTTCCCTGGTCTCCCCGTGCTCTCTAGCGTCCTCCCCGACGTGGCCGTACGGGCGCCACCGTGGAAGAGCTCTCCGGCGCCCCCGAGCCCCCCTGACCAGCCGACTCGATGTGGTCGGGCACGGGCTTCACCTCAGTGCTCTCCGCGTGTCGATCTGAGCACTCTAGTGATTTCCGGCGAACCTCCACCGCGTCGGATGGTCGCCAGCGACCACCCTCCGGCCGGTGACAACGTGGCCGGCCGATAAGCCACTAATCCCCCACCCTCATTAACCCACACCCACTGACAGTGGGCCCCAGAAGTGGGTCAAACCCTAGTCAGTGCGGGGATTAGCCCCTGACGCTCACACGAGGGCCCACACTATCAGGTTTCACCTGGCCTGGCCTTTGACTGGCTGACGTCATGATGACATCGGCATGACGCATTAAAAGAATTTCTAGAATAAAATTAATTCAAAAAAATCCAGAGAATCATATAAACTTCAAAAATTAATAGAAAATAATCTGTAAGTCAGATTAAAATAATTTATGTACGAAAATTTATCTGAAAAATCCAATGAATCTAATGCTGGCATTTTCATACATGTTAGAACAATCTAAATAGCCAAACTTGGACATTTTGTTCAAAACACAATAGGTCACCTCACTTTTGGATTTGAATTTGACCTTGGGTTCAAATCATCTTCATTTAATATGATGGTAGATGCATTAGCTCAAACCAGTACCATATTGACATGCTATTATCATGCCTCATTGTGCAGCATTTGCCTTGTTAAATTGTACCTTGTTTGATCTTGTCGATAGACTTGCGATACGTAGTTATTGACAACATCGAAGAATAGCTTAGTTCTTCTGATAAACAGGCAAGCAACCCCCCCCCCCCCCTTGAGCATATTCGATACAATCCCATCTCTCGCTCTTGCTCTCATTTCAATGCATTAGGACAACGCTTTTCAACTACTACTTGTGTTGCGATAGATTAACCCACACCTTTGCATGACCTGTCATTGTCACAGTAAATAGCTAAACCAAGCAACCTAGCATACCTGGTAGATGCTTGAGCCATGTTTTGCTATAACCCTGTTATGCTTACTATGCTTAGAGTTGTGTCAGGTCTGATTCATTTGGGAGATGAACCAGAGTGAAATGAATGTTTTCCGATGATGAGAGTTAAGTGATGAACCTGTTTTGGTAAAGGTAGCGATGAGAGGCCATGTAGTAGTACATGGTGGGTTGTCTCATTGAAACTGCTCAAAGGAGCTGAGTTCCATGTTTGTGTTCCAAGACTAGCTACTACCGCACATTGGGGTCTGGTAACTTGACCTCTCTCGGTGTATTAACCTACCCTGTTCTTAGTCTAGGAGTCGCAGTAGTTCGAAACGTTGATAGGTGTTGCACGGCCTGCGAAGTGGATGAACGGCCCAATCGGGACCGGCTTGCGGCCCTGCTCGCAACGTTTGTGGCCATGTTCGAAACCTCGACCGGACTTCCATTATGGGTTCCAACTCAGATAGGCGACTTCCTTGGACATGAGTCGTTGAAGGTTAACGTATGTGGCCGACTCCCTCGTTGGGCTTCCGCATGAAGGTTGCCGAGGTGCCTTTTACGTGCACATGGCGATAAGTGGCGGGAGCATGTGTGACGAAGTAGACCCCTGCGGGGTAAATTATCTATTCGAATAGCCACGTCCGTGGCTATGGACTACTTGAATTCTTGCATTGTTCATACACAACTTAAGTGGATACTCTAGAATGCACAGAACAAGTGTGAGTGCCATGGATGGCTTCTCGTAGGAAGACAAGATAGGATCCATAGTGGTGTATTGAGATGGTGAACATGTGGGGTCATGTGTGATCTTGTAGCTTTTGGGTCATGTGACCCCGTGTGCTTGTAAAATTATACTGTGTTGGCTCCTAGGAGCCTCCTAAATAAATGTTATGTTGTAGAGTTTTGTGGTGATGCCATGTTGTATCTACGCATATCGTGCATAGTGTGTGTATGATTGAAATGCATTGGTATGCATGGGATTCGACACCTAGTTGTGTTCCTTTAGTAGCCTTCTTTACGGGGAAATGCCTCTTTGTGCTTCCATCGAGCCTTCGTAGCTTGCTACTGCTCCGGACACATTGATTGACCGGCATGTATCCTTCTTTGCTGCTGTCTCTGTCCCTTTGGGGAAACGTCTCGCAATGTAATGGTGTCCCTGTAGCCTACTACGACTTGTCTACGTGCAGTGATGACATTTATGTCTCACGGCGTAATGGAGTCCTTGTAGCTTACTATGGCTCGTCTACACACGTTGATGACCGACACCTGCATTGTTGGGTTATGTATGCATGTCCCTGTACGGTTGTGCCACTTGGGCATATAACTAGTCATGTCGACCCGGGTTCTCTGATGTGTGAATGCTAGCGACACGTTCATATCCGTGAGCCAAAAGGCGCAAATGGTCCCGGCCAAGGTAAGGTGGCAGCCGTGTCTTACCGTGCGTGAGGCCGCAAAGTGGTGTGAAGTATTACAGGCTGGATTCATATGTCTTAGGATCGGGGTCCCGACATCAACTTTCATATATAAAATATTTTCATCTGAACTACGGTTTAAAAGATATGATTTTCTAAAGTTTTCATAAATTTCTGGAATTTAACAGATTATTAATTCAAAAATTTCTTTATGGCGTTAGCATGACATCATCACTACATCAGCAGTCAACAAGGGTTGGCCGGGTCAAACCTGACCAGTGGGCCCCAGCTATCATGGACTCTCGTCTATTTCAGTCTATTAGTTTAAACTAAGAAGCGTTAATTAAAAGTGGGGTCCACATGTCAGTGAGAGATTAGGGTTAAACTAATCTTCTTAATCAATTTAATTAGTTAGTTAGTCAATTGACACGGGGACCCACCTGTCATTTGCACAAGGGCATCGGGTCCCACCAGTCAGTGACTGGGCTATGCCCAGTCAGCCAGTTGACCAAGTCAACTCGTCAACTGGGATCAGCCTGGCCCACTGGCAGTGGCACTGGGGTGGCCCCGGGTCAACCACGCCGGCGGTGGCCAGCGACTAGTCGCCGACGACCACACAACGCGGCGGAGGCATGGGAGAGGCTCGGAAATTGATTGCCTTTCGGGAGAGGATCGGGATCTACGCTACGTGGGTCCAAATAGAACACCGGGGGCATCTACGGGTTGCAAATGGATCCGTGCTTCCATTTGAGCCATTAGCGGGTGCAGGGTTGGCCGAAATGGACGTCGGCGATGGGCCGTGGCAGAGCAAGCTCCGGGTGTCGATGACAACTGGCGAACTCCTCGAAATCGAGCGACCTAACACGCAGGATCAAAGCGGTGGGTGCTCTAGAGCATGCCAGTAGCACGCATCGATGCACAAAGGCATGCAGAGCTTGAGCACGTCGTCAATGGCGGATGACAGAGCTCGGATGCGAGGCAGCTAGCTAGGGAAGGCTACGGGAGCGCATAGAGAGGGCATAGCGATGAGAGTAGCTCACCAGCGTTGATGGGAAGGCCCGAGGGAGCAGCTGGTGCAGTGGAGAGGGCGAATCAACGGCGGTGACTTCCTGGAACCGAGGAAGAAGACGACGGCATGGAGGCGCTCCAGGGGCTCCAGAGCTCGGGTTTGAGGTCGAGGAGGACGAGATCATCGCGGCGGGGCTCGTGGATGCGATGCCGAGACGAGGGAGGCACGGTGGCCACGGCTAGGTGACGGCCATGGCGACAGTGGCGCTCGGGAACGACGGGGGCGAGCGATGGAGAGAGGGAGAGGGGCAGGTGAGATTTGCGTGGGGCTAGGGTTTGCGAGGGAGGGAGAGAGAGGCCATCGGGCCGTTCTTATCCCCTCGCCGTCGCCGGTGAGCTGATTCAGCCACGATGGGCGCGGCCGGCGCTCTATAGCGACCGCTCTGGTCGCTACAGAGGAAGGTGACCTGGGGAGTGGGCTGGTGGGGTTGGGCCAGTTGGGGCCGGCTCAGCTGGGAAGGGGTTTCCCCCTTTTTTCTTTTTTTTATTTATGTTTTTTGGTTATTTGTAATTTCTATTTTAAATACTTTTAGCCACTATTTGCCTTAGCAAAAATGTGCGACATGGTACACAAAACAATATGCATTATTCCAACGGACAACAACAACTTTGGGGTTATTTGAAATTGTTTGTATTTTCAATTTGAATTTAAATTGATTTAAAAATACTTTTAGCTACTGCTATTAATGGTGGGGGCCATATCAGAATCTTGGTGATGTTGTTTTCCTTAACATTATCTATTTTGGAATATTTCACAAGCATGCAACATTTTATCTTTGATGTTTGAGGATTTAAATTTGTCACTTGAAACTATAGAGCATTTGAATGGGATTGTGAATTGGAATTTGAAATTCCATCTTGATCATATTCCACTTAGCAAAATAATTAGTTGCTGACCATGCCATTATTGTTGCTTAATTACATCATCATGTAGTACTGACACCAGGGTGTTACAACTCTCCCCTACTAACAAGAATTCTCGTCCCAAGAATTAATAAGTAGAAGGAAAAAAGCCCGGGGTATTCTTCACGAAGATGATCTTCACATTCCCAAGTGGCTTCATCTTCAGAATAATTTGCCCACTGCACCTTGAAGAACTTGGTAACCTTCTGACAAGTCCGACGGTCGGTTTCATCAAGAATGCGGACTGGTTGTTCTTTGTAACAAAGGTCTTGTTGCAGTTCAAGCATATCATGGTCCACTGCTCGGATAGGATCCTTGAAGCAGGGACGAAGCTGTGACACATGGAACACATCATGAACCAGAGAAAGGTTTGACGGTAGTTCCAATTGATATGCTACTTTTCCATGCCTTTCAAGAATAGTGAAAGGCCCAATATATCGAGGAGCCAACTTGTCCTTTATCCCGAAACGGTGTGTACCTCTCATTGGCATGACTCGAAGATAAGCCTTTTCGCCAGGTTGATAGACCATATCTTTGTGATGACGGTCATATTGACTCTTTTGATGAGACTGGGCAGCCTTCAGATTTGCATGAATAATGCGGACTTGATCTTCGGCATGTTGGATAATATCCGGACCGATAAGTGTATGTTCCCCAGTTTCTGACCAATTCAAAGGAGTCCGACACCAACGTCCATATAATACTTCAAAAGGAGCCATCTTCAGACTAGCTTGATAGCTATTCTTGTAGGAGAATTCAGCATACGGGAGAGATTCCTCCCATTTCATGCCAAAAGAAATGACACAAGCTCGAAGCATGTCCTCGAGAATCTGATTGACTCTTTCAAGTTGTCCCTGGGATTGAGGGTGAAAGGCGGTGCTGAAGGACAAATGAGTTCCCATAGCTTCCTGGAAACTTGCACAGAATCTTGAAGTGAATAAACTACCACGGTCTAAACTAATCACCAATGGAATAACGTGGGGAGAAACAACTCCGAACATGTCAAGATCTGCTAGCTGACTAGCAGTAATAGTTTCCTTGACAGCCAAAAAATGTGTGACTTTGGACAATCGTTCAATGACGACAAGAATAGCATCATTACCCTTCTGCAACCTGGGAAACCTAGCGACGAAGTCCATTTCAACATGATCTCGTTTCCATTCAGGAATAGAAATAGGTTGCAGAGTTCCAGCAGGCTTCTGATGTTCTGCTTTGATACGACGGCAAGTGTCGCATTCTGAAACACCAGAACCTTTGACCACCAGAACCTTTGATGTATGTCTTGTTTCATATTTGACCACCAGAACCTTTGATGGATGTCTTGATACATCTTGGTACTACCCGGATGAATAGACAACGGAGTATCATGAGATTCTTTCAGTATTCTATCAGTCATATTCAGGTTTTCCCTTTTTGTTGGAACGAATAATCGTCCCTTGAAGTACACAGCACCATCATCAGCAACGGTGAAACATGAGGGTTTACTTTCCGAAAGATAATATTTAATCCGATCGACTTTGTAGTCACAGCCCTGCATTGTTTTAATACCGCCCACGAGATCTGGTTCAACAACCATGTTACTCAAGGAACCCTGGTTAACAACACGAAGGTTCATCTTGCGGAACTCTTCAAGAGGGGGAACGAGGTAACCCTGATGAATAATATGGAGGTTCAACTTGCGGAATTGTTCTTGCAGAAGGGGGTGGACCTTCTGAACCTGAAGGTGGTTGCACTATGACTTGCGGCTCAAAGCATCAGCCATTACATTAGCCTTGCCAGGGGTATAAGAAATTCCCATGTTATAGTCTGCTATTCGCTCCATCCATCTCTGTTGACGGAGATTCAAATCTGGCTGAGTAAACATGTACTTTAGACTTTGGTGATCGGTGTAGATCTTGCATCGATTACCAACAAGATATTGGAGCCACACTTTCAGTGCATGAATTACTGCAGCAAGTTCAACGTCATGAACTTCATGAGGACGCAATTGACGAGATGCATAAGCAACCACTTTGCGTTCTTGCATTAGGACACAGCCCATTCGCTAACGCGAAGCGTCACAATAAATGACAAAGTCCTTACGAGTGTTCGGAGGAGCAAGCACTGGAGCGGACGTCAGTTTGTCTTTAAGTGCCTGAAAGCTCTCCTGACATTTTTCTGTCCACTCATACTTAACACCTTTGTGAAGCAGATTGGTTAAGGGCTTTGCAATCTTGGAGAAGTTCTCGACGAATCGATGACAATAGCTTGTGAGTCCGAGAAAACTTCTGACTTGCTTGATATTCTTCAGGGGAGTTCAGTCAAGATCAAGGTTGACTGCAATACCATCCTTGGAGATCACATGACCAAGGTAGGTTACTTCGTCCATCCAGAACTCACACTTGGAATACTTGGCATATAGCTGGTGTTACCGAAGCCTTTCCAGTACAAGACGAAGATGTTCAGCATGCTCTTCTTTATTTATGGAAAATACCAGAATATCATCCAGATACACCACGACAAATTTGTCGAGGTAGTCCATGAAGATATAATTCATTAAACGAGAGAAAGTTGCTGGAGCATTAGTTAAACCGAAAGAAATGACGATGTACTCGTATGAACCATAGTGAGTAACAAATGCGGTCTTCGGAATATCCTCTTCACGAACACGGATCTGATGGTAGCCCATCTTGAAGTCGAGCTTAGAGAAAATTGAGGCACTAGCAATTTGATCATACAAATCATTAATCTGAGGAAGTGGATATTTGTTCTGAATTGTAGCTTAGTTGATTGGTCGGTAATCCTGGACCAAACAGTTTGTCCCATCCTTCTTATTAACAAAGAGAGAAGGTGCTCCCCAAGCAGAGGAACTTGGACGAATGTAACCCAGTCATAGCGAATTGTCAATTTCTTGCTTAAGTTCAAGGAGATCATGTGGTGGCATCTTATACAGACGCTTGGCTATAGGAGTGCTACCAGGTACCAAGTCGATGACATACTCGACAGCTCTAGCGGCGGGAATCCCTGGGAGTTCTTCTAGAAAAAACATCTTGTAAATCCCGGACAACTGGAATGTTTTCAATCCCCTCAAGAGGTGACTCATTTAATAAATTCATGGCATATAGCTGGGCTTTAGCATCTCGAACAAGATGAGTGACGAGGATATGTACCAAGGGTAGGGTCCTAGGCAAGGCCCACATACCCTATCTAAGGACACCACATGGGAGGACTTGAAGATCAAGCATGAACTTCCGAGTGGATCCCTAGAGACATTCAAAGTCACTCGACAGTAATCCACTTGGAGACTCCCGCTCTCACTCGGCAGTCGCGTGTCACTCAGAAGACCTCGCTTTCACTCGATGCCAGAAGACTAGGAGCCATTATCAAGAGCCCAACGGGCAGACGCTAGTTCAATGGTCATTAGTAGCTTTTATTACGTACGTTACCTATAACGGCACACTTTAAACCCCACGACCATGCCCTTAGATGCGGGATAATTATGAGGGGCAGCGAACTCTTTATAAGCCACCCCTCCCCTCCTGCACGAGGGTTGGGAACCATTGTAATCTCAATATTCCACACGACATAAGCTCCCGAGCATTGAGACGTAGGTCTATTACCTCCACGAGAGGGGCCTGAACTCATACATCCGTGTGTACACCCTCGCCGTAGCTAGGACTCTGCCCTCTCCCTTCGTACCCCTACCATCTAATGTCAGGCTTGTTCCCATGACAGTTGGCGCCCACCGTGGGGCAGGCGCCTAAGCGACTTCCGGCGAGGTTGCATTCTTCATCCTTCGACATGTCTTCCGGCGGTGTTTTTGCTCTGGGCCACGAGATCCATTTTGGACTCCCTCACCTTCATCGCCGACGATTTGGCATGGCTCTAGGAAGCGCCTCTCGATGTCGAGGCGCTCCCGGTCCGCGGGGCCATTCACTTCCGCGCGAGTCCCTACAGCGTGTTGCTGCGACAGCCATCGACTCCTTACACGTCGGCTCCTCTTGCGGTTCGCAGTTGCAAGCGGTCTGGCCGCTCATGACTCCAGCGTTGGGTCGAGCAGGCAGCGGCGCGTCAAACTTCTCCATAGATTGCAGCGCTCGAGCCCACCGAGTCCCTTCACGGTGTGTTCGAGTCAGATTCCAATCCGTCCGACGTGCCTTCCGTGTGCGAAAGTTGCAATCCTGCAGCAGAGGTCTTGGTGGCGGGCTCTCATCAGAGTTCACCACCTGGCTTCGGCCGTGGCAAGCGCGAGGCTGGAGGCCGTTGAAAGAGCAGCCGCGCCGCGACGAGGAGGTTCTTCATACTCCCATCGTCGGCGCGAATGCCGAGGCCCAAGCTTTGGAGGTCGCGCGCATTTGTTTGGAAGAGCTCCAGGCAGAGATTGATGAGCGCGCTCGCTAGCGCCCACCACGCCCCAGTCGACGTCATCGACAATTGTTTCCGATTGGTTCTGACGATGACATTGAGGTATACCGAATTCCGGTGTTAAATGTAGTTGCTGCTGCTAGGATAGCAGATTCCATTCAGCCGTCCCGGTCAGAGGCTGGAAGAGGGCTGCTGCAGATCAGAGCACTGTTGGATGCAGCGCAACGTCAGAATTCAGTAGTTTCTCAGTCTCGTAACAGGATACACGGCAATTCGCCCAAAGAAGAGACCATTCAGTCGGCACACAGCCCTGGATCGCCCTTGTGTCATCGAGGCAGCGGTTTCCGTAAAGAGCAAGACAGAGATTAGCATCGCCGTGAGGACCACCGTCGAGTGCCCGCTCCTCCGCGAAGTGGTCTGTATGCGCCCCGGTGCCAGGACGATAGGTGCTCCTTCGGTGATGAGTAGGACGTAGACTTTGACGCCCGCGCCTACCATGTTTAGAAGCGGATTGAAAAGAGAAGATCCTATAGAGAAGGACATGACAGAGATGTGCCGAGTGGAAGTTCAGCTGTGGTGTCTGGTCCTGAGTGTTTCAGCAGAGCTATACGTTCTCCAGAGATTTCCCCCAACTTCAGAATGGTAGCAAGGATCAGAATGTTTTCTGGTGAAAAAAAGCCAGAGACTTGGTTAGATGATTACCGAGTGGCTGTGCAGATTGGCGGCGGAAATGACAATGTTGCAATGAAGCACCTGCCCCTCATGTTGGATGGTTCAGCTCGAGCTTGGTTAAATCGTTTGGCTCCTTCCAGCATACATTGTTGGGAAGATCTTGCCCGAGTGTTTGTCCGGACCTTTGAGGGCACTTGCAAGCGCCCAGCAGGTCTAGTTGACTTACAACACTGCGTCCAGAAGCCCAATGAAACCTTAAGGGATTATATTCAGCGATGGTCCACCCTGCATCATACGGTGGAGAATGTGTCGGAACACGAGGTTGTTTGTGTTTTAAAGGCCGGTGTGAGATACAGGGAGCTGTACCTGAAGTTCGGGCACACTGGTGATATTTCACTCGGCAAGATGATGGAAATTGCCACCCGGTAGGCCAATGGAGAGGAAGAAGACCACCTCTATAGCGGCAAAGGAGGAGCTTTCTCCAACAAGCCTGGCAGCGGCAACAATCCGAAATAGAAGCGAAAGGCTGAAAACCCGGCTCCGGCAGAGGCAGCAGCGCTAGCGACTCAGTCGAAGAACAAGGGCAAAGCCAAGGCTCAGTATGACCCCAAGAAGTGGAAAGGTCGGTCAGGAACTGATATCATGGATCAGCCGTGTGTGATTCACACGAGGAAAGACGTAGAAGGCAACCTGATATTGCCCAAGCACACCACTCGACAGTGTCGAACCCTTATCCAGCAATTCAAGGGAGACCAGTCGAGTGAGAAATCTCGTGAAAAGGGAGATGAAGATGAGGAAAAGGAAACATTCTCGGATGTCACTGCTACACTGGTGATCTTTGCTGATGTCGAGAGCAAGAGTCGTCTGAAAGTCATCAATAGAGAAATCAACATGGCTGTGCCAGACACCCCCACCTACCTCAAATGGTCCGAATATGCTATCACATTCGACCAGACAGACCATCCTGCTCGTGTGTCCACTCCCGGTCGACAGGCTCTGGTAGTTGATCCGGTGGTGCAGGGGACTCAACTCAGAAAGGTCCTCATGGATTGCGGCAGCGGCCTGAACATTCTTTATGCGGATACCCTGAAAGGGATGGGCATTCCGATGTCCCGTTTGAGCAAGAGCTGCATGCAGTTTCACGGGGTCATCCCAGGAAAGAAGGTCAAGTCACTCGTCCACATAGCATTGGATGTGACATTCGGGAATGACAAAAATTTCCGAAAAGAAAAGTTAACATTTGAAGTCATGGATTTCAAGAGTGCTTACCACGCCATTTTGGGTCGACCTGCTTATGCACGTTTCATGGCCCGACCATGTTACGTGTATCTCAAGTTGAAAATTCCATGCCCTAAGGGCATGATCATGGTCACTGGCAATCGACAGCAGGCCGAAGAGTGTCTCCAGCAAGGCTCCAAGATCACCGATCAACAGATGGCCATGGTCGAGCTAGAGGAATACAAGAAAACCGCTGACCCTGCTGATTTGCTCTGCACAAAGAAGCCAGCTTCCGAGTCGGCATTTCAGTTGGCAGAAGTGAAGAATGTGCACATCCACCCGATGGATCCAACTGCTACCCCGATGAATATCTCGACAACACACGACAGTAAATAGGAAATCGAGCTCATCTAGTTCCTCCGTGAGAACTGGGATATCTTTGCATGGAAGCCTTCTGACATGTCGGGGATTCCTAGGGAGCTGTCTAAGCATCATCTACAAGTGGATTCGAAAGCCAAGCCCGTTAGGGAGCATTTGCGTCGATCAACGGCGGAGAAGCGCAAGGCAATCGGAGAAGAAGTGGCCCGCCTCTTGCAAGCCAAGTTCATTCGGGAGATTTACCACTCCGAGGAGCTCTCGAATGTTGTGATGGTGCCAAAGAAAGATAAGTCATTGTGCATGTGCATTGACTTCAAACATCTCAATAAGGTGTGCCGAAAAGACCATTTTCTGCTCCCCCGCATAGATCAAATTGTTGACTCGACAGCGGGGTGCGAGCATTTATTGTTTTTGGACGCTTATTCTACGTACCGTCAGATCCGTCTGTATGGCCCGGACGAAATAAAGACAACCTTCGTCACCCCATTCGGGTGCATTTGATACATCACTGTGCCTTTTGGTATTAAGAATGCTGGCTCTACTTTTATGCGCATGATTCAGAAATGTTTACTTGACCAGATCCCTTGGAATGTCGAGGCGTACATGGATGATATAGTGGTCAAGTCCTGCAAAGGTTCCGACCTGCTGGCTGACTTGGTCTAGACATTCGCCAATCTAAGGCAATTTGACATAAAGCTAAATCCGGCCAGATGTACCTTCGGTGTCCCTAGCGGCAAGTTGCTCGGTTTTCTTGCTTCTGAGCGAGGAATTGATGTCAATCCCGAGAATATCAGCGCCATTACCCGTATGAAGACTCCCGTGCGAGTGCACGACGTTCAGAAGCTCACATGTTGTTTGGCAGCATTGAGTCGATTCATTTCTCGTCTTGGTGAGCAGGCTCTGTCCCTATATCAGTTGATGAAGAAGTCCGACATGTTCGACTAGACTCCCGAAGCCGAAGCAGTATTTGTTGAGCTCAAAGCCCTACTCTCCACCTAGCCGGTGCTTGCCGCTCCTGCCAGCAAAGAGCCCTTGCTCCTGTAGATCGCGGCCACAAATCAGGTCATCAGTAAAGTGCTGACTGTCAAGCGAGAAGAGGAGGGTAAAACCTATGAAGTCCAGCGGCCAGTTTATTATGTCTCAGAAGTATTCTCCCCCTCAAAGCAAAGATATCCACACTATCAGAAGCTGGTGTATGGTATTTACTTGTCAGCGAAGAAGGTGGCACATTATTTCAGTTGTTAGTGATGCTCCTTTGTCAGATATTTTCAATAATCACGACGCAACTGGTTGAGTGGATAAATGGGCAATTGAGCTTGGACACTTTGACATTAGATTCGAGGCCAAGAAAGCAATCAAGTCCCAAGCATTGGCAGATTTCATGGCCAAGTGGACTGAACAGCAACAGCCCATCCAAGTTCACTCGGCACATTGGACAATGTTCTTCGACGGCTCCAAAATGTTGAATGGACTGGGTGCTGGTGTTGTCTTGATATCCCCCAGAGGCGACAAGCTCAGCTATGTCTTGCAAATTCACTTTGATTCCTCCAACAATGAGGCAGAGTATGAAGCACTTTTGTATGGGTTACGCATGGCTATCTCACTCGGCATCAAGTGCCTGATGGTTTATGGCGACTCGGATTTGGTGGTGAATCTAGTGATGAAAGAGTGGGATCTTAGGAACCCCGCTATGACCGGATACATCAATGCAGTCCGGAAGGTGGAGAAGAAATTTGAAGGCCTGGAACTTCATCATGTTCCCCGACTGAAAAATCAAGCGGTCGATGAGCTGTCCAAGATTGGTTCCACTCGACGGCCTGTCCCCAGCGGTGTGTTCCTGGAGCACTTGCACACTCCTTCAGTTCAAGAGGATCCCTTCACCGAAGAGCCCCCACAAGCTTTGAGCTCCTCTGACTCGATTGAAGTCGATGTTCCTTCTATGATTGACCTGATCTTGGAAATTCTGGTTATCATTCCCGACTGGACTGTGCCATACATTGCCTATATCCTAAGACAAGAGCTCCCTGAAAATAAAGGAGAGGCTCGACAAATTGTGCGCAGGTCCAAGACTTTCACTGTGATGGGAGATCAGCTATTCATAGAGAGAATGACTAGTGTCACCCAATGCTGCATTCCCCCGAGGAAGTTCGGATGATTCTAGACGAAATCCACTCGGGAACTTGCAGCCACCATGCATCTTCAAGGGCGATCGTCGCTAAAGCATACCGAGCTGGTTTTTGTTGGCCACGAGCTAATAAGATGGCTAAGGATATCATTGATCACTGCGAGGGCTGTCAGTTCTATGCGAATCTGTCACACAAGACGGCGTCTACTCTGAAGACAATTCCTCTCGCTTGGCCATTTGCGGTTTGGGGACTCGACATGGTTGGTCCCTTCCAACCCGGAAAAGGAGGATTCACCCACCTGTTGGTAGCAGTCGAAAAATTCACCAAGTGGATTGAAGCCAAGCCCATCAAGAAGCTGAATTCCCGTAAAGCGGTCACGTTCATGAGGGAGATCATTATCCGATACGGCATTCCACACAGCATCATCATGGATAACGACACTAATTTTGACTCGTAAGAATTCAGGAGATTCTGTAACTCCCAAGGCACCCGAGTGGGTTATGCTTCTGTTTCACGTCCTCAATCCAATGAGCAAGTTGAGCGGGCTAATGGTCTCATTGTACAAGGTCTAAAGCCTCGTCTCATGCGCGATTTGGATCATGCCGCCGGTGTGTGGGTAACTGAGCTACCGTCTGTTTTGTGGGGATTGAGGACAACGCCTAATTGCTCGACTGGATGAACTCCTTCTTCCTTGTCTATGGCGCTGAAGCCATGTTGCCGAGTGACTTGGCCCACAATTCTCCTCGAGTGGAGCTATATTCTGAGGCTGACGCTGGACAGGCCAGACAGGATGGGGTAGATCTTCTGGAGGAAGAGCAGGAGATGGCTCTGATCCAGACCACTGCCTATCAGCAAGACCTGCGGCGCTTCCATGCAAGGAATGTCAAGAGTCGAGCGTTCCATGAGGGAGATTTGGTGCTCCGGGTGAATCAACACCGACCTCACAAGCTTGCTCCTGCATGGGAAGGCCCTTTTGTCATCTCTAAGGTGCTAAACAATGGAGCCTATCACCTGTATAATCTCATGAAACATATAGATGAGCCACGAGCCTGGAATGCAGATCTGCTCCGGCGTTTTTACACTACAGACAAGAGTTTTCTGATTTAATAAGAATACTTCATCAATGCAATTCACGTTTCTGCAATATATACTTCGTCGATTCCAACCGTGCAGTTACATTCTTGGGGATACTCCGAGTGATGAGCAATCCTCACACTTGGGGGCTTAGCTGCGAAACATGTTTCGCCTAAGTTAAAAAAAACCTGTCGGGTGGATAGCAGTCCATTCACTTGACGGCCTATTTGCGAATCCGTCTTCACTTAGGTTCAAAGAAAAATACTCTGAGTGATGAACAATCCTCACACTCGGGGGCTTAGCTGCGAAACACATTTCGCCTAAGATAAAAACCTCGTCGAGTGGATAGTAATCCATTCACTCGACAACTTAGCTGCAAATCGACATTCGCCTAAGTTCAAAAATACTCCGAGTGATGAGCAATCCTCACACTTGGGGGTTTAGCTGCGAAACACATCTCGCCTAAGTTAAAAACCTCGTCGAGTGGATAGTAATCCAATCACTCGACAACTTAGCTACGAATCGACATTCGCCTAAGTTCAAAAATACTCCGAGTGATGAGCAATCCTCACACTCGGGGGCTTAGCTGCGAGACACGTTTCGCCTAAGTTAAAAACCTCGTCGAGTGGATAGTAATCCATTCACTCGACAACTTAGCTGTGAATCGACATTCGCCTAAGTTCAAAAATACTCCGAGTGATGAGCACTCCTCACACTCGGGGGCTTAGCTGCGAAACACGTTTCGCCTAAGTTAAAAACCTCATCAAGTGGATAGTAATCCATTCACTCGACAACTTAGCTGTGAATCGACATTCTCCTAAGTTCAAAAATACTCCGAGTGATGAGCAATCCTCACACTCAGGGGCTTAGCTACGAAACACGTTTCGCCTAAGTTAAAAACCTCGTCCAGTGGATAGTAATCCATTCACTCAACAACTTAGCTGTGAATCGACATTCGCCTAAGTTCAAAAATACTCTGAGTGATGAGCAATCTTCACACTCGGGGGCTTAGCTGCAAAACACGTTTTGCCTAAATTAAAAACCTCGTCGAGTGGATAGTAATCCGTTCACTCGACAACTTCGCTGTGAATCGACATTCGCCTAAGTTCAAAAATACTCTGAGTGATGAGCAATCCTCACACTCGGGGGCTTAGCTGGGAAACACGTTTCGCCTAAGTTAAAAACCTCGTCGAGTGGATAGTAATCCATTCACTCGACAACTTAGCTGTGAATCGACATTCGCCTAAGTTCAAAAATACTCCGGGTGATGAGCAATCCTCATGCTCGGGGACTTAGCTGTGAAACACATTTCATCTAAGTTAAAAACCTCGCCGGGTGGATAGTAATCCATTGACTCGACAATTTAGCTGTGAATCAACATTTGCCTAAGATCAAAAATACTCTGAGCGATGAGTAATCCTCACACTCGGAGGCTGAGCTGCGAAAGCATTTCGCCTAAGTTAAAAACAAAATCAGTCGAACAAATGATTGAAAGCCAAAGCATGAGTAAAATCCGAAAGGTAAAACCGCGGATAAACGTCTTGTACAGAAGCAAATGTGCTCAAGCCTAAGGCCTGAATGAAGTTTTAGGGGATACAGTTCCACTAGGCATACCCAGGCAAATTTAACTATTTTTTCCAAAGACCCAAGTTTTTTAAGCAGGGGACGGACTGGCGGGCTCGACGAAAGTGTCCAGGTCGATGCCGTTAGTGATTCTGGTAGCTGCCTCGATGAAGGTTTCCATGAAGTCCTCGAACTGGAGTTTATTCGTGTTTACCACCTGGAGCTCGTTCAGCTTCTCCTGCCTCACGTCCCTACAGTGGACCCTGACGAGTGACAATGCCACGTCGGCCCCGCAGCGAGCAGCAAAATTTTTCCAACCTTGCACTCGACTAGGAAGTTTGTTCAGGTGCTCCATCATGGAGTTGAGGTTGAGCTGAAGAGTGTCCTCAGGCCATAGCTCCTTATCGATTCTTTCCATGGCAGATTTCAGTCGAGTGATGTAGGCCTGGGAACCCTGGAGCCAAAAGTTGAGCCGCAGCATGTTCATCGCCACCGCATCAGCAACCGGAGACTTGGTAGGGTCAAGCATGGGCTCAATCTCTTATGTTTCCTTTTCAAAGTCCTGGCAGAATTCTGTTGAAGAAGGGGAAAAAGGAAGAGAATCGGTGAACTGCGACCCTCAAAATTTTTGCAAATGACAGTCGACAAGAAATACTCACCATCGAGCAGAAGATACATCTTCCTCGAGAATTCACCCAGATGCTTCTACCGGCCATTACCCCTCTTGATTAGTTGCTCGGCCTTCTTGACAAGGTCCGCACGCTCCTGCTTCAGCTTGGTGTTCTCATCCTCCAGCTCCTTGGCGGCCGCCAGTTTTTGTTCCGCGGCTTCAGTCTTCTCCTTGGCCGCTCGTTGAGTGTCAACAAGCGCCTTGTCCTTCTCCTCTAGCTCCTTCTTCATGGAATATAAAGAAATAACATTGTTGAGTCGTGCTCGGAGTCGACGGTTTTCATTGCGTACGTCTGTTCGAGTGAGAGCACTCGGTTCATAACATGGAGAGTGAAGAGGAGAATGCAGAAAATCAGCAGTAATTACCTCCCAAAGTCTTCATCTCAGCACGCACTCGCTCCAGAGCACTGTTGGAGACCGCCAGATCGACTTGCAGCCGGTTCCTTTCATCCTCCACGTCCTTATACTACGCCCCAAGTTTACAAGCCCCCTGGAATCAACATAAAAAAGAAATTCAATCGGCGAGTGACGCTTGGGACAGTCGATTGTGTATCGAACATCAACAAGCGGCTATCTTAGGAGAATTCAAGCAGAAAGTCCACTCGACATGTCAAGTGGCTCCAGCGCTCCGCGCACCATAAACAAATTCAAAAGTTGTCTCTATTAAGACCCCTGCTGATGCAAGCACTTGACAGCGGTCTCGGGGACTACAACCAGTGGGTGCGCAAAGAGTGCCCCCACTGAGACGGTTAACACTCGACCTGTCGAGTAACTCGTCAGAAAAAATATACACTTGACAAGGTCAGCCCTGTCATGACACTCGACCGGTCGAAATACGCACCTCCCTACTCTATGAAGTGCAGTCTATCCTTATGCAACGTCATATCATGGTTTGCCAATAATATCCATGAAACCTGCAAGGTAGCTACGGAGTGGTGTGATTCAAGACGAAGTGTATCCTGTATACAACAGACTCTAAGACCCCCTGCCGATGCAAGGACTCGATAGCGGTCTCGGGGACTACACCCAGTGGGTGCGCTAAGAGCGCCCCCACTGAGACGGTTAACTCTCAATCCGTCAAGCAACTCGTCAGAAAATACACTCAACATGTCGAGTGACCCTAGTACCGCGCGTACTATCAATCCCAGTCCTACTCGGCTACGATCCGGTCTATTCGAGTGGAGAAAGTTCAAATATTCTACAGCAATCACCCACTGGGTGTACAGCAGCCAAGAGAAGACATGAATTCAATCGACAATGGACTTACAATCAAACTTACTCGGACATTGGTACGGAGGGCTGCGCTGACGTCATAAGCGAGTTTGCTAGCCTCGAGCGCCTCCTTGGTCATCAGCATGATTTGCTATGCCTGGATCATGCCCTCCTTCGCTACTCCGGTCTGATCCTTCGGGGTGCGATGTAGAGAGAAGGCCGTCACAGGTGGGGTCGGCCTAGTCACTGGGGCAGCTGAGGCAGTCTGAAGGAGTCCGGTTGGAGTTGACGTCACGACGGTCGAAATAGCTGGAGGAGCATGCGACCGAGGTGCTGTGGGTTTAGCCCTGAGTCATGCCGAGTCACCTCTCCCCTGGAAAGACTCTACAGTCGAGCGTTGAGGCGCCTGCACCGATGATGCCCTCCGGGTACGAGCGCATGAAGTATCAAGTTGGTCCTCGTCGTCCTCCACCTGAATGACCTTTGCAATGACAACCGACAGTGTTAACATCTACATGTGTTGAGTCCCAACTGGACGAACCAACAAATTTCTTACCTCTATGAGAAGTGGTTGCATCAGCAGTGTCAACATCCATCGCTTCTTGTCCATCTCGATGAGGCGAGGTCATAGATGTAGCAGCTTTGACATATTGAGTGCCATTCGGTCAGATACAACTCCAGACTTTAGTCGACAGAACAAGTACGGAAATAAACCCTTACGTGGAGACGACAGGTATGGCCACCCTCATGTGAGGCAGAGCTTTGCGAGGTTTGGAGAGGTCTTTCTTGGGTTGCTTGCCCAGTCTTTCACTTGACTCAACAGTCGAAGGGCGACTCCGTTTCGGGTTCTTCTCGCCAGGGCCCGGAGCTTTGTCCTCAGCAACTGCTGGATCCTAGTGGGCCTTGGTGCGACTTTCGCATCGGGCAGGTGACTCGACCTCTTCTTCTTCTCCGGAGTCCTCGTATTCGTCCTCGGTGTCGGAAGAACCGTCATCGTCCACACTGCCACCCTCGCTCACCACGACATCTTCCACATGGTTCCCGTTGGGAACGGGCGAGTGCATGTTCGTCCACTCCTGCATGATTCAAGGGAGTAAGTTAGTTTATAAGTCAAAGTATCACTCGACAGTACAACATCAGTCGACACCTCACAACTCACCAGATTCTTCGGCGGGTTTTCGGCCGAGTAAGGTCGGACCCTCTTGTCTCCCAAAGGATTGTCGCAAGCTCTAGTGATGCTACGAAGCCACTGCTCGACAATTTTCTATGGAACTCCTCTGGATGCGTCCTGGACATGTCCTCTTAGCCCGCGTAATGCCACATGGTGTGGTCTCTGGCCTGGAGCGGCTGGATAAGTCGACCGAGAAACGTCTCAAGCAAATTCATTCCTGTCACTCCGCCCCGGATCAATTGCACCACCGCTTCGACCAGGATACCCACTTCGACATGCTCCTCTTAGGTCAGCCTCAAAGATTGGGGAACAGCGGGACGGTCGGGTGTATAGGGGGGAAGGCCAGTCAACATATTTGGTGACGCAACATCTTTGCAATAGAACCAAGTCGATTGCCAGCCTCTGACAGACTCAGGAAAAGTCATGGCAGGGAAGGAACTACGGGCTCTTTTCTGAACCCCTAAGCCTCCACACAACTAGAGCACATGAGTCTTCCCATCGACAGGGAGAGATTTCTTCACGGTCAAGGATCTGACCGTGAAGAGGTGCTTGAACAACCCCCAATGGGGAGAGCAGCCCAGGAAACATTCGCACAAAGTGACGAATGCAGGCAGATAGGCGATGGTATTGGCTGAGAGGTGGTGGAGTTGAGCACAGTAAAAGTTCAGAAATCCCCTAAAGAATGGGTGGGGAGGCATGGAAAAACCTCTTTCGACATGGGAGAGAAGAAGAATCCGCTCCCCGTCGCGTGGCTCCGGCTCGCGCTCCTCCCCTGGCAACCTCCAAGCACCATCCGCCACGAGCCCGTCGGAGAAGAGGCCCTCCATGTCCTCACGAGTGACTACAGAGGGGAGAAAATCGCCCTGCATCCAACCCGCAGGTGCAGTGAACCAGGCGGTCGAGGGCTTCTTGCCCTTGAGCTTCGTCGCTTCCTTCTTTGCCCGCTCCAGCTTCTCCGTCGTGTTCTTCATCGTCAGCACGGCGGCTCTCGTCGAGGAAGATCGGAGTGGGCGCTGGGAGCAGAGCAGGCGGAGGAAAAGAGAGCAAGAACTGGCGGATGTACTATGCGAAACGCAGCGCGGAAAGCTTTATACGTTGTCGAGTGTCTCACTGACCAGTGGACCCGCGAGGTTACAGCGCGCACCAACCGCTGATGATATGACTGGCGCGAAAATCGAGGCGTCGTACCTCCACTTCCCTGATCGTGACATCATCATCGCGCGTGCGCTTCCCCAAATTTTCGTATCCCAGAAAATTCGGGTCTGTCAGACCGACCCGTCACCTCCCAAGATACTCTCAGTTCACTCGGAGCAAAACAAATGCTGAATATCCACTCGGGCACTTTAACTGAATTGATCCGGGCGAGCAGAGAAGAATTCAATCGATGCAAGTTTCGTTGAAGCCCCGGATATCATTCGGAAGATTTTGCGTGTCAATCTTGAATGAATGCTAATGCTCAGAGTTCAATCGACACAAGTTCCATGGAAATCCCAAATATCATTCAGAGGATTTGATGCACTAACCCAAGGTCTACGTTGATACCTCCTTCCACCACTCAAACCCCGATCCATTTGAGGACTAATGACGCGCATATGTACCTAGGGTAGGGTCCTAGGCAAGGCCCACATACCCTACCTAAGGACACCACATGAGAGGACTTGAAGATCAAGCATGAACTTCCGAGTGGATCCCTGGAGACATTCAAAGTCACTCGACAGTAATCCACTCGGAGACTCCCGCTCTCACTCGGTAGTCGCGTGTCACTCGGAAGACCTCGCTTTCACTCGACGCCAGAAAACCAGGAGCCATCATCAAGAACCCAATGGGCAGACGTTGGTTCAATGGTCATTTATAGCTTTTATTATATATGTTACCTATAACGACAGACCTTAAACCCCACGACCAGGCCCTTAGATGCGGGATAATTATGAGGGGCAGCGAACTCTTTATAAGCCGCCCCTCCCCTCCTGCACAAGGATTGGGAACCATTGTAATCTCAATATTCCACACGACATAAGCTCCCGAGCACTGAGACGTAGGGCTATTACCTCCACGAGAGGGGCCAAAACTCATACATCCGTGTGTACACCCACGCCGTAGCTAGTACTCTGCCCTCTCCCTTCGTACCCCTACCATCTACTATCAGGCTCGTTCCCACGACAATGAGCATGGTAGCTGACTATCTCATTCGAAGGATGCGGAAGGTGGACAGTTTTGGTGGCACAAACGACGGAGGCAGTATGTGCTTTCAACCAATCCATTCTGAGAATCAGGTCGAAATTGGCAGACTTCAGCATTATGGGGGAGGTATGGAACTCCAATCCTTCACTTTCAATGGGGACATTGTGACTAACAATGGAGGTTCGACATTGGCCCGCGGGGGTGTTCACCACTATTGGGGCGTTTATTTCTTCACACTTAATGTCATGCATGTATGCGAAATGTTCACACATAAAAGAATGTGATGCTCCTGTATAAAACAATACAGAAGCTGGTAGTGAGTTGACGAGAAGAGTACCCATCACAGTAGCAGGTTGGTCTTGAGCTTCATTCAGATCAACATTGTTAACTTGAACACGTCCCTAAGAAGGCCTAGCATTGTTGTTGCGGGGTTGGTTGGAAAGCAGTGCAAGTTGATTCTGATTCTGCCTGCATTCTCTAGCACATTGTCCTGGACGAACACACTTGAAGCACGTCCCATCCTCAGGATGAGAAGGGGGAGGAGGAGCTCGTGGTGGCGGAGCTGGGAGCCTCGGCTGCCTAGTTGGGGGTAGAGGCAGACGAGGTGCAGCATAGTATGGCCTTGGAGCTGGAGCAGGTGCATGGTACATGTTGTGGGGAATTCAGATCTTGCGCTTCTGACTTACTAAGCCCGAAGATGAGCCCATGTCACGGTTGCGCTTGCTGTTGTCATTGTAGTCCTGCAGACCTGTTTCCACTATTATGGACTTGTTCACCAAGATGGCAAAGTTGTCAAAGTCCTGAACAAGGAGTGCTAGTTCGATATCAAGGTGGAGGCCTTCACAGAACTTCTCCTGCCTATGAGCATCAGTTGCAATGTCTTCTTCAACATAGAGAGATAAGTCCAGAAATTCCCGCTGATAAGCATCCACAGTTTTGTTGCCCTGAACGAGATTGCGGAACTCACGCTTCTTCTTGTCCATCATTCCCTGAGGAATATGGCGAGCACGGAATGCAGCTTGGAACTCCGGCCAGGTGATGATTGTTCCAACAGACTGTGAGCACATGTGCCTGTCCCGCCATTGAGTAGCGGGGCCCTTTAGAAAGTACGAGGCAAAGGAGACATAGCTAGCCTCTAGGGCGCCTGAAGATTCTAGCTCATAAGTGATGTCACGGAGCCAATCATCTGCGTCAAGCGGCTGAGTTGAGCTGTGGTAGATTGCAGGGTTGAGGCACATGAAGTCTTGCAGAGTCATTGGGGTTGGCTGTTGATTCATGTTTGGCCTTGGGAACTGGTCCATAAGCCCTTGCATAAACTAGCGATTCAGTTCAAACTACTGCATCATACCAGCCATGTATTCAGATGGCGGTGGATGGTCAACCCTAGCATGACCACGACCAGATGGCCTAACCATTCTGTCGAAACAATTAACAGTGGTATTTTAGCACTGGGCATTGCAAAGGTAATGAGTTATTTATGAAGTAAATTGCTTAATGAAGGAAGTGCAATAGATACGACATAGTAGTTCGAATTCAACATACAGATCCATACATAGGTCTATTACAAACCATAAGTCTGTTACAACATAAACGATAGGTCAGGCATGAAATTAGCCTAAACAACTAGGCGGCACGAAAGCACGCAGTAGAGGGATACAACAACGGACATAGCGAAAAGCTACATCAACGTGAGGGAGAACAAAAGAACCCATGGAACTGCAGATGACCCTGATGCTGCACCTGGTGGCAAGGTTATGCATCCCATGCAAACTCTAATGTATACGCTGCATACTGAGCGGGAGCGCAGGCCCACGTGCCAGAACACGACCTCGAGCATCAGGCCACTCAAGACCTGGACGAAACGCAGTTCGAGGCGGGTAAAGGATGTTCTCCGGATGTATCCCCGCGGTGACTGCTGGCAACAAATGCACCAAAGCTCGATAAAGATGATCACGGGTGGCGTACAGGTCGACGTTAAGAGCCCTGATAGTGTGATCCAATGCCTTGGTGTACTAAACCAGAACCTATGGGTCGTAACAACGACTCACGTAGGGGGTGTAGATAGCAGTGTAGGATCGGTCGTTGCGCTGCCTTGCGAAAGGGATCAAGACCTTAGCGTCTGTGACAGTATCAACTCTAGAAGGAACATACGGAATGTATCTGTATGACATCTCCTCCAAACAAGAGTTCACTGCACGGAGTCAAACAATAGCAGCATAAGCAGCATCCTGTACGGCCATCTCGACAGTCACGGAAGGTGTGAAGCTCAATAATGGAGAAGTCTTTTCGATCCCAGATAACCACCACAGCCTCATACTGTTCCTGGTTGAACTCGTGGTAGTCCTCATAAATAGTGTACTCGGGGTACCAGCGATATCCCAGCTTCTTCAAAAGGTTGACCAGAATGGCCGGGAACCCAGTCATGTCATGCGTGAAGGTCAGGAGAATGATCTGCTTACCGGGACACATCTGTACCAGGAAGATTTAAAATGTCAAATGACAATATGTGCATTATATTTTCAAAGGAAACAATTGTCGATCAACCAAATCTCAGATGGATGTGATCACGAGAACCTAATGTCAGAGTTAGTAAAATCTTTAACCCGAAAGAGGAGAGAGATCAGAGTCCGGAGTATAGACGAGGAATAAAAGATCCTAATACCACCCGATTGAGATGTGGACCCGTAAGCCACAGCATCAGTGTTAGTAAAAGTTTTTCAAGGACTAGACTCAACTTCGGCCAAGGAGTTGGAAAGGGGGCTACCTACAAGCAGTCGGCTCTGATACCAACTTGTGACGCCCCCCAATTTCGATCGTATGCTAAACATACACGCAATGCGTATGACCAAGATCAGAGACTCACTAATCAATATCACAACGCAACTCTAGACACAAATTTAATGTCATACAGCTTCATATTACAAGCCAGGGGCCTCGAGGGCTCGAATACAAAGCTTGACAAGCGCGAGTTAGCAGAAGCAAATAATATCTGAGTACAGACATAAGTTAAACAAGTTTTGCCTTAAGAAGGCTAGCACAAACATAACTACGGATCAAAAGAGGCGAGGCCTCTTGCCTGGGAACCTCCTATCCTACTACTGGTCAGGGCCCGCCTCCACGTAGTAGTAGGCTCCTGCAGTGGTGTAGTAGTCATCTCCGGTGTACTCCATCTCCTGGGCTCCAACATCTGAATGCAGAATCGCATCGAGAGGGGGGAGAGAAAGCAAAGTAGTGGTGAGTACTCATCCAAAGTACTTGCAAGATTGACATCAGGACTATGCTAAATATGCATCATTTTCAAGGAGAGGGGTTATATCTGGACTGACTGCAGAAAGCCAGAATAGGGGAAGGCCTAGTCCTATCGAAGACTAGCATCTTCAGCATCTTGCAGCATTAGAAGAGAGAAGACATGTAAATCACATAGTCATATTATTGTAGCAATTTTATTAAGTAACCACGCCCAAAGATTCTCCCTCGACTCCCTGCGAGGAAGCAATCCCGGAGCCACATTCCATTTAAAGTAAATCACAATTATAGTTCTATAAGGTCAACGTACAACTCCAAGTCGTCCTGTTACCGTGGAAACGGCTATTCGAATAGATAAGATCTTCCCTGCAGGGGTGCACCGCATTTCCAACACGCTTGATCACCTCCGATCGGACACACTTTCCGGGGTAATCCCCGGCCTCGGGATCGAAAACGTCGTTGCCCCACCTAGGCTCAATGAAGAGGCCAGCCCGCTGGTCTACTCCTAAGCGCGCAGGTTCATGGGCCCACTTGCCCTTGCACTCCTGCATGATGCGTTGGCGGCCGGAAACAGTCCTAGCATGTCTTAATGCAAGTGCCATGCATTCCATACCAATCCGGCGCGCGCCGCTCCGATTGCTGACATCCAAAGAGCTTCGGTTGATACAACGACGCTGAGCACCCATAACTTCTCCCATGTGAAGGTTTAGTGCGTAAAAGGTCAACGACCAACTCAGATCAAATACCCAACCCATTAGCAATTTATTAGTGAGTGGCAAGCTCGAACCATATTGCAGGCCGTCACCCCGCCAATAACACTCGGGTGCCTTACCGGCACACCCCACCAATATCTCTCGCGGGTACCCTTGGGGCCGACCTGTCTTGAACATGTTTCTATAACCAGGTCATAGTAACTGTGTGGATATAACATCAAGACGGGAATCTAAGGAATCACCCTCAATGGTCCTCGCTCGATGTAACCATCAAGGTGGACTTTAGAGGAATCACCCTCGAGGGTGCCACACTTGAGGGGTTGCACGACAAAGACATCGTTGGGAATGGTGAAGGAGGAATCACCCTCGATAACCACGACCGACTAGCTACACTACAGGGCTAGCATCATGAGTACTTCACGAGGTGTCACCCTCGGTACTCAATAGTAGCACTGCAGAGTCACACAACTAAGGGGGGTGTGGTGATGTGAGGGGTGGTCTAGCTTGTTGGTCAGTTGACCGAGTCTTCGGGCCTTCGAGTCGTCGAGTTGTCGGGCCGTCGATGAAGAAGAAGGGGCAACTGGGACTAAGGGGTCACTGGGGATTCACTAACCAACCTATACTAAGTAGTTGGTATGATTGCATGAATAGTAGCAGTTCATCAAAAATAGGCTATGCATCCGAATTCGAGCTAACTAATACAGTAGCAAAATCTAATTCAAGAATAAGAGGGAAAGAATAGGTGATATCGAATGCTCAAGGGGGGTTGCTTGCCTTGCTGCTCTGGTGCAAAAGGCTGGTCGTCAGGGGCATAGTCATACTCGGCAACAGTGTCAGTCTCGGGGTCTACCCGTAAGAAGAGGGGGAGAAACAATAAATACAAGAAAACATATGCGACACGATGCATGACATGGCAATATGTAGAGCTATGTATGCACTAACGCAATACTACACGTCGCAGATGGAGGGGGAGAATACCTGATGATATTTCTTGGGTGTGCGGATTTATCGGACAGTCGAATCGGAGGGGAAAGTTCCATGTTCATCATGCTTGGAGCATGTGACATATGAATGGATGGCATATTTGGATTCGTGGGATTTTTCTGATCAACTTTCATATATAAATTATTTTCATCTGAACTACGGTTTAAAAATATGATTTTCTAAAGTTTTTATAAATTTCTGGAACTTAACAGATTAGTATTAATACGAAAATTGCTTTATGACGTCAGCATGACATCATCACTACATCAGCAGTCAACAAGGGTTGGCCGGGTCAAACCTGACCAATGGGCCCCACCTCTCATGGACTCTGGTATATTTCAGTTTATTAGTTTAAAGTAAGTAGAGTTAATTAAAAGTGGGGTCCACATGTCAGTGAGAGATTAGGGTTAAACTAATCTTTTTAATCAATTTCATTAGTTAGTCAATTGACACGGGGACCCACCTATCATTGGCACAAGGGCATGGGGTCCCACCAGTCAGTGACTAGGCTGTGCCTAGTCAGCCAATTGACCAAGTCAACTAGTCAACTAGATCAGCCTGGCCCACTGGCAGTGGCACTAGGGGTGGACCCAGGTCAACCACGCCAGTGGTGGCCAGCGACTGGTCGTCGGCGACCACAGAACGCGGCGGAGGCACGGGAGGGGCTCGGAAATCGCCTACAGAGCGCCAAATCGAGCGGGGTTTGCAACTACGGGCTCCTGGCGATGAGCCGCAACGAATGGTGGCATCAGCTGGACCGGAGACGACCGGAGACGGGATCTACGACCTCGCCGGCGGCAAGGCCTTTCGGGAGAGGATCAAGATCTGCGCTACAAGGGTCCAAATGGAACGCCGGGGGCATCTACGGGTTGCAAATGGAGCCGCGCTTCCATTTAAGCCATTAGCGGGTGCAGGAGTGGCTGGAATGGACGCTGGCGACGGGCCGTGGCGGAGCAAGCTCCGGGCGTCAATGGCAACTGGCGAAACAACTCAAAATTGAGCGACCTAACGCGCAGGATCAAAGCGGTGGGTGCTCTGGAGCACGCCAGTAGCACGCATCGGTGCACAAAGGCACGCAGAGCTTGAGCACATTGTCTATGGCGGACGGCAGAGCTCGGATGCAAGGCAGCTAGCTAGGGAAGGTTACAGGAGCTCTTAGAGAGGGAGGAGCGACGAGAGGAGATCACCAGCGTTGATGGGAAGGCCTGAGGGAGCAGTTGGTCCAGTGGAGAGGGCGAATCGACGATGGCGACTTCCCGGACCCGAGGAAGAAGACGACGGCATGGAGGCTCTCCAGGGGCTCCGAAGCTCAGGTTTGAGGTCGAGGAGGATGGGCTCATCACGGCGGGGCTCATGGACGCGACAGCGAGACGAGGGAGGCATGGTGACCGCGGCTAGGTGACGGCCATGGCGATGGTGGCGCTCGGGAACGACGGGGGCGAGCGATGAAGGGAGGAAGAGGGGCAAGTGAGATCTGCGTGGGGCTAGGGTTTGCGGGGGAGGGAGAGAGAGGTCGTGGGGGCGTTCTTATCCCCTCGCAGTCGCCGGTGTGCTGGTCCAGCAGCGACGGGCGCAGCTGGCGCTGTGTAGCGACCGCTCTGGTCGCTATAGAGGAAGGCGACCGTGGGGAGTGGGCTGGTTGGGTTGGGCCGGTTGGGGCTGGCCCAGTGGGGAAGGGGGTTTCCCCCTTTTGTCCTTTTTCTTTCTTTTTTTTTCTTTCTGTTTTTTTGTTATTTATAATTTCTATTTTAAATACTTTTAGCCACTATTTGCCATAGCAAAAATGTGGGACATGGTACACAAAACAATATGCATTCTTCCAAAGGTCCACAACAACTTTGGGGATTATTTGAAACTGTTTGTATTTTCAATTTGAATTTAAATAGATTTAAAAATACTTTCAGCTAGTGTTACTAATGGTGGGGGCCATATCATAATCTTGGTGATGTTGTTTTCCTTAACATTATCTATTTTGGAATATTTCATCAGCATGCAACATTTTATCTTTGATGTTTGAGGATTTAAATTTCTCACTTGAAACTATAGAGCATTTGAATGGGATTTCGAATTGGAATTTGAAATTCCATCTTGATCATATTTCACTTAGCAAAATAATTAGTTATTGACCATGCCATTACTGTAGCTTAATTACATCATCACTGTAGCACTAACACCAGGGTGTTACACCTGTATTTACAAGAAAGTGAGTGGGAGTTGTGTAGCATTTCTTATTTTATATGTGGATGACATATTGTTGGTGGGAAATGATATAGAACTTTTGGAAACCATAAAGGCCTACTTGAATAAGTGTTTTTCAATGAAGGAACTTGGAGAAGCTGCTTACATATTAGGCATCAAGATCTATAGAGATAGATCGAGACGCCTCATTCACTATTGGAATCACGCACATTGCCATCTGCCATGGCAGATGGCAAAGGCACAAAGGCGGATGGCATATTTTTGGGCCCAGCTAGCTCTGGCAAAGGGGTTCTTTGTCGTCTGCTTTGGCCCAGTGGATGGCAGACGGCAAAGGGCATGGATGACAACTGCTGACGGCGTCGCCGTTAGAGGGGGCAAATGGACCTCAGCACTTTGTCGTTTGCTCCCCTGCCCCCTTTGTCGTCTGCCCCGCCCCCTTTACCGTCTTCCCCCCGCCCCACCCCGCCCCCTTTGCCGTCTGCCCCCCACCCCCTTTGCCGTCTCCCCCTCCCCTTCTTTGTCGTCTGCCTCTCTCCCCATCTTTGTCGTATGTCTCCTCCCCCTTTGCCGTCTGCTGTGGACGGAAAATAGACGAAATGTCCCCAGTTTGGGCTTCCCAGGTTTCAGAGGTGGCCACCATGTGGCACCTTTCCCGTCCGGGGCAGACGGCAAAGATATTGTCCCTTTTTGTTCTGTTTTTTGTTATATCCAATCATTTCACAAGCATATATATGACATATATATATAATTCATAGAAACTATAACCCTGCCATATCACAAGCACATATATATATGATAATCCAACAAACATACCAAATCAAAAGTGCAAGTTTCATCCATAGGCAACAAGTTACACAGTGTTCATCGATACAAAATCAAAACAGAAATTAAACACAAGAACTCCATCAATGCAAGCTCCTGTTAAGTGAATCAAATCTGCAAAATGGGAAATAAGAAAGTTAGAAGAAGATACTAGAAGAAGAAGAAGAAGAAGAAGAAGAAGAAGAAGATCAAGAAGAAGAAGAACAGGAAGAAGAAGAAGAAGAAGCGTTTTTCTTCTCTTTCTCTTTATCCTCTTGTTTTTCTTATTATTATTGCTTATTTGTAACATCCCAAAATTTCATTTTGGAATTTCATGATATATAGCTATGCATCATCATCACATTGTTTCAATGAATAAAATGGTGGAAGTGCTTCCTTTGAATTTCTGAAAGGCCACTTTCATCTTTCCCTTTTCCTGTTTCACCTATTTGAAAATCTCTGGTAAAGTTCAAAGAAAAGAGGGGAGTAACATGACACTCCACACCAGGGGCATCTTGGTGAGATATTTGAGCAATTAAACCAGGGGGGTTATTTGAATTTTTTTCTCAAAAGGGTTTAAAATCAATTAAACCATTTCTAAAAATAATGTTTTTCAAAGTGTTCAATATGACAGAGGAAAAATGTTCATTGAATAGAATTAATTCTCCTGATCATTTTCATATGTATATTTCCTATATTTGGAAATGTTTTGAATGCTTTAACAGAGTTTTGAATGCCGTGGAATAGAAAAGGAAACGTTTTAATTTGAAACGGGCTGGCCCACCTGCGTTTAAGTCCAGAAATCGCTCCGAGCCGACCGACCGACGCACTGACGCTGCCCTCTCTCTCTCTGACGCCCCGTCCCCACTGCCCGACCCTGATAACCCCGCGGTCACCTTCCTCCTCGCACCAGGCAGAGCTCGCCGGAGATCCCTCCTCTCCGGATCTCCCTGCTCTTTCCCTCCCCAACCACCGCACCGGCCCTATAAATAGCCCCGACTCCCCGCGCTCCATTTCCACCCCGAGCCCTCACTCTACCTCGCCAGAGCGCTGCCCCACAACCTCGCCGGAGTTCGGCACTTGACCGAACCTCCCGAAGCTCGTGCCCATCACCACCCTCACCCCCGACCCCCTCCGTCGCCGCCAATCGACGCTGGAGCTTCGCCGCCGTCGCCTGAGCACCTAGGACGCCGTCCCAAACCACCGAAGCGTCGCCCCCGTCGACTCGCCGCCTCGACCTCGCCGGAGAAACTCCACCGCCGGCGACCCTCCCTCTGTGAGCCCCTTTTCCCCTCCCTGGACCGTCCAATCTAAATCCAACGCCTACTATTAGGTTATTTTAAAACCCGAACCGGTATCCTCTATAGCACGGACGTCCGCTCGAATCGTCAGATCTCACACACCCCGTGACCAATCAGAGAACGCCACGTCACCCTGTCCCTTCGATCAGTTTTATTTTCTTTTCTGTTTCTGTTTTAGAAAACAGAATGCATCCTGATTTTGTTTTTATCATATATTTGCAAGTAATTAGTGTTTTTAATTGATTCTTTTTGCATTAGTTCACAAATTTGATGTACTTTATGTCTGTATGCTTAGATTTCAAATTTCAAATTTAGATTTTGAATCTAATCAGATTTGTTTAAATTACTAAAATCTGTATAACTAGAGTTTAAATATATATTTTTGAGTAAATCTTTTTGCCACTGTTTGGTATTAGTTAAACCTATCATTCTACCTAATTTGAGAATTTTTTGAACAAATTTAGTTACTGTTTTTAACAAAAACAGAATCTGTCTAGTTCTTAACAGGTTTTAACTAAATTGATTTTTATTCAATTTGAACCTAAAATTAGTTTAACTTTTGTTTTTAGATTTCATTAGGTTCTGTTGAATCAACTTTAGGTGTATTTTTTTTCTGTTAATAAAATATGTTTTTCAAATTGTTTTGTGCTCTAGTTTGAATAGGTTCATCTTGTTTTCACCATGTATATTGTTTAAAAGAAGTTTTTTAATATTTATTTTAGCACAATATTTTCATAATGAAATACCTTATGTTTTCAAATAAAAATTTATATTTACTTTTCTGTTACCTAAATGCCTAGTTGTTCAAAACCAAATTTTTACTTGTATGTCTTAGTAGGGATTTTGACACCTAAATTCTTATAGTCTTATACTTTAAGTGAATATTCTCTTGATTGTGCTTTTGTTTGTTGAAACAATTGTTTAACTTGTTGTTGTATGAATTGTTTTGTGTTTATGCTTATGGTGTGCTCTTCTTTGATTCGTTAGATCATCCGGAGTGCGAAGCTTGTTATCTAGAGTCACTTGATTACGAGGATCGTCAGCAAGGCAAGTCACTTTGACCATGTATACCTATGTTTTATTGCATTAGTTCTTCCATCTCCCCAATTGCATGCAAAGTAGGTAAAATGGAAACTTGGTTACTTGTTGTAGTATCATGTGGTAGGTACCCCTCAACCCTTTGATACATTGGCCCCGGGAAACGTTGTTTTACATTTTGCTATGCTATTAGTAGACGGGGTTGGTTGTGTGATTCATGAGAGTTGTGAGTTAATAATTTCAAGACCTACATGATGATCAAGTCTTCAAGACTCCAAGTTCTTCAACTTACCTCTGGGTGGATGATGGTCGAACGGCGCCCTGGAGAAACCAGTGGTTAGCCTAGATGATGCTGGAGAAGTGCCAGTATTCATGCGGAAAGGTCCACCCAGGCACAAAGAAATGGATGGATGCTTCAAGACCCAAGGCTTACCTGCACAGCCACAAGCCATTATGGGCTCTGGCTTGGTTGGATATCGTGGTGACCCTGGATAGGTGGTGCTACGAGATGTAGAAGAACGGTAGGAAAGGATGGGCACCGACAGAGTCTCGGGGAAACCCTTTAAAAGACCATGTTTTGGTCATCCGTTTCTCAACACCATGAAGTGCGAGAAGTCCAACGGAGGCGACCAAATCTTGTGGGGAACGTGTGCAAAACTCTGCAGAGTACCCAAAACCTAATCGATTAGTCGTGTCCACGGTCATGGACAGTTTGAGCCAAAGGAACTGAACTGTCTGGAAACTCTCAACACCATTAATTATATTAATGTGGGTTATTAATGTCAACTTGGGTATGAGAATTGGTTGGTGGAACCATCTCATTAATCAACCAACATTGTAGTAATTATGCCCTTGCCCTCTCTTGTTGTAGGAAAATTTTGGCTTTATGCAAAAACTTACTACCCCACCTACCATATTTGCATATAGACTAGATGATTACTTTACCCCCCCCCCCCTCTTGTGACTTTGCCGGCATATTCAATATGCTGACCTATACGGATGCAACGTATCATGTTGCAGAGTACTTTTCCGACCAGGAGTGAGGATACGCTCCATGCTCGGTGAGATGCCCTTGGAGTTAGATGGACTCATCTACCTTTGGAGCTTCCGAGAGATTAGTTATTCTCATGAGTTGGCCTTCGGGCACTTTATTGTAATTCTTATTGTAATAAAGGACTCGATATGAGATTTTGATTTATTAATGTTGTGTGATTTCCCTTTGATATATGCATTGATGTACCGTGTGTGTGCCAGCATGATCTTGGGATGGTACAGAAACACCGGAGATTCGACCTTTCAGGTCGGGTTGCTACAGAAATGGTATCAGAGCATACGCTGGCCATAGGACGTAACCTCTAGGATTTGAAAAGCCTTAGGATTTATTTCTCTTTTGTCTTTAAAATTCTTATACTCTCATCTACTCGTTTCTGACTTCCCTCCGATTTATTTCAAAATTTATAGATGGCCACATTCATCCTAGTTTTGATCACGAAGTTTTGCCAGCCTGACGCAACGATGCCCTTTGGCAAGGAGCTAATGAGGATCATCAGGGACGTGAGGATTGCCTTGCCGAGCATTACCGGGACTCCTATCATGTCTTTTCCACAAGACGGATGCTACAGGATCGAGGTGCACATCCCCGGGAAGACCTTTGGGAATCGGAAGGAACCCATCGACTTCAAGTTTGTGGCACCCAGCTGGATACTTGGGAGAGACATGGCCATTCATCGTGCCCTTGTACGTATTCAGGAGGAATACAGAGGTGGAACGATTTCACCCGGACTCAGCGTGGTTTGTCGCAGGGATGCCAATGGAAATATCATAACCACTCCCACTGAAGACACCACCATTTCCTATATCCACACCCTGGAGACGCACGTCAGAACCTTGGAGATTCGGGTACGAGCCGACACGAAGACGATCAAGAGGCTGATGAACCATGAGATTGATCTCGAAGCTGACTTACGGGAAGCCGAGTACGAGCATGAGTATGAGGTGAAGGATTTCTTAGAGAGGATCAATAAGCTGAACACTCGCATCGCAACTCTGGAAGAACAGATGGACATGGGTGAAAATCTTCATCCCGAAGGAGACATAACTCCTTTGATCAGCAACGATGATGACTATAAGGAGAGCACCACCGGAGGAGGCTCCTTCACCATGTACTTTTGACGAAAACTTTAGTTATGCCCCCATGTATCTTCATTTTTCGTCGTTAAAGCGTAGGTCGATGTTTAGTTTGAATGGAGATTTGTATCTCAATGTTTGACTTTGAGTTGAATAAATGAATGAGTGTTTGGTGTGATATGTTTGTTGCATTTCACATGGGTAGTGAATTTCCCTTTTAGGTCATTGTTCTATTCTAATTCCCACCTCCTGAAAACAGCAAGATGCCTCCGCGACGTGAGCCCAACTTCACTTTCCCGCCAAAGCTCACACAACTTCTTCAGCAGCAGAATGCCCTGATGCAGCTGTTGATTCAGAATCAGACCAACAACCACAACAACCACCCGACAACCTCACCCGTTTTCTGAGACTGAATCCCCCAACCTTCTCCAGTAGTACAGAGCCCATTGTGGCAGATGATTAGCTCCGCAAGATGGAGAGGGAACTCACCACCGCAGGATGCACTCAGGCTGAGAAAGTGCATTTTGCCGCCCATCAACTGGAGGGACCAGCAGCTTCATGGTGGGAGAACTACACCACCACGTACCCCATTACTGGTGTGACTTGGGAGCAGTTCAAGCAAGCTTTCCACACCGCACATGTCTCAGCTAGAGCCATGAGTCTGAAGAAGCGTGAGTTTCACAACTTATGCCAGGGGAACCGTTATGTGGCCCAGTACGTGGCTGACTTCAGCACGTTGGCTCGTTATGCACCAGGAGATGTGGCCGATGATGCAACCAAGCAGGAAAAGTTCTTGGAAGGACTCAATGATGAGTTGAGCGTGCAGCTGATGGTAGCTACCTTCAGCAACTACCAGGAGCTGGTAGACAAGGCCCTCATCTTGGAGGGGAAGCAGCAGCAAATCGAGAACCGCAAGAGGAAGTATGCACAGGGGAAGTCTACCTCAGGAGCTCATCAGAAGCCCTGCTACTCCCCGTACTCAGGAAATACCGGATCAGGGACCGGTAAGTATGGAGGACACACTCATCCCGTGCACAACCATGGAGGCCACAACCAGGGAGGAAATGGGAATAATCGTCCCAACAATGGCAGTTTCAAGAATGGTAATGGAAGTGGGAATGGCAACCAACACCGTCCCGCTCTAGCTCAGAAGGATCTGAACCATATCACCTGTTTCAAGTGTCAGAAGACAGGGCACTATGCCACTGAATGCCCTCAGAACAAGCAAGGGAATGGAAACGGCAACTCCGCAGCTAAGAAGCCAAATCCTTTTCCTCATGCTCAGGTGAACCACCTCGACGTGGAGGAAGTCTATGATCAGCCCGAGACTGTGGTTGGTAAGTTTTTATTGCATTCACGTCCAGTTATGGTACTTTTTGATTCTGGTGCAACTCATTCATTCATATCAAGGGTAGTTGTGGAAAAGTATGGTTTACCCACAAGAACCCTTAGTCAGCCCATTAAGGTAAATTCCCAAGGAGGAATGATGATGGCAGGGATAGGATGCCACGCCTTGAAACTCCATATAGGAAACCATGTTTTTCCTACCAACCTCATCGTCTTAGAATCCCAGGGATTGGATGTAATCCTAGGCATGGATTGGATGACCAAGTATGAAGGAAACCTTGATTGCCCCAGCAAGTCTATTTCACTCACCACTCCGGAGAACAAGAGGATTAAATATGTATCCCGACGCACAGAGATGAGTGCTCGGTTAAATTCCCTCACAGGAGTTGTTCAGGAGGAAGTGCCGGTTGTACGAGACTTTCCAGATGTATTCCTGGAGGAATTACCAAGCATGCCACCAGATAGGGAGGTTGAGTTTCTGATAGAGCTACTACCCGGGACAGCCCCAATTTCCAAGAGACCCTATCGGATGCCCGCAAATGATTTAGTAGAAATCAAGAAGCAGATTAAGGAGCTATTGGACAAGGGATATATTCGCCCAAGTTCATCACCTTGGGGAGCCCCAGTTCTTCTGGTGGAGAAGAAGGACAAAACCTTGAGAATGGTGGTCGATTATCGAGCATTGAACGAGGTGACTATCAAGAATAAGTACCCTCTGCCGATGATTAATGACCTGTTTGACCAGCTAGTAGGCGCCAAAGTATTCTCCAAGATCGATCTTCGATCAGGGTATCACCAAGTCAAGATTCGTGAATAGGATATACCCAAAACAGCTTTCACCACCAGGTATGGCTTATACGAGTATACAGTCATGTCCTTTGGTTTGACTAATGCTCCTCCCTACTTCATGAATTTGATGAACAAAGTGTTTATGGAATATTTGGACAAGTTTGTCATGGTGTTCATCGATGACATTTTGATATTCTCCAAGAGCGAGAAAGAGCACAAGGAACACTTGCGTTTAGTTCTGGAGAAGCTTAGAGAGCATCAGTTGTATGCCAAGTTCAGTAAATGTGAATTCTGGCTGACGGAAGTCGGATTCCTTGGATATGTTATTTCTGGAGAAGGAATAGCAGTAGACCCCACTAAGGTTGAAGCAGTCACTGAGTGGAAGTCACCCACCTCAGTTAAGGAGATCCGCAGTTTTCTCGGACTTGAAGGATATTACTGGAGATTCATTGAGAATTTCTAAAAAATTGCAAAGCCCATGACAGAGCTGTTGAAGAAAGAGTCTAAGTATGTATGGACTAAGGAATGTGAGGCCAGTTTCCAGGAATTGAAGAAACTTTTGGTCACAGCCCCAGTGTTGATACTGCCAAAAATTCGGAAGGATTTACAGGTTTATTGTGACGCATCCCGTCAAGGACTTGGAGGAGTACTCATGCAGGAAGGAAAAGTTGTAGCATATGCATCCAGATAGCTACGACCCCATGAGTTGAATTATGCCACCCATGATTTGGAACTAGCAGCCGTAGTGCACGCACACAAGACCTGGAGACATTTCCTTATCGGAAATAGTTGTGATGTGTACACTGATCATAAGAGCCTGACGTATATCTTCACGCAGAAGGAGTTAAACCTCGGACAGAGGAGATGGTTAGAGTTAATCAAGCACTATGACATGAGATTACATTACCATCTAGGAAAGGCAAATGTTGTGGCAGATGCTTTGAGTCGGAAGAGTTATGTGAACACACTCATAGCCGGAGGATTACCCCAGGAGTTAACCAAAGATCTCAGAGAGCTTCGGTTAGAGATAGTTCCGCAAGGATATGTTTCCACACTAGAGATTCAGTCCACCTTGACCGAAAGAATTCGAGAAGCCCAGAAATCATACAAGGAGATAGCTGAGAATAAGCAGAGAATGAAGGAAGGCAAGGCTAAAGGATTTCGTGAAGATGAACAGGGTACTCTATGGTTTGAGAACCGAATCTATGGGCCCCATGATCCAGAGCTCAGGAAGTTGATACTTCAAGAAGCCCACGATTCCCCATACTCGATACACCAAGGCAACACCAAGATGTACCTGCATTTGAAGGAAAGTTACTAGTGGACAGGTATGAAGAAAGATATTGCCGAACATGTTGCAGTATGCGATGTTTGTCAGCGAGTAAAGGCAGAACATCAGAAACCAGCAGGGTTACTCCAACCTTTGTCGATACCCGAGTGGAAATGGGATAAGGTTGGTATGGACTTCATCACAGCACTACCCAGGACCCGTTCAGGATATGATTCCATTTGGGTAGTGGTCGATCGTTTGACCAAGGTGGCTCATTTCATTCCAGTAAAGACCACCTATACCAGTGCTAAGTCGGCCAAGATCTATATGACCAGGATCGTATGTCTGCATGGAGTTCTGAGGAGTATCGTGTCAGATAGAGGAACACAATTTACCTCAAAGTTTTGGCATCAACTTCATGAAACTTTGGGTACAAGACTGGAGTTCAGTACAGCTTTTCATCCGCAGACCGATGGATAGACTGAGAGAGTCAACCAGATTCTGAAGGACATGTTGAGAGCTTGTGCACTAGACTATGGGTCCAGTTGGGATGACAACTTATCTTACACAGAGTTCTCGTACAACAACAGTTATCAGACCAGTCTGAAGATGGCTCCTTTCGAAGCTTTATACGGAAGGAGGTGCAGAACACCATTGACATGGGATGGTGTTGGAGACCAAATACTTTTTGGTCCCGATCTTATCAGAGATTCTGAAGATAAGGTCAAACTGATTCGAGACCGACTCAAGATAGCTCAATCCCGGTAGAAGAGCTATGCTGATAACAAACGCAAGGAGGTGACATATGAAGTAGGGGATCGAGCATATCTCCGTGTGTCCCCACTTCGAGGAATCAAGAGGTTTGGTGTTAAAGGAAAGTTAGCACCTAGATTCATAGGCCCCTACAAAATTCTGGAACGTAGAGGCGAAGTTGCATACAAGCTGGAATTGCCGGAAGGACTGTTTGGAGTTCATGATGTTTTCCATGTTTCCCAGCTGAAGAAATGTCATGCTGAGATGGCTGATATTCCTTTGAGAGACACAGTGCCCCTAGAGGCCATACAACTTGACTGTGGCCTGACCTACGAGGAGAAGCCTGTCAAAATCCTTGAGACTGCCAACAGAGTCACCCGTAGCAGGATCATCAAGTTCTGTAAGGTTCTGTGGAGCCACCACACCGAGGAAGAAGCCACCTGGGAACGCGAAGAAGATCTTCGTAGAGACCACCCGCACCTATTTTCTAGCCAACCCGAATCTCGAGGGCGAGATTCATCTTAAGGTGGGTAGGTTTGTAACATCCCAAAATTTCATTTTGGAATGTTATGATATATAGCTATGCATCATCATCACATTGTTTGAATGAATAAAATGGTGGAAGTGCTTCCTTTGAATTTCTGAAAGGCCACTTTCATCTTTCCATTTTCCTGTTTCACCTATTTGAAAATCTCTTGTAAAGTTCAAAGCAAAGAGGGGAGTAACATGACACTCCACACCAGGGGCATCTTGGTGAGATATTTGAGCAATTAAACCAGGGGGGTTATTTGAATTCTTTTCTCAAAAGGGTTTAAAATCAATTAAACAATTTCTGAAAATAATGTTTTTCAAAGTATTCAATATGACAGAGGAAAAATGTTCATTGAATAGCATTAATTCTCCTGATCATTTTGATATATATATTTCCTATATTTGGAAATGTTTTGAATGCTTTAACAGAGTTTTGAATGCCCTGGAATAGAAAAGGAAACATTTTAATTTGAAATGGGCCGGCCCACCTGCGTTTAAGTCCCGAAATCGCTGCGAGCCGACCGACCGACGCGCTGACGCCGCCCTCTCTCTATCTGACACCCCATCCCCACTGCCCGACCCCAATAACCCCGCGGTCACCTTCCTCCTCGTGCCAGACAGAGCTCGCCGGAGATCCCTCCTCTCCGGATCTCCCTCCTCTTTCCCTCCCCGACCACCGCACCGGCCCTATAAATAGCCCTGACTCCCCGCGCTCCATTTCCACCCCGAGCCCCCACTCTACCTCGCCAGAGCGCTGCCCCACAACCTCGCCGGTGTTCGGCACTCGACCGAACCTCCCGAAGCTCGTGCCCATCGCCACCCTCACCCCCGACCCCCTCCGCCGCCGCCAATCGACGTCGGATCTTCGCCGCCGTCGCCTGAGCACCTCGGACGCTGTCCCCAACCACCGAAGTGCCGCCCCCATCGACTCGCCGCCTCGGCCTCGCCGGAGAAACTCCACTGCTGGTGACCCTCCCTCTGTGAGCCCCTTTTCCCCTCCCTAGACCATCCGATCTAAATCCAACGCCTAGGATTAGGTTATTTTAAAACCCGAACCAGTATCTCTTATAGCTCGGACGTCCGCTCGAATCGTCAGATCTCACACACCCCGTGGCCAATCAGAGAACGCCACGTCACCCTCTCCGTTCGATCAGTTTTATTTTCTTTTCTGTTTCTGTTTTAGAAAACAGAATGCATCCTGATTTTTTTATCATATCTTTTAAAATAATTAGTGTTTTTAATTGATTCTTTTTTCATTAGTTCAAAAATTTGATGTAGTTTATGTCTGTATGCTTAGATTTCAAATTTGAACTTTAAATTTTGAATCTAATCAGATTTGTTTAAATTACTAAAATTTGTATAACTAGAGTTTAAAAATATATTTTTGAGTGAATCTTTTTTCCACTGTTTGGTATTAGTTAAACCTATCATTCTACCTAATTTGAGAATTTTTTGAATAAATTTATTTACTGTTTTTAACAAAAACAGAATATGTCTAGTTCTTAACAGGTTTCAACTAAATTGATTTTTATTCATTTGAACCTAAAATTAGTTTAAATTTTGTTTTTAGATTTCATTAGGTTCTGTTGATTCAACTTTAGGTGTATTTTTCTGTTAATAGAATATGTTTTTCAAATAGTTTTGTGCTCTAGTTTGAATAGGTTCATCTTGTTTTCACCATGTATATTGTTTAAAAGAAGTTTTGTAATATTTCTTTTAGCACAATATTTTCATAATGAAATACCTTCTGTTTTCAAATAAAATTCTATATTTACTTTTCTGTTACCTAAATGCCTAGTTGTTCAAAACCAAATTTTGACTTGTATGTCTTAGTAGGGATTTTGACACCAAAATTCTTATAGTCTTATACTTTAAGTGAATATTCTCTTGATTGTGCTTTTTTTGTTGAAACAATTGTTTAACTTGTTGTTGTATGAATTGTTTTGTGTTTATGCTTATGGTGTGCTCTTGTTTAATTCGTTAGATCATCCGGAGTGTGAAGCTTGTTATCTAGAGTCACTTGATTACGAGGATCGTCAGCAAGGCAAGTCACTTTGACCATGTATACCTATGTTTTATTGCATTAGTTCTTCCATCTCCCCAATTGCATGCAAAGTAGGTAAAATGGAAACTTGGTTACTTGTTGTAGTATCATGTGGTAGGTACCCCTCAACCCTTTGACACATTGGCCCCGGGAAACGTTGTTTTACATTTTGCTATGCTATTAGTAGACGGGGTTGGTTGTGTGATTCATGAGAGTTGTGAGTTAATAATTTCAAGACCTACATGATGATCAAGTCTTCAAGACTCCAAGTTCTTCAACTTACCTCTGGGTGGATGATGGTCGAACGGCGCCCTGGAGAAACCAGTGGTTAGCCTAGATGATGCTGGAGAAGTGCCAGTATTCATGCGGAAAGGTCCACCCAGGCACAAAGAAATGGATGGATGCTTCAAGACCCAAGGCTTACCTGCACAGCCACAAGCCATTATGGGCTCTGGCTTGGTTGGATATCGTGGTGACCCTGGATAGGTGGTGCTACGAGATGTAGAAGAACGGTAGGAAAGGATGGGCACCGACAGAGTCTCGGGGAAACCCTTTAAAAGACCATGTTTTGGTCATCCGTTTCTCAACACCATGAAGTGCGAGAAGTCCAACGGAGGCGACCAAATCTTGTGGGGAACGTGTGCAAAACTCTGCAGAGTACCCAAAACCTAATCGATTAGTCGTGTCCACGGTCATGGACAGTTTGAGCCAAAGGAACTGAACTGTCTGGAAACTCTCAACACCATTAATTATATTAATGTGGGTTATTAATGTCAACTTGGGTATGAGAATTGGTTGGTGGAACCATCTCATTAATCAACCAACATTGTAGTAATTATGCCCTTGCCCTCTCTTGTTGTAGGAAAATTTTGGCTTTATGCAAAAACTTACTACCCCACCTACCATATTTGCATATAGACTAGATGATTACTTTACCCCCCCCTCTTGTGACTTTGCCGGCATATTCAATATGCTGACCTATACGGATGCAACGTATCATGTTGCAGAGTACTTTTCCGACCAGGAGTGAGGATACGCTCCATGCTCGGTGAGATGCCCTTGGAGTTAGATGGACTCATCTACCTTTGGAGCTTCCGCAAGATTAGTTATTCTCATGAGTTGGCCTTCGTCCACTTTATTGTAATTCTTATTGTAATAAAGGACTCGATATGAGATTTTGATTTATTAATGCTGTGTGATTTCCCTTTGATATATACATTGATGTACCGTGTGTGTACCAGCATGATCTTGGGATGGTACAGAAACACCGGAGATTCAACCTTCCAGGTCGGGTCGCTACATTATTTGTGCCATTTTAGAGCTAAGCTAGGTAATTATGCCATTTTTGACCTAACTAAGTTTATTGTGTCTTTTTGCAAGAAAATAAGGTAAGTCTATCGCATCTATGAGGTTACCAAGAAGAAGAAGAAGAAGAAGAAGATCTAGAAGAAGAAGAAGAAGAAGAAGCGTTTTTCTTCTCTTTCTCTTTCTCCTATTGTTTTTCTTATTCTTATTGCTTATTTGTGTCATTTTAGAGCTAAACTAGGTAATTATCACATTTTACCTAACTAAGCTTATTGTGTCATTTTGCAAGAAATTAAGCTAAGTCTATGGCATCTATGAGGTTACCAAGAAGAAGATCTACAAGAATAACAAGAAGAAGAAGAAGAAGAAGCTTTTTTCTTCTCTTTCGCTTTCTCCTCTTGTCTTTCTTCTTCTTATTACTTATTTGTGTCATTGTAGAGCTAACCTAGGTAATTATCACATTGTTTACCTAACTAAGCTTATTGTGTCATTTTGCATGGAAATAAGCTAAGTCTATGGCATCTATGAGGTTACCAAGAAGAAGAAGAGGGGGAAGAGGAAGATCTAGAAGATGAACAAGAACAAGAAGAAGAAGCGTTTTTCTTCTCTTTCTCCTCTTGTGTTTTTCTTGTTATTGCTTATTTGTGTCATTTTAGAGCTGACCTAGGTAATTATCACATTTTTTACCTGACTAAGCTTATTGTGTCATTTTTCAAGAAAATAATCTAAGTCAATGGCATCTATGAGGTTACCAAGTCTATTATGTCATTGTTGAGTTAACTAAGCTTATTGTGTAAGTGTGGAAGAAACAATGCTAAGCATAGGTCATCTTAGAGCTAACTTGGGTACAATATGTACTTTTAGAGCTAACTTAGGTACAATATATCATTTTGGAGGTAAGTAAGCTTACTATGTCATTTTAGAGGAAATAAAGCTAACTTATGTAAAACATGACATTTGTCTAAGTGCTAAGTTTGTCATTGTGCTAAGTTTGTCTAAATGCTATGTTTGTCTTTGTTTGAGAAAATGAGCCAAGTAAGTGGCATATGAGGGCTTACCCTCCTTGTCATCATGGAGGTGAAGCACCACGGTTGCTCGGGTCGTGCGATGCGGCTCGGGAGTTATGATGTACCAAAGATCATTTGCGTTAGCATGATGATGATGAAATATTAAGACTAGTAACTAATGAACATTGAAATGAAACTCACCGTTCCAGCCGTGGTAATGACTGGCATCGGCGGAGGGGTCTAGTCAGTATTCTCGCACAAAGTCTACGCATTTGTTTTTGCCAAGTCAATCATATTGGTTACTAATGAATAGAACGTGTAGTGCATGATTTGGCTAATACGAAGAAGAAACTTACCACGATGATCTCGTACATGGCCCGGTTAGACGCATCGTTCTATGCCCTCTCCTCCTCCAACAACTTAGTCGTCCTCTCCTCCAGATCCCTCTTCTCCTCCGCCGCCTGTCGGGCCTGTTCCGCCAGAAGCACATGGGTTGTCTCTCTCTCTTTCTGTAGAGCAGCCTGCAACAGAACTCCTCGTTAGCATTGTAATCATCTTTGTTCGCACACACAATGTAATGGAGGAAAGCTATCAGAGTTCGTATGACTAACCTCGATGGCGAGCTGGACTGGCCATGGACGAGGCGGCATCTTAGGACAGGAGCTCGTTTGGCGCGCCTTGATCTGCTGGAAAGTGCTCGAAGACCGTATATGTCCATCTCCAATGGCTATCGAGCCATGGGGCCTCCCGTGGCCAGCTAACATCACCAGGTCTAGATCAAGTGGTCGCTGGCTCGGGTTGAAGTCCTCCCCATTCACCGCCGTCCCCACATCTCTGTACCTCACGAGCTTGTGCTGGGAGGAGGTATTGGTGAAGTTCTCGGAATTATCGAGGTCAGACTCAGAGAATACCTTGACCTTCTTGTATGAGGCAGTATGGGCCATGGCATAGAGGTCGTCCACCCCTGGCACCTCCGTCTTCTTGTGATGAGCCTACAAGAGAGGAACAAAGTATTAATAATGGGTAAACCTAGCACTACAAGAATGAATTGCAGGAATCATGAAGCAAACCACATACCCAGTTCCGCCCGAACTAATAAATGTTGGCGCTGCCTGGATGGTGTGGCACACCTTCCATTTGGGCACGCCGTGCCTTGGCATCATCGTGCACGACTCGCCATTGGTCAGAACACCGTTCATTCACCAACGCCTCCCAACAACCCATCTTACCCGCACACCATCTCGGGGGCACCTAAGTTAGTAAAGAAAAAATTTAGATCTACGCCTACGAATCAAAGCAAAGGAAACTAAGTACAAGGCCTTAAGAATAGGTAATTGCTACTTCTCGAGCATGCGTTGGTTTCCCGTGAAGAGGAACGGTTTCATGCAGCAAAGTAGATAAGTATTTCCCTCAGTTTTTAGAACCAAGGTATCAATCCAGTAGGAGATACAAGCGAGTCACCAAAAGATGTACCTTCAGAAAGAATCAAACTCTTGCACCCAACGCTATAATGGGGTTGTCAATCCCTTCACTGTTACTTGCAAGGATGAGATCTAATAGAGATAGATATAATAGGATGCTTGAACGAAAAGTAAAACTAAAAGTAGAAATAATGCAGCAAGTATTTTTGGTATTTTTGGTTTTAGATCTGAAAGTATAATATGGAAAATAGACCCGGGGGCCATAGGTTTCACTAGATGGCTTCTCTCATGATGGCAAGTATTACGATGTGTGAACAAATTACTGTCGAACAATTGATAGAAAAGCGAATAATTATGAAGATATCCAAGGCAATGATTATGCATATAGGCATCACGTCCGTGTCAAGTAGACCGAAACGATTCTGCATCTACTACTATTACTCCACACAACGACCGACTCCTGCCTGCATCTAGAGTATTAAGTTCATGAAGAACAGAGTAACGCATTAGGTAAGATGACATGATGTTGTGCGATAGACTCAAGCAATATGATGAAAACCCCATCTTTTTAACCTTGATGGCAACAATACAATACGTGCCTCGCTACCCCTACTTTGTCACTAGGTGAGGACACCGCAAGATTGAACCCAAAACTAAGCACTTCTCCCATTGCAAGAATTACCAATCTAGTTGGCCAAACCAAACCAATAACTCAAAGACACTTGCAAAGATAAGAAATCATGCATATAAAAATTCAGGAAAGACTCAAATAATATTCATGGATAATCTGAACATAAACCCACAATTCATCGGATCTCGACAAACACACCGCAAAAGAGTATTACATTGGATAGATATCCATGAAGATCATGAAGAACATGGTATTGAGAAGCAAAAAGAGAGAAGAACCCATCTAGCTACTAGCTATGGACCCGTAGGTCTATGGTGAACTACTCACGCATCATCAGAGGGGCAATGGAGTTGATGTAGATGCCCTCCGTGATCGAATCCCCCTCTGGTAGATTACCAAAAAAGGCTCCAAGATTGGATCTCTCGGGAACGGAGGCTTCTAGCGGCGGGAAAGTGTTTTCGTGGCTCTTTTTGATAATGATGGAATATTTGAGAATTTATAGGCCGAAGATTAGGGTTAGGGGAGCTGCCTTGGGCCCACAAGCCTGCCCGACATGGCCTACCCCCCAGGTCGCGCCCCTAGGGCTTGTGGCCCCACGGTGGCTCCTCTACCTTGGTTCTCAAGTATCGTAGATTCCTTTTGTTCCAGAAAAATTCCTTTCAAAGGTTTTATTCCGTTTGGACTCCATTTAATATTCCTTATCTGCAAATCTCAAAAACAAGGAAAAAACAGAAACTGGCACTAGGCTCTAGATTAATAGGTTAGTCCTAAAAATAATATTAAATAGCATACTAATGCATATAAAACATCAAAAACAGATAATATAATAGCATGGAACAATCAAAAATTATAGATACGTTGGAGACGTATCAGTAAATACCTTCATGTACTGCTCCTTGTCAAGAAACTTTCGGCGGGACGACGACTTGGTCTTCTTAATATGCTGCGAGGCGTAGTAGTCTCGAAGAGCCTGTACTCGAGCCTCGTGTTGTAAGTTCTGTAGTAGGCGCCTGCACTCATAATCAATAAGCTTTGCCACGGCCTGCTCGTATCCCTCCTCACACCTGTAGAAGGTCTGCAATCAAAAGAGACAACACTGATTAGTACAATAACTAGATATTATTGATTTTTAATTGTGTAAAGGAGAAATTACCTAGAACTTCCTTATGACCATGTCGACCCTCGTGTGGCACAACACACCATCGATCATCTCCTCCGGCTGGGCCGGGGCAGCCAAGTAGTGCTCCAATTTCAATCCTACCTCTTCTTGCTGACCCTCGTCAGGCAACGTGACAAACCCCAGGAAGTTATGTCGTAAAATCACACCAAGGATGGAGTTGGGCCTGCGGACATTCTTGGCGTGAATCCAACCCCAGAAGTATGACAAAGCCAACGCATTAGATATGTGAAGAAACATGAAGGCAAAAGGTTTAAAAAGAGTAAATGCACTAACTTCAGTGACTCAGGCTTAATCAGCCACCTCTGCTCGCGGGTCGCCGGCATGGGCGGGAGCCGTATACACCCACGCTGGTAGATGGTGCCCTCAACCACCTCGTCCCTGCTATCAGAAAGCCAATCCCCGCCACCATCAGCATGGCCACTCGGCTCCGACTGCTGCAAATCCGGCCAGGTATCCCATCCGGTGGAAGCTTGTAGAGTCTCATAGGACGAAGCGTCTGGCATAGGAGTCTCGTGGGATGAGGCGTCTGGCACAGGAGTCCCATGGGTCGAAGCGTCTGGGACAGAAGGATTGTCGACCCTAGGCTTGTGGACAGAAGTCCTTGTAACCTCCACCTTAGACGAGTCCACCATAGCAGTCATGTGCTCTCGTGAATCAGCTATGGGTGGCGGCGAGGAAGGCGCGGCAGCCTTCGTACCTCTCCCACGGTTACCACGTGTAGCTTTAGGAGCTCTCTTCTTCCCCCAACCTCCTCTCCCGGTGGGCAACTTCACCGACGAGGAAGTGCCCTCGGGTGACCCAATATTGTCGTACAACACTCTCCGGAGAGTTTAGGGTGGAATGGAAGTACCCCTCCCACCACGCGCCGACGAAGGATCCTCGAATCGCTATCGACCAGCGCCCACCATATTTCAAAACCTGCCATGACAAAGAGTAAACTAAATTAGTAAAACATAAAAAAATGAATATCGACATGAATAGTAATATATATATAATTTGAGTGTATCATCATCATGTATACCTAACATGAACTAATAATAATCTTCATCGTCTATATGTGCTCCGGGATCAATAAATGCATCATCATCATCATCACTATCATTAATAAATATATCATCATCACTATCGCGAGCAACATGTGGAAGGCCTCCTTTATGTAATCGGTCAAGCATTGAGAGGTCATCCACAGTAGTAACCTCTTCTTCTTCTGTCTCTTCTTGTTCTGGCTCAAGGGTGAAGTCGGATTCACTGTTGCTGTCTACCTCAATGTTCTGGGGTGAAGTAGAGCAGTTATTGAAACGTTTATTGCAAGACGTGTTTCTTGGAAGAATTCGCCTTCATATGTGTCTTTGTTAATGTGAGGTTCATAATCATCTTCATTGAGGGGAGGTGGTCTAAAATGTGGCGGCACATCATAAACGACATCCCAACCATTCACATTTGGATCAGTTTGGCAGGCCCACGGTAGATAGAAAAATTGGGTCGCCTATTGAGCCATAATATAGACGTCGGGAACATCTAAATGGGTGGTTTGTTTGATTTCAGCTAGCCCTATATGTTCATGAGTCCTTCTAGTCTCCTTCGATTGGAACCAATAACATTTGAAGACTACGATGTTCGGTCTGTTATCACCAAAGAATATAAGTTCATTAATTGCTTCAACTCATCCATGATACTCAACACCTCCTTCGCCGACAGCGGAGACACAAAAATTTGTAGACTTTCGGTCGGACATAGATAGCTCGTTGCCAAAAGTACTAAAGCAATACCCATTGATGTCGTATTTGTCAAATGAACGGACCTTATAGTCAAAACCATTAGCGACTTGTCTCAATTCAGTGTCCATAGACTCTGAATTAGCCTACAAGTTTGATACGAAAGGATTGTTGCATTAGCTGCAAACTAGACGAAGAAATGAAATGGTCTAATGGAAATTACCGTTTTTTTGAACCAAGAGATGAAACCAGGATAGCCGCCTCCATGCTTTGCCAGAAGCTCATACTCTTTGATGGAATCATTTTGGATCACCGCTCCATCCGAGAATTTGGCGACGTATCGACTGTATCACATATCTGGGAATAAGAGCAGTTCAAAGGAATTAGAAGTTGCAAAACAATGTACTGAGAACTTACTCGATGTACGGTCGCACTTCTATTAGGTTGTTGAAGATATACAACGAAATGGTCCGCCTTTCTACGACATCCAACGTTATTGCTTTCGAAGCACCGGCTGGTGCGAGCTTCCCTTGGAATAGGCTGAGGTTGGATTGGACTTTTTACGAGCGCCATCATTGTACCAAGGCTTTGGATTATGCAAATGACGATTCTTAGCTTCGTAGTGTCATGAAGTTTGCCACCTCCTCAGCAATGAATGCTTCGGCCATCGATGCTTTAACTATGTTTATTTTTACATTTTGCTGGAAGCGTCTTCTGCATCCTCTTAGTTCCAAAGCACCAACGATTTTGCACGCCCCCCCCAATCTTTCCTCAGTCGGGAGATGCAAAATCAAATGTTGCATTGGATTAAAGAAGCCCGATGGAAAGATCTTTTCTAACTTGCAGATCAACTCTGGTGCCAACTCTTCCAGTTCATCTAGCACGTCAGGCGATAGTTCTTTCGCACAAAGAGCGCAAAAGAAATAGCTCAGCTTTGTCAGTACTAGCCATTCATCCTCGGGGATAAAGCCATGCAGCATCGCTGGCATTACCCGCTCAAGCCGTATGTGCAAATCATGACTCTTGAGACCAAATATTTTCAGTTTGTCAAGACTCGCTCCCCTCTTTAGATTCGCTGCATACCCATCGGGGAACATCAACTGCATTTTCACCCACAAGAGCATTTCCCTCATAGCTGGCCTTCCAAGATTGAACCATGCCTTTGGCTTCCTCCAGTTCTTCTTTCCTAACAGTTGTCGCATGTTTTGTAACGGTCTATCTCATAGAGCCTCCAGATCGACTCTAGCCTTAGGATTATCCTTTGTCTTTCCCTCTATGTCGAACAATGTACCAAAAAGGGCCTCGACGATTTTCTTTTCAGTGTGCATCATGTCGATGTTGTGTGGGCAAAGGAGGTCTTTAAAGTAAGGCAGATCCCACAAGCATATCTTGTGAGTCCACGCGTGCTTCGTATTATACCCTTTGAAATACCCTGGACGTATTGGATCCGGCTCGAGAGCGTTTATCTAATCCAGGGTCTGTTGGCATGTCAATGCAGGTGGTGCAGAGTTTTTGACAACTCTACCTTTCATGAAATTCTTCTTGTCTTTTCTGAACTTATGGCGAGGATCCGAGAACTGTTTATGCAAGTCGAAGCAAGAATACTTGCGACCTGCCTGCAACCAATGGAACTCAAGAGTTGCCTTGCATGTGGGGCATGGGAACCTTCCATGCACACACCAGCCAATCAGTAGCGCATACATCGACAAGTCATGCGTCGAGTACATGTACCACGCATGCATTTTGAAGTTTTTTTGGAAGCGGCATCATATGTCTTGATCCCATTATCCCAAGATTCTTGCAATTCATCCTTAAGCGGTTGCATGTACACATTCATATTTTTCCCGGATAGTTGGGCCCTGGAATTATCAACATCAAGAAAATGTTCTTTCTTTGCATAATCTCGCCGGGGGGAGATTGAGTGGAATGACAAATACAGGCCAGCAACTGTATTGGGTTGCCATCATACCAAACATTTGGAACCCATCCGTGCTGATGGCGACTCGAGGATGCCTTGGATCTACCGCTTTATCCTTATGTAATGTATTGAAGTGCTTCCACGCGAAAGCGTCTGAAGTATGTCCCAACATCAGATTCCCATCCGCATCTAGTTCGGTTCTTTTGCCCAATTTATGCCACGTCATCTGTCTAGCCGTCTCTTCAACCATGAAAAGACATTGAAGTCTTGGTATGATTGGTAGATACCAAAGAACATTAAGTGGGATTTTGGTCTGACTCTTCTCACCCATACCATTGTCTACCACAACATACCTAGAAGACTTGCAAATGCGACAATAGTTCAAACTCGCATACTCAAGCCTAAACAAGGCACATCCATTCTCATAGGAATCCATCTTCTCATAGGGCATCTTAAGCGCACATAGGATTTTGTCCGACTGGTATAGGTTTGCTGGCAATACACGGCCTTTGGGTAGAAAGCGTCCAAATATCGTCATCATCGCGTTGTAACATTCTCTCCCTAGGTTGAACTAAACCTTCAGGGCCATTACTTGCATGATGGCATCTAGCTAACAAAGTTCAGTGTGCTCGTGGAGAGGACGTTTCAAAGACTCCAACATTTCATAGAAGGCCATTCCAGATTCCTCCATCTCATCGTCTGAATCCCGAGCATCATCAAAGTCTTGCACCATGTATTTGATCCCGGTACCATGATCGTCGGTGCGACGAGGAACAACCTCACCTCTGGCACATTGGGCAAACTCACCCTGAAATCTCCACACCGTATAATTAGGCGTAAAACCACACTTCTGCAAGTGTTTACCCATTTCATCCCGTGTCCACTTTCTATGCTTGTCGCACCGGACACAGGGGCACCAGGTTGTTTCCTGTCCATTTGCAAATGCGGCGCTCAGAAACCCCTTGGTTTTTGTTAACCATTCAATGGTCATTTCTTTCTAACTAGGGTGACCGGTGTACATCCAAACACGATCACTCATCTTGCCTACCTACTAAACACACAAGAAATATATATATATATATATATAATTCATCATCTATATTCATCCGTTAATCAAGTTTGTCAGTTTTATTACGTCCATGCAACTTACACGCTAATAGGTAGAGATAGGTCCTAATCCCACCCGAGTATGTGTAGATTGGGTTCGTTTTCCCATGCTCTGCTCTGAATCTAATGTAGAATTTCGGTAGCACCTCCCCGCTGTTCTCCTGATACACATCTCGGGAATAATCAGAGAGGATGTGTATCCACAGAACAACAGGGAGCACCGACGAAAATTCCGCATCGGATCCGGAGTAGAGCATACGGGAAAACGAACCCAATCTACACATACTCGAGCTGTCCATGGATAACGTTGGACAATTCAAAAGGATGTCGGTTAAAAATATGCAAAGACATGCATATTTATAGATGCCGCCCTTTCGAACGGGACACACATACTATTCACGCATATTGATGATTGAAGACACCTATAGCTAGCAAGTTTCATCGGCATGAAGACCCAAACCGAGAAAATTAAGGGGTCTAGGGGAGGAGATGTCATTTGTGCTCACCCATGAACGCAGCAGGGGAGCTCGTCCAATGCACGGGGAGGTCGTCGGACAACTGCACATTGAAATTCACCCGATCAACACAAATATGATGTTTTTTATTAAAAAAATCAGAAAATATGTAACCTAACTCATAAGTTACAAAACTATGACCTCCTCGGCCTCTAGAAGGCCGAAGAGCACCTTTTCGGTCAATAGGAGGCATAATAGGTGTTGGGGGTCGGGGGTTAGTGGCGTCGGGAGTCAGTGGCATCGGGGGTCAGTGGCGTCGGCGGTCGGGGGTCGATGGTCGATGGTGTTGGGGGTCGGGGTCGGTGGCGTCGGTGGTCGGTGGTCGATGGCGTCGGGGCTCAGGGGTCGGTGGGGTCGAGGGTAGGGGTGGGTGGGGTCAGGGGTAGGGGTTAGTGCCATCAAGGGTCGATGGCGTCGGGGGTCGGGGGTCCGTAGCATCGGGGTTCAATGGGATCAGTGCCGTCGGGGTCGGGGTGCTGTGTCGGGGTCGGGGTGCCGTGTCGGGGTCGGGGTGTCGGGGTGTCTTCCTCTCCTCCTCTCCTCTTTTTTTTCTTCTCTTCTTCTTCTTCTTCTCCTCCTCTCCTCTTTTTTCTTCTTCTTCTTCTTCTTTTTCTCCTCCTCCTCTTCTTCTTCTTCCTTTCCTTTTCCCTCTTATTCTTCTCCTCCTCTCCTCTTTTTTTCTTCTTCTTCTTCTTCTTCTTCGTCGTCTTCTTCTTTTTTTTTCTCCTCCTCCTCTTCTTCTTTTTCTTTTTCTTATTCTTATTTCTTCTTTTCCTTTTTTCTCTTTCCTTTTTTTCCTTCTTCTTTTCTAATATGTAAACTATCTAAAACTATTTATTATCTAAAAAAAATACCTAAATCTATCAAATATTTATCTAAAACTATATCTAATATCTAAAACAGAAAATAAAAAACCGAAAAAAACAGAAAAAGGGGGTGGCAGTGGGGCTCACCGTGGGTTGGCCGACGATGGGGGGGAGATGGGGGTGGCAGGGGCAGTGATGGGGTGGCACTCCTTGGGGGCGGTTGGGCGACCGGCCGGTGGCTGTGGCGGGAGGCGGCAGCGGGGCGGGGAGGCTCGAGAGGGGGGGCGGTGCGGTGGCGACGGGGCGGAGTCAGAGGTGGCAGGCACGGTGACGGGGCAGCGCTCCTCGGGGGGGGCTAGGCAGCCGGCCGGCGGCTGCGGCAGGAAGGCTCGGTAGGGGGCAGGGAGGCTCGAGAGGGGGCTGTGCGGCAGCAACAGGGCAGGGTGGCAGAGAGGGGGTGGCGACTAGGCGGGGTGGCAGGGAGGATGCGGCGAGGCGGCGGTGACAGGGCGGGGTGGCAGGAAGGGTGCGGCGATGGGGCGGCGGCGGCGGGTTGTGTAAGAGAAATAGAGAGAGGCGCGTGGGGGGAGTGCGGCCGGGTTTCGAGCACGGGGGTAGTTTTAAGTCAAACCCCCTCTTTGTCATCTGCCATCAGACGGCAAAGAGTGTGCCTGTTAGCTAGTCACCGGCGTGCCCCAGTGCCCCCCCTACCCTCTTTGTCGTCCGCCTAGCCTCTCTTTGTCGTCTGCTAGCAGACGACAAATAGGCAGCAGACAACAAAGAGGTGACCTAGCCAATTTCATACCCCGTGGGGCCCACCAGGCTCTTTGTCGTTTGCCACTTTCCGCTTTGTCGTCCGCTAGCTGACGGCAGAGATCTAGTTGACGGCAAAGACTCTATTGCCATCAGCTGGTTCTTTGCCGTCTTCTTGGGAAAGCGGACGACAAAGACTCTCTTTGACGTCTGCTGGCAGATGGCAAATAACTAAATTCTAGTAGTGATTGGTCTTTCACAAAGCACATACTTTGACAAGATATTGAAGAAGTTCAATATGGATCAGTCCAAGAAGGGGTTCTTGCCTGTATTGCAACGTGTGCGATTGAGCACAGCTCAATGCCCGACCTCGATAGAAGATAGAGAAAAGATGAGTGTCGTCCCTTATGCCTCACCCATAGGCTCTATTATGTATGCCATGTTGTGTACCAGACTTGATGTGAACCTTTCAATAAATTTTGTAGGGGGATCTGATGGTAACCCAACCTCAAGTCGAGCTTAGAGAAAATTGAGGAACCAACAAGTTGATCATACAAATTATTGATCCGAGGAAGTGGATATTTGTTCTGAATTGTAGCTTGGTTGATTGGTCGATAATCCTGGACCAGACGGTTTGTCCCATCCTTCTTCTTAACAAAGAGAGAAGGTGCTCCCCAAGCAGAGGAAATTAGACGAATGAAACCCAGCCGAAGCGAATTGTCAATTTTTTGCTTAAGTTCAAGGAGTTCATGTGGTAGCATCTTATACGGACGCTTGGCTATAGGAGTGGTACCAGGTACCAAGTCGATGACAAACTCGATAGCTCTAGAAGGGGGAATCCCTATAAGTTCTTCCACAAAAACATCCTGGAAATCCCGAACAACTAGAATGTTTTCAATCCCCCCAAGAGGTGACTCATTTAAAGCATTCAAGGCATATAGCTGGGCTTGAGCATTCCGAACAAGATAAACATGGTAGCTTACTATCTCATTAGAGGGATGCAGGAGGCGGACAGTTTTGGTGTCACAAACAATAGAAGCGGTATGTGCTTTCAACCAATCCATTACAAGAATGAGGTCAATCTTGGAAGACTTAAATATAATGGGGGAGGCAAGGAACTCTAAACCTTCAATTTCAATTGGGACATTATGGCTAATAATGGAATTCTGACATTGGCCCGCGGGGGTGTTTACCACTATTGGGACGTTCATCTCTTCACACTTAATGTCATGCATGTATGCGAAACCTTTAGACATAAAAGAATGTGATGCTCTTGTATCAAACAATACAGAAGCTGGTACTGAGTTGGCAAGAAGAGTACCCATCACAGTAGCAAGCTAGTCTTGAACTTCATTCAGATCAACATTGTTAACCTGAACACGTCCCTGAGCAGGTCTGGCATTGTTGTTGCGGGCCTGGTTGGAAGGCAGTGCAAGTTTATTCTTATTCTGCCTGCATTCTCTAGCACGGTATCCTGGACAACCACACTTGAAGCACAACCCATCCTCAGGACGAGAAGGGGGAACAGGAGCTCGTGGTGGCGGGCTGGGAGCCTCGGCTGCCTAGGTGGGGGTGGAGGCATACGAGGAGCAGCATAGGACGGCCTTGGAGCAGGAGCAGGTGCATGGTACATGTTGTGGGGAATCCAGATCTTGCGCTTCTTACTTGTTGGACCTAAAGATGAGCACATGTCATAGTTGCGCTTGTTGCTGTCCTTGTAGTCCTGCAGACCCGTTTCCACTAGAATGGACTTGTTCACCAAGGTGGCAAAGTCAGCAAAGTCTTGAACAAGGAGTGCCGACTTAATATCCGGGTGGAGGCCTTAACAGAACTTCTCTTGCCGACAAGCATCAGTTGCAACATCTTGTTCAGCATAACATGTCCAGAAATTCCCGCCGATAAGCATCCACAGTCTTGTTGCCTTGGACGTGTTTGCGGAACTCACGTTTCTTCTTGTCCATCATTCCCTTAGGAATATGCCGAGCACGGAATGTAGCTTGGAACTCTATCTAGGTGATGATTGTTCCAACAGGCTGTGAGTGCATGTGACAGTCCCACCATTGAGCAACGGGACCCTTTAGAAAGTATGAGGCAAAGGTGACATAGCTAGCCACTCGGGCGCCTGAAGATTCCAACTCAAAAGTGATGTCACGGAGCCAGTCATGTGTGTCAAGCGGCTGAGTTGAGCTGCGGTAGATCACAAGGTTAAGACGCATGAAGTCATGCAGAGTCATTGGGGCTGGCGGCTGATTCATATTCAGCCTCGAGAACTGGTCGATAAGCCCTTGCATAAACTAGCGATTCAGTTCAAACTGCTGCATCATACTAGCCATGTATTCCGGTGGCGGTGGTGGTTCAGGCGCACAATGACCACGACCAGTTGACCTAACCATTCCGTCGAAATAATTAACAATGGTATTTTAGCATTGGGTATTGCAAGGACAATGAGTTATTCATGAAATAAAATGCATAAAGAAGGAAGTCCAATAGATACGACATAGTAGTTCGAATTCAACATACAGATCCATACATAGGTCTATTACAAACCATAAGTCTGTTACAAAATAGACGATAGGTCCGGCATGAAATTAACCTAGACAACTAGGCGGCACGCAGGCACACGGTAGAGGGATACAACAACGGACATAGCAAAAAGCTACATCAACATCGGGGACAATGAAAGAACCCACGGAATTGCACGTGGCCATGAATGTGAAACCTGGGAGTAGGGTTCTGCATCCTGTGCACACCCTGATGTAGAATTTGGTGATCAACCGGGAGCGCGGGTCCACGTGCCAGAGTACGACCTCCAACCGCAGGCCACTCAAGACCTGCAGGAAACTCAGGCCGACGCGGGTGAAGAACGTACTCCGGATGCATCCCCGCAGTGACGGCTGGCAACAACTAATCCATATCCTGATACAAACGAGCATGAGTGGCATACAGCTCGACGTTAAGAGCCCTAAAAGTGCGATCCAGTGCCTCGATGTACTGAACCAGAACATGTGAGTCGTAACGACGACTCACGTAGGGGGTGCAGACAATAGTGTAGGATCGATCGTTGCGCTGACACGCGAAAGGGGTCAAGACCTCAGCATCGGCTGCAGTATCAGCTCTAGCAGGAACATACGGGATGTATCTGAATGTCGTCTCCTCCATACAGGGGTTTGCTGCATGGAGACAAAAAAATAGCAGCATAGGCAACATCCTGTACTGCCATCTCAACGGTCAGTCCAATGCCACGAAAGGTGTGCAGCTTAGTGATGGAGAGGTCCCGCCAATCCCAGATAACAATCTCAGCTTCATACTGTTCCTGGTTGAACTCGTAGTAGTCCTCGTAAACAGTGTACTCAGGGTACTTGTGATATCCCAGCCTGATCAAGAGGTTGACCAAAATGGTCGGGAACCCAGTCATATCGTGAGACAGAGTCAGGCGAACGATCTTCCTAGGGGGGACGCATTTGTAACAAGAAGATTCAAAGATGTCAAATGATAGTGTGTGCATCAAAACTTCAAAGGAAACAATTGTCGACAAAACAAATCTCCAATCGATGTGATCATGAGAGCCTAATGTTAGAGTTAGCAAACTCTTTAACCCTAAAGAGAAGAGAGATCAGAACCCAGAGTATAAACAAGGAATAAAAAGATCCTAATACCACCTGATTGAGATGTGGGACCATAAGCCACACAACTATGTTAGTAAAAGTTTTTCAATGACTAGACTCAACTTCGGCCAAGGAGTTGGAAAGGGGGCTACCTACAGGCAGTCAACTCTGATACCAACTTGTGACGCCCCCAATTTCGACCATACGCTAATCAAATACGCAATGCATACAATCAAGATCAAGGACTCACTGATCGATATCATAACACAACTCTAGACACAAATTAAAGTCATACAGCTTCATATTACAAGCCAGGGTCCTCAAGGGCTCGAATACAAAGGTCGACAAGCACGAGTCAGCGGAAGCAAATAATATCTGAGTATAGACATAAGTTAAACAAGTTTTGCCTTAAGAACGCTAGCACAAACATAACACAGATTGAAAGAGGCGAGGCCTCTTGCCTGGGAACCTCCTATCCTACTGCTGATCGAGGGGCGCCTCCACGTAGTAGTAGGCTCCATCGGTGGCGTAGTAGTAGTCTCCAGCGTACTCCATCTCTGGGGCTCCGTCGTATGAACACAGCAATCGCATCGAGGGGGGGAATAGAAAAAAAAGCAGCGATGAGTACTTATCCAAAGTACTCGCAAGACTGACATCAAAACTATGCTAAGTATGCATCAGTATCAAGGAATGTGGTTATATCTGGGTTGACTGTAGAAAGGAAGAATAGGGGGAAGGTCGGGTCCTATCGAAGACTAGCATCTTCAGCATCTTGCAGCATTAGAAGAGAGTAGACTGGTATCTCATATATAGTCATATTATTGTAGCAAATTTATCAAGTAACCACGCCCAGAGATTCTTCCTCGACTCCCTGTGAGGAAGCTATCTCGGAGCCAACATTAATTTCAAATTAGAGTCACAATTCTAGTTGTAGTAGATCAAGGTACAACTCCAAGTCGTCTTGTTACCGTGGACACGACTATTCGAATAGATGAATTCATCCCTGTAGGGTTGAACCGCATTTCCAACACGCTTGATCACCTCCGGCCGGACACACTTTTCTGGGTAATGCCCGGCCTTGGGATTTCAACACGTCGTTGCTCCACCTAGACTCAACACAGAGGCCAGCACGCCAGTCTAAATCTTAAGCACACAGGGGTCATGGGTCCACCTGCCCTTGCCCTCCTGCACGATGTGTACGCGGCTGAGGTCAGACTTAGCACACCCTAATCCAAGAACTGTACCGTAAAGGCCACTCGGGGGCGTGCCACTCCATTGATGACATCCGAAGAGCTTCGACTGATAAAACGCCGCTGAGTACCCATAACTTCTCCCACATGAAGGTTTTGTGCGTAAAAGGCCAAACGACCAACTCAGATCAAATACCCGGCCCATTAGCATTTTATTAATGTGCGGCAAGCGCGACCCATGAAGTGTGGTCACATTGCCCCGTCTCGAGGATGTGTGGCAAGGGACTCTCCTGCCCGTCCAGGCCTCAACAACATCAAACTATGGGTACCCCTCATGGCTGACCCATCACCAACATATTTCTTTAACCAGGTCATAGTTATCGTGTGTATAAAACATCAAGATAGAACCTGAGGAATCACCCTCAAAGGGTCTGCTCGATGAAACCGTCAAGGTGGACTTACAGGAATCACCCTCGAGGGTCCCACACTTGAGGGCTTGCACGACAGAGTCATCATCGGGAGTGGTGAAGGAGGAATCACCCTTGATAACCTAGACCGACTAGCTGCACTATAGGGCTAGCGTCATGAGTACTTCACGAGGTGTCACCCTCAGTACTCGATAGTAGCTCTGTAGAGTCGTACAAATACGGGGTGTGCGGTGAATGTGATGGCCATGGCTTGTCGGTCGGTTGACCAAGTCTTCGAGTCGTTGATGAAGAAGCAGGGGCAACTGGGACTAAGGGGTCACTGGGATTCATTGATCACCCTATACTAAGTAGTTGATATAGCAACGGGTATAGTAGTAGTTTATCAAAAGCAGGCTATGCATCAAAAATAGGAGCTAGCTAATGCAGTAGCAAAATCTAATGCAGGAATGACAGGGAAAGAAATGGGCAATATCGGAATGCTCAAGGGGGGGGGGGGGGTTCCTTGCCTTGCTGCTCTGCTGCAAAGGCCTGATCATCGACGGTGTAGTCGTACCCGGCAGCAAAGTCAATCTCGGGATCTACCGGTAAGAAGACGGGGGAGAAACAATAAATATAAAGCATAGTGCAATCACGATGCATGACATGGCAATATGCAGAGCTAGGCATGCACTAATGCAGTAGTACACGTCGCGGACGGATCGGAAGAATATCTGACGATATTTTCAGGGTCTCGGGCTACTACCGAACAAATGAAAATGATGGAAAAGTTCCATGATCGCTATGATATGAGCACATGATGGACGAACAGATTGTGTATTCAGATTCGTAGGATTTTTCTCATCAACTTTCATGTATAAATTATTTGCATCCCACTTACGGATTACTTTATATTAATTTCTAAAGTTTTTATTAATATTCAGAATTTTTAAAACAAATTAATTTTAATTCAATAATGAATTATGACATCAGCATGATGTCATGCTAACATCATCAATCATCAGTCAAAGTTGACTGGTCAAACTGACCAGTGGGCCCCATTGTCATAGACACCGAGTTAATTAACATTTCATTAGCATTTAATATGTTAATCAAGGGGTGGGACCCACCTATCATACACCGTTAATTAAATAGATTGATTAATTAACATAATTAATCTTCATTACATTAATTAATTAATTAATTATCTATTTATGTTATTCTATTATTTATTATATATACATGTCTTTACTTCAACAAGGGCGTGGGGCCCACTGTCATTGAGTGGGGGTGTTTGGTGGTTAGTGGGTGGTTACCCACTAACCAGATCGGCTAGAGCAGGGGCATGTACACTCCGAGCACTTGTCGGCGGCCATGGCCAGGGGCCGCGCAAGAGAGGGCGAGTGGTGGCACGACGGGGCGGCGTGCGCGGGTGGCCAGCGCGTGCGTGGGCGCACGGTGCAGCTCCCGCGGTGCACAGGGGCGACGACCACGAGCGGGAGGGCGCGAGCGGGCACGTGTGAAGCAGCGGGGAGCGCGGCGGCTAGTGTGATGGCGCAGGGGGAAGCGGGGATGCGGGGCCGCGGTGGTGAGCGCGGTGAGCACGCTGCGCGCGCGGTTGGCGAGCCGGTTCGCGCCTAGGGCACGGTGGACATCGGCATGGGGAGCAACGTGTGGAGCCGGAGCGGGGGAAGGAGAGGAGAGGGGAGGGAGGAGCACGCGGGGTTCACCGACGGCGCTTAGGGGGTGGGTTCGGCGAGGCTCGGGGAGGCCGCTGGGAAGGAAGATGGGGAGGTTCGGGCGATGCGGGTGCGGGGCGGCGCCGGGCACCGGTGGGGAGGCGCGAGGGCACGCCGATGGTGGCGCCGGAGGGTGCGCCGGCAAGGTGGGGTCGGGGCAGTTCCCGCCCCGATCCAGATCCAGTCGGGGGGAGGAGAGAGGATCGGGGGAATGGGGCGAGTGGCTGTCGGTGGCTAGGGTTAGTGGGGTGAGGGGGGAGTTATCCCGAGGGGGCTGGGGTGGGCCATCCTGCTAGGCCGAGTTTGGCCGGGGGGCTTTTGTTTTCTTCTTTTCTTTTCTTTGTTTGTTTTTGTTTTTGTTATTTATAAATTTTAGTTTAGCTTTATTTTATTCTAGTGTATTTAATTACTTTCAAAAATGTTGATTTCTACAACACAATTACCTATGCATTATTTGTCGCATTTTGAACATTTTTGTTTCGAGGTCTGAAGGATAATAACTTGACATTAGATTTGAATTTGACTTTGACTTGGGCTTTCATTAAGAGGCAATCAAGCTTAGCAAAATACAATGACATGGCATCATTGGCATGGGATTATTGTAGCTTAATTACATGGATTACTATAGCTGCAAATCGAGGGCGTCACAGTACGTCTCCGTCGAGATGTGCCGGAGTTATTGGGAGATGACGACGCCACTCCCGTGGGGAGATGCCCACCTCCGAGCTACTAGCATCTTTCCACGGATCGGGTGCCAATCCCTTCGGTGCCGATGAGTGGTGGTGCACACCATGAGGAGATCGACCAATGCTGCGCTCGCCTGCCACCAGATCTCCCACAAGACCCCAGGTACGTCATCGCATCGCCGCTGTGGCATACGTGGCTCTGCGGCGAGCACGATCTGCAGCATCAATCGTCTTTCCCTCGTCGTCCACCTAGCCCGCGTCGCTTGCGTCGTGCTCGTGCAGAGAGCCCACCCCAAACACGCGGGTGCACGCGTGTGCGGGGCCTCACGCCGAAGCCATCTCCGTCCTTGTCCCCGACGCCACCTCCTCCCATGACCGAGGAGGAATAGGCCGAGATCATGAGGCGTGTCATGGAAGACTCCATGAACACGCATGACGAGTGCCAATGGGTGGGCCTAGAGATGGCGTTGGCCCTCTTTGTGGTCGGCGACGTGGTCATCCCGGAACGGAAGCAGGGCACCATGGTGAAGGAGGAGGTGGTGGATGAGCAACCCATTACCGCCTGGAACCCGCAACAGGTGGGCCTGCAATGGGGATGGTCGACCACGATGTCGGAGATGGTCGACGCGCTAGGTGTCGGCCCATGGGCGCCCATGCCACCTCAGCCACCGATGCAACAGCAGGAGTCATAGGAGGAGGTGGCGCAGGCGCTGCTAGCGCCTCCGGTTTGCACGGGGCCACCAGCCCACGTTTGACAACCTCCTCCATACGTTGACCACACCAACGACGACGATGAGTAGGACGACGCTCCTGAAGACGACGACGACCTCACCAGTGATGGCGACCTTATCTATCTAAAATTCATATTTTTTAGTTTTATCAGCTTAAGTAAGAACAGTTGAACATGGCTACTATGGATATATGGTTTAATGTATATATTTATGTTTTTTATTATTTTCAACGTTTATTTAAGTTTTTTTGGCCCAAATTAGTAGTCTGAAAAGGCAGACAATTTGGGGCAAGCCGGGCCGGTTGGGCGCGTCGACGCCCGCACGACCGCAAGTGGACGGGCGTATCCAATTGTCATGCCCCAAACGGACAAAATTCGAACAAAACGGACGTCCGTTTGGGTTCTAGCATAGGAGTTGGCCTAACACCCGGTTACGGTGCCGCGGGCTGCCATGCACTCTCATGTTGTATAGGGCATCTCCAACGCTATCCCTAAGAATAAGAGCATCTACGGTCGGATCCTTCACACCCCCTCAAACGTTCGGGCAGGCCGCCCGGTCACTGACCGGTCACAAAAAATCGACCGAGCTGCCCCCTCAAATGGGCCTCAATTGCTCGAACTGACCGACACCTCTCATATCTATCCCAAATATGAGACGGATATGGGGAGCCCGGGCGGGTCCGAGCACGCCCGCCACGTCGGTCTGACAGTGTGGCCTCACACGGACTCGCCCAGAAACCCTGACGCTTCGAGAGGCGCCTCGATTGTTGGTGCAGTGTGAATGCCGTGTCGCGCCATTCTAGCTCCCCACCCTTATCCATAGCCGGCTATTTAAGCTAGACGGCGTGCCCCGGACCTAGCACATCCACCTCCTTCCTTCCACCTCTGTCACTCGAGCTCATCAGTTTACCCCCACGTCGCCATCACTACACGATCCAGTAAGTCCAGATCCCAAGGGTCGCGGGGCTACTGCTGGATCCGGAGGACGATTTCGAGGAGGACGAGGAGGTGGAGGAGGAATAGGAGGAGGAGTTGGGAGTGGAAGAGGACGAGGTGCAGGAGCCAACGAAGGAGGCGCCGCTACTGGCTGTGGGGGAGGACCATAAAGAGCCGACAGAGGAGGTGCCAACGCTGGATGTGGGTGAGGACCAACAGGCGTCGACGGACGTGGATCTATGACCAGAGCAGCTGGCCATCCTAAACTCCATCCGCTCGGAGTCGGCTGTGGAGGTCAGGTGTCTTCGTCGGCACCAGATGGAGGAGGCGCAGGCAGCTCAGGCTCCGGTGCAGGTGGCGCAGGCCATCTCCGACGATGACGAAGAGTAGTATGCTACATAGTACGTAGGCTATTCATTTTGCATGCTTTTGTATGGATCTAGGGGATGAAATATGAGAGATTTGGATGTGGACGAGCAGATTTGAGGCGTGACTGGTCATTGTCCGCGAACGCAACCGTGCGCATCCCCAGACGTTTGAGGGGCCAGATTTGCAAGGTGCGGGTGTAGATGCTCTAACACTGGTCATTCAACCCAACATATTAAATTCCAAACACATTTCAAATGAAATTCAAATAAATCCGACAAATTTCATGCGAACGGATTATTTTTGTTCAAACCAGGTTAAATTCTTGACATTTTTGATATATTTCACTAATCAAAAACATACATGGCATTTTACAAACCTAGTATAAATCTTTGCCAACCATGGAGGCACACATGTTCAATGGCCGTGAGCCCCGAGAAATGAAGTCGCAGGTCACTGGCGAGTGGAAGAGTAGAACATACGACACAGAGTTACCCCACATCATGTGACACGAGACATGCCCACGTCCTACTCTTCCTCGTCGGTCAAGGTGAGGTCCACGATCGATATGGACTAGATGACATGGTCATCATGGCCCAGTGCAGCTCGCCATATTGTCATATGTAACTGCATGTGCATCCCTAATCAAGTTGTAGCCAATTGCGCGCGGCCTAGTAAAGACCTGCTACTACTCGACGAAGTTTGGGTCCTTCACAATCATGGCCGCGATGGCCTCTTCGCTCACCAAACTCGTCGTGATTTTCCCCTCCACCAGCCAGTGATGCCCAAGGATGGTAGGTTGTAGCTGTGCCAAACTAGCGCTCACATCGACTGCTCCTTCATAAAGATGGTGGCGTGGAAGTGTGTTTGCTCCATGGTGAATCTGACAAGGACTGGTGAGGGCGTCGGTTCGACGTTGGACTCCTCCTCCATAGTCAGGTCATCATCGCTCAGCTCCGACGAGCTAGCCGACAAGCTGGCCTTTATCCATCATGCACTAAGAGCTTTCTAGTTGGTCACAAGGCCAAGCAAACATTGGTTCTACAATGTTGAGAGGCTCTCCCAAATCTCTCTAGAGCTTGCGTGTTGGCGGAGGTGGTGCATGGAGGAGGAACATAAGAAGACTTTGTGTTGTGCGGATTATGCGGGCACGGCCACATATAAATAGCGGGTGCCGGTCAGATAAAGCGAACTATTTCAATGTGAGCAACGGATTGGATTTCTCGTCTATCGCGCCTATTTAGTGTTGGCAAACGGAGGGACAAGCTGCCGGCTTTAGTGCAATAGATAGTTGTCTCGTCACCATGTCCGATCACGTCTCCTCAACATTGAACATGCACGGAGACCGAGACGCAGTCTCTCAATCGGCGCACTGCTTCAATGCAGGCTCTGGAGATCGGTCTTTTCCGTTGTGGTCCGACATGAATATGATGCAGAGAGCGCAACTGCGATTATGCGGGAGAAGTTTTTGGGTGCAACCAAGTTGTCGGTCGAGTATTTGGCAATGGTCCGAAGGCATGCAAACATTTCTTTGATTTGGCTCCGATTTCGGGAAAACGGACAAGCTGACACGTCCACGAAAAATGCGGGTCCATGTTAACTATGTACAAACACCTGGATCCTCGATTTTCGGGATGGTTTGAGGGTCCACGTTATAAATGACCTAAGGGCATCTCCAATGCCGACCCTCAAACCACATGCAACCGTCCGATGTCGATGTGAAAACCGACAGACCTCGGGGTAGGGTGTCCCGAGCTGTGGATCTCGGACGGATGGTAATAGAAGCAAGGAGACGATGTTTGCCCAGGTTCGGGCCTCTTGATGAAGGTAATACCCTACGTCCTACTCTTGTTTATATTAATGAAGAAGTATCAAGTACATAGTTGCTCTACCTCGAGATCATCAAATGTGTTCTAACTCTAGGGCTAGGTGAATGATATTGTGTTGATGTCCCCTATACAAGTTAAAACCTATGGCTTATATACATGCCGGGTAGGGTATCTGGGGTTACAAGGTCGGTATCTTGGCGTAGATGCGGTAGGAGAAGTCTTGGAGTATACGACAAGCTTTTGCAGACGCAGTCCCAATCACACACCATCGTGCAACTTCCGGGGTCCATCTTATGAAGGAGGAAGGCCCATTGGCCCAATCCGAGGAGCCTGGGTCGACTAGGTTAGGGCACCCTATTCTAGGACACCATCATCTGTACTATGGACTGGGCGGTCCGGGCATGTTTTTCCATCCAAGGTGGTCCTGTACCGGTCCATTGGCCGGTCCGGATGTGCTTTTTTCCTAAACTGTAGACTAAGTGTATGTGGGGGGTGGTTTGGCAAACGTTCGGACCATTGCCACATTTTCTCCTGACAAAACTGGCCCACCCAAAACCCCTCACCCTCGCCCGCGTGCGTTCTGACCCGTTGCTAGGTTCCCGCATTCATGTCTCCATAGAGCGACCGATCCACATAGATGTCGGCCCAGAGCGAACGTGACATCTCACTTCTGGCATTGAAGTGGCACTCCAACAGAGAGAGCAGTACACATGATGCGTCCCTGATGTCCATGTCGGTTCAATAACAAAGTGAATTGTAGTGGACGTGACGAAATGGGTATCTACCACACCCGTTCAAAGCACGTTCGTCCATATGCCCCTATTAAGCAGACCCACCAGCCAAGGAACCAACTTTGGCGTTGCCTATTGACGCACCTGAATGTTTGCCCTCACCAGAATCCCCAATTTAAAGGCGGCCACACCACAATACACCACATCCGCTCTACGTCCTCCCTTGCACAACATCCATCATGACCGTAAGCTCTAACACTTTGGGGGAGAGCTTGTCACCGGAGCAGAAGCACGAGATGGCCGCACAAGATGGCCACTCTTGCTGCCTCACGCAGCATCGGCTCATAGAGGGTCAAATCTATAGTGGGTGTGCAAGCGAGGAGGCCGTGGTTGCCATGCTTGCGGCGAACCGAACTTCATTACGTAGCAGCGGGCGATCTACAAGGCCGCACGTGCTCAACGTGCCACTCATAACGAATCGACGATGCATCCGAATACGGACGCGGTAACACACGCGCATGAGTTGGTGACCGACGACGAGAACACCACCAGTTGTGCGTCCTACGCGTTGTCGTCCAACTTTCGGGGCCGCACGTGGCAGGTGGACAATGACGGGTCATCCATGTCTGTCATCGACCTCACGTCCACCAACACAAACGATACAGGCGTGGACTCCTCCAAGGATGACTAGGTTATGGGAGACGACAAGGCCTGGTGTCTAATGTGGGCAGGTCCGTCTCCCGTGTCCTACTTTTCCTCTTTAGAGACCGCACCTTCACTTCACGAGTCTTGAACCCCGTCGATGCTCATGGAGACGACAGATGCAGGATGTGGTCCACCGCTGTAGGATAGGTTTAGGTTTGGTTGCCATTTTTTAACGAAAATGCCCGAATTATAATGAATATGCTTGAGCTTAAATGAAAATTAACCGATTTGCATGAATTACGTCTTGTATGTTTAATCTAGTGTTTGAATTGTATGCGGGGAGCGTTAGATGATCGTCTCCATCATGTATGTCCGTGGACCGAACCCCGTATCCATAGAGGATGCAGGAACAAATTTGCGGATAAGAGATGCCCTAAGGATACTGCAATGCATCGGCAGGATGGTGTTAAAAAGATTCTAGCATGCAGCGCTTTGTTGCGACTTATCTTCATCAAACTACTCAGAGCATCTCCAACAAGCGCGCTATCGGAGCGGCGCGCTGCAGAAACAGTGATTTTAGAGCACGCACCAGCGCCAGTCGCTCCATCGAATGCCCAAAAATAGCTTGCGCTGAAAAAAAAATTGCGCACACGGAGCAAAACACCATCGTGTGCTATTTATTTCGGGAGCCCGCTTCCGCGCATGCAACGGAACCAAAGGCGCTAGCGCCACACCACTCCCGCTCCCGCCGCCTCGCCTGCACCCAACCCCGTGCCACCGCGATGGAGCGTGCCGACGACATTCCCCTCAACCGACCCTACACCTGTGACTCCTCCCCCGCCGCCTCCTCCATCACCGCCGCAAACCCTAGCGCAGGGCTGAGCTTCACCACCGGCGTCGGCGCCGTTCCTCCAAGCTATGGCCTCGAGCTGGGCTTGTTCATGGCGCCACGGCCAAGCGCCCTTGGTATCGTTGCAATGGCGCCCGCTGTCAAGCCACTGTCCTTCGTCCCACAATCAAATGAGGTAGCCGCGACGATGGAGACGTCCGAAAGAAGAAGGTCAGGGACGGGCCAAGTAAGCAGGCAAAGAAGAAGTTTGCAAGGCGTTTGATACGTCTCCAACATATCTACTTTTCCAAACTCTTTTGCCCTTGTTTTGGACTCTAATTTGCATGATTTGAATGGAACTAACCCGGACTGACACTGTTTTCAGCAGAATTGCCTTGGTGTTGTTAATGTGCAAAAATAAAAGTTCTCGGATCACCCTGAAAATTTACGGAGAATATTTTTGGAATTGATAAAAAATACTAGCGCAAGAATTAACCAGAAGGGGGCCACCAGCAGGGCACAAGCCTGCTAGCCACGGCCACCCCCCTGGTCGCGTGGGGCAGGCTTGTGGGCCCCTCGTGGCTCCTCCGACCTCCTCTCCAGCTTCATATAACCCTATTTGTCGAGAGAAAAAATAGAGAGAAGATTTCATCGCGTTTCACGATACGGAGCTGCCGCCATCGCCAGTTCTTCCTCGGGAGACCAGATCTGGAGTCCGTTTTGGGCTCCGAAGAGGGGAAATCGACGCCTTCGTCATCACCAACCATCCTTCATCACCAATTCCATGATGCTCCCCATCGTTCGTGAGTAATCTCATCGTAGGCTTGCTGGACGGTGATGGATTGGATTAGATTTATCATGTAATCAAGTTAGTTTGGTTAGGGTTTGATCCCTAGTATCCACTATGTTCTGAGATTGATGTTGCTATGACTTTGCTATGCTTAATGGTTGTCACTAGGGCCTGAGTGCCATGATTTCAGATCTGAACCTATTATGTTTTCATGAATATATGTGTGTACTTGATCCTATCTTGCAAGTTGTAGACACCTATTACGAGTATTGATCCGCATCCCCCAGGGTGGCAATAATTGGGATTCTTTCCGGTGATTACCGTAGTTTGAGGAGTTCATGTATTCACTAAGTGCTAATGCTTTGGTCCGGTTCTCTATTAAAAGGAGGCCTTAATAACCCTTAGTTTCCAATAGGACCCCGCTGCCACGGGAGGGTAGGAAAAAAGATGTCATGCAAGTTCTTTTCCATAAGCACGTATGACTATATATGGAATACATGCCTACATTACATTGATGAATTGGAGCTAGTTCTGTGTCACCCTATGTTATAACTGTTGCATGATGAATGCCATCCGACATAATTATCCATCACCGGTCCATTGCCTATGAGATTTCCATATATTGATCTTCGCTTAGTTACTTTTTCGTTGCTACTGTTACAATCACTACAAACTACTGCTATCACTTTGCCACCGTTACCGTTACTACCATATTACTTTGCTACTGAATACTTTGCTGCAGATATTAAGTCTTTCAGGTGTGGTTGAATTGACAACTCAGCTGCTAATACTCGAGAATATTCTTTACCTCCCCTTGTGTCGAATCAATAAATTTGGGTTGAATACTCTACCCTTGAAAACTGTTGCGATCCCCTATACTTGTGGGTTATCAAGACCTTTTTGTGGCGCCGTTGCCGGGGAGCATAGCTTTATTCTGTGAGTCACTTGGGATATATATATATATATATATATATATGTTGAGCATTATGAAGAATCTAAAAGATCCAAAAACCAAGATCTATCCCTCTACTGCGAGGGGAGGTAAGGAACTGTGATCTAGCTCTGCACTTGATTCACCTTCTGTTATGAGTAAGTTTGCGACACCACCACCTGTTAGTAATTCTGATATGTCGCAAGTAATTGATGATGCTACTTCTTCTATGCATGATGCTTATGATAATACTTTGTTTGATGATACTGTGCCACTGGGTGAATTTCTTGATGAACAAATTGCTAGAGCTAATGTTGAAACTGATAATATTGCTGAATCTGATGAAATTATTGAAACTGAACCCTATGATTCACCTGCTAGACCTAGCTCTCCTAGATATGAATTGCCTTATATACCTGAAGGATATATTATGGAAGGAGAGGTGGCTAGGGACTTTCTTGCTTGTCAGGATAGAGATGATCTTGAGAAATTGCTTCGCAAGTGGAAGGAAAAATCTCTGAATGCTAGAATGAAATATGATCCTAAGTTTGGTACTTCACCCATCTTTGTTATTGATAAGGATTATGAATTCTCTGTCGATCCTGAGTTAATTACTTTGGTTGAATCTGATCCTTTCCATGGTTATGAATCTGAAACTGTTGTGGCACATCTTACCAAATTGAATGATATAGCCACCCTATTTACTCATGAGGAAAAAATCCGCTATTACTATATTCTTAAGTTGTTTCCTTTCTCATTAAAGGGGGATGCTAAGAAATGGTTTAATTCTCTTGCTCCTGGTTGTGTGCGTAGTCCCCGGGACATGGTTTATTACTTCTCTGAAAAATATTTTCCTGCCCATAAGAAACAAGCTGCCTTGCAAGAAATATTTAACTTTGTGCAAATTGAAGAAGAGAGTCTCCCACAAGCTTGGGGGAGGCTTATCCAATTACTTAATGCTTTGCCTGATCATCCTCTCAAGAAGAATGAAATACTTGATATCTTTTATAATGGACTAACCGATGCTTCTAGGGACTACCTAGATAGTTGTGTTGGTTGTGTTTTCAGGGAACGAATCGTTGAACAAGTTGAATTACTATTGAATAATATATTGAGCAATGATAATGATTGGACTATTCCCGAACCACCTCCAAAGCCAACTCCAAAGAAAAGAGGTATTCTATTCCTCAGTCCTGAAGATATGCAAGAGGCAAAGAAATCTATGAAAGAAAAGGGTATTAAAGCTCAAGATGTTAAGAATCTACCACCTATTGAAGAAATACATGGTCTTGATAACCCGACACAGGTAGTAGAGGTAAATTCTCTCAGAAGATTTGATGAAAGAGATATCCCTTATAATAAGCCTGCTAGCCAATGCTTGGATGAATTTGATAATTTTATTGTGAAGCAAGAAAATTTCAATGCCTATGTTAGTAGACAATTGAAACATAATGCTTATATGCTTGATCGCTTGGGTGATTATTTGAGTAGAACTCTCAATGGTATTAAGCTTATTAGTAAACATGCTTACATGTAACCACTCAACTAGAACAAGTACTTAAGGCTCAAAATGATTTGATTAATTAGATGAATAGTAAAGACAATGATCATTCTGTTAAAGTTGTGACTAGAGGTGGTAGAATGACTCAGGAACCATTGTATCCTAAGGACCATCCTAGGAGAATTGAGCAAGATTCTTAGAGAGTTAATACTGATGCACCTATTCCTTCTAGTAAGAGTAGGAAAAAGAATGATGATAGTACTTTGCATGCTGCTAGTGAACCTGTTATAGATACATCTGAGAATCCAAATGATATTTCTATTTCTGATGCTGAGACACAATCTGATGATGAACATGAGCCTAGTGATAACATTAATAATGATGTTCATGCTGATGCTCAACCTAGTAATGATAATGATGTGGAGATTGAACATGTTGATGATCTTGATAACCCACAACCTAAGAATAAAAGATATGATCAAAGAGACTTCATTGCTAGGAAACATGGTAGAGAAAGAGAACAATGGGTTCAAAAACCCATGCCCTTTCCTCCTAAGCCATCCAAGAAAAAGGATGATGAGGACTTTGAGCGCTTTGCTGAAATGCTTAGACCTGTCTTTTTACGTATGTGCTTGACTGATATTTTAAAAATGTCTCCTTATGCTAAGTATATGAAAGATATCGTGACAAATACAAGAAAGATACCAGAAGCTGAGATGTCCACCATGCTTGCTAATTATACTTTAAAGGCGGAATACCTAAGAAACTAGGAGATCCCGGAGTACCTACTATACCATGCTCTATTAAAGGAAATTATGTTAAAACTGCTTTATGTGATCTTGGAGATGGTGTTAGTGTTATGCCTTTCTCTTTATACCGTAGACTTGATTTGAATAAGTTGACACCTACTGAAATCTCTTTGCAAATAGATGATAAATCAACTACTCTATCTATCAGTATTTGTGAGGATGTACCTGTCGTAGTTGCAAATGCTACTATCTTGACGGACTTCGTTATTCTTGATATTCCCAAGGACAACAGTATGTCGATCATCCTTGGTAGACCCTTTTTGAATACTGCAAGCGTTGTTATTGATTGCAACAAGGGCAATGTCACTTTTCATATTAATGGTAATGAGCATACGGTACACTTTCCGAAGAAACAACCTCAAGTTCATAGTATCAACTCTATTGAAAAAATTCCAACAATTATTATTGGAGACTTTGAGTTCCCTCTTCCTACTATCAAGAAGAAATATGATATACTTATTGTTGGGGAAATGCATATCCCCATTGAGGTAACTTGGTGTTATTCAAAAATTGTTCGGTTTCATGTTATTCGAAAGAAGTTTGTTAATAAGACTTGATCAACCTTATTGATGGATTCCTTTTGAGGAGCATGAGATGGATGAATTTACAAAGCACAACTTTCTGCACCTAACTTTTACTTTCTGTTACCTAGATGAAATTAAGTAAAATGCTATTATTTTTCTGCTTTCTGAGTTTTCCATGCAATAGAAAAATGACCTGAAAATAAAAGTTTCCAGAATCCCCTAAAAATTTAGTATGATTTTTTCTAGAATATTTAAGAATTTTTGGCACTCGGTATGCATCAGGGGGTTGCACCAGTGGGCCACAAGCCTGCAGGGCGCAGCCACCCCCCTGGATGCGCCTAGCAAGCTTGTGAGTCCCACATGGCCCCCTCCACTTATTCTAGCACCCATTCACTTCATCTTCCTCCAGAAAAATCCCACCAATGCTCAAACCCATGTTCTAGCTCATCGTGCTACCATTTTCAATCTCCTTGCTCAAAGCTCCATTTGCAAAACAATTTTAGGGGATTACTCATCGGTATGTGACTCCTCCAATGGTCCAATTTGTTTTTGTTCTAGTGCCTTTTATACTGCAAATTTTTGCTGCTATGGTGACCCTGTTCTTGAGCTTGCATGTCAAATTTTTATGGTCCCAAGTAGTTTTGATGCATGATATGGTCTCTAGGCACTTGAGGGAGTAGTTGCTATGAGTTTTGTTGAGTTTTGTTCACCTTTATATTCACTCACTAAATATTTCATAATTTTTTAGAAATGTTGAGAAGGTTGCTAAGAGGATCTTCAAGCCAGGGTTCTAAGGGAGATGAGAATGAAATGAAGGAGAAACCCAAATACAATCTTCCTCGCGTCGCAGAAATCCGACCATGTGAATGGCCGTGTGATACATTCTTGAGGGTGGATAGAATATATGAAGATTTCTATTATTTGGCCGAGAATGCAGGCATCACCGACTGCCTCAATGATAAGTGTGACCAGTACCTCTTGCTCACTAATACCTTTGTGCAAAATTTTCACTTTCATCCTAGGGAAGACCCTCCTACAGTAGAATTTCATTTATATGATGTGCCTAAGAAAATGGGTATTTATGATTTTTGTAAAGTTTGCAAGATACCCTATGAGGGCAGCATCAGGGAACCACCTCCTCGAGACATGGAAGATTTTATTGCCTCAGTCACTATAGGTGAAGAGAGAGGCGTGTCAAAAGCAAGAGAAGCTAGTTTACATTTTCCTATGCTATGCTATTATTCATTATTTGAGCGAAGATGTTTAGTTGGTCGCTGGGAGAGTGGAAGCCTTAGTGCCCCTGACCTCGCTATTTTACGTCATGCTTTATTGGTTGATAGAACCTTTAGTCTGGGCTCTATGGTGGCCCAACGGTTGAACACCAACCGTTCGAAGGGGCCCATATTCGGAGGTATCTATGCATCTCGTTTAGCTAAACATTTTGAGATACCCATTAGGCTTCATGAGAAAGATGAAAAGTTGATACCCTCGAAGTTTCTAGATTATGACCGTATGGTAGCCCATGATGTTATTAAAAAAGAATGATGATAGGAGGCTACTTTACAATTTAGTATTTAGTCAGAGTACTTGTGAGATTATTACTCTGCCTGCTTCTTCTTTGTTCGATACTCATTCAGGCAGGTACACTATTATGCCCGATGACATCTACCAATATTGGGGTTTGGAGCAACCCCCGGCACCTGAGCCAGCACCGGCTCTGGATCCATATCAGACCCCGGTTTTCAGTGGGAGCCACAAGAGATCGCTAATTAGTGGAACCCTCGGTGTCCTCCGGAGTACCCCAGAGAAGGTTATTTCCATCCATGGCCCTAGACCAACTTAGGCCAAAAGCCTAAGCTTGGGGGAGTACGTATTTCTCACCGACATTACAGTCATGTTCACACACTTATTTCAGTTGTCGGTGTTCATACTTTTTCATTGTACTATCCATGGTAGTTTATTTTCTTCTTTGTGCTTTCTTCTCGTGTGTTTAATTAACTTTGAGAAAAATACAAAAAAATTAGTTCTAGCTTTATTTCCTAGTTGCTTAGTTGTAGCATTAAAGAGAAAACCCAAAAAGATTTCTCGTTCTTCTTTTTGCTTGTTGGGAGCTTTCCCGTGTAAATAACTTTCCTTTATTTTCTTTGGGTCGTAAGGAGAAGACCACGATGACGTGTTGAGTGGCTCTCATGTGCATTATTGTTTATCTTACAAAGAGCCCATATTGCCTTGTCTTTTCCTTTGGTTTATTGTTTGCAGATTCCAGCTTAGTCCAATGCACGTGCACTCTTATTATTATTCACATCGTTCAGTCGTGCAAGTGAAAGGAAATAATGATGATATTTGATGAAAATATTGAGATGGATAAAAGTTGGTATGAACTCGACCTATCTTGCTTTTATAAATATGATTAGCTCATCGTTCCGAATTCAATACATTATGGGTTGACCATGTTTGCAATAACAATTAGAGATTATAGTTATTCATGCCATGTTTAATTAGCCAAGAGTGGACAATGGTTCGTCTTGGGTGCTAACATGCGCATTAAAATGGTTGTGATGTAGTATGATAGAATGGTATCCTCCTATAGATGATTCAAGTGGCTTGACTTGGCACATGTTCACGCATGTAGTTGAAACAAATCAAGATAGCCTCCATGATATTTATGTTCACAGTGAATTATATCCTACTCATGCTTGCATTCAATGTTGGTTAATCTCAAGGCATGTTGATGACTGTGTTGCTCTCTAGTTGGTCTCTCCCCAGTCTTTTGCTAGCCTTCACTTGTACTAAGCGGGAATACTGCTTTTGCATCCATCTCAATAAACCCAAAGTTGTTCCATATGAGTCCACCATTATCTACCTATATGCGGTATTTACCTGCTGTTCCAAGTAAATTTGCACGTGCTAAACTTTAAACCTTCAAATAAACCTTCTGTTTTGTATGCCCAAATCGCTCATGTGGCGACTGGGGGTTGTCAGTATTTTCCATGTTATGTGGGTTATTCTCACGATATGTGTTGATTCACTATCATGCACGAGAAAGTGGCTGGTAATCCGGATGCCCTGTCCCATGCTCGAAATAAAAGGCAAAATATAATCAAACAAAACTCCCCGAGAACTGTGTTCGTATGGACGGTACCCGAGTATTCGGCCCGCCGTGGAGTGTGATTGATTGGTGGAGGGGGAGTAAAAACTTTACCATTCTGTTTGGGAACCGCCTATAATGTATCTAGCATGGAAGATATTGAAAACCTCTTGGTCATTATGTGAGCAACGAAAGCATACCGCTCCAAAATCATTACCTATCTCTATTTTAAAAGCTTGAGCTCTGGCACCTCTGTAAATCAATGCTTCCCTTTGCGAAGGGCTTATCCATTTACTTTATTATTGAGTCATCATCCTCTTATAAAAGGCACCGGTTAGAGAGCACCATTGTCATTTGTATGATTTGCTATTAATTGATGTTGAGTAGGAGCATGACTGGATATCTCTCACCATGAATTACAATGTTTAGTCAGTCCTTGTTCTCCAGAGGTGCTCTGCATTTATGTTTTGCGGTCTCTGAAAGGGCTAGCGAGATACCATTATGTCATATTGTATCATGATTGCTTTGATAAATTGTTGTCATCCGAGACTTGTTATTATTGCTCGCTAGTTGGTTATGCCATTGACATGAGTAAATGTAAGACCTAAATTTTATTGTGAATGTGGTTAGTTTATAATCTTTGCTGAAAATCTGAACATAAGTTAGACATATTTACAATAGCAAGATCAAACAGAGTTTGTAGAAGTTTTTCTTTATCACTTTCAGTTTATCAACTGAATTGCTTGAGGACAAGCAAAGGTTTAAGCTTGGGGGAGTTGATACGTCTCCAACGTATCTACTTTTCCAAACTCTTTTGCCCTTGTTTTGGACTCTAATTTGCATGATTTGAATGGAACTAACCCGGACTGATGTTGTTTTCAGCATAATTGCCTTGGTATTGTTTTTGTGCAGAAATAAAAGTTCTCGAATCGCCTTGAAAATTTATGGAGAATATTTTTGTAATTAATAAAAAATACTGGCGCAAGAATTAACCAGAAGGGGGCCACCAGCAGGCCACAAGCTTGCTAGCCGCAGCCACCCCCCTAGCCGCGTGGGGCAGGCTTGTGGGCCCCTCGTGGCTCCTCCAACCTCCTCTCTAGCTCCATATAACCCTATTTGTCAAGAAAAAAATAAGAGAGAAGAGTTCATCACGTTTCACGATATGAAGCCACCGCCATCACCAGTTCTTCCTCGGGAGACCAGATCTGGAGTCCGTTTTGGGCTCCGAAGAGAGGAAATTGACGCCTTCGTCATCACCAACCATCCCACCAATTCCACGATGCTCCCCACCATTCATGAGTAATCTCATCGTAGGCTTGCTGGATGGTGATGGGTTGGATGGGATTTAACATGTAATCGAGTTAGTTTGGTTAGGGTTTGATCCCTAGTATCCACTATGTTCTGAGATTGATGTTGCTGACTATGCTATGCCTAATGCTTGTCATTAGGGCCCGAGTGCCATGATTTCAGATCTGAACCTATTATGTTTTCATGAATATATGTGTGTTCTTGATCCTATCTTGCAAGTCGTAGACACCTATTACGAGTTATGATCCGCATCCCCCAGGGTGACAATAACTGGGATTCTTTCCGGTGATTACCGTAGTTTGAGGAGTTCATGTATTCACTAAGTGCTAATTCTTTGGTCCGGTTCTCTATTAAAAGGAGGCCTTAATACCCCTTAGTATCCAATAGGACCCCACTGCCACGGGAGGGTAGGACAAAAGATGTCATGCAAGTTCTTTTCCATAAGCACGTATGACTATATATGGAATGCATGCCTACATTAAATTGATGAATTGGATCTAGTTCTGTGTCACCCTATGTTATAACTCTTGCATGATGAATGTCATCTGACATAATTATCCATCACCGATCCATTTCCTACGAGCTTGACATATATTGATCTTCACTCAGTTACTTTTCCGTTGCTACTGTTACAATCACTAAAAACTACTACTATCACTTTGCCACTGTTACCGTTACTGCCATATTACTTTGCTACTGAATACTTTGCTGTAGATATTAAGTCTTTTAGGTGTGGTTGAATTGGCAACTCGGCTGCTAATACTTGAGAATATTCTTTGTCTCCCCTTGTGTCGAATCAATAAATTTGGGTTGAATACTCTACCCTCGAAAACTTTTGCGATCCCCTATACTTGTGGGTTATCAGTGTCCGACCGCGGCTCCGCACGAAGAAGCGCCGGAGAGCTCGCAATTTGTTACGCCGGCGGTCGCCGCGGACAAGGTGCTTGATGAAATGCCCACAAGGTATGATTTCACCAAACTTGCAATTTTGTTGTTGTTTTTTTACGTAAAAATGGATAGCTTAGTTTTCTTGTACATGCTTTGTAGTTTCGATGATAACACATATATGTCAACTATGGGTGTTGGCTCCAACAATTCTCATTCGTCTCAAACCATTGAATTGCATGGAGATGATCATGATTATGAGATGGATGAGGATGGTGAGGGTATTGTCGGGGCACCAAAAGGAAGAGCGGGCAACTACACCACCGACGAAGATATCTTGCTATGCGGGGCATGGTTGGATGTGTCTATGGATGCAACTGTTGGAGGAGACCAAAGTAGAGTTACATGTTGGGACCGGATCAAGGAACACTTTGATGAGAGAAACAATAGTGGGATTGAGCGAACCGATAGATCTCTTCGCTCCCGGTGGTCGACAATTAATCAACAAAGATTGCCAAAGGTGGGCGGAGGCAATGAAGTTGGTTGACAACATAAACCCAAGTGGCACTAATGATAGAGATAGGGTAAGTGATTTTTTTATTATGTTCCATGTTCATGCTTCTTTCGTGTTTCAAGTGCTAACTTGTTTTTTTGTTTGTAGCTCACTATTGCACAAAACCTATTTTGAGGAGAAGAGAAGAAGAACAAGAAAGGGAAGATCAAGAAAGGGAGAGCATTTGTGTTGGCCCATTGCTACAAAGTGTTGAAGGATGTAGAGAAATGGAAGCTCCGTGAAGACCAAGAGAAAAGAAAGGGTCCTATTGATTTGGATGATGAGGAGGAGGAGGAAGCATCAAGTGATGATTGCAAGAGGAGCCCTACACCAAACTCGGTTGCCTACTCCAATCCAAAAAGACCAAATAGAAGTAAGAAAGAAGAAAAAAGAAAAGAAGAAAAAGAAGAGAGGAGATGATGAGCTATTGAAGTCTATGGATGCTCTAGTGAATGCAAAAAGGAAGCAATCGAGGCGAGGAGGATTGCAATGAGCCAAGCTGCGGCAGTCGAAGAGAGGGGGTTGACCGCCGAAGAGAGGAGGGCGGCGACCGAGAAGTGGAATGTGGCATTGGAGGAGAAGAAATTGATCAGATTATTGGAATGGAAGAAACACTTGTTTTTCATGAACACATCTACCATGGAGGAGCGCAAAAAAGGGATTTCGGCGCTGCAAAAGTTTTTTATCACGCTGCGCCGTTGGGCGCCTCTTGGAGACGCTCTTAAGCGCATTCTAAACGCGAGATTATTTTTTACAAACACTGAGTACAACAGATAGAATCATGAATCGTATACATGTACATGCCCTGCACTCGCACAACTTCTACTAACCAGAGTTGCAATGCTTCAACGTTGAGGAAATCACACACATGTGTAGGGTTGAACATAAGTTTAACCTCTTATAAAAGGTTACGCAAGTCCAAATAAGCAAGTGACATTTTTTTATAACATAGTACAGACGTAAACATGGATGTACATGCGTATATAGTCATCCTATGAATACGCGCCCTACATTTATGAGCACTTTTTAGATTGATAAAGTTTACCACAAACAGCTCATACTCAAAGTTTTGAATAAATCAAGGAAAGCACAACATCTGTACCAAGTTTAAGACTACAAAAAAGTCTAGCCATTTAAAGTACGCTCGGTTCACAAGCAAGTAAAATTCGGCAAACAAAATCTCAAAGTGCAAATCTAAGTTTAAGCACATACACCCCGTCATGCAACATCTAGTCAAAATTAACATCTGGATACCTGTGTCGGGTTTTTTTTTTAGATCACTTGTGCCTATGCCGGTAATTTGAAGCTGATGATAATCTAATGAGTAACGAAAAACTTGCATTGGTTGTGACTTCGTTTACTTTCGATGGTGTTTATATAAATATTTCCTTTCGGTTATTGAGGGCGGCCTTTGGCTCCGGGGTTCATGCAGCTTGGATTTATTTGAAAAAAAAGTTGAAAATTGGTGTTTAGCAATTCAAGAAGAAGAAAAAACCACACATGTACATATAGAGTTTCTATATATGCTTGTAAATAATAAACAAATAATGTTTTTCTGTGTGCGCTACAAAATGAAATACTTGGTTCTGTAATAGAAATAGTATATCGTGATTCTTTCTGTGTAGCCCATACATAAACATGTTTATTCGCGAAATTCCACATGTATGTAGTGAGCAGCTAGATGTAACGGTAAAAAAAACATTCATAATTGGGAAGGGCTTAATGGAGCACTTGTTCAATTTCTGATTCCCATCATTTTCTTATATTTTTGTAAATCATTCAATGCAAAAAAAAATAGTACATATGGAATGGCCAAATATCTACTGTTAGGATGACATGTGCATTAGCAACTCAGTTAGAAAAAATAAATATGATGCTTATTCTTTGGGAGAAAGAGAATTCAATCTTATTTTGTTTCGAGCCATTTAGGAAATTTAACGAAAGGGTGATTAGATTTGGCACAATTGCAAGGGAGTAAACTATTTTTCTAATTTTTTCGTAAAGCTCGATTTGCTTGGACTTTGTCAAAGTTGCTTTTAATTTGACACTGTCTCATTTTGCTTATTATTATTTTTTGAGTTGTTGACTGTTTTTCAAGCTACTCGCTTAATCCAAGCGATGTCATTTTGCTTATGTGTTCGAACGCGTCTTTTTCCCTGTCACCTAACCTGCTTATGCAGTCTTGTTAGAAGACAGAGTGGATGTATAGTCTGAAATGCAAGAATATATATACCTTGCTGAGTATACTACCGGAATCCACTTTATAAGACTTAACAAAACATATTTCCATGTTTTGGAAAGCTCCATAAAAAAGTGTGTAAATGGCCATTATGATGTAGAGAAAAGAGAGAGAAAATGATAGTGCTCATTTCTCTCAGTTTCATATGGGTCATTTTGCTAAAGTTGGCACGTGTAAGTTTCAATTCAATATCCATGTGCATAATATTTTAGGATTTATATATAGATTAGAAATACATTTTTCTGCTAAGTTTTGGAAGTGAGTATGCCCTTTGTTTTGAAACAATTGAAGTTATAGGATTATCCTAGTCAATGTTTTTCTTTGCGACAATCCTAAGTCAATGTTCTTAACATTTGATTAGGTATGTAAAATAATCTGCTCACTCTTACAAAATAAACTTTCGTTCCGTTTTATAAATAAAACAAATAATCTGCTAACATCTAGGATCATTGTAGTATTTAAAACTATTTTCCCAGTCCCCAACCGGCACTTAACAAACAGAACCAACGAGACAATGGCAACACGACATAATACTTACTTCCCCATCCATAAATATAAGATGTGTTGGATGTTTTAACATGGACTGTATACATAGTGAAATGAGTTAACAAACACACTAAAACATGTCTATATATATTTGAATTGGAAAAGGTTGAAACATCTTATATTTTTGAACGAATGAAGTACATTGAGAAGACACTGGTTACAATTGGCGCAGACAGACGAACATCGCGTGAAAGCACGTCGAGAAGGCAAACTAATTCATAGCCACTAGCGCAAGGTACGCACGTATGAGAAGTCGCGTCTGATTACGCGGGTCTAGCTAAGCTACCGCTTTGAGCATATATATAGCTATATAAAGTTGTGAACTGGTAGAGTCCTTCACAGCCTACGCCCTACGCTCACATACTCACGCTGTACTACAAGATCTCCCGAACGATCTTCTGGAGTTCCTCGTGCCGGCGTGCGGGATCGAGAATGAATTAAAGATAGATAACGGGGACGGGGGGTGGGGGGGGGGTGTCAAATCACGCAGTGCAGTAACGAGAATGTGGTGTAGCTAAAAAAAATGGAGCACCAAGAGACCACAAGCTTATCCTTCACGTTACCCGCTGCTACCGCTGCATGTCAGATACAGTTACAGTAGTACTCCTACGTTACGTTCCCCAAGTTTTTTTTTGAAACGGATTACACGTTCCCCAAGTTACGGGCCATAATTTCTGCAGCTCCGGACAACCATACGTGAGAATTACGAGCTCCGATTAGACAGCACGACATGCATGATTACCGAACATCCGTCCGGACCAACCACGTACATACACACAGTCGGTTTCTTACACCGGGCAAAACAGAAAGAGATGGATGGGCCTCAGGGCGCCAGAGACGTCAGTACGTTACTCAGTTGCAGTTTTTTTAGATCGACCCTCGGAACTTTAACTTGGTCTCAGTTGTCACTTCTCACAATACTCTACGTGATCGTGGTAGTACAATTTGCACACACAAAAGAACCTAACAAAACCCTATGATATCATTTACAGGATTTGATTTGATCGTTGGTACTGGGATTAAATGCGACGTCGACGCAAATTGTTGCGACTAGCCGTGTATAACTAGTTAAAAGCGGCTAGGTAGTGCCGTAGTGGCGTGCGCACATGTGATGTGAGGAACCCAGCTCAAAGGTGCCCATATCCTATCATGCAGCAAAGCAAAGATTTGCATGGACAATGATGTCATATGGATACACATGTCCATGATAAAAAAATAGTTTAAGATATTTAAATTGATTTTTTTTCAATGCGGCCTCATTAGGGTAAAGGAAATAAAAAGGGTGAATTCCATATATGTCACTCAAAATATGCATGTACCCTCATCTGTCATTGAAAATTTCATTCCCTAAAACATGTCATTAAAAATTTGCACGGCGTACAGATATGTCACTATGCCCAGTTTGACCGTTAGTTGTCTGTCAAGTGGCATTTGAAAAGACGATTTTGCCCCCATCGTTCCTTACACATTGTAATCTTCGGTGCACTGCACCGACTACTTCGGCATTCCTGTACTATAGCGACCAATGCCAACTTTTCAAAAATTAAAAAATATATTATTTTAAAAAAGTGAACACAATTTTAAAATTGTTTACTTTTTAAATTGTGTTCATGTTTGGTTTTTTTGAAAACTTTTGTTCAGGTTTTTCAAATTTTGTTCACAATTTAAATTTTGCTACAATACATAAGGAACGACCAGTGGCAAAATCATCTTTTTAAGTGCACTTGAGAGTCAACTAACAATCAAACCGGCGATAGTGGCATATCTGTAAGCGATGCAAATTTTCAATGGCATATTTGGTAGAGAGAAATTTTTGATGACAAATGGGGATACGGACAAATTTTGAATGACATATATGGAATTCATCCAAATAAAAATTTCAACACACATGCATCTTTGCTTTTTTACTTCAAATTTTTAGTTTTTGCATCGAACCACTGCAGAAGATCCTGCTACATCGTCCGAATCTACATCCTATCATATATGCCATGTGAAACATCATCCCGCTAAACCGTGCCCTTATGCGGTCTCCGTGCCCTGTCATGCACGTACACTGATCACCGGAGAGCGTGGGGGTCCCACTAGTTGCCAGCCTCCCTCCATCGCCACGGTCATCGACCGATCATTACCAGGACCTCCTCTTCCTCCTGTACACCAAGCGCCCGTACAACGTGCTCACACGTGGGATCTTGTTCGGCATGCATATGAGCACACACACGCAAAGACACCGGACACGGACCCCATGGCCCTGCCCCTCCTGGGAGGTCGTGTCATGGGCTCGACGGGAAACTCGGGCGCCTTCTGCTTCCCATGCATCATCTCCCTCTCTCAGTGATCTTGGCCCTAGCTAGCTAGCAGATCTTTGAAGCAAAAGATTACGTCGCAGTGCCTACACATCCATTCATGAGATGGAGTCCCAAACCAAACGTGTGCCTGCGCCAGTGTCTGCAGCTCCCCCTCCTCTGCCACGCAAGACAAATGGCGCGATGGCCCGGCAGTGGCGCTGTGGGCGAGAGAGAGAAAGAAAGCAAACAGTGGTCGCGCGCTCTGTGATCAACACGAACCGCGCGCGCGGCATGCACATGCACAGCACAGGCACAGCGCAGCGCGCGCACGGTGGCGCGGCCTCGTGCCGTTGGTCGTCGTGACCGGTCTCCGAGGCCATGCCGCGCGGAGCTGATGAGACGCTCGAATCAGGGATGTTTTTTCTGCACACCGCATAGATGCATGGCCTACATGCACGCGGTGTATATACGGGCGGATCGGACATTTACATCGTGAAGGCGAGATGTCATCCGTGATTGCCTGACAGGACGAAGCTAGGAACTCCTATATACGTAGACTGAAAATGACAGTCACGACGAAGCAGGACCGTCCGTGCCTTGGCCTCCCTCGAGTTGGTTCAATTTGAACGAAATTTTATTAAAATCTCCTTGCACGGTGCATGAGTTGATCCCGCGCATGCATGCACCTGGGGTCCTGGGCACAGGCACAAGCTCGTCCGTGCTGGGCGCGGTGAGAATAACTCCAAGGCAGGAGAGGCCACCGTACGTACGCCATAATGGCCCGGCCCAGTACGTACCACGAAAACGGGGAACTTATGATGATGGCATAGCTGTGCGCTGCGCCCATCGATCGACCACGAGCCGAGCTTGACTACACCGGTACGAAGGAGCCAGCTTGAGATGCTTGAGACCCTGACGCCATGCACGAAAGCGCCAACAGTGCGTCTTCCACGTGCCACGGCACTGTTGCACTACTGTGCTCGTTGCCGTAGGGGGATCATCGATCGCCTGTTTTACTCCAAGTAGCCATAGCCCGGATAGCCATGGGAAGCATGCCGAGCTCGGTAGCTCTCGATGGATGCCTGCCCCGCAGGCGCAGCTACATTGGCACCACAGGAAAGGCTACAGTAACAACAAAAGCTCACCCACGGAGGACTAGTTCCTTTCACCCAGTCCAGTACTGGTACTCGCCGTTCGTACCGCTGGTGATGGGTGGATGTGACGTTAAATGGCAACAGTAGCCACGTCACCTCCGCGTAGCCCTAGGCCTGCATGCGCGTATCTCATACGGAGTACTACTCCCTCACGCACCGTAGATCTCGCGTACGTACGGCGTACGTGGCTGTGGCATCCAGATCCTAGCGGCATGTACTGTATCTATTTACGCCCGGAGAGATGAGAGATGAGATGATGCCTGCGCCGTATGGTGATTTGACACGTGCCAAGTCCCCTCACTGACAATCCGGCGACGTGACGACCGTAGCGCCCCCCGTATCCCGGGGAATCTACGTAACAATCCCGCCCACCTGCGACTGTGTGTGCAGTACGATACGAGAGCGGGGAAGAGAGGTAGAGAGAGAGAGGGAGGGCGGGCCGGAGGGGACGACAGACGGGACGGGCCGGGGGGGGCCCGGGTGTCGGCGTCGGGGGCCAATGCGGTCGCGTGACGGAGATGGGCCGCGGGCCATGGCTTTGCTATGTTGCGTCGCGTCGATGAGGGAGGTGGGTGGGCCGGCCCCGGGGATGTTTTGTTTACTAGCGGGTGCAATTATTAATGGTCGCCGCACCACGGCACGCGCCGGCCAATGGGGAGCTCCGGTTCTAGGGCAGCGTTAATGGCGGGTCGTACGTATGGTTTGTCGATCTAATCTCGACTCAGGAGGAGGGTCGATTTGATCTGCGCCGGTAGTGCTGGTGACAAGAGGATTGTACTAGTACTGCCGAGATTGATTTTCCTATATTTTCCCAAGATAAAGCTCCCTGGCTGCCTCTGTTGTGGATCCAAAGGAAGTACAGCCACTAATGTCTACTCCAGTCTGGAACGCATGAAGTATTTTCCTTCTTCTTCTTCTGAATAGCAGGAATCGGAAGCGTTTTTTGTGCTCTTTCCGTTGCAGAATGCGAACATTTCCTCCCGTGCAAATCTCACGTGGAACACATGAAGTTTGGACCTCCGGCTCAGGGTCTCCTGAGATGCGATTCGGTGCTAGCTAGTAGGAGCCTAGGACGCACTACGTGCCGTCAAGTGATGTTGGCATGGTTGGAGCCACAAGCAACCCAAAATCACAATTCCTTGACAAGCCATTTGATCGCTGCAGTGTGTGCGCGTTCGAAGAGGAAAATGTGTTGGCATGAGATCATGATCTCTGTAGACTAAACTGCTTCGACGCTGGACCAGTGATCATCCTCGGTGTTGGTGAAGTCACCAATTCGGCTATTCAGGTTTTGGTCCCGTCACGTTTGAATTGCACTATTGGGTGTCAGCCTCCACATGCGGGCTCTAGTGCTGTACATCACTCCATGTTTTGCTGTCGTTGCAGTTTCAAACACGGACCTTCTGCCATGGATTCGGTCTGGTTACGTGATGTACAGTGGATCCTTTGGTCTGGTCATCTGTTTTTTTAGGAAACTTTTTCTTTTTGAATGAAAGGGGTTTCCCTTCTCCATTTTATTAATGAAGCGGAAAACAGTCTCAGATCATACCTAAACGAGGTTTTGTACCGAGCGAACACATGTTCCTACCGAAAAGAAACGTCTCCAACGCAGCTAAACACACTGCCACAACTCAATACTACTTTTATTACAGAAAACATTGAAAACTAAGATAGGACACACGCTATTACTCTACGACAGGCGAAGAATCACTCCAGGCGATGCGGCGAAGCTCCCCACGGCACTTGTCCAGCTCGCCGATGAATTGCTGAAGTACCGCTCCCTGTGTGCCGTCGCAGAGCATAGCCCATTGTCGAAGAAAACTTCGTAGTTTCACAAGCACGTAGTTCAGACTTTTCCAATAGCGACCCCGAAAGCAAAACTCATTTTTTAGTCTCCAAACACTCCACAAGGAGGCGGCCACAACCATATTCTGGACAGTTTTTTTCTTATGAATTTGCCACAAAGCACAAACATCTTCAAAGCTGAAAATAGTGGTCATTTGAAAAAAATTAGCAAGCAAGTTCCAAATGTACTTAGCAACCACATAGTCAAAGAACAAATGTTGTATTGATTCCTTTTCTTTACAGAATAAGCAAGTAGGATCATCAACAGTTCTACGCTTTGCCAAGTTGTCCCTAGTTAAGATTTTGTTGTACACACTCAGCCAAGAAACACATGGATATTCTGGGGACATAAAATTGTCCATACTTTATCCCCAATGGCAGAAACCACACCTCCAAAGTTAATAGCATTGTAGAAGGACTTAATAGAGTAAACTCCTTTGGAGTCCAACATCCAAATAGGAACATTTGGGTTATTAGACATAGGAATATCTCGGATAATATCAAGCAATTGGTTCCACTTATTAATACCATTACTATCCACACACCTCCTAAATGTGACTTTAAGGTCTATACCATCCCACACTTGAGAAACCGAGCAATCATGTTGATTGCAGATATAGAAAAGTTCCCGGAATTGTACTTTCAGGGAACAGTCCCCAGCCCATATATCATGGCAGAACTTAATACTTCTACCATTACCTATTTTCCATTTGTAAAAGGTCTTGGAAGCATTTAAAGCCCAAGTTACACTCTTCCAAAAGGGAGATCCATTATCAGGCTTGGACCATAAGATATTGGGAGAGTTAGTCTTGTATTTAAAAGAAATAACATCCTTCCAATCTTTCTTACTAAGGTCAAAAAACCTCTTCCCCAATGAAGCCAATAAGGACATATTGAATTCCTTTAGGTTGGGTACTCCCAGGCCCCCAAAGCATCTCTTCCTAGTTACAAGCCCCCAGCTAGCCAAATGGTATTTTGGCTGATCTCCCATGTTCCCCCAGAAAAAGTGGACCATCTGCGATTTGATCGCATCTATTGCCCATTTGAGGAATTTAATGACTGCCATAAGATAAGTTGGGATACTGACAATACAAGCACATAGTAGGATCAACTTCCCTCTGTAGGTAAGGTGTCTCCCTAGACAGCCAGAGATGCAAGAAATGATCCTGTCAATAATGGGTAGGAGATCGTGCCTTCGTAACTTGTCATAGCAAACCTTTGATTAGCTAAGTTATCGCTGCCCAGCCCCTCTTATAGCATTTTAGTTGCAAGTGTAGGTTGTTCCATGTGATAACATGGATTGGATATCACAATATTCTGTTATTTAATTTAATGCACATATATATCTTGGTATTGGTGGAAGGCTTGGCCTTTTGCTAAGTGATTTGTTCCGCTATTACCGCCATTAGTTCCTTGTTATCAGTGTTATGTTTTCCATACTTTGCGCTCCTAACATGCTCGGGGTTGTTATGGGGACCCCCTTGTTCATTCGGTTGAGATTAAAACTTCTCTGGCAAGGCCCAACATTAGTACTACATTTGCTAATAACTTAATGAACTTGCATAGGGCTTTGCAACCTCGTGGATAATTTAATCATCCCCCGGGCCAGTGCTCCTCATGAGTGTTGGTCCAAACTAGAGCACTGTGTGGGGCCAACCCAGGGCAACTTGGGAGATTTCTATCAGGCCTCCGTACGCGTAGCTTATCCGTCGTGTCCTGAGACTGAGATACGCGGCTCTTATCGGGTTCGTCAACACGTCGGGTGGTCTTGCTGGATTTGTTTTACATTTATCGAGTGTCCTGCGTGTGGAGTCTGACTTTCTTCGGGTTTACTCGAGGTGTTGGAATTCCTTTGGAATTATCTATGAAGACCGCGAGATCCGTGGTCGAGGCATTCCCATGGAGTGTGGTTAATTTTGTCATGGATTAGTTGGAGCACCCCTGCAGGGTTAAATCTTTCGGAAAGCCGTGCCCACGGTTATGTGGCAACTTGAATATTTGTTTAACACCCGGTTATAGAAAACTTGAAGTAAACTCCTATTAAAATACACCAACAGTGTGAGTAACCGTGATCGTCTCTGCTCGTGAGCATGATCCGAGAGAGAACACGGTGGGGTTATGATTGACGTAAGTAAGTGTTCAGGATCTCACAGAGATTAACTAGATTCGATCGTTCTTCGTAGGCCACTCATATTATTCATGTTGCGTAAGCTAGCCACCATATATGCTTAGTGCTGCTGCAGACTAAACACTACCCTTCCAAACCTTTAAGCTTGAATAGTCACGGTACCCGGGCACATGATAGCCGAGTCCTCTGTGGCTCACAGTTTACTACAACACTCTAGGTACAGGTTCAGATGAGTTCGTGCAGGATGATCTTACCCAGCTCCAGTGGGAGTATGACGAGGAAAGAGGCAGGATGTACGTGACATATCCGGATGAGTAGAGGACCTGGTCGTGATCTTTGGTATAGCTTGATAGTATCATTTGCAACTTTTTTTATCATTTAATTTCGTCCGTAGTCGGACCCTGTGTTCAGCTTGATGTTATGAATTGAGTGACTTTGTAAGTTAGCATGTGGCGAGTGTAAGCCAACTTGTAAACTCTTCTCATTCAGTGTTGTATGTTGTGATGATACTATTCTTGCTAACGACAAGATGCGCATCTATCCCTTGCGAGGCCCTCGTGCCTTAAATGGATAGGCGCGCATCTTGGGTGTGACACAGGCACACCCATGTATTTGATAGGATAGGATCCAAGCTTACAACTAAAAATCTGGGCAGAAGCTTTTGCAACCTCCTCCTCAATATTAATAGTTAGAAGATCGCTTTTATGAAAGTTGATTTTCATTCCAGAAAGATTTTCAAAACAGGACAAGATCCATTTAAAATTCATCGCTTTCTCACAAGGGTTTTCCAAAAGTAGCAGTGTATCATCTGCATACTGCAGACTGGTGATCCCCCCCCCTCGATCACATGAGGCAGAAGCCCCCAAATCAAACTTTGTTGGGAAGCTTTGTTAAGAATTTTAGAAAAAACATCAGCAACCAAATAAAAAAGAATTGGTGAGAAAGGATCACCATGTTTGAGGCCTTTCCCCGCTAGAAAGTAAGGACCCGTAACATCATTAATTCTAACGCTAAAAGTACTTCTAAGCATAATACTTTTGATCCAGGAGATCCATTTGGATCCGACCCCCCTGGACTCCAACATCTCAAACAAAAACTCCCAATTAAACCTATCATATGCTTTCTTGTAGTCCAACTTGAGCACAAGCCCCTGGGTCTTTGATCGTTTGATCTCATGGATAACTTCGTGGGATAAAACCACACTCTCCAGAATAAATCTCCCTCTTATGAAAGCATTTTGGTTTGGGGAAATCAGCCTATCCCCAATAGGGGACATTTTGTTTGTCATAGCATTGGTAAGAATCTTGATCGCGCAATTACCAAGACTGATTGGCCTAAATTTCTTCATGTCTTTGGCATCTACCTCCTTAGGGATTAACACAATCAGGGCAAAGTTTAGTTTATATATGTCTAGTTTACTTTCTTCAAAATCCCTTACCATGGACATAAAATCACTTTTAATCACCTCCCAGAAAGTCTGGTAGAAGAGAAAGGAGAGGTCGTCTTGTCATGCCCAAGATGCGATCATATCCTTATTTCGGCACAAGGGCCTCGACAGGGATAGAAGCGCATCTCGTCGTGTTGCAAGAATGGATATCATTACAAGTACATGTACAGAAGAGATGAGTATATGGAATTGGCTTACACTCGCCACAAGCTACAAAAGATCACATCAATATAACAACATACTCAAACATCATACAGAAGAGCACGATCCGACTACGGACAAAACCAAACAATAAAATGACATCCATCCTTGCTATCCCAGGCTGCCGCCTGGAACCCATCCTAGATCGATGAAGAAGAAGAAGAAGATGAACTCCAAACAAACAAGCATTGCTCTCACATCAAAGCATCGCATTACCTGTACCTGCAATTGTTGTTGTAGTAATCTGTGAGCCACTGGGACTCAGCAATCTCATTTCCAAGGATATCAAGACTATTAAAGCTTAATGGGTGAGGTATGGTTAAGTGGTGCGGCTGCAACAAGTGACTAAGCATCTATTTGAGTGGCTAACTTACGAATACATAAATTAAAGTATGGTGGTCTACGCACAACGGACGTGACTAGTAATGATCACTAACTGATCCTGAACACCTACTTACGTCAATCATAACCCCACCGTGTTCTCTCTCGGATAAGGAATCATGAGAAGAAACAGTCACGGTTACCCACATAGTTGGTGTATTTTATTAGAGTTTACTTCAAGTTTGCTATGACCGGTTGTTAAACAAAGTATCCAAGATTGCCACATAACCGCGGGCACGGCTTTCCGAAAGATTTAACCCTGGAGGGGTGCTCCAACTCATCCATCACAAATTAACCACACGCCACGGGAATAGCCTCGATCACGGATCTCGTGATCATCCTAGGCAATTCCAAAGGAAATCCGACACCTCGAGATAGCCAGAAGAAGATCAAAGTTCCTCACGCAAGACGTTCGAGAAAGGTAAAACAAATCCGGCAAGGCCGCCCGACGTGTCGACGAACCCGATAAGAGCCGCGTATCTCGTTCTCAGGACACGACCGGATTGGCTAAGTTTCCGGCTGGCACACCCGTTGGTGGCCCTGGCTACTGCCATTTTGGACCAACACTCATGAGGAGCACTGGCCTGGTTTGTTGATTAATTATCCGCGGGTGTCGATGGGTCCCTATGCAATTTTATTAGTTATTAAGCAAATGTAGTACCAAAGTTGGGCCTTGCCAGATAAGTTTTATCCCAAAACGAAAATCGAGGGGGTCCCCATAACAACCCCGTGCATGTTAGGAGCGCTCAATTATGGAACATAACACCGGTTCATGAGTAACTATGGCGGCAAGAGTGGAACAAAACACCGATCAAAAGGCCAAGCCTTCCACCCTTTACCAAGTGTATAAGTGCATTAAGTTAAACATTAATAATATTGTGATAACAAAAGAATGCCCATGTTGTCATAGGGAAGCAATTGCACCTGCATCTAGAAATGCTATAAGAAAGGCCGAGCAAGCGGTAACATAGCCAAACAAAGGTTTGCTAGGAAGGTGGAGGGTTAGAGGCTTTTCATGGCAATGTTGTGAGGCTTGACAAACAAGTGGTAGGTAGCGAGACATAATGATAAAAATGAGACATCTAGCATGGCAATGATAGTAGTGGTATCCAGGGAAATGTGTCATCTTGCCTGAGATCCCGCTCGGAAGAAGAACGACTCCATGAAGAAGACGAGCCAATGTAGTCGAACGAATCCCCACACTCCGAACGGTTTCAGAACTCTATCGAGAAGAAGCAATCCGAAACAAACAATCAACACACGATGCACCACAACATATGCATGACATGATGCGCAAACAAATATGATGCATGTCCGGTTTAATATGCAACGCATGGCAAGCACAACAAACAACTACTACATATTAAGCGAAGTTCAATATGCAACGAGTTTCATATTGCCAAAACTCCACGTTTGAATTATTTAGTTCACTCCCGTTTAGGTACTCATTAATATTAAATGTTGTTAGACATGACAAGAGGTGAAGCATGAACAACTATAACATCTAGGCATTTTAAATGGGGCCGGAAGCAACATATAGCATTTCCGAAACAACCTCATATGCAATTTAAGATTTTGGTCCAGATCTGTCCTAACACAATTTTAGAGTTGTTAAACAGAAAAATAAATGTCACCATATGATTCTACACATTTTCCCGGTCAAGTTACATGTGTGGAACATCTTAAACGGAGCTATGGTTATTTAGATATGAAATAAATCATTTTACATGGCATTTACGCAAATCAATGCAAACAGAAAGGTTAAACATTTTTATCACATGTGAAAGTTGGATATTGTGAAACTAAATAAAATTCTAGTCAAGTTTCATATATAAAGTTTTTACTTACGATGTACGGTTCTCGAGTTATTAAATACATGAAATTCGGGGTCTAATCTGCAATTTTATTAAGCACTTGATAATTGACAAATTCGCAGCAGAGAAAAAAAACTATATTGGGACGAATCTGGACAAGGCACTAGGCACAGGATAATAACACGTTGCACGGGCACTGGATAGGGCAGCGGCTCACCTCGTGGGCTTGGGCCCAGGTCGGTGAGGGGCGATGCTGGGCCGGCAGGAGGCGGTTGGGCCGCGGGCGAGGCGTGGCACGCTGGGAGGGAGACAGGGCGACGGCTGGCGCGGATTATGAGGTGGGGAGCTAGGGTTTCCTAATTAGGATGGCTATGCCTTCCTTTTATAGCTAGAATGGCTCGGTTAGGGGCTTTTCAGGGCCGATTTCGTCCGTGCGATCGTAATCGAATTGCCGGATGGGGCAAGGCTGGTGTGCTGTGTGTGGAGTGGGCTAAGGCTATGAAGAGAGAGAGAATGGTGGCCCGTGACATGAGTTTTTTAAACAGCGAAAAACATCCGATGAATAACCGATGACCGCACTGCTACGGTTGACCGTCCGGGTACCAAACGAACTCGGAATGCGACGAAATTTGGCAGGTGGTCTACCTACGCTATAATAAGACCGCTTGTCAGGTTTCGACCCAATCGGAGAATATTTTTCATGCGCTTCAAAAACGTTTTTTAAACGATGTCGTAGGCGCGGGCGTGTGTGGTTGGTCTCGAAATGGGCAATGGCAAGAACAAAGAGAACCGGCGACTACGAACGGATGCAAGTTTTCGAAAACGAGTGACGATGCTATGCAGATGATGCGAATGATGCGATAATGAATGCAACAACCAAACGAAACACAGACGAGAATGGAAATTAAAGGGGAATCTTCTGGAGCGTCGGTCCCGGGCTGTTACAACTCTCCTCCACTACACGAGGATCTCGTCCCGAGATCTAAGAATGAGAAGGGGAAGAGAAAGAGCAAGAGGTAAACTTAGTTGCTTCTCTGAAAAATGAGTGAAACCAATGATCATTTAAGGTTTCAACTAGATAAATTATAACATGGGAACAAGCAAGAACTCACAAGAAATTTCGGCAGCACTTCGGTAGGAAAGAGAGGCAAAACTTGATAAGAAGGAAAAGAACTTGAAAAGAGAACACAACACTCTGGGTAGATGGACAAGTGAGGAAAGAACATGATCTTGCCAGAACAATATGATGGTTCAAAGAGAGCAACATCACAAAGCCTCCGGAACAAAAGACTAGAAGCTAGATCTTTGGAGAGAAGAGAACGAAGAAGAGAAGAACATGACAACTTCTACCACCATTGAATTTGAGAAGCATGGTTGAACGAGGTTGTTGAAAAACCAACAATGAAAAGAATAGCTTGTTATGGGCTTATGGAAAACATCTCAAAATTATGAGGTGACAACCCGCCACTAACAAAACAACAATTGCTTGGGAGCGAAATAGATGAAAAACTTCTTTCACCAAGAAGAGGAGGAGAGAACTTGGATCATTTAGAACACCATGATAGCCACAATCCTTAAGAAATTATTTGGTCAAATCAAATCCAAGATAACTCCAAAAAAGGAATGAAGGGTTTACTTATCTCATTCTTGACAAATTTTCCTTCGAGACGCATCATAATCAAGAATTTAATAACACCATCTCAAAAGACAATGGAGAAGGAATTGAACTTAGAAATCGAAGATAAAGAACACTTGAGCACCTCCAACAAGAATCTGCAGAACAATTCGAGAAGAATTACATCCTTAACAAACCACCATGAAGAACTCTTAAAGAACACCGGAATCAAAGGATGATAGAAAAGAATTGAAGGATGAAAAAGACAAGATTGGGGCCTTCCAAAGATTTGTATGATGCTTCGGTACAAGATACTTGACGAAAATTAGGAACTCCGAAAAAGAAAGATAACCACTTGGGATAAGGAATTTGATGTCATGAACAACTCCAAAAGAAGGATTGAAATCACCTGGATGAAACAAGAATAAGAATTATGATATGCCTATCCTTCATCAATTAAACTGATGACAAGCAACAGATTTCACACACCGCTTATTCTTCTTGCAAAGAATTGAAGAGAGAGATATCACAAACTTGAAGAAGTCTTGAACGAGAACACCGATGAGAATTCACAACGAATGAGGATACTACGATTGAACGAAGATACATGGGAACAAAGAGATCGCGATCCACCTAATGGAAAACTTCACAAGGCACCGAAATAATTGAGATACGAACGAAGGGACAACAATTGAGAAGAATTTGAGAACGAAAGCTGAAAGCTGAGAACGAATAAATCTTCTGAAATGATGGCCTCCGGGAGGATCGAGAAATGAAACAACTCTAAATGCACTGGATAGATATGGGAGGAATTTCTCAGGAACGAAAACAATTTGAGATGATAGCATGAAGCTTAAAGCATGGATATCCAAAAATGGATCAAGATTAAGAGAATCTATCCTTCAGTCTTCAACGTAGAGAATGATGACGAGAAGCAACACCATGAATTATTGAGACACTCCGGAATAATGAATAAAGAAGGTTGAGCCAACAATGAAAATGATTTAGAAGCAATCTTCGAGAAAGCACAGGACTAATGAAATTCATTCTTACATCATATTAGAAGAGAACTTGAGAAAATCTCCGGAAAGAATAGAAGAGCCAGGTAAGATCCTGGGGAAAACACCTGTGGGTTATGAGCTTATAAAGAGGATTGCTTATAAAGAGAGATTGCGTCGTACAAATTAAGAACTTAATGAGGTGAGAACCTCAAAATAATTTAAGAGGATATGAATGGAAATGAAAGTCTTCTGAGATATCTTTAGCACTCCAGATATAATAGAAAGAGGAATAAACAAGAGAGGCTCGGATAGAACTCCCGACATGGCAATCATTGAACGAATGAGAAAGGATATGATGAACACCGAGATCTTGAATTGATTTCACGGACGAAGAATAACACAAGACAAAGAATATGAGGATAGATCTTGAAACTGAAACTCCTGAGAATCTCACAAGGGAGAATCGGCAACAATATGAGAGAAAAGATAGTGGAAGCATCACATGAATAGAAAAGGCACTTGAATGAGAACTTAATCATTGAAGAAAAAGGGCGGGAGGGTGGGGAAAACAAAGAAAACTTGGAACAGATGGAATGAACTCCGAGAAAGAATAAGAGGATTGATCTTGCAATATTGAACAGGATAGAATTATCTTGAAGAGAAGCACACTGGATAAAAACAATTGATATGACAACTTGATTGAGCAAAAGAATTAGCATTCCCAGAGAATATGAGAACACTTCTTAGGAAAGATATGAAATCACCACTTGACATCGAAGCAACTTGAATTACCATATTCAAAACAAAACAAAGGATGAGGCTTATGAAACAAGCAAGAACAAATACATGAGAGAGTTTCCGCTCGATATTTTCGTGGTAAGGTTCACATGGGCTTGATCGTACATTGGATTGTCATATTGAAATGACGCTCGAATATGCTCCCTAGGCCTAGCGAACTACAAGGCTGACGAAGCATAAATCGAGACTGTCCTTTGTAAGAAAGACCGTGAACAAAAGAATCCACTAGATGTCGAACCCCAACCTCACATCATGATCTGTTGGAAGATAGCCTAGGTAACTACTTGAATTCCCACCTAAGAACTTCCGAAAACTTTATTGGTTATGCAATCGGGTGTTGGCGATACAAAGAGGAAATATCTCACACAACTAACAAACCTACACCCCAACTGTATCCATCCTTCAACACATAACCAGAGGCTTCGCAAGTCCATCTAACTCGGATCCTCGAAAGCACAACGATACTAACCATGGTGGTACCCCGGACGCCTCCCCAGTACTAGGTGATTCCGGCCTTATGTCACCACGACACGTTTGAAGCAATTCCGAACACCCTTCGTCCTGAGATACTAAGGAAGCTGAATGATAACGATGTGCCAAGAATTCCCTGGAGCTCAACTCCCCGGAAGAAATCAAGTCAGACAGGAGGCACCAAGACAGAACTCCGTCACATCGGTATCATATAGTTTCCAAAATGCCCGCGTGACCCTAAAAAAATTGAGTGAGAAGAGGAGTATAATCAAAATTCCTAAGTCATAATTCCTCACCAGAGTATAGAAGAGGAGTAAAAAGAATCCTACTCTCCAATATAACTAGACTCAAAATAGTTTTTCACTAGACTCGACTCGGCCAAGTTCGATCAATCAAGGGGGCTCCTAGGTCGGAACATGCTCTCATACCAACTTGTCACGCCCAATAAGCGATCATATCCTTATTTCGGAATGAGGGCCTCGACAGGGATAGAAGCGCATCTCGTCGTGTTGCAAGAATGGATATCATTACAAGTACATGTACAGAAGAGATGAGTATATGTAATTGGCTTACACTCGCCACAAGCTACAACAAGATCACATCAATACAACAACATACTCAAACATCATACAGAAGAGCAGGATCCGACTACGGATGAAACCAAACGATAAAATGACATCCATCCTTGCTATCCTAGGCTGCCGCCTGGAACCCATCCTAGATCGATGAAGAAGAAGAAGAACACCAAACAAGCAAGCATTGCTCTCACGTCAAAGCATTGCATTACCTGTACCTGCAACTGTTGTTGAAGTAATCTATGACTCATGGGGACTCAGCAATCTCATTTCCAAGCGTATCAAGATTATTAAAGCTTAATGGGTGAGGTATGGTTAAGTGGTGCGGCTGCATCAAGCGACTAAGCATCTATTTGAGTGGCTAACTTACGAATACATAAATTAAAGTATGGTGGTCTACGCACAACAGATGTGACTAGTAATGATCACTAACTGATCCTGAACACCTACTTACGTCAATCATAACCCCACCATGTTCTCTCTCGGATAAGGACTCACGGGAAGAAACAGTAACAGTTACGCACACATTTGGTGTATTTTATTAGAGTTTACTTCAAGTTTGCTATGAACGGGTGTTAAACAAAGTAACCAAGTTTGCCACATAACCGCGGGCATGCTTTCCAAAAGATTCAACCCTGTAGGGGTGCTCCAACTCATCCATCACAAATTAACCACACCCCGCGGGAATAACCTCGACCACGGATCTCGTGATCATCCTAGGAAATTCCAAAGGAAATCTGACACCTCGAGATAGCCCGACGAAGATCAGAGTTCCTCACGCAAGACGTTCAAGAAAGGTAAAACAAATCTAGCAAGGCCACTCAACGTGCCGAAGAACCCGATAAGTGCAGCATATCTTGTTCTCAGGACAAGACCGGATTGGCTAAGTTTCCGGCTGGCACACCTGTTGGTGGCCCAGGCTACTGCCATTTTGGATCAATACTCATGAGGAGCACTGGCCCGGGTTGTTGATTAAAATTCCGCGGGTGCCGACGGGTCCATATGCAATTTTATTAGTTATTAAGCAAATGTAGTACCAAAGTTGGGCCTTGCTAGATAAGTTTTATCCCAAAACAAAAATCAAGGGGGTCCACATAACAACCCCGAGCATGTTAGGAGCGCTCAATTATGGAATATAACACCGGTTCACAAGTAACTAGGGTGGCAAGAGTGGAACAAAACACCGAGCAAAAGGCCAAGCCTTCGACCCTTTACCAAGTGTATAAGTGCATTAAGTTAAACAACAATAATATTGTGATAGCAAAAGAATGTCCATGTTGTCACATGGAAGCAATTGCACCTCCAGCTAGAAACGCTATAAGAAAGTCTGAGCAAGCGGCAACATAGCCAAACAAAGGTTTGCTAGGAAGGTGGAGGGTTAGAGGCTTTTCATGGCAATGTTGGGAGGCTTGACCAACAAGTGGTAGGTAGCGAGACATAAAGATAAAAACGAGACATCTAGCATGGCAATGATAGTAGTGGTATCCAGGGAAATGTGTCATCTTGCCTGAGATCCCGCTCGGAAGAAGAACGAGTCCATGAAGAAGATGAACCAATGTAGTCGAACGAATCCTCACACTCCGAACGCTTTCAAAACTCTATCGAGAAGAAGCAATCCGAAACAAACAATTAACACACGATTCACCACAACATATGCATGACATGATGCACAATGATGCATGTCCGGTTTAACATGCAATGCATGGCATGGCATGGAAAGCACAACAAACAACTACTACATATTAAGTGAAGTTCAATATGCAACAAGTTGCATATTGACGAAACTCCACGTTTGAATTATTTAGTTCACTCACGTTTAGGTACTCATGAATATTAAATGTTGTTAGACATGGCAAGAGGTGAAGCATGAACAACTATAGCATCTAGGCATTTAAAATGGGGCTGGAAGCAACATATAGCATTTCCGAAACAACCTCATATGCAATTTAAGATTTCGGTCCAGATCTGTCCTAACACAATTTTTGAGTTGTTAAACAGCAAAATAAATGTCACCATGTGATTCTACACATTTTCCTGGTCAAGTTACATATGTGCAACATCTTAAACGGAGCTACGGTTATTTAGATATGAAATAAATCATTTTACATGGCATTTACGCAAATCAATGCAAACATCAAGGTTAAACATTTTTATCACATGTGAAAGTTGGATATTGTGAAACTACATAAAATTCTAGTCGAGTTTCATATATAAAAGTTTTTACGTACGATGTACGGTTCTTGAGTTATTAAATGCATGAAATTCGGGGTCTGGTCTGCAATTTAATTAATCACTGGATAATTGACAAATTTGCAGCAGAGGAAAAAAACTATGTTGGGACAAATCTGGACAGGGCACTGGGCGCAGGATAGTAAAACATTGCACGGGCGCTGGATAGGGCAGCGACTCACCTCGTGGGCTTGGGCCCAGGTCGGTGAGGGGCGATGCTAGGCCGGCTGGAGGCGGCTGGGCTATGGGCGAGGCGAGGCGCGCTGGGCCGGCCCATGCGCGGGGGCGAGGCGACCCAGGCGAGGCTCGGGCGCTCGGGAGGAGCTCGCCTCCTTCGACCTCCCTCACGACAGAAGGCCATGGCGGCGCGGAGGAGGCCGTTGCTTCGGCGGGGACACGACAACCTAGGCGACGAGGAGGCCGGGAATGGGGCGGGGACGAGCGGATCTGGTGCCTCCCTCGACAGATCTGGTCGCCGGAGGTGCGGGGCGGCGAGATGAGCTCCTGCGGTGGCATGGGAGAGAGATGAGCAAGAGAGATGGGTGAGGGAGAGCAGAACGAGAGGAAGACACGGTCGATGGGGTCCGGCCTGGAGGTTGCGGGCTCACCGGCGACGGGGCTCCGGTGGCCATCGGCGTGGGGAGGCCATCGGGCGGCGGGACGCGGGCTAGTGATGCTGGATCGAGGGCTCCTCCCCTCGATCTGGCTCGAGCGTAGGGGAACTCCCTCCATGGAGCGACAGCAGGATCCGGGCCTAGATGGGCTTCGCATGGCTCGGGCGGGCCCGGCGGGGGAGGAGGAAGACAAGGCGACGGCTGGCTCGGATTACGAGGTGAGGAGTTAGGGTTTCCTAATTAGGATGGCTAGGCCTTCCTTTTATAGCTAGAATGGCTAGGTTAGGGGCTTTTCAGGGCCGATTTCGACCGTGCAAACGCAATCGGACGACCCGATGGGTCAAGGCTAGTGGGCTATGTGTGGTGTGGGCTAAGGCTGAGAAGAGAGAGAATGGTGGCCCGTGACATGAGTTTTTTAAACAGCAAAAAACGTCCGACGAATAACCGATGACCTCACTGCTACGGTTGACCGTTCGGGTACCAAACGAACTCGGAATGCGACGAAATTTAGCAGGCGGTATACCTACGCTATAAGAAGACCGCACGCCAGGTTTCGACCCAATCCAACAATATTTTTCACACGCTTTAAAAACGTTTTTTTAAACGAAGCCGCGGGCGCGTGCGTGTGTGGTTGGTCTCGAAACGGGCAACGGCAAGAACAGAGATCCGGTGAGTACGAACCGATGCATGTTTTCGAAAACGAGTGACGATGCTATGTAGATGATGCGAATGATGCGATGATGAATGCAACAACCAAACGAATCACACATGAGAACGAAAATAAAAGGGAATCTTCTGGAGCGTTGGTCTCGGGCTGTTACACGTCTGGAGCAGGAGCTGTTTGGAAACATTGCATGGGAAACAAAATTTTCCTACGCACACACAAGATCTATCCATGGTGATGAGCATCTACGAGAGGGAGAGTCGATCTACATACCCTTGTAGATCGCTAAGCGGGAAGCGTTAAGAAACGCGATTGATGTAGTCGAACGTCTTCGCGATCCAAATCACCGAGCGTACCATGATCCCATCACGATCCATCTCGCAATCCAATCATGATCCATCCCGCAATCCCATCATTCTATCACGTGATCAAATCACGTATCGTCTCGCGATCCTGATCACGGTCCTTACGATCTAGCACCAAACGGACGACACCTCCGTGTTTAGCACACGTACAGCTCGATGACGATCTCCGCCTTCTTGAACCAGCAATAGGGGGTGGAGAGGTAGATGAGTTCTGCAGTAGCACGATGGCGCGGCGGCGGTGTTGGTGGAACTATTCCGGCAGGCTTTAGCCTAAGCACCGCCGAAACTAGACTAAAGGAGAAAACGATCTAGAGGAAGAAGAGGGAGCACGTGGCAATTAGGGTTAGCTCTCCCCTCTAAATCCTCTAGTATATATAGGAGGGAGGGGAGGAGGTAGCCTCAAACCCTCATGGTTTGGCCGAAATTGCAGGTGGAGGAGTCCTACTCCAATCCTACTAGGAGTAGGATTCCTCCTCTCCACTTGGAAACCCTTTCCACCTTTGGGTTTTTCCCACCCCTAGCCACATGGGCCTTAGTGAGGGGTTCGGCCAGCCCACTAGGGGATTGTATGAATCCTCCCGCAGCCCATGAGGTCCTTTGGATAAAGACACCCCTCCCGATGACCTCCGGTACCCTCCCGGCACTTCCGGTACACTACCGAAGTACCTGAAACTTTTCTCGTAACAAAAAGAGGACTTGTTATATATCAATGTTTACCGCCGGACCATTCCAGAGCTCCTCGTGATGTCTAGGATCTCATCCGAGACTCCGAACAACCTTCGTTCACCAACATACATAACTCAATACTACCAAAATGTCACGAAACGTTAAGTGTGCAGACCCTGCGGGTTCGAGAACTATGTAGACATGACCGAGGCACCTCTATGGTCAATAATCAATAGCGGGACCTGGATGCCCATATTAGTTCCTACATATTCTATGAAGATCTTTATCGGTCAAACCTCTATGTCAAGGATTCAGTTAATCCCGTATGATGTTCCCTTTGTTCTTCGGTATGTTACTTGCCCGACATTCGATCGTCGGTATCTCCATACCTAGTTCAATCTCGTTACCGGCAAGTCTCTTTACTAGTTCTGTAATACAAGATCCCGTGGCTAACACTTTAGTCATTTTGCTTGCAAGGCTTGTTGTGATGTTGTATTACAGGGGTCTTGAGATACGTCTCCGTCACACGGAGTAACAAATCCCAGTCTTGATCCATGCCAACCCAACAGACACCCTCGGAGGTACCTTTAGAGCACCTTTATAGTCATCGAGTTATGTTGCGATGTTTGATACACACAAGGTACTCCTCCGGTGTCAGTGGGTTGCATGATCTCATGGTAATAGGAACAAATACTTGACATGTAGAAAACTATAGCAATAAACTGACACGATCATATGCTATGTTTATAGTTTGCGTCTTGTCCATCACATCATTCTCCTAATGATGTGATTCCGTTATCAAATGACATCTCATGTCCATGGCTAGGAAACCTTGACCATCTTTGATCAACGAGCTAGTCTATTAGAGGCATATTAGAGACATGGTGTTGTCTATGCATCCACACATGTATCTGAGTCTCCGATCAATACAATTCTAGCATGGATAATAAACAATTATCAGGAACAAGGAAATATGATAATAACTAATTTATTATTGCCTCTAGGGCATATTTCCAACATTCTCCCACTTCCAATAGAGTCAATAATCTAGCTCACATCGCTATGTGATTTGTTATGAATCGCACACCCAATGAGTTCTGGGGTTTGATCATGTTTTGCATGTGAAATAGGTTTTAGTCAATGGGTCTGCGACATTCAGATCTGTATGTACTTTGCAAATCTCTAAGTCATATTGTAGACACTGCTACCACGCTCCACTGGGAGCTATTCCAAATGGCTACTCCATTATATATATCCGGTTGCTACTAAGAGTCATCCGGATTGGTGTAAAGCTTGCATCGACGTAACCCTTTACGACAAACTCTTTATCACCTCCATAATAGAGAAATATTTCCTTAGTTCTCTAGTTACTAAGGATAATTTTAACCGCTATCCAGTGATCTACTCCTGGATCACTCTTGTACCCCTTGACAAACTCATGGCAAGGCACACACGGGTGCGGTACACAGCATGGCATACTATATAGAGCCTATGGATAAAGCATAGGGGACGACCTTCGTCCTTTCTCTTTCTTCTGCCGTGGTCGAGCTTTGAGTCTCACTCAACTCCACACCTTACAAATCAGGCAAGAACTCCTTCTTTGACTGGTCCATTTTGAACTCTTTCAAAATCTTGTCTAGGTATGTACTCAATGGAAGTCTCATCAAGCATCTTGATCTAACTCTATAGATCTTGATGCCCAACAATTAGGTAGCTTTATCCAATTCTTCCTTTGAAAAACTCTTTTCAAACAACCGTTTATGCTTTCCAGAAATTCTACATCATGTACGATCAATAATATGTCAACCAAATATACTTATCAGAAATTCTATAGTGCCCCCACTCACTTTCTGGTAAATACAAGCTTCTCGTAAACTTTGTATAAACCCGAAAACTTTGATCACCTCAACAAAGCATATATTCCAACTCCGAGATGCTTGCTCCAGCCCATAGAAGGATTGCTGGAGCTTGCACACCTTTTAGCATCCTTAGGATTGACAAAACCTTCTGGTTGTATCACATACAACCGTTCCTCAAGTAAACCGTTAAGGAAATGATGTTTTGACATCCATCTGCCAGATTTCATAATTGGAAATGCAGCAACTGCTAACATAGTTCTAACAGACTTTTAGCATCGCTACGGGTGAGAAAGTCTCATCGTAGTCAACTCCTTTAACTTGGCGAAAACTTCTTTGCGACAAGTCGAGCTTCATAAATGGTGACATTCACCATCAGTGTCTGTCTTCATCTTAAAGGTCCATTTGTACTCAATGACCTGCCGTTCAACGGGCAAGTATACCAAAGTCCATACTTGGTTTTCATACATGGATCCTTTCTCGGATTTCATGGCCTCTAACCATTTGTTGGAATCCGGGCCCATCATCGCTTCTCCATAGTTCTTAGGTTCATCTTTGTCCAACAACATGACCTCTAAGACAGGGTTGCTGTACCACTCAAGAGCAGTACATGCCCTTGTCGACCTACGAGGTTCAATAGCAACTTGATCCGAAGCTTCATGATCATCATCATTAACTTCCATTTCAACCGATGTAGGCTCTAAAAAACATCTTTCTGCGCCACGCTACTCTCTGGTTGAAAATAAAGGTTCACCAACCTCATCAAGTTTTATCTTCCTCCCACTCGATTCTTTCGAGAGAAATTGTTTCTCAAGAAAGGACCCATTTTTAGCAACAAACACTTTGCCCTCGGATCTGAGATAGAAGGTATACCCAACTATTACCTTAGGGTATCGTATGAAGATGCACCTTTCCGCTTTGGGTTCAAGCTCATCAGACATAAGCGTCACATTCCCAAACTCTGAGAAATGACGGCTTAGGTTTCTGCCAAACCATAATCCATACGGTGTCAGCTTAGTGCATTTAGATGGTGCGCTATTTCAAGTGAATGTATTTGTCTCTAATGCATAACCCCAAAATGATAGTGGCAAATCTATAAGAGACATCATAGTTCACACCATATCTAATATAGCACGACTACGACGTTCGGACACACCATCATACTATGGTGTTCTAGGTGGCATCAGCTATGAAACAAATTCCACATTGTCTTAAGTTGTATATCAACACTTGTAACTCAGGCATTTACCTCCACCATCATATCATAGACATTTTATCTCCTTGTCATGATGATCTCAAACTTCACTCTGATTCTGTTTGAAATTTTGAAACGTTTTAGACTTGTGTTTCATTAAGTAAATATCCCCATATCTACTCAAATCATCAGTGAAGGTAGGAAAATAACGATATCCACCACACGCTACAACACTCATTGGACCGAATACATCAACATGTATCATTTCCAATAAGTTACTTGCCCGCTCTACCATACCGGAAAACGGGGTCTTTGTCATCTTGCCCAAGAGGCATGGTCCGCATGTCTCAATCGATTCGCAATCAAATGAGTCCATAGATCCATCAGCATGGAGTTTCTTCATGCGTTTTACACCAATATGACATTTAGCGGCAGTGCCACAAGTATGTGGTACTATCATTATTAACTTTGTATCTTTTGGCATCAATATTATGAACATGTGTATCACTACGATCAGGATTCAATAAACCATTCTCATTGGGTGCATGACCATTGAAGGTATTATTCATGTAAATAGGATAACCATTATTCTCTAACTTAAATGAATAACCATATTGCAATAAACATGATCTAATCACGTTCATGCTCAACGCAAACACCAAATAACATTTATTTAGGTTCATCACTAACCCCGAAGGTAGAGATAGCATGCGATGGAGATCACATAAACCTTGGAAACACTTCCAACACTTATCGTCACGTAACCCTTAGCTAGCCTTCGTTTATTTCGTAGCTTTTATTTCGAGTTACTAACATTTAGAAACCGAATCGGTATCCAATACCCAAGTGCTACTAGGAGTACTAGGAAGGTACACATCAATAACACGTATATCAAATATACTTCTGTCGACGTTGCCAGCCTTCTTATCTACCAAGTATCTAGGGTTGTTCCACTTCAGCGATCGTTCTCCTCATAATAGAAGCACTTAGTCTCGGGTTTGGGTTCAACCTTGGGTTTCTTCACTGGAGTAGGAACTGACTTGCCATCAATGAAATTTCCCTCCTAGCCCTTGCCCTTCTCGAAACTAGTGGTTTCACTAACCATCAACACTTGATGCTCCTTCTTGATTTCTACCTTCACGGTGTCAAACATCGCGAAGAGCTCAGGGATCAGTATTTCCATCCCTGGCATTTTATAGTTCATCACGAAGCTCTGTAGCTTAGTGACAGTGACTTGGAGAACTATATCAATCACTATCGTATCTGGAAGATCAACTCCCACTCGATTCAAGCGATTTTATTACCTAGACAATCTGAGCATATGCTCACCGATTGAGCTATTCTCCTTCATCTTGCAGGCAAATAATCTTGTTGGAGGTCTCATACCTCTCAACACGGGCACGAGCCTGAGATCCCAATTTCAGCTCTTAGAACATCTCATATATTCCGTGACATTCAAAACGTTTTGGAACCTGAATTCTAAGCCGTAATGCAAGACGCACTCGACTATCAAGTAGTCATCAGAATATGTCTGTCAGATGTTCGCAACATCTATAGACGACGCTTGAGGGGCTGGCGCACCGAGTACTGCATTAAGGACATAAGCCTTCTGTGCAACAATGAGGACAATCCTCAGATCACGGACCCAGTCCACATTATTGCTACCATCATCGTTCAACTCTATTTCTCTAGGAATGTATAAAAATTATAGGGAGCTACAACACGAGCTAGTAATCTACAACATAATTTGCTAAGACATTTTGACTATGTTCATGATAATGAGTTTAGTTAATCATATTACTGAAAAAACTCCCACTCAAATTGACACCCCTCTGGTCATTCGAGTGTCACATGATCCAAATCCACCAACTCAAGTCCGATCATCACGTGAGTTGAGGTGGTTTCAATGGTGTACATCTTCATGTTGATCGTATCTACTATATGACTCATGTTTGACCTTTCCGTCTCTTATGTTCCAAGGTCATGTCTGGACATGCTAGGCTCGTCAAGTTCAACCCGGGTGTTCTGCACGTGCAACACTATCTTGCACCCGTTGTATGTGAACGTAGAGTCTATCACACCCGATCATCGTGTGGTGTCTCGACACGACCAACTTTCGCAATGGTGCACACTCGGGGAGAACACAATTTTATCTTGAAATTTTAGTGAGGGATCACCTTATAATGCTACCGTCGTCCTAAGCAAAATAAGATGCATAAAAGGATTAACATTACATGCAAATCATAAGTGACATGATATGGCCATGAAGTTGTGCTTTTGATCTCCATCTCCAAAGCACTGGCATGATCTCCATCCTCACCGGCAAGACACCATGATCTCCATCATCCTGATATCAATCAATGTGTCGCCATCGGAGTTGTTGATACATATCCAACGTATCTATAATTTTTGATTGTTCCATGCTATCATATTATCTATTTTGGATGTTTTATATGCATTAATATGCTATTTTATATTGTTTCTGGGACTAACCTATTAATCTAGAGCCTAGTGCCAGTTTCTTTTTTTCCTGGTTTTTGAGTTTCGCAGATAAGGAATATTAAACGGAGTCCAAATGGAATAAAACCTTCAGAATGATTTTTTCTGGAACGAAAGGAAACTACGAGACTTGAGAACCAAGGCAGAGGAGCCACCATGGGGCCACAAGCCCTAGGGGCGCGACCAGGGGTGTGGCTGCGCCGGGCAGGCTTGTGGGCCCACGGCTGCTCCCCTAACCCTAATATTCGGCCTATAAATTCCCAAATATTCCATCATTATCAAAGAGAGCCACGAAAACACTTTTCCGCCGCCAGAAGCCTCCGTTCCCGAGAGATCCAATCTTGGAGCCTTTTCCGATAATCTGCGGGAGGGAGATTCGATCACGGAGGGCATCTACATCAAGTCCATTGCCCCTCCGATGATGCGTGAGTAGTTCACCACAGACCTACGGGTCCATAGCTATTATGTAGATGGCTTCTTCTCTCTCTTTGCTTCCCAATACCATGGTCGACATGATCTTCATGGAGATCTATCCGATGTAATACTCTTTTGCGGTGTATTTGTCGAGATCCGATGAATTGTGGGTTTATGTTCAGATTATCCATGAATATTATTTGAGTCTTTCCTGAATTCTTATATGCATGATTTCATATCTTTGCAAGTCTCTTCGAGTTATTGGTTTGGTTTGTCCAACTAGATTGGTCATTCTTGCAATAGGACAAGTGCTTAGTTTTGGGTTCAATCTTGCGGTGTCCTCACCGAGTGACAAAGTAGGGGTAGCGAGGCACGTATTGTATTGTTGCCATCAAGGGTAAAAAGATGGGGTTTTCATCATATTTCTTGAGTTTATCCCTCTACATCATGTCATCTTACTTAATGCGTTACTCTGTTCTTCATGAACTTAATACTCTAGATGCAGGCATGAGTCGGTCGATGTGTGGAGTAATAGTAGTAGATGCAGAATCGTTTCGGTCTACTTGTCACGGACATGATGCCTATATGCATAATCATTGCCTTGGATATCTTCATAATTATTCGCTTTTCTATCAATTGCTCGACAATAATTTGTTTACCCACTGTAATACTTGCCATCATGAGAGAAGCCGTCTAGTGAAACCTATGGCCCCCGGGTCTATTTTCCATATTATACTTTTAGATGTAAAACTAAAAATGCCAAAAATACTTGTTGCCCTATTTTTACTCTTAGTTTTACTTTCCTTTCAAGCATCCTATTATACCTATGTCTATTAGATCTCATCCTTGCAAGTAACCGTGAAGGGATTGACAACCCCTTTATAGTTGGGTGCAAGAGTTTGATTATTTGTGCAGGTACATCTATTGGTGGCTCGCTTGTATCTTCTACTGGATTGATACCTTGGTTCTCAAAAACTGAGGGAAATACTTATCTACTTTGCTGCATCAAACCGTTCCTCTTCATGGGAAACCAACGCATGCTCGAGAAGTAGCAAGAAGGATTTCTGGCACCGTTACCAGGGAGATACATAGCAAGTCAAGATACCAAGTACCCATCACAAACTCATCTCTTGCATTTACATTATTTGCCATTTGCCTATCGTTTTCCTCTCCCCCACTTCTAAAACGATTTTTAGAAAACACCAGAAAGATTTGCCTTTTTGTTTGCCCTTCTTTCACTTGCCTTTTTGATTACCTGAACTATGGCGAACATCACCACAGCCCCCTTGTCACCAGACTTTGAAGTTCTTTACTTCAAACAAAAACAAGGGGAAACTTTGAAGGATGCTTGCTATAAGCTAATAGAATCCTATCATGTTTCCAATCTAAAAGGGGATGCAAATAATTTTCTCAAATTTTTTTACATTGGTTTAGCTTTGCATCATAGGGAGCTTTTAGATTTCGCCTCAAAAGGAAATTTTATTGAGCTTGACACGAATGCAGCCTATGAAGTTTTAGAAGGGATTTTGGGGGTTCCTCTGCCAAAAAGAGGGTTTGATTTCTCTCAGGAGGGAGTTCAAGTTCTTGGCAAATTGGGTGACTTACATAAGCAGTTGGTCGAGTTACAACAACATCATGAACCCCTCAAACATATTAACGAGAACCTTAATCGTTTGAATATTTTGATCACCCTTTGCAATAAGCGTTTGGACATTTTGGACACAAAGATTGATCCTACCCCTACAAGTGGGGGAAAGAGGAAATGAGCTCCTGGATTTGAGAAGGTCCTCACAAAAATTGCCAATACCAAAGATGACAATACCTAGATCTATTGCGTTCTGCCTAGCTAGGGGTGTTAAACAATAGCGCTTGTTGGGAGGCAACCCAATTTTATTTTGCTTTATGATTTTTGCTTTTGTTTTGGTGTGTTTGGCACATTATTACTTCTATATTAATTGTGTCTTTGTGTTTTTATTAGTGTTTGAGTCAAGTAAAACCTTTGGGGTGATCTATGGTAGTTGTTGATTTGATCCTGCTGAAAAACAGAAAGTTTTGCGCTCAGTCCAGGAATTTTCCAAATTTTTCAGAGAGACGAATTGATCTGAAATTTTTACACAAGATTTATATAAAAATTTCACTAACTGTCCTTATTTTTCAGAATTTTTATAGTTACAGAAGTATTCTAAGTTTACAGATTTCTACAGACTGTTCTGTTTTTGACATATTCTGTTTTCTTTGTGTTGTTTGCTTATTTTGATGAATCTATGGGTCGTATCGGGGGGTATGAGTCATGAAAAAGTTATAATACAGTAGGTATTACACAAATATGAATAAATAATGAGTTCACAACAGTACCTAAAGTGGTGATTTATTTTGCTTATACTAACGGATCTCATGAGTTTTCTGTTGAGTTTTGTGTTGTGAAGTTTTCAAGTTTTGGGTGAAGATTTGATGGACTATGGAATAAAGAGTGGCAAGAGCCTAAGCTTGGGGATGCCCAAGGCACCCCAAGTCATATTCAATGATACCAAAAAGCCTAAGCTTGGGATGCCCCGGAAGGCATCCCCTCTTTCATCTTCAATCCATCGGTAAATTTACTTGAGGCTATATTTTTATTCACCACATGATATGTGTTTTGCTTGGAGCGTCTTGTATGATATGAGTCTTTGCTTGTTAGTTTTCCACAATCATCCTTGCTGCACATATATTTTGAGAGAGACACGCTGAATCGTGAATTTGTTAGAATACTCTGTGTGCTTCACTTATATCTTTTGAGCTAGGCAATGTTGCTCTAGTGCTTCACTTATATATTTATAGAGCATGGTGGTGTTATATTTTATAGAAATTATTGAACTCTCGTTCCTCACTTATATTATTTTGAGAGTTTCTTAAAACAGCACGGTAATTTTTTTAGGTTATGAATTTAGTCCTAATATAATGGGCATCCAAGAGGGATATAATAAAAACTTTCATATTAAGTGCATTAAAAACTATGAGAAGTTTGATTCCTTGCATATAGTTTTGAGATAATAGAGATGGTAATATAAGGGTCATTCTAGTGAGTAGTTGTGAATTGAAGAGATGTGTGTTAAAGCTTGTGATTCCCGTAGCATGCACGTATGGTGAACCATTATGTAACGAAGTCAGAGCATGATTTGTTTAATGATTGTCGACCTTTGAGTGAGGGTCGGGAGCGCGCGATGGTTAACTCCTACCAACATCTCCCCTAGGAGCATGCGTCTAATGCTTTGTTTGATAACTAATAGACTTCTTCAATAAGTATGTGAGTTCTTTATGTCTAATGTTAAGTCCATGGATTATATGCACTCTCACCCTTCCATCTTTGCTAATCTCTCTAGTACCGCGCAACTTTTGCCGGTACACCAAACCTTCCTTACTCAAAACAGCCACTATATATTCCTCAAAATATCCACCATACCTACCTATTATGGAATTTACATAGCCATTCCAAGATATATTGCCATGCAACTTCCATCATGTAGTTTTTCTATGACTTGCATCATCACCTCAGATTGCATATAGATTCAAACTTTGTCATAGGAATCAAGTTGTAATTTCTTTCTCTTTGAGTTATAAGTAAATAAAAGTGTGATTATTTTTCATTAATAGAGCATTGTCCCATGAGAGAAAAGGATGATGGAGGCTATGACTCCCTCACAAGTTGGGATGAGTATCCGTACTTTACAAAAAATAAGAGGCAAGCGAAGGCCAAACAAAAAAAAGAGGCCAAAGAAGCCCACCAAAATAAAAAATATATAAAAATGATAGAAAGAGAGAAGGGACAATTGCTACTACCTTTTTCCACACTTGTGCTTCAAAGTAGCACCACGATCTTCATGATAGAGAGTCTCCTATTTTGTCACTTTCATATAACTAGTGGATATTCATTTTGCACGAACACCTAGTTTTCTTTTTGAGCTTTAATATGCTTATAACTCTAAGTGCATTTGTTGCATTGAAATCCCTACTCACTCACATTGATATCTATTGACGGGCATCTCCATAACCCGTTGATACGCCTAGTTGATGTGAGACTATCTTCTCCTTTTTCCCTTGCACCTCCTCCATATTCTATTCCACCTATAATGTTATATCCATGGCTCATGCTCATGTATTGCCTGAGAGTGGAAAAGGTTTGAGAACACAAAAAGTTTGAAACAATTGCTTGACTTGTTCATCAGGGATGTGCATGATTTAGATACTTTGTGTGGGAATATGGAGCATAGCCAGACCATATGATTTTGTAGGGATAACTTTATAAGGTCATGTTATTTCGAAAGGACACGACTACCTTGTTGGTGTGCTCGAAGTATTACTGTTTTTATGTCAGTATTAGACTATTGTTTTGAATCTTATGGATCTGAATATTCATGCCACAATAAACAATATTACATGGATAAATATGTTAGGTAGCATTCCACATCAAAAATTCCGTTTTTATCATTTACCTACTCGAGGACGAGCAGGAATTAAGCTTGGGGATGCTGATATGTCTCCAACGTATCTATAATTTTTGATTGTTCCATGATATTATATTATCTATTTTGGATATTTCTACGCATTAATATGCTATTTTATATTAACTTTGGGACTAACCTATTAATATGGAGCCTAGTGCCAGTTTCTTTTTTTCCTTGTTTTTGAGTTTCGCAGATAAGGAATATTAAACAGAGTCCAAACGGAATAAAACCTTCAGAATGATTTTTCTGGAACGAAAGGAAACTACGAGACTTGAGAACCAAGGCAGAAGAGCCACCGTGGGGCCACAAGCCCTAGGGGCGCATCCAGGGGGTGGCCGTGTCGGGTAGACTTGTGGGCCCATGGCTGCTCCCCTAACCCTAATCTTCGGCCTATAAATTCTCAAATATTCCATCATTATCAAAGAGAGCCACAAAAACACTTTTCCGCCGCTAGAAGCCTCCATTCCCGAGAGATCCAATCTTGGAGCCTTTTCCGGTAATCTGCCTGAGGGGGATTCGATGACGGAGGGCAACTACATCAACATCATTGTCCCTCCGATGATGCGTGAGTAGTTCACCATAGACCTATGGGTCCAGAGCTAGTAGCTAGATGGCTTCTTTTCTCTCTTTGCTTCGCAATACCATGTTCTTCATGATCTTCATGGAGATCTATCCGATGTAATACTCTTTTGCGGTGTGTTTGTCGAGATCCGATGAATTGTGGGTTTATGTTCAGATTATCCATGAATATTATTTGAGTCTTTCCTGAATTCTTATATGCATGATTTCATATCTTTGCAAGTCTCTTAGAGTTATTGGTTTGGTTTGGTCAACTAGATTGGTAATTCTTGCAATAGGAGAAGTGCTTAGTTTGTGGTTCAATCTTGCGGTGTCCTCACCCAGTGACAAAGTAGGGGTAGTGAGGCACGTATTGTATTGTTGCCAGCAAGGGTAAGACGATGGGGTTTTCATCATATTGCTTGAGTTTATCCCTCTACATCATGTCATCTTACATAATGCGTTACTGTTGGGAGACGTAGTAGTAAATCAAAAAAATTCCTACGCATCACCAAGATCTATCTATGGAGAAACCAGCAACGAGCAAAGAGGGAGTGCATCTTCATACCTTTGAATATCGCAAAGTGGAAGCGTTACTAGAACGCGGTTGATGGAGTCGTACTCGCAGCGATTCAGAGTGCGGTGGATTCCGATCTAAGCGCCTAACAACGGCGCCTCCGCGTTCAACACACGTGCAACCCGGTGACATATCCTACGCCTTGATCCAGCGAGGAAGGAGAGGTTGAGGGAGAGCTATGGCAGCACGATGGCATGGTGACGGTGGATCTGCATGGTACTCCAGCAGGGCTCCGCCAAGCACTATGGAGGACAAGGACGAGGAGGGGTAGGGCTGCGCCGAGAGAGAGAGAGAGATGCGTGTCTCCGGCAGCCCCAAGGGCTCCACTATATATAGGAGGAGGAGGAGGGAGGGTGCAGCCCCTAGGTTTCCCACCCTAAGGCCGGTGGCAGCCCTAGATGGCTCCTGGTGCGGCGGCCAGAGAGGGAGAGGGAGGGGCGGCACCCTAGGTGGGCCTAGGGCCCATCTACCCCTAGGGTTTGCCCCCCTCCCACCTAGTGCTGCGCCTTGGGCCCTTGTGGGAGGCACACCAGCCCACCTAGGGGATGGTTCCCTTCCACCTGCAGCCCATGCAGCCCTCTGGTACCAGTGGCCCCACACGATGGACCCCCGGAACCCTTCCGGTGGTCCCAGTACGTTACCGGTGATGCCCAAAACACTTCCGGTGACCAAAACCTCACTTCCTATACATGAATCTTTACCTCCGTACCATTCCGGAACTCCTCGTGATGTCCGGGATCTCATCCGGGACTCCAAAGAACCTTCGGTAACCACGTACACTATTTCCCTATAACCCTAGCGTCATCGAACCTTAAGTGTATAGACCCTACGGGTTCGGGAGGCATGTTGACATGACCGAGACACCTCTCCGGTCAATAACCAACAGCGGGATCTGGATACCCATGTTGGCTCACACATGCTCCACAATGATCTCATGAGATGAACCACGATGTCGGGGATTCAATCAATCCCGTATACAATTCCCTTTGTCTACCGGTATGACACTTGCGCGAGATTCGGTCGTCAGTATCCCTATACGTTGTTCAATCTCGTTACCGGCAAGTATCTTTACTCGTTCCGTAACACATCATCCCGTGCCTAAATCCTTAGTCACATTGAGCTCATTATGATGATGTCTTACCGAGTGGGCCCAGAGATACCTCTCCGTCACAAGGAGTGACAAATCCCAGTCTCGATTCGTGCCAACCCAACAGACACTTTCGGAGATACCTGTAGTGTACCTTTATAGCCACCCAGTTAAGTTGTGATGTTTGGCACACCCAAAGTATTCCTACGGTATCCGGGAGTTGCACAATCTCATGGTCTGAGGAAACGATACTTGACATTAGAAAAGCTTTAGCAGACGAACTACACGATCTTGTGTATGCTTAGGATTGGATATTGTCCATCACATCATTCTCCTAATGATGTGATCCCGTTATCAACGACATCCAATATCCATGGTCAAGAAACCGTGACCATCTATTGATCAACAAGCTAGCCAACTAGAGGCTCACCAGGGACATGTTGTGGTCTATGTATTCACACATGCATTATGGTTTCCGGTTAAAACAATTATAGCATGAACAATAGATAGTTATCATGAACAAGGAAATACAATAATAACCATTTTATTATTGCCTCTAGGGCATATTTCCAACAGCCTCCCACTTGCACTAGAGTCAATAATCTAGTTACATTGTGATTTATCGAACACCCATAGAGTTCTGGTGTTGATCATGTTTTGCTCGTGAGAGAGGTTTAGTCAACGGATCTGCGACATTCAGATCCGTATGTACTTTACAAGTATCTATATCTCCTTCCTGAATGTAATCACGAATGGAGTTGAAGCGACGCTTGATGTGTCTTGTCTTCTTGTGAAACCTGGGCTCCTTGGCAAGGGCAATAGCTCCCGTGTTGTCACAGAATAGAGTCATTGGGCCCGACGCATTGGGAATCACTCCTAGGTCGGTGATTAACTCCTTCATCCAGACTCCTTCCTTTGCTGCTTCCAAAGCAGCTATGTACTCCGCTTCACATGTAGATGACGCCACGACGCTTTGCTTGCTGTTGCACTAGCTGACTGCCCCTCCGTTCAAAATATACACATATCCGGTTTGTGACTTGGAGTCATCCGGATCTGTGTCGAAGCTAGCATCGACGTAACCCTTTACGACGAGTTCTTTGGCACCTCCATATACGAGAAACATGTCCTTAATCCTTTTTAGGTACTTCAGGATATTCTTGACCGTTGTCCAGTGTTCCGCTCCGGGATCACTTTGGTACCTCCCTACCAAACTTATGGCAAGGTTCACATCAGGTCTGGTACACAACATGGCATACATAATAGAGCCTATGGTTGAAGCATAGGGGATGACACTCATCTCTTCTCTATCCTTTGTTGTGGTCGGGCATTGAGTCGTACTCAATCTCACACCCTATAACACAGGCAAGAACCCCTTCTTGGACTGATCCATATTGAACTTCTTCAATATCTTGTCAAGGTATGTGCTTTGTGAAAGACCTATGAGGCCTCTCGATCTATCTCTCTAGATCTTGATGCCTAATATGTAAGCAGCTTCTCCAAGGTCCTTCATTGAAAAGCACTTATTCAAGCAGGCCTTTATGCTTTCCAAAAGTTCTATATCATTTCCTATCAACAATATGTCATCCACATATAATATGAGAAATGCTACAGAGCTCCCACTCACTTTCTTGTAAATACAGGTGTTACGGCATATTTCTCCCTAAGTGGTTTTGGTGATTGATGACAATGCCCTTGCGGACTAATCGTGTGCATTGAGCATTTCAGATATCTTAGGTCCAGGCACAAGATGATTCAGTGCCCCTCGGAAGCTCTCGAAGATGGTTGTTCTCTGCATTTCTTTTCGGTGGATTTGATTCGTAGGAAAGCCGTACTATCAAGAGGGGGTCCGCATCGGAAAGGTCTGGGTGGAATCAACACGTGCACATCTATTCCCTTGCACCTCCTTTCCCTCTCTTCAATGGAGCCCCAACTTGTTTTCCTTCTCGGTGCAAAAGGAACGCCTGCGAAGTGTTTGGGTTCAGTGGCCTGCGATAGTACCGCAGGGGCCAGCGGTAGTACCGCTCCATGGAGCGGTAGTACCGCTGTCTCCGACCCTGGCCTCTACTGCTGCGGTAGTAGGCATGGATGTAATTTTGTACTTCCGCCCTGCTACGGTAGTACCGCGATTCGCGTCCAGTACTACCATGCGGACTTTTTTTCGCATAGTTTCCCTCTGCGGAGGTTGGCACGGAAGTAATTTTTTACTTCCGTGCACCTCCAGTGGCTGCCTCCGCCAACCGTGCGGTAGTACCGCACGAGCTCGTGGCAGTACCCCTCCGGCGGTTCTACCGCTTGCTAACAGGCACGGCCAGCTACTCCCATGGTAGCGGTAGTACCGCACTGGGCTGCGGTAGTACTGCAAGCCATCACGGTAGTACCGTGACTTTTGCGGTAGTACCGGGTTGCGTGGGGCTGAGTGAGTGGATAGCGGTTGGCTCTTGTCCCCCACTATAAAAGGGAGGTCTTTTTCTCCAAGAAGCTCACCTCTTCTTTCCAAAAACTCCATTGTTGCTCCAAGCTCCATTTTTGCCCGATCTCTCTCCCTAGCCAATCAAACTTGTTGATTTCCTAGGGATAGGTTGAGAAGGCCCCAATCTACACTTCCACCAAGAGAAATTTGATTCCCCCCACTAATCCCTTGCGGATCTTGTTACTCTTGGGTGTTTGAGCACCCTAGACGGTTGAGGTCACCTCGGAGCCACATTCCATTATGGTGAAGCTTCGTGGTATCGTTGGGAGCCTCCAATTCAGTTGTGGAGATTGCCCCAACCTTGTTTGTAAAGGTTCGGTTGCCGCCTTCAAGGGCACCAATAGTGGAATCATGGCATCTCGCATTGTGTGAGGGCATGAGGAGAATACGGTTGCCCCAGTGGCTTCTTGGGGAGCATTGTGCCTCCACACCGCTCCAACGGAGACGTACTTCCCACAAGGGAACGAACTTCGGTAACACATCCTCGTCTCCACCGGCTCCACTTTTGGTTATCTCGCATCTTTACTTATTGCAAGCGTTTACTATGTCATATCTCGTGCTTACTTGTGTGCTAGTAGTTGTTAGCATCATATAGGTTGTTCACCTAGTTGCACATCTAGCTAATTTATTTGATGCTAAACCTTAATTTTTAAAGAAAAGTAAAAATTGTTAGTTTCCTATTCACCCCCCCTCTAGTCAACCATATCGATCCTTTCAATTGGTATCAGAGCCACGTCTCTTTATTAAGGGTTTCACCACCCAAAGAGTATGGCTGGTGAAGAGGCTCGTGTGGGTGAACTTCCCGAGGCCATGGGTGTGAATACGGTCTCACGCAAGGATTTGAACGAGGCTTTGACCTTACTCAAATCCTCCATGGCTACCGAGGTTCAATCCATGTTTAAAGATTTCCTTAATACTCTTAAAATGTCTACCGATGCGGGACAAATGGTTAAACCCACTAACTTGTCATCGGATGCCAACTCCGATAAGTAGGGGGCTAGTGCCAACAAAGATAACCATGCTCAAAGAGTTAACGTGTCGGGGATCTTTGCCTCAGTTCCCCCTCCCGTGGTCTATGGAGGACCGGTGCACCCACCTCATATAGTCAATCTCGGTCCTCCTCCTAAACTTGTTAAGAATGATTTTGCTAACTGGGTTTTTAGTATCAAGTCTCATCTAGATCACAACTCAATTCATCTCATGAGAGTCATTGAAGAAGGATACTATCCTCATGATCCACGCAATCTTACTCCAAGAGAACAAGCGGATAAATAGCTAAATTCTTCCGCCTTGTTCATACTCCAAGCTGCAATTCCTCCTGAAGATCTACCTCACCTACGGCCCTTCACTGTTGCTAAAGAATTTTGGGAACACATCATCTCCATGTACAAGGGCAGCTCAAGTATTCAACAATCAAACTATGAAGTTGTTCTTGATCAGTCAGATGAGTTCATGATGATAGAGGATGAGGAACCGCGTGAGCTCTACAGAAGGGTGACCGCTCTCGTTGTTTCCCTTAAGGATCATGGCATCAAGGATGTGGATGACACTAGGATCAAGCATAAGTTCCTAAAGGCTATCATGCCCTACAACAAGGCCATGTCTGCTGTCATTCGTCAAAGGCCAGACATTCACACCTTAGCATCTGGTGATGTGTTGGATGAATTCATTGCAATGAACATTCTCAACACGAAAGCTGACAATGCTCTTGCTCGTGTTCAACGGTCAAGGAAGTCCTCTCCCAATCTTGCATTGAAGGCCAAGGTCAGTCAAGAGGAAGAAGAAGACGAAGAAGAGGTCTGCCCCGAGGACACCAAATATGCTTATCATGAGCACATGGCTCTTGCGTCCAGACAATTTTGGGGCAACAAGAGAAACTCAAGACCTAATTTCTCCAAGAACAACTCAAATGGGTCAAAGGGAAAGCAACGTGTGAGAACTTGCTACAACTGTGGTAATGTAAGTCACTTTGTGGTGGATTGTCCATATGAGAAGAGGGAAGACAATGGTGGCAAGCTCATCCACAAAGATAAAGGCAAGTCCTTCCCAAACAAAACTAACTTTGTCAAGAAGGCCCCCCACAAAGTATTGGTAGCTCAAGAAGAGTATGCCTCAGACGATGATGTTGATGATGAAGACACAAGCGGTGAAGGAATGGCAATGGCATCCGTGGCAATTGCCTCTTCTACCTCGATAAAGGCATCGCTCTTCGACGCCCCCAATGAGAACGTCGTAGCAAGGTGCCTCATGGCTAAAGGTATCTCTAAGGTAACCTCCAACGTCATAACCTCAAACATTAAGGCTTCCATTTCTTCAATTTCATCCTTAGATAGTGTGAATGAACTTGAGGAAGGAAAAGAGGACAAGAATGAGTTTGACAAATTCATGGCCAAACTCAAGGGAGAGACCAAGAAGCACTTCGTTGCTCTCTTGGAACAACTTGGTGAGGCCCATGACACTATTGCGTCTCAAGAAGAGTGTCTTGAGGAACTAAGAGGTCATAGTCGTGATTATGCCGACGAGATAGCGGATCTATCTATTGCTCTTGAGGAAGAGCAAGGTCTTCGTATGACTCTTGAGGAGTCACAAAATGTTGACCTTACTAAATTACGTAAAGATTATGATCATGCTATTGTTCTTAACCATGCTCTCAAGTCTGAGAAGGTTGCACTTGGGGTGGATCGTGATCGTCTCAAAGTTGAGCTTGAGACACTTGTCAGTGCTCACAAGGCATTGACGTGTGCTCATCTCTCTCTTAAGGAGTCACATGATAAACTCCAAGTGAAACTCACAAAGGAAATTGCCTCATGTCCTCCTTTTGATGTAATTGACAATGCATCTACTACTAACCCATGTTGTGAGCATGCACAACTTGGGGAGGAAAATGCCAAGCTCAAAGAGCAGCTTAAAAAGGGTTTGGTGATGTGTATCCAAGGTGAGAAGACACTCAATGACCTTCTGACTTCTCAAAAGGAAGTTGTGGAAAAAGAAGGAGTGGGATTTGTACCCAAAACAAATGAGAAGAACAAGGTTGACACCAAGGAAGCCCCATCGCTCAAACAGACCTTTGTAAGAGCTGGTGAAGGTCCTCATGGGAAGAAGAAAAACCAAGTTATGTTGGAAAATGCCAAGAAGGGCAAGAGCAATAACATCCAACCCAACAAGACCGACAACTTTAACCCCTCTTATGTGTTATACCGTGCTAGTGATGGGCATGTTTATGCCAAATTTGTTGGTTCTTCTTATGAGTACATTGAATGGTGTATTTGGGTTCCCAAGACCCTTGTTGCTAACATGAAAGGACCCCTTAAAGAATGGGTACCTAAAGTCAAACATTGATCTCTTGTAGGGGTTTGCTTCCAGAGGAACATCATGGTTGCTCGATAGTGGAGCGACAAATCATATGACCGGAAGCAAGGACTTGGTGGTGGACGTTCATCCTGACACATCTATGGCCACTCAAGTCTCGTTTGGTGATGATGCAATTTCAAAGGTATTGGGTCTTGGAAAGGTGATAATCTCTCCAGAACTCACCATAAAGAAGGTCATGCTTGTTGAGGCCCTTGCATACAATTTATTGTTAGTTTATCAACTTGCTACCATGGGTTTTAGTACTTCCTTTGATATTGACTCTATGACCCTTTTGTGGAGCAAGACTCTTAAAGTAGCTTTTGTTGGGCATGTCGAGAACGGTCTCTATGTGGTGAACTTCTCGGAGCAACCCACTAAGACTGCGACTTGCTTAATGGCTAAAGTTGATGTGGGATGGCTTTGGCATCGCTAGCTAGCCCATGTTAATATGAGATCTTTGCAAAGTCTCCTAAAATGGGATCACATCCTTGGACTAACAAATGTGAGTTTTGCCAAAGATCGTGCTTGCAGTGCTTGTATTGAAGGAAAGCTACATGAGAAGACTCATCGTCCAACCACTACAATATACTCTAAGATGACCTTAGAGCTCCTTCGCATGGATCTCTTTTGTCCTCCATCTTTTGCCAGTCTTGGTGGAAGAAAATATTGCTTGGTGATTGTGGATGATTACTCGAGATATACTTGGGTGTACTTCCTCAAGACGAAGAGTGAGACCCAACAGACCGTCATCGAGTTTGCAAATGAAGTCCAACGGCAACATGATGCAAAGATTCTAATGATTAGAAGTGACAATGGCACCGAGTTCAAGAACTACACCCTGAATGAGTTTCTTAGTGACGAAGGGATCAAGCACCAATATTCCACACCTTACACCCCTCAACAAAATGGTGTTGCCGAGAGGAAGAATAGGACGTTGATTGATGCGGCAAGAACCATGATGGCGGAGTTTAAATCTTCGTACAACTTTTGGGCCGAAGCCATCAACACAGCATGCCATGCATCTAACCGACTCTATCTTCGCAAAGGGTTGAACAAGACCCCGTATGAGATTCTTACCGGGAACAAGCCCAACCTCACATACTTTTGGGTGTTTGGTTGTAAGTGTTTCATTCTCAAGAAAGGTGCTCGTTTGTCTAAATTTGAATCTAGAGCCCATGAGGGCATATTTGTTGGTTATGCTGCAAACTCTCATCCTTACCGTGTCCTCAACAAGTCCACTGGACTCATTGAGGAGACGAGTAACGTAGAGTTTGATGAAAATAATGGCTCCCAAGTGGAGCAAAGTGGTATTTGTGATGTAGGTGATGAAATTCCTCCCCAAGCCATAATAAGAATGGGTGTGAGATACTTCCTACCGGTTGAGGAACCCCTTGTGGCCAAAGGAGAAGGACAATGTTCCCCTCAAGTGGAACCATCACCGACGCAAGACCCACACGCTTCGAAAGAACATACTGAAGGTCCTCTGCCACATGAACAAGATCAAGGGCAAGATCAACTCACTGATGATGGTGTCTCACCAAGTGATGCCCAAGATCAAGTTCCTGTCTCCGAGCAATCTCAATCTCAAGATTTTCTTAAAGATCAAGAGCAAGCTCAAGAAGGCGCTAAAGATAATCAAGAGGATGTCTCACAGAATGCAGGTCCTCAACCTTCCATGGAAGAAATCTTAGAGAGTTAATCTGCCAAGAAAGCTGCCAAGAATGCCAACAAGCTCAGAATTAGACAACATGTGTTGGAGAATGTCTATGGTAACTTTAAAAGGGGGTAACCACTCATAAACAATCAAAAAACTTTTGTGAACATCATGCGTTTGTTTCTTGCATTGAGCCCCTTAAGGTTCAAGATGCGCTCGAGGATATGGAGTGGGTTGAAGCTATGCACGATGAACTCAACAACTTCGAGCGCAACCAAGTGTGGCGACTGGTGCCAAGACCAAATAAGAATCACAATGTTATTGGAACAAAATGGATCTTCAAAAACAAGAAAGATGCGAACGGTATTGTCATTCGCAACAAGGCACGACTCGTGGCACAAGGATACTCCCAAGTCGAGGGTATCGAATACGGTGAAACCTTTGCTCCTGTTGCTCGCCTTGAATCTATTCGCATGTTACTTGCATATGCCTCTCATCATAATTCTAAATCATATCAAATGGATGTCAAGAGTGCTTTTCTTAATGGTCATCTTAAGGAGTTGGTATATGTCAAGCAACCCCCAGGGTTTGAGGATCCCAAGTTCCCCAATCATGTATATGTCTCGATAAGGCTCTCTATGGCCTTAAACAAGCCCCACGTGCGTGGTATGAGCACCTTACTGAAATGTTGCAAGATCGTGGGTTTGAAATTGGGAAAATCGACCCCACTCTTTTTACAAAGAGGGTCAACGAGAACTTGTTCATATGCCAACTATATGTTGATGATATTATTTTTGGTTCTCCTAACAAAGCTTTTAATGAAGAGTTCGCCACTTTGATGACAAACAAGTTTGAGATGTCCATGATGGGAGAGTTGAAGTACTTCCTTGGCTTCGAAGTCAAGCAATGAAGTCAAGGTACTTTCATCAATTAAGCCAAATACACTCAAGACATGCTTAAGAGGTTCAAGATGGATGAGCTCAATCCTCCCAAGGCCAACACTCCCATGCCCCTCAAATGCCATCTTGACAGTGATCCCAATGGTAAAGCGGTGGATCAAAAGGTATATCACTCCATGATTGGATCCTTGCTTTACCTTTGTGCATCTAGACCGGATATCATGTTAAGTGTGGGTATTTGTGCACAATTTCAATCCTCACCTAAGGAGAGTCACCTTGTGGCTGTCAAGCGAATCTTTCGATATTTAGCTCATACCCCAAACTTTGGCTTATGGTATCCCAAGGGGGCTTCGTTTGATCTCGTTGGCTATACTGACTCGGATTGGGCGGGAGACCGTGTGGATAGAAAGTCCACTTCCGGAGGCTGCCAATTTCTTGGTCGGTCTTTGGTAAGTTGGCCTTCAAAGAAACAAAATTGTGTTTATCTCTCGTCCACCGAGGCCGAGTATGTAGCTGCTGCCAGTTGTTGTGCTCAGATTCTATGGATGAGGCAAACTTTAAAGGATTACGGTGTCCATTGTGACAAAGTGCCTCTTTACTGTGATAATGAAAGTGCCATTATGATCTCCAGCAATCCAGTCCAACATTACAAGACGAAGCATATTGATATTCGTCATCACATTCTTCGGGAACACGTCAAGCGGAGAGACATCAATCTTATTCATCTGAGCACAAACGAGCAACTTGCTGACATTTTGACGAAGCCTTTAGATGAAGCAAGATTTCGCGAGTTAAGGCATGAGCTAAATATCATTGATTCGAGCAATGTGGATTGACTTAGTGCACGCCTCCCCACACTCTTCATTATGTCTTGTCTAGGTGTAGGCATGGATTTAGGAGGAGTCTAGTTCTCTCAATGAACTATCCATCCTCCTATTATGCATAAACTAATCAACGTCTATCACTTGCCATTTGTGATGGTTACTATGCTTATAAGACGAGTCTTGGTCATGGGCCCAAGGATAATTCTTCGCGGTGCCATACCATCTGACTCAAACATAGGTGGCTCTAGGGCCACCGCCCTCTCTTCATGTGAAGTCGAGGCCCATCGGTTGGTCCTCTTTTATTCTCTTCTCCGATGGACCATGCTCGTGTTTTATCCTAGATTATAGTTTTTCTGGTCTCGTGTGTTGTGCGGATTTTGGCAATCTCCATATTCCTTATTTGTTTTATTGTCGAGATTATTCACGAAGAAGGCAGCACGGTACTACCGTGGAGGGGCGCGGTACTACCGCTTACCGCGCGGAAGTAAAAAATTACTTCCGCCCGTTGAGCGGTACTACTGCAATGAGTGCGGTACTACCATTGAGCGGTTCTACCGCGATGACCCGCGGTACTACCGCAATGATGAGCGCGCATGGGGGTTAAGAGCGGGCAAGGGGGTTTCTCATCCCCCATACCCCATTTTCTCTCTTCCCCTCACGTCTCTCTCTCCTCCTCTCAACTGCCGCCGGATCTCCTCGCCGATCTCCATCTCCGGCCACCCATTTCTTATTTGCTCCGGTGGGATCGTTCCCCACATCGTCCTCTTGCAATGGACCCCGGTATTTCCCCAATCCCCTCTTGTTTTGCCTCTCTCTTTTTGAATCTAGGCCTTTGGGGAAATATGAGATGGTCTAGCTTTGTTTGGATCCGATCTATGCATACGGAGATGTTTTGTGAGTGTTAGTGCGTTAGAAGTGCGTATTGATAGGATTAAACGGAGTATTTTTTGATCTATAGTAGTAGCAATACGATCTAATCTGTGTTTTTGCGCAGTTCTGCCCCGTGCGGTACTACCACACCTTGTACGGTACTACCGCTCGTAGGGCGGAAGTAAAAAGTTACTTCCGCAGACGCCACAGTACTACCGCTCGCGCGGTACTATCGCGTCGTGAGCGGTACTAATTTTTTACTTCTGCTGACGAGGCGGTAGTAAATTTTTACTTCCGCTCCAGCCACGGTACTACCGCTCCAGCGGTACTACCGCGTCTAAAGCGGTACTAATTTTTTACTTCCGCTGTCAGGGCGGTAGTAAAAATTTACTTCCGCTCCAGCCACGGTACTACCGCTCGAGCGGTACTACCGCGTCTGGAGCGGTAGTAAATTTTTACTTCCGCAAGTACATATTGGTACTTTTGTCGATCCATAACTAACTCGTTCTGTCCGGTCCATTCTCTCTTCTACATGGTTTTTGTGTCTGCTTTCATCCTTGCCTTATTTTCTTGTTTGTCCTTTGTGTTTGCGTTGTGTGCCCTATGTGGTGGCTCTGGTTCCATCTTTGCTCCACGCCGTACCAATCCATCTCGTGACACAAGTTCCAAGCGGCTTCGCAATCCAGATGCTCCCGAGGGCTCCAATGCTTCACCCCGCCATTTCAAGAGGACCGCATCTAAGCTCAAGAAACCAGTTGAGAACTTTGATGTCATGCCACAAGCTGAGTTTTTGGCTCGAAGGTTGATCAATCCCTACGACAAGCCACGGGAAGTGTCTAAGGCATATGACTTGTTCTGGACCAAGCAGTAGTATCTTATTCACCTGGATGTGATCAAGGGCAAGAAAAATCACTATGTACCTGTCCAATCCATTGATCTGGAACACATGAGGAAGCACCCGCAATACTTTGGTGAGGCTCTGGAGTTGGTGTAGCAGTTGGCTATCGCAGACATCATCTCCTTCCGACTTGACTTTGATCCAGAACTCTTGGGTCAGTTCTTTGCCTCTGTTCACTTTCACTCTGATGCCGAGCGAACCATGACCTGGATGACCCATGGCGAGCAACTGACTGCCACCTAGAAGGACTTCATGGACTTGCTGCATGTTCCTGACTCCGGACTTGATGTGACACTTGGTCTGCACCCTCACGGCAACCCTCACCCAGCTGGTAAGGATCGGCTCATACCTTTCCATATTTTGAAGACCTTACGTTCTGGTGAGCAAATTCCTGTGTTCAACCCTTTCCTGGATGTCATGCACCGGATCTTCCGCAACACTTTGTTTCCTTGCATGGGAGACAAGGACAAGGTACACTCCTATCTGGTGGATATGTTGCTGCTATGTGAGAAAGGAAGAAATGAAGACATTGGCATCCTTGATGTGTCTCATGTTATGTGGTCTGAGCTTTGCACAGCTGTGTTCCATCGAAAGGTCCCCATTTATGGGCCATACTTGTTCTATCCGATTCGTGCTACTTGGGACAAGAGGTTTCCAGGTCAAGACATGCTGGAGCACACATTTCTTCATAAGCCCATCCGTCTGCGTATGAAGGAAAAGTGGGCCAACACCACCACTAAGCCTCCTTCTGCTCGTATGGAGGTCGATGAGGATGAGATCGAAGAGGAGGATGACCACAGTTCTGAGTCCTATGTACCTCCGTCTTCTGAGCCATCTTGGGACAAGAAGCTCTCTCACAAGATGAAGACTTTGTTCTGCATGCAGGCCAAGGGTCAGTATAAGGCTCACGTTGCTCAGAAGGAGAGTCGCCAGCATGACAAGCGCATTCTGAGGAAGCTTGGCGAGACCATCTCGAGTGGGTCTGAGAAGGACATCACCCCTGAGGCCACTTGGTTGGCTAAGCAGCAATTCTAGTGGGATGATTCTGATGCGGAGTCCGTCCCTGATGCTTCCGAGGAGTCAGATGACTGATCTTTCTGCTTGCGAGCTACCACCTAGGTGTTAGGTGTCCTCTCTGCCTTTTTGGCGTCTCGATGCCAAAGGGGGAGAGAGTGTAGGATTTGCGCGTATTTGTGTTTGCCTTTTCGTCTTGTGTTTGCCTTGTTTCGTTGAACCTTGGTTTATATCGTTTGTGTGTGTGTGACCTGGAGACTTCCTCTATCATATGGTGTGAGACATATGCTATCACTACTACTTTATTATAGTATAGTATGATTCGTAGCTTAGATTGCATTACCTATAAATATAGGGGCAGTGTTGATCCTAGTGTGTGTGCCCTGCAGTCCAAAGCATATCTAGAGTATGCACACATCTAGGGGGAGCTATCCTATATTTTGTAGGTCTTGAGGTTGCATATGCTTATCTTATATCTTTATGTGCAAATCCCGTGTTGTCATCAATCCACCAAAAAGGGGGAGATTGTTACAGCATATTTCTCCCTAAGTGGTTTTAGTGATTGATGACGATGCCCTTGCGGACTAATCGTGTGCATTGAGCATTTCAGATATCTCAGGTCCAGGCACAAGATGATTTAGTGCCCCTTGGAAGCTCTCGAAGATGGTTGTTCTCTGTGTTTCTTTTCGGTGGATTTGATTCGTAGGAAAGCCGTACTATCAAGAGGGGGTCCGCATCGGAAAGGTCTGGGTGGAATCAGCACGTGCACATCTATTCCCTTGCACCTCCTTTCCCTCTCTTCAATGGAGCCCCAACCTGTTTTCCTTCTCTGTGCAAAAGGAACGCCTGCGAAGTGTTTGGGTTCAGTGGCCTGTGGTAGTACCGCTCCAGGGAGCGGTAGTACCGTAGGGGCCAGCAGTAGTACTGCTCCATGGAGTGGTAGTACCGCTGTCTCCGGCCCTAGCCTCTACTGCTGCGGTAGTAGGAGCGGATGTAATTTTTTACTTCTGCCCTGCTACGGTAGTACCGCGATTCGCGTCCGATACTACCGTGCGGACTTTTTTTCGCATAGTTTCCTTCTGCGGAGGTTGGCACGGAAGTAATTTTTACTTCCGTGCACCTCCAGTGTCTGCCTCCGCCAACCGTGCGGTAGTACCGCACGGGCTCGCGGTAGTACCGCTCCCGCGGTTCTACCACTTGCTAACAAGTAGGGCTAGCTACTCCTGTGGTAGCGGTAGTACCGCACAAGGCTGTGGTAGTACCGCAAGCCATCGCGGTAGTACCGTGACTTTTGCGGTAGTACCGTGATGCGCGGGGCTGAGTGAGTGGATAACGGTTGGTTCTTGTCCCCCACTATAAAAGGGAGGTCTTCTTCTCCAAGAAGCTCACCTCTTCTTTCCAAAAACTACATTGTTGCTCCAAGCTCCATTTTTGCCAGATCTCTCTCCCTAGCCAATCAAACTTGTTGATTTCCTAGGGATAGGTTGAGAAGGCCCCGATCTACACTTCCACCAAGAGAAATTTGATTCCCCCCACTAACCCCTTGCGGATCTTGTTACTCTTGGGTGTTTGAGCACCCTAGATGGTTGAGGTCACCTCGGAGCCACATTCCATTGTGGTGAAGCTTTGTGGTATCATTGGGAGCCACCAATTCAGTTGTGGAGATTGCCCCAACCTTGTTTGTAAAGGTTCGGTTGCCGCCTTCAAGGGCACCAATAGTGGAATCACGACATCTCGCATTGTGTGAGGGCGTGAGGAGAATACGGTGGCCCTAGTGGCTTCTTGGGGAGCATTGTGCCTCCACACCGCTCCAACGGAGACGTACTTCCCACAAGGGAAGGAACTTCGGTAACACATCCTCGTCTCCATCGGCTCCACTGTTGGTTATCTCGCATCTTTACTTATTGCAAGCGTTTACTATGTCATATCTCGTGCTTTACTTGTGTGCTAGTAGTTGTTAGCATCATATAGGTTGTTCACCTAGTTGCACATCTAGCTAATTTATTTGATGCTAAACCTTAATTGTCAAAGAAAAGTAAAAAGTGTTAGTTGCCTATTCATCCCCCCTCTAGTCAACCATATCGATCCTTTCAACAAGGTTCTCCATAAACCTGTATAAATCCAAACACTTTAATCACCTCATTAAAGTGAATGTTCCAACTCCGAGATGCTTGCACCAGCCCATAGATGGAGCGCTGGAGCTTGCATACCTTGTTAGCATCTTTAGGATCGACAAAACCTTCCGGCTGCATCATATACTATTCTTCCTTAAGGAAACCGTTAAGGAATGTCATTTTGATGTCCATTTGCCAGATATCATAATCATAAAATGCGGCAATTTCTACCATGATTCAGATGGACTTCAGCATCGCTACGGGTGAGAAGGTCTCATTGTAGTCAACTCCTTGAACTTGTCGATAACCCTTAGCGACAAGCCGAGCCTTATAGACGGTCACATTACCATCCGCGTCAGTCTTCTTCTTAAAGATCCATTTATTTTCTATGGCTCACTTATCATCAGGCAAGTCCACCAAAGTCCATACTTTGTTCTCATACATGGATCCTATCTCGGATTTCATGGCTTCAAGCCATTTGTTGGAATCTGGGCCCGCCATGAGTTCTTCATAGTTTGAAGGTTCACCATTGTCCAACAACATGATCTCTAGGACAAGGTTGCTATACCACTCTGGTGCAGAACGTGTCCTAGTGGACCTTCGAATAGCAACTTGATATAAAGTTTCATGATCATCATCATTAACTTCCTCTCCAGCCGATGCAGGCTCCACAGAAACAACTTCCTGTGCTGTGCTACTCTCCGGTTCGAGTGGAGGTACAATTACCTCATCAAGTTCTATTTTCCTTCCACTTAGTTCTTTCAAGAGAAACTCTTTCTCTAGAAAGGATCCATTCTTGACAACAAAGACTTTGCCTTCGGATCTGAGGTGGAAGGTATGCCCAATAGTTTCTTTGGGGTATCCTATGAAGACGCACTTTTCCGCTTTGGGTTCGAGCTTCTCAGGTTGAAGTTTCTTCACATAAGCATCGCATCCCCAAACTTTCAGAAACGACAGCTTAGGTTTCTTACCAAACCATAATTCATACGGTGTCGTCTCAACGTACTTAGACGGTGCCCTATTTAAAGTGAATGCGGCAGTATTTAATGCATATCCCCAAAATGATACCGGTAAGTCGGTAAGAGACACCATAGATCGCACCATATCCAATAGAGTGCGATTATGACATTCAGATACACCATTTTGCTGAGGTGTGCCAGGCGACGTGAGTTGTGAAACAATTCCACATTTCCTTAGGTGCATGCCAAACTCGTGACTTAAATATTCTCCGCCACGATCAGATCGTAGGCACTTTATTTTTCTGTCATGTTGATTCTCTACCTCACTCTGAAATTCCTTGTACTTTTCAAAGGTTTCAGACTTGTGTTTCATTAAGTAGAACATACCCATATCTACTTAAGTCATGAGTGATGGTGAGAACATAACGGTAGCCACCGCGAGCCTCAACGCTCATTGGACCGCATACATCGGTATGTATTATCTCCAACAAGTCAGTTGCTCACTCCATTGTTCTGGAGAACGAAGTCTTGGTCATCTTGCCCATGAGGCATGGTTCGCACGTGTCAAATGATTCAAAATCAAGAGACTCAAAAAGTCCATCAGCATGGAGTTTCTTCATGCGTTTGACACCAATATGACCAAGGCGGTAGTGCCACATGTAAGTGGGACTATCGTTATCAATCTTACATCTTTTGGTACTCACACTATGAACATGTGTAACATCACATTCGAGATTCATCAAAAATAAACCATTGACCAGCGGGGCATGACCATAAAACATTTCTCTCATATAAATAGATCAACCATTATTCTCAGATTTAAATGAGTAGCCATCTCGCATCAAACGAGATCCGGATACAATGTTGATGCTCAAAGCTGGTACTAAATAACAATTATTAAGGTTTAAACTAATCCCGAAGGTAGATGTATAGGCAGCGTGCCGACGGCGATCACATCAACCTTGGAACCATTCCCGACACGCATCGTCACCTTGTCCTTCGCCGGTCTCCGCTTATTCCGCAGCTCCTTCTTGGAGTTACAAATGTGAGCAACTGCACTGGTATCAAATACCCAGGAGCTACTACGAGCGTTGGTAAGGTACACATCAATAACAAGTATATCACATATACCTTTAACGTTGCCGGCCTTCTTATCCGTTAAGTACTTGGGGCAGTTCCGCTTCCAGTGACCGGTACCCTTGCAATAAAAACACTCAGTCTCGGGCTTGGGTCCATTCTTGTTCTTCTTCCCGGCAACTTTCTTACCGGGCACGGCAACTGCTTTGCCGTCCTTCTTGAAGTTCTTCTTACCCTTGCCTTTCTTGAAACTAGTGGTCTTATTCACCATCAACACTTGATGCTCCTTTTTTATGTCGACCTCCGCTGATTTCAGCATCGAGTACAACTCAGGAATGGACTTCTCCATACCCTGCATGTTGTAGTTCATCACAAATCTCTTGTAGCTAGGTGGGAGCGACTGGAGGATTCTGTCAATAACCGAGTCATCCGAAAGATTAACTCCCATCTGAGACAAGCGGTTGTGCAACCCAGACATTTTGAGTATGTGCTCACTGACAGAACTATTGTCTCCATCTTACAACTGAAGAACTTGTTGGAGACATCATATCTCTCGACCCGGGCATGTGCTTGGAAAACCAATTTCAGCTCTTGGAACATCTCATATGCTCCGTGTTGCTCAAAACGCTTTTGGAGCCCCGGTTCTAAGCTGTAAAGCATGCCACACTGAACCAGGGAGTAATCATCACAGCACGACTACGAGGCGTTCATAACGTCTTGATCCGCTGGGAAAATGGGTGCGTCACCTAGCGGTGTATCAAGGAAATATAATCTTTCGGAAGCTATGAGGATGATCCTCAAGCTATGGACCCAGTCCGTATAGTTGCTTCCATCGTCTTTCAGCTTGGTTTTCTCTAGGAACGCGTTGAAGTTGAGGGCAACATTAGCGTTGGCCATTGGATCTACAATATAGATTGTAAAGACAATCTTAAACTAAGTTCATGATAATTAAGTTCACATAATCAAATTATTTAATGAACTCCCACTTAGATAGACATCTCTCTAGTCATCCAAGTGACACATGATCCACGTCAACTAGCCCGTGTCCGATCATCATGTGAGACGGACTAGTCATCAATGGTGAACATCTCCATGTTGATCCTATCTTCTATACGACTCACGTTCGACCTTTCGGTCTCCCGTGTTCCAAGGCCAGGTCTGTACATGCTAGGATCGTCAAGTCAACCTAAGTGTATTGCGTGTGTAAATCTGGCTTACACCTGTTGTATGCGAACGTTAGAACCTATCACACCCGATCATCACGTGGTGCTTCGGAACAACGAATCTTAGCAACGGTGCACAATTAGGGTGAACACATTTCTTTAAATGTTAGTGAGAGATCATCTTATTAAGCTACCGTCGTTCTAAGCAAATAAGATGTAAACATGATAAACATCACATGCAATCAATATAGTGACATGATATGGCCAATATCATCTTGCTTCTTTGATCTCCATCTTCGGGACAGCATGATCATCATTGTCACCGGCACGACACCATGATCTCCATCATCGTGTCTTCATGAAGTTGTCTCTCCAACTATTACTTCTACTACTATGGCTAACGGTTAGCAACAAAGTAAAGTAATTACATGGCATTTATGATTGACACGCAGGTCATACAATAAATTAAGACAACTCCTATAGCTCCTGCCGATTGTCATACTCATCGACATGCAAGTCGTGAATCCTATTACAAGAACATGATCAATCTCATACATCACATATATCACGTCACATTCTTTGGCCATATCACATCACACGGCATATGCTGCGAAAACAAGTTAGACGTCCTCTAATTTGTCGTTGCAAGTTTTTACGTGGCTGCTATAGGTTTCTAGCAAGAATGTTTCTTACCTACGCAAAACCACAACGTGATATGCCAATTTCTATTTACCCTTCATAAGGACCCTTTTCATCGAATCCGATCCGACTAGAATGGGAGAGACAGACACCCGCTAGCCACCTTATGCAACAAGTGCATGTCAGACGGTGGGACCAGTCTCACGTGAGCGTACGTGTAAAGTCGGTCCGGGCCGCTTCATCCCACTATACCACCGAATCAAGATAAGACTTGTAACGATAAGACAATTGACGAAATCGACGCCCACAACACCTTGTGTTCTACTCGTGCATAGATTCTATGCATAGACCTAGCTCATGATTCCACTGTTGGGAGACGTAGTAGTAAATCAAAAAAATTCCGACGTGTCACCAAGATCTATCTATGGAGAAACTAGCAACGATCAAAGGGGAGTGCATCTTCATACCTTTGAAGATCGCAAAGCGGAAGCATTACTAGAACGTGATTGGTGGAGTCGTACTCGCAGCGATTCAGATCGTGGTGGATTCCGATATAAGCGCCGACCAACGGTGCCTCCGCGTTCAACACACGTGTAGCCTGGTGACGTCTCCTATGCCTTGAACCAGCAAGGAGGAAGGAGAGGTTGAGGGAGAGCTCCAATAGCATGACGTCGTGGTGACGGTTGAGTTGCGTGGTACTCCAGCAGGGCTTCTCCAAGCACTACGGAGGACAAGGAGGAGGAGGGGTAGGGCTGCGCTGAGAGAGAGAGATGCGTGTCTCTGGCAGCCCCAAAGGCTCCACTATATATAGGAGGAGGAGGAGGGAGGGAGCAGCCCCTAGGGTTCCCACCCCAGGGCCGGCGGCAGTCCTAGATGGCTCCTGGTGCGGTGGCCATAGAGGGAGAGGGAGGGGCGGCGCCCTAGGTGGGCGTAGGGCCCATCTGCCCCTAGGGTTTGCCCCCTCCCACCTAGTGCTGCGCCTTGGGCCCTTGTGGGAGGCGCACAAGCCCACCTAGGGACTGGTTCCCTCACACCTGTGGCCCATGCAGCCCTCTCGTGCCGGTGGCCCCACACGGTGGACCCCCAGAACCCTTCCGATGGTCCCGGTACGTTACCGGTGATGCCCGAAACACATTCGGTGACCAAAACCTCACTTCCTATATATGAATCCTTACCTCCGGACCATTCCGAAACTCCTCGTGGTGTCCGGGATCTCACCTGGGACTCCGAACAACCTTCGGTAACCACGTACACTATTTCCCTATAACCCTAGCGTCATCAACCTTAAGTGTGTAGACCCTATGGGTTCGGGAGGCATGTAGACATGACCGAGACACCTCTCCGGTCAATAACCAAAAGTGGGATCTAGATACCCATGTTGGCTCCCACATGCTCCACGATGATCTCATCGGATGAACCATGATGTCGGGGATTCAATCAATCCCGTATACAATTCCCTTTGTCTACCAGTATGACACTTGTCAGAGATTCGATCGTCGGTATCCCTATACCTTGTTCAATATCGTTATCGGCAAGTCTCTTTACTCGTTCCGTAACACATCATCCCATGGCTAACTCCTTAGTCACATTGAGCTCATTATGATGATGTCTTACCGAGTGGGCCTAGAGATACCTCTCCGTCACACGGAGTGACAAATCCTAGTCTCATTTCGTGCCAACCCAACAGACACTTTTGGAGATACCCGTAGTGTACCTTTATAGCCACCCAGTTATGTTGTGACGTTTGGCACACCCAAAGTATTCCTACGGTATCCGGGAGTTGCACAATCTCATGGTCTAAGAAAACAATACTTGACATTAGAAAAGCTTTAGCAGACGAACTACATGATCTTGTGCTATGCTTAGGATTGGGTCTTGTCCATCACATCATTCTCCTAATGATGTGATACTGTTATCAATGACATCCAATGTCCATGGTCATGAAACCATGACCATCTATTGATCAACGAGCTAGCCAATTAGAGGCTCACTAAGAACATGTTGTGGTCTATGTATTCACACATGCATTACGGTTTCCGGATAATACAGTTATAGCATGAACAATAGAGAATTATCATGAACAAGGAAATACAATAATAATCATTTTATTAGTGCCTCTAGGGCATATTTCCAACAGTTACTCTGTTCTTCATGAACCTAATACTCTAGATGTAGGCAGGAGACGGTCGATGTTGAAAGCACATTTGCTCCCTTGGTGGTTTTGGTAATTAATAGCAACATATAAGTCATTGAACTAATGTTTCCACCAAGTATATTTCAGGAAATGTTCATTGATAGGATTGGCAAAAGGAGATTGTGGACATACCTCAAGATGCAAGGAAATAGGTTGGCCAAGATTCAAGCAAGAGGACTCTACATTTTATATTTGTGAGAAATCACTTTGAATCCATAGGAAAGCCAATACTATTAAAAGGGGGTAAGGTTTTGTTGGTGAACAATATGCTCAAACGTGCACAAGTGATAGTCGCCAAAAACATCCACAAAATCTCCCACCAAAGTCTGTTCTATACCCAACACTCGAAATCGGTGCAACCAACTTTCCCATACCGGTGCCACCGATTCCAGAACCTAGACAGACTATGCCAAACCCTAGCCACTTCGGTGTAATCGATTCCATACCGGTGCCACCGAGTTTAGGTTGCCAACTTTATGTTACGCAAATTCACATTTTTGGTCCCACCGAGAATGTTGGATTGGCGTCATCGAGATTGGAAATCTGACCGTTGGTCACCTTATCGGTGCAACCGAGTTTCCTATATTGGTCTCACCGAGATTCAAAAGTTGCCACCTTTTGGTCACTTCGGTACCACCGAGATTAACACATTGGTGTCACCGAGTTGGTCATTTTGTGTGTAACGGTTGGATTTTTGGGGTGCCTATATATACCCCTTCACCACCAACTACTCGAGAGAGAAGCACTCAGAACTATTCCATACCTATCCTATCAGATTTTCTGAGAGAGAACCACCTACCCTTGTGTTGAGGTCAAGATCTTCCACTCCAATCATATGGATCTTGATCTCTAGACTCCCCAAGTAGCTTTCCACCAATCCCATCTCTTCCACCATGCCAAATATGTGAGAGAGTGATTGGGTGCTGAGGAGTCTATCATCTTGAAGCACAAGAGCAAGGAGTTCATCGTCATTACCGAGCCTATTACCTTTTGGAGGGTGGTGCCTCCTAGATTGGTTAGGTGTCGCTTGGGAGCCTCCTACTTCGTGTTGTGGAGTGAACCAAGAAGTTTGTAAGGGCAAGGAGATCGCCTACTTCGTGAAGATCAACCCATAGTGAGGCTAGTCCTTCGTGGACAGAAGCCGTTATGGAATAGTCAAGGTTGCTACTTCGTGGACCCTTTTGGGTGGAGCCCTCCATGGACTCTCATGACCGTTACCCTCCATGGGTTGAAGACTCCATAAACGTGGATGTACGATAGCGCCACCTATCGGAACCATGGGAAAAATCATCGTGTCTACAATTGCGTTTGATCTTCCTACCCTATCCCTTCTATACATGCTTGTTGTTACTTTCCGCTGCTATATACTCTTAGACTTGCATGTGTAGGGTGTACTTGACTTGCCATGAAATGCTAAAGGTTGTCAACCCTAAAACTTGGTGTAGGCAAAACTTTTATTTTGTCAAGTAGTCTAATCACCCCCCCCTTAGACATACTTCCGGTCCTACAGATGTGTGGAGTAATAGTAGTAGATGCATAATCATTTTGGTATACTTGTCATGGACGTGATGCCTATATGCATAATAATTGCCTTGGATATCTTCATAATTATTCGCTTTTCTATCAATTGCTCGACAGTAATTTGTTTACCCACCGCAATACTTGCCATCATGAGAGAAGCCATCTAGTGAAACCTATGGCCCCCAGGTCTATTTTCCATATTATACTTTCAGATCTAAAACCAAAAATACCAAAAATACTTGCTGCCCTATTTTTACTTTTAGTTTTACTTTCCATTCAAGCATCCTATTATATCTACCTCTATTAGATCTCATCCTTACAAGTAACCATGAAGGGATTGACAACCCGTTTATAGCGTTGGGTGCAAGAGTTTGATTCTTTGTGTAGGTACATCTATCGGTGGCTCGCTTGTATCTCCTACTGGATTGATACCTTGGTTCTGAAAAACCGTGGGAAATACTTATCTACTTTTCTGCATCAAACTGTTCCTCTTCACAGGAAACCAACGCATGCTCGAGAAGTAGTAGTTGTCGCGCTCATCATGCTTCTACTACTATTGCTACCTCTTTGCGATAAAGTAAAGCATTACATAGCGCTTAAAGATTGACATGCAGGTCATACAATAATTAAAGATAACCCTATGGCTCCTGCCGGTTGCCGTACTCATCGACATGCAAGTTGTGATATTTGTTACAAAACATGATCATCTCATACATCACATATATCTCATCATGTAATTGGCCATATCACATCACAACATACCACGCAAAAACAAGTTAGACGTCCTCTAATTGTTGTTGCAAGTTTTACGTGGCTGCTATGGGTATCTAGCAAGAACGATTCTCACCTATGCAAAAACCACAACAGTGATACACAAATTGTTATTCAACCTTCTCAAGGACCACCTTTGTCGAATCCGATCCAACTAGAGTAGGAGAGACAGACACCCTCCAGCCATCTTTATGCAACAAAGCTACATGTGAGTCGATGGAACTAACCTCTCGTAAGCGTATGAGTAAGGTTGGTCCGGGCCGCTTCATCCCACAATACCGCTGAATCAAAAACCGACCAAGGGAGGAAGCAATATGAGAATCAACTCTCACAAACTCCTTTGTGTTCTACTCGTGATCTCATCTACACATAGACCTAGCTCATGATGCCACTATTGGGGAATGTTGCATGGGAAACAAAAAATTTCTACCCACACGCAGGATCTATCCATGGTGATGAACATCTATGAGAGGGAGAGTGGATCTACATACCCTTGTAGATCGCTAAGCGGGAAGCGTTAAGAAATGCGGTTGATGTAGTCGAACGTCATCGTGATCCAAATCGCCGAGCGTACCTCGATCCCATCATGATCCATCTCGCGATCCAATCACGATCCATCCCGCGATCCCATCATGATACGTCCCACGATCAAATCATGAATCGTCTCGCTATCCTGATCACGGTCCTTCCGATCTAGTGCCGAACGGACGACACCTCCTCGTTCAGCACACTTACAGCTCGATGACGATCTCGGCCTTATTGATCCAGCAAGAAGGGGCAGAGAGGTATATGAGTTCTCCGGTAGCGGGACGGCAGCGGTGGTGGAACTATTCCGACAGGGCTTTGCCTAAGCACCGCCAAAACTAGACTAAAGGAGAAAATGATATAGAGGAAGTAGAGGGAGCATGTGGCAATTAGGGTTAGCTCTCCCCTCTAAATCCTCTAGTATATATAGGAGGGAGGGAGGGAGGGGAGGAGGCAGCCTCAAACTCTCAAGGTTTGGCCGAAATTGGAGGTGGAGGAGTCCTACTCCAATCCTACTAGGAGTAGGATTCCTCCTCTCCACTTGGAAACCCTTTTCGCCTTTGGGGTTTTCCCACCCGTAGTCGCATGGGCCTTAGTGATGGGTTCGGCCAGCCCACTAGGGGCTGGTTTGACTCCTCCCACAATCCATGAGATCCTTTGGGTCGAGACACCCCTCCCGATGGCCCCTGGTACCCTCTTGGCACTCCCGGTACACTACCGATGTACCCAAAACTTTTCCGGTAACCAAAACAAGACTTCCCATATATCAATCTTTACCTCCAGACCATTTCGGAGCTCCCCGTGACATCCAGGATCTCATCCGAGACTCCGAACTACCTTCGTTCACCAACATACATAACTCAATACTACCGAAACGTCACCGAACGTTAAGTGTGCAGACCATGCGGGTTCGAGAACTATGTAGACATGACCGAGACACCTCTACGGTTAATACCCAATAGCAGGACCTGGATGCCCATATTGGTTCCTACATATTCTACAAAGATCTTTATCGGTTGAACCTCTATGTCAAGGATTCAGTTAATCCCGTATGATGTTCCCTTTGTTCTTCGGTATGTTACTTGCTCGAGATTCGATCGTCGGTATCTCCATACCTAGTACAATCTCATTACCAGCAAGTCTCTTTGCTCGTTCCACAATACAAGATCCCGTGGCTAACACTTTAGTCACTTTGCTTGCAAGGCTTGTTGTGATGTTGTATTACCGAGTGGGCCCTGAGATACCTCTCCATCACACGGTGTAACAAATCCCAGTCTTGATCCATGCCAACCCAATAGACACCCTTAGAGATACCTGTAGAGCACCTTGATAGTCACCCAGTCACGTTGCGACGTTTGATACACACAAGGTACTCCTCCGGTGTCAGTGGGTTGCATGATCTCATGATCATAGGAACAAATACTTGACATGTAGAAAACTATAGCAATAAACAGACGTGATCAAATGCTATGTTTATAGTTTGGGTCTTATCCATCACATCATTCTCCTAATGATGTGATGCCGTTATCAAATGACATCTCATGTCCATGGCTAGGAAACCTTGACCATCTTTGATCAATGAGCTAGTCTATTACAGGCATACTAGGGACATGGTGTTGTCTATGTATCCACACATGTATCTGAGTCTCCGGTCAATACAATTCTAGAATGGATAATAAACGATTATCATGAACAAGGAAATATGATAATAACTAATTTATATTTCCTCTAGGGCATATTTCCAACAGGAGCCCCATGAGCATAAGATCCGAAAATGGCTTCCTTAATCTCTTCTTCAGAAAAGTTTTTCTGGAGGCATTCATTCTCTTCGGAGGAAACCATCTCCTCCTCCTTCCAATAGGAAGGATCCAAGCGTATATTATGTCTCTATTCATGACCAAAGAGATTCTTTGGACATACTTTTGTGGAAGAGCTTGTGGGTGTCTTTGGTGACTATCACTTGTGCACGTGGAGCATCTTGTTCACCAACAGTACCTTACCCTCTTTTAGTAGTATTGGCTTTCCTATGGAGTCAAAGTGATTTATCACAAAGTAAAATGTAGAGTCCTCTTGCTTGAAGCTTTCCAATGTTATTCCTTCTCCTTCTTCTTCTTGGGGATACTCTCCACACTCCTTAGCCATCCTTCTCTGTGAACTTGTCTGAAATACACTAGTTGAAAGTATTAGTCCAAGAGACAATGTATGTTGTCATGAATTATCAAAACCTCCAAGGGAGCATATTGTGCTTTCAGCATCTACTACTATTACTCCACTTTGAGAATGCTTTTATGCTTTCCTCTCTAAGTATTAAGTTCATGACAAACATAGTAATGATTTAAGCAAGATGACATGATGTAGACAAAGTAAACCCAATCAATATGAATAAACCCTGTCGTTTTATCCTTAATAGAAACAATATAAATATGTGTCATGTCCCATACTATCACTGGGATATAGAGCACTGCAAGATTAAACCCAATACAAAGCACCTCTCCAGCTGAAGATAAATCAGTCTAGTTGGACAAAGCAAACGGATAGATCATAGAGAAATACAGAGCTATTACAGTCATGCATAATAAAGTTCAGAAAAGACTCAATTACTTTCAATGAATAATCTGATCATAAACCTACAATTCATTGCATCCCAACAAACACACCGCAAAAAAGGATTACATCAGATAGATCTCCAAGAGAATCGAGGAGAACATGGTATTGAAGATCAAAGAGAGAGAAGAAGGCATCTAGCTACTAGCTATGGAACCATAGGTCTGTGGTGAACTACTCACACATCATCATGGAGGCAGAAAGGTTGATGTAAATGGCCTCCGTGATCGATTCCCTCGCCGACGGAGTATTGAAAAAAGTCTTCAGATGGGATTACGGAAGAACAAAAGCTTGCGGCGGCGAAAAAAAATGTTTTAGGTGTCTCTTTGTTGGCTTGGGGATATACGAGAATATATAGAAGTGGTCAATGGAGTTGGAAGGGTCCCACAAGCTCACGGGCACGCCCTACCCCCCAGGCGTGCCCTGCGAGCTCGTGGCCCTCTCGTAGCTCTTCTGACCTCCTCCGGAAGCTTCGAGGGTCTCTTTATGTCCAAAAATAACCCCCACAAAATTTCATCATGTTTGGACCTTGTTTGATATTGGTTTTCTGAAAAGTCAAAAACACGCACAAACGAGAAACGAACATTGGGCACTGGGTTAATAGGATAGTCCAAAAACTAAAATAAAATAACATATAATTGCACATAAAGTATCCAAGATTGATAATATAATAGTATGAAACAATTAAAAATTATAGATACTTTGAAGACGTATCACGCCCGTATGAAACGCCGTCTTTCGATCTGTCTTCAAGCACACGCTTATTGATTCTTTCTTCCTTCACTTTTCTTCCTTTCCATTTCCTCTTAAGCGATGTTGCAACCTCTCAAGCGCTTGACCGCATAGAGATTTTATGGAGTTAGAAATTAAGACCTTTCTTAAAAAACCTCAATATCACAATCTCCATCAACGTTAACATCGAACAATATATTTGTGTCTCCTACAAGCTGAACAAACTCGACCCACATGTGTCATTTCATTAACTATTCCTACTCTATGTGTTTGCTCACCGGGGCATAATCTTTACATGATGATACACAAATAAACAAAGCACTCCGCATATACATTAGTAATATCATTTTTCAAAACTGCTTGAATTTCCAAATACATTGTTTTAGTTGTTAGTATTGCAAATAGCAGGCGAGCTTGAGATCTACTTAATCTCATTAGAAATTGTTTTGTTCATACAAGTTGCCTAGGATTCTATTTACGTCTAAGTCCATGTCCTAAGTTGAGATTATATCATACTGTATGACAAAACACCATTGACACAAGAAAATCTTCAGTGACTGGGAAAACGAAGAAGAAAATTTTCGGTGAAAAAACCCACGGAAACCGGCCGCTCCGCTCCCTCGCGTCCATAAAACCTGGGAAAGCTTACTCTGCGCGGCGCGGAAGTACAAAACCCACTACCCCTGGCAGGCTGGCTCTCCCCTCCCGTGGCTCGCTCGGGTCATCTCTCATTTTCATCTATCTATCCACCTCCTCTTCCTCACACGAGCAGACCAGACCAGACCAGCACCAACTCCCTTTCTGCCTTTCTCTTTCACTGCTCACCATTTCCCGTCGCCCTCCTCCCTCCCTCCCTCCTTCGCCTCATCCTCTGCAGCGGCTAGCCTAGCTGCGCGCACCTTTGCAGAAAGAGAGAAAAGAAAGGCACCTCGCCCGAACCCAACCCAACGCCACCACCGAAAACGCACAAAAGCAGAGGGGCATCAGATCAGGTCGGCCGATCGAGCGCGCGACGACGAACCCCCTGCCAGTGCTCCCTCCCGGCCAGGCGCTCGCAAAGTGCGGGAGCCGCTGCCTTCTCGATCTCCGATCCTCTCCCCTTCCTGCCTTGTCCTCTCTCCCTCCCTCCCTCCCTCTCTCTCTCTCTCTATCTTACTCTCTCCAGGACGTCTAGCTAGCCGAGCTACGTCGCGCGGCCTCCGAGGCGGGGCGAGCTCACGTACGCGCTCACTCACGTAGCCGCGCCGCCGCCATGTCATCGGCCGCTGGCGGGTACGGGGGCGAAGCCGAGCACCAGCAGCAGCACCAGCACCACCAGCACCAGCTGCTGCTTGGCCAGGCCGCGGCGGGGCAGCTGTACCACGTGCCGCAGCACAGCCGCCGCGAGAAGCTGCGGTTCCCGCCGGACCCGGCGGACTCCTCCTCGCCCACGCCGGCGGCCTGGCCGCCGGTGCCCTTCTACTCCTACGCGTCATCCTCCTCCTCCTACACACCGCACAGCCCCACGCTGGCGCACACCCACAGCCAGCTCCTGGCCCACGGCATGCCCGTAGGAGCCCAGATCCCGAGCCAGAACTTCGCGCTCTCGCTCTCCTCGTCCTCCTCCAACCCTCCGCCTCAGCAGCGGAGGCACCTCGCCGGTGCCACCGGACCGTATGGCCCCTTCACGGGCTACGCGGCCGTGCTCGGCCGCTCCAGGTTCCTGGGCCCTGCGCAAAAGCTGCTAGAGGAGATCTGCGACGTGGGCGGCCGCCCCTCGCAGCGGGACCGCTGCTCCGACGATGGGTTGCTCGACTTGGATGCCATGGACGCCGCCGGCGACGTCGGCCACGAGATGGACAGCAGCGACCGCGCTGCCGCTGAGGGCGTCAACGTCTCCGGCGCCGAGCAGCAGTGGAGAAAGACTAGGCTCATCTCCCTCCTGGAAGAAGTGAGTTGTCAATCATATGTACCCTCTAAATTGCCTTCTTCTCTTCTTGTATGTATTTTCATTCACATACGAGCATGCATCTTTCTCTTCCGTTCCCATGTCATAATTATTTCTTCTTCGTGGAGAAGAATCTGACCAACATCTCATGGTCACATCATGGGCGCAGCTTGTGAATCTTTATTCACTGTGGTTCCACAGCTTATATCTTGTGCTTTCGATTTGATGGTGGTTGATATGTATGGATCATCATATCTGCTCTTTTGGATATATTTCTTTGCTTATTATATGCCTCACTTATTGTTGCACTGTTGGTGTTGAATAGTTATTTTCTTTTGGTCTTCTTGTAAACCAGCGGCAACTTGATCTGGAGTTTTCAAAAAAAAAAAAGATCTGGAGTTCTATGATCAAAGGGTTGCACACAGTAGTACTTCGTGAACATGAAATTAGAACAGCTAAATCCACAGTATGCTTTAATTTTGTTTCATAAACAATTTCAAGTTGCTTCTTTCTAAGATTCCTAGAGTAGTAGAGTTTGTCCTCTTTCAGTATGGTTGTATACCCATAGATGTAAAGCTGTAAGATTCTGCTGTCCATATAGTCCCAGCTTCTTGTTTTTTCTTCATAAAAGCATAGTACACACCTGTTTAATTTAGCTCAGGAAAGTTGTTTCCCGCCATATAATCATAGCTAGGTCAATAATTTTGAAGTGACACATGATCTGGTAGCATGTACACAGCTACACGATAATCTGTTTCTTTCAAACAACTCATCTCCACAACGTCTTAACAAGATTGTAGGTGTTTATACGCTGCACAACTAAGACAGTCCAACTTAATTATTGTGTTCTAAATTCTAAAGTTCTAATACAACCACAAAAATCTTGTAGGTTTGCAAACGATACAGGCAATACTACCAGCAGCTCCAAGCCGTGATCTCCTCGTTCGAAGCCGTCGCCGGGCTGAGCAACGCCGCCCCCTTTGCCTCCATCGCTCTCCGGACGATGTCTAAGCATTTCAAGTATCTCAAGAGCACAATACAGAGCCAGCTGCGCAACACTAACAAGGCGGCCGCCGGGAAGGATAGCCTCGGCAAGGAAGACATGGCGAACTTCGGGCTCATGGGCGGCGGCTCCGCCCTCATGAGGGGAAGCAACGCCAACGCGTTCAGCCAGCCTCACAACATATGGCGGCCACAGAGGGGACTCCCGGAGCGTGCGGTGTCGGTTCTTCGTGCCTGGCTGTTCGAGCACTTCTTACATCCGTAAGCATATGACATCCTCCATCATATTTGATTTTTGTTCATAACATGGAGGTATACCATACAGTTTTTAAATTTTCCATGGTATCTTCACTCTACCTGCAGCTGGCAAATGCGAATGTTTATATCCATAGTAGGGTACATGCCATTATGATATGCTGCAAGCGCAACTAACAAACGATTCCTTCTAGTGTGAGCATCATGCCTAGATCCGAGACATGGGATAAATGCCTGAGATAGTGTGCAAGCACAAGCAAACCTATGGCTTCAAATCGTTTGCTTTACTGAAAGCTTCTAATCTTATTTTCGTGGGCACCCACTGCCCACTAAAATTGCGGATTTTGTCGCCACTGTTTTAGTGCATGCAATCTAACAGGAGAAAAGGAATTTGTGGAAGTGGAGGAAAATCCTTCCGTAACACTAGATCTGTGTCGACTGTCGATTCGGTACCGTATGATAAGAAGAACGTTCAACTATCATTAAATGCATGTCTTTATGGGTTCTAGCATGGGTCCCACTTGAAGTTTAGTTTCTGACGATTGTACACCAACTAAACAGTGGGCTCTCTCTGTATCTAACTTAGGCAAGGCACCAAATCTTACAACGATGTCACCACATGTGCGCTTTTGTTAGTGGCGGTCAATTCTCATCTATCTGATGATTTGATGGAGACTGCTTTGCAAATCACGTATACTACATGTCAAATAGGGTGCATCCATGCTGATCAGGTTCTTTTATTTAGTTACTAGAGATATATGTACGTAGTACTATATCTGAAAGTTTGTTGTGCACGCTGATTTTATTTCTTACATATACTCCCTCAGTCCCAAAATACATGACAGAGGGTATATCGTAGCGTACACTTCTACACATTATTTGTTCATCAAATGCCTGTTTGAGTGAGTTGCAGAGTCCACAATGTGATTTTGCTTGAACTTTTTAACTGAATAATGCATTGTCGTGAAAGACTAGATTTTGGTTATAAGATCCTACTGTAAATGACTAGCTCCAAGGGGCGCGCATGATGACATGCTAGCTTTTTGGTCTAAGCGTCGTAATGTAACTTCAAAACAATGTCCAGTTTTTTTTGTCACGAAACTTCTAACCTGTAAAGATTACTAGTGCTTTTGTTTTTCGTTGCTGTCTGCTCGAATGAATGGTTCTGTATTTGCAATCACACTAATGTTTGGTGCTCTCCAGGTACCCAACTGATAGCGACAAGCAAATGTTGGCTAAACAGACAGGCTTAACGAGGAATCAGGCAAGTAACCATTTCATGTTTCTACTTGAATGTAGCTCTCCATGCCATGCTACTGGCTTCTAGCAAGGTCTCTTAGCGTTAGCGTCATGCACATACTACTACTGGAGTACTATATAAAATGAGAAAGTTATAATACAACTTTGAAAACGTTCACGTTGCCTGCCTGATAATTTTGAAACATTTCATGGCGGGCAGGTCTCAAACTGGTTCATCAACGCAAGGGTTAGACTCTGGAAGCCAATGGTGGAAGAAATCCACAACCTGGAGATGCGGCAGGGGCACAAGAGCTCGGCCGCTGACAAGAACCAGCTTGGCGTGCCGCAGCAGACCCAGCAGCATTCGCCGGACAGCAGCGGGAGGCCCTCCGATCCTTCGAACTCGCAGCAAGGGCAAAGCAGCAGCATGACGCAGAACCGCGGAGCCCACCACCACAGCGCCTCTCGGCACATCCAGAGCGAGCTCTCGCCGATGACCCACGACATGCCGGGACAGGCGAGCTTCGCGTACAACGGCGGTGGGATGGCCGAGCACCACCACCACCACCACCACCACGGTATTGCACTGTCGCATCCCCATCAGCAGGTCGAAGGCGGCGCGGGCGGCGCCGGAAGCAGCGGCGGCGTCTCCCTCACTCTCGGCCTCCACCAGAACAACCGGGCCTACATCGCCGAGCCCCTCCCGGCGGCGCTCCCGCTCAACCTCGCCCACCGGTTCGGGCTGGAGGACGTCAGCGACGCCTACGCGATGGCGGCCTCGTTCGGAGGCCAGGACCGGCACTTCACCAAGGAGATGGGCGGCCATCTGCTCCATGACTTCGTTGGGTGATCGATGAACATACACATGCATGATTGCTTGCTCCATTGCTGGGCTCATCAGCATGCAACAACATGCAGATGAGAAAATGTATGCTGGCTGATGTGGTCACGTGTATTGTACTAGAAGTAGGATGATGAAGGAAGGAAACAAGGGTGCATTGGTACATATGCCTCTCGTGTAGACCCTGGAATACTGCCAATATATGTGACAGTGGGGCTACATAGAGAGCATGCAATGCAGAGAGATGTACTACCTTTAAAAGGCCTGTTGTAGCATGCAGTTCTTCCTTATTTGATCTGATCCTAGATTAAGCTGCCTTATTAACCCTGTATCCCCATTGATCGACTTGCATATGTGAGTGCTCCCACCGTGGCAAATAAAGGGTGCTCCATTTATGAATCTATCTCTACTAGCTAGGCTGCAAATTTTATGTATCATCACAGTAATCTAAAGATTCTACTCTAGCTACACAGCATGCAGCTAGTGAGTGCCGAAGCTTCAATGTGTATTGTAGCACTAGAATATGACTGGGCTGGATAGATAGCCTTATCTTCTATGATCTTGCGTAGTTAGCCTTTCCCATGCATGCATTAAACTAAGAAATCAGGTGGTGTTGTGTTTAACGAATGATCTTCTTGCATCCTTAGGTGGAGTAGCCTCCTAAAGTCTGGACAAGACATCTGCTAAACTTTCACTGGCACCTTCCTCTGTTAACCACGCTAACAACATCTGTCAAGGGCTGACCCGCGCCTACTGTATGCGCCTTGATCAACGCACTAAACAACTCGCTGTTTACTGGCCATGGGGGGAGGCGCCATGAGGAAGAAGGGTTCTTTTTTACCTCTCCCCAGGGTGGAAAAAAAAGGCCCATGTTACCTGGGATCGGTTCTCGACGGCCCTCGGTTCCGCAGCATCTGATTTGACGTACGCTTTGGTGACTGGTGAGTGAGTACTGCCACTCCAGTATGAACAGCTGGGGGGGGGGGGGGGGGGGGCGGCTCCATGGAGCTGCTTCTTTTTTGCGTGGAGGGGATCCATGCACGTTACTGACCGCCTGCTCTACCACTTCTCACCAAAAAGTAACCTCTGCTCTTGGTTAAAAAGGGCACTGTTTGTTGCTAGGGTGGTGCTAAACTTTCTTTTCCAGCTACAGGCACTGCATGCATTGCCCTGGTGCTGCATGCATGGATATATTATTGGTCTCTGATTCTGCATGCCTACTGAAGAAATATCATTCGCTGCCTTTTGCCACCCCCATGGAATCCATGGATGGAGATAAAGCTGGTGGTGGGAAAAGACTGGTAGGAGTAGGAGGGGTATGGGCTATCATTGCCACTCATGGAAGGGGAACTGGAGTTTAACTCGCAGCTCCATCCTTTATATGTTTGAGCGAGGAAGGAAAGGCGTGCTTCCTGCATCTGCATGCCAACAAGTATATTCTTCTTCTTTTTCTCGTGTTTTTGTTCTTGATTGAGGTGAAAGAGAACCAGGCATGGGTGCAATTCAATTGTCAAATCCAGTTCACGTATTACGTACCACCTCACGTCAACAACGGCTGGAGCTCTAAGCATCTTGGGCACAAACGCGGAACATACGTTATAGGGGTGGTAGTCGCGCAGGTGCATTTTTAGAAGAGGGAAAGGTGACGTGACACCGTGTGTGTGTGTGTGCTGGTTTTTGGAGCTTTCTTCCTTTTGTTGTCAATTTTGCTTTGTCAGTTTGACGGTTTATGGCGTGTTTGTATGCAGGGTAAAAACCATGATGTGTGTTTTGTTTGGTACCCTGCATTCGCCATAGCCTGGCTGTGAATAAACGCATGTCATGATGTTTGATTGCGGGTAAGCAGATGCACAGGTGTTTCGTTAGATGCAACATATATTGTCTGGTAATGTTTTTTTGGATTCATGAGCTTAGAAGCACACTCATAAGCAGAACATAGACAAGTAGGTATATCATAAACCAGAAATTGCTTTTGGACGCTGAGCTCCATGAAGGTCTTCAAATGCGATATTCAAAATTCATGAAAATTCATATTCTTACATTTCAAAAAATTCTGAAAAAATACGGAGATAGATGAAGTATAATGCACAAGTGTGTAAATTTTCAAGACAAAATATGTTGAAACGAGAGCTGTGCAAAAAAGACAAATCAGAGGCTTCCTAATATGTGATACTATTCATCCTCCCGAATCATGAATTTGTCCTTTTTCTACAGGTCGCATTTCAACGTATTTCATCCTGAAATTTAACACACATATGCCTCACATCCTTTTTTAGTTGTAAATGTTTTTTTTAGATGTTTTTGAAACCAAAATTTCCGAATTTTGAATTTTTCAAAAATTTGGCCTCCATGGAGGCCGAGAACCAAAACGACATTCTCTATCGTAAACCCTTAAACTTGAATCATAAACATACAGTTAAACGCTTAATCGTCATGGCCAGGTTTGAACAATCCATGCAAAAGTCTTAGATCGCCACCATGATGCTTCTTGCACTTGGTCACCACCTCGACACCCTCGTCGTTGAAGACGATCACCTTGGGGTGTCGGTACTCACCAGCTTGAAGGTGATGAGGTACCCGATCCCGATCTGTGCACAATGACGAAGAGGGCCTAACCCTGATCAAGGGTAAGCATGTTGTTTATCATCCAGACCATCACCATCTAGGCGCTTTTAGTGTTCGTCTTGAGTTCCAATTCCTCTAAGACCGCGACTACAAAGTGCTTGATGAACTCGAGTGACATTGGGGGGCAGTCCAAATTCAGTGTAAGGATGATCTTGCAGAAGTGGTTTGGCACGACCTTCTCATGTAAATGTCTGTAGTCCTTCGATCGACTGCTTGTGGGCGCTGTCGAGTTGCATCACTGCCTTGCCCTTATTGTCGCCACAACTACCTCCTTGCCCTTGGAGTTCCCCGAAGTAGCTTGGTCGATACGCATTATGAATATCATGAATGAAGGGGCAAATGCAACACACATATAAGCAAGATCAATGAAGAATGTGGAATTATTTCACTCGTCAGAGATAATCATTCATTCATCCCAACCACCTACTCCAAAGCCCCTATTATGCACCACCGCACTCCACTACCTCTTCCAACCATCTCCGTCTCTCTCTTCGTGTCTTCTGTCGTCTCCTCTTCCAGAACCCTGTCTCTTTATTGTTGGAAATATGCCATAGAGGCAATAATATTGTATTATTATATTTTCATATTCATAATTAAGGGTTAATCTGTGTTGTAACTGCTATGGTCCTGGAATATGTGATTTAGTGGAAAACTCATATGCACATGTGGAACGATAAACATTAAAATAAGGTTCCTAGTCTTGCCTCTAGGACCGGCTCAAGTGTTATTGATCATGTTTTTCGGATCTTAGGTCAACGTTAAGTGTAATGATAGTCCTAAAACAAGATTGAGAGTATGATGTTCAAAGAACCATCATATTAAATCGACCCAAACTTGTTTGTTATACTTTGGGATAATATCGTCTGAAATCAATTATTATAACAAAGAGTGTTAACATGTGTTTTATGTTCCTTGGACCATGAGAGTATCATAGTCACTTCTTATTATATGATGAGCTTTGGGGTTGCTCAAACGTCATCTGTAATTAGGTGGGTCATAACAACAATTTACAGATTCATCAGAAAGTTTGACAAGGTACTAGATAGTCCGAGAGTGGGATTTTCTCCTCCGATGATGGAGAGATATTCTTAGGGCCCTCTTGATGTGATGACATACATCATTGTCTGGCCAGACACAGGTGGCTATGTCACAGGATGTCGAAACACTTCAACGAGAAAGAAGAAAAAAACGGTAACAAGAACAACAGTGTAATGAGCATGTGCATGACTAAAGAGGATATCGATGCATCTTGGGTTTTGTAAGGTACCACGAAGCAAAGGGAATATCACATGATAACCAAAGGTTCACTTGAATATCATTTGCTCACTCACAGGGATAGATATAGATGTCCATGGTTCCACTATTGGTCATTGAACAAAGGGGTTTCGTTCATGTCCATGACTTACCAAACCTATGGGGTCACAAGCTTAAGGTAATCACGATCTGATGAGTGTTAGCAGTGCGGGGGTAATGACAACATATTTGTGAAATTGTTTCACTAATATTTGAAACAGTTTTGAGAGGATCCAGAAGCATTTAGGGGTCACTGAAAGGGTTTCGAAGACTATCGGGCAATAGTGGGTATTATCCATCAATAATATATATGTGGGAAATGTTTTTGGAGGTCTTAAATTAATAATAAAATGCTCTAATAATTTTTAGGAGTCTTTCATATTTAATTTAATATTAACGGGCCTTAAAAGGCCAAGTAGTGGAAGTAGTATTGGGCCACCATTGCCCAATAGGGAAGGGCCGAATTGGAGTGCCCCTCTAGAATGGCCCACCAAGGAGGTAATTTTCCTCCTATGGAAACCCGTCCTCACCTGTCCCACCTATATATGCTAGATGATTTCCTCCATTACAACTTTTGAAGTCTCTTCTAGTTCTCTTGTTCTAGTTAATCCTAGTTCAGCAATTAGAGCTATATCTAGATCCTCTAATCTAGATAATTAGAAGCCGAATGTGGTTCTAATCTCCTTCTTGTAATTCTCCGGCAACGGTTAGCTCCGGACGGCAAAGTGATGCCGCATCGTGAAGACCGTATGCTTGCAAATAAGTAGAGAGATCGTGCTTTCGGTCTTCTGTTCGAGGGATCATTCGTCGGCCATATGAGATCGTTCATATACGGTTCGAGGGACTTCATCAACGATCTATACCGACTCGTCTTCTTCTGTTGCAACTCCGAGTTGGTAACGATCCAATCCTAACTGTTATTGTGTGTTCATAGTGTTCATGGTTGATCTTAGGGCAAAATTTTGTTTTCTAGTATGTTTCCCAACATCAATCACACCACCTCTCCATCGCCATGAACCCCATCCACAACCCCTTCCGCAATGGCATTGGATGGAGGGCATTCCTCTTTGGTGCTCACTCGGTGAACGAACCAAGGTCGCGAAGACCATGGAGGTGTCCTCTAAGTTTAAGAGCATTGATGACATGCATAAAGAGGCAAGCATTGTGTTGTTGAAGGCGATGAAGACAGACTTGGAGAGGTTGTTTCCTGAACTAGCTAAAGGTGCTTTGTCAGTGGACATACCTCGTTGGGTGATGGATGAGGACAAGTTGAATGATCTAGGGCACATAGCCAGATGGGCCAAGTATATTCTTGCCGTGGCTCCTCATGACCAACCGCCTGTCATGGTGGCGTCGACAACCATCGTTCTAGAGAAGGAGGGGGAGACGGTGGTGTTGGAAGACGTAGTAGTAAATCAAAAAATTTCCTACGTGTCACCAAGATCTATCTATGGAGAAAACAACAACGAGTGGGGAGAGATTGCATCTTCATACCTTTGAAGATCGCTAAGCGGAAGTGTTACAAGAACGCGGTTGGTGGAGTCGTACTCGTAGCGATTCAGATCACGGTGGACTCCGATCTCAGCGCCGAACAACGGTGCCTTCGTGTTCAACACATGTGCAGCCCGGTGACGTCTCCTACGCCTTGATCCAGCAAGGAGGAAGGAGAGGTTGGGGAAGAGCTCCGGCAGCACAATGGCGTGGTGACGGTGGAGCTGCATGGTCTCCGGCAGGGCTTCGCCAAGCGCTACGGAGAACGAGGAGAGGGAGAGTAGGGCTGCGCCGAGAGAGGAATAAAACCGTGTGTTGGGCAGCCCCAAAACCTCACATATATATAGGGGAGAGGGAGGAGGAGGCACCCCATCTAGGGTTCCCACCCTAGAGGGTGCGAACGCCCTAGATGGGGGCTTGGGCAACGACCAGAGAGGGGAGAGGGGGAGGGCACAGCCCTAGTGGGCCTTAGGCCCATCTGGGTCTAGGGTTTCCCCTCCCTCCTTGCTATGCCTTGGGCCTGGTGGGAGGGGCGCACCATCCCACCTAGGGGCTGGTTCCCTACACCTTTGGCCCATGCAGCCCTCCGGGGCTGGTGGTCCCACTTGGTGGACCCCCGGAACCTTTCCGGTGGTCCCGGTACGTTACCGGTAATTCCCGAAACTCTTCTGGTGGCCAAATCCTCACTTCCTATATATCAATCTTTGTCTCCGGACCATTCCGGAACTCATCGTGATGTCCGGGATCTCATCCGGGACTCCGAACAACCTTCGGTAACCACGTACACTATTTCCCTATAACCCTAGTGTCATCGAACCTTTGTAGACCCTACGGGTTCGGGAGACACGTAGACATGACCGAGACACCTCTCCGGTCAATAACCAACAACGGGATCTGGATACCCATGTTGGCTCCCACATGATCCATGATGATCTCATCGGATGAACCACGATGTCGGGGATTCAATCAATCCCATATTCAATTCCCTTTGTCTATCGGTATGATACTTGCCCGAGATTCAATCGTCGATATCTCTATACCTTGTTCAATCTCGTTACCAACAAGTATCTTTACTCGTTCCGTAATACATCATCCTGTGGCTAACTCCTTAGTCACATTGAGCTCATTATGATGATGTCTTACCGAGTGGGCCCAGAGATACCTCTCCGTCACACAGAGTGACAAATCCCAGTCTCGATTCGTGCCAACCCAACAGACACTTTCGGAGATACCCATAGTGCACCTTTATAGCTAGCCAGTTACGTTGTGACGTTTGGCACACCCAAAGAATTCCTACGGTATCCGGGAGTTGCACAATCTCATGGTCTAAGGAAACGACACTTGACATTGAAAAGCTTTAGCAGACAAACTACACGATCTTGTGCTATGCTTAGGATTGGGTCTTGTCCATCACATCATTCTCCTAATGATGTGATCCCGTTATCAATGACATCCAATGTCCATGGTCATGAAACCGTGACCATCTATTGATCAATGAGCTAGCCAACTAGAGGCTCACTAGGGACATGTTGTGGTCTATGTATTCACACATGCATTACGGTTTCCTGTTAACACAATTGTAGCATGAACAATAGACAATTATCATGAACAAGGAAATACAATAATAACCATTTTATTATTGCCTCTAGGGCACATTTACAATAGGTGGATGTTGTGTTCGAGATGGACGACGACGATGAAGCGGTGGTGATGGTGGTTAGGGCGCCAGAGACATGTGATCGTACATTGCCCATGGAGGTGGACAACTACAATCATCAGGGCTACCGCCGCTCCAAGCACCTCCAGGCTCGCTGCGACTAGGATCTAGTGCTTGTAAGCTTGATTTATCTAGCTCCCTCTTTATACTCAATCCAGTTTGAACCCCTAAAATCCATCGTATATGCCTAAATAGAGATGTTGGTCAATCTCGATCGAATTTCGAGAGATAGATTGGATGCTTACCGCGAAAATCCAAAATAAAATACGGGCATGGTATTAGTGATACCAAATCGAGTGCGGGGACAAAGGGCTTACTGCCATTGCTAAACTCATGTCGGAGGTGGTGAAGCCGGTGATTGGCGCCTTCGCTCCGGTACTCGCCATCTATTTTTCACTCCAATGCTCACCGCCACCAGTGTGGATTATATAGAGAGTTAGAGAGGAGAGAGGGAGTGGTACGAGTGGGGGATAAAGGAGAGGGTAGTTATGACAATGCTTCGATTAACAACGCAACATATCGAGTGTCGTTGCTCGCTTGCAACCTCTGATGCGGGCTACCAAACACACCCTTCTATTTGCATTCTATGAGCATATCTATGTCTTTTCGCTACATATGAAGGTTATAAGACCGCTTTTCAAACCGTTTAAAATTTAGTTTCAGGAAATTTTATGGTCTTTCTGATACACAAAATTATAAAAATTTAGAAATAGGAAAAACATGGACCGTAAGTTCATGCGCATTTGATCCTATAGGATTTCCGGCCTCCAGGGAGAAACAAAAGAATCACCTTGGCCGAACCGCTCTCGCAAGAAGAAGGGTGAACTCTAGCATGACAATCTCTAGACTCCCTCCCTCTCCCTCGCCGCGGCAGGAACATGCCAGCAGGCAAAGCCCGACCGACGTTAGTAGGGTCCCATGTCTCCTCCTCGCGGTGCATGCTAGAGCAGGGGCGGCTACATCATGCGGACGCGAGGCGCTTCTCAAAGCTATGTGACGCGACTGGGGCATCCATGAAAACACTTCCTTGGTGTGGTGGCGCGGATGACTATGGATGCCTAGATGAAAGGCAGTGGTGGCTCGAGCCGCGGCATCCAGATCTAGCAGTGGTGTTTCTCAATCATTCTGCTCCATTTGGCATCATGGGTTGCGATCTGCAACTTCCTCCTTAACTTCTAGGTGCATGTGCGGGGGGGGGGCAGTGATAACCCACAAGTATAGGGGATCGCAATAGTTTTCGAGGGTAGAGTATTCAACCCAAATTTATTGATTCGACACAAGGGGAGCCAAAGAATATTCTCGAGTATTCGTAGCTGAGTTTTCAATTCTACCACACCTGAAAGACTTAATATCTGCAGCAAATTATTCAGTAGCAAAGTAGTATGGAAGTAACGGTAACGGTAGCAAAAGTAAGAGTAGCAGTTTTGTAGTGATTGTAACAGTAGCAACGGAGAAGTAACTTAGCAAATATCAATATGTGAAAAGATCGTAGGCAATGGATCAGTGATGGATAATTATGTTGGATAGCATTCGTCATGCAACAGTTATAACATAGGGCGACACAGAACTAGCTCCAATTCATCAATGTAATGTAGGCATGTATTCCATATATAGTCATACATGCTTATGGAAAAGAACTTGCATGACATATTTTGTCCTACCCTCCCGTGGCAGCGGGGTCCTAATGGAAACTAAGAGATATTAAGGCCTCCTTTTAATAGAGAACCGGACCAAAGCATTAGCACTTAGTGAATACATGAACTCCTCAAACTACGGTAATCACCGGAAAGAATACCAGTTATTGTCACCCTAGGGGATGCGGATCATAACTCGTAATAGGTGTCTACAACTTTCAAGATAGGATCAAGAACACATATATATATTCATGAAAACATAATAGGTTCAGATCTGAAATCATGGCACTCGGCCCCTAGTGACAAGCATTAAGCATAGCAAAGTCATAGAAACATCAATCTCAGAACACAGTGGATACTAGGGATCAAAGCCTAACAAAACTAACTCGATTACATGATAAATCTCATCCAACCATCACCGTACAGAAAGTCTACGATGGGATTACTCACGAACGGCGGAGATCATCATGGAATTGGTGATGAAGGATGGTTGGTGATGACGATGCCGTCGATTTCCCCTCTTCGGAGCCTCAAACGGACTCCAGATCTTGTCTCCTGAGGAAGAACAGGAGGTGGCGGCGGCTCCGTGTCGTGATATGCGATGAACTCTTCTCTCTGATTTTTTTTCTCCACGAATAGGGTTATATGGAGTTGGAGAGGAGGTTCGAGGAGCCACGAGGGCCCCACAAGCCAGTTAGGCGCGGCCAGGGGGTGGTCGCGCCTAGCAGGCTTGTGGCCTGCAGGTGGCCCTCCTCTGGTTGATTCCTGCGCCAGCATTTTTTATTAAATACAAAAATATTCTTCATAAATTTTCAAGATGATCCGAGAACTTCTATTTCTGCACAAAAATAACACCAAGGCAATTCTTCTTAAAGCAACGTCAATCCGGGTTAGTTCCATTGAAATCATGCAAATTAGAGTCCAAAACAAGGGCAAAAGGGTTTGTAAAAGTGGATACGATGGAGACGTATCAGGCAGCATGGTGGAGGTAGTGTCTGCTTGGTTGTCGCTAGTTTATCTGTGGCGTTAGGGCATTGCAGGTTGGCGCGATGACCCTTGTAAGTGGGGCGGCAGTGGTGTAGCAGTCGCGGGGACTGAGGGAGGTGGATGCTTGGCGACCGGAGGTACAAGCTAGTGTCCAGAGGCACCACCGACCAAGTGAGAGGCCCCCGTCCAGATCTGGAGTGGCCATATATGATGGGAGACACTCTCCCCACCCGATAGTGATGGCTGGCAGAAGGCTGACGGGGTGGGTTCGCTCTAGGGCAGGGGTTGGACTTGGTCCCCTGGCAAGGGTTGGTTTCTCGTCGATTGTATGCTGGTCCCTCTGTCAATGTGCCAAGTTGGTATCTCGTGGCTTGGTTGGGGTGGCGGCTATGTGTTATGGCATCGTTGATGAGTTCGTCTACTGAGGCGGCGACCCCGGATGGCGGGCTACATAGCCGGCTTTCCCGCAACCTTTATGGTCATGGTGGTGACTTTATCTCCTGATTGTGTGGGCAACAAGGGATGTGGTACAAAGAGGCTCTAACTCGCTCTGCCGGTGTGGAAATCTGGTGTTGATGGGATGGCCCTCATTGCGGTGGTGACATGGACACCTCTTAGTGGTTCATGCGAGTTTCCGGGCGAATCATCACATTTTGGTGTAAGTAGCGGCATGTCTCATCCCTATGGGTGTTGTTCTCTTCCCTAAGACGCCAGCGTGTGTCTCGTCCCTATGGAAGGGGTCCGAGTGAAATCGCATGTCTATTTGGTCATGTTGTGTAGCGGCTATGCTTCGCATCTTCACCCTCCTGGAGGCTTCTTCGTAGAGCTCATGCATCGTCAGCTGGGCCTCATTGAGGTGTTAGGCTAGTTAGGATTCAAGGGTCTCTTATGATATTCTTTGTTTGAGGACCTTCTCAACAGATTGTGTTGTTCAGCCGCGTACTTTTGTGTGTTGCTTTATATATAAAGAGGGCACAATTATGTTTCGACATTTCAGGCCTCCTTTGATTTAAAGGAATTTATAAGATTTCTGGAGGATTTGGTTCCTCGTGAATTTTCCTAAGTTGGTCATTTGATTTGCAGGATTGGAATCCTTAGGAGTCTTTCATAGGATTCATGTGTACTCTACCGTTGAACCTGAATAGGAAGAGTGGCAATTGCCTACTCTAGGAAGACTACTTGTCCTCTTCCTCACTCTTCAAATATAATCTATTACGGCGCTTCTTCCGGATGACTAGACGTGTGTTCAGTCTTATTTGGGAGGGGGTGGCGTACAATGATTATTTCCTATGCAAGGAGGATGCCGTGGGAAAAGATGGCTTCTCCTCTTATCAGAAATGAAGTTTGCTATTCAGATGCTTGGATATGGAATACCTGATGGTCTGATTGATGAGTATGTCCATGTGCCTAGAGTCCATGTACGTGTTCTACAAGGTTGTGGGTAGCAGTTTTTGGTCCGGAGTACTTGAGAGAGTCAATAGCAATAGATACATCATGGTTGTTGGCGATCAATGCAGATATGGGATTTTCGGGGATGTATGGTAGCATAGATTGTATGCACTGTAAGTGGAAGAACTGCTGATCCGCTTGGTAGGGACAGTTTAGGAGGCATGTGAAAGGTTGCACTGTCATACTTTAAGCTATCGCTCACTAGTTCTATGGATTTGGCACACTTTTTTGCATGGTTTGTTCTCACAATGACATCAACGTGCTTGAGCACTCTCCGGTGTTCGGAAGGCTTTTCAAAGGAAACTGCCCAATGGTCAACTTTGAGATCAATGGCCACGAGTACAACAAGGGGTACTATCTAGCTGATGGTATCTACCTTCAGTGGACAACTCTTGTCAAAACAATCTCCAACCCGATAGGAGAGAAGCGACAGAGATTTTCCCAAGCACAAGAGAGTGCTAGGAAGGATGTGTAGCGTGCTTTTGGTGTGCTTCAATCTATATGGGCTATCGTCCGGTATCCTGCTAGAACTTGGAGCACCTAGAAATTGTGGGAGGTGATGAATGCTTGTGTGATCATGCACAACATTATCATAGAGGATGAGCAGGAGGACAAAATTTTCGACCAGGAGTTTCAATTTCAGGGTAAAAATGTTGTGCTTGAGCATGGAGGAGCGGCAACATTTGCACAAGGCACCCAATTGCATCATGAGAAGCGTGATTGGGTAACTCATACTCAACTGAAAGATGATTTGGTTGAGCATATGTGAGCTCATCTTGGCAACCAATAGATGTATCGGCTCTTTTCTTTCAGATGTATTTGTCAGAATTTAAATTTTATTTGGTCTATAAACTTTGAGATTTCAATTTGGGTGTAGCAATGAGATTTTTACTTGATTGTAAAATTATGCAAACATTGTGCATTGTTTAAGATATGTATGCAAAGAAAGTTGGAAATATGCCCACAATATGGCTGCGCGCCCAAAAATGTGTCGACGCATTGGGTACACTGCGCGGACGGGGACAGAGGTCGTCCAAAACGCCAGCGCAAATAGACAAAATGTGCGTCCGTTTTTGTCAGCGCGTTGGAGTTTTCCTTAATTTTGGGTCGACCTCGGGTGTCGGATTCCTACGTGGCTGGTGTCCGGACATCTACTAACCCCTATCGTTTGGTTCTGATTGTTCGAACTGCTCCACGGACCGATATAATTGATGCTGGATGGTTTGTGGGGCCAGACAGATGCGTTCGAACAGATACACACAGTTTGGGAGTTGGCGACGCTCACCCACTAGTCCATGGACATGGATACCGGAGCCGGTCATCCAACATTGTCCGCATACATTTCAAGACGGTTTCGGCTTAGCAAACGAAATTCATGCAAATCGGCTAATATTCATCAAAGGTCAAAAAATAGCACAAGTCATCCATCCATAGCATGCAAGTACAATAATGTCTCAAATTCGATGTCTAACAAGTTTTTTAACGGATCATGTCACCTCGCACATACTGCCTCTTCAGCTTCATCCAAAAATGTATGTACAAATGATTGTCCCTCTGTCATATGGTACATAACGATAGAGCATACGAGCTACACAATTTGAATAGTGCTATTTGTGAGTTGCGTTAGGTTTTTTCCCTAAAGAGGAAGGGTGAAGCAATATAGTAGCGATAAGTATTTCCTTGAGCGAGAACCAAGGTTATCGACCGAGTAGAAGAACCACGACAAATTGACTTTCAAACTATTTTTGTGTTTTTAGCAAATAAATTATGATTAAGTAGACCCGAGGGCCATAGTGTTCACTCGAAAGTACCATATGGTGGGTAAACAAATTACTATTGGGAAATCGATAGAAAAGAGCATAGTTATGATTATGTATTCATAGCAATGATCATGTATATAGGCATCACGTCCATCACAAGTAGACCGAAATAATTCTGCATCTAATACTATTACTCCACCAATTGACCGCTATCTAGTATGGATCTATGTTATTAAGTCCATTACAAATAGGGTAATGTTTTAAGCAAGATGACATGATGTAGACAAAGTAACTACAAGCAATATGTTCAAACCTCCTTGTTTTACCCTTGGTAGCAACAATAAAATACATGTATTGTCCCCTTCTGTCACTGAGATATACAGAACCGCAAGATTGAACCCACTACAATGCACTCCTCCCGCCAATGAGAAATCAATCTAGTTGACCAAACCAAACCGATAGATCGGAGACAATTACAAAGCTATAACAATCATGGATAATATAATTCAAATAATACTCAATTACTTTTCTTGAATAATCTGATCATAAACTCACAATTCGTCGGATCCCAACAAACACACCGTAAAACAAGATTACATCGGATAGATCAATGCAAGAATCATGAAGAAATTTGTATTCAAGATCAAAGAGAGATAATAAGCCATCTAGCTACTAGCTATGGACCATAGGTCTATGGTGAACTACTCAGATATCATGAGGCAACAAGTTTGATGAAGATGGCCTCCGTGATTTATTAAACATCCGACAGAGTACCGGAAAAGGCCTCCAGATGGGACCACGGAAGAACAGGGGCTTGAGGTGGCAAAAAAATAGTTTTGGTGGCTCTCTATTGGTTTGGGTAATTTGGAATATATAAAATTGGAATTTTGTCAGGAGGTATCATGAGGGCCCACGAGCCATGGGGGTAGGGTGCGCCCCGGTGGCTTGTGGCCACCTCGTGGGTCTTATGGCCTCCTCCCGAAGCTTTCGGGGTCTCTTTTGGTCCAAAAATAACCATCATAATTTTTTATCCAATTTGGACTCTTTTTGATATTGATTTTTTGAAATGTCAAAAAACATAAATTGGCAATGAGCACTGAGTTAATAGGTTAGTCCCAAAGTTTATATAAATAGAATATAATTTCATATTAACTATCCAAGATTGATAATATAATAGCATGAAACAATCAGAAATATAGATACATCAATGACGAATCAACATCCCCAAGCTTAATTCTAGCTCATCTTTGAGTAGGTAAATGATAAAAAACATAATTTTTGATGTGGCATGCTACCCAACATGTAATCTCTTTTAGAAATAGATATTGAGAAATGAGGAATCAATTGTCATTAACATAATAATATCCATGGACATAACAAGCATAATCATTACTGTTTCAAAATATACGATCATTAAAGAATGTTATTCCTTACTCATTTGATCATATTAAGCATGACATGACTCGGTCTTCACCGTATAAATTTAAATCATGAGAACCCCTGTGTCAAACTAGGCAACTAGATCGTACTTCTAACGTGCTTCGGGATTTTAAAGTTCACGCAAGACATGCGAGTGAGCCATGGATAAAGCATAGGGGTGAAATATAATATGGTGGTAGATATCAAAGGAATAAAAAGGTGGGAGAGTCTCACATCAACTAGGCAAATCAACGGGCTATGGAGAAGCCCATCATACGACATCGATGCGAGGAGTAGGGATTGCCATGCAACATATGCACTAGAGCTATAAGTGTACGAATGCTCAAATGGAACTAAGTGGGTGTGCATCCAACTTGCTTGCTCATGAAGACCTCGGGCATTTGAGGAAGCCCGTCATCAGAATATACAAACCAAATTCTATAATGAAAAATTCCCACAAGTATATGAAAGTGAAAAAACTGGAGACTCTTTATATGAAGAACATGGTGCCACCTTGAGTCACAAGTGTGGTAAAGGATGGTAGCAAAGTCCCTTCGCTCTTTTTCTCTCAATATTATTACTGGCAAAAGGGCATCTTCGTTGCAATGGCAGAAAAGATTACCACACGCACTTAATTTACAAAAAATGGTCGATAATCTGAGAATTTGTAGCTACGGCCCAAACAAAGATGGTTTTAGCCTAAGCACAGTGCATGATTTGACTGGTCTTCTATTTCAAGACGGCTTGCATGTAGATTTAATACGTACAAAGAAACGAGCAAGTGATCTTCAATTTCAAGATTTGACTGGTCTCTAATCCCAATTTTGTCGAGGTGTTTATCCCCAATCCGGACCAGTACCGGTATGAAAGAAACATGGATAATGCATTGGTTAATATTCCAACCTAGATAGTATTTTTTAAATGGTTAACATGTAAAATAATATCATATTTAGATTCTACATATTTTTCTAATTAAACTCCATATATAACATGCTAAATTTGGAGTTACGGTTTAGAAGATATGAGTATTTAAAAAATGATATGTACTATGGGTTTAATGTAAAAAACATGAGGGTGTTTTCTATAAAATAGGATGACGGACTAAGAATATATATTTCCTTTATTAGGAGCTATAGATTATTTTATTTTCTTTTCTCATTTTTTACAGTGGGCTCATTTGGCCTCCCCCATTTTTTCCCTTTTCATCCAGAGTCACATCCCTACTTGTGAGGGAATCATAGTCTCCATCATCCTTTCCTCACTCGGACAATGCTCTAGTAATGATGATCATCACACTTTTATTTACTTGCACCTTGAAATTACAAATCAATAAAGAACAATATGACTCTATATGAAAGCCTCTGTCAGTGTACTAGGATGTGCAATGATCTAGCGTAAAATATAATCAATGATGAATGGTGGCTTTGCAACAAATACTATGGGAGCTCTATATGGTAATACAAAGCAATACGATGATGGACACACATCTCATGTGACGGAACGGTGGAAGTTGCGTGACAATATATCTCTCAATGGCTATGGAAATGCCATGATAGGTAGGTATGGTGGCGGTTTTGAGGAAGATATAAGGTGGCTTATGTGCGACATAGAAAATCATATCACGGGGTTCGGATGCATCGAATTTTTTGCACCGACTCTCTATGTGATAAAGGGCCATGCATAGTACCGAAGAGGCTAGCAAATTACAGAAAGGTGAGAGCGCGTATATCCATGGACTCACATTAGTCATAAAGAACTCATATACTTATTTTGAAGCCTCATTAGCTCTCCCGAAGCAAAGCGCTACCACATGACCCTAGGGAGGAGGTTGGGACGAGTTAACAATCACGCGCCCCTGATAAAAATAACACAATAGGATTTCATTTCAGGCATAAAAATGCTCACACCTCATTACCATGCCATGACCAATACTTAGATGAGAATTGAATAAGAAACTTTAATACCGATATTTCTACTAACCTATGATCATGGACTTATATCCTTTCACATCACTACATCAATATAATCAACACATGTTTCATTTTTAGTGAGCTACATGGAAATTTTTATTATATCCCCCTTGAATACCTATCCTTTTTGGACTAGTCTTATAACACGTGAAAATTATCATTTCTATTGCCTTATACTCTCAAAAATATCTAAGTTAAGCATGAGAATTCAACTATTTCTATAAAATATGACCGCCGCTGTTCTCTAACAAGATATAAGTGAAGCACTAGAGCAATTGCCCAGCTCAAAAATTATAAGTGAAGCACATAGAGTATTCTAACAATTTATGATGGAAGTGTGTCTCTATAGAAAAGTGTTTCCACCAAATGATGATTAATGCAAACTAAAAAGAAAATAAACTGTAATACACGACGCTTCAAGCAAAACTCATATCATGTGATGAATAAAAAATAGCTCCAAGTGACCCACCGATAGATTGGAGACGAAAGAGGGGATGTGTTCCCGGGCATCCCCAAGCTTAGATGCTTGGGTATTCCTTGAATATTACCTTAGGGTGCCTTGGGAATCCCCAAGCTTAGGGTCTTGCTGCTCCTTATTCCTTCATCCATCATCGTCTCACCCAAAACTTAAAAACTTCAGCATACAAAACTCAACAAAACCCCGTGAGATCCGTTAGTATGATATACATATGAAATACTTTTAGGTACTATCATAAATTGATTCATATTTTATTATTGCATAATAGGTACTGTATTGCAACTTCTCCATGACTTATACCCCCAGATACAATCTATGGCATCATCAAAACAAGCAAACTATGTAAGCAAAAACAGAATATGTCAAAAATAGACCAGTCTCTAGTGATATGTACTAAAACCATACTTTCGTAACTCCAAAAATTCTGAACAATTATGAAATCCTGGGAAATTTTTATACCAATATTTTTTAAAATATTCAGATTAGAAAAACGCTCTAGTAAAATTAGAGAAATCATGTACTAGGCGTAAAAGTTTCTGTTTTTGCACAACATCAATTCCACTATCTTCCAAATCATCCCAAAGGCTTTACATGGCACAAACATTAATTTAAACACTAAAAATTACCATAACATTAGCACCAAAATTTTAAACTCAAAATGACAGAAAGTAAAAGGAAAATTTTAGAGATAACTATTGGGTTGTCTCTCAACAAGCGCTATTCTTTTATGCCCCTAGCTAGGCATAATGCATTGTTTCAAGTATTGTCATCCTTGAAGTTAATTCCATAGGTATCCCTCCTAATATATTCATAAGGTGGTTTAATTCTCCTTCCAGGAAAGTGTTACATTCCGTCACTTTCTTTAATGGGAATTAGAATCTTATATTACGTTCTTTCATGTCAATAATATCACATGTAGTTCGTAAGAAAGGCCTACAAGTATAATAGGACAAGACAGATTGCATTTAATATCAAGTACAATGAAATCCATGGGCACATAATTTCTATTAGCAATAATAATCACCCCATGTATTCTACCCAATGGTTTCCTAATAGTCGAATCTGCTAAATGCAAGTTCAAGGAACATTCATTTATATCTGTGAGACCTAGCACATCACATAAAGTTTTCAGTATAGTAGAGACACTAGCAGCAAGGTCACACATAGCATTGCATTCATAACTTTTAAGCTTTATTTTAATAATAGGTTTCCATTCATCATGCAATTTTATAGGTTTTGAAACTTCTAGTTCAAGCTTTTCGTCATGAGCTTTTATCATACCTTCCAGAATATGTTTAGTAAAGGCTTTATTTTATTCATAAGCATTGGGTGAACATATCATGGATTGCAACAAGTAAATACATTCAAATAAAGAGAAACTTTCATAAATAAAGTGCTTGTAATCCCAATTAGTGGGCACATCACTATGTAAAGTTTTGACCTCTCCAAATCCACTTTTTCAATTTTATCATTAAGATCATCACCCTCTGAACAATTGGGACGCCTTCTAACTAAAGTTAACTCATCTCCAGTCCCCTTTTCATCAAGTTTTTTGTTATTTAACAAAGATTCATTAGGTGAATCATTTATCATTTTAGTACCTTCATCATGATTACGAAAACCCGAGGAGGAATAACCGTTTCTAGAAACTCATGCTTCGCTCTTAACCTAGCGGTCATCTCCTTAATTTAATTAATGGAGATTTGGACGGATCTAAAAGACTTATAAATATCATGCTTGGGTGGGAAAAGTTATACTTTTAAGAGTTTCCATGTCATGAGCCATCTTATCCATGTTTCTAGCCATATCATCAACTTCATATAGTTTTTCTTCTACCATAGTATTGAAAATCTCTGGAGAACTAATAAATTCTTGAAAGGTGTTCCCAAGATCAAAGGGTATCCTATCATTATTATTGGATTAATTACCATAATTATTATAGCAATTACCTGGATACTGTCTAGAATTAAAATTGGGAAAACTTTGTTTTTGCCACTCCAGTTTTTGCCCACATTGCTTATGCTGCTCTAGAATTTTACATTTCACTTTTGACACTCTTATCTTTTAACAGTACATCACAATTGCCATTCCGTGGAAAAAACAATAATTCCACAGTGTCAATTGGGATATGTTGTCAAAATCTAGAGTAGGAAAAGTGAAACGAAATATTAAGCTAAGAGTGGCAAAAGTGATATGTCTAATTCTAGAGTGGCATAAGCAAAGTGGGCAAAAACTAGAGTGGCAAAAACAAAGTTTTCCCATTAAAATTCCTTCTGTAAGCATTGTTGTTGAAATTATTTCTATAGACAAAATTCACGCCAATAGCATCATTACTTTTCTCAATTAAATTAGATAGTGGGACATCATTGGGATCAACATGAGCATTCTTATTTGCAAACATATTCATAAGTGAATCCAACTTATCACTCAGGGTAGCGATTCCTTTAGCAAAATTTACCTTCTTACCAGTTGGAGCTCGTTTAGTGTGTCATCGAGAATATTTTTTCATAATATTATCTAGTAGTTTTGTAGCTTCTCCTTATGTAATTTCCATAAAGGTACCACCTGCAGCAGAGTCTAGATGATCTCTCAATCAAAAGTTTAGTCCTGCATAGAAATTGTGTATTATCATCCATAAACTTAAGCCATGAACAGGAACATTTCTAATCATTAGTTTCATTCTCTCCCAAACTTGTGAAACATGTTCTTTCTTATGTTGTTTAAAATTCATAAATTTGTTTTTCTGAGAGATATAATCTTAGCAGGAGGAAAATTCTTAGCAATAAACCATCCTTACACTTATCCCAAGTTCTAATACTATTGCGAGGCAAGGATGAAAACCAAGTTTTAGTTTTATCTCTTAGTGACAAAGGAAATAATTTCAACTTAACCACACCATTATCAAATTCCTTTTTCTTTTGCATATCACATAATTCAACGAAAGTATTAAGGTGTGAAGCAGCGTCCTCATTAGGACTTCGAGCAAATTGTTTGACATTTATATCAAAAAGCTTTCACACTAGTGGCAGGTGGTATTGGAGTACTAATAAAATCATTATTATTAGTATTTGAAAAGTCACACAATTATGTATTTTCTTGAGGTATAGAGACAAAGCACGCAAACTAAGTGACAAGGATATGTACCTAGGGTAGGTTCTTAAGAAAGGCCCACCTACCCTACCTAAGGACACTACATGGGAGGACTTGAAGATCAGACATGAACTTCCGAGTGGATCCCTGGAGATGTCCAAGACCACTCGACAGTAATCCACTCGGAACTTCTCCTCTCACTCGGCAGTCGCTTGTCACTCGACAGACCTCGCTTCACTCGACGCTAGAAGACTAGGAGCCATCATCAAGAGCCCAACGGGCAGACGCTGGCTTAATGGCCCTTAATAGCTTTTACTACGTACGTTACCTGTAACGGCAGACTTTACACCCCACGACCAAACCCTTTTATGCGGGGCCATTATGAGGGGCAGCGAACTCTATATAAGCCGCCCCTCCCCTCCTACACAAGGGTTAGGAACTATTGTAATCTCAACATTACACTTGACATAAAGCTCCCGAGCACTGAGACGTAGGGCTGTTACCTCCACGAGAGGGGCCTGAACTCATACATCTATGTGTACACCCTCGCCGTATCTAGGACTCTGCGCTCTCTATTCGTACCCCTACCATCTACTGTCAGGCTCGTTCCCACGACAGTTGGCGCCCACCGTGGCGCAGGCGTCTAAGTGACTTCCAGGAGGTTGCGTTTTTCATCCTTCAACATGTCTTCCGGTGGTGTTTTTCCTCTAGGCCACGAGATCCATTTCGGAGCGCTCACTTTCATCGCCGAAGATTCGACATGGCTCCAGGAGGCGCCTCTCGATGTCAAGGCGCTCCCGGTCCGCGGGGCCACGCATTTCCGCCCGAGTCCGTGCGGCGTGTTGCTGCGTCAGCCGTCGACCCGTTACGCATCGGCTCCTATCATCATTCGCGGTCGCAAGCGGTCCGGCCGCTCACGACTCTAGCGGTGGGTCGAACACGCATCGGCGCATCAAGCTTCTTCGCAGGTTGCAGCACTCGAACCCGCCGAGTCCCTTCATGGCGTGTTCGAGTTGGATTCCGATCTGTCCGACGTGCCTTCCGAGTGCGAGAGCTGCGATCCCGTAGCGGAGGTCTTGATGGCGGGCTCTCATCAGAGCTCTCCGCCTGGCTTTGGTCGTGGCAAGCATGAGGCTGGCGGCCCGTCGAACGTGCAGTCGCATCGTGATAAGAATGTCCTTCATACCCCCATCGTCGGCGCAACCGCCGAGGCCCAAGCTTTGGAGGCCACGCGCGTTCATCTAGAAGAGCTCCAGGTAGAGATCGACGAGCATGCCCGTCCATGCCCGCCGCGCCCCAGTCGACGTCAGCGACAGCTATTCCCGACTGGATCTCATGATGGCATCGAGGTATACCGAACTCCCGTGCTTAATGTTGTTGTTGCTGCTAGGATAGCAGATACCATTCAGCCATCCCGGTCAGAGGCTGGTAGAGGGCTGTTGCAGATCAGAGCACTGTTAGATGCAGCACAACGTCAAAATTTGGCAGTTTCTCAGTCTCGTCACAAGATACACAACAATTCACCCAAGGGAGAGACTGTTCAGTCGACACATAGTCCTGGGTCGCCCTTACGTCGTCGAGGCGGTGGTTATTGTGAAGGGCAAGACAGAGATCAGCATCACCGTGAAAACCACCGTCGAGTGCCCACTCCTCCACGGAGTGGTCCGTACGCGCCCCGGCGCCAGGACGGCAGGCACTCCTTCGGTGAAGAGCGGGACGCGTACTTTGATGCCCGCGCATACCTTCTTCAGAAGTGGATCGACAAGAGCAGAGCCTATAGAGAAGGAGACGGCAGAGATGTCCCGAGTGGAAGCTCAGCTGCAGTGTCTGGTCCAGAGTGTTTTAGGAGAGCTATACGTTATGTGGAGAGTCCCCCCAACTTCAGAATGGTGGCGGGGATCGGAAAGTTTTCTGGTGAAACAAAACCAGAGACTTGGCTAGATGATTACCGAGTGGCTGTGCAGATTGGCGGCGGGAATGACAATGTCACAATGAAGCACCTCCCTCTTATGTTGGATGGTCCAGCTCGAGCTTGGTTGAATCGTTTGGCTCCTTCCAGCATTCATTGTTGGGAAGATCTTGCCCGAGTGTTTGTCCGGACCTTCGAGGGCACTTGCAAGCACCCCGCGGGTCTGGTCAACTTACAACACTGCGTCCAGAAGCCCAGTGAAACCTTAAGGGACTATATTCAGCGATGGTCCACCCTGCATCATACGATGGAAAACGTGTCGGAACACCAGGCTGTTTGTGCCTTCAAGGCCGGTGTGAGATACAGAGAGTTGTACTTGAAGTTCAGGCGCACTGGTGACATTTCACTCGGCAAGATGATGGAAATTGCCACTCGCTACGCCAATGGCGGGGAAGAAGACCGCCTCCGTAGTGGCAAAGGAAAAGCGGTCGCCAACGAGTCTGGGGGCGGCAACAATAGGAAACAAAAGCGGAAGGCTGAAGACCCAGCTCTGTTAGAGGCGGCAGCACTGGCGACTCAGTCGAAGAACAAGGGCAAGGCCAATGCTCAGTATGCCTCCAAGAAGGGGAAGGGTCAGCCAGGAACCGATATCTTGGATCAGCCATGTGTGATTCACACGAAGAAAGATGCAGAAGGCTACCTGATTTTGCCCAAGCACACCACTCGATTGTGTTGAACCCTCATCCAGGAGTTCAAGGGAGACCGGTCGAGTGGGAAATCTCCTGAAAAAGAAGATGAAGATGAAGAAAAGGAAACATTCCCGAATGTCACTGCTACACTGGTGATCTTTGCTGACGTCGAGAGCAAGAGACGTCTGAAAGTCATAAATAGAGAGATCAACATGGCTGTGCCAGACACCCCCACCTACCTCAAATGGTCTTAATATGCTGTCACATTCGACCAGACTGACCATCCTGCCCGTGTGGCCACACCCGGTCGATAGGCTCTAGTAGTTGATCCGGTGGTGCAGGGGATTCGACTCAGAAAGGTCCTCATGGACGGCGGCAACGGCCTGAACATTCTGTATGCGGATACCCTGAAGGGAATGGGCATTCCTATGTCCCGTCTCAGCAAAAGCAGCATGCATTTCCATGGGGTCATCCCAGGAAAGAAGGCCAAGTCACTGGGCCAGATAGCATTGGATGTGGCATTTGGAGATAACAAAAATTTCCGAAAAGAAAAGTTGACGTTTGAAGTCGTGGATTCCAAGAGTGCTTACCACGCCATTTTGGGTCGACCCGCTTATGCACGTTTCATGGCCCGACCATGTTACGTGTATCTCAAGCTGAAAATGCCGGGACCTAAGGGCGTGATCACGGTCACTGGCAATCGACAGCGAGCCGAAGAGTGTCTCCAGCATGGGTCCAAGATCACCGATCAACAGATGGCCATGGTCGAGCTGGAGGAGTACAAGAAAACCACTAACCCTGCTGATTTGCTCTGCGCAAAAAAGCCGGCTTCCGAGTCGGCATTTCAGTCGGTAGGAGAAGTGAAGAAGGTGCACATCCACCCGACGGATCCAACCGCTGCCCCGACGAATATCTCGACAACACTCGACACCAAATAGGAAGCCGAGATCATCCAGTTCCTCCGTGAGAACTGGGATATCTTTGCATGGAAGCCAGCTGACATGCCGGGGATTCCCAGGGAGCTGGATGAGCACCGTCTGCGAGTGGCTCTGAAAGCCAAGCCCGTCAGGGAGCATTTGCGTCGATCCGCGGCTGAGAAGTGCAAGGCAATCGGAGAAGAAGTGGCCCGTCTCTTGCAAGCCAAGTTCATTCGGGAGATTTACCACTCCGAGTGGCTCTCGAATGTTGTGATGGTGCCCAAGAAAGATAAGTCGTTGCGCATGTGCATTGAATTCAAACATCTCAATAAGGTGTGTCCGAAAGACCATTTTCCACTCCAGCGCATAGATCAAATTGTTGACTCGATAGCGGGGTGCAAGCGATTATCGTTTTTGGATGCCTATTGTGGGTACCATCAGATCCGTCTGTTTGGCCCAGATTAAATAAAAACAGCCTTCATCACCCCGTTTGGGTGTTTTTGCTACATCACCATGCCTTTTGGTCTCAAGAATGTCGGCGCTACTTTTATGCGCATGATTCAGAAATGTTTACTCGACCAGATCCCTCGGAATGTCGAGGAGTGCATGGACGATATAGTGGTCAAGTCCCACAAAGGTTCCGACCTGCTGGCTGACTTGGCTGAGACATTCGCCAATCTGAGGCGATTCGACATAAAGCTTAATCCGGCCAAATGTACCTTCGCTGTCCCTGGCGGCAAGTTACTCGGTTTTCTCATTTCCGAACGAGGAATTGATGTCAATCTCGAGAAGATCAGCGCCATTACCCGTATGAAGACTCCCGTGCGAGTGCACGATGTTCAGAAGCTCACAGGTTGCTTGGCGGCATTGAGTCGATTCATTTCTCATCTTGGTGAGAAGGCTCTGCCCTTGTATCAGTTGATGAAGAAATCAGACACATTCGACTAGACTCCTCAAGCCGAAGCAGCATTTGTTGAGCTCAAAGCCCTGCTATCCACCCAGCCGGTGCTTGCCGCTCCTGCCAGCAAAAAGCCCTTGCTCCTGTACATCGCGGCCACAAATCAGGTCGTCAGTATAGTGCTGACTGTCGAGCGAGAAGAGGAAGGCAAAGCCTATAAGGTTCAGTGGCCAGTTTATTATGTCTCGGAAGTTTTGTCCCCCTCAAAGCAGAGATATCCTCATTATCAGAATCTGGTGTATGGTATTTGCTTATCAGCGAAGAAGGTGGCACATTATTTCCAAGACCATTCAATCTTAGTCGTCAGTGATGCACCTTTATCAGAGATTTTCAATAATCGCGACGCATCAGGTCGAGTGGCTAAATGGGCAATTGAGCTGGGACACTTCGACATCAGATTCGAGGCCAAGAAGGCAATCAAGTCCCAAGCATTGGCAGATTTCATGGCCGAGTGGATCGAACAGCAACAACCTATCCAAGTTCACTCGACGCATTGGACAATGTTCTTCGACGGCTGCAAAATGTTGAATGGGTCCGGTGCTGGCGTTGTTTTGATATCCCCCAGAGGCGACAAGCTCAACTATGTCTTGCAAATTCACTTTGATTCCTCCAACAATGAGGCATAGTATGAAGCACTTTTGTACGGGTTGCGCATGGCTATCTCGCTCGGCATCAAGCGCTTGATGGTTTATGGCGACTCAGATTTGGTGGTGAATCAAGTGATGAAAGAGTGGGATGTTAGAAACCCTGCTATGACTGGATACTGCAATGCAGTCTGGAAGCTGGAGAAGAAATTTGAAGGTCTGGAACTTTGCCATGTTCCTCGACTGAAAAATCAGGCGGCTTATGAGCTATCCAAGATTGGTTCCACTCGACGGCCTGTCCCCAGCGGAGTGTTCCTGGAGCATTTGCACACTCCTTCGATTCAAGAGGATCGCTTCACTGAAGAGCCCCTGCAAACCTTAAGCTCCTCTGACTCGACTGAAGTTGTTGTTCCTGTTGTAATTGACCTGGTCATGGAGGTGCTAGTTATCATTCCCGTTTGGACTGTACCGTACATAGCCCATATCCTCAAACATGAGCTTCCTAAAGATGAAGTAGAGGCTCAACAGATTGTGCATAGGTCCAAGGCTTTCACTGTGATGGGAGATCAGCTATTCATAGAAAGTGTGACTGGTGTCACCCAACACTGCATTTCACCCGAGGAAGGTCGAATGATTCTAGATGAAATCCACTCGGGAACCTGCGGACACCATGCGTCCTCAAGGGCGATCGTCGCTAAAGCATACCGAGCGGGTTTTTATTGGCCACGGGCTAATGAAATGGCTAAGGACATTGTTGATCATTGTGAGGGCTGTCAGTTCTATGCAAACCTGTCACACAATCCAGCGTCTGCTCTGAAGACAATTCCACTCGCCTGGCCATTTGCGGTTTGGGGGCTCGACATGGTTGGTCCTTTCCGACCCAGAAAAGGAGGATTCACCCACCTGTTGGTAGCAGTCGACAAATTCACCAAGTGGGTTGAAGCCAAGCCCATCAAGAAGCTGAATTCCCGCATGGCGGTCACGTTCATGAGGGAGATCATTATCCGGTTCGGCATTCCCCACAGCATCATCACGGACAATGGCACTAATTTTGACTCGAAAGAATTCAGGAGATTCTGTAACTCCCAAGGCACCCGAGTGGATTACGCTTCCGTTGCACATCCTCAAACCAATGGGCAAGTTGAGTGGGTTAATGGTCTCATTCTGCAAGGTCTGAAGCCTCGCCTCATGCGTGATTTGGATCATGCCGCTGGTGCATGGGTAACTGAGCTGCCATCTATTTTGTGGGGGTTGAGGACAATGCCTAATCGGTCGACTAGACGAACTCCTTTTTTCCTTGTCTATGGTGCTGAAGCTATACTGTCGAGTGACTTGGCCCACAATTCTCCTCGAATGGAGCTGTATTCTGAGGATGAAGTCGAGCAGGCCAAATAAGATGGGGTAGATCTTCTGGAAGAAGAACGTGAGATGGATCTGATTCAGACCACAGCCTATCATCAAGACTTACGACGCTTCTATGCAAGGAATGTCAGAAGCCGAGCGTTCCATGAAGGAGATTTGGTGCTCCGAGTGAATCAGCACCGACCTCACAAGCTAGCTCCTGCATGGGAAGGCCCTTTTGTAGTCACCAAGGTGCTAAACAATGGAGCCTATCACTTATATAATCTCATGAAGCAGATGGATGAGCCACGAGCTTGGAATGCAGACCTGCTTCGACGTTTTTACACTTGAGACATTAGTTTTCTGATGTAAGAAGAGTACTTCATCAATGCAATTTGTGTCTCTGCAATTAATACCTTGTCGATTCCAACCATGCAGTTATTTACTTGGGGATACTCCAAGCGACGAGCAATCCTCGCACTCGGGGGCTTAGCTGCGAAACATGTTTCGCCTAAGTTAAAAACCCTGTCGGGTGGATAGCAGTCCATTCACTCGAAGGCCTATTTGCGAATCCGTCTTCGCTTGAGTTCAAAAAAAAAATAACTCATCGACTGGATAGTAATCCATCCACTCGACAGCTTAGATGCGAATCAACATTCGCCTAAGTTCAAAATACTCCGAGTGATGAGCGATCCTCACGCTCGGGGGCTTAGCTGCGAATACATTTCACCTAAGTTAAAAACCTCGTCGACTGGATAGTAATCCATCCACTCGACAGCTTAGATGCGAATCGACATTCGCCTAAGTTCAAAATACTCCGAGTGATGAGCGATCCTCACACTCGGAGGCTTAGCTGCGAATACATTTCGCCTAAGTTAAAAACCTTGTCGACTGGATAGTAATCCATCCACTCGACAACTTAGATGCGAATCGACATTTGCCTAAGTTCAAAATACTCCGAGTGATGAGCGATCCTCACGCTTGGGGGCTTAGCTACGAATACATTTCTCCTAAGTTAAAAACCTTGTCGGGTGGATAGTAATCCATCCACTCGATAGCTTAGATGCAAATCGACATTCGCCTAAGTTCAAAATACTCCGAGTGATGAGTGATCCTCATGCTCGGGGGCTTAGCTGCGAATACATTTTGCCTAAGTTAAAAACCTTGTCGACTGGATAGTAATCCATCCACTCAACAGCTTAGATGCGAATCGACATTCGCCTAAGTTCAAAATACTCCGAGTGATGAGCGATCCTCACGCTCGGGGGCTTAGCTGCGAATACATATCACCTAAGTTAAAAACCTCGTCGACTGGATAGTAATCCATCCACTCGACAGCTTAGATGCGAATCGACATTCGCCTAAGTTCAAAATACTCCGAGTGATGAGCGATCCTCATGCTCGGGGGCTTAGCTACGAACACACTTCGCCTAAGTTAAAAACCTCGTCGAGTGGATAGTAATCCATCCACTCGACAGCTTAGATGCGAATCGACAATCGCCCAAGTTCAAAATACTCCGAGTGACGAGCGATCCTCACACTTGGGGGCTTGGCTGCGAAAGCACTTCGCCTAAGTTAAAAACAAAAACAGTCAAACAGACGATTGAAAGCCAAAGCACGAGCAAAATCCAAAGGATAAAACCGCGGATAAACGTCTTGTGTAGAAGAAAATGTGCTCAGGCCTAAGGCCTGAATAAAGTTTTAAGGGATACAGTTCCACTCGGCATACCGAGGCAAATTTAACTGTTTTTTCCAAAGACTGTTTCTAGGCAGGCGACAAACTGGCAGGCTTGACAAAAGTGTCCAGGTCGATGCCGTCGGCGATTCTGGTGGCCGCCTTGATGAAGGTTTCCATGAAGTCCTCAAACTAGAGTTTCTTCGTGTTTACCACTTGGAGCTCCTTCAGCTTCTCCTCCCTCACGTCCCTACAATGGAGTGACAACGCCACGTCGGCCCCGCAACGAGCAGCAGATTTTTTCCATGCTTGCACTCGACTGGGAAGTTCGTTTAGGCGACCCATCATGGAGTTGAGGTCGAGCTAAAGAGTGTCCTCAAGCCATAGCTCCTTGTCGTTTCTTTCCATGGCAGATTTCAGTCGAGCGATATAGGCCTGGGCACCCTGGAGCCAAAAGTTGAGCCGCAGCATGTTCATCGCCACCGCATCAACAACTGGCCACTTGGTGGGGTCAAGCATGGGCTCAATCTCCTCTGTTTCCTTTTCAAAGTCCTGACAGAATTCTGTTGAAGAAGGGGAATTGGTGAACTGCAACCCTCAATTTTTTTTGCAAATGTCCGTCGACAAGAAATACTCATCGTCGAGCAGAAGATACATCTTCCTTGAGAATTCGCCCAGATGCTTCTCTAGGCCATTAATCCTCTTGGTTAGTTTCTCGGCCTTCTTGACAAGGTCCGCACGCTCCTGCTTCAGCTTGGCGTTCTCCTCTTCCAGCTTTTGGACGGCCGCCAACTTCTGCTCTGCAGCTTCACTTTTGTCCTTGGCCACTTGTTGGGCGCCAGCAAGTGCTTTGTCCTTCTCCTCCAGTGCCCTCTTCATGGAATCTAAAGAAACAACATTGTTGTGTCGCGCTTGGAGTCGACAGTTTTCATTGCGCACGTCTGTTCGAGCGAGAGCACTCGGTTCAAAGCATGAAAAGGTGAAGATGGGAATGCTGACAGTCGGCACTTATTACCTCCCAGAGACTTCAGCTCAGCATGTGCTCGCTCCAGGCCGTTGTTGGCAACTGCCAAGTCCACCTGCAATTGGTTCTTCTCCTCCTCCATCTCCTTGTACTACGTCCCAAGTTCGCAAGCCGTTTGGAACCAACAAAAGACAGGAGTTCAACCAGCAAGTAGTTCTTGGACAGTCGACTGAGTTATTAAAACCGGCGAATGCCCATGTTGGAAGAATTCAAACAGAAAGTCCACTCGACATATCGAGTGGCTCTGGCGCTCCGCACGCCGTGAACAAATTCAAACAGAAAGCTATCTCTATTAAGACCCCTGCCGACGCAAGCACTCGACAGCGGTCTCGGGGACTACACCCATTGGGTGTGCTAAGAGCGCCCCCACTAAGACGATTAACTCTCGATCCGTCGAGTAACTCGTTAGAAAACACACTCTACATGGTCAGCCATGTCGTGACACTCAACATGTCGAGTGACGCACCCACCCTATTCCATAGAGTATAGCCTATCCTTATGCAGCGTCATATCATGGTTTGTAAATAATATCCATGAAACCTGCAAGGTAGATGCGGAATGGTGTGATTCAAGGCGAAGTGTATCCTGTATACAATAGACTCTAAGACCCCTGCCGATGCAAGCACTCGACAGCGGTCTCGGGGACTACACCCAGTGGGTGCGCTAAGAGCGCCCCCACTGAGACGGTTAACTCTCGATCCGTCGAGTAACTCGTCAGAAAAAACACTCGACAAGGTTGGCCCTGTCGTGACACTCAACCCGTTAAGCGACGCACCTCCCCCACTCTATGAAGTGCAGTCGATCCCTATGTAGCGTCATATAATGGTTTCATAATAACATCCATGAAACCTGCAAGGTATCTATGGAGTGGTGTGATTCGAAGACAAAATGTATCCTGTATACTCTAAAGACCCCCGCCGATGCAAGCATTCGACAGCGGTCTCGGGGACTACAACCAGTGGGTGCGCTAAGACCGTCCCGTCAAGTAACTCGTCGGAAAAGACACTCGACATGTCGAGCGACAATAGTACTGCGTGCTACCAATCCTAGTCCTACTCGACTATGATCCGATCTATTCAACTGGAGAAAGTTCAAACATTGTATGGTGATCACCCAGTGGGTGTACGACAACCAAGAAAAGACAAGAATTCAATCGACAATGGATCTACAATCGAACTTACTCGAACATTGGTGCGGAGGGCTGCGCTGACGTCAAAAGCTAGTTTGTTGGCCTCGTATGCCTCCTTTGTCCTCAGCATGAGCTGCTCTGCCTGGATCATGGCTTCCTTTGCAGCTCCGGTTTGGTCTTCCGGGGTGCGACGTAGAGGGAAGGCCATCACAGGTGGGGTCGGCGTAGTTGCTGGAGCAACTGAGGCAGCCTGAAGAGGTCCAGTTGGAGTCGTCGTCATGACGGTCGAGACGGTTGGAGGAGCATGCGATAGAGGCATTGCAGGCTCAACCCTGGGTCGCGTCGAGTCACCTCTCCTCTGGGAAGACTCCGCAGTTGAGCGCCGAGGTGCTTGCGACGATGACACCCTTCGGGTGCGAGCACGCGAAGTGTCCAGCGGCCCCTCGTCGTGTAGGAGATATGCCCTAGAGGCAATAATAAATGTTATTGATTATCTCCCTGTTCATAATTAGGTTTATGTTCCATGCTATAACTGCTATGGTTCTCAAGTCTACAATAACCACGAGGCTCGAAGGAAGACTCATATGCACGTGTGGAATAATAAACGGTAAATTGTATTCCTAGTCTGGCCTCTAAGACTGGCTCAAGTATTGTATGATGATCCTGTTTTCCTGATCATGGGCATGGCTATGCCGGCAATTTTGAGGGCACAATGTTAGAAGAACATTTGTGTTGAATCGACCTGAATTGATGTTATGCTATGAGATACATTCGCATTAAGTTAATGGTTAATAACACAGAGAAGTTAATGTTTGCATAATTCCTTAGACCATGAGAGTATCGAGTTTCTTCATGCTTGCTTCATGAACTTTGGGGTTTGTTAAACGTCACCCGTAAATGGGTGGCTATTACGGCGGCTTACGAGTTCATGGAAAAGTATGTCAAGTAACTTGATAGCTCAAGATTGGGATTTGCTCCTTCGACGATGGAGAGATATCTCTGGGCCCTCTCGGTGTTACGGTATCCATCATCGTCTGGTCAGACACTTTGTGATTTGATCACGGGAATGCCGGAACACGGGAACGAGAAAAGAGAACAATACCGGTAATGAGGTAACTGGCATAGTGGACAAGTTGTTGATCCACGGGGATGCCAACATGTCTCACCTCGGGTATTTGTAACATATCGTGAAGCAACATGAATAGCACACGACAACTGGAGGTTCACTCGAATATTCATTCATGTGGGTATAGGGGTCAATATGGGTGTCCACGGCTCCGATGTTGATCATTGGTCGGAAGGGGTTATGGGTCATGTCTATACTTCACCGAACCTATAGGGTCACACGCTTAAGAGTCATCTATCCGCTGAATACTAGACAAGGAGTCCGAGAGAAAGTCACTGAAATAGTTTCAGAGACAGCGGAAAAGTTCCGGAGAGAACACTGAAAAAGTTTCGGTAAAACCGAAAACTTGTTTCGGATAAAACCATTGATCCAAAAAGGTTTTGGCAAGCACCGGGAATGTTTTGGAGGTTGCCAGATCGGTCTGGTAATTTCTAGAATTTTTCGGAGAAAAAACCGGAAAAGGTTTTCGGAGCTGACGGAATTGTTTACCAGGTAAACGAAGATGGTTTTAAATTAAACCACCATACCGGAAATGTTCCAGAGTGTGTCTAGATAATTTAAGAGGGTGCCGGAAATGTTCTGGGACCTTCCAGAATTTTTCCAAAGTAATAGTCACGGAAAACATCTTGTCCCAGCGGGAGGGGACAAGATCCCACGTTTCGTGGGGCTGTTTTGGGGCGCCTCCCTTTTGGGGGGCAGCCCCTTGTGGCTGGACAAAGGTGTTGGGGGGCATGGTGGGGGCATCCTCCACAAATGGTGGAGAGTGTTGGGAGGAAGGTGGGGACCCATGGGGGAACACCATGGACAAGGGAACATGTTTTCTCCATGTTTGGTGGGAACATGCTTCCTTGTTTTGTGGGTGCTTGTCATGTGGCTGAAATTTCAGCCACCACCACCCCCTCCTTCCCCTATAAAAGGAGGTGGAGAGGAGCTCTCCATGCCCACTCCAACTCTCATACACATGCCATGCATTATCTGGCTTCTTCTCTCCCTCCCACGAAAAGAGTTTCGTAGAGCCGAAAGGCTGTCTGGGTTTCGGTGGGAACTAGTTTTGGACGGCGAAGCCCTGCCGGATAGATGATACCGTATGTGTGCAACTCTATAGAGAGATCGTAGTTTCGGTCTTAGTTCGAGAGTGCCTCCCGAAGGGCTGTCCGTGTGACCGTCCGAGTTTTGGAGGTCCTCCCGAAGGGCTATCCGAGTGACAGTCCAAGTTTCGGAGGTCCTCCCGAAGGGCTGTCCGCGACACCATTCGGGGGACTGTCCGACCACCTCCCGGAGGGCTGTCCGTGGGGAAGATGAGGGTATACATCCTCGCGGTTGGGAGGTTGTAAAATCCTAGCTGCGGGGATCTGCAGCGCTGTTCGTCATCGACTCTACTTCCTCTACGCTATGAGTCGGTAAAGAAAAATGATCAAACCTTGTATGCAGTCTCCATAGTGGTCCTGGGCTGGTGCGTAGGTCGGAATTTTTTTGTTTTCTACTACGTTACCCTACACGTCGTCCTCCACTTGAATGACCTTTGCAACAACCGACAGCATCAACATCTACATGTGTCGAGTCCTATTCGGACAAACTAACAACTTTCTTACCTCTATGAGAAGTTGCAGCGTCAGCGGTATCAACGTCCATCGCGTCCTCTTCATCTTGATGAGGCGAGGTCACAGATGTTGCAACTCTGATGGATTAGACAGCTTTCACTCAGATATAACTCAAGACTTCAGTCGATGAAACAATTCGGAAATGAACACTTATGTGGAGACAACAAGTACGGCCACCCAGGGCAGTGCTTTGCGAGGCTTGGAGGTGGCTTGCTTGGGCTGCTTGGCCAGTCTTTCATTCGACTAGACAGTTGAGGGGTGGCTTCGTTTTGGGTTCCTCTCACTTGGGCCCGGGGCCTTGTCCTCAGCAGCTGCCGGATCATGGAGGGCCTTGTGCGGCCTTCGCGACGAGGGGGCGACTCGACTCCTTCCTCTTCGCCAAAATCTTCATATTCGTCCTCAGAGTCGGAAAGTTCGTCACCGTCCACACTGCCGCCCTCGCTCACCACGCCGTCATCCACATGGTTCCCGTTGGGAACGGGCGAGTGCATGTTCGTCCATTCCTGCATAATTCAAACAAGAGAGTCAGTCTACAAGTCAATACATCACTCGACAGTATAAATGTATCAATCGACATCACGTGTCTCACCAGGTTCTTCGGTGGGTTTTCAGCCGAATAAGGCCGGATCCTCTTGGCTCTTGAGGGGTTGTCGCAAGCCCCAATGATGCTCCGAAGCCACCGCTCGACAGTCTCCTGGGTAACTTCTTCTGGATGCGTCATGGCCGAGTCCCCTGGACCTGTGTAGTGCCACATGGTATGGTCTCTGGCCTGGAGTGGCTGAATACGTTGATCAAGGAACGTTTCAAGCAAATCCATGCCTGTCACCCCGCCCCGGATCAGCTGCACCATTGCCTCGACTAAGATACCTACTTGAACATGCTCCTCGTCGGTCACCTTCAGGGACTTGGGGGCAGCAGGTCGGTCAGGTGAAAACGGGGGAAGACCAGTCAACATGTTGGGTGGCGTTACATCTTTGCAGTTGAACCAGGTCGACTGCCAGCCTCGGACAGACTGGGAAAATTAATGGCAGGAAAGGAACTACATTGCCTTTTCTGGACCCCTAAACCTCCACACAACTGGAGCACGTGAGTCTTCCCGTCGGCGGCAAGGGCTTTCTTCACAGTCTGTGATCTGACCGTGAAGAGATGCTTAAACAACCCCCAATGGGGAGAGCACCCCAGGAAACACTCGCACAAGGTGACGAATGCAGACAAGTACGCCATGGTGTTCGGTGGAAAGTGATGCAGTTGCGCACCAAAGAAATTCAGAAATCCCCGAAAGAATGGGTGGGGTGGCATGGAGAAACCTCTTTCTACATGGGAGAGGAGAAGAACTCGGTCCCCGTCGCGCGGCTCCGGCTCGCGCTCCTCCCCCGGCAGCCTCTAGGCGTCGTTCACCACCAGCCCATCGGACACGAGGCCCTCGAGGTCGGCATGAGTGACAGCAGAGGGGAGAAAATCCCCCTGCATCCACCTCACTGGCGCGGTGAACCGAGCAGTCGAGGGTTTCTTGCCCTTGAGCTTTGACGTCCCCTTCATTGCGCGCTCCAGCTTCTCCATCGCGTTCTTCATCATCGGAGTGGCGGCTCTGGTCGGAGGAGAGTTGTGTGCTGCGTTGGGGAGCAGTGGAGGCGGAGGAAGAGAGGGAGAATCGGCGGAAGGTATTGTGCAATCCGCGGCTCAGGAAGCTTTATATGCTACCGAGTGTCTCACTGACCAGTGGGCCTGCGAGATGACCGCACACGCCAACCGCTGACGATGCCCAGTGCGTGGTGAGATGACCAGCGCAAGAAACGAGGCGTCATGCCTCCACTTTCCCTGCTCGTGGCGTAATCTTCACGCGTGCGTGCGCTTCCCAAATTTTCGTATCCCGGAGAGTCCGGGCCCGTCAGACCGACCCGTCACCTCCCCAAGATGTGCTCGATTCACTCGGACACTTTTAAGTCTGAATGGATCCAGGCGAGCGGAGAAGAATTCAATCGACGTAAATTTCGTTGAAGACTCGAATATCATTCGGAAGATCTCGCATGTCGATCCTAAATAAACGCCGATGCTTAGAGTTCAATCGACACAAGTTTCATGGAAACCCCAAATACCATTCGGAGGATTCAATGCATTAACTAAAGGTTGACGTTGATACCTCATTCCACCACTCGAACCCCGATCCATTCGGGGGCTAATGACAAGGATATGTACCTAGGGTAGGGTCTTAGGCAAGGCTCACCTACCCTACCTAAGGACACTACATAGGAGGACTTGAAGATCAAGCATGAACTTCCGAGTGGATCCCTGGAGATGTCCAAGACCACTCGACAGTAATCCACTTGGAACTTCTCCTCTCACTCGGCAGTCGCTTGTCACTCGACGGACCTCGCTTCACTCGACACCAGAAGCCCAGGAGCCATCATCAACAACCCAACGGGCAGACGCTGGCTTAATGGCCCTTAATAGCTTTTACTACGTACGTTACCTGTAACGGCAGACTTTACACCCTACGACCAGACCCTTTGATGCGGGGACATTATGAGGGGTAGCGAACTCTATATAAGCCGCCCCTCCCCTCTTGCACAAGGGTTAGGAACTATTGTAATCTCAACATTACACTCGACATAAAGTTCCCGAGCACTGAGACGTAGGGTTGTTACCTCCACGAGAGGGGCCTGAACTCATACATCTATGTGTACACCCTCACCGTAGCTAGGACTCTGCCCTCTCCATTCGTACCCCTACCATCTACTGTCAGGCTCGTTCCCACGACACTAAGCAAACAAGCAAATAAAAATATGTTGTGTTTTTATTTGTATGTAAAAGCAAATATAAATATAAAATAAAAGACAAGAAGACATTAGAACAAATGATTGATAGTTTGTGTGAAGGGACCTTCAAGCCAAGTTTGTGATGTCCCCCCCCCCCCCGGCAACGACGCGAGAAATTGTTTCTGCTACTTGTGAGCTGCGTTTTTTTCTAAAGAGGAAGGGTGAAGCAATATATTAGCGATAAGTATTTCCCTCAATGAGAACCAAGGTTATCGAACCAGTAGGAGAACCACGACAACTTGTCTTTCAAACGACATCTGCACACACAAAACCAAACACTTGCACCCAACACGGGCAAGAGAGTTGTCAAGCCCCTTGAACTCGTTACTTGCAAGGATTACTTATGATAGTGGTAGATAGATAAAGATAAAATAAAGGTAAAGTAAATAAATAGCAGCAAGGTATTTTGTGTTTTTAGCAAATATGATTAAGTAGACCCGACGGCCATAGTGTTCACTAGAGGCTTCTCTCTCGAATGTAGTATACGATGGGTAAACAAATTACTATTGGGCAATTGATAAGAAAGTGCATAGTTATGATTATGTATTCATGGCAATGATCATGTATATAGGCGTCACGTCCATGAGAAGTGAAATCATTCTGCATCTACTACTATTACTCCACCAATCGACCGCTATCCATCATGCATCTATGGTATTAAGTCCATGACAAACAGACTAATGCTTTAAGCAAGATGACATGATGTATACCAAGTAAGTACAAGCAATATGTTCAAACCCCGTCGTTTTACCCTTAGTAGCAACAATAAAATATGTGTCTTGTCCCCTTCTGTCACTGGGATATAGAGCACCGCAAGATTGAACCCACTACAATGCACTCCTCCCGCTAAAGATAAATCAATCTAGTTGGCCAAACCAAACCGATAGGTCAGAAAGACTTACAAAGCTATAACAATCATGCATAATAGAATTAAGAGAAGGCTTAGTTATTTTTGATGAATAATCTGATCATAAAACCACAATTTATCGGATCGCAACAAACAAACACACCACAAAAGAAGATTACATCAGATCGATCAACGGGAGAATCATGAAGAACTTTGTATTGAAGATCAAAGAGAGAGAGAGAGAGACGAACCAATATAGCTTGGAGCTATGGACCCATAGGTCTATGGTGAACTACTCACAGATCATCATGGAGGCAACAAGGTTGATGATGATGAACTTCGTGATGGATTCCACCTCCGGCGGAGTACCGGAGAAGGCCTCCAGATGGGATCGCGAAAGAATAGTGACTTGCGGCGGCAGATTTTTTTTCGGGTGGCTCTCTGTTGATTTTGGGGTAATTGGGAATATATAGAAGTGGAATTAGGTCGGGAGGTGCCACAAGGGGCCCACAAGCCATGGGTAGTAGGGGGCACTAGAGTGGCTTGTGGCCACCTCTGGGTCTTCTAGCCTCCTCCAGAAGTTTCGTGGGTCTCTTCTGGTCCAAAAATAACTTCTATACATTTTTATCCAATTTGGACTCCGTTTGACATTGATTTTCTGAAAAGTGCAAAAACAGGCAAAAACATAAACTAGCACTGGTCACTAAGTTAATAGGTTAGTCACAAAAATTATATAAAATACCATATAGTTGCATATAAAGTATCCACGATCGATAATACAATAGCATGAAATAATAAAAAAATTATAGATACGTCGAAGACGTATCAAATAGAAACATTGAATGAATGAATGATTCCATCAACATGTTGAGGAAGAAGAAGTAAAATTTACGATCTCCTCCTTTTCCACGTGCAATGACCACCTTGCCTCTAGCTGATTCCATCAACCCTTGAGAAAGAAGAAGAAGAAGCAAAACTTATGATCTCCTCCTCTGCCACATGCAATGGCCACCGTACCTCCAGCTGAGCAACTACATGACAAAACTTGGTGGTGATGGACCGGATAGCGTACCATCGATACGATAACAACCTCACATTGCGATCAAGGATGATGTGCATGTCGTAGGGCGCAATGTGCTTTTGTTCGTGAAAAGATTCATGCACTTGATGCCAGAAGATCCCCATCCGCTCCTGCCTACGAAATCCTCAGATACAACCAATCACACATCGCACAATAACTCATCGACCATGGTCGAGTACCACACCATCCTTCTTATCCTACAAAGTGACATGGCGTCTGAAAGTAAGCTCAATAGCATTTGACCGAACACTCGTCGGGTGTGATGGTCGCCATGAAGGTCGTCGAATGGATGACGGATTGTACCTAGGCACAAAACGACTGCAGGGTGGAAATGTCGTCGTAAAAGGCGCACATGCGCGTTAGTGTTGGTTGCGAACGACCCGCAAAGCCTGTATGGCGGCCAGAGAGGTACAACAGCAGAGATGAAGGTGTGTATGCAGAGTAAGGAGGGAAGTAACAGATTGAAAGAAAATGGGATTGATGGACAGATTCAGTGCGCCTAGGTGCCGGAGTCCAATGTGACTACTGTGTGAACTCCTACAAAATCCACCTCCATTACTTTTACTTTATAGAAAAAAATATGTTCAGATCGTCGAGCGGAATGATACATGCCCGCGTTACTCTCGTAGGCGGCACCAGCACACTACCTGGAAGTATTCTTTGATTTCACTGTGCAGTGCGTGGCGCCTGCAAAACATAGATGAGTGACTAGTCCTAATAGTAGAAGCAAAAAAACATTTGCAGCTTTGCTTGTTTCTCTCCCCACGTACACGCTCCTTTAACGCAAAGCGCTCCACCCTTTTTCCTTAATCATGTGGGGAGGCTCCATGGGTCATTGGCATAAGAGCCAAAGAGGAAGGCCAGTGAACTTTCTCTTAGCCTAATAATTACCTTGGCTACTATAATGGGGTAGCGTTCTCGTCGAGCATATGTTCTTTCCACTCCAGAGATATGGACGATTAGATCGTGATCCGTCTCTGGATTCGCCAGTACTTGTTCTAATTAACGACGACGACGACGGGAGAGATGCTGGGACGGAGTGTGGCCGGGCCTCCTCCCCCACCATTACCTTTTGTTTGTCTAATCGTGGCTGGCTGGCTGGCCTCCTGCTGCTGCCGCGGCAGCAATGGCTGGCAGGGCCGCAACGTGCTTTTGCCTTGGAAATGACAGGTGCTACAGTTCGGGTGCGGATAGAATAATTGCCTTTTCTTGGGAAATGCGTGTGACACACCGACGGACACGGTGAACTGCAGTGAGCGTCGAAGTGGATTGGTATTGGATAGCGGCAGCTGCCTTCCTTGTTTCTCGACCATGCATGCCATGGCGCCATACATGCATTGCATCGCTGCAGGACCATCGATGCGTAGGATCGTTTATATATTATAAACTAGTCTACGCATGGTGCATACTGCATTTACATTGTTTATGGGAGTAGAAGTAGACCACGGGAAGTGTGGCTTCGGTGCAGTGTGTCCATTTTTTAAGAGGTAGCGCTGGATCTGAGCAGACCCCTTGAGATCTATCGGGTACTATAGCACGTTACGGTAGAAATATGGCCATACCATAGTACTAGTAAGGGCATATGGTGGAAGTTTTCAGCCAGATATATAGACACCGTGAAAACAGTAATGTAGCTCTAAGTGCATTTTCAATTGACGACCCGTATTTTTTTTTCTGCATTCGTTCATGGGGCAGGAGGCCAGTCCAATGTCATTGATGTAAGAAGCCACCATCCAACGATATATGTCTACAATAAGACTAAATTCATAACCTAAACAAATTACCATGCTGTTTTAAGAAACTCTCAAAATAATATAAGCGAGTAACGAGAGTTCAATAATTTTTATAAAATATAACACTACCATGCTTTGTAAAGATATAAGTGAAGCATTAAAGCAACATTGCCTAGCTTAAAAGATATAAGTGAAGCGCATAAAGTATTTTAATAAATTCACAATTCAGCGTGTCTCTCTCAAAAGATGTGTGCATCAAGGATGATTGTGGCAAACTAAAAAGCAAAGACTCATATCGTACTAAACGCTCCAAGCAAAACACATATCATGTGGTGAATAAAAATATAGCCTCAAGTGAATTTACCGATGAATTGAAGGCGCAAGAGGGGATGCCTTCCGGGGCATCCCCAAGCTTAGGATTTTCGGTATCCTCGAATATGACTTGGGGTGCCTTGGGCATCCCCAAGCTTAGGCTCTTGTCACTCTTTATTCCATAGTCCATTAAATCTTCACCCAAAACTTGAAAACTTGACAACACAAAACTCAACAGAAAACTCATGAGATGCGTTACTATAAAAAGATAAATCACCCACGTTAGGTACTGTTGTGAACTCCTTCTTTAGTTTTATTTGTGTAATACCTACTGTATTCTAATTTTTCCATGACTCATACCCCCCGATACGACCCATACATACATCAAAATAAGCAAACAACACAAAGAAAACAGAATTTGTCAAAAACAGAACAGTCTGTAGCAATCTGTAAAATTCGAATGCTTATGAAACTCTAAAAATTCTTAGAACTTAGAACAATCAGGGAAATTTGTATATCAATCTTGTTCAAAAATTTCAGATCAATTCACCGCTCTGAAAAATTTAGAAAATTCCTGGACTGAGCGCAAAAGTTTCTGTTTTTCAGCAAGATCAAATCAACAACTACCATAGATCACCCCAAAGGTTTTACTTGGCTCAAACACTAATTAAAACACAAAAACACAATTACTACAGAAGTAATAATGTTCCAAACACACCAAAACAGAATCAAAAAGCATAAAGTAAAATAAAATTGGGTTGCCTCCCAACAAGCGCTATTGTTTAACGCTCCTAGCTAGGCATAATGATTTAAATGATGCTCACATAAAAAGTAGTATTTGAAACATCATGAAAAGCGCATTAAAGTCTAAACCACTTCCTATGCATAGAGATTTTGTGAGCAAACAATTTATGGGAACAAGAGTCAACTAGCATAGGAAGGCCAAACATGCATGACTTCAAAACTTTCAACACGTAGAGAGGAAACTTGATATTATTGTAATTCCTACAAGCATATGTTACTCCCTCAAAATAAATTTCAGTAGAATCATGAAGGAATCTCACAACATAACTATCACACAAAACATTCTTTTCATGAGGAATTATAGCATACGTGTCATCACCAAAACTCGGGGAACAAAAAATATCATCTTCATTATAGCATCTCCAAGCTTGTGGTTTTGCATATCATTAGCATCATGGATATTCAGAGAATTCGTACTAACAAGATGGCAATCATGATTTTCATTCAAGGAACTATCATGAATCTCCTTATAAATTTCTTCATTGAATACTTCACCAAAATTTTTTAGATTCATGATTTTCAAACAAAACTTCATAGATATAATCAAGTGGACTCAACTCACCAGCAATTGGTTCATCATAATTTGGTCTTTGAAAAGATTATCAACTGGATGAGGATCCATATAAACAGATTTTAGCAAGCGAAGATGCAAGAAAATAGAAGGCACATGGCAGCACAAGCTAACATAGCAATGGAGAAGGGGGAATAAAAAGGAAAATCTTGTGAAGCGGGGGTGTAGCGACCCGACTCAAAACAAGTCAAGCCTCTGTGTTTTCTGTGCCATCCCTGGATCAGTATGCTGGCACACACAGTACATCAATGTATATATCAAAGTGCAATCACATGTAATTAACGTAAAACTGATATATACCTTAAAATAGCAGCGGATACAGTCAACGGGAGTGGAGTCCCAATAACACCAACGACAAGTTGAGTGCGGACCGTAACCCTGAATCGTACTTTTACCCGTCGTAGAAGAGTATCTGCAACATAAGACGTTGCAGCCGTGTAGGTCAGCATTTTGAATATGCTGGCAAGATCACCATAGAAGAACAGAAGAATAAACCATACTATATGCAATAAGGCTTTATGGCTCTGTGGCTAAGTTTTTGCATAAAAGCTGATTTTGTTTTCCTACAACAAAGGAATATCAGGAATTTCACTATGGAGTTACCTATCATAACATGGTTCCGCCAACCAATGTCTCAATGCCCATAAGTATCATTAAGTTGCCCACAATTAGTTATCAGTCCAGTGTTGAGAGTTCAGAGATAGATCCAAGTCTAGAAGCTCAAATTGTCCGTAACCGGGGACACGGCTAATCGATTAGGTTTAACTCTGCAGAGTGTTGTGTACTTTACCCACAAGATTCTTTCCCTCCTGGTAAGTCCTCGCACTGCCTGGTGTTTGAGAACAGGATGAAAGAAACATGGTCTTTCAGAGTGTTTCCCTGACTGTCTGACAGTGCCCATCCAATCCTAACGTCGACTACATCTCGTAGCACTGCCCAGTAGAGTCACAACAAAGATCAACCAAGCCAGAGCCCACAATGACTTGTGGCTACACAGGTAAGCTTCTGGGCATGAAGTATTCATCCTTCTCTTTGAGTCTGGGTGAAGCTTTCCGCAAGATGTCATGGCGCTTCTCCATGCATCCCGGCCATCCACTAGTTTCTCCAGGGATGCCCAATCAACCATCCTTCACCCAGTAGTGTGTATTGAAAACTTGTCTTCTCGAGTCTTGAAGTCTTGAGGTCTTGAAGATGCAGGACTTGAAGATGTCTTCATGAAGTAGTCGTTTTGACGTGGAGTCCTTCTTCACACCACTCACGAACACTCATACCAAACCCCGTCTACTTTAGCACAGCATAAAAGTAACTAACGTTCCCGGGGCTTTAGTAACCAGTGATGGGTTCCTACCTCATGCATTCTACTCAACTACAAGAATTACAATAACACTACGGGAGGGATATGTTGAATGATGTCACTACATGCAATAAAAACATAGGTATGAAATAGATGGTCAAGGTGAACTTGCCTGTACTGTTGAATGAAGATAAAGATTGCTCTCAGAAATAACTTGATAGACTATACGTCACTCTCCGATGAAATCTATAACAAACATTGCATACATATAAGCAATCACTTCTAGCATTCAAACTAACATTCACAAGGTAACACAAGAACAAAAGCAACAAGGTTGATGAGGAAATACTTAAAACAAAGTTGAAACACAAAACTCTAACAAATTCAAAAGTAACACAAAACCCAAAACAAAGTGAAATATAATAAAAGGGTTTTAGTAATATTTTACTAGCAAAAATAATTACTTTTGAAGAACAACTAAAACTATGAAAACAACATCCTAAACAACATAAATGTTTGCCTAATAAACTTAACAACAAGCACAACCATAAACTAAAAGAAAAACAAATTATGAAACAACTAAGTTAACAGAAAATAAAAACTCATAAAACAATTATTTTAAATATTTGTAAATAAGAACCAACTAGTCATTACTAGACCAACATATCAATACATAACAAAGCAAAGCAATGGACTCTAAGTTTTAGTGGCTAAACTACTACTAAAACAAAACTATGATTTTGTAACCAAACTAATAGTTAACAGAAAATAATTAGTAAAAAATAATATATATATATATATTTTAAAACAGAATTAAATCATTTAAAACTTTTGTGAAAATAATCTATACTAATACTAAGTTGTTTTATAAAACATTACGTAATGATGAACAATATAGTTTCCTATCATAATAAAGCATAACTAAATTATTTTTATTAACTAAGCATTTCTTAACAGAAAGGAATTACTACAAATTTTATTAGAAAACAGAATGTAATTACTTAAAACTTTAGTTAAAAGAATTGTTACTAACAAATTTGCTTTTAAAACAACTATACCTATTTGAAAGAGGATAAAGATCCCTACAACAAAATTTATACACTAAACAAATTAACTTTTGTTAACAGCAAGTAAATTACTAAGGTTTGGAACAACAAAACTAAATGAAATCTGAAACTTAATATAAATCATATTCAGATTTTCAAAATAAAACAAAGTAAATCAATATAAATAAACTAATATGAAACTAAACAGATTCTGTTTCTAGTTAAAACCCTATTAAATTTTTATTTAAATTTTTTTCAAACTTAGCATGAAGATAGTCCTAAGTAATATCAAGCAGTAGCAAAAAGATTCATATAAAAATATATTTTAAACTCAAGTTATTCAGAAAACAAAATTTAAATCAAATCTGTTTAAATTCAAATTTAAAGGTTCAAACATGGTCAAATTTAATATGTACAGAAACTAGATAAATTTTTTGATCTAATGCAAAAAGAATCAATTTAAAATAGTTAAAAACATAAAAGATATACTAAAAACAACATCAGAACTATTCTATTTTTGAAATTAAAACAAAAAAAAGAAAAAGGTTTTCTAACGGACAAGGGGTGACGTGTCGCTTCCTGATTGGATAAAGGGGTGCACGCGCGGGCGAATACGAGCGGGTGACTGAACCTTAGCAGAAACGGTTCGGGGATTTATTCCTTCTAATCTAAACCGTTCATCTGGATCCGACGGTGGGGAGGGAGAGGGAGGCTCACCGCGGCGGTGGTGAAGTCCGGCAAGGGCTCCGGCGACGGCGAAGGCTCGGGATTGACGCAAGAGAGGACGGCTATGGTGATGGCGTTGGCTCCGGCTCTAGGGGGTCTCCGGCGATGGCATTGGCTCCATTCGACGCAAGAGAGGACGGCTATGGTGATGGTGGCGTCAGACGAGCTTGGGGGCGACGGAGTCGACGGGCAGGAGCTCCTCGAGCTTCGGGGGCGCTCCAAGCTCCGGCGAGGTTGCGGATACGGCTGCTCTGGTGGGTCTCCGGTGAAGGCGAGGGTATGGGGTGGTGCGCACGGGTGCGGGGAGGTCGTCTGTGGCCTCAGAGGGCTCGGGGATGGTGAGGTGGGGTGGCAGGGGAGCAAGAGCGCGGCGGCTACCGGTTGCTCCGGCGAGCGATTCCGGCGAGGAGAGACGTCGGGGTTGGGGGCAACGAGGGGGAATGGGAAGAAGGGAGCGAGGGATATTTATAGGAGGGGTCAGGTGCTCGGGGAAGGGGGAAATCTATGGATGCAATGATGGCTCCGGCGAGATGCTCGGGGGAGAGAGAGCGAGCGAGAGGAGGGAGATGAGCGAGGGATTGGCGCTGTCGGACGGTGGGGCCAGGGCGTCAGTGGGAGGGAAGGACGGGCGCGGTTATCAGGCGACCGTTATAGAGGGATTTCGGGAGGGTATTAAGGAGGTGGGCCGGCCCGTTTTATTATAAACCGTTACCGTTTTCTATTTATGATTTTTCCACAGCCATAAAACCTATTTAAAGCATTCGTATAAATTCCAAATATATTCAAATTTTATATCAGAATTAACAGAATAATAAATTCCATTTAATGGACATTTTTATTCTGGCAGTTAAATAAATTAAAAAAAATCATTTTTTCAGAAAATGCCTTAATTGGCTTTATTTACTTTTGCAAATATTTTTCAAATAACTTTTTGGGTTTGAGGATTCAAAAACTTCACAAATTACCCCTGGTTTTGGAGTGTCATATTACTCCTCTCAAAATATTTGACAAGGGGTTTGAATACTTGCAAATTCAGATAGGAAATTCAAATGAAACTGAAACTCAAATAGATTTCAAATTCCCTTTTCCAAATCCTTGGTTTAACTTCCAACTCATATTTCATATATTTGAAGAAGTCATGTTATCTTCTCTCATGAAAATCATTGAGTTGCATAAAGTTGTTAGATTTGAAATATTATCAAATGGAATTCAAATTATTTTCAAATCCCTTTTCATTTCTTTAAATGGAAGAAGTCATATCCTCTTCACTCTGGGGTTTTGTGATGAAATGAATTTGAATTCCTGGTGATCAAAATGCAAAGTGAAAGTTTGGGAAATTCATTTCATTCCCTCTCATTAAACTTTCAAAAAGTTTCAAATAGTTTCAAATTTTCACTCAAATTAAATCACTCAAGCAAACAAACAATCATTCTAATAATTATTATAACATTCCAAAATTTGGGATGTTACAGGGGGAGAGGAAAATGAGAGGCAAATGGTAAATAATGAAAATGCAAGAGATGAGTTTGTGATGGGTACTTGGTAGGCTTGATGTAGATCTCCCCGGCAGCGACGCCAGAAATCCTTCTTGCTACTTCTCGAGCATGCGTTGGTTTCCGTGAAGAGGAACAGGTGATGCAGCAAAGTAGATAAGTATTTCTCTCAGTTGTTGAGAACCAAGGTATCAATCTAGTAGGAGATACAAGCAAGTCCCCTATACGTGTACCTACACAAGGAATCAAACTCTTGTACCCAACGCTATAAAGGGGTTGTCAATCCCTTTAAGGTTACTTGCAAGGATGAGATCTGATAGAGATAGATTGCTTGAACGGAAAGTAAAACAAAAGATAAAATTAACACAGCAAAGTATTTTTGGTATTTTTGGTTTTAGATCTGAAAGTATAAAATGGAAAATAGAACCCGAGGCCATAGGTTTCACTAGAGGCTTCGCTCATGATAGCAAGTATTACGGTGGGTGAACAAATTACTGTGGAGCAATTGATAGAAAAGCAAAGAGTTATGAAGATATCCAAGGCAATGATTATGCATATAGGGATCAAATCCGCGTCAAGTCGACCGAAACGATTCTGCATCTACTACTATTACTCCACACATCGACCGACTCCTGCCTGCATCTGGAGTATTAAGTTCATGAAGAACAGAGTAACGCATTAGGTAAAATGACATGATTTAGAGGGATAAACTCAAGCAATATGATGAAAACCCCATCTTGTTATCTGTGATGGCAGCAATAAAATATGTGCCTTGCTACCCCTACTTTGTCACTGGGTGAGGACACCGCAAGATTGAACCCAAAACTAAGCACTTCTCCCATTGCAAGAACTACCAATCTAGTTGGCCAAACCAAACCAATAACTCAAAGAGACTTGCAAAGATATCAAATCATGCATATAAGAATTAAGGAAAGACTCAAATAATATTCATGGATAAACTAAACATAAACCCACAATTCATCGGATCTCGACAAACACACTGCAAAAGAGTATTACGTCGGATAGATCTCCATGAAGATCATGAAGAACATGGTATTGAAGAGCAAAGAGAGAGAAGAAGCCATCTAGCTACTAGCTATGGACCCAAAGGTCTGTGGTGAACTACTCACGCATCATCGGAGGGTCTATGGAGTTGATGTAGATGCCCTTCGTGATCGAATCCCGCTCCGGCAGATTACCGGAAAAGGCTCCAAGATTGGATCTCTCGAGAGCAGAGGCATCTGGCGGCGGAAAAGTGTTTTCATGGCTCGTTCTAATAACGATGGAATATTTGGGAATTGATAGGCCAAAGATTAGGGTTAGGAGAGCTGTCGTGGGCTGACAAGCCTACCCGGCGCGCCCTACCCCCTGGGCGCACCCCTAGGGCTTGTGGCCCCACGGTGGCTCTCCTGCCTTGGTTCTCAAGTCTCCTGGTTTCCTTTCGATCTAGAAAAAATCATTCCAAAGGTTTTATTCCGTTTGGACTCCGTTTAATATTCCTTATCTGCAATTATCAAACACAAGGAAAAAACAGAAACTGGCACTAGGCTCTAGATTAATAGGCTAGTCCCAAAAATAATATAAAATAGCATATTAATGCATATAAAACATCCAAAACAGATAATATAATAGCATGGAACAATCAAAAATTATAGATACGTTGGGGACGTATCAAATACCATCCGCGAATACATCAAGGAGGAGGACATAAATATTTGCAAAGTGCATACGGGTCTGAATGTAGCAGACCCATTGACTAAACCTCTTCCAAGGGCTAAACATGATTAACACCAGAAATGTATGGGTGTTAGATTCATTACAATGTAAATCACATAGTGATGTGAGCTAGATTATCGACTCTAGTGCAAGCGAGAGACTGTTGGAAATATGCCCTAGAGGCAATAATAAATGGTTACTATTATATTTCCTTGTTCATGATAATCATTTATTATCCGTGCTATAATTGTATTGATTGGAAACACATTGCATGTGTGGATACATAGACAACACTGTGTCCCTAGTATGCCTCTAGTAGACTAGCTCGTTGTTCAAAGATGGTCAAGCTTTCCTAGCCATAGACATAATATGTCATTTTACAATGGGATCACATCATTGGGAGAATGATGTGATGGACAAGACACAAACTATAAACATAGCATATGATCGTGTCAGTTTATTAATATAGTTTTCTGCATGTCAAGTATCTGTTCCTATGACAATGAGATCATGCAACTCACTGACACCGGTGGAGTACCTTGTCTGTATCAAATGTCGCAACATAACTGGGTGACTATAAAGATGCTCTACAGGTATCTTTGAGGGTGTCTGTTGAGTGGGCATGGATCAAGACTGAGATTTGTTACTCCATGTGACTGAGAGGTATCTAAGGGCCCACTCAGTAATACAACATCACAACAAGCCCTGCAAACAATGTGACTAAAGTTTTAGTCATGGGATCTTGTATTACGGAATGAGTAAAGAGACTTGCCGGTAACAAGATTGAACTAGGTAGAGAGATACCGACGATCGAATCTCGGGCAAGTAACATACCGAAGAACAAAAGGAACAACATACGAGATTAATTGAATCCTTGACATAGAGGTTCAAACCGATAAAGATCTTCGTAGAATATGTAGGAACCAATATGGGCATCCAGGTCCCGCTATTTGTTATTGACTGTAGAGGTGTCTCGATCATGTCTACATAGTTCTCGAACCCACAGGGTCTGCACACTTAACGTTCGGTGAAGTCTTGGTAGTATAGTGTTATGTATGGTGGTCACCGAAGGTTGTTCGGTGCCCCGAATGAGATCCCAGACATCACGAGGAGCACCATAATGGTCCTAAGGTAAATATTGATATATAGGAAGTCCCGTTTTGGTCACCGGAAAAGTTTCGGATACTTCGATAGTGTACCCGGAGTGCCAGGAGGGTACCGGGGGACCATCAGGAGGGGCCTCTCGCCCCAAAGGGCCACATGGGCTATGGGAGGAGGCAAATCACCCCCTCGTGGGCTTGATGAAGCCCCCACTAAGGCCCATTGATACGTCTCCAACGTATCTATAATTTTTGATTGTTCCATGCTATTATATTATATTTTTCGGATGTTTTAAATGCATTAATATGCTATTTTATATTATTTTTGGGACTAACCTATTAATCTAGAGCCTAGTGCCAGTTTCTATTTTTTTCCTTGTTTTGAGTTTCACAGATAAGGAATATTAAACAGAGTCCAAACGGAATAAAACCTCCGGAATTATTTTTTTGGAATAAAAGGAAGCCACGAGACTTGAGAACCAAGGTAGAGGAGCTACCACGGGGCCACAAGCCCGCTTGCCACGGCGAGGGGGTACCCCACGCCGGGCAGGCTTGTGGGTCCCTGGCACCTCCCCTAACCCTAATATTTGTCCTATAAATACCCAAATATTCCATCATTATCGAAAGGAGCCATGAAAACACTTTTCCGGCACGAGAAGCCTCCGATCCCGAGAGATCCAATCTTGGAGCCTTTTTCGGTAATCTGCCAGAGGGGGATTCGATCACAGAGGGCATCTACATAAAATCCATTGCCCCTTCGATGATGCGTGAGTAGTTCACCACAGACCTATGGGTCCATAGATAGTAGCTAGATGGCTTATTCTCTCTCTTTGCTTCTCAATACCATGTTCTTCACGATCTTCATGGAGATCTATCCGATGTAATACTCTTTTACTGTGTGTTTGTTGAGATCCGATGAATTGTGGGTTTATGTTCAGATTATCCATGAATATTATTTGAGTCTTTCCTGAATTCTTATATGCATGATTTCATATATTTGCAAGTCTCTTCGAGGTATTGGTTTGGTTTGGCCAACTAGATTGGTAATTCTTGCAATAGGAGAAGTGCTTAGTTTTGGGTTCAATCTTGCGGTGTCCTCACCTAGTGACAAAGTAGGGGTAGCGAGGCACATATTGTATTGTTTCCATCAAGGGTAAAAATATGGGGTTTTCATCATATTGCTTGAGTTTATCCCTCTAAATCATGTCATCTTACCTAATGCGTTACTCTGTTCTTCATGAACTTAATACTCTAGATGCAGGCAGGAGTCGGTCGATGTGTGGAGTAATAGTAGTAGATGCAGAATCATTTCGGCCTACTTGTCACGGACGTGATGCCTATCTGCATAATCATTGCCTTGGATATCTTCATAATTATTCGCTTTTCTATCAATTGCTCGACAGTAATTTGTTCACCCGCCGTAATACTTGCCATCATGAGAGAAGCTATCCAGTGAAACCTATGCCCCCTGGTCTATTTTCCATATTATACTTTCTGATCTAAAACCAAAAATACTTTCTGCCCTATTTTTACTTTTAGTTTTACTTCCCGTTCAAGCATCCTATTATATCTATCTCTACTAGATCTCATCCTTGCAAATAACCATGAAGGGATTGACAACCCCTTTATAGTGTTGGGTGCAAGAGTTTGATTCCTTGTGCAGGTACATCTATTGGTGAGTCGCTTGTATCTCCTACTGGATTGATACCTTGGTTCTCAAAAACCTAGGGAAATACTTATCTACTTTGCTGCATCAAACCGTTCCTCTTCACGAGAAACCAACGCATGCTCGAGAAGTAGCATCCATGTGGCTGGGGTGGAGAAACCCAAAGGTGGAAAAGGTTTTCAAGTGGGGGAAGGAATCCTACTCCTAGTAGGATTGGATTGGGACTCCTCCCTCCTCCACTTCGGCCAAAGCCTAGGGGCAATCCTAGGGCACATGCCTCCCTCCCCTTCCTCCTATATATACTCGAGGGGAGAGAGGGTAGTCATGCCGGAAAACCCTAAGCCACGTTGCAGCCCTCTCTCTCCGATAGATCGTTCCTTCTAGTTTTGACAGTACTTAGGCGAAGCCCTGCTGGAATAGTTCCACCACCACCATCGCCGCGCCGTCGAACTGCCGTAGAACTCATCTACCTCTCCGCTCCCTCTAGCTGGATCAAGAAGATGGAGATCATCATCGAGCTGTACGTGTGCTCAACGTGGAGGTGCCATCCATTCGATGCTAGATCGGGGCGGATCGTGATTGGATCGCGGGATGCTCGGCGATTTGGATCGCGAAGACGTTCGACTACATCACCCGTGTTTCTTAACGTTTCCCGCTTAGCGATCTACAAGGGTATGTAGATCCACTCTCCCTCTCGTAGATGCTCATCACCATGGATAAATCTTGCGTGTGCGTAGGAATTTTTTTGTTTCCCATGCAACGTTCCCCAACACCCACGAGGTGTCCACCCTCCATCAGGCCGCTCTAGGGGGGCCTGGCGCACACTGGTGGAGCATGGGCAATGTGAGCCCCCTCTCAGGTATCTTCTGGCTCCATAATTCCTTAAATATTACAAAATAAATCTCCAATTTTTTTTGTTCCATTCCGAGAACTTTTATTTCTGCATAAAAACAACACCATGGTAGTTCCGCTGAAAACAACGGTAGTCCGAGTTAGTTTCATTCAAACCATGCAAATTAGAGTCCAAAACAAGAGCAAAAGTATTAGGAAAAGTAGATACGTTGGAGACATATCAACTCCCCAAGCTTAAACCCTTGCTTGTCCTCAAGCAATTCAGTTAACAAACTGAAAGTGAGAAAAAAAAACTTTTATGAACTCTTTTGTTCTTGTTTACATATATATGCTTAAGTATCACCTAGTTCAGCAAAGATCATGACTAACCATGTCAACAATAACTCTTAAAGAGTATATTAACTCATATCAATGACATGAGCAACTAGCAAGCAATAATAAGATATCTCAAGTGCAAGAAATTTATCACAACAATCATGATGTAATATGACAATAGTGGTATCTTGCTATCCCTTTCTGAGACTGCGAAACATAAATGCAGAGCCCCTCCAAAGTTCAAGCAACAACTAAACATTGTAATTCATGGTAGAAAAGATCCTCATTATGCATCCAACATTCACTATCCACAATGCATGAGGAAGACAATAGTGCTCTCAGATCTGGTGCTTATTTTAGAAGATGATGAGTCAACATTAAAGTAAATAGATAGTCCCTTTGCAGAGGGAAGCAGGGATTGTACAGGTGCTAGGGCTCAAGGATTAAATAAGACATAAATATAATTTTGAGAGGTACAACCTTCCTGTCAACGTTACGGCCAAGAGCTATCAATATCTTCCATGTTAAACAAATTAGTTGCGGTTCCCAAGCGATAAAAGTAAATGTTTACTCCCCCTCCACCAAGAAACACATTCCATGGCGAGCCAAATCCACAAGTAACGTCCAAACCAACAACATTCCTGGGGATTTTTGTTTAATTATTTGCATTTATTTTGATTTCTGGACTGGGAATCCCTATTACCGCCCTTCTCGTGCAAGGATGAGTGAATAAACACTCATCATAAGAGTAACTCGTTTAACATGGAAGATACTGACCACCCCCTGTCGCTCCATGAGCAGTCCACACACACAACACATAATTCATTTGAAATTTTAGAGGTGGCACATGCAAATTTACTTGGAACGGCAGGGTAATACAACATATAGGTAGATATGGTGGAATCATCTAGAATAACTTTGGTTTAAGGGTTTTTGATGCACAAGAAGAATTCCCACTTAGTATAGGTGAAGGCTAGCAAATAGACTGAGAATTGGCCAGCTAGAGAGCAAATATAGTCATAAACATGCATTATGAATAATAAACATTGAATGCTATCATGAGTAGGATATGGACACCATGAACATAAATATCACGAAGGCTATGTTGGTTTTGATTCAACTACATGCATGAACATGTACCAAGTCAAGCCGCTTGAAACATTCAGAGGAGGATACCATATCAACATACTTCATCACAACCATTTTAATGCATGTTGACATCCAAGATAAACCATTATTCACTCCTAGCTACTTGAGCATGGCATGCACCACTATAATCTCTAATTTTCATTGCAAACATGTTCAATCATAATGTGCTAACTCATGTATACCAGGTTAAACATATTTACAAAAACAAGAACAAGTTGAGTTCATACCCGCTCTTCTCTGCCACAGTCAATTCATCAAATGTTTTCATTATTGCCTTTCACTTGCACAATCAAAATGATATGAAAATAATAATAGTGCAATAGTGTCGTGGACTAAGTTGGAATCTGCAAACATTTCATTCAAGAGGAGAAGATAAAGTAATACAGGCTCTGTGTTAGATCAATAGTAATGCATATGAGAGCCACTCAACATTTTCATTGTGATCTTCTCCTTGGTATAACTCTATCAAAGAAAAAGAATATCAAAGAAACACACTGAAATATTTTGGAGTTTTTAGTTTTTCAAGAAGAAAGCAAATAAAAGGAGGAAAGCAAAAACGAGAAAAACTATTTGCACGGGAGAACTCCCAACAAGCCAAATAAGTAATGATAAATCTTTTTGGGTTTTCTTTTAATACTACAACTAACTGAACTGAAAAGAAAAACCGAAAAGAAGTAAAAATTAATTTTGGATTTTCTAAAAGTGTTTCAAACACAGAAGAAGAAAAACGAGAAAAATAAATCTAGCATGGATTATACAATGAAAGAGTGTGAACACCGACAAATGAGATGAAATGTGTGAACATGAATGTAATGTCGATGGGAATACGTACTCCCCAAAGCTTAGGCTTTTGGACTAGCGTGGAAATCACCTTCCGAAGCATGGATAATGGCCTGAGTGATAGGCTCCCGAGGCTCTTGGTGCAACCACCTCAGCCCTCCTTGCAGCTTCAACCTCTTCATTGTACACACGGGCCTCGCTCTCATAGACGAAGTATCTTCCCTTGTTGTTAAAATCAAAGAGAGCATGATCAGGCAATACAATAGGCACAATGGGACCGTTAGCAAACCTCAAGTTGTAGGTATAGTTATTAAGTGTGCGTGTAAGAAATTTATGGCGTTTCATGGCATTAAAATTCTAAGTACTGGTTAGGTAAGATAGGGTCATTAGGCCAAGGGGGCACTCCCAACCTCGTAGCAAGGCGAGAAGCATAAATCCCTCAATACAAATTACCATTAGAAGCATTGAGAGTCAATCTCCATGCGATAATTGCTCCTAAGTTGTAGTCCATAGTTCCAGTTAAAAGCAGTGTAAATAAGACTTAAATCCCAAGCACAAAGCGTTCTACAATCCTGCTTGCCTACAATGCATTTACCATTAAAGAGTGCAAGGTATTGAATAGATGGAAAATGGATGCTTTTTATCCTACCTTGTGTCACTCCTCTAATTTCACCACAACAAAGGGTTTTCAAAAATGATTCAAACTCAGGTTTAGTTGGTTCGTCTAGCGAACCCCAATATGGAATTTTACACACGTCACAAAATACGTCTAAAGGCATGGTGAAAACATTATCATACAGACTAAATGAAACTCTTGACTCATGAGGAAAATATTTGAATTTCTTAGTAAATGTGTCCGTGAGAGTGAGGTGTTGAGTGCACTTATCTTCGATGAAGGGAACCAGATCGGCGTTGCGAGCATACCGTTCAAATTCTTTGTTAATACCTGCACTTTTCATGAAAGTGTTACACGGCCATAGGCATGATTTAGTTCGGGCGTCCCGTATCGAGTTTGCACTTGGCTCAACATAAGATTGTTGTATAGAGATTTCACTTGATGATGCTCCCGAGGATCTCCTCCTCAAAGAACTCCTGAAGAATTGCATTTTATTTGCGAACAATTTCTGAAAAATTTTGTGACACAAAATTTTGTAAACAAAATGAAATAAGATTGATAGCATCTACTCCTAGGGATGCATAGAAGCCATATCAAGAATTCAAACTACTTAGAACTCTAAGAATTCAACATGCAAGATTATCTACAACAACACCAAGAGTAGCTAATTATTCAGAAAATAAACCACTAAATCAAAAACTAATTGGAGCAATGGGGGAGTTACATAACGAGAAGCAATCCCCTAAACAGTTTCGAAAATGGAGCTTTGAGCAAAGAGATCGAAATCCACGGGTTCTTGAGCAAGAACACGAGGGGGGAGCAATGGTGATTTTTTTTCAGGAGGTAGGAGATGACATGGGCTAAAGAGATAATTGAGGGGACCCACCAGGGGCCCACCCTCTACCAGGCTGCGCGAGGGGGATCTAGTGCGCCCTCGTGGAGAGTGGACACCTAGTGCACCCATCCTCCAGTGTTCTTTGTTATATAAATTCATAAATAAATAGAAAAAAATCATATCAAATTTTCAGGGCATTCCGATATTTTTTATTTTTGGGTCATTTTTTGTTGCACGGGAAAACAGAAAAATGGATAAACATGGCATTTTTATTTTACTAACTAAGAAAAACAGAAAACTAAAGGTGGATATAGAGGGTTGCGCCTACTAATTCATCAACTTCATACCTCTCGAAACCGATTCATTAATAAGGTTGATCAAATCTTATTAACAACCACTTTCAATTGGCATGAAACCGAAGAACTTTCATATCACACTAGGTTACCTCAACGGGGATAGGCATATCCCCAACCATAATGATATCATATATCTTTTTGACAGTAGGTAGAGGTAACTGAAAGCTTCCAATAATGAGTGTCTAAGAATTTTCAATAACATCCACACGATGTACTTGGAATTGTTTCTCCGGAAAGTCCACCGTATGCTCATTACCATTGATATTAAAAGTGAGCTTGCTTTTATTATCATCAATAAAAGCCCCGACAATATGCAAAAAGGGTCTACCAAGGATAACCGACATATTGTCGTCCTCGGGCATCTCAAGAATAACAAAGTCCGTTAAGATAGTAACATTTGCAACAACAACAGGCACATCCTCGCAAACACCGATAGGTATGGCTATTGATTTGTCAGCCATTGGCAATGATATTTCAGTAGGTGTGAGTTTATTCAAATCAAGTCTTTTATATATAGAGAAAGGCATAACACTAACACCAGCTCCTAAATCACACAAACTAGTTTTGACATAATTTCTCTTAATGGAGTAAGGTATAGTTGGTATCATAGGATCTCCAAGTTTTTAGGTACTCCATCCTTAAAAGAATAATTAGCAAGCATGGTGGACATTTCTACTTCGGGTATCTTCCTTTTACTAGCGATGATGTCTTTCATGTACTTAGCATAAGGAGGCATCTTTAAGATATCCATTAAACGAGTACGCAAAAAGACTAGCCTAATCATTTTAGCAAAGCGTTCAAATTCCTCATCATCCTTTCTATTAGATGGTTTAGGTGGGAAAGGCATGGGTTTTTGGACCCATGGTTCTCTTTCTTTACCATGTTTTCTAGCCACAAAGTGTTTTTATCATAACGTTTATTTTTAGGTTATGGGTTATCAAGATCAGCAGCAGGTTCTATCTCTACATCATTATATGGTTCTTTATCATTGCTAGGTTGAGTATCCTCATGAACATCACAATCATTATCATAATCACCAGGTGGATGTTCATTACCAGATTGAGTTTTAGCATCAGAAATAGAAACATCATTAGTATCATCAGGAGGTTTTTCTATCTTAGGTTCACTAGAAGCATGCAAAGCCCTATCATTTTTCTTTTTCTTTTTCTTCTTAGAAGGACTAGGTGTATCAGCATTAATTCCTTGAGATTCTTGTTAAATTATTTTTGGATGACCCTCAGGATAAAGAGGTTCTTGGGTCATTCTACCTCCTATAGTTACTACTCTAATAGCATGATCATTCATATTATTATTCATTTCATCAAGCAATTCTCTTTGAGGTTTAGCAACTTCTTCCAATTGAGTTTGAACCATAGAGGCATTTTTCCTACACCTCTAACATCATTACTGATTCTAAATAACAAGTCACTCAAGCGAGCAATCATATCAGAATTATATTTCAAGTGTTTCACAACATTTGCATTGAAGTGCTCTTGTTTCATAATATAGTTATCAAACTCATATAAGCATTGTCTAGGATTTTTATTATGAGGGATATCTAAAGAATTTACCTCTACCACCCGTGGAGGTGGTGGTGTGTTGAGTCCATGTATTTCTTCAATAGGTGGTAAATTCTTAACACCCTTAGCCTTAATAGCTTTTCCTTCATACATTTCTTTGCCTCTTGCATATCTTCAGGTCTGAGAAATAAGATACCCCTCTTCTTCGGAGTGGTTTCAATTGGTGGTTCAGGGAGAGTCCAATCATAATAGTTCTTCAATATATTATTTAATAGTTCCTCAGCTTGTTCAACAGTTCGTTCCCTGAAAACACAACCAACACAACTATCTAGGAAGTCCCTAGAAGCATTTGTTAGTCCATTATAAAAGTTATCATGTATTTCATGTTTCTTAAGAGGATGATCAGGCAAAGCATTAAGAAATTGGAGAAGCCTCCCCCAAGCTTGTGGGAGACTCTCTTCTTCAATTTGCACAAAGTTAAATATTTCCTCTAAGGCAACTTGTTTCTTATGACCAGGAAAATATTTTTTTGAGAAGTAGTAAATCATATCCTGGGGACTACACACACAACCAGGAGTAAGAGTATTGTACCATATCTTAGCATCACCCTTTAATGAGAACGGAAATAGTTTAAGAATATAATAGTAGCGAATCTTCTCATAATGAGCAAATATGGTGTCTATATCATTCAGCTTAGTAAGGTGTGCTACGACAGTTTTAGTTTCATAGCCATGGAAAGGATCAGATTCAACCAAAGTAATTAACTCTAGGTCGATAGATAATTCATAATCCTTATCGGTAACAAAGATAGGTGATCTGGCAAACTTAGGATCACATTTCATTTTAGCATTCAAAGTCTTTTCCTTATACTTGCATTGTAGTTTCTTAACATCATTTCTATCCTTACAATCAAGAATCTCTCTAGCCATTTGTCCATCTAAAGCATAACCTTCAGGTATCTTAGGCATTTCAAATCTAGGAGAGCTAGGCCTATTAGGTGTTTCATAATCATCAGTTTAAAAAATCAGTTTCATCAGATTCAACAGTTTCAATAATTTCATTCTCCTTAGCTCTAGCAATTTGTTCATCAAGGAATTCACCTAAATGGTCACAGTTTCATCAAGCATGGTACTAGCATCATCATAAGAATCATTCATAGCAGAATTATCTTCATCAATATGAGGATTAATAGCATGTAGTGGTATTGCAAGCTTGCTCATAACAGAAGGTGAATCAAGTGCAGAGTGTGATGGCAGTTCCTTACCTCCCCTCGTCTTAGAGGAAAAAAATCTTGGTTTTAGCATCCTTCAGATTCTTCATGGTGATCAATTGATATAAATCCTAAGTGAGTCAACAAATATAGCTATGCTCCCCAGCAAAGGAGCCATAAAAAGGTCTTGATAACCCACAAGTATGGGGGATCGCAACAGTTGTCGAGGGTTGAGTATTCAACCCAAATTTATAGATTCACAGAAGGGGAGCCAAAGAATATTTGAGAGTATTAGCAGTTGAGTTGTCAATTCAACCACACCTGGAGATAAATATCTACAATAGAGTGATCAGTAGCACAATAATATGATAATTTGATAGCAGTGGTGACAGTAGCAGTATCGGTAACAATAGTAATAGTGGTTTTGTAGCAAGTGTAACAGTAGCGGCAACAGTAGTAACTTAGCAAAAACAATATGCAAAAAGATCGTAGGCACTCGATCGGAGTATTCATTGGATGATATTCATCATATAACAATCATAACCAAGGGCGACATAGAACTAGCTCCAGTTTGTCAATGTAATGTAGGCATGTATTCCGTATATAGTCATACATGCTTATGGAAAAGAACTTGCATGACATCTTTTTCCTACCCTCCCATGGCAGGGGGTCCATAAGGAAACTAAGGGATATAAAAGCCTCCTTTTAATAGAAAACTAGGACAAAGCATTAGCACTTAGTGAATACATGAACTCCTCAAACTACGGTCATCACCGTGAAGTATGCCAAATATTGTCACTATGGGGTTGACGGATCATAACACGTAATAGGTGCACATGACTAGGCAAGATCGGATCAATAACATAGATATAAAGATGATAACATAAACGGTTCATATCGGAAATCACGGCACTCGGGCCTGTAGGATCGAAAGTAGTGCTAGAGCGGGGGGTGGGGGGGTGGGTGGGTGGGGTGATTAGACTACTTGACCAAATAAAATCTACCTTTTCGCAATTTTATGTCTTGGAAGATTTTAGCATTTATAGTATGTCAAGTACACCCTACACATGCATGTCTACGAGTATAGCAACGGAAAGTAAAGACAAGCATGTAAGTAAAGGAAGGGTAGGAAGATCAAACGCAATTGGTGACACGATGATTTTTCCCGTTGTTCCGATAGGTGGCACTATCGTACATTCACGTTTATGGAGTCTTCAACCCACAGAGGGTAATGGTCGCGAGAGTCCATGAAGGGCTCTACGCACGGAGGGTTCCACGAAGAAGTAACCTTGACTATACCATGATGGCTTTTGTCCATGGAGCACTAGCCTAACTCGGGGTAGATCTTCACGAAGTAGGCAATCTCCTTGCCCTTACAAACTTCTTGGTTAACTCCACAACACGAAGTAGGAGGATCCTAAGCGACACCTAACAAATCTAGGAGGCACCACCCTCCAAAAGGTAAAAGGCTCGATTGTGTCAATGAACTCCTTGCTCTTGTGCTTCAAGATGATAGACTCCTCAACATACAATTACTCTCTCATAGATTTGGCTTGGTAGAAGAGATTGATTGGGTGTAAAGCAACTTGGGGAGGCTAGAGATCAAGATTCATATGGTAGGAATGGAATGGCATGATCTCAACACATGAGTAGGTGGCTCTCTCTCAGAAAATCAGTAGGTATGAGTGGGCAACTGTTCTAAGTGATTTTCTTGCGAGTGAGTGGTGGTGGAGGGTTATATATAGGCATCTCCAAAAATCCAACCGTTACACACAAAATGACCAACTCTGTGAGACTGATGTGTTAATCTTGGTGGTACCGAAGTGACCAAAAGGTGGCAACTTTTGAATCTCAGTGAGACCGATATAGGAAACTCGGTTCCACCAATAAGGTGACCAACAGTCAGATTGCTCAATCTCGGTGACGTCGATCCAACAATCTCGGTGGGAGCGATATTGTGAATTTGCATAATAGAAAGTTGGCAACCTAAACTTGGCGGGACCGAAGCAGAATCGGTTGCACCGAAGTGGCTAGGGTATAACTGAGTCTGTCTAGGTTATTGAATCGGTGGCACCGAGTGGAAAGTGTTGGTTGCACTGATTTTGAATATTTGGCTTTGGACAGACTTTTGTGGAAGAGCTTGTGGGTGTATGTGGTGACTATCACTTGTGCATGTATGAGCATTTTGTTCGCCAACAAAACCTTACCCCCTTTAAATAGTATTGGCTTTCCTATGGACTCAAAGTGATTTCTCAAAAATATAAAATGTAGAGTACTTTGCTTGAGGCTTTGCCAATCTATTTCCTTGCATCTTCTGGTATGATACGTCTCCAACGTATCTATAATTTTTGATTGTTCCATGCTATTATATTATCTGTTTTGGATGTTTTATATGCACTAATATGCTATTTTATATTATTTTTGGGACTAACCTATTAATCTAGAGCCTAGTGCCAGTTTCTGTTTTTCCTTGTTTTTGAGATTTGTAGATAAGGAATATTAAACGGAGTCCAAATGGAATAAAACCTTAGGAAGGAATTTTTCTGGAACGAAAGGAAACCAGGAGACTTGAGAACCAAGGCAGGGGAGCCACCGGGGGGCCACAAGCCCTAGGGGCACGCCCAGGGGGTAGGGCGCACCGGGCAGGCTTGTGGGCCCACGGCCTCTCTCCTAACCCTAATCTTCGACCTATAAATTCCCAAATATTCCATCATTATTAGAACAAGCCACGAAAACACTTTTCCACCGCCAGACGCCTCCATTCCTAAGAGATCCAATCTTGGAGCCTTTTCCGGTAATCTGCTGGAGGGGGATTCGATCACGGAGGGCATTTACATCAACTCCATTGCCCCTCTGATGATGCGTGAGTAGTTCACCATAGACCTTCGGGTCAATAGCTAGTATCTAGATAGCTTCTTCTCTCTCTTTGCTCTTCAATACCATGTTCTTCATGATCTTCATGGAGATCTATCCGACGTAATACTCTTTTGCGGTGTGTTTGTCGAGATACGATGAATTGTGGGTTTATGTTCAGATTATCCATGATTATTATTTGAGTCTTTCCTGAATTCTTATATGCATGATTTCATATCTTTGCAAGTCTCATCGAGTTATTGGTTTCATTTGGCCAACTAGATTGGTAATTCTTGCAATAGGAGAAGTGCTTAGTTTTGGGTTCAATCTTGCGGTGTCCTCACCGAGTGACAAAGTAGGTGTAGCGAGGCACGTATTGTATTGTTTCCATCAAGGATAAAAATATGGGATTTTCATCATATTGCTTGAGTTTATCCATCTACATCATGTCATCTTACCTAATGCGTTACTCTGTTCTTCATGAACTTAATACTCTAGATGCAGGCAGGAGTTGGTCGATGTGTGGAGTAATAGTAGTAGATGCAGAATCGTTTTGGTCTACTTGACACGGACGTGATGCCTATATGCATAATCATTGCCTTGGATATCACCATAATTATTCGCTTTTCTATCAATTGCTCCACAGTAATTTGTTTACCCACTGTAATACTTGCTATCATGAGAGGTGCCTCTAGTGAAACCTATGACCCCCGGGTCTATTTTACATCTTATACTTTCAGATCTAAACCAAAAATACCAAAAAAATACTTTGCTGCATTATTTTTATCTTTTGTTTTACTTTCCGTTCCAGCAATCTATCTCTATCAGATCTCATCCTTGCAAGTAACCTTAAAGGGATTGACAACCCCTTTATAGTGTTGGATGCAAGAGTTTGATTCCTTGTGTAGGTACACCTATTGGGGACTTTCTTGTATCTCCTACTGGATGGATACCTTGGTTCTCAACAACTGAGAGAAATACTTGTCTACTTGCTGCATCATCAATTCCTCTTCATAGAAACCAACGCATGCTCGAGAAGTAGCAAGAAGGATTTGTGGCGCCGTTGCGAGGGAGATACATAGCAAGTCAGGATAACAACTCTCCCGTCAACTTGCCAATTTCTGGCGCCGTTGCCCGGGAGATCTACATCAAGCCTACCAAGCACCTATCACAAACTCATCTCTCGCATTTACTTTATTTGCCATTTGCCTCTCGTTTTCCTCTCCCCCACTTCTAAAACGATTTTTAGAAAATACCAAAAAGATTTGCCTTTTTATGCACCCTTTTTTCGTTCGTCTTTTTATTTGATTTTTGCTTGCTGGTGTGTTAGACCACTCAAAATCATGGCTAGCCTTGCTACTATCACTATTACTCCCGAGAATGAACTTCTTAATTTTAAGCAAAGGGAGGGAGAAAACTTAAAGGATGCTTGGTATAGAATTTGCAATGATCAAAACAGATCTATTCGTAAGCAATCTACTACTATTCTCCTTCGCAATTTTTATGTGTGTGTTTCTCATTGGAATAGATATGTTATGGATACCATTATGGGAGGAAATTTCTTGGGAAGCAATACCTTTGATTACTATAATGTTATGATAAGTTTGGTAGGGTTACCCCCTTTCATGGTTAATGAAACAATCTTAACTTTTGAACATGTTATGCGAAGGCTAGATATCATTGAAAATAAAGTTGCTACTATAGAGTTCATTGAAAACTTGGATAAAAATATCCATAATCATATCACTCAATATGTATCTAAGGTAGGAGTTACTCTAAAAACCCCAAGGGAAAAGGAATCTATAGTTAATGAAAAATTGGACCAAGATTCCTCTAGAATAGGAAAGCTAGAAGACATCATTACCAATTTGGGTTCCGCTTTTGCCGCTGCTCAAACCACTCCTAAATTTCCTCTTGATAAGGTTGCCAAGTTTGTTTACGTTCCCAATAATAAGGGTGAATCCTCTAGTGAAAGAGACAAAGAACTTAAGATGATAAGTGTTCACCCCAACTTCATCAATGTTGTTCGGGAACCGATGGCTACAAAAGAATTTCTTGACTTTTTGCCTATAAGTATGTTTATTGATATAACCAAGGAACCTTCTGGATTCGAGAAGGTCCTCACAAAATTTGCAATACCAAATTTGCCAATACCTAGATCTATTGTGTTTTGGCTAGCTAGGGGCGTTAAACAATAGCGCTTGTTGGGAGGCAACCCAATTTTATTTTGCTTTCTGCTTTCTGCTTCTATTTTGGTGTGTTTTGCACATTATTAATACTGTAGTAATTTTTGTGTGTGTTTTAATTAGTGTTTGATCCAAGTAAAACCTTTGGGGTGATCTATGGTAGTTGTTGATTTGATCTTGCTGAAAAACAGAAACTTTTGCGCTCAGTCCACGAATTTTCTAAATGTTTGGGAGAGTCAAAGTGACCTGAAATTGTTACAAGAGATTGATATAAATTTTTTACTAAATTTACTAATTTTTCAGAATTTTTATAGTTGCATAAGTATTCAAAGTTTACAAATGGCTACAGACTGTTTTGTTTTTGAAAAATTCTGTTTTCTTTGTGTTGTTTGCTTATTTTGATGTATCTATGGGTCGTATCGGGGGGTATGAGTCATGGAAAAGTTAGAATACATTAGGTATTACACAAATATAAATAAATAATGAGTTAACAACAATACCTAAAGTGCTGATTTATTTTTCTTATACGAACGGATCTCATGAGTTTTCTGTTGAGTTTTGTATTGTGAAGTTTTCAAGTTTTGGGTGAAGATTTGATGGACTATGGAATAAAGAGTGGCAAGATCCTAAGCCTGGGGATGACCAAGGCACCCAAAGTCATATTCAAGGATACCAAATATCCTAAGCTTGGGGATGCCCCGGAAGGCATCCCCTCTTTCATCTTCAATCCATCGGTAAATTTACTTGAGGCTATATTTTTATTCACCACATGATATGTGTTTTGCTTGGAGCATCTTGTATGATATGAGTCTTTAATTTTTAGTTTGCCACAATCATCCTTGCTTCACACATCTTTTGAGAGAGACACGCTGAATCGTGAATTTTTTAGAATACTCGATCTGCTTCACTTATATCTTTTGAGCTAGGCAATGTTGCTCTAGTGCTTCACTTATATCTTTATTGAGCATGGTGGTGTTATATTTTATAGAAATTATTGAACTCTCGTTCCTCACTTATATTATTTTGAGAGATTATTCAAACAACATGGTAATTTGTTTAGGTTGTGAATTTAGTCCTAATATAATAGCATCCAAGAGGGATTTAATAAAACTTTCATATTAAGTGCATTAAAAAATATGAGAAGTTTGATTCCTTGCATATAGTTCTGAGATAATAGGGATGGTAATATGAGAGTCATGCTAGTGAGTAGTTGTGAATTGTAAGAGATACTTGTGTTAAAGCTTATGATTCCCGTAGCATGCACGTATGGTGAACCGTTATGTAACGAAGTCGAAGCATGATTTGTTTAATTATTGTCGACCTTTGTGTGAGGGTCGGGAGCACGGGATAGTTAACTCCTACCAACCTCTCCCCTAGGAGCATGCATCTAATGCTTTGTTTGATAACTAATAGACTTTTGCAATAAGTATGTGAGTTCTTTATGACTAATGTTGAGTCCATGGATTATACGCACTCTCACCCTTCCATCTTTGCTAGCCTCTCTAGTACCGTGCAACTTTCCCTGGTACATCAAACCCTCCTTCCTCAAAACAGCCACCATATATTCCTCAAAACAGCCATCATACCTACCTATTATGGCATTTCCATAGCCATTATGATATATATTGCCATGCAACTTCCACCGTGTAGTTTTTCATGACTTGCATCATCACTTCATATTGCATATAGAGTCATACTTTGTCATAGGTATCGAGTTGTAATTTTTATTTTTTGAGTTATAAGTAAAGAAAAGTGAGAGAAAAGGATGATGGAGGCTATGACTCCCTCACAAGTTGGGATGACTATCCGGACTTTAGAAAAAAGAAAAGAGGCCAGCGAAGCCCAAACAAAAAAAATAGAGGCCAAAGAAGCCCATCAAAAAAGGGAAAAAAAGAAAAAATGAGAGAAAGAGAGAAGGGACAATTGCTACTACCTCTTTCCACACTTGTGATTCAAAGTAGCACCATGATCTTCATGATAGTGAGTCTCCTATTTTGTCACTTTCATATAACTAGTGGATTTTCAATTTTCCCGACCTCTTAGTTTTCTTTTTTGAGCTTTCATACACTTATAACTTTAAGTGGATTTGTTGCATGGCAATCCCTACTCACTCATATTGATATCTATTGATGGGCATCCTCATAGCCCATTGATACGCCTAGTTGATGTGAGACTATCTTCTCCTGTTTTCTCCTTGCACCTCCTCCATATTCTATTCCACCTATAATGCTATATCCATGGATCACGCTCATGTATTGCGTGAGAGTTTAAAAGGTTTGAGAACACCAAAAGTGTGAAACAATTGCTTGACTTGTTCATCGGGGTTGTGCATGATTTAGATACTTTGTGTGGGGAAGATGGAGCATAGCCAGACCATATGATTTTGTAGGGATAAACTTTATAAGGCCATGTTATTTCGTAAGGACATGACTACCTTGTTGGTGTGCTCGAAGTATTACTGTTCAATATTAGACTATTGTTTTGAATCTTACGGATCTGAATATTCATGCCACAATAAAGAATATTACATGGATAAATATGTTATGTAGCATTCCACATCAAAAATTCTGTTTTTATTAGTTACGTACTCGAGGACGAGCAGGAATTAAGCTTGGGATGCTGATACGTCTCCAACGTATCTATAATTTTTGATTGTTCCATGCTATTATATTATCTGTTTTGGATGTTTTCTTTGCATTAATATGCTATTTTATATTATTTTTGGACTAACCTATTAATCTAGAGCCTAGTGCCAGTTTCTGTTTTTCCTTGTTTCTGAGATTTGCTGATAAGGAATATTAAATGGAGTCCAAACGGAATAAAACCTTCGGAATGATTTTTTCTAGAAGAAAAGGAAACCAGGAGACTTGAGAACCCAGGCAGGGGAGTCACGATGGGGCCACAAGCCAAGGGCGGCCGGGCGTGCCAGGCAGGCTTGTTAGCCCATGACCGCTCTGTTAACCCTAAACTTTGGCCCATAAATTCCCAAATATTCCATCATTATCAGAACAAGCCATGAAAACACTTTTTCGCCGCCAGAAGCCTCCGTTCCCGAGAGATCCAATCTTGGCGCCTTTTTTGGTAATCTGCCGGAGGGGGATTCTATCACGGAGGGCATCTACATCAACTCCATTTCCCCTCCAACGATGCGTGAGTAGTTCACCACAGACCTTCGGGTCCATAGCTAGTAGCTAGATGGCTTCTTCTCTCTCTTTGCTCTTCAATACCATGTTCTTCACGATCTTCATGGAGATCTATCCGATGTAATACTCTTTTGCGGTGTGTTTGTCGAGATCCAATGAATTGTGGGTTTATGTTCAGATTATCCATGAATATTATTTGAGTCTTTGATGAATTCATATATGCATGATTTCATATCTTTGCAAGTCTCTTCGAGTTATTGGTTTAGTTTGGCCAACTAGATTGGTAATTCTTGCAATAGGACAAGTGCTTAGTTTTGGGTTCAATCTTGCAGTGTCCTCACCCAGTGACAAAGTAGGGGTAGCGAGGCATGTATTGTATTGTTTCTATCAAGGATAAAAAGATGGGGTTTTCATCATATTGATTGATTTTATTCCTCTACATCATGTCATCTTACCTAATGCATTACTCTATTATTCATGAACTTAATACTCTAGATGCAGGCAGGAATCGGTCGATGTGTGGAGTAATTGTAGTAGATGCAGAATCGTTTCGGTCTACTTGACATGGATGTGATGCCTATATGCATAATCATTGTCTTGGATATCGTCATAATTATTCGCTTTTCTATCAATTGCTCAACAGTAATTTGTTTACCCACCGTAATACTTGCTATCATGACAGAAGCCTCTGGTGAAACCGATGGCCCCGGGTCTATTTTACATCTTATACTTTCAGATATAAAACCAAAAATACCAAAAAAATACTTTGCTGCATTATTTTTATCTTTTGTTTTACTTTTCGTTCAAGCAATCTATCTCTATCAGATCTCATCCTTGCAAGTAACCTTAAAGGGATTAACAACCCCTTTATAGCGTTGGGTGCAAGAATTTGATTCCTTGTGTAGGTACACCTATTGGGGACTTGCTTGTATCTCCTACTGGATCGATACCTTGGTTCTCAACAACTGAGGGAAATACTTATCTACTCTTCTGCATCACCCGTTCCTCTTCACAGAAACCAACGCATGCTCGAGAAGTAGCAGGGTATTCCACAATCCTTATGCCAACCCATCATTGAACTTTTCCTGAAACATACTTAGTGGAAACATTAGTTCAATGACATATATGTTGTTATTAATTACCAAAACCACCAAGCGAGAAAGTGTTCTTTCAATCTCCCCTTTTTTGGTAATTGATGATAACATATAGATGAAAGCTCCGACATATGATATAATCAATGAATATAATCGTCGCTTTGAGAGGTATGTGATAAGCAAGAGCTCCCCCTAATTTTTTTGCATTATTTTAAATTTGCATTTGAATGTAAATGCACAATCAATTAGGTACATGGGGCACTTCTTCCATGTCACATACATCTTGGTGGTGTGCGAGAGTAATAAGAGTTAACAACATAGCACAACACATCAAGCAAAGTGAATGATCATCACATAATAATCAAAAGATAGGAAATAGTAGCAACACACATTAAAGCGTATGATCAAACACGAACAAAAGTATCTCACATCCAAACCAAAACATCAAATGTTTTGTAAAACTGCAACAAAACAGATGCTCTCTCACTCGAAGCCTGCGATCTATATACAACTTCTCCCCCTTTGTAAACAAGTTACCAAGAAGCTCGAAGAGATATAGCTAATCGTTCTTCTACAGCTGATCTCCTCCGGTAGTCGATGTCGTAGTTGAGAGAACTGGTCAGCGAAGACTTCCGCTGAAGTCCTGGATGGAGTTGGTGTAGCAACTAGAGGCACTGGAGCTGATGGAGTTGATGTCACTGTGGCTAGAGTAGAAGATAAAGGCCTCGTCTTTGGAGATGGCACTGTAGTGAACTGGACAGTCATCCTGATAGGTGCACTATCCTCGTCATCATCAAACTCGGACTCTGAAGAGGTGCGACATATTGGGGCATTGTCAACCTCCTTATTAAGCTCATTGACTGTCTTAGTCACCCCATCAACCTTTTCATTAAGAGTTTGCACTCTATCCTCAATGATGTTCACAAGGCTCTCCTAAGTGTCCATGATTGTTTTGATACCCTTTGAGGGAGTCCTGGATTAAGGGGTCCTCGTATAGCCAACCCATTGTTCATGGGCCAGACTATGCGGGCCGCGAGGCAGTCATTAGATGATCGAGGACCACCTGCGCCAGGATGGAAGATTCGGGGAGTTAAGCGTGTTCTCCAAGTTAATAGTTGTAGTTAGGCAGGTTATCTCTTCAGCTTGTAATCGACCATGTGTAAGCCAAGGACACCCTCGGCATCTATATAAGCCGGAGGGTTTTAGGGCGTAGGGGCAGGATAACTAATCTTGGGTTAGACATACGATCTCGAGGTAGATCAACTATGTATTCCCGTACACCATCAATACAATCAAGCAGGACATCAGGTATTACCTCCATTGGAGGGCCCAAACCTGGGTAAACTTGTGTCCCCTTCGTCTCCTATTACCGTCGATCCTTGTCTCACAGTTCTGGACCCCCTACTCGAGATCAGTCGGTTTTGACACCGGCATTGGTGCTTTCATTGAGAGGCCCTCTGTGAGCGCCGAAGGGATCGATGGCTGGCCCTATCGCAAGTAGCGAGATCTATGTCGAAGGGGCACTCGCCCCCGATTAGAATTTCACCGCAACGACATCTTGTCACACACCGGCCCGGTCGGCCATCATGGTTAGACCATAGGGTTCCCCTAATTAGTGTATTAAGTTCGGAACCTAGAGTTCGTGGCTGATTCACAGGGAACACTCATTCCGATGGAACCCTCAACCTTCGAAGGAAAACCTGTAAATTCGAATGCTTCGACGTCCAATACATCAGGTCCCATAGTGGAACGGAACACAGATCCGTTTTGGCATAACTCTGGAACCGTCACACTGCTTGACGAACCCACTTGTATCAGCAACACACATCCGGCCATACCCTCATTCTTAAACGAGTTGTTCGATCGGATCGAAGCTATGCGTATATCGGATGACCAGGTTCTGATCTATGATTGACTCGGGATTAGACCCGATGACAGGGAGATTCATGTCCCCCCGCTCACCCACCTTGTCGCCACTGTTGAGTGTCCGGCCACGGATTCTGGCTGATAGCCGGAATTGAAAACCATCTATAGCCCCGTCCACGATCTCCAAGAACCTATTGGAGAATCAGAGGCGGGGAACCGCTTTATAGCCAGACCGTCACTGGTCCAAGGTCCCTCGCGCGATTCGGAAACCATACTTCCAAACATTCGTTGTGACAGGGAACGAATTTTTTTCCCACCCACCGCCCAAGACGACTATCCAAGTACCGTGCCAAAGCCCATGTCTTCGGACTTTCACGATATCAAGAAAATACAAGGAGAATCAGTCCACCACTTTTGGGAAAGACACCTCCTCGCTAGGAGCAGAGTAAAAGGTCTTAGTGACCAAGACGCAATGATAATTTTCATTAGCAATTGCCATGATGAAGGGATTATTAATGCCTTGGCCCGTCGACGTATAAATGACTTTTCGGAATTATCCTAATTGTATAGAAGTACTGTGCCATGAAGAGCGTCTGGCAATCCAAGCAGTTGTTCTCGGATTCAAAATTCCGAACACCCCAGGGGAGTTCGAAGAAAGAGGGTACCTTCAAATCGGCCAGCCAGGCATGAACCCATTGAAAAAAGAAACAAGTCCTGTTCCTGGACCGGCACCATCCTCGACAGACTTTTAGATAAACCTTCCCCCATTCATTCCGTGTTGTTGAACACAAACCCTACTCATAGCCTTCGAGCTTGCTGGGTTGTCAGGCAAGTCACAACAAGTGGTGAGGCTATCGTCGACACACCTCTGTCGAACTGGCGCCCTCCTTCGCCAAACAAATTCGATGACGAAGTCCTGACGGTCTATGAGATATTCCCCTCGAGGAGCAGGCATAATGGAGCTCTTAGGGAGCACGAGCAGGTATACCACGTGGCAGCTACTAGACCATGGGAAGACGTACCGATTACTTTTGGGGATATTGATCAGCCGCCCATCCTTCCCGGTCATTCACCGGACGCTCTAGTCTTGAATCCCATCATTGATGGATACAGACTACATAAGGTGCTCATGGACGGCGGTAGTGGTCTAAACCTCATCTACGAGGCCACTCCGAATAAAATGCAGTTCGATCGATCTCGCATCAAACATAGCAACACAACTTTCCGAGGAATTATCCCAGGAAAAGAGGCACGCTGCTCTAGATGTATCATCCTGGACGTTGTGTTCGACACGCCCGAAAATTACCAATCCAAAGAACTTTTCTTCAACATCGTCCCCTTCCCCAGTGGCTATCATGCTCTGCTAGGTCGCGACGCCTTTACAAAGTTCCAGGCCATACCCCATTACGGGTACATGAAAGTCAAAATGCTAGGACCAAATGGAGTGATCACGCTCGCCAGTGATCTAAATATAGATCTCCGAGCCGAAAACAAAACGGCAATGCTCGCCCTCGAGGCATTAGCAGAAACTTTTGCCACCGAGGAATTGACTGCTCTACGGTCAACAGTTAATAGGGACGACGTGATCCTCAGTAAAAGGCCCAAATCCACGTCCTTTAAACCCGCAGAGGAAGTCGTCAAATTTCAGGTGCATCCAACGGACCCCAATAAGACAACGTCCTTCGAAGCCCAGCTCGATCCCCATATGGACAAAGCATTGCGGAATTTCCTCCGCGAAAATGGGGACATTTTAGCTTGACATCCTTCCAATATGCCCGGTATCCCACGTCGGCTCGCTAAACACAGCTTGAACATTATTCCAGGCTTCAAGCCTGTGAAACAGACGCTGCGCTGCTTCTCCAAAGCCAAATGGCAAGCCATGGGTGAAGAATTAGCAAAATTGCTCGAGGCCAGATTTATTTGGGACATCAAACATCGAGAGTAGCTTACAAATCTGGTGATGGTACCTAAGAAAGATAAAGCCTGGCGGCTGTGTGTCGATTTAAAGGACCTCAACAAAGCATGCCCCAAGGACCCTTTTCCCTTACCATGCATAGACCAGACCAGACACGATTTTTTATGTTTCCTCTATGCTTACTCCGGATACCATCAAATTAAAATGAAGGAATCCGATCAGGCGGCAATCGCATTAATCACCCCCTACGAGACACTTTGCTTCAACACGATGCCCTTCGGGCTAAAAAACGCCAGGGCCACGTACCAGCGCATGATTCAAACCTGCCTTGCCTCATAGGTCAGAAAGACTGTTGAGACATACGTGAATGATGTGGTAATCAAAACCAAACACGTTGATCAGTTGATCGACGACCTCCGTCAAACTTTCGCTAATTTGCGAAAATTCGATATACGGCTCAATCCGGAAAAATGTGTATCCGGAGTTCCCTCGGGCAAGTTGCTTGGATTCATCATCTCCCATACATGAATATAGGCAAATCCAGCTAAAATTCGTGCTCTATCAGAACTTGTAATCCCCACAAAGCTGAAGCATGTCCATAGACTAGCCGGGTGTGTAGCCGCGTTAAGCCGCTTTATTTCCCGTCTCGGAGAAAAAGCTTTGCCGCTGTATAAGCTGCTAAAGCAGGCAAACAATTTTGAATGGTGATACGCTCTAACGTATCTACTTTTCCAAACTCTTTTGCCCTTGTTTTGGACTCTAATTTGCATGATTTAAATGGAACTAACCCAGACTGACGTTGTTTTCAGCAAACTTGCCTTGGTGTTATTTTTGTGCATAAATAAAAGTTCTCGGATCGTCCTGAAAATTTACGCAGAATATTTTTGGAATTAATAAAAAATACTGGCACCAGAATTAACCAGAGGGGGCCACCTACAGGCCACAAGCCTGCTAGGCGCGGCCACCCCCATAGCCGCGCCGAGCAGGCTTGTGGGGCCCTCGTGGCTCCTCCGACCTCCTCTCCAACTCCATATAACCCTATTTGTCGAGAAAAAAATCGGAGAGAAGAGTTCATCGCGTTTCACAATACGGAGCCGATGCCATCGCCTGTTTTTCCTCGCGAGACCAGATCTGGAGTCCGTTTTGGGCTCCGGAGAGGGGAAATTGACGCCTTCGTCATCACCAACCATCCTTCATCACCAATTCCATGATGCTTCCCATTGTTCGTGAGTAATCTCATCGTAGGCTTGCTAGACGATGATGGGTTGGATGAGATTTATCATGTAATCGAGTTAGTTTGGTTAGGGTTTGATCCCTAGTATCCACTATGTTGTGAGATTGATGTTGCTATGACTTTGCTATGCTTAATGCTTGTTATTAGGGCCCGAGTGCCATGATTTTAGATCTGAACCTATTATGTTTTCATGAATATATGTGTGTTATACCTAGCTCTCCTAGACATGAATTGCCTGATATACCCGAGGGTTATGTTATGGAAGGAGAGGTAGCCGATTCTACGTGCGAAGCGGAGTACATCGCAGCCTCGGAGGCAGCGAAGGAAGGTGTCTGGATGAAGCAGTTCATGACAGATCTTGGAGTAGTGCCCAGTGCACTGAATCCAATGAACCTGTTCTGTGACAACACTGGTGCCATTGGTCTGGCCAAGGAACCAAGCTTTCACAAGAGGACCAGACACATGAAGCCACGCTTCAACTCCATCCGCGATTACATCGAGAAAAAGGACATAAATATTTGCAAAGTGCACACGGATCTGAATGTTGCAGACCCGTTGACTAAACCTCTTCCAAGGGCTAAACATGATCAACACCAGAACTGCATGGGTGTTCGATTCATTACAATGTAAATCACATAGTGATGTGAACTAGATTATTGACTCTAGTGCTAGTGGGAGACTGTTGGAAATATGCCCTAGAGGCAACAAAGAAAGTGTTTATTATTATATTTCCTTGTTCATGATAATCATTTATTATCCATGCTATAATTGAATTGATTGGAAACACATTACATGTGTGGGTTAATAGACAACACTTTGTCCCTAGTATACCTCTAGTGAACTAGCTCGTTGTTCAAAGATGGTCAAGGTTTCCTAGCCATTGACATGTGATGTCATTTGATAATGGGATCACATCATTAGGAGAATGATGTGATGGACAAGACCCAAACTACAAACGTAGCATATGATCGTGTCAGTTTATTGCTACTGATTTGTGCATGTCAAGTATATGTTTATATGACCATGAGATCATGCAACTCACGGACACTGGAAGAGTGACTTGTGTGTATCAAACATTGCAACGTAATTGGGTGACTATAAAGGTGCTCTACTGGTATCTCCGAGGGTGTCTGTTCGGTTGGCATGGATCAAGACTGGGATTTGTTACTCTGTGTGACGGAGATTTATCTCAAGGCCCACTCGGTGATACAACATCACAATAAGCCTTGCAAGCAATGTGACTAAGTGCTAGTCACGGGATCTTGTATTACGGAACGAGTAAAAAGAGACTTGCTGGTAACGAGGTTGAACTAGGTATGGAGATACCGACGATCGAATCTTGAGCAAGTAACATACCGAAGAGCAAAGGGAACATCATACGGGATTAACTAAATCCTTGACATAGAGGTTCGACCGATAAAGATATTCGTAGAATATGTAGGAACCAATATGGGCATCCAGGTCCCGCTATTGGTTATTGACCGTAGAGATGTCTCGGTCATGTCTACATAGTTCTCGAACCCACAGGGTCTGCACACTTAAGGTTTTGTGACGTTTCGATAGTATAGAGTTATGCATGGTGGTGACCGAAGGTTGTTCAGAGTCCCAGATAAGATCCCGGATGTCACGAGGAGCTCCGGAATGGTCCGTAGGTAAAGATTCATATATACGAAGTCCTGTTTTTGTCGTAGGAAAAGTTTCGGGCTCATCGGTAATGTACGTGGAGTGCCGATAGTGTATCGGGAGACCACCGGGAGGGGTATTTCGACCCAAGAGGCTTAATGGGCTGTGGGAGAGTGAATACCATCCCTTTGTGGGCTGGTGGAAGTCCCACACAAGGACCATGCAGCCAGGGAAAGAAAATCCCAAAGGGAAAAGTGGAAAAAAGGCAAAAAGGGGAGGAATCCTAGTCCTACTAGGATTGGAGGAGGAGTCCTCCTCTCCTCCCCACTTCGGCCAAACCAAAGGAGGCATGGCCCTTGCGCCAAGGCCTCTCCTGCCTCCCTCCTATATATACTGGTGGTTTGAGGGTTTTGCACTAGATTTTCAGCCACGTGCTACCCGTTCCTCCAGTGCATAGTTTCTCTTCTAGATCGGATTTCTGCAGTTCTTAGGCGAAGCCCTGCCAGAATAGCTCCACCACCATTGCCGGAGCACCGTCATGATGTCGGAGAACTCTTCTACCTCTTTTCTCCCTCTTGCTGGATCAAGAAGGCGGAGATCGTCATCAAGCTGTACGTGTGCTGAACGCGGAGGTGCCGTCCGTTCGGTGCTTGATCGGGACGGATTGTGATTGGATCGCGGGACGCTCGGCAATTTGGATCGCGAAGACGTTCGACTACACCAACCGCGTTTTTTAACGCTTCCCGCTTAGCAATCTACAAGGGTATGTAGATCCACTCTCCCTCTCGTAGATGCTCATCACCATGGATTGGTCTTGCATGAACGTAGGAATTTTTTTGTTTCCCATGCAACGTTCCCCAACACCCAGGACATGGTTTATTACTTCTTTGAAAAATATTTTCCTGCCCATAAGAAACAAGCTGCTTTGCGGTAAATATTTAACTTTGTTCAAATTGAAGAAGAGAGTCTCCCACAAGCTTGGGGGAGGCTTCTCCAATTACTTAATGCTTTGCGTGATCATCCTCTTAAGAAAAATGAAATACTGGATATCTTTTATAATGGACTAACAGATGCTTCTAGGGACTACCTAGATAGTTGTGCTGGTTATGTTTTTAGGGAACAAACTGTTGAACAAGCTGAATTACTATTGAATAACATATTGAGCAATGATAATGATTGAACCACCTCCGAAGCCAACTCTGAAGAAAAGAGGTATTCTATTCCTCGGTCCTGAAGATATGCAAGAGGCAAAGAAATCTATGAAAGAAAAGGGTATAAAAGCTGAAGATATTAAGAATCTACCACCAATTGAAGAAATACACGGTCTTGATAACCCGACACGGGTAGTAGAGGTAAATTCTCTCATTAGATTCGATGAAGTTGATATCCCTTATAATAAGTCTGCTCGCCAATGCTTGGATGAATTTGATAATTGTATTATGAAGCAAGAAAATGTTAATGCCTATGTTAGTAGACTATTGAAACATAATGCTTATATGCTTGATCGCTTGGGTGATTATTTGAGTAGAACTGTCAATGATCTGAAGCTTATTAGTAAACATGCTTCCATGGTAACCACTCAAGTAGAACAAGTACTTAAGGCTCAAAATTATTTGCTTAATGAGATGAATAGTAAAGACAATGATTATTCTATTAAAGTTGTGACTAGAGGTGGTAGAATGACTCAGGAACCTTTGTATCCCGAGGGCCATCCTAGGAGAATTGAGCAAGATTCTCAGAGAGTTAATACGGATGCACCTATTCCTTCCCATAATAGTAGGAAAAAGAATGATGATAGTACTTTGCATGCTGCTAGTGAACCTGTTATAGGTACGTCTGAGAATCCAAATGATATTTCTATTTCTGATGCTGAGACACAATCTGGTTATGAACATGAGCCTAGTGATAACATTAATAATGACGTTCATGTTGATGCTCAACCTAGTAATGACAATGATGTGGATTTTGAACCTGCTGATGATCTTGATAACCCACAACCTAAGAATAAAAGATATGATAAAAGAGACTTCATTGCTAGGAAACATGGTAGAGAAAGAGAACCATGGGTTCAGAAACCCATGCCCTTTCCTCCTAAACCATCCAAGAAAAAGGATGATGAGTACTTTGAGCGCTTTGCTGAAATGCTTAGACCTGTGTTTTTACGTATGCGCTTGACTGATATTTTGAAAATGTCTCCTTATGCTAAGTATATGAAAGATATTGTGACAAATAAAAGAAAGATATCGGAAGCTGAGATTTCCACCATGCTTGATAATTATACTTTTAAAGGTGGAATACCTAAGAAACTAGGAGACCCCGGAGTACCTACTATACCATGCTCTATTAAAGGAAATTATGTTAAAACTGCTTTATGTGATCTTGGAGCTAATGTTAGTGTTATGCTTTTCTCTTGATACCGTCAACTTGATTTGAATAAGTTGACACCTACTGAAATCTCTTTGCAAATGGCTGATAAATCAACTGCTCTACCTATCGGTATTTGTGAGGATGTACCTGTCATAGTTGCGAATGCTACTATCTTGACAGACTTTGTTATTCTTGATATTCCCAAGGATGACAGTATGTCGATCATCCTTGGTATACCCTTTTTGAATACTATAGGGGCTGTTATTGATTGCAATAAGGGCAATGTCACTTTTCATATTAACGATGATGAACATACGATACACTTTCGGAAGAAATAACCTCAAGTTCATAGTATCAACTGTATTAAAAAAATTCCAACGATTATTATTGGAGACTTTGAGTTCCCTCTTCCTACTATCAAGAAGAAATATGATATAATTATTGTTGCGGAAATGCATATCCCCATTGAGGTAACTTAGTGTTATTCGAAAATTCTTCAGTTTCATGATATTCGAAAGAAGTTTGTTAACAAGACTTGATCAACCTTATTGATGGATTCCTTTTGATAAGCATGAGATGGATGAATTTAGAAAGCCCAACTTCCTGCACCAAATTTTACTTCCTGTTACCTAAATAAAATTAAGTAGAAATGCTATTTTTTTTCTGTTTTCTGAGTTTTCCATGCAATAGAAAAATGACCTGAAAATAAAAGTTCCCAGAATCCCCTGAAAATGTAGTATGATTTTTTCTGGAATATTTAAGAATTTTTGGCACCAAGAATGCATCAAGGGGCTGCACCAGTGGGCCACAAGCCTACAGGACGCGACCACCCCCCTGGCCATGCCCTTGGGGCTTGTGGGTCCCACGTGGCCCCTCTCCACTTATTCCAGCACCCATTCACTTCATCTTTCCCCCATTGCTCAAACCCGTTTTCTAGTTCATCTTGCTGCCATTTTCGATCTCCTTGCTGAAAGCTCCATTTACAAAATTGTTTTAGGGGATTGCTCATCGGTATGTTACTCCTCCAATGGTCCAATTAGTTTTTGTTATGGTGACCTTGTTCTTGAGTTTGCATGTCAAATTTTTATGGTCCCAAGTAGTTTTGATGCATGATATAGTCTCTAGGCACTTGAGGGAGTAGTTAATATGAGTTTTGTTGAGTTTTGTTCACCTTTATTTTCGTTCTCTAAAAATTTCAGAATTTTGTAGAAATGTTGAGAAGGTTACTAAGAGGTTCTTCAAGCTGGGGTTCTAAGGAAGATGAAAATGAAATGAAGGAGAAACCCAAATATAATCTTCCTAGCGTCGCAGAAATCTAACCGTGTGAATGGCCGTGTGACACATTCTTGAGGGCCGCCAAAATTTATGAAGATTTCTATTATTTGGCCGAGAATGCAAGCATCACCGACTTCCTCAACGATAAGTGTGACCAGTACCTCTTGCTCACTTATACCTTTGTGCAAAATTTTCACTTTCATCCAAGGGAAGACCCTCCTACAGTAGAATTTTACTTATATGATGTGCCTAAGAAAATGAACCTTTATTATTTTTGCAAAGTTTGCAAGATACCCTATGAGGACAGCATCAGGGAACCACGTCCTCGAGACATGGAAGATTTTATTGCCGTAGTCACTGTAGGAGAAGAGAGAGGCGTGTCAAGATAAGAGCAACTAGTTTACATTTTCCCGTGCTAAGTTGTTATTCATTATTTGCGGGAAGATTTTTAGTTGGTCGCTGGGAGAGTGGAAGCCTTAGTGCCCCTGACCTTGCTATTTTACGTCATGCTTTATTTGCTGATAGAATCTTTAGTGTGGGCTCTATGGTGGCCCAACGGTTCAACACCAACCATTCGAAGGGGCCCATATTCGGAGGTATCTATGCATCTCGTTTAGCTTCACATTTTGAGATACCAATTAGGCTTCACGAGAAAGATGAAAAGCTGATGCCCTCGAAGTTTCTAGATTATGACCGTATGGTGGCCCAAGATGTTATTAAAAAGAATAATGATAGGAGGCTGCTTTACAATTTAGTATTTATTCAGGGTACTTGTGACATTTTTACCCTGTCTACTTCTTCTCTATTCGATATTCATTCACGCAGGTACACTGTTATGCCTGATGACATCTACCGATATTGGGGTTTGGCGCAACCCCCAGCACCTGAGCCAGCACCGGCTGTGGATCCATACCAGACCTCGGTTTTTAGTGGGAGCCACAGGAGATCGCTAATCAGTGGAACCCTCAGTGTCCTCCGGAGTATCCCGGAGAAGGTTATTTCCAGCCATGGCCCTAGACCAACTTAGCCCAAAAGCCTACGTTTGGGGGAGTACGTATTTCTCACCGACATTACATTCATGTTCACACACTTATTTCAGTTGTAGGTGTTCATAATTTTTCATTGTACTATCCATGGTAGTTTAATTCTTGTTTTGCTTTCTTCTTGTGTGTTTAATTAACTTTGAGGAAAATACAAAAAAATTAGTTCTAGCTTTATTTCCTAGTTGCTTAGTTGTAGCATTAAAGAGAAAACCCAAAAAAGATTTCCTGTTCTTCTTTTTGCTTGTTGGGATCTTTCCCGTGTAAATAATTTTCCTTTCTTTTCTCTGGGTCGTAAGGAGAACACCACGATGACGTGTTGAGTGGCTCTCATATGCACTATTGTTTATCTTACAAAGAGCCCATATTGCCTTGTCTTCTCCTTTGGTTTATTGTTTGCAGATTCCAGCTTAGTCCAATGCACGTGCACTCTTATTATTATTCACATCGTTCGGTCATGCAAGTGAAAGGCAATAATGATGGTATTTGATGAAAAGATTGAGATGGAGAAAAGCTGGTATGAACTCGACCTATCTTGCCTTTGTAAATATGATTAGCTCATCGTTCCAAATTCAATACATTATGGGTTGAACATGCTTGCAATGATAATTAGAGATTATAGTTATTCATGCCATGCTTAATTAGCTAAGAGTGGATAATGGTTCGTCTTGAGTGCCAACATGCGTATTAAAATGGTTGTGATGTAGTATGATAGAATGGTATCCTCCTTTGGATGAATTAGGTGGCTTGACTTGGCACATGTTCACTCATGTAGTTGATACAAATCAACATAGCCTCCACGATATTTATGTTCATTATGAATTATATCCTACTCATGCTTGCATTCAATGTTGGTTAATCTCAAAGAATGTTGATGACTGTGTCGCTCTCTAGTTGGTCGCTCCCTAGTCTTTTGCTAGCCTTCACTTGTACTAAACGGGAATACTTCTTTTGCATCCATCTGAATAAACCCAAACTTGTTCCACCATATCTACCTATATGTCGTATTTACCTGCTGTTCCAAGTAAATTTGCATGTGCTAAACTTTGAACCTTCAAAAAAACTTTCTGTTTTGTTTGTCCAAATCGCTCATGTGGTGATTGGGGCTGTTAGTATCTTCCATGCTAGGTGTGTTATTATCACGATATGTGTTGATTCACTATCATTCACAAGAAAGTGGTTGGCAATCGGGATGCCCTATCCCATGCTCGAAATAAAAGGCAAAATGTAATCAAACAAAACTCCCCTAGAACTGTGTTTGTATGGACGGTACCCGAGAATTCGGCCCGCTGTGGAGTGTGATTGATTGGTGGAGGGGGAGTAAAAACTTTACCATTCTGTTTGGGAACCACCTATAATGTATCTAGCATGGAAGATATTGAAAACCTGTTGGTCGTTATGTGAGCAACGAAAGCATACCGCTCCAAAATCATTACCTATCTCTGTTTTAAAAGCTTGAGCTCTGGCACCTCTGCAAATTAATGCTTCCCTCTGCGAAGGGTCTTTCCATTTACTTTATTGTTGAGTCATCATCCTCTTATAAAAGGCACTAGTTAGAGAGCACCATTGTCATTTGTATGCCTAGCTATTAATTGATATTGAGTGTGAGCATGACTGGATCTCTCTCACCGTGAATTACAATGTTTAGTCAGTCCTTGTTCTCCAGAGGTGCTGTGCATTTATGTTTTGCGGTCTCAGAAAGGGCTAGCGAGATACCATTATGTCATATTGTATCATGATTGTTTTGATAAGAGTTGTTGTCACCCGAGACTTTTTATTATTGCTCGCTAGTTGGTTCTGTCATTGCCATGAGTAAATGTGAGACCTAAATGTTATTATGAATGTGGTTAGTTTATAATCTTTGCTAAAAATTTGAACATAAGTTAGACATATTTACAACAGCAAGATCAAACAGAGTTTGTAAAAGTTTTTCTTTATCACTTTCAGTTTATCAACTGAATTGCTTGAGGACAAGCAAAGGTTTAAGCTTGGGGGAGTTGATACGTCTCCAACGTATATACTTTTCCAAATTCTTTTGCCCTTGTTCTGGACTCTAATTTGCATGATTTGAATAGAACTAACCCGGATTGATGTTGTTTTCAGCAGAATTGCCTTGGTGTTATTTTTGTGCGGAAATTAAAGTTCTCGGATCATCCTAAAAATTTACGGAGAATATTTTTGGAATTAATAAAAAATACGGATGCAAGAATTAACAAGAGGGGGGCCACCTGCAGGCCACAAGCCTGCTAGGCGCGGCCACCCCCCTTGCCGCGTCGAGCAGGCTTGTGTAGCCCTCGTGGATCCTCCGACGTCCTCCCGAGATCCATATAATCCTACTTGTCAAGAAAAAAAATCAAAGAGAAGAGTTCATCGCGTTTCACGATACGGAGTTGCTGACATCGCCTGTCCTTCCTCGGGAGACCAGATCTGGAGTCCGTTTTGGGCTCCGGAGAGGGGAAATCGATGCCTTCGTCATCACCAACCATCCTTCATCACCAATTCCATGATGCTCCCCACTATTCGTGAGTAATCACATCATAGGCTTGCTTGACGGTGATGGGTTGGATGAGATTTATCATGTAATCGAGTTAGTTTGGTTAGGGTTTGATCCCTAGTATCTACTATGTTCTGAGATTGATGTTGCTATGACTTTGCTATGCTTAATGCTTGTCACTAGGGCTCGAGTGGCATGATTTCAGATCTGAACCTATTATGTTTTCATGAATATATGTGTGTTCTTTAACCTATCTTGCAAGTTGTAGACACCTATTACGAGTTATGATCCACATCCCCCAGGGTGACAATAACTGGGATTCTTTCCAGTGATTACCGTACTTTGAGGAGTTCATGTATTCACTAAGTGCAAATGTTTTGGTCTGGTTCTCTATTAAAAGGAGGCCATAATATCCCTTACTTTCCAATAGGACCTCGCTTCCATGGGAGGGTAGGACAAAAGATGTCATGCAAGTTCTTTTCCATAAGCACGGATGACTATATATGGAATACATGCCTACATTACATTGATGAATTGGAGCTAGTTCTGTGTCACCCTATGTTATAACTGTTGCATGATGAATGGCATCCGAAATAACTATCCATCATTGATCCATTGCCTACGAGCTTTCCATATATTGATCTTCGCTCAGTTACTTTTCTGTTGCTACTGTTACAAACACTACAAATTGCTACTATCACTTTGCCATCGTTATTGTTACTACCATATTACTTTGCTACTGAACACTTTGCTGCAGATATTAAGTCTTTCAGGTGTGATTGAATTGACAACTCAACTGCTAATACTCGAGAATATTCTTTGGCTCCCCTTGTGTCAAATCAATAACTTTGGGTTGAATACTCTACCCTCGAAAACTGTTGCGATCCCCTATACTTGTGGGTTATCAAATGGACCGATGATGCAGCGGCTGCGTTGGAATAAATCAAAACAATACTGGCAACCAATCCCATACTCACGGCACCAAGCACTGGTGAGCCCATGTTGTTATACATATCGGCCACCAACAAGGTAGTCAGTGCGGTGCTCGTCATTGAACGAGATGAGGAGGGACATAAATTCCGAACTCAGAAGCCGGTATACCATGTGTTAGAGATACTAACGCAGTGCAAGTCTAGATACCCACATTATCAAAAATAGCCTATACAGTATTCATGGAATCAAGGAAACTCTGACACTACTTCTAGGAGTGTGTGGTGATGGTGGCATCAGAAGTCCCCTTAAATGATATAATCAACAACAGGGATGCTACCGGTCGCATAGCCAAATGGGCCATTGAGCTCCTTCCCTTTGAAATAAACTACAAGCCACGTCGTGCCATTTAATCTCAGGTACTTGAAGACTTCTTGGCTGAATGGACAGAGGCCGAGCTCCCCAAGGAATATAGTGCATACTCCCATTGGACAATGTACTTCGATGGGTCCAAGACTTTGGCCGGTCTAGGGGCTGGAGTTATCCTCACACCCCCACAAGCGACAATGTAAGATACGTGTTGCAAATCATGTATGCCGACTCCAACAATGCCGCCGAGTACGAAGCTCTCATTCATGTTCTGCGGATGGCGGTATCGCTGGGCATACGACGGCTAGAGGTACGGGGAGACTCAAACCTGGCCATATCCCAAATTAACGGTGAATTCAACGCCAAAAATCCGAAGATGGCAGCATATAGAGATGTTGTCCTCAAGATATCTGCTCGGTTCGAGGGAATGGAATTCCACCATGTTTCTCGACAACAACCAAGCCGCCAATATATTGGCCCATATGGGAACCAAGCGCGACCCCATCTTGAGAAACACCTTCCTGGAGCAGCTCTTCAAGCCCTCGGTAGTGTGGCAGGACGACGAATATGGCACCGGTCCGAAAACAGCGGACGAAGTTGTTCCCCGTATAAATGAATTGTTGGAAATATGCCCTAGAGGCAATAAATAAAGTGTTTATTATTGTATTTCCTTGTTCATGATAATCGTTTATTATCTATGCTATAATTGTATTAATTGGAAACACATTACATGTGTGGGTAAATAAACAACACCCTGTCCCTAGTATGCCTCTAGTCAAATAGCTCGTTGATCAAACATGGTCAAGGTTTCCTAGCCATTGACATGTGATGTCACTTGATAACGAGATCACATCATTAGGAGAATGATGTGATGGACAAGACCCAAACTACAAACATAGCATATGATCGTGTTAGCTTATTGCTACTGTTTTGTGCTTGTCAAGTATATGTTCCTATGACCATGAGATCATGCAACTCACGTACATCGGAGGAGTGCCTTGTGTGTATCAAACATCGCAACATAACCGGGTGACTATAAAGGTGCTCTACAGGTATATCCGAAGGTGTTTGTTGAGTTGGCATGAATCAAGACTGGGATTTGTTACTCCGTGTGACGGAGAGGTATCTCAGGGCCCACTCGGTAATACAACATCACAATAAGCCTTGCAAGCAATGTGACTAAGTGTTAGTTACGAGGTCTTGTATTACGGAACGAGTAAAGAGACTTGCCAGTAACGAGATTGAACTAGGTATTGAGATACCGATGATCGAATCTCGGGCAAGTAACATACCGAAGAACAAGGGGAACATCATACGGGATTAACTGAATCCTTGACACAGAGGTTCGATCGATAAAGAACTTTGTAGAATATGTAGGAACCAACATGGACATCCAGTGCCCGCCATTGGTTATTGACCGTAGAGGTGTCTCGGTCATGTCTACATGGTTCTCGAACCCGCAGGGTCTGCACACTTGAGGTTTGGTGACGTTTTGGTAGTATAGAGTTATGTATGGTGGTGAACAAAGTTTGTTCGGAGTCCCAGATGAGATCCCGGATGTCACGAGGAGCTCCGGAATGGTCCGGAGGTAAATATTCATATATAGGAAGTCCTGTTTTTGTCGCCGGAAAAGTTTCGGGCTCATTGGTAGTGTACCGGGAGTGTCCGTAGTGTACCGGGAGGCCACCGGGAGGGGTATTTCGAAACAAGAGGATACGTGGGCTGTAGGAGGGTGTAAACCAGCCCTTAGTGGGCTGGTGGAACATCCACAAGAGGCCCATGCGCTGGAGAAAAAAGGCCTAAGAGAAAAAGTGGAAAAAAGGCAAAATAGGGTGAATCCTAGTCCTACTAGGATTGGAGGTGGACTCCACCTCTCCCTCTCTCCTTCGCCCGAAGCAAGGAGGCCTTGGCCCTTGTGCAAAGGCCTCTCCTCCTCTCCTCTTATATATACTAGAGGTTTTAGGGTTTTTGCACCAGAATTTCAGCCACGTGTTGCCCGTTCCTCCAGTGCATAGTTTCTCCTCTAGATCAGATTTCTACAGTGCTTAGGCGAAGCCGTGCCGGAATTGCTCCACCACCATCGCCGGAGTGCCGTCATGCTGCCGGAGAACTCTTCTTCCTCTCCACTCCTTCTTGCTAGATCAAGACGGTGGAGATCGTCATCAGGCTCTACGTGTGCTGAATGCGGAGGTGTCGTCCGTTCGACGCTAGATCGGAAGGATCGTGATCAAGTTCGTGGGACGAATCGTGATCGGATCGCGGGACGGATTGTGATTGGATCGCGGGACGGATCATGATTGGATAGGAGGACGCACGGCGATTTGGATCGCGAAGACGTTCGACTACACCAACCGCGTTTCTTAACGCTTCCCGCTTAGCGATCTACAAGGGTATGTATATCCACTCTCCCTCTCGTAAATGCTCATCACCATGGATAGGTCTGCGTGTGCGAAGGAAATTTTTTGTTTCCCATGCAACGTTCCCCAACATGAATCAGATGATAGCATCATCGGTGGCTCCATGATGAATGAGATGCTCTTGGCTCATGAGGTAATGGTAGTAATTGCGCCATGGATAGATCCCTTCCTTGCCTACCTCCTTCACAAGGAACTCCCCGGCGACCAAACTTAGGCATGGCACATAATTCAGCGATCCAAGGCCTACAAGGTACACGAGGGCGAGTTATACAAGAAAAGCACCACTAGAGTACTACAGAGGTGTATATCCGAGGAGGAAGGATGGGAACTCCTCGCGGAATCCAGGCGGGCATGGGCGGACACCATGCCGCGGCAAGATCTCTTGTCAGCAAAGCCTTCCCAGCTGGTTTCTTTTGGCCTACAGCTCAGACCGATAGCCAGTCACTTGTACAACATTGCGTCAAGTGTCAACTTTTCGCAAATCAAACTCACATGCCTCCAACAGTTCTTCGGACTATTCCGATCACTTGGCCTTTTGCGTTCTGGGGGATAGACATGGTTGGACCCCTCAAAGGGGGAACCAAGAAAAGTAAATAGCTACCGGTCATGGTTGACAAGTTCACCAAATGGATAGAAGCCAAGCCTGTTAAATCGGCTAAATCCGGGCCAGTTGATGAATTTATATGTAGCATAGTACACCGTTACGGTGTCCCGCGCAATATAATAACAGACAATGGAACCAACTTCACGGCCCAAGAGGTCAAGGAATGGTGCGCAAAAATGGGCATAAAGCTTGATTATGCATCGGCCTATCATCCGCAGACCAATGGATAGGTCGAGCGAGCAAACGGTCTCATTATGAGCGGCATCAAGCCACGTTTGATCCGATCTCTTTACGAGTCCGACTATCATTGGGTGGAGGAACTCGACTCCGTTCTATGGGCCCTGTGTACTACCCCGAACAGATCAACGGGTTATACACCGTTTTTACGGTCTATGGGGCAGAAATAGACCTCCCCTGCGATATTATCCATGATGCACGAATAGTGCGCATGTACGAGGAAAAGGAGGCCGATTTAGATCGGCAGGACGACTTAGACGCCTTAGAGGGAGAGCGGGACATAGCTCTGGCTCGATCCACTCTTTACCAAAAGCAAGCTCGGCGGTACCAAAGTAGGGAAGTTCGGGCAAAAGCATACAACATGGGAGAACTCGTCCTATGGCTCCTGAAGAAGCAGAAGCACAAACTCATCCCCAAGTGGGAGGGTCCTTTCATCATTGACGAAGTGCTCGCGGGAGGGGCCTATCGTTTGCGGAGTTCGTTCGATAACCGCCTTGAACCAAACCCATGGAAGGTAGCTCGTCTTCGGCGCTTCTACGCATAAACCGGTGTCGTTCATACCGCCCTACACTTTTTCCTTTTTTCTTATTTTTTGCCTTTTTCTCCATTTACTTTCCCACCTTGCTGTTCGATAGGGACAATTTCTTTTCCTACCCTATGTTCGGCCGAACCAATCTTGTAGTACGGATAATCGGCATACACCATAAAGTGTTAGATCCGAACACAGCACATGGGGGCTTCCTTTTATAGCCAACATTTTAATTGCTCATACTTACTAGGCGCGCATGTTTCTTTTGGCATATTTTAGCCATAATATGCATCAATTCGAACTAAGACTTTGCCAAGCTGGATTGTTTCGCTCCTGTGGTTACTCTCTACGTTCCCGCTTGTTCGGCTAGAGAGTAAAGGGAGCACCTCTGCGATTGTTTCGACCGAGTCATCCGGACACGTACCTCAGTCAGGTGGAAGCACATTTGCTCCCTTGGTGGTTTTGGTAATTAATAACAACATATAAGTCATTGAACTAATGTTTCCACCAAGTATATTTCAGGAAATGTTCAATGATAGGATTGGCAAAAGGGATATTGTGGAGAAACCCCAAGATGCAAGGAAATAGGTTGGCCAAGCTTCAAGCAAGAGGACTCTACATTTTATATTTGTGAGAAATCACTTTGAGTCCATAGGAAAGCCAATACTATTAAAAGGGGGGTAAGGTTTTGTTGGTGAAAAATATGCTCAAACGTGCACAAGTGATAGTCGCCAAAAACATGCACAAACTCTCCCACCAAAGTCTGTCCTATACCTATCACTCAAAATCGGTGCAACCAACTTTCCCATACCGGTGCCACCGATTCCAGAACCTAGACAGACTCAAGCCTAACCCTAGCTACTTTGGTGCAACCGATTCCATACCGGTGCCACCGAGTTTAGGTTGCCAACTTTCTGTTACGAAAATTCACATTTTTGGTCCCACCGAGAATGTTGGGTCGGCTTCACCGAGATTGGAAATTTGATTGTTGGTCTCCTTATCGGTGCAACCGAGTTTCCTATATCGGTCTCACTGATATTCAAAAGTGCCACCTTTTGGTCACTCCGGTACCACCGAGATTAACACATCGGTGTTACTGAGTTGGTAATTTTGTGTGTAATGGTTGGATTTTTGGGGATGCCTATATATACCCCTTCACCACCACCTACTCAAGTGAGAAGCACTCAGAACTATTCCATACTTATCCTATCAGATTTTCTGAGACAGAACCACCTACCCTTGTGTTGAGGTCAAGATCTTCCACTCCAATCATATGGATCTTGATCTCTAGCCTCCCTAATTATATTTCCACCAATCCCATCTCTTCCACCATGCCAAATATGTGAGAGAGTGATTGGGTGCTGAGGAGTCTATCATCTTGAAGCACAAGAGCAAGAAATTCATCGTCATTACCGAGCCTATTATCTTTTGGAGGGTGGTGCCTCCTAGATTGGTTAGGTGTCGCTTGGGAGCCTCCTACTTCGTGTTGTGGAGTGAACCAAGAAGTTTGTAAGCGTAAGGAGATCGCCTACTTCGTGAAGATCTACCCATAGTGGGGCTAGTCCATCGTGGATGGAAGCCATTATTGAATAGTCAAGGTTGCTACTTCGTGGACCCTTTTGGGTGGAGCCCTCCATGGACTCTCGCGACCGTTACCCTCCGTGGGTTGAAGACTCCATAAACGTGGATGTACGATAGCACCACCTATCGGAACCATGGGAAAAATCATCGTGTCTAGAACTGTGTTTGATCTTCCTACCCTATTCCTTCTATACATGCTTGTTGTTATTTTTCGCTGCTATATACTCTTAGACTTGCATGTGTAGGGTGTACTTGACTTGCCATGAAATTCTAAAAACTGTCAACCCTAAAACTTGGTATAGGAAAAAAAATTATTTGGTCAAGTAGTCTAATCACCCCCCTCTAGAAATACTTTCGGTCCTACAAGTGGTATCAGAGCTTTGGTCTCCATTTCTTAGGTGTCACAACCTAGGAGAGTACGGTGTCTAGTGAGGGAAGTTATCACAATAGAGGTCCGTACTTTGATGGAACTATTTTTTCTAGTTGGAAGCACAAAATGAAAATGCATATTCTTGGTCATAACCCCGTTGTTTGGGCTGTTGTTCGTGTTGGCTTGCAAGGTGAGATCTCTACGGATGGACGGGAACCGGATCGTGAAGCGACTGCGGATGAGTTGAAGATGCTGCAACTCAATGCTCAAGCATGCTACATTCTCTTCAACTGCTTATGCCCCGAAGAATTCAACAAAACCAGCCGTCTTAAGAATGCAAAAGAGATTTGGGAAACTTTGGTTGATATGCATGAAGGAACCGAGTCCGTGAGATAATCCAAGTTAGATGTTCTTCAAGGTCAGCTTGACAAGTTCAAGATGAAGGACGGTGAAGGAGTCGCATAGATGTACTCTAGGCTAGATCTCATCACAAATGAGATTGTCGGCTTAGGAAGCGAAGAAATGACCGACAAATTCATCATCAAGAAGATACTTAGAGCCTTGGATGAGAGATACGACACCATGTGCACATTGATCCAAATGATGCCAAACTACAAAGATCTCAAGCCGACGGAAGTCATTGGAAGGATTTTTGCTCATGAGATGACACTCAAAGATAAAGAAGAACTTCATCACAAGTCTAGCGGTGCTTACAAAGCCACAAGTGATGCTCCCGCAAGTTCAAGCAACAACCTTGTCACCAATGAAGAGATAAGGCTCATGGTCAAGAAATTCAACAAGTTCTACAAGAATAGAGGCAAAGAAAGAAACTCCAACTCAAGATATGAAGAGAAGCGTTCGTCAGGTCGTGACCGCAATTGCTACAATTGTGGGAAGCCCGTACACTACTCAAATGAGTGCATGACTCCCTACAAAAGAACAGAAGAGTCACCTCGAAGACAAAGCTCAAGGAATAAATCACCACAAAGAGAGAGAAGGAGTAGAGATGATCATTATGAACGAAGACACTCAAGGAGAAGTAGAGATTCGGAGAAGAAGGACAAGTACACCAAGAGCTACACAAGAAGAAAACATCAAGCTCATGTTGGTGAATGGGTTTCCAGCTCCGACTCCCACAACAACTCTGAGAGAAGCTATCACTCCGACTCCGACTATAGTCAAGATGATGGTGTTGCCGGAATTGCTCTAGTAACTACCAACTCTTATGATCTATTTGATTCACTAAACGAAGGGAGTGGAAGTTACTTCATGGCTAAAGGCCCCAAGGTATCACACCCCGAGTATCTTGATTTTGATAGTGATGAGGATGACTTGCTGTGTGATAAAACTAGTGATTTTGATCAAAATGAACTTGAAAATTCTCACGCTAGTCAAGATGAGTCATTTGATGATGATAAGATGAAAATAGAACAACTAACTAAAGAACTAAACACTCTTAAGTTAGCTCATGAATCTACTCTCAAATATCATAGAGAGATTGTGAGAACTCATGAGAAGCTACGCTTCGAGAAGCTCAATTTGGAGAAAGAGCATGAGTTTCTCAAAGCTATCAATGACGATCTCCGAAAGAAGACTTCATCTTATCTAGCCAAACGACTACTCTTGTCTACTTTCATACCTCAAGTTAAAACTAAGCAATCTAGTAACAAAGGAAAGAAAGTTTCTTCATCTAGTAGCAACAATAAAAATGCTAAACCCAATGATGTTGCTTCTAGTAGTTCTATTGATTCCACTAATGATGATTCTCTTAGCCAAGTTACACTTGAGCAAGAAAATGCCTTATTGAAAGGAATTATAGAAAAAGGTATCTATAAGAGTCTTACCGGATGTATGAAATTTGAGGAAATTATATGCAAGCACGGAGGATACCGGAAGAATCGTGGTGTTGGCTACTTCAACGCTAATGGAGTTGAGTGGGAAGAAGGTCAGTATCCCAAGCCCAAGTTTGTTCCTCAAATGGAGAAGTATTAAAATACTCTTCCCAAGGGGGCAAACACTCAAGCTGACCTTCCACCACAAGACCACAAGCTCAAGGGCAAGAACAAGCTTCAAGAGGACATTGACTCATATGAAGATGAACCCCTAGCTTTGGTGGAGTGGGTTCCCAAGGCTACTTCAAGCTCAACTATTACAAATGCTACTTCAACACCAAGGATCCCCATCAACTTGATGTGGGTCCCCAAGAAGAAGAAGAACTAGTAAGTTCTTGAGGGGTGACTCCGCCAATGAAATTCACTCACATTCATTATTGGCAAGGACTTTTTGCACCCAACATCAACTCAATGCAATAGTTCAAGGAGTCACACATTCCCTCAAAGGTAAGCAAGGTACAAGGTAATCAACTAATCAATGGATATCATAACTTATGTTTTGCACTCCATATCCATAGATATCCTTGTATTTGTCTCTTGTGTGTTGGGACTAACACATGTAGGTGACAGGAGTAAGGAAACAAGAAGGATGCTCCAAACTCTTGGTGATCTTCATCAACATTTAGCATCCACAACTACCTCACCAACATGAAGTCTTCATCAACAAAACCCAAGGTTAGTTTACCCCTCTTATGGGGGGATGTCACATTAAGGGGGAGCTTTACTCTAAAACTTGATTCAAAGCATACTTAGTGTGTGACAACATTAAATGCTTTATGTAAAAGTGGTAACCCCACTTGTGCTTAAACGATGAGTATGACCTATGATCAAGTACTCTTACTTGGCTCCTAAGTCAAATACTCATATATAGATGACTTACTCATCGCCCAAGTGCTTGTTAGATGCTAGTGTGTTTGTGCATGTTTGTCATGATTTCTTTTGACATCTTATTATGTGATCATGTTGGTCTGCATTTATTTTCTCATTCGAGAACATCCAATTTTTGCTATTTGGTTATTGATTTTCTTCTTTGCCAATTGGATGGACAAGAATGCCTAGGACCACTCTTTAGCTATCTATGCTTTCTCACTTCATATTCCATTCATGTTGCATCACAAAATTTGAGCATGTGCTTTTCGATCCCTCTATGTGTGGAGCACTCGGAGTTCCGTATCGATAAGGACTGACCATTAAAACTTCCCAAGTGCATCTCAGTGGAGCCAACCCCACAATCTTGGTCTCACCGAATGCCTAGGGTTGATCTGGTTTTCAATCTCGATACTGCCGATTTCATATTCTCGGTTACACCGAGTTTCCTTGTTAGCTGAGAGTTGTGGAACTCGGTGACACCGAAAACATAAAATTGGTATCACCGACAGTTGATGGTATATATGCTGTGGACCCCGACGCTTTGAAATTCTACCTTCAAACATCGCGCCTCAGAACCCTAAGCTGCTGCCTTGAGATCCCTGGTCGTCTACCTTGTCTTCCTGCGCTCCTCCGCCACTGGGAATCACCGCCATCGACGAAATCTGGTCCATCGTCACTGCCGTAGCGGATCCACACCAAGTTAGGGTACGGATTCGACCTCCCTTGCGCTCCCCTCTGATTCTTGCGCATTGGACCTGATTTTATCCATAAGACACTCATTGCACGTATTCCTATCCACAAGAAATCCCATGGGCTAGCGAACCATTGATTTCTTGGGTTTTGCCTTCCGCCCGACGCAACTCGGTAGAACCGAATCAAGAAAATTGGTACCATCGATTTTCGTTTCTGTGTTGCTAAGAACTGTCTCGATGAAACCAAGAACTCCTTGTCGGTCTCACCGAAAAGGGTGCCAAGTTTCTATTAATAGGGATAGTCAGTCTCAGTGTCACCGAAACTTTTGCTTCAGCCTTACCGATTTGTTTCTGACAGAATGCAAAACTTTAAAAATCTTTTGTTCAAAATTTCAAAAACCAGCTAATAATTTTGTGATGACTCATCTAATTCTGCTCATCTATATTCCATTCACAAGGTCAGTATGTCAGATGCCGAGGATAGTCAGAACATGCAAGAGCAAGGTGCAGACATGAGTTCAGGCACAAGCCTAGAGCCCAGTTCATTTTCAGATCCAGGCACCCCCAGCTCCCATGGGTTGCCCAAAGCTTCTACAAGGACCAGAAAGAAGCTGAATTCAGATGAAGAGGATTCAGACTTTATCCCCGAGGAGATTGTTTCTAAGAAGCAAGAGAAAGCTACTAAGAAGTCTGCTACAGAAGCCACTTCTTCCAGGAGAGTTGTCAGCAAGATCTATAATCCTGCTTCAACCTTCAAGGCTCATGAGACTGCCAGAGCAACTATTTCAGTTGAGGTGCCCAAGAAAGTTATGCCTAAGAAGGTAGGAGAGAAGAAAGCAAGAAAGAGGGTTATTGATGTTACTGGCAGAAAAACCTCCATGTATGAGGATCCTGAAGAAGCTGCTGATGCTGATGCTGAAGAGGAGGAAGAGCATGTTGAGAAGGCCCCTCCCAAGAAAAAGCAAAATAAGCTTATGGCTGATGCTATGCCAAAGACTAGCACATCCAAGAAGGCTGCTGCTGAGAAGCCTAAGAGGACATCCAGGCAGATTCCAGCTTCTGAGAAGAACAAAGGGACTGCATCCAGAGCTGAAGATGATGATGACTTGACAACTTTGATGAATCTTCCAGTACACAATGCCAGCTACCCACTAGCTGAGGATATGAAGAAGAGGAAGGATTCAAGATTGATGGCATGGAGATCTATAGATCCATATGCCTAGAGGAAGAAGACAGCTGTGGACTACAGATTCTATACCAAAGAGCAACATGATTTCTATGAGGCTGTGCTTTTTGATAAGAGTGCAGCTGTGAGTGATATGTGATATGTTGATTGGAAATTCATCAAGGAGAATGAGGACTACTTTCCAAGTGTCCAAGACAATTTCCAGTGCATAAGCTTGGATGAGTTTCTTGGCAGAGAATACACTGCTTGGAATGATGAGATGGTCATGCAGTTCTACTCCACTTTACATTTCTATGGAGATGGTAGAATTGTATGGATGGTTGAAGGTGCAAGGTATGAATCGACTATTGAAGAATGGGCTGCTATCGTAGGAGTTCCTGAAGCACAGGATGGTGACTTGGATGTATACTTAGAATCCAAGGCGAGCCACAATGCTATGGAAAATATGTACAAGGAGATCACTGCTGCCAATGTGAAGTCTCAAAGGCTAGGATCTATCTACTTTCTTCGGGCTGGCCTCCGCACAATGAACACCATTCTGAGGCATACTTTGATGCCCAAGTCAGGAGATGACAAGATGATCCGAGGCCACTCCATCAATATGTTGATCCACCTTGACAGACACACCAGGATCAGAGTCATGGATTTGATTGTTGAGGCAATCAAGAGGGTTGCTGCTGACTAGAAGTGCTCTTGCTGTTATGCACCCTAAATCCATATGCTTATCAATTCAAAGTTGGAGAAGCACATTTTTGCTCTAGATCATCCACATTTACCCCTACAGCCAGATCTCGAGGATAATGTTGTGGTGATGGATGTTGATCATCCCACTTCAGCTGCAGCTTAGGCAGAGGCAGAGGCAGTTAGAGCCACTAGTGCTCAAGTCCCTAGATCTAGGAATGAGAAAATGGATCTATTGATATCATCAGTTCAGGGTAAGCAGAAGGACATTAAGGGGATTCTGGACAACCATAACAGTCTTGTCAGGATCTTTGAAACTAGGATCAAGACCCTTAATGATAAGGTGGACAGGCTGGCTAAGACAGTCACAGAGCTCCAGAAGGAAGTTGACTCAGTGCCACTTCCTCACACCACTTCTTCAGATGATGATGATGATGAGGTTGGATCACCTCTCAGGATAGGCACACAGTTTCATACTCAGGCTAGATTAGCCACTGTGCCTGCTCCATCAGCTCCTGCTACTGTCACCTCAGCTCCTGCTCCATTTGCTCCAGTTCCTCCAGCTGCCACTCCAACTCCATCCACGACATTTTCTGAGATCTTCCCCGACGCTGTTCTCTCGACTCCTTCATCAACAACCGGAGGAGCTCAGCCCAAGAACGTTTAGATGTATGCCTTTGAAATTTTTGGTAACTTGTTGCCAAAGGAGGAGAAGTGTATATAGATCTTTAGGCTTCGAGCGAGAGAGCATTTTGGTGTTTGTTGCTTTTCAAAACATTTGGTTCTTTTTGTTTGACGTGAGATACTTTTGTGTTTATGTGTGATCATACATTGTTATGTGTGATGCAACTATTTCCTACCATCTTAATGCTTATGAGATGATCATTCACCTTTGCTTGATTATGTTGTGCGTTGTTATTCATTCTAATTATTCTCGCACACCACCAAGTTGTATGTGACATGGAAGAAGTGCCCCATATACCTAATCGATTGTGCACTTGCATTCAAACGCAAATTCAAAATAATGCATAAATTTAGGGGGAGCTCTTGCTTATCACATACCTATCAAAGCAACGATTATATTCATTGATTTTATCATATGTCGAAGCTTTTATCTATATGTTGTCATCAATTACCAAAAAGAGGGAGATTGAAAGCATATTTGCTCCCTTGGTGATTTTGGTAATTAATAACAACATATAAGTCATTGAACTAATGTTTCCACCAAGTATATTTTAGGAAATGTTCAATAATAGGATTGGCAAAAGGAGATTGTGGAGAAACCCCAAGATGCAAGGAAATAGGTTGGCCAAGCTTCAAGCAAGAGGACTCTACATTTTATATTTGTGAGAAATCACTTTGAGTCCAAAGGATAGCGAATACTATTAAAAGGGGCTAAGGTTTTGTTGGTGAACAATATGCTCAAACATGCACAAGTGATAGTCACCAAAAACATCCACAAACTCTCCCACCAAAGTCTGTCCTATACCTAACACTCAAAATCAGTGCAACCAACTTTCCCATACCGGTGCCACCGATTCCAGAACCTAGACGGACTCAAGCCAAACCCTAGCCACTTCGGTGCAACCAATTCCATACCGGTGCCACCGAGTTTAGGTTGCCAACTTTCTATTACGCAAATTATCATTTTCGGTCCCACCGAGAATGTTGGATCGGCGTCACCGAGATTGGAAATCTGACCGTTGGTCACCTTATCGGTGCAACCGAGTTTCCTATATCGGTCTCATCGAGATTCAAATGTTGCCACCTTTGGTCACTTCGGTACCACCGAGATAACACATCGGTGTTACCGAGTTGGTCATTTTGTGTGTAATGGTTGGATTTTTGGGGATGCCTATATATACCCCTTCACCACCACCTACTCGAGTGAGAAGCACTCAAAACTATTCCATACCTATCCTATCAGATTTTCTGAGAGAGAACCACCTACCCTTGTGTGGAGGTCAAGATATTCCACTCCAATCATATGGATCTTGATCTCTAGCCTCCCCAAGTAGCTTTCCACCAATCCCATCGCTTCCACCATGCCAAATATGTGAGAGAGTGATTGGGTGCTGAGGAGTCTATCATCTTGAAGCATAAGAGCAAGGATTTCATCGTCATTACCGAGCCTATTACCTTTTGGAGGGTGGTGCCTCCTAGATTGGTTAGGTGTCGCTTGGGAGCCTCCTACTTCGTGTTGTGGAGTGAACCAAGAAGTTTGTAAGGACAAGGAGATCGCCTAATTCGTGAAGATCTACCCATAGTGAGGCTAGTCCTTCATGGACGGAAGCCGTTATGGAATAGTCAAGGTTGCTACTGCGTGGACCCTTTTAGGTGGATCCCTCCATGGACTCTCGCAACCGTTACCCTCCGTGGGTTGAAGACTCCATAAACGTGGATGTACGATAGCGCCACCTATCGGAACCACGGGAAAAATCATCATGTCTACAACTGCGTTTGATTTTCCTACCCTATCCCTTCTATACATGCTTGTTGTTATTTTCCGTTGTTATATACTCTTAGACTTGCATGTGTAGGGTGTACTTGACTTGCCATGAAATGCTAAAAACTGTCAACCCTAAAACTTGGTATAAGCAAAAAAATTATTTGGTCAAGTAGTCTAATCACTCCCCCTCTAGACATACTTTCGGTCCTACAACGGGTGAAGCTAAAAGCTGGCTATCTTACGTAGAAAATTGGTTGGCTATGCCGGAAACACCCGATACATCCCTGGTTGCTATTTTTGTCGTTTGGGTCTCATATTCCCACTTAGTCGCATACTGCAAGTATGCGGATTCCTATCTATGCTCTATGTAGAATCTCAGTGAAAGGTATCACTAGAGGTACTACTTCGATCGGACGATGTTTCTTACGCTACGTCATAATATAACATATCTTTCTGTGTGCTTTTTGTTTGTTCGCACCACATGGCCGGATTGTCAGGTTCCCCAAACACAATTTCTCTCTTTGGCAAAGGGATAATAGGAAGGAACACTCCCGAGCTGTTTGCATGGGAGGGAGAAGATGATGGACGGTTAAGACAAAGTTTACAACACAGATTTTTTTACACATGTATATGTAAATTACATATGCGGCTGCTCATCGAGATCATCGATTATTGTGTCGAGGGGGCAGTCTGCTTGCGAGAGACGGGCAGCTGGCATCACCTGGTCATATACCAGGTAGGGTGGCACTTCTTTTCGATCCGATCCCACAGGACCAACCCACGCCATATGCTCGGGGTTGAGTCCGGTGAAACGGGTCTTGACCATAGCCCATGCCTCCCGTGCTCCTTCACGGCAGGCTGAAGTCTTCGACAGCTAGAATCTATCCCAAGCCCCCCTGAATCGATCCACAAGTGTGGCTAGCCCTTGAGGTGGCTGTTCGGTGGGCCATAGTGCTTTCACCATCACTTTAATCGCTTTTTGCACATGCTTGTGGAGAGAGGTCAGCTCCTTCAGCACGCCCCCTTGGTACGATTCGATCTCCTCTTCAGGATGTCCGGTAAGGAGACCTGCACACAAGATAACAAGCGCGATTATTATCATCCTCTACATCGGAAATACTTACTCATAGAGGAATTGTATTTACCGAATACGCCCCTCCGAAGCTTTTGATTCTCTTTTTGAGTTTGGGCCAATTGAGTCTTTAAACTCTTTATTTCTTCAACCTGTTTTTGTATAACAAGATAGCCGGCTTGCTGTTGTGATTCCGCATACCTTTGGGAATACCGAGCTTCTTCCAGCTACCTTTCCATATGTCCTATTTATTGGGATGCTACATGGAATCTATATGTCAGGCATGATAATATAACAAGATTAGAAGTAAAACATACTCACCATGATCCTCTCACGTGAAGCTCTTCACTTGTGCTAGTTCGGCCTTCACGGACTGCACTTCCATGCGACTCTCCTCGAGGGCCTTGGCCAACTGCTCGGACTGTTGCTTTGAGGCCTTCATTAGCACTCAAACAGGGTGGATATCCTTATTTTTTTTCTAAATCAAATTAAGGCTCGGGGACAACTAGGCTTACACAAGTATGTAGATTCTACAAAATCCGATCACTTACCTAAATGTTTGTCATTATCAACTTCATAGCTTTGCCGAAGCCAGCTTGGGCGGCCCCGAGATGTGCACCCGCCGAGCGTAGGGCACCAAACTCCTAATCGGAGAAAATGGGGTGCCGCATTGCCTCCCATCATTGCCGATGATGCATGGCGCTCTCCACTTCCGACTTGGTAACGGATACCCCGTCGCCAGATTCGGCGGGCGCTGGACCGGCCATGGGGGCTTCCGTAGCGGAAGCCGCATGGGTTGCGGCCCGGGAGCTCCGGGCGTCTCCTGATATCCGGGCAGCCCCCTTGGTAGGTGAAGATTGGGCCTGTTGCCTTGGTAAAAAATGAGCGGCTATGAGATTCTGCTGAGTCCAATGACAAAACAGACATACGAACAATGTACCTTTGGGATACGTAGACGGGTGGATTCGTCCCCATGTCCGGCTCCTTTGCTGGGTCCCAGCCGGCCTCTGAATCTCCCGCGGCCTCGGCTGCTGGCGCATGGCGTGCTGGTCGGCGATGCTTGGGGTTGGGACTGAAGCATCCGGGGCGTTCTTGGTAGCAGGCCTCTTACGGGAGGAGCTTTTCTTGTTACCCGTGGACAAAATGGAGAATGACTCGGCGTAATCGACTATGATTGCCACCGGGGTCTGGAGAATGTTGTCTTGGTAGTAGACTCCATTTTCGAGGTCAAGACGGAGATCCGGATCCTAGTTGAAGCCCAGATCGTTGTCATGTGAATAATTCTTGGGCTGAGGGGCCGGATAGTTGATTGTCTTGACGAAGCTCCTCCATTCCTATTCACAGCAACACCTCTGTCAAATAGAGTATGGAATGAAGCCCTGAACTATTTCATGATTGAAAAAGGAAGGTTTACATGTTCGATGGGATTGTGGGCCGAATACCCCTCCTTGGTTGACCACCGGATGAAGTCTTCTTGCTCTCCTTTGTATAGGTCGGCAAGTGTGGCGGCCAGCGTTGTTGGATTGGCAGGACCTAATTTTTGGGAACGCGTGGCATTGCTTGTCCTGTTGTATCTCCATAAGGTATGCACCCTTTGTTGAAGGGCCTGCACGGACCGGGAGATAGCGACGACCATGACATTGATCATGGTCAGCCGGTGATGGGCAAGCATCCGCACTTGCGCGGCCAGGCATTGCACTTCGACGCTCTCCTCCTGAGAGCTCTTGGGTCACCAGTTGTACCTCTTCTTTGGGAGGAGGTCGGAGTATTCGGGCACACCTATCCGAGTTGGCTCAAACAGGCAGACGTCTTCAATATAAAACCAGTCTGAACTCCATTCTTCGGATTTCTTGGGTGTGCCGGCCGGATACCCCGTTCCCGCTATGCGGCATACTTCTGCTCCCCCGACCTCTAAAATGGCCTTGTACCAAGTTCGGGGGACGATGAAAAAGTATTTCCTCCATAGATCAAAGTGAGCTTCACACCCCAAGAACATCTCGCAGAGAGCGACAAACCCCGAGATTTGTAGGATCGACCCTGGGGTGAGATGGTGGAGTTGAATCAAGTAGAACTCCAATAACCCCTTAAGAATGGGTGGATTGGAAACCCGAGGCCCCGGAGAAGGAAGGGGACAAAGTAGACGCGCCCCCTTATTTGGATTAGGGAAACGCTTGTCGAAGACCTCGTCACCGTAAGAGAGAAGACCTACGCGGGTCACTGCTAGATCTGATGATGGGAGATATCCCTGGGTTTCCAGATTACGGAGCCATAGGAGTGCGACAGAGCAGCTGGTCCAATCACCTGGGCATTGGCCATAGCGTGCTGAGGAGCCGGGAGCGTTAGCTATGTTTTGCGTGGAGCTTCCGTTGGGAGTTTTTAACAAGAGGGAGGAATAAGATGTGGTTTGAACCATGATTTTGTTTGATTAAATGAGTTGGTGCCTCCGTTACGGAGGGGTAGAATTGTAAAAATCGCTAGCCAGTCACCTCCCCACGATGCATGAAAATCAAGGGATTTGTTTAGTTATTATAATAACCCGCGCCTGTGACGCTTGCGATCTTACCAAAGACTAGTCAGATGCCAAACAAAGAAGAATGAGGTACTCGCCCTACAAGCCGAAGACGACGACGTGAAGGAATCAACCGAATATATATATATATCAGCATTGAAGGCCAGTCCGGGGGCTACTGAGGGAGTCCTGGTTAAGGGGTCCTCGGATAGCCGACCCATTGTTCATGGGCCGGACTGTGTGGACCACGAGGTAGTCATCGGATGATCGAGGACCACCTGCGCCAGGATGGAAGCTTCAGGTAGTCAAGCGTGTTCTCCAAGTTAATAGTTGTAGTTAGGCAGGTTATCTCTTCGGCTTGTAACCGAGCATGTGTAAGCCAAGGACACCCCCAACATCTATATAAGCTGGAGGGTTTTAGGGCGTAGGGGCAGGATAACTCATCTACGGTTAGAAATATGATCTCGAGGTAGATCAACTCTGTATTCCCATACACCATCAATACAATCAAGAAGGACGTAGGGTATTACCTCCATTGGAGGGCCCAACCCTGGGTAAACTTGTGTCCCCTTCGTCTCCTGTTATCGTCGATCCTAGTCTCATAGTTCGGGACCCCCTACCCGAGATCCACCGGTTTTGACACTGAAACCCTTCTTCATGTCCATGACAATGGTGATCAAAAGATCCATCTTCTCGCTCCTAGATCTGGGGACCTGACAACTAGTGGCTTGAGCTGCCTCTGCCTGTGCCTCTGCTTGTGCCTGAGCTACAGCTGATGTGGGATTGTGTGGGTCTATCACCACAACATTGTCCTCGAGATCTGGCTGAAGTGGTCAGTGGGGTCTATCAAGAGAAAAGATGTGCTTCTCAAGCTTATAATTGATACGCAACTGAATATAGGGTGCATAGCAGCATGAGCGCTTCTGATCAGTAGCAACCCTCTTCACAGTCTCTACTATCAAATCCATCACTCGAATCCTGGTGTGACGATCAAGATGGATGAGCATGTTGATGGAGTATCCATGAATCATCTTCTCATCTCCAGACTTGGGCATCAAAGTATGCCTCAGTATGGTGTTCATGGTACGGAGGCCTGGCTGGAGGAAGTAAATAGATCCCAACTTGTGAGATTGCACATTAGCAGCGGGGATAGGATTATACATATCCTTCATAGCATTGTGGCTCTCCTTGGATTCTGAGTAGACATCCAAATCTCCATCCTAAACCTCAGGGACTCCTAAGATGGTAGCCCACTCATGAACAATAGATTCATATCTTGCTCCTTCAATCATCCAAACAATCCTACCATCTCCATAAAAATGACCAGTGGAGTAGAACTGCATGACCATCTCATCATTCCAAGCAGGGAACTCCTTGCCAACAAATTTATCTAGCCCAATGCAGTGGAAGTTGTCTTGGACACATGGAAAGTAATTATCATTATCCTTTATGTACTTCCAGTTCACATATCTCATGTCACTGGCTGTAGGGCTCTTGTCAAGCAAAACTGTCTCATACATGTCTTGCTGCTCCTTGGTGTAAAACATGTAATCCACAACAGTATTTCTCCTCTAGGTATATGGTCAAATGTTTCCCCATGCCCTCAACCCTGAATCCTTCCTCTTCTTTATATCCTCAGCTCTAGGATGGCTGGCATCATGTACAGGAAGGTGAGGTCTGAGCTTCATCACAATAGACATAGCATCTTCATCATCATCTGCTTCTCTAAAAGTGGACTTCTTGTTCTTCTCAGAAGCAGGTATATCTCTGGTAGTCCTCTTGGACTTCTATGCAACAACTTTCTTGGAGGCAGCCTTGGTGCTCTTGGTGGGACTAGACTTAGGCATAGCATCAGCAAAAAGTTTCTTAGCCTTATTCTTAGGAGGGGCCTGAGCAAAAGGTTCCTCCTCTTCCTCCTCTTCAGGAGTAGCACCAGCAGCCTCCTCTGGATCCTCATTCATAGAGGTAGGTCTGCCCATAACATGGACGATCCTCTTCCTGGCTATCTTCTTTTCTCCTGCCTTCGTAGGCAAAGACTTCCTTGGAATCTCAACAGACATAGTTGCCCTAGCACTCTCATGTGCTTTGAAGGTCTCTGCAGGTGCATAAATTGTGGTGACCACCCTCCTAGATAAAGTGACCTCATTGGCAGATTTCCATACAGCCTTCTCTTGCTTCTTAGCAAGAACATCATCTCGAACAAAATCAGAATATTCTTCTTCTAAGTTGAGTCTCTTCCTTGTCCTAGTGGAAGCTTTAGGCAACCCATGAGAACAGGGAGTGCCTGGATCTATGGGAGAACTCGACTCAGGACTAGTGCCTGAACTCATCTCAACGTTCTGCTCCGGTAAATTCTGACTATCTTCTGAGTCTGGCATGTCTGATCCTGTGAATAGTGTATAGAAGAGTGGAATAGGATAAGTCATCACAAAATGTAGAATTTTTTGAAAGTTTAAACAAAATATTTTCAAAGTTTACATTGTGTCACATGAAAATCGGTACAGCCGAAGCAATAATATCGAAGCTACCGAGGCTGACTTTCTCCTTAGACGAAACTTGGCACCCCTTTCGGTGAGACCGAAAGGTGTACTTGGTTTCACCGAGAAAGTTCTTAGCAACACAGACATAGAAATCGGTGACACCAATTTGCTCACTTCGGTTCCACCGAGTTTCATCGGGCAGAAGGTAAACCCTAGAAAATTGATCATTCTCTATCCTATGGAATTTTCTTTTGGATGGAAATATCTCAAATCGTGGCTACACTGGGAATAAACCCTAATGCGCATGAATCAGACAATGGAGCGTGAGATGGGGCCGAATTCGTACCCTAATTTGGCGATGTTTCCGCTACGGCGACAACATTGGAGAAGAAAAAGTCGACAGCGGCGATTCCCAGCGGCGGAGGCGCTCGAAGAAGCAAAGTAATGACCAGGGGTCTTTGGGGTGGCAACTAGGGTTGTGGAGGCGCGACGTTTGAAGACTGGATTGCAAAACATCGGGGTCCATCGATTATATACCCATCGCTGTCGGTGACACCGATTTGATATTTTCGGTGTCACTGAGTTTCACAACTATCAGCTGACAGGGAAACTCGGTGTAACCGAGAATATGAAATCGACAGTAACGAGATGGAAAAGCCAGATCAACCCTAGGCATTCAGTGAGATCGAGATTGTGGAGTTGGTTCCACTGAGATGCACTTGGGAGGTTTTAATGGTCAGTCGTTAATGATACAAAACTCCGAGTGCTCCTCACACAGAGAGATCGAGAAGTACTTGTTCAAATTTTGTGATGCAGCATGAATAGAATATGAGGTGAGAAAACATAGATAGCTAGAGGTGTGGTCCTAGACATTCTTGTATATCCAATTGGCAAGTGAAAGTCAAAAGCCAAATAGCAACAATTGGATATCCTCGAATGAGTAAATAAATGCAGACCAACATGCTCACACAATAAGATGTCAAATGAAATCATGGCAATCATGCACAAACACAATAGCATCTAACTAGCACTTTGGTGATGACAACGTCATCTATATATGAGAATATTGACTTAGGAGACAAGTAGAATACTTGATCATAGGTCAAACACATCGTTTAAGCAGAAGTGGGGTTACCACTTTTGCATAAAGCATTTAATGTTGTCACATTCTATGAGATGCTTTAACTCAAGTCTTAGAGTAAAGCCCCCCCCCCCTTGATGTGACATCCCCCCCATAGGAGGGATAAACTAACCTTGGGTTTTGTCGATGAAGACTTCATGTAGGTGAAGTAGTGGTGGATGCTCAAAGTTGATGAAGATCACCAAGAGTTGGGAGCATCCTCGATGTTTCATTAATCTTCTCACCTACATGGGTTAGTCCCAACACACAAGAGACAGATACAAGGATATCTATGGACATGGAGTGCAAAGAATATGTGATGATGTCCATTGATTTGTTGATTACCTTGTCCCTTGCTTACCTTTGAGGGAATGTGTGACTCCTTGAACTAATGCATGATGTTGATGTTGATTGCAACTAGTTCTTGCCAATAATGAATATGAGTGAATTTCATTGGCTGAGTCACGCCTCAAGAACTTCTCTAGTTCTTCTTCTTGAGGAACCACATCAAGTTGATGGGGATCCTTGGTGTTGAAGTAGCACTTGTAGAAGTTGAGCTTGTAGTAGCCTTGCGAACCCACTTCACCAAAGCTTGGGCTTCATCTTCATATGAGTCAATGTCCTCTTGAAGCTTGTTCTCCTTGAGCTTGGGGTCTTTTGGTGGAAGGTCATCTTGAGCTTTTGTTCCCTCGGGGAGAGTATTTTCATACTTCTCCTTTTGAGGAACAAACTTGGGATTGGGATATTGACCTTCTTCCCATTCAACTCCATTAGGGTTGAAGTAGCCAACACCATGATTTTTCAGGTATACTCCGTGCTTGCGTACAATCTCCTCAAATTGTTTGCACCCTTCAAGACTCTTGTAGATACCTTTATCTATAATCCCTTTGAAGAGTTCATTTTCTTGCTCAAGTGTTACTTGGCTAAGAGAAGAGTTAATGGTATCAAGAGAACTACTAGAAGCAATATCATTGGATTTATCATTTTTATTGCTACTAGTTGAAGAACCTTTCTTTGCTTTGTACTAGATTGCTTAGACTTAACTTGTGGCATGAATGTAGATAAGAGAAGTCGCTTGGCTAGATAAGAGGAAGTCTTCTTTTGAAGATCGTCATTGATGGCTTTAAGGAACTCATGATCTTGCTCTAAATTGAGCTTCTCGAAGCATAGCTTCTCATGTGTCCTTTCAAGCTCTCTATGATCTTCTAGAGTTGACTCGGGATCTAACTTAGGAGTTTTTAGTTCTGGAGTTAGTCGTTCTATTCCCAACTTATCATCATCGCACGACTTATGTACACTAGAGTGAGTACTAGCAAGTTCATTTTGACTAATATTACTACATTTGTCAAATAGCAAGTCATCTTCAATTAACAAGTCATCTTCATCACTATTGAAATCAAGATACTCGGGGTGTGATACCTTGGGGCCTTTAGCCATGAAGCAACTTACACTCCCTTCATTTGGTGAATCAAATATGTCGTAGGAGTCGGTTGTCACTAGTGCAAGTCCGGCAACACCTTCATCTTGACTATAGTTGGAGTTGGAGTGATAGCTTCTCTCAGAGTGGTTGTCGGATTCGAAGCCGGAAATCCATTCACCAACATGAGCTTGATGTCTTCTTCTTGAGTAGCTCTTGGTGTAGTTGTCCTTCTTCTCTGAGTCCCTACTTCTCCTTGAGGGTCTTCGGTCAGAACGATCATCTCTACTCATTCTCTCCCTTCGAGGTGACTCGTCTCTTGAGCTTCATCTTCTTGGTGAATCTTATTTCCTGTTGTAGGGAGCCATTCACTCATTGGAGTAGTGTGTGGGCTTCCCACAATTGTAGCAGTTTCAGTCATGACTTGACGGATGCTTCTCTTCATATATTGAGTTGGAGCTTCGATCTTTGCTTTAATTCTTATAGAACTTGTTGAATTTCTTGACCATGAGGCTAATCTCTTAATTTGTGACTAGGTTGTCGCTTGAGATAGCATGAGCATCACTTGTGTATTTTTAAGCACTGCTAGACTTGTGGTGAAGCTCTTTCATGTCTTTGAGTGTCATCTCATGAGCAACAATCCTACCATTCACTTCCGTTGGCTTGAGATCTTTGTAGTTGGGCATCATTTGGATCTATGTGCAAACGGTGTCATATCGATCATCCAAAGCTCGAAGTATCTTTTTGATGATGAATTTGTCAGTCATCTCTTCGCTTCCTAAGTCGACAATCTCATTGGAGATGAAAGCTAGCCTAGAGTACATCTCAGCGACTCCTTCACTATCCTTCATCTTGAACTTGTCAAGTTGACTTTGAAGAACATCCAATTTGGATTCTCTCACAGATTCTGTACCTTCATGCATGTCAGTCAAAGTATCCCAAATCTCTTTTGCATTCTCAAGACAGCTGATTTTGTTGAATTCTTTGGGGCATAGGTAGTTGAACAGAATGTTACATGCTTGAGCATTGAGTTGTGAAAGCGCGTTATATCGACTAGAGGGGGGTGAATATGCGATTTTTTCAAATTCATCACTTGAGGAATTTCAACTTGAGGAATTTCAACTTGAGGAATTTGAAATGTGATGAATAACTAGCAGCGGATTAAGTACTCAAGTGCATGATAAAGGATAAGCAAGCGAGGAACAGTAAATTTGTGGTGAGGAAAGGATAAAGGATAATGAAGTCATGATGATGAAGTGAACATGCACAAATTACACATAGCGTGATAAAGGATAAGCAGGTGAGGAACAGTAAATTTGTGGTGAGGAAATTGTGAAAGTCTTCAATCAAATTCTTCAAACAGTAACAATCAATTTCATCAACAAGTATATGAGGAATAGAGAGGTTGAGGAAATAGAACCAGGTAGCTCGATGAAGATAATGGTTTGATGACCCAGTTACAACTGTTGTGACAGTCGTACGTCTGGTTTGGAGCGGCCTGGTATTTAAACCAGAGGACACACAGTCCCAAGACACACAGTCCTTACCGTATTCTCCTTGAGCTAAGGTCACACAATCCTCGCCCAACACTCGTGGCAAGTATTCAGGGTAGACTTCCAAAACCCTCACAAACTGGTCACCCGGTGATCCACAATTTACTACTAGATGCTCTAGACCAAGGTCACTTCGTGATCCCCAAGTGACTACAGGATGCACTAGACTATGATGCCTAACCGTCTGGAGGATGCACAATCCTCAAAGGTAATAAGCGTCGGTTCCACACAGGAATTTCATAAGTAATGCTCAATCACTTTGGGTTTGGCGGTTTGGATTTGGGTTTTTCCTCACTGATGATTTTCTATCAAAGTCCTCACAGGATGGGTTGCTCTCAAATGACAAGTTTCAGTTCTCTCTCGGAGTAGCCAACCAACTAGTGGTTGTGGGGGTAGCTATTTATAGCCAGGGTGCAACCTGACTCGATAAGACATAAATGGCCCCAATGATATGACCATTATGTGGATGTTATGATTGGGGACAGCTGGCACTAAGCACAACAACGGTTGGAATTTCGAACTATGAAAGTCGTTAGGCTTATCATGTTCCTCACTTGTAGGCAATTCGCACTGGCGAAATCCTAACTCCTTAGTTAGACCAATTTCCCCAGAGACCAGAACAACATCGTCTCTATCACTAAAGAACTTGACTGAACAACAAGAGATTTCTAAAGGCTTCACTTGAAGGATTGGATAGGTTGAGGCTTTTAGAGTTGAGGATCAGTTGGAAATTTTCCTTAGTATTACCTCAGCCCCCTCTAACAGTACGTTGTTTCCTATGACTCAAAGAAAGGTAATGAAACTACGAAAACAAAAGTCTTCATGCTTCAGAGTCCTCGTTCATATCTTTGAGGTCACACCAACTTATTTATTTTTAATGTCTTCAGGGAATACCAAAGTCTTTAGCAAAGTCTTCACCAAAGTCTTCAGCCGAAGACATACATTTTTAGGGGTCGATAATCTCCAAATATATCAAACTCCTCATCGACTTATAGAGCTTGTGTACACTCAAAAATACATTAGTTCCTTAACCTATAAGTCTTCAATACACCAAAATCACTAAGGGGCACTAGATGCACTAACAATCTCCTCAAGGCCATTTTCGTCTTGCTTGTTGCCGTAGATCCACTTGGTACCTATGATGTTATGCTTGCGAGGATCTGGCCGCTTGAAAAGTTCCCACACGTTGTTGAGCTTGAATTGATGCAATTCCTCTTGCATAGCTTGAATCCACTCAGGCTCCTTGAAAGCTTCATCAACTTTGGTGGGCTCTATGATAGAGACAAAGGCAAAGTGCCCAGAAAAGTTAGTCAAATGTGAAGCTCTTGAGCGAGTGAGGGGACCTAGTGCATTGATGTCATCGATGATTTTGTCAATTTGCACTTCATTTGCAACTCTTGGATGAGCAGGTTGACGTGGCCGAGGATTTTCTCCAGCACCATTTTCTTCAGGTGTATGAGCATGAATGTTTTCATTTGTTGGAATGACTTCCTCGATGGGTATGACGTCTTCAGTAGCCTTCAGCTTAATGGATTCCTCAGGAGACTGTTCATCTAACACAGAAGGCAGGTGTTCTCTTTGAGAGCCATAAGTTTCATCGAACCGCACATCTATAGTTTCAACAACCTTGTGGTGGAAGGTTTTGAAGACTCTGTAGGTGTGCGAGTCCTTTCCATAACCAAGCATAAAACCTTCATGTGCTTTCGGTGCAAATTTAGAACTATGGCGAGGATCTCTAATCCAGCATTTTGCACCGAAGACTTTGAGATAACTTACATTGGGTTTCTTGCCAGTCATAAGTTTATACGAAGTCTTCTTGAAGGATTTGTGAAGTTATACCATGTTGATGATGTGGCATGCAGTATCAATTGCCTCAGGCCAGAAGTGACGAGGAGTCTTGTATTCATCAAGCCTGGTGCGAGCCATCTCAACTAGAGTCATGTTCTTGTGCTCCACGACGCCGTTCTGCCGAGGAGTATAAGGGGAAGATAACTCATGATTAATACCAAATTCATCAAGATATTCATGAAGATTGGTGTTCTTGAACTCAGTCCCATTATCACTCCTGATATGCTTGATCTTGACGCCGAAGTTGGTGGAGGTCCTTGAAGCAAATCATCCGAAGACATCCCGCACTTCAGACTTCTACAGAATAATATGCACCCAAGTGTAACGAGAGTAATCATCAACAGTGACAATGACATACAAACTTGAAGAATTTGTTAGTGTGGAGTAATGAGTGGGCCCAAAGAGATCCATGTGAAGCAATTCAAAGGGTCGAGTCGTGGTCATGATTGTCTTCGAGGGATGCTTGGATCTGGTCATCTTCCCAGACTCACATGCACCATAGAGGTGGTCCTTGAGGAATTTGACACCTTCAATGCCAATGACGTGCTTTTTCTTCACGAGCGTGTGCAAGTTCCTCATACCAGCATGTCCAAGTCGTCGATGCCACAGCCAGCCTTCTGAGGACTTTGCAAGTAGGCATGTGGCAGGCTGAGGACCTGTAGAGAAATCAGCAATATACAAGTCTCCTCTCCTAAAGCCTCTAAGACTTTGGAGTTTTCAGATTCCATGATGACAACACAATGATATTTTCCAAATACGACAATCATATCAAGATCATAAAGCATTGAGACAGACATAAGGTTGAACCCAAGGAATTTGACAAGAATCACCTTATCCATGGTTCGGTCCTTTGAGATTGCAACCTTAGCTAGACCCAATACCTTGCTTTTTCCATTGTCAGCATAGATGATATGCTTCAGATGAGATGGAGCAAGTGGCAAATTCATCAGAAGACTCTTGTCACCAGTCATGTGGTTTGTGCATCCACCGTCGAGGACCCACTCAGTAGCTTTTGGAGGTTCATTCTGCAGATGAATTAGTACAACTTAAAAACTCATATGCTTCAGATTGAAGAATATGACTTCAATTTCATTAGACATAATTTCATCACACAAGATAGTAAGCAAGTAGTGTGAGGACGTGAGAAATGAGAAATTCATTTCTACAAAGTTAGCTTGCGTCCTTTCAAGCATTTCTTCAGGTTTACAGCAAATTCCTCAGATGTTTAAGTTCATCTGGAGACCTGACCCTACATAAGAAATTAGTTCAATTTCTTCACCACCCACATCTGGAGGGTTGGCAAAGAGTTCATCATTCTGCGAGCACCATATGGGAAGGGAGGCAATGAAGCAAGTGCGCTTCGTTTCATACGGCGAGGGTTAGAGTACTCATATGAATAAGCAAAGAAATTCTTCGAGGACTTATGAACATAATGGTTTGAAGAATAATGCACATATTCATAACTCTTAGATTTTCCCTGCGAAACAAAGGCATTAGCACGAGAATGATATTTTTGACCATTTCAGGAATTTGGTCCAAGTGAAGACTTTGGTCCATATGAGGAATTTGATCCGGGGTTCCTATTCTTCATGAGTGGTGTCGTGAGGACATTCATTTGAAGATTTTGTAGGTAGCTCTTGGGAACCCAGATTTTCTTCATAGGAGAGCCGTTCCTGCAGTTAGTTCCAACAAATCTAGCAAATACTTCGCCTTTATGATTTTTGAAGAACTTATAGTTTGAGTCAAGTGACTCATCAGATGAATATGAAGTTTCACAAGTAAAGCCAGATAAAGTGGATGGATCTACAGGGGGTCCTTTTGCAGCAACCCATGAGGTTTTGGGGTACTACTCAGGTGTCCAGTAGGATCCATTAGCGTTGAGTTTCCTCAGAAAGGCAATACCCTCTTTCCTAGGGTTCCTGTTCAGAATCTAATTTTTGAGGACATCGCAAAGGGTTTGATGCTTTGAGACTTTTGTACATGCCTGTCACATGCAATTCCTTCAACCCTACATTTTCGTCAGTGATACTTGTGGTATCCTCAGATGAGGAATTTGAGAACACTTGAATAGTTGAAGAATTTGCAGCAATAGAAGCATTTGAACATTCAAGTGAAGAATTAGCAGTTTCATGTTCGATGCATTTCAAACAAGGTGGAAAAAATTCTTCCTGAGCGGTACTGATGTGTTGAGCTAGTAAGGAATCGTATTCCCTTTGGAGATCCTCATGTGACACCCTTAGTTTGTCAAGATCTTGCTTTATTTGAAGAAATTCATGAGAAAGCTTCTCATGATCGACTAAGAGGGCATTATGATGGCTCTGAAGGTTATCATACTTTGTCTGAAGACTTTTGAGATTGTTAGACAGAGTTTGAGTCCGATCCACTTCATCGTTCAATAGATCATCGCTTTTGTCTAGCATTTTTGAAGCTTTTCAAGTGCACTTTGTTGCTTAGTGGCAAGATTAACAAGTTTAGCATAGCTAGGTTTCACATATTCATCAGATTCACCTTCACTTGATTATGAGGAATCATGTTTGTGTACCTTTGAGCCTTTTGCCATGAAGCAATAGGTGAGAGCATAATCATCACTGCTGACGTCAAACTCATTGGAGTAGTCATTTTCTTCATTGTTGAAGATGGACTTGCTGACGAAAGCAGTAGCAAGAGCAAGGCTAGGGACACCAGATTCAGATTCCACAACACATTCTTCCTCTTCTTCATATTCTTCAGATTCTTCTTCAGAATCCCTTTCCTTGCCAATGAATGCTCGAGCCTTTCTGGAACCATTCTTCTTGTGCTTTGAGGACATTGAAGATGAGGACTTTGCAGATGAGGACTTTGAGGATTTCTTCTTTTTCCTCGAGTCATCAGAACTATCATCCTTGCATTTCTTCTTCTTCTTTGAATCTTTTTCCCAGAGAGGACAGTCAGAGATGAAGTGACCAGGTTTCTTCCAACGGTGACAGGTTCTTTCTTGTAGTCATCTGAGGAATCTGATTTCCTCAAACCACTCTTTGATGACTTTCCAAATCCACCTCTCCTTGAGAACTTCTGGAATTTTCTCACGAGCATTGCTAGCTCCTGACTTAGTTCTTCAGGATCACCAAGGCTACTGTTAGAATCTTCGTCTTCGGATGAGGAAATTGCTTTTGCCTTCAGAGCATGAGATCTTCCATAGCTTGGCCCGTAGAGGTCCCTCTTCTCAGTTTGTTGGAATTCATGAGTATTGAGTCTCTCAAGAATATCAGCAGGATCAACTGACTTGTAGTCTCCATGTTCTTGAATCATCAAAGCCAGAGATACCGGTGGCACCCAGTGCTTGAAGCTCATTGGAGATATTAGTGAGATGATCAAAAGTTTGCTGAATATTTTCATTGTCAAGTCTCTTGAGGCGGTTGAAGAGATTGCGAAGAACATCAACACGAGAGTCACATTGAGTGGAAACACCTTCGTTAACTTTGGACCGCCTATCCCAGATAAGCTTAGCAGACTCAAAAAACATTCGCTCTGTTATACTGACCTTTGCTCAGATGGCCACATATGATATTCTTCTCTTGAGAATCGAGTTGCTTGAATCTCTTCACATCAGCAGCATTGACCGTTGGAGTAACAGAGGGAACACCATTTTCCACAACGTACTAGAAAATCTTTGTCAATAGGTTCAAGATGCATGTGCATCTTGTTCTTCCAGTAGGGGTAGTCCGTCCCATCGAAGGTAGGACATCCCACAAAAACCTTGATCATACCTGCAGTCGACATAACTAGAACTCCAGGTCGTTAAACCAAAATCACACAGAACAAGGGAGTACCTTGCTCTGATACCAATTGAAAGTGCGTTATATCGACTAGAGGTGGGGTGAATAGGAGATTTTTACAAATTCATCACTTGAGGAATTGGAAATGTGATGAATAACTAGCAGCGAATTAAGTACTCAAGTGCATGAGGAACATAGCAACAACATAGTCATGATGATGAAGTGAACATGCACAAATTACAAGTAGTGTGATACAAGATAAGCAGGTGAGGAAGTGTAACTTGAAGAATTTGAGGTGAGGAAATTGTGAAAGTCTTCAGTCAAATTCTTCAAACAGTAATGATCAACTTCATCAACAAGTATACGAGGAATAGAGGGGTTGAGGAAATAGAACCAGGTATCTCAATGAAGACAATGGTTTGATGACCCAGTTCCAACTGCTCTGACCGTCGTACATCTGGTTTGGAGCGGCCTGGTATTTAAACCGGAGGACACACAGTCCTAGGACACACAGTCCTTACCGTATTCTCCTTGAGCTAAGGTAAAATAGTCCTCTCCCAACACTCGTGGTAAGTCTTCAGGGTAGATTTCCAAAACCCTCACAAACTGGTCACCCGACAATCCACAATTTACTGTTGGATGCTCTAGACCAAGCTCACTTCGTGATCCCCAATTGACTGCAGGATGCACTAGACCATGACGCCTAACCGTCTGGAGGATGCACGATCCTCAAAGGTAACAAGTGTCAGTTCCACACATGAATTTCTTCAGTGATGCTCAATCACTTTGGATTTGGTGCTTTGGATTTGGGTTTTTCCTCACTGATGATTTTCTCTCAAAGTCCTCGGAGGATGGGTTGCTCTCAAATGACAAGTTTCAGTTCTCTCTCGGAGCAGCCAACCAACTAGTGGTTGTGGGGGTGGCTATTTATAGCCAGGGTGCAACCTGACTTGATAAGACATAAATGCCCCCAATGATATGACCGTTATGTGGATGTTATGGTTGGGGACAGCTGGCGCTAAGCACAACAACGGTCGGAATTTCGAACTCTGAAAGTCCTCAGGCTTATCATGTTCCTCACTTGTAGGCAATTCGCACTGGCGAAATCCTAACTCCTCAGTTAGACCAATTTCCTCAGAGACCAGAAGAACATCGTCTGTGTCACTAAAGAACTTGACTGAACTACAAGAGATTTCCAATGGCTCCACTCCAACGATTGGATAGATTGAGGCTTTTGGAGTTGAGCATCAGTTAGAAATTTTCCTTAGTATTATCTCGGCCCCCTTTAACAGTACAATGTTTCCTATTACTCAAAGAAAGGAAATGAAACTATGAAAACAAAAGTCTTCACGCTTCATATTCCTTGTTCATATCTTCAAGGTCACACCAACTTCTTCATTTTCAAAGTCTTCAGGGAATACCAAAGTCTTCACAAAGTCTTCACCAAAGTCTTCAGCTGAAGACATACATCTTTATGGGTCGATAATCTCTGAATATATCAAACTCCTCATCGACTTAAAGAGCATGTGTACACTCACAAACACATTAGTTCCTTAACCTATAAGTATTCAATACACCAAAATCACTAAGGGGCACTAGATGCACTAACAAGTTGCAACATCTTCAATTCGTACACTGTCGTTTCACGATCCGGTTCCCTTCCTTCCGCAAAGAATTCACCTTGCATACCAAAACGAATAACAGCCCAAACTGCGGGGTTATGACCAAGCAAATAGATTTTCATTTTGTGCTACAACTAGCTAAATTTGTGCCGTCAAAGTAGGGACCCCTACAGTGATAAGTTCCCTCACTAGACGCCCTACTCTCCTAGGTTGTGAGACCAATGCAATGGATACCAAAGCTCTAATACCACTTGTAGGATTGAAAGTAGTGCTAGGGGGTGATTAGACTACTTGACCAAATAAAATCTACTTTTTCTCAATTTATGTCTTGGCAGATTTTAGCACTTATAGTATGTCAAGTACAACCTACACATGCATGTCTACGAGTATAGCAGCGGAGAGTAAAGACATGCATGTAAGTAAAGGAAGGGTAGGAAGATTAAACGCAATTGGTGACACGAAGATTTTTCCCGTGGTTCCGATAGGTGGCGCTATCGTACATCCACGTTTATTGAGTCTTCAACCCACGGAGGGTAACGGTCGCGAGAGTCCATGGAGGGCTCTACCCATGGAGGGTTCCACGAAAAAGCAACCTTGACTATACCATGATGGCCTACGTCCACGGAGGACTAGCCTAACTCGGGGTAGATCTTCACGAAGTAGGCGATCACAACATGAAGTAGGAGGCTCCCAAGCAACACCTAACCAATCTAGGAGGCACCACCCTCCAAAAGGTAAAAGGCTCGATTGTGTTGATGAACTCCTTGATCTTGTGCTTCAAGATGATAGGCTCCTCAACACACAATCACTCTCTCACGGATTTGGCTTGGTAGAAGAGATTGATTGGGCGGAAAGCAACTTGGGGAGGCTAGAGATCAAGATTCATATGGTAGGAATGGAATGACATGATCTCAACACATGAGTAGGTGGATCTCTCTCAGAAAATCAGTAGGTATAAGTGGGGAACTGTTCTGAGTGTTTTTCTTGCGAGCGAGTGGTGGTGGAGGGGTATATATAGGCATCTCCAAAAATCCAACTGTTACACACAAAATGACCAACTCGTGACACCAATGTGTTAATCTCGGTGGTACCGAAGTGACCAAAAGGTGGCAACTTTTGAATCTCGGTGATACCAATATACGAAACCCGGTTGCACCGATAAGGTGACCTACGGACAGATTGCTCAATCTCAGTGACGCCGATCCAACAATCTCGGTGGGACTGATATTGTGAATTTGCGTAACAGAAAGTTGGCAACCTAAACTCGGTGGCACCGAAGCAGAATCGATTGCACCGAAGTGGACAAGGTTTGGCTGAGTCCGTCTAGGTTTTGGAATCGGTGGCAGTGAGTGGAAAGTGTTGGTTGCACCGATTTTGAATATTTGGCTTTGGACAGACTTTTGTGGAAGAGCTTGTGGGTGTATGTGGTGACTATCACTTGTGCACGTATTAGCATTTTGTTCACCAAGAAAAGCTTACTCCCTTTTAATAGTATTGGCTTTCCTATGGACTCAAAGTGATTTCTCACAAAAGATAAAATGTAGAGTCCTTTGCTTGAGGCTTTGCCAGTCTATTTCCTTGCATCTTGGGGTATTCCACAATCCTTATGGAAACCCATCATTGAACTTTTCCTGAAACATACTTAGTGGAAACATTAGTTCAATGACATATATGTTGTTATTAATTACCAAAACCACCAAGAGAGCAAGTGTGCTTTCAAGGACCTAGTGACAAGCATTAAGAATGGAAAAGTTATAGCAACATCAATCTTAGAACACAGTGGATACTAGGGATCAAGACCTAACAAAACTAACTCAATTACATGATGAATCTCATCCAACTCCTCACCGACCAGCAAGCCTACAAAGGAACTACTCTCTCCCGGTGGGGAGCATCATGGAATTGGCGATTGAGTAGGGTTGATGATGACGAAGACCAAAGATTCCCCTCTTTGGAGCCCCAAACAGACTCTAGATCTGGCCTCACAAAGAAGAACAGGAGGTGGTGGCGGTTCCATATCGTGAAACAACGTAAAACCTTATATCAAATTTTTTTCTAGAGAATTGTGAATTTATAGCATTGGAATTAGGGTCGGGGGAACCATGAGGTGTCCACCGTCCACCAGGTCGCGCCAGGGGGCCCTGGCACACCCCGGTGGAGCATGGTCACCCTGGGGTCCCTCTCAGGTATCTTCTGGCTCCATAATTCCTTCATATTCCAAAATAAATCTCCAATTTTTTTGTTCCATTCCGAGAAGTTATATTTCTGCACAAAAACAACACATGTTACTTTTTCTGAAAACAACGTCAGTACGGGTTAGTTTCATTCAAATCATGCAAATTAGAGTCCAAAACAAGAGAAAAAGTGTTAGGAATAGTAGATACGTTGGAGATGTATCAGTTACTGGTACAAACCGTCACCCCTGAGGGTGGACTACTCCGTCCTCATCATCGACTCCGCTAGGATGATGAACATGGTGACCAGAGATGATCTACCCTCTCCGGTAGGGTTCTGTTTTCTCTCTAGATTTGTTTTTCATCGATACAGAGGCCTTGCAGTGGCGCAGCGTGGAGGCTAGGGTTTATTTTGATGATTTCTATATTTATAGGAATTTTTGGCGTTGGTTTCACGCAGATATGGGCCACGAGGTGAGCACCCTCCACCAAGGCATGGTTTGGGGGCCTGGCTTGTCCTCGTGGAGGGTTGCCACCTTGTGACTCTTCTGCCCTCCCACAAAGCGTCAGATGCCTCTTTTGTTCCAAAAAAACCTCCAAAAAGTTTCGGGCAATTCTGAAAACTTTCATTTTCCGCACAAAAAACAACACCACGGTAGTTCTGCTAAAAACAGCGTCAATCCGTGTAACATCCCAAAATTCCATTTTGGAATGTTATGAAATATAGCTATGCATCATCATCATCATTGCTTGAATGTATGAATTGGTTCAAATGCTTTTTCTGACTTTCTGAAAGTCCCTTTATATTTTCAATATGTTGCTTTCACCTATTTGAAAACCTTGGAAAAAGTTCAAAATAGGAGGGGAGTAACATGACACTCCACACCAAGGTCATCTTGGTGATATATTTGAACAATAAGAACCAGGGGGTCTTTTGAAAAATATTTGCAAAAGGTTTTAAAAACCAAATAGGCAATTTCTGAAAATAATTATTTTTTCAAAGTATTCAAATGACACGGGAAAAATGTTCATTTAATAGCATCAATTCTCCTGATCATTTTGATATATATATTTACAATGCTTGGAAATGTTTTGAATGCTTTAAATGGGTCTTTAATGCTATGTAAATAGTTAATAACACGGAATTAAAGCAAACGGGCCGGCCCACGGCCATTAAGACCCGAAATCCCTCCGGGTCGGCCACCGACGCGCTAACAGCGCCTCTCCCTCTCGCTGACGAGCCGGACCCACTGTCCGATGGCGCCATCCGTGCGGTTGTCCCCGTCCTCGCGCGCGCGCCGCCGTCGCCGGAGATCTCTCCCCGCGCATATCTCCCTTCCCTGCCTTCCCCGCACCCACCCGAGCATCCTATAAGTAGCCCCTGCCCCTCCTCTCTCCATTCTACACCGAAAGCCCCTCTTTCCCTCGCCGGAATGCTGCCCCTTAGCTCACCGGAGTTCCACCACCCGACCGGATCTTTCCCGAGCTCGTGCCGGTCGTCTCCGTCACCCCCAGCCATCTCCGACGCCACCAATCGACGCTGGAGACTCGCCGCCGTCGCCTGAGCACCTCGGACGTCGCCCTCGACCATTGCACCGTCGTTCCCGATCACTTTCGACCACCGGCCGCCGTCGAGCTCACCGGACAACCCCGACCTCCTCTTTGTAAGTCGCCGTCTCCACCGTAGCCGTCAGATCCGTAATCAACGCACGAGATTAGACCTGTTTAATAGCCTGAACCAGTATGCACTAGGCTTCGGTCGACCGCTCGTTAGCTCTCACGGGCATGCTATTTCGACCAATAGGAACCTGACATGTAGCCTTGGCCGTTCGTTAGTTTTTTTTTCTTTTTCTGTTTTCTTTTAGAAAACAGAATGCATCCTGATTTTGTTTTTATCATATCTTTTAAACTATTTAGTGTTTTTAGTTGATTCTTTTGGCATTAGTTCATATTTTTGATGTAGTTTATGTGTGTATGTTTAGATTTCAAATTTGAGCTTTAAATTTTGAATCTAATAAAATTTTCTCAAACTACTCAAATCTGAATAACTAGAGTTTAAAAATAGATTTTTGTATGAATCTTTTTGCTACTGCTTGGTATTAGTTAGGACTGTCATCATGCTTAGTTTGAGGATTTTTTAAGAATTTTTTTTTTATTGTTTTAACTATAAACAGAATCTGCCTAGTGGTTAGTATAGTTTAAATAATTTAGTTTTAGTTAGTTCAAATCAGAATTGTTATATGTTGTTTGTAGTAGGTTCTGTTGTCTAAACATTAGGTGTTTTACTTGCTGATAATAATAATGTAATTTGCTTAGTTTATTTCTATATTGTTATAGGAATCTTTACTCTTTTTCAACTAGGTTTAATTTGATTAAAACACACTAGTTAGTAATAGTTTTTTTTAATAAAGTTTAGATAATTAAATTCTGTTTTCTAAGAAAAGTTTTAGTAAATTCTTTTCTGTTAGGAGAATTGTTTTATTAATAAAATTGTAGTTTATTTCACTCTATTGTTAATAAACTCTTGCCCACTTCATGTAGTAGTGTTTATCAAAACTTTTAAAACCCTACTAAGATTTTTCTTAACAAAACTTTAAATAGATTTAATTATGTTTATTAATAAAATATTTCTATTGTTCTTTTCTGTCAACTATTGTTTTGTTAATACCAATAATTCTATGTTATTAGTAGTAGTTTACCCATCAACTTTAGAAAAACCCAAGCTATGTGTTGATCTCCTTTTTTTTCTTTTGATTGTGCCTTGTTTTGTCTTGAGTTACAATATTTTGTTGTAGGCTTATTGAGTGCTCTTGTTTGATTCGTTAGATCATCCGGAGTGCGAAGCTTGTTACCTAGAGTCCGTTGAGTACAAAGATCGTCAATCAGGCAAGTCACTTTGACCATGTATACCTATGTTTTATTGCATTAGTTCTTCCATCACCCCAATTGCATGCAAAGTAGGTAAATTGGAAACTTGGTTACTTGTTGTAGTATCATGTGGTAGGTACCCCCCCTCAACCCTTTGACACATTGGCCCCGGGAATCATTGTTTTACATTTTGCTATGCTATTAGTAGACGGGGTTGGTTGTGTGATGCATGAGAGTTGAGAGTTAATAATTTCAAGACCTACATGATGATCAAGTCTTCAAGACTTTAAGTTTTCAACTTACCTCTGGGTGGATGATGGTTGAACGGTGCCCTGGAGAAACCAGTGGTTAGCCTAGATGATGCAGGAGATGTGCCAGTATTCATGCGGAAAGGTCCACCCAGGCACAAAGAGATGGATGGATGCTTCAAGACCCAAGGCTTACCTGCACAGCCACAAGTCATTATGGGCTCTGGCTTGGTTGGATATCGTGGTGACCCTGGATAGGAAGTGCTACGAGATTGTAGAAGAACGGTAGGAAAGGATAGGCACCCACAGAGTCGCAGGGAAACCCTTTGGAAGACCATGTTTTGGTCATCCGTTTCTCAAACACCCTGAAGTGCGAGAAATCAAACGGAGGCGACCAAATCTTGTGGGGAATGTGTGCAAAACTCTGCAGAGTACTCAAACCTAATCGATTAGCCGTGTCCACGGTCATGGATGACTTGAGCCAAAGGAACTAAAACTATCTGGAACTCTCAACACAAGTAATTATATTGATGTGGGTTATAAATGTCAAGTTGGGTATGAGAATTGGTTGGTGGAACCGTCTCATTAATCAACCAACATTGTCGTAATTATGCCCTTGCCCTCTCTTGATGTTGGAAAAAATTGGCTTTACGCAAAACTTACTACCCCACCTGCCATATATGCATGTAGATTAGATGATTATCTTTACCCCCTCTCTTGTGACTTTGCCGGCATATTCAATATGGTGACCTATATGGTGGCAACATATCATGTTGCAGAATACTATTCCGACCAGAAGTGAGGATACACTCTATGCTCGGTGAGATGCCCTTGGAGTCAGATGGACTCATCTACCTTCGATGCTTCCGCAAGATTTAGATATTCTCATGAGTTGGCCTTCAGCCACTTTATTGTAATCTTTATTGTAATAAAGGACTCGATATGAGATTTATGATTAATAAATTCTATGTGATTTCCCTTTGATATATACATTGATGTACCGTGTGTGTACCAGTATGATCTTGGGATGGTACGAAAACACCGGAGATTCGACCTTTCAGGTCGGGTCGCTACAATCCGGGTTAGTTCTAAAAAAATCATATAAAGTGCATCAAAACCATATAAAAGTATTGCAAACATAGATGAATACCGCATGAATACTTCATAAATCATCAATACGTTGGAGACGTATCACCATCCCCAAGATTAATTCCTACTCGTCCTTGAGTAGGTAACTGATAAAAGAAATAATTTATGAAGTGTGAATGCTAGCATAGTGCATAAGTTTGATCAATTATAATTTCAACTACTTTTCCTAGCATCATAACAAAAACTCTTTCTCATAAAACTCATCATGATAAAGTAGCAACCAATTCACATGTTATGGTTCGAACAATGAATTCTCTTGGAACTTGACAACATATGTTCTTAGTCACCAAACAATTGCAATTCAACTTATTCTCAACAAAAGTCTAAGAAAGAGCACATACTCAATCATCATATAGTCTTCTATGATTGCTAGTACTCAAAGCATATTTTTAGAACAAACCACATCCATCGAACACAGAGAAAGATAGGGGCTTAATGTTTCGCCTCCCAACTCATTTATCATAGAGATAATTGTCAACAATAATAAGTCATGATTAAATATATCTGACTGGCTATATGTGCCTAGATCTTTCCCCAGCACATGATGCTTGCCAACTAATCGAAGTAGGTTGGAATAAGAAGTTGACTCAACATGAAAGGTAAATAACATGAAAGTAAATAGATTTTCCCTTCGTAGAGGGAAGCATGGATTTGCATATGTGCTAGAGCTCATTGTTTAAAACAGAGATGAATAAAGTTTTGGGAGGTGCACCCTTCCTGTCAACATTATGAGCAAGAGTTATGTCGGTGTACTAAACTATGGGCTTTTTAGTACCCCGTACTTGTGCACAGACAGTTGTAGCCATACTAGCAGCAAGGCCTGCAAGAGAGCAACTAAGAATAAAATACAGCAACATCGAGAAGGCATTCAAGTCAACAGACCAAAGACCGAAGGCTGGGACCCCGGCAAGATCTTGCCGGGATGGCATAGGGAGCCCGGCAAGAAGTGCACCCGGCTAGGCCCCGCCATCCTACCAGCGCAGAGGTGAAGCCCCTGAAAGGAGAAGCCCCGGTAAGCCCCCGCCAGCACAGAGGCCAGGTGTCGCCTCGCCTGGGCACGTGTCAAGACGCCGGCAATGGAGAGGCTAAGCGGTGCTGATAGGACGGGCTCCTGTCCCATCCTACAAACGGCCAGGGACACCTGGCGGAGCATTAAATGTGTTTGTCTCGCAATGTCAGTGTTAGGTATGATAACACTGTAGCACTGTACACCCTGTGTACGTACTGTACGCCACTGTTGGTGACCCCTTCGAGAGTATAAAAGGAGGCCTAGGGCGTTACGGTAGAGGACTTTTCGACCTTTTCGGGCTCCTTGACTTTTGGAGCTCCTCTAGCCCGTTCTGCGTGAGTAGTAGCTGTGTACTGTAGCGCTCCCAGAACCTAAACTAGAATCCATCCAATACAACCAAGCAGGAGTAGGATGTTACACATCTTTGCGGCCTGAACCTGGGTAAATTCTCGCGCGCTGGCCATCTGATCTGCTCTTTATGCGAGCCTTCTTCCCTGTCAAACCGTAAAGGGATCTCTCCGATCCCATAGGTGTCGTTTCCCCCGACATCTTTGGTGTTCTAGGTAGGGGTTTGGTCGCGTGAACCTGATCTTGTGACTAGCGCGTCAGTTCTTTCGTCATAATCATCATTGCCATGTCTCCCATGAACAAAGGTTTCACGACACTGGAACCCTCCACGTCCGGGAGGGCGACTGAGTGGGCACGGGCGGAGGGAGCAGGGACCCTATGCCCACGCGGCGCTCCGATGATCAAGGCCAAGCAAGCGGGGACGCCTGCCGCGGAGACGCTCATGGCAGCGGCGGAAATCCCCGCGCTGCTGGGTCTCAGGACGGAGTTGTACCTCTTGCGGGCGGTACGGTGAACTCCGGGGATGGAAGGGCACCATCCAAGGCACCCACGCCGGCACGTACGCCGTGACCTTCCCAGGACGCGCCCGAAGAGTAGCGCCGCAGGGTCGGTAGTTCCCATCGTCCCAACAGAAAAGCTCCTGCACATCGCTCCCAAGATGCGCGGGACCAGCATGTGCGCGAGCATGCTAGTCGGAGTTGCGTGTAATCACGGAACCGTGACAGAGCTCCTTCTGACACGGTTAGGAGTCGAAGCACCTCGAGTTCCTCGCGCCGTTCGCTACCAACTACATCAGAAGAAGCAATGGTGCGAGCACATCTACTCCTGATCTTCCCTCCTGCTGCGGAGAACCTCGACGAATGGAGATCCACCATTCAGAGCCTCCTTAGCCTCGTGACAAGTTTCGGTCCACCGAGCCGGCTCACACCAGTGGTGAGAAGGCCGGAGGTGGTACGACCACGGTGCATTCTCATTCACAGCAACAACGTCGATCACCGACTCGACGGACCGACACTTACGATGGTTACTCGACGGCATCGTCTGATCCACAGATTCACTGTGACCAGCATCAAGTTCTTTGGGAATGAAGCAAGGAAGACGCTCGAACTACAATCGAGCAACGGCAGGAAGCGCACCATTAATATAGTAAGCGCGCGGGACCCGCTGTAGACAAATCCACGCTAGGGTATCCTGTCGGCCTACTTTGCGACATGGGTTGTCCTGCGTTTACCTGTGAGTTGCGACAAGTCCAGTGGCCCAATTCCCGGATGTTCAAGTCAGAGGTCCCAAGGAAATACGATGGCAGGACTCACCCGTCAGAGTTCTTGAGCATCTACACCATTGCGGTGCAGGCTGCTAGGTCGCGACGACAACATACTCACCAACTACTTCCTATTGGTGCTTAAGCCCAACATTAGGTCGTGGTTGATGCACTTGCCAGAAGGATTCATTTCCTCTTGGGAAGATCTGCGCCATGAGTTTGTTGGCGCCTTCACCGGAGGTCATCAAGCTCCTGGCTAGGAAAGTGATCTACATATCATCCCCTAGAAGGAGGGCAAGACTTTGCGCAACTACATCCAGAGGTTCAACCGCATACAACACAACATACTACATGTTCATCCTGCCGCCGTTATCAGCGCATTCCATGAGAACGTGCGCAACCACAGGATGCGGGAAGAGCTGGCAATAAACAAGGTTAGGGATGTTGCCGAGCTTTATCCTCTATCAGATAAGTGTGCTCGAGCTAAAGGAGGGAGAAGGCTCCCCGACGAGGACGCTGGCGCAAGTGTCGACTCTGAGGATGAGGACACCGCCACCCCGACAAAGAAGGGTCGGCGGTGTAACAAGAAGTGCAAGGGCAAGGTTGTGTTTTCCGCTAGATCCGGCAACCCCGGCACCGTCAAGAAGGCCAAGGCTGATGACCCTGACAAGGATGTTGCTGGGTGCATCTCCTGTCAGGCTTTGGCAGTTGCCGACATGCTAGAAGGCTCCATCAAGCAATATTGCAAGATCCATCGCACCAAAGGCCATGATCTCCAAGACTACCGGCAAGTTGAGCAACTTGCCGAGAAGCAAAAAAGCCGAGTATGAGAGGCGAGACAAGGAGAAGGGCCAGGATGGTGCGGAGAGATCCGACAAGAAGCGCGGTCGTCGAAGAGGTCGTCGTGGCAAGGCCAAGCCACGGAAGGACCGGCCCGCTCGCGGCCACGGCAAGAAACAGGGGATGATGATGACGTTGAAGAGGACGATGAGTCCCACGACGAAGAATTCTGGAGAGCTACAGACGCCATGTGCGTCGACGGAGTTGCCTCCTTGCATTCTTCCCACTGCCAACTTCAATAGTGGGCGCATGAGGTTAGTGCGACTGAGCCATCTATCGGCGTTCGAAAGCCTTTGAAATGGTCCAACACGCCTATCATTTTTGACGTTGAGGATCACCCTAATCACGTAACTGCGGTTGGGTGTTTCTGGTTGTTTGTCTCACCAACTATTCGCAACCTCAATGTGACAAAAATATTAGTTTGCGCTGGGGCCTGCTTGAACATGATCTCGCCCGAGGTGATCAAGAAATTGCAAATTCCTAATGGAGATCTCGACGAGATGGGCTCGTTTCAGGGGGTCAATCTGGGAAGGAGCCAGCCCAAGGGAAAGATCACGCTTCCGATAAAATTTGGCAGCAATCTGAACTTCAGGATGGAGAAGGTCGTTTTTTATGTCGCCAAGATTTTGTTGCCCCACAATGGGATCCTTGGCCGTCCAGCACTGGCCAAGTTCATGGTGGCATCACATTACGTCTACAACATACATTGAAGATGCCCGGGCTGATGGGCATCATGACTGCCAAGTCCGACAAGAAGGACTGGCTTACCTGCGCCGATGAACTCTATCGGGAGGCGGTTGCAGCATCTACCGCCAAGGCACTTGCTCTTGCCACTGAAACTCTCAGGAGGAAGAAGCCCGACAAGACCTTTGGCACACATTCCGGCAAGCGCACCCCCTCGGAGTGTTGCGCTCCCGTTGACGATGTGCCAGAGAGTTCCACCGGCAAGAGCAAGAAGTCCAAGGCAGCTCCACCAGAGACTAAGAAGGTGCCCACCAAGGAGGATGGTACGGGAGGGACTTTAACCTTAAGTTCCACCCTTGATGACAAATAGGAAAGTGTGCTCATTGCCTTCTTGCGGGCGAATGTCGATGTGTTTGCATGGCAACCATCTGATATCCCCGGTGTTCCTAGGAAGGTGATTGAGCACCACCTTGCCATCTGTCCACACGCGCAGCCCGTCAAGCAGAAGGTCGGGAAGCAGGCTTTCGAGCGGCAACAATTTATTGCCGAAGAAATCAACAAATTAGAAGCGGCTGGCTTGATCAGAGGAGTTCTTCATCCAACATGGTTGGCTAATCCAGTTATAGTGCACAAGGCGAATGGAAAATGGAGGCTATGTATTGACTTCACAGATGTTAATAAAGCTTGCCCCAAAGATCCGTTTCCCTTGCTGCGCATTGACCAGATTGTGGACTCCACCTCCGGCTGCGACTTGTTTTCTTTCCTTGACGCCTATTCAGGTTATCATCAGATTTTCATGGCCAAGGAAGACGAAGAGAAGACCGCATTTATCACCCCATGTGGTATGTATTGCTTTTTGTGTATGCCATTCGGGTTGAAGAGTGATGGTTCTACATTTGGAAGAGCGGTCCAGATTGGTTTTGAGCCCCAGCTACATAGAAATATGGAGGCTTATATGGATGATATAGTGGTCAAAACCAAGGACAAGGCTACGCTCATATCAGACCTAGAAGAAACATTTGCAAATCTGCGCAAGATCAACTTGATGCTCAATCCTAAGAAGTGTGTGTTTGGTGTCCCATCTGGCAAGCTTCTTGGGTTCTTTGTATCTCAACGTGGAATTGAAGCAAATCCCGACAAGATCAAGGCAATCGAGAAAATTGAAGCACCAAGACGTGTCAAGGATGTTGCCGCTCTGAGTAGGTTCATTTCAAAATCTCCTGAGCGCGTCCTGCCCTTTTTCAAAATCTTGAAGAAGGCGGGTTCAATGAAATGGACTCTGGAAGCGGAGGCAGCGCTGCAGGATTTGAAGAAGTACCTCTCCTCTCCGCCAGTCCTAGTCGCGCCAAAACTAGAAGAGCCCTTCCTGCTATATCTAGCGGCAACAAATCAAGTGGTGAGTGCTGCACTAGTTGCTAAAAGAGAAGTTGATGAAGAGGCAACGGCAATGGCAGGACCGCCAAGCGACAAGCCAGAATTTCCCCCGGTAGAGTCCGGTGCCGACAAAGCAGGATCTACGTAGTCGAATGAAATAATTCAGAAGAAGAAGATGGTGTAGCACCCAGTCTATTTTGTCAGCTCCCTTTTGCAGGGGGCTAGGTCAAGATATTTTGGCGCGTAGAAGTTGCACTTCAGCCTCCTTATGGTCTCGAGGAAGCTACGCCATTACTTCCAGGCACATGAGATCACCGTCATCACTTGCTTCCCATTACAGCGGATTTTGCGGAACCCCAACGCTACCAGCAGGATTGTGGAGTGGCCTTTGGAACTGTCAAGCTTTGGTCTCAAGTTGGAAAGCACTTTGACCATCCAGAGCAAATCCTTGGCGGAGTTCATTGCAGAATGGACCTCAACGCCACATGAAGAAGTTCCAGAGTCAACTCTCCCCGGCAAGGAAATGAACCAAGAGTGGATCATCTATTTTGATGGGGCTTTCTCGCAGCAAGGCGCTGATGCCGGAGTGCTGCTTGTTGCACCCACCAGAGAGCACCTCAAATATGTGGTTTAGGTGCACTTCCCCAGGAGAGGTCAACGAACAATACTGCAGAATACGAAGGGCTGCTTGCCGGTTTTAGGATCGCAGCAGACCTTGGGATTAAGAAACTTATTGTCAGGGGTGATTCTCAGCTTGTTATTAGGCAGGTGAACAAGGATTATCAGAGTCCATTGATGGAAGCTTATGTAGATGAAGTGAGGAAGTTGGAAGAACATTTTGACGGTCTGCAAATGGAGCACGTTCCGCATGCAGAGAACAGCGCTGTTGATAGCGTGTCAAAGTAGGCTGCCCTTAAGTTGCCTGTGGAACTAGGAACTTTTGTTCTCCGACTGACTCAACCATCTGTGACACCATCAAATGGACAAGAGAAAAGAAGAAAGTTGAGTTCCGGCAAGTATTTCCTGGCAGAGCTCCTAGAAGCCGCCGGCGAGGAAGTTGCCGGGTACAACGCCAGGCTTGCCGGTGAGCGTCGCGCTCCGGCAGAGCCTCAGGCTCTTGTCGTGGAAGCACACGCTCTCGCCGGGCTTGCCGGGGAGCAACAGGCTCCGGCAGGACCTCGAGCCCTTGCCGTTGAGAAAAATGCTTCCCGGGTAGAGAATATGCCTTTAGTCTTTGTTGTCGAGCCCCAGGCTCCAGCATGGGCACAACACATCGTCCATTTCCTTCAAACAGGAGAACTCCCTGAGGAACAAGAAGAAGTGAGAAAGTAGCCCGACGGTCTAATATGTACCAGTTCGTGGACAACGTCCTGTAAAGAAACAGGCCGAACGGTGTGAAACTCAAGTGCTTTTCTCGGGAAGATGGACTAGAGCTGTTGGGAGAGATACATGGAGGCATATGTGGATCCCACATAGGATCGAGAGAACTTCCCGGTAAGGTATCCCGGCAACGTTCCTTTTGGCCCAGCACCCACGAGGATGCAACTGCGCTAGTAACCAAGTGTGAAGCATGCTAGTTTCATTCAAATAAAATGCATCAACCACCTCAAGCTCTTCAAACAACCCCTCTCTCCTGGCCATTTTCAGTCTGAGGGCTCGACATCTTGGGCCCCTTTCCCCATGCTACCGAGGGCTTTGAGTACTTATACGTTGCAATCAAAAAGTTCACAAAGTGGCCAGAAGTGGAAGAACTAAGAAAGGTGACAGCACAGTCAGCCGTCAAGTTCTTCAAAGGACTAGTCTCCCGCTTTGGTGTTCCTAACAAGATCTTCACTGACAACGGCTCACAGTTCGCGAGCCGCACCTTCATGCAGTATGTCCAAGACCTTGGCAGCAAGATCTGTTTTGCTTATGTTTCCCACCCAAGGAGCAACGACTAGGCGGAAAGGGCTAATGCTGAAGTGCTGTGAGGCCTCAAGACAAGAACTTTCGACAAGATGTGCAAGTGCGAAAGGCGCTGGATTGACGAGTTGCTGGTGGTTTTTTGGTCAATTAGAATGACTCCAAATTGAGCTGCCGACCAGATACCCTTCTCTGTAGTATATGGGGCGGAAGCAGTTCTCCTGACGGAACTCACATACGTGTCACCTCGAGTACTCGTGTAGCGACCCGACCTGAAAGGTCGAATCTCCGGTGTTTCCGTACCATCCCAAGATCGTGCTGGTACACACACAGTACGTCAATGTATATATCAAAGGGAAATCACACAGCTTTATAAATCAAAAATCTCATATCGAGTTCTTTATTACAATAAATATTACAATAAAGTGGCTGAAGGACAACTCATGAGATAAACTAAACCAAAGTCTTGGGGAAGCTTCAAAGTTAGTTGAGTCCATCAGACTCCAAGGGCATCTGGCTGAGCGGAGAGCGTATCCTCACTCCTGGTCGAAAAAATACTCTGCAACATGATACGTTGCAGCCATGTAGGTCAGCATATTGAATATGCCGGCAATGTCACAAAAGGCGGTTAAAAGTAATCATCTATTGTATATGCATATGTGGCAGGTGGGTAGTAAGTTTATTTTTGCATAAAGCCTATTTTTCCTACAACAAGAGAGGGCAAAGCAGAAGTTATTACTACATTGTTGGTTGATTAAAGAGATGGTTCCACCAACCAATTCTCATACCCAAGTTGTCATTAATACCCACATCATTGTAATTCTTTGTGTTGAGACTTCCAGATAGTATCAGTTCCTTTGACTCAAATTGTCCATGACCGTGGACACGGCTAATCGATTAGGTTTGGGTACTTTGTAGAGTTTTGCACACGTTACCCACAAGATTTGATCGCCTCCGTTGGATTCCTCGCACTTCAGGGTGTTTGAGGAACAGATGATCAAAACATGCTCTTCTAAGGGGTTCCTCTGAGACTCTGTCGGTGCCCATCCTTTCCTACCATTCTTCTACATCTCGTAGCACCGCCTGTCCAGGGTCACCACGATATCCAACCAAGCCAGAGCCCATAATGGCTTGTGGCTGTGCAGGTAAGCCTTGGGTCTTGAAGCATCCATCCATCTCTTTGTGCCTGGGTGGACCTTTCCGTGTGAATACTGACACTTCTCCAGCAACACCTAGGCTAACCACTGGCTTCTCCAGGGTGCCGTTCAACCATCATCCACCCAGAGGTATATTGAAAACTCAAAGTCTTGAAGTCTTGATCATCATGTAGGTCTTGTAACAATTATCTCACAAATCTCATGAATCACACAACCAACCCCGTCTACAAATAGCATAGCAAAAATTAAATCAATGTTTCCCGGGGCCAAAGTGTCAAAGGGTTGAGGGGTGCCTACCACATGATACTACATCAAGTAACCAAGTTTCCAAATTACCTACTTTGCATGCAATTGGGGAGATGGTAGAACTAATGCAATAAAAACATGGGTGAATATGATCAAAGTGACTTGCCATGCTGACGATCCTCTTACTCAAGTGGCTCTAGATAACAAGCCTCGCACTCCGGATGATCTAACGAATCAAACAAAACACACAATAAGCATAACCACAATACAATTCACGCAACAGCAAGGTAAAAAAAGATATTACCACAATCACTAGCACAATCAAAGAAAGATGTCAACTCAAAGTAGAAGACTCTAAAAGTTTTGGGGCAAAATTTCTACTAAGACATAATAAGACAAATTGGTTTTCAGCAATTTACCAATAGACAATAGAAATGTAAGTACAAAACTTTTATTAGAAAAACAGGAAGTATTTCATTATAAAATTTTTGTGCAAAAAGGATTACTACAAAACATTTTTCTAAACAATACTAATGGTGAAAACAAGGTTTACCTATTTAAACTAGAGCACAAAACAAATTAAAATATTTTTATTATCAGAGAATAATTCAGCTAATGTTGAACAACACAACTAAAGAAACTACCATAAAAGTTAAACTAAAACAAAAATCAAAATAAAATAAAATAAAAACAATACAAATAAACACTAAGAAGAAACTAAACATAATCTGTTTTTACTAAAAACCCTAATCTAAAATATCTAAAAAATCTCAAACAGTGCTGGATGATAAACCTAACTAATATAAAACAATGGCAAAAAGAATCACTAAAAAATAAATTTCTAAACTTAAGTTATTCAAGTTTTAGTGATTTGATCAAATTTAAAAAGAAATTAAATTTACAAGTTCAAATTTGAAAACTAAGACTACAGACAGAAAATACATGAAATTTGTGACATGTTGCAAAAAGAATCAATAAAAAACTCTAAATATTTTAGAGGATATAACAAAAATAAAAACAGAACTCACTCTGTTTTCTAAATCAGAAACAGAAAAAGGAAAAAAAATATCTATCTAATGGTTAGGGGCTACGTGGCATGCGGTGATTGGTCGAAGCCATGTGTGTGCGGAGGTTAGCCAGCGAACGACCAAAGCAAAGTGGTTACCGGTTCGTTGTTTTAAAATTTCTAATCTAGTCCGTTGACACTAGATCCGACGGCTACGGAGGGTGGCATGGCTTACAGAGGAGGGGGTCGGGGTTTTCCGGCAAAGTCGACGGCGACCGAGGGTCGGAGATGGTCGGAGATGGCGTTGCAGTGGTCGCGGGTGGCGTCTTAGTGCTCAAAACGACAGCGGCGAGTCTCCGGCGTTCGTAGGTGGCGTCGGAGGGGAGTGGGGGTGATGGAGGCGATGATCACGTGCTGGGAGGGCTTCGGCTGTTAGCCGAACTCTGACAAGGTGGTGTGGTGGGGTTTTCGGGCCAGGGCAGGGGGTTTGGGGGTGGAGCGGAGTGCGGTGAGGCTGGGGCTTCTTATAGGCGCGGCGCGGGGTCGGGAGAGGGAAAGGGGAGTGAGATCCGGGGTGGGAGGGATATCCGGCGAGGTGGGAGCGCGGGGAGGAAGATGAGCGCGGTGATGGCACGGTCGGATGGTGGGGTCCGCTTGTTAGTGAGGGAGGGGCGGCGTCAGCGGCGTCGGTAACCGATTCGGAGGGATCTCGGGGAGTTAAGGCCGATGGGCCGGCCGGTTTTAATTAAAAACATTAATTCCTTTCCTTTTCTAATTTCGAGAGAATTGAAATCTTATTAAGGCATTCAAAACATTTCCAACAATTGAAGATATATATATATCAAATTGATCAGGGGAATAAATGCTATTTAATGAACATTTTTCCACGACCAAAATGAATACTTTAAAAAAATTATTTTCAGAAAATGCCTAAATTGATTTTAAATTCTTTTGAATTAAATTTTCAAATAACCCCCTAGTTTTATTGTTCAAATATTTCACAAAGATGCCCCTGGTGTGGAGTGTCATGTTACTCCTCTCTTTTTATGAATATTTTCAGGGGTTTTCAAATAGGAGAAACAAGTATATGGAGAAAATGAATGTGGCCTTTCAGAATTTTACAAGAAAAACTTCAACAATTCATTTCATTCAAACAATGTGATGATGATGCATAGCTAAATTTCATAACATTCCAAAAATGGAATTTTTGGGATGTTACAAACCTACCCACCTTAAGATGAATCTCGCCCTCGAGATTCGGGTTGGCTAGAAAATAGGTGCGGGTGGTCTCGACGAAGATCTTCTTCGCGTTCCCACGTGGCTTCTTCCTCGGTGTGGTGACTCCACAGAACCTTACAAAACTTGATGATCCTACTATGGGTAACTCTGTTGGCAGTCTCTAGGATTCTGACAGGCTTCTCCTCGTAAGTCAGGTCACTGTCAAGTTGTATGGCCTCTAGGGGCAATGTGTCCCTCAAACGAATATCAGTCATCTCAGCATGGCATTTCTTCAGCTGGGAAACATGGAAAACATCATGAACTGTAGACAATCCTTCTGGCAATTCCAGCTTATATGCAACTTCTCCTCTACGTTCAAGAATTTTGTAGGGGCCTATGAATCTGGGTGCTAACTTTCCTTTAACACCAAACCTCTTGATTCCTCGAAGTGGGGACACACGAAGGTATGCTCGGTTGCCCACTTCATACGTCACTTGCTTGCGTTTGCTGTCAGCATAGCTCTTTTGCCGGGATTGAGCTATCCTGAGTTTGTCAAGAATCAGCTTGACCTTCTCTTCAGAATCTCGGATAAGATCAGGACCAAAAAGTTTTCGGTCCCCAACACCATCCCACATCAATGTTGTTTTGCATCTCCTTCCGTATAAAGCTTCAAAAGGGGCCATCTTCAGACTGGTCAGATAACTCTTGTTGCACGAGAACTCTGCGTAAGGTAAGTTTTCATCCCAACTAGACCCATAGTCTAGCGCACAAGCTCTCAACATGTCCTCCAGGATCTGGTTGACTCTCCCAGTCTGTCCATCAGTCTGCGGATGAAAAGTTGTGCTGAACTCCAGCCTCATACCCAAAGTTTCATGTAGCTTATGCCAAAACTTTGAGGTAAATTGTGTTCCTCTATCTGACACAATACTCCTCGGAACTCCGTGCAGACACACGATCCTGGTCATATATAACTTGGCTAACTTAGCACTGGTATAGGTGGTCTTCACTGGGATGAAATGAGCCACCTTGGTCAAGCGATCGACCACTACCCAGATGGAATCATAACCTGAACAGGTCTTGGGTAATCCTGTGATGAAGTCCATACCAAGCTTATCCCATTTCCACTCGGGCATCGGCAAAGGTTGGAGTAACCCTGCTGATTTCTGATGTTCTGCCTTTACTCGCTGGCAAACATCACATACTGCAACATGTTCAGCAATATCCTTCTTCATACCTGTCCACCAGTAACTTTCCTTCAAATCCGGATACATCTTGGTGTTGCCTGGGTGTATTGAGTAAGGTGAATTGTGGGCTTCTTGAACTATCAACTTCCTGAGCTCTGGGTCATTGGGCACATAGATTCGGTTCTCAAACCACAGAGTTCCTTGTTCATCCTCACGAAAGCCTTTAGCTTTTCCACCCTTCATTCTTTGCTTTATCTCATCTATCTCCTTGTCCGATTGCTGGGCTTCACAAATTCTTTCGGTCAAAGTGGACTAGATCTCCAGTGTGGCAACATATACTCTTGGAACTATCTCTAGCCAGAGCTCTCTGAGATCATCGGCTAACTCCTGGGGTAATCCTCCCGCTATGAGTGTGTTCACATAACTCTTCCGACTCAAGGCATCTGCTACAACATTTGCCTTTCCTGGATGATAATGCAATCTCATGTCATAGTCCTTGATTAACTCTAGCCATCTCCTCTGTTTGAGGTTCAACTCCTTCTGCGTGAAGATATACTTTAGGCTTTTATTATCAGTGTAAACATCACAACTATTTCCGAGAAGGAAGTGTCTCCGGGTCTTGAGTGCGTGCACTACGGCTGCTAACTCCAAATCATGGGTGGCATAGTTCAACTCATGAGGTCGTAGCTGTCTGGATGCATAGGCTACAACTTTTCCCTCTTGCATGAGTACTCCTCCAAGTCCTTGACACGAAGCATCACAATAAACCTGGAAGTCCTTCCGAATATTTGGCAAAATCAACACTGGGGCTGTGACCAAACGTTTCTTCAACTCCTGGAAACTGGCTTCACATGCCTCAGTCCAGATATACTTAGACTCTTTCTTCAACAATTCCATCATGGGCTTGGCAATCTTTGAGAAATTCTCAATGAACCTCCGGTAATATCCGGCAAGTCCGAGAAAACTGCGGATCTCCTTAACTGAGGTGGGTGACTTCCACTCGGTGACTGCTTCAACCTTAGCGGGGTCCACTGCTATTCCATCTCCAGAAATAACATGTCCAAGGAATCCGACTTCCGTCAGCCAGAATTCATAGTTGCTGAATTTGGCATATAAACGATGCTCTCTAAGCTTCTCCAGAACTAAACGCAAGTGTACCTTGTGTTCTTCCTCGCTCTTGGAGAATATCAATATATCATCGATGAACACCACGACAAATTTGTCCAGATATTCCATAAACACCTTGTTCATCATACTCATGAAATAGGCAGGAGCATTAGTCAAACCAAAAGACATGACTATATACTCATATAAACCATACCTTGTGGTGAAGGCTGTTTTGGGGTATATCATGTTCACGAATTTTCAATTGGTGATACCCTGATCGAAGATCGATCTTGGAGAACACCTTGGCTCCCACTAGCTGATCGAACAAATCATCAATCATCGGCAGAGGGTACTTGTTCTTGATAGTCACCTCGTTCAATGCACGATAATCGACTACCATCCTCAAGGTTTTATCCTTCTTCTCCACCAAAAGAACTGGGGCTCCCCAAGGTGAAGAACTTGGGCAAATATACCCTTTGTCCAATAAATCCTTAATCTGCTTCTTGATTTCTTCTAAATCATTTGCGGACATCCGATAGGGTCTCTTGGAAATTGGAGCCATTCCTGGCAGTAACTCTATTAGGAACTCAATCTCTCTATCTGGTGGCATGCCTGGTAATTCCTCCGGGAATACATCTGGAAAGTCTTGTACCACCAGCACTTCCTCATGAAGAGCTCTTCTAAGGGAATTTACCTGAGTACCCTTTTGTGTGCATCGGGATACATACTTAATCCTCTTGTTTCCTGGGGTGGTGAGCAAAATAGACTTGCTAGGGCAATCAATGTTTCCTTCGTACTTGGTCATCCAATCCATGCCTAGGATTACATCTAATCCCTGGGACTCTAAGACTATGAGCTCGGTGGGGAAAGCATGGTTTCCTATATTGAGTTTCAATGCGTGGCATCCTATCCCTGCCATCATCATACCTCCTAGGGAATTGACCTTAATGGGCTGATTAAGGGTTCTGGTGGGTAAACCATACTTTTCCACAACTACCCTTGATATTAATGAATGAGTTGCACCAGAATCAAAAATTACCATAACTGGACGTGAATGCAATAAAAACTTACCAACCACAGTCTCGGGCTGATCATAGACTTCCTCCACATCAATGTGGTTCACCTGAGCACGGGGAAAAGGATTTGGCTTCTTAGCTGACGAGTTGCCGTTGTTGTTGCCGTTTCCATTTCCCTGCTTGTTCTCGGGACATTCTATGGCATAGTGCCCTGTCTTCTGGCACTTGAAGCAGGTGATATGCTTCAGATCCTTCTGAGCTGGAGCGGGATGGTGCTGGTTGCTATTACCACCTCCATTGCCATTCTTGAAGTTGCCATTGTTGGGACGATTATTCCCACTTCCTGCACGGTTGTGTCCTCCATGGTTGTGCAAGGCATGAGTGTGTCCTCCATACTTACCGGTCCTTGATCCGGTATACCCTGAGTACGGGGAGTAGCGGGGCTTCTGTTGAGCTCCTGAGTTAGATTTCCCCTATCCATAGTTCCTCTTGCGATTTTCAATTTGTTGTTGCTTCCCCTCCAAGATGAGGGCCTTGTCTACCAGCTCCTGGTAGTTGTTGAAAGTAGCCACCACCGGCTGCACGCTAAACTCATCGTTGAGTCCTTCCAGGAACTTCTACTGCTTGGCTGCATCATCGGTCACATCTCTTGGTGCATAACAGGCCAACATGCTGAATTCCTCCACATACTGGGCCACTAAGCGATTCCCCTGACGCAAGTTGCGAAACTCACGCTTCTTCAGACTCATGGCTCTAGCTGAAACATGAGCGGTGCGGAAAGCTAGCTTGAATTGCTCCCAAGTCGCACCAGCAATGGGGTACGTGGAGGTGTAGTTCTCCCACCATGAAGCTACTGGCCCCTCAAGTTGATGGGCGGCAAAGCGCACCTTTTCAGCCTCACTGCATCCAGCGGTGATGAGTTCCCTCTCCATCTTGTGGAGCCAATCATCTACCACAATGGGTTCAGTGCTGCTGGAGAAGGTCAGTGGATTTAGCCTCAGAAAACGGGTGAGGTTGTCGCCCTAAGGTGGAGGGTAGTTGTTGGTCTGGTTCTGGATCAATAGCTGCATCAGGGCATTCTGCTGCTGGAGGAGTTGTGTGAGTTCTGGCGGGAAGGTGAAGTCGGGCTCACGTCGCGGAGGCATTTTGCTATTTTCAGAGGGGTGAGAATTAGAATAGAACAAAGGCCTAAGGGAAAAATTCACTACCCATATGCAATGCAACAAACATATCACGCCAAAACACTCATTCATTTATTCAACTCAAGGTTCCAACATCGAGATACAAGTCTCCAATCAAACTAAGCATCGACCTACGTTTTAACGATGAAATGAAAGATACATGGAGGCATGACTAAAGTTCTCCTCAAAAGTACATGGTAATGTGGCCTCCTCCGGTGGCGCTCTCCTCATAGTCATCATCGTTGCTGATCAAGGGAGCCATGTCTCCTTCTGGATGAAGATTTTCTCCCATGTCCAGCTGTTCCTCCAAATTTGCAATGCGAGTGTTCAGCTTCTTGATCCTCTCCAAGAAGTCCTTCACTTCATGCTCATGCTTGTACTTGGCTTCCCGTAGGTCAGCCTCGAGGTCAAGCTCGCGGTTCATCAGCCTCTTGATCGTCTTCATGTCTGCGCGTACTCGAAGCTCCAGAGTCCTGATGTGAGTCTCCAAAGTCTGGATATAGCAAATGGTGGAGTCTTCAGTTGGGGTGTTTATGATATTTCCATTGGCATCCCTACGAAAAACCATGCTGAGGCCTGGCAAAATGGGACCACCCCTGTATTCCTCCTGAATACGTCCGAGGGCATGGTGAATCGCCATGTCCCTCCCAAGAATCCAGTTGGGTGCCACAAACTTGAAGTCGATGGGTGCTTTACGATTTCCAAAGGTCTTTCCGGGGATGTGCACCTCCATCTTGTAGTGACCGTCTTGTGGAAAAGACATGATAGGAGTCCCGGTGATGCTTGGCAAAGCGATCCTTACGTCCCCGACGATCTTCACCAGCTCTTTGCCAAAGGGCATCGTCGCGTCAGGCTGGCAAAACTCCGTGAACAAAACTAGGGTGAAGGCGGCCATCTAGAAAGGTTGAAATAAAATAGAAGGAAGTCTAAAATGAACAAATGAGAATATAAGAATTTTAAAGACAAAAGAAATGAAAAAAAATCCTAAGGCTTTTCCAATCCTAGAGGTTACATCCTACGGTCAGCGTGTGCTCTGATATCATTTCTGTAGCGACCCGACCTGAAAGGTCGAATCTCCGGTGTTTCCGTACCATCCCAAGATCATGCTGGTACACACACGGTACATCAATGTATATATCAAAGGGAAATCACACAACTTTATAAATCGAAAATCTCATATCAAGTTCTTTATTACAATAAAGTGGCTGAAGGCCAACTCATGAGATAAACTAAACCAAAGTCTTGCGGAAGCTTCAAAGGTAGTTGAGTCCATCTGACTCCAAGGGCATCTCACCGAGCGTAGAGCGTATCCTCACTCCTGGTCGGAAAAATACTCTGCAACATGATATGTTGCAGCCGTGTAGGTCAGCATATTGAATATGCCGGCAATGTCACAAAAGGGGGTTAAAAGTAATCATCTATTCTATATGCTTATGTGGCAGCTGGGGTAGTAAGTTTTTTTTGCATAAAGCCAATTTTTCCTACAACAAGAGAGGGCAAAGCAGAAGTTATTACTACATTGTTGGTTGATTAATGAGATGGTTCCAGCAACCAATTCTCATACCCAAGTTGTCATTAATACCCACATCATTGTAATTCTTTGTGTCGAGAGTTCCAGATAGTTTCAGTTCCTTTGGCTCAAATTGTCCAGGACCGTGGACACGGCTAATCGATTAGGTTTGGGTACTCTGCAAAGTTTTGCACACGTTCCCCACAAGATTTGATCGGCTCCGTTGGATTCCTCGCACTTCATGGTGTTTGAGTAACGGATGATCAAAACATGGTATTCTAACGGGTTCCTATGAGACTCTGTCGGTGCCCATCCGATCCTACAGTTCTTTTACATCTCATAGCACCGCTTGTCCAGGGTCACCATGATATCCAAGCAAGCCAGAGCCCATCATGGCTTGTGGCTGTGCAGGTAAGCCTTGGGTCTTGAAGCATCCATCCATCTCTTTGTGCCTGGGTGGACCTTTCCGCGTGAATACTGGCACTTCTCCAGCAATACCTAGGCTAATCACTGGCTTCTCCAGGGCGCCGTTCAACTATCATCCACCCAGAGGTATATTGAAAACTCGGAGTCTTGAAGTCTTGATCATCGTGTAGGTCTTGTAATTATTATCTCACAACTCTCATGAATCACACAACCAACCCCGTCTACTAATAGCATAGCAAAAATTAAATCAATGTTTCCCGGGGCCAAAGTGTCAAAGGGTTAAGGGGTGCCTACCACATGATACTACATCAAGTAACCAAGTTTCCAAATTACCTACTTTGCATGCAATTGGGGAGATGGTAGAACTAATGCAATAAAAACATGGGTAAATATGATCAAAGTGACTTGCCTTGCTGACGATCCTCGTACTCAAGTGAGTCTAGATAACAAGCCTCGCACTCCGGGTGATCTAACGAATCAAACGAAACACACAATAAGCATAACCACAATACAATTGACACAACAGCAAGGTAAACAAAAATATATTACCACAATCACTAGCACAATCAAAGAAAGAAGTCAACTCAAAGTAGAAGACTCTAAAAGTTTTGGTGGCAAAATATCTACTAAGACATAATAAGACAAATTGGTTTTCAGCAATTTACCAATAGATAACAGAAAACTAAATACAAAACTTTTATTAGAAAAAGAGGAAGTATTTCATTATAAAAAATTTGTGCAAAAAGGATTACTACAAAACATTTTTCTAAACAATATTAATGGTGAAAACAAGGTTTACCTATTTAAACTAGAGCACAAAACAAATTAAAATATTTTATTGTCAGAAAATAATTCACCTAATGTTGAACAACAGAACTAAAGAAACTACAATAAAAGTTAAACTAAAACAAAAATCAAAATAAAATACAATAAAAACAATACAAATAAACACTAAGAAGAAACTAAACAGAATCTGTTTTTACTAAAAACCCTAATCTAAAATATCTAAAAAATCTCAAACAGTGCTTGATGATAAACCTAACTAATATAAAACAGTGGCAAAAAGAATCACTAAGAAATAAATTTCTAAACTTAAGTTATTCAAGTTTTAGAGATTTGATCATATTTAAAAAAAATACAAGGTCAAATTTCAAAACTAAGACTACATACTGGAACTACATGAAATTTGTGACATGTTGCAAAAAGAATCAATCAAAAACTCTAAATATTTTAAAAGATATAACAAAAATAAAAACAGAACTCACTCTGTTTTCTAAAATAGAAACAGAAAAAGGAAAAAAATATCTATCTAACGGTTAGGGGCTACGTGGCATGCGGTGATTGGTCGAAGCCATGTGCGTGTGGAGTTTAGTGCGCGAACGACCGAAGCGAAGTGGTTACCGGTTCGTTGTTTTAAAATTTCTAATCTAGTCCGTTGGCACTAGATCCGACGACTATGGAGGGGGGGATGGCTTACAGAGGAGGGGGTCGGTGTTTTCCGGCGAAGTCGATGACGGCCGAGGGTCGGAGATGGTCGGAGACGGCGTTGCGGTGGTCACGGGCAGCGTCCGAGTGCTCCAAATGGCGGCGGCGAGTCTCCGACATTCGTAGGTGGCGTCAGAGGGGAGTGGGGGTGACGGAGGCGACGGCCACGTTCTCGGTGGGCTTCGGCTGTTAGCCGAACTCCAGCGAGGTGGTGTGGTGGGGTTTTCGGGCAAGGGCAAGGGCGTTCGGGGGTGGAACGGAGTGCGGTGAGGCTGGGGCTTCTTATAGGCGCGACGCGGGGTCGGGAGAGGGAAAGGGGAGCGAGATCCGGGGCAGGAGGGATCTCCGGCGAGGTGGGGAGTGCGGGGAGGAAGATGAGCGCGGTGATGGCGCGGTCGGACGGTGGGGTCCGCTTATTAGTGAGGGAGGGGCGGCGTTAGCGGCGTCGGTGACCGATCCGGAGGGATCTCCGGGAGTTAAGGCCGATGCGCCGGCCGGTTTTAATTAAAAACGTTAATTCCTTTCCTTTTCTAATTTCCAGAGAACTGAAATCTTATTAAGGCATTCAAATTTTTTCCAACAATTGAAGATATATATATCATATTGATCAGGGCAATAAATGCTATTTAATGAACATTTTTCCATGGCCAAAATGAATACTTTAAAAAAATTATTTTCAGAAAATGCCTAAATTGATTTTAAATTCTTTTGCAATAAATTTTCAAATAACCCCCTGGTTTTATTGTTCAAATATTTCACAAAGATGCCCCTGGTGTGGAGTGTCATGTTACTACTCTCTTTTTATGAATATTTCGAGGGGTTTTCAAATAGGAGAAACAAGTGTATGGAGAAAATGAATGTGGCCTTTCAGAATTTTAAAAGAAAAACTTCAACAATTCATTTCATTCAAAGAATGTGATGATGATGCATAGCTATATTTCATAACATTCCAAAAATGGAATTTTTGGGTTGTTACAACTCGCTTATGATGAGCTTGAGCAAGAGCAGTTGCGGCAAGATGACGCTCCATGAGGAAGATCGTCTTCAGGTTGTTGTGCAAGCTGCGCGCTACCAGCAAGCTTTCTGCCGCTATCATAGCTGCAAGGTTCATGCCTGAAGTGTTGAGGCCAAAGTGGGAAGGCCCTTACTGGATAGTGCGAGTCACAAGGCCTGGCACAGTCCGCCTGGAGACCGAAGATGGCATCCCAGTGAGCAACTCCTGGAATATCGAACATATTCGTAAGTTCTACCCATGAAGCACATTTTCTGGGCCTCCCGGCAACCACCTTTTGTACGGAGTCTTGCCTCCGAAGCTTGTAATCCTTTGTACAAAGCCAAGCGCAGATCCTGTGCATAAATGAATAAAGCTAAGTGTTCTACAAGTCTTGTTGATTCTCATGTTTAATTATATACATTTTTGTCTGAGAAGCTTACTCCCGGCAAGAGCTAATGGACCGCCAAGGTTCCATATCCCTATTTTCTCTTCTTTCTTTTTCTCAAAAGGACAAAAGGTTACCATGCGTGTAGCTTTGCCGGGGGAAAGGTGGTATGGATATCGACGAGCGACGTTCGAGGAAAACATCTTGCCAGAAGGAGTACATCAACGAAAAGCTAAGTTGCGAAACCGTAAGTGAACTCTTTCTGTGAAGTTATTTTCCTTGGGTGATTCTGACTTTTGTATGGAAAACCTAGACACTATGGAACCTTGCCATGATTGGTGGCGCCCTTGCTCTGTTTCGAGTCCGCTCAACGGCTTAAGTGGTTGCGCTCGCACCCTTGTTCCATTTCGAGTCCGCTCAACATCTCAAGTGGTTGTGCTCGCCCCCTTACTCTATTTTGAGTCCGCTCAAAAACTTAAGAGGCCCTGCCAAGAACGTCGAGGTATCTTGCCGGCAGTGGCACTGCCAGCAGGCTGCTAAGGACCCGCTCCTCGAAGCGCTCATGGTAGGGCTGCACATGCCGGCAAGGTTTTTTCCGAAAAAGCGTAGGGAAAACACCATGCTAAGAGGAATTTGACAAGGAGAATAGTATAAAGTCATTCAAAGAGGGTGAAATTTACATGACATGTCGCCTCTTCCTAAGTACATCTTTATTTGACTTTCTCTCCTAGGGGAGATCCAAGAAGAAAAAGATGGAAAGAGGAGGCAGACTATAAGAATAAAAAGATGGCAAGGGGCCTTCGACAAGAGCCTGGCCCCTCCTGGACTAGCATTGCACAGAGGAGAGGGCCAGCATTGCGCAGAGGAGAAGACCAGCACTATGCAGACGAGAAGAGGAGCCCTAGAAGCCGAATTCCACGGGCTTGCCAGAAGATCCAGCTGGAAGATGCGGCAGCGCCCAGGACAAGGACCCCTGACAAGATCGTCCTGCCGGGAGGGGGAGAGGCGTGAGGCTGACGGTGATGGTGCAGCCGACAGTCAGTCCAAGCTCAGGTCGTTGTGCTCCGACTTGATGGCCTGAAGACCGGACCCAACGTTGTTGTCTTCACCACTATCCTCCTCGTCACGGTCGCTCGAGGAGGGACCTTCGTCTCCGCTCGAGCTCTCTTCACAGCAGCTGAGACGAACGCCTGAGCACCCATAAACCTTGACAAAGAGTAGATTGGCCTCTCTCATCTTGAAATGAAGGACGTGCTCATCCTAGAGGTTGTGGGAGCGGGCGAAGGATTTCTAGCCGCGCCTGAAGAACATGACGTGGCTCTCTGGATACTCGCGGTCCACCCGCGTGGCACCGTTACAGCAACCATGCGGCTACAACCACAAGGCGGGCGGTTCGTCAGCCTCCATCGCCCTGTCGAAATGGTGAGGAAGGCGTAGATGGCCTCGAAGGGGACCGTGTAGTTTGAGGACAAACTCCAATGCCGTCCGCTCAGCATGAGTTTCTTGGAGGAAGGGGCCTGGCATCAGAGGGAGAGATGGAGCAGCACTCCGCCTCCCCTGATCGCAGCCTCCACGACTGCCACGGCCCCTCGTGCCTCTCCCGCCGCGAACACCCAGATCACCCTCTACCTCTACGGCGGAAGCGGTGGCATGATCCAGACAAGAACTCCTCCTTGGTGTAGAGAACGGTGGCCGCCCTCGCCCCCTAGTCATGGCTAAGGGCGGGCGCCACTCAAGGTTTGGAAAAGGTGGAAGGGCGAGCTCTGGAGGTTTGCACTTGATGAGGAAGGAAGGATGGATGAGCATCACCCTCGCAAACCCTCAATTTATAAGGGGGGCGCTAGGGCTGGCTCTCCCTCGCTCCAAGGGTCGCTGCCCACCTCCTCCAATATCGTCGCCCACGATCACGAGGCGAACAACAACCGCCCCATTGCTCCAATCCATGGCGCTGAAGTTTCTGCCATAGCCAGGACTTTAAGTCACGGGCACCCGTTGCTGGCTATCCGTTATGCATGCGATGCTTGTGGCGGAAACGGCCTGACGCAACCATGAAAATAATTATTACCGTTCCATGCACGTACCCCCATGTCACGCACTTAACGTGCATCGTGGGAAGACGCAGTAAGCGGAACAGTTGCAATAGCAATTAATCCCTGCCACGTGTGCCATGCACTATTTGGGCCTAGCCCTACAACGCCTCGCACCGTGTATGGCCCAGGCCAGGGGGCTCATGTCACTGTACTAAAGTATGGGCTTTTTAATACCCCCGTACTTGTGCACGGACAATCGTAGCCATACCAGTGGCAAGGCCTGCCAGGGAGCAACTACAAAGAAAATACAACAACATCGAGAAGGCATTCAAGTCAACAGACCGAAGACCGAAGGCTGGGACCCCGACGAGATCTTGTCGAGATGGCCTACGGTGCCCCGGCAAGAAGTGCACCCAGCAAGGCGCCGCCTACTGCCAGCACAAAGGCGAAGCCCTGGCAAGGTGAAGCCCCAGGAAGCCCCCGCCAGCACAGAGGCCAGGTGTTGCCTCGCCTGGGCAGGTGTCGAGATGCCGATGATGGGGAGGCTAAGCGGTGCCAATGGGACAGGCTCTAGTCCCGCCCCGCAGACGGTCAGGGACACCTGACGTAGCATTAAATGTGTTTGTCTTGCACCATCAATGTTAGGTATGATAACATTGTAGCACTGTACACCCCATGTACGTACTTTACGCCACTGTTGGTGACCCCATCGAGAGTATGAAAGGAGGCCCAGGGTGTTACGGTAGAGGACTTTTCGACCTTTTTGGACTCCTAGACTTTTGGAGCTCATCTAGCCCGTTCTGCATGAGTAGCAGCTGTGTATTGTAGCGCTCCCAGAACCTAAGCTAGAATCCATCCAATAAAACCAAGCAGGAGTAGGGTGTTACGCATCTTTCTGGCCCGAACCTGGTTAATTCTAGCGTGTTGGCCATCTGATCTGCTCTTTGTGCGAGCCTTCTTCCCCGCCGGACCGTAAAGGGATCTCTCCGATACCATAGGTGTCATTTCCCCCGATAAGTTATCAATATCTTCCATGTTAAACACATTAGCGGTGGTTCCCAAGCGGTAAAAATAAATGTTTACTACCCCACTACCAACAAACACACTCCACGCCTAGCCGAATCCATGGGTACCGTCCATACCAACAACATTCCTAGGGGAGTTTTGTTTAATTATTTGTATTTTTTTTATTTCAGGGCTAGGAATCCCAATTACCACCCCTCTTCTGAAATGACGAGTGAATAAACACTCATCATGAGAATAACCCGCTTAACATGGAAGATAATGACCGCCCCCTGTCACTCCATGAGCGGTCTAGGCACACAAAACATGTGTTCATTTAAAATTTTAGAGGTGGCACATGTAAATTTACTTGGAATGGCAGTGAAATACCATATATAGGTAGGTATGGTGGAATCTTATGGCAATAAACTAGGTTTAAGGGTTTGGATGCACAAGTAGTATCTCTACTTAATACGAATTTTTGGCTAGAAAAAGGTTCTAAACAAGCGCCACATGTTGGAGGATCCATAACAATATAACTTCGATGCAAATATACGCAACCATAACTCATTACGTTGTCTTCCTTGTCCAACTTCAAATATTTTTCTCAAGTTTGAAAATAAATAATGGGTATTCACAATCATAAAATATGTCCAAGATAATATATTTGTATGTGGAAGTTCTCTTCCTTATACTAATCATTCACGAATTGCTTGTATGACCAATATTGTGATTTTCAAACTTCAATAGATTTTACTTTCTAAACTAGATGTGAAGCTACTACTAAGAATAAAGCACATTGATAATTTCAGATTTATGATATTCAATTCATTCCCAATTTACTCATAGGATATATATGAAGCTCAAGAGTAAACATCAAAACTACTCTTCAAAAGATTTAAGTGAAGATCAATGAGTAGGTGAACAATCAAGTAGCTATGTGAGGGATCTCTCTCAATAAATATTTTCAGATCTAATTATTTTATTAAAACATCAAGAAAAAAAATGGCATTCCAAGGATAGCATACATCATGTGGACGAATTAAAAAATAGGCTCAACATAGGCTAGTCGATAATCGTTGATGAACAGAGGTGGGATGCTGAGCATCCCCAAGATTAGATGCTTGAGATTTATTGTAATATCTACTTGGTTTGCCTTGGTCATCCCCAAGCTTGAGCTTTTGTATCTCGTTCAATCCTCTCATATCCCGGTTTCACCTAAGTCTAAAAAACTTCATCCACAAAAAAACTTGAAAACAACTCGTGAGATAGGTTAGTGCACATAATAATAAATCAATGCTTTATGTACTGCCAAGAAAAGTTGAATAATGATTTCAAAACATCATCTAATGTTTACTATCATTACCACAATTTATATCTACCAATATAGGGTATGTAAACTATAGGATAAGTAGATAACAAAACTATGACAACAAGCTATCCAAATAGAAAGTCTGTAGCAATCTATTAAACCAGTGTACCTGTGTAACTCAAAAATTCGGAAAATATAGGAAGTGCTAAATAATTTATATGAAAACACTCTGTAAAAATTTCGAAATCTTTACACGTTCCAATAAAATATGAAAATTTAAACACTACAACAAAAGTTTCTGTTTTTATACAGCACATAGCAAAACATGCAATGCAAGCACCCTAATGCAATTATTGAAAAACAAGATTATAAATAACATCTAATAGAGAACAATAAATTATAATGACAGCTCCAAGTAAAACACATATCATGTGACAAACAAAAATATAGCTCCAAGTAAGATGTACCGATAATGTTGGACACGAAAGAGGGGATGCCTTCCGGGTCATCCCCAAGCTTAGACGCCTGAGTATTCCTTCTATATTACCTTGGGGGTGCATTGGGAATCCCCAAGCTTAGGTCCGTGCTGATCCTTGTTCACCTCATATTAGTATCTCACCCAAAACTAGAAAACTTCAATCACACAAAACTTAATGGAACTTCGTGAGATGGGTTAGTGTAGTAAAGATAGATCATTCACTTAGGTACTGTCAAGACAAGATTCATAATTGTTCTCACATAAGACCTACTGTATTACATAATTCCCACAATTTATATCACCAAATATAATCTATGGAAACACTTCAAACAAGCAAACCATGCATGCAAAACAGAATTTATCAAAAAGAGAACAGTCTGTAAATATCTGAATGATCACCATACTTCCCTGACTCTAAAAAATCTGAACATTTAGAAAAAGCTGAAGCATTTGTATAATAATAATGTGTAAATGTTTCAGATCATTATCACACTCTAGTAAAATATGAAAATTCCTATACTGGAGTCAAAAGTTTCTGTTTTGGTTGAGCGTCAATTCTACTCATCTTGTGAGTCATCCCAAAGGATTTACTTGGCAGTTTATTGAAATAAAAGACACTAAAAATGATTACTACAATAACTTAATCATGTAAACACATAAAAACATAAGGTAAAAGTGTTGGGTTGTCTTCCAACAAGCGCTTTTCTTTAATTCCTTTTAGCTAGGCATGATGATCTCTGATGCTCACATAAAAAATAGTAATTGAAACATGCCAGAGAGTAGCATGAATATAATGACAAGCACATTTAAGTCTAACCCACTTCCTATGCATAGGGATTCTGTGAGCAAAAAATTCATGGGAACAAGAATCAACTTGCATAGGAAGGCAAAAAAAATCACAACCTCAAAAATTTGAACACATAGAGAGGAAACTTGATGTTATTGCAATTCCTACAAGCATATGTTCCTCCCCCATAATAATTTTCAGTAGCATGATGAAGGAATTCAACAATATAACTATCACATACAACATTCTTTTCATGATGCACAAGCATAGAATTTTTATCACTCTCCAAATAAGAAAACTTCTTCTCATTCATAATAGTGGGAGCAAACTCAACGAAATAACAATCATGAGGTATTTCATTGACATAACCTCTTTGAATATTAACACCATGATGACAAGTTTCATGGTTTCTATGACGCTTTATAGCATACATGTCATCACAATAATCATCATTGATATGAGGCATGCCATCATCATAATAGTTTGGCTCATCAAAACATGGGGGACTAAAAATATCATATTCATCAAGCATAGCATCCCCAAGCTTGTGGCTTTGCATATCATTAGTATCATGGATATTCAGAAATTCATAATAAGAATATTGCTATCATGCTCTGTCACACCCTGTGTTTGTATCATTTTTTGTGCTTGGATTTAGAAATTTGGAACCAATTAAAACTTTTTGAGTGCATGCTTGTTTGAACCGTTGCTTGTTTGATTGTTTGGTTCATTATGTTTGCCACTCTTAGGTTCTACTCCTCCTCCTATTCATCTTCCTTCATACAAACTTCTTGCCCAACGATCATTCCATGTGAATAGTACCCAAAACTATATTTATCAAAATTCATTTTGACCAAAAATAATTTATCCAAATTAGGTTTTCAAAAAGCCCTCAGTTGAGGTTTGCACTTTAAGTCCTCAAATTGTGTGGATCCTTTTTCCCCATAGGCTTTATTTGAAACCTACTATATATATGACTTCCCAAAACCACCAAATATTAATTTTAAAGATTATTTTACTATTTTATTTAAAGGTTTTTTCTGAAGGCCATAAATGGTCTTTTATAGGAAAAATATATTTAAATGCTTTGAAAATATGTGAGAAAATGTAGGGAAACTCAGTGGACATATATTTTTCCATATATATGAGTTTCAATACATGGCCATGTTCAAAATCCTGGGCAAAACACCTCAAAACCCTTTATGCTTAATTCAAGATTTTGAAATATTTCTATAATAAATATTCTCGTTAAAGTCTAGTAAAATTCCAACAAGTGACACATGCCATTTGTGATGATGTTGAAAAGTTTGATCTCAATTGCCCTTGATTTGCTTCACCAAAATACTCCAAAACCAGTCCTGTCCAGAGCCAAATTTTAGCAACTTTACATGGTGAAGTTTTTTCCCTTGACCACAAACTTTATGGACATGTTCTAATCCCCAAATAATGATGCTACACTAAGTGGTGCATCAAGGAGATTAGCTTAGCATGACTAGATCTACAGAAAGCAGATTATGTTGATTTCTAGGGTTTTCCAAAGTTACATTGTCAACTTTGCTCAAACCATCTCAAACTTGGTGATCAACATCATTTTTAACCACGTATTTACCCTGTTAAAACTCAGGTCAAGCAAACTCCATTTACTTAGCCAAACCATCATCAAACACCTTCTGCCAGAATGGTGGAACCTTTGTTTGACCCCCTTTTACTGTACTCCTTGGGTTCAAATTTTTACCACAGCCTACTAGCATTGCACTTCACCTCTAGTAGCTTTCTCTGGCCAGGAATCAATGTTTCAATGGGGTAAAAACCCATTCTTCCCTTCTAGACAGAAGGAAACTCCCTCTCTCTCCACCCCTCGCTCACCCTAGTGGGTCACCAGGGCATCCAATGCAAAATTCCCCTAGTCTAGACCCTCTTGTACCCCTAGACACTTGTGGCCACGCACAACACGTCATTGGCATGCCGTGGAATGCTAAACGGGCACTCTGGAGCACACTACAGTGCACCACCGCACTATATATGCCCCATCCCGATGCTCCCGACCACCTCGGGTAAAGGGAGCACGCCACTAGGTCCCCTCGACGTTCGCGCCTCCTTATCGGTCGTCTCCCTGTCTCTCTCTCTCCCCTGCTGTCCCCCTCGCATGCGCACGGCACCGCCCGAGAGCTCCAATGGCTGAGCCCACACATGTGACACCCCTCGACAACTCTTCTTGTCCTCTACCCCTCTAGAGCATCCCCCGTACTCCCCTAACCGCGCCTGTGCCCGGACCCTTGGGTACTACAGCTCAATGGCTCGTGCCCGAGCTCTCCCGCGTGCGCCACCCTCTGTCTCCTCCCTTGCCTATAAATAGGCCTCCCCAGCCTTGCTTTTGGCCTCCCCTCGCCTCCTACCGCCCGAAATCGACCGCCCGCTCTTCCTTCGCAAGCTCCCGAGCCCATGTGCCCTGGGTTGAGCCGGACCTCCGTCACCTCGGGCTGCCGGTGTCCGGCCGGTACGAAGCCTCTCCCTTCCCATTTTCGCGCCATTTGCTTGCCCTCCTCATTAGGAGTCTAACCCAGCCCTCCATCCATCGGTTTGCAGGCAGAAGCGAGCACTTCGTCCTCGCCGACCTCGGCCGCCGCTCGGGCTCCTCACCGTCAGCGGTCCCGTCGCCTCCAGCGACTCCCCGCGGTACCGCACGACAAGCGGCGCTCCCTTAAACATGCCTGGACCGTTGGAAGGCCTCACCATCTACCGCAATGTTGCTGGTGAGCTCCTCTGCTCCGAGACTAGAGGTGAGGGATGACAAGTGAAGCCAACTTGTCATACCCTCACCCTCCCCTCTCTCGCTACCAGTCTAGGCCCGCTGACAGATTTAAATGAAACCTACCGCGCGAGTACCTAGGCCGAATCCCTTGGGCCGGGTCGAGCCTCTCCCTGTTTCAGCCCACATGAATAATGCAGTTTCCTTTTTCTTTTTCTCTAGATTCCTCCATAAATTCCAGAGACCCAAATAAAAATCCAATGCCAAATATTTTTCCACCATAAATCTTTGAATATTCTGTAGAATTTAACAGTGCAACTTGTGCATTTTTGTGTAAAAGTTTTATGTAGTGATTTTTATTAAAACCTAGTTTTTGATATGTTTAGCCTCTATTTAAATAGTTTTACAAATGTTTATCACAACAAAACCATAGACAGATGTCTTTAGAATAGCTGGTAGTATTTGTCAGAGTTGGGCAACATTTTAGAAGTAAACATTGTGCTCTATTTTTCTGTGTGATGCTTAGTTTTGCCCGTTTATTCCATGACGATAGATTGCGTTGTTGATGAAGGAGTTGGACCCAAAGATCTCGAACACCCCAAAGATTTCTTGAGCCAGGCAAGCAGCCCTTTGAACATGTTAAGAAACCATTTTTATGCATGTCATATAGCACTTTATTTCGATGTGTTGATCATGTTTATGTGATGACCACTATGGTGGGATGCCTCTGATACTTTTACCGTTGATACTTGGATCGTGCATGACCCTACCTCCTGAGGAGGGTTGTGTGGGTGGGAGTAGATAGGATGCTAATAGATTTTACGCAAGTGGGATCGGGAATATGAATGATGATGGGAACATAAATGATTTCAAAAACTTTTCAAAACCCCCGTCGGGTGCCACTAATGCCCGAGGGAGATGATGTTGAGTTGTGTAACCACTTGAGAAAGAAGGGGTGTATTGGAGCAAGTGAGTGTGTGTGTTTTCGAAAACGGATTAGATGTAGGATTTGTCGACCGTCCCAACCTTACATGTACAACCACAATACCCCTTATGTGATGGGGCTTTGTTGACTACCTTAGTGGGTACTAGCATAGAGCCCGCATTACTAGTGGTGGGAGTGAAGTGGTCACTCTCGGTATGGGGTCGTACCGGAATGGACGTTCATGCATTGTCTTTACAGGCACCGGGCACACCATTGCGTGCCCTCATGGATGATATGTGTGATGTATATCACGAGGGATGTCACCAACGAGTGGACTCTCTGTTTAGTATCGCTGGGGGAAAGGCAATGTTCCGGTGCTTACCTTGGGTATGTAATAAACCGCGAGTCATGGTTGACACGAAAGTTCCCCGGGTCTTGTGGGTAAAGTGTGCAAACTTTGTAGAGTGTAAAACTATTCAAATAGCCGTGTCCATGGTCAAGGATAGTTGGGTGGTGCTACTTAAACTACGTCCAGTTGTTTTTGCAAAACTTGGCTTGTGTGGATAACACAGAGATGACACTTGAGATAAGCCAGATGACTTGATGTGATGACTGAACATGAGATGTTCAACCCCGTGTTTATGATGATATCTGTAAATTATTCATATGGATATCTACCAACTATTGATGCATGCTTACATAGTTACTTGATCACGTCATTGCATTCAAAATTAGCTTTCTGCAATATACTTACTTAGTGCTATATCATGCATTGTGATTGCCTTGTTCCAACATGGGTTGCTTGCGAGTACATTCAAAGTAATCATTGGCTTGCCACAAGTTATTTAATTGACGAGGCATGGAAGAGCAGGAATAGGGTGAAGACTTCGTTGGTGATGAACATGCGAACTAGGATGCTTCCCAGTCAGAATGCCTGTAGGTTTAATACCGATGGCATGGGTTGACGCTTTTGACCAAGATTTTTGCTGCTTCTTAGATTTAAATGTTTAGCCCTTGTGGCCCTATCTATGTAAGGCTTGGCCTAGCTGTCCTTTATTTGTGTAAGACGGTATGTAAGGATGTAAGACTCTTGTTATTCAACTTCTGTGTGTTCAGTCTGCATTGATCTCTGGGATCACTGTACACGTGCATTCGGTGATCACAGCTTATGATTCGGGGTTCCCACATAGCAGGTATTAGAGCCATCCAGACTCTAGGAAGCCCTTAGTTAGCATGGACGTTAGTTAGGATGAAACTGTTTTTAAAACTACACCAAGCACCTATACTTAGGAATTCTGCACTTATTACCTCTTTTATTCTTTACACAACACTCAACTGACTCTCCTCCCTTCAAATCTTTGTGGATGGCCATCGTACCCGAAGCCTTCCTCACATCCGGCTTTCCCCTACTCCTTGAGGATAGCCTGGAGAAGTGTGTGTTTCGCCAACTACCCATTTTCTTATACCACGAGAACGGGGTCAATGCTGTCATGAAGGAGTACCACGTGGTCGTCGTCGTGAAGGAAAACAACTCCCCGACTAGTTGGTTCTTTGAAGGACAACAGATGGAGACCATAGCACTCGCAGTCGAGACAGTTGCACACAAGGCACTCCTACACCTTCGAGATATTGTTCCAGAGATAGCTGACGAGCCAGCTACTCGCTACCTACCTTTCAGAAAGGATGATCTTGGCGAGAGTTGGACCTTGATTCCATCCAATGAGGATGGCACACCACTCAAGTTCCAGACCTACTTCAGCCTCTCGGCCGATTGTCTAGTTCACAACCTGATCAAGGAGTCCATGAAGCTCCGCAAGAATCCTTCACGATTAGTTGCAAGGATTAGATCCGATAGAGATAGATGTAAACGATAACAGAAAGTAAAATATAAATAAATTGCATCAAAGTATTTTTGGTATTTTTGGTTAATAGATCTGAAAATATATTATGGGAAGTAGACCCGGGGGCCATAGGTTTCACTAGAGGCTTCTCTCTTGAAGGAAAATATCATGGCGGGTAAACAAATTACTGTCAAGCAATTGATAGAAAAGTGAATAATTATGTAGTTATCCAAGGCAATGATCATGCATATAGGCATCACGTCCATGTCAAGTAGACAAAAATGATTCTGCATCTACAATTATTACTCCACACATCAACCGACTCATGCCTGCATCTAGAGTATTAAGTTCATGAAGAATAGAGTAATGCATTAAGTAAGATGACATGATGTAGAGGGATAAACTCAAGAAATATGATGAAAACCCCATCTTGTTACCCTTTATGGCAACAATACAATACGTGCCTTGCTACCCCTACTGTGTCACTGGGTGATGACATCGCAAGATTGAACCCAAAACCAAGCACTTTTCCCATTGCAAGAATTACCAATCTAGTTGGCCAAACCAAACCAATAACTCGAAGAGACTTACAAGGATATGCAATCATGCATATGAGAATTCAGAGAAGATTCAAATAATATTCGTGGAAAATCTGAACATAACCCACAATTCATCGGATCTTGACAAACACACCACCAAAGAGTATTACATCGGATAGATCTCGGGGGCCATAGGTTTCACTAGAGGCTTCTCTCTTGAAGGAAAATATCATGGCGGGTAAACAAATTACTGTCAAGCAATTTATAGAAAAGTGAATAATCATGTAGTTATCCAAGGCAAAGATCATGCATATAGGCATCACATCCGTGTCAAGTAGACTGAAACGATTCTGCATCTAATACTACTACTGCACACATCGACCAACTCCTGCGTGCATCTAGAGTATTAAGTTCATGAAGAATAGAGTAACACATTAATTAAGATGATGTGATGTAGAGGGATAAACTCAAGCATTGTGGTGAAAAACCGATCTTGTTACCCTTGATGGCAACAATACAATATGTGTCTTGCTACCCATACTATTTCACTGAGTGAGGACACCACAAGATTGAACCCAAAACCAAGCACTTCTTCCATTGCAAGAATTACCAATCTAGTTGGCCAAACCAAACCAATAACTCGAAGAGACTTACAAGGATATGAAATCAAGCATATAAGATTTCAGAGAAGATTCAAATAACATTCATGGATAATCTGAACATAAACCCACAATTCATCGGATCCTGACAAACACACCACAAAAGAGTATTACATCGGATAGATCTCCATGAAGATCATGAAGAACATGGTATTGAAGATAAAAGAGAGATAAGAAGCCATCTAGATACTAGCTATGGACCCATAGGTCTGTGGTGGACTACTCACGCATCATCGGAGGGGCAATGGAGTTGATGTAGACGCCCTCCATGATCGATACCCCCTCCGGCAGATTACCGGAAAAGGCTCCAGGATTGGATCTCTCGGGAACGGAGGCTTCTCGCGGCGGAAAAGTATTTGTGTGTCTCCCTTTGGTGTTGGGGGAATATTTGGGTATTTATAGGATGAAGAATAGGGTTAGGAGACATGCGAGGAGACGGCAAGCCTGCCAGGCGTGGCCAGGGGGGTGACCATGCCTACCAGGTTTGTGATCTCCTGGTAGATCCCCTGACGTGCACTCCAAGCCTGATGGATTTGTTTCCTTCCAGAAAAAATTATTCCAAAGATTTTATTCCATTTAGACTCCGTTTAATATTCCATGTCTGCAAAACTCAAAAACAAGGAAAAACAGAAACTTGCACTAGGCTCTAGATTAATAGGTTAGTCCCAAACATAATATAAAACAACATATTAATACATATAAAACATTCAAAATAGATAATATAATAGCATGACCTCATCAAAAATTATAGATACGTTGGAGATGTATCAGCATCCCCAAGCTTAATTCCTGCTCATCCTCGAGTAGGTAAATGATAAAAACAGATTTTTTGATGTGGAGTGCTACCTAACATATTTATCCATGTAGTATTCTCTATTGTGGCATGAATATTCAGATCCATAAGACTCAAAACAAAAGCTTAATATTTATAGAAAAACAATAACTTGTCAATCATACTAGCAAAGCAATTGTATCTCTTCAAAATATAATGGCAAAAGAAAGTTATCCCTATAATATCATATGGTCTGGCTATGCTCCATCTTCCCCACACAAGTATTTATATCATGCGCAACCCCAATGAAAAGTCAAGCAATTGTTTTCACACTTTTATTTTCTCAAACTTTTTCAACTCTCAAGCAATACATGAACGTGCGCCATGGATATAGCACTACAGGTGGGATATAATATGGTGGAGGTTGTCAAGAAAAGGGAGAAGATAGTCTCACATCAACTAGGCATATCAATGGGCTATGGAGATGCCCATCAATAGATATCAATGTGAGTGAGTAGCGATTGCCATGCAACGGATGCACTAGAGCTATAAGTGTATGAAAGCTCAAGAGGAAACTAAGTGGGTGTGCATCGAACTTGCTTGCTCATGAAGAACTAGGGCAATTTGATGAATCCCATTATTGTAATATACAAGCCAAGTTATAGAAAGAAAAATTCCCACTAGTATATGAAAGCGATAAAATAGGAGACTCTCTATCGTGAAGATCATGGTGCTACTTTGAAGCAGAAGTGTGGAAAAATATAGTAGCAATGTCCGTTCTCTCTTTTCTCTCATTTTTTTTATTTTTTTACTTTATTTTGGTGGGCATCTAAGGCCTCTTTTATTTTTTATTTTTTGGGCTTCGCCGGCCTCTTTTATTTTTCATAAAGTCCGGAATCTCATCCCCACTAGTGAGGGAATCATATGTTCCATCATCCTTTCCTCACATGGGAAATGCTCTATTAATGATGATCATCACACTTTTATTTACTTACAACTCAAAATAAAATCAAAACTCGATACCTATGACACAATATGACTCTATATGCAATATGGAAGTGATGGTGCAAGTTATAACAGAAAACGGTGGAAGTTGCATGGGAATATATCTCGGAATGGCTATGGAAATGCCATAATAGGTAGGTATGGTGATGGTTTTGAGGAAGGTGTATGGTGGCAGTTTTGAGGAAGGTATATGATGGTTGTTTTGAGGAAGGTGGATATGTTGTACCGGCGGGAGTTGCGCGGTACTAGAGAGGCTAGCAAAGGTGGAAGGGTGAGAGTGCGTATAATCCATGGGCTCAACATTTGCAGTAAAGAACTCACATACTTATTGCAAAAGTTTATTAGTCATTGAAGCAAAGTATTAAACGCATGCTACCAGGGGAGAGGTTGGTAGGAGTAGACCATCGCGTGCTCCCGACCCTCACACAAAGGTTGACAATGTATAAACAAATCAAGCTCCGACTTCCTTACACAATGGTTCACCATGCGTGCATGCTACGGGAATCACAAACCTTTACACAAGTATTTTTACCAACTCACAATTACTTCCTAACATAAATCTTAACATTACCATCTTTATATCTCAAAACTTTATGCAAGGAATCAAACTTCTCATAGTATTCAATGCACTTAATATGGATGTTTTTTATATCCCTCTTGGATGCCTATCATATTAGGACTAAATTCATAACCTAAACCAATTACCATGTTGTTTATAGACTCTCAAAATAATATAAGTGAGGTACAAGAGTTAATTATTTCTATAAAACAGAAACACCACTGTGCTATAAAAATATAAGTGAAGCACATAGAGCAAAATTGCCTATCTCAAAAGATATAAGTGAAGCACATATGGTATTCTAATAAATTCATGATTCATCGTGTCTCTGTTAAAAGATGGTTGCAACAAGGATGATTGTGGCAAACTAAGAATCAAAGACTCATATAATACAAGACGCTCCAAGAAAAACACATATCATGTGGTAAATAAAAATATTACCTCAAATAAATTTACCGATGGACTGAAGACGCAAGAGAGGAGGCCTTCCGGGTCATCCCCAAGCTTAGGTTCTTTGGCATCCTTGAATATGACTTGGGATGACTTGGTAATCCCAAAGCTTAGGCTCTTGCCACTCATTATTCCAGAATCCATCAAATCTTTACCCAAAACTTGAAAACTTCACAACACAAAACTTAAGAGAAAACTCATGAGATCCTATTAGTATAAGAAAATAAATCACCACTTTAGGTACTGTTGTGAACTAATTATTTATTTATATCGGTGTTATACCTATGGTATTCTAACTTCTCCATGGTTCATAACCCATGATACAACCCATAGATTCATCAAACTAGGCAAACAACTCAACGAAAACAGAATCTGTCAAAAACAAAACTGTCTCTAGCAATCTGAAAACTTATTATACTTTTGTAAATCAAAAAATTCTGAAAAAATAGGACAACCTGGGAAATGTATATATCAATATTGTGTAAAAATTCAGACTCATTTAACGCTCTAAAAAATTTAGAATATTCCAAGACTGGGCGCAAAAGTTTCTGTTTTTCAACAAGATCAAATCAGTAACTACCATATATCACCCCAAAGGTTTTACTTGGATCAAACACTAATTAAAACACCAAAACACAATTACTACAGAAGTGATCATGTGGGAAACACTCAAAAACAGAACACAAAAAAAATTGGGTTGCCTCCCAACAAGCGATATTGTTTAACGACCCTAGCTAGGAAAAACATAATAGATCTAGGTATTGTCATAATAATAAGGGAGACCATCCATGCTCATCTCATTCTCCCTTCTTTCAGCAGCAAGTTTCCTTTGTGGCAAGCAAAAATAATCAAAAGGGCTGAATTTAATAGGATAAGGATCCTTAAGATCAAGTGCGAGAGGGATAGGTTCCTTCTTTGGCCCCTTGTAGTGTATAATCAATTCATCATTATAAGCTTTCCTTTGGGTGAAGGTCATGAGCCTTTTTCTTAGAATGAACTCTAATCCATTGTTTTGTATAGCAAACTTATCATTGAGCTCATAAATCTTATTAACCAAAACCTCAGTAGGGACCCTTTTTCTCACATTTTCATTATAAGCAACATAATCCGAAGATTGTAATCTCATTATTTCTTGTTGATTAAAAAGGATCTCCTCAATGGGGGGACATCGACCATTGATTTTATAATGAGCAAAATTTTCACTAGCCTCTTTCGTTATAAATCTAAACTCATGGGCTAGGAATATATTGGCAGCACGCTTAACGGAAGAATGCTGAATATTAGAGAACTCAAGAAAAATCCTTTGTATGCAAGGGTGCATATGAACGAATTGCCTCTCAAGTTCAATTATTAACGAAATTATAGCATCTGCAAGACTATTAGTTTTATTGAGAATGGAAACTCCTAAGGTAGGAAGCGTTCTCGCACAAGTAAGAAAATCTTGAATAACACCTTTTCCAATGATATTACCACTACCTATGCGGAATTTTTTTGTATGAACAATAGTAGGTTCTTCTTGAGGATTGTTATTAGCAAGGTCAAAATTCCCCTCAAGATTATTACTATCCTTTTCATTGAAAGTCTCATTAGATTCTGACATGGTGGCAATAAAGAAATCAAGGACACAAGCAAAAAGGCAAACAAAAAGGCGAACGGAAGAAGGGCGAATAAAAAGGCAAATCATTTTGGTATTTTATGAAAATAATTTTAGAAGTGGGGGGGAGGAAAACGAGAGGCAAATGGCAAATAATGTAAATGCAAGAAATGATTTTGTGATAGGTACTTGGTAGGCTTGATGTGTATCCTCCCCAGCAATAGCGCCAGAAATCCTTGTCGCTACCTCTTGAGCATGCGTTGGTTTTCCCTTGAAGACGAAAGGGTAGTGGAGCGAAGTAGATAAGTATTTCCCTCAGTTGATGAGAACCAAGGTATCAATCCAGTAGAAGGAACAAGCATGTCACCAATGGATGCACCTACACAAACAATCAAACTCTTGCACCCAACGCTATAAAGGGGTTGTCAATGGAGATAGATGTAAATGATAATAGTAAGGAAAATATAAATAAATGGCAGAAAAGTATTTTTGATATTTTTGGTTTATAGATCAGAAAATATATTATGGAAAGTAGACCCGGGGGCCATAAGTTTCACTAGAGGCTTCTCTCTTGAAGGAAAATATCATGGTGGGTAAACAAATTACTGTCAAGCAATTTATAGAAAAGTGAATAATCATGTAGTTATCCAAGGCAAAGATCATGCATATAGGCATCACATCCGTGTCAAGTAGACTGAAACGATTCTGCATCTAATACTACTACTGCACACATCGACCAACTCCTGCGTGCATCTAGAGTATTAAGTTCATGAAGAATAGAGTAACACATTAATTAAGATGATGTGATGTAGAGGGATAAACTCAAGCATTGTGGTGAAAAACCGATCTTGTTACCCTTGATGGCAACAATACAATATGTGTCTTGCTACCCATACTATTTCACTGAGTGAGGACACCACAAGATTGAACCCAAAACCAAGCACTTCTTCCATTGCAAGAATTACCAATCTAGTTGGCCAAACCAAACCAATAACTCGAAGAGACTTACAAGGATATGAAATCAAGCATATAAGATTTCAGAGAAGATTCAAATAACATTCATGGATAATCTGAACATAAACCCACAATTCATCGGATCCTGACAAACACACCACAAAAGAGTATTACATCGGATAGATCTCCATGAAGATCATGAAGAACATGGTATTGAAGATCAAAGAGAGAGAAGAAGCCATCTAGCTACTAGCTATGGACCCGTAGGTCTATGGTGGACTACTCACACATCATCAGAGGGGAAATGGAGTAGATGTAGATGCCCTCCATGATCGAAAACCCCTCCGGCAAATTATCGGAAAAGGCTCCAAGATTGGATCTCTCAAGAATGGGGGCTTCTGGCGGCAGAAAAGTATTTTCGTGGCTCCCTTCGGTGTTGGGGGAATATTTGGGTATTTATTGGACAAAGAATAGGGTTAGGAGACCTGCCAGGAGACGGCAAACCTGCCAGGCATGGCCAGGGGGGTGGCCATGCCTACTAGGCTTGTGATCTGTTGGTAGATCCTCTGGTGTGCACTCCATGCCTGGTGGATTTGTTTCCTTCCAGAAAAATAATTCCTAAGATTTTATTTCATTTGGACGCCGTTTAATACTCGATATCTGCAAAACTCAAAAACAAGGAAAAACAGAAACTAGCACTAGGATATAGATTAATAGGTTAGTCCCAAAAATAATATAAAATAGCATATTAATGAATATAAAACATGCAAAACAGATAATTTTATAGCATGAAATCATAAAAAATTATAGATATGTTGGAGACGTATCAACCTCCTTGTTCTTCGACCCCTTTGACTAGAAACGATGCCCGTTCGGATGATGAACAGGAGGAAGACCTAGAGGAGCGTGACTACGAGACCGAGCACTCCACCACGTGAGTCCGAGAACCCCTAGGGTAGGATCAGTCATGTACCCCTCATACAAAGTCAAGTCCGTGTAATGGTTCATATGAAACCATGTGTGCTTTTTGTTTGCTTTTCTTGTTTGTGTTCCGATGCAAGTCGCACTTTTGCCTTAGGCAACATGTAAGCAACTACATTGTCTATATTATCTTAATATATGTGTTGGTCTTTCGACTTTTCTTTTACCACCCTTGCACTATACTAACCCCCTTAGGCGCGCTTTCTCCATTATTGTTTTTCTCCTCGTCTATCCCGGTTGTTTGACTTGGATGCTCCAAATAGGATGGTGACTGCTACCCACAACAGCACCTTCGCCAACCCTGAAGCTGACAACTCAAGCCAGCAACAGGGAGCTGGTGGGGCTGCTCAGGCTAGAGGACACTAGGAGCAGCCACAAGGCAACATTCGCCCACCACCACCTCCACCGGAGAACATGACCATAGCTTAGTTTCTCCAAGTTCTTCGAGAGGAACACCAAGCTAACACTGCTGCTATTCAGCAGATGGCTCAAGTCCTTGTGAACAACCAACAGCAAGGCATGAACGGCAATGACCACTCCACTTTGTCTCAGTCCATTAAGAATTCGCCCCAATCTTCACCGAGACTGTCGAACCCTTGTATGCTGATGACTGGATCCGTACCATCGAGGACCTCCTTGCACTGGTCAATTGCAATGAGGATCTTGAGAAGGTATTGTATGCCTCTCACTGCCTTGGAGGTACTGCCAGAGCTTGGTGGGATGGATTCAAGGTTATGCAAGGCGATCGAGTGATCACCTGGGATAACTTCAAGGAAGGATTACACACCGCCCACATTTCTTCTGGGATCATGGCTATCAAGAAGAGAGAATTCCGAGCGCTGAAGCAAGGAAGTAGCTCTGTCAAGGATTACATGCAGAAGTTCAACCTTTTGTCAAGGTATCCACCTGAAGATGTCAACACCGCGGCTGCCAAGAGGGAACGCTTCATGGAAGGAATTCAGGAAACCCTGCAGTATCAGCTCATTATCTGTGACTATCGGACCTTCTTCGACCTGGTGAACAAGGCCCTCATGCTGGAAGACAAGAGTCATGCCATAGACGACACACGAAAGGGAAAGATGATTAGCAAGGGTAGTTCCAGCAACCTGAAGCCTCGTCCCTGGCAGGCAGCCCCAGCCAAGACGACCTATTAGCCACAACAGGCTAGACCTCCTGCACCTCGTCCGAGCTACCAGCCTCAGCAATACGCCAATCCCAGGCCGGTTTACAAAAACCCCAATAAAAACAATGGCGGAAGGAACAACAACAACAACTATGGTCAGGTCCCTTTCTATGGGTGTGGTCAGCCCGGACACATCTCTAAGATGTGCCCCAACAAGAAGCAAGATGCACTGCGCCCCAATGCGCCAAACCAAGGTCAAGGCCGTGGAGCGCCACCAAGGATCCCAATAATAGCAAGGGTCATTTGAATCATGTCACCGCTGAGGAAGCCCAGGAAGACTCGGATGTCATACTGGGTACATTCCTCGTCAACTCAACCCGAGCCATAGTACTTTTTGTTTGTGGAGCTTCGCATTCTTTTGTGACTCGAAAGTTTTCACTAGAGAGTGGCATGAGGCCAACACCCCTGGATAGTCATATGTTAATACAAACCCTAGGATCGAGTATTAAGTCCATCATAGGATGTATGGGGGTTGATATTATCATCAACAGGGTAGACTTCCTAGAAGACCTCATAGTTCTAGATTCACCGGTCTTGGATGCTATCCTTGGCATGAATTGGTTGACCAAGAACCAAGGTTACTTGGACTGTGCCAAGAGGATTTTTACCATAACCAATAGACAAGGGGTGGAAGTCTAGTATGTCCCCAACCCTGCCTCCACTCAAGCCCCTCAGGGTAACTATCTGTCGGGAATTGAGTTGGTTCAAGTGCCAGTGGTATGTGAATACCCGGATGTATTTCTTGAAGAGCTGCCCGGAGTGCCTCCTAACCGTGACATTGAGTTCATCATTGAGCTAATGCCCGGAGCAGGACCCATCTATAAGAAGCCCTATAGGATGGGATCCGAAGAGTTGGCTGAATTGAAGAAGCAACTAGCAGAGCAGCTCAGAAAAGGATTCATTCACCCTAGTGCCCCTCCTTGGGGATCACCTGTTCTGTTTGTGTCAAAGAGGGACGGAGCTATCCGACTTTGTGTCGATTACCGTTCCCTCAGTGAGGTCACAATAAAGAACAAGTACCCACTCCCCAAGATTGAAGACATGTTCGATCAGCTGAATGGAGCTAAGGTGTTTTCCAAGATCGATCTCAGGTCTGGGTACTACCAGTTGGAGATCAGGCCCCAAGACATTCTGAAGATGGCATTTGTAATCTGGTATGGCCTGATGAATACACGGTCATGCCATTTTGGTTGACCAATGCCCCTGCCTACTTCATGTATCTCATGAACAAGGTCGTCATGGAGTATTTGGACAAGTTTGTTGCCATCTTCATTGATGACATCCCCATCTTATCCAAATCCGAAGAGGAGCATGAGCAACACTTGAGATTACTCCTAGACAAGCCTCGAGAGCACCAAGTTTATGCCAAGTTCAGTAAGTGTGAATTTTGGCTGCATGAAGTTGGATTCTTGGGTCATGTGTTGACTACAGAAGGATTGTCAATGGATCCCGCCAACATTGAAGCCGTGACAGAATGGCAATCACCAACCAATGTGAAGGAAGTGAGAAGCTTCCTCTCTAACATCCCAAAATTCTAAATTTTGGAATGTTATATTAAATAAATAATTGAGATTGTTTGCTTGAATTTTGTGTTATTGATTGTGTGAAATTGAGTGGAATTTTGAAACTTTTGAAATTTTAATGAGAGGGAATAAAATGACTTTCCCATAATTTTCTATTTCGGATCCCTATTCAATTTTGAGTTCGAATATTTTCAAAACCCTCTTACAAAAAAACAAATGACAGGAGGTAAATGACACTCAAAAATCAGATACAATGTTTTGACTCAAATTTTAAAATAAAAACTATTTGCCATTTATTTGAAATTCAAGTTCTTTTTCATTTTGGAGTTATTGCAAAAAACAAATAGTATTTTATTCAGCCTTGAAAATAAGTTCATGTTTTAGGAAATATTTTTCTGAAAATTTTGATATATAATATGCCTATATAAAATATTTTTCTATTTTTGTTTATTTGCTTTTATTTGTTGTATCTTTGAATAAAAAACACTATTCACATCGAAACACTGTTCATCCGCGAAATCAAAAAAAACTAGGAAGCGCCCATGGGTGCGGCTGGCTGAACTAGCCCATGCGGGGCCCTCCCTCTTTTCTTTCAATTTTAACTACTTCTAGTCTATTCATTTAGTCCCACCTTGCTTAGCTTTAGACCTTTGAACCTCCCTTCTACCTATAAATATAGACCCATAGGTGAACCCAAAAATCATCCTCTTCGGGTTGAATCGAATCTTTTGGTTTGACTAGGTTTATTAAAATAAAAATATTTTCTTCTCTCTCGCGGCATTTCTGGAAGTCGTCTCCACGTTGGAATTATTTTCTTACTCTGCATTCTAAAGGTATTTTCTTCGTATTTTCTTTTATACTCCTGTAGTTTAATATCCCTAGACTAGTATTTCTATACTAGTATACGGTAGAGTAATTAGATTATTAGTTAGTCTCCGTATTTACACATTAGTATTAGAATTCTTTTAGGAATAGTACTTTTTCTTCCATAAAACATCTTGGCCTTGATTTTTCAAATGGCCATAACTCTTTACTCATTCACTCAAATTAGATGAAATCAACGCCTAGATATTCGTCTTGACCTCACCTATCCAATCAACCTATCACGTCAACTTTTTCAAATTTTCAAATTTCGAAATTTATTCAGATTTATATTCAAACTTCTTTTGATCATATGTTTTTATCCGTAGCTCTGTTTCTGATGAATCCAATTGCGTCGGATCTGTATGGAAGTAATCTTTCCGTTCACATCATTAGTGTTATCGTTTCACCATATAATTTTGATCTTGCTCATACTTCTCTATTAGTCCCCAAAATGTGTTCACACACCGTACTAAGCCAATTCAATGCCATATTGACTTGCTTATAACTATTGATCCGTCATTTTGAACCTAGTAATTCTTTTTTCTACACGTCCATATTGACTTCCCATATATAGTAACAGCATTAGTTTCAATCTTTGAACCTTTCAAATTTGTGCGATTCAATTTGAATCTGAACCTTCATTTGATCATATATTGCTAACTGTAACACCTTTTCAATTGATTCCTTTTGCCCCTAAATACTCGTGTCATATATTTCTATTCATAACCATCGTACTTCGATTCAACTTCTTTTGACTTTTGTGAATTTAGATTCAATTCATACTTGAATTTATTGTTCAACTTCTTTTGATCTTTTCAATTAAATTCTTTCTACAAATAAATTCTTATGTCTTATACTATTTGTCAAACAACGTTCATGTTGTTCTCCCATACTTTGGATCGTCTTTTGTAGTCTCTCCAACCTAAGCTTATATAGCAATAGTTCATCATCCATTAACTCTTTTGAGTTGATTCCTCCACTTTCACTTTACAACACAGCTAGAACCTACCTTTTCTTATTTAACCTTAGTATGTTGTTATTTTCGCACCAAGACAAGTTTTGTTCTTGCGTTTTTCAGTTCTTTGTTTTGGCATGAATGTTTATTGAATGTTATTTGCTTACGATAGATTTCTCGGAGTGTGACGAGTAGAATTATCCATATTGTGAGAGCGACTATCTTCATCAAGTAATACCAGGCAAGTTCACATTGACCATGTTATTACCTATGTTTTTCAAGTTGCAGTAGTTCAACCTTCCACCCATTGCATGCAAAGTAGGTACTTGGAAACTTGGTTACTTAAGTAGTATCATGTGGTAGGCCACCCAAATATCCTTGTTACTTTGGCCGGGACGTTATTTTATTTTGCTATGCTTTTTAGTAGAAGGGGTTTTGGATGAGTGTCTACCATGAGAGTTGTGAGACTTAATTGATGATGAAGACCTCAAGACTCCAAGTAATATTTTTTTCAAGACCTCATGATGCAATATACCTCTGGGTGGATGATGGTTGAACGGCGCCCTGGAGAAACCAGTGGTAAGCCTAGGTGTTGCTGGAGAAGTGCCAGTATTCACGCGGAAAGGTCCACCCAGGCACAAAGAGATGGATGGATACTTCAAGACCCAAGGCTTACCTGCACAGCCACAAGCCATTATGGGCTCTGGCTTGGTTGGATATTGTGGTGACCCTGGACAGGCGGTGCTATGAGATGTAGAAGAACGGTAGGAAAGGATGGGCACCGACAGAGTCTCGGAGGAACCCCTTAGAAGACCATGTTTTGATCATTCGTTCCTCAAACACCCTGAAGTGCGAGGAATGCAACGGAGGCGATCAAATCTTGTGGGGAACGTGTGCAAAACTCTGGAGAGTACTCAAACCTAATCGATTAGTCGTGTCCACGGTCATGGACAACTTGAGCCAAAGGAACTGAAACTATCTAGAACTCTCAACACAAAGAATTATAATTATGAGGGTATTAATGACAACTTGGGTATGAGAATTGGTTGGTGGAACCATCTCATTAATCAACCAACATCGTAATAATAACTTATTTTTTGCCCTCGCTTGTTGTAGGAAAAAATTGCTTTATGCAAAAACAAAACTTGAACTTGTAGCCCCACGTGCCATATATGCATGTAGTATAGATGATTATTTTTCACTCCCTCTTTTGTGACTTGCCGGCGTATTCAAAATGCTGACCTACACAGCTGCAACGTCTCGTGTTGCAGATACTGTTCTTCGACGAGTAAGAGATACGATTCAGGGTTACGGTCTACACTGAACCTGTCGTTGGTGTTTATTGGGACTCCACTCCCGTTGACTGTTTCCTCTGAGATTTTAAGGTATATATCAGTTTTATGTTAATTACATGTGATTGCACTTTGATATATACATTGATGTACTGTGTGTGCTAGCATACTGATCCAGGGATGGCACAGAACCCATAGAGGCTTGACCTTTCCAGGTCGGGTCGCTACAGAAATGGTATCAGAGCACATGTTGACTGTAGGACGTGACCCTAGAAACTGGAAAGCCCTTAGGAAACTATTTCTCGAAAAACTTTGTTTTCAAAAGACCCTTTACTTCTCATCTTATTTGAGCTTTATCAAATGATCTCTCTAACATCAAATAGTTAGAAAATACCCTTTCCGCTTTGACCACACTACGGATCAACTGAGACCACTTCGAGAAGGACAAGATATCGAAACTACTGATGGTCACTTCAAAGTAAAGCATATTTCACCATGCATTAGAAGAATTGAATCTACACGAGTTGAAGACTGTGAAGATCCAAAGAATTCGAAGACCCTGAAGAATTATAAGATTTATATAACCCCTAGAAGACCAAACCCCTATTGTGTAATCACGTTAGACACGATGATTTGTGAGCTATCATTTGTGTTTTTTTCGACAGCCACCAATAAATTCTATTTTCAAAACTATATTGTTTGTATTGTGTGTATCTCTCTCGATCCCTCTCTTCTTTCTCATCCCAAACCCTTGGACCCAATAGATGCTAACTGAAGAAGGACTTGTATTCTCAAAACCAATGATTCAGTTGGAGGTTGAAAAATGGATACAGAACATGGAGGACCACATTAAGGAATATGTTGTTGGAAGCGCACATATGGTTCCGTACTCTCTACAACACTTCATCAAAGGTGCCTTAACATGGCGAAAGGTGCATCAAACTATCCAAGGATGGAATTTAGCAAGAACTTGGGAAGAATTCAAGAAGACTTTGTTAGGATCTCGTCTCATCTAGAAGCCATGTGATCGTAAAATGAAGAAGCCTTGTGAATTCAAGATCTGTGGAGAAATAGGACACACCCAGGAAGAACACACGGATGGATGTCGTCACTGTGAAGAAAATCACCTAGCTGAGTAGTGCCCAACTAGTCAGGTGACTTGTTTCTTGTGTGAAGGAACCACTCATTTTCCGGCACAATATCAAATATACCCAAGGTTAAACAAACCAATGGAAAGGAAAACATATTCAAGGGATAGAACCTGTATCAAGGATGGATCTCACGGTTTCATGAAGGTTGCACAAAGATCATGAAGCAAGAAGTTGTGATTGGATCAGCAAATGTTACCTTAGGAGTATCTGAAAGCCTAAGAGATGCGAAGAAAACGATAGATGTTTTTGTTTGGCTTGCGGAATAAATGGATTTATCCAAACTTCGTTTGTTGACAAGAATTTTTTTTGCAACGTTTGTGAGGAAGCCCAAGTGCTAGAATACGAGATTCACTAAACCTTATACAAGGTAATGATTTCAGTGCGACATGGCTTGGCCACCATGACGACTTACTCTTATCATTCTCTTGCTATTCGGAATGGTAAATCTGAGTGACTTACCCATAGTAAAGATGACGATGTTCTTTGAAGCTTTTGTTTAAGCCTTAGAATGGTATGATGAAAACCCCTTATACATGGCAGTTGCTGTCACACGTAGGAATTATACGGTGAGGAATGAAGCCAAGACCCATTTCACTGCAGGATAACCACAAATGGTAGACCACCATGAGATCTTCGATAAGTTATTTAGAATGATCACGAGACTTGTCAGTTAAGAAGACCCGGTACCGGAGAAAATACATTTTGTTATGAGAACACAAGATTTTGACTTAAACGGAAGAGCATCACCGAAGGAGCTATCGTGAAGAATGTGAACAGACATATGCACCCACAGGACCGCCATGACTTTTGAAGGACCAGTAACTCTCATTTTAGGTGTGGTAGCCCCACACTTCCAAGTCAATGGATTTGCTAGAAGAACCCCAAACCCTAACCTTTTCTTTCTAACCTCTTCGAATCTCGAGGACGAGATTCATTTTAAGTGTGGTAGTTTGTAACATCCCAAAATTCTAAATTTTGGAATGTTATATTAAATAAATAAGTGAGATTGTTTGCTTGAATTTTGTGTGATTGATTGTGTGCAATTGAGTGGAATTTTGAAACTTTTGAAATTTTAATGAGAGGGAATAAAATGACTTTCCCAAAATTTTCTATTTCGGATCCCGATTCAATTTTGAGTTCGAATATTTTCAAAACCCTCTTATAAAAAAATCAAATGACAGGGCGTAAATGACACTCAAAAATCAGATACAATCTTTTGATTCAAATTTTAAAATAAAAACTATTCGCCATGTATTTGAAATTCAAGTTTTTTTTTCATTTTGGAGTTATTGCAAAAACATAGTAATTTTTTTAGTATTTTATTCGGCCTTGTTCCGAAAATTTTGATATATAATATGCCTATATAAAATGTTTTTCTATTTTTTTATTTACTTTTATTTGTTGTATCTTTGAAAAAAAACACTATTCACATCGAAACATTGTTCATCCGAGAAATAAAAAAAAGAAAAACTGGGCAGCGCCCATGTGTGCGGCCGGCTGAACCAGCCCATGCGGTGCCCTCCCTCTTTTCTTTCAATTTAGTCCACCTCTAGTCTATTTATTTAGTCCCACCTCGCTTAGCTTTAGACCTTTGAACCTCCCTTCTACCTATAAATATAGACCCATAGGTAAACCCAAAAATCATCCTCTTCGGGTTGAATCGAATCTTTTGGTTTGACTAGGTTTATTAAAATAAAAATATTTTCTTCTCTCCGGCGGAATATCTGGAAGTCGTCTCCACGTTGGAATTATTTTCTTACTCTGCATTCTACAGGTATTTTCTTCGTATTTTCTTTTATACTCCTGTAGTTTAATATCCCTAGACTAGTATTTCTATACTAGTATACGGTAGAGTAATTAGATTGTTAGTTAGTCTCCGTATTTACACATTAGTATTAGAATTCTTTTAGACATAGTACTTTTTCTTCCGTAAAACATCTTGGCCCTGATTTTTCAAATGGCCATAACTTTTTACTCATTCACTCAAATTAGATGAAACCAACGCCTAGATTTTCGTATTGACCTCACCTATCCAATCAACCTATCACGTCAACTTTTTCAAATTTTCAAATTTCGAAATTTATTCAGATTTGTATTCAAATTTCTTTTGATCATATCTTTTTATCCGTAGCTCCGTTTCCGATGAATCCAATTGCGTCGGAACCGTATCGAAGTAATCTTTTCGTTCACATCATTAGTGTTATCGTTTCACCATATAATTTTGATCTTGCTCATACTTATCTATTAGTTCTCAAAATGTGTTCACACACCGTACTAAGCTAATTCAATGCCATATTGAATTGCTTATAACTTGTGATCCGTCATTTTGAACCTAGTAATTCTATTTTCTACACGTTCATATTGACTTCCCATATATAGTAACATCATTAGTTTCAATCTTTGAACCTTTCAAATTTGAGCGATTCAATTTGAATCCGAACCTTCATTTGATCATATCTTGCAAACTGTAACACCTTTTCAATTGATTCCTTTTGCCCCTAAATACTCGTGTCATATATTTCTATTCATAACCATCGTACTTCGGTTCAACTTCTTTTGACCATTGTGAATTCAGATTCAATTCATACTTGAATTTACAGTTCAACTTCTTTTGAACTTTTCAATTAAATTCTTTCTACAAATAAATTCTTATGTCTTATACTATTTGTCAAACAACGTTCATGTTGTTCTCCCATACTTTGGATCGTCTTTCGTAGTCTCTCCAACCTAAGCTTATATAGCAATAGTTCATCATCCATTAACTCTTTTGAGTTGATTCCTCGACTTTCACTTTACAACATAGCTAGAACCTATCTTTTCTTATTTAACCTTAGTATGTTGTTATTTTCGCACCAAGACATGTTTCGTTCTTGCGTTTTTCAGTTCTTTGTTTTGTCATGAATGTTTATTGAATGTTTGTAGCGACCCGACTCAAAACGAGTCAAGCCTCTGTGTGTTCTGTGCCATCCCTGGATCAGTATGCTGGCACACACAATACATCAATGTATATATCAAAGTGCAATCACATGTAATTAACGTAAAGTTGATATATACCTTAAAATCTCAACGGAAACAGTCAACGGGAGTGGAGTTCCAATAACACCAACGGCAGGTTGAGTGAAGACCGTAACCCTGAATCGTACTCTTACCCGTCGTAGAGCTTATCTGTAACATAAGACTTTGCATTCGTGTAGGTCAGTACATTGAATGTACCGGCAAGATCACCATAGAAGAAACAGAAGATAAAAACTATTCTATATGCAGTAAGGCTTTGTGGCTCTGTGCCTGAGTTTTTGCATAAAAGCTGATTTTATTTTCTTTTCCTACAACAAAGGAATATCAGGAATTTCACTATAGAGTTACCTAACAAGACATGGTTCTGCGAACCTATGTCTTAATGCCCACATGTATCATAAGTTGCCCACAATTAATTATCAGTCCAGTGTTGAGAGTTCAGAGATAGATCCAAGTCCAGAGGCTCAAATTATCCGTAACCGGGGATACGGCTAATCGATTAGGTTTAACTCTGCAGAGTGTTATGTACTTTACCCACAAGATTCGTTCCCTCCTGGTATGTCCTCGCACTGCCGAGTGTTTGAGAACAGGATGAACGAAACATGGTCTTTCAGAGTGTTTTCCTGACTACTGTCAGTGCCCATCCATTCCTAACGTCGACTACATCTCGTAGCACTGCCCAACCAGAGTCACAACAAAGATCAACCAAGCCAAAGCCCATAATGACTTGTGGCTACACAGGTAAGCTTCCGGCATGAAGTATTCATCCGTGTCTTTGAGTCTGGGTGAAGCTTTCCACAAGATCTCATGGCGCTTCTCCATGTATCCCGGCCATCCACTGGTTACTCCAGGGATGCCCAATCAACCATCCTTCCCCTAGTAGTGTGTATTGAAAACTTGTTTCTCGAGTCACGAAGTCTTGAGGTCTCGAAGATGCAAGACTTGAAGATCCCTTCACGTAGTTTTCGTCTTGACATAGAGTCCTCATTCTCACACCACTCATGAACACTCATACCAGACCCCGTCTACTTTAGCATAGCATAGAAATAACTAACGTTCCCGGGGCTTTAGTAACAAGTGGTGGGTTCCAACCTCATGCATTCTACTCAACAACAGGAATTTTCAATAACACTACGGGAGGGATTTGTTTGAATGATGTCACTACATGCAATAAAACATAGGTATGAACAAAATGGTCAAAGTGAACTTGCCTGTACTGTTGATGAAGAATAATATAGTTCTCAGAAATAACTTGATAGACTATTCATCACTGTACGATGAAAAACCTATATAATTCAAACATTGCATTCATATAAGCAATCATACTAGCAATCAATTCTAACAATCAAAAAGTAACACAAAACCAAAACCAACAAGGTTGTGATGAAGGAAATACTTAAGACAAAACTCAAGACAACAAAACTTCATCAACACAACCAAGGGTTGGTTTCCTCTACAAATGATCCTATTTTCAAAGGTAACAAAACAAAACAAAGAAAAATATAGCAAAAGTATTTTAGTAAATATTTTACTAGTAAAAAGAATTACTTTTGAAGAACAAGTAAGAACTAAGATAAATAACACACTAAACACAATAAGTTTTCTAGCTAATAATCTTAAGAACAAGTAAAATAATTAAAATAAGAGAATAAGAGAAAACAATTTATAAAGCAACTAAGTTAATAGAAAGTAGACTTATAAAACAATTTTCAAAAAGGAAACCAAACTAGCAAATGGAAATCAATTACAAGTTATAATTAACTAGAATTGATTTTCATGCAATCAACTAATAAAATATATTTGTTTGGAGGGCTACTATTTTCCAGCAGAAAACTTTATAAAATCTAACAAATAATATAGAAGAAAATAAATTAAAACAATTTAAAACAAAATAAATATAAATAATCCTATAAAGAACTAAAACAGAATCTGTTTTGACGAAAAATACTAATTCAAATTATTCTAAAAATTCCCAAGTTCTATCCACTCATAACTAAGGTCCTTAGTGACAAGTAGCAAGAAGAATCAACTCAAAATAAATTTTTCAACTCAAGATATTCAGAAAATAAGATTTGAATCAAATCTGTTTGAATTCAATTTTAAGTTATTCAAATATGGTCAAACTTTATATCTACATAAATTATATGAAATTGGTGACATGATGCAAAAATAATAAAATTAAAATAATTAAAAACATAAACGATATAAAGCAAACAAAAATAGAACTATTTCTGAAATTGAAATTAAAATAGAAAAAAAAGAAAAACGTTTCTAAGCGGACAGGGGGTACACGTGGCGCTATTCTATTGGGCAAAGGGTGTGCGTGAGGGAGTGTTTCGGGCAGACGGCTAACTCCTAATAGAAAAAAATTCGACGTATTTAAAACTTCTAATCTCGCGCGTCAATCTGAGATCTAACGGTGGAGAGGAGGAGGAGGAGCTCACCGCGGCGGTTGACGGCTCCGGCGAAGCTCCGGCGATGTCCGAGGCGGCGAGGTGATGCGGCGAGATGCTCCGGTGGTCGTCTAGCATTGGGGTTTGCTTTGTTCAATGCAGGCAAGGACGGCGACAAGGTAGGTGGCGTTCGCGAGGCTCGAGGATGACCGGTTGGAGCACGACGTCGGTAATGGCGGACGACGACGTCGGGTCTGGACGGAGGGGTGTCTCCAGTGGGTGTGGGGTTCGGGCGAGTGGTTAGGGAGGTGCACACGGCCGTGGGGATGTGGATGGTGGGCTCGAGAGGGCTCGGGGTGGTCGGGGTGGAGCGGCACGATGGCAATGGCGTGGCGGCGAGAGGGCACGGGGAATGGGGCTTAGGGGTGGAACGGGGTGCGGGAGGCCTCAGGTATTTATAGGAGCGTCTCGGGGTCGTAGAAAGGAAAGGGAGGGAGACGAGCGCGGGATTAGTGGGATTGGTGTAATTTCACGGGGGGGGGGGGGGTTAAGGTAGGTAGGCGGCCGGTTCTTTAATACACGTTAATTCTTTCCTTTTCTAATTTTCCAATGAAAGGAAACTCATTTATGGTAATCAAAACTCTTCCAAAAAACGAAGTTCTATATAACAAAATGATCAGGGAATTAAATTAAATTTAATGAACATTTTTCCACGTCCAAAATAAATACTTAAAAAATTTATTTTCAAGAAATGCATTAATTCCTTTCCTTTTTCTAATTTATAGAGAATGGAAACTACTTTATGGCAGTCAAGAGTTTTCCGAAAAATCAAGATTTATATATCAAAATGACCAAGGGAATAAATTCAATTTAATGAACATTTTTCCACGGCCAAAATAAATACTTTAAAAAACATTTTTTCTGAAAATGCCTAAATTGAGTTTAATTCTTTTTGCAAATAATTTTCAAATAACCCCCTGGGTTTTATGGTTCAAATACTTCAAAAAATAACCCCTGCTGTGGAGTGTCATATTACTCCTCTCAAATTTTGGTCAAGGGGTTTGAATTCTTTCAAACCTCAAATTGGAAATTCAAATATGAAAGGAACTCCATATCAGAAATTTTTCAGATGGTTTCAAATCCACTCTTCAAATCTTTTTATATTGAAGAAGTCATGTCATCTTCTCTCACTGATTTGAAATGTAAGAATTTGAATTCAAAGGCACATGGGAAAGTCATGTCATTCCCTCTCATTCAAAAGATTTTTAAAAGTTTCAAATTTCACACAATTCAATCACTCAAGCAAACAAACACTCATTCTAATATTTATTATAACATTCCAAAATTTGGGATGTGACAAACCTACCACACTTAAAATTAATCTCTTCCTCGGGATTCGAAGAGGCTAGAAGGAAAAGGTTAGGGTTTGGGGTCTTCTAACAAATCCATTGTCCTGGAAGGTGTGGGGTCTACCACACTAAAAAAAGGAGTTACTGGTCCTTCAAAATTATGGCAGTCCTCTGGGTGCATCTGTGTGTTCACATACTTTACGATAGCTCCTTCGGTGATGCTCTTCCATTAAAATCATAATGTTTCCTTCAGAATCCAGTGTTTCCTTGGTTAATACACTGTTCTTCCGTTACTAGATCTTCTCATCTAACAACTCTCGTCATCATTCTAAATAACTTATCGAAGAGCTCATGGTGGTCTACCGTTAGTGGTTACCCTGCAGTGAAATGGGTCTTGGCTTCATTCCTCACCATAAAATTCCTACATGTGACAGCAACTGTCCTGTACAAGGGGTTTTATTCATACCATTCTAGGGTATTAAACAAAAAGCTTCAAAGAGCGTCGTCTCTTTACTATGGGTAAGTCACTCAGATTTACCATTCTGAATAGCAAGAGAATGATAAGAGTAAGTCGTCATGGTGGCCAAGCCATGTCGCACTGAAATCATTACCTTGTATAAGGTTTAGTGAATCTCGTATTCTAACACTTGGGCTTCCTCACAAGCATTCCAGAAATTTCTCTTGTCAAAGAACAAAGTTTGGATAAATCCATTGATTCTGCAAGCTAAGCAAAAACATCTATCGTTTCTTCACAACTCTCAGGTTTTTGTGTACTCCTAAGAGAAACGTTTGCTGATCAGTCATAGCTTCTTCCAAGTTTCTTCCTTCACAAAGGTAGGGCTTGATCTTTATCCATCCCGAGGTCAGTGATTTATGGGTTCACTTGAATACTTGGATAGCTTTAACTCACTCTTGGGGTTACTATCATTCCATATTCCAACATTACCTTCAGTTCACTACACCATACCCTTGAGGTAACAATTCATAGACTTATTATTGTCTAGATTCCACTCTGTGGAATTCATTTTCCTTTCCATTGGTCTGTTTAACCTTGGGTATGGTTTCATCACAATCGTTCCTTTTCTCAATATTCCAACTTCAAAGACACGTTGTCACAAAGGTTATCATCCACATAGTTTGGATATGGTTCCACATTCTCTTCACCTGTATTCACTTATCCAAACTCCTTAACATGAATGGTATTTTCTTCATTCATTTGTCCCTGTGGTTGCTACCACACTTAAAATGAAATGCACGCATGCCTGCATAGACCATATTTTCTCATATCCTCTAAAATTGGTCAGAGATCTTTGTTCTTAGAGTGGCAAATCATATAATTCAACACAGGAGAATTCATGACATCATAAATTCCATTGATCTCATGAATTTTATTACAAACTCCAAGACTTCCATTACACAACTTCAAAGTGGTAAGAGTGCTACCTATTACATTTATTACTTCCAAAATCCAAAACTCAAACTACTCATGTTTAACCTTCTTCTCTGGGCATTTATTGGCATAGTGGCCTAAATTCTTGCACCTGAAACACATGATCTGACTCACGTCCTTCTTTGCAGAAATTGGGTTGTTCTGAGAACGTCTTTGGTTTCTCTTCCTGTGCTTCTTTGTTCCGATCAAACTTTCAATTTCCTGTGCATCAAACTCCACTTCTTCTGTCGGAAAGTTTGCCAGATACTATTTTCTTTCCTTCGTATAGTCCTCTGAGAAATGTCCTTCTTCTCCACATGAATAGCAGGCATTGGAGTAAAATCTGGTTAGGCCTTCTCCATTAGGGTCTTCAACATCTTCCTTCATCACAAGTTCTCCTAATTTTTCTCTGAAGGCTTCCTTCATGGCTTCCTTCTGCTGCTTGATGACTTCTTGTACCTTGGGGTACATTTGGCATTGATCCGGGTAATGCGTAGTTCCTTCACGCAAGAAACATGTCACCTGCCTAGTTGGGCATTCCTCGGCAGGGTGATTTTCTTCACAATAAGGACATCCATCCTTGTGTTCTTCCTGGGTGTGTCCTATCTCTCAACATATCTTGCATGCGCAAATCTTCTTCACATATTTGAGACGGGGCTTCTGGGTGTTGGTGACAACATGAGATTTTTGCAGAGTCATCTTGAATTCTTCCCAAGTGATTGTTGCTTGCATATCACGGGTAGCTTCATGCATCTTCCACTAATGTGCAGCACCTTCTGCAAAGTACCGAAAAACATACTGGACCATCTCGTTCATTTCGACATGGTTATTCCTTAGATGATCCTCCATGTTCTGAATCCATTCTTCTGTCTCTAATCGAGTCATCAATCCAGAATACACGAGTCCAGCTTCATTCAGCAACTATTGGGTCCAAGGGTTTGGGATGAGATACAAGAGAGGGATCGAGAGAGATACACAAAATACAAACAATATAGTTTTAAAAATGGGATTTGTTTGTAGCTGTCAAAAAAAATTTACACACAAATGATAGCTCACAAATCATCGTATCTAACGTAAGTATACAACAGGGGTTTGGTCTTCTAGGGCATAATATCTTGGAAATTCTCATGGTCTTCAATTCCTTCGGGTCTTCACAGTCTTCAACTCATGTAGCTTCAACTCTTCTAATGCATGGTGAAAGCTTCTTTACCTTGAAGTGACCATCAGTTGTTTCGATATCTTGTCCTTCTCGAAGTGGTCTCAGTTGATCCTTAGTGTGGCCAAAGGGGAAAAGGTATTTTCTAACTATTTGAGGTAAGAGAGATCATTTGATAAAGCTCAAATAAGATGAGAAGTAAAGGGTCTTTTGAAAGCAAAGTTTTTCGAGAAAGCGTTTCCTAAGGGCTTTCCAGTTTCTAGGGTCACTTCCTACAGTCAACATGTGCTCTGATACCATTTCTGTAGCGACCCGACTCAAAACGAGTCAAGCCTGTGTGTGTTCTGTGCCATCCTTGGATCAGTATGCTAGCACACACATTACATCAATGTATATATCAAAGTGCAATAACATCTAATTAACGTAAAGTTGATATATACCTTAAAATCTCAGTGGAAACAGTCAACGGGAGTGGAGTCCCAATAACACCAACGGCAGGTTGAGTGCAGACCGTAACCCTGAATCGTACTCTTACCCGTCGTAGAGCTTATCTGTAACATAAGACTTTGCAGCCGTGTAGGTCAGTACATTGAATGTACCGGCAAGACCACCATAGAAGAAACAGAAGATTAAAACTATTCTTTATGCAGTAAGGCTTTGTGGCTCTGTGTCTGAGTTTTTGCATAAAAGCTGATTTTATTTTATTTTCCCACAACAAAGGAATATCAGGAATTTCACTATAGAGTTACCTAACAAGACATGGTTCTGCCAACCGATGTCTTAATGCCCACAAGTATCATAAGTTGCCCACAATTAATTATCAGTCCAGTGTTGAGAGTTTAGAGATAGATCCAAGTCTAGAGGCTCAAATTATCCGTAACCGGGGACACGGCTAATCGATTAGGTTTAACTCTGCGGAGTGTTGTGTACTTTACCCACAAGATTCGTTCCCTCCTGGTAAGTCCTCACACTGCCGGGTGTTTGAAAATAGGATGAACGAAACATGGTCTGCCAGACTGTTTCCCTGACTACTGTCAGTGCCCATCCATTCCTAACATTGACTACATCTCGTAGCACTGCCTAGCCAGAGTCACAACAAAGATCAACCAAGCCAGAGCCCACAATGACTTGTGGCTACACAGGTAAGCTTCCGGGCATGAAGTATTCATCCGTCTCTTTGAGTGTGGGTGAAGCTTTCCGCAAGATGTCATGGCGCTTCCCCATGCATCCCGGCCATCCACTAGTTACTCCAGGGATGCCCAATCAACCATCCTTCACCCATTAGTGTGTATTGAAAACTTGTTTCTCGAGTCTCGAAGTCTTGAGGTCTTGAAGATTTCTTCACGTAGTTGTCGTCTTGACGTAGAGTCCTCCTTCTCACACCACTCACGAACACTCATACCAGACCCCGTCTACTTTAGCATAGCATAGAAATAACTAACGTTCCCGGGGCTTTAGTAACAAGTGGTGGGTTCCTACCTCATGCATTGTACTCAACTACAGGAATTTTCAATAACACTACGGGAGGGATTTGTTGAATGATGTCACTACATGCAATAAAACATAGGTATGAACAAAATGGTCAAAGTGAACTTGCCTGTACTATTGATGAAGAATAATATCGCTCTCAGAAATAACTTGATAGACTATTCGTCACTCTCCGATGAAAAATCTATATAATTCAAACATTGCATTCATATAAGCAATCATACTAGCAATCAATTCTAACAATCAAAAAGTAACACAAAACCAAAACCAACAAGGTTGTGATGAAGGAAATACTTAAGACAAAACTCAAGACAACAAAACTTCATCAACACAACCAAGGGTTAGTTTTCTCTACAAATGATCCTATTTTCAAAGGTAACAAAACAAAACAAAGAAAAATATAGCAAAAGTATTTTAGTAAATAGTTTACTAGTAAAAAGAATTACCTTTTAAGAACAAGTAAGAACTAAGATAAATAACACACTAAACACAATAAGTTTTCTAGCTAATAATCTTAACAACAAGTAAAATAAATAAACTAATAGAATAATAGAAAATAATTTATAAAGCAACTAAGTTAATAGAAAGTAGACTTATAAAACAATTTATAAAACTATTTTCAAAAAGGAAACCAAACTACCAAATGGAAATCAATTACAAGTTATAATTAACTAGAATTGATTTTCATGCAATCAACTAATAAAATAATATTTCTTTGGAGGGACACTGTTTTCTAACAGAAAACTTTATATAATCTAACAACTAATATAGAATAAAATAAATTAAAACAATTTAAAACAAAAGAAATATAAATAATCCTATAAAGAACTAAAACAGAATCTGTTTTGATGAAAAATACTAATTTAAATTATTCTACAAATTCCCAAGTTCTATTCGCTGATAACTAAGGTCCGTAGTCACAAGTAGCAAAAAGAATCAACTCAAAATAAATTTTTAAACTCAAGATATTCAGAAAATAAGATTTGAATCAAATCTGTTTGAATTGAATTTGAAATTATTCAAATATGGTCAAACTTTATATCTACATAAACTAGATGAAATTGGTGACATGATGCAAAAAGACTCAAATTAAAATGATTAAAAACATAAACGATATAAAGCAAACAAAAACAGAACTATTTCTAAAATTGAAATTAAAACAGAAAAAAAGAAAAACGTTTCTAAGCGGACAGGGGGTACACGTGGCACTATTCTATTGGGGAAAGGGTGTGCGTGAGAGAGTGTTTCGGGTGGACGGCCGACTCCTAATAGAAAATTCTTCGACGTATTCAAAACTTCTAATCTCGCGCGTCAATCTGAGATCTAACGATGGAGAGGAGGAGGAGGAGCTCACCGTGGCGGTTGGCGGCTCCGGCGAAGCTCCGGCGATGTCCGCGGCGGAGAGGTGATGCGGCGAGATGCTCCGGTGGTCCTCTAGTGTCGGCGTTTGCTACGTTCGATGCAGGGAAGGGCGGCGACGAGGTAGGTGGCATTGGCGAGGCTCGAGGATGACCGGTTGGAGCACGACGTCGGTAATGGCGGACGGCGGCATCGGGTCTGGACGGAGGGGCGTCTCCGGTGGGTGTGGGGCTCGGGTGTGTGGTTGGGGAGGTGCGCACGGTCGTGGGGAAGTGCATGGTGGGCTCGGGAGGGCTCGAGGTGGATGGAGGGCACGATGGCAATGGCATGGCGGCGAGAGGGCACGGGGAATGGGGCTTAGGGGTGGAACGGGGTGCGGGAGGCCTTGGGTATTTATAGGAGCGACTCGGGTCGTAGAAAGGATAGGGAGGGCGACGAGCGCGGGATTAGTGGGATTGGAGTAATTTCGGGGGGGGGGGGGGGAGTTAAGGCAGGTGGGCCAGCCGATTCTTTAATACGCGTTAATTCCTTTCCTTTTCTAATTTTCCAATCAAAACTCTTCCAAAAAATGAAGTTTTATATACAAAAATGATCAGGGAATTAAATGGAATTTAATGAACATTTTTCTACGGCCAAAATAAATACTTTAGAAAAATTATTTCTAGGAAATGCATTAATTCCTTTCCTTTTTCTAATTTATAGAGAATGGAAACTACTTTATGGCAATCAATACATTTTCGAAAAATCAAGACTTATATAATAAACTGACCAAGGGAATACATTCAATTTAATGAACATTTTTCCACGGCCAAAATAAATACTTTAAAAAAAATCAGAAAATGCCTAAATTGAGTTTAATTCTTTTTGCAAATTATTTTCAAATAACCCCCTAGGTTTTATGGTTCAAATACTTCACAAAATAACCCCTGGTGTGGAGTGTAATATTACCCCTCTCAAATTTTTGTCAAGGGGTTTGAATTCTTTCAAACTTCAAATTGGAAATTCAAATATGAAAGGAAGTCCATATCAGAAAATTTTCAGATGGTTTCAAATCCACTCTTCAAATCTTTTTATATTGAAGAAGTCATGTCATCTTCTCTCACTGATTTGAAATGTAAGAATTTGAATTCAAAGGCACATGGAAAAGTCATGTCATTCCCTCTCATTCAAAAGTTTTTTAAAAGTTTCAAATTTCACTCAATTCAATCCTTCAAGCAAACAAACACTCATTCTAATATTTATTATAACAATCCAAAATTTGGGATGTTACAATGTTGTTTTCTTACGATAGATTTCTCGGCGTGTGACGAGTAGAATTATCCACATTGTGAGAGCGACTATCTTCATCAAGTAATACCAGGCAAGTTCACATTGACCATGTTATTACCTATGTTTTTCAAGTTGCATTAGTTCAACCTTCCACCCATTGCATGCAAAGTAGGTACTTGGAAACTTGGTTACTTGAGTAGTATCATGTGGTAGGCCACCCAAATATCCTTGTTACTTTGGCCGGGACTTTATTTTATTTTGGTATGCTTTTTAGTAGACGGGGTTTTGGTTGAGTGTCTACCATGAGAGTTGTGAGACTTAATTGATGATGAAGACCTCAAGACTCCAAGTAATATTTTTTTCAAGACCTCATGATGCAATATACCTCTGGGTGACTGATGGTTGAACGGCACCCTGGAGAAACCAGTGGTTAGCCTAGGTGTTGCTGGAGAAGTGCCAGTATTCACGCAGAAAGGTCCACCCAGGCACAAAGAGATGGACGGATACTTCAAGACCCAAGGCTCACCTGCACAGCCACAAGCCATTATGGGCTCTGGCTTGGTTGGATATTGTGGTGACCCTGGACAGGTGATGCTACGAGATGTAGAAGAACAGTAGGAAAGGATGGGCACCGACAGAGTCTTAGAGGAACCCCTTATAAGACCATGTTTTGCTGATCCGTTCCTCAAACACCCTGAAGTGCGAGGAATCCAACGGAGGCGGTCAAATCTTGTGGGGAATGTGTGCAAGACTCTGCAGAGTACTCAAACCTAATCGATTAGCCGTGCCCACGGTCATGGACAACTTGAGCCAAAGGAACTGAAACTATCTGGAACTCTCAACACAAAGAATTATATGAGGGTATTAATGACAACTTGGGTATGAGAATTGGTTGGTGGAACCATCTCATTAATCAACTAGCATCGTAATTATAAGTTCTGTTTTGCCGTCTCTTGTTGTAGGAAAAATTAGCTTTATGCAAAAACAAAACTTGAACTTATAGCCCCACCTGCCATATATGCATGTAGTATAGATGATTATTTTTCACCCCCTCTTTTGTGATTTGCCGGCATATTCAAAATGCTGGCCTACATGGCTCCAACGTCTCATGTTGCAGATACTGTTCTTCGGCGAGTAAGAGATACGATTCAGGGTTACGGTCTACACTCAACCTGTCGTTGGTGTTTATTGGGAGTCCACTCCCGTTGACTGTTTCCGCTGTGATTTTAAGGTATATATCAGTTTTACGTTAAGTAGATGTGATTGCACTTTTGATATATACATTGATGTATTGTGTGTGCCAGCATACTGATCCAGGGATGGCACAGGACACACAGAGGCTTGACCTTTCCAGGTCGGGTCGCTACATCCTCGGACTCGCGGGATATTACCGCAAGTTCTTCAAAGGATTCTCGAGCATTACCCGACCCATGACTCAGCTTTTGAAGGAAAAGAAGTTCGAATGGACGACAAAGTGTGAAGAAAGCTTCCAAGAGCTCAAGAAGAGATTGACCACATCCCTAGTTTTGGCCACCCCCGATATTCACAAGGAGTTTGTGATATATTGTGATGCATCAAGAACCGGGCTTGGAGGTTTTCTGATGCAAGAAGGCAGAGTCGTAGCATGTCTATCCAGACAGCTACGTCCTCATGAAGAGAACTACGCTACTGATAACCTTGAGTTGGCAGCCGTGGTTCATGCCTTAAAGACATGGCTACATTACCTTCTGGGGAAGCAATGTGAGATATACACATACCACAAGAGTTTGAAGTCTATTTTCACCCAAAGGGAATTAAACATGAGGCAGCGAAGATGGTTGGAGTTGATGAAGGACTATGACCTCAGTGTTCAATACCACCCCAGAAAGGCTAATGTGGTAGCAGAGCCTAAAGTAGAAAGGCTTGTTGATGACCCACAAGTATAGGCGATCTATCGTAGTCCTTTCGATAAGTCAGAGTGTCGAACCCAACGAGCAGCAGAAGGAAATAACAAGCGGTTCCAGTAAGGTGTTCTCTGCAAGTACTGAAATTATTGGTGACAGGTAGTTTTGTGATAAGATAATTCGTAATGAGTAACAAGTAACAAGGGTAGCAAAGGTCCAGCAAGGTAGCCTAATCCTTTTTGTATCAAAGGACATGCCTGGACAAACTCTTATATAAATCAAAGCGCTCCCGAGGACACATGGGAATTTCCATCAAGCTAGTTTTCACCATGCTCATTATATTCACTTTCGTTACTTTGATAATTTGATATGTGGGTGGACCAATGCTTGGGTGCTTCCCTTACTTATGATTAACCCCTATCGCAAGCATCTGCAACTAGTAAATAAGAATTAAGGTAAACCTAACCATAGCATGAAAGATATGGATCCAAATAAGCCCCTTACGAAGCAACGCATAAATTAGCGTTTAAGCTTCTGTCACTCTAGCAACCCATCATCTACTTATTACTTCCCAATGCCTTCCCCTAGGCACAAATAATGGTGAAGTGTTATGTAGTCGACGTCCACATAACACCACTAGAGGAGAGACAACATACATCTCATCGAAATATCGAACGGATACCAAATTCACATGATTACTTATAACAAGACTTATTCCATGTCCACAGGAACAAACGGAACTGCTCACAAAGCATGTTCATGTTCAAGATCAGAGGAGTATTAATTATCATAAAGGATCTGAACATATGATCTTCCACCAAACAAACCAACTAGCATCAACTACAAGGAGTAATCAATACTACTAGCAACCCACAGGTACCAATCTGAGGTGTTGAGACAAAGATCAAATACAAGAGATGAACTAGGGTTTGGAGAGGAGATGGTGCTGATGAAGATGTTGAAGGATATTGACCCCCTCTCGATGAGAGGATCGTTGGTGATGACGATGGCTTCAATTTCCCCCTTCGAGAGGGAAGTTTCCCTGACAGGACCACCCTGTCGGAGCTCTAGATTGGTTCTGCCCAAGTTCTACCTTGAGACAGCGGCGCTTCATCCCGAAATCTCTCTTCTAATTTTTTCCAGGTCAAAACGCTTCATATAGGAGAAGATGGGTATCGGAGGAGCCATAGGGGCCCCACAAGCCTGCTAGGCACGGCCAGGGGGGTGGCCGTACCTTGCAGGCTTGTGGCCTGCTGGTGGCCCCCTCTGGTTGATTCTTGTAGCAGTATTTTTTATTAATTCCAAAAATATTCTCTGTAAATTTTCAGGTCTTTTGGACTTGTGCAGAATAGGTATCTCAGATTTGCTCCTTTTCTAGTCCAGAATTCCATCTGCCGGCATTCTCCCTCTTCATGTAAACCTTGTAAAATAAGAGATAAAAGGCATAAGTATTGTACCATAACGTGGAATAACAGCCCATAATGCAATAAGTATCTATATAAAAGGATAATGCAAAATGGAAGTATCAACTCCCCCAAGCTTAGATGTCACTTGCCCTCAAGCGAAAGCCGAGATCGATGAATATGTCCACATGTTTAGAGATAGAGGTGTCGATAAAAATAAATTAGGACATGAGGGCATCATGATCAACTTTATAACAACAATACTCATTGTATGAGATTCTTTATAATAAAGTAACAATTCATTCATAAGATAAAGTATGAACCAAGAACTCTATTGACAACCAACAAATTGTGATCTCAGTCATTGAAGCAATTGATAATTTATCATAACATCGGAAAGAGTCAATATAAGAGCTCGTAAAGAAAATCCACATACTCAATCATATTTTAGTCTTTCACAATTGCTAGCACTCACGCGGTACCCATGAGGTCAAAGCTTCAATTGAACTCCGAGGAAGATAGGGGCTTATAATTTTGCCTCCCAACTATTCACCTCAAGGGTGATGTCAACAATAATAACTCATGATCACCCACATCTGAGTGGATATATAAGTCTAGATCATTCCTCAACACATAATGCCTGCCAAGAGTGACGGAATAGGAAGTGGTGAAAACCACCATGACTCTTGCATAAAGGTAAGTACTAGAAAGTAAAAGTAGAAGTAACGGATAGGCCCTTCATAAAGGGAAGCACAGGTTGTCATGCGCTATTTGTTTTTGGATGCACAAACTCTTAATGTAGAGGAACGCTGCGTTGTATTGCCCTTTGTGATAGCAACCTTTATTATGCAGTCTGTTGCTTTTATTTCTTCACTATCACAAGTTCGTACAACGCTTATTTCCCTTAGAATAAAAGATCACACATATTTAGGAGCAATTTTTATTGCCTTTTTGCACCGATGACAACTTATTTGAAGGATCTTATTCAATCCATAGGTAGGTATGGTGGACTCTCAAGGCAAAACTGGGTTGAGGTGTTTGGATGCACAAGTAGTATCTCTACTTGGTGCGGAGGTTTTGGCTAATATGAGGTGGAAGCAAGCACGACATCTTGGAGGATCTGAAACCATATAACTTCTATCTGAATGCAACTAAACATAACCTATTATGTTGTCTTCCTTGTCCAACATCAACTTCTTGGCATGTAATATTTTAATGAGTGGTCACAATCATAAAAGATTTCCAAGATAATATATTTATATGTGAATATCTCTTTCTTTAATACTTCCTTTCAATTACACCAATGACCAATTGCTATGTTTGTTAACTCCCAACAAATTTCAATCACCATACTTTTTATATGTGAAGTCATCACTCCCCATAAGATCACTATGTATTATCTTTGCTATTGTTCTATCATTCTTTATTGCTTTCAAGAGCATAGAAATCTAGCGAAGCCCTCTCATTAAAACTACTTTTGATTATATAACTCTCGGACTTGCTTACATAAGGGGAGCAAAAGCAAAAACTAAAAGGTAGATCATACTAAAAACTTTTATTCTACTAGATGAAAGCAAAAAACAAAAAGGATCGAACTAGGAAAGATAAAAACAAAAGGGAAAAAGGAAAGACAAGGTGTGGCGTGATACGATACCGGGGCACCTCCCCCAAGCTTGGCACAAGCCAAGGGCAGTGCCCATACCCATGTACTCAGGTATCCTTCTTAAGTAGTGATGGTGTGATGTTCTTGGCGATGATACCCTTCAGAATGTGATTCTGCTCTACAAGTTTATTATTTTGCTACCTGAGATCCATTACTTCATTGTGCAGTTTTCCATTGACGGATAGAGATCCCTTCACCTAGGAATGTCTCATGTTGGAGGAATTGCTATTGGGAAAGTTTTGGAGTCGGTTTACTTACCATACCACGTACCTATTCCTTTTTAGCGTCTAAAACGTTCTGGTAAGTCTCCCTAATATGATCATTGGGAGTTATGGTATTGATAACATGGGTTTCGACATTAATGGGAGTACCTGAAATATAGTTTCTGATTCTTTGCCCATTTACTACCTTAGGATTTGTGTCTCCGGCGTTGTTGATCTTGATGGCACCGGAACGATATACCTCCTCAACGATGTATGGTCCTTCGCATTTGGAGAGAAGTTTTCCTGCAAAAAATCTTAACCGATAATTGTATAGCAAGACATGATCACCTACATTAAATTCACGCTTTTGTATTCTTTTATCATGCCATTTCTTAACTTTTTCTTTAAACAGCTTGACATTCTCATAGGCCTGGGTTGTCCATTCATCAAGTGAGCTAATGTCAAATAACCCCTTCTCACCAGCAAGTGTGAAATCATAATTAAGCTCTTTGATTGCCCAATAAGCTTTATGCGCTAGCTCTAGAGGTAAGTAACATGCTTTACCATAAACCATTTTATATGGAGACATACCCATAGGATTCTTGTAAGCAGTTCTATAAGCCCATAATGCATCATCAAGTTTCTTAGACAAATTCTTCCTAGATCTATTAACCGTCTTTTGCCAGATCAATTTAGTTTCTCTATTTCTTAATTCTACTTGACCACTAGACTGGGGATGATAAGGGGATGCAATTCTATGATTAACATCATATTTAGCAAGCAATTTACGGAAAGCACCATGAATAAAATGTGAACCACCATCAGTCATTAAGTATATGGGGACTCCAAATCTAGGTAAAATAACTTCTTTAAGCATCTTAATAGAGGTGTTGTGATCAGCACTACTAGTTGGAATAGCTTCTACCCACTTAGTAACATAATCAACAAAAGCTAAAATATGAGTATACCCGTTGTACGTTGGAAAAGGTCCCATATAATCAAACCCCAAACATCAAATGGTTCAATAACAAGAGCGTAATTTATAGGCATTTCCTAATGTCTACTAATATTGCCAATTCTTTGACATTCATCACATGACAAGACAAACTTACAAGCATCCTTGAAGAGAGTAGGCCAATAAAAACCAGATTGCAATACCTTATGTGTAGTTCTATCTCCAGCATGGTGTCCTCCGTAGGCCTCGGAATGACACTTCCGTAGGATCTGTTCATGTTCATGCTCAGGTACACAACGTCTAATAACACCATCTACTCCTTCTTTATAAAGGTGTGGGTCATCCCAGATATAATTTCTTAAATCATAGAAAAACTTTTTCTTTTGTTGGTATGTGAAACTAGGCAGTATAAATTTAGCGACAATGTAATTAGCATAATAAGCATACCAAGGAGCATTATGAGAAGCATTTATGACAGCTAATTGTTCATCAGGAAAGCTATCATCAATTGGTAGTGGGTCATCAAGAAATTTCTCTAACCTAGACAAGTTATCTCCTACGGGGTTATCAGCGCCCTTTCTATCAACAATATGCAAATCGAATTCTTGTAGTAGAAGAACCTACCTAATAAGTCTAGGTTTCGAATCTTTCTTTTCCACGAGATACTTAATAGCAGCATGATCAGTGTGAATAATTTCTTTAGAATCAACAATATAAGATCTAAACTTATCACAAGCGAACACAACTGCTAAAAATTCCTCTTCAGTGGTAGCATAGTTTCTTTGAGCATTGTCTAGAATTTTGCTAGCATAATGAATAAAATTTAATTTCTTATCAACTCTTTGGCCTAGAATAGAACCTATAGTATAGTCACTAGCATCATACATAATTTCAAAAGGTAGGTTCCAATCAGGTGGTTGAACAATAGGTGCAGAAATCAAAGCACTCTTGAGAGTTTCAAAAGCTTCCACACAATCATCATCAAAAACGAATGGAACATCTTTTTGTTGGAAATATGCCCTACAGGCAATAATAAATTAGTTATTATCATATTTCCTTGTTCATGATAATCGTTTATTATCCATGCTATAATTGTATTGATCGGAGACTTAAATGCATGTGTGGATACATAGACAAAACCATGCCCCTTGTATGCCCCTAATGGACTAGCTCGTTGATCAAAGGATGGTTAAGGTTTCCTAGCCATGGACATGACATGTCATTTGATAACGGGATCACATCATTAGGAGAATGATGTGATGGATAAGACCCAAACTACAAACATAGCATATGATCGTGTCAGTTTATTGCTACTATTTTCCGCATGTCAAGTATGTGTTCCTATGACCATGAGATCATGCAACTCACAGATATCAGAGGAGTGCCTTGTGTGTATCAAACGTCGCAACGTAACTGGGTGACTATAAAGGTGCTCTACAGGTATCTTCGATGGTGTCTGTTGAGTTGGCATGGATCGAAACTGGGATTTGTTACTCCGTGTGACGGAGAGGTATCTCGGGGCCCACTCGGTAATGCAACATCACAATAAGCCTTGCAAGCAATGTGACTAATTGTTAGTTGCAGAATCTTGTATTACGGAACGAGTAAATAGACTTGCCGGTAACGAGCTTGAACTAGGTATGGAGATACCGACGATCGAATCTCGGGCAAGTAACATACCGAAGAACAAAGGGAACGTTATACGGGATTAACTGAATCCTTGACATAGAGGTTCGACCGATAAATATCTTCGTAGAATATGTAGGAACCAATGTGGACGTCCAAGTACCACCATTGGTTATTGACCGTAGAGGTGTCTCGGTCATGTCTACATAGTTCTCGAACCCGCAGGGTCTGCACACTTAAGGTTCGGTGACGTTTTAGTAGTGTAGAGTTATGTATGGTGGTGACCGAAGTTTGTTTGGAGTCCCGGATGAGATCCCGGACATCACGAGGAGCTCCGGATTGGCCCGGAGGTAAATATTCATATATAGGAAGTCCCAGTTTGGTTTCCGGAATAGTTTCGGGCTCATCGGTAGTGTACCGGGAGTGCCGGTAGTGTACCGGGTGGCCTCCGGGAGGGGTATTTCGACCCCAAGAGGTCCATGGTCTGTGGGAGAATAATAACCAGCCCTTAGTGGGCTGGGAAAACATCCACAAAGGCCCATGGCGCAGGAGAGAAAGTCCTAAAGCAAAAAGTGGAAAATCAGCCAATAGCAGGCAATCCTACTCCAACTAGGATTGGACGTGAAGTAAGATTGCTTCCCACCTCCTATTTCGGCCGACCCAAAGGCCTTGGCTGCCTCTCCTCTACTCTCCTCCTATATATACTAGTGGATTGGGTGGTTTTTGGACAGAATTTCTGGCCACATGCTACTCGTTTTGCCGGTGCACGGTTTCTCCTCTGGATCAGTTTTTCGTAGCGCTTAGGCGAAGCCATGTCGGAATCACTCCACCACCATCACCGGAGCGCCGTCACGCTGCCGGTGAAATCTCTCTCCTCTCCACCTCCTCTTTCTGGATCAAGACGGTGGAGATCGTCATCAAGCTGCATGTGTGCTGAACGCGGAGGTGCCGTCCGTTCGGCGCTAGATCGGAAGGACCGTGATCGAGATCGCGAGATAGTTCGTGATGAGCTCGCGGAACGGATCGTGATGAGTTCGCAGGACAGATCGTGATCAAGATCGTGAGATGGATCGTGATGAGATCGCAGGACGGATTGTGATGAGTTCACGGGACGGATCGTGATTGGATCGCGGGACGGATCGTGATGAGATCGCGGGACGCTCGGCGATTTGGATCGCGAAGATGTTCGACTACACCAACCGCGTTTCTTAATGCTTCCCGCTTAGCGATCTACAAGCGTATGTAGATCCACTCTCCCTCTCTTAGATGCTCATCACCACGGATAGGTTTGCGTGTGCGTAGGAAATTTTTTGTTTCCCATGCGACGTTCCCCAACTATGGCATCATGAGCTAGGTTGATGGTTCGATGAGATCTCGAGTAGAACACAAAAGGTTTGTGGGCGTTGATGCTTAGATTGCTTCCTCCCTTGGTCGGATTTTGGTTCAGCGGGATTGTGAGATGAGGCAGCCCGGACCAACATTACTCGTACGCTTACGAGAGACCGGTTCCCTCGACGCAGTTTGTTGCTTAGATGGCTTGCGGGTGACAGTTTCTCTCACTTTAGTTGGATCAGATCCGACAAAGGCGGTCCTTGACAAGGTTGAAAAGCAATCTATGTATCACCGTTGTGATTTATGCGTAGGTGAGAATCGTTCTTGCTAGATACCCGTAGCAGCCACGTAAAACATGCAACAACAATTAGAGGACGTCTAACTTGTTTTTGCAGGGTATGTTGTGATGTGATATGGCCAATTACATGATGAGATATATGTGATGTATGAGATGATCATGTGATGTATAGAATTTCACGACTTGCATGTCCTTGAGTATGGCAACTGGCAGGAGCCATAGGGTTGTCTTTAATTATTGTATGACCTGCGTGTCAATCATTAAGCGCTATGTAATGCTTTACTTTATCGCTAAGTGGTAGCAATAGAAGTAGAAGCAGGGATGGCGCCACAACCCCAATGGCAACACATTGATGGAGATCAAGACGATGGAGATCATGGTGTTGTGCCGGTGACGATGGAGATCATGTCGGTGTTTCGAAGATGGAGATCTTAAACACAAGTTCATGGCCATATCATGTCACTTATGAATTGCATGGGATGTTAATCCTTTTATGTACCTTGTTTTGCTTAGTACGGCGGTAGCATTATAAGGTGATCCCTCACTTGAATTTCAAGATGAACTGTGTTCTCCCCGAGTGTGCACCGTTGCGAAAGTTCATCGTGTTGAGACACCACGTGATGATCGGGTGTGATAGACTCTACGTTCACATACAACGGGTGCAAGCCAGATTTGCACGCGCAGAACACTCGGGTTAAACTTGACGCGCCTAGCATGTATAGACATGGCCTCGGAACACGAGATACCGAAAGGTCGAACATGAGTCATGTAGTAGATATGATCAACATAATGATGTTCACCATTGCAGCCACCTCAGCTCACGTGATGATCGGACTTGAGTTGGTGAATTTGGATCATGTATCACTCGAATGATCGGAGGGATGTCAATTTGAGTGGGAGTTCTTAAGTAATATGATTAATTGAACTCATTATCATGAACATAGTCAATAGTGTCTTTGCAAATTATGTTGTAGATTACTAGCTCGCGCTGTAGCTCCCTTAAATTTTTATATGTTCCTAGAGAAATAGAGTTGAAAGATGTTGGTAGCAATATTGCGGACTGGGTCCGTGCTCTGAGGGTTGTCCTCATTGCTGCACAGAAGGCTTATGTCCTTAATGCACCGCTCGGTGCGCCACCCCCTCTAGCGTCGTCTATAGATGTTGTGAACATCTGACAGGCATGTTTCGATGACTACTTGATAGTTTAGTGCGTCATGCATTACGGCTTAGAATTGAGGCTCCGAAACGTTTTGAATGTCACGGAACATATGAGATGTTCTAGGAACAGAGATTGTGATCTCAGGCTCGTGCTTGTGTTGCGAGATATGAGATCTCCAACAAGATTCTTTGCTTGTAAGATGAAGGAGAATAGCTCAATCGTTGAGCATGTAATCAGATTGTCTGGGTACTACAATCGCTTGAATCAAGTGGGAGTTGATCTTCCAAATAAGATAGTGATTGATATAGTTCTCCAAGTCACTGTCACTAAAGCTACTAGAACTTAGTGATGAACTATAATACACCAGGGATAGAAGTATTGATCCCTGAGCTGTTCGCGATGTTTGACACCGCGAAGGTAGAAATCAAGAAGGAGCGTCAAGCGTTGATGGTTAATCAAACCACTAGTTTTGAAAAGGGCAAGAGCAAGGAGGGAAACTTCATGGATAGCAAGTCAGTTGCTGCTCCAGTGAAGCAACCCAAAGTTGAACTCAAACCCGAGACTAAGTGCTTCTATTATGAGGTGAGAGGTCGCTGAAGCGGAACAACCCTAGATACTTGGTAGATAAGAAGGCTGGCAACATCGACAGAAGTATATTTGATATACGAGTTATTAATGTGTACCTTGCTAGTACTCCTAGTAGCACCTGGGTATTGGATACCGGTTCAGTTGCTAAATGTTAGTAACTCAAAATAAAAGCTACGGGATAAACGGAGAACTTGCTAAGGGTGAGGTGACGATATGTGTTGGAAATGTTTCCAAGGTTGATGTGATCAACATCACACGCTCTCTTTACCTTCAGGATTAGTGACGAACCTGAATAAATGTTATTTGGTGTTTTGCGTTGAGCATGGACATGATTAGATCATGTTTGTTGCAATACGGTTATTCATTTAAAGCTAGAGAATAATGGTTATTCTATTTACATGAATAATACCTTCAATGGTCATGCACCCAGTGAGAATGGTTTGTTGAAATCTTGATCGTAGTAATACACATGTTCATAATATTGACGTCAAAAGATACAAAGTTAATAATGATAGTACCACATATTTGTGGCACTAGCGCAGAATGTCATATTGGTATAAAGCGCATGAAGAAACTCCATGCTGATGGATCTTTGGACTCATTCGATTTCGAATCGGTTGAGACATGCGAACCATGCCTCTTGGGCAAGATGACTAAAGCATCTCATTGGATGGAGCGGGCAAGTTATTCATTGGAAATGATACATGTTGATGTATGCAATCCAGTGAGTCTTGTAGCATGCAGTGGATATCGTTATTTTCTTACCTTCATTGATGATTTGAGTAGATATAGTGTATATTTACTTAATCAAACACAAGTCTGAATCGTTTGAAAGGTTCAAGCAAATTCAGAGTGAAGTTTAAGATCATCGTGACAAGAAGATAAAAATGACTGCGATATGATCGTGGAGGTGAATATCTGAGTTACGAGTTTGGCATACAACTTAAGACAATGTGAAATTTGTTTCACAACTAACGCCACCTGGAACACCATAGTGTGATGGTGTGTCCGAACATCATAGTCATGCTCTATTGGATATGGTGCGTGCTATGATGTCTCTTATCGTTTTACTACTATAATTTTGGGGTTATGCATTAGAGACAACTAAATTCACTTTAAATAGGGCACCATCTAAATCTGTTGAAATGACACCGTGTGAATTATGGTTTGACAGAAACCTAAGCTGTCATTTCTTAATGTTTGGGGCTGCGATGCTTGTGTGGAAAATGTTTTCACATAATAAGCTAGAACCCAAAGCGGACAAATGTATCTTCATAGAATACCCTAAGAACAGATGGGTATGCCTTCTATCTCAGATCCGAGTGCAAAGTGTTTGTTGCTAGAACTAGGTCCTTTCTCGAGAAAAAGTTTCTCTCGAAAGAATTGAGTGGGAGGAAGATAGAACTTGATGAGGTTGCTAAACCTTTGTTCAACCAGAGAATAGCGCAGCACAGAAAGATGTTTCTGTGGAGCCTACGTTAGTTGAAGAGGAAGTTAATGATGATGATCATGAAACTTCAGGATCAAGTTACTGTCGAACTTCGTAGGTCGACAAGGATGTGTACTGCTCCTAAGCGGTATGACAACTCTGTCTTGGAGGTCATGTTGTTGGACAACGATGAACCTACGAGCTATGAAGAAGCGATGATGGGCCCAGATTCCGACAAATGGTTGGAGGCCATGAAATCCGAGATAGGATCCATGTATGAAAACCAAGTATAGACTTTGATAGACTTGCTCGTTGGACAGCAGGTCGTTGAGTACAAATGGATCTTTAAAATGAAGACAGACGCTGATGGTAATTGTCACCATTTGTAAAGCTCGACTTGTTGCAAAGATGTTTGTGACAAGTTCAAGGGGTTGACTGCGATGAGACTTTCTCACTCGTAGCGATGCTAGAGTTTGTTGGAATTATGTTAGCAGTTGCTGCGTTTTCAATTATGAAATCTGGCTGATGGATGTCAAAACATTGTTTCCTTAACGGTTTACTTGAGGAAAGGTTGTATGTGATACAACCAGAAGGTTTTGTCAGTCCTAAGGATGCTAAAAGGTGTGCAAGCTTCGGTGATCCTTCCATGGACTGAAGCAAGCATCTCGGAGTTGGAATATACGCTTTGATGAGTTGATCAAAGTTTTTGAGTTTATACAAAGTTTACGAGAAACTTGTATTTGCAACAAAGTGAGTGGGAGCACTATAGAATTTCTGATAAGTATATGTGGATGACATATTGTTGATCGGAAATAATGTAGGATTTCTGGAAAGCATAAATGGTTGTTTGGAAAGTGATTTTCAAAGGAAGAGCTGGATAAAACTACCAAATTGTTGAGCATCAAGATCTATAGAGATAGATCAAGATGACTTGATGAGACTTTCAATGAGTACATACCTTGACAAAGATTTTGAAAGAGTTCAAAATGGATCAGTCAGAGAAAGAGTTCTCGCCTGATTTGTAAGGTGTGAAGTTGAGTGAGACTCAAAGCTCGACCACGGCAGAAGGAAGAGAAAGGACGAACGTCGTCCCCTATGCCTTAGCCATAGGCTCTGTATAGTATGCCATGCTGTGTACCGCACCTGTGTGTGCCTTGCCATGAGTCTGTCAAGGGGTACAAGTGTGGTCCAGGAGTGGATCACTGGACAGCGATCGGAATTATCCTTAGTAACCAGAGGACTAAGGAAATGTTTCTTGATTATGGAGGTGATAAAGAGTTCGTCGTAAAGAGTTACGTCGATGCAAGCTTTAACACCTATCCGGATGACTAGTAGTAGCAATCTGGATACGTATAGTGGAGCAGCCATTTGGAAATAGTACCAAGTGGAGTGTGGTAGCAGTGTTTACGGTTTGACATAGAGATTTGCAAAGTACACACGGATTCTAATATCGCAGACCCGTTGACTATAAGACCTCTCTCACATGCAAAGCATGATCGAGCCCCAGAACTCATTGGGTGTTAGATTCATAAACAATGCGAATCACATGGTGATGTGAACTAGATTATTGACTCTAGTGCAAGTGGGAGACTGTTGGAAATAAGCCCTAGAGGCAATAATAAATTAGTTATTATCATATTTCCTTGTTCATGATAATCGTTTATTATCCATGCTATAATTGTATTGATCGGAGACTTAAATGCATGTGTGGATACATAGACAAAACCATGTCCCTAGTATGCCTCTAATGGACTAGCTCGTTGATCAAAGGATTTTTAAGGTTTCCTAGCCATGGACATGAGATGTCATTTGATAACGGGATCACATCATTAGGAGAATGATATGATGGATAAGACCCAAACTACAAACATAGCATATGATCGTGTCAGTTTATTGCTACAGTTTTCCGCATGTCAAGTATGTGTTCCTATGACCATGAGATCATGCAACTCACAGATATCGGAGGAGTGCCTTGTGTGTATCAAACATCGCAACGTAACAGGGTGACTAGAAAGGTGCTCTACAGGTATCTCCGATGGTGTCTGTTGAGTTGGCATGGATCGAGACTGGGATTTCTTACTCCGTGTGATGGAGAGGTATCTCGGGGCCCACTCGGTAATGCAACATCATAATAAGCCTTGCAAGCAATGTGACTAATTATTAGTTGCGGGATCTTGTATTACGGAATGACTAAAGAGACTTGCCAGTAACGAGGTTGAACTAGGTATGGAGATACCGACGATCGAATCTTGGGCAAGTAACATACCGAAGAACAAAGGGAACGTTATACGGGATTAACTGAATCCTTGACATAGAGGTTCGACCGATAAAGATCTTCGTAGAATATGTAGGAACCGATGTGGACGTCCAGGTCCCACCATTGGTTATTGACCGTAGAGGTGTCTCGGTCATGTCTACATAGTTCTCGAACCCATAGGGTCTGCACACTTAAGGTTCGGTGACGTTTCGGTAGTGTAGAGTTATGTATGGTGTTGAACAAAGTTTGTTCGGAGTCCCGGATGAGATACCGAACGTCACGAGGAGCTCCGAAATGGTCCGGAGGTAAATATTCATATATAGGAAGTCCCAGTTTGGTTTCGGGAAAAGTTTCGGGCTCATCGGTAGTGTACCGGGAGTACCGGTAGTGTACCGGGAGGCCTCCGGGAGGGGTATTTCAACCCCAAGAGGTCCATGGGCTGTGGGATAATAATAACCATCCCTTAGTGGGCTGGGAAAACATCCACAAAGGCCCATGGCGCAGGAGAGAAAGTCCTAAAGCAAAAAGTGGAAATCAGCCAATAGGAGGCAATCCTACTCCAACTAGGATTGGAGGTGAAGTAGGATTGCTTCCCACCTCCTATTTCGGCCGACCCAAAGGCCTTGGCTGCCTCTCCTCTCCTCTCCTCCTATATATACTAGTGGATTGGGTGGTTTTTGGACAGAATTTCCGGCCACGTGCTACCCGTTTCACCGGTGCACAGTTTCTCCTCTAGATCGGTTTTCCGCAGCGCTTAGGCGAAGCCCTCTCGGAATCACTCCACCACCATCACCGGAGCGCCGTCACGCTGCCGGTGAACTCTCTCTCCTCTCCACCTCCTCTTGCTGGATCAAGACGGTGGAGATCGTCATCAAGCTGCACGTGTGCTGGACGCGGAGGTGCCGTCCGTTCGGCGCTAGATCGGAAGGACCGTGATCAAGATCGCGAGACAGTTCGTGATGAGATCGCGGAACGGATCGTGATGAGTTCACGGGACAGATCATGATCAAGATCGTGAGACGGATCGTGATGAGATCGCGGGACGGATCGTGATGAGTTCACGGGACGGATCGTGATTGGATCGCGGGACGGATCGTGATGAGATCGCGGGACGCTCGGCGATTTGGATCACGAAGATGTTCGACTACACCAACCGCATTTCTTAACGCTTCCCGCTTAGCGATCTACAAGGGTATGTAGATCCACTCTCCCTCTCGTAGATTCTCATCACCATGGATAGGTTTGCGTGTGCGTAGGAAATTTTTTGTTTCCCATGCGACGTTCCCCAACACTTTTTGCAAAAGATTAGTGAGAGGCCTAGAAATCTTAGAGAAATCTTTAATAAATCTCCTATAGAAACCAGCATGACCAAGGAAACTTCTTATACCTATGATATACGTAGGACATGGCATTTTTTCAATAGCATCAACTTTAGCCTTGTCAACTTCAATACCTCTTTCGGAAATTTTATGTCCCAATACAATGCCTTCATTCACCATAAAGTGGCAAGACTAGTTTCTTCACATCTCTGCAAAACTCGATCAAGACTAGTTTCGGAAACAATCATCAAAAGAAGTTCCGTAAACAGAAAAATCATCCATGAAAACCTCAACAATCCTTTCACAGAAGGTGTACGTCTATAGGCAAAGGTACCAAAAGGGAAGGTAAAGGTAGTCTTTTCTTGGTCTTCTTTTGACACAGGTATACGTCTGTAGGCAAAGGTACCAAAAGGGAAGGTAAAGGTAGTCTTTTCTTGGTCTTCTTTTGACACAGGTATTTGAGTGCAACCAGAATAACCATCCAAAAAACGGAAATGTGTGTGTTTGGATAATATTTCTAGAATTTGATCAATGAAAGGTAGAGGGTAATGATCTTTTCTAGTAGCTTTATTCAATTTCCTAAAATCAATTACCATTCTATAACGAATAACAATTCTATGCGGGGTCAATTCATTTTTATCATTAGGAACTACGGTTAGTTCCTCCTTTCTTAGGGACACAATGGACGGGACTAACCCATCTACTATCAGCAATAGGCTAAATGATACTTACCTCCAGAAGCTTTAATATTTCATTTCTTACCACTTCCTTCATTTTAGGGTTCAACCGTCGTTGGAGATCAACCACTGGTTTAGCATCGGGCTCCATTTTAATTTTGTGTTGACATAGAGTGGGACTAATGCCTTTAAGATGTCAAGAGCATATCCAATAGCAGCATGGTGTTTCCTCAGAGTTTTCAATAATCTCTGTTCTTCATGCTTTGAAAGTTTAGCACTGATAATAACATGATATATATATTTTTCATCAAGATAAGCATATTTCAAAGTATCAGGTAATTGTTTAAGCTCAAACATGGGATCACCCTTGGGTGGAGGAGGATCCCCAAGTATTTCAACAGGCAAGTTGTGTTTCGGAATAGGATGCTGATCAAAGAAAATCCTATCTATTTCATTCCTTTCATTCATATGCATGCAGTTTTCATGATCTAGCAGATATTGCTCTAAAGGATCAGTAGGAGGCACAACAATAGAAACAAGACCCATAGTTTCATCCTTACTAGGCAATTCTTTATCATGGGGTTGTCTACCAAATTTAGAGAAATTAAACTCATGAGACGTATCCCCAAAACTTTCGGTAACTATTTCCTTCTCACAATCTATCTTGGCATTAACAGTACTCAAGAAGGGTCTACCAAATATAATGGGACAAAATTATCTTGTGGGGAACCAAGAACAAGAAAATCGATAGGATATTTATTTTCCCACACAAGACTTCAACATCTCTAATAATCCCAATTGGTGATATAGTATCTCTTTTAGCAAGTTTAATTGTAACATCAATTTCCTCTAACTCAGCTAGTGCAATGTCATTCATAATCTCTTTATATAAGGAAAAGGGAATTGCACTCACACTAGCACTCATATCACATAAACCATGATAACAATGATCTCCTATTTTAACAGAGACAACATGCATGCCAACAATGGGTCTATGTTTATCTTTAGAATCAGGTTTAGCAATTCTAACAGCTTCATCACAAAATGGAATAACATGCTTATGAATATTATCAACCAAGAGATCCTTAACCATATCAATACTTGGTTCAACTTTAATTTGCTCAGGGGGTGTAGGTGTTCTAGCACAGCTCTTACGAACCACAGTTGAAGCTTTAGCATGATCCTTTATTCTAACAGGGAAAGGTGGTTTCTCAATTTAAGCGGTGGGAATTACAGGATTAGCATTATAAGTAATAGTTTTCTCTTCAACTTTAATAGGTTCAACTACTTTAAACTCAATGGGAGGATGATATTTAAACCACTTCTCCTTGGGGAGATCAACATGAGCACCTAAAGATTCACAAAATGAAGCTACTATCTCAGAGTCAAGTCCATATTTGGTGCTAAATTCACAAAAGGCATTGGTGTCTATGAAAGATTAAACACAATCAAACCTAAGGTTCATACCTGACTCCTTACCTTCGTTGAGTTCCCAATATTTAGACTTGTGTTGAATTCTTTCCAATAAATCCCATTTGAAATCAATATCTTTCTTCATATAGGAACCAACACAAGAAGTATCAAGCATTGATTGATCATTACGAGAAAGCCGAGCATAAAAGCTCATGATTGGGGCATGAATATAAAATTGAATTAAGCCTCCCCCAATATTGAGTGATTCTTTCTCCTTCACGAGCCCAAAAATTATAAATATAATTCCGATCACGATGAGCTAGATGGATAGGGTAGATCTTCTGATGAAATTCCATCTTCAATCGGTTGTAGCTCCATGACCCAATATCATCACATAGCCTATACCATGCCAGTGTCTTTTCCTTCAAAGATAAAGGAAAAACCTTCTTCTTAACGTGATCCTAGGGCAGACCTCCAACCTTAAATAATCCACAAACTCCATCCACATAGATTAGATGCAAATCAGGATGTAGTGTTCCATCTCCTGCATAAGGATTAGCAAGCAGCTTCTCTATCATACCAAAAGGAATTTCAAAATAAATATTTTCAGTAGGTTCAGTAGGTTGAGGGACAACTCATTTTGTTTTCGGACGAGGTGAAGATACCCCGAACAAGACCCTCAAAGGACTACTTTCCATACTGACAAGTGATAGTAAATTTCAGCACACTATATAAATTTTTCCTTACCAAATCTCACTTACCAAAGGCGCTTCACTCCCCGGAAATGGCACCAGAAAAGAGTCTTGATGACCCACAAGTATATGGGATCTATCTTAGTCCTTTCGATAAGTAAGAGTGTCGAACCGAACGACGAGCAGAAGGAAATGACAAGCGGTTTCCAGTAAGGTATTCTCTGCAAGTACTGAAATTATCAGTGACAGATAGTTTTGTGATAAGATAATACATAACGAGTAAAAAGTAACAAGGGTAGCAAAGGTGCAGCAAGGTAGCCCAATCTTTTTTGTAGCAAAGGAAAGGCCTGGATGAACTCTTATATAAAGCAAAGCGCTCCTGAGGACACATGGGAATTTCCATCAAGCTAGTTTTCATCATGCTCATTTGATTCGCGTTCGTTACTTTGATAATTTGATATGTGGGTGGACCGATGCTTGGGTGCTGCCCTTACTTGGAAAAACCTCCCATTTATGATTAACCCCTATCACAAGCATCCGAAACTATGAAAGAAGAATTTAGGTAAACGTAACCATAGCATGAAACATATGGATCCAAATCAGCCCCTTACGAAGCAACGCATAAACTAGGGTTTAAGCTTCTATCACTCTAGCAACCCATCATCTACTTATTACTTCCCAATGCCTTCCCCTAGGCCCAAAAAATGGTGAAGTGTTATGTAGTCAACATTCACATAACACCACTAGAGGAGAGACAACATACATCTCATCAAAATATCGAACGAATATTAAATTCACATGATTACTTATAACCAGACCTATCCCATGTCGTCATGAACAAACGGAACTACTCACAAAGCATGTTCATGTTCAAGATAAGAGGAGTATTAATTATTATAAAGGATCTAAACATATGATCTTCCACCAAATGAACCAACTAGCATCAACTACAAGGAGTAATCAACACTACTAGCAACCCACGGGTACCAATCTGATGTGTTGAGACAAAGATCAGATACAAGAGATGAACTAGGGTTTGGAGAGGAGATAGTGTTGATGAAGAGTTGATGGAGATTGACCACCTCTCGATGAGAGGATCATTGGTGATGACGTTGGCTTCGATTTCCCCCTCCGGGAGGGAAGTTTCCCTGTCAGGACCACCTTGCCGGAGCTCTAGATTGGTTCCACCCAAGTTCTGCCTCGAGACGGCGGCGCTTCATCCCGAAAGCTCTCTTCCATTTTTTTCCAGGTCAAAATGCTTCATATAGGAGAATATGGGCGTCGGAGGAGCCACAGGGGCCCCACAAGCCTGCTAGGCGCGGCTAGGGGGTGGCCGCACCTAGCAGGCTTGTGACCTACTGGTGGCCCTCCTCTAGTTCATTCTTGTGCTAGTATTTTTTATTAATTCCAAAAATATTCTCCATACATTTTCAGGACATTTGGAGTTGTGCAGAATAGGTATCTCAGATTTGCTCCTTTTCTAGTCCAGAATTCCAGCTGCCGCCATTCTCCCTCTTCATGTAAACCTTGTAAAATAAGATAGAAAAGGCATAAATATTGTACCATAACGTGTAATAACCACCCATAATGCAATAACTATCATTATAAAATCATGATGCAAAATGGACGTATCACTTGTTCCTTGCATGTTATGATTAAGGAAAGGCTACTCGCCTTGTATGAAGAGATTGAAAGCTTTGGCTTGGAACTAGTTGTACCTAGATTCCTCTCCAACCTCGAATCAAAGCCTACCTTGATGGATGATATTAAAGAAGCTCAGAAGGGACACAAGAGAATTGAAGGCATCAAGAGGAAGATCATGGCAGGCAAGGCCCCAGGATTCTCAGTGGATGAACAAGGAGTTGTATGGTTTGGGAATCGCATCTGTGTACCCAACAAAGAAGAGCTTAAGAACTTGATCTTGCAAGAAGCTCATGACACTTTGTATTCCATCCATCCTGGAGGAACCAAGATGTATCAAGACCTCAAGGCAAGGTTCTAGTGGCATGGCATGAACAGAAAAATAGGCACATTTGTTGCTAAGTGTGAAATATGCCAGAGAGTCAAAGCTGAGCATCAGCGGCCCTCTGGGCTATTGCAACCTCTCAAAGTGCATGAATGGAACTGGGACAAGGTCGGGTTGGACTTCATCACCGAATTACCAAGGTCTAGAAAGGGACATGATTCCATTTGGGTCATTATCGATCACCTAACCAAGGTAGCCCATTTCATTCTTGTCAAGACCACCTATGACGGAAGCCAGCTGGCAAACCTCTACATCAACTGCATCGTGAGTCTTCACAGAGTTCCAAAGGAGATTGTGTCGGATCGAGGAACCCAGTTTACCTCAAGGTTTTGGAAGAGGTTTCAAGAAGCAATGGGAACCAAGATCTCCTTCAGCATTGCTTTTCACCCCTAGACAGGTGGGCAGACGGAGTGAGTAAATCAGATACTCGAGGATATGCTCCATGCTTGTGTTCTGGAAGACGGAGCCAAGTGGGAGGACTGCCTACCATTTGCTGAGTTCTCCTACAACAATAGCTATCTGTCGATTATTGAGATGCACCATTTGAAGTGTTGTACGGACGCAAATGTCATACACCCCTGAACTGGTCGGAGACCGAAGAAGGACTAGTCTTTGGGTCAGACATCCTCCGCGAAGCAGAAGAGCAAGTTCAGCTCGTCTGACAGCTCCTTGAGACCGCCAAGACAAGACAGAAGAGCTATGACAACTCTCACCACTGATAAGTGAACCTCAATATCGAAGATTATGTTTACCTCCCAGTCACGCCTCTCAAAGGGAGCAAGCATTTCCATGTCAAAGGAAAGCTTGCACCAAGATACATCGGGCCCTTCAAGATCACCACAAGACGAGGAGAAGTTGCATATCAACTAGATCTACCTTCCAAGGTGTCAGATGTGCACAACATCTTTCATGTGTAACAACTCAGGAAGTGTCTTCAAGTGCCCAACCGCCCCGACCTCTACAAGGACATCGACCATCAAGCCATCGACCTTCAGCCAGACCTCACTTACTGTGAGAGGCCAGTTCGTATTCTGGATGAAGTGGAGCATTGAACCAGAAGTCGCACCATCAAGTACTTCAAGGTCCAATGGAGCAACCACACTAAAGTAGAAGCAACCTGGGAGCATGAAGACTATCTTAGATCTGAATTCCCTTATATCTTGCGCTTAGCCTAGGAATCTCATGGACGAGAATCTTGTAAGGGGGGTAGGTTTGTCACACCCTATGTTTGTATGACTTTGCTATGCTTGGATTTAAAAATTTGGAACCAATTAAAACTTTTTGAGTGGATGCTTATTTGAACTATTTCTTGTTTGATTGTTTGGTTGATTATGTTTGGCACTCATTGGTTCTACTCCTCAACATATTCATCTTCCTTGTTCCAAACTTTTTGCCTAATGATCATGCCATGTGAATAATACCCAAAACTATTTTTATCAAAATTTATTTTTGACCAAAAATAATTTATCAAAATTAGGTTTTCAAAACCCCGTGAGTTGAGGTTTGCACTACAAGTCCTCAAATTGGGTGGATCCTTTTCCCCATAGGCTTTATTTGAAACCTACTATATATATGACTTCCCAAAACCACCAAATATTATTTTTAAATATTATTTTACTATTTTATTTAAAGGATTTTTCTTAAGGCCGGAAATGGTCTTTTATAGGAAAAAATTATTTAAATGCTTTGAAAATATTTGAGAAAATTTAGGGAAACTCAGTGGACATAATTTTTTGATATATATGAGTTTCAACACATGGTTATGTTCAAAATCATGGGCCAAACACCTCAAAACCCTTTCTGCTTAAATCAAGCTTTTGAAATATTTGTATAATAAATATTCTTAACAAATTCTAGGGAAATTCCAGCAAGTCACACATGCCATTTGTGATAATCTTGCAAAGTTTGATCTCAACCCCCCTTTATTTGCTTCACCAAATTACTCCAAAACCCTTCCTATCCAGAGCCAAATTTGAGAAACTTTACATTGTGAAGTTTCTTTCATTGACCCCAAAATTTGTGGACATGTTCTAATCCCCAAATAATGATGGTACACGAAGTGCTGCATCAAGGTGATTCTTAGCATGACTAGATCTACAGAAAGCAGATTCTGATGATTTCTAGGCTTTTACAAAGTTACATTGTCAACTTTGCTCAAACCATCTCAAACTTGGCGATCAACCTTATTTTTAACCACCCATGACCCTGTTAAAACTCAGGTCAAGCAAACTCCATTTGCTTAGCCAAACCATAATCAAACACCTTCTGCCAGAATGGTTAAACCATTGTTTGACCCCCTTTTACTATTCTCCTTCGGTTCAAATTTTTACCACAACCTACTAGCATTGCACTTCACCTCCAGTAACTTTCTCTAGCCAAGACTAAATGTTTAAGTGGGGGTAAAAACCCATTATTCCCTTCTGGACAGAAGGAATCCCCCTCCCTCTCCATCCCTCTCTCACCCTAGTGGGTCACCAGGGCATCCAATGCCAGATTCCCCTAGTATAGACCCCCCATGTACCCCTAGACACTTGTGGCCAGGAACAAGATGTCGTCGGCATGCCGTGGCATGCCAAACGAGCGCTTTGGAGTGTGCTATAGTGTGCTGCCACACTGTAGTCATCCCTATCTTGATGCTCCCGACCACCTCGGGCTAAGGGAGCACGATACCAGGTCCCCTCGATGTTCGTGCCTCCCTGTCGGTCGTCTCCCCTCCCCTCTCTCTCCCTTGTTGTCCCCCTCGCGCGTGCACGACACTGCCCGAGAGCTCTAATGGCTGATCCCACACACGTGACGCCCCTCGGCCCCTCTACTTGTCCTCTACACCTCCGGAGCATCCCCCGTGGTCCCCTAACCACGCCCGTGCCCTGACCCTTGGGTACCACAGCTCAACGGCTCACGCCCGAGCTCTCTCGCGTGTGACACCCTCTGTCTCCTCCCTTGCCTACAAATAGGCCTCCCCAGCCTCGCTTATGGCCTCCCCTCGCTTCCTACCTCCCCCAATCGACCGCCCGCTCTTCCCTCGCAAGCTCCCGAGCCCCTATGCCCTGGGTTGAGCCGGAGCTCCGCCGCCTCGGGCTGCCGTCGTTCAGCTGGTACGAAGCCTCTTCTCTTCCCATTTTTGCGCCATTTGCTTCCCCTCCTCCTTAGGAGTCTAACCCAGCCCTCCATCTGTTGGTTTGCACAATGAAGCGAGCGCCTCGTCCTTGCCGACCTCGGCCGCCACTCGGGCTCCTCGCCGCCGGTGGTCCCGTCACCTCCAGCGACTCCCTCCGGTACCGCGTGACAGGTAGCGCTCCCCTGAGCATGCCTGGACCGTTGGAGCCCACTTGTGATACCCTCATCCTCCCCTCTCTCGCTACCAGGCTAGGCCCATTGGCAGGTCTAAATGAAACCTATTGGGCACGTACCTGGGCCAAATCCCCTGGGTCGGCTCGGGCCAATCGCTGTTTCACCCCACATGAACAGTGTAGTTTCCTTCTTCTTTTTCTGTAGATTCCTCCAAAAATTCCATAGACCCAAATAAAAATCCAATGCCACATATTTTTCCACCATAAATCTTAGAATATTTTGTAGAATTTAACAGTTCCACTTGTGCATTTTTATGTAAATGTTTTATGCAGTCATTTTTATTAAAACCTAGTTTTTAATATTTTTACGCTCTATTTAAATAGTTTTAAAAATGTTTATCACAATAAAACCATAAATAGATGTCTTTAGAATAGCTTGTAGTATTTGTCAGAGTAGGGCAACATTTTAAAAGTAAATATTGTGCTCTGTTTTTTTTGTGTGATGCTTATTTTTGCCCATTTATTCCGCGATGATAGACTGCATTGTTGATGAAGGAGTTGGACCCAAAGATTTCGTAGACCCCGAAGACTTTGTTGAGCCAGGCAAGCAGCCCTTTGACCATGTTAAGAAACCATTTTTATGCATATCATATAGAACTTTCTTTCGGTTTGTTGATCATATTGATGTGATGACCACTATGGTGGGATGCCTCCAATACTTTTACCGTTGATACTTGCAGTGTGCATGACCCTACCTCCTTCAGAGGGTTGTGCAGGTGGGAGTAGATAGGATGCTGGTAGACGCTATGTAAGTGGGCTCGGGAATATGCATTATGATGGGAACATAAATGATTTAAAAACTATTCGAAAACCCTGTCGGGTGCCACTAATGCCCGAGGGGGATGATGTTGAGTTGGGTAACCACTTGAGAAATAAATGGGGTACCGGATCATGTGAGTGTGTGTGTTTTCGAAAACGGGTTAGATTTAGGATTGTCGACTGTCCCAACCATACATGTACAATCACGATACCCCTTATGGGATGGGGCTTTGTTGACTACCTTAGTGAGTACTAGCATAGAGCCCGCATTACTAGTGGCGGGAGTGAAGTGGTACTCTCGATACGGGGTCATACCAGAATGGACGATCATGCGCTGTCTTTACACGCACCGGGCACACCGTTACGTGCCCTAATGGATTATACGTGTGATGTATATCATGTGGGATGGCACCAACGAGTGGACTCTCTGTTTAGTGTCGCTAGGGGAAAGGCAATGTTCAGGTGCTTACCTCGGGTATGTAATATACCACGAGTCGTGGATGACATGGAAGTTCCCCGAGTCTTGTGGGTAAAGTGTGGAACCTTTGCAGAGTGTAAAACTATTCGAATAGCCATGTCCATGGTCAAAGACAGTTGGGTGGTGCTGCTTAAACTATGTCTAGTTGTCTTTGCAAAACTTGGTGTGTGTGGATGACACACAGGTGACACACAGATGACACTTGAGATAAGTCAGATGACTTGACATGATGACTAAACATGAGATGTTCAACCCCGTGTTTATGATGATATCTATAGCTTGTTCATATGGATATCTGCCAACTGTTGATGCATGCTTACATAGTTACTTGATCACATCATTGCATTCAAAATTAGCTTTCTCCAAAATACCTACTTAGTGCTATATCATGCATTGTTATTGCCTTGTTCCAACATGAGTTGCTTGCGAGTAAATTCAAAGTACTCATTAGCTTGCCACTGGTTATTTAATTGACCAGGCATGGAAGTGCAGGAATTATGATTCGGGGTTCCCACATGCTCATAATTCAAGGAATTCTCATTAAGTATTTTCATACATTCTTCCTCTACCAATTGAGCACAATTTTCTGATCCATCATTTTCATGAAAGACATTGAAAAGATGAAGCAATTGATGCAACCTAATATCCATTTTTTGTATTTTTCTTTTATAAAGCCAAACTAGTGAAAAGCAAGAAACGAAAAGATTTAATTACAAGAACTAAAGATATACCTTCAAGCACTCACCTCACAGGCAATGGTGCCAGAAAAGACCTTGATGTCTACTACACAACTTGTTCTTGTAGACTTGTGTTGGGCCTCCAAGCTCCAAGTTTTGTAGGAGAATAGAGATTTCCCCTCAAGTGGATGACCTAAGGTTTATCAATCCATGGGAGGTGTGGGATGAAGATGGTCTCCGTCAAACAACCATGCAATCAAATACAAGAAATCTTTTGTGTCCCCAACACACCCAATACAATGGCAAATTGTATAGGTGCACTAGTTTGGCGAAGAGATGGTGATACAAGTGTAGTAATGATAGTAGATATTGATATTTGTAATCTGAAATATAAAAACAGCAAGGTAGCAAGTGACAAAAGTGAGCACAGATGGTATTTCAATGCTTGAAAATAAGGCCTACGGTCCGTAATTTTGTAGTGCAATCTCTCAACAATGCTAATATAATTGGATTACATAACCACCCCTCAACGTGCAATGAATAATCACTCCAAATTTCTTATCTAGTGGAGATCATAAGAAGTAATTGTTTGTAGGGTACGAAACCACCTTAAAGTTATCCTTTCCGATCGATCTATCCAAGAGTTTGTACTAAAATAACCAAGTTATCCTTTGTGATCGATCTATCTAAGAGTTCGTACTACAACAACACCATATGATACGCATCAACCAACTCTAGTGTCACCCAGATACTCGTATGTCACTAAAAGTATCCATGAGTTAATTATACGATACGCATCAAGCAATTTCAGATTCATAATACTCAATCCAAAACAAAGAACCTCCAAGAGTGCCCCAAGATTTCTACCGGAGAAGCTAGGACAAGAACGTGCATAAACCCTTATGCATAGATTACCCCAATGTCACCTCGGGAATCTTCAAGTTGAGTACCAAAACATACATCAACTGAATCAATAGGACACCCCATTGTCACCACGGGTATCCATTGTCAAGACGTATATCAAGTGTTCTCAAATCCAACATTCAATACAACATAACGAAATCTCAAAGGGAAAACTAAGATAGAGAGGGGAAAACAGCATGTGATCCAATTATATTAACAAAGCCCATGCTACATCAAGATCGTGCCATCTCAAGAACACGAGAGAGAGAGAGATAGAGAGAGAGAGAGATTGAACACATAGCTACTGGTACAAACCATTAGCCCTGAGGGTGGACTACTCCCTCCTCATCATGGACTTCGCCGGGATGATGAAGATAGCCACTAGAGATGATCTACCCTCTCCCGCAAGGTATTGTTTTCTCTCTAGATTGGTTTTTTGGTGATACAGAGGCCTTGTGGTGGAGAAATGATGAGTCTAGGGTTATTTCTGATGGTTTCTATATTTATAGGATTTTTTGGCATTGGTTTCACGCGAAGATGGCCCACGAGGTGAGCACCCTCCACTAGGGCGCGGTTTGGGGGCCTGGCGCGCCCTGGTGGAGGGTGACCACCTCGTGAATCTTCTGTGCCTCCCACGAAGCGTCGGATGTCTCCCTTTTTTCCAAAAAAATCGTCAAAAAGTTTCGGGCGATTCCGAGAATTTCCATTTTCTATACAAAAAACAACACCACGGCTGTTCTGTTGAAAACAACGTTAGTCTGGATTAGTTCTAAATAAATCATATAAAGTGCATCAAAACCATGTAGAAGTATTGTAAACATAGGTCAATATGGCATGTATACTTCATAAATTATCGATACGTTGGAGATGTATCAGGGCGGCGGCTCGATGTGTGGTGCGGCCCTGGTGCACCTCCTGGCCCTCCTCCAAAGCTTCTAGGTCTTGTATTTGTCCAGAAAAATCACCAAAAAGTTTCGTGACAATTGGACACCGTTTGGTATGGTAACTCTGAAAATGCAAAAACACGAAGAAAACAGGAACTGGCACTAGGCACTAGGTCAATAGGTTAGTGCTCAAAAATACTATAAATTGGTAAATAAGTACCAAAAAAGTATCTGAGAATGATAATATGTTATCATGGAATAATAAAAAATTATAGATATGTTTGAGACGTATCAGTGTCCCCATGCTCAATTCCTACTCGTCCTCGAGTAGGTAAATGATAAAAACATAATTTTTGGTTTGACATGCTACGCATTATGTAATCTTTGGTATGTATGCTCGTTTAGAAATGATGAATTAACAAACAACAACATAGTAATATTCATAAGTATAAGGAAAAATCATTAATTTTTTAAAGTATACGATCCTAAAATATATTTTACCCCAATTCATCTTATTATATTAGCAATGCATGACTCCATCTTCACCACATAGATACAAATGTTAAGCACCATGGTGTCCAAGTCAAGCAATTGGATCATACTTTTTCAATATGCATCAACTTTTTATTGTTCATGCAATACATGAGCGTGAACCATTGGACATAGCATATAGGTGGAATAGAATATGGTGGTAGGTATCAAAGGGGTAGAAAGTGGAGAAGATAGTCTTACATCAACCAGGCGTACCAACGAGCTATGGAGATGCTCATTGATAGATATCAATCCGAGCAGTAGGGATTGCCATGCAAATAATGCGCTAGAGCATTAAGTGTACAAAAGCTTAACTGAAGCTAATTGGGGTGTGCATCAAACTTGATTGCTCGGGAAGACCTCGGACATTTGAGGAAGCCCGTTATAGGAATATTCAAGCCAAGTTTACTATATGAAAAGGTAATTCCCACTATCATATGGAAGTGTTTACATAGGAGACTCTCTATATGAAGAACATGGTGCCACTTTGAGGCACAAGTGTGGTAAAGGATAGTAGCAAAGTCGCTTCTCTCTTTTTTTTTATGGTGGGTTTTTCTTTTTTTCTTTTTGCCTCCGCCATTTTCTCTTTTTTATATATGGTGGGATCATTTAGCCTCCCCCATTTTTATCTCATTTTTCGTCTGGAGTATCTTCCCATCTTGTGGGGGGAATCATAGTATCCATCATCCTTTCCTCACTGGAACAATGCTCTAATAATGATAATCATCACACTTTTATTTACTTACAACTCAACATGAAGAATTAATAGGAGGATATGACTCTGTATGAATGCCTCTGGAGGTGTACTAGGAATGTGCAATGATCTAGTGTGACATGTATCAAAAATATGAAGAACAATGGCTTTTCCACAAATACTATGTCAACTCTATGTGATCATGCAAAGCATTATGATGATGAACGAACTAGTCATGTGAAGTGACGATGATATTTGCATGGCAATATATCTCGGAATGGCTATGGAAATGCCATAATAGGTAGGTATGGTGGCTATTTTGAGGAAGATATAATGAGGCTTATGTGCAACAGAGCATATCATGTCATGGGGTTTGGGTGCATCGGCGAATATTTGCACCGATCCTCTAGGTGAGAATGGGCTATGCACGGTATCGAAGACACTAGCAAATATGAGAAGGTGAAGATGCGTATGTCCATGGTGTCACATTTTTCATAAATAAATCACATACTTATTGTAAAGTTTTATTAGTTTTATCAAAAATCAAAGTACTCCTCGCATGCCCCGAGGGAGGAGGTTGGTTGGTGTTAACCATCGCGTGCCCCCGACTCAAAACAATACTAGGATTTCAACAAGGAATATAAATGCTCACACATCATCACCATGGATCTTTAATTTTAGATGAATACCAAGTTAACACCTCTTAATCTCGACACTTCTACAACTCAACAACTTTGGACTCACACCTTTTTCATATTACCACATCAACGTCATTAATCGACTACTTCTCTATATGTGTTACACGATGGTTTTGATTATCATTCATTGAATACCTAATATTCTTGGACTAGTCTTATGACCCATGAAAATTACCGTCACTATTACTCCGCTCTCAAACAAATATAAGTGAAGCATATTATTTCTGTAAATCTACAGGCCACCGTGCTCAAAAATATATAAATGAAGTACCGGAGCAACTACCTAGCTCAAAAGATGTAAGTGAAGCACATAGAGTATTCTAGCAAATTATCATGAAGGTGTGTCTCTCTCAAATAGGTGTGTCCAGTAAATGATGATTGTGACAAACTGAAAGCAAAAGCAAACAAAAACAAACGACGCTCCAAGAAAAACACATATCATGTGATGAATGAAAATATAGCTCCAAGTCTCTTACCGATGGATTAAGACCAAAGAGGGGATGACTTCTGGGGCATCCCCAAGCTTAGATGCTTCAGTCTCCTTAGAATTATACTTGGGGTGCCTTGGGCATCCCAAATCTTGGGCTCTTGCTACTCCTTATTCCATAGTCCATCGTGATCACACCCAAAACTTGAAAACTTCAATCACACAAAACTCAACAAAACTGCATGAGATCCGTTAGTATAAGAAACATATTGCATACTTCAGGTACTTTGATAAATTGATTAATATTAATTTTCGCATAATAGGTACTGTATTCTAACTTCTCCATGACTAACCCCCCCCCCCCCGATATAATCCATGGCATAATCAAAGCAAGCAAACTGTGCAAGCAAAACATAATTTGTTTAAAACAGAATAATCTGTAGCAATCTATAGAGATCACATACTTCTGTAACTCTAAAAATTCTGAAAAATTAGGACAACATAAAGAATTGTATAGTAATATTGTGTTAAAATTTCAGATCATTATCACACTCCAGTCAAAAAATTAAAATTCCTGCACTGGAGTCAAAGTTTCTATTTCAGATTCAGCATCGTTTCTACTCATATTGTGAGTCATCCCAAAGGCTTTACTTGGCACAAAAGTAATTTAAACATAAAAACATAATCATTACAGAGACAACAATCATGTTATCAAACAAAACAGACATAAACGATAACTATTGGGTTGTCTCCCAACAAGCTCTTTCAATATAGCCATCAAGATAGACTTAGGATAATAATGATGCTCACATAAAACACAAGAGCTAAAGCACAAACAGTGCAGCATAAGACATGTGACAAACAGATTTAAGTTTAACATACTTCATATGCATAGGGATTTTATGAGCATACAATCTATGGGAGCAAGAATCAACTAGCATAGGATGGAAAAGCAAGCATAACTTTGAAACTTAGAACAAATAGGGAGGAAACTTGATATTATTGCAATGCCTACAAGCATATGTTCCTCGCTCATAATAATTTACAGTAGCATCATGAAGGAATCTCACAATATAAATATCACATAAAGCATCCTTTTCATGATCTACAAGCATAGAATATTTAGCACTCTTCACATAAGCAAACTCCTTTTCATTCATGGTAGTGGGAGAAAACTCACCAAAATAACTATCATGTGACACTTGATTGTCATAACCAAATTGTATATTAAAATAATGATGACAAGTTTCATGGTTACCATTACCAATTATAGCATATGTGTTATAGGATATATGCAATCATCATAATAAATTTGCTCATCAAAACTTGGGGGGGAAAGTATCATCTTCATTAAGCATAGCATCCCCTAGCTTGTGGTTTTGCATATCATTAGCATCATGGATATTCAGTGAATTCATACTAACAACATAGCAATCATGATTTTCATTCAAGGAACTATCATGAATCACTTTATAAATTTAACAATTTTTAGACTGATGATTTTCAAGCAAGACCTCATAAAGATAATCTAGTGAACTCTCACTAGCAATTGTTTCAACAAAATCGGGCCTTTTGAGAAGATTAGCAAGTGGATGATGATCCATTTATCTTTATGTTGCTTTTTTACTTTCTGTTATTTTGTGATAAAGATAAAGATAGCATAGCTAGGCAAGCAAGCAAACTAGAGACGAGACAAGAAAGCTAGCAAACTAGCAAAGGTAAATATTTTTGTATTTTTGATTTTTGTGAAACAAACTAAATATAATAGAAAATAAAAAGAAGAACAAGTGAATGAAATTTTGTGCGAAGTTACTTGATTGTTGGTGATGGTATTTGTCAGCAATGGCGCCAGAAATCCTTCTTGATACTCGTGATTTGTGTTGGGTTTTCCATCAAGAGGAACGGGTAATCGCAGCACAAAGTGGGTAAGTATTTCCCTCATTCATGAAACCAAGATTTATCGAACCAATAGGAATACCAATTCTCACCATCTTCAGCGGCTGCACACAAAAGAACAAACAACTTGCACCCAATGCCAGCAAGAGGGTTGTCAATCCCCTTACTCTCGTTATTTGCAAGCAAGTGAGTTGTGTAGATAATTGTAAAGTGCAAAATAAAATAAAAGTTAATAAATAACAATAAGGTAATGATAGCGTTTTGACTTTATAAGTGAATAGACCCGGGGGTCGTAGAGTTCTCTAGTGGCATCTCTCATAAGCAAAGCATATGGTGGATAAACAAATTATTGTTGGGCAATTGTTAGAAAAGCAAATAATTATGTGATGTTCATGGAAATGATCACGTGTATATAGGCATCACGTCCATACAATGCTATCAGCCCTGTTGCAGTGCCCTGTCGGAGGGGTGATCCATCACGGAGGGCCTCTACCTCAAGCTTGTTGTCACCAAGACGCTTGTCGATGGTGGTGTAGGTCTTAACATGCTTCATGGAAACCTTCGAGACACTTCAAGTGCTTTACAAGTGCTTGATGCCTACCGAGCCTTTCTCTGTCACCGACGGCTCCACCATTACTCTAGGGCAAGTGTGCCTTCCCGTCACCTTCGGCACCCGCGATAACTACCACACGGAGTTCATCGACTTCGACATGGCGCACATCGACCTTCCTTACAATGCTATCTTTAGCTACCCAGCGCTCTTCAAGTTCATGGATGTGACCTACCATGTCTATGGCCTCTTCAAGATGCCCGGCTGCAATGGCACCATCACCATCCACTTCGACGAGAAGGACGCAGTGCACACCCTCGAGCATGCGCATAAGGTCACCGCCTCCGCATACCCCGTTGACGAGGACGTCTAGGGGCCTGCCAGAGGAGCACCCGTGAGGAAGAAGCCCATGTTCCCTCAGGAGCTGGCCAGGCCCAAGAGGGTGTCACCGGATGGGGGCAGCGCAGGCTCCTCCATGGCTTGCGCCGGCGCCCCTCCCTCAAATAGGAAGGCAGCTCATCGCTTGCCTCCGGACAAGCCCTCGTGCTTCTTTAGGAAGTGCATTAGGCATGTTTCGCCTGCCGAGGGAGGAGAATGAGCACCACTCAGTCGCACGCCAGGGCAAACGGCCCACGAGCAAGCCCCAAGATGTAGGAATCACCCGAAGAGCTCCCCACCATAGGTGGATTGTCAGCCCCACCCCCATCTCCAAACTGCCCAGCAGCATACGCATGTGCGTCGACCTCGTCTCCCTCAACTAGGCTTGCCTCGCGAGGCCCTTCTCTCCTCCATCTCCAATCATGTGTGTGCCTAGGGAACGCCACAACAGCCTTCACAAGGCTGGCGAGCATGATCCTGGAGTCCCACATCACGGATGTGGTGAACAATCGCCGACCGGCCCCCTTGGCCCCGCCAATGACGGCTCAGGGTGTTCCTGTACAAAATACATTGAATGCCCTCCATCACCGTAAGTTCTATCTGTGTTCCACGAATACGAGTGAGATGGAGCCGTACACGCTCCGGGTCTCTCTGTCTACCCATTGAACGCCCTTAGCACGTGAGATTCCCTTCCCACTCTTCGCGCTGCATCAACCTCGGCATAACCCATGTCCACCACATAAGCCATATGTCATCCTTTGAGGGGCGCCTCTCGGCCATAGCCTCAAGCTGACCTGTGTTGAGCACGACAGCACGTTTTTTTCTCGTTATGTAATGAACCTGCTTCATACATCTCTAAACTTTATTTCTCCGTATGCATTTACAGCTCAGCGCACCTCTCGGGAGGTACACACTCATAAACCATCCCATGCCTGTCATGCGAGCGGGGGCTGGGCTCGCTGTTTGTGCTCAGGTCAGTCCCTGCAGCCCTACAAAACCCAAGTGGCTAAGCTCTAGCTCACGTAGTGGCGGTGCCAAAACCTTAAGCTTGTGTTGTCAATTCAAAATTGTGTAGTCAAATATGTGAGTTTATAGAATTTTTTGCAAGATCCATATATGTGCACGTTGATTTTAAAGAAAAGTTGGGTAGTCAACTGACTACCCAGCTAAAACGTGGCTTCACCACTAAGCTCATGGCCCTGCTCCCGTGTACGTCACCTCACTAGGTCCTTAGTTCCCTTTCCTCTTTGCATGACACCCACAGGCGGCCATGCGAGCGCGCCCCACTGAGCCCTCTGCGAATCTTGGCAAATTTTCCTGGTGTAGAATATCGAGGGCTTCAAGAGGCCCGTGCGGATGGAAGGCTTCATGAGGGCCAATGCCTAATGAGCGGCCCTTGTAGAGGGCATACTCCAAGCTACATCCCTCGAAGCAGTTAAGTCTATAGCACCCCTCATGGTTTTTGGGCCCACGTCATTTTTCCCTCTCAAACCTTCTCGATTCCCGTGGCACGAGTGTCTTGTGCATCGACGGAGGACCCAGAGCATCATGGCTCGAGGTCTCCTACCGGCCCATGAGACCTACACCCTCTGGCATGTCTGGTGTATGCCCTAGGGATGTCAGCGATGGTTGTAACCTGCCTCAAATGTCGTGTCGATGGCGCAAAGCGTAAAGGCAGCACAAAAGAGATGGGAGGCCCTTGGGAGATAAACCAATTGTGCATGAAAGTGACGAGTGCTTGAGAAGCATGAAGGTACCATACATTACTTGCACAGGAGCAAAAGGAAAAGGATTGTCATCCGTGGGGGGGCGTCGCATCCTCCGCTAACGTCTATTCGGCGTCCTCGCCTTCGCTCTTGACGCTCCAGGGGCTCCCATTGTTGTCGCTCCCACTTTTCCTTTCCGCGCACCACCCCATGCGGCAGACGTTGACCCCGAAGAACTTCACGAAGAGAGTGGTATCTCCATCGAACCTCAAATACAGGACCTGCTCGCACTGCAGGTCGTGGGAGCGGGCAGATGGTTTCAACCCCTAGTCCAGAAACATGAACCACAGGGGAAAAACTTCACCGTTACCCAGGAGGGGCCATTACAGCAGCCGTCCGCTTGCAACCATAGGCCCGAGGGCCCGTGATCCACCAACACTCTCGCAAAGGAGTCTAGGAGTCGGAGTCAGCTGCGAGGCTCGCGGTGCAGCCCCCCGATGAACTCATGTCTGAACTTCACCGCATCAGCGTCCATCGCGGTGGCATCATTCGAAGGAGTAGGGGAGTGTCCCCCGTGGCGCCCCCGTGGCGAAGCACACCGTGTTGTCCATGTCCTCAAGTCGCGGGCACCTCATGTTTATTGGGGCCAGCCTCCGCCATGGTGTCCAAGGTCACCGCCTGGACCCCAAGGGGAGGCCTCGCCATTGCGGCTGGGGTTCGGCCCCTACCCTGGGGAGCGTCTCTTTCCATCAAGGTAGACACGTGTCCTACGTAAGGGCACGCGAGGCTTCAGCCCGCGCCATTTCCCGCCTCACTCGCGAGACGTGCGCATCGCGTGCCCGAGGGACACTCTCAGCCTAGTGGGACCTAGGGTAGCATGACCCGTCTACCAATGGCCCTGAGGGCGACACTGAGTTGGCGGGGACTAACTTCGAGCGTGATACGTCTCCAACATATCCAGTTTTCCAAACGGTTTTGCTCTGGTTTTGGACTCTAATTTGCATGCTTTGAAGGGAACTAACCCGGACTGACGTTATTACAGTAGAACTACCTTGGTGTTATTTTGTTGTAGAAATAAAAGTTCTAGAAATTGGACGAAACATTTAGTGGATTCTTTGTGTAATATGTAATGCATTATGGAGCAAAAATCCACCGGAGGGGCTGCCTATGGGCCACAAGCCAATAGGGTAGGCCTACCCCCCTCGGTGCGCCCTAATGGCTTGTGGGGCCCACGTGGTTCCCCTAAACCTAATTGCACTCTTATAAATTCACATATTCATAGATAAAAATAAGAGAGAAGGTTTCATCATGTTTCATGAGACGGATTCATCACCACCTCTTGTTCTTCCTCACGAGGGCTGGTTTAGAGTCAGTTTGGGGCTCCGGAGAGTGGGATCCATCGCCGTCGTCATCACAACCCTTCTTCATCTACACCATCTAATGCTCACCACCAAGAGTGAGTAATTCCTTTGTAGGCTTGCTGGACAGGGGTGGGATTTGATGAAATTGATCATGTAATCGAGTTAAGTTTGATAGGGCTTGATCCCTAGTGTCCATTATGTTCTGAGATTGATGTTTCTATGACTTTGCTATGGTTAATGCTTGTCACTAGGGCGCGAGTGCAATGATTTCAGATCTGAACCTATTATGTTTTCATGCATATAAGAGTGATTTGGATCCTATCTTGCAAGTTGTATGCACCTATTACATGTCTTGTTCCCCATATGTCTGAATTGGGTCTCTGGGACCCAAGAGAGGTTCGAACTTTGGGGTGCGACACCTCTCCAACTTCCCTCTCTCTTGCTAACCTAGCATGGTGCTCCGGTGTGTTTGAGCTTGGGGGGAAGAACAATGGACACAACGATCTACCTAGGTTCGGGCCACCTTGTGGTGTAAAACCCTACTCCTGCTTGTCTGAATTGCTTAGTTGGAGAGGAGGAGAATACAATGCCCCAGGGTCCTAATGCAACCTAACCCTTCTTATATTGGCATTGGTCCTCTTCCCCCGAAAACACCCGGTGGGAACGGCTGCCACAACGGCCAGTTTGAAGGGGGAGAGGAGTTCGGCTTATCCTGACGAAAGTAGTCTTCGCCTGCAAAAAGCTTCCTATCGTGACGTGCTGGTGGGATCAGGGATGAAATCCATCCTGTCGAGCCCTTAGCAGGAAACGCGGAAACTTTGGGGGCAGCCCTGGGAAACGATGGGCTGGTCATATTGCCTTAGCAGCAAAGTGGCAAACTTCCTGCTCGAGCGTACTTGTACATATTCTAGCATCCCCGAGCACGGTCACTGTCACCAACATGATGACGCAGGGCCGTATGTCCTTGTCAGGCTACCTCGATGAACCCGCTCTACGAGGACCTCGGGAGGTGACCCCATGAGGGGCCCTCGAGAGTCCCCCGATGATGCTACCGCCGTATGTCCCTGATAGTCACCAACGTATCTATAATTTTTGATGATGCATGCTATTATATTATCTATTCCGGATATTTTATATGCATTATTATGCTATTTTATATTATTTTTGGGACTAACCTATTAATCTAGAGCCAAGTGCGAGTTTATATTTTTTCCTTCTTTTTGAGTTTTGCAGATATGGGATATTAAACGGAGTCCAAACGTAATAAAACCTTCGGAATAAATTTTTCTAGAAGGAAACAAGTCGATCAAGCTTGGAGTACACGTTGGGGGAGGTGCCACGGCGCCACAAGCCTGCTAGGCGTGGGACCCCCTGGCCGCGCCTAGTAGGCTTGTCACACCCTGGCAGGTCCCCTGACCCTATTCTTTGTCCTATAAATACCCAAATATTCCCCCAACATCAAAGAGAGCCATGAAAATACTTTTCCGCCGTTGGAAGCCTCTGTTCCCGAGAGATCCAATCTTGGAGTCTTTTTCGGTAATCTGCCAGAGTGGGTTTCGATCACGGTGGGCATCTACATCAACTCCATTGCCCCTCCGTTGATGTATGAGTAGTCCACCACAGACCTATGGGTCCATAGCTAGTAGCTAGATTGCTTCTTCTCTCTCTTAGATCTTCAATACAATGTTCTTCATGATCTCCATGGAGATCTATCCGATGTAACCCTCTTTTGTGGTGTGTTTGTCAAGATCCGATGAATTGTGAGTTTATGTTCAGATTGTCCATGAATCTTATTTGAACCTCCTCTAAATTCTTATTTGCATGATTTCATATCCTTGCAAGTCTCTTGGAGTTATTGGTTTGGTTTGGCCAACTGGTAATTCTTGCAATGGGAGAAGTGCTTGGTTTTGGGTTCAATCTTGCGGTGTCCTCATCTAGTGACATAGTAGGGGTAGTGTCAGTGTCAAAACTGGCATATCTCGTAGTAGGGGTCCTAATCTAGGCTCTTGGAGTGATAGTAACATGGACACAAGATTTTACCCAAGTTCAGGCTCTCTGAAGGAGATAATACCCTACGTCCTTGTTTTGATTGTATTGATATGAGGATAGTACATAGTACAGGTATCTACCATGAGATTGTAGTAATGAATATAAAGATCTATTGACTAGCCTGGCCTCAGTTTATATATTCACCGTAGGCCTAGGGTTTAGAGGAGTCCTTGTCTTGTGCGCCAACTCTTGTGGAATCTCCCTTGTATGCATCATGGGCTCTCCGAACTGGGCCATTAGTGAATCACCCTATGGGTCCTCAGCCCGACCTACTGGTCGGGAGACGACGTGGTGAGTACCCCCTAGTCCAGGACACCACTAGTAGCACCCTGAACCGGTCTTCAAGTTGGGGACGCTTCTCGGTTCTTCCAAACTGTTCTTCATCTTCACACGTCGGTCTTGAAAACTGGTTCAACAAATCTTCCCAGCTCCGAGCTTGAGGATCACCAAGGTGTATCTGAAGAGTTCACGCGTCGGGCATTTGAGGAGCCCCTTTAAGTTATCGGCCTTTATCAATGCCTTGTAATTTTTTACACCACACCTGGGGTTTCAAGTGTTTCCCATGCGGCGGCGTCCTCTTGTGTCCGAGATCCAACGCCGAACTACACCTGAGGCGTCTTTCCATAGCCGAGCTCCAACACTATTCGGCCCTCAAGGTATCGTCTTGCGTCCAAGCTCCAACGCCGGACTGCATCGGAGGTGTCTTTTGCAGCCGAGCTCCAACGCTGATCGGCATATGAGCGCCAATGACGTGTTGTGTCTGAGCTCCAATGCCGGATTGTGTCTGAGGTATCTTTTTGCAGCCGAGCTCCAAGGCCGGTCTGCATCCGAGGTGTCATAAATTACCCCGGTCTCTGAAAATTTGAAGGACTTTATCTGAGTTTAACTACCGGAATAGTCTTTTATGGATCCAACCATTTGCATCTGAGCTTTATGCCGGACTGCTTCCAAGGTGTTTTGCGCAGCCGAGCTCCAACACTGGTTGGCATCCGAGGTCTCATATATTACTTCGGTCTTTGAAAAGGTTGAACGAGTTTAGTCGAGCTTAATGCCGGCAATGCCCTCTATTGAGCCAACCACATGTGTCTGAGCATTACACCGGACTGCTTCAGAAATAGTGCGGCACCTTAGTAGCAGGCTGATTTTTTGTGGAAACTATTTCTGATCGCTGCAATTTATTCTTTGCCGAGAATTATAGTCAGGTCTATAACCCGAGATGCACCTGAAGGGAAAACATAATAATAAAGAAAATAAAACCACTGATCCCAGTAGCCCCTAAGACTTAGGTTGATTTGCAAAATCGTCCTGAGGATCAAGTTCTTGCTCGGTGGCATACGTTCGGGATGGAAACGTGGTACGCAATAGTTTCCGAGACCGGGTTGGGTGCGGCCGACCAACCTGAGGATCAAATCTCCTGAGAAACTGTATTGTGCTTTGACTTTACTGCATTGAATAGGCAATGTAGTAGCCCCCGAGCCTTAATTTGGGCATGGGTGGTCGAATTAAGGATCGATACGTGTTTGACACAAACTTTTTTATGTTTGACACGATTTATGTGTAATGATTCTATGCATACAAGTACTTTACATCATTAATGCTCAAATCCGCATTGTACAAGACTTTGTTGACCGACCATCAACTTCAACCTCCTCGGCCAATAGCCGAGGAGTGTTTTTCATAATTTAGAAAGCCTTTAGAATGACATAGGTTTACGACAAACAAGGCAATCCGGTCCTATGGTTTTATAAACAAAGGTACGCGGATAGATATGTTATATTACTATTAACGTAAGAAGCATCTTCTAGGAAAAATAGTTCCTCTATAACTTTCCTTTCCCCGGATGTCCTGTTGACCACCAGTGTGAAACCTCAACTCTGATCAATGTGGGAGGAAAATATTGAGGATTTAGTTTGGGGAATGTTCCCGAACTCTATGGTCTTTAATGAATAGAAATTTTCACTTCCGTCGTTGTTGACCTATTATATTCTTAAGATGGCCAGCTTTCGGCTTCACCCAGTCTGAGGTACTAACCTGGATGACCCGGAAGTAACAATCACAGAGTGCTCCCTTTACATCGTAGCCGAACAATCGGGAATGTAGGGAGTAAGCACAGGAGCTAGGCAACCCAACTTGGCTAAAATCTAACTCAAATTGATTCATATTTATGGCTTTGTAATGATGATTACGGAAGGCGGCACTCGCATATTGAATATAAATTCTTTAATGCTATATGCTAATTTGATTCCTTTGTGACTGTTTATCATTTGAGAGTGGCCCATCGTCGGCTTCTACCCCTTTGTAAATGCTACACAAGGTGTTTCCGCAGTAACAAGATAACCCTTAGACGATGTCTTGGTGCCCGAAGGCCGTTGTGTTAGCAGGAACGAGGCTATCAGATATCTAGGCTTTATAACTTTCACTTAGCCACAGGAGCTTAAAGTTTGGGAGGCCAATTACTAGCCCCTGGTTAGTGGTCGGCGTTAGCCATGGTCAAGTCGTTAACACTTCGGCCAATTTTATGAACGACCCATGGGGTAACCTCTATCGGTCTATAGTTTGATAGGGTCCTTGGATTGCTGACCAGTTAACATTGTGACAGTCAGTTTTTGGCTTTCTCCACTGAGGTACTTAACCAATAGAATCGAAAGTACAATCACAGTGGTTCTCCCATTGCACACCTAGCCGAATAAAGCGTAATGTAGGAGGCAATCACAGGAGCAGGGCAACCCAACTATTGACCTAAGACACAATTCGAAACTCATGCATATAGAGCAATATCCGAGACGTAGAGGTGGAGGTCATCAGGGAAGTTGCCAAACAGCAGGTCAAAAAAGATTTCCCGAGCTGAATTATTGCATAGGACACCTCGGTCAAGATGATGTCCCTCCTCCTAAAAAAACATACAAATATCTTAAAAGTGTCATAAGTTCGAGAAGTCAAAAAACTTACATAAAAACTTTGACGTTCGAACTAAATCAAGTGTTTTGGTGCCAATCCGAAAATTGGTCTAAAAATTAACATGTGCTTTGGTCATGCTTTAACACGATACATCCGATCTCTCAGACTTTAAGCAAGTCAGCCTTTGGCTTCAACCGCCATATCCCGAGGGCGGAGTGTTTCTCCAAGGTGTGTTTAGCGAACTAAACTCAAGCGGCTTTAGAGAGAAACTAGGCTACCCGGCTATTGACCAAACACTCCTGTCAAAAAAGGAGTAGTAGAAAAAGTCTTTGCAACGACCAAGAAGTAAACAACATTTATTATAAAATGGATCATATAAATTTAAGAGCCCCCAAGTGACTTGGGTAAAAGAATATAATGTATAATGATTGTATGTATTGAAGTACTTGTATCATATACGTGTTCGCCCGAGCTTTAAACGCGTCTTAACCGACCTACGGCTTCTCCCTCTTTGGCCAAGGGATGAAAAGTTTTATCTACTACGCCATCCAAAAATATCGGAGGGTTTCGAATAACCAGGAAATCAGGCCATTAGGCTATAACAGACAAAGCGTGCCCAGGGAACTTATGCTATATTACTAATTAACGTAAGAAGCATCTTCAAAGAAATAAGTTCTGCCAATGGTTCCTTCTTTGCGTTTTCATGATTACCATGCGGGGTGTGCATTAGATTTATGAATGCTTGTCTTTCATCGTGGTCGAGCATAGTTGAAAACAGTAAGAGTGCTAGCTTTCGGCTTCACCCGTCTGTGGTACGAGTTCAGATGACCCGATCGTAACAATCGGGAACGTAGGGGTAAGCATAGGAGCAAGGCAACCCAGCTTTGTGAAACACTTAAGTCAACATGATGCATATATTGGCGTAAACACGAACAAGGAAGGGTGATATACATTAATAATCATATGCAAGAGGAATGGCTTCATAAAGGAAGCCCCCAAGTAAACGGGTATTTGAATTCGTTTATAAAAACAAAGTTTTGACAAGGAAAGTTTTTCGCAAACAACTTTTTGTCAAAAAAGTATAATGCTTGGTCCAACCGAACAAATTTTAAATATTGAAAAAAGTGGGCATGAAAGCGAATTAGCTGGTTAATGTGCTTATGACGTGTGCCGAGCTTGTAGTGGGTCAAGGTGCCAGCCCCCAAGCCGGTCATGAGGTAGCCGAAGAAGAGCTCGACTTGATGAAGTGACAACACAACACTTCTGAAGGCCGAGGAGAAATCCCCGGACGAGTCGAGGAGACGGAGTAGTTCGGCAGCGTGACGGCGAAGCCCCTGGTCCAGCCGAGGTGGTGGAGTAGGTCAGCAAGGTGACGCCGGGGTGACCGCGTGACGGCAATCGAAGTTGATTTCCTGCACTCATAAAATAGTGCAAGCCAAAAGTAATAAAAAATATAGATAATAATATTATTTTAGAAAAAATATTCTATTTAGTTAATTTAAGTGAATAAAATAAGTAAAGGAATATGTCTTGGGCGCCGAGGTGCTTGAACGAAGAGTTCGGCTTGATGAACTGACGACGCAGCACGGTCGATGTGGCGAGATGAAGTCCTCGGTCCAGTTAACATGGTGAAGCTCTGATCGATGGACCCTGAAGTCTCATGCAGGTCGGCTGGTGACGCCAAAGCCTCATGCCAGCCAAGGTGTTGAAGCAGGTCGGCGTGGTGGACATCAACTTGAAAAAGTAACGACGCGGCAATGCCGACGCAAGTCGGAATTTGTGACGAGGTCGATGCTGTCTTGATGAAGCAACGGAGCGCCCGACCCATACAACCCGCAGATGACGAGGCTTGCTTGATGATTATTCGACCCTCGCCTTTGCCGAACTCTTGGTCAGATGACCGAGACGATGAGAAAAATTCCTTCAAGAAGGATGCTCGACAACCCGTTCATGAAAAAGATGAACTCTGGTCGGATTCGTTTTCGCGTAGAAAATAGATCCAAAATTCATTGTACTAATCAGATGTTTCCTGGAGTTTGGACGGTCGGATGGATCTAAAATTCTGGGGGTAATAGGTATAGGAATTCCGCATCAAATGAACGGTGGGATTTTCCAAGGGACGTCCGAGCTAGACACTAAACTCCTCGCCCTAAACTCGTCCAAATTCTAGTCAAGATTCTATAGGGCTCCGGTATATTGTAGATCGCCGGAGATTCCTCTGCCAGAACTTAATGAAATTTGGCAGGGTTGTTCTAGACTCAATTCCGCACAATTCCACCGAAGCTATCGTCATAGCGACGCTCAAGGAGGTCGGGACGACGAACACGAATTCGCTATCCAGAAAAACTATAGGGTCGCGCGAGGGCAATGTTGACGTTGAGCCCCCGATCACTATGGAGGATTCTTCCATGGTCTTGATTGAGATTGGAGTTGATGTTGATGAAGACACCCATTCTATCTAGATGATCCGACGTGGCGTGCAGTCCTCAGCCTAGCCGAGGTGACTAGTCAAGCCGACGATGAAGATGTCGATGTTGACGATGTAGCTCAGTTCCGACGCGTTGACCGCGATGGAGCCGATGTGAATTCCCATCGCGCCGCAGCGACTACCCAGCAGGCTCTCAATGAAAGCACCAATGTCGGTGTCAAAACTGGCATATCTCATAGCAGGGGTCCTAAGCTAGGCGTCTTGGAGCGATAGTAACATGGACACAGGATTTTACCCAGGTTCAAGCTCTCTCAAGGAGATAATACCCTACATCCTTCTTTTAATTGTATTGATATGGGGATAGTACATAGTACAGGTATCTACCACGAGATTGTAGTAATGAATATAATGATCTATTGACTAGCCTGGCGTCGGTTTATATATGCACCGTAGGCCTAGGGTTTAGAGGAGTCCTTGTATTGTGCGCCAAGTCTTATGGAATATCCCTTGTATGCATCATGGGCTCTCCAACCTGGCCCATTAGTGAATCGCCTTGTGGGTCCTCGGCCCGACCCACTGGTCGGGAGACGACGTGGTGAGTACCCCCTAGTCTAGGACACCATCAGGTAGCGAGGCACGTATTGTATTGTTGCCATCAAGGGTAACGAGATGGGTTCTTCATCATATTGCTTGAGTTTATCCCTCTAAATCATGTCATCTTTCTTCATGCGTTACTCTGTTCTTCATGAACTTAATACGCTAGATGCAGGCAGGAGTCGGTCGATGTGTGGAGTAATAGTAGTAGATGCAGAATCGTTTCAGTCTACTTGTCACGGACGTGATTCATATATGCATTATCATTGCCTTGGATAACTACATGATTATTTGCTTTTCTATCAATTGCTTGACAGTAATTTGTTTACCCACCATGATATTTGCCTTGAAGAGAGAAGCCTCTAGTGAAATTTATGGCCCCGGGGTCTATTTTCCATCATATACTTTCAGATCTATAAATAAAAAATAATAAAAATATCTTGATGCAACTTATTTGTCTTTTACTTTCCGCACTTGTTTACATCTATCTCTTTCACATCTAATCCTTGCCAAAAATCATGAAGGGATTAACAACCCCTTTATAGCGTTGGGTGCAAGTGTTTGATTGTTTGTGTAGGTGCAACCATTGGTGACTTGCTTGTTCCTCCTACTGGATTGATACCTTGGTTCTCAACAACTGAGGGAAATACTTATCTGCTTTGCTGCATCATCCTTTCCTCTTCAAGGGAAAAACCAACGCAAGCTCAAGAGGTAGCAAGAAGGATTTCTGGCGCCATTGCCAAGGAGGATACACATCAAGCCTACCAAGTACCATCACAAACCCATATCTTGATTTTACATTATTTTCCATTTGCCTCTCGTTTTCCTATCCCCCATTTCTAAAATGATTTTCTGAAAAAACCAAAAATATTTGCCTTTTTATTCGCCCTCTTTCTCGTTCGCCTTTTTCTCGTCGGATCTCTTTTTGTTTGCTTGCGTAGCCATGTGCCTTTTATTTGCTTGCATCTTCTATTGCTAAAAATCTATTGATATGGATCCTCATCCACTTGCTAATCTTTTCAAAAGGCCAAATTATGATGAACCAATTGCTAGTGAGTTGAGTGCACTTGATTATCTCTATGAAGTTTTATTTGAAAATCATGAATCTAAATTTTTTGATGAAATGTTGAAAGAAGAAAATTATAAGGTGATTCATGATAGATCCTTGATTGAAAAGAATGATTGCCATCTTGTTAGTATGAATTCTCTGGATATCCATGATGCTAATGATATGCAAAACCACAAGCTTGGGGATGCTATGCTTGATGAAGATGATATTTTTTGTTCCCCAAGTTTTGGTGATGACACGTATGCTATAATTGATCATGAAAAAAATCCTTTATGTGATAGTTATGTTGTGATATTCCTTCATGATGCTACTAAAAATTATTATGAGGGAGGAACATATGCTTGTAGGAATTGCAATAATATCAAGTTTCCTCTCTATGTGTTCAATGTTTTGAGGTTATGCTTGTTTTGCCTTCCTATGCTAGTCGATTCTTGCTCCCATAAATTGTTTGCTCACAAAATACCTTTGCATAGGAAGTGGGTTAGAATTAAAAGTGTTTGTAATGAGATTGATGATGCTCTCTTGCATGTTTCAAATAATACTTGTTATCTGAGCATCATTGAAATCATTATGCCTAGCTAGGGGCGTTAAACAATAGCGCTTGTTGGGAGGCAACCCAATTTTATTTGTTTGTTCTGTTTTTTCCTTCTGTTTTTTGAGTGTTTCCAAAATTATTAATTCTGTAGTAATTGTGTTTTTGTATTTTAATTAGTGTTTGAGCCAAGTAAAACCTTTGGGTGATCTATGGTAGTTGTTGATTTGATCTTGCTGGAAAACAGAAAATTCTGCGCTCAGTCCAGGAATTTTCTAATTCTTTCAGAGCGTCGAATTGATCTGAAATTTTTAAAAAAGATTCATATATAAATTTCCCAGGTTTTCCTAATTTTTCAGAATTTTTTGAGATACATAAGTATACGAAGTTTTCAGTTTGCTACAGACTGTTCTGTTTTTGACAGATTCTGTTTTCTTTGAGTTGTTTGCCTATTTTGATGAATCTATGGGTTGTATCATGCGGTATGAGACATGTAGAAGTTAGATTACAGTAGGTATAACGCCAATATAAATAAATAATGAGTTCACAACAGTACCTAAAGTGGTTATTTACTTTCTTGTACTAATGGATCTCATGAGATTTCTGTTAAGTTTTGTGTTGTGAAGTTTTCATGTTTTGGGTAAAGATTTGATGTACTATGGAATAAGGAGTGGAAAGAGCCTAATATTGTGGATGCCCAAGGCACCCTAAGTCATATTCAAGGATGACAAAGAGCCTAAGCTTGGGGATGCCCCGGAAGGCGGGGCATCCCCTCTTTAGTGTTCAATCCATCGGTAAATTTACTTGAGGCTATATTTTTATTCACCACGTAATATGTGTTTTGCTTTGAGCGTGTGTTTTGCTTGGAGCGTCTTGTATAATATGAGTCTTTGCTTGTTAGTTTGCCAGAATCATCCTTGCTGCACATATTTATTTAGAGAGACAAGCTGAATTGTGAGTTTATTAGAATACTCTATGTGATTCACTTATATCTTTTGAGTTGGGCAATTTTGCTCTATGTGCTTCACTTGTATCTTTTGAGTTGGGCAATTTTGCTCTATGTGCTTCACTTATATCTTTTAGAGCACGGTGGTGTTTGCATTTTATAGAAATACTTGAACTCTCATACCTCACTTATATTATTTTGAGAGTTTCTAAAACAGCATGGCAATTGGTCTAGGTTATGAATTTATTTCTAATATGATAGGCATCCAAAAGGGATATAGTAAAAACTTCCATATTAAGTGCATTGAGTATTTATGAAAAGTTTGATTCCTTGCATAAAGTTTTGAGATATAAAGATGGTAATGTTAAGAGACATGTTAGGAAGTAAATTGTGATTGGTAAAAATACTTGGGTAAAGGTTTGTTATTCCCGTATCATGCACGTATGGTGAACCGTTATGTAAGGAAGTCGAAGCATGACTTGTTTATAGATTTTCGACCTTTGTGTGAGGGTCGGGGCGTGCGATGGTTAACTCCTACCAACCTCCGCCCTAGGAGCATGAGTTTAATTCTTTGCTTAAATGACTTATATACTTTTGCAATAAGTATGTGAGTTCTTCATGACTAATGTTGAGTCCATGGATTATACGCACTCTAACCCTTCCACTTTTGCTGCCCTCTCTATTACGCAACTTTCACCGGTATACCATATACCTTCCTCAAAAAGACCACCATATACCTTACTCAAAACAGCCTCCATATACCTTCCTCAAAACAGACACCATACCTACCTATTATGGCATTTCCATAGCCATTCCGAGATATATTTCCATGCAACTACTATCGTTCCATTTTTTGACATGCACCATCACTTCCATATTGCACATAGAGTCATATTTTGTCATAAGTATCCAGTTGTAATTTCCTTTTGAGTTGTCAGTAAATAAAAGTGTGATGATCATCATTAATAGAGCATGTCCCATGTGAGGAAAGGATGATGGAAGCTATGATTCCCTCACAAATGGGGATGAGATTCCATACTTTATGAAAACCAAAAGGCTAGCGAAGCCCAAATAAAAATGAATAAAAGAGGCCTTAGATGCCCACATAAAAAAATGAAAATAAATGAAAAAATGAGTGAAAAGATAGAAGGGACATTGCTACTACCTTTTTCCACACTTGTGATTCAAAGTAGCACCATGATCTTCATGATAGAGAGTCTCCTATTTTGTCACTTTCATATAGCTAGTGGAATTTTTTATTCACGATGCACGTCCACTTAGGTCCTTTTTGAGCTTTCATACACTTATAGCTCTAGTGCATCCGTTGCATGGCAATCCCTACTCACTCACATTTGTATCTATTGATGGGCATCTCTGTAAGGGCATATTTCTCCCTAAGTGGTTTTGGTGATTGATGACAATGCCTTTGCGGACTAATCGTGTGCATTGAGCATTTCAAATATCCCATGTCTAGGCACAAGACAATTCAGTGCCCCTCGGAGCCTCTCAAAGATGGTTGTTCTCTACGTTTCCTTTTGGTGGATTTGAGTCATAGGAAAGCCGTACTATTAAGAGGGGGTCCTCTTCGGAAAGGTTTGGGTGGAATCAACACGTACGCATCTATTCATTTGCACCACCTTTCCCTCGCTTCAATGGAGCTCCAACTCGTTTTCTTCCCTATGCAAAGTGAAAGCCTACGGGGTGTTTTCTTTCAATGGTCAGCGGTAGTACCGCTCAAAGGAGTGGTAATATCATAGGTGCCAGTGGTAGTACCGTTGTCTCCTGCCCTGGAATTTACGCCTGCGGTAGTAAGCGCGGATGTAATTTTTTTACATCTGTCCTATTATGGTAGTACCGTGATTCGCATCCTGTACTACCATGCCGGACTTTTTTGTAGTTTCGCCTTATGTGGAGGTAGACACGGAAGTAATTTTTTACTTCCGTGCATCTCTAGTGCCAGCCTTTGCCGACCATGCGGTAGTACCGCATGGGCTCGCGGTAGTACCGCTCCGGCGGTTCTACCGCTTGTTTCCTAGTGCGATCGGCCAGAGCCTGTTACTCCCGTGTGTGTGGTAGTACCGCACGCGGGAGTGGTAGTACCGCAACCCCTCACGGTAGTACCATGGGGTTTCTGGTAGGACCACAATGCGCGGGGCTATGGGTGTGGATAACGGTTGGATCTTGTCCCCCACTATAAAAGGGACGTCTTCTTCCTCAAGAAGCTTACCTCCCTTCCCAAAACTCCATTGTTGTTCTAAGCTCCATTTTAGCCCGATATCTCTCCCTAGCCAATCAAACTTGTTGATTTTCTAGGGATTGGTTGAGAAGACCTCGATCTACACTTCCACCAAGAGAAATTTCATTCCCCCCACTAATCCCTTGCGGATCTTGTTACTCTTGGGTGTTTGAGCACCCTAGATGGTTAAGGTTACCTTGGAGCCACAATCCATTGTGGTGAAGCTTTGTGGTGTCGTTGGGAGCCTCCAACTAAGTTGTGGAGATTGCCCCAATCTTGTTTGCAAAGGTTCGGTCGCCACCTTCAAGGGCACCAATAGTGGAATCATGGCATCTCGCATTGTGTGGGGGCGTGAGGAGAATACGGTGGCCCTAGTGGCTTCTTGGGGAGCATTGTGCCTCCACACTGCTCCAACAGAGACGTACTTCCTTGCAAGGAAAGGAACTCCGGTAACACATCCTCGTCTTTACCGGCTCCACTTTTGGTTATATCGCACCTTTACTTCTTGCAATCTTTTATTGTGATATATACCTTGCTTGCTTGTGTACTTATTGTGGTTAGCATCATATAGGTTATTCACCTAGTTGCACATCTAGCGAACTTATTTGATGCTAAGCCTAAACTGTTAAGGAAAAGTTAAAAACTGTTAGTTGCCTATTCACCCCCCCCCCCCGCCTCTAGTCAACCATACCAATCCTTTCAATTGGTATTAGAGCTACGTCTCTTTATTAAGGGTTTCACCACCTGAAGAGTATGGCTGGCGAAGAGGAGCAGGTGGGAGAACTTCCCGAGGCCATGGGAGTGAACACGGTCTCACGCGAGGATTTGAATAAGGCCTTGTCCTTACTCCATGGAAACCAAGGTTCAATCCATGTTCAAAGATTTCCTTAACACTCTCAAAATGTCTACCGATGCGATGCAAGTGGTCAAACCCACTAACTCGACATCGGAGGTCAACTCCAGTAAGGAGGGGGGTAGTGCCGACAAATATAATCATTGTCAAGGAGTTAATAGGTCGGGGAGCTTTGCCTCTTTTCCCCCTCCCGTGGTCTATGGAGGACCGGTGCACTCACCTCATATAGTTAATCTTGGTCCTCCTCCTAAACTTGTTAAGAATGATTTTGCTAACTGGGTTTTCAGCATCAAGTCTCATTTAGATCACCGCTCAATTCATCTCATGAGAGTTATTGAAGAAGGATAATATCCTCAGGATCCACGCAATCTTAATCCAAGAGAACAAGTGGATAAACAGCTAAATTCTTCTGCCTTGTTCATACTCCAAGTTGTTATTCCTACTGAAGACCTACCTCACTTGCGGCCCTTCACTGTTGCTAAAGAGTGTTGGGAACACATCATATCCAAGGGCAACTCAAGCATTCAATGGTCAAACTATGAAGTTGTCCTTGATCAGTCAGATGAGTTTGTGATGATAGAGGATGAGGAACCGTGTGAGATCTATAGAAGGGTGACCGCTCTCACTGTTTCCCTCAAGGATCATGGCAGCAAGGATGTGGATGATACTTGGATCAAGCATAAGTTCCTGAAGGCCATCATGCCCTACAACAAGGCCATGTCCGCAGTCATCCGTCAAAGGCCGGACTTTCACACCTTATCCTCTGGTGATGTGTTGGATGAATTTATTGCAATGAACAACCTGAACACAACAGCTTACCATTCTCTTGCTCGCGTTCAATGGTCAAAGAAGCCCTCTCCCGATCTTGCATTGAAGGCCAAGGTCAATCAAGAGGAGGAGGAGGAAGAAGAAGAAGAGGGTTGCCCTGAGGACACCAAATATGCTTATCATGAGCACATGGCTCTTGCGTCCAGACAATTTTGGGGAAACAAGAGAAACACAAGGCCCAACTTCTCCAAGAACAACTCAAATGGGTCAAAGGGCAAGCAACGTGTGAGAACATGCTACAATTGTGGTAATGTGAGTCACTTTGTGGTGGATTTCCCATATGAGAAGAGGTAAGACAATGGTGGCAAGCTCATTCGCAAAGATAAGGCCAAGTCCTTCCCCAACAAAACCAACTTCATCAAGAAGGACCCTCACAAGGTATTGGTGGCTCAAGAAGAGTATGCCTAAGATGATGATGTCGATGACGAAGACACAAGGGGTGAAGGAATGGCAATGGCATCCATGGTAATTTCTTCCTCTACCCCAACAAAGGTGTCACTCTTCGACGCCCCCAATGAGAACATCATCGCGAAGTGTCTCATGGCTAAAGGTATCACTAAGGTAACCTCCAACGTCAAAACCTCAAACATTAAGACTTATATTTCTTCCACTCCATCTTTAGATTGTGTGAATGAACATGAGGAGGCAAAAGAGGATAAAAATGAGTTTGACAAATTCATGTGTAAACTTGAGGGAGAGTCCAAGAAGCACTTTGTTTCTCTCTTCGAACAACTTGGTGAGGCCCATGATACTATTGAGTCTCAAGAAGAGTTTCTTGAGGAATTGAGAGGTCATAGTCGTGATTATGCCGACGAGATAGTGGATCTATCTATTGCTCTTGAGTAAGAGTGAGGTCTTCGTATAACTCTTGAGGAGTCACAAAATAATGACCCTGCTAAATTACGTAAATATTATGATCATGCTATTGTTCTTAACCATGTACTCAAGTCTAAGAAAGTTGCACTTGGGGTGGATCATGATCAACTCAAGGATGAGCTTGACACACTTGACAATGCTCACAAGGCGTTTAAGTGTGCTCATGCCTCTCTTAAGGAGTTCCATGATCAACTCCAAGTGAAACTCACTAAGGAAATTGCCACGTGTCCTCCTTTTGTTCTAATTGATAATGCATCTGCTACTAACCCATGTTGTGAGCATGCACATCTCGTCGAGCAAAATTCCAAGCTAAAATAGCAGCTTAAAAAGGGCTTGGTGACGTGTATCCAAGGTGAGAAGACACTCAATGACCTTCTGAGTAATCAAAAAGAATCTGTGGCAAAAGAAGGAGCGGGGTTTGCACTCAAAAACAATGAGAAGAAGAAGGTGAACACCAAGGAAGTTCCACCGCTCAAGCGAACCTTTGTAAGAGCAAGAGAAGGTCCTCATGAGAAGAAGAAATACAAAGTTATGTTGGATAATACCAAGAAGGGCAAGAACAAGAACACCCAACCAAACAAGACCGACGACTTTACCCCCTCTTATGTTTTATGCCATGCTAGTGATGGGCATGTTTATGCCAAATATGTTGGTTCTTCTTATGAGTACATTGAATGGTGTATTTGGGTTCCTAAGAACCTTGTTGCTAACATGAAAGGACCCATTAAAGAATGGGTACCTAAAGCCAAACATTGATCTCTTGTAGGTGTTTGCTTCCTGAGGAACATCATGGTAGCTCGATAGTGGAGCGACAAATCATATGACCGGAAGCAAGGACTTGGTGGTGGACGTTCATCCTAACACATCTGTGGCCACCCAAGTTTCATTTGGTGATGAAGCAATTTCAAAGGTATTGGGTCTTGGCAAGGTGATAATCTCTCCAGAACTCTCCATAGAGAATGTCATGCTTGTTGAGACCCTCGCATACAATTTACTTTCAGTTCATCAACTCGCAACCATGGGTTTTGGTACCTTCTTTGGTATTGACTCTGTGACCATTTTGTGTAGAAAGACTCTTAAAGTAGCTTTTGTTGGGCATGTCGAGAACGGTCTCTATGTGGTGAACTTCTCGGAGGAACCCGCTAAAGTTGATGTGGGATGGCTCTGGCATCGCCGGCTAGCCCATGTCAATATGAGATCTTTGCAAAGTATCCTCAAAGGGGATCACATTCTTGGACTAACAAACGTGAGTTTTGCCAAAGATCATGCTTGCAGTGCTTGTATCGAAGGAAAGCTACATGAAAAGGCTCATCGTCCAACCACTACAATCTACTCAAAGAGGACCTTAGAGCTCCTTCACATGAATCTCTTTGGCCCTCCATCTTTTGACAGTCTTGGTGGAAGAAAATAGTATTTGGTGATTGTAGATGATTAATCAAGATATACTTGGGTTTATTTCTTCAATAAGAAGAGTGAAACCCAACAGACCGTCATCGACTTTGCAAATGAAGTCCAACGTCCACATGATGCAAAGATTTTGATGATTAGAAGTGACAACGACACTCAGTTCAAGAATTACACCCTAAATGAGTTTATCAGTGATGAAGGGATAAAGAACCAATATTCCACACCTTACACCCCTCAACAGAACGGTGTCATTGAGAGGAAGAACCGGACATTGATTGATGCGGCAAGAACCATGATGGCGGAGTTTAAATCACCATACAACTTATGGGCCAAAGCCATCAACACAGCATGTAATGCTTCTAATCGGCTCTATCTCCGCAAAGGCTTGAACAAGATTCCTTATGAGATTCTTACCTGGAACAAGCCCAACCTCAAATACTTTAGGGTGTTCGGTTGTAAGTGTTTCTTTCTCAAGAAAGGTGCTCGTTTGTCTAAATTTGAATCTAGAGCCCACGAGGGCATATTTGTAGGTTATGCTGCAGAGTCTCATGCTTACCATGTCCTCAACAAGTCCAACGGACTCATTGAGGAGACGAGTAACATAGAGTTTGATGAAAATAATGGCTCCCAAGTGGAGCAAAGTGGTCTTTGTGATATAGGTGATGAAATTCCTCCCCAAGCCATAAGAAGAATGGGTGTGGGATACTTCCTACCCGTTGAGGAACCCCTTGTGGCCGAAGGAGAAGGACAATGTTCCACTCAAATGGAACCATCACCGACGCAAGACCCACACGCTTCTGAAGGACGAAATGAAGGTCCTCCACCACATGAACAAGATCAAGGTCAAGATCAATCTCCTGATGATGGTGTTTCACCAAGTGATGCCCAAGATCAAGTTCCCATCTGCGAGCATGTTCGATATCAAGATCTTCTTAAAGAACAAGAACAAGTTCATGAAGGCGCTCAAGTTCATCAAGATGATGACTCTCAGAATGTTGTCCCTCAACCTTCCATGGAGGAAATCCTAGAGAGACGAGCTACCAAGAAAGCCGCCAAGAATGCGGCCAAGCTCAAACTTAGACAACATCTGTTGGAGAACGTCTACGATGACTTGCAAAAGGGGGAACCACTCGTAAACAATTAACAAACTTTTGTGAGCATCACGCATTTGTTTCTTGCATTGAGCCCCTTAAGGTTCATGATGCGCTTGAGGATATGGAGTGGGTTGAAGCTATGCACGATGAACTCAACAACTTCGAGCGCAACCAAGTGTGGCGACTGGTGCCAAGACCTAAGGAGAATCACAATGTCATTGGGACTAAATGGATCTTCAAAAACAAGCAAGATGCGAACGGTGTTGTCATTCACAACAAGGCGAGATTGGTGGCACAAGGATACTCCCAAGTCGAGGGTATTGACTGTGGTGAAACTTTTGCTCCTGCTGCTCGCCTTGAATCTATTCGCATGTTGCTTGCATATGCCTCTCATCATAACTTTAAATTATATCAAATGGATGTCAAGAGTGCTTTTCTTAATGGCCCTCTTAAGGAGTTGGTATATGCCAAGCAATCCCCGGGGTTCGAGGATTCCATGTTCCCCAATCATGTATACGTTCTTGATCAGGCTCTCTATGCCCTTAAACAAGCCCCACGCGCGTGGTATGAGAACCTTACCGAGATGTTGCAAGACCGTGGGTTTGAAATTGGAAAAATCGATCCCACTCTTTTTACAAAGAGGGTCAACAGGAACTTGTTCATATGGCAACTATATGTTGATGATATTATTTTTGGTTCTCCTAACAAAGTTTTCAATGAAGAGTTCGCCACTTTGATGACAAACAAGTTTGAGATGTCCATGATGAGAGAGTTGAAGTTCTTGCTTAGTTTCAAAGTCAAGCAACGAACTCAAGGAATCTTCAATAATCAAGCCAAATACACTCAAGACATGCTCAAGAGGTTCAAGATGGACGAGCTCAATCCTCCCAAGGCCAACACTCCCATGCCACTCAAATGCCATCTTTATAGCGAACCCAATGGTAAAGCGGTGGATCAAAAGGTATATCGCTCCATGATTGGATCCTTTCTTTACCTTTGTGCATCTAGACCGGATATCATGTTAAGTGTGGGTATTTGTGCACGATTTCAATCCGCACCTAAGGAAAGTCACCATGTGGTTGTCAAGCGAATCTTTCGATATTTGGCTCATCCCCCAAACTTTGGCTTATGGTATCCCAAGGGGGCTTCATTTGATATTGTTGGATATACCGACTCGGATTGGGCGAGAGACCGTGTGGATAGAAAGTCCACTTCTGGAGGCTGCCAATTTCTTGGTCGGTCTTTGGTAAGTTGGTCTTTAAAGAAACAAAATTGTGTTTCTCTCTTGTCCACCGAGGCCGAATATGTAGCTCCTGCCAGTTGTTGTGCACAAATTCTCTGGATGAGGCAAATTTTAAAGGATTATGGTGTCAATTGTGACAAAGTGCATCTTTACTGTGATAATGAAAGTGCCATTATGATCTCTAGCAACCCAGTTCAACATTGCAAGACGAAGCATATTGATATTCGTCATCACTTCCTTCGGGAACACGTCAAGCGTGGAGACATCAATCTTATACATCTGAGCACTAACGAACAACTTGCAGATATTTTTACGAAGCCATTAGATGAAGCAAGATTTTGCAAGTTAAGGCATGAGCTAAATATCATTGATTCGAGAAATGTGGATTGACTTAGTGCACACCTCCCCACACTCATCGTTATGTCTTGTCTAGGTGTAGGCATGGATTTAGGGGGTGTCTAGTTCTCTCAATGAACTATGCCTCCTCTTATTATGCATAAACTAATCAAAGTCTTTCACATTTTCCATTTTTGATGGTTACTTTGCTTCAAAATATGAGTCTTGGTCATGGGCCCAAGGATAATTCTTCGTGGTGCCATAGCATTTGACTCAAACATAGGTGGTTCTAGGGCCACCACCCTCTCTTCATATGAAGTAGAGGCTCATTGTTTGGTCCTATTTTATTTTTTCTACTCCGATGGACCATGCTCTTGTTTTTGTCTTGCATCGTTGTTTTATCTTGTCTCTCGTTTTTGTGCGAAAAAAACTATCTTTCTCTTCTTATCTTTTCTCTTCGAAAATTTGCACTTTGTGGGCAGCACAGTACAACCGTGGAGTTTCACGGTACTACCGCAGGGAGCGGTACTACCGCTTACCGTGTGGAAGGAAAAAATTACTTCTGCTCATTGAGCGGTACTACCATGATGACCGCGGTACTACCATGTCATCGAGTGGGCGTGGGGGTTAAGAGCCGGCAGGGGGGTTTCAATCTCCCCCAAACCCCATTTTCTCTTCCCCTCGCGTTTCTCTCTCTCCTCCTCAGAACCGGTGTCGGAGCACCTCGCCGGATCTCCGTCACCGGCCACCCTCCTACTATTTCCTCCGATGGGATCGTTCCCCACCTCGTCCTCTTTCCATGGACCTCGGTATTTCCCCGAACTATTCTCGTTGTGCTTCTCTATTTTTGAATCTAGGTTTTGGGGAAATATGCAATGGTCTAGTGTTGTTTGATCCAATCTGTGCATGAGGAGATGGTTTGAGGCTGTTAGTGCAGTAGAAGTGCATATTGATAGGATAAAATGGGATAACTTTCGATCTACGGTAGTACCACTTTGATCTTTCCATCTGTGTTCATGCGAAATTCGCCCCATGCGGTACTACCGCTCGTCGGGTGGAAGTAAATTTTTACTTCCGCTTCTGCCACGGTACTACTACTCACCGCGGTTCTATTGCATCTTGGGCGGTAGTAATTTTTTACTTCCGCTCGCTGGGCGGCAATAAATTTTTATTTCCTCTCCAGCCATGACACAACCGCTCCCAGCGGTACTACCGTGTCTGGTGCGGTAGTAATTTTTTACTTCTTCTCACTAGGCGGTAGTAAAATATTACTTCTGTTCCAGCCACGGTACTACCGCTGTCAGCGGTACTACCGCGTCTTGGCGGTAGTAAATTTTTACTTCCGCATACACCACCGATATTGCTGATCGATCCGAAGCTACCTTCTTTTGTCCTGTCTATTCTCACTTCTACATGATTTTCGTGTCTGCTTTCATCCTTGCCTTACTTTTTCGTTTGTCCCTTGTGTTTGCGTTGTGTGTCATAGGTGGTGGATCTGGTTCAGGCTCTGTTCCAAGACGCTCCAATCCCTCTCGTGACACTAGCTCCTAGCGTCTCCGCAATCCCGATGCTCCTGAGGGATCTAATGACCCACCCCACCATTTCAATAGGACTGCATCCAAGCTCAAGCCACCAGTTGACAACTATGAGCCCATGCCTCAAGATGAGTTTCTTTCTCGACGGTTGATCGATCCCTATGTCAAACCAAGGGAAGTTTCCAGGGCCAATGAGTTGTTCTGGACCAAGTAGCAGTTTTTCATCCACATTGATGTGATCAAGGGCAAGAAGGATCTATATGTTCATGTCCAATACATTGATATGGCTCACATGAGGAAGCGTCCGGAATATTTCGGTGAGGCTGTGGGTTTGGTGGAGCAGTTTGCTATCGAGGACATCCTCTCGTTCCACCTTGATTTTGATCATGAGATAGTGGGTCAGTTCTTTACCTCTTTCCACTTCCACACTGATGAGCAGTGGACCATGACTTGGACGACCAATGGCGAGTGTCGTCGTTTTCTCACGACAAATGCCATAGGGTGGCGTATTGTGGGTGTTGGGGCCGGAGGACGCCGACGGGCTCCGGGTGCGAGATTGGGCATGAGAGGTGATGACACATGATGTACCCAGGTTCAGGGCCCTGCAAGGGAGGTAACACCCCTAATCCTGCTTGGTTTAGTTGGAGGGATGAGTATGCATACAACGGTCCTCCTGGAGTTGTGTTTGGAGGGGGGAGAAGGAGCAGCCGGCTCGTCTTCCTCCATAGCTAGAGGGGGAGTGAGAGCTCTGCGTGTGTGTGGGAGCGATCATCCGTCCCCATTGCATGGGGGGCTCAGGGGGTTTTATAGGCCAACCCCCCGGCTCTTATAATATATTCTAAGTACAAGGGCGGGGGGAACCGACTGGCAGCCTCTCCGGCTGGCCAGGGGGTCCCACCATTCGCGTCGTCTCGTCACTTGTAGGGGCCATCGGTTGAGCGGTCCCATCTTCTGCTAGGGCCCGCTAGCCGGTCTGATGATTGGCCCTCGCCCACCTACCGCAGCACGGGCCGTCGGGTTGGCATCGCCTAGAGCCAGTCGGCCGAAGTCTCTGGTATGGCCGGCTGCAGTGTAGCCACGCTGGGATAGGTAATCGAGTGGGCGAGGGCGTGCCTGCAATATTCCCTCGCCCGGTCACGCTCATCAAGGTCAGCGGCCTAGACGACCGGACTGTAGCCATGCTTTATAGTGTGTCAACGGCCACTATAGCCATAGGGCTACCCGTCGTGCCGGTCGCATCGCGTCGCCGTACCCGCGCAGAGGGACGGGACGTCACCTATCGGTCCTAAGGTCAACGGAAGAGGCAGCCCAGGATCAGCCGGCCGAGGGTCGGGTTGGCTCCCTGACGGGCCGTCCGGGGCAACAGCCGGCCCCAGCTCGAGCCGGACGTCCTCCAGCCGGCCTCGTCCAACCGGCCGTGTAGTTTTTCTTCAAAGCATAAATGGGGAAGACCCCATTTCTTTGGCCTACCCAAGGGTAATAACCCCGTCAATAGTCCCCGAAGCCAGGAGGGGCCCGCGTCCGGTAGACGAAGGGGAGCCTGTGGCTTCCCCAACTAAGCCTGCCTCCGACTCGAAGCCGAAAGGGCAGCCAGGTTGGCCATTGGGCCCGATGCCTTGGGTACCGACGAGCCACCCCGGGACCCGTGCTGGTACGCGGTGCACCACGTGAAGGGTGATGATGTCGTGTGCCGCGCGCACGCGGGGAGACGGGACTTTGCTTGGGCCTAGCCCGCTAGGACCCCAGGCGTAGCCCAGTAGGCCTCGCGGCATAGGCTGGGATCCTCTATGCCCCAAAGCGGCCGTTATGATCCGAGGCCACCCATGCGCGCGCAGAGTTTCTAGGGGAGTGGGCGTAGTTAATCCCACGTCCCCTGGTCGTGGCCTCCCCTATAAAAGGAGAGGAAGGGTAGGGGGCATAGATACCCGCATCTCACTTGCCCCCTTGCTGCTCGTCTTTGTTGCTTCCTCGCCTTCCCCACGCAACACCGTGCCCGTACACGCAACCGATCCCGCACGCCACACCACCGCCGCGAGGGCCTATGGACAAGGCGGAAGCTGGGCTAGCTCCATTGTGGTCGAGGCGTACATCGCCGAACTCCGCCGCGCGCGCATGCTACCGCCGAAGGAGCGGGTGGTCGCACGCGCACCGGGCGACGAGATGGCGCTGGCGCCACAGCCAGGGGAGCACATCGTGTTCCCCTGGCACTTCTCCCAGGGCTTTGGGCTCCCGGAGAGTCTCTTCTTTCGCTTTCTCCTTGATACTTTCGACCTCCAGCCGCATAATCTCGGCCTAAACTCAATTCTATATCTCTCCGCCTTTGTGACGTTGTGCGAGGGGTACCTGGACATTGTTCCCTTCATCGAACTCTTCAACACTCTTTTTTACGTCAATCCTTTAAAAAGCGACGCGTGCGGGGGCACGGTGGTGTGCTGCCGCGGCGTCGCATGCTTCCCCCTCTTTCTCTTATCAACTCCGTCAAGGGGTGGCATCGGACGTTCTTCTATGTGAAGAACACCGACCTAAGAACGGACTACATCCGGCTGCCGCCTTTTGACGATAGGTAGTCCACCCAGTTAAACTGGTTGGGGACTGCCCCGCACGGCATGGCCCTGGAGGAGCTTCGCCAGCTCACGCAGCTGAAGAGCTCTGAGGGGCTAGTCGCCGCCGACCTGGTGGCAGCCTTTATCTCGTGCCGGGTGTTGCCCCTCCAGCTGAGGCCACACCGGATCTGTGACATGTTTGGATGGCATGACACCTGCCGGCTGTCCACCGTCGAGCTGACACCAGCTCAGGTGGCAAAGCGGGTGAACGCCCTTACGACGTTCAAGCTGAAGCCCGCCTCGTGGTCCTTTGGCATGGAGCCGTACGACCGCATCAACCGGCCTCCCCTGGCAAGTTTTTTGTCGAGGCGGTTTCTTCTTCGTTTGATACTTCCCAGCTGGCCAGCCCGCATCCTCAGATCTTCGAGGCAGAGCGTGAAAACTCCGACTCTGAAGACTATCAGATGGGAGGCCCCCCGGAGGAGGGGATGGACTCCTCGGGAGGAGCCGATGAGCCGGCAGACCCGCGAACCGGCGCTCCCAGCGGAGCCGGAGGGTCCGGCGCGGCCGGGGAACCCAACAGAACGGGTGAGTTCCCTCTTGCCCCCATGATCAAGGACAGGACGGATGACGACGACGATGATGATGACGAATTAATGATTCTGAACGAGCCTCCTCCCTCAGTGCGCCAGGGTCGGAGGAGCGAGGAGCGGCCGGCTCAAGCCCCGGCGACCGGAGCGGCCGGCCGGGGGAAGAGGCCAGCTCAGGGGGGCCGGCGTCCCTGCAACCCGGCCCGTAGCGGGTGAAGGTGGTCACACGGCAGCCGCCGCCACGCAACAAGCGGGCCTTGACCCTTGTCATCGGGTAAGTTTTTTCCTTATGTGAGTTTTCTTCCGGGTCACCAGCCGGTAAGTAACCAATCCTTGGGCGCTACAATAACCCCATCGAGATCCACGAGGAGGAGCCAGAGGGGGATCCAACAGATGCCGCCAGCTAGCTGGCCCGCGAGCACACGGCCACCCAGCAAGAGGAGAAGAGGAGGCTCGCGGAGCTGCGGGCCTCCAAGTCTGGGTTGCGAGGAGGGACCTCGTACTCCGGTACCTCGAGCAGCCAGAGGCGAAGGAGGTCGGTGGATCCCCTACGAGCGTCGGACTCGACGGCGGAGTCGACTCGTATGTCGAGGCCTCCGTCAAGCGAGCCACAAGGTGCGGCCACGGATCTGCTGACGCCCCCATCCACGCAGGAGGCGGCCCAAGTGGGGGCAACGACGGCGGAGCCGGCTCCCGAGGCGGACCGGCCCGAGGTGCCGGATGTGGCCCCGCCTGTGGCTGAGCCGGCCCGAGTCGAGGTGTCGGAGCCCCGGTGGCCCCAAAGGCAACGCCAGAGGTGGGGGCCATAGAGGTGGAGGTGCCCTCCGTCGCGATCGACACGCCGAAGCGGTAGGAAAAGGAGGGACCGGTAGGAAGTGACTCCCGGCCCCTTGCCCTCATCAATCCGCCCCCGACAGCTGGAGCCGTGGCGAGCCCGGGTGGCAGCGACGGCCGAGCCCGAAGGACCCTGCGGTCAATGCAGGAGGTGCTCCGAGACTAGGAGGCGTTGGCGCATGCGCTAGCCCTGCCGGCTCCCCAGGCAGGCGGCCCGGTCCCCTCCTTCGGGGACTTGGGGAGCGTCTTGGACCGGTGCCGGCAGGAGCTTGCCTGGTTCGCGGAGGTTGCAAACGCCGCACTGCAGCATGCGGAGGTAAGCCCGATAGCTTTTTCTTAGAGTTTTCAGTGGGGACACGTGAGCGCACCCACTGGGTGTAGCCCCCGAGATGCGGGTCGGCTGGTTTGCTGATGGGTAGTCGGGTCGGATCTCTTTTGAGCGCATCTTGATATTTTGCCTCCTTTCGACAAGAAGGAACCTTCCTATGGCAGAAGCTATTCGAGGAGGCAGTATCCATCCACGACCGCGGCAAATATGGCTTCTACCGCGTGGAGGAGGAGTTGGCGCACGTGCAAGTTTAGTTGAACTTCGCAGGAGGGGCACATAGCCCCCGAGAGCCGGCTGACACCTGCCATGACTTGCAGGTGACCTGTCCGCCCTTCGGGAGGAGAAGGCTGGGCTCGTCTCCAAGCGGGACAGGCTGGCGCAAGACGTCCAGGCGGCCACGCAGGAGAAGGACCGGCCCGCCGTGCTATTGGTGGACGGGGAGGCGGTCCGGGACCGGCTCAAAGCCGAGGCAGCGAAGGAGTTGGCGGCCCGAGAGACGGCCTTCAAGGAGGCGGCTGATGCCGCCCAAAGGACCGCCGCCCTCCAAGACGAAGTGACCCACCTCGAGAGGACGCTCGAGGAGGTCCGGGGCTACCTTGCCGCGTCGAGGGCGGCTATGGAGGTGGAGCGGACGGCGACGCTCAACTTCGCCCTTGGGGTGGACGACGCCATTGAGGGTAAGCGCTTTATCCTCTCTTCTCCACCAGTTGCCTTTCCCTTTGCTAATTCTCGTGTTTTGATTCGCCTTTCTTTCTTCTTCTTCTTGTTTCCCTTAGGGAGCTTCTCGGAAACTCAGCGTCGCTTTGCACGGGCCGTTGAGGAGCACCGGGAGTACCTTTAGGAATAGGGTCACTCCATCGAGCAGGAGGCCCCATGGGACATGGACGAGATCGGGCTCGCCATCAAGATGCGGATGACCCATCTTGAGCGGAGCGTGGACCGGCTGAAGATAGCCGGTAAAGAGTTTATTGCCGCACTGTGGCCGGGTCACGGAGGAGCTCCGATGAACCGCGTGGCCCAGTGGCTGGAGCATGTAGTCCCCCGCCTCAAAGCCTGTAAGGCGTCGGCCGCCCAAGCCGGGGCGCAGATGGCGCTCCGGTTCGTCACATCGTGGTATTGCAGCATGGATCTGGGACGGCTGGCGACCATGCGGGACGTGTCGGCCGCAAAGCGGGAGGCTCGCGAGCCGGCCCTTGTCCATCGGGCCAACGAGCTGGCATCGTATGTCGACATGGACGAGTTCCTGCCGGCCCTTGGCAAGGACGGCGAGCCATTACCCAAGGACACCTTGGTATCCCCCAAGGCCCGGCGGATGATGAGGTTGCCGACGAGAGCACCGACTCGAGTGGCGAGACAGCCGAAACCGAGGAGCCCGCCTCGAAGGCCAAGGAGTCCGACCTGAAGGACGCGGCCACCTCCGCGGCGAGAGCCGAGCCGCCCAGCAACGCGCCGGCTGGGGGCACGCCGGCTGGCGACGCACCATTGGCCTGAGCCCCCGGGCATTTTTTTATCTTTCTCTTTTTTCTCCCTGCAAATTAGGCTCGAATCCACCCACTGGGGGTGTTTGATGTAGTGAACTATGCTGGCCGTGAGCCCCTTTTGTCTTAACATTTATGCTATGAATATTTGGCGTGTTTTGCCTTGTTGCTCGTATCGACTCGTTCTTATCCTTTCTTGCCCGCTTGACTTTAATCGGTTCTTCTCCTTTTCCCCTTTGGTTTTGGCCCCGCCAGCCGGACAATCGGGAGCCGGTCTATGGCTGGGTTGGGGTGTCCGCCTCGGGGGAACCGGATCAGAATTTCGGAATCGCGAGGGCTTTTCGGGATAAGTAGAGCGGTAGAGACGCGGCGATGGTCCGGTTGGGCCTAGCCGGGGTCTCCCTTCGTTTGACCTTTCATGTGAGCCAAACCTTGCCGCCCCGAGGCCCCGTCAGCTGGATAGCCGAGGGCTAGTTCTATAGCTGGTAAGGGTGGGGAGGTTTCCCCGGCTCACATTACTTAGCCAATTTCTGGAGAAGCGTTCCAGGTCCAGCCGAGTAGTGTCGGGAGCCCGATCCAAAGTCATATGATTCCATACAGTAACAAGCCACATCACTTTGCGGCCTCACGCACGGTACTCCACGGCTGTCACCTTACCTTGGCCGGGACCGTTTGCGTCTTTTGGCCCACATATGTGAACATGTCGCTGGCAATCACACAACAAAGAACCCGGGCCGACATGACTAGTCATAGAACACAAGTGGCACATCCGTACGGAAACAGGCATACATAACCCAGCAATGCAGGTGTCGGTCTCAAGCATGTGTAGACGAGTCATAGCAAGTTACAAGGACTCCATTACGTCGCGAGACACGAATGTCATCACTGCACGTAGACGAGTTGTAACAGGCTACAGGGACTCCATTACACTGCGAGACATTTCCCCGAAGGGACATACACAGCAGCAAAGAAGGATACATGCCGGTCAATCAATGTGTCCGGAGCAGTAGCAAGCTACCATGGCTCGGAGGAAGCACAAAGAGGCAGTTTCCCATAAAGAGTACTACTAAAGGCACACGACTAGGTGTCGGATCCCATACATACCGTTGCACATCACACGTACGCACGACATGCCCGATATGCATAGATACAACCATGGCATCACAACATAACCATACAATAACATGACTTTTATTTAAGAGGCTCAGACGAGCCTTGCATCATATGTTCTTACAGATAGGGGTCACATGACCCGGCACTCAAGTCATACAAACATAGTCATACAAGCCAGCGGAAACTTAAGCTGTTTGAGTACAGATGGCAAAATATAAAAGAGGCACATGGCCTGACTATCTACAGCCCACCACATGGGCAAGATCATAGCTGGGACACCAGCTATTCGGCATCGTCAACGTCTAGATAGAACCCACCTGATGGGTCCTGGTTCTCTTCCGCAACATTAATTAAGCAAGGATGAGTACAATCATACTCAGCAAGTCTTTAAAACAGACCTAGTCTATTTATGCTCATGTATCAACAAGGGGGTGGTGGAGTTTATGCAGAAAGCCAGCTTTGACTCATGGCTAACCTACACTACTCAATTTTAAACTCTTTGTTACAATTTTAGTTATCGCACACGAGTCCACTAACTCCATCACAATACACCACCATGGACTCACCTGCCCCTTCTGGAAGAGTGCCATTCACGGTACTCACACTTGTCTTCAGATTTTTAAAAGTCTCCATTTGATTATCTATGAACAGCATAAGTTCTCCAAGTAGTCCATATCCGAGGACGCGGCTATTCGAATAGGTTCATAACCCTGCAGGGGTGTACTTCTTCACACACGCTCTCTCCACTTATCGTTGTGTGCCATAAACCATGCACCTCGGCAACCTTCAAGCGGATGCCCAACGAGGGAGTCGGCCACGACCGTCAATCACATAAGACCTCTAGTCCAGGCTACCGCCTATTTGAGACTGACCCGCATGGAAGTCCGGCCGAAGTTTCCACTATGGTCCCAAACGATGTGCGCAGGGTTCGCAAGCCCACCATTCCGGTGACCCTTGGCACACCGTGCCACTGCCTACCGCGTCGTAACCCACCCCGAGGGTCAGCGCTATGCACGGCCTCCAGCATGCTATAAACAGCAGAAACTACTTGCAATACCTGGACCAAAGACTAAGCGACTAATAAGTCGAGCGGGGTCATATTTCAGGGCCCAGCATGTGGTAGTATCTAATCTTGGATCACAAACACGGAACTCAGTTCCTAAGAGCGGTCCCGATGAGACAACCCGCTATGTACTCCTACATAGCCCCTCATCGCTAACTTTTACCAAATCGTGTTCTTTGATCATGTCACATTAGGGTCACATGGTATCACTCCGGTTCATCACCCAGATGAATCAGACCTGACACAACTCTAAGCATAGCAAGCATGGCAGGCAAATAAGGTAAGCACATCACGGCACAAGCATCTACCAGGTATGCTAGGTTGCAAAGTTTAGCTATTTACTATGACAAAATCAGGCCATGCAAAGAACTGGGTACTTCTACCGTATATCACTGACATGTGATCGTCGTCCTAATGTAATGAATAAGAGCAGGAGCGAGAGAATGGGTGTTATCGGAATGATCAATGGGGTTACTTTCCTTGCTGGGTTGCGGAAGAGTTCTCTCCTTCGTCGGGGTATGGAGTAGTATCCTCTGGATTAGGGCCTACCGCAGCGCAGATGAAACATTCTATACAAGAAGATGCAACAATATGATGCATGATCATGGCATGATAGTATGCATGGATGAGCTAATGTAGCTAGTGATCATGTCAATTTGAAATTCATTTGAATATAGGTTCAAAGTTGTTCTCATTTCAAATTCTATATATTTACCTAATGCCAAAATGTCCATGTTCACCTATTTAGGTTGCTCTAACATGCATGAGAATAGCACAATTGGATTCATTGGATTTTTCTGATAAATTTTCATATATAAATTATTTTCATCTGAGTTACAGATTAATTTATATGATTTTTCAAAGTTTTAAATAATTTCTAGAATTATTTTTAGATAGGAAATTGACTTATTGCATCAGCATGATGTCATGATGACATCAGCTGGTCAGCTGACCCGGCCCAGAGTCAAACCTGACATGTGGGGTCCACATGTCAGTGTCTGGTTAATTTAATTAGCTTATTAAAACTAATCATGTTTTAATTAACTAACTGGGCCCACTTGTCAGTGTCTAATTAACTTAATTAATTAAAATGTTTAATTAACTCTAATCCCTAATTAACCAAGGGCTGGCCCCACCTGTGAGGGGTCAAACCCCGTGGTCAAACTGACCAGGGCCACCGGCGTTGAGCCGCCGGCGACTCCAGGAACGGCGGAGGGGCTCGGAAACCCACCTCCGGCGACCAAATCCACGGCGGATGGCACCTATCTACTCAACGTCGACGCGCACGTCCATTCCGACCATTCCCATGAGCTGGGGTGGTCGGAATTGACGCCGCCGATGAGCTGGGCGGCGGTCGGAGCTCGGGCGAGCTCGGGCTCGTCGAACTAGGGCACGACAAAGCTTCTACTTGGCACTAGCAGCAACTACGCGACTCTGCAAGCTTAATGTTGGCCTCGGAAGGTCCAACCGATCACCGGAACGCGACCGGCGACGAGCTCAGGCGGCGGCGCCATTCGGGCTCCGATGGAATCCGAGGCTAGGGCGCGAGATAGAAGGGGGGAAAGGGGAAAAGGATCAGGGGCTCACTGCGGATCCAGGGGCGTCGAAAGCGGGCTCGGGGACGGTCAGAATCGACGGCGAGCTTCGATTTCCCCTCCGGCGACCCGAGGAGGAAGAAGACGGCGCGGCGACGACAGAGAGCTTCCGGCGACGCGTGGCTCGGCTAGGAGGTAGAGGGGGTTCGAGCGGAGCGTTTGGCTGGCTCAGATGGGCTCGGGGTTGGCTAGGGCGACGGCGCGACGGCGAGGAGCGGGGCGGCCATGGCGGGAGTAGAGAGGGAAATGCGCGAGGGAGAGAGAGCGCGCGGGAGAGAAGAGAGAAGAGGGGGCCACGACGGCGAGGTGCTTCGCGCTGGCGCCCTCCCAGCCCTCCAGCAAGGTGCCAGACAGGGAGGAGGTGGCCGGTGCGCGGCGACCACACTCCCGGCGTCCTTCTGGCGCGAGGACGACGACGACTGGCATCGGTTCGCTCCTGGGCCGGGCCTGCTACATTGCTAGGCCACAGGTAAGTCTCCTCTCTCTCTTTTCTTTTTCCTTTATTTCTGTTTTCTGATTTCTTCTGACATTTGTTTATTTCTTTGCAGATCCAAATAACCTTTCCAATATTTCCAAAACTTTTATATATTCAAGTTTTAATATTACAAACTTGTATAGAAAGTTTCAGATTATTTTGGAAGCACTGATAATGATAATGTTTTTATTTATCATTTTCAGAGACTTAAACCAGTGATTTAAATTATTTGCAAAGTTCAAATAATTGAAATGGTCCCTGGTATATCCATGCTCTCAATTATCAAACATAAAGAACATTTTTAATGGGCATTTTGGATTTGTTGAAATTTCATTTGTCTTGAATTTCTTTAATTCATTAAGTGAGTGGGGTTTCCTTTCTTCTCCCCATTTCATATTGATGGAATGATGATGATGATGATGCAAACACAATGCTAGCCTATGACACTTGCTAGGGTTGTGACAACTCACCCCCACTCAAAAGAATCTCGTCCCGAGATTTTGAAGTCGTCGGGAAGAGCGCGGGGTACTCTAGTCGAAGACGATCTTCTCTTTCCCATGTCGCCTCCTTTTCAGAATGATGCGACCACTGAACCTTAAGAAACTTGATGTTCCGACGCCGAGTGGTACGCTCAGCTTGGTCAAGAATACGAACGGGGTATTCCCGGTATGAAAGGTTATCTTGGAGATCAAGCGTTTCGTGTTCCACTTCTCGGACAGGGTCCGAAAAGCAATGCCTGAGTTGAGAGATGTGGAAGACATCATGAACTTTGGAAAGATGCGAAGGAAGTTCCAATTGGTAGGCAACCTCTCCTCATTTAGCAAGAATGCGAAAAGGTCCAATGTAACGAGGAGCCAACTTTTCTTTGATACCGAATCGATGGGTACCCTTCAGAGGTGTAACCCGAAGGTAAGCCTTCTCGTCAACTTCATTAGTCACAGACTTATGATGACGGTCATATTGACTCTTTTGACGGGATTGGGCTGTTTTCAACTTTTCACGATTAATGCGGACTTGCTCCTCTGTATCCTGGATCATGTCCGGACCAAAGAGTTGTCTCTCTCCGGTTTCTGACCAGTTAAGAGGTGTTCGACATCTTCGTCCATAGAGAACTTCAAAAGGGGCTTTGCCCAAGCTTGATTGATAACTATTGTTATAAGAAAATTCGGCAAATGGAAGGCAGTTCTCCCAATTCATACCGAAAGATATAACACAAGCTCGGAGCATGTCTTCGAGAATTTGATTGACTCGCTCAACTTGACCACTTGACTGAAGGTGGAAAGCAGTGCTAAAGGATAGATGAGTCCCCATAGCGGTTTGAAAACTTTCCCAAAAACGAGAAGTAAAGATACTTCCGTGGTCTGAGTTAATATCCAAAGGAACACCATGAAGAGAAACTATTCGAGAAACATATAACTCCGCTAGCTGACTAGCAGTAATGCTTTCACGAACAGGAAGAAAATGAGCCACTTTGGAAAGACGATCAATGACTACGAATATAGCATTGTTCCCTCTCTTGGTCCTGGGAAAACCGGTGATGAAATCCATACCGACCTTATCCCATTTCCATTCAGGAATAGCTAAGGGTTGAAGGGTGCCAGCAGGCCTTTGATGTTGTGCTTTCACACGACGACAAACGTCGCAATTAGCAACATACTGAGCAATTTCTCTCTTCATCCTGGTCCACCAGAATCTCTGGCGTAGGTCCTGATACATCTTGGTACTACCCGGATGAATTGTGAGAGGAGAGTCATGAGCCTCCTTAAGAATCAGCTGCCTAAGATGATGGCTTTTAGGAACCACTAAACGGCCCTGAAAAAGCACTACACCTTGATCATCTATAGAGAAGTCCTTAGCGCAACCGCTAACAAGGTTCTCTTTGATACGGAAAATTCCCTTATCACGCCTTTGGCCAGCTATGATTTGATCCTTAAGAGTAGGTTTCGCCACCATGTTTGATAGGAATCCTTGAGGAACAATGTGAAGATTTAACTTCCTGAATTCCTCATGGAGAAGCGGTTGACCTTGTTGTAACATCAAATTGTTACAATAAGACTTATGACTTAGTGCATCAGCCATGACATTGGCTTTCCCCGGGGTATAAGTTATCCCTAAATCGTAATCTGTAATCAACTCTACCCACCGTCTTTTCCTGAGATTCAAATCCGGCTGGGTGAAAATATATTTCAGACTTTTGTGATCAGTGTATATCTCGCAACGATTACCCAGAAGGTAATGTCGCCATGTCTTTAGTGCATGGACTACAGCTGCAAGCTCAAGATCATGTGTTGGATAATTATCCTCATGTGGACGCAACTGTCGAGATGCGTAAGCAATCACATGACGATCTTGCACGAGAATGCAACCTAATCCTTGTCGCGAGGCGTCGCAATAGATAATAAAGTCCTTAGAAAAATCTGGTGGCACCAGAACGGGAGCAGAGGTCAGTCGTCTTTTCAACTCCTGAAAACTATGCTCGCATTGTGGGGTCCACTCGAACTTTCTATCTTTCTTGAGGAGTTCAGTCAGAGGTTTTGCAACCTTGGAGAAGTTCTAACAAAGCAGCGACAATAGCTCGCTAAGCCAAGGAAACTCCGAATTGGCTTAACCGATTCAGGTTGAGTCCAATCAAGGACGGCCTGAACTCTCTCGGGGTTGATAGCAATACCTTTGCCAGAGATCACGTGGCCTAGATAGGTCACTTCCGCCAACCAGAATTCACACTTGGAGAATTTGGCATAAAGGCGATGCTCTCGAAGTTTCATCAATACCAGCCTTAGATGCTCGGCATGTTCTTGTTCATTCTTCGAGTAGATGAGTATATCGTCGAGGTAAACCACGACGAACTTATCCAAATACTCCATGAAGATCGAATTCATCAGACGAGAGAAAGTGGCTGGAGCATTGGTTAAACCGAAGGACATGACGGTGTACTCGTATTGGCCATAACGAGTGACAAAAGCCGTTTTTGGAATGTCCCCGTTTCTAATTCTGATCTGATGGTATCCCAACCTCAAATCCATTTTGGAAAAGACGGAGGATCCAGCGAGTTGATCGTACAAATCGTTGACCCTGGGGAGCGGATACTTGTTCTTGATAGTGACCAAATTCACTGGTCGGTAATCCACAACCATCCGATCCGATCCATCCTTCTTCTTAACAAAGAGGACGGGGCAAGCCCAAGGAGAAGAGCTAGGACGAATGAAACCTTTCTTCAAAGCTTCATTGAGTTGGGTTTTTAGCTCGGCTAGTTCTAAGGGTGCCATCTTATAAGGTCGTCTGGCTATTGGGACTGTCCCTGGAATAAGTTCTATCACGAACTCAACATCTCTGACAGGTGGAATACCTGGCAGTTCTTCTGGAAAGACATCCGGAAAATCACGGACTACTGGAATATCTTCTAGCTCAGGGAGAGGGCTAGCATTTAGGGAATAGAGTTGGCGCTTGGTTGTTTGAGTAGAGACATTAACTATCTCACCCGAGGGATGTGTAAGTTGAACATTCCTAGAATGAGTATCAATCTTGGCATAGTGGGCTTTCATCCAATCCATACCTAGAATGATATTGATGTCCGAAGACTTAAGAGCTATCAAGGATGCTAGGAATACTAGTCTATCCACCAGAATTTCATTGTCATGGCTCACTCTAGAAGTTTGCCATTTTGATCCAGGAGTCTGAACTACTAAAGGAGTGGGCATGTCACAGAAAGACATGTTATGCAACTGTGCGTAACTTTCTGAGATGAATGAATGAGATGCCCCGGTATCAAATAGAACAGATGCTGGATGGCTATTAACAAGAAGCATACCTAGAATGACATCAGGGTCTTCAAGAGCTTCTTCAGCAGACACATAATTAACTCGCCCACGGGCAAGAGTTGGCTTCACATAGAAGGCTTTCCCTGGTTTTCTGCGTCTAGCGGGCTTGGCATTGTTCTGGGGACATTCACGAGAATAATGTCCCGGTTCTCCACACTTGTAGAATACCACTGTAGCACGAGGGGCAACATTTACTTGTGGTCCTCCAAATGGTCTGGGTGGAGGGTTGGACTGAACTGGTCGAGGTGCCTGGAAGGATGGGCTCGTAGTGTACCTTGCCGGCATAGCTGCATTGGGTACCCATATTCGGCGCTTGTTGGGTCCTGAACCCGATGCAGGGTTGAAGTCACGGTTATGCCTCCTTGTGGCCTCGTAGTCAGTCTGTCCGGACTCAGCATTGATAGCTTTATTGACGAGAGCTTGAAAGGTGGTGCACTCGTGCAGACGAAGATCTCGATGAAGCTCAGCATTTAGTCCCTTGCGGAACCTAGCCTGCTTCTTGGCATCGGTTGAGACTTCCTCTGGAGCATAGCGAGCAAGGTTTCCAAACTCGCGGCTGTATGCATCCACTGACAATCCGCCCTGGGTGAAGGCACAGAATTCCTCTCTTTTGCGATCCATTAGCCCTTTCGGGATGTGATGGATACGGAATGCGGCGCTGAACTCTGCCCATGTTGGTGCAGGTCCCTGGGGACGCATAGCCTCATAGCTTTCCCACCACAGGTTGGCAGGTCCCTCCAGAAAGTATGTCGCAAAGGTCACCTTGTTGGCCTCTGAAACATTTGCAGCTCAAATCTTGCATGACATACTGGTCAGCCAATCATCTGCATCGAGGGGATCGATCGAGTGATGGTACTTAGGCAGACATAGTTTAATGAAGTCACCAAGTGACACTCCATCATGGTGATCATTGCGGGGAGCGTGAGCAGTGTTCTGTTCAATCCTCTCCAACAGCCTGTTGGTCTCCCTCTTATTCCGTTCAGCTTCTAGCATCACCTCCGCCAGAGATGGTGCATGTGGCAGCTCGTCTTGCCTTGGCTGGCTACTCTCGCCTTGCTCATGAGCATGCATGGGGTTGTTCCTGGTTGACACCATCCTGAGGAAAATAATCCACAGCTTAGACATCAGGGGAACAACTCTAAGGAAATGATAGGGGATGTACTGGACGACATGGCATGCAAGGGAATTAAGACCCTGATTAACATGGTAACATCAACTGTTATACAACCCATGATTCATACACACCATGACATAGTTCAGTACAAGCCAAAGCTGGAATACAACCTATGGAGAGATGACACAACTCATTGGAGGCATTACAAGCATCCTATACATTATCTATCTACACCTCCGGAACTCAACTCTCGACCTTGATCATATCCCACAAGACACATAGGACTGTGGCGATACGTCAACTAGCATACTAGATCTAACATCCACGCACTCAAACGTCACCGTAGAATGCCTCGTACAGGTTACCCCCGTGACCTAGGAGCTGAACCTGAGGATCTGGAAACACTCTAGCATGGGATCCCTGGAAACCATAAGGACACGGGTGTGGCCTTGGTCCCCTTGTCGGCGGCAACAGCGGTCCTCGAAGAGGGGTGATGCCTCCAACATCAGGCCAGTCTACGTGTGCTGGCAAATGAGTCTGCGATGGAGTCAGCATCTCCATATCTCCATAACCTGTCTGCACGAGAGGTGCCAACTGCGTCAAGACTGTCCAAAGACGGGCACGGGTAGCATAGAGCTCCATGCGAAGGGCACGTGCATCACGATCCCTGTTCTCCAACATTTGAGCAGTCACCTGCAGTCTAGGGTCTTCATGAGAATGATCAGAGTAGGCTCCACTAAGATATCCATCCTCTCCTCCCATGGAAGCAGGAACATAGCAGAACTCCGTGTTCTGAAGCAGACCATGGTGAAACCTCATAATAGTCAGCATAGTGTAAGTGGCTTCCTGAACTGCCATATCTATGGTAACTCCCAATCCATGAGTCCAGTGAAGCGGCTCTGCAGCTCCAAGATATGAAGGGTATATCCTAAAAGTACACAGATACTGACTCTGGTTGAAATCTCGGTACTGCTCCTCCACTGTGTACTCCGGGTACCAACGATATCCAGCCTCCATCATCACTCTAACCAACATGGCCGTGTGACCCGGCACATCGATGCACCTGGTCAGACGGACCACCTGGCGGAAAGGACGGGATGGCATCTGAACAGAGGATGATGCAAAGACATTAGAGATCCTAGCAGAAATTGGACAGCATAACGGCTGTAATTGCTCAACAAAATTTTTGAGACAATTGAAAAGAGATTGGAAAGGCATAACCACTCGACTATCTAGACTCAAACCTCTTCTCCATCTATTTGTCACACCAACAACACTAAAATAACTGCACTTATTCACAAGCAAGCTAGCTATTGGTCCATGGCTAGTAACTCATCATCCTAAGAAATAGATGAGAATCCTAGTTCCTATCCCCGTAGAAAAGATGAGAATGACCCAGCATAGAATAACTTGGGAAGAGGAGTAAAAAGAGCCTTACGTTCCCTTCCACAATCAATTCCCCTACTTATCTATAGCGTTTCTAGACTCAACTTCGGCCGGTTTGGCTTGGTAGTCCTACAGTCAGTCAGGCTCTGATACCAACGCTGTCGGGACCCCGATCCTAAGTCATATGATTCCATACAGTAACAAGCCACATCACTTTGCGGCCTCACGCACGGTACTCCACGGCTGTCACCTTACCTTGGCCGGGACCGTTTGCGTCTTTTGGCCCACATATGTGAACATGTCACTGGCAATCACACAACAAAGAACTCGGGCTGACATGACTAGTCATAGAACCCAAGTGGCACATCCGTACGGAAACAGGCATACATAACCCAGCAATGCAGGTGTCAGTCTCAAGCATGTGTAGACGAGTCATAGCAAGTTACAAGGACTCCATTACGTCGTGAGACACGAATGTCATCACTGCACGTAGATGAGTCGTAACAGGCTACAGGGACTCCATTACACTGCGAGACATTTCCCCGAAGGGACAGACACAGCAGCAAAGAAGGATACATGTCGGTCAATCAATGTGTCCGGAGCAGTAGCAAGCTACGATGGCTCGGAGGAAGCACAAAGAGGCAGTTTCCCGTAAAGAGTACTACTAAAGGCACACGACTAGGTGTCAGATCCCATACATACCGTTGCACGTCACACGTATGCATGACATGCCCGATATGCATAGATACAACCATGCCATCACAACATAACCATACAATAACATGACTTTTATTTAAGAGGCTCAGACAAGCGTTGCATAATATGTTCTTACAGATAGGGGTCACATGACCCGACACTCAAGTCATACAAACATAGTCATACAAGCCAGCGGAAACTTAAGCTGTCTGAGTACAGACGGCAAAATATAAAAAGAGGCACACGGCCTGACTATCTACAGCCCACCACATGGGCAAGATCGTAGCTGGGACACCAGCTATTCGGCATCGTCAACGTCTAGATAGAACCCACCTGATGGGTCCTGGTTTTCCTCTGCAACATTAATTAAGCAAGGATGAGTACAATCGTACTCAGCAAGTCTTTAAAACAGACCTAGTCTATTTATGCTCATGTATCAACAAGGGGGTGGTGGAGTTTATGCAGAAAGCCAGCTTTGACTCATGGCTAACCTACACTACTCAATTTTAAACTCTTTGTTACAATTTTATTTATCGTACACGAGTCCACTAACTCAATCACAATACACCACCATGGACTCACCTTCCCCTTCCGGAAGAGTGCCATCCACGGTACTCACACTTCTCTTGAGATTTTTAGAGGTATCCATTTGGTTATCTATGAACAGCATAAGTTCTCCAAGTAGTCCATATCCGAGGACGCGGCTATTCGAATAGGTTCATAACCCTGTAGGGGTGTACTTCTTCACACACGCTCTCGCCACTTATCGCTGTGTGCCATAAACCATGCACCTCGGCAACCTTCAAGCGGATGCCCAGTGAGGGAGTCGGCCACGACCGTCAATCACATAAGACCTCTAGTCCAGGCTACCGCCTATTTGAGACTGAACCCGTACGAAAGTCTGGCCGAAGTTTCCGCAACGGCCCCAAACGATGTGCGCAGGGTTCCCAAGCCCACCATTCGGGTGACCCTTGGTACACCGTGCCACTGCCTACCGCGTCGTAACCCACCCCAAGGGTCAGCTCTACGCATGGCCTCCAGCATGCTATAAACACCAGAAACTACTTGCAATACCTAGACCAAAGACTAAGCGACTGATAAGTCGAGCGGGGTCATATTTTAGGGCCCAGCATGTGGTAGTATCTAATCTTGGAGCACAAACACGGAACTCAGTTCCTAAGAACAGTCCCGATGAGACAACCCGCTATGTACTCCTACATAGCCCCTCATCGCTACCTTTTACCAAATCGTGTTCTTTGATCATATCACATTAGGGTCACATGGTATCACTCCGGTTCATCACCCAAATGAATCAGACCTGACACAACTCTAAGCATAGCAAGCATGGCAGGCAAATAAGGTAAGCACATCACGACACAAGCATCTACCAGGTATGCTAGGTTGCAAAGTTTAGCTATTTACTGTGACAAAATCAGGTCATGCAAAGAACTGGGTACTTCTACCGTATATGACTGACATGTGATCGTCGTCCTAATGCAATGAATAAGAGCAGGAGCGAGAGAATGGGTGTTATCGGAATGATCAATGGGGTTGCTTGCCTTGCTGGGTTGCGGAAGAGTTCTCTCCTTCATCGGGGTATGGAGTAGTATCCTCTGGATTAGGGCCTACCGCAGCGCAGATGAAACATTCAATACAAGCAGATGCAACAATATGATGCATGATCATGGCATGATAGTATGCATGGATGAGCTAATGTAACTAGTGATCATGTCAATTTGAAATGCATTTGAATATAGGTTCAAAGTTGTTCTCATTTCAAATTCTATATATTGACCTAATGCCAAAATGTCCATGTTCACCTATTTAGGTTGCTCTAACATGCATGAGAATAGCACCATTGGATTCATTGAATTTTTCTCATAAATTTTCATATATAAATTATTTTCATCTCAGTTACAGATTAATTTATATGATTTTTCAAAGTTTTAAATAATTTTTGGAATTATTTTTATATAGGAAATTGACTTATTGCATCAGCATGATGTCATGATGACATCAGCTGGTCAGCTGACCCGGCCCAGAGTCAAACCTGACATGTGGGGTCCACATGTCAGTGTCTGGTTAATTTAATTAGCTGATTAAAACTAATCCTGTTTTAATTAACTAACTGGGCCCACCTGGTAGTGTCTAATTAACTTAATTAATTAAAATGTTTAATTAACTCTAATCCCTAATTAACCAGGGGCTGGCCCCACCTGTCAGGGGTCAAACCCCGTGGTCAAACTGACCAGGGCCACCGGCGTTGAGTCGCCGGCGACTCTAGGAACGACGGAGGGGCTCAGAAACCCACCTCCGGCGACCAAATCCACGGCGGATGGCACCTATCTACTTAGCGTCGACGCGCACGTCCATTCCGACCCTTCCCACGAGCTGGGGTGGTCGGAATCGACGCCGGCGATGAGCTGGGCGGCGGCCGGAGCTCGGGCGAGCTCGGGCTCGTCGAACTAGGGCACGGCAAAGCTTCTACTTGGCACTAGCAGCAACTACGCGACTTCGCAAGCTTAATGGTGGCCTCGGAAGGTCCAACCGATCACCGGAACGCGACTGGCGACGAGCTCAGGCGGCAGCGCCATTCGGGCTCCGATGGAATCCGAGGCTAGGGCGCGAGATAGAAGGGGGGAAAGGGGGAAAAGGATCAGGGGCTCACTGCGGATCCAGGGGCGTCGAAAGCGGGCTCGGGGACGGTCGGAATCGACGGCGAGCTTCGATTTCCCCTCCGGCGACCCGAGGAGGAAGAAGACGGCGCGGTGACGACAGAGAGCTTCCGGCAACGCGTGGCTCGGCTAGGAGGTAGAGGGGGTTCGGGCGGAGCGTTTGGCTGGCTCAGATGGGCTCGGGGTTGGCTAGGGCGATGGCACGACGGCGAGGAGCGGGGCGGCCATGGCAGGAGCAAAGAGGGAAATGCACGAGGGAGAGAGAGAGCGCACGGGAGAGAAGAGAGAAGAGGGGGCCACGGCGGCGAGGTGCTTCGCGTTGGCGCCCTCCCAGCCCTCCAGCAAGGTGCCAGACAGGGAGGAGGTGGCTGGCGCGCGGCGACCACGCTCCCGCCGTCCTTCTGGCACGAGGAGGACGACGACTGGCACCGGTTTGCTCCTGGGCCGGGCCTGCTACAGTGCTGGGCCACAGGTAAGTCTCCTCTCTCTCTTTTCTTTTTCCTTTATTTCTGTTTTCTGATTTCTTCTGACATTTGTTTATTTCTTTGCAGATCCAAATAACCTTTCCAATATTTCCAAAACTTTTATATATTCAAGTTTTAATATTACAAACTTGTATAGAAAGTTTCAGATTATTTTGAAAGCAGTGATAATGATAATGTTTTTATTTATCATTTTCAGAGACTTAAACCAGTGATTTAAATTATTTGCAAAGTTCAAATAATTGAAATGGTCCCTGGTATATCCATGCTCTCAATTATCAAACATAAAGAACATTTTTAATGGGCATTTTGGATTTGTTGAAATTTCATTTGTCTTGAATTTCTTTAATTCATTAAGTGAGTGGGGTTTCCTTTCTTCTCCCCATTTCATATTGATGCAATGATGATGATGATGATGCAAACACAATGCTAGCCTATGACACTTGCTAGGGTTGTGACAGGTAGCCCTCAGGCTCGAGAGCCGGGTCGGGGGGGCGGTGAGTGAGGGAACTTTTGAGGGAAACGAAATGGGGCGCGCCCCAAGAGCCGGCCTAGGGTGCCCATTGCATTCATAAGCCCAAAAGGGTGGGGATACATACATACATTGGTTTTTCTCAGTAGTAAAACGGGCGTAGGAGCACGGCGTTCCATGGGCGCTCTGTCTCCTTGCCGGAGGCGTCTCTCTTGCGTTTCTATGGCTTCTGGGCATCTATCAGGTAGTACGCATTGTTGTGTAATACCTTGCTGACGATGAACGGGCCCTCCCGTGGGGAGGACAGCTTGTGTTGTCCGGTTGTCCGCTGGATCCGTCTGAGGACCAGGTACCCTTCGCGAAAGGAGAGTGGCCGGGTCCGCTTGCTGTGGTAGTGTTAGAGCTTCTGCTGGTAGATTGCCGTCTGGCTCTAGGCCAATTCGCGAGCTTCCTCGAGTAGGTCAACATCGTCTTCTCTTGCCTCCTTTGCGTCCTTCTCCGTGTATATGGCGACCCGAGGTGAATCGAACTCGATGTCGGTGGGGATGATCGCCTCAGACCCATACACAAGGAAGAAGGGAGTGTATCCGGTTGAACGGTTCGGGGTGGTCCTGAGACTCCAAAGGACGGCCGGCAGCTCATCGATCCAGCAGCCGTCCGACCTCACCAGCGGCGTCACGAGCCGGGGATTGATGCCGTACAAGATGAGGCCGTCCGCCCTCTCGACCTGGCTGTTTGACTGCGGATGAGCGACGGAGGTCAGGTCGAGCCAGATTCCTTGGTTGGAGCAGAAACGCACGAGTACGCCCTTGGCGAAGTTCGTGTCGTTGTCGGTGATGATGCTGTGAGGGATGTCGTAGCGCATCGTGATGTCGTCGATGAACCAGATGGCCGTGGGGTCGTCTAGCTTCTTGATTGGCCGCGCCCCTATCCACTTGGTGAATTTGTCAACAGCCACCAGCAAGTGCGTCATGCCGCCTCGAGCGGTCTTGAATGGGCCCACCATGTCCAACCCCCAAACGGCAAAGGGCCACGAGAGGGGGATGCTTCGAAGGGCTGTTGCCGGCAGGTGGCTCTACATACTGAAGCGTTGGCAGCCCTCGCATTCGTCGACCAATTTCTTGGCCGCCTCGAGAGCAGTCGGCCAGAAGAAACCGTGCTGGAAAGCTTTGGCCACCAGGGTCCTGGAGGTGGCGTAGTGCCTACACTCACCCTGGTGGATGTCGAGGAGGATCTCCAGACCCTTTTCCGGCTCGACGCATCGCTGGAAGACGTCGGTGGTGCTGTGGTGGACGAGCTCGTTGTTGATGATGTTGTAGGCCGTGGTCCGACGTTGGATTTGCCTTGCCAAAGCCTCGTCCTGGGGCAGCTCACCCCGTAGAAGAAACGCCAGGATGGGTTGGGCCCATGAGGGGGCCGTGACGGGAGCCGGCTTGGGAGGCCCCGAGCCCGCATGACCAACCCCTAGGGCCGGCGCGCCAGCCCTCGGGACTAGCTCGGGAGCCCCTGGGACTGGATGATCAATCCCCGGGACCAGTTCGCCAACCCTTGGGGCCGGCTGGTCGATGGTCATCATGACGATTGCGTCATTGGAGCTAGCCGCCTCGGACGCCGCCGGCTCGATTGGAGCCGGCTGGACAGCCGACGGTTCGGGAGCCAATGATGAAGGTGCTGGAGAGGCGGCCGAGGCCGTCGATGGGCTAGCGATGCCCGCCGACACGAAGATTGACTCTGATTCCGAGGAGGGCTTGACCAACGGCTTGAGCATCCATTCAAGGGAGACGCCGGCTGGGATGGCTTGCCGGGTGGAGCCGATCTTCACCAGCGCATCCGCTGCCTCATTGTCTGCCCGTGGGACGTGATGAAACTCACAACCCTCGAAGGAGCCGGTGAGCTGTTGTACAAGGAAGCGATAGCTGGCCATGTTGGCATCCTTGGCATCCCATTCGCCAGAGACTTGCTGCACCACGAGGTCGGAGTCGCCAAAGCAGAGGATGCGCCTGATGCCGATCTCCTTGGCGAGCCGGATGCCATGGACGATGGCCTCGTACTCGGCCACGTTGTTGGAGGCGGTGAAGTGCATCTAGAGAGCATATTTGATCTGGTCGCCCTTTGGGGAGGAGATCACTATGCCGGCACCCAGGCCGGTCCTCATTTTCGAGCCGTTGAAATGCATGTGCCAATGCGTGGAATCTGGGGGAGGCGGCACGAACTACGTCTCCGCCCAGTCGACGAGGAAGTCAGCCAACGCGTGTGACTTGATGGCAGTTCTTGGCTCATACCGGATCTCATGATCGGCGAGGGCGATGACCCATATGGCGATTCGGTCGGTGGAGTCCCGTCCGCTCATGATTTCGTCAAGCGGGGCCGTGCTCACCACGGTGATGGCGTGTTCTTGGAAGTACTACTTGACATTCTTGGCGGCAAAGTATATGCTATAGCATATCTTGTGGTAGTGGGGGTAGTTCCGCTTGGATGCTGAGAGGACCTCACTGAGGTAGTAGACGGATCGCTGGATCGGCAGGGACTTGCCCTCCTCCGGCCGCTCGACCACCAGCACGACGCTGATGACATGGGTGGTCGCCATGATGTAGACGAGCAAGGGTTCCTTCTCAGCCGGTGCGGCCAGGATGGGCGCGTGGGTGAGAGCCTTCTTGAGGCCGTAGAAAGCCTCGTCCGCCTCATCGGGCCAGTCAAAAATGCCCGGCATCTTGGTTTCGCCCGGCTCGATCAGAGCTGTCTTGCGAAGGAGCCCGTAGAGGGGCAAGGCCTTCTCCCCCAACTGACTGATGAACCGGCTGGCGAGGCAAGGCAGCCGATGAACTTCTGGATGTCGTGGAGCCGGGTCAGCTTGGGCATGCGATCGATCGTGCAGATCTTCTCGAAGTTAGCTTCAATACCGCGGGCGGACACGAAGAAACCCAAGAGTTGATCGGCTGGGACGCCGAAGATACACTTCTCCGGGTTGAGCTTGATCTTGTACTCGCGCAAGTTCGCGAAGGTCTCCCGGAGGTCGTTGAGGAGGCTGAAATGCTTCTTAGTTTTGACAACGATGTCGTCGATGTAGACGTGGACATTCCTGCCTATCTAAGGCGGGAGGCATTTCTGCATGCACCGTTGGAAGGTGGCGCCTGCATTCTTCAGGCCGAAGGACATGGTGATGTACTAGTAGGCCCCAAAGGGTGTGATGAAGGAGGTCTTGAGCCGGTCTTCTGGGTCCAGCTTGATCTGGTGGTAGCCGGAGTAGGCGTCCAGGAAGGACAGCAAGTCGCAGCCGGCCATGGAGTCGATGACTTGATCGATCCGCGGCAGAGTGAACGGGTCCTTGGGACATGCCTTGTTCAGGCTAGTGTAGTCGATGCACATGCGCCAGGTCTTGTTCTTCTTCAGCACCAGGACTGGGTTGGCCAGCCAGTCTGGGTGGAACACTTCCATGATGAACCCGGCTACGAGCAGCCAGGCGATCACTTCGCCTATAGTACGTCGCTTCTCCTCGGAGAAGCAGTGCAGGGGTTGCTTGACCGGCTTGACGTCCGGCCGGACATGGAGTTTGTGCTCGACGAACGTCCTCGGAACACCCAGCATGTCCTTGGGGGACCATGCGAAGATGTCCCAATTATCACGGAGGAAGTCGACGAGCTCGCCTTCCTATTTGTTGTTGAGGCAGGAGCCGATGGTGACGCACTGAGCCGGGTTGGCTGGGTCGAGCGGGCTTTGCTTGGCATCTTTATACGGCTGGAAGGAGGCCTCGCCGACAGATTGCGAGCGAGGAGCCGGCACGGCCGGCTGGCTGGCCGCAAGTGCCACGAGCCGGTCGAGCTGCCATTTCTCCTCGGCGATCTCTAGGGCCTCGGCCAGCCGGCTGCCGCCCCGAGCGCACTTGAGTGACATTTGGTAGTCACCCTTTATGGTGACGATTCCCTTGCGGCCCGACATCTTGAGCTTGAGGTAGGCATAATGGGGGACCGCCATGAAGCTGACAAGAGCAGGTCGGCCCAACAGCGCATGGTAGGGACTTGCGAGGTCCACGACCTCGAACAGCACCGGCTCGCGGCGGAAGTGGCCCGATCTGCCGACAAGGACGTCGAGTGTGATCTTGCCGACAGGAGAGCAGGACTTTCCAGGCACGATGCCATGGAAAATCGTCCGGCTCGCCTACAGGTCTTCTATCTTCAGCCCCAGCTTGTGCATAGTGTCGAGGTAGAGGATGTTGATGCTGCTGCCACCATCTATCAGCACCCATGAGAAGCAGCAAGTTTGCTCCTTGGTGGCGATGGTGGGGTCGAGAACCAAGGCGTAGCTACTGGGATTCGGCATCATAGCGGGGTGATCGGCCTGGCTCCAAGTGACCGGCTTCTCTGACCAGTGCATGAACTAGGGACTTGCCGGCATGGTGGCGTTCACCTCACGTCGGAGCTGGCGTTGGGCATGTTTGCCCGTCTCTTCACTGGTGAAGACAACGTAACAGCCATCTTGGTTGGGGAACTAGTCGATCAAACGACCGTCGTTTTGAGCCGAAGCCGAAGCCGGCGCCGGGGCGCCAGCTTGGGCCGGGGCCAGCACACGAGCTGGCGGCACGGGAGGAGCCGGAAGGCAGTCCCCGCGGGCCAATCGCTGTGAGAAGCTGCACTGCCGGAGTGTGTGCGTAGAGGGTTTGGCCCCTGGGTGGTTCTTGCAGGGGAGGTCGAGCATTTGCATGAAGGTGAGCTTCGACTGCCAGGCAGCCTTGCCAGTGCGCTGGCGCTAGACGGAAGGTTGGCAGCCGGCTCCTGCTCCTCAATGGTGTTGACCAGCCGGCTCCCGTAGCGGGGATCTGGCTGGTCGTTCTTGCACTTGTTGTTTTGCGGCTGCCGGTTGTCGGCTGCCGCCCGAGTCATGGACGGTGTTTTCGTCGCCTTGGCAGGCAGGGTCGTCTCAACCCAGATGGCTGAATCGGCCGTGGCGTACTTGTCTGCCTTGGTCATGAGCTCAGCAAGCGTGGCCGGCTCGGAGCACAGAAGCTTGTGCTTGAGGGGGGTGTCGTCTCGGCAGCCTTCAATGACTACTGCACGGCTTGTACTTCATGCACCCCCTCGCAGGAGTTGCGGAGCTTGGTCCACCGAGTGATGTAGTCGCAGAGGGATTCGTCCGGCCCCTGAACGCACATAGCGAGTTCATGAGGACGGCCAGGCCACTTGTAAGTACCGGTGAAGTTGCGGACAAAGGCCTCCTCGAAGTCCGTCCATGTGTTGATGCTATCGGCCGCCAGGCTGTTGAGCTAGGTGCGGGCCGAGCCGATCAACATGAGGAGGGCGTAGCAAACGGCTACCCGCTTGTTCCCCCTAGTGATGCCAACTACGGTGGTGTAGTTGATCAGCCTATCCTCGGGCTTGGCTGCCCCGTTATATTTCGGGGTGTCCCGAGGGAGCGTAAAGCCGGTTGGAAAAGGCTCGGTGCAAATCCGGGGGCCGAAGCAAGCTGGACCAATCGAGCCCTCCTCCTCAAGGAGGGCGGATTGCGCGAGTTTGTCGATGCGGTTGCGGGCGTCGTTCTCGCTACAAGGGACGCTTGGTCCGAACTGAGCCGAGAGCTCGGGGCGGACGGTAGGTGGAACCGATTGTCTCAACTCGCGCAGCAGGGGTGGCGTGTGCCCATGGCTGCACTGGCTACCAGATGCCGGCGCTTCGTGATGGCGGCCGCCTCGAGGCAGGTTGTTGGTGCACCGGCTGTTAACAGCCGGCTGCTCGCTCCCCAGCGGCTGAGAGGGCTGGGGGTAGTTCATCTCATCCCGATGGCCGAAGACGCGAGGGGAGCAGGAGTACTGGGCCGCCTGGCAGCCGGCAGTTCCCGTTCCCTCGTGCTCGGGCCGAGGGCCTTCAGTGGCAGCGCCGCCCGTTGCGAGCAGATGTTGTTGCGCATCAGCAGCATCGATGAGCTCCTTGATGTGGCGCTCGTGGGCGGTATGCTCTTCACCCTCCAAGGTGGCCAATTCCTCATAGGCCACCTTGAGAGCCCGCAGGTTGGCTACGGGGGTGACGTAGACAGGCATCTTGCCGCCGAGGATTTCAGCGACCACATGACCGCGGTCGTGCATAGCCCCATGCCGGCTGGCTCGATGCCAGCCAGGGTGCGTCCATAGGCGGAAGCGTACTCACGTTGTGCCACCTCCATGCGGCACCGCGTGATCGCGAGGGCGGTGGCGTCCTCGAATAGGACGTGACGAGCCACCTCGAGATCAGCCGCGGCGGTGTCAGGGTTCTCCGTCAGGGCGATCGGAGTGCTCAAGCCTCAGAGGGCTGCGCCGAGCGGGTTGGACGTGCCGACGCGGGCAGCGGCAGCGTTAGCCGCGACCCGCGCTCATTCGGAAGCGGTGGAGGAAGTGATGGCCATAAATCCCACGTGATCGTGAGAGCCGCTGTACTGAGTCACAGCGAGTGCGCCCACTGTCATGGGCGGACCGGCACAAACGAGCACCTGCGCGGGGTACTCGTCAGTGGCCGGAGTCTCGGCGAGGTTGAGCCTGCCGAAGCGCTCGGTGAGTGCGTCGATGTCAGACATGAGGCCGACAGAATTGCCCACAGGCCGTGCCGGAGCAAGCCCCACGATCCCGCGGTTTCGCCTGGGTGTGCGGCAACAGTGGGGAATGGCGAGGGGTCCCGCCTGGAGCATGAATCCGGCCAGTGCCACGTACGGCCCCACGGTGGGCGCCAACTGTCGTCGTTTTCTCACGACAGATGCCATAGGGTGGCTTATTGTGGGTGTTGGGGCCGGAGGATGCCGACGGGCTCCAGGTGTGAGATTGGGCACGAGCGGTGATGACGCACGATGTACCCAGGTTCAGGGCCCTCCGAGGGAGGTAACACCCCTAGTCCTGCTTGGTTTAGTTGGAGGGATGAGTATGCATACAAGGGTGCTCCTGGAGCTGTGTTTGGAGGGGGAAGAAGGAGCAGCCGGCTCGTCTTCCTCCATAGCTAGAGGGGGCGTGAGAGCTCTGCGTGTGTGTGGGAGCGATCATCCGTCCCCGTTGGATGGGGGGCTCAGTGGGTTTTATAGGCCAACCCCCCGGCTCTTATAATATATTCTAAGGACAAGGACAGGGGGACCCGGCTAGCAGCCTCTCCAGCTGGCCAGGCGGTCCCACCATTTGCGTCGTCTCGTCACTTGTAGGGGCCACCGGTTGAGCGGTCCCATCTCTTGATGGGGCTCGTCAGCCGGCCCGATGATTGGCCCTCGCCCACCTACCGCGGCACGGACCCCGGGTTGGCGTCGCCTAGCGCCAGCCGGCCGAAGTCTTTGGTACGGCCAGCTGCACTATAGCCACGCCGGGACAGGTAATCGAGTGGGCGAGGGCATGCCGACACTATTCCCTTGCCCGGCCATGTTCGTCGAGGTCAGCGGCCTGGACGGTCGGACTATAGCCACGCTCTGCAGTGCGTCAGTGGCCACTGTAGCCACAGGGCCGCTCGTCGTGTCCGTCGTGTCGTGTCGCCGTACCCACGTGCAGAGGGATGGGATATCACATGTCCGTACCAAAGTCAACGGAAGAGGTGGCCCAGGAGCAGCCGGCCGCGCCGAGCCGGCCGAGGTTCAGGCCGGCTCCCTGACCGACCATCCGGGGCGCCAGCCGACCCCAGCTCGAGCCGGACGTCCTCCAGCCGACCTCGTCCAACCGGCCGTGTAGTTTTTCTTCGAAACATAAAGGGGGAAGACCCCGTTGCTTTGGCCTACCCAGGGGTAATAACCTCGTCAGCGAGAGACTGTCTGCCACCTGGAAGGACTTCATGGATCTGCTGCATGTTCCTGATTTAGGGCTTGATGTGCCACTTGGACTGCGCCCTCATGACAACCCTCACCTAGCACGTAAGGAGCAGCTCATGCCATTCTATATTCTGAAGACTTTACAATCTGGTGAGCGTGTTTCTGTGCTCAACCCCTTTCTTGATGTCATGCACCGGATCTTCCGCAACACTCTGTTTCCTCGCATGGGCGACAAGGACAAGGTGCACTCCTATCTGGTGGATATGTTGCTTCTTTGTGAGAAAGGTAGAACTGAAGAACTTGACACCCTTGATGTGTCTCACATTATGTGGACTGAGCTTCGCACTGCTGTGTTTCATCGTAAGGTCCCCATTTATGGGCCCTACTTGTTCTTCTCGATTCATACTACTTGGGAGAAGACCCTTCCGGGTGAGGAGTTGCAGGAGCACTTGTTTCTTCATGAGCCCATTCGTCTTCGTATGAAGGACAAGTGGGCCAACATCACCACTAAGCTAGCTCCTGCTCGTATGGAGGTTGATGAGGATGAGATCGAAGAGGAGGAAGATGACAGTTTTGAGTCCTATGTGCCACCATCTTCTGAGCCATCTTGGGCCAAGAAGCTCTCTCACAAGATGAGGACGTTGCTCTGCATGCAGGCCAAGGGTCAGTATCAGGCTCACGTTTCTCAGAAGGAGAGTCACCAGTGTGACAAGCGTATTTTGAGGAAGCTTGGTGAGACCATCTCGAGTGGGTCTGAGAAGGACATCACTCCGGAGGCCACTTGGATGGCGAAGCAGCAGTTCCAGTGGGCTGATTCAAATGCAGAGTCCATCCCAGACGCTTTAGAGGAGGAGCCAGATGACTGAACTTTCTACATAGGAGCTACCACCTATGTGTTAGGTGTCCTCTCTGCCTTTTTGGCGTCTCGATTCCAAAGGGGGAGAGTGTGACATCCCAAGTGTTGTCCCTACCTTTTATGGCATGTAATCTTATGTGAACCTTGTTGTCATGAGATTAATGATATGAGTTGAACCTTGTTATGCCATGTCTTGTTTATGCATTCATGCATCATCAATCATATCATCCATCATGCCATGCCTTTGTTTGTGATGTGACCTTGTTGTGGTTGAGTGTGTTCTTGTGTTGTGTGATGTGGTTAGAGTGTGGGTGGTGCAACACTCCTTATTCTTCCCCTCTCTTTTTCTTTTCAACAAAACCCAACCAAATACCCCTTTATTCCCTTGTCATTTTATAAACATAAATAACTTGCTAATATAATTGTTAAAAATGTTCAAGTTGTAGGAGATATTGTTTGGAGTTTTTGTGTGTTCTTCTTTAAGTGTTTTGGACTTTGTGATTTTGGAGTTTAAATTAATCAGGGGTTGTTGATTCATAAGGGTATTTAAATTACTTGCTTTAAAAATCATCTTGATATTTTTGTAAATAGTGCATTTTATTTTCAATGTCAAGGTATTTTTATTCTTGCAAAAAATCATTTTATTTTTCTTTGGAGGGTTTTCCTTGTGTTGTTGTTATTTTTTAAAGAAAACTCCCTGTTGTTTTGTTCTGTGAGAGAGAGAGACAGAACTGGGCCGCCTCCTCCCTGCGTGGCCCAGCCCAGGTGGCCAAGCGCCTACCTGCCCCGCCATTCGTCTCCGTCAGCTTCAGGGAGAGAAAGCAGAGAGAGAGCTGCACCGTCGTGAGTCTTCGTCGTCCATCGCCGTCTCCCTCGGGCCTTTTAAACCCCCCCCCCCTGGCGTGCGCACCCCTTCTCTAGAGTTCCGCACTCCTCCTTACGCCGCCGCCATCGCATTTCTCCCCTCCTCCCTCTCCCTTCTTCACCTTCTTCTTCCGGTTCAGAGAGAGCAGAGAGAAAATTCTGAGTAGGTGCGTGTTTGTCTTCACCATCGTCGCCGCGTCTCCGGTGGCCCTCGTCATCGTCAGAGATGGCGTGGAGCTCGCGGGTGCCGTCCACGTTCCATTCCCGGTGCTATGGGGTGAGGAGCACCCTGTAGTGCCGCCCTGTCATCGCCATCGTCCGCAAGCGAAGGAGCGTCGCCGCTGCCCTTCTTCGTCTTCTTCCTCTCCGTCACCACACCCCGCGTCGCCGAGCATCCCCTAGGTGAGCAGCCGTTCCCCGCAGCCCCTTCTTCCCTCGTGTAGGCCAGAGTTCGCCGCCGTCGTGTTCTACCTCCACCGTGCCCCGAGCCAAGTAGAAGCTCGAGCTCGAGCGCCCCTTGCTGCCGTTTGGTACGGGGATGGGTTCCCCTAGGACCCCTTTCTCCCTGCTGGTGGTCTTTGTCGCCGAAGAGGCCAGCCATCATCGGAATTCGCCGCCGCTTGCCACTATCGCCAGAGTCTCGTTTAGATTCAGTTTCGTCAGTTATGTTGCCCTGTTTAGTACTAGATGCGCAGGACCCCTCCTTTGTTAACAGCCGAAGTCGTAGCGCAGTGGTAGCGCTCGGGGGGTGAGACCAGCAGGTCTGGGGTTCGATCCTCATACCCCCCCCCCTTTTGTGTGTTTTTTCTTTTCTTTCTTTTCTTTTCTTTCTTTTATGATTTGTGTGTATGTGTATGTGTATACATACCTGATGGCTGTTTTTTTCTTTTCTGTTAGATATACATGTATTTGTGTAGTGTGTGTATGTGAAGTGCATATATGTGTGTGAGTTTATGTGTGTGAGTGTGGTGTCACATGCATGTATATGTGCATACATGCACTTGTGCATATAGGTGTGCATATGTGTGTGTGATGAACACCCACACACATGGGTGTGTGTGTTTTCATGAGTGTGGGAGTGCCCATGTGCACCTGTGCATATGTGGCTACGTGTGTATGTGTGTATGTGCATGCCATGTATGTGTGTGTAGATTTGGGTGAGTGTGTGTGTGACAAGTGGGCCATGCCCCACTTGTCATACGCTATTTATTTTGGTAGGTGCCATGTTTGTAGTGATAATTAGATTTCCATTTATAGCTAAGATTCCAAATCTGGACATGCTCATTTTTGCACATGAGCATTTAGGGTAAAATTTCACTTATAAGAGTGGAGGATGTTTTTGCTATGTATTTGTTGTCATGATGCTCCATGGGACTATATGAGTATGATACATGATTTTGGGGTAGAAAGACCCAAGGAATCCATTGGTGCAATTGGATTTCACTTTTGATAAGTTAGCAAAACTGATATTTTCTGTTGTGATGCTACTTTCTCATTTTTGCATGAATTAATCCATACTTGCTTCGGGGCATGTGCCAACATGGAAGTGTTAGTGTTTTATGCCAATTATGCCATGGTATTTTTTTTACATGAGAATCACCCATATAAGTGGGAAACTTGCTGCAAATTAGCTAACTTAATGTTACTGTTTTCACCATGCTAAATATTTCCAAGTCTGAGAATCTGATGTTATTTTTATACCATGAAGAGTGGTTGCTATCTTGTGATATGTTGTGAATTAGCTCAAGCTCAGTGCTAGTGTTTTGAATTAGATGTTGTCTACTACCTTCCTATTAATTTTCATGCCATGAGGTGGTCTCTATCACCATTATTTTCTGCTGTCACTTGCCATCAAGTTAACTCAGATTCCAGAAACTGTTATTTTCACCAAGTCCCAGATTTCTGTTTCATCATGCCAACTTGTGAGCTTCATGCTTATTGATGTGTGCCTCCTTTCCTGATTGTGTAGTTGGATAAGTTGTTAAGCATGTTATGTAGTTTCTGTCAACGCCTTGTTTGTGGTTGTCGGGTTCCTGTAGCTCAAGTTGTTGGTTGTGAAAGTTGCTATGTTGCTGCTTTGTGGCAGATTGTTTGTTTTATTGTTTTGTGACTTGTGGGAGCTATACTCCATGGAATTGCTTGATCTTTGGATCTATTGTGGTTGGTTTTTCATTTCCTAACCAGTGGCTACCTTGGAATGCCAAGGAATAGTCCAGCTCCTTCTTGTCTTGTGTTTTGCCTTCGTATCTTGTCGTGAGCGTATCGTGAGAACCGTAGCTCCGTTTCTTATGTTCTTCATATGCATTTTTTATTGTTTTTGCACGATGCATCCATATTTGCCATATTCATGCATGTCTAAATAACTTAACTTAAGGTTATGTCCAGATTCATTAATAACCAATCCTTTGCATTTGAAACATGACTAGTTAGGATTGACATGCTAAAACTTTTCAAATAAACATGCATCATTCTTGCTTGTGCATTGCACCATGGTTGTTTGTTTATTCTTGAAGTTTCTTTTGGGTAGACGCAAACATTGAACCTAAGTACGAAGAGCCAGGCGAGTACAACTATGAGGATCTCACTGCTTGTTCCACTGAAGAACCAATAGGCAAGATGATCATACCCGGATCCCGATACTATTTTCACTTGCTAGTTGTCTCGCTCTTATCGTTACAATTGCGCAACCTACCACTTGAATGTCAGCTTCCTAATTTCCATGATAGCCTTTAACCCTCCATATCCTAGCAAACCTTTGATTGGCTAAGTTACCGCTGCTCAGCCCCTCTTATAGCGTTCTTAGTTGCAGGTGCAGGTTGTTCCATGTGATAACATGGAGCTAGCATATCACAACATTATCTGTTGTTTAATTTAATGCACATATATATCTTGGTATTGGTGGAAGGCTTGGCCTTTTGCTAGGTGTTTTGTTCCTCTATTACCGCCATAGTTTCTTGTTACCGGTGTTATGTTTCCATACTTTGCGCTCCTAACATGCTCGGGGTTGTTATGGGGACCCCCTTGTTTATTCGGTTAAGATTAAAACTTGTCTGGCAAGACCCAACTTTGGTACTACATTTGCTTAATAACTTAATAAAACTGCATAGGGCTTTGCAACCCCGTGGATTAATCAACAACCCGGGCCAATGCTCCTCATGAGTGTTGGTCCAAACTGGGCGATGTCCAGCGCCCCTGGTCACCTAGGGTTTTAGCCAATCTGACATCTTGCCCATCTGGTAGTGCCCTAATACAGAGATACGCGCGGCTCCTATTGGGATCTGGCCTGCCAGGCGGTCTTGCTGGATTTGTTTTACCTTTATCGAGTGTCTTGCGTGAGGGCTCTCACTGTCTTCGGGTTATCTCGAGGTATTGGAATTCCTTTGGACTTGCATAGGATGATAACGAGTTCCGTGGTCGAGGCTATTACCGTGGAGTGTGGTTAATTTGTGATGGACTAGTTGGAGCACCCCTGCAGGGTCAAATCTTTCGAAAAGTCATGCCCGCGGTTATGTGGCAACTTGGATATTTGTTTAACACCTGGCTATAGTTAACTTGAAGTAAACTCTAAATAAAATGCACCAACTGTGTGAGTAACCGTGATCGTCTCTGCTCGTGAACATGATCCGAGAGAGAACACGGCGGGGTTATGATTGACGTAAGTAAGTGTTCAGGATCTTATAGATGTCACTCTAGATTCGATCGCACATCCTAGGCCACATATTTATCTTCATGTTATGTAAGTTTAGCCACCATAAATGCTTAGTGCTACTGCAAACTAAACACATACCCCATTCCAACCTTTAAGATTGAATAGTCTCGGTACCCGGGCGCATGATTGTTGAGTCCTTGTGGCTCACAGACTACTACAACAATCCAGGTACAGGTACAGATGAGTTTGTGTAGGATGATCTGACGCAGCTCCAGTGGGAGTATGATGAGGAAAGGGGCAGGATGTACGTGACTTATCCAGATGAGTAGGGGACCATGGTTGTGATCTTTGGAATAGCGAGATAGTATCATTTGCATCTGCTTTCATCGTTTGATTTCGTCCATAGGTGGACCTTCTCTTCATATTGATGTTTGAACTCTGTGTGGAATTGTAATTTAGTATGTTGCGAGTGTAAGCCAACTCATATACTCATCTCTTCTATAATGTATGATGTAATGATGCTATACGTGCAAACGCCAAGATGCGCCTCTATCCCTTGCGAGGCCCCTGTGCCTTAATATGGATAGGCGCGCATCTCGGGCGTGGCAGAGAGAGTGTAGGATTTGCAAGTATTTGCGTTGTTTTGGCGTTGCTTTGCTTTCGTTGAACTTTGGTTCATGTCGTTTGTGTGTGTGTGACCAAGAGACTTCCTCTATCATATGGTGTGAGACATATGCTATCACTCCTACCTTATTATGGTCTAGTATGATTCGTAGCTTGTGAGTCCGTCTCTTACGTACCCTTATCTTCATGCTCACATGCTATGCCTATTTTCCATACTTAGTTTTGTTCATTTTGTTGCAAGGATTGCATTGCTTATAAAATATTGGGGGAGTGTTGATCCTAGTGTGTGTGCCTTGCAGTCCAAAGCATATCTAGAGTATGCACACATCTAGGGGGAGCTCGTCTATATTTTGTAGGTCTTGGGTTTGCATATGCTCAGTTTATATCTTTATGTGCAAATCCCGTATTGTCATCAATCCACCAAAAAGGGGGAGATTGTAAGGGCATATTTCTCCCTAAGTGGTTTTGGTGATTGATGACAATGTCTTTGCGGACAAATCGTGTACATTGAGCATTTCAGATATCTCATGTCTAGGCACAAGACGACTCAGTGCCCCTCGGTGCCTCTTGAAGATGGTTATTCTCTATGTTTCCTTTCGGTGGATTTGAGTCATAGGAAAGCCATACTATTAAGAGGGGGTCCGCTTCGGAAAGGTTTGGGTGGAATCAACATGTACACATCTATTCCTTTGCACCACCTTTCCCTCGCTTCAATGGAGCTCCAACTCGTTTTCTTCCCTCTGCAAAGTGAAAGCCTGCGAGGTGTTTGCTTTCAGTGGTCAACGGTAGTACCGCTCAAAGGAGCGGTAGTACCGTTGTCTCCTGTGCTGGAATTTATGCCTGCGGTAGTAGGCGCGGATGTAATTTTTTACATCCACCCTATTACGGTAGTACCGTGATTCGCGTCTGGTACTACCGTGCCAGACTTTTTCGTAGTTTCGCCTTCTGCAGAGGTAGGCACGGAAGTAATTTTTTACTTTTGTGCATCTCTAGTGCCAGGCTCTGCCGACCATGCGGTAGTACTGCATGGGCTCACGGTAGTACCACTCCGGCGGTTCTACCGCTTGTTTCCTAGTGCGATCGGCCAGAGCCTGTTACTCCCGTGCGAGTGGTAGTACCGCACGCGGTAGAGGTAGTACCGCGCCCTCATGATAGTACCATGGGTTTTGCGGTAGTACCACAATGCGCGGGGCTGTGGGTGTGGATAACGGTTGGATCTTGTCCCCCACTATAAAAGGGAGGTCTTCTTCCTCAAGAAGCTTGCCTCTTCCTTCCCAAAACTCCAGTGTTGCTCTAAGCTCCATTTTAGCCCGATCTCTCTCCCTAGCCAATCAAACTTATTGATTTTCTAGGGTTTGGTTGAGAAGGCCTCGATCTACACTTCCACCAAGAGAAATTTGATTCCCCCCACTAATCCCTTGCGAATCTTGTTACTCTTGGGTGTTTGAGCACCTAGACGGTTGAGGTCACCTTGGAGCCACAATCCATTGTGGTGAAGCTTCATGGTGTCGTTGGGAGCCTCCAATTCAGTTGTGGAGATTGCCCCAATCTTGTTTGTAAAGGTTTGGTCGCCACCTTCAAGGGCACCAATAGTGGAATCACGACATTTCGCATTGTGTGAAGGCGTGAGGAGAATACGGTGGCCCTGGTGGCTTGTTGGGGAGCATTGTGCCTCCACACCGCTCCAATAGAGACGTACTTCCTCACAAGGGAAGGAACTCCGGTAACACATCCTCGTCTCCACCGGCTCCACTTTTGGTTATCTCGTACCTTTACTTCTTGCAAGCTTTTATTATGATATATACCTTGCTTGCTTGTGTACCTATTGTGGTTAGCATCATATAGGTTATTCACCTCATTGCACATCTAGCCAACTTATTTGATGCTAAGCCTAAATTGTTAAGGAAACGTTGAAAAGTGTTAGTTGCCTATTCACACCCCCCCTCCCTCTCTAGTAAACCATAACGATCCTTTCAATCTCCATAGCCCGTTGATACGCCTAGTTGATGTGAGACTATCTTCTTCCTTTCCTTGACAACGTCCACCATATTCTATTCCACCTATAGTGCTATATCCATGGCTCACGCTCATCTATTGCATGAGAGTTGAAAAAGTTTGAGAAAATAAAGGTGTGAAAATAATTTCTTGACTTTTCATTGGGGTTGTGCATGATATAAATACTTTGTGTGGGGAAGATGGAGAATAGCCATACCATATGATATTGTAGGGATAACTTTATTTTGCCATTATATTTTGAAGAGATACAATTGCTTTGCTTGCTCGAAATGTTATTGTTTCTATATCAATATTAAGCTTTTGTTTTGAGCTTATGGATCTGAATATTCATGCCACAGTAAATAATATTACATGGACACATATGTTAGGTAGCATTCCACATCAAAAATTCTGTTTTTATCATTTACCTACTCGAGGACGAGCAGGAATTAAGCTTGGGGATGTTGATACGTCTCCAATGTATCTATAATTTTTGATGATGGCCTGCTATTATATTATCTATTTTGGATGTTTTATATGCATTATTATGCTATTTTATATTATTTTTGGGACTAACCTATTAATCTAGAGCCAAGTGCTAGTTTCTGTTTTCCTTGTTTTTGAGTTTTGCAGATATGGGATATTAAACGGAGTCCAAACGGAATAAAACCTTCGGAAGGAATTTTTGTGGAAGGAAACAAGTTGATCAAGCTTGGAGTGCACGTCAGGGGAGGTGCCAGGGCGCCACAAGCCTGCTAGGCACGGCCCCCCTGGTCGCGCCTAGCAGGCTTGTCACTCTCTGGCAGGTGTCCCAACCCTATTCTTTGGCCTGTAAATACCCAAATATTCCCCCAACATCGAAGAGAGACAAAAAAATACTTTTCCGCTATCGGAAGCCTCCATTCCCGAGAGATCCAATCCTGGAGCCTTTTTCGGTAATCTGCTGGAGGGGGTTTCGATCACATAGGGCATCTACATCAACTTCATTGCCCCTCCGATGATCCGTGAGTAGTCCACCATAGACCTACGGGTCCATAGCTAGTAGCTAGATGGCTTATTCTCTCTATTTTATCTTCAATACAATGTTCTTCATGATCTTCATGGAGATCTATCCAATGTAACCCTCTTTTGTGGTGTGTTTGTCAAGACCCGATGAATTGTCAGTTTATGTTCAGATTATCCATGAATCTTATTTGAATCTCCTCTAAATTCTTATTTGCATGATTTTGTATCCTTGCAAGTCTCTTTGAGTTATTGGTATGGTTTGGCCAAATAGATTGGTAATTCTTGAAATAGGAGAAGTGCTTGGTTTTGGGTTCAATCTTGCGGTGTCCTCACCTAGTGACATGGTAGGGGTAGCGAGCCACGTATTGTATTGTTGCCATCAAGGGTAACAAGATGGGGTTTTAATCATATTGCTTGAGTTTATCCCTCTATATCATGTCATCTTTCTTAATCTGTTACTCTGTTCTTCATGAACTTAATACTCTAGATGCAGGCAGGAGTCGGTCGATCTGTGGAGTAATAATAGTAAATGCAGAATCATTCCGGTCTACTTGTCACGGACATGATGCCTATATGCATAATCATTTCCTTGGATAACTACATGACTATTCTCTCTTCTATCAATTGCTTGACAGTAATTTGTTTACCCACCATGATATTTGCCTTCAAGAGAGAAGCCTCTAGTGAAATCTATGGCCTCCGTGTCTATTTTCCATCATATACTTTCAGATCTATAAATAAAAAATACCAAAAATACCTTGCTGCAATTTATTTATCTTTTACTTTCCGCACTTGTTTACATCTATCGCTTTCATATCTAATCCTTGCAAATAATCGTGAAGGGATTGACATCCCCTTTATAGCGTTGGGTGCAAGTGTTTGATTGTTTGTGTAGCTGCAACCATAGGTGACTTGCTTGTTCCTCCTACTGGATTGACACCTTGGTTCTCAACAACTGAGGAAAATACTTAACTACTTCGCTACATCACCCTTTCCTCTTCAAGGGAAAACCAACGCAAGCTCAGTCCCGCGAAGTCAGACTCCTCGCGAGGGGTCCAGCCACGAAGCTCATCGACGGGGCCTGCAGTGCTCGAGACACGAGCCACATCCTGGGTCGCGGGCAGACGGGCTTGTGTACCCCGGTCCAAAAGGCCCAACAGTGGCCCCTGAGCCCACCACGCACACGGTTTTGCCCGTTGGAGGGGGCAAAACGATGCGGGCCCAAACCGCCCTTGGTCCAGGCACGACGCATGGTGCATGATAGAGCGTGCGCCGTCTCCACTTCCCATGACAACCTGGGGACTGTTCTCCTGTCTAGAAAAACCACCATTCGCGCTAGGCGAAACTATCATTGCTCGGCTGCTCCAGTACGCCTCCTCGCTGCGCCGCTCCTCCTTCCTTGCACGAACGTCGTCTCCTCCTCTCTTCCCCATACCATGGCGAAAAAGGGGGCTCCATAGACGCTGGAGAGCAGGTCTTCTGCGTCCCCCGCCCCCGCCTCCACTAGGAGTGTTCGAGGCCCACGTCCAAGGCCGACCCCGACGTGGTGGCTCTAGGCCGCCGACGACGAGTATGTGCATTATCATCCCATACTTCCCTTGTATGTTTGGGTTGGGCTAGCAAGCTTGATGACCGACTTGCTTAGGGCGCCCACGCTCAAGAGGCGGAGGGGTGCCTCCTCTGAGCCCCCCCCCCCCCCGCATGTTGCCCGCCGGTGTGGCCTCAGCCCTAAAGGAGGCCTGTGGAGGAGCCCTGGGGGCACTCATCTAATGTCGCCGCGCACACCCCCGGAGACACCGCCCGCGAGGCAAAACTGGCCCGCGGGGAGGTGGCCGTGATCGAGCGGGAGGCCGATGTGGCCCTCCGCGAGCGGGAGGCCGCCCGGGCTGCCTTCGATCAAAAGGCAGAGCACGAGCGCCTTCAGACCCTGGAGGGTTAGTTTCTCACCGACAAGGGCGCCCACGAGGCAATGCGCGACGACGCCTTTGCCCAGCTCGAGAGGAGGGAGACCGCAAGCAGAGCTGATGCCGACATGAGGGTGGCTCGGGAGCGGGAGGCCGCCCTGGAGGAGTACCAAGGTAAACTAGCACAACATGAGTCCCACTTCCAACTCCGTCATGACACGCTCCTGGAGGAGGTGGGCGAGCTCAAGGCATGGATGCAGAGCACCAAGCCTGATCTCCAAGTTGCCCTCAGGAGCAAGGGCGACATCGAGGTGGAGCTGGCGATGCTGCAAACCCAAGTCGGTGAAGTCGCAGACGTTGTGGTGACGGACAAGGACGACAAGGCGTGGGCATGGATGATGGAGGCACAACATGTTAGGCAGTTCTTGGATCTCGCCTGGCGCGTTGGTGGTGCGCTCCACCACTTCGTCAGGGACACCCTGGAGCTGCGCCGCTCGCACGAGGATGAGGGCTACCTTGACTTCTTCCTCAAGGTGGTGGAGGCATTGTAGTCGGGCGTCTCCAAGGTGGACGCAGACATCGAGTCGAGCGCCTGCGACCTCCTGGGCTGCGTGCTGATGCGCGTCTTCTCCAACCTCCAGCGCTTCGATCATGCCTTCGACTTCTCCTGCATGAAGGAGCCGGTGCCTGCGGAGCCTTGGAGCCCCCTCTGGGACAAGGTGTGCGGGCATGTGGAGTCCTTGGTTGGGCAGTTCCCTCAGGCTACGTATTCTGAGCAGAGCGGCAGTCTTAGCGCAGACCTCCCCGATAGCTGTGACGAAGACGACGCCTCCTTCACCTAAGTTTTATGTTTCCCTCCTATTGCATTACGAACCACCCTTCCCCGTGGGGGCATAAATACTTTGGTAGGACGCTTTTGTTTTATGTGGTAGTTGCTTGTCATGCTTGATGCGTCTTTGCTCCTAATAATCCCCAAGTGCAAGGAATCATCGTAGCAATTTCCAAAGGTGGAAGTGATAAGTATGCAGTGTCGAACCATGAGGAGCTAAAGGTAAGATCAATATTCTCTCAAGTCCTATCTGCCACCGATACGACTCTACGTACACCGAACATTTGCTTCCAACTAGAAACGAGAAATAAAACTACGTTGTGGGTATGAACATGATAGATTTGCATTATATCGGAGAACTAAAATATAAATATAGGTGTTCTTATCATAATATTACAATATATTACAAATAGCGACTGTGGAATAATGGTGGGTCGGGGTGCGGAATTATCCTAGGAAATTGTTAACAAGATCGGAAATCATTATTGCAATTTTATATGAGGGAGAGGCAAAAGCTAACATACTTTCTCTACTTGGATCATATGCACTTATGATTGGAATTCTAGCAAGCATCCGCAACTACTAAAGATCATTAAGGTAAAACCGAACCATAGCATTAAGCATCAAGTCCCCTTTATCCCATACACAAACAACCTACTTACTCGGGTATGTGCTTCTATCACTCATGCCACCCACCATAAGTGAATCATGAACATATTGCAAACCCTACAGCAGGGATCCCTCACGTGTGCACGGCACGGAAGGCACCATAGGACAGCACCAATAATAAAACATGCAACTCAAACTAATCTAGATCATCAATCAACCCAAAGGACAAAAGTAATCTACTAGAAACATCATAGGATGGAAACATATCATTGGATCATAATATGTAGCATAAAGCACCATGGTCAAGTAGGTGATTACAGCGGGGTGCGGGAGAGTGCACCTATAAAAGGAGATGAGGATGGTGATGAAGACAGCGATGTTGATGAAGACAATCACCGCGGTGATGGTTCCCCCGATGGCACTCCGGCACCACCGGGAGAGAGGGGGAGAGGTTCTCCTCCTCGTGCTTCCTCCTCCATGGCCTCCCCCCTCTGTGGTGAGAGGTTCTCCCTCTGGTCCTTGGCCTCCATGGTGTTGATGGCCCCTTCGAGACGATGAAGATGGCCTCCCGTGATGGTGACCCCCTCCGGCAAGGTGTCGGAGAGGGCCAAGATTGGTTTTTCATGGCTCTGGAGGTGTGCAGCGGCGGAACTCCTTATCTAGGTTATTTCTCGGAGGTTTTGGAATATTTGAGGATTTATAGAGCTGAGAGGGAGGTTGGCAGACTCCCGAGGGACCCACACGCCTGGTGGTCGCGGCCAGGGGGGTGGTCGCGCCCCTGGGGCTTGTGGCCTCCTCGACCTTCCTCTCAGGTGACTCTTCGCTCCAGTATTTTTTATATTTTCCAAAAATATTCTCCGTAAATTTTCAAATCGTTCCGAGAACTTTCATTTCTACACAAAAACAACACCACGGTAGTTCTGTTGCAAACAACGTTAGTCCGGGTTAGTTCTAGTAAAATCATATCAAAATCATATAGAATTATTGCAAACATGGCATGAATACTTTATAAATTATAGATACATTGGAGACGTATCAGCATCCCCAAGCTTAATTCCTGCTCGTCCTCGAGTAGGTAAATGATAAAAGGAATAATTTATGAAGTGTGAATGCTAGCAAGTGCACAAGTTTGATCGATGACAATTCCAATCACTTCTTCTAGCATCAATATGTATCATAAACAGTTGCTCATCTCATAAAACTTCTCATGATCGAGTAAAAAGCTATTCACATGTTAAAGTATAGACCAGAAAACTTCTGGAAAACTAACAAACCATATTCCTAGTCATCGAACAATTGCAATTCATCTTTTTTTCAGGAAGGGTCTATGTAAGAGCTTTGATTTAGCAAATTCCACATACTCAACTATCATATAGTCTTCCATGATTGCTAGCACTCAAAGCATATTTTTAGAACAAATAGCATCCATCAAACACAGAGAAAGATAGGGGCTTAATGTTTCGCCTCCCAACTTATTTATCATATAGATAATTGTCAACAATAATAATTCATGATCAAATATATTTGGATGGCCATATATGCTCGGATATTTCACCACCACATGATGATTGCCAAGAGAAAAAGACGAAATATAGGAAGTGGTGAAGATCACCATGACTCTTGTATAAAGGTAAGTACTAGAAAATAAAAGATAGACCCTTCGCAGAGGGAAGCAGAGGTTGTCATGCGCCTTTTGTTTTTGGATGCACAAACTCTTAATGTAAAGGAATGTCACGTTGTATTGCCCTTTGTGATAGCAACCTTTATTATGCAGTCCGTTTCTTCTATTTCTTTGTCATCACAAATCCGTACAACACTTATTTTCCCTTACAATAAAAGATCTTACATATTTAGGAGCATTTTTTATTTCTTTTTGCCCCGATGACAACTTACTTAAGGGATCTTATTCAATCCATAGGTAGGTATAGTGGACTCTCATGGCAAAACTGGTTTAAGAGTGTTTGGGTGCGCAAGTAGTATTTCTACTTGGTGCGGAAGTTTTCGCTAGTATGAGGTGGAAGCAAGCACCACATGTTGGAGGATCCATAACAATATAACTTCTATGCAAATATACTCAACCATAACTCATCACGTTGTCTTCCTTGTCCAACTTCAACTAATTTGCTCAAGTTTGAAAAAAATTAATGGGCAATCACAATCATAGAAGATGTCCGAGATAGTATATTTATATGTGAAATCTCTCTTCCTTCAATATCCTTTCATGAATTGTTCAAGTGACCAATGTGGTGTTTGCTATATTTCAATAAATTTCTCCACCTATACCTATTATTTGTGAAGTCACTACTCCCCATGGGATAAGTATATGAAGAATTTTTAATTTCAGATTTATGATATTCAATTCATTAAACCATTTACTCATAGGATATAAGTGAAGCACGAGAGTGAATGACAAACTACTCCAAAAAGATATAAGTGAAGATCAACGCGTAGTTAATTAGATAAATATCCATGTGAGGACTCTCTCTTATTCAAAATTTCAGATCCAATGGTTTTATTGAAACAGCAAACAAAATAAAAATGGCACTCCAAGAATAGCAAGCATCATGTGAACGAATAAAAAATTTAGGCTCAACATAGGCTAACCGATAATTGTTGATGAAGAGAGGTGGGATGCGTAGCATCCCCAAGCTTAGATACTTGAGAGTTCTTGAAATATTTTCTTGGGGTGCCTTGGGCATCCCCAAGCTTGAGCTATTGTATCTTGTTCAATCCTCTCATATCCCGGTTTCACATATTCTCAAAATCTTCATCCACACAAAACTCAAAAAGAACTCGTGAGATAGGTTAGTACACATAAGAACAAATAAACACTTCAGGTACTGACAAGACAAGTTGCACAATAATTTTCAAACATTAGGTTTTGTATACTATCATTTACACAATTTATATCTACCAATATAGGCTATGGAAACTATAGGATAAGTAGATAGCAAAACTATGACAGAAATCTGTCCAAACAGAACAGTCTGTAGTAATTTATTAAACGAGTGTACCTCTAGAACTCTAAAAATTATGAAAATTTAGTACTCCCTCCGTCCCAAAATAAGTGACTCAAAAGTGACTCAAATTTGCACTAACTTAGTGCAAATTTGTGTCATTTTTGAGTCACTTATTTTGGGACGGAGGGAGTACATGCTAAGGAATTTATATGAAAATACTGTGTAAAATTTCAAGAACTTTCTATGTTCCTATAAAATATGAAAATTCAAACACTACAGCAAAAGTTTCTATTTTTTTACACAACACACATAAAACATGCAATGCAAGCATCCTAAGGCAATTCTTGGAACTTTTTATTGAAAAAAATATTATAAATAACACCTAACAGAGAACAACAAAAATAAAATGACGCTCCAAGCAAAACTCATATTATGTTATGAATAAAAATATAGCTCCAAGTAAGATATACCGATAGTGTTGAAGATGAGAGAGGGGATACATTCCGGGGTATCCCCAAGCTTACATGCTTGAGTGTTCCTTTAATATTACATTGTAGTGACTTGGTTATCCCCAATATTGGGTTCTTGTCACTCTTTATTCCCCTCATATCGGTATCTCACCCAAAACTTGAAAACTTCAATCACACGAAACTTAACGGAACTTCGTGAGAAGGGTTAGTGCAATAAAGATAAATCATTCACTTAGCTACTGTCAAGACAAGATTCATAATTTTTCCACCATGATACCTACTGTAATATATCATTCCCATAATTTATATTACTCAATATAAGCTATAGGAACACTTGAAACAAGCAAACTATGCATGCAAAACAGAATCTGTCAAAAACAAAACACTCTGTAAAGATCTGAATGATCACCATACTTCCTTGACTATAAAAATTCTCCAAAATTCGAACATATCTAAGAATTTTCATATAAATGTTGTGTGAAAATTTCAGAATTTTTTGACTCTCCAGTAAAATCATACAATTCAAATACTGGATGCAAAACTTTCTATTTTTGCATAGAATCAAACAAGCAAGTATCCATACTATCCCAAAGGCTTTACTTGGCACTTTATTGAACGAAAAGGCACAACAAATGATTACTACATTATCTTAATCATGTTAACACGTAAAAGCAGAAAGTAAAAGTGTTGGATTGTCTCCCAACAAGCACTTTTCTTTAATGCCTTTCTAGCTAGGCATGATATTTCAATGATACTCTTCCAAGCCAAATTCCGATGATCATTATATTCATACTCTAAAATATATAAGTGAAGTTCATAGATAATTCTTAATTAATATATATTAAACAACATCCAAGCTCAAAATATATAAGTGAAGCATACGAAGCATTCTATAAAGCCATACTCAAAAGATTTAAGTGAAGCACAAAGAGCATTCTATAAAGCCATATTCAAGAATTTGAGTGAAGCACAAAGAGCATTGTACAAATCCATACTCAAAAGATTTAATTGAAGAACAAAGAGCATTCTACAAATCTATCAAGGACTATCTCGTACTAGAAGGGAGCATTAAAGACTCATATCATGTGAAGAAAACAAAAACCGAGGTATAGCGATAATTGTTGAAGAATAGAGATGGGATGCTTTCCGGGGCATCCCCAAGCTGAGGTGCTTGAGTCTCCTTGAAATATTTACTTGGGGTGCCTTGGTAATCCCCAAGCTTGAACTCTTATCTCTCTGTATTCTTCGTATATCGATACCTTCGCGATATACGATCACTTCATTCACACAAAACTTAACAAAACCCTCGTGAGATCCATTAGTATAATAAAGCAAATTACTACTTTAAGTAATTTTGTGAAATCATTACAAATTCATATTAGCATTATATATACTGTAGTCCCGCTTCACCATGGTTCATACCCCCCAATATAAGCCATAGATTCATCAAAATAAGAGAACAATGCACAGAAAACAGAATCTGTTAAAAACAGGACAGTCTGTACTAATCTGAAAACTTCGTATACTTATGTAACTCAAACAGTTCTGAAAATTTAGGACAAATTAAAAAAATTGCATATAAGTGTTGTGTTAAAGTTTCAGAAACTTTTGACGTTCCAGTAAAAAACTGTAAATTCACGCACTACAGCCAAAGTTTCTGTTTTTGCACTGCACACACCAAACAAGCGATCTAATCATCCTAAAAGCAAATGTTGGCACATTATTTTTATAATACAATGGATACATACAAGGTGTTAATTATTTTACAGAAGGATCCATGAAAAATTCTACATTGTTTCAATGAGCATGAACACAAGTGTTCAAGGTCGACCCTCACTTCTCCAATGCACAACCTTCCAATCACTTCTCTTTTTGAAAAACTTCTTAGGCAAAAGGGGCAAGTAACTCTTTTTGTATTCTTAATTTTTTTTAAAAAAAATTCACACATAACTAAATAAAATAAAAAGGGAAAACAAAATCTATTTAGTGAAGAAAGCAAACAAGCATACACAAGGATATCAACCCCACGCTATTGCTCCCCGGCAACGGTGCCAGAAAAGAGCTTGATAATACCCAAGTGCAAGGAATCATCGTAGCAATTTCCAAAGGTGGAAGTGATAAGTATGGAGTGTCGAAACCACGAGGAGCTAAAGGTAAGATCAATATTCTCTCAAGTCCTATCTGCCACAGATACGACTCTACGTACACCGAACGTTTGCTTCCAACTAGAAACGAGAAATAAAACTACGTTGTGGGTATGAAGAGGATATCTTTGCATGATATTGGAGAACTAAAATATAAATATAGGTGATGGTATCATAATATTACAATATATTACAAATAGCGAGTGTGGAATAATGGTGGGTCGGGGTGCGAATTATCCTAGGAAATTGTTAACAAGATCAGAAATCATTATTGCAATTTTATATGAAGGAGGGGCATAAGCTAACATACTTTCTCTACTTGGATCATATGCACTTATGATTGGAACTCTAGCAAGCATCCGCAACTACTAAAGATCATTAAGGTAAAACCCAACCATAGCATTAAAGCATTAAGTCCCCTTTATCCCATACGCAAACAACCTACTTACTCGGGTCTATGCTTTTGTCACTCATGCCACCCACCATAAGAGAATCATGAACATATTTCAAACCCTACAGCGGGGATCCCTCACATGTGCGTGGCACGGAAGGAACCATAGTACAGAACCAGTAATCAAATCTAGATCATCAATCAACCCAAAGGACAAAAGTAATCTACTCAAAACATCATAGGATGGCAGCACATCATTGGATCATAATATGTAGCATAAAGCACCATGTTCAAGTAGGTGATTACAATAGGGTGTGGGAGAGTGGACCGCTAAAAGGATATGAGGATGGTGATGAAGAAGGTGATGTTGATGAAGATGATCACCTCGGCGATGGTTCCCCCGATGGCACTCCGGCACCACCGGGAGAGAGGGGAAGAGGTTCTCCCCCTCGTGCTTCCTCCTCCATGGCCTCCCCCCTCTATGGGGAGAGGTTCTCCCTCTGGTCCTTGCCCTCCATGGTGTTGATGGCCCCTCCGAACGATGAAGATGGCCTCCGGTGATGGTGACCCCCTCCGGCAGGGTGCCGGAGAGGGCCAACATTGGTTTTTCGTGCCTCTGGAGGTGTGCGGCGGTGGAACTCCCGATCTAGGTTATTTCTCGAAGGTTTTGGAATATTTGAGGATTTATAGAGCTGACAGGGAGGTCGGTGGACTCCTAAGGGGCGCACAAGCCTGGTGGCCGTGGCTAGGGGGGTGGTCGCACCCTGGGGCTTGTGGCCTCCTCGGCCTTCCTCTTAGGTGACTCTTTGCTCTAGTATTTTTTATATTTTCCAAAAATATTCTCCGTAAATTTTTAGCTCGTTTTGAGAACTTTTATTTTTGCACAAAAACAACACCACTGTAGTTCTGCTGAAAACAGCGTCAGTTCGGGTTAGTTCTAGTAAAATCATATCAAAATCATATAGAATTATTGCAAAACACTGCATGAATACTTCATAAATTAGAGATACGTTGGAGACATATTAGCTCCTTCTACAGGGCTTTCTTGCTTTCCTTTGTGTTGATCCCTCGCTCTGCATTGTTGGGATTTGCCCTCTAAGCATGACTCGCATCTTCGGCGAGGCCCGACCCTTGCGTGATCTCGGGAGCTCCCTCAGGGACGAGGGCTTTCGAGCTAGTGGTGGTCCTTGAGTCATAGTGCACATGATCCCCACTTCCGACGCGCAAGGGGCCCGGTGACAGCAGCCCCCAAGGAGTGCAACACCCGGCTGTCGTCCTGCCCAGGCGTCGCCTTTTGCCAGGTGCACTTTGGGAGACCCTCAGGCGATGCTTCATGAGGAGGGTCCTTTGCAGGGTGCCTCATTCCGAACGCTGCATGATCGCTAGCTTGCGCTTTGGTGTCGCGTGAGTAAGCTATGCATCGAGGTCCTTAGTGGGATGACGTGCATGGGGGTAAGCCCGCGAGCCAGGGTCAGGTCCCTTAGGCTCTTCAGCGTTGTTGGGACCAGCCCAAGCACAGGCACCGCGCCCAGCCCTTGCTCACGCGAGGCCCAAGGGGGACTGGTTTGCATGCGTATCGGGGTGAGGCGACGCCTTTGACCGCCCTCCACCAGCGTGGAGCATGGGGCTTCCACTGGGCGTGGACATAGTCGTGGTTGGACAATTATCATGCCAGTGCGGGGCATGGGGCTTCCACTTGGGTGTGGGCATAGTTGCGGTTCGACATTTGTTCTGCCAGCATAGAGCATGGGGCTTCCATTTGGGTGTAGGCGGGAGTCCTCCCGAGGCCAAGGGGCGGCGCTGCGGGAGGCTCCGGGGTGTGTACAGCCCCAACCTCATTCTTACATGAGAGGATCACGGGCAGTTAGGGAGCGGTCGGGCATTCCAAGAGCTAGGCTTGGGAGCTCCCTACTCGGTTCTCCACATGGTTTGCGCCTAGTTTCCGGTGTAGCTGGACGCTCCCGCGACCCGCGGCATGGGCGTGGCGTGCCCGCCATACGACTATTTGGTGTGATGCCCAGCTTGGCGAAGCACCTACCGGACGGCCGCATGACCTGAGCTGCGTTCCAGTTCCCTCCCGTGACAATTTCTGGGGGGGCGATACACTAAGGACCCTCGCGAGGTGGTGTACATGGGGGGGCCAGCCCGCGAGCCACGGCTCGGTCACTTAGATTTCTCGATGCTACAAGGATGGATCCTGATGCAAATGTCATGTCTTAGCCCTCATCCATGGAATCATTGGAGGGGTGGTCACAGGGGCACGTCAATTCCAGGCGACGAGGAGGCATGAAAACTCGGAATTTAAGAAAGTGACATAAGCTCAATCGAATGGTTAATCGGGTTCGTTACATGACGAGGAAGTACTAGACTGCCCGCAGAAAATGCAACAAGACGGGGGGAGGGAGGCGCTGAATCTGAAAAGGACCAAAAAAATCACCTGGCACTCATGCCTCCGTGGGGCGCTGGACGCTCAAAATTGCATGTTGCGAGGGGCTTAGGGGGCACCTAGGGCCTCAGGAAGTGTAGTCGCGCCCCCGCGTGAGGCACAGGATGTACTCACACAGAGTCTCCCCAGGAGGTGCCTCTCTCACTGCAGATCACGGTCAGAGGGGAAGACGTCACGGTGGCTGTGGCTACGCGTGTCCTTGAAATTGCCGATGAACAGCTTGCAGAGCTCGCTCCATGAAGAGATCGATTCCTCGGACAAGCCCATGAGCCACGAGCGCGTGCCACCTTGAGGGCCTTGGGGAACCAGTTCGCCATGACCTTGTCGCTGTCACATACCGCCTCGACGCTCATCGTGTAGAGCCGGAGGAATTCCATAGGATCTGGGACTCCATCATACCACGGGGACAGCTCGGGCTTGAACTTGTCAGGCCAAACCACCCCGCGCAACTTGCGAACGAAAGCCTGGCAGCTCACACCACCCGAGGGAGCCTCGCGTGCGCGAGCGGCCAGGCCCTAGTGCCTAGTCTCCTTAGCGTCTTGGATTACCTAACCCTAACGATGGCGACCCGACTCATGCTCGGTGGAACCTCGAGTGGGAAACGACCACTTCTTCCTTGGGGGTGAGGTTTCGCGGCGTCGGGTGCCTTCTGTGTTGCCTAATTGCCCAATTGCGGCAACTTTACGAGCGTGCTCGAGGGGCCAGGCTACCTCCTCCTCGTCACAGGCAACGGTAATGATGCTGCTGTGGTAGGGCATCTTAAGGACGTTGTAGCCACAGCGGATCACCGACATGAACTTGGCCAACGCTGGGTAACCAGGGATATCATTGTACGGGAGGCAAATGCGCTTGACGTCAAAGTCGATGACCTCGACGCAGTGGTTTTCGCGCATGACGAAGGTGACGGAGAGGCCGATCCACCCCAGAGGAGTGGTAGAGCCACCGATCATTCAAAAGAACGATCTTGTTGGTGCCAGTCGATTGTGGAGCACCTTGAGCTTCTAGAATGTTTTGACAGAGGGCAGGTTCATGTCAGCGCCTCCGTCAATGAGGGTCTTGGGGACAAATACATTGTTGATGATGGGGGTGGATAGTAGGGGGAGCATACTCGTGTCACCCGTGCACCCGAGGGTGTCGCTAGAGTCAAAGGACATGGGGCCCTACTACCACCTAGGGTGTCGAGTGGCCCTCGGCCACCAGGGAGTGACGGTTGGCTTGCAAAGGGCTTGCTTGATCCAGGGGCCTGATGAGGGTGTGTAGGTTCCGCCGAGGATACACCCTACCGGTCGGGGGCCCTGGTGGTTCCTGGCTCCTTCACCAGGCTGGCCACTACTGCTTCCCTCGAGTGGTGGTGGCTGATGCAGGATGACAGCATCACCTTGGGAGCACGCCTTGCAAGGCCACCCACGCCCATCATGGTCCAATGAGTGCCATCATCAATACTTGGAGGAGAAGGAGGAGTGTGCGGGGCGGATCATGTAAGGGGTTGCCGCGTTGGGGTCCTGCCAAATCAACTCACGACTGCAAGGGCGCCTCAGAGGCTGTGCTTCCTGCTCCTGGCACCGAGGGCTGAAGCGGGCGGTAGGGTGCCAGGGCCCTCCCGGCGACGGTGACGAGCTCGACGATGAGGTCTGCCAGGGCATCATGGCCCCGTCCATTGGGCGGTAGCGAAGTATTTTCCTCGCCATGAGCAGCGCGTCTTGCGTGTTCAGCCCCCCCCCCAGGTGGACACAAGCAGAAGGGGTCGCGGCGGGACGGCTGCCTCATCGCACCGGAGGCCACAAGGGGTCGTGTTGTTCATGGGCGGTGTGTTCAGCGATGGTGGCAGTTGCAATGTTGGTAGGGTGGTGGCGGCCATCTGGCGCTGGGCGCCCGACGGGCTTCAGACATAGGGTCGGTGAGGGCAGAGCCAGGACGGGGCCGAAGAACAGCGGCACACCCCTACCTGGCATGCCAAATGACTGAATCGGGGCTCCGAGGACCCAAGGGAGGTTCGAACTCTAGGGTGCGCCAGCGCTCCAAATTTGCTCTGTCTCACTAACCTAATGTGGTGCTCCGGTGTGCTTGAGCTTGGGGCGAAGAACAATGGACACAACGATCTACACAGGTTCGGGCCACCTTGCGGTGTAAAACCCTACTCCTTGTGTGAATTTCTTAGTTCGAGAGGAGGAGAATACAATGCCCCTGGGTCCTGATGCGACCTACCCCTTCTTATATTATCCTTGGTGCTCTTCCCCCAAAAACACCCGGCGGGAAGGGTTGCCACAACAACCAGTTTGAAGGGGGACATGGCAGCGGCTTATCCTAACGAAAGTAGTCTTTGCCTGCAATAAGCTTCCTGTCGTGACGCGCTGGTGGGCTCAGGGATGACCTCCGTCCTATCGAGGCCCCAGCCTTGGCCACCTAACACCAAACGGGAAACCTTTAGGGGACGCCCCGGGAAACTATGGGCTGGTCCTGCTCCCTTAGCAGCAAAAGGGTAAACTTCCCGCTCTCGCCTAATGGTACGTCTCCTGGCGCCCTGAGCACGGACCCTTTAAACCATGTGATGGCTTAGACCCGTACATCCTTGTCGGGCTACCTCGATGAACCCGATATACGAGGACCTCTGGAGGTGACCCCACAGGGGACCTTGTGAGGCCCCTGATGATGGTGCCGATGTATGTCTCGCAAAGTCAGACTCCTCGCAAGGGGTCCGGCCGCGAAGGTCATTGGTGGGCCCTACAGTGCTCAAGGGATGAGCCATGTAATGTGTCGCGAGTAGATGGGCTTGGCTACCCCCGATCCCAAAGGCCTGACAGCATACCCGAAGGTGACAATAATTGGGATTCTTTCCGGTGATTGTCGTAGTTTGAGAAGTTAATGTATTCATCATGTTTTAATGCTTTGTTCTGGACCTCTATTAAAAGGAGGCCTTAATATCCCTTAGTTTCCAATAGGACCCTGCTACCATGGGAGGTTAGGACAAAATATGGCATACAAGTTCTTGTCGCAAGCATGTATGACTATAATCGGAATACATGCCTACATTACATTGATAAATTGTTACTAGTTCTGTGTCGCTCTGGTGTGTAACTATTACATGATCGATGTTATCTAAATCATTATCCGTCACCGATCCATGTGCCTACGCTTTACATATACTGAATCTTGCTAAGTTACTACTGCTATGGTTACTGCCACACCTGCTACTCAATTGCTACTTTTACTACTATTACCAAAATTGCCGCTATCACTCTTATTGCGACTCCTATTATTTGTTGTGCTACTAAACCTTTGCTGCAGAGAGATATCCCAGGTATGGTTGAATTGACAACTCAACTGTCAAGGCCAATAAATATTCTTTGGATCCCCTTGTGTTGAATCAATAAATTAGTGTGAAATACTACCCGTGAAGACTGTCGCGATCCCCTATACTTGTGGGTTATCGGGCCACTGAGGGGAGCTGCCTATGGAGGGACAAACCCTCATGAGGGCCTCCAGGTACCAGACCACCTCACGTGGATCCCCTCGTGAGGTATATTGTGTGGCGCGAGCCGTGGGGCCTCGTGAGGATCACGTGGGTAAAGCATCCGCTCGAAGGAGGATGGCAGAGGTCGTGCCAGTGGGTGCAACCAGGCACAATTTCCTTTCTGGTAATTAAGGGGTAGCATCAGTTGCCCTTTATAAAGTAGGTTCCCAAGGATTAGCATTTCGGTGACAAAGAATTAGAACGGATCGATGCTGCGGGACGGAGGTCATCTTCGAGCCCACCAAGACGTCACGAAGACCACTTTACCCTGCAAGGACCACCTTTAGTCGGGATAGGCATGGCTCCTATCCCCCTTCGAATTGTCGCCCTATGGCAACACTTTCCCACCTGTATTTTCAGGGAAGAGGACCAAGGCACTACAAAGGGGGAAGGGCCATGTCCATGTAAGGGGATCGAGCCATTCTCTCCCCCCTCAACACATGTGTACCAGATCCTCAAGCTCCCAGTTTTCCAAGGAAACAAATCACAAGCACAAGTAGGGTTTTACGCCTCCGGCGGCCCAAACCTGGGTAGCTCGTGTATCTCCATCATTACTGATGAGGATGAGTGCACTAGCAGACGATCTTGTTGTGTTTGCCATCGTGTTGCAGGTCGCAAACCAAGCCCCCTAGTGTTCGAACTCTGTTCTTGGAGAAGTTCTTGGACACAGATCCCAAACTCTGACACCCTTGACGGTGTTGGGTGCAAGTATCTATTTGTGTGTGTGCGGGTATTGCTAACTGTTCGTTTGTATGAGTCTCCTACTAGTTCGATAAACATTGGTTCTTAACTAAGCGAAATAATATCTGATACTATACTACAAACCCCAATGCCTATCACAAGTAGCTATAGAATTTTTGGTGCCATTTTTGAGGAGACTTCATCATACAAACGCAAGGTACCTCTATGTATGCATTTTCGGGGAGAATTTATATTACTTGCTCTACTTTTTATTTCCATTTATTTGTTTTCATTAAAGAAATTAAAATACCAAAAGTATCTTGTGTGCTTTGTTTGCTTGTCGTTATGTCTAGTTATTCACATGACATTCCCTTTCCCCTTACTTTGGGGGAGGGTTTTGAGATTTTAAATTTCAAACAACTTGGGATATCTTATTGGGAATGCATGCTAGGGATAATCCCAAATACCATATTAAGACCTTACTTAGTATTTTTATGTTGGTGTATCCCTCCGTCATAGGCATTTTGGACTTAATATTTGAGGGGGATTTTGTTGGAGACAATGCTTTCAATTCCTATCAAAGAATGCAGAATTTTCTAGGACAACCCAAAATAGAAACTATTGAACCCACAATTCTAGTGAACTTTTGATGAATTGAATCGATTAAGGACGGTAAAGCTATCACCATTGCACATCTAAAGGGGTTGTACAATATTTTCACCAAATTAAATGTAAAGGTAGTTATTCAATATAGGAAATATGACGCCCTAGAACAAAAGTTTGAGAATTTTCATATTCTGAAAGCCGAAGTAGAAACCATAAAGAGAAAACTGGATCATTTAATCCACTGAATTAAGGAATGCAAGGAAATCAATTTGGGTATACCTAAAATTGGAAATATTCCTGACTCATTTTTAAGATAAGTGCTTAGAAAGTTGAAGGATGATAATACTTAAACCATGTGTTATGCCTAGCTAGGGGCATTAAATAATAGCGCTTTTTGGGAGGCAATCCAATAGTTATATTTTTTGTTTTCCTTTTATTAGGACAACCTCGGGAATTTGTATAGAAATATTTTGTAAAAAATTTAGATAAAAAATACGTTCCAGTAAAATCAGAGAAATTTTGCACTGGACGCAAAAGTTTTTGTTTTCGCACTGTATCAATTCTACTTATCATTCAAGTCATCCCAAAAGATTTACTTGGCACAAACACTAATTCAAACATTAAAAAATCACATTATCAATAATAATGTTAAAACACCAAGAAAAAAATTGTTTTTAAATATAACTATTGGTTTGCCTCCCAACAAAGCGATATCGTTTTATGCCCCTAGCTAGGCATAATGCATAGTATCAAGTGTTGTCATCTTTGATGCTCAATCCATAGGTTTCCCTCATGATAGATTCATAAGTTGGAATTCTATTTATAGGCAAGTGTTCCATCACCTTTTTAGTGGGAATTGGAATCTTATGTTTCCCTGCTCCATATCAATAATAGCACCTATAGTTCATAGGAAAGGCCTAGCAAGTATTATTGGACACGACGGATTACATTCAATATCAAGCACAATGAAATACATGGGTATATTATTTCTATTATATAGAATGAGCACATCATTTAATCTACCCAATAGTTTCTTAAAAGTAAAATCCACTAAGTGCAAGTTAAGGGAACATTCATCTATCTCGGTAAGACCTAGCACATCACATAAAGATTTTGGTATAGTATACACGCTAGAACCAAGATAACATAAAGCATTGCACTCACATTACTTAAGCTTTATTTTAATAGTAGGCTCCCACTCATTATGCAACTTTCTAAGAATAGAAACTTCTAACTCAAGTTTTTCTTCATGGCTTTTAGCATAGCTTGTACGATATGTTTTGTAAAAGCCTTATTTTGTTCATAAGCATTGGGTGAGATAATAATGGATTGCAACAAGGAAATACATTCTAATAAATATAAATTCTAATGATTAAATTCTTTGTGATCCAAGATAGTGGGTACATCTCTAGTTAAAGTTTTGACCTCTCCACACCCACTTTTTTCAAAAAACAATTATCATTAAGATCATCACCCTCCTAACAAAAGGGGCGCTTTCTACTTAAAGTTGACTCGTCTCTAGTACCTTTATCATCTATTTTCGGATTATTCAAAGATTTAATGAGAGAAGTACCAATCATTGTAAGATCTTCATCATGATGACGGTAAAAAACGGATGGAAGAGCCTTTTTACGAATTCTCGCTTAGCTCTCAACCTAGCAGTCCTCTCCTTACTTTCATTAATAGATATTTCGATGTATTTAATAGAATCATTAATATCATGCTTGGGTGTCAAAGTTTTACTTTTAAGAGTTTTCACATCATGAGCAATCATATCCATGCTTCTAGCCATATCGTCAACTTTATGCAACTTTTGTTCTACCATAGTGTTGAAATTCTTTTGAGAACTAACAAATAGGTATCCTATTATTATTATTATTATTATTATTATTATTATTATTATTATTAGATGACGATGATTATGAATCCACATAGGAATTACCATAAGAATTTCCATAGTTATTAGAGGAATTGTCGGGATACAGTCGAGCATTGAAATTACCTCTATAAGCATTATCGTTGAAATTATTTCACAAAACAAAGTTGACATCAATAGCATCATTATTTTTATCAATCAAATTACACAATGGCACATCATTAGGATCAACTTGATAATTCTTGTTTGCAATCATATTCATAAGAGCATCCATTTTATCACTCAAAGTAGTAATTTCTTCGACGGAATTTACCTTCTTACCAGTTGGAGCTCGCTCGGTGTGACATTGAAAATAATTTGTCATGATGTATTCCAAAAGTTGTGTAGCTTCTCCTAATGTCGCATCCATAAATGTACCACCTGCAGCAGACTCTATAAGGTTTCTAGACACAAAGTTCGGTCTAGCATAGAAATTTTCTATAATCATCCATAAGTTTAAGCCATGAGTGGCACAATTTCTAATCATCATTTTAATTGTCACCCATGCTTGTGAAACCTGTTCTTGCTCATGTTTTTTTCATGATTTGGTTTTTCATAGATATAATTTTAGCAGGATGAAAACACTTGGCAATAAAAGCATCCTTATAGTTATTCGATGTTCCAATACTATTGCGAGGAAAGGATGGAAACCAAGTTTTAGCTTTATATATTACTAAAAAAGTAAATAATTTCAATTTTACCACATCGTTGTCCATGTCCATTTTCTTTTCCATATCACATAAGTCAACAAAGGTGTTGAGATGAGAAACGGGATCCTCCTTAGGACTTCCCAAAAATTGTTCTTTCATAACAAGATTTTGCAAAGTGCATTAATATCATAAAACTCCACACTAGTGGTGGGTGGTATATAGGGTATTGATAAAATCATTATTAGTAGTATTTGAGAAGTCACACAACTTATTAGTATCTTCAGACATGGTGACAAAACAAGCAAAGTAACAAGCGAAGCAAGTAAATTAGCAAGTATAGCCAGCAAACAAGTAAACTAGAAAAGATACATATTTTCCTATTTTTTATAGCATGCAAAATATAATAGCAAATAAAAATTATAACAAGTGAGTGATAATTTGTGAGAAGGTACTTGATACGAATTTGGTGATGCTCCCTGGCAATAGCGCCAGAAATCCTTCCTGCTACTTGTAAATTGTGTTGGGGTTTTCCCCTAAGAGAAGGGGAGATGCAGCACAGTAGATATAAGTATTTCCCTCAAAGAGAACCAAAGTTATCGAACAAATAGGAGAACCACGCAAATTCCCGTCTTCAACGCCTACACACAAAAGGGCACACAGTTGCACCCAATGCGGGCAAGAGGGTTGTCAATGCCCTTGAACTCGTTACTTGCAAGCGATAAGTAGTAATAGATAGATGAATTGATTAATATAATTTGTAAATAAAAATAAATTAAATAATGGAAGCAATATTTTAGAAGTTTTTGTAATAATAGTTGTGAAGAGACCCAGGGGCCATAGTGTTCGCTACAGGCTTCTCTCTCGAAGAAAGCATACATTGGGTAGACAAATTATTGTTGGGAAATTGATAGAAAAGTGAATAGTTATGTAATATTTATTCACGTTAATGATCATGTATATAGGCATCACATCCATAAAAAAAGTAGACCAACTCCTCCCTGCATCTACTACTATTACTGCACCCATCGGACGCTATCCAGCATGCATCTAGAGTATTAAATAAAAACAGACTAATGCTTGGAGGATTATGACATGATGTAGACAAATAAATCCAATTAAGATGGATGAACCCCATTGCTTTACCCTTAGTGGCAGCAATACAATGCATGTCATGTCCCTTTCTGTCACTAGGATTGAGCACCGCAAGATTAAACCCACTAAAACGCACCACTCCCACTGAAGATAAATCAATCTAATTGGCCAAACCAAATTGATACATCAGAGAGTATTATGAAGCCATAACAATCATGCATATAAATAACCAACAAGGATTAAATGTATTTTCATGAATAATCTGAACATAAACCTATAATTCATCGGATCCCAACAAACACACCGCAAAGATGATTACATAAGATAGATCACCGCGGGAATCACGATGATCTTTGCATTGAAAAACGTAGATATATATAATCCTAGAATAGTTATTTGGATCACACCAGCCCAATAAGGACGCGAGGACGTGTTCCCAAACTCCACAAACCGCCTACCCCATACAAAATTAAAATGAAACCACCCAACCCACGTTGTCTTTCCCCTCCCCAACGGGCGATTCCCACCCCCACCCCCGCACGGAGCGCCACCAGCATCCCACTCACCAACGAACTGCCCCCAATCACCAACATCGGCCTCCTGCTCCCCGACGAACTGCCCCTCCAACCCTCCCCCCCCCAAACCGCCGGCAGCATCCCACTCCCTGACGAACTAGCCACCCCCTACACCTACCGCTGTCTCCCGAGATCTGTCGCCACTCATCGTGATGGCCACCTCCCTCGCAAGGGATCCGCCGGGGATTGCGGTGGCTCAATCCCCTGCCGCGGCCAACCACCTCCCGCTTTGTCCTCCACTATCGCAGCATGGTGTACTAATGGAGGGGGTGTAGACTGGTGCGCCGGTGGCGATGATGCCGGCGTTGGAGGTCCAGCGCAGGCCCCGGGAATCCATGTAGTTGGCGGTGCCTTGTCAACTCTCTCCGACCTTCCCCGTCAACTCTCTCTGACCTGCCCCGCACCTCTCCCAGCCGCGGCACATGGTGCTCCATGGCATCCAGATGCCTCTCAAAAAATAGTTGTGGATAGTGCTCACCTAAAATCCTCTAGTGTGTGCAAAGCTATGGCATCCACCTACTATGGTTGTCTCTATTTAGCAGTTTTTTCGCTTTGGACTAGTTGCCGATTTGTCGTGGTCTCTTAAACGTGCTGCTACATACGGATGTGTTGCTCATGTGAAAAAGTGTTAACTGAACTTAATAATCATGTCTGAATTGCAGTTGTGTGTGTGTGTGTGTGATTTTAGAGACGTTACATGAACTTCTACAACAACCGTACACCAAGTCATACTACGGCTAAAGGTCCAGTCGCACGGCTTGCGTGACTTGCTTTTGCTAGCTACCTCCTCTCCACTCCAGGCCCCAAGCAGCGAGTCGGGCCAGCATCGGCCCCGTATGAGTTGCAGTCGGGCCAGCATCTACCCCGTATGAGTTGCAGTCAGTCCAACTACACAGAGGAATGCATGCGCTTGGAGTGGGCTGCGACAAGAAGTGTCTTTCATATAATAAAAAAAGAAATAAAAAAGGCAAAGTCCAAAAATACTCTTGCTAGAAGTTCACTTGGTTGGCCCAAGAAAGTTCAAACAATTCTTGTAAAGTAGATTCATCGTGAATTTACATGCGCAAAAACACACAAAAATGGTGTGCAGCTCTGACGAATTAGAAAAACTTCTCAACGCGTATAAGTTATGCCTTTTTGATGGATTCTAACGGTTATTTAAATTAGTGTTTAGAAGTTCAAATTGAAAACAAGGAACGGTTCAACTACTACATAGAGTGTCTTTCATATAAGAAATAAATAATAAAAAGGCAAAGTCTAAAAAGACTTTTGCTAGAAGTTCATGTGGTCGGCCCACAAAGTTCAAAAATCCTTGTAAAGTAAGTTCATCGTGTATTTATGTATGCCAAAAATACACAAAATTGTGTTCTAGAAATAATTCTCTAATTTTTCCTCCTATTCAACAACTTTAAATGGTATATAACTATTCTTATTTAAAACAATTGTTAAAACAATTTGGTGTATGTTGTTTGAAAAGAAAAGTTCAACGACATAAGAAAAAAATGCGTATTTTCAACATGTTTCTAATGGTACATCATTTCAGTAACTCCCAAGAACGGGAGAGGAATTATGAACAAAAATACGTGACCGAAGTTCAATGTGAAAAAAGCAAACAGTTCCACTACTACACTGGATGCGTTTCACATGAGAATAAAAGAATACAAAACTAAAATCCTAAAAAGTTTGTTGCAAGAAGTTCACATGCACCTCCGTGCAAGGTTCGTATTTTATATTGCGGGGCGTCTAACCTTCAATTACATGTTTTAAAATGGCAAAAAAATACGTTTGACCTTCAATTAGGTGTAATTCAATGTATACACAAAAATGTGATAGAAGTTCATAGTAAAAACAACGAGAAATTCAATTACTAAAAGGGATGCATTTCAGGTGAGAATAAATTAATAGAAAACTAAAAGCTTAAAAGCTTTGTCGAAAGAAGTTCACGTGGTCTGCATGGGGAAGTTCAAAAATTCTTGCAAGAGAGGTTCACCTTGTATTTCCATGTTCGAAAACACAAAAGGGAAATTGTTTTTGGTGTTTAAAAAAATTCTCTCAATCCACAAAGAAGTTTGGTTATTATTTGGGACCAATTCGGTTTCAAAAATAAACTCAAAAAATAAAATTATAAAAATGGAGAAAGTTCACGTAGTACATGATGTGTGTTTAATATGAGAAAAATGAATAAAAAGGCAAGGTCCAAACTTTTTGTTGCTATAAGTTCAAGTCCTCGGTCGGAGAAACGTAAATAATTATTGTGAGGGAGGTTTGTAAAAAATGGAATATCATTTGTGTAACACCGACGAATGGATGAGACATCACAAACGAAAATTTGTCACAGAAGTTCACCGTGAAAGCAGCGCGAAGTTCAACTACTACATTGAATGAATTTCAGATGAAAATCTCTTAAATTGTCGCGAGTATGAAAAATGATCATGACGGAAAAGTTGTGTGTTTACAACAACTTTTCATCGGTATATCACTTGCTCAATTCCGATGGGTGGATGGAGAGCTACGAGCAAATAACACTACGTGAAGACACAAAGTGAAGTTCAGGTAGACGTGCTGATGAAATTCAAATCGGCAAAGACTTGAACTTAACGGTTCTGAATTTTCTGCCCGGCATGATCCAGATCTTTCTCGGCCACAGCAGAGGCCTCAACACCGAGGGAAACGAGCTGCCCCGCCTCGTCTACGTCTCCCGTGAGAAGCGCCCAGGCTTCCAGCACCACAAGAAGGTCAGCGCCATGAACGCTCTCGTACTGCACTCTCTCTTGACACCCCCATCACTTCTTCAGAGCTTCGTCATAAATGTCAAAACGTTCAATTAACGATTCTGTGAATTTTCTGCACGACAGATCCGCGTCTTTGCCGTGCTGACCAACGCGCTCACAGCGTCTAAATTTTTTTTGCTAGAAGTTCAAGTGTTTGGCCCAGGAAAGTACAAAAACTCTTGTGAGAGAGGTTCACCATGTATTTACATGTTCAAAAATACAAAAAAAATATTTTGGTGTTTTCAAATAATTTTCTTATTCCATTACAAATTCGAAACAAAATGCTCTACATGAAAATTTGGCACCCTCATCCATAAAAGGATGAAAGCAAGAAGTTCAACAATAAAAAACAAGAGTTTGGATTTTAAAATAAGAGAAGTTCAAAAATCATAAAAATCTTGTCATCATTTCTAAAGTTAGAAAAACTCTTGAAGTCAAAATTTAAATAAAGGACGGTCCAATATTTATTAAAAAACTAGGATATTTCAATGCAAAGAATAAATAAACCAAGAAGTCCAAATTAGAAAAACAAAGAAGTTCAATATTTATAAAAAAACTCATATTTACCTTCATAAGGTTAAGACTATAAAGTTCAAACTAAAATAATAGAGAAGTTCAAAGTACATAACAAACTCAGATTTTTTTTCTCGTTACTAGAGAATAAAGTGAAGAAGTTTAAACTAAAAATGCTAAGAAGTTCAAATTAAACTCGTGAAATAACTTACACGAAAACATATTAGTTCTATTTTCCCCGTTTGTAAAATAAATACATAGAAGTTCAAAACAAAAAAAATCTAAGAAGTTCAAATTAAAATAATGTAGTTCGATGTGTAAACCAACCCAAATTTTTTTCATTACTAAACTAGGATATTTGAGAACTTCAAAGAAGAATGTGACAGAAGTTCATAGTGAAAATAATGAGAAGTTCAAGTATTACACGGAAGGTGTTTCAGATGAGAATAAAAAAATAGCAAAAAAAGCTTAAAAGATTTGTTGAAAGAAGTTCACGTGCTTTGCCCGGGAAAGTTTGATGTGTAGAAAAAACTCAAATTATATAACGAACGGTCCAATATTTCTTAAATAAATGATTTTTAAGTGAACATCAAAGTACTTTCAAAAGAATTGAAGTTCTCTACATTTAAAAAAATAACAGAGAAATTCAAAGTATATAAACTACTCAGATTTTTTTCTCCTAAATAATAAATGAAGAAGTTCAAATTAAAATACAAGAGAAGTTCGAAGTTTATGAAAATTTCATATATTTTTTCTCGTTACTAGAATTCTTTACTTAAAAAATTGAAAACATGAAGTTCAAATGAAAATAACACAAAAGTTCAAAGTGAAAACAACCAGAAGTTCACGTGTTGCATGGTGTGTGTTTTCATATGAGAAAAAGCAATAAAAAGACAAAGTATAAAAAATTTGTTGCTAGAAGTTTAGGTGCTCGACACGGGAAGGTTCAAAACTTCTTGTGAGTGTGGTTCACTATGTAATTCATTTGTGTAACACTGACGAATGAGTGAAAAATTACAAACAAAAATATGCGACAAAAGTTCAACGTGGAAACAATAGGAGGATCAACTACTACGCTAAATGAATTACCGATAAAAATCTTTCAAACCGTTGCGAGTATGAAAAAATGATCAAGACGGGAAAGTTGCGTGTTTATGGCAGCTTTTCATCGGTATATCACTTGATCAATTCCGGTGAGTGGATGGAGAACTACAAGCAAAAAATAGTGCGTGAAGAAACAGAATGAAATTCAGGTAGACGTGTTGATGAAGTTCAAGTTCTTCACGCGGTGCATTATCAAAGACTATGTTTCGCGATAAAAGGCACAACGTGTGATCTCGTCGTTTTCAAAATTGCTTGAAAACAGCTAGGAATCAGAGAAAACCACCTACATGAAAAAGTTGCGCATTTTCCGTAGCTTTTCAGCGGTATATTATTTGTCCCATTCCGATAAAGTTTGTAGAAATTACAGCCAAAAAACGTTTTTTTCCATTTTTAAAATTGACTTGAAACCGTAACGAATTGGGAAAACAATCTACATAAAAAAGTTTCGCATTTCCTCAATCTTTCCAGCGCCATACCATTTGCCTCATTCCAACAAACTGTTCAGAAAATAACTCGAAAATGCGAACTCAGTACAGATTCAGCCATATTCCAAATTACTTTTAAACCGTTCATAGTTGGACAAAAAATTTATATGAAGATATGCGCATTTTCATAAGCTTTCCAATGCCATATCGTATGCGTCGGTAGGAATAGCCGTTTTCAACTTAACCCCGAAATACAAACCCGGCTGTTCGGTTTCTAAAATTCCTCCACTTTTGAAATTCCTCTTAATCCGTAGGGAATTTGGAAAAATATTCAACATGTGAAATGAGAGGATTTGTAGCATCTATCCAACGCCATCTCATTTGCCTTATTCCGATAAACGGTTTAGAAATGGGATCGAAAATACGATTCACGTTTTTTTGTGTGAAGAAAAACGATTTTCAAAACTGCTCTTAAACCATTTAGATTTTGACAAAAATTCAACTTAGATCGTGACCGTTGTGTCCATAGCTTTCCAACGGTATGTTGCAAGCTTCATTTGGACAATGTTACGTGAAGTTCAACCTCTGACCAAGGGAAGTTCAGGTCAAATAACTCAGGCAGTAAAATTGCAACAGACGCAAGTTCATCATGTCTCGAGAGCAAAATCCGCAAAAGAGCGAGATTCCTATTTAAAATGGGCATTTAGTTGCGAAAAACCATTTTCAGATTACACTTACATCACAAAGAACACGACTGACCAGAATAATTCGCACGGGGAGACATGGTTGCGAAGATAGCCCGAAGGTCGGGTTCCTATAGACGGAAGTTCAGGTTGTGTAACTCAGAAAGATCAACCCGTGATCAGAATAGTGTCTATATATATTGTGTCTACCATAGCTTGCCACAGAACTTTTTTAGGTTGACTATGCTTTTAACGATTTGAAGTTATCAAAAAATATGAAATAAATAGTGTATCATCTCTCTAATGTAACGAGATGATCCAACGTTGGGATTGTGAAAATATGCATTTATGTGTCTTCGGCAAAAAAACAAGAATTTCAACTTGCGCTGACATAAAATATATACTGACCTACTTGTTATTTTTGTTCAGGACACATAAAGTTCTATTTTTTCAACCTAAACAAGTTCCTATATATATATGTGTGTATATAGCCATCTAGCTACTAACTACGGACTCATAGGTCTGTGGTAAACTACTCACACATCACCATGGGAGCAGCAAGGTTCATGTAGAGGCCATCCATGATCGATCCCCCTGACCGACAGGGCACCAAAACATGCTCCAAATGGGCACATGACGGAAAATAGACGTGTGGTGGCGGAAAAAGTGTTTCAAGAAACTCTCTAGTTTTTCCCAATATATGTGAATTTAGAGCGAAGAGATCGGGGCCATAAGCCGTGGAAGGTGGCCCCAAGCAATCAGGGCGCGACCACCCCCTTGGGTGGACCTTGTTGGCTTGGCGTCACCCTGTGTAGCCTCCAGTCTCCCTCTGAAGCTTCCAGCTATTATTTTTGTCCAAAAAAACATTAAAAAGTTTTGGGGTATTTGGCTTCGTTTGGTAGAGTATCCCCAAAAGGCCAAAAACAAGCAAAATACAGCAACTGGCATTGGGAACTGACTTAATAGGTTAATTCTCAAAAATAATATAAATCACCACAAAAATGCTTAAAAAGTATCCTAGAATGATAATATAATAGCATGGAACATTTAAAAATTCTAGTTACGTTGGAGACGTATCAATGCCCAAGGCACCCCCAAGGTAATATTCAAGGACGACCCAAGCGTTTAAGGCTTGGGATGCCCCCACAAGGCATCCCCTCTTTCATCTCCAATCTAATGGTAATATTACTCGAAGCTATATTTTTATTCATCACATGATATGTGTTTTGCTTGGAGCATCGTGTCCTATGATTTTATTTTGTTTGCCTTTTAGTTTTCCACAATCATTGTTTTCTGGACACACCTATTATGAGAGAGACACATTTATTGTGAATTGTTACAATGTTCATTATACTTGACTAATATCTTTTGAGTTATGGCGGTTTTGCTCATGTGCTTTACTTATATCTTTTGAGTCAAGGCAACTTTTCTTATGTGCTTCACTTATATCTTTAGAGCATGGCGGTAGTTATATTTTATAAAAAACATATGCAATCTCATGCTTCACTTATTCCTTTTGAGATTTTAAATATGAAGTGGTAATTTGCACAGGTTATATGTTTTGTCTAAAAATGATAGGTATACAAGAGGGATATAATAAAAAATCATGTAGATCACTGAATGTGAAATGTATGATCAACGGTATTGAAGTTGTAACATGGAATCTTAATAGTTGTTAGACATTAATTATAAAGAATGTTGGTGTTAAGGTTTGTGATTCGCTATTTCATTAAAGTCTTGGTCGTGGCATGACCAGGACGTTGGAGTGTTATGTATCCTTGATTGATATCCTTTGTGTTGTCTAGATGAGGGGCGCGCGATGGTAACTCGTCCCAACCTAATCCCTAGGAGCATGCAAGTAGTATTTTGCTTCGAGGGCTAAGAAATCACACAATAAGTATTTGAGTTCGGTATGACTAATGTGAGTTTATGGACTATAAGGACTTCTACCTTTCCATATTTTGCTAGCCTCTTCGGTACCGCGCATTGTCCGTTCTCACGTGGAGACTTGCCACAAACTTTGTCGGTGCATCCAAACACCTTGATATGATACTCTCTATCACAGATAAGCCTCGTTATATCCTTCCTCAAAATATCCATCATACCTACCTATCATGACATTTCCATAGCCATTTCGAGATATATTGTCATGCAACTTTCACGGTTACTATTCACATAACTTGAGCATTATTGTCATTTTGCTTTGCATGATCATAGAGCTGACATGATATTTGTGGCAAAGTCACCGTTCATCATTGTTGTACTTGCTACGCTAGATCATTGCACATACCGGTACACTGCTAGAGGCATTCATATGTAGTCATATCATTCAGTTTTATCAAGTTGTAAGTAAATAGAAGTGTGATGATCATCATTATTACAACATTATCCCAGTGAGGAAAAGAATAATGGAGACTGGTGAGTCCTTGAAAAAGTGAGGATGAGTTTCGTTATATTGTTCTAAAAAAATGAGAGAAAAAGAAGAAGGGACAATGTTACTATGTTTTACCATACTTGTACTTCAAAGTAGCACCATGTTTTTCATATAGAGAGTCACTATGATTTTTCGCTTTCATATACTAGTGGGAATTTTCACACTATAGAACTTGACTTTCATATTTCGATGATGGGATTCCTCAAATGCCCGAGGTCTTCATGAGCAAGTAAGTTGGATGTACACCCATTTAGTTTCAGTAAAGAGATTCCATACACTTCTAGTTCTAGTGCTTCTGTTCCATGACAATCCTTTCTTCTCGCGTCAATATCGATTGAAAGGCATCTCCATGGGCTAACGATCAGCCGATTTGATGCAAAACTTTCTCTATTTTTGTCTTCCCTTATGAACCCCTACCATCATTCTCTATTCCACCTACAATGCTAAGTCCATGACTCATGCTTAGGTATTGATTGGAGTTGAAATTGTTGAAGCGACATAAAAAGTACAATATAATTGCTTGGTTTCGCACCCGGGTGTTCATGATTTATACTTGATGCAAGGAAGACCGAGTTATGTTATTGCTCACATGATTAAATGAGTAAGGATGCCGTTGTTTAGCAATGTTATTTTCAAATGTAATGGTTATTTTCTAGTATTCATATTTGTTATCATTTGAATATTTACTAAGTCATCGTTTTTTCAACATTCATATCCAAAAGAATTACATTATTAAGACACGTTAGGTAGCATTTAACATCAATAATTTTGATTTTATCATTTACGTATTCGAGAAGGAAAATAAATTAAGTTTGGCAATGCTGATACGCTACAACATATCTATAATTTTTGATTGTTTGATGTTATTATATTGTCAATTTTTTATACTTTATATACCATTTTATAAAAAGGTGTTGCCCAACGATAACATCAACTCAGCACGCACGAGGCAACTATTATATTCTTTTTAGTTCATATTTTGCGTGTCTTATATATCTCTTAGAGCGAGTGTTGAAGGATACCCTCCCACCTGTAACTACTAAGCCGGCCAATATTCGCTGGGGATTTTTGTTCACTAGATTTCAGTTAAGTTCCCAGTGTTAGTTTGGTCTGAGTTGTTTTTCCTTTTCTTTGTTTACTTGCTTTTTCTTTACGATTTTCCCTAGTTTTCTGTTTTTCTCCTTTTCTTTCACGGATTTACCAGATTTCTTTGGGTTTTTTGTATTTTCTTTGTTTTCCCGAGATTTCTTTTTTTATTCAATTTTCATTGTGTTTTATCTTCTCTTTCTTATTTTCTTCAGCTTTTGGTTTCTTTCTCGACATTCCTTGTTTCTTTGTTACCTTTTACATTTTTGTTTCTCTCAGCTTTTAGTACACATTCAACATTTTTCTTATAAATGCTGATACGCTACAACATATCTATAATTTTTTATTTTTTGATGTTATTATATTATCAATTTTTTATACTTTATATACCATTTTATAAAAAGGTGTTGCCCAACGATAACATCAACTCAGCACGCACGAGGCAACTATTATATTCTTTTTAGTTCTTATTTTGCGTGTCTTATATATCTCTTAGAGCGAGTGTTGAAGGATACCCTCCCACCTGTAACTACTAAGCCGGCCAATATTCGTTGGGGATTTTTGTTCACTAGATTTCAGTTAAGTTCCCAGTGTTAGTTTGGTCTGAGTTGTTTTTCCTTTTCTTTGTTTACTTGCTTTTTCTTTACGATTTTCCCTAGTTTTCTGTTTTTCTCCTTTTCTTTCACGGACTTACCAGATTTCTTTGGGTTTTTTGTATTTTCTTTGTTTTCCCCGAGATTTCTTTTTTTATTCAATTTTCATTGTGTTTTATCTTCTCTTTCTTATTTCCTTCAGCTTTTGGTTTCTTTCTCGACATTCCTTGTTTCTTTGTTACCTTTTACATTTTTGTTTCTCTCAGCTTTTAGTACACATTCAACATTTTTCTTATACATACATACATACATACATACATACATACATACATACATACATATATGTGTGTGTGCATGTGTGTTTAACATTTTAAAATACATTATAAACATTTTTTAAATGTTCTATTTATTAATAGAACATCGAGTCACTATTTATTAATGTTTATGTTGTTTCATACACATTATACATTTTTTGTACATATCTAATACATGTTAATCATTTTTTAAATACAAGTTTAATATTTTTTCAATACATGGTCGTTACTCTTTCAATACACTCTTAAAATTTTTAAAATGCATGTTTTAAATTTTTCAAAAAGAAGTGTAACATTTTTAATATAAAGTAATGTTTAACATTTTTCAAATACAATATTAACAATTTTTCAATACGGGGTCCTCATTTTTTATATATATATTTAGCAATTTTTAAATGTCTTCATTAACATTTTTCCAATTCAAGATTAACAGCTTGGTAATAAATGGAGCCCATTTTTTTATACACATTTAAGATTTTTCAACTAATTGTTTTTTTAATGCTTGATTTTTTTTTTCAAATTGATGATATTTTTTCATACACATGGTCATATCTCGTGAGGCCCAACTCGTGACAAACGTTAATGAAGCATTTGAAAAATGTTAAATGTGTTTAGGAAAATCTCGGCCATGTACTGCGTATGAATGTGCATAGAAAAAATCTGTACCATGTATTAGTAATTGATGAATTTTCTTGATCAAGTATATAAAATGGTAATCAAGCATTTGACTTAGTGTTACTTAAGCATTTAAAAAGGTTAAATATTTATAGAAAAAAATGTTGACCAAGTGTTAAAAAAGATTAAAAGCTTAGATCATGTATAAAAATTTAATCAAACAATTAAAAATAGAATAAATATTTGAAAAATGTTAATCAAGCATTTCAAAATGATAAATCTGTATAAAAAATTTAATTATGTGTTAAAAATCCTAGTCTTGTATTTGAAAAACGTTAATCAAGATTCTGATTTTTTTTTAAAGTCTGTTTAAAAAATGTTGACCTTGTATTAAAAAGTAATTAATACGTTTTTTAAAATATTGAAGATGTATATAAAAAAATTAAACAATATATTCAAAGACAATTGTATCGGGAAATTTTTAGATGTGTATTAGAAAAATGTTGCTGACATGTAAGACAAATGTAGAGTGAAAACCAAAAGAAAAACAAAAACAGCAATCAACCACTCAGACGAAATAAGAAAACAAAAAACAAAAAAATGGAGAAAAACATGTGAAAAAACTAGTAATAGAGAGAAAACATGAAAAACAATGAAATAACCGGTCGGATCACCAAGTAGCGCGCCTATCACTTATCATGTGGAAGACGCGGGCACAGTGGCTAGCAATGCTGGCCGGCGTCCTACTGCCTCGCTTAATGCGAGATATAGTCATCGAGTCCCTATTCAGAACGACTAAAGGGTGAATATCGGGAGGAGCATTGTGAAAAGTTGGTCCAGTAGCGTGGTACTTCGTTTATTTTTAGTTAGTAGGTGTTTTACCCTAAAAAATTAGTTACTTTTTATCTTTGTGTTTCAGGATAATCTAAACATATTCCTTTACATAGCCACGAATTTTATACTGTTGATTCAGTGTAAAATATTTGTTCACAAAACTTTTAGAAATTCTGAATCCCGTTTGGAAAATATGTCCGTGACATTTCCAAAAAAATATTTAAATGATGTAAATAAAGGAGTAGGTTAAAAATGTTCCATGCCATTTATAAACATGTCCAAGAATTTCAAAAATATGTTTGTTGCATTTCTAAAAAATGTATACGATGTAAAAACATGTTCCCATATTTGAAAAAGAAGTTCCATGGTATTACATCTTCGTATCGTTTTATAAAAATGCTTATACGATGTCAACATGTTCAAGTAGTTCACAAAAATGCTTCATACCATTCAATTAAATGTTCAATGCGTATTTGAAAATGTTTAACATTTATCTTAAAAATGTTCAAACATGTGTGTGTAAACATTATCGTCATGCATTCGAGAAATGTTCAACGTGTATAAAAAATGCATGTGTATAAGAAAAATGTAAAGATGTATTAAAACATTCGACGTGTATTTGAAAAAATGAAAATGAAAATAGAACTAACGGAGAACCGAGGGACATAATGAAAACCGATAAGAGAAACATGAACAAAAAAACAATAGAGAAACATAAAATAAGAAAACAACAGAGAAGATACAAGGACGATGGGAAGCAGCTCCACTAACAAACATAAAACACGCTAAAAGATAGAACATGAATGACATAGCTTGGAGATGGAAAGGTCCTCTTGCACAAACAACACAAGGAAATTGGACAAGGCCGGATCAGGGGAGGAAGATCCATCGTCAAAGAAAGTTTTGCCATTGTCAAGACACTAGGGTCTCAGGCAGTTGTCCATCCAGTTCCATTGCCGAAAAAGGCCCTTGTCTCCTAGCCTGGCTTGAAAGGAGCCACACTGTCGACATATGGAAATGTTCTCCCTGAACCTAGATGAAAGACACCGAAAGCAACCGTTGGAGTGGACCGAAGAACACCCGAGTTACCATAGGCTAATCACCTATAGTAGGGCGCAAACAAAGCCTTCTAACCGACCACAAGAGAGGGAAAGATTCTAAGCTAGGTAAAAGGCAATAGCAAGCCCCTGGGAAGCGAGGAAGAATGAAGGGACGATGCCAAGATCGAAAGAGGAGCTTCAACTCTCGTACTGTGGTGATGTAAAGCTGACAGAGGAGAGGAACCCTATCCCATCCTGACCTGATCGGCCATGGCACCTGACAAGGCTCACAAAAGCCACATAGAGAGTACAAAATCATCATGGAGAGAATTCCTTATTTGACACTCTCTTAAAATTATGTTCCTTATTTGACACTAGAGAAATTTTCTTTCCTATATGACCTCTAGTCTTAATTTGTTTTCACTATATGACATTCTAGTGGATTTTGTACACATGAAAAATCCATTTTACCCATATGTAGAATATGACCACAAATATGCAATCAGATGAGGCTTCCTTTGGGCTGATGTTTTATCCCCTCTTGATGTACACGTCTGTGAACAAAACAAAGTATGAGACGTACGTACCTCGCTGGCTGCAGATGGACTGGTTTCTCGGCCGAGCGCGTAGCGTGTCTGCAGGTATTCGGAGACCTAGGTGCGCGCGGCCGGCCGGTACGGTATACAGATACGTACGTGTACATGCGCATTCATTGAAAATATATGCTTACCTGCATGTAAGGATGGATATGAGCTAAACAAGCTCATGCAAGAAAAACTAGTACGTCCATGCATATGAAGACATGCCTAAATGTTAATGACATGTACATCAAGTATGTGTGAATATGCATGACTTTTTTTATGTGACACAGAAATGTTTTTTTGACTTAAATGATACGAAAAAATGGGTCAAACACTATGATAGATTGCATCTAGTACCAACAAAATAGATTAGCTAATTAGGCTCAATGCTACATATTTCTAGTCACATTATGTACAGGGGTAAAAAAGTGTTTTCACGTGTACAAAATGAAGTAGAGTGTCATATAGAGAAAGAAATTAAGACTATAGGTCATATAGGGAAGAAAATTTTCTTCAGTGTCAAATAAGGAACATGATTTTAAGGGATTGTCAAATAAGGAATTCTCTCATCATCATGACACCGAACTGAGGAGAACGTTGCCCCCGCGAGAGGCCCGCTACCATCGTCACCCTCAAACTGCTACACAACCATCTTGCAACCCACCTTATTCCCTGCACATCTCCTTAAAGAAGTAAATGACACCAGGTGTGTCGCCCTCGCCCAAGAAAGTTGGGGTTTTCACCCGGGAAACAAAGGGGGTGGGTCAAGGATGGGAGCCTCTAGGAATGGAACCGATGCCAACGGGCATCGTCGCCGCCGCGTCCGACGAAAGTCTTAGGATTCCCCTCGGTCTGATTTCCCATCACCATCTCCCCATCGAGGGAAGCACCTGCATACATGCTAGATCTAGGGGAGGAGCACAGACTACGACATAGGAGGGGAAGGCAGGCGGATTTGGTGACGTTGCAGGCATAACCGTTGCCGTGTCAAGGCCCACCCACTGGGGATCTCGTCCTCCTCACGGTCGAGAGCACCGGACCGCGCTCGCACCACCTTACACAACCATACTGGTGGCGCGTCACTAGCCGGGCTTGCCGCCACGGGAACCAAAGCCCCTCGTGAGCGATGGGGTAGCAAAGGCTCTGCGGCCACCTTCCGTTGAAGCGACCAATACTTGGTTGACGACTGCCTCTAGCGGCGACAGGAGGTGATCAAGAAGGGACGGTCGATAATCGGGTTAGGGTTGGTGCCCCTCGACTCTCCCGAGAGGGCGACATGGGGGGAGGGTGTAGCTACTACATATGTTCCTATGAAACGAACTACATACATAGGAAAAAGTCGACAGGAAGGAATCCTATGGGAATTATCCAAAATTTCGACAAATTGAATGAGCACTCCTCAATTCTTAAACACAAGAATAGGAAAAGGCTGGAGTGTAGTGTCATGTCCATTTTGATATTACATGATTTTAACTTAGCACAGACACATACATTAATATATATGCACATACAGTCATCTCTATGAACGCCACACGCACACCCTACCTCTATGAGCACCTATGAAGTACTGAGCCGACACATGATCTTGAGATTGACGAAGTCAATACATACGCCTTCATAGGCGACGGAACGTCCCTTCCCACTGAACACACATTGCCCAAAGGCCTAAAATAAATCTACGAAATTGTGAGCACCAATGTCAAGTCTACAATTTGAACTCAGGTGGGAAATACCACTGTCCTCCTAACCATCCAACCACGGATTGGTTTAGAATCTTACATGATTTGAAAACTACAATATTTTGCACCAAAGACTGTTAGACATTATAGAAAAAACAAATATCCCTTTAAAACAATGCGATACAATCCCTAAAAATGTAAAGATTCCAATCTTATGGCCAATATTTTTTGAAAAACTCACAGGATTCCAGTCTTTCGGTCAAACAAAGTACACACACAAAATTCATAAGGGCATCACCAATGTTGTCCCGCAAACCGAAGACCGCATCAGTACATGGACTTGGGGAAGGGGGAACAATCCACGAACATTGAAGTGGCAGCCATCCATCCAAAGATATCAACATACATTTCAAATAGGGTTTCAACTAACTAGGCGAATTACATGAAAACCAGATGGATTCCACACAAACTAGACAAAAGCATTTATGTTTTGGGCATATTTTAAAAAGCAATTTCGGGCTAGGCTAAACCTAGTCTAATGCCGACAGCTGCGGATCTCCATTCACACGACGTGTCTTGCTCATGTGTAACATCCCGCTTATCGGACTAATATGGGCCCTAGAGGGTTCTGCTTCAGCGGGAGTAGAAGATTCGCCTCCCTCCAACGTCGCAAAGCACGGAACAGGGTTTGTTTTTGGGTTGGGTAAGACATCCGCCATAGTCTATACCGCACCTCACCGGGAAAGTCATCGACTGTGCAATCCGACGAGGCAGTTGCGGTGGCCTTCATGAAACCAAGCAGCGGCAGCCTCCCATGTTGTACTTTTCCTCGTTGTCGCTGGCGTCCGTTGATTGCCTTCGTCGTCGTGGCTCTGGGGGTGGCTGACACGTTGTGGGCGACGTCGTCATTATGGCGTCGGGGCATGGCCGACACATTCTTGGAGATGTCGTCGTTGGTGCCTCAGTCAAATACCTCTGCACCATGTTAACGTACGCGAACCTGACTTCTTTATCCGCCCGACGGATGCACTACCACCATCGCTTGTGATAGATTTTCCGGGAGACGACATTTGCCAGCCTGGACAGGCGAGGACCACCTGGCCACGGTGGTGACGCCTGCTCCGGAGGGCCTACTGGCAAGCCATACTATATCCGGCTATCTCGTCGGGAAATCCGGACCGCTATAATGCCAAAGAGCTCCTTCTCCTTTCCATGCTAGCTGGAGAGGTGTTTAATGCCGGTCGACGCAACAATGGACGTGCGACGCTCCAGGTGCTGCGTATCTATAATTTTTTATCATTCCATGCTATAATATTATCATTTTAGGATACTTTTTAGGCATTTATTTGCCAAATTCATATTATGTTTTAGCACTAAGCATTAGCATAGTGCCAACTGTGAGTTGTTGTTTTCTGTGTATTTTTAGCTTTTCAATTTTACAATACCAAACGAAGTCCAATTGCCATGAAACTTTTTTATAATTTTTTTCTGGACCAAAAGAAGAGCTCGAAACTTCGGGAAAAGACCGGATGCGCACGAGAGAGGTAGCACATATCAGGGCACCCCCAGGGGGGTGGTCGACCCTTTTGTGTGCTAGCTTCCCCTGGCATCTCCCGACGCCCCTCTCTGGCCTATGAATTCCAATATATCCTAAACACACTAGAGATACTCCCGAAACCCTTTTTCTGCTGTCCTAAGTCTCTGTTCCGCCATGTGCCTGTCTAGAGCCCTGTTCCGGTGCCCTGTCGGAGGGGGGTGGAATCGATCATGGAGGGCCTCTACATAAATCTCGTTGCTCCCATGGTGATGTGTGAGTACTAGCACAAACATGTGGGTCCGTAGTTAGTACCTAGATGGCTATCTCTCTCTCTCTCGATCTTTAATACAAAGTTCACCGCATCTTCGCGGTGATCTATTCGATGTAATCTTCTTGTGCGGTGCGTTTGTTGGGATCCGATGAATTATGGTTTTATGTTAATTATATTGAATTCCTTGCTGGTTCTTATTTACATATGCATGATTATATCATAATTCTCTCTGATCTATTGAAATATTTTGGCCAACTAGACTGGTATTTCTTTAGTGGGAGAGGTGCATTGGAGTGGGTTCATTTGGTGGTGCTTTATATCCCAGTGACAGAAAGGGACAAGACACGTCTTTGTATTGTTGCCACTAAGAATAAAACGATGGGGTTTATTCATATTGATTGAGCCTACTTTGTCTACATCATGTCAATGTTCTCCAAGCGTTACTATGTTTTACTTAATAATCTAGATGCATGTTGGATAGCGGTCGATGGGTGGAGTAATAGTGGTAGATGCCGACAGGAGTCGGTCTACTTGCTTACAGTCATGATGCCTATATTTAATGATCATTTCCATGAACAAATATTGCATAACTATGCGCTTTTCTACCAATTTCCCAAGAGTAATTTGTTTACCCGCTGTATGCCTACCTCATGAAAGATGCCATTAGGGAAAACTTTGGCCCATGAGTCTATCTATTTATATATTTAAAAAAGTATCAATTACCTTGCTGCCATTATTTATTTATTATTTTATTTTTTAATTTACAAGTTTCTACTATCATCTACACATATCATTTTCTTGCAAGTAACGAGTCCAAGGGGATTGACAACCCTCTTGCCCGCGTTGGGTGCAAATGTTTGCTTCCTTGTGTGCAGTCGCTAAAGACGGGGGTTGCGTGATACTCCTATTAGTTCAATAACCTTGGTTCTTAATTAGAGGAATACTTATCTATACCATGTTGCATCACTCGCTCCTCTTCGCAGAAAAACCCAACGCAGATCACAAGTATCGGGAAGGATTTCTGCGCGGCTGCCGGGCAGTATCACCAACCTACTATCAAGTACCTTCACATAAATTACCATTCAGTTTTTCTAATTTTATTTGATGATTTTTTTTTTGCTATATAAAAATAAAAAATGCAAAAATATTATCTTTTCTCGTTTGCTAGTTTGCTTGTTACGTTTACTTAAAAGTTGCTATCATGTCGAAATTTGAGAAAGTTGTTGAAAGTGCTAGTGAAGATAGTGCTAATGATTTGGATGAGGAAATACCAAAAATTACTGATTCCACTCATGATCCTCCTAAAAGTCAAGTTCCTACAAGTAACACTCACATGGTTCTAAATTCCAAAATTTGTCACGTGGGCAGTGGGAACATTATTGAAAAGCATGTTATTCAAGCATATTTTGAGTACTCGGTAGCTTCCCTTCTTATTAAAAGGATCATACTTGATGAAACAAATTGTTATGTGGATGCTATTACCATGCTTATATTCAAATTAGAAAGAAAGTTTGTCCATCTCCATCCTATGCTTCAAAAGATATTCTTGGGACTTCCTAGCATATATGATCCCGAGATTAAGAAAATTGCTAACAATGTCCTTATGCATGAATTTGATTATATTGTGCGAGAAGCAAGATATATTTTTGCCTTCTATGGAATAAAATCTGAATATCCTCCCATAGAAGTGATCCTTCGTAATAAAGATGTTATGCGTACGTTGAAATCTAATGACTATGAAGGTTTTAGTAGGAATATGAGGAGGAATGTTCATCCCAAAGAATTAACGCAAGCCTTATTCCTCCACACTTGTGATAAATTTGAATGGATCACTAAAGTAATTTGAAGGGTTCAGTGACTATTGGCATGAAAATACTATTAGGTAACCTATTAATGATCAAATCCATGTCTTATATGAAGACCCCTTTTTTGATGGTAATATTAGTGATGATATTATAAACCCTTTTGAACACTTGAGCCCTTCAACTAGGTTTTGGAAGGGTGATTTATTAAGTAAGATTTTGGAAGCTAGTTTCGAAGGACATGAAGGGGTTCAACACTTGATCATATGCATTATGCCTAGCTAGGGGTGTAAAACTATAGCGCTAGTTGCCAGCCAAACCAATATTTATCTTATTTCTTGCGTTTTTACTTTCAATTTTTCTATAACATGATTATTGGTACTGTAATGATTGTGTTTTTATGATTAAATTAGTGTTTGTGCCAAGTAAAGCCTTTGGATAACTTGCATGATGAGTAGAATTGATACGGTGCAAAAACAAAAAAAATAGCGTTTAGTCCAGAATTTCTTTGATTTTACTAGAACGTTTTTTCGATATGAATTTTTTACACATCATTTCTTTACAGATCATTACACACTATTCCGTTTTGGACATATTCTATTTTTGCTAGCTTAGTTTACTTTTTTTAATGATGTTATGGATTGTTTCGGGGGGTATAAGCCATGCAGAAGTTAGAATACAGTACCTTGTCAAATAATAAAATAAAAATCAATTCATAACAGTACCTAAAGTATTTAATATGTTTATTATACTAACGGATCTCACGAAGGTTTGTATTGAGTTTTCTATGCTGAAGTTTTCAATATAGAGTGCTATCACTATGGATGAAGGAATAAGGAGCGACAAGAGACTACGCTTTGGGATGACCAAGGCACCCCAAGTTAAATTATAGGAAGACTCAAGCATCTAAGATTGGGGATGCCCCAGAAGGCATCCCTCTTTCATCTCAATCCATCAGTATTTGATACGTCTCCAACGTATCTATAATTTTTTATTGTTCCATGCTATTATATTATCTGTCTTGGATATTTTATATGCATTAACATGCTAATTTATACTATTTTTGGGACTAACCTATTAATCTAGAGCATAGTGCTAGTTTATGTTTTTTCCTTGTTTTTGAGTATTGCGGATAAGGAATATTAAACGGAGTCCAAATGCAATAAAATCTTCTGAGTAATTTTTCTTCGACTAGAAGCAACCCAGGAGACTTGGAGATGAAGTCGGGAGAGCCGTCGTGTGGCCACAAGCCACAGGGGCGCGCCCAGGGGGTAGGGCGGGCCCCCTAGGCTTGTGGGCCCATGGCAGCTCCCCTAACCCTATTTCTCGGCCTATAAATTCACAAATATTCCCTGTGTACCAAAGGGAGCCACGAAAACACTTTTCCGCCGCCGGAAGCCTCCATTCCCGAGAGATCCAATCTTGGAGCCTTTTCCGGTAATCTGCCGGAGGGGGATTCGATCATGGAGGGCATCTACATCAACTCCGTTGCCCCTCCGATGATGCGTGAGTAGTTCACCATAGACCTTCGGGTCCATAGCTAGTAGCTAGATGGCTTATTCTCTCTTTTTGCTCTTCAATACCATGTTCTTCATGATCTTCATGGAGATCTATACGATGTAATACTCTTTTGCGATGTGTTTGTCGAGATTTGATGAATTGTGGGTTTATGTTCAGATTATCTATGAATATTATTTGAGTCTTTTCCGAATTCTTATATGCACGATTTCATATATTTGCAAGTCTCTTCGAGTTATTGGTTTGGTTTGGCCAACTAGATTGGTAATTCTTGCAATAGGAGAAGTGCTTAGTTTTGGGTTCAATCTTGCGGTGTCCTCACCCAGTGACAAAGTAGGGGTAGCGAGGCACGTATTGTATTGTTGCCATCGAGGATAAAAAGATGGGGTTTTCATCATACTGCTTGAGTTTATCCCTCTACATCATGTCATCTTACCTAATGCGTTACTCTGTTCTTCATGAACTTAATACTCTAGATGCAGGTAGGAGTTGGTCGATGTGTGGAGTAATAGTAGTAGATGCAGAATCATTTCGGTCTACTTGACACAGACATGATGCCTATATGCATAATCATTACCTTGGATATCTTCATAATTATTCTCTTTTCTATCAATTTCTGGACAGTAATTTGTTCACCCACCGTAATACTTGTCATCATGAGAGAAGCCTCTAGTGAAACCTATGGCCCCCGGGTCTACTTTCCATAATTTACTTTCAGATATATAAACCAAAAATACCAAAAATACTTTGCTGCAATTTATTTACCTTTTACTTTTTGTTCTTGTTTACATCTATCTCTATCAGATTTAATCCTTGCAAGTAACCATGAAGGGATTGACAACCCCTTTATAGCGTTGGGTGCAAGTGTTCGATTCTTTGTGTAGGTACATCTATTGGGGACTTGCTTGTATCTCCTACTCGATTTATACCTTGGTTCTCAACAACTGAGGGAAATACTTATCTACTTTGCTGCATCACCCGTTCCTCTTCACGGAAACCAACGCATGCTCGAGAAGTAGCAGTATTTCACTTGGAGCTATATTTTTATTCATCACATGATATGAGTTTTGCTTGGAGCATTGTTTGATTTTGTTTGTTTTTGTTTTCGTTTTCCACAAAAATTGTTTGTTGGACACACCTACTTGAGAGAGACACAAGATCACCATGGTTTATTAGAATACTCGTTGTGCTTCACTTATATCTTTTGAGCTAAGCAGTTGCTCTAGTACTTCACTTATATCTTTTAGAGCACAGTGGCGTATAGATTTTAAATAAAAAATTGCACTCTTGTTCTTAACTTATATTTGTTTGAGAGTTAATGAAAAGTGACCGTAATTTGCATGGGTTATATAGTCATAAAATTATAGGTATTTAGGGAGTGTATAATCAAAACCTTCATATAGCACATAAAAGAGAATTGTGAGCGTGCAAGATCATTGGTTAGTAAGAATATTGTGAATTAGATGGTGTTAACTTGTTGTTCATCTAATTTTTTTATGGTATGGTAATGATGCGTGAGCATTCTTATTCCTTGTTGAAATCATAGTGTTGTTTAAGTCAGAGGCGTGCAATGGTTAACTCCTTCCACCTCCTCCCTAGGGGCATGCGAGTAGTACTTTGCTTAGAGAGAGCTAATAATAAGTATGTAAGTTCTTTATGACTAATATGAATCCATGCATATACGCACTCTCACCATCTCATATTTTCTAGCCTCTTCCGTACCGTGCATTGTAGATTCTCACCTCGAGGATCGGTGCAACCTTTGCCAGTGCATCCAAAACCCCTGACATGATACGCTCAGTTGCACATAAGCCACCTTATATATTTCTCAAAACAGCCACCATACCTACCTATGGTGGCATCTCCATAGCCATTCCAAGATAAATTGCCATGCAACTTCCACCATTACATCATATGACTTGTACTTTCATTGGCGTATTGCTTTGCATGATCATATAAGCTGGCATAATATTTGTGGCAAAGCCACCATTCAACTTTTTTTGATACATGTTATGCTTGATCATTGCACATCCTGGTACACTTCCAAAGGTATTCATATAGAGCCATACTATTGTTTAGTAGTTTTTCATATTGAGTTGTAAGTAAATTAAAGTGTGATGATCATCATTATTAGGGCACTATCTCAGTGTGGAAAGGATGATCTAGGCAATGACTCCCCCACAAATCGGGATGAGACTCCGAACGAAAAAAACAAAAAGGAGAAAGAAAGAATAGAAAAAGAAAAAAATTAGAGAAAATAGAGAAAGGACAGTGCTACTACCTCTTTTTCCACACTTGTCCCTCAAAGTGGCACCATGTTTTTCATATAGAGAGTCTCTTGTTTTGTCACATTCATATGCTAGTGGGAATTTTTTTATTATAGAACTTGGCTTGTATATTCTGATGACGGGATTCCTCAAATGTTGAGGTCTTCATGAGCAAGCAAGTTGGATGCACACCCACTTAGCTTCAGTTGAGCTTTAATACACTTTATAGCTCTAGTGCATCCGTTGAATAGCAATCCCTACTCCTCTCATTGATATCTATCGATGGGCATCTCCATAGCTCGTTGATACGCCTAGTTGATGCGAGACTTTCTTCTCCACTTTCACCCCTTTCAAACCTACCACCATATTTTATTCCACCTTTATCATGTATCCATGGTTCCCGCTCATATGTTGCATGAGTAATTAAAAGCTGGAGCGTGTTAAAGATTACAATCCAATTTCCTGACTTAACACCTTGGTGCTTGAAATTTGTATTTATGTGGTCAAGACGGGGTCATGCCATGCTAATATTATATAATGAATAGGGGTAAACATTCTTTAAGGATCGTATATTTTGAAACTTGATGATTATGTTGCTTATGTTTATGAATATTACTATGTTGATGTTTATTAATTCGTCATTTCTCAATGATCATACCTGCAATAGATTACATGTTGGGTAGCATGTTACTATGTTTTCATCACTTTTCTACTCGAGGACGAGTAGGAATTAAGCTTGGGGATGATAATACGTCTCTAACGTATTTATAATTTTTTATTGTTCCATGCTATAATATTATTATTCTATGATACTTTTTAGGCATTAACTGCCAATTCATATTATTTTTGAGAACTAACTTATTAACCCGGTGACATGTGCTAGTTGTTGTTTTCTGCATGTTTTTAGCTTTCCAGGTTTACAGTACCAAACGAAGTCTAATTGCCACGAAACTTTTTTATGAATTTTTGGACCAAAAGAAGACTGGGAAGCTTTGGGAGAAGACCCGACACCGCACGAGAGAGGCAGCACACATCAAGGCGCCCTAGGGGTGGCCGCACCCTATTGTGTGCTGGCTCCCTGGCATCTCCCGATGCCCCTCTCCCGCCTATAAATTCCAATATATCCTGAAAACCCTAGAGAGCTTCCCGAAACACTTGTTCCGCTACCGTAAGTCTATGTTCTGTTGTGTGCCCATCTAAAGCCCTATTTCAGTGCCTTGTCTGAGGGGTGATCGATCATGGAGGGCCTCTACATCAACCTTGTTGTGAACATAATCTCTTCCACCAAGTAATCCAACAAGCATCAACTATGAGATGTAATCAATACAACTAGTAACCCACAGGTACCAACCCGAGGTTTTGGGACAAAGACTGAATACAAGGGATTAACTAGGGTTGGAGATGAGATGGTGTTGGTAAAGAGGTTGATGAAGATTTGTCCTCCCACGAAGGAGGAAGCGTTGGTGATGACGATGGCTTCGATCTCCCCCTCCCGCAGAGGGATTTCCCTGGTAGAATCTGACCGCGAGAGTGCAAAATGGCCTTTGCCTAGGTTTCCTCCTCGAGACGGCGGCGCTTCGTACCGAAGGGTTCTTATGGTTTTTCTAGGGTAAAACACACCATATAGGAGAAGAGGGGCGTCGGAGAGCCATCCAGGGGCCCACAAGCCATCTGACCGCCGCCTAGGGGGTGGCTAGTTGGCTTGTGGCCATCTGGCTGCTCCTATCCGGTATATTTTTGCTTCAGAAATTCATAAATATTCTAAAAATATTCTCTGTAAATTCTCAGGTCATTTTAAGACTGGTGATTTTTCTGCCTTTTTCTCGGTTTTCCTATCCAGAATTCCAGTTTGCAGATATTTCCTTCCTTGCGATGTACCTTGCATATTCAGAGAGAATAACCATAAGAATTGTACGATAATGTGAAACAATGGACAAAAATAAGATAGATAGTGGTAAGAAATCATGCTGCAAAATGGACGTATCAACTCCCCCAAGCTTAGACCTCGCTTGTCCTCAAGCGAAAGTCGAACTCTAAAATAATGACCACATAATTTGAGAGAGAGGTGTCGATAAAAATAGAATACGTACATGAGAGCGTCATGAATATCATCATAGCAACAAGTTTTCAATCGTATAACCTCTCATGAAGAAGTAACAATCTATTCACAACTAAACAAATATAGAGCATAATCTTTATTCAGAACCAACAAGCAATGCAATTAGTCCTTAAGATAATCATAGCTTTTGCAATTGAGACAAGAGTCTATGTAAGAGCTTATATTTCTAGCAAGTTCACATATTCAACTATGATGTAACCTTCTATGATTTCTAACATACATTGCATATTTTTGGAACAAGTGACTACGAGGGACACATAGGAAGATGGGGGCTTGAATGTTCTTGCCACCCAACTTAATTACCTCAAGGATAATGTCAACAATAATGGAGCATGATCATTTACATTCAGCTGGATATTTTTTTTTGAATCTATCCTCAACATATGGTGCTTGCCACTAAATAGTTTGGATAATAAGAACAAGGGAAATATTATTTAATCTTGCATGAAAATAAAAATTGAAGAACATAAAAGATAGGCCCTTCGCAGAGGGAAGCAGAGGTAGTCACGAGCTTTTTTTTGATATGTTTAATCTCTTAACATAAAGGAACATCACTTTATATTTCCCTTTGTGATAGCGAACTTTATTATGCATTATGTCGCTTTTATTACTTACCATCACAAGATCGTACAAAGCTTACTTTCCCTTACAATAAAAGATCTTACATGATTAGAGGCAATTTTTATCACCTTGTGCAACAATGACAACTTACTTGAAGGATCTTATTCAATCCATAGGTAGGTATGGTGGACTCTCATGGCAAGAAACTGGGTTTAATGGTTATGAATGCACAAGTAGTATCTCTACTCGGTGCGAATCTTTGGGCTAGCAAAAGGTCTTAACAAGCATCACATGTTAAAGGATTCAAAACCATATAACTTCGATGCAAATGTAGACAAACATGATCATTATGTTGTATTCCATGTCGCACTTCAACACTTGGTAATTATATAATATTTTGACGTAAGCTCACAATCATAGAAGGTGTTCATGATAGTATATTTATATGTAAATCTCCTCTTCTCTACCACACTTTAGCATAGATTATATCAATTACTAACAGTATGTTTGTTGGTTTCCAACACTTCTTATTACTTATATCTCTTTTTCTATGCGCCAGAAAAGAGTCTTGATGACCCACAAGTATAGGGGATATATTGTAGTCCTTCCGATAAGTAAGAGTGTCGAACCCAACAAGGAGCAGAAGGAAATGACAAGAGGTTTTCAGTAAGGTATTCTATGTAAGCACTAAAATTATTGGTAATAGATAGTTTTGTGATAAGATAATTGGTAACGAGTAACAATTATCAAGTGTAGCAAAGGTGCATCAGGTAGTCCAATCATTTTTATAGTAAAGGACAGGCCTGGACAAACCCCTATATAAAGTGAAGCGCTCCCGAGGACACATGGGAATTTCCGTCAAGCTAGTTTTCATCATGCTCATTTGATCCGCGTTCCTTACTTTGATAATTTGATATGTGGGTATACCGGTGCTTGGGTGTTGCCCTTACTTGGACAAACATCTGCAACTTCAAAAGAAGAATTAAGATAAATTTAACCATAGCATGAAACATATGGATACAAATCAGCCCCTTACAAAGCAACGCATAAACTAGGGTTTAAGCTTCTGACACTCTAGCAACCCATCATCTACTTATTACTTCCCAATGCCTTCCCCTAGGCCCAAATAATGGTGAAGTGTTATGTAGTTGACATTCACATAACACCACTAGAGGAGAGACAACATACATCTCATCAAAATATCGAATTTATACCAAATTCACATGATTACTTATAACAAGACTTATCCCATGTCCTCAGGAACAAACGTAACTACTCACAAAGCATGTTCATGTTCATAATCAGAGGAGTCTTAATTATCATAAAGGATCTGAACATATGATCTTCCACCAAGTAAACTAACTAGCATCAACTACAAGGAGTAATCAACACTACTAGCAACCCATAGGTACCAATGTGAGGTTTGAGACAAAGATCGGATACAAGATATGAACTAGGGTTTGGAGAGGAGATGGTGTTGACGAAGATGTTGATGGAGATTGACCCCCTCTCTATGAGAGGATCGTTGGTGATGACGGTGGCTTCAATTTCCCCCTCCGGGAGGGAAGTTTCCCCGACAGAACAACTCTGCCCGAGCTCTAGATTGGTTATGCCCAATTTCTGCCTCGAGATGGCGGCACTTCATCCTAAAGCTCTCTTATGATTTTTTTTCCAGGTCAAAACCCTTCATATAGCATAAGATGGGCGTCAGGGGCCTTCCAGGTGGGTCACAAGCCACCTAGGCGTGGCTAGGGGGTGGTCGCGCCTAGCAGGCTTGTGACCTCCTGGTGGGCCCCCTCTGGTATTTGTTTCGCCTAGTATTTTTTTATATTCCAAAACAATTCTCCGTAACTTTTCAAGACTTTTGGAGTTGCGCGGAATAGGTCTCTCAGATTTGCTCGTTTCTGAGTCCAGAATTCCAGCTGTCGGCATTCTCCCTCTTCATGTAAACCTTGTAAAATAAGAGAGAAAATGCATAAGCATTGCACCATAATGGGTAATAACATCCCATAATGCAGTAAATATCAATATAAAAGCATGATGCAAAATGGACATATCAACTCCCCCAAGCTTAGTCCTCGCTTGTCCTCAAGCGAAAGCCGAGATCGATAAATATGTCCAAAAGTTTAGAGATAGAGGTGTCGATAAAATAAAATACGAACATGAGGGCATCATGATCATATTTAGAACAACTATACTTATTGATATATAATTTCTTATGCTGGAGTAACAATTCATTCACAGGATAATAGTATGAACCAAGAACTTTATTAACAACTAACAAACTGTGCTCTCAATCATTGAAGCAATTTGCAATTTATCATAACATCGGAAAGAGTCAATATAAGAGCTTGTAAAGCAAATCCACATACTCAATCGTCTTTTAGTCTTTCACAATTGCTAACACTCATGCGGTACTCATGATATCAAAGCTTCAATTGGACACAGAGAAAGATAGGGGCTTATTGTTTTGCCTCCCAACTACTTACCTCAAGGGTGATGTCGACAATAATAACTCATGACCACCCACCTCCGAGTGGATATATGTGTTTAGATCATTCCTCAATACGTAATGCTTGCCAAGTGAAAAAGGCAAAATATAGGAAGTGGTGAAGATCACCATGACTCTTGCATAAAGGTAAGTACTTATAAAGTAAACGTAATAGATAGGCCCTTCACAGAGGGTAGCAGAGGTTGTCATGCGCTTTTTGTTTTTGGATGTGCAAACCCTTAATGCAAAGGAACGTCACGTTGTATTGGCCTTGGTGATAGCAACCTTTATTATGCAGTCCATCGCTTTTATTTCTTTACTATCACACGTTCGTACAACACTTGTTTTCCTTTACAATAAAAGATCATACATATTTAGGAGCAATTCTTATTGCTTTTCGCACCGATGACAACTTACTTGAAGGATCTTACTCAATCCATAGGTAGGTATGGTGGACTCTCATGGCAAAACTAGGTTGAGGGTATATGGATGCACAAGTAGTACCTCTACTTGGTGCGGAAGTTTTGGCTAATATGAGGTGGAAGCAAACACTACATGTTGGAGGATCTATAACAATATAACTTTTGTTCGAAAATAAGCAAACATAACCCATTATGTTGTCTTCCTTGTCCAACACAAACTTCTTAGCATATAATTGTTGGAAGACGTAGTAGTAAATCAAAAAATTTCCTACGTGTCACCAAGATCTATCTATGGAGAAACCAGCAAACGAGTGGGGAGAGATTGCATCTTCATACCTTTGAAGATCGCTAAGCGGAAGCGTTACAAGAACGCGGTTGATGGAGTCGTACTCGCAGCGATTCAGATCGCGGTAGATCCGATCAAGTGCCGAACGGACGGCACCTCCGCGTTCAACACACGTGCAGCCCGGTGACGTCTCCTACGCCTTGATCCAGCAAGGAGGGAGGAGAGGTTGAGGGAGAGCTCCGGCAGCACGACGGCGTGGTGGCGGTGGAGCTGCGTGGTACTCCGGCAGAGCTTCGCTGAGCACTACGGAGAACGAGGAGAGGAGGAGGTAGGGCTGCACCAGAGAGAGAGGGAGAACCGTGTATTGTGCAGCCCCAAATACCTCCACTATATATAGGGGAGAGGGAGGAAGGGTGGCTGCGCCCTAGGGTTCCACCCTAGGGGTGGCAGCAGCCACCAGATGCCATCTGGCCGGCGGCTAGGGCAAGGGAGAGGTGGGGCGCCCTAGGGTGGGCCTTAAGGCCCATCTAAGCCTAGGGTTTGCCCCCCTCCACCTTTGCCACGCCTTGGGCTGGGGTGGGAGGCGCACCAGCCCACCTAGGGGCTGGATCCCTCCCACTCTTATCCCACGGAACCTTCCGGGGCAGGTGGGCCCACTTGGTGGACCCCCGGAACCCTTCCGGTGGTCCCGGTACACTACCGGTGACACCCGGAACACTTCCGGTAACCAAATCCTCACTTCCTATATATCAATCTTCGTCTCCGGACCATTCCGTGACTCCTCGTGACGTCCGGGATCTCATCCGGGACTCCGAACAACCTTCGGTAACCACGTACACTATTTCCCTATAACCCTAGCGTCATCGAACCTTAAGTGTGTAGACCCTACGGGTTCGGGAGACACGTAGACATGACCGAGACACCTCTCCGGCCAATAACCAACAACGGGATCTGGATACCCATGTTGGCTCCCACGTACTCCACGATGATCTCATCGGATGAACCACGATGTCAGGGATTCAATCAATCCCGTATACAATTCCCTTTGTCTATCGGTATGGTACTTGCCCGAGATTCAATCGTCGGTATCCCCATACCTTGTTCAATCTCGTTACCGGCAAGTCTCTTTACTCGTTCCGTAATACATCATCCCGTGACTAACTCCTTAGTCACATTGAGCTCATAATGATGATGTCTTACCGAGTGGGCCCAGAGATACCTCTCCGTCACACGGAGTGACAAATCCCAGTCTCGATTCGTGTCAACCCAACAGACACTTTCGGAGATACCCGTAGCGTACCTTTATAGCCACCCAGTTACGTTGTGACGTTTGGCACACCCAAAGTATTCCTACGGTATCCGGGAGTTACACAATCTCATGGTCTAAGGAAATGACACTTGACATTGAAAAGCTTTAGCAAACGAACTACACGATCTTGTGCTATGCTTAGGATTGGGTCTTGTCCATCACATCATTCTCCTAATGATGTGATCCCGTTATCAACGACATCCAATGTCCATGGTCATGAAACCGAGACCATCTATCGATCAACGAGCTAGCCAACTAGAGGCTCACTAGGGACACGTTGTGGTCTATGTATTCACACATGTATTACGGTTTCCGGTTAACACAATTATAGCATGAACAATAGACAATTATCATGAACTAGGAAATACAATAATAACCATTTTATTATTGCCTCTAGGTCATATTTCCAACAGTCTCCCACTTGCACTAGAGTCAATAATCTAGTTACATTGTGATGAATCGAACACCCATAGCATTCTGGTGTTGATCATGTTTTGCTCGTGAGAGAGGTTTAGTCAATGGATCTGCGACATTCAGATCCGTATGCACTTTACAAATATCTATGTCTCCCTCCTGAATGTAATCACGGATGGAGTTGAAGCGGCGCTTGATGTGTCTTGTCTTCTTGTGAAACCTGGGCTCCTTCGCAAGGGCAATAGCTCCAGTGTTATCACAGAGTAGAGTCATCGGGCCCGACGCATTCGGAATCACTCCTAGGTCGGTGATGAACTCCTTCATCCAGACTCCCTCCTTTGTTGCTTCCGAAGTAGCTATGTACTCCGCTTCACATGTAGATGCTGCCACGACGCTTTGCTTGCTGCTGCTCCAGCTCACTGCCCCTCCATTCAAAATATACACGTATCCGGTTTGCGACTTGGAGTCGTCCGGATCTGTGTCGAAGCTAGCATCGACGTAACCCTTTACGACAAGCTCTTCGGCACCTCCATAAACGAGAAACATGTCCTTTGTCCTTTTCAGGTACTTCAGGATATTCTTGACCGCTGTCCAGTGTTCCGCTCCGGGATCACTTTGGTACCTCCCTACCAAACTTATGGCAAGGTTCACATCAGGTCTGGTACACAGCATGGCATACATGATAGAGCCTATGGCTGAAGCATAGGGGATGGCACTCATCTCTTCTCTATCCTTTGCCTTGGTCGGGCATTGAGTCGTACTCAATCTCACACCTTGCAACACGGGCAAGAACCCCTTCTTGGACTGATCCATATTGAACTTCTTCAATATCTTTTCAAGGTATGTGCTTTGTGAAAGACCAATGAGGCGTTTTGATCTATCTCTATAGATCTTAATACCTAATATGTAAGCAGCTTCTCCAAGGTCCTTCATTGAAAAACACTTATTCAAGTAGGCCTTGATACTTTCCAAGAGTTCTATATTATTTCCCATTATCAGCATGTCATCCACATACAGTATAAGAAATGCTATAGAGCTCCCACTCACTTTCTTGTAAATACAGGGTTCTCCATAAACCTGTACAAACCCAAACGCTTTAATCACCTCATTAAAGCGAATGTTCCAACTCCGAGATGCTTGCACCAGCCCATAGATGGAGCGCTGGAGCTTGCATACCTTGTTAGCATCTTTAGGATCGACAAAACCTTCCGGCTGCATCATATACAGTTCTTCCTTGAGGAAGCCATTAAGGAATGCCGTTTTGACGTCCATTTGCCAGATCTCATAATCATAAAATGCGGCACCTGCTAACATGATTCGGACAGACTTTAGCATCGCTACGGGTGAGAATGTCTCATCGTAGTCAACTCCTTGAACTTGTCGATAACCCTTAGCGACAAGCCGAGCTTTATAGGCGGTCACATTACCGTCTGCGTCAGTCTTCTTCTTAAAGATCCATTTATTTTCAATGGCTCGCTTATCATCAGGCAAGTCCACCAAAGTCCATACTTTGTTCTCATACATGGATCCTATCTCGGATTTCATGGCCTCAAGCCATTTGTCGGAATTCGGGCCCGCCATCGCTTCTTCATAGTTCGAAGGTTCACCGTTGTCCAACAACATGATCTCTAGGACAGGATTACCGTACCACTCTGGTGCGGAACGTGTCCTAGTGGACCTTCGAGTAGCAACTTGATCTGATGTTTCATGATCATCATCATTAACTTCCTCTCTAGCCGGTGTAGGCTCCACAGAAACAACTTCCTGTGCTGCGCTACTCTCCGGTTCGAGTGAAGGTACAATTACCTCATCAAGTTCCATTTTCCTCCCACTTACTTCTTTCGAGAGAAACTCTTTCTCGAGAAAGGATCCATTCTTGGCAACAAAGACTTTGCCTTCGGATCGTAGGTAGAAGGTATACCCAATAGTCTCTTTGGGATATCCTATGAAGACGCACTTTTCCGCTTTGGGTTCGAGCTTCTCAGGTTGAAGTTTCTTCACATAAGCATCGCAACCCCAAACTTTTAGAAACGACAGCTTAGGTTTCTTTCCAAACCATAATTCATACGGTGTCGTCTCAACGGATTTAGACGGTGCCATATTTAAAGTGAACGCGGCAGTCTATAATGCATATCCCCAAAATGATAGCGGTAAGTCGGTAAGAGACATCATAGATCGCACCATATCCAATAGAGTGCGATTACGACGTTCAGACACACCATTTCGCTGAGGTGTGCCTGGCGGCGTGAGCTGTGAAACAATTCCACATTTCCTAAGGTGCGTGTCAAACTCGTGACTTAAATATTCTCCGCCACGATCAGATCGTAGGCATTTTATTTTCCTGTCACGTTGATTCTCGACCTCACTCTGAAATTCCTTGAACCTTTCAAAGGTTTCAGACTTGTGTTTCATTAAGTAGACATACCCATATCTGCTCAAGTCATCAGTGAGGGTGAGAACATAACGGTAGCCACCGCGAGCCTCGACACTCATTGGACCGCATACATCGGTATGTATTATCTCCAACAAGTCAGTTGCTCGCTCCATTGTTCCGGAGAACGGAGTTTTGGTCATCTTGCCCATGAGGCATGGTTCGCATGTGTCAAATGATTCGAAATCAAGTGACTCCAAAAGTCCATCAGCATGGAGCTTCTTCATGCGTTTGACACCAATATGGCCAAGACGGCAGTGCCACATGTAAGTGGGACTATCGTTATCAACTTTACACTTTTTGGTACTCACACTATGGACATGTGTAACATCACGTTCGAGATTCATCAAAAATAAACCATTGACCAGCGGGGCATGAGCATAGAACATTTCTCTCATATAAATAGAACAACCATTATTCTCGGATTTAAAAGAGTAGCCATCTCGTATCAAGCGAGATCCAGATACAATGTTCATGCTCAAAGCTGGTACTAAATAACAATTATTAAGGTTTAAAACTAATCCCGAAGGTAGATGTAGAGGTAGCGTGCCGACGGCGATCACATCGACCTTGGAACCATTCCCGACGCGCATCGTCACCTCGTCCTTTGCCAACCTTCGCTTATTCCGCAGCTCCTGCTTGGAGTTACAAATGTGAGCAACTGCACCGGTATCAAATACCCAGGAGCTACTACGAGCGCTGGTTAGGTACACATCAATAACAAGTATATCACATATACCTTTAACGTTGCCGACCTTCTTATCCGCTAAGTACTTGGGGCAGTTCCGCTTCCAGTGACCGGTACCCTTACAATAGAAACACTCAGTCTCAGGCTTGGGTCCATTCTTGTTCTTCTTCTTCCCGGAAACTTGCTTACCGGGCGCGGCAACAGCTTTGCCGTCCTTCTTGAATTTCTTCTTACCCTTGCCTTTCTTGAAACTAGTGGTCTTGTTTACCATCAACACTTGATGCTCCTTTCTGATCTCGACCTCTGCTGATTTGAGCATCGAGTACAACTCAGGAATGGACTTCTCCATCCCCTGCATGTTGTAGTTCATCACAAAGCTTTTGTAGCTAGGTGGAAGCGACTGGAGGATTCTGTCAATGACCGAGTCATCCGGGAGATTAACTCCCAGGTGAGTCAAGCGGTTGTGAAGCCCAGACATCTTGAGGATGTGCTCACTAACAGAACTGTTCTCCTCCATCTTACAGCTGAAGAACTTGTCAGAGATGTCATATCTCTCGACTCGGGCATGAGCTTGGAAAACCAGTTTCAGCTCTTGGAACATCTCATATGCTCCGTGTTGCTCAAAACGCTTTTGGAGCCCCGATTCTAAACTGTAAAGCATGCCGCACTGAACAAGGGAGTAATCATCGCAGCGTGACTGCCAAGCGTTCGTAACGTCTTGGTCCGCTGGGAGAATGGGTGGGTCACCTAGCGGTGCATCAAGGACATACAATCTCTTGGAAGCTATGAGGATGATCCTCAAGCCACGGACCCAGTCCGTATAGTTGCTTCCATCATCTTTCAGCTTGGTTTTCTCTAGGAACGCGTTGAAATTGAGGTTGACATTTGCGTTGGCCATTGGATCTACAATATAGATATTAAAGGCAATTTTAGACTAAGTTCATGATAACCGAGTTCACATAATCAAATTATTCAATGAACTCCCACTCAGATAGACATCTCTCTAGTCATCTAAGTGACACATGATCCATGTCAACTAGCCCGTGTCCGATCATCACGTGAGACGGACTAGTCATCCATGGTGAACATCTCCATGTTGATCGTATCTTCTATACAACTCATGTTCGACCTTTCGGTCTTCCGTGTTCCGAGGCCATGTCTGTACATGCTAGGCTCGTCAAGTCAACCTAAGTGTTTCGCGTGTGTAAATCTGGCTTACACCCGTTGTATGCGAACGTTAGAACCTATCACACCCGATCATCACGTGGTGCTTCGGAACAACGATCCTTAGCAACGGTGCACAGTTAGGGTGAACACTTCTCTTGAAATTTTATTGAGAGATCATCTTATTTACTACCGTCGTTTTAACCAAATAAGATGTAAACATGATAAACATCACATGCAATCAATATAGTGACATGATATGGCCAATATCATCTTGCTCCTATGATCTCCATCTTCGGGGCACCATGATCATCATTGTCACCGGCACGACACCATGATCTCCATCATCATGATCTCCATCATTGTGTCTTCATGAGGTTGTCTCGCCAACTATTACTTCTACTGCTATGGCTAACGCTTAGCAATAAAGTAAAGTAATTACATGGCGTTTGTGATTGACTCGCAGGTCATACAATAAATAAGACAACTCCTATGGCTCCTGCCGGTTGTCATAGTCATCGACATGCAAGTCGTGAACCCTTTTACAAGAACATGATCAATCTCATACATCACAATGCATCACATCACATCCTTCTGGCCATATCACATCACAAGGCATATGCTGCAAAAACAAGTTAGACGTCCTCTAATTTGTAGTTGCAAGTTTTTACGTGGTTGCTATAGGTTTCTAGCAAGAACGTTTCTTACCTACGCCAAAACCACAACGTGATATGCCAATTGCTATTTACCCTTCATAAGGACCCTTTTCATCGAATCCAATCCGACTAAGGTGGGAGAGACAGACACCCGCTAGCCACCTTATGCAACCGGTGCATGTCAGGCGGTGGAACCGGTCTCACGTAAGCGTACGTGTAAGGTTGGTCCGGGCCGCTTCATCCCACAATACCGTCGAATCAAGATAAGACTAGTAACGGCAAGCATATTAACAAAATCGACGCCCACAACTGCTTTGTGTTCTACTCGTGCATAGATTCTACGCATAGACCTAGCTCATGATGCCACTGTTGGAAGACGTAGTAGTAAATCAAAAAATTTCCTACGTGTCACCAAGATCTATCTATGGAGAAACCAGCAAACGAGTGGGGAGAGATTGCATCTTCATACCTGTGAAGATCGCTAAGCGGAAGCGTTACAAGAACGCGGTTGATGGAGTCGTACTCGCAGCGATTCAGATCGCGGTAGATCCGATCAAGTGCCGAACGGACGGCACCTCCGCGTTCAATACACGTGCAGCCCGGTGACGTCTCCTACGCCTTGATCCAGCAAGGAGGGAGGAGAGGTTGAGGGAGAGCTCCGGCAGCACGACGGCGTGGTGGCGGTGGAGCTGCGTGGTACTCCGGCAGAGCTTCGCTGAGCACTACGGAGAACGAGGAGAGGAGGAGGTAGGGCTGCACCAGAGAGAGAGGGAGAACCGTGTATTGTGCAGCCCCAAATACCTCCACTATATATAGGGGAGAGGGAGGAAGGGTGGCTGCGCCCTAGGGTTCCACCCTAGGGGTGGCAGCAGCCACCAGATGCCATCTGGCCGGCGGCTAGGGCAAGGGAGAGGTGGGGCGCCCTAGGGTGGGCCTTAAGGCCCATCTAAGCCTAGGGTTTGCCCCCCTCCACCTTTGCCACGCCTTGGGCTGGGGTGGGAGGCGCACCAGCCCACCTAGGGGCTGGCTCCCTCCCACTCTTAGCCCACGGAACCTTCCGGCGCAGGTGGGCCCACTTGGTGGACCCCCGGAACCCTTCCGGTGGTCCCGGTACACTACCGGTGACACCCGGAACACTTCCGGTAACCAAATCCTCACTTCCTATATATCAATCTTCGTCTCCGGACCATTCCGGGACTCCTCGTGACGTCCGGGATCTCATCCGAGACTCCGAACAACCTTCGGTAACCACGTACACTATTTCCCTATAACCCTAGCGTCATCGAACCTTAAGTGTGTAGACCCTACGGGTTCGGGAGACACGTAGACATGACCGAGACACCTCTCCGGCCAATAACCAACAGCGGGATCTGGATACCCATGTTGGCTCCCACGTACTCCACGATGATCTCATCGGATGAACCACGATGTCAGGGATTCAATCAATCCCGTATACAATTCCCTTTGTCTATCGGTATGGTACTTGCCCGAGATTCAATCGTCGGTATCCCCATACCTTGTTCAATCTCGTTACCGGCAAGTCTCTTTACTCGTTCCGTAATACATCATCCCGTGACTAACTCCTTAGTCACATTGAGCTCATAATGATGATGTCTTACCGAGTGGGCCCAGAGATACCTCTCCGTCACACGGAGTGACAAATCCCAGTCTCGATTCGTGTCAACCCAACAGACACTTTCGGAGATACACGTAGCGTACCTTTATAGCCACCCAGTTACGTTGTGACGTTTGGCACACCCAAAGTATTCCTACGGTATCCGGGAGTTACACAATCTCATGGTCTAAGGAAATGACACTTGACATTGAAAAGCTTTAGCAAACGAACTACACGATCTTGTGCTATGCTTAGGATTGGGTCTTGTCCATCACATCATTCTCCTAATGATGTGATCCTGTTATCAACGACATCCAATGTCCATGGTCATGAAACCGAGACCATCTATCGATCAACGAGCTAGCCAACTAGAGGCTCACTAGGGACACGTTGTGGTCTATGTATTCACACATGTATTACGGTTTCCGGTTAACACAATTATAGCATGAACAATAAACAATTATCATGAACTAGGAAATACAATAATAACCATTTTATTATTGCCTCTAGGGCATATTTCCAACAATAATATTTAATGAGTGCTCACAATCGTAAAAGATGTCCAAGATAATATATTTATATGTGAACCTCTCTTTATTTATTACTTCCTTTTAATTGCCCCAATGACCAATCGCTATGTTTGTCAACTCCCAACAAATTTGAACCGACACACTTCTTATATGTGAAGTCATCACTCCCCATAAGATCATCATATATACTCTTTGCTTTTATTCTATTATTCTTTTATTTCTTATTTATTTTTCTCAAGATCATAGCAAGCAAGCAAAGCCCTCACATCAAAACTACTATTTATTATATAACTCTCGACTTGCTTACATAAGGGGAACAAAAAGCAAAAACTCAAAGCTAGATCATACTAAAATTTTATTCTACTAGATCAAGATATAACCAAAAGGATCGAACTAAGAAAAACAAGAAAAGGAAAAGGTGTGATGGTGATATGATACCGGGGCACCTCCCCCAATCTTGGCGCAAGCCAAGGGGAGTGCCCATACCCATGTGCTTAGATGTCCTTCTTCGAAGGTGATGGTGGTATATTCTTGGCGATGATGCCCCTCAAAATGTGATTCTCCTCCTCAAGCTTGTTATTTTGCCGCCTTAGATCCATTATCTCCTTGTGAAGCTTTCTAGTGACGGTTAGAGACCCCATCACCCATGGATGTTTCATTGTTACGGGAGAAAAAGCAACACTCTTTTTCATATTTTCAGAAGTAAGGAATCTAGCCTTGGGAGGGATGACCGAATTTGGAATTGTTGAGCTCTGAAGTTCCTCCAACATGACTCCAGGATGAAGACGAGAAGTGGCTTCTTGGTCTTCCTCCATGGCATCCACCCTTTTCAAGTCGGCCTCCATCTCTTCCTCCATGGCCTTTCCAAAGTGATTGGCTTCGATGTATGCTCCGGGCCTTGGTGCCGGGTGAGAGACACGGCTCTCCCCGATCGACTCTTGGGACAACATCTTGCTCTAAATCTGTTGTAGAAACAACTCAAAACGAAAACAGGAGGTATTGTCGTGATACGAAAGTCCAAGCCTTCGAGAGGTTATATAATGAATTTTTACCGGCCCAAAGGAGTATACCACAAGAAAATAGAGTCCGGAGGGTGCACGAGGTGGTCACAAGCCACCTAGGTGCGGCCACCCATGGCAGGATTTTCACCTCCTCGTGCATCTTTCGGACTACTTTAGATTTTCCTAATTTATTAAAAATTCCAAAACCGAGAAAATTGCTATTGGGAAAGTTTTAGAGTCGATTTGCTTAACGTACCACATACCTATTCCTTTTCGGAGTCTGAAACGTTCCGGTAGGTCTCCCTAATATACTCATCTGGAGTTATAGTATTGATAATATTGGTTTCAACATTTATGGGAGTACCTGTGATATAATGTTTGATTATTTGCCCGTTTACCACCTTTGGATTTGTGCCTTCGACGTTGTTGATCTTGATGGCACCGGAACAATATACTTCCTTGACAATGTAGGGCCCTTCCCATTTAGAGAGAAGTTTTCCTGCAAAAAATCTTAAACGAGAATTGTATAGCAAGACATGGTCACCTACATTGAATTCACGCTTTTGTATCCTTTTATCATGTCATCTCTTAACCTTTTCTTTAAACAACTTGGCATTCTCATAGGTCTGGGTTCTCCATTCATCAAGTGAGCTAATGTCAAATAACCTCTTATCACTAGCAAGTTTGAAATCATAATTGAGCTCCTTGATTGCCCAATAAGGTTTATGCTCTAGTTCTAGAGGTAAGTGATATGCTTTACCATAAACCATTTTATATGAAGACATACCCATAGGGTTTTTGTAAGCAATTCTATAAGCCCATAATGCATCGTCAAGTTTCTTGGACCAATTCTTTCTAGATCTATTAACGGTCTTTTGCAAGATCAATTTAATTTCTCTATTGCTTAATTCTACTTGAACACTAGACTGAGGATGATAAGGAGATGCAATTCTATGATTAATGTCATACTTAGCAAGCAATTTACGGAAGGCACCATGAATAAAGTGTGAACCACCATCAGTCATTAGATACCTAGGGACTCCAAATCTAGGGAAAATAACTTCTTTCAGCATTTTAATAGAGGTGTTATCATCAGCACTACTAGTTGGAATAGATTCTACCCACTTAGTAACATAATCAACAACAACTAGAATATGAGTATACCCGTTGGACATTGGAAAAGGTCCCATATAATCAAAACCCCAAACATCAAATGCTTCAATAACAAGAGAGTAATTCATAGGCATTTCCTAACGTCTACTAATATTGCCAATTCTTTGACATTCATCACATGACAAGACAAACTTACAAGCATCCTTGAAGAGAGTAGGCCAATAAAAACCAGATTGTAATACCTTGTGTGCAGTTCTATCTCCCGCGTGGTGTCCTCCGTAGGCTTCGGAATGACACTTGTATAGGATTTGTTCCTGTTCATGCTCAGGTACACAACATCTAATAACACCATCTACTCCTTCTTTATAAATGTGTGGATCATCCCAAAAGTAATGTCTTAAATCATATAAGAACCTTTTCTTTTGTTGGTATGTGAAACTAGGCGGTATAAATTTAGCAACAATGTAATTAGCATAATCAGCATACCAAAGAGCATTATGCGAAACATTTATGACAACTAATTCTTCATCAAAAAAGCTATCATCAATAGGTAGTGGGTCATCAAGAACATTTTCTAACCTAGACAAGTTATCCGCTACGGGGTTATCAGCACCCTTTCTATCAACAATATGCAAATCAAATTCTTGTAGAAGAAGAACCCATCTGATAAGTCTAGGTTTAGCATCTATATTTTCCATAAGATATTTAATATCAGCACTATTAGTGTGAATAGTTACTTTGGAATCAACAATATAAGGTCTGGACTTACCACAAGCAAACACAACTGCTAAATATTCCTTTTCAGTGGTAGCATAGTTTCTTTGAGCGTTGTCTAGAATTTTACTAGCTTAATGGATAACATTTAATTTCTTATCAACTCTTTGTCCTAGAACATCACCAACGGCATAATCACTACAATCACACATAATTTAAAAGGGTAGGTTCCAATTAGGTGGTTGAACAATAGGTGCAGAAATCAAGGCGTTCTTAAGAATTTCAAATGCTTCTACACAATCATCATCAAAAACAAATGGAACATCTTTTTGCAAAGATTAGTGAGAGTCCTAGAAATCTTAGAGAAATCTTTAATAAACCTCCTATAGAAACCAACATGACCAAGGAAACTTATTATACCTCTAATATCCGTAGGACATGACATTTTTTCAATAGCATCAACTTTGGCTTTGTAAACTTCAATACCTCTTTTGGAGATTTTGTGTCCCAAGACAATACCTTCATTCACCATAAAGTGACACTTCTCCCAATTCAATACAACGTTAGTTTCTTCACATCTCTGCAAAACTCGATCAAGGTTGCTCAAACAATCATCAAAAGAAGTGTCGTAAACGGAAAAATCATCCATGAAAACCTCAACAATCCTTTCACAAAAATCAGAGAATATAGAAGTCATACATCTTTGAAAGGTAGCATGTGCATTGCATAAACCAAAAGGGATACATCTATATAAGCAAAGGTACCAAAAGGGCAAGTAAAAGTGGTCTTCTCTTGGTCCTCTTTTGACACAGGTATTTGAGAGAAGCCAGAAAAACCGTTTGGAGAGAAAAAATGTGTGTGTTTGGATATTGTTTCTAGCATTTGATCAATAAAAGGTAGAGGGTAATGATCTTTCCTAGTATATTTATTTAATTTCCTAAAATCAATTACCATTCTATACCCTATAACAATTCTTTGCGGGATCAATTCATTTTTATCAATAGGAACTACGGTAATACTTCCTTTCTTAGGAACACAATGAACAGGAATAACCCATCTACTATCAGCAATAGGATAAATAATACCTGCCTCCAGAAGCTTTAATATTTCATTTCTTACCACTTCTTTCATTTTAGGGTTTAACCATCATTGGTGATCAACAACTGGTTTAGCATTGGGCTCCATATTAATTTTATGCTCACATAGAGTGGGACTAATGCCCTTAAGATCATCAAAAGTATATCCAATGGCAGCATGGTGCTTCGTTAGAGTTATCAATAATTGCTTTTCTTCATGTTCTAAAAGATTAGCACTAATAATAACAGGCTATATCTTCTTTTCATCAAGATAAGCATATTTCAGAGTATCCAGTAATTGTTTAAGCTCAAACACGGGATCACCCTTGGGTGGAGGAGGATCCCCAAGTATTTCAACGGGCAAGTTATGTTTCAAAATAGGGTGTCTGTCAAAGAAAATCTTATCTATTTCATTCCTTTCATTCATATGCATGTCGTTTTCATGGTCAAGTAGATATTGTTCTAAGGGGTCAGTAGGAGGCACAACAATAGTAGCAAGACCAATAATTTCATCCTTACATGGAAATTCCTAATCATGGGGTTGTCTATGAAATTTAGAGAAGTTAAACTCATGAGACGTGTCCCCAAAACTTACAGTAGCAGTTTCCTTCTCACAATCTATCCTGGCATTAACAGTATTCAAGAAAGGTCTACCAAATATAATGGGACAAAAATCATCTTGTGGGGAACCAAGGACAAGAAAATTAGTAGGATATTTTATTTTCTCACACAAGACTTCAACATCTCTAATAATCCCAACTGGTGCTATAGTATATCTATTATCAAGCTTAATTGTAACATCAATTTCCTCTAACTTAGCTGGTGCAATATCATTCATAATTTATTTATATAATGTAAAGGGAATTGCACTCACACTAGCACCCACATCACATAAGACATGATAACAATGATCTCCTATTTTAATAGAAACAACACGCATGCCAACAATAGGTCTATGTTTATCTTTAGCATCAGGTCTAGCAATTCTAGCAGCTTCATCACAGAACTGAATAACATGCCCATCAATATTATCAACCAAGAGATATTTAACCATAGCAATACAAGTCTCAACTTTAATTTTTTTAGGAGGTGTAGGTGTTCTAACATAGCTCTTACGAACCACAGTTGAAGCTTTAGCATGTTCCTTTATTCTAACAGGAAAACGTGGTTTCTCAATATAAGCAGCAGGAATAACAGAATCAACATTATAAGTAATAGTTTATTCTTCAACTTTAATAGGTTCAAATACTTTCACTTCAATGGGAGGATGATATTTAAACCACTTCTCCTTAGGGAGATCAACATGAGCAGCAAAAGATTCACAGAAAGAAGCTACTATCTCAGAGTCAAGTCCATATTTAGTGCTAAATTCACGAAAAGCATCGGTGTCTACAAAGGATTTAACAAAATCAAACTTAAGGTTTATACTTGACTCCTTACCTTCATCGAGTTCCCAATATTCAGAGTTGCATTTAATTCTTTCCAATAAATCCCATTTGAAGTCAATATCTTTCTTCATATAGGAACCAGTACAAGAAGTATCGAGCATGGATTGATCATTACGAGAAAGCCGAGCATAAAAATTCTGAATAATAATTTCTCTCGAGAGCTCATGATTGGGGCATGAGTATAAAATTTAATTAATCCTCCCCCAATCTCGAGTGATTCTTTCTCCTTCATGAGGCAAAAAATTATAGATATAATTCTAATCACGGTGAACTAGATGCATAGGATAGAACTTCTGATGAAATTCCATTTTCAATCGGTTGTAACTCCATGATCCAATATCATCACATAGACTATACCATTTCAATGCCTTCTCCTTCAAAGATAAAGGAAAGATCTTCTTCTTGACGTGATCCTCGAGCAGACCTGCAAGCTTAAATAATCCACAAACTTCATCCACATAGATTAGATGCAAATCAGGATGTAGTGTTACATCTCCTACATAAGGATTAGCCAGCAGTTTCTCTATCATACCCGAAGGAATTTCATAATAAATATTTAAGTAGGTTCAGTAGGTTGAGGGGCAACTCTTTGTGCTTCCGGTCAAGGTAAAGATACCCCGAACAAACCCCTCAAAGGATTACATTCCATAGTAACAAATGACAGTAAATTTCAGCACACTATATAAATTTTTCCTTACCAGATTCCACTTACCAAAGGCGCTTCACTCCCTGGCAACAGCGCCAGAAAAGAGTCTTGATGACCCACAAGTATAGGGGATCTATCGTAGTCCTTTCGATAAGTAAGAGTGTCGAACCCAACGAGGAGCAGAAGGAAATGACAAGCGGTTTTCAGTAAGGTATTCTCTGCAAGCACACAAATCATCGGTAATAGATAGTTTTGTGATAAGATAATTGGTAACGAGTAACAAGTAACAAGTGTAGCAAAGGTGAAGCAAGATATCCCAATCCTTTTTGTAGCAAAGGACAGGCCTGGACAAACTCTTATATAAAGTGAAGCGCTCCCGACGACACATGGGAATTTCCGTCAAGCTAGTTTTCATCATGCTCATTTGATTCGCGTTCGTTACTTTGATAATTTGATATGTGGGTGGACTGGTGCTTGGGTGCTTCCCTTACTTGGACAAAACTCACAGTTATGATTAACCTCTCTCGCAAGCATCCGCAATTACGAAAGAAGAATTAAGATAATTCTAACCATAGCATGAAACATATGGATCCAAATCAGCCCCTTACAAAGCAACGCATAAAGTAGGGTTTAAGCTTCTGTCACTCTAGCAACCCATCATCTACTTATTAATTCCCGATGCCTTCCCCTAGGCCCAAATAATGGTGAAGTGTTATGTAGTCGATGTTCACATAACACCACTAGAGGAGAGACAACATACATCTCATCAAAATATTGAACGAATACCAAATTCACATGATTACTTATAACAAGACTTATCCCATGTCCTCAGGAACAAACATAAATACTCACAAAGCATGTTCATGTTCATATTCAGAGGAGTATTAATTATCATAAAGGATCTGAACATATGATCTTCCACCAAGTAAACTAACTAGCATCAACTACAAGGAGTAGTCAACACTACTAGCAACCCACAGGTACCAATCTGAGGTTTCGGCTAAAGATCGGATACAAGAGATGAACTAGGGTTTGGAGAGGAGATGGTGCTAATGAAGATGTTGATGGATATTGACCCCCTCTCTATGAGAGGATTGTTGGTGATGACGATGTCTTTGATTTCCCCTTCGGGAGGGAAGTTTCCCCGGCAGAACAGCTCCGTCGGAGCTCTAGATTGGTTTTGCCCAAGTTCCACCTCGAGAAGGCGGCGCTTCGTCCCGAAAGCTCTCTTATGATTTTTGTCTAGGTCAAAACCCTTCACATAGAATAAGATGGGCGTCCGGGACCTGCCAGGTGGGTTACAAGCCACCTAGGCGCGGCCAGGGGGTGGTCATGCCTGGCAGGCTTGTGACCTCCTAGTGGGCCCCTCTGGTATTTATTTTGCCCAATATTTTTTATATATTCCAAAACAATTCTTCGTAACTTTTCAGGGCTTTTGGAGTTGTGTAGAATAGGTCTCTCAGATTTGCTCCTTTACCAGTCCAGAATTCCAGCTATCGGCATTCTCCATCTTCATGTAAACCTTGTAAAATAAGAGAGAAAAGGCATAAGTATTGCACCATAACATGTAGTAACAACCCATAATGCAATAAATATCCTTTTGGCATGCCATCTTTTAACCTTTTCTTTAAATAACTTAGCATTTTCATAGGCTTGTGTTGTCCATTCATCAAGTGAGCTAATGTTAAATAACCTCTTTTCACAGGCAAGTTTAATATCATGGTAAATCTCTTTAATTGTCCAATAACTTTGTGTTCTAACTCAAGAGGTAAATGACAAGCCTTCCCATAGACCATTTTGTACGGAGACACCCATAGTATTCTTATAAGCAGCTCTATAAGCCCAAAGTGCATCATCTAGTTTCTTAGACCAATTCTTCCTAGATCTATTAATAGTCTTTTGCAAAATTAATTTAGTTCTCGATTACTCAACTCAACTTGACCACTAGACTCGGGATGATAAGGTGATGCAATCCTATGGGTAAACATCATATTTAGCTAGAAGTTTATGGAAAGCACCATGAATAAAATGTGAACCACCATCAGTCAATAAATATCTAGGAACACCAAACCTCGGGAAAATAATATTGTAAAGCATTTTAATAGCGGTCTTATGATCAACACTACTAGTTAGAATAGCTTCTACCCATTTAGTAATGCAATCAACAACAACTAAAATATGAAGGAAAAGGTCCCATAAAGTCAAAGCCCATACATCAAATGGTTTGATAGCAAGTGAATAATTGATTGGTATTTCCTGGCTCTTACCGATGTTACCCACTCTCTGGCATTCATTGCATGAGAGGACATACTTACAAGCATCTTTCAAAAGAGTAGGCCAATAAAAATCAGATTGTAATACCTTGTGTGCAATTCGGTCATGGGCATGGTGTCCTCTATACGCTTCGGAATGACACTTCCGAAGAATCGGTTCATGTTCATGATCAGGTACACACCGTCTAATAATTCTGTCTACTCCCTCTTTGTAAATATGTGGGTCATCCCAAAAGTAATGTCGTAGGTCATAAATGAAACTAGGTGGGATGTATTTAGGAACAATATAATTAGCATGATCAGTATAGCAGATACCACGGAGAACTACGTGAATTATTTATAGCAGCAAGTTGTTCATCAGGAAAACTATCATCGATAGGAAGGGGGTCATCAAGAACATTTTCCATCCTAGACAAGTTATCTTCTACAGGGTTTTCAGCTCCCTTTCTGTAAATGGTATGCAAGTAAAATTCTTGAAATAAAATTACCCACCTAATAATCCTAGGTTTAGCATCTTTCTTTTCCATAAGGTATTTAATAGCAACATGACCTATGGGAATAGTTACTTTGGAATCGACAATGTAAGGTCTAAACTTATCACAAGCAAAGATGACTGCTAAAAATTCCTTTTCAGTGTACCATAATTCCTTTGAGCGGAGTCTAGAGTTTTACTAGCATAATGAATAACATTTAAATTTTTATCTACTATCTTCCCTAGAATAGCGCCAACAGCATAATCACTAGCATCGCACAAAAATTCAAATAGTAGGTTCAGATCAGGTGGTTGAACAATAGGTGCAGAAATTAAAGCATTTTTAAGTATTTCAAAGTAACTATTCACACCCATAAAAACCAGCATGACCAAGGAAACTTCTTATACCTTTGATATCTCTCGGGCATGGCATCTTCTCTATCGCATCAACTTTAGCCTTGTCTACCTCAACGCCTTGTTCAGAAATTTTGTGCCCAAGCACTATACCTTCGTTTACCATAAAGTGGCACTTCTCCCAGTTCAAGACAAGATTAGTTTCTTCACATCTTTGCAAAACTCGATCAAGGTTGCTCATGCAATCATCAAAAGAAGTCTCATAAATGAAAAATTCATCCATGAAACCTCAACAATCTTTTCACAAAAATCAGAGAATATAGTAGTCATACATCTTTGAAATGTAGCAGGTGCATTGCATAAACCAAAAGGCATATGTCTATAAGCATAAGTTCCAAAAGGACAAGTAAAGGTAGTTTTCTCTTGGTCTTCTTTTGATACAGTATTTGAGAAAATCCAAAATATCCATCAGAAAGCAAAAGTGTGTATGCTTAGATAATCTTTCTAACATTTTATCAATAAAAGGCAAGGGTTAATGATCTTTTTAGTATCTTTATTTAATTTTCTAAAATCAATTACCATCCTATAACCAGTTAGGATTCTTTGCGGAATAAGCTCATTCTTATCATTAGGAACAACAGTAATACCTCCTTTCTTAGGGACACAATGAACAGGACTTACCCACCTACTATCAGCAATAGGATAGATTATACCTACCTCCAGAAGCTTTAGTATTTCAGTTCTTACCACTTCTTTCATTTTGGGGTTTATGCGACATTGATGATCAACAACAGGTTTGGCATCTAGTTCCATATTAATATTGTGCTAACATAGAGTGGGGCTTATGCCTTTTAAATCATCAAGAGTATATCCAATAGCAACCATGTGCTTCCTCGAAGTTTTAAGTAACCTTCTTTCTTCATGCTTTGGAAGGTTAGCACTAATAATAACAGGATATATCTTCTTTTCATCAAGATAAGCATATTTCAGATTATCCGGTAAGGTCTTTAATTCAAACACGGGATCTCCTTTTGGTGGAGGAGGATACCCTAAAATATCAACTGGTAAGTTGTGCTTGAGTATAGGTGTTTATTTGAGGAGAATCTTATCTATTTCATTCCTTTCATTAATTTGCATATCATGGTCTATTAAATATTGCTCTAAAGGATCAGTAGGAGGCACGACAATAGAAGCGAGACCAATCATTTCATCCTTACTAGGTAATTCCTTCTCATGTGATTGATTAGTAAACTTAGATAATTTAAATTCATGAGACATCACCGAAGCCTAATCTAACCTTATTAGTAACACAATTGATTTAAGCATTAACGATGTTTAAGAAAGGTCTACCAAATATAATGGGACAAAAGTTATCTTGGTCTGAACCAAGTATTAAGAAATCAGCAGGGTACTTGACCTTCCCACACAAAACTTCAACATCTCTAAAAATCCCAAGTGGTGAAATAGTATCTCGGTTTGCAAGCTTAATAGTAACATCAATATCTTCTATTGTAGAGGTTGATATGTCACTCATAATTTCTTGATGTAAGGTATATGGTATAGCATTGACACTACCACCAAGATCACACAAACCATGATAACAATGTTCTCCAATTTTAACTGAAACAACAGGCATGCCAACCACTGGCTTATTTTGATCTAACTTATCCTGTTCATTTCTAGTGAGTTTTGCGATCCTATCATCTTCCCTATAGAGATAGAGAACATGGCCCTCGACATTTTTATCTAGAAGATCTTTGACCACGACAACATTAGGTTCAACATTTATTTGTTCAGAAAGGATAGGTGTTCTAATATGACTCTTATTAACCATATTCATAGTCTTAACATGTTCCCTTATTCTAACAGGAAAAGGGGGTTTCTCAATGTAGGTAGTGGGAATAACAGGATCAACATGACTAACAATTATATCTTCTTTCTTAATTTTAATAGATTCCTCTAGTGGTGGCTCAATGGGAGGATGATATTTAAACCACTTCTCTTTGGGAAGATCTACATGAGTGGCAAATGATTCACAGATAGTAGCTACTATTTTAGAGTCAATACCATACTTGTTGTTAAACTCCTGGAAGGTGTTGGTTTCCATAAAAGATTTAAGATAATCGAAATTAAGTTTTATACCTGACTCGTTACCTTTGTAGAGCTCCCAATCTTCAGTTTTACATTTAATTCTTTCCAAAAAATCCAATTTGAATTCAATAGATCCATTCATATATGAGCCATAGGAAGAAGAATCCAATATTTTTTTATCATCATGAGAAAGTCGAGCATAAAATTTTTGTATAATCATTTCTATTGGAATCTCATGTTTGAGGCAAGTGTGCATCATAGATTTAAGCCTCCCCCAAGCTTGAGTGATGCTTTCTCCTTTGAGAGGCCACGGGTTATATGTATAATTCCAATCACGGTGAACTAGATGACCTATCAAAAAAACTAGATGCATTGGATAAAACTTGTGATGAAATTCTAGCTTCAAGTGATTCTAATCCCATAATTCAATAGTATCCAATGGCCTATACCACATCAATGCCTTTCCCTCAAAATACAAAGGGAAAACCTTCTTCTCAACTTTGTCCCTAGACAAACCTGCAAGCTGAAACAATCCATAAACCTCATCGACGAATATCAAATGGAAATCAGGATGAGTCGTGCCATCATAAGGATCAAACAATAGTTTTTCAAGCATACCCAAAGGAATCTCATGATAAATATTTTCAGTAGTTGGAGGAACAATTTACTCATCTTCCGTTCGAGGCGAAAATGCCCCCAACAAGCTATTGGAAATATGCCCTAGAGGAAATATATATAAAGTGTTTATTATTATATTTCCTTGTTCATGATAATCGTTTATTATCCATGCTATAATTTTAGTGATTGGAAACACATTGCATGTGTGGGTAAATAGACAACACAATGTCCCTAGTATGCCTCTAGTGAACTAGCTCGTTGATCAAAGGATGGTTAAGGTTTCCTAGCCATGGACATGAGATGTCATTTGATAACGGGATCACATCATTGGGAGAATGATGATGGACAAGACCCAAACTACAAACGTAGCATATGATCATGTCAGTTTATTGCTACTGTTTTCTGCATGTCAATGTATATGTTCCTATGACCATGAGATCATGCAACTCACGGATATCGGAGGAGTGCCTTGTGTGTATCAAACGTCACAACATAACTGGGTGACTATAAAGGTGCTCTACAGGTATCTCCGATGGTGTCTGTTGAGTTGGCATGGATCGAGACTGGGATTTGTTACTCCGTGTGACGGAGAGGTATCTCGGGGCCCACTCGGTAATGCAACATCACAACAAGCCTTGCAAGCAATGTGACTAATATGTTAGCCACGGGATCTTGCATTACGGAACGAGTAAAGAGACTTGCCGGTAACGAGGTTGAACTAGGTATTTAGATACCGACGATCGAATCTCGGGCAAGTAACATACCGAAGAACAAAGGGAACGTTATACGGGATTAACTGAATCCTTGACATAGAGGTTTGACCGATGAAGATATTTGTAGAATATGTAGGAACCAATGTGGACGTCTAGGTCCCACCATTGGTTATTGAATGTAGAGGTGTCTCGGTCATGTCTACATAGTTCTCGAACCCGCAGGGTCTGCACACTTAAGGTTCGGTGACGTTTCGGTAGTGTAGAGTTATGTATGGTGGTGACCAAAGTTTTTTCGGAGTCCCAGATGAGATCCTGGACATCACAAGGAGCTCCGGAATGGTCCATAGGTAAAGATTCATATATAGGAAGTCCCAGTTTGGTCGCCGGAAAAGTTTCGGGCTCATCGGTAGTGTATCGGGAGTGCCGGTAGTGTACCGGGGGACCTCCGAGAGGGGTATTTCGACCCCAAGAGGTCCATGGGCTGTGGGATAATAATAACCAGACCTTAGTGGGATGGGGAAACAGCCACAAAGGCCCATGGTGTAGGGAGAGGAAGTCCTAAAGAGAAAAGGGAAAAATCAGCCAATAGGAAGCAATCCTACTCCAACTAGGATTGGAGTAGGAGTAGGATTGCTCCCGCCTTGGCCGGCCAACTCCCCTAAGGGGACTTGTGCACCAGACCCTCTCCCCCTCCTCTCCTCCTACATATATTGGTGGATAGCTAGGGTTTTGCACACAACTTACGCCCACGTGCTACCCGTTTCATCGGTGCTCCTCTAGATCGGATTTCTGCAGCGCTTAGGCGAATCCCTGCCGGAATTGCTCCACCACCACCATCACCGGAGCGCCGTCACGCTGTCGGCGAAATCTCTCTCCTCTCCACCCCTCTTTCTGGATCAAGACAGTGGAGATCGTCATCAAGCTGCACGTGTGCTGAACGCGGAGGTGCCGTCCGTTCGGTACTAGATCGGAAGAATCGTGATCAAGGCCACGAGACGTTCGTGATTGGATCGCGGGACGGATCGTGACGAGATCGCGGGACGGTTCGTGATTGGATCGCGGGACGGTTCATGATTAGTTCGCGGGATGGTTCATGATTGGATTGCGGGACGCTCGGCAATTTGAATCGCGAAGAAGTTTGACTACACCAACCGCGTTTCTTAATGCTTCCCGCTTAGCGATCTAGAAGGGTACGTAGATCCACTCTCCCTCTCGTAGATGCTCATCACCATGGATAGGTTTGCGTGTGTGTAGAAAAAAAATTGTTTCCCATGCGACGTTCCCCAACACAAGCCACTCAAAGGGTGACTGCTCATAGTGACAAGCAACAATAAATTTCAGCATGTGTAGAAAATGTTTCCTTACCAATTTCCGCTTACCAAAGGCGTTTCACTCCCTTGCAACGGCGCCAGAAAAGAGTCTTGATGACCCACAAGTATAGGGCATCAATCGTAGTCCTTTCAATAAGTAAGAGTGTCGAACCCAACGAGGAGCAGAAGGAAATGATAAGCAATTTTCAGCAAGGTATTATCTGCAAGTGTTGTAAGTAACAATGACAGATAGTTTTGTAGCAATATCATTCGTAACAAGTGACAAGTAACAATAGTAACAATGGTGCAGCAAGGTATCCCAATCCTTTTTGTAGGAAAGGACAGGCCTGAAAGTACTCTTATATTGAGCAAGTGCTCCCGAGGACACATGAGAATTTCTGTCTAGTCATGTTCATCATGTTGAGTTGATTCGCGTTCGCTACTTTGATAATTTGATATGTGGGTGGACCGGTGCTAAGGTCTTGTTCTTACTTGAACTAATAACCTACTTATGATTAACCCCTCACGCAAGTATCCGCAACTACAAAAGAAGAATTAAGATAAATTTAACCATGGCATTAAACATGTGGATCCAAATCATCCCCTTATGAAGCAATGCATAAACTAGGGTTCAACCTTCTGTCACTATCGCAACCTATCATATACTTGTTACTCACAAATGACTTCCCTTAGTCCAATAACATGGTGAAGTGTCATGTGTAGTCAATGTTCGCATGACATCACTAAGAGAAGTAACAACATACATATCATCTAAATTGTCGGGACCCCGATCCTAAGTCATACGAATCCAGACTGTAACATATCACATCACTTTGCGGCCTCACACACGGTGAGCTCCATGGTTGTAGACTTACCTTAGCCAGGACCGTTTGCGTCTTTTGACTCACGTATGTGAACATGTCGCTGGCAATCAAACGACAGAGAACCTGGGCCGACATGACTAGTCATAGAACCCAAGTGGCACATACGTACGGAAACAGGCATACGTAACCCAGCAATGCAGGTGTTGGCCTCAAGCGTGTGTAGACGAGTCATAGCTAGCTACAAGGACTCCATTACGCCGTGATACATGAATGCCATCACTGCACGTAGGTGAGTCGTAGCAGGCTATAGGTACTCCACTACACTGCGAGACATTTCCCTGAAGTGACAGACACAGCAGCAAACAAGGATACATGTCGGTCAATCAATGTGTTTGGAGCAATAGCAAGCTACCAGGGCTCGGTGGAAGCACAAAGAGGCAGTTTCCCATAAAGAGTACTACTAAAGGCACACGACTAGGTGTCAGATCCCATACATACCGTTGCACGTCACACGTACGCACGACATGCCCGATATGCATAGATACAACTATGGCATCACAACATAACCATACAACAACACAACTTTTATTTAAGAGGCTTAGAAGAGCCTTGCATAATATGTTCTTACAGATAGGGGTCACATGACTCGAAACTCAAGTCATACACACAAGTTCATACAAACCAAGCGGAAGCATAAAGCTGTCTGAGTACAGACAGATGAAAGGGTAAAAAGGCACATGGCCTGACTATCTATAGCCCGCCACAGGGCATAAGGTCATAGCTGGGACACCAGCTATTCGACATCGTCGACATCTATATAGAACCCACCTGATGGGTCCTAAGACTCATCTGCAACATTTATTAAGCAAACCTGAGTACAAACGTACTCAGCAAGTCTTTAAAGCAGACCTAGACTATTCATGCTCATGTATCAACAAGGGGAGTGGTGGAGTTTATGCAGCAATGCCAGCTTTGACTCATGGGTAACCTACACTACAAAATTTTAACTCTTTGTTCAGATTTTAGATATCGCACACGAGTCCACTAACTCCATAACAACACACCACCATGGATTCACTTCCCTCTCCTGGGAGAGTGCCATCCACGATACTCACACTTGTCTTGATATTTTTATATGAGTATCCATTTGATTATCTATGAACAGCATAAGCTTTCCAAGTAGTCCATATCCGAGGATGCGGCTATTCAAATAGTTTCATACCCTGCAGGGGTGTACTTCTTCACACACGCTCTCGCCACTTATCGCTGTGTGCTCATAAAATCATGCACCTCAGCAACCTTCAAGCGGAAGCCCAGCGAGGGAGTCGACCACGACTGTCAGTCACATAAGACCTCTAGTCCAGGTTATCGCCTATTTGAGAATGAACCCGCACGGAAGTCCGGCCGAAGTTTCCGCTACGGCCCCAAACAATGTGCGCAGGGTTCCCAAGCCCACGATCCGGGTGACCCTTGGTACACCATGCCACTGCCTACCGCGTCGTAACCCACCCCTAGGGTCAACGCTATGCACGGCCTCCAGCATGCTATGAACACCAGAAACTACTTGCAACTCCTGGACTAAGGACTAAGCGATCGATAAGTCGAGAGGGTCAATTAAGTATGCCAACGTGTGGTAGTAACTAGTCTTGGATCACAAACACGGAACTCGGTTCCTAAGAACGGTCCCAGTGAAACAACCCGCTATGTACTCCTACATAGCCTCTCATCGCTACCTTTACCAACTCGGGTTCATCATAAGCTTATCACATCAAAACATCATTATTTCAGTCCAGTTCATCACGCAGATGAATCAGACCTGACACAACTCTAAGCATAGCAAGCATAGTAGGCAAAGTAAGCTAAGCACGTCATGGCACAAGCATCTACCAGGTATGCTAGGTTGCAAGGTTTAGCTATTTACTATGACAATGACAGGTCATGCAAAGAATAGGTTCATCTACCGTGTATGATAGACAAGTGAACGTTTGTCGTAATGCAATAAACAAGAGCAGGAGTGAGAGAGTGGAATGTTATCGGAATGATAAAAAGGGTTGCTTGCCTTGCTGGGTAGCGGGAAGGTTTTCTCCTTCGTTGGAATACTTAGAGGTATCCTCAGAAGCAAGGCCTACCGCAATGCAGGTAAATAATAATCAATACACGCAAATGCAATAGTATGATGCATGATCATTACATGGCAACATGTATGGATGAACTAATGCAACTATTGTCCATGTTAAATGAAGGAAGTTTGAATATAGGTTCAAAATCATTCTCCATTTCATATTCCATATATTAACCTATTAGTAAATGTCAATGTTCATCTACATAGGTTTCTCTAACATTCATGATAATAGCACCATTAGATTCATTGGATTTTTCTAATAAATTTTCATATATAAATTATTTTCATCTGATTTATAGATTAATTTATATGAATTTTTTAAGTTTTAAACATTTCCTGGAATTATTTTAAAACTAGAAATTGAATTAGAGCGTCAACAGCCTGGCGTCACTTAGACGTCAGCAGGTCGGCTGACCAGGCCAGGTCAAACCTGACGTGCGGGACCCGCACGTCAATGACACAGGGCTAATCCCCGCGCTGACCTGGGTTTGACCCACAGCTGGGGCCCAGTGTCAGCGGCTGGGGGGCTGGTTAGCAAGGGGATTAGCCCCTGATGGCCCTGCCACATCACCCCGCCGGAGGCCAGCCGGCAGCAACCAAAGGGCGTGGCGGCGAATCGTCGGACTTGCTCTTCCGGTGGCCATTTAGTGCGCGGAGGGCACCGAAGGGTAGCCCACGCACGCGCGCATCCAAGGGGGCGGCAGAGGGGGCTCGAGGGCCACCGGAGCTACGGCCAGCGACGAGCCGAGTGGTGGCGGGTTTCGGCAGCAAGGGGACGGCGTCTACAGCGAGGGGCAGGCCGCAAGGATAGGGGGATCGATGCAGGGGCTCACCGCGAGGTGGTTGAGGAAGATGGCGAGCTCGGGGACGCGCAGACAGCCGCGAATCGCCGGAGAGGAGCGCCAGAGTCGGAGCTTGAAGACGATGGCAGCCTCGGCATAAAGGGGCTCGCGGTGGCTACTAGGTCCACTGGGAGGACGAGGAGGTCACGATGGATCTTTTGGCAGTCTCAGGAGGGCACGGGGGTGGCTAGAACTATGGTGGCGGGGCTTCGGCGCTGTCGGTCATGGCGAGCAGAGGGGGAAGAGAGAGCGCGAGAGAGAGAGCGCAGGGAGAGAGGGGAGGAGAAGAGGGCCACGGCGAGAGGTCTCACGCTGGCGCTCTCGGAGCCCTCCAGGCAGCAGTCAGGCAGGAAGGAGTTGGCCGAGCACGTGCCCGTGCGTGACGAGGGCGTGCCCCTATCCTCCTGGCGAGAGGACAGGGATGACTCGCACGGGCTTCTTCCTGTTTTTTCGTTTTCTCTCTGTTTTCTAATTCTGACATTTGTTTTATTTGTTTTTCAGGTACAAATGCTATTATTAAATATTCCAAATATTTTATATAATTAAGTTTGAACATTTCAAACTTCTGTAAAAAGTTTCAGGATATTTTGAAATCTAAAATAATGATAATGCTTTATTTGGCATTTTCAACAGCTTTGTTATTTATTTTAAATTTCTATAAATGTTCAAATATTTAAGATGGCCCCTAATATATTCATGTCCATTTTATCGGACATACGGGACATTTTAGATGACCATTTTGAATTAGATGGTTTTTCACATGCTTTGAATTGGTTTGATTCAAATGAGGGTTTGGGTTTCTTTTAATCCCCACTTCATGTTGATGCAAAAATGAAATATGATGCACACGCATGCTGTCCTATGACATCTAGCTAGGGATGTGACAGCTCACCCCCACTCAAAAGAATCTCGTCCCGAGATTTTGAAGTCGTCGGGAAGAGCGCGGGGTACTCTAGTCGAAGACGATCTTCTCTTTCCCATGTGGCCTCCTTCTTAGAATGGTGTGACCAGTGAACCTTGAGAAACTTGATGTTCCGACGCCGAGTGGTACGCTTAGCTTGATCAAGAATACGAACAGGGTATTCTCGATATGTAAGGTTATCTTGGAGATCAAGCGCTTCCTGGTCCACTTCACGGACAGGGTCCGAGAAGCAACGCTTGAGTTGCGAGATGTGGAAGAAATCATGAACCTTGGAAAGATGCGGCGGAAGTTCCAATTGGTAGGCAACCTCTCCTCATTTAGCAAGAATGCGAAAAGGTCCAATGTAACGAGGAGCCAACTTGCCCTTGATACCGAATCGATGGGTACCCTTCAGAGGTGTAACCCGAAGGTAAGCCTTCTCGTCAACTTCATAGGTCACAGCCTTATGATGGCGATCATATTGGCTCTTTTGATGAGATTGGGCTGTTTTCAACTTTTCACGAATAATGTGAACTTGCTCCTCTACATCCTGGATCATATCCGGGCCAAAGAGTTGCCTCTCTCCGGTTTCTAACCAGTTAAGAGGTGTTCCACACCTTCGTCCATAGAGAACTTCAAAAGGGGCTTTGCCCAAGCTTGATTGGTAACTATTGTTATAAGCAAATTCAGCAAATGGAAGACATTTCTCCCAATTCATAACGAAGGATATAACACAAGCTCGGAGCATGTCTTGGAGGATTTGATTGACTCGCTCAACTTGACCACTTGATTGCGGGTGGAAAGCAGTGCTAAAGGATAGATGAGTCCCCATAGCGGTTTGGAAACTTTCCCAGAATCGAGAAGTAAAGATACTTCCGTGGTCTAAGTTAATCTCCAATGGAACACCATGAAGAGAAACTATTCGAGAAACATATAACTCCGCTAGCTGGCTAGCAGTTATACTCTCCCGAACAGGAAGAAAATGAGCCACTTTGGAAAGGCGGTCAATGACCACAAAGATAGCATTATTCCCTCTCTTAGTCGTGGGAAATCCGGTAATGAAATCCATACCAACCTTATCCCATTTCCATTCAGGAATAGCTAAAGGTTGAAGGGTGCCAGCAGGCCTTTGATGTTTTGCTTTCACGCGACGACAAACATCGCAGTTAGCAATGAACAAAGCAATTTCTCTCTTCATCCTAGTCCACCAGAACCTCTGGCGTAGGTCCTGATACATCTTGGTACTACCCGGATGAATTGTAAGAGGGGAATCATGAGCCTCCTTAAGGATCAGCTCTCTTAAGCATGTGCTCTTGGGAACCACCAACCGGTTCTGAAAGAACACAACACCCTCATCGTCCTTGGAGAGATCTTTAGCATTTCCGCTAGCAATATTCTCCTTGATCCGAGATATACCCTTATCGTACTTCTGGAAAGCTACTATTTGATCCTTAAGAGTAGGTTTTGCCACCAGGTTGGATAGGAATCCTTGAGGAACAATATCGAGGTTTAACTTCCAAAATTCCTCATAGAGAAGTGGTTGACCTTGTTGTAACATCAGGTTGTTACAATAAGACTTATGACTTAGTGCATCAGCCATGACATTGGCTTTCCCCGGGGTGTAAGTTATCCCTAAGTCGTAATCTGTAATCAACTCAACCCACCGTCTTTGCCTGAGATTCAAATCCGGCTGGGTGAAAATATATTTCAGACTTTGGTGATCAGTGTAAATTTCGCAACGATTACCCAGAAGGTAATGTCGCCAGGTTTTCAGTGCATGGACCACAGCTGCAAGCTCAAGATCATGTGTTGGATAATTATCCTCATGTGGACTTAGCTGTCGAGATGCGTATGCAATCACATGACGATCTTGCATGAGAATGCAACCTAATCCTTGTCGTGAGGCGTCGCAATAGATAACAAAGTCCTTAGAGAAATCTGGTGGCACCAGAACGGGAGCAGAGGTCAGTCGTCTTTTCAACTCCTGAAAACTGTGCTTGCATTGTGGAGTCCACTCGAATTTTTTATCTTTCTTGAGGAGTTCAGTCAGAGGTTTCGCAACCTTGGAGAAGTTCTCGATGAAGCGGCGACAATAGCTCGCTAAGCCAAGGAAACTCCGAACTTGCTTAACCGATTCAGGTTGCGTCCAATCAAAGACAGCCTAAACTCTCTCGGGATTGACAGCAATACCTTTATCAGAGATCACGTGGCCCAGATAGGTCACTTCTGGCAACCAAAATTCACACTTGGAGAATTTGGCATACAGGCGATGCTCTCGAAGTTTCATCAACACCAGCCTTAGATGCTCGGCATGTTCCTGTTCGTTCTTCGAGTAGATGAGTATGTCATAAAGGTAAACCACGACGAATTTATCCAAATACTCCATGAAGATCGAATTCATCAAGCGAGAGAAGGTGGCTGGGGCATTGGTTAAACCGAAGGACATGACATTATACTCGTATTGGCCATAACGAGTAACAAAAGCCGTTTTTGGAATGTCCCCGTTTCTAATTCTGATTTGATGGTATCCCAACCTCAAATCCATTTTGGAAAAGACAGAGGATCTAGCGAGTTGATCATACAAATCGTTGATCCTGGGGAGCGGATCTTGTTCTTTATGGTGACCAGATTCACTGGCCGATAATCCACAACCATCCGATTCGATCCATCCTTCTTCTTGACGAAGAGGATGGGACAAGCCCAAGGAGAAGAACTAGGACGGATGAAATATTTCTTCAAAGCCTCATCGAGTTGAATTTTAAGTTTGGCTAGCTCTAAGGGTGCCATCTTATAGGGTCTTCTAGCTATTGGGACAGTCCCTGGGATGAGCTCTATCACAAACTCAACATCTCTGACAGGTGGAATTCCTGGCAGTTCTTCTGGAAAGACATCTGGAAAGTCACGGACTACCCAAATATCTTCTAATTTTGGAAGAGGGCTAGCATTGAGGGAATAGAGTTGGTGCTTGGCTGGTTGAGTGGAGACATTAACTATCTCACCCGATGGATGTGTAAGTTGAACATTCCTAGTATGAGTATCGATCTTAGCATAGTGGGCTTTCATCCAGACCATGCCTAAGATGATATTGATGTCCGAAGACTTGAGGGCTATCAAAGATGCTAGGAAGACTAGCCTATCCACAAGAATCTCATTGTCATGGCTCACCCTAGAAGTTTGCCATTTTCAACCAGGAGTCTCAACTACTAAAGGAGTAGGCATATCACAAAAAGACATGTTATGCAACTGTGCATAACTTTCTGAGATGAAAGAATGAGATGCCCCAGTATCAAATAGAACAGATGATGGATGACTATTGATAAGGAGCGTACCTAGGATAACATCAGAATCCTCAAGAGCTTCCTCAGCAGAAACATAGTTCACTCGTCCACGAGCGGGAGCTGGCTTCACATAGAAGGCTTTTCCCGGCTTCCCACGTCCAGCCGGCTTAGCATTGTTCTGAGGACACTCTCGGGAGTAGTGTCCTGGTTCCCCACATTTGTAGCAGACCATGGTGGCACGGGGAGCAACATTGGCAGGAGGACCTCCAAATGGCCTGGCTGGAGGGTTCGGCTGAGTTGGGCGAGGCGCCTGGAAGGATGGCCTCATGGTGTACCTTGGTGGTAGAGCTGCATTGGGCACTCACACATGGCGTTTGTCGAAGCTCAAGCCAGATGCAGTGCTGAAGTCACGGTTGTGCTTCCTGGTTGCCTCATAGTCAGTCGGCCCAGTCTTGGCATTGATAGCCTTGTTGACGAGAGCCTGGAAGGTGTGCACTCATGCAGGCGCAGATCTTGACGGAGCTCAGGACTAAGTCCCTTGCGGAACCTAGCATGTTTCTTGGCATCAGTTGGAACTTCCTCTGGAGCATAGCGAGCAAGATTGCCAAACTCATGGCTATAGGCACCCACTGACAGTCTGCCCTGGGTGAAAGCACAGAACTCCTCTCTCTTGCGATCCATCAGCCCTTTCGAGATGTGATGGGTACATAATGTCGCACTGAATTCCGCCCAAATTGGTGCGGGGCCTGCGGGACACATGGCTTCATAATTTTCCCACCATAGATTGGCGGGTCCTTCCAGAAAGTAAGTATCAAAGGTCACCTTGTTGGCCTCGGATACGTTGGCAGCTCGGATCTTGCGAGACATGCTGGTCAGCCAGTCATCCGCGTCGAGTGGGTCGAGCGAATGATGATACTTAGGTGGGCATAGCTTGACGAAATCACCGAGAGACACGCCATCACTATGATCATTGCGGGGAGCACGCGTTGTGTTCTGCTCAATTCATTCCAACAGCCTGTTGGTCTCCCTTTTGTTCCATTCGGCTTCAAGAATTACTTCTTCCAAAGAGGGCGCGCGTGGCAGGTTCTCTTGCCTTGGCTGGCTTCCTTTGCCCTGCTCAGGGGCAGGCACGGGGTTATTCCTAGTGGCCACCATCCTGGGAAACAAACCCACAGCTTAGACATAGGGAACATAAACTCTAAGACATGAGATAAGGAATGTACTGGACAACATGGCATGCAGGGTAAACACCCAAACAACATGGTAAAAACAACTGCCCTATAAACACCATGATTCATACACACCATGACATAGTTTAGTACAAGCCCAAGCTGAAATACAAACTACAGAGAGATGACACAACTCATCGGAGGCATTATAAGCTTCATATACATTATCTATATACACCTCCAGAACTCAACTCTCAACCTCAGTTATATCCCACAAGACACGCAGGACTATGGTGATACAACTACTACCATACTAGTACTAACATCCATGTACTCAAGCATCGCCGTAGAATGCCTCATATAGGTTACCCCCGTGACCCGGGAGCTGAACCTGAGCATCTGGAAACACTCTAGCCTGTGAACCCTGGAAACCGTAAGGACACGGATGTGGCCTTGGTCCCCTTGTTGGCGGCAACAGCGGTCCACGAAGAGGGGTGATGCCTCCAACATTAGGCCAGTCTACACCTGCTGGTAGATGAGTCCGTGATGGGGTCAGCATCTCCAAATCTCCATAGCCTGTCAGTACGACATGTGCCAACTGCGTCAGGGCTGTCCAAAGACGTGCACGGGTAGCATAAAGCTCCATGCGAAGGGCACGTGCATCACGATCCCTGTTCTCCAACATCTGAGCGGTCACCTACAGCCTAGGCTCCTCATGAGAATGATCACAGTAGGATGCGCTTAAGATAGCTATCCTCTCCTCCCATAGAAGTAGGAACATAACAGAAATCTGTGTTCTGAAGCAGACCATGGTGAAACCTCATGATAGTCAGCATGGTGTAGGCAGGCTCCTGAACTGCCATGTCTATGGTGACACCTAATCCATAAGTGCGGTGAAGTGGCTATGCAGCTCCAGGATATGAAGGGTATATCTTAACAGTACATAGATATTGGCTCTGGTTGAAATCTCGATATTTTTCCTCCACTGTGTACTCTGGGTACCAATGGTAACCAGCCACCATCATAACTCTAACCAACATGGCCGTGTGACCCGGTACATCGATGCACCTGCTCAGATGGACCACCTGACGGGAAGGATGAGGGGCATCTGAAACAGAGAATGATGCAAAGACATTAGAGACTCTAGCAGAAATTGGATAGCATAACGACTGTAATTGCTCAAAAAGGATTTTGAGACAATTGCAAAATATTGGAAAAGCATAACCACTCGACTTTCTAGACTCAAATCTCTTCTCCATCTGTTTGTCACACCAACAAACTTGAGTACCGACATTCACTTGCAAACAAGCTAGCTAATAGTCCATGGTTAGTAACTCGTCATCCTAAGCAATAGATGAGAAGCCTAGCTCTTATCCCCATAGAAAAGATGAGAATGACTCAGAATGGAATAACTTGGGAAGAGGAGTAAAAAGAGCCTTACGTTCCCTTCCACAATCAATTCCCCTACTTTTATATAGTGTTTCTAGACTCAACTTCGACCAGTTTGGCTTGATAGTCCTACAGTCAGTCAGGCTCTGATACCAACGCTGTAGGGATCCTGATCCTAAGTCATATGAATCCAAAATGTAACATATCACATCACTTTGCGGCCTCACGCACGGTAAGCTACACGGCTGCAGCCTTACCTTAGTCGGGACCGTTTGCGTCTTTTGGCTCACGTATGTGAACATGTCACTGGCAATCAAACGACAGAGAACCCGGGCCGACATGACTAGTCATAGAACCCAAGTGGCACATTCGTATGGAAATAGGCATACGTAACCCAGCAATGCAGGTGTCGGCCTCAAGCGTGTGTAGACGAGTCATAGCTAGCTACGAGGACTCCATTACGCCATGAGACATGAATGCCATCACTACACATAGACGAGTTGTAGTAGGCTACAGGGACTCCATTACACAGCAACAAAGAAGGATACTTGCCGGTCAATCAATGTGTCCGGAGCAGTAGCAAGCTACCAGGGCTCGGTGGAAGCACAAAGAGGCAGTTTCCCGTAAAGAGTACTACTAAAGGCACATGACTAGGTGTCGGATCCCATACATACCGTTGCACGTCACACGTACGCATGACATGCCCGATATGCATAGATACAACTATGGCATCACAACATAACCATACAACAACACAACTTTTATTTAAGAGGCTCGGAAGAGCCTTGCATAATATGTTCTTACAGATAGGAGTCACATGACCTGACACTCAAGTCATACACACAAGTTCATACAAACCAAGCGGAAGCATAAAGTTGTCTGAGTATAGATAGATGAAAGGGTAAAAAGGCACATGGCCTAACTATCTACAGCCCGCCATACGGCATAAGGTCGTAGCTGGGACACCAGCTATTCGGCATCGTCGACATCTAGATAGAACCCACCTGATGAGTCCTGAGACTCATCTGCAACATTTATTAAGCAAACATGAGTACAAACGTACTCAGCAAGTCTTTAAAGCAGACCTAGACTATTCATGCTCATGTATCAACAAGGGGGTGGTGGAGTTTATGCAGCAATACCAGCTTTGACTCATGGGTAACCTACACTACACAATTTTAACTCTTTGTTTAGATTTTAGATATCGCACACGAGTCCACTAACTCCATAACAATACACCACCATGGATTAAATTCCCTCTCCCGGGAGAGTGCTATGCACGGTACTCACACTTGTCTTGATATTTTTATGAGTATCCATTTTATTATCTATGAACAGCATAAGCTTTCGAAGTAGTCCATATCCGAGGACGTGGCTATTCGAATAGTTTCATACCCTGCAGGGGTGTACTTCTTCACACACGCTCTCGCCACTTATCGATGTGTGCTCATAAAACCATGCACCTCGGCAACCTTCAAGCGGAAGCCCAGCGAGGGAGTCGGCCACGACCGTCAATCACATAAGACCTCTAGTCCAGGCTATCGCCTATTTGAGACTGAACCCACACGGAAGTCCTGCTGAAGTTTCCGCTATGGCCCCAAACGATGTGTGCAGGGTTCCCAAGCCCACCATCCGGGTGACCATTGGTACACCGTGCCACTGCCTACCGCGTTGTAACCCACCCCTAGGGTTAGCGCTACGCACGGCCTCCAGCATGCTGTAAACACCAGAAACTACTTGCAACTCCTGGACTAAGGACTAAGCGATCGATAAGTCGAGAGGGTCAATTAAGTATCCCAATGTGTGGTAGTAAATAGTCTTGGATCACAAACACGGAACTCAGTTCCTAAGAACGGTCCCAATGAGACAACCTGCTATGTACTCCTACATAGCCTCTCATCGCTACCTTTACCAACTCGGGTTCATCATAAGCTTATCACATCAGAACATCATTATTTGACTCCAGTTCATCACCCAAATGAATCAGACCTGACACAACTCTAAGCATAGCAAGCATAGTAGGCAAATTAAGCTAAGCACATCATGGCACAAGCATCTACCAGGTATGCTAGGTTGCAAGGTTTAGCTATTTACTATGACAATGACAGGTCATGCAAAGAATAGGTTCATCTACCATGTATGACAGACAAGTGAACGTTTGTTCTAATGCAATAAACAAGAGTAGGAGCGAGAGAGTGGGATGTTATCAGAATGATCAAAAGGGTTGCTTGCCTTGCTGGGTAGCGGGAAGGTTTTCTCCTTCGTTGGAATACTCGGAGGTATCCTCAGAAGCAGGGCCTACCGCAATGCAGGTAAATAATAATCAATACACGCAAATGCAACAATATGATGCATGATCATGACATGGCAGCATGTATGGATGAACTAATGCAACTATTGTCCATGTTAAATGAAGGAAGTTTGAATATAGGTTCAAAATCATTCTCCATTTCATATTCCATATATTAACCTATTAGTAAATGTCAATGTTCATCTACATAGGTTGCTCTAACATGCATGATAATAGCACCATTAGATTCATTGGATTTTTTTGATAAATTTCCATATATGAATTATTTTCATCTGATTTACGGATTAATTTATATGAATTTTTGAAGTTTTAAACATTTCCTGGAATTATTTTAAAACTAGAAATTGAATTAGAGCGTCAGCCTGGCGTCACTGTGACATCAGCAAGTCGGCTGACCAGGCCAGGTCAAACCTGACATGTGGGGCCCGCACGTCAGTGACACAGGGCTAATCCCCGCGCTGACCGGGGTTTGACCCGCAGCTGGGGCCTAGTGTCAGCGGCTGGGGGGCTAGTTAGCAGGGTGATTAGCCGTTGATGGCCCTGCCACATTACCCCGCCGGAGGCCAGCCGGCGGCGACCAAAGGGCGCGGCGGTGACTCGCCGGACTTGCTCTTCCGGCGGCCATTTAGTGCATGGAGGGCACCAGAGGGTAGCCCGCGCACGTGCGCATCCAAAGGGGCGGCAGAGGGGGCTCGAGGGCCACCGGTGCTACGGTCGGCAACGATCCGAGCGGCGGCGGGTTTCGGCAGCAAGGGGACGACATCTATAGCGGCGGGTTTTAGGTACAAATGCTATTATAAAATATTCCAAATATTTTATATTATTAAGTTTGAACATTTCAAACTTCTGTAAGAAGTTTCAGAATATTTTGAAATCTAAAATAATGATAATGCTTTATTTGGCATTTTCAGTGGCTTTGTTATTTATTTTAAATTTCTATAAATGTTCAAATATTTAAGATGGCCCCTGATACATTCATGTCCATATTTATCAGACATAGGGGACATTTTAGATGACCATTTTGAATTAGTTGGTTTTTCACATGCTTTGAATTGGTTTGATTCAAATGAGGGTTTGGGGTTTCTTTTAATCCCCACTTCATGTTGATGCAAAAATGAAATATGATGCACACACATGTTGTCCTATGACATCTAGCTAGGGATGTGACAAAAAATATCGAACGAATACCAGCTTCACAAGATTACTTATAACAAGACTTCTCCCATGTCCTCAAGAACAATAGTAACTAACACATCATCAACATATTCAAGATCAGAGGAGTAATAATGATAATTAAGGAGCTGAACATAATCTCTTCCACCAAGTAATCCAACAAGCATCAACTACGAGATGTCATTGATGTCTACTACACAACCTTCTTCTTGTAAACTCGTGTTGGGCCTCCAAGCGCAGAGTTTTGTAGGACAATGGAAATTTTCCCTTAAGTGGATGACCTTAGGTTTATCAATCCGCAGGAGGTGTAGGATGAAGATGGTCTCTCGCAAACAACCCTGCAATCAAATAGCAAAGAGTCTCTTGTGTCCCCAAAACACCCAATACAATGGTAAATTGTATAGGTGCACTAGTTCGACGAAGAGATGGTGATACAAGTGCAATATGGATGGTAGATATAGTTTTTGTAATCTGAAAATATAAAAACAGCAAGGTAACAAATAGTAAACAGCAAGCAAAATGTTGTATAAATGCTTGGAAACAAGGCCTAGGGTCCATACTTTCACTAGTGCAATTTCTCTCAACAATATTGGGATAGTTGAATCATATGTAAATACCTCTCGTGTGACAAAGAGTTCACTCCAAAGTCACAAATAGCGGAGAATACAAAAATACAAAAAAACAGGAACTGGCACTAGGCTCTAGGTTAATAGGTTAGTCCCAAAAATAATATAAATTTGTAGTAAAATTATTGTAAAACATCCAAGAATGATAATATAACAGCATGGAACAAGCAAAAATTATAGATACGTTGGAGACGTATCAGTCATCAACACAACTAGTAACCCACAGGTACCGATCTGAGGTTTTGGGACAGAGATTGAATATAAGAGATTAACTAGGGTTAGAAATGAGATGGTGTTGGTGAAGATGTTGATGAAGATTGGTCCTCCCATGAAGGAGGAAGCCTTGCTGATGACGATGGCTTCGATCTCCCCCTTCCAGAGTAGGATTTCCCCGACAGAATGTGACTACCGGAGTGCAAAGGGGCCTCTACCCAGGTTTCCACCTCGAGTCGGCGGCACTTCATCCCGAAAGGTTGATTATGATTTTTTTTCTAGGGTAAAACACACCATATAGGAGAAGAGGGGCGTTGGAGAGCCAGCCAGGGGCCCACAAGACATCTGGCCGCCGCCTAGGGGGACAGCTAGTTGGCTTGTACCCAGCTGGCAGCTCCTCTCCGGTATATTTTTGCTCCAGAAATTCATAAATATTCCAAATATATTCTCCATAAATTTTCAGGTCATTCTCAGACTAGTGATTTTTCTACCTTTTCTTGGTTTTCCGGTCCAGAAATCCAGTTTCCAGATATATCCCTCCTTGTGATGTATCGTGCATATTCACAGAGAATAACCATAAGAATTGTATGATAATGTGAAATAATGGAAAAGAATAAGATAGATAGTGGTAAGAAATCATGATGCAAAATGGACGTATCAAAGCACATCGGGTGGGCAGCTCCTCTAGCTCAAGCGATAGACTGCTTGCCATACGGATACGGTACTGGCCAAACATGATGGTCTTCTCAAGCCCGGGTGTTTCTCTGGCAGGTTCTTGGACATTGGATATATAGATGGACCGAGGTGCCACATCCAACCTGTCATGTGATATGTCTCCAATGTATCTATAATTTTTTACTGTGTCCTGCTGTTATATTATCTGTTTTGGATGTTTTATATGCATTAATATGTTGTTTTATATTATTTTGGGGACTAACTTATTAATCTAGATCCTAGTGCCAGTTTCTGTTTTTTCCTTGTTTTGAGTATTGCAGATATGTAATATTAAACGGAGTCCAAATGGAATAAAATCTTCGGAATGATTTTTTCTAGAAGGAAAGAGATCTACTAGACTTGGAGTGCACGTCAGGGCATCTGCCAGGAGATCACAAGCCAGGGGTGTGGCCAACCCCCCCCCCCCTGGTCGCGCCTCGCAGGCTTGCCACCTCCTGGCAGGTCTCCTAGCCCTAATCTTCCTCCTATAAATACCCAAATATTCCCCAAATACCAAAAAGAGCCACACAAATACCTTCCCGCCGCGAGAAGCCTCCGCTCCCGAGAGATCCAATCTTGGAGCCTTTTCCAGTAATCTGCCGGAGGGGGATTCGATCAGGGAGGGCATCTTCATCAACTCCATTACCCCTATGATGATGCATGAGTAGTCCAACACAGACCTATGGGTCCATAGCTAGTAGCTAGATGGCTTCTTCTCTCTCTTTGTGCTTCAATACCGTGTTCTTCATGATCTTCATGGAGATCTATCCGATGTAATACTCCTTTGCGGTGTGTTTGTCGAGATCCGATGAATTGTGGGTTTATGTTTAGATTATCCATGAATATTTTTTGAGTCTTTTCTGAATTCTTATATGCATGATTTCATTTCTTTGCAAGTCTCTTTGAGTTATTGGTTTGGTTTGGCCAACTAGATTGGTAATTCTTGCAATGGGAGAAGTGCTTAGTTTTGGGCTCAATCTTGCGGTGTCCTCACCCAGTGACAAAGTAGGGGTACCGAGGCACGTATTGTATTGTTGCCATCAAGGGTAACAAGATGGAGTTTTCATCATATTGCTTGAGTTTATCCCTCTACATCATGGCATCTTACCTAATGCGTTACTCTGTTCTTCATGAAGTTAATACTCTAGATGTAGGTAGGAGTTGGTCGATGTGTGGAGTAATAGTAGTAGATGCAGAATCATTTCGGTCTACTTGACACGGACGTGATACCTATATGCATAATCATTGCCTTGGATATCTTCATAATTATTTTCTTTTCTATCAATTGCTCGACAGTAATTTGTTCATCCACCGTGATATTTTCCTTCAAGAGAGAAGCCTCTAGTGAAACCTATGGCCCCCGGGTCTACTTTCCATATTATATTTTCAGATATATAAACCAAAAAATACCTTGCTACAATTTATTTACTTTTTACTTTCCGCAATCTATCACACCTATCTCTATTAGATCTAATCCTTGCAAATAACCATGAAGGGATTGACAACCCCTTTATATCATTGGGTGCAAGAGTTTGAGTGTTTGTGTAGGTGCATCCATTGGTGACTTGCTTGTTCCTCCTACTGGATTGATACCTTGGTTCTCAACAACTGAGGGAAATACTTATCTACTTTGCTGCATCACCCTTTCCTCTTCAAGGGAAAACCAACGCACGCTCAAGAGGTAGCAAGAAGGATTTCTAACACCGTTGCCGAGGAGGATACACATCAAGCCTACCAAGTACCCATCACAAACTCATCTCTTGCATTTATTTTATTTTCCATTTGCCTCTATTTTTCCTCTCCCCCGCTTCTAAAATTATTTTTAGAAAATAACAAAAAGATTTGCCTTTTTATTCGCCCTTCTTTCGTTCGCCTTTTCGTTTGCCTTTTTGCTTGTGTGCTTTATTGCTTTCTTTGTCACGATGTCAGAGAATACCAAGTTGTGTGACTTCTCTAGTACTAATAATAATGATATTATTTGTACTCCGATTGGTCCCTCCACTAGTGCGGAATCTTAGGAAATCAATGCTGTTTTGCTTAATCTTGTTATGAAAGAACAATTTTCTGGACTTCCTAGTGAAGATGCCACGTCCCATCTAAATACTTTCATTGAGTTGTGTGACATGCAAAATAAGAAAGATGTGTATAATGATATTTTTAAATTGAAGCTATTTCCGTTCTCACTACGATATCGTGCTAAGACTTGGTTTTCATCTTTGCCTAAAAATAGTATTGATTTATGGAATAAGTGTAAAGATGCTTTTATTTCCAAGTATTTTCCGCCCACTAAGATCATCTCCCTTAGGAATGATATAATGAATTTTAAGCAACTTGATCCTGAGCATGTTGCACAATCTTGGGAGAGGATTAAATTAATGATTAGAAATTGCCCTGCACATGGTTTGAGTTTCTAGATGATTATACAATTTTTTTATGCGGGATTGAATTTTGCATCTAGGAATCTTTTAGATTCATCCGTGGGTGGTACTTATATGGAAATCACATTAGGATAAGCTACTAAACTCCTAGATAATATTATGGAAAATTACTCTCAATGGCATCCCGAAAGATATCCTACTAGTAAAAAAGTGCATGCTATTGAAGAAATAAATACTTTGAGTGAAAAGATGGATGAATTGATGAAATTGTTTGCTAGTAAGAGTGCTCCTATTGATCCTAATGATATGTCGTTGTCTTCTTTGATTGGAAATAATAATGAATCTATGGATGTGAATTTTGTTGGTAGGAACAATTTTGGTAATAAGGCGTATAGAGAAAAATTCAACCCTAGGCCGTTTCCTAGTAATTCCTCTAACAATTATGGTAATTCCTACAACAATTCTTATGGAAATTATTATAAGATGTCCTGTGATCTTGAGAATATTGTTAAATAATTTATTGGTTCGCAAAAGGTTTTCAATGCTACGATTGAGGAAAAATTGCTCAAGATTGATGATTTGGCTAGGAACGTTGATAGAATTTTGCTTGACACTATTGGAAACAGCATATTTGCCGTCAGCCAGTTCTTTGTCGTCAGCTGGAGGACGGAAAAGAAGCTCTTTGCCATTAGCTAGCAGAAAACGGACGGCAAAGAGCTAGCTGGCGGCAAAGAATCTCTTTGCCATCAACCACTTCTTTGCCATCTTCTAGCGGACGACAAAGGAGGTTTGCCGTCAGCTAGCGGACGGCAAAGAGGGAGGGGGCCCCACTAACGAGCCGCTTACAACTTAACCTAACGGCCCCCCTCTTTGTTGTTCTCTAGCGAACGGCAAAGAGGGGGGTTAACTAACGATAGCACCCCACCCTGGCCCGCCTCTCTCTCTCTCTATGTGTGTTTCTCTCCCTCTACTCCCCGCCGCCCACCGCACGCGTGCTGCCGCCCCATCGCCCCACCACCCCGCTGCCCCACCGGCCCACCACCCCCGGCGCCACCGCCGCCGTGTCGCCCCCACCGCTGCACGCCCGGGCCCCCTTGTGCCCCATCGCCCCGGAACCGTCTACCGCATCGCCATCGCTGCCCATCGCCCGCCACCGCCGCCCGCCGCCAGCGCCCGCCACCCCACCGGCCCACCGGCCCGGCCGGTGCCCTACGGCCCCCCTGCGCCCCCTCCGGCCCTACCACAAGCCGCTTCCAGGCGCACGAGGGCCCCTGTCCCCACCGCCCGTCCGCCACCGCTGCCCTCCCCGGCGCTCCCCGCCCCTCCCCGACGCTCCCCTAACCCTCCCTGACGCCCTTGCCCCGCCCCCCTCCGGTAAGCTCTTCCCCCTCCTCTTTTTCTGTTTTTTTGATTTTAGTTTAGGTTTAGATTATATTATTAGGTTAGTGTTAATTAGGTTAATATTAATTAGGTTAGTGTTATTTTAGGTTAGTGTTAGTTAGGTTAGTCTTAGTTTAGGTTTATTAGGTTAGTGTTAATTAGGTTATTGTTAGTTTAGGTTTATTAGGTTAGTGCAAAAAGGAGAAGAAGAAGAAGAAGAAGAAGAAGAGGAGGAGGAGAAGAGGAGAAGAAGAAGAAGGAGAAGGAGAAGGAGAAGAAGAAGAAGAAGAAGAAGAAGAAGAAGAGAAGAGCCCCTGATCCCCGACGCCACTAACCCCCAATCTCCAACGCCACCGATGCCCCGAACCCCCGACCACCGACGCCATCGCCCCCCGACCACTGACACCATCGACCCCCGACTGCCAACGCCACCGACCCCCAACACCACCGACACCCCGACCCCCGACACGACACCCTGACACCCCAGACCCCGACATAGCACCCCTACCCCGACACGACACCCCCAACACCCCGACCCCGACACAACACCCCTGACACCCCGATCCTGAAAAAGGTGCTCTTCGGCCTTCTAGAGGCCAACAGGTCATATATTTGTGAATTATGAGTTAGGTCATATAATTTCCGATTTTGTTATACAGAACATCATATTTATGTTGATCAAATGGATTTAAATGTGCAGTTGTTTCATCGCTGCGAGGGTCTGGTGTTTGACAACCTCCCCATGCATTCGACGAGCTCCGCCCCTGCGTTCGTGGGTGAGCACAAATGACATCTCCTCCTACCCCCTTCATTTCCTCTGTTCCGGTCTTCGTGTCGATGAAACTTGCTAGCTATAGGTGTCTTCAATCATCAGTATGCTTGACCACTATGCGTCTCCCGTTCGAAAGGGTTACATCTATAAATATGCATTCATTGATATATTTATAACCATGATTCTTTCGAATTGTCCAACGTTATCCATGGACAGCCCGAGTATGTGTAGATTGGGTTTGTTTTCCCATATGCTCTGCTCCGGATCCGATGCAAAATTTCATCAGTGCCTCCCTGTTGTTCTCCGGGTACACATCCTCTCTGCTTATTGCCGAGACGTGTATCAGGAGAGCAGTGGGGAGGTGCTGCCAAATTTGTGCATCGGATCTGGAGCGGAGCATGGGAAAACGACCCAATCTACACATACTCGGGTGGGATTAGGACCTATCTTTACCTAATAGCGTCTAGGTTGCATCGACGTAATAAAACTGACAAACTCTATTAACTGATGAATATGGTTTGCTGAATTATGTATATATTTTTTGTGTGTCCAGTAGCTAGGCAATATGAGTGATCGTGGGTGGATGTACACCGGTCACACTCGTCAGAAAGACATGACCCGTGAATGGATAACAAAAACCAAGGAGTTTGTGAGAGTCGCATTTGCAAATGGACAGAAAACAACCTGGTGTCCTTGTGTCGATTGCGACAACTGTAAGAAGAAGTCAGAGTTTGAAATTATCAAACACCTACAAAAGTGGGGTTTTATGCCTAATTATACGGTCTGGACATTTCATGGTGAGTCTGCCCAACGTGCCAGAGCTGAGGTGGTTCATCGTTGCACCGACGAGCATGGTACCGGGATCGAAGACATGGTGCAAGACTTTGATGATGCTCGGGATTCAGACGAGGAGATGGAGGAATCTGCAAAGGCCTTTTATGAAATGTTGGAGTCTTCAAAACGTCCTCTCCACCAACACACTGAGCTTTGTCAGCTGGATGCCATCGCGCAAGTAATGGCTCTAAAGGCTCAGTTCAACCTGGGCAGAGAATGCTACGATGCGATGATGATGATATTTGGATGCTTTCTACCCAAAGGCCATGTATTGCCAGCAAACCTGTACCAGTCGGACAAAATCCTACGTGCGCTTAAGATGCCCTATGAGAAGATAGATGCATGTGAGAATGGATGTGCCTTATTTAGGCTTGAGTATGCGGGCTTGAACTATTGCCCCATTTGCATGCTTCCAGGTATGTTCTGGTAGACAACGGTATGGGTGAGAAGATTCAGACCAAAATCCCCATTAATGTTCTTTGGTATTTGCCAATCATACCAAGACTTCAACGTCTTTTCATGGTCTAAGAGACGGCCAGACAGATGACGTGGCATAAATTGGGCAAAAGAACAGAACTAGATGCAGATGGGAATCCGATGTTGGGACACACTTCAGACGCTTTTGCGTGGAAGCACTTCGATGCATTACATAAGAATAATGCGGCAGATCCAAGGCATCATCGAGTTTCCATCAGCACGGATGGGTTCAATGTGTATGGTATGACGGCAGCACAATACAGTTGTTGGCCTGTATTTGTCATTCCACTCAATCTCCCCCCCCCCCTGGAGAGATTATGAAAAGAAAGAACATTTTCCTAACATTGATAATTCCAAGGCCCAAATATCCAGGGAAGAATATGAATGTGTACATGCAGCCGCTTAAGGATGAATTGCAAGAAGCCTGGGATAATGGGATCAAGACATACGACGCTGCTACCAAAAAGAACTTCAAAATGCATGTGTGGTACATGTACTCGTCACATGACTTGCCGGCGTATGCGCTATTCGTTGGTTGGTGTGTGCATGGAAGGTTTCCGTGCCCCACATGTAAGGCAGCTCTTGAGTTCCGTTGACTACAGGCGGGTCGCAAGTTTTCTTGCTTCAACATGCATAGACAATTCCTGGATCCTGACCATAAGTTCAGAAAAGACAAGAAGAATTTCATCAAAGGTAGAGTTGTCAAAAACACTACACCACCTGTGTTGACAGGCCAACAGATCTTGGATCAGATAAACACTCTCAAGCCGGATCCAGATCGTCCGGGGTGTTTCAAAGCGTATAATACGGAACACGCCTGGACTCACAAGATATGTTTGTGGGATCTGCCTTACTTTAAAGACCTCCTTTGCCCACACAACATCGACGTGATGCACACTAAAAAGAATATCGCCGAGGCCCTTTTTGGTACATTGTTTGGCATAGAGGGAAAGACAAAGGATAATACTAAGGCTAGAGTCGATCAGGAGGCTTTATGTGATAGACCGTTACAAAACATTCGACAACCGAAAGGAAAGAAGAACTGGAGGAAGCCAAAAGCATGGTTCAATCTTGGAAGGCCAGCTATGAGGGAAATGATCTTGTGGGTGAAAATGCAGTTGATGTTCCCCGATGGGTATGCAGCGAATCTAAAGAGGGGAGCGATTCTTGAAAAATTGAAAATATTTGGTCTCAAGAGTCATGATTGGCACGTATGGCTTCAGCGGGTAATGCCGGTGATGTTGCGTGGCTTTATCCTTGAGGATGAATGGCTAGTACTGGCAGAGCTGAGCTATTTCTTCCGTGCCCTTTGTGCGAAAGAACTACCGCCTGACGTGCTAGACGAACTGGAAGAGTTGGCACCGGAGTTGATCTGCAAGTTAGAAAAGATCTTTCCATCGGGCTTCTTTAATCCAATGCAGCATTTGATTTTGCATCTCCCGACCAAGGCAAGATTGGGGGGGCCCGTGCAAAATCGTTGATGCTTCGCAACTGAGAGGATGCAGAAGACGCTTCGAGCAAAATGTAAAAATAAACGTAGAGTTGAAGCATCGATGGCCGAGGCATTCATTACTAAGGAGGCGGCAAACTTCATGACAGCACACTACAAAGCCAAGAATCATCATTTGCATAATCCGAAGCCTCGGTACAATGATGGCGACCGTGAAAAGATCGATCCAACCTCAGCCTATTCAAAGGGAAGCTCACACCAGCTGGTGATTCGAAATCAATAGCGTTGGATGTCGAAGAATGGTGGACCATTTCGTTGTATATCTTCAACAACCTAACAGAAGTGTAGTCGTACATCGAGTATGTTCTTGGCACATTGTTTCGCAACTTCTAATTCCTTTCAAATGCTCTTATTCCCGGATATGTGATACAGTCGATACATCGCCAAATTCTCGGATGGAGCGGTGATCCAAAAGGATTCCATCGAAGAGTATGAGCTTCTGGCAAAGCATGGAGGCGGCTATCCCGGTTTCATCTCTTGGTTCAAGCAACGGTAATTTCTATTAATTAGACGATTTCATTTCTTCGCCTAGTTTGCGGCTAATGCAACAATCCTTTCGTATTAAAATTTTAGGCTAATGCAAAGTCTATGGACTCCGAAAGGAGACAAGTCGCTAATGGTTTTGACTATAAGGTCCGTTCATTTGACAAATACGACATCAATGGGTATCGCTTTCGTACTTTTGGCAAAGAGCTATCTATGGCCGACCGAAAGTCTACAAATTGTTGTGTCTCCGCTGTCGGCGAAGGAGGGGTCGAGTATTATGGAAGAGTTGAAGTAATTTATGAACTTACATTCTTTGGTGAAAACCCACCAAACGTCATAGTCTTCAAATGTTATTGGTTCCAGCCAAAGGAGACTAGAAGGACTCTTGAACATGTAGGGATAGTCGAAATCAAACAAAGCACCCATTTAGATGTTCCTCATGTCTATATTACGGCTCAACAGGTGACCCAAGTTTTCTATCTACCGTGGGCCTGCCAAACAGATCCAAATTTGAAAGGTTGGGATGTCGTTTATGATGTGCCGCCACATTTTAGACCACCTCCCCTCAATGAAGATGATTATGAACCTCACATTAACCCAGAGACATATGAAGGAGAATTCTTCCAAGAAACACGTGTTTCCAAAAAACATTTCAAGAACCGATCTACTTCACCCCAGAACATTGAGGTCGACAGCAACAGTGAACCCGACTTCACCCTTGAGCCGGAACAAGAAGAGATGGAAGAATAAGAGGTTACTGTTGCGGATGACCTGACAATGCTTGACCGATTACATAGAGGCCTTCCACATGTTGATGCATTTATTGATGATGCTGATGAGCACGTCATTACTGATAGTGATGATGATTATGCATTTATTGATCTCGGAGCATATATAGACGATGAAGATTAATATTAGTAATGTGAGGTATTCAATTATTATTATGTACATATATATTATTAATTAGTTCATGTTATTAGGTATTCAATTTTTTATGTTGAACTAATTTTGTTCACCCTTTGTCATTGAAGGTGTTGAAAGATGGTGGGCGGGGGTTGAGAGCGCTCTAAGCCTCCTTCCTCGGCGTGTGCTAGGAGGGGTGCTATTATTCCACCTCAGCAACTTTGGAGAGCACTAGTACACTACATCCAGACACCGGCGGGCGCTTCTTCTTCGACCGGGAGAGGTCGGGGGAAGACGAAGAGAGGTGCTAGAGGTAGGAAGGCTGCTACGCCTTCCTTGCCGCCACCCCTAGCTGATTCTCCCGACCACAGGAGTGCTCTGTCTTAGGTGGACCCGTCTGACTTGGACCCGTCTCGGACTCCGGTCCATGAGACTCGGCTCGACGAGCCTCGGGTCACCGAGCCTTCGTCCCAGGAGACTCTGGTCCCAGAGTCTTCGTCCCAGGAGACTCGGGTCCCAGAGTTTTTGTCCCACGTGACTCCGGATGCTAGTGGCCATGTTGATGGTGGCGAGGACAACCTGTCTGAGGACACCTATAGCGAGGGCGAGCTGGTTGAGGATGGCAAGAAGGCCTACTAGCGTGGTTGTACAAAGCTCCCACCCGTGCCGACGACCCCCGATCAGAGGTGGTTGATTGCGCCTAATGTGGAGAAGTAAGTGCATTTACTCTTTTTTAACCTTTTGCCTTCATGTTTATTCAAATTAATATCTAATGTGTTGGCCTTGTCATACTGCAGGGGTTGGAAACATGAGCGTGGTGCCCGTAGGCCGAACCAGGTCCTTGGTGTGCTTCTCCGGCACCACTTCCCAGGGAAGGTCCAGTTGCCCGATGAGGGTGAGGCTCCACAGGTAGCACTAACCTGGGAGCTGTACATGGCTGCCCCGGCCCCGCCAAAGGAGATGGTCGATGGTGTCTTGTGCGAGACGGTGGCTGACATTGTGATCCGTCGCTTTTGGGTAATTTCTCCTTTACAGAATTAAAAATCAACAGCACCTAGTGATTGTACTAATCAGTGTTGTCTTGTTTGATTGCAGACCTTCTACAGATGTCTTGAGGAACACGAGGCGAAAGCGGCTGTTGTTCTCGAAGCCGAGTGCAAGCGCCTACTTCAGAACTTACGGCACAAGGCTCGGGTGCAGGCTATTCGAGACTACTACGCCTCGACTAACATTAAGAGGGCCAAGAAGAAGTGCCACAAAAATTATCTGAGTAAGGAGAAGTTAATGAAGGTAATTATCTATTCTTAAGGCCTTGTACTTAGTTTCTTTTATTTGATTCGTAGGCATAGCGTTGAAATTTCTCTTGTCTAACTTAGGTGCCCCCGAGATGGTGTGCGGATAGGATGGACTGTTGGGAGGCGTTGGTGGATGAGTGGTGCTCTCCTGAATGTCTAGCCGAACACAACAAGGCCAAGGATAAGCATGCCCAAATGAGAGGTGTGCCACACCATCAAGGGAGCTCCAACCTGTTTGAGTACGGGGATAACTGGGTATGTGGTTTGCTTCATGATTCATGCAATTTCATTCTGCATGCTAGCTTGAGCCCTTAACTAATATTTTGTTCCTCTCTTTTAGGTGCGAGAAAACAAAAAGGAGGTGCCACCTCTGTTCAACCTCTATGCCATGGCCCATACTGCCTCGTACAAGAAGGCCAAGGCATTCTCTGAGGATGACCTTGATCATCCAGAGAGCTTCAGCAACATCTCCTCCCATAACAAGCTCGTGAGGTACAGAGATGAAGGGAAGGCGAGGAAAGGGGAGGACTTCAACCCGAGCCAGAGTCCTTTTGATCCAGAGCTCGTGATGATATCTGGTGGCGGGAGGCCCCATGGCTCGATAGCCATTGGGGATGGACTGATATGTTGTCCTAGAACTCTCCCGGAGATCAAGAAGCGCCAGACGAGCTCTGATCCTGATATAAGGCCTCGTCCACGGCCAATGGAGCTCGCCACTGAGGCTAGGGCCCAGGAGCTTCTGGCAGAGGCAAACAGGCAGGCGGTACAGAGGGAGAGGGACATGGAGGAGAGGACGACTAGGCTATTGGAGGAGGAGAGGAATCGGAATGACGCGTCTCACCGGGCCCTATACGAGCTCCTCGTGGTAAGTTTCTCCTGCATATTAGCCAAATCATGCACGTAATGTTCGTTTCATCACTAACTAATATGAATGACTCGTGAAAACAAAACGTGCAGACCGTGTGCCAGAACAATGGTCAGACCCCTCCGTCGATGCCCCATATTACTATAGCACCCACGGTGAGTTTCATTTGAATGGTCATTAGTTACTAGTATTCACATTTGAGTTGCATCATGCTAAGGAGACATTCCAAATGATCTTTGGTGTAGCGTGCCTCCCGACAAGCATCAACCGATCCTTCTGCGTCTGCCGCAACCCCGACCGGTCCATCTACGTCTCACCCTGGCGCAAACCCGACCGGTCCTTCACCTCCGTGATGATGGTAAGTTTTCCCAAGTGTTTTGCTTAACAAATGCATACTTAGCTTAAGAAATGACCTACTGAGCTCCAAAATGACCTATACTTAGCTTATTTTCCTCTAAAATGACAGAATAACCTTACTTACCTCCAAAATGATATATTCTACCTAGGATAGCTACAAAATGACCTATACTTAGCATTTTTTCCTCCAAAATGACTTGATATGCTTAGTTAGCTAGAATATGGCATAACTACCTAGGATAGCTCAATAATGATCTATAGCTAGCTTAGCTAGTTCATTTATGACATAATTAGCTCACTTAGGTACAAAATGGAATAACTACCTAGGATAGCTCAATAATGATCTATAATTATCTTAGCTAGTTCATTTATGACATAATTAGCTCACTTAGGTAAAAAAAATGGCATAATAACCTTGGTTTAGCTCCAAAATGACCTATACTTAGCTTATTTTCCTCGAAAATAACATAATAACCTTACTTATCTCTCAACTGACATACTTTACCTAGGATAGCTATAAAATTACCTATACTTAACATTTTTTCCTCCTAAATGACTTAATATGCTTAGTTAGCTAAAAATGACATAACTACCTTGGATAGCTAAATAATAATCTATGCTTAGCTCACCTAGTTCATTTATGACATAATTAGCTTACTTAGGTAAAAAAAGGTTATAATAACCATGGTTTAGCTCCAAACTATCATAGAATTAGTTTATTTTCCTCCAAAATGACAAAATAACCTTACCTAGCTCCAAAATGACCGATTTTAACTAGGATAGCTCTAAAATGACCTACACTTACCATTTTGTCCTCCAAAATGAATAAATATGCTTAGTTAGCTAAAAATGGCATAACTACCTAGGTTAGCTCCAAAATGACCTATTTACCTATCTGAGCTCTAAAATGACCTACACACTTAGCATTTTTACCTACCTTAGCTAAAAATGGCATTTTTACCTACCTTAGTTAGAAGAAGAAGAAGATAAAGAAGAGGAGAGGAGAAAAGAAAGAGAATATAAATTCTTCTTGTTGTTGTTGTTTTTCTTCTTCTTTTTCTTATTTTCCTTCTAGCTAGTCTTCTTCTTGTTCTAACTTTTATCTTTCCTAATTTGCAGATTTGCTATAGATGAGGAATTTTGCATTGATGGAGTGTACTCTTCTACTTGTGCTTCCTTTTTGTTTATGGAAACTTGTTGGAAACTTGTTTTGGATATGTATGTATGGATATGTTGTTGGAAACCATTGTATGTTGGATATGTTGTTGGAAACTTGTATGTTGGATATGTTGTTGGAAACTTATTGTTGGTATGCTTGTTGAAACTTATTGTTGGTATGCTTGTTGGAAACTTGTATTGTTGATATGTTGGATATATATGTGAAATTCTGTCGAATTTAATGAATTTAAGAAAAAACATAAAAGAAAACAGGGGCTATATAGCAACTTTGCCGTCTGCTGGCAGACGGCAAAGGTCTTTGCCGTCAGCTCGCAGACGGCAAAGTTGCCACGTGGCAGCTACATGTGCAACCTGGGGTAGCACTAGGCTGGCTTAGGTGGTTTCTTCGTCGTCCGCTGGCAGACGACAAAGACCTAAGGTTCTCTACCGTCTGCCAGCGGACAGCAAAGAAACCACCTAGGCCGGCAAAGAAACAGGTGCTTTGCCGTCCGCCAGCGGATGGCAAAGCATGCCGTTAACCCCTTAACGGTCGTAAGCTGCCAGGTGTGTCGTCCATGGTCTTTGTCGTCTGTTGGCGGATGGCAAAGACCTAAGGATCTTTGTCATCCGCCAACGGACGGCAAAGCGCCCTTTACCGTGGCGTCCGGACTATTCACCGTCTGCTGGCGGACGGCAAAGCCTTTGTCGTCCGGGATGGCTGACGGCAAAGTATCTGATTCGTGTAGTGGTGAGATTGATTCTTTGAAAGATAGATCTACTCCACCCAAGCATGATATGAATGAGTCCTTAAAATCTATGAGAATCTCTATTGATGAGTGTAAGGAAAGAACCGCTAGAATACGTGATAAGCGTGAATGGCTTGAAAAAGTGTGTTCTCGTGATAATAATGATGAAGATCTCAAAGTGATTGATGTGACTCCTATTGAATCTTTATTTTCCAGTATAAATCTTGATAAGGATGTTACTGGAGATAAGTCAACTTTAGTTAAAATTCATCCCAATGATTTGGAGTTTTTAGATCTTAATGCTACAATTGATAAAAGTGGAATTGAAGAGGTCAACACTTTAAATAGTAATGAACCCACTCTTTTGGATTTCAAGGACTTTAATTATGATAGCTGATCTTTGATTGATTGTATTTCCTTGTTGCAATCCATGTTGAATTCTCCGCATGCTTATAATCAAAATAAGGATTTTACTAAACATATCATTGAAGCTATGATGAAATCTTTTGAAGAAAAACTTGAGTTAGAAGTTTCTATCCCTAGAAAGCTTCATGATGAGTGGGAACATACTGTTAAGATTAAAATTAAAGATTATGACTCCCATGCTTTGTGTGATTTGGGTGCTAGTGTTCCCATGATTCTGAAAACTTTATGTGATGTGCTAGGTTACCATGAACTTGATGATTGCTCTTTGAATTTGCATCTTGCGGATTCCACTATTAAGAAACCTATGGGAAGGATTAATGATGTTACTATTGTTGCAAATAGGAATTATGTGCCTGTAGATTTCATTGTTCTTGATATAGATTGCAATCCTACATGTCCTATTATTCTTGGTAGACCTTTCCTTAGAACGATTGGTGAAATTATTGACATGAAAGAAGGAAATATTAGATTCCAATTTCCATCAAGGAAAGGCATGGAACACTTTCCTAGAAAGAAAATAATATTGCTTTATGAATCTATTATGAGATCTACTTTTGTATTGCATACCAAAGATGACAATACCTAGATTTATTGTGTTTTGCCTAGCTATGGGCGTTAAACAATACGTTCGTTGGGAGGCAACCCAATTTTATTTTTATGTTCTGTTTTTGGTTCTGTTTTTGAGTGTTTACCACATTATTACTTCTGTAGTAATTGTGTTTTGGTGTTTTAATTAGTGTTTGAGCCAAGTAAGACCTTTGGGATGGTCTATGGTGGTTGTTGATTTGATCTTGCTGAAAAACAGAAACTTTTGCACCCAGTCCAGGAATTTTATAATTTTTTCAGAGCATCGAATGAGTCTAATTTTTTTACATAATATAGATATAAAAATTTCCCAGGTTGTCCTCAGTTTTCAGAATTGTTTGAGTTACAGAAGTGTATGAAGTTTTCAGATTGCTACAGACAGGTCTATTTTTGACAGATTATGTTTTCTTTGTGTTGTTTACCTAATTTGATGTATCTATGGGTCGTATCGGGGGGTATGAACCATGAATAAGTTGGAATATAGTATATATTACACCAATATAAATAAAGAATGAGTTCACAACAGTACCTAAGGTGGTGATTTATTTTCTTATACTAGCGGATCTCACAAGTTTTCTGTTAAGTTTTGTGTTGTGAAGTTTTCAAGTTTTGGGTAAAGATTTGATGGACTACGGAATAACGAGTGGCAAGAGCCTAAGCTTGGGGATTCCCAAGGCACCCCAAGTCATATTCAAGGATGCCAAAGATCCTAAGCTTGGGGATGCCCTAGAAGGCATCCCCTCTTTCGTCTTCAATCCATCGGTAAATTTACTTGAGGCTATATTTGTATTCACCGCATGATATGTGTTTTGCTTGGAGCGTCTTGTATGATATGAGTACTTACTTTCTAGTTTGCCACAATCATCCTTGCTGCACACATATTTTGAGAGAGACACGCATTAATCGTGAATTCATTAGAATACTCTATATGCTTCACTTATATCTTTTGAGATAGGCAATTTTGCTCTAGTGATTCACTTATACCTTTTTAGAGCACGGTGGTGTTTGCTTTTATAGAAATAATTGAACTCTCGTACCTCACTTATATTATTTTGAGAGTCTTGAAACAGCATGGTAATTGATTTAGGTTATGAATTTAGTCCTAATATGATAGTCGTCCAAGATGGATATAATAAAAATTCCATATTAAGTGCATTAAGTATTATGAGAAGTTTGATTACTTGCATAAAGTTTTGAGATATACAGATGGTAATGTTAAGAGTCATGTTAGGAAGTAATTGTTTTTTTTGAATGTTGGTAGTTGATCTACCAAATTCATTGATCAGAGGAAGAAAGGTTGGTCCAGTTTATGAGGGAAACCGGACCCAAAAACCATACAAACGGTGCCTTTCGGCACACAAAACACACATCATCACGAGCCACGAGTCCCTCTAACCGGATCCACCTCCAGAGCAATGCCCCCAAGAGGGTAACATGATGTCGTATAGTGACGCCATCATCCGATCTAAACTAGATCAAGGATTTCCCCCGAAATATGACAGAAAAGGCAAAATGGGAGCAGCTATATCGATGCCTCCAACGAGGGGACGACGCCTGAAGGCGCCGCCATAGACTACTCCGGCCATGACCGGAGTACGGATTTCGCCGGCCATCACACCTACACAGTTCAAGCCTAGGATCCAATCAGCCTATACACAAAACCACTATCCCTGTCTTCACGGCTAACCACACATCCCCGGCAAGCTCGACATGTTATCAACTTTGCATCCGCATCCCCCACTGGACGGAGGATGCAACCCTCGTAGCGGTGACATTCTTCTTCCACCAGAAGGATGCAACCAAGCAGGACGCCATTCGTCTCCTCGAGGATGCAACGCCTACCCGTCACTCGTCTCCCGGTAAAGGATGCAACAACCGCCATGGTGCCATTCCTCTCCCTCCAGCCACCTCCATCTTGTCCTCACACCTACAGCAGCGTCGAGCTTTCCAAACCATCGTCGGGAGGATGCAACACCGATCAGGATGCCATTCATCTCCCACCTCCTCTCGCACAGCTTGTGTCCCACAGCCACGTCGACCACGTCTCTGGTCGAGCCGCCTCCAGACTGCCAGCCGCCAGATCTGATCGACACGGGCCTACCAGATCTGGCCTCACCACGCCAAGGGCGCCGCCGGGGGGGAGGGGAGAGCCCGCGTCCTCCCGCAACGTGCCATGACGGCCGACGCGCATGACCACTCCGCCTCAAGGCCCGCCTCCAACTCGCCGCGCAGGCAAGAGCACACGCGCGCACGAGCCGTCGGACGAACGCGCATCTAGCCACTCCCATCACGTCGTCGCGGGTGCACACCGTGCGGATCTGGACGCGCACCGCGCGGATCTGGGCCCTCCCGTACTCGTCGCGCCGCCGTCCTCCACACCAGCTTGCACAGGCCAGAGGTAGCACCCCGCTGCCGCCTTCCTTGGGGCCAGCCCAAGCTTTGCCAGCGGGCGCCCTCTGGCAGCAGCAAGATGGATGGGAGGGAGGGGGAAGAGAGGTCCGGCGCTAGGGTTTCTCCCCCATGTCGCCAGAGCCAGGCGACGCGGGGATCGGGTATCGGAACCGAAACTTTTGTTGTGTAGACGCGGAGCTAGGAAGTAATTGTGAATTGGTAAAAATACATATGTAAAGGTTTGTGATTCTCATAGCATGCACATATGGTGAACCGTTATGTAAGGAAGTTGGATCATGATTTGGTTAAGATTGTCGATCTTTGTGTGAGGGTCAGGAGCGCGTGATGGTTTACTCCTACCAACCTCTCCCCTAGGGGCATGCGTCTAATGCTTTGCTTCGATGACTAATACACTTTTGCAATAAGTATATGAGATCTTTATGAATAATGTGAGTCCATGGATTATACACACTCTCACCCTTCCACCTTTGCTAGCCTCTCTAGTACCGTGCAACTTTTGCCAGTGCGATAAACCCGCCTTCCTCAAAATAGACACCATATATCTTTCCTCAAAACAGCCACCATACCTACCTATTATGGCATTTCCATAGCCATTCCAAGATACATTTCCATGCAACTTCCACCATTCCATTCATTATGACACGCACCATCACTTTCAGTTGTAATTCTTGAGTTGTAAGTAAATAAAAGTGTGATGACCATCATTATTAGAGCATTGTCCCATGTGAGGAAAGGATGATGGAAGCGATGATTACCTCACAAGTGGGGATGAGACTCCGGACTTATGGAAAAATAAAAGAGGCCAGCGAAGCCCAAATAAAAAAAGAGGCCTTAGATGCCCACTAAAATAAAAAAAATGAGAGAAAAGAGAGAAGGGACAATGTTACTATCCTTTTCCACACTTGTGCTCCAAAGTAGCATCATGATCTTCATGATAGAGAGTCTCCTATTTTGTCACTTTCATATACTAGTGGGAATTTTTCATTATATAACTTGGCTTGTATATTCGAATGATGGGCTTCCTCAAATTGTCTTAGGTCTTCATGAGCAAGCAAGTTGGATGCACACCCACCTAGTTTCCTTTTGAGCTTTCATACACTTATAGATCTAGTGCATCCATTGCATGGAAATCCCTACTCACTCACATTGATATCTATTAATGGGCATCTCCATAGTCCGTTAATACGCCTAGTTGATGTGAGACTATCTTCTCCTTTTCCTTCACAACCTCCACCATATTCTATTCCACCTATAGTGCTATATCCATGGCTCGCGCTCATGTATTGCGTGAGAGTTGAAAAGGTTTGAGAAAATAAAAGTGTGAAACAATTGCTTGAATTTTCATCGGGGCTGTGCATGATATACTTTGTGTGAGGAAGATGGAGCATAGCCAGACTATATGATATTGTAGGGATAACTTTCTTTTGCCATTATATTTTGAAGAGATACAATTTCTTTGCTAGTATGCTTGAAATATTATTGTTTTTATGTCAACATTAAGCTTTTGTTTTGAGTCTTATGGATCTGAATATTCATGCCACAATAGAGAATATTACATGGATAAATATGTTAGGTAGCACTCCACATCAAAAATTCTCTTTTTATCATTTACCTACTCGAGGACGAGCAGGAATTAAGCTTGGGGATGCTGATATGTCTCCAACGTATCTATAATTTTTGATTGTGTCATGCTATTATATTATCTGTTTTGGATGTTTTATATGCATTAATATGCTATTTTATATTATTTTTGGGACTAACTTATTAATCTAGAGCCCACTCCCGGTTTCTATTTTTTCCTTGTTTTTGAGTATTGCAGATATGGAATATTAAACGGAGTCCAAACGGAATAAAATCTTCGAATGATTTTTTCTGCAAAGAAAGAAATCTACCAGACTTGGAGTGCACGTCAGGGCATCTGCCAGGAGGTCACAAGCCAGGGGGCGCAGCCACCCCCCCCCCCCCCCTGGCCGCGCCTGGCAGGCTTGCCACCTCCTGGCAGGTCTTCTAGCCCTAATCTTCCTCCTATAAATACCCAAATATTCCCCCAATACCAAAAAGAGCCACACAAATACTTTTTTGCCGCTAGAAGCCTCCGTTCCTGAGAGATCCAATCTTGGAGCCTTTTTGGTAATCTGCTGGAGCGGGATTCGATCACGGAGGGCATCTACATCAACTCCATTGCCCCTCTGATGATGCGTGAGTAGTCCACCATAGACCTACGGTCCATATCTAGTAGCTAGATGGCTTCTTCTCTCTCTTTTTGCTTCAATACCATGTTCTTCATGATCTTCATGGAGATGTATCCTATGTAATACTCTTTTGTGGTGTGTTTGTTGAGATCCGATGAATTGTGGGTTTATGTTCAGATTATCCATGAATATTATTTGAGTCTTTTCTGAATTCTTATATGCATGATTTCATATCTTTGCAAGTCTCTTCGAATTATTGGTTTGGTTTGGCCAACTAGATTGGTAATTCTTGCAATGGGAGAAGTGCTTAGTTTTGGGTTCAATCTTGTGGTGTCCTCACCTAGTGACAAACTAGGGGTAGTGAGGCACGTATTGTATTGTTGCCAACAAGGGTAACAAGATGGGGTTTTCATCATATTTCTTGAGTTTATCCCTCTACATCATGTCATCTTACCTAATGCGTTACTCTGTTCTTCATGAAGTTAATACTCTAGATGTAGGTAGGAGTTGGTCGATGTGTGGAGTAATAGTACTAGATGCAGAATCATTTTGGTCTACTTGACACGGACGTGATGCCTATATGCATAATCATTGCCTTGTATATCTTCATAATTATTCGCTTTTCTATCAATTGCTCGATAGTAATTTGTTAACCCACCGTGATATTTTCCTTCAACGGAGAGGTCTCTAGTGAAACCTATGGCCCCCGGGTCTACTTTCCATATTATATTTTCATATCTATAAACAAAAAATACCAAAAATACCTTGCTGCAATTTATTTACTTTTTACTTTTTGCAATCTATCACGCCTATCTCTATTAGATCTGATCCTTGCAAAACCGTGAAGGGATTGACAACCCCTTTATAGCGTTGGGTGCAAGAGTTTGATTGTTTGTGTACGTGCATCCATTGGTGACTTGCTTGTTCCTCCTACTAGATTGATACCTTGGTTCTCAACAACTGAGGGAAATACTTATCTACTTCACTGCATCACCCTTTCCTCTTCAAGGGAAAACCAACGGACGCTCAAGAGGTAGCATCATGCAGTTCGAACATCCGTGTAGGTTGGTTTGTTCGCCTGTCATCGAAATGATCGATAGCAGTCAGTTCTCGGGGCTGGGCTGGCGGCCTGCCCCACCCCCTAGGAGGGCGTTCTTTTTTATCATAACGATCATTGTTTCATGGAGGGTCATCTTCTACTTCATTGTCAAACTCGGACTTAGATTGACTCTTCCATCTATCCTCGAGTTGTTGTTCGGCTGGTAGGATTTCGACCACTTATCATGCAGTCCATACTAATCGGCTTTGAGCAGAGATCGCTCGAGTTTAACACATCGAGTCGTTGCCATTAAGCGCCTCTGGTAGGCCTCGAGGGCTTCAAAGTTTTTGGGGACAACAAAGTCATCGGGCCCAAGTCTTGTTTCCTCGACCTCCAACATGTAGTTGTCGTCCTCGGGGTCATCAGAGAGCATGTCTCCTCCCAGGCCATTAATGTGACCGGTTGCAGCCTCATCGACGTTGCCTAGGTACTAGACAGCTGGGGGTGTGTTGTTGCCTTCAAGGTTGTCGTTATTGGCTTCCCCGGTGCTGGCATTGTCTCTGCTATTCCTTCTATGGCGTCAACCACTTCGCCTGCGTCCAGAGGGTTCTTCATCATCTCCTCCAACATCTTTGTGGAGGTGACCACATGTAAACGTTGTAGGTGGAAGTTTCTGTCGATTTGCTCGTGTTGCACTACTTCGTGCCTGGCCTATCCTTGGCATCTTCCTCCATCTCCGCAGCTTCAAATGTGTAGTCAAGGACGTGTGTGAGGACCTCAATCATAGAAACTAGGTGGGTGATGGGTGATACATCTCCAACGTATCTACTTTTCCAAACACTTTTTCTCTTGTTTGGACTCAAATTTGCATGATTTGAATGAAACTACCCCAGACTACCGTTGTTTTTTAGCAAAACTACCATGGTGTTGTATTTGTGCAGAAATAAAAGATCATAGAATTGGACGAAACTTTTCGGAGAATTTTTCTGTCATATATAAAAAATAATGGTGTGAAGACCCACCAGAGGGGGGCCACCTGTTACTGCGAAGCCAACAGGGCGTGGTCACCCCCTGGGCGCGCCCTGATGGCTTGGGACCACGTGGTGGCTCCGTAAACTCTAATTCTAGTCCTATAAATTCCTAATTCTAGAGGGAAAATAGGAGAGAATTACGTCAATATATATATATACACATATATTTCTCCCCCACAATATTTTTCAGAAGAAACAAAATTGGTTTTGTATGAAAACCAAATTTAAAACAAATTGAAAAATAGAAAAGAAGAAACAAAAGATAAAAGAAAAGGGCAAAAAACTTACATGGCTTACCTATACCATCCCACCATGGGCACCCATCTATTCTTCCCCGGGCCGGCTTGAGCAGCTGCATGGCAGCACCAGCACCACGACCGTGATCACATCATGTTACTTTGGTCGTCTCCAGGACTCCTCGTCCCTATACCCTCACCACGGAGATGCCCAGAGCCCCATCTCCCTTTCCCCTCTCTCCATGGACCCCCTCCCCTCCTATAGCTCATGATTACGAGCAACTCGAGAGAAACCGCTGGCCGCCATAGTTCGTTTTCATGGCCAACGACGACGACTCATTGCTCTGCCATGTCCACGAGATTCATGGAACTCCGCATAATCTCTGTGCTGATGGAAGTAAGAAGAGGAGCACAATTTGCCGCAATCAAGTTGCTCTTCCTGAGTCGGCCACCGCACATCAATCTTCTTTATCGTCTTCAAGACACCACCGAGCCCGTTGAACGTCCCTGCAACTCCATTGTGACTTGTGAGCCCTCCTCCCCTCCTCCTCCCCCCCTCTTCCTCTAGTTGCATCGTCCACAAGTCTAGGCTCCAGCCACAGACATGGACGACTAAGTACATGGTCTCGAGGTCCTCTTCTCGAGATTGTAGTGTCAGCGCGCTCCTTGTGCTCTCAGCAAGCCTCATGCTCGTGCCCTTCGTCCAAAAACTAGCCACAGCCTCATGCTCGTGTATGCCCGAGTCGTCGATGCTCACCTTGCTACCATCGTTACCACATACATCCTAGCACCAGCAGTTTCCACCCTTTGATGCGGCTCATCATGTTGCACCTGTCGTATGACCTAGCTACGTTCCAAATGGTCGTTGTAACCGACTGACCGACGATCACCGCCATGCCCCGTTTAACGCCAGCTAAACTTGATGATGTGGCACTTCACTAGGCCTTAATTACCCTATTAGTATACCCCTAAGACATTGACCTATAAGCCCTACACCTTAGTTAAACCCAACTTAAATTCCTAGTTAAAAGTTAATATAAACCCAGTGTCCCCATAGGTCAGGTTTGACCTATGCCTAGTCAGCATTGAGTGCAACCACGAGTCAGTCTGTGTGGCTAGAATAGAACGGAGTAACAAAAGTATTTTTTGTATTTTGAATAAATCAGAAATGATTATTTATTTCATAAAATACTTAAAACTTCCAAAATTCATAGAATTTAAACTATAACATAGATTAAAATAATTTATATATGAAAAATGATTAGAAAAATATAAAAAAATTGTCGGTGCCATATTAATGCATGTTTGACAACCAAATTCTACTGGTTAGGACAAATGTTTATTAGGGCATTTAAGTAATTAGTTTTGGATTGTGGTTTTGCTATGTTGGATCAAAACCACTTCAATTAAATTGTTGCTTATTACACTAGGTGAATTAAGTAATTTAATATGACATGACATACATTTGATTTTCCATTGCAATGTTTGAACGTTGTTTCCCTTCTGTTCGTCGGTGTTACTTCTTCTTGGTAGATGACGATTCCAATGTATTGGTTGTTGACACTGATGAAGAGCAGATCCATCTTAAGAAGTGTCAGGCAAGCAAACCCACCTTGATAATGTCAATACAATCCTAATCTCTCGCTCTTACCCTCTTTCCAATGCATTAGGATGAATACTAATTCAATTATTACATGTTCTTGGTAGTTGAACCTATTCCTATGCATGACCTATCTTTGTCATAGTAAAAAGCTTGCCACAATCCTAGCATGACTAGGAGTTGCTAATTATCACATTGTGGACCATCATGATACTTGCTTGCTATGCTTAGAGTTGTGTGTGTTTAATCCATCTGGAAGATAAATTGGAATGGTTGTGATCATGTCCCAATGTGTGAGAGTTAAGAATGTATCATGCTTTGGTAAAGATAGCGATGAGAGGATATGAGTACATGGTGGGTTGTCTCATTGAAACCACTCATAAGAACTGAGTTCCGTGTTTGAATCCAAGACTAGCTACTATCATTCATTGGGCTCGAAACCAATGGACCCTCTCGGGCCATTAATCACCTTGATCTCAGTACAAGAGTTGCAAGTTGTTTCTTGTGTTGGGTAGGCATGTATTATGGCCTAACAAGTGAACATTATACAGATGAGGCGGGCTTGGGTAATGGCACATGGCACGGTGTACCAAGCATAGACTGCCCTAGTGGTGGACTTGGGAACCCTGTACACAACTTTTGGGCCCTTTTATGGAAAGTTTGGTCGTACTTTCATTGCGGTATCAGTCCTAATTAGGTGGTAAACCTCAACTTGAGTCATTGTTGGTTAACACTATGGTTGACACCCTTGCTGGGCTTTCGCTTGAAGTCTGTCGAGTACATGTGTACATGGCGGTAAGTGGTGAACACACGTGTGAACAAGTACACCCATGTTGGGTTATAAATTTATTCAAATAGCCACGTCCGTGGATATGGACTACTTGGAGACTTCTATTGTTCATAGACAACTTTAATGGATACTCGAAAACAGTCCAGATAGGTGTGAGCATCTTGGATTGCTTTCTCGTAGGGAAGATAGAGAGAATCTGAGTAGTGTATTCTTGTGATGACTAGCTTGATGGACTCTTGTGTGATCTATCACCTCTGAATCAGTTACTCGTATTCATAGTTCAGGTAACCCAAAGGTCAAAATTGTCTTGTTGCAATAAACTCCACAACCCTCTTTTATTGATACTAATGCATGAGTAGTTAGTTCTGATATAAGTCTTGTTGAGTACCTTTTGTACTTATGGTTGCTTAATTTATGTTTTGGAAAGGAGACCACTACCTCACTAGTAGTTTATACGTTGAGTTCGACGTTAACCGAGTAGCTTGGTTCCAGACAATAGTGTGGTGCCTTTGGGAGGGTCGTTATTTATTTCAAGGTTTCTTAAGTCGTATCTTTGTACCCATACATATATTGTTTCCACTGTTCCTTATATGCTTTGAGTGTTGGGTCATATGAACCATATCTGTAATGACTCTATTGTTGGTTCTTCTGAGCCTTAAATAAATGTTTGAGTCGTAGAGTTATGTTGTGATGCCATATTATACCAACACATAATGTGCATAATGTGTGTATGCTTTTGAAATACACGGTATGTGTGGGGTTCAACACCTAGTTATGCACTTGTTGTGGTCTTTCTTAGAAAGGATTGCCTCATTGTGCTTTCATGAGCCTTGTCTCAGGAACACTGTGTTCGATCAACACGTGCTCTGCAGTGGCATTGCGTTAGCCTTTGTATGATTGAATCACATTTGTTTACAACTAATCGCGTCGAGTCGGGATCTCTGACATGTATTTGCTAGCGGCTTACCATATAAGCGAGAGAGAGAAAGCACCAACGGTCCAGCCAAGATAAGGTGATAACCTTGTGAACCGTGCGTGAGGCTAAGTTGAAGCAGGAGTTGAGAAAATGTTTTGCTATGGGAGACTTAGGTCCATCAAAGAACACTTTTTCGGATGAGAATTGGGAGAGATAGAAATTCCAACAAGATGAACTTTTCTCAAGATAAGTATATTGAGAAGATACTTGAAAGGTTTAGGATGGACAATACTAAAGTTGTGAGTTTTCCACTAGCAGTTCATTTTAAGTTAAGCACCAAGCAGTGTCAAACCACTGATGAGAATAAAAACAAATGCATAATGTTCCTTATGCTTCTGCGGTTGGGAGTGATGTATGTTGGTGTGCACAAGGCCTGACATTGCTCATGTGGTTAGTACCGTGAGTCGATTTATGTCTAATCCAGGAAGACCTTACTGGGAAGCCATGAAGTAGATTTTGAGGTATCTCTAGGACAACACTCATGAGAAGCTTTGGTTTGGTGGTGGTGAGATCAAGTTGATTGCCTTCTCAGATTCCTACATGGCTCGAGATGTTGACAGAAGGAAGTCTACTTCATGTTGCATGGCCACCTATGCACGGGGAAGTGTCATGAAAAAGTGGGTTGCAGAACTATGTGTCATTGAATACAACTAAACCTGGATTTATTGCAATAACATAGGCAAACAAAGAGTTATTGTGGTTGAAATGATTGTCTTGTGAGCTTCATTTTAAGCAAGACAAATATGTGTTACTATATGACAACCAAAGTGCCATCCGCTTGAGTAATAATGCAAGATTTCATTCAAGGTGTAAGCATATTGAAGTCCGCTATCTTTGGATTGGAGACGTGTTATATTCCAAGCAAACTCAGATTGAGAAAGTTCACACTGATGACAATGAGGATAACATGTTGACCAACGTGGTGACAAGGAATAAGCTCGAAGTATGTCGTCGGCTCGGTAGCATGGCTATCGGAAGGCGGTGAGGCCCTCCATGATCTTAGAAGGTGAAGTTTGTTGGACTAATTATCTCCACATGGAGGTGTGTTGGAAAGTCCCCCCACATGGAGGTGTGTTGGCAGCCCAACATCAGCTGAAACATCCAACACACGTGAGCCATTGATCTTCGTTGCATCTAACGGTTGTGAGTGCTTCATGGTGAAGGGAGCAATAAGGAAACCCCCTTTTTATTAGGGGATCAATGTGAAGAGTGTCTTGTAAATCTCTCTAGAGGTTCTAGAGAAGAGGTTCACAACTCTCATAGTGAAGTTGTGTGGACCGGCCGGTCCACAACCGTCGTTTTTCATTCATCAAATTGAAGAGGTTTTCCATGTGAAATCTTGTGTGACATGTGCATGTTTGTGTTATTCCATTGCTTACTTGTTGATTGAAGTTGTCCTCAAAATCACTACAAGTGAAGGGTTGTTTAGTGTGCATATTTGTCGTGTTGGTGAGTCTGTGCATCGCTTCTATGTTGTCCAGTCCCAGCGACCCCAATTTCATAGGAACTTGTATCAAAATACTACTACCTCCATCTGGAATTAATTGACGTGGAAATGGATGTACCTAGATGTAGAAATACATCCATTTCAGCCACAAATGATGTCAAAACTAACCAAGCTGGGCTTACTTGTGCACATGAAGACTATGGCTTTAATGTCGCCAAACCCTCTTACCATGACATAGACCATGTTCTAAATCAAAAATCAAAGTTTTGACCAAGAGTGGGACAAAAACGTCAAGATTTCTCAAAATATTTAATATCTCCCTTGAGAAAATCACAAATAGTTCTATGGTTATTCTAGAAAAATTTCAACTTATTTGGATGATAGGTTTCAAAAAGTCATCATTATGAAGTTTGATTTTAGCAAATGGAAAATCATCTTCAAAATGAAAAAAAATGTTCAGTCCAAATTATCATTCTAAAAACCAACACTATCAATTTATCGTCCTAGTGTCCCAAATGAAAACATTACCAAAACAAATCATTTCATGTCAAACTTACAGAATGTTACAGAACTAAAAGCCCACCGCGATAATCTTTCAAGTCCACATTTGTAAGTAGACTATTAAAAACACTTGTAAGATAACTCCCCATCACCCCATAGTTGATGCGGCTTAGATTCTATCGAAGAAAATGATGAGGCATAAAAGGAAAAAGGTGGTGAAAGAAATGAGGGTATACCTAAAAAAGGGTGGGGGAGCAACCTTTTTTACAGCAAGGTCATAATCATCCAATGTGCCATGCTCCCTTCCAAATCTTATCCACACATGACATGTGGCCTAGTAAGTTACAGTCGTCATTGTTCATTATACTCCCTCCGTTTCATAATATAAGAACGTTTTTCAAACTAGTTTAGCTTCAAAAACGTTCTTATATTATGGGATGGAGGGAGTACTTGGCAAGAAAAATCATAAAAGATGATCAAATAGATTCAACAAGCAAAGAATACAATCAATCTGAGGATCAAGTTATGGTGCTCATCGTTGGCATAGAATTCTAGTACACCAGAATTGCTTCATTTGTAAGCTGAAAACCTAGCACCACCACCACCACCAGCAGTAGCACTACCACCAGCAGCACTAGCAGCAAGAGCAGCAGCAGCAAGAGCAGCAACAACAACAACAGCAACAGCAGTAGCAACAACAACAGTAGCACCACCACCACCAGCAGCACCACCACCACCAGCAACAGCAGCAGCAACAACAACAACAACAACAACAACAACAACAACAATAGCAGGAGCAGGAATAGGAACAGCAATAGCAGCAACAACAACAACAGCAGGAATAGGAACAGGAACAGCAACAGCAACAACAACAACAGCAGGAGCAGGAACCGGAACAGCACAGCAACAGCAGCAGCAGCAACAGCAGGAACAGGAACAGCAACAGCAACAGCAACAGGAATAGGAACAGCAACAACAACAGCAACAGGAACAGCAACAACAACAGAAGAAGAATTGTAGGTTGAACCCTATTGTATTTCCAAAATTTCACGCATATACTAGCCTTTCATGTTACCTATCAATTTGGGTGCTGCTGTTGCAAATTATAATCAGTTTATAAACATTGAACAGTCTAAATTAAATAGGCATGTTACTCATTCAGCCTAATGCTTATTTTCGCATTATAACGACTAGGCCTCATATGCTTGGATAAATAACATCTACTTATATGACCTTCCATTATTGTACAACCTAATTGATCAAGCAGTGCAGTGAATTGGAAATTTTAATGGTAGGTTGGTTTATAGTACCATGGAAGCAGGAAGAAAGAGACAGTGTTGCAGTTGCTCAAAAAGAGCTTACCTCTGATCCCGAATTGCAGACCCAGCGATTTTCTTTGCTATAACAGACCTTGTGAAGTGATCTTGCCTCACAAGTGTCTCCTATATCTACACTGGAAAATAGTTCAGCCAGACCAGACCTCCAAAATAGACCCACTGGATGTATAACACAAATTCAACTGAGTGCTAGAGCAGCTAGCTAGACATGACAAAACTTGTACAAAATAAAATTAAAACCTTTTCTTGAGAGTAATTTCCCAAACTCCACACCCTGCAGCTAGATCTTTGTTTGTATTACCCTCTAATTTTTCTTCTTCGAGAAAACGCAAAGATCCCTTTGCGTTTCATTGCATTGAAAAGAGAGAGTTTAAGGTTACAGCCCTCCTAGGAGGTGGTTTACAGTCCTAGAACATGAACTAATCTACTTCCTAGGTGGGGGGCAAGACTACTCTAACAGCGCCTGCCACAGACCAAAGTTTGGCCTCCTCCTTGATGCTGCGAACTAGCATTTGAACGGAAGGGTGCGCGTCCTTGAAGATGCAGTCATTTCAGTGCTTCGAGATCATTCAGGATATAAGAAGCGTCGCGGATGCCAGCCCTTTACGGCTTGGGCGTGGCTTGCCTGGCGTCGTTCCACCAGTCCAGAAGGGCGATCTCATTGTCCGGAGGTCTGCAATATGCATAAGTAGCTCCTCAGTTCCTAGTTGAGATGGAATATGGGAGCTCGTAGAGAACATATACGATGAATATCTGCCTAATTAGTTGGAAAACGAAGCCAACAGATCAGTTAAATATCTTGCTAGATCAGTTAACAGGAAACATCAGGCCACCGAGTAGAAGTTCTCGAAAAATGTGTTATTTATCCAGGAAATTACAGCTACTGTTGGGTTGATCAAGCCAACAGATATCCAGTTTAAAACTACTATCCAGACACGATCAAGTACTCCCAGGATCCAACGAAATGTAACCCATGTACAGTTTCAGTGTTTCTCGTTGCTTTGTGGTGCACACATTTGAGTATAGCAGAGCTCATCTTCGCAAGACGCTGAAGATCACCACGATTGAATTGGTCATCTTACATCAAGATGATATCCTGACAGTCCGCGCCGTCAAGTTGACGACGGGTCGTTGCTTGAGCCCACTCATCATGCTCCCGCCGCCGCCACCGTCGCGGCACCTCAGCGACGACGTCCTTGATTTCATTGGCGACACGAAGGATAACCTCGCCTTTATCGGTGAAACGAGCCTTGACGCCAGCCTGGACGGCGAGAACGAGCACCGACGGGTTTTCCCGGACGCCGCCTGTGCTTTGCCGGGCGGCGACACGGCCACGGGTCTTGAATTGGGCAGCAATTTGCCATGGCTTTTCAGCTTGGACCCAAGAGCGCTCGGCGGCGTCTTGACCAGGAACTTGTGCGGCGTCTGCGCGGCCTTGACAGGGGACCGAGTCTTGTTCGACCGCTTCTGTTTCTTTGTGGCCGACGGCGAGGCGTACGCGGTGGAGGAGGCGGGAGCGACGAATGTGGGGTTGGGGAACATCACCGTCTTCTTGCCCCACGGCCGGTTCTTGGGGGACACCCTGTTTGCCGACACCGACGGGCGGCCGAGTGGCGAGGTGGGCTTGAACTGTATCCGGGACCTGACGCGCGAGCGCGACGGCGGCGTGCCGGCCTCGGCCCCCGCCGTGCCACGCTGGCTCTGCTTCTCCTTGGCGCGGCGGGCTCGGAGCGGCGTCTGCTCCGCGGTGGCTTTCCTGGTCCTCGCGACGGGCTTCGGGGTCTTGGGCGGATCGGCGACAGCCACGATGTCCCGGGCGAACTGGCTGGCCTGAACGATCTCCAGCACCGTCTCGCCGAGGAGCATCGCCGGCAGCGACATCCGGCGCCAGTGGGCCGCGCCGTCACCGCCGCCGAACTTTCCCTTGGGGGATCTGCTCTGCGCCGGCGTCCCCCTCATCCTGCCAAGACATTAATTCGCGTGCCGCAAGGTCAGCGAAACGAGAGATCGAAGCATCCCGGTTGGGGCGGCAGAGTCGACAGAGAGAGGGACTTGCCTGACGGTCTCCTGCTTGCAGCGGATGCTGGTGCGGAGGTAGCCGCGGGTGCTGCGCGGGCTGAGGCTGACCCCGGAGACGACCTTGGCGCCGCCGGCCACCGTGTACTGCAGCTCCTGGAGCCGGGCCATGCACCGGTCCATCTGCGGGCACGCCCCCAAACCCAATCCATCAAGACCCGTACTACAACCTCTCCCCAAAACTTGATGAAATTGAGATCCTGTTTATTCCTTACCTTCTTGAGGGTCTCCCTGACGAGGGCGGGGTTGAGCGCGGCAGCGGCGGCGACGGCGGCCGCCGTCTGGCGGTCCGGCTTGGCGTTGGGGCTCCTGGCGACCATGGTCGACGTGCGGCGGTTGCTGCCTGGCCTGGGCGGTGGGCGAGGCTGATGATGAGGAGCAGGTGCGGGTTTGTAGAGAGCAGGAGACGGAGGACTGGTACGCCAGGGACTAACGGTCGCCCCGGCACAACGGCTAGTTCGCTCTCGGACTCTCGGGTGGGGAGTAATTGAGAGGGGACGGACCTTTTCTTGAGCGGCACAGCTGGGTCGCGTAATAAGCGTAGCGGGGCCTACCGTGTACAATACGGAAATTTTGCCACGTGATGGCAATTGATATCTGGCCAGCTAAGTGTACGCCTTTCAAATAAAGGCTGTGAAAATTATGGTTGGGGTTTCACTTTTGCACAGGGTCGTATCAGGGCCGGGTCAGCTAATAAGTATTGGAAATAACGTGGATGGGATTTCAATTTGAGTTAATTACACTTTTGGTACAAACCTCTGGAAAATTCGATGAACTCCTTTTCTAAATTCGATGAACTTTTTTCAGACTTGAATATTTTACTTAGTTTTTTATGTTTTTTATGAATTCCGGTGACTTGTTATGTAAAAGTGAACATCCTGCCCAATGGTGCATGGTCGTGATCAAAGGTCAATCAAACACTTCTATTTTTCAATCTAACGATCCGATAAAAAAATCCAGCGATCGAGCGAAAAGAAAAGAACGACCTGCCCGCGATCGAGTGAAGCGCCCATGTGTAATGGATCGGCCCAAATTTCCATCGGTGTTTGCACTAGCACCCTATTCGGGCGCTTAAGGCGTCGAACAGGGGCTTCCTTTAGGACGCGTTTGGTTGCCTAGAGTGAATAATATCTGCATTTCGGCCACATCTCACAAGAGTCTGGTTGAGCAAAAACAGACAACAAATCAATATTTGTATGTTGTTTGGTTGTGTGCATTGCATCAATGGTCATTTTAGAGTCGGCTATTTGGTTGCCCGCATTTGTGCTTAAGGGATGAACACATGCAAACCACGGCTATTTGGCTGCATGCACGCTCCTGTTCTGCTCACCCCATTCAAATGTGGTGGCCTTACCATCACATTAGCAACAACAACAGCCAGAACACTAACGACAGCTAAACTAGCATGTAAACAACAACTAATAGTATATAAACAACAACTAAACAAGCATATGCTAAACGGGAGACAGTAGGGGCATCCCATGCCCCCTACTTCAACACAGGTTGTTAAACCTTGTACAAAATATTAACAAGTTTCTAGCAAGTTTTCCCATCACCATCGCAAATTGACTAAAAGTTCATCGTAACAAGTTCGGAGGACGAAAACAAGGTCGTCGATGTAGCTGTGCCTGCTGCCGCGCACCCTGCACCCCATGGAGCTGTCGTGGTTCTAGATTTGCACCTTGAGCCCAAGGCCAGAGATGCGTAGCACGACGAGGTAACCAAGGACGATCCTATGGCGGCGACAGAAGTACTACCAGCCTCTGACAAGGACCATCTGCCCCTCGAAGTTTTGGGCCTAAACCCAGAACTCATACCATTCGTTGGCCGAGAGCCTCACCACGTGTGGAAGCTTCACCGTCAGCCACTCCTTCATCACCTTCATGAACTTGGGAGGGCTGATGAGCATGGCGAGGTCCTCCTAGTCCTTGATTTGCACGTAAAAGTGAAGAGGCTCTCGGGACCCCTCCTTGTGGCCGGTTCGTGGAGCTCGTCCCCTTGAACGCGGTTGGTTCATGAAGGCGGCCTTGCTAGGTAGGTTCACCCTCTTGATCCAACGGTTCGTGGGGATGCATTCCACGGCGTCCTCGGTGTCGACGACGACATGAGGTCCTCATCCGGCCCCGTCCCACTCCGTATTCATCACCTTGCCAGGTAAGATGACTTTGTTTAGTAACATGGCATTGGCAACATTCTACATTTGTACTAGTACCTAAAGTAGCAAACACATTTATCCTACCTACCATGAAAACCATAAACGTAATGCAACCATGCACCTATCTAGCTAAGTAGCATCATGAGTACTAACGAGGAATATCGAAGACATCACAAATATAGCTAGCATGAACATGAACTCTAAGCATGAACATCAAACACATCACCTATACAGCTAACTAGCATCATGAACCTAAGTATGCACATTAAACACGACACCTATCTAGCTAACTAGCATCATGAACACATTGTTGCAAATGACCCTAAGCATGAACATCAAACACAACACATATCTGCCATGCAATTGAACACAGTGTACATGATGAGCACTAAGCACTAAGCACTACACGTGAACATGAAACACACAAAAATCTTGCATGCCTATGAACACGCATGCACATCAAACACCTAACAAGCATGAACACTACTAAGCATGCACATCAAACACCTAACAAGCATGAACACTAATAGCCTGTCTATGAACAGTATCGCGCAAGAAGGGATCAGATCCAATCGAATCGAATTGAATCGAATCCAAGACATGCTAATCATGAAAACCTTAATCTACAAATCTATAAGTAGAGGGGATATTTCGTTCTTACCGGAGCGGTTGGAGCATACACCGCCCGGGAAGAAACCCCCGATGGGAAGGAGATGGCTGGCGAAGAGGAGGAGGAGCCTCCAATGCCGACAACCATCGGCATTGGCCCAGTGCTCGTGGCCATGCGCGTGGTCGAGGAGGAGGGCATCAACGTCCATGGGTCATGTCACGTTGCCCGGAGCAAACCCTCGGATGGGGGGGATCCCCCACCCAAAGCGGTTTCGACCAGTGGCACGGTGGCCTCCCCCTCCGATGGCGTCACCGAACCAAGGGTCGCGAGGTCTGGATACGGCGGTAGAGCCGAAGCGACCGACACCGCATCGGGCGGACGAGGCATCCTGGTGCAGAGAGGAGACACCACCCGCAGAGCCCGCATGAAATCTACCCCGAAGTTCGCCAAGCCAGAAACCCACCGCTCATGGATGCGGCTGTTGCCAACGCTGATGGGGTCAGCGGACGGTGCAGCGGCGGGCGACTCATGTGACACGGAGAGGAACTGATGGTGAGTGAAGTGGTGTGAAAGGAGACTGGATGGTGACACAAGAGAGAGGGGAAGTTATGAGACGTCTCGTCCGTCTCCTGCAATCCCCTAGGTGTGCAACAAAGAGCCACGCGTGGCCACGCGTACCCTGTGTGCGGAGAAACTCAAAATTCAGTAGTAGCTCGCGGACCTGACTTTGGTGCTTTAAGCTTCGTGCGGAGCGAGACGTGGCTGCAGCCCACGCAACCAAACAACACATTTTCGTCCCGCAGGGGCCTAGCCGGTTGGCCCATATGCGAGCAACCAAACACGCCAGTAGTTAGTGTGTTTGCTTGCATGGGTCGTTGTACCAAATTTCTGCACGGGCGTCGCACGGTGTATTTGTCGGCTGGCTGGCTTGGCTTTTACTGTTTTTCTCTTTACCGTATATATTATTATTATTGTTCATTTTTATGCACATTTTTCTTTTTTCTTTTATTTTTTCTGGTTTTTTGTGTCCGTTTCAAAGAGTTTCCTTTTGGGTTTTTTTTGTGTTTCTTCTTACTAGTTTTCTTTGGGATTTTAGGTTTCCAATTTTTTTATTGTTTTCATACACATTATACATTTTTATACACATTTAATGTTTTTATAATACATAATAGCATATTTTCTAAATATATGCATGGATGTCTACCTTTTTTCATACATATTGTACATTATATATATTAATGTTATATATATATATATCAAGAGTATTTTTATGCGCGATAAATAATTAAATACATGATTAACATTTTTTAAATACATGTCTTGATATCTATCTTTTTCATATACAACGTACACTTTTTGTATACATCTAATTTATTATGTAGGTTTAGTATTTTTCAAATACAGGCTTTTTCTATTGAATAATGTGTTAAACATTTTTCAAATGCACATATTTTCTAAATGCGTGAAGGTCTTTCTAGATCTAACAAACTACCTATGCTCCATATTAATTGACGTTGATTTATTACAAAGTTATATAACATCAGTGGAAATTAATATGGATTGGAGGGATTACAATTTTATGCATGCTACAATATTATTAAAAAATTACATATATTTATTTACATTTTATAAACATTTAAAAAATGTAGGCACATTTATTTAAATGCATGAAAAAATTAATTTCACAACCTGTTTTACTGCTATTGATATTCTTTATTAAGCTATTTTTTACACCGAGTTAACATTCTACAAATTAGTGGTTTTCCGATTTTTCAAGTAAATTAGTTTTCTGTAATATATGTATTTTTTATTAATTTTAAAATATAAAAAAATGAAAACGAAAGAATGGAAAAAATACGAAACATGTACACTGGCGCTACTATGCAGCGCCATTAAGTACTTCCTAAGATAGCTGAATGCGCACGTAAATATGATATTCTTGGCTTGCCCATTTTTGATTGCGTTGTCGACGAGAACTATGTGTAGCTCGCGGTAGGTGCATGAGACACAGCCGCGCCTTTGGTCCATAATACTTCCCAATCTACCACCAGCCAGCTCAAACTTTTGCCTTTCGTATGTAGTTGATTAGTTCTTTGCATCATTTCATTCGTTGTGATTCTAGCATAGTTTAAAGGTGTGTCGCGGGGCACGTGTGAAATGCTTTTCTTATTTGAGAGACTTGCACATATCTAGAAGAACGCTGAAACGTTCCGGAAAACAAATCTTCATGAAAATTCAAAGTTGTCGGACATTTTTATTAAAATGTTCATGACATTTACAAAAATGTTTAATACTTATAAAAACACTCATCACATTTAAAATATGTTCATAAATTTTAGAAATCACATATTTAAAAACTATTTCATGACACTTTAGAAAACAATGTTCATGAAATGTGAAAAAAATCATGTGATTTTTCAAAATATTCGTATCATTCTATAAAGTGTTCACATGTTTAAAATATTTTCAAAACATTTCTACAAAATGTTCACATAATGTAAACAATTGTCGGCCCAACTTTAAAAAAATGGTAGTGCCATTCAAAAGACTTCATAGTTTTTTGAAAGTGATTAGTATGTCTATATTAAAATCATGAAAACGAAAAAAAATGTTGGAGCTAGCCAGCCGAAATAGGAGTGCCCTGTAAGTTAGCGACCGGTTAGTGTGCGAGAGGGGAGCGCAATCGTGACTCGGACCATTGTCTTCTATTCCCTCTATCTAAATACTTGTAGTTGGGGATAACTAGACCCTCTGTATCTAAATACTTGTAGTTGGGAAGAACTAGTCTAGTTATCCCCAACTACAAGTATTTAGATACAGAGGGAGTAGTTCATAGGAGACGTTGTTGGCCACTGAGCTTGCCTTGGCTTGGTAATGTATTTGAAGGGCGGGTCTAGTTAAGTCGAAATCAGCGAGGTTTTCGCTACGTACTATTGTTCATCGGAAAAGTAAAGAGCCGTGCCCCCCGCATCGCCCTCCCCGAGCGAGGCGACTGGGGCGGTGCCCCACTCCTTCCCCTCCTCGCGAGTCATCGCCCCCTTCCCCCTCGTCGTTGCCGTCGGCGGGCGCGGCCGGGCGTTGCCGCGCGGCGTCCCACAGTCCAACAGTGGCGGCCCCCTTCTTCCCCGTCGTTGGACCCCGGCTCGGGCGAGCGATCCTAGCAGCGGAGCCCTTCGGCTGGCGGCGTTCCGGTGCAGATCTAGAGGACGGCGGTCAGAGGCGTTGCCTCTTGGCGGTGGTGACGGCCCATGGCCGGCGGCGCCCGGCTAGAACAGATCTAGGCCATAGGGCCTGATCTGGGTCGGGGCGGGCATGCGGGGGGCTGCGGGGGTTGTTCTCCGGTGGTTCTGGCGAGCTCCTCGCGAGAGGGATGTCTGCTGTTGTGCCACGACTACTGCAGCATGGCGGCGGAACTTCACGGGCCCGTTCTGGGCTCGGCCGGACATTTGATCTGGTGTGCCTCTGCTGCTATGCCCGGTCTGCTACCGCCTAAGCCGGTGGAGATTGTTCCCTCCCTCGTGGCTGCGGTGCTGTCGGTCCTTGTCTACGGGTGTCTCGTTTGGATCTGGCCGGCCTCGCTTCGTTGGTTATGGTGAGACGACGACGGTGTCCTCGTGGCTATGTTGGCTCATGTTGGTGGGCGGCGGGTGTGGTGGAGCCAAAGGTTGGTCCTGGGTGGTGGGCGCGAGGGGTCGGGAGAAATCCATGTCGGGTCTTGCCGGCACCAACGCGGTGACGCCTACGGGCGCCGTCATCCTTCTTGAAGGGCGTCGGGTGACCCTCTCCCCCCACTACCCTTCGTGTACCGGGAGAAATCCTAAAATTCGCCGGGCAGCAGCGTCATCATCGTCGCATTCCTTCTTGAAGGTGGTGCTTGGTACACGGCAACTCGGTGGCTTTGGAGTGTGGTGGTTATCTTCGGTGGGCACAACGGTCGCGGGTGCCGTAGCTTTCGTCGATTCGGTGTTGTTGGCATTTTTTTCTTTTACTTTCTCTTGTATTTTCTTTTGGGCGTGTTTGTGTTGTTAGCCCTAGCGTTGATCGGAATGTTGTATCAGGTGGTTGCTATATCAATATAGCGGGACGAAAGCCTATTTCGAGAGCGAGGTTTTCGCTGTTTTCTTCTCCATTTTTTCAAGTTTTTTTTTCCTTCTTCTGTTTTTTCATCATTTTTTTTCTATATTTACATTTGATCTCTTTCTTTTTGTTTTCGTTTTTTTAATTCTTTTTCGTTTTTCAGTGGGTTCCCCTTTTTTCTTTTAGGTTTTGTTTCTATCTTTCTCATTTCTTAAAGATTTTTTGTTTCCCTTTATTTTTGCTTGGTTTCCTTATTATTTCTCCTTTCTTATGTTTCTTCTGATTTTTGCTCTACATTTCTGGTATATGTCAAACAAAATCTAATATACGTTTAATATTTTTCCAGTATAAATTTGCTATTTTTATCGAAAATCATCAACTTTTTAGCTATACACATTTTCAAAAATAAAATAAATGTTTCATTAACATTTTTTAAATACAAGATTAACAATTTTAAATACATGGTCAACATTATTTCTATACACACTTTTAAACATTTCAAAATTCTTGATTACCATTTTTCACACAGAAGATTATTATCTTTCACACATGATCATCATTTTTTCCGTAGATATTTAACACCTATTAAATGCTTGATTAACATCTTTTTAAAATCATTTATTAACATATTTATGTACATGATCAAATTTCTTCTTTCTACTTTTATTACATGGCCAAAAATATTCTGTACACATTTAACATTTTTCAAATTCTTGATTAAAATTTAACATACTTCTTGAACTTTTTTTCAAATGCTTGGTTAATATTTTTGTATACATGTTCAAAAAATCATCATTCTTTTACTACATGGTAAATATTTTTTATACAAATTTATCATTTTTTAAAGCTTTATTAACATTTTATAATTCTTGTTTACCATTTTTCAATGATTGGTTAACAATATCTACATACATGATGAAAAAACTTCTTTTTTAAGACACAGTCAACATTGTTTCTATACACATTTAATTTTTTTCCAATATGTTTGATTAGCATTTTTCAAACAACTCTTCAACATTTTTATAAAATTCTTAACTAATTCATTTTAAATAAATGATCAAATTATTTCATAGTGATTTTATTTTTGAATATATCTGTTTCGTATGTGTGGTAAACATTTTCTCTATACACACTTAACATTTGTTAAATTATTGGTCAACATTTCTCAAAAGATTTATGTAGAGTGATTTCTGTAATATATTTTTATAATATTTGGAAGTGTAAACAAACATAAAAGGGAAAAGGGAAAATCGAAAACATGAAAAGTAAGACATGATGCTGAATATTCCGTGTGCCTGTCCGGCCAAACTCGAGCCACCCTTCAGCAAATGGGTGCCGGAGACCTACTCTCCGGCAACTTAGGCGCTGGTTTTAGGTGCGTTTGTTCGTTTGTCCCTTCGCGCTCAAATATAAAAAACATGGAATAAAGAATTACGATATTGTAAACACTTCATGAATTTGAAAAAAATATCGATTTGAAAAAGTGTTCATCAATTTTTAAACACATTTCAAAAAATTGAAAAAAGTCCATCAATTTTGAGAAAAGTTCATGGAATTTGAAAAAAAATACATCAAACTTGAAAAGTTCATCACATTTGAAAAACAATTCATCGAACATGAAAATAGCTCATGGGGTTTGATAAAAATCTCATTGAATCTGAAAAAGTTCAAAAATTTAAACAAAATTCATGGAATTTTAAAAAAATTCATCAAGATGGAAAACAATTCATCGAATTTTAAAAAGTTCACTAATTTTGAAAAAAAATCATGAAGAAAGTCAATTTCTAGAAGTATAAAAGAGATAAAAACATGACATAAAAGGAACAAAGAAAGGAGAAAGATGAAAATAAAACAAAACATGTAAATAATCACAATAAGTGAAGTGGTCGGGTCGTCTTACATTAGCCAGCGGAGAATCCTATTCAGCGCCCTCAGCGCCCGTTACAGTACAATTTGCAAACGGGCGCACACAGATCATCCCCGCTGGGCCGGTCCATCTAAATTTCCGTTTCTGATTTTCAGACCATGAAAACAGACTAGTGTCGAAAATCGAACCAGGCACCTTTCCCTAATATTTTTTTTATTTTTCGTTTTCTATGAACTTATTCAGAATAGATGTTTTTTCTTCAAATTTGTTAACTATTTCCAAAATTGATGAACTTTTATGGAAAATTGATGAACTTTTTTTCGATATTGTTCATTTAAAAAAAACAATCAACGACTTTTCGCTTTCGAAAAATTGATGAATGTTTTTTGAGTTTGTGAAGTTTTCTTCAAAAATTATGAACTTTTTCTCAAATTCGACGAAATTTTTCAAATTCATGATTTTTTTGAAAATAAATGAAACATCTAAGTGATAAATAATTAGAGTAGGCACACTTGTTCTTGTATTATTAGCGTTGTTGTTAGTAAGAAGTGTCCAACATGTGTAGTTGTTAACTAAGCTCGAACAAGGATGTGGTGGTGCTAGCTCGAATCCTTTTTTCGAAATGGCAGTTGAATTTCATTCATTAAGAAGAAAAAAGTTGTTTGGTTAATTATGGTAAATCGACCGAAAATCAGATTGTCTCGTTAATTATGGGAAACTAGGCAAAAACCATCACAATCGCTGAGCGACACACATAAGAAACCTCACGCACACCGCTCCAAAGAAGGCATCGACAAAACCGCACACAGGCATCATCGTCATCACTCATCCCCTAAAGGCGTCATCGCAATCCCTAAATGCTGAGTAAACGACTCTGACTTTGCCGACTCAACCCACACTGCAACGTCCGCAAGGGCTTACATGAAGATCCATGTTAAAACTCGGCCACTCACGAGCAAACGGTGTAGCTCCACTCTGAAGGAGGGATACGGAGGACAAAACCAGGCATGACTGGCGCCACGGAAGATCGCCGAAGGGGCCACCTACAGCCAGTCATCGTACACCAAGGGCCCCGCCGTTGTAGCTTCAACTTCACAGCAACAGACAAAACGTGGATAACCGTTGGACACGCTGCAGAAGAACCGACTACCTCAACCATTGCCACGTCGCCGACATCGCCCTCACCATCATCGTTGCCACAGAAGCCTGCATGTGACCACCCACCGCTATCCACCAGTCCCGCCAGCTGATGTCGAGCTCCCAAGACGAAGCCCCCAAGAGGGAATACGATAGTGAGGCGTCGTCATTGTCCAATCACAGATCAAGGGTTTCCCCGGAGAGGCCGAGATGGCCGGATCCGCACGAAAGGGGTGCGACAACAAAGCAAGATGCCTCTAGAAAGGTAAGCTACGACCACAACCGCCGCAATCATTGGTTATGGCACAAGGCCGAGACACAGTCTTCACCCAAGCTCCCGCACCACCTCAGTCGCACATCATCCCGCATAAGCATCGACAAGCCCACCAACCAGCACCACCATAGGAGTTGCACATCGACGAAGAAGAAGCACTGAGATCCGCTGCAGCCAACGGCACTGTAGGGTAACGCAGCAGAAAACAAAAAAATTCTGACCTACGCACCAGCCCAGGACCACTATGAAGACTGCATACAAGGTTTGATCTTTTCGTTACCGACTCGTAGCGCAGCGGAAGTAGAGTCGATGACGATCGGCGGTGCAGATCCTCGCAGCTAGGATTTACAACCTCCCAACCGCGAGGATGTATACCCTCATCTGCCCCGCGGACAGCCCTCTGGGAGGCGGTCGGACAGTGCCCCGGACGGTGTCGCGGACAGCCCTTCGGCAGGACCTCCGAAGCTCGGACTGTTACTCAGACAGCCCTTCGAGAGGACCTCCAAAACTCGGACGATCACATTGATAGCCCTTCGGGAGGCACTCTCAAACTAAGACCAAAACTACAATCTCTCTACAGAGTTGCACACATACGATGTCATCTATCCGGCAGGGCTTCGCCGTCCAGAACTAGTTCCTGCCGGAACCCAGACAGCCTTTCGGCTCTACGAAACTATTTCGCTGGGAGGGAGAGAGAGAGCTTGCAAAGCAAAGCATGTGTATGAGAGCACAAGGATGAAGAAATGGCAGCCCACATCTCCTCTATTTATAGGAAAACCAAGGGGTAGGGTGGTTTTACAATAAAACCCAAAATGCACATGAATGAAGTCCTTCCACAAGGGCATAAAAGTAAAACCAAGGAACAAGAGGGGCTCCATGAAGGAGTCCACCATGTGGCCGGCCACACCCTCATGTGGGGCCCCAAAAATGGCTCCAATCCATCCATGTCATTCCCAAGATCTTTTGGAGCAAAGCCCCAAAAGGTGGCTTTCCATAAAGTAGTCCAAAAAGCACTTTCACTATTCACGGCGACATTTTTCAGCGTCCGCTCGAACTGAAAATATTTATGTGGGCTTAGAATAATTCTAGTACCCCACTAAAATAATTTTCAATGCGATCCGGAACAATTCCGGAATAGTGATTTTCATCTGCGAAAAGCATCTAAAGCAGTTCCGGCAGCTCCGGAACATTTCCGGTTATTCTTCCGGAAAATTCCCAGAAGTTTCCAGAATGATTCTGGCACCCTCCAAGAATTATCAGGCATGTGCCAAAACCAATTTGAATTAATGGTATCCCTTGACACAACTTTTCAGTTTCACCGAAACTGTTCCGGTGACCTGTCTACGGAACTTTTCCACTGTCCGAAACTTTTCCGGTGTCCGAAACTTTTCGGTGATTTTCTCTCAGACTCCCTGTCTAGTATTCAACAGATAGATGACCCTTAAGCGTGTGACCCTATAGGTTCGATGAAGCATAGACATGACCCGGAACCCCTTCCGATCAATGATCAACATCGGAGCCGTGGACACCCATATCGATCCCTATACCCACACGAATAAATATTCGAGTGAACCTCCAGTTGTCGTGTGCTATTCTTGTTGCTTCGCGATATGTTACAAATACCCGAGGTGAGACATGTAGGCATCCTCGTGGATCAACAACTTGTCCACTATGCCAGTTACCTCGTTAACGGTATTGTTCTCTTTTCTCGTTCCCGTGTTCCGCCATCCCCGTGATCAAATCACAAAGTGTCTGGTCAGACGATGATGGATACCGTAACACCGAGAGGGCCCAGAGATATCTCTCCATTGTCGGAGGAGCAAATCCCAATCTTGAGCTATCAAGTTACTTCACATACTTTTCCATGAACCCGTAAGCCGCCGTAATAGTCACCCATTTACGGATGACATTTAACAAACCCCAAAGTTCATGAAGCAAGCATGAAGAAACTCGATACTCTCATGGTCTAAGGAATTATGCAAACATTAACTTCTCTGTGTTATTAACCATTAACTTATGACGAATGTATCTCATAGCATAACATCAATTCGGGTCGATTCAACACAAATGTTCTTCTAACATTATGCCCTCAAAATTGCCTGCATAGCCATGACCATGATCAGGAAAACAGGATCATCATGCAATACTTGAGCCAGTCTTAGAGGCCAGACTAGGAATACATTTTACCGTTTATTATCCCACACGTGCACATGAGTTTCCCTCCAAGCCTCGTTTTATTTGTAGACTCGAGAATCATTGCAGTTATAACATGGAACATAAACATAATTATGAACAGGGAGATAATCAAAAACATTTATTATTGCCTCTAGGGCATATCTCCTACAGCACCTCGCGGAGACCACCGACGGCCAACCTCTAGAGCGAGGCACCATATCCATCAACGGCCATCCGGACATAGAGCCACCGGACGCAACGCAAGCCTCCGCGCCTTGCTGAGCACCATGCCGACAAGAAACAGAGGAGCGCTGCCCTAAGCTAAGAACCACCTTGGTTCCAAACCGCAACCAAGCATTAGAAGCGTCGACGTGCCCCATGCGCGCCACCGCGGTTGTCGGACACCGAAACGGCAACACCCGCATCTGGAGGCGTCCTTCCTCGCCATACTGGGGCCCCCTATCTGCGCATCACCATGCCCCTCGCAGCCAAAGCCACTGCCCGAGAACTATACGACCCGACCGCATATGCATGCCTCGCCATGCACCACTATGCCTCCCTGCTCGACCACGCCATAGTCGCCACACCTCCTTGGGACCCTCTGTGCACAACTCGTTCACCACGCACGGCTACACTGCACGCACACACCTCTAGTCAGCACTAGATCCATCGGGGCAAGCAAATCCACCTCTCACAAAAGGGGTCGAGATCCAGCCCGCCACCACCATGATGTAGCACCGACGCCACAACCCAGCCATGGTGCCCATGGCCATGAGCTCCCAAACACGGAAGCTCCCTCATCCTCCTGCCCACACCCTCGGCCCCCAATGCCACCGCGCGTCGGCGGTGGAAAACCTCCATGCCGGTGGTTGCCCTCCTCGCGCGAGCAAACCCAGCGCCGACCCGGGTAGATCCCACCACCGCCCGCCGCCAGCGAGCTTTGTTCGGTAGAGTGAGCCGACATCGGCGAGCGGAAGGTAGTGGACGGCATGACGGCGGTAATGCAATCTTTTTCTGCCCAAGCCGCTCCGGACGAGTGACATGGGGGTGAGCGATTTCTTTTTTGTAGTTCAAATCCTGGAGGAGACTTTTTTTGCGTGTTATTTGTCCCCTTCGCTTTCCCTTCATAGGCCGGACCAACAAGGCGGTGCAATGGGCGCCGACAACCTAACGCTTAAGGCCGAAATCACTAATTAAGGAATACTCATTTTGAAGGTCACTCCCATCTTTCATGTTACGACAAGTGGCGTATTACATGTATGTCACTTGTCGCAATCTGAGAGTTTTCTTTTTTTCGTATATTCATATCTTCAAAACATTGTATCTCTTAAATCATGCATTCAAATCTTTCTCGCGTCGAGATCTTCAAAACTAGATCCCATGTTGATAGGTCCCATCTTCAAAACATTGTATCTTTTTCGTATATTCATACTTTTTTCGTATATTCATGTTTTCACCGTCTCGCATCGAGATCTTCAAAACTAGATCCCATGTTGATACATTTTGATGAACTTTTTTTTCGCAAAAAACAGGCGGGAAAAACCGTGCCTCTCTTGGAAGGAAAAAAAGAAAACACATCTTTTTTTCATTTTCGAGAGACACGGTCGTGCCTCTCACGGAAGCAAAAATGTGCCTCTCGCGAAAGCAATTTCGCAAAACCGTGCGTCGCGCGAAAAAAAAACGAAAAACGCGCTTTTTCGTTTTCGAGAGGCACGACCGTACCTCTCACGAAAGCAAAACATGCCTCTCACGAAAGCAAAACCATACCTCTGACGAAAGAAAAACAAATAAAACATTGTTTTTTCGTTTCTCGTGAAAGCAAATCGTGCCTCTCGCGAAAGCAACACCGTGTCTCTTGCGAAAAAAATGCATTCTTTTTGTTTACGAGAGACACGACCGTGCGTCTTGCGGAAGCAAAACCCTACCTCTCATGAAAAAAACATGCTTTTCGAGAAAGGAAAATAAAAATAAAACGTGTTTTTTCGCTAGGAAAAACTTTTCATGGAAAAACAATTCTTCCAAAAGTTAAGAAACACCGGAACACCAAAAAATCCCATCTAAAAAGCCAAAACGCGTGTGAAAAATAATTGAAAGAAAATGCTCAAAACACGATGCGTGACCATGAATGAGAACGTTAAAAGTGGTGGCGGATGAAAGTTATCGTTGGAATGCTCCCGAATTAACGCTCACCAACTACTTGGTCTCGCTGAAGGCGCCAAACACCTAGTCAGCTCGGCGCTGGATTGAATCCCAGCTCTTGCGTAGTTTTTGCAGTTTAGAAACGGAAAATAAAATAAAAATGGTCCGGTCCAAACTTGACGATGATGTGTGCACCCGTTAGTAAAATGAATAGTATCCTTCGCTACAGGCACCAAATAGGATTTGGCAGATATAGGGCGCCACGAAATGTGGCCGATCCTATTTTGCACATAGGTGGTTTGTTTTAAAAGAAAAATCAAATTTGCGCATCAAAATAAAATAAAGTTAATAAATTTAAAAATTTCATGAATTTTACAAAACATTCATTATATTCAAAAAATTCCATCGAATACATAATGTTTCGTTTTCAAAATATGTTCATCAAATTAAAAAAATCATTGAATTTAAATTTTGTTCATCAAATACAAAATATGTCCATAAAAATTAAAAAATTGTTCATCAAACATTAAAATTTTGTTCGTCAAAATTTAAAAAATGTTCATGTTTAAACATTGTTCAAGTATTTTTGAGTTTGCTAAAAAAAATTAATTCGTGCACATTTTTATCGATTAGTCGGAATTTCTGAAATTCTAAACTTTTTTGAATACCCGACCTTATCCAAAGAAGCAAAAATTGTTCTTGGATTCAAGAATTTTTCATAAAATTCAAAATAATGACTATTGAGTTTAAATTTTTTCGATCAAATACAAACAATGTTAATCATAAAATCAAATTTTATTGATCAAAAGACAAAAATATTGATAATTGTTTTATGAAAATCATGATTTCTTCATTTGTTTGAATTTTTGACCATTTTTATGAATTCCGTAGCATTTTTCAATTTACTTTGGAAATTATTTTTTGAAAATCCCGAACTATTTTAAAGACGATAAAATTTAAGAAAGAAAAGAAAATAAAAAGTAAAAGAAATGAGAAAACGAGGGGAACCTCGCCCTATACTTGCACATGCCCAAGTTGTGTGTATCAGATAGGGAGGTGCGCACTGCACCGTTTTCTCAGTGCTCAGCGCGTAGAATAGGAGCTCCCTGGGTTAGTCTCCCTCTGCGAGTGTAGCTTCGGTCTAGACAGAAGCTTTTCCGCGCTATAGTATTTGACTGGCCCAGCACTGTAGTACGTTTTTCATTGGTTACATTGTTTAGTTTTTAATGGGGGTTTCCTACTTTTTCTTTTCAGGTTCTCTGTTGTGATTTTCCGTTTCTCTTTGGGTTTCTTGGATTATTTCTAGTTTTTATTGCTTTCTTCTCTTTTGTTTTATGTTTTTGGTGTTTATTTTATTTTTATTTCGTTTATTTCTCATTTTTATATGGTCTCTTCATATTTTATATGTTTCTTTTGGTTTTCCTTTCCCTTTTTGTTTCTATTTTCTTCTTTCTCGTTTTTTTGCACACATGTGCCTTTTTCTCACACACAATGCATGTCACATATACATCAGGAACATTTTTTAATTAGCGTTGTATATTTTCATGGATTCATCTGCAACGTTAATTTTATCCATGTTTAATATTTTCAAATACATTTTACTTTCAAATATGTATTTTGAGCTACATTTTCCATATACACTGTGCATTTTCCATATATATTAGCAGCATTATTTCCATATATATTAGCAGCATTTTCCATATATATTAGCAGCATTATTTCTACATATATATTAGCAGCATTATTTCTACATTATTTAAATACATGAATATTTAGCATTTATTTGTTTGATTAATACTTTTTATATACAACTTTTTTTCTTTTCATAGACATCAGGAATGTTTTTTTGTACATTTTTTACACTTTTCAAATATATGATTAACATTTTTTATATGTATCTTTTATGACTACTTTTTCTCATACACACTGTACATTTTTTGTATATATCAGGAACACGTCTACAAATTTTTAAATGCATGATCAATATTTTTATGCCCAATGAACTTTTTTTTTGGCACGGAACATTTGAGTTTATTATATGAATGAGTGTCGGTTACAATCAGCCCTGAGGCTGCTTACAATGATGGGTGGACAAGTATCCATCCAATGCTCGGATACCGCTAAAGAAGTAGCATGTTTAGCACAAAAATTGGCCGTGTCGTTGGCATCCTGACTAACATGTTGCACTGAAAAGAGAAGCAGAAAAATTCGCTCTCTTCCTAATTTCCTTGAAGATAGGCGTCACAAGCGACCTTGTGTTATGACGCGAGAGCCAGAGGTTCACCACCTCTAAACAGTCAACCTACATCACCACATGCGAGAAACCCCTCAGATTGGCAAGTATGACTCCTTCGCGTAACGCGAGCACTTCAGCGGTGAAGGGATCGGTGATAGCTGGTAGGGGCTTGCTCCACACGCCTAAAACAGATAGGTGCGACCGAGCTACACCACCTCCTTCCCCCTACCTGGTTGAAAACATTCACCGCTCCATCAATATTAATTTTAACCCAGCCAGGCTCTGGTGGTCGCCAGACATGACCTTCATTGGAGCTTGGTCGATCTTGCAGAAGTTCCAATAGAGCTAGATCCCCCCTCGCCCTTTTGACTGCTGAATTGGGTTATACTCGTCCTCATCGTGTGTCAAACGGTTCCTCAACAACCATATTGCATGCATAATCGAAATGATCTTGCATCGATCCGTCATGGAGAACCTTGTGTCCACCACTAAGTCACGAGACTAGGTTGTTGGATGTAGTGGTGGTAGCTTCAGGTCCAATACCTCCCATGTCGTTGCCCATAAGCTCTTTGCTTGAGAGCAATGCACTAAAGCATGCATTAGGTCCTCATCCACAGCTTTACAAAGATCACACACTGTTATGGTTCTTATATGTCGATATTCCATGGTGACGTAGTCTGGGAGAATACCATGAAGAACTCTTCACCACAATACACAAACTTTTGGGGATTACTCTGAGCTTCCAAAGGATTGTCCACAACTACTTTTTTGAAGATGAAGTCTCCGCTACCGTTCCTTCCTCTAGAGCACGATGCTCGTCACAAGTCACAAGAACACGATAAGCCGTTTTAACAGTGTATTCACCCCGATTTCTCAAGGGCCCAAGCTAGAACATCTTCGCCACCGTGGCTCGGATTGGGACGTTCAATATTGCTTTAGCGTCCGGTGCTAGGAAATTCCTTCTAACCAACCCCACATCACAAGTACCTGAATGAGTGTCAATGAACTATTTTATATATTTAGGTTTGGTATTCATTTTTTTCAATACATGATCTACATGTTCTGTATACACGCAAGACTTTTTATACATATTTAAGGACTTTTAATACATGGTTAACATTTTTCTCAAATAAATTTTAATGACTGGTTTTTTTCATACACGTTGCGCATGTTTCGTGTACATGAGGAACATTTTGTATGCACGTTTAATAATTTTCAAGTACGTGATTCACTTTTTTTAATATATGCAGTGAACACATTAGAAAAACTAAAAGGGACAAGGGAAATATAAATATAAACTAAAATAGAAAAAATAGATACAACATCTAAAAGCAAAAAATACAAACAAAGAAAAAAAAAGTCATGACTGTGCCGGCCACGAACTGGCTGCCTGCGGGCGAGGGGAGGTACCGCCTTGCATCAGGTGAGACATAGTCGCGCGACGAATTACGTGCATAAAGCGGGTTGCTCTATTGAGCAAACGTGCACTTGGCGCTCCCTTCATGGATCAGTACGTTAATTTTTCAAGACAATTTGTTTGAGTACCGCCTGCAGGTCCTTTTTCCCCTCGAGCTGTTCGCTAATTAAAAAAGTCCGAAATTAATAAACTTTTAATGAATTACAAATGTTCAAAAAGAATGTTCATGATATTACTTTCAAAATTACATATGTGATAAATATCGGGTATTTAAAAATGTTCATAGTTTTGATAAAATATTCGCTAATTTAAAACATGTTCCCAATTTACAAAACGTTCACAACTCTTAAAATGAATTTTTAAAATTGTTCATGAAATTTGCAAAACACTCAACACATTTTTAAAAATCATCATTTACGGAATGTTTCTAAATTAGTTTTTGATTTCAAAAGTATTTCTAACTTTTGAAAAAGTTCACCAAACGGGGGACATTAAAAAATAAAATAAAAGGTACAAACCAGAAATATAATCCAAACCGGTGAATAAAATACTAATTAAAGTTTTACGTAACCTTCATAAAACTGGAAGAGCAGTACAAGAGTGAGACACGATGCATCTCTCATTAATCAAATGGTGTACCCGTGTGCTGAGAGAACACTGTATCGCTTAACGAGAGATGCATTGCTCCTCTCCCCTTCAGCGGTCTTTTGAGCGGGCCAGGAGCTACTCCCTCCGTTTCAAAATAAATGACTTAAAAATAACTTCATTTTGCATTAAAGTTAGTGTAAAGTGGAGTCATATTTGAGTCATTTATTTTGAGACTGAGAGAGTATGTACGAGAGGTACAAGCGCTCAAAGAAATATTAGGAAGGTTCTAGGAACAATTGGGGTTGGTTTTGAACCTTCCATTTGATTTTTTGAACGTTTCATCCATTTTTTACTTTGTTTTTTCAGTGTGTTATCTATTGGTTTGCTGGTTTTCTTTTTCGGTTTGTCCCTATATTTTATGCTTCCCATTTTATTTTTCTGCTTTCTTTTTATTACTTTTATTTTCTCATTTAATATTTATTTCATTTTTAAGCACATGTTGAATTCTTTTTAATCGGGGTTGATTTTTTATTACATATTGTACATTTTCAAATATATGTTAAATATTTTTCAAATACTTGTTAGAAATTTGTCAAAAGTACATTAACTGGTGTTTGTCAAACCTAACCAAGGCTTCGTAACTTTCGTCAAGCATAACCAAAATGTTGCATAACTTTCATTTGGCCAACCTCGTATTTAAAAGTTATTTTTCAAAGTACTCTCGAGGAGACTTGCTCCATGCTCCCAAAGCTCCTGAGAAACTATCAATGAGCCTTTCTCCAACACTGCTCACTCCATGACAACTTTCAATCGAAGAGCGAGACTGCTAGGCTTATTAGATAGAAAAGATGCACTATTCTGATTCTCAAACTCAACATCCTCAAGGCCTTTCATACAATCGATTAGTAATTTCTTTTGGACATCCTTCGAGCAATGTTTCAGTCTGAAGTGGAGGGCCTGGATCGTTTGGTCCTCTCAACTGGTTCAACTAGCATACTTCTCAACGGGGGTCCGGGTCCCTCGACCTAGGATGCTCGTGGATTACTACAGGGTGATGCTTTATCCATGGTGATGTTTATTATAGCTTTGGATGCACTCGTTCTCTTGGTTTCCAAGGACGATGCATGTGATGGGGTTGCTTTCTCCTTTCCCCGATGACATTAACAAACTGTTGGAAATATGCCCTAGAGGCAATAATAAAGTGATTATTATTATATTTCCTTATTCATGATAATTGTCTATTGTTCATGCTATAATTGTGTTAACCGGAAACCGTAATACATGTGTGAATACATAGACCACAACATGTCCCTAGTGAGCCTCTAGTTGACTAGCTCGTTGATCAATAGATGGTCATGGTTTCATGACCATGGACATTGGATGTCGTTGATAACGGGATCACATCATTAGGAGAATGATGTGATGGACAAGACCCAATCCTAAGCATAGCACAAGATCGTGTAGTTCGTCTGCTAAAGCTTTTCTAATGTCAAGTATCATTTCCTTAGACCATGAGATTGTGCAACTCCCGGATACCGTAGGAATACTTTGGGTGTGCCAAACGTCACAATGTAACCGGGTGGCTATAAAGGTACACTACGGGTATCCCCAAAAGTATCTGTTGGGTTGGCACGAATCGAGACTAGGATTTGTCACTCCGTGTGACGGAGAGGTATCTCTGGGCCCACTCGATAATACATCATCATAATGAGCTCAATGTGACTAAGGAGTCAGTCACGGGATAATGTGTTACGAAATGAGTAAAGAGACTTGTCGGTAATAAGATTGAACAAGGTATAGGGATACCGACGATCGAATCTCGGGCAAGTAAACATACTGATGGACAAAGGTCATTGTATATGGGATTGATTGAATCCCCGACATCGTGGTTCATCCGATGAGATCATCGTGGAACATGTGAGAGACAATATGGGTATCCAGATCCCGCTATTGGTTATTGACCACAGAGGTGTCTCGGTCATGTTTGCATGGTTCCTGAACCCAAAAGGGTCTACACACTTAAGGTTCGATGACACTAGGGTTATATGGGAATAGTGTACGTGGTTACTGAAGATTGTTCGGAGTCCCGGATGAGATCCTGGATGTCACGAGGAGTTCCAGAATGGTCCGGAGGTGAAGATTCATATATAGGAGGTGAGGATTTGGTCATCGAAAGTGTTTCGGGCATCACCGGTAACGTACCGGGACCACCGGAAGGGTTTCCGGGGTCCACCGTGAGGGGCCACCGGCACCAGAGGCCTGCATGGCCCTAAAGTGGGAGGGAACCAGCCCCTGGGTGGGCTGGTGCGCCTGCCACCAGGCCCAAGGCGCAGTAAAGGAGCAAGGGGGGCAAACCCTAGCGCAGATGGGCCCTAGGCCCACCCTAGGGCGCCTAGGGTTGCCGCACCCCCTCTCCCCTCTCTTGGCCGCCGGCCCTAAGGGCCATCTAGGGCTGGCCGCCGCCCTAGGGTGGGAGCCCTAGGGGGTGCGCCCCCTCTCCTCCTCCTCCTATAAATAGTGGAGGGTTTTTGGGGCTGCCCACAACAGATCTCTCTCTCTCTCTCTCGGCGCAGCCCTACCCCTCCTCCTCCTCGTCCTTCGTAGCGCTTGGTGAAGCCCTGCCGGAGTACCACGCAGCTCCACCATCACCACGCCGTCGTGCTGCCAGAGCTCTCCCTCAACCTCTCCTTCCTCCTTGCTGGATCCAGGCGTAGGAGACGTCATCGGGTTGCACGTGTGTTGAACGTGGAGGCCCCGTTGTTCCGCGCTTAGATCGGAATCGACCGCGATCTGAATCGCTGTGAGTACGACTCCACCAACCGCGTTCTAGTAACGCTTCCGCTTAGCGATCTTCAAAGGTATGAAGATGCTCTACCCCTTTGCTCATTGCTGGTTTCTCCATAGATTGATCTTGGTGACACGTAGGAATTTTTTTGATTTACTACTACGATCCACAACTGAGGTATCAGAGCTAGGTCTATGCGTAGAATCTATGCACGAGTAGAACACAAGTTGTTGTGGACGTCGATTTTGTCAATTTTATTGCCGTTACTAGTCTTATCTTGATTCGGCGGCATTGTGGGATGAAGCGGCCCGGACCGACTTTACACGTACGCTTACGTGAGACTAGTTCCACTGCCTGACATGCACTTGTTGCATAAGGTGGCTAGCGGATGTCTGTCTCTCCCACTTTAGTCGGATCGGATTCGATGAACAGGGTCCTTATGAAGGGTAAATAGACATTGGCATATCACGTTGTGGTTTTTGCGTAGGTAAGAAACATTCTTGCTAGAAACCTATAGCAGCCACGTAAAAACTTGTAACAACAATTAGAGGACGTCTAACTTGTTTTTGCAGCATATGCCGTGTGATGTGATATGGCCAAAGGATGTGATGTGATATATGTGATGTATGAGATTGATCATGTTCTTGTAATAGGATTCACGACTTGCATGTCGATGAGTATGACAACCGGCAGGAGCCATAGAAGTTGTCTCAATTTATTGTATGACCTGCGTGTCAATCAAAAAAGCCATGTAATTACTTTACTTTATTGCTAACCGTTAGCCATAGTAGTAGAAGTAATAGTTGGCGAGACAACTTCATGAAGACACGATGATGGAGATCATGATGATGGGGATCATGGTGTCGTGCTGGTGACAATGATGATCATGGTGCCCCGAAGATGGAGATCAAAGGAGCAAGATGATATTGGCCATATCATGTCACTATATGATTATATGTGATGTTTATCATGTTTTACATCTTATTTGCTTAGAACGATGATAGCTTAAATAAGATGATCTCTCACTAAAATTTCAAGAAATGTGTTCCCCCTAACGGTGCACCGTTGCTAAGGTTCGTTGTTCTAAAGCACCACGTGATGATCGGGTGTGATAGGTTCTAACGTTCGCATACAACGGGTGTAAGCCAGATTTACACACGCAATACACTTAGGTTGACTTGACGAGCCTAGCATGTACAAACATGACCTCGGAACACGGGAGACCGAAAGGTCAAACATGAGTCGTATAGAATATATGATCAACATGGAGATGTTCACCATTGACGACTAGTCCGTCTCACATGATGATCGGACATGGGCTAGTTGACGTGGATCATGTGTCACTTGGATGACTAGAGAGATGTCTATCTAAGTGGGAGTTCATTAAATAATTTGATTATGTGAACTTAATTATCATGAACTTAGTCTACAATGTCTTTACAATCTATCTTGTAGATCCAATGGCCCACGCTAATGTTGCCCTCAACTTTAACACGTTCCTAGAGAAAGCCAAGCTGAAAGACGATGGAAGTAACTATAAGGACTGGGTCCGTAACTTGAGGATCATCCTCATAGCTTCCAAGAAATTATATGTCCTTGATGCACCGCTAGGTGACGCACCCGTTTTCCCAGCAACTCAAGACATTATGCTTGGCAGTCGCGTAGTGATGATTACTCCCTAGTTCAGTGCGGCATGCTTTACACCTTAGAACCGGGGCTCCAAAAGCGTTTTGAGCAACACGGAGCATATGAGATGTTCCAAGAGCTGAGAATGGTTTTTCAAGCTCATGCCCGGGTCGAGAGATATGAAGTCTCCGACAAGTTCTTCAGTTGTAAGATGGAGGAAAATAGTTCTGTCAGCGAGCACATACTCATAATGTCTGGGTTACATAACCGCTTGTCTCAGCCGGGAGTTAATCTTCCGGATGACTCGGTTATTGACAGAATCCTCCAGTCGCTTCCACCTAGCTACAAGAGCTTTGTGATGAACTACAATATGCAAGGGATGGAGAAGTCCATTCCTGAGTTGTATTCGATGCTGAAATCAGCGGAGGTGGAAATCAAAAAGGAACATCAAGTGTTGATGGTAAACAAGACCACTAGTTTCAAGAAAGGCAAGGGTAATAAGAGCTTCAAGAAGGACGGCAAAGCTGTTGTCGCACCCGGTAAGCAAGTTTCCGGGAAGAAGAACAAGAATGGACCCAAGGCTGAGACTGAGTGCTTTTATTGCAAGGGTACCGGTCACTGGAAGCGGAACTGGCCCAAGTACTTAAGGGATAAGAAGGTCGGCAACGTTAAAGGTATATGTGATATACTTGTTATTGATGTGTACCTTACCAACGCTAGTAGTAGCTCCTGGGTATTTGATACCAATGCATTTGCTCACATTTGTAACTCCAAGCAGGAGCTGCGAAATAAGCGGAGACTCGCAAAGGACGAGGTGACGATGCGCATCGGGAATGGTTCCAAGATCAATGTGATCGCCGTCGGTACGCTACCTCTACATCTACCTTCGGGATTAGTTTTAAACCTTAATAATTGTTATTTAGTATAATCTTTGAGCATGAACATTGTATCTGGATCTCGCTTGATGCGAGATGGCTACTCATTTAAATCTGAGAATAATGGTTGTTCTATTTATATGAGAGAAATGTTTTATGGTCATGCCCCGCTGGTCAATGGTTTATTTTTGATGAATCTCAAACGTGATGTTACACATGTTCATAGTGTGAGTACCAAAAGATGTAAGGTTGATAACGATAGTCCCACTTACATGTGGTACTGCCGCCTTGGTCATATTGGTGTCAAACACATGAAGAAACTCCATGCTAATGGACTTTTGGAGTCTCTTGATTTTGAATCATTTGACACGTGCGAACCATACCTCATGGGCAAGATGACCAAGACTTCGTTCTCCAGAACAATGGAGCGAGCAACTGACTTGTTGGAGATAATACATACCGATGTATGCGGTCCAATGAGCATTGAGGCTCGCGGTGGCTACCGTTATGTTCTCACCCTCACTGATGACTTAAGCAGATATGGGTATGTCTACTTAATGAAACATAAGTCTGAAACCTTTGAAAAGTTCAAGGAATTTCAGAGTGAGGTAGAGAATCAACGTGACAGGAAAATAAAGTGCCTACGTTCTGATCGTGGCGGAGAATATTTGAGTCACGAGTTTGGCATGCACCTAAGGAAATGTGGAATTGTTTCACAACTCATGCCGCCTGGCACACCTCAGCGAAATGGTGTGTTTGAACGTCGTAATCGCACTCTATTGGATATGGTGCTATCTATGATGTCTCTTACCGACTTACCGCTATCATTTTGGGGATATGCATTAGAGACCGCCGCATTCACTTTAAATAGGGCACCGTCTAAGTCCGTTGAGACGACACCGTATGAATTATGGTTTGGAAAGAAACCTAAGTTGTCGTTTCTGAAAGTTTGGGGATGCGATGCTTATGTGAAGAAACTTCAACCTAAGAAGCTCGAACCCAAAGCGGAAAAGTGTGTGTTCATAGGATACCCCAAATAAACTGTTGGGTATACCTTCTACCTCAGATCCGAAGGCAAAGTCTTTTTTGCCAAGAATGGATCCTTTCTAGAGAATGAGTTTCTGTCGAAAGAAGTAAGTGGGGGGAAAATAGAACTTGAGGTAATTGTACCTCCACTCAAACCGGAGAGTAGCGCAGCACAGGAAGTAGTCTTTGTGGAGCCTGCACCGGCTGGAGAGGAAGTTAATGATGATGATCATGAAACTTCAGATCAAGTTGCTATTGAACCTCGAAGGTCCACAAGGACACGTTCCGCACCAGAGTGGCATGGCAACCCTGTCCTGGAGATCATGTTGTTGGACAACGGTGAACCTTCGAACTATGAAGAAGCGATGGCGGGCCCGGATTCCAACAAATGGCTTGAAGCCATGAAATCCGAGATAGGATCCATGTATGAGAACAAAGTATGGACTTTGGTGGACTTGCCCGATGATCGGCGAGCCATAGAAAACAAATGAATCTTTAAGAAGAAGACTGATGCGGATGGTAATGTGATCGTTTATAAGGCTCGGCTTGTCGCTAAGGGTTATCAACAAGTTCAAGGAGTTGACTACGATGAGACTTTCTCACCCGTAGTGATGCTGAAGTCCGTCCGAATCATGTTAGAAATTGCCGCATTTTATGATTATGAGATCTGGCAAATGGACGTCAAAACGGCATTCCTTAATGGTTTCCTTAAGGAAGAACTGTATATGATGCAGCCGAAAGGTTTTGTCGATTCCAAATATGCTAACAAAGTATGCAAGCTTCAGCGCTCCATCTATGGGCTGGTGCAAGCATCTCGGAGTTGGAACATTCGCTTTAATGAGGTGATTAAAACGTTTGGATTTATACAGGTTTATGGAGAACCCTGTATTTACAAGAAAGTGAATGGGAGCTCTGTAGCATTTCTCATATTATATGTGGATGACATATTGTTGATGGTAAATGATATATAACTTTTGGAAAGCATAAATGCCTACTTGAATAAGTGTTTTTCAATGAAGGACCTTGGAGAAGCTGCATACATATTAGGCATCAAGATCTATAGAGATAGATCAAGACGCCTCATAGGTCTTTCACAAAACACATACCTTGACAAGATATTGAAGAAGTTCAATATGGATCAGTCCAAGAAGGGGTTCTTGCCTGTGTTACAGGGTGTGAGATTGAGTACAACTCAATGCCCGACCACGACAGAGGATAGAGAAAAGATGAGTGTCATCCCCTATGCTTCAGCCATAGGCTCTATTATGTATGCCATACTGTGTACCAGACCTGATGTGAACCTTGGCATAAGTTTGGTAGGGAGGTACCAAAGTGATCCCGGAGCGGAACACTAGACAGCGGTCAAGAATATCCTGAAGTACCTGAAAAGGACCAAGGACATGTTTCTCGTATATGGAGGTGCCGAAGAGCTTGTCGTAAAGGGTTACGTCGATGCCAGCTTCGACACAGATCCGGATGACTCCAAGTCACAAACCGGATACGTGTCTATTTTGAACGGAGGGGCAGTCAGCTAGTGCAGCAGCAAGCAAAGCGTCGTGGCGGCATCTACATGTGAAGCGGAGTACATAGCTGCTTCGGAAGCAGCAAAGGAAGGAGTCTAGATGAAGGAGTTCATCACCGACCTAGGAGTGACTCCCAATGCGTCGGGCCCGATGACTCTATTCCGTGACAACACTAGAGCTATTGCCCTTGCCAAGGAGGCCAGGTTTCACAAGAAGACAAGACACATCAAGCGCCGCTTCAACTCCATTCGTGATTACATTCAAGAAGGAGATATAGATATTTGTAAAGTACATATGGATCTAAATGTCGCAGAACCGTTGACTAAACCTCTCTCATGAGCAAAACATGATCAACACCAGAACTCTATGGGTGTTCGATACATCACAATGTAACTAGATTATTGACTCTAGTGCAAGTGGGATACTGTTGGAAATATGCCCTAGAGGCAAAAATAAAGTGATTATTATTATATTTTCTTGTTCATGATAATTGTCTATTGTTCATGCTATAATTGTGTTAACCGGAAACCGTAATACATGTGTGAATACATAGACCACAACATGTCCCTAGTGAGCCTCTAGTTAACTAGCTTGTTGATCAATAGATGGTCACGGTTTCATGACCATGGACATTGGATGTCGTTGATAATGGAATCACATCATTAGGATAATGATGTGATGGACAAGACCCGATCCTAAGCATAGCACAAGATCGTGTAGTTCGTCTGCTAAAGCTTTTCTAATGTCAAGTATCATTTCCTTAGACCATGAGATTGTGCAACTCCCGGATACCATAGGAATACTTTGGGTGTGCCAAACGTTACAACGTAACTAGGTGGCTATAAAGGTACACTACGGGTATCCCCGAAAGTATCTGTTGGGTTGGCACGAATCGAGACTAGGATTTGTCACTCCGTGTGACGGAGAGGTATCTCTGCGCCCACTCGGTAATACATCATCATAATGAGCTCAATGTGACTAAGGAGTTAGTCACGGGATCATGTGTTACAAAATGAGTAAAGAGACTTGCCGATAACGAGATTGAACAAGGTATAGGGATACCAAAGGTCGAATCTCGGGCAAGTAAACATACCAATGGACAAAGGGAATTGTATACAGATTGATTGAATCCCCGACATCGTGGTTCATCCGATGAGATCATCGTGGAACATGTGGGATCCAATATGGGTATCCAGATCCCGCTATTGGTTATTGACCAGAGAGGTGTCTCGGTCATGTCTGCATGGTTCCCAAACCCGTAGGGTCTACACACTTAAGGTTCGATGACGCTAGGGTTATATGGGAATAGTGTACGTGGTTACCGAAGATTGTTCAGAGTCCCGGATGGGATCCCGGACGTTAGGAGGAGTTTCGGAATGGTCCGGAGGTAAAGATTCATATATAGGAAGTGAGGATTTGGTCACCGGAAGTGTTTCGGGCATCACCTATAACATACCGGGACCACCGAAAGGGTTCCGGGGGTCCACCGTGAGGGCCATCGGCACCAGAGGCATGCATGGGCCGAAAGTGGGAGGGAACCAGTCCCTAGGTGGGCTGGTGCGCGTGCCACCAGGCCCAGGGCGCAGCAAAGGAGAAGGGGGGCAAACCCTAGCATAGATGGGCCCTAGGCCCACCCTAGGGCGCCTAGGGCTGCCACACCCCCTCTCCCCTCTCTTGGCCGCCGGCCCCAAGGGCCATCTAGGGCTGGCTGCCGCCCTAGGGTGGGAACCCTAGGGGGTGCACCCCCTCTCCTCCTCCTCCTATAAATAATGGAGGTTTTTTGGGGCTGCCCACAACAGATCTCTCTCTCTCTCTCGGCACAGCCCTACCCCTCCTCGTCCTCGTCTTCCGTAGCGCTTGGCGGAGCCCTGCCGGAGTACCACGCAGCTCCACCGTCACCACGTCGTCGTGCTGCCGGAGCTCTCCCTCAACCTCTCCTTCCTCCTTGTTGGATCAAGACGTAGGCGACGTCATCGGGCTGCACGTGTGTTGAACGCGGAGGCCCCGTTGTTCGGCGCTTAGATCGGAATCGACCGCGATCTGAATCGCTGCAAGTATGACTCCACCAACCGCGTTCTAGTAACGCTTCCGCTTAGCGATCTTCAAAGGTATGAAGATGCTCTACCCCTTTGCTCGTTGCTGGTTTGTCCATAGATTGATCTTGGTGACACGTAGATTTTTTTTTTGATTTACTACTACGATCCCCAACACAAACGTCGGGTCTCTATATATCCGGATGATGTGATACTTTTCCTTCGTGTCTCCACTACAGACATTTAGGTCGTAAAGGTATTACTTGATATATTCGGTGTTACGTCTGGTCTTCCTTGCAATCTCCTCAAGAGTGTGGTTACCCCCATTCAGTGTGGTGACGATGTGGCATTTGATTGATGTAATATGCTCAATTGCCAACTAGCTTAGTTGTTGATCACTTACCTCTGTCTTTCCCTTAGTTCTCCCAAGCCCGGAAAAGATGAGTTTCAAAGATTGCTTGATATCATTCGTGTGAGACTCACCTCGTGGAGGGCCGCCATGACCCCCCCCCCCCCAAGTGGTCACCTTATTCTTGTGCAATATGCACTATCTTCACATCGATCATGATTTTCACTTGTTTTCTTTAGACCCACCTCCTTGGGTTCTAAAGGCCATTGGCAAAATTCGACGTGCCTTCCTCTAGAAGGGCTCATAGGGGGCACTGGTGGGCATTGTCCTGTCAAATGAGAGGTTGTTTGCAACCCTAAAGAGAAGTATGGGCTTGGGATCACAAAATTATTCGTCATGAGTTTTGTTATGAAGATGAGGCGAGCTTGTCTCACTGGATGTGACCCTAGCAAGCTTTGGAGTCACTTAGTTACCTCCCTGGTAGAGATGCATGTTGAAGTTTAACTCGCTGACCAACAGACCAAGTTGTCCCTAGCAATGGTAAGTGTTTATTCTTTTAGGCATATACTTTGCTAGACAACACACCCGAGATTCCGTGGCACCAAATATTGTTAGTATGGTTCCAGATCTAATTAACCTCTTACTCGATGACGTCCTAGTTGATTCTTGTTACCGTTTTCCACTAATGTCATCCGATGTTAAAACTTTGCAAGTAATCAAAACATTTGTCAATGTTTGCTACAGAACGAATTCAGGGAAAAAACGAAGAATATGTTTCAACAGGCAAGAAAAGAGAAGTTTCTCGGGAGGAAAGAAAGAATCTTTGCACCCTTTGACAAGGTCTCGGCTTGGCCCAGTGACATGGTTCGGCAGAAGGCAGCCTCTCAATTCGGCCACCACTGCACAAGTCAATGACAACGATTGCCGGCCTTCTAAACCATCATGCATGGGCAGCTAGCTCTGCTAACGGGATAGCATCTCGGTAAGAAGAACGCTACTGTGGCGGGGCTAGTGTTTTCCCTATCACAGGCATTGACAAGTTCGGCCACACACTCCCAAAACTAAGTAATCAAACTAATACGCAAGGCAAGTTGGCCACATAGGCTGGCCTTTCTCTTTTCCGAAAGCTCTGTGGAGCGAGCCGGGAGAGTGGGCTCGGTCTAAAGTCGCTCTCAGTGCTAAGTAGAGCGATTACGTTAATCCCTCGGATAGGCAGGCTTTTGCGGCCTGCGTGCGTTCGTGCTCTCGCCACAGGCTCAAACTAAAGAAATAATTTTATACTGTCGTGGAAAATTTCTTGGAAGGCGTGTGGTGCGATACCAGTAATCCCGTGGAACAAGGCGTCACACCCTCATACACTTAGGCCAACTAACTCCAACGTGCGATCCATCCGGACATTCGTTTTGTTTTGAATTTTGTCTGTTTGAAGCGGACAATGAGATCATGTTCAGGGTTTTTTTGGATGCGTCGGTCGTGCACCCAATGCATGATCGTATTTAGACCGCATCCCGTTCGCATACTTTTTTCAAGCACATATTTTTTATTTTTCTCATTAATTTTTGATACATGGTAGCACATCATCAAATCTTGACTAGAATAGCAAGACCAAAGGAAACAAGAACCATAACAAGACATTTTAAAATAAATCCAACTTCCATAACTGCTCCCGTAAGTTGGATTAGTGCCTTCTCGATGCATTCATTGTTGATCTGTGGAGGCTCGATTTTGCGTGCTTCTAGTTTCTTCGTGTCTAAAGAAGTTAACGTTGCTTCCTCGCATCTACTTTTATCTCTAGCATCTATTTGTAGCAACAAGTGCGCTAGTCTTATTTCTAGCCTCTATTGTAGCTAAAAGTGCACGAACATCTACTAATTTGCGTTCTATCAAAATATCGATGTATTCTTCTTTCCAATACCAAAAGTCGCTTCCATTCTACACAACAACAAAATTAAGTTAGCACAAGTAGTCAAATCCGAGAGCACAAACGATGCTAATAAAGTAGCACATACCTTCCCATCGTTTGGGCACTTGATGAACACCCATCCGGAATGTTCCGGCGTTGTAGACATGCGGCGTTGGATCTTCCTTGGGCAGTCGTCGCACTTAATAAGTGGCAATGGCGCGCCGACAAGCCTTTGGGCCAGCACCGACCCCGGCCTCCCGCCGTTCTTGTATCTGCTTGAGAACCGTCGACGACGTAGATCCGAACGGCTAGAGGAGGAGCCAGTACCTGCATGCGGTATTGCGGCCTTGCCGAGAGGTCCTGGCCCGGTGCCCGGCCAGTCCATGGCACGGCGTGGCCTTCCCGCAGCCGGGCGAGCCCAAGTCCGTCCGGATCTGCTCCAAATCCTACCGACGGGAGTGCAAATCAGGTGGTCATGGTTGGGTAGCTCAGGGGCGTCGAGGGAGCGGGGCCTGCGACAAGGTTCGGGGCGAGAGCGCGTCCGAGTTGCACAACGACAAATGGTAGTGACGGCGACGACGAGGGACGAGAACGGCGCGGGGGGGGGGGGGTGCGGCTGGAGGGCTCGATAGGTGGGGAGGTGGGTGTGGGGGATAGAAAAAGAAAGGACAGTGCCACCGACGGGCGAGCCAGGGAAGGACAAGCGTGCGCGTCCGGTCTGTCAACGCGCCGTCCGTTTCACTTCAAAGACGACCCAAACTTGGGCCGAGGATGGGTCAAAGCGGACAGAAAATGGACAAAAGTCCGTTTTGCGCCCGCGCGCTGGGCCGCCTGGTGTGTCCCTTTTGCCCCAAACGGACGCGGGCGGACAAGATAGGGTCGCGCGCTGGATTTTGGCCTTAGAGCATGGTTAATAGTATAGTCAACTGCTGGCTATAAGTCATTGCCATGTCATCTATAGCCCATCTTATAGCCAACATGTATAATAGTTGATTAAAAAAGTGTGCTACTTTTTAATTATGTGGCCCACCTTCCACTCTCACAAAGTGCCTAGGAGCACGTAATAGAGCCGGCTCTTCGAGCCCGCTTACCTTCTCTCTCCTCTTCTTTTTTCTCCAACTAAGCAAAAATATAATAGTTTATTTTTTATAGCTCACTGACTTAGCTTTATTGTACTTGTTCTTTCCATATCGAATACGCTAGCATAAAAAAGAGAGCAAATTGCATAAACCACCAAGTGTTGATTTTACACAGAACATCTACTCTACGAGTTTGTTACACAGAATATCATACTTATATTGCTGTAATCCGTTCAAATAGGTTTAATTCCACGTCTGTCTACCAACCTTGATGTGATATCTGACGGGTGGGTTCTGCTTGTGAGTGCACGCGTGGCAAATAAAATCAGCCACATTAATCAGCATGTCAAACCGATGACCTTCTATTGCAGTTTTAATTGGTCCATTCAATTTTTCAACTCAAATTTCCACATTTAATTAAGGAAAAAAAAATCAGTAAATCACACATGTATCCATGTACTATTGTGGAAAAAAACAACTCATCTGGACCAATAGTTTTGGTAGATATTGGAAGTTTTAATTGGTTTTTTGTTCAAAATTCAACATTTTCACAAATTTGTGAAAAAACCACTAAACCATAAATGTTTGGGAGATATTGACAATTTTACTTGTGCCCAACATTGTTTTTTGGAGTATCAAGCACCAATAACTCTTTTGGACTATAGAAGATTTGGAGATATCGGCAATTTTACTTATGCCCGCTCAATTGTTTGCTCAAAATTTACATTTTCAGAATGATGCAAAGAAATATAGCAAATCCCACCCCTTACAAGTTGAACCACGATTCTCGGTCCTTGCTCACAGGAGGGCTTCATTTTTTTTAAAGTTTTGTTAGGATTTATGTCCTGATCAGAGATGTGAGGTGGCGGCGGCTTTTTATTGATGAAATAAGGTCCTCCTCGCCTAGCCTCCGTTTCGGTGGTGTTTCTAGCATCATCGGAGGGCGTGTGGGGGTTTGTCTCTGACGGATCTCGTGGAATTTGGTCAGCGTTTGTCTTCGGTGGATCGATGGATTCAGTCTTTGTTCGTCTGTGTTCGTGTGTTACAACTTAAATCATTTCGATCTACGCTTTCTCTTCATCAGCGGTGGTTGCTGTTCTGGTACGCCAATCCTATGGGGCCTTAGCACGAAGACTTCCCGACTGTCTACTATAACAAGGTTTGCCCGTTCCGATGAGGGAGGGGTGATGAAGGTAGCACACTGTCGACTCGCTCCAGTGCTTGTATTCGTAGCAAGATGGTCTATGAACCTAGATGTATTTTTTTACTTTTGGTGTTCTTTGTACTATTCTGACAGTTGATGAATAGATCGGAAGTTTCCCTCATAAAAAAAAATCACATCAGCATACATAAACATTGGATTATACCTTTTTCGAGAAGGAGGATGATCCTCGGTCTTTGCATCAGGGCGATGCATGCAACCATTTTTATTAATTATTCATCAAGACCATAAAAAGTAATACATCAATAGGTCTGAAGCCACCATCTCAACAACATATGTCGCTATTTCTACCAACTTAATGAAGGGGAGTAGATTGTGTGAGCCGCATACCCAAATCTCACACCAAAGCCCAACATCTAAAGCCGGAGGGCCCAACCAAGCCACACTGCCGGGTCTGGGACACACACCGGTCCGACACACTTTCAGTGGTCAATGCACACACATGCTACAAAGGTGGACTCCATCGTCTTCCACAATCCATCTTCAGAGCAGGTACCGCCACATTGACCTTGCTAGGCCTAACTGTCATCGACGCCACCACGACGCCAGACAAAGCCATCATTCCGCGCTCTTCCATCAACACGCGTCCACCACCAAGACCCTGCTATACCATGGCATTGAGACCCGCCATTGATGACGCGGTAGAAACCACGCCGCTCCACCACCTGTTCACTCGAGTCAGTACCTGCTCCAAAACGATGCCTCCAACAGTGAGTGTGGGGCCAGACATCACCATCGTCCGATCTGTGTATACAGATATAGGGTTTCCCCTATAGCAGGCCGAAAGGAGCGACACGACTTGATATGGCAATGCCTTTGACAAGGTAACGACGTCAAAAAACGCCGCCATCGTCCGACATGACCGTAGTCGAGGCTCGATCTTCACCGATAGTCTTGTCGCTCCAAATTCACCACCGGACAGATCTAAAGACGGATTTGTCATCGCCTACTGGCAGGCCACCACCAACACGCAAGCACGCAGCAATAGGCGCTCGTCGCCGCCACGCTAGACGGGCTGGATCCCACCTGGAGGCCCCACCCTGGGCCCTAGATCAGAGAGTATCCCTAGATCCAAGTCGTTGAGCAGCGGACCGCCCAGGCCACACCGACGCCATGCACCGAGCGCATGTAGCACTAGGCTCTCCAGATCGCCGTGTTTGGTCCAACCCGCGGCGGTGGCCGTTGTCGTCCGCAACTCCTTTGTCGCGCCGAGCGCCCGCACGCGCACGCCACACAGGGGAAACCAGGTGCCCCGTTGTCGCCTTCTTCAGGGCCAACCCTGCCTTTGCAAGGGAGTCCCCTCGGCCGTCGGCGAGACTAGGAGGGGGCGGAGTTGCAGCGGCTAGCCCCCCCTCCCCCCCTTCCCGAGCCGTCGAGGAGACAACGCGGGGGGTCATGGAAAATTCGTTCTCATAGATTTACCGATGTCACATTGGATTAGACCTAGCGACCTAGCTGCAGCGAATTACAACAATATATGGTACATTGTGCATCAAATCCATAAAGTAGCACGAACAGTCGATGTTTTTCTTTTCTTTTTTGCGAATGAGCACAGTTGATGGTTGGTGCAACTCCCTCCGAAAAGGAACAAAAATTAAAACAAACAAAAAGGTGAAGATCATGTATGCACAGGTATGGTCCCTCGGTTGGAACACGCACGGGTCTCCGTGACCGACCTTTGGTCGGGCCATGAGGCCAGGGTGTCGTCATGGGCAGAGAGAGCCGAAGGCCGGCGGGGAAGCCTCCACGCACGTAGTGGAATCTCTAGCCATCGTCGTGCTGGAACAACAGACCTTTCCCGTCACGTTCCGAAAGTCTCCGGGAAGCTTTGCGAGAGGGCAACGCAAAGGCAACGGAAAAAGGGGAGATCGGATTCCCCGAACATAATCGCGGACAAGAGCAGAGGAGCTACGCGAGGCCCGCGGGCAAAAGATCTGCCGCGCCCAAATCTTTTGTCCCTTTTTGGCGTTGTTCCCCGCTCATTTTCGTTTTTTGTTTTTCACAGCAGCAGCAACGTCGCTGCAGTTTTTGCGCCAGACGGAAGCGTCGCTGTAGCTTTTGACGGATAATTTGCGTGCGAGAACGAGATGAGAGATGGGGAGGTGGCCGTGAGACGTGGCCGCAGGGCCTTCACTCGCCGATACTTGTCTCCCGATGGCGCATGTAGGCGCTGCAGCTGATACGCTACGTACTGTACGTCCTCTTCACTCGCCGCTTGACTCGACAGTCCACACAGCGCAACCGCCTCGGCCCCACCGATCACCACCAAACCAAAACACCCAGCAAAAACAAAATCAAAGCGCCGCTAATAATTTGCCGGAAGCAGGCAGCGATCAATCCTGACGGGAGGAAGAAAAGGTGCGCGGGCACGCACTGGGCACGGCACCGAGCAACAGAATAAAAGACGCACGCGTCCCACCCAGGTCGCCGGATTTGAATAAGCTCAGCTGCCCAGCGATTGGCCCGCGCCCACGTCGCATCTATCCTCCTTTTTATTCCATCGCCGGAGGCCAACGACGCTGCCGCACCAGTTGCGTGCTGCTTCGGTGGCGCCAAAAGCCAGCGCCCAATATACATACATATTCTGCAGTCTGATTGATTAGTCACTCGTTTCCCCCGGCGTCCCGATCTCTTTCGCCCGCCTCCCTCTCCCTCCCCCTCCCCGGCTCGTGCCCTCCCCACGCCCGCCACGAAGGCCGGAAAGGTCTTGCCCCGGATAGCGGCAGCGAGGGAGTGCTCCCGGTCTCCTGGGATTTCGGCCATGAGCTGCGGCGGCGGCCAGAGCGGGTGGCTGCTCGACTACGGCCTCGTGGAGGAGGAGATCCAGGCCTCCGACTTCATCTACATGGTCGACGATCCGCCAGTTTCCAGGTCAGTCAGCTTCCTTCGAGTCTCTTTTCGTCGATTTGGAGCTTGTTCGGAGAAAGCGTTGGATTCTTGATGGTGGGCTGTGTTACTCACTGTCGGCGATCGATCGAATATTCGGGTGGGGTGGATGATGAACTTCTCTTTGCAGCGTCATACTGGGGTTCGATGCTCCCAGGAGGGAGGACGCTGCGACTGCCCAGGACAACTCCGGCGCCAAGAAAAGGTACTACTACCAGTGATGTTCTTCTGCTCTTCCTAATTTGTTGCGAGCTTTGTGATTTGCTTGCTACTTATGCTGCTCCTGTTTGGATTATTTGGGCTTCCCTGATTAGATTGATTGTAACATGGGAGTGGTAGTTGAGAGAACGCCAGTCTGTCTGGCCCCTCTAGAGAGATAGCGGCCACCAAATTTGACTCACAACGCTCCAAAAGTACCCGGTTGTTAGATGCTGCAAACATCTGGAGGCAATTTTGAGTCCAATAGATCAGCTCACAGCTAGATAAATTACAGAAGGCTGAATTTTCTTGAGACAATTTTAAATTAGCTGACGACTATATATGTCTCATGGTTAGACCCAACTCTGGAAGGCACAGATGTGGCTATTTTCCCCGTCCCCAAAATATGGTTCATTCTTCGTTAAAAAAAATATCCCTCCGTCCGAAATTACTTGTCGCACAAATGGATAGAAATGGATGCATATAGAACTAAAATACCCGGACGGAGGGAGTAGTTCACAGTCTGAATTCAGCTTAGTAGAAATCCTGTCAAAATTAGCACAGCTAGTCATTGATCAGTGATGCTAAGTGTCATGCAATTCACAAAATTTAAGACCAAAGTCTAGTAAGCACGAGCCTAATCTCAAGTTATAACTCTGTATGTATCTGCAGATCCCGTCCAGAGTCGAGCGCACAACCCGGCACCAAGGCATGCCGCGAGAAGCTCCGGCGAGACAGGCTCAACGAGAGGTAATCCTATGTTCCAGAGTTCACAGTTTCAGTTCCATGACTGACAATTGAAACCTCCCACTGCTCAAGTGGTCGACGTGTTCAGAAGTTTCCCCACCAAATCTGATCCACCCCTCTGTCGTGCCACACTCCAGGTTCAATGAGCTGTGCGCCGTCTTGGAGCCCGGGAAGCCACCCAAGGCCGACAAGGTCGCCATCCTCAGTGACGCCACTCGCCTCCTGGACCAGCTGCGCGCCGAGGCCCTGAAGCTCAAGGCCTCGAACGAGTCGCTCCAGGACTCCATCAAGAGCCTCAAGGTAAACCAGCGACGCGCCGCACTTTGCACCATTCATCGTGCAGAAACGCTCGGTGATCTTACGGTTCGATGTGGCTGTGTGTATGCAGTCGGAGAAGTCGGAGCTGCGGGACGAGAAGACGAAGCTCAAGGCCGAGAGGGAGAGGCTGGAGCAGATGCTCAAGGGCGTCAGCGCGGCTGCCGCCGCTCCTCGGCAGTTCGTCCCGCACCCGGCCGCCGCGGCCCCGCCGCAGTTCCACCCCGCGGCGGCGTACGCGCACGGTGGCAAGTTCGTCCCGGCGTACGCCGCGGGCTACCCGCCCCCGGCCGCGTTCTGGCAGTGGATACCGCCGACGTCGCTGGACACGTCCAAGGACCCCGCGCACTGGCCGCCGGTCGCGTGATTCATCAGCTCGATGACGCACGGCGGCAATCGTCGGAGGATATGCATGTGTTGAGCTTGCTCGTACCCGTAGAAGTTGACCAAAGCGCGCGCCCGGAGATAACGTCGGGTTGCTGATGATTGTGTAGCGGTTTCTATGATTATGCTGTGGATATAATGATCCAGGGCCCGCCTGATACGGATCCCTGGTGATCATTGCTCATTGGAGCAGTCTAAGTAACAGCTCTAATGTGATGGTGATGAATATGGTTCATAATTATAGGGACGATCATGCTTATAGGAAACGATGAAACACGTGCCTTGCTTTGGATGACATTAACGCAAATATAGAAAGAATCCTACACATGCAAGAAGAACAAAATGATAATAATCGAGCTTAATGAAAAAGAGTCCATTGAGTTTTTTTTTGAAAGACACGGCAACTACCGTCTTTTCATATCATATACTCCATCCGTCTTGAAATACTGGTACTAAAAATGAATAAAATTAATGTATGTATAACTAAAATAAGTCTAGATACATCCATTTTTAAGACAAGTATTTTCGGATGGAGGGAGTATTAAGTAGGGAGAGGATGACAAAGGTGTTCATGATCAATTGATCATGTTGGAGTACAAGATTTTGGTGATCGACCACCAAGTGAGAATATCGTTTTATGGAGTTAGCCCGGGTCGTCGAGCGGAGTCTGTAAGCATTTCGTTCCAGCAATTCTCCAACAGTCCATGTCGCCTCTAATCGCCATGATCACTTCGTTGATCTGGTTTTCCTTTCGCGTGAAGATATGATTGTTACGCTCTGTTCAGATATGCCAAGCAACAAGGAAGAGCATTGTTTTCAACTTTTGCTTTAGGATCGGTCTTGACTGCTGTAGCATGTTATGCACCCGTTGAGAGGCCCAGCTTGATCCATTTTGCATAGTTAGAGCATTTTCAATAGACGGTTTAAATGTAAAAATACCTAACTTTTGGACCATCTGGGCCAAAAAACACTGCTCCAACAGACGGTTCATATGTAAAAAAATTGGACCGTGGCCTCCCGGTGATGTAAAATTGAAAACTTCATGATGCAAATTTACATGAGATGCAACTACTGTAAAACCGCTGCCGCCCGCGAAACGTCCAACTGCCACTTCATTCCCCTTCTGCCTCGCGCCCGCCCGCCCGCGACCCGCCCGGCCGCCGCCCCACCGCAGCTCCCTGCTCGGCTGCCGCCCCATCGCAGCTCTCCGACGCCGCCCCGCCATAGGACCAGACTCCCGCCGTCGATTCCACCCCGTCTGGGCCGCCGCCTGCCACCGCGCCGCCCCACCGCGTCTGCCTCCGCCCTGCACCGACCCTGTCTGCCTCCTCTCCGGCCGCCTTCACCTCCTATCCGTTCTCCGCCCGGCCCCGCTTCGTCCGCCTCCACCCAGCCTTGCTCCGTCCGCCTCCTCTTCGGTCGCCTCCGCCACCGGTCCGTCCGCCGCCCCGCTCCCTGCTCGGCCACCGCTCGCTCCCCGATGGCACGAACAAGACGCCAAAGGGCAAGTCGGCTTTCTTCGGCGTGAGGGCGAAGCCCTCCGGGAACTTCAGAGTGGAGTCTCTGACGCCAGGCGGCGTTGGTGGCTCAACACGTATGCCACCACCGATGAGGCCGCGCGTGCCTACGATGTGGCGGTGTGGCGTGCCGGACGGCCGAAGACAGACCTCAACTACCCTGAGATCGAGACCCGAGAGGATGCAGAGTGGCACGTGTCACAGGGCATCCGGATGGAGGAGATGTCGGCAAAGACGAAGAAGAAGAAGAAGAAGAAGAAGAAGAAGAAGAAGAAGAGATCGACGGTTGTCGTCACTCCCGGCGAGAGCAACGAGGCGGCGATGGCTCGTTTTGCGCGGGAGCATCCCGAGTACGTCCAGGACGAGCAGGAGTTCTATTGAAAGCGTGGTGCCGAGAAGAAGAAGGAGGAGGTGAAGAAGGAGGACGAGGACGGCCCCTCGATGGTGATCCCCATCGAGTCATCGTCAGAGGAGGAGGACGAGGAGTTCTGGGTGCTCTCGGATGACTTCGAAGAGTCGTACTGCATGCCCTCAGACGACTGAGTAGTTATGCTAGTTTAAATTTATGTCATCTATGTTCGAACTACGTTGAATTTCATGTTTGAACTATGTTGAGATGAAGTAGTAGTTGGTCGTTTTCAAATACTTCTTCATTTTGGACCATCCGTTGGAGTTGCTGTTTTTTTACATCTCCAATTTGGACCATCTGTTGGAGTTGAGCATTTTTCGGAGCTCCAAAATGCACCATTTGGCGGTCCATATTTTACATCTCCGGTTTTGGACCGCCAAAATTTGGACCATCTATTGGAGATGCTCTTAGAACAGCAAGCCTGGAACAGCATCGCTAGGTAGCGACGCGACGCCAGATTTCCTTCAAGACTGGGCATTCCCAGAATAGGTGAGCTGAGGACTCCAAGTTTCTTGTGCACAGGGGACAGAAATAGTGGTTTTCCCATCCTCGTCGCTGCAGTCTATCATTGCACTAAAGTTTGTCTTGTAGCAACAACCAGAAGAAGAATTTGATCATTCCAGGGGCCCAAGTCTTTCGGATCAAAGTTTTGTGTTCTGTCTTCGTCCATGAGTAAAATTGAAGTTTGTATGCCGAGATTGCCGAGTATGTCCCAGAACTATTTGCGTGCCAAATAATCTTGTCATGCACCTGAGGTTGCAGGACCACATCTGCTGCCCGTATGGCCCTCCATAGAATGAGAAAATTTTGCACCAGGTCGCTATTACCTTGTCATCGCAGATCTTTCACCCACGTATGATTGTGTAGCGCCGTCGTGACGCTCTTGTTTTCCCCTGGAGCGTCTGTATAGGTCTGGGAACAGCGCTGCTAAGCATGGCAAGGTGAACCAAGATGAGTGCCAGAAGGAAGCGATGCTTCTGTTTCCAATGATGGTCGTGGTTGCACTATCAAACAGAGCCTTGTCTTTTCCATCACATGGTAATTCTGATCCTTTCCAAGGCCTATTTTCATTCTGGCAGTCGATCCATAACCAGCGCAAATGCAGAGCCCTGGAAAATTTCTCCAGGTCTAGGATTCCCATGCCACCGCGGTCCGTTGGTGAGCAGACCTTTTTCCAACCCACCTTGCATTTTCCTCCTGACAGCTCCTCGTCTTGAGCCCATAGGAAACGTCGTCGGACCTTATCAATTTCTTTCAGAAGTTTCTTTGTCGATCGCAGAACAGACAATGCAAAGGTGGGAATAGCCGAGAGTACGCATCGCACCAGTATCCTTTTGCCGGCAATGGACATCAATCTTCCTTTCCATCCTGCCAGTCGTGCGCAAACACTGTCCAAAATGAACTGGAAGTGTGATAATCTTGCTTTCCCAATAGTGATAGGCAGCCCTAGGTATTTGATCGGGCAGGCAGCAATCTTTACACCGAAGTTTTACAGAACACTTGGAAGGTTTATGTCTTCATAGCGGATGGGAGTGACCATGGACTTCGCAGCATTCAGTGCAGACCTGACGCCTCTCCAAATTTCTGATAATTTCCATTAGCTTGTCAACCTCCTCTCATCTCGGGTTTGCAAAAATCGCTATGTCATTTGCGTACAGGCTGGTGCGCAGATTAATCTCTCTACCAGGAAGTGGAGTGAGGATGCCCATCTCAGCTGCTCTAGCAATCAGACGGTGCATCACGTCGATGGCGATGATAAATAACAGAGGGGACAGCAGATCTCCCTGTCAAAGACCCCGACGATGTAGAACATGTCCCCTAGGTGCGCCATTGAGCAAGAAGGATGAGGAGGTCAAAGCTAGTAGCATGGTGATCCAATCTTACCATCGATGGCTAAAGCCCAAGTGTTGGAGCAGCTCAAGGATAAATTCCCAAGACATCAAGTCAAAATCTTTTTCAATGTCTAGTTTGATCAAGAGGGCCGACTTCTTCTTTCGGTGCACAAAACGAATCGTGTTTCTAACATATAAGAAGTTATCTTGCAGGCTTCTAGATTTCAGAAAAGCACTCTAAGCTGGAGATATGATCGAGCCAATCTTCTTTGAGAGTCTCAAAGACAGAACTTTCGTGATCAGCTTTGCCATGGAATTTATCAGACCGATTGGCCTGAAATCCCCCACAGATTCAGCCCCATCTTTCTTCGGTAGCAGATCAACAAAAACGGAATTTATCTTGGCAAAATTTGCTCGAGAGAGGCTGTGAAACTGGTGGAAAACAGCCATCACCTCATCCTTAATCAGGTCTGAAAAATTGACCGTTGAATCTGTCCGGCCCCGGAGCCTTGTCCGCTGGTGAGGCTAGCACCGGAGCCCAAACTTCCTCCTCAGTAAAAGGGGCATCCAACCTCTCGGCATCGATGGTTGGCATCTTCAGTTCCTGTCAGTTTATTGTGCACCGCCGAGTTTTTGTCGAGCCAAGAATGCCACTAAAATGATCATGAATCAGCTCGGCCTTTTCCTCATGTTCAGATACCACTTTGTTGCTTGCTTTTAGGGAGATGATGAAGATTTTTCTTTTTCTGGAGTTGATCTTGGCATTGAAGAAGGCAGTGTTTGCATCTCCTTCTCTCAGCCAGGTGATCCTGGAAGCTTGCCGTCACCTAGCTCTTTCAATGGCGGCTAGACCTCCAACGTCGCCTAGTGAAGATTTCCCTCGCCCTTTCTTTCGCCCTCTCCATAAATCTCCTTCGTTCTGCTGCTACCGAGAGGATTCACCAAGATCTTGCCTTAAAGTCGCTCTAGTCAAGTGTGCTGAAGACGCTCGTCCGGATGCCCTCCTCCATACGCGCCCCTTCCCCTGGAGGGGCCGCAGGCGCAGGCGCCGAGAGGAAATTCCAGTAATGATGCCATGAACGGTACACCATAATCGTGATTTTCATTTTGCTAACGAAGAACATAGGACGATGCCATGGTCAACCAAATCGATGCCACGCCATACCTGTTCTTGTAGTTAGCAAATCGCCGATCGAGAGAAGGGGCGTAGCCATTTAACCGCTGTACCGTTCGTTAGGCACACCTATATCCGTCAGGACTACTGCATGTGCCTAGTCAAAGCTATCAGCGTGGCCCTGTCAATTCGGCGTTCATCGGCGCACGTCTATTGCTTCCCTGACAGGATTTCTTGTCATATAGATATAGGAGCTACTCCTACTCTAGAAGCTACGACTTTTGGGACCAGATTTTTTGGAAAATTATTTGCTAGACAAGGAGCTGGACCATTGCAATAGCCTCGTGCCAATGAATGCAAGGCCATCAGATTTTTTGGAAGCCCATCAGAATGCAAGGCCATCTAGCAATCATCATGGAAATCGTTCCAACATTACATTCGTAACACACATCAAACAGCATCTAAATTACAGGAAAACTACCACGATCTCTAAGTCCATAACAAGGCTGTCCTGACGAGGAAACAAACTCAACACAACTCATGAACTGGGTCCCCTAAAGAAAGTTCGGTTCGAACGGTCCAGATTTTCTCGTGCCACAAGCATTGCGCCGATGCTCAAGCACGCCACAATTTCTACATTTCGGCAATTTCCTTGGAACTTTGGGCACGTCGCCTCTCTCTCCGAACTTTGGGCACGTCTATTTCCTCGAAGTCCACAAGTAGGGGTAAATGTCCCCAAATATGTTTGAATCAGCAACATAATTGGACACATAGCTCTCTTCCTCAGAATCTTGGGACGACATATTTTCAGATCTGACAGAAAAACAACATGAAACAAGAAAAGAGAAAAATCTCGCGATGCGGTGGTCGAAACAGTCGGGGGTATATATAGAGAATTTTTATTCTTGGAAACCAAGCAAACGAGAGGGAATCAGAGTCGGGAAGGTTCCCAAGGTGGGCTATTGGGTTCTACCGTAGGTGCATCGCATGCAAATTAAAATTTTCCTACGCGCAGAACATCCAAGAACATGCTACGGAGATGGATCACAGTTCGTTACCACTAGGCGCGTAGTGCTGTGCAGCGAAAGTAGAGTTGGGGCAGCGCGTTCGTGTGGTCCGTCTCCTCCTCGTCCGATCTCCCTCGAACAGCCGTTCCGATCTTCCTCGAACAGCCGGTCACCGGATCCCACGTACAGGTTCGTCGGAGCGGCGCAAGTGCACCGTCTCTAACGATATCCGCACGCGCAGGAGGAACACCCGTGCCGCAGACTGCTAGGTCCGATTACAAGGTCGGCGGTGGCAAGTGGAGGTGGCTATTCGCAACACATGCAAACCCTAATGACGGCACCGAAGCGATCAAACGGATGGGTGTGCCGCACCTCCACTATATATAGGCATCCGGCGCGGGCTCAACTCTTGGGCCTCGCACGGATCCTAAAGCCCACATGTTCCTTCCCTTAAGCGCGTGACCCTTTAGGTTCTCGTCCACTTGGTCACGAGTCAAATGACATCCGACTCGACCGGTCGATAGCGGCCTCTAGCAAGATGTGCCAACTCCAAGTGTCTGATGAAGCTGGTTAGGCGAACCTATACTTCACACTTATGTTCCCTTTGCCACACGATATATGCGTGCACAAGGCGATATGGTCACCCTTGTTGCAGCACGACCTCTTTCTCGTTCTGGTGAATCCGACCAACACTTCGGATTATCTCATAATCCTCATCGCATGACCATGCTTATCCAGGTGGGATCACCAGAGGGGCCCAGAGTATATCTCTCCTGATCAGAGGGACAAATCCCATCTTGCTCGACCATGTCTCGCAGCATGGGTCCGGACAAGTCCAAAACCTACCTTTATAACTACCTAGTCACGGAGTAGCGTTTGGTCGGCCCAAAGCAAGTCTATCACCATCCTAAGTACATGCGCCAACTCAGGTCTTAGGACATAGAACGTATGTTGTACTAGAGACTCACAGATGACCTATCGCTGTGTCTCATAGTTGGGTCTGTCCAACTCAGACCTTATCTCGACTCGGATCAATCCGACCAGACCTTTATGAGTCCATATTATCCGGCTAGCATCCAATGCTATATGGTCAATGAGACCGAACCATCCACCGTGTCATATGCTAGTCTGATTAGTTGCGCGTCCACACAACCCTTTCGACTAGGGACCATTTAGGACAGTTATCATACAATGCATAGTCTCACAAACAAGTCACATACTTGTTAATACACATCAATGATAATGTCCAAGGACTATCTTTATTCATAAACACATTGGAAATATCATCATACATGATTGCCTCTAGGGTATATCTCCAACAGTCTCCCACTTGCACTAGAGTCAATCAAATAGACATCGAATGCCCATAGCTCTAATGTGCCCCTCATGCTTGGGTTGTGGAAGTGGCTTAGTCAACGGATCTGCAACATTTGCATCCGTATGAATCTTGCACAAATTGATATCACCTTTCTCTACGAGCTTTCGTATCAAGTGATATTTTCGGTCTATGTGTCTGGTCTTGTGGTGTTGTCTTGGCTCCTTGGCATGTGCGATGGCACCTGAATTATCGCAATAAAGGTCCAACGGTTTTGACCAGCCCAGGAACACACCAACATCTTCCAGGAACTTCCGAATCCAAACACCTTCCTTTGCATCTTCACAAGCCGCAATGTATTCGGCCTCTGTTGTGGAGTCAGCCACCGTATCTTGCTTGGAACTCGTCCAACTCACTGCTCCTCCATTCATGACATACACGAATCCAGTTTGCGATCGACAATCATCCCTATCGGTTTGGAAACTAGCATCAGCATAACCCTTTACACAGAGCTCCTCCTCACCTCCATAAACTAGGAACATCTCTTTAGTCCTTTTCAGGTACTTCAAGATAGTTTTCACCGTTGTCCAGTGACTCTCACCTGGATCGGCTTGGTATCTGCTTGTTAAGCTTATTGCATAGGCAACATCAGACCGTGTACATAGCATGGCATACATGATGGATCCAATTGCCGAGGCATATGGAATCCTACTCATCCGGTTTCGCTCATCAGAAGTCGTAGGACTCCGAGTCTTGCTTAGCCTTATACCATGTGAGACGAGCAAGAACCCTTTCTTGGCCTCACTCATGTTGAACCTCTTCAACACTTTGTCTATGTACGTGCTCTGGCTTAAGCCGAGCAGCCTCGTCGATCTATCTCTATAGATCTTGATGCCTAAAATGTACACTGCCTCTCCAAGGTCTTTCATCAAAACCTTGCCATTCAATGATTCCTTGACCGAGTTCAGCATCGAAACATCATTTCTGATCAGCAGTATGTCATCCACATACAAGATCAAAAATACTACCGAGCTCCCACTAGACTTCTTGTATAAACAATAATCCTCTTTGTTCTTGATGAAACCAAGGTCAACGATGACTTCATCAAAACAAATGTTCCAACTCCAAGCTGCTTGCCTCAATCCATAAATGGACCTCTTGAGCTTGCATATTTTACTAGCATTAGTTGGATCGACAAAACCTTCGGGCGTACCATGTATACATCCTCTTTTAAATTTCCATGAAGGAAAGCCGTTTTGACATCCATCTGCCATATCTCATAATCAAAATATGCGGCTATAGCTAGTATGATCCTCACCGACTTTAGCATTGCGACCGGCGAGTAGGTCTTGTCATAGTTAATTCCTTGAGCTTGTCCATAACCTTTAGCGACAAGCTGAGCTTTGTGGATCTGAACATTTCCATCCACATCGGTTTTCTTCTTAAAGACCCATTTGCAACCAATGGTAACTACGCCAGGTGGCGGATCAACCAAGTCCCAGACTTGATTCTCATCCATGGACTTTAACTCGAATCTCATGGCCTCGAGCCATGCCTCGGAATCTAGGCTCACCATCGCTTCCACATACGTGGTCGGCTCGTCGCTTTCCAGCAACAATACATCGCGCACTCTGCGCAATCTTTCCGACCTCCATGGCTCCGGTGCCGACTCCACTACGGGTTCCCTGATCAACTCTGGTGTGATCTCATCACCAACCGAGTTGTCCCTGAGTGGCTCTCGAATTTCTTCGAGTCGCACCGTTCTCCCACTGGCCTCCCGATTGAGAAACTCTTTCTTGAGGAAAACCCCGTTCCGAGCAACAAACACTTTGTTCTCTTCTCGGTTGTAGAAGCTGTATCCCAAGGTTTCCCTCGGATATCCCACGAATATGCATTTATCCGACTTGGGTGTAAGCTTGTCCGACATGAGTGGCTTGACATATGCTTCACAACCCCAAATCTTTAGAAAAGACAAACTAGGACTCTTCCCAGTCCACATCTCATGTGGTGTCTTGTCTATGGATTTAGATGGTACCCTGTTAAGTGTGAAAGCTGCAGTTTCTAGAGCGTACCCCCAGAATGACAAGGGTAAATCCGATTTGCTCATCATCGACTGGACCATGTACAACAAGGTTCGATTTCTCCATTCTGACATACCGTTTCTCTGCGGTGTACCCGGAGGTGTGAGCTGAGGTACTATACCTCGGCTTTTCAGATGATTATCAAACTCCTGGCTCATGCACTCGCCTCCATGATCTGACCGTAGAAGTTTTATCATCTTGCCAAGCTGATTTTCAACCTCGTTCTGAAACTCTTTGAACTTTTCAAAAATTCTAACTTGTGCCTCATCAAATAGATATATCCATATCTACTCAAGTCGTCAGTAAAAGTCACAAAGTACTAATAGCCACCTCTAGCCGTTGTGCTCATTGGACCACACACATCACTGTGTATAAGCTCCAACAGCTCGGGCGCCCTCTCACAACTCTTTGCAAAAGGAGACTTAGTCATCTTGCCTAGCAAGCATGATTCGCATGTCTCGAACGACCCGAAGTCAGACAAAGTTAGGAGTCCATCATCATGGAGCTTCTTCATGCGTTTCAGACTAATGTGTCCAAGCCGGCAATGCCAGAAGTATGTTGGATTTATCTCATTAGGCTTATGCCTCTTGACATTCACGTTATAGACTGGTCCGTTTCTAGATTTAAAATAGATAACCCATCTACTATGGGTGCATAGCCATGGAACATTCCATTCAAATAAAATGAACAACCATTGTCCTTTATATTGAATTCATAACCTTGACTCATCAAGCATGAGGCAGAAATAATGTTCCGACTAAGTGCGGGAATGTAATAACAATTATTCAATTCCAAAATAAATCCATAAGGAAGCTTGAGCTGCATCATGCCGACCTCCAACGCAGCAAATCTTGCTTTGTTTCCGACCCTGTGTCAATCTCCCCTTGTGCCACATGCCTAGTTCTTACGAGCCCCTGCATCGAGTTGCAAATATGAACAACCAATCCGGTATCAAATACCCAAGAGCTACTAGGTATGTCAGCAAGGTAAATGTCTACAACATATGTAACAAGTGTACCTTTGCCGGAAGAAGCATCTCCGGCCTTCTTGCCGTGCTCAGCAAGCCACTTGCTATAGTTCCTCTTCTAGTGACCAGCTTCCTTGCAGTGAAAGCAAATGGTCTTTGAGTTTGGTCCGGACTTTGGCTTAGCGGCAGAGACAGCCTTCTCCATGCCCTTTGCCTTACCCTTTTTCTTGGACCAACTCCTCTTGAACTTAGCCGAGTTCTACACCATCAACACTTGATGCGTGCCTTTCTTAATATCTTGCTCTGCTACCTTGAGAATCCCATGCAATTCAGTGAGCTTCTTATTCATGCCGTGCATATGATAGTCGAGACGAACGTCCCATAGCTAGGTGGAAGAGCACCCAAAATTGCATCCGTGGGCTCATCCCCAAGTGGAAAGCCTAACCGATCCAAAGCTTGCACGTACCTGATCATCTTGATCGCATGCAGGCTCAGTGGATCACCCTCCTTCAGCTTACAATCCGTTAAGGACTGCTAGACGTTGAACCTTTAGGTCCTAGCCTGCACCTAAAACATGCTCTTCAAACTCTCAATCATATCGAAAGCCTGAATGTTTTCGAAATGCTGTTGCAAATCGAGATCCATACAAGCCAGCATGAGGCAGCTGATCTCGTTTGATTCATCAACGAGTTTCTAGTGGGCATTCTTGGTTGTGGCGTTAGCATTCTCGGCAGGTTCCTTTGGAAGTGGATCCTGTAGAACATGTTCCTTTTTATCGTGCCTGAGAACAATTCTCAGATTTCTATACCAGGTGGTAAAGTTTGTTCCATTCAGTTTATCCTTTTCTAGAATTGATTTCAATGCAAAGTTGGGTTGAGCAGGTGGTGCCATTGATCTACAACAGAAAATATGCAATCACTAAGCAATGTGTCTATGTAGAGTAATTCAAGCCTTAAACAGAACTACTCCCACTGAAGTCAGCATCCCTCCGCAAACTCTCAGTAATTCATGACTCGTCTAGCGCGAGCGACTAGTGAGCTTTAGCATCACTGCTAGCCAACTTGCCTATTCGGTAAGCAACTCCTTGCTAATCGTATCTCTATACGACTCTTGTCGGTTGGGTAGGTATCTCATACCCCGGCTCCCATCCTTCCCTGCCACAAGGCCCCAAACCATTTTGATAGCCTTGTCAAGTTAACCCGATGCAGTGCATGTCCGTGTCCGACACAAACCCTCTAGTTCAAGGACACCTAGTAGCACCTCAATTTTATGAGCCCACCACTAGATGTACTTGACGTGCGAAGGTGCAACATCCGGAATGGCAATGTGCTTGATATTAACGAGGATCTTTCTACCATACTAACATGCATAGAAACAAGAAGCAATATCAATCACATATAAACATAAATATGTGAAATAGTATGGCTCCTTCATGGACATCCTTCCAGGTCGGCTCCAACTCCGATGACAAGGGTGGAACTCCATCTTGTCCATCACACCGGGACACCAAAGCTTCGAACTTGATCTCTGTCCTCCAACTACTCCAACTAGTAATGAATTTACAGAGAATCACAAGTCGACACGCATGTCGTTATACAATATAATGACAACACTTTGGCTCCTGCCGGCTGACAATCATGACACGCAGGTCATGTTAAGTTACACACTGCATCACATACATATGAGCCATACTATTCACATCAATCCTGGAAAACAAACTCATGCATAGAATCACATTCTACCGGTTTGCGTGATCGTGTACGAAATACAAGGCGCTACGCACACGGCGGTCCCATCGATCATTGTGAACCCAATTCGGATTTACATTTCATGGTTAACCCCGATGGCGGATACTGACCGGTAGGGGTAGGTTGTGTCATGACCTCATCGATTCCGATTGACAAAAAACATAGCCTCAACGATCCCGATGTGCAGTTGATCTCATCAACCGTGCACATAGCCGATCTCATGAACGACGACAGATCACATCTGCTGCTGCCACATATCACATATGCTACCGATCTGAATCCAAAACCTATAGCAGAGGCTCTAATACCACTGTTGGGTTCTATCGTAGGTGCATCGCATGCAAATTAAAATTTTCCTATGCGAAGAACATCCAAGAACATGCTACGGAGATGGATCACAGTTCGTTACCACTAGGCGTGTAGTGCCATGCAGCGGAAGTAGAGTTGGGGAAGCACATTCGTGTGGTTCGTCTCCTCCTTGTCCGATCTCCCTCAAACAGCTGGTCACCGGATCCCATGTACAGGTTCGCCGGAGCGGCGCAAGTGCACCGCCTCTAACGGTATCCGTGCGTGCAGGAGGAACACCCGTGCCGCAGACTGCTAGGTCCGATTACACGGTCGGTGGTGGCGAGTGGAGGTGGCTATTCGCAACATATGCAAACCCTAATGACGGTGCCGAAGCGATCAATCGGATGGGTGTGCCGCACCTCCACTATATATAGGCATCCGGCGCAGGCTCAACTCCTCGCACGGATCCTAAAGCCCACATGTTCCTTCCCTTAAGCGCGTGACCCTTTAGGTTCTCGTCCACTTGGTCGCGAGTCAGATGACATCCAACTCGACCGGTCGGTAGCGGCCTCTAGCAAGACGTGCCGACTCCAAGTGCCAATGAAGCTGGTTAGGGTGAACCTGTACTTCACACTTATGTTCCCTTTGCCACACGGCGATATGGTCACCCTTGTTGTAGCACGACCTTTTCTCGTTCCGGTGAATCCGACCAACACTTCGGATTATCTCATAATCCTCATCGCATGGCCATGCTTATCCAGGTCAGATCACCCGAGGGGTCGAGAGTATATCTCTCCTGATCAGAGGGGCAAATCCCATCTTGCTCGACCATGTCTCGCAGCATGGGTCTAGACAAGCCCGAAACCTACCTTTGTAACTACACAGTCATGGAGTAGTGTTTGGTCGGCCCAAAGCAAGTCTGTCACCATCCTGAGTACATGCGCCAGCTCAGGTCTTAGGACATAGAATGTATGTTGTACTAGAGACTCACAGATGACCTATCGCTACGTCTCATAGTTGGGTCTGTCCAACTCAGACCTTATCTCGACTCGGATCCGACTATGTCGAATCCGAGCAGACCTTTTTGAGTCCATATTATCCGGCTAGCATCCAATGCTACATGGTCAGTGAGACTAAACCATCCACCGTGTCATAAGCTAGTCTGATTAGTTGCGCGTCCACACAACCCTTTTGACTAGGGACCATTGAGGACAGTTATCATACAATGCATAGTCTCACAAACAAGTCACATACTTGTTAATACACATCAATGATAATGCCCAAGGACTATCTTTATTCATAAACACATAGGAAATATCATCATACATGATTGCCTCTAGGGCATATCTCCAACATGGGCACACTCCACCAGGGCTCACCAGGGATGACAATCATGCCTTGGTGGGCCGTGCCCTCCCCAGTTACCTTCTATTTTATTTTTTATTTCCTAAAATTCATAAATATTCCAAAACTAATAAAAAATATTTTTGCAGATTTTTTGGAGACTTTTTACTTACTGTATCACGTACGTCTTTATTTTCACGATTCTGGAGCGTTTCAGAAGGTTTCTTTTATGTGCTCCTCCGGTGTCATGGTTTGGATAACATTGCTTTCAACATTAATAGGCGTACCTGAGATATAATTTAATTGTTTGTTCGTTGAACACTATCGGGTTGGTACATTTGGCATTATTAATCTTAATAGATCCAGAGGGATAAACCTCTTCGATGACATAGGGTCCTTCCCTTTTGGAGAGAAATTTTCCTACAAAAAATCTGAAACAAGAATTGGACAAAAGAACATATTCTCCAAATTTGAATTCTCGCTTTTGGATTCTTTTGTCATGCCATCTTTTAACCCTTTCTTTGAATAACTTGGCATTTTCATAAGCTTGGGTTCTCCATTCATCTAATGAGATAATATCAAATAACCTCTTTTCACCAACAAGTTTGAAATCATAGTTTAGTTGTTTGATTGCTGAAAGTGCTTTATGTTCTATTTCTAGAGGCAAATGACAAGCTTTCTAGTAGACCATCTTATATGGAGACATACCCATAGGATTTTTATATGCTGTTCTATAAGCCCAAAGTGCATCATCTAATTTGTTAGACCAATTCTTTCAAGACCTATTGATAGTATTTTGTAGTATCAATTTTATTTCTCTGTTGCTAAGTTTAATTTGACCACTAGATTGAGGATGATAGGGTGATGCAATTGTATGGTTAACATCATATTTAGCAAGCATCTTACGGAAAGCACCATGAATAAAGTGTGAACCACCATCAGTCATTAGATATCTAGGGACTCCAAACCTTGGAAGTATGATGATCAACACTACTAGTTGGAATAGCTTCTACCCACTTAGTGACATAATAAACAGCAACCAAAATATGAGTGTACCCATTAGAGGAAGGAAAAGGTCCCATATAATATAAAACCCAAACATCAAATGGTTCAACAACAAGTGAATAGTTTATAGGTATTTCCTGACGCTTATCGATATTACCAATTCTTTGACATTCATCACAAGACAAGACAAACTTACGGGCATCCTTGAAGATAGTAGGCCAATAAAAACTAGATTGTAATACCTTATGAGCAGTCCTGTCTCCAGCATGATGTCCTCCATAAGCTTCGGAATGACAATTCCATAGGATTTGTTCCTATTCATGCTTAGGTATATGCTACCTCTTGAGCTTGTGTTGGTTTTCCGTTGAAGAGGAAAGGGTGATGCAGCAAAGTAGATAAGTATTTCCCTCAGTTGATGAGAACCAAGATATCAATCCAGTAGGAGGAACAAGCAAGTCACCAATGGATGCACCTACACAAACAATCAAACTCTTGCACCCAACGCTATGAAGGGGTTGTCAATCCCTTCATGGTTATTTGCAAGGATTAGATCCGATAGAGATATATGTAAGCGATAATGGAAAGTAAAAGATAAACAAATTGTAGCAAGGTATTTTTGGTTTATAGATCTAAAAATATATTATGGAAAGTAGACCCGGGGGCCATAGGTTTCACTAGAGGCTTCTCTCTTGAAGGAAAATATCATGGTGGGTAAACAAATTACTGTCAAGCAATTGATAGAAAAGTGAATAATCATGTAGATATCCAAGGAAATGATCATGCATATAGGCATCACATCTATGTCAAGTAGACCGAAACGATTCTACATGTACTACTATTACCCCGCAAGTCGACCGACTCCTGCCCGCATCTAGAGTATTAAGTTCATGAAGAACAAAGTAACGCATTAAGTAAGATGACATGATGTAGAGGGATAAACTCAATAAATATGATGAAAACCCCATCTTGTTACCCTTGATGGCAACAATACAATACGTGCCTCGCTACCCCTACTATGTCACTCGGTGAGGACACCGCAAGATTGAACCCAAAACCAAGCACTTCTCCCATTGCAAGAATTACCAATATAGTTGGCCAAACCAAACCAATAACTCGAAGAGACTTGCAAGGATATGAAATCATGCATATAAGAATCCAGAGAAGATTCAAATAAGATTCATGGATAATCCGAACATAAACTTACAATTCATTGGATCTTGACAAACACACCACAAAAGAGTATTACATCGGATAGATCTCCATGAAGATCATGAAGAACATGATATTGAAGATTAAAGAGAGAGAAGAAGCCATCTAGCTACTAGCTATGGACCCGTAGGTCTGTGGTGGACTACTCACACATCATCGAACGGGCAATGGAATTGATGTAGATGGCCTCTGTGATGGAAACCCCCTCGGGCAGATTAGCGGAAAAGGCTCCAAGATTGGATCTCATGGGAATGGAGGCTCTAGATCTTGCTATTGGTTATTGACCGGAGAGGTGTCTCGGTCATGTCTACTGTCTCCCGAACCCGTAGGGTCTACACACTTAAGGTTCGATGACGCTAGGGTTATAGGGAAATGGTATACGTGATTACCGAAGGTTGTTCGGAGTCCCGGATGAGATCCCGGACGTCACGAGGAGCTCCGGAATGGTACAGAGGTAAATATTGATATATAGGAAGTCTAGTTTTGGTCACCGGAAAGTTTTCGGGCTCATCGGTAGTGTACTGGGAGTGCCGGGAGGGTGTCGGAGGACCCCGGGAGGGGTGTGACGACCATAGGACTTTGTGGGCCCTTAGAGGAGGTGTGCCAGCCCTTAGTGGGCTGGCCAAGACCTTCTATAAAGGCCCATGCGGCTGGGATCAAGAGATAAAGGGTAAAAGGGATTTAAAAGAGGAGATCCACCTCCCTTGTGGGAGGTGGACTCTTCCCCACCTTCGGCCGAAGCTCTCCTCCTTGGAGGAGGGGCCAAGGCAGTCCTCCCTCTCCCTCCTCCTATATATATGCAAGGGTTTGGCCTGATTTGAGACACGACTTCTTCCTCTCTCGGTGCAGCCCTACCCTTCCTCTTCCTCGTTCTCCGTAGCGCTTGGCGAAGCCCTGCCGGAGTTCACGTAGCTCCACCGTCACCACACCGTCGTGTTGCCGGAGCTCTACCTCAACCTATCCTTTCTCCTTGCTGGATCAAGGCGTAGGAGACGTCATCAGGCTGCACGTGTGTTGAACATGGAGGCGCCGTTGTTCGGCGCTGAGATCGGAATCCACCGCGATCTGAATTGCTGCGAGTACGACTCCACCAACCGCGTTCTTGTAACGCTTCCGCTTAGCGATCTTCAAAGGTATGAAGATGCAATCTCTCCTCACTCGTTGTTGGTTTCTCCATGGATAGATCTTGGTGATCGTAGGAAATTTTTTGATTTACTACTACGTCTCCCATCAGTGGCATCATGAGCTAGGTCTATGCATAGAATCTATGCACGAGTAGAACACAAGTTGTTGTGGGCATCGATTTTGTTAATATGCTTACCACTACTAGTCTTATCTTGATTTGGCGGTATTGTGGGATGAAGCGGTCCGGACCGACTTTACACGTACGCTTACGTGAGACTGGTTCCACCACCTGACATGCACTTGTTGCATAAGGTGGCTAGCGGGTGTCTGTCTCTCCCACCTTAGTCGGATTGGATTCGATGAAAAGGGTCCTTATGAAGGGTAAATAGCAATAGGCATATCACGTTGTGGTTTTGGCATAGGTAAGAAACGTTCTTGCTAGAAACCTATAGCAGCCGCGTAAAAACTTGCAATTACAAATTAGAGGACGTCTAACTTGTTTTTGCAGCATATGCCTTGTGATGTGATATGGCCAAAGAATGTGATATGATGCATTGTGATGTATGAGATTGATCATGTTCTTGTAATAGGTTTCATGAATTGCATGTCGATGAGTATGACAACTGGCAGGAGCCATAGGAGTTGTCTTATTTTATTGTATGACCTGCGTGTCAATCATAAACGCCATGTAATTACTTTACTTTATTGCTAAACATTAGCTATAGTAGTAGAAGCAATAGTTGGCGAGACAACTTCATGAAGACACGATGATGGAGATCATGATGATGGAGATCATGGTGTCATGCCGGTGACAGTGATGATCATGGTGCCCCGAAGATGGAGATCAAAGGAGCAAGATGATATTGGCCATATCATGTCACTATATTGATTGCATGTGATGTTTATCATGTTTACATATTATTTGCTTAGAATGACGGTAGTAAATAAGATGATCTCTCAATAAAATTTCAAGAGAAGTGTTCACCCTAACTGTGCACCGTTGCTAAGGATCGTCGTTTCGAATCACCACGTGATGATCGGGCGTGATAGGTTCTAATGTTCACATACAATGGGTGTAAGCCAGATTTACACACGCGATACACTTAGGTTGACTTGACGAGCCTAGCATGTACACACATGGCCTCGGAACATGGAAGACCAAAAGGTCGAACGTGAGTCGTATAGAAGATACGATCAACATGGAGATGTTCACCATGGATGACTAGTCCGTCTCACGTGATGATCGGACTCGGGCTAGTTGACATGGATCATGTGTCACTTGGATGACTAGAGAGATATCTATCTAAGTGGGAGTTCATTAAATAATTTGATTATGTGAACTTAATTATCATGAACTTGGTCTAAAATTGTCTTTACAATCTATATTGTAGATCCAATGGCCAACGCGAATGTCACCCTAAACTTCAACGCGTTCCTAGAGAAAACCAAGCTGAAAGATGATGGAAGCAACTATGCGGACTAGGTCCGTGGCTTGAGGATCATCCTCATAGCTTCCAAGAAATTGTATGTCCTTTATGCACCACTAGGTGACCCACCCCTTCTCCCAGCAGAGCAAGACGTTGCGAACGCTTGGCATTCTTGCTGCAGTGATTACTCCCTTGTTCAGTGCGGCATGCTTTACAATTTAGAACCGGGGCTCCAAAAGCGTTTTGAGCAACACGGAGCATATGAGATGTTCCAAGAGCTGAAACTGGTTTTCCAAGCTCATGCCCGGGTCGAGAGATATGACGTCTCCGACAAGTTCTTCAGCTGTAAGATGGAGGAGAATAGTTCTGTCAGTGAGCACATCCTCAAGATGTCTGGGCTACACAACCGCTTGACTCAGCTGGGAGTTAATCTCCCGGATGACTCGGTCATTGACAGAATCCTCCAGTCGCTTCCACCTAGCTACAAGAGCTTTGTGATGAACTACGACATGCAAGGGATGGAGAACTCCATTCCTGAGTTGTACTCGGTGCTGAAATCAGCAAAGGTCGAGATCAAAAAGGAGCATCAAGTGTTGATGGTGAATAAGACCACTAGTTTCAAGAAAAGCAAGGGTAAGAAGAACTTCAAGAAGGACGGCAAAGCTGTTTCCGCGCCCGGTAAGCAAGTTGCCGGGAAGAAGAAGAACAAGCATGGACCCAAGCCTGAGACTGAGTGTTTTTATTACAAGGGTACCGGTCACTGGAAGCGGAACTTCCCCAAGTACTTAGTGGATAAGAAGGACGACAATGTTAAAGGTATATGTGATATACTTGTTATTGATGTGTACCTAACCAGCGCTCGTAGTAGCTCCTGGGTATTTGATACCGGTGTAGTTGCTCACATTTGTAACTCCAAGCAGGAGCTGCGGAATAAGCGAAGGCTGGCAAAGGACGAGGTGACGATGCGCGTCGAGAATGGTTCCAAGGTCGATGTGATCGCTGTCGGCACGCTACCTCTACATCTACCTTCAGGATTAGTGTTAAACCTTAATAATTGTTATTTAGTACCAGCTTTGAGCAAGAACATTGTATCTGGATCTCACTTGATGCGAGATGGCTACTCATTTAAATCTGAGAATAATGGTTGTTCTATTTATATGAGAGAAATGTTTTATGGTCATGCCCCGCTGGTCAATGGTTTATTTTTGATGAATCTCGAACGTGATGTTACACATGTCCATAGTGTGAGTACCAAAAAGTGTAAGGTTGATAACGATAGTCCCACTTACATGTGGCACTGCCGCCTTGGTCATATTGGTGTCAAACGCATGAAGAAGCTCCATACTGATGGACTTTTGGAGTCTCTTGATTTCGAATCATTTGACACGTGCGAACCATGCCTCATGGGCAAGATGACCAAGACTCCATTCTTCGGAACAATGGAGCGAGAAACTCACTTGTTGGAAATAATACATATTGCGGTCCAATGAGTGTCGAGGCTCATGGTGGCTACCGTTATGTTCTCACCCTCACTGATGACTTGAGCAGATATGGGTATGTCTACTTAATGAAACACAAGTCTGGAACCTTTGAAAGGTTCAAGGAATTTCAGAGTGAGGTAGAGAATCAACATGACAGGAAAATAAAGTGCCTACAATCTGATCGTGGCCAAGAATATTTAAGTCACGAGTTTGGGACGCACCTAAGGAAATGTGGAATTGTTTCACAACTCACGCCGCCTGGCACACCTCAGCGAAATGGTGTGTCTAAAGGTCGTAATCGCACTCTATTAGATATGGTAGGATCTATGATGTCTCTTACCGACTTACCGCTATCATTTTGGGGATATGCATTAGAGACTGTCGCATTCACTTTAAATAGCGCACCGTCAAAATCCGTTGAGACGACACCGTGTGAATTATGGTTTGGAAAGAAACCTAAGCTGTCATTTCTAAAAGTTTGGGGATGCGATGCTTATGTGAACAAACTTCAACCTGAGAAGCTCGAACCCAAAGCGGAAAAGTGCGTCTTCATAGTATATCCCAAAGAGACTATTGGGTATACCTTCTACCTACGATTCGAGGGCAAAGTCTTTGTTGCCAAGAATGGATCCTTTCTCGAGAAAGAGTTTCTCTCGAAAGAAGTGAGTGGGAGGAAAATAGAACTTGATGAGGTAATTGTACCTCCACTCGAATCGAAGAGTAGGACAGCACAGGAACTTGTTTCTGTGGAGCCTACACCAGCTGGAGAGGAAGTTAATGATGATGAACATGAAACTTCAGATCAAGTTACTATTGAATGTCGAAGGTCCACTAGGACACGTTCCACACCAGAGTGGTATGGCAACCCTGTCCTGGAGATCATGTTGTTGGACAACGGTGAACCTTCGAACTATGAAGAAGCGATGGTGGGCCCGGATTCCAACAAATGGCTTGAAGCCATGAAATCCGAGATAGGATCCATGTATGAGAACAAAGTGTGGACTTTGGTGGACTTCCCTGATGATAAGCGAGCCATTGAAAATAAATGGATCTTTAAGAAGAAGACTGACGCGGATGGTAATGTGACCGTCTATAAGGCTCAGCTTGTCGCTAAGGGTTATCGACAAGTTCAAGGAGTTGACTACAATGAGACTTTCTCACCCGTAGTGATGCTGAAGTCTGTCCGAATCATGTTAGCAATTGCCACATTTTATGATTATGAGATCTGGCAAATGGACGTCAAAACGACATTCCTTAATGGCTTCCTCAAGGAAGAACTATATATGATGCAGCCGGAAGGTTTTGTCGATCCTAAAGATGCTAACAAGGTATGCAAGCTCCAGCGCTCCATCTATGGGCTGGTGCAAGCATCTCGGAGTTGGAACATTCGCTTTAATGAGGTGATTAAAGCGTTTGGGTTTGTATAGGTTTATGGAGAACCCTGTATTGACAAGAAAGTGAGTGGGAGCTCTATAGCATTTCTTATATTATATGTGGATGACATACTGATAATGGGAAATGATATAGAACTCTTGGAAAGTATAAAGGCCTACTTGAATAAGTGTTTTTCAATGAAGGACCTTGGAGAAGCTGCTTACATATTAGGTATTAAGATCTATAGAGATAGATCGAGACGCCTCATAGGTCTTTCACAAAGCACATACCTTGACAAGATATTGAAGAAGTTCAATTTGGATCAGTCCAAGAAGGGGTTCTTGCCTGTGTTACAAGGTGTGAGATTTAGTATGACTCAATGCCCGACCACGACAAAGGATAGAGAAGAGACGAGTCGCATCCCCTATGCTTCAACCATATGCTCTATTATGTATGCCATGCTATGTACAAGACCTCATGTGAACCTTGCCATAAGTTTGGTAGGGAGGTACCAAAGTGATCCCGGAGCGGAACACTGGACAGCGGTCAAGAATATCCTGAAGTACCTGAAAAGGACAAAGGACATGTTTCTCATATATGGAGGTGCCGAAGAGCTTGTCGTAAAGGGTTACGTCGATGCTAGCTTCGACACAGATCCGGACGACTCCAAGTCGCAAACCGGATACATGTATGTTTTGAACGGAGGGGCAGTCAGCTGGTGAAGCAGCAAGCAAAGCGTCGTGGCGACATCTACATGTGAAGTGGAGTACATAGCTGCTTCGGAAGCAGTAAAGGAAGGAGTCTGGATGAAGGAGTTCATCACCGACCTAGGAGTAATTCCAAGTGCGTCGGGCCCGATGACTTTATTCTGTGACAACACTGGAGCTATTGCCCTTGCGAAGGAGCCCAGGTTTCACAAGAAGACAAGACACATTAGGCACCGCTTCAACTCCATCCGTGATTACATTCAGGAGGGAGATATAGATATTTGTAAAGTGCATACGGATCTGAATGTCGCAGATCCGTTGATTAAACCTCTCTCACGAGCAAAACATGATCAACACCAGATTGCTATGGGTGTTCGATTCATCACAATGTAACTAGATTATTGACTCTAGTGCAAGTGGGAGACTATTGGAAATATGCCCTAGATGCAATAATAAAATGGTTATTATTATATTTCCTAGTTCATGATAATTGTCTATTGTTCATGCTATAATTGTGATAACCGAAGACCGTAATACATGTGTGAATACATAGACCAAAACATGTCCCTAGTGAGCCTCTAGTTGACTAGCTCATTTATCAATAGATGGTCACGGTTTCATGACCATGGACATTGGATGTCGTTGATAACGGGATCACATCATTAGGAAAATGATGTGATGGACAAGACCCAATCCTAAGCATAGCACAAGATCGTGTAGTTCGTTTGCTAAAGCTTTCCAATGTCAAGTATCGTTTCCTTAGACCATGAGATTGTGCAACTCCCGGATACCGTAGGAATGCTTTGGGTGTGCCAAACGTCACAACGTAACTGGGTGGCTATAAAGGTGCACTAAGGGTATCTCCGAAAGTGTCTGTTGGGTTGGCACGAATCAAGACTGGGATTTGTCACTCCGTGTGACAGAGAGGTATCTCTAGGCCCACTCGGTAAGACATCATCATAATGAGCTCAATGTGACTAAGGAGTTAGTCACGGGATGATGTATTACGGAACGAGTAAAGAGACTTGCCAGAAACGAGATTGAACAAGGTATAGAGATACCGACGATTGAATCTCGGGCAAGTATCATACCGATTGACAAAGGGAATTGTATAGGGGATTGATTGAATCCCCGACATCATGGTTCATCCGATGAGATCATCGTGGAGCATGTGGGAGCCAACATGGGTATCCAGATCCCGCTGTTGGTTATTGACCGGAGAGGTGTCTCGGTCATGTCTACGTGTGTCCCGAACCCGTAGGGTCTACACACTTAAGGTTCGATGACGCTAGGGTTATAGGGAAATGGTATACATGATTACCGAAGGTTTTTCGGAGTCCCGTATGAGGTCCCGGACGTCATGGGGAGCTCCAGAATGGTCCGGAGGTAAAGATTGATATATAGGAAGTCCAGTTTTGGTCACTGGGAAGTTTTCGGGCTCATCTGTAGTGTCCCAGGAGTGCCGGGAGGGTGCCGGAGGACCCCGGGAGGGGTGTGACGACCATAGGACTTTGTGGGACCTTAGAGGAGGTGTGCCAGCCCTTAGTGGGCTGGCCAAGACCTTCTAGAAAGGCCCATGCGGCTGGGATCAAGAGATAAAGGGTAAAAGGGATTTAAAAGAGGAGATCCACCTCCCTTGTGGGAGGTGGACTCTTCCCCACCTTCGGCCGAAGCTCTCCTCCTTGGAGGAGGGGCCAAGGCAGCCCTCCCTCTCCCTCCTCCTATATATATGCAAGGGTTTGGGCTGATTTGAGACACGACTTCTTCCTCTCTCGGTGCAACCCTACCCTTCCTCTTCCTCGTTCTCCGTAGCGCTTGGCGAAGCCCTGCCGGAGTTCACGTAGCTCCACCGTCACCACGCCGTCGTGCTGCCGGAGCTCTCCCTCAACCTCTCCTTTCTCCTTGCTGGATCAAGGCATAGGATACATCACCGCTGCACGTGTGTTAAACGCGGAGGCGCCGTTGTTCTGTGTTGAGATCGGAATCCACCGCGATCTGAATCGCTGCGAGTACGACTCCACCAACCGCGTTCTTCTAACGCTTCCGCTTAGCGATCTTCAAAGGTATGAAGATGCAATCTCTCCCCACTCGTTACTGGTTTCTCCATGGATAGATCTTGGTGATCGTAGGAATTTTTTTGATTTACTACTACGTCTCCCATCAGCTACTACCTTTTTCCACACTTGTGCTTCAAAGTAGCACTATGATCTTCATGATAGAGAGTCTCCTATTTTGTCACTTTCATATGACTAGTGGAATTTTTCTTCATGATGCACGTCCACTTAGTTCCTTTTTGAGCTTTCATACACTTATAGCTCTAGTGCATCCGTTGCATGGCAATCCCTACTCACTCACTGTCGGTGCACTAGAGTTTTTGGGCCATCTAGTGCTCCTTTACTCGTGCGCGGGAAGTAGTACCGCCCCGACGGTAGGGCCCGGCGAAGACTTACCAAGCATTAGCGCAGAAGACTCGGGACTACCGGCAAGACCTTGCCGGTAAGGCTGTAGAGCCTCCAAGCCACCGGCGAGGTGAAGTCCCGTCAAGGCAATGCCCTGGCAAGCACCGCCAGCGCATAGGATAGGTGTCGATCCGCCTGGACGTGTGTCGAGGCATCAACGTTGGAGGGAGCTTAGTGGCGTCGATGGAACGGCCCTCGTCCCATCCCAGTAACGGACTGAGGCCCCTGATGGTGCATTTAATGCTCTTGTCCTACTCCATTAGGGTTAGGTATGATAGCACTGTAGCAACACTGTGCGTCCCGTGCGCACACTGTACGCCACTGTTGGGATTCCCTTAAGTATAAAAGGAGGCCCAAGGCATTACCGAAAAGAGGCTTTTTGGCTTTCAGACAGTTGGGCGGTTAGACAACCAGACGGCCCGACAGTTAGACAACTGGAGGTTTCCAAGGTCATGTAGCAGCCAATCATGGCGCTCCTATAGCTTGAACCCTAGAACAAGATCAATACAACCAAGCAGGAGTAGGGTTTTACGCATTCGTGCGGCCCGAACCTGGGTAAAAACACGCTGTGTGCAGCTCACCAGGCCGGCTCTTTGTGCCAGCATACTCCCTCGCCGAACCGAAAGGGGCACCTGTGGTCCCATAGGTGTTCGTTCCCCACGACATCTTTGGCGCGCTAGGTAGGGGGTGCGTAAGAGGTTCTACGAACCCGTTCTCGTGATCTACACCCCAGCTTTATCGTCACCATGGCCCCCAAGAAGAAGGGCCTTAATACAGTAGGTCTGTCCACGTCCGCTGTTCCTGTATCTGCACAAACAGGGGACAACATGGACGCAGGTAGAGGAGGAGGAGGAGGAGGTGGAGGTTTGTAACTTCCACAGCGTTCCAGTGACCAAGGCCAAGCAAGCGGCGACACTCGCCGTGGAGACGCCCATGGCGATGGTAGGAACCCCCATGCGCCCGGGTCTCAGGATAGAGCGGTACCGCTTGCAGGTGGTACGACAAACTCCGGGGGCAAAAGATTATCCCCCAGGGCGCCCACGTCGGTGCCTATGCCGCGACCTTCTTAGGACACGCGTGGAGAGCCGTGCCACGACGCCCGCAGTTCTCAGTGTCCCCACGGAAAGGCTCCTACTCATCATTCCCAAGATGCGCGGGACCAGCACGCAAGCGGGAGTGGCATGCTGATGCAAGACCACGGAGGTGCTCCTTCTAACTCAGTTAGGAGTCAGAGCACCTCGCGTTCCTCGCGCCGGTCGATGCCGTCCATAGCGGAGGAAGCGATGGCACGGGCGCAGCTACTCCTGAACTTCCCTCCTGCTGCAGAGAAGCTCAACGAATAGAGAGCCACCATTTAGAGCCTCCTCAGCCTCGCAGACAAGCTTCGGCCCACAGGGCCGCCTCAGGCCAGCGGTGGGGTGCCTGGGGTCAGTGCGACCTCGGCACACTCTCCCCCACGACAGCATCGTCAGTCGCCGACGCGACAGACCGACGCCCACGATGGTTACTCGACGGCATCGTCTGATCCGCGGATGCACCGCGATCAGCGTCATGTTCTTCAGAAACATGGCAAGGAGGACGCTCGAACCGCGACCGAGCGGCGACGGGAAGCATGCCTCCAGTCGGACAAGTGCGCGGGACCCATCTTGAACAAGTCTGTGCAGGGGTACCTTGTCAGCCTACCTTACGAGGTGGGCTGCCCAGCGTTTACCCTCAAGCTGCGGCAAGTCCGGTGGCCCAGCACCCGCACGTTCAAACCAGAAGTCCCGGAGAAGTACGACGGCAAGACCCATCCGTGAGAGTTCCTGAGCATCTACACCATCACGGTGCAGGCTACCGGGGGCCACGACGACAAGATATTGGCTAACTACTTCCCATTGGTGCTTAAGCCCAACGTCAGATCATGGCTGATGCACTTGCCAGAGAGATCCATTGCCTCCTGGGCAGACCCGTGTCATGAATTCATTGGCGCCTTCACTGGGGGCCATCAAGCTCCTGGTCAGGACAACGACCTACACATCATCCCCAGAAGGAAGGCAAAACTCTGCGCAAGTACATCTAGAGGTTCAGCCACGTGCACCACAACATCCTAGACATTCACCCTGCCGATGTTATCAGCGCGTTCCATCAGAATATGCACAACCACAGGATGCGGGAAGAGCTGGCGATGAACAGAGTCAGGGACATCACCAAGCTTTATGCTTTGGCAGACAAATGCGCTCGTGCTGAAGAAGGGAGAAGACTCCCCGGCGAGAATGATGGTGCGGAGGTCGACTCTGACGACGAAGACAACGCTCCCCCGGCAAAGAAGGGCCGGTGGCAGAACAAGAAGCACAAGGGCAAAACCATGCTAGCCGTCAAAGGATCCGGCAACCCCGGCGCCACCAAGAAAGGCAAGGTCGACGACCTTGGCAACGATGTTGCCAGGTGTGTTGGAAATATGCCCTAGAGGCAATAATAAATTAGTTATTATCATATTTCCTTGTTCATGATAATCGTTTATTATCCATGCTATAATTGTATTGATCGGAAACTCAGATACATGTGTGGATACATAGACAACACCATGTCCCTAGTATGCCTCTAATAAACTAGCTCGTTGATCAAAGATGGTTAAGGTTTCCTAGCCATGGACATGAGATTTCATTTGATAACGGCATCACATCATTAGGAGAATGATGTGATGGACACCCAAACTATAAACGTAGCATATGATCGTGTCAGTTTATTGCTACAATTTTCTGCATGTCAAGTATTTGTTCCTATGACCATGAGATCATGCAACTCACTGACACCGAAGGAGTACCTTGTGTGTATCAAACATCGCAACGTAACCGGGTGACTATAAAGGTGCTCTCCAGGTAACTCCGAGGGTGTCTGTTGGGTTGACATGGATCAAGAGTGGGATTTGTTACTCCATGTGACGGAGAGGTATCTCAGGCCCACTCGGTAATACAACATCACAACAGGCCTTGCAAGCAATGTGACTAAAGTGTTAGCCACAAGATCTTGTATTACGGAACGAGTAAAAGAGAATTTCCGGTAACGAGATTGAACTAGGTGTGGAGATGCCGACGATTGAATCTCGGGCAAGTAACATACCGAAGAACAAAGGGAACAACATACGAGATTAACTGAATCCTTGACATAGAGGCTCAACCGATAAAGATCTTTGTAGAATATGTAGGAACCAATATGGGCATCCAGGTCCCGCTATTGGTTATTGACCATAGAGGTGTCTCGGTCATGTCTACATAGTTCTTGAAACCCGCAGGGTCTGCACACTTAAGGTTCGATGACGTTTCGGTAGTATAGAGTTATGTATGGTGGTGACCGAAGGTTGTTCAGAGTCCCGTATGAGATCCTAGATGTCACGAGGTGATCCGGAATGGTCCGGAGGTAAAGATTGATATATAGGAAGTCCTGTTTTGGTCACCGGAAAAGTTTCGGGCTCATCGATAGTGTACCGGGAGTGCCGGGAGGGTACCAGGGGACCATCGGGAGGGGTGTCACGCCCCGAGGGGCCTCATGGGCTGTGAGAGGAGACAAAACAGCCCCTATTGATCTGTCCAAAGCCTCCACTAAAGCCCATGAGGTTTGAGAAGGAAAAAAATCCAAAGGTGGAGAGGTGGAAAGAGTTTCCAAGTGGAAAGGAGGAATCCTACTCCTAATAGGATTGGAGTAGGACTCCTCCACCTCCAATTTCGACCAACCTTGAGGGTTTGAGGATGCCTCCTCCCCTCCCTCCCTCCTATATATACTAGAGGATTTAGAGGGAAGATCTAACCCTAATTGGCACGTGATGCCCTCTTCTTCCTCTAGATCCGCTTCTCCTCTAGATTAGTTCTGCGGTGCTTAGGCGAAGCCCTGCAAGATTAGTTCACCACCACCGCCACCATGCCGTTGTGTTGCTGGAGAACTCATCTACCTCTGCAACCTTGCTTGCTGGATGAAGGAGGTGGAGATCGTCATCGATCTGTACGTGTGCTGAACGCGGAGGTGCCGTCTGTTCGGCACTAGATCGGAAGGACCACGATGGGATCGCGGGACGGCTCATGATGAGATCGCGGGATGGATCTTGATTGGATTGTGAAGATGTTCGACTACATCAACCGTGTTTCTTAATGCTTCCTCTTAGCGATCTACAAGGGTATGTAGATTCACTCTCCCTCTCGTAGATGCTCATCACCATGGATAGATCTTGCGTGTGCGTAGGATTTTTCTGTTTCCCATGCAATGTTCCCCAACAAGGTGTGGCTCCTGCCATGCTCTGGCGGCTGTCAGTAAGCCGGGAAACTCCGGCAAGCAGTACTGCACGATCCATCGCACCAAAGGCCACGACCTCCAAGACTGCCAGCAAGTTGAGTAGCTTGTCGAGAAGCAGAAGGTTGAATATGAAAGGCGCAACAAGGAGAAGGGTCAGGATGGTGCTTAGGGATCTGGCAAGAAGCGTGTTGGCCGAGGAGGTCGCTGCGGCAAGCCCAAGCAACAGAAAGACCGGCTTGCCCATGGCCGTGACAAGTAAGAGGAAGATGATGATGATGTCAAAGAGGACGACGAGTCCAGTGAGCATGAGTTCCAGAGAGCTACGAAGGCGGTGTGCATAGAAGGAGGAGCCTCGTCGCATTCCTCTCACCGCCAATTTAAACAGTGGGCGTGCGAGGTTAAGGCAGCAGAGCCCTCTATTGGCACACAGAAACCTCTGAAATGGTCCAACACTCTTATCATCTTCGACATCGAGGATCACCATGATCGCATAACCACGGTCGGGTGCCTACCGTTATTGGTCTCGCCAACAATCCGCAACCTCAAGGTGACGAAGATGTTAGTCGACAGCAGGGCAAGCCTGAACCTGATCTCGCTCGATGTCATTCGAAGGCTGCAGATTCCCGACAAAGATCTCGAGCCGATAGGTGCTTTCCAAGGGGTCAATTCGGAAAGGACACGGTCGAAGGGCAAGGTCACACTACTGGTGATGTTCGGCAGCGATATCAATTTCAGAACAGAGAAGATCGTCTTTGACATTGCCGAGATCTCATTGCCGTACAATGGCATTCTCGGGCGTCCGGTACTGGCCAAGTTCATGGTGGCCACTCACATCGCTTACAACATGCTGAAGATGCCTGGACCAATGAGTGTCATTACCATCAACTCCAACAAGAAGAGCATGCTTATCTGTGCTGACCAACTCTACTGGTGCGCAGCCACAACACATGCCACCAAGGCACTTGCTCCTGGCACTGAAGCTCCTGGGGGGAAGAAGACCGGCAAGGCCTCTGGGGCACATTTCGGCAAGCGCACCTCTAGGGAGTGTTGTGCTACTATTGACGATGTGCCAGATAGCTCCACCAGCAAGAGCAAGAAGTCTAAGGCAGCTCCACCAGAAACCAAGAAGGTGCCCGCCAAGGAGGATGGCATGAGGGGAACTTTCACCATAAGTTCCACCCTTGGCAACAAATAGGAAAGCACGCTCGTCGCCTTCTTGCGGGCGAATGTCGATGTGTTTGCATGGCAACCATCTGATATCCCTGGTGTTCACAGGAAGGTGATTGAGCACCACCTTGCCGTCTGTCCACACACACGGCCCATCAAGCAGAAGGTTCGGAAGCAAGCTTTGAAGCGGCAACAATTTATTGCCGAAGAGATCAAGAAGTTAGAGGCAGCTGGTCTGATCAGAGGAGTACTCCACCGTACGTAAGGCGAATGGGAAGTGGAGGCTATGCATTGATTTCACGGACATCAACAAGGCCTGCCCTAAAGATCCTTTTCCCTTGCCGCACATCGAGCAGATTGTGGACTCCACTGCCGGCTGCGACTTGTTGTCTTTCCTTGATGCCTATTCCGATTATCATCAGATCTTTATGGCCAAGGAAGATGAAGAGAAAACCGCGTTTATCACCCCATGTGGTACATACTGCTTTTTGCGTATACCTTTCGGGTTGAAAAGCGCCGGTTCCAACTTTGCAAGAGCGGTCCAGATAGGTTTTGAGCCCCAACTGCATAGAAATATGGAGGCTTATATGGATGACACGGTGATCAAAACCAAGGACAAAGCCACACTCATAGCGGACCTAGAAGAGATGTTCGCCAATCTGCGCAAGATCAACATAAAGATCAATCCCAAGAAATGTGTGTTTGGTGTCCCATCCGGCAAGCTCCTTGGGTTCTTTGTGTCTCAACGTGTAATCGAAGCAAATCCTGACAAGATCAAGGAAATTGAGCAGATTGAGGCACCAAAACGAGTCAAGGATGTGCGATGCCTTGCCGGCTGTGTTGCTGCTCTTTGTAGGTTCATCTCAAAGTCTCCTGAGCGCGCCCTGCCCTTTTTCAATACCCTGAAAAAGGAAGGTCCAATGAAATGGACTCCGGAAGCGGAGGCAGCGCTGCAGGATTTGAAGAAGTACCTTTCCTCTCTGCCAGTCCTACTCGTGCCAAAACCACAAGAGCCATTGCTGCTATACTTGGCGGCAACGAATCAAGTGGTAAGTGCTGCATTAGTGGCTGAAAGAGAGGCTGATAAATATGCAGCGGCAACGGCAGAGGCGCCAAACAATGAGCCAGGATAGCCTTTGGCGGGGTCTGGTGCCGACAAGGAAGTATCTGCGCAGTTGAAAGAGATAGCTCAGAAGAAGAAGGTGGCGCAGCGACCAGTCTATTTTGTTAGCTCCTTGTTGCAGGGGGCTAGGTCAAGGTATTTTGGCGTGCAAAAGTTGCTCTTCGGCCTTCTTATGGCCTCGAGGAAGCTGCGCCATTACTTCCAAGCACATGAGATCACCATTGTCACCCGCTTCCCGCTACAGCGAATATTGAGGAACCCAGAGGCTACCGGCAGGATTGTGGAGTGGGTTTTGGAACTGTCAAGCTTTGGTCTTAAGTTTGAAAGCACTTCGACTATTTAGAGCAGGGCCTTGGCGGAGTTCACCGCGGAATGGACCCCGACGCCCGATGAAGAGATTCTAGAGTCAACTCTCCCCGACAAGGAGACTGATCGAGAGTGGGTCATGTATTTTGATGGAACTTTCCCGTTGCAAGGTGCTGGTGCCGGCATGCTTCTTGTCACACCCACTGGAGAGCACCTCAGGTATGTGATCCAGATTCACTTTCCTCGGGAGAGATCAACGAACAACAGTGCTGAGTACGAAGGGCTGCTTGCTGGTCTCAGGATCGCGGCGGAACTTGGGATCAAGAAACTTATTGTCAGGGGTGACTCTCAACTTGTTGTCAGGCAAGTAAAGAAAGACTACCAGATTCCATTGATGGAAGCTTATGTAGATGAAGTGAGGAAGTTGGAAGAACATTTTGACGGCCTACAAATGGAGCACGTTCCACGTGCAGAGAACAACGTTGCCGATGGCCTTTCAAAATGTGCTGCCCTTAAGTTACCTGTGGAACCAGGAACTTTCATGCTCCAACTAACTCAACCCTCCGTGACACCATCAACCGGGCAAGAGAAGAGAAGGAAGTTAAGTTCCGGCAAATATCTCCCGGCAGGGCTCCCTGAGGCTGCCGGCGAGAAAATTGCCCAAGAGAACGGCAGGCTTGCCGGTGAGTGCCGTGCTCCGGCAGGGCCAGCAGCTCTTGACGTAGAAGCATGCACTCTCGCCAGGCTTGCCAAGGCGCAACAGTCTCCGGTAGGCCCTCAGGCCCTTTCCGTCGAGGCAAATGCTCCCCCGGCAGAGGATACACCTTTGGTCCTTGTTGTCGAGCCCTAGGCTCTAGCATGGACGTAGCATCTTGTCCAATTCATTCAGACAAGAGAGCTCCCCGAGGAACAAGAGGAAGCAGAGAAGGTAGCCCGCCGGTATCATACGTACCAATCCGTAGACAACGTCCTATACAAGAAAGAGACCAAGCAGTGTCAAACTCAAGTGCATTTCTCGGGAGAACGGACTAGAGCTATTGGCAGAGATACACGGAGGTATATGTGGCTCCCACATAGGATCAAGAGCACTTGTCGGAAAGGCATTCCGGCAAGGTTTCTTTTGGCCCACTGCCCTCCAGGATGACATTGTGTTAGTAAACAAGTGTGAACCATGCTAGTTTCATTCGAAGAAACTACATCAACCAGCTCAAGCTCTTCAAATGATCCCTCTCTCCTAGCCATTTTTGGTCTGGGGGCTCGACATCTTGGGCCCTTTTCCCTGTGCTGTCGGGGGCTTTGAGTACTTGTACGTGGCTATCGACAAGTTCACAAAGTGGTCGGAAGTGGAAGCAGTGAGGAAGGTGACATCATAGTCAGCCATCAAATTCTTTAAGGGGCTAGTTTGCCGCTTTGATGTTCCCAACAGGATCATCACCAGCAATGGCACATAGTTCACGAGCCGCACCTTCATGCAGTATGTCCAAGACCTTGGTAGCAAAATCTGTTTGGCTTCTGTTGCCCAGCCGAGGAGGAACGGCCAAGCAGAGAGGGTTAACGTAGAAGTTCTGCGAGGTCTCAAGACAAGAACTTTTGATAGGCCACACAAGTGCGGAAGAAACTGGAATGATGAGTTGCTGGTGGTTCTTTGGTCAATCAGGATGACACCAAATCAAGCTACCGTCCACACACCCTTCTCCCTTGTCTATGGGGTGGAGGCAGTGCTCCCCACAGAACTCATATACGGGTCACCTCGAGTGCTTACTTATGATGAGCTCGAGCAAGAGCAGTTGTGCCAAGACGACGCAACGCTCCTTGAGGAAGACCGTCTTCATACTACTGTGAGAGCTGCACGCTACCAGCAAGCCTTGCACCACTACCATAGCCGCAAGGTTAATGCCAGAAGTCTTAAGGAAGGCGACCTTGTTCTTCAGCGAGTTTACTCCGCCAAGAATCCAAACAAGTTGATGCCAAAGTGGGAAGGCCCTTATCGGGTAGTACGAGTCACTAGGCCTGTCGCACTCCGCCTAGAGACCGAGGATGGTGTTCCGGTGAGCAACTCCTGGAACATCGATCATCTTCGAAAGTTCTACCCATAAGGCGCGGTTGCCGGGCCGGTCCTGGCAACCACCTTTTGTACAAGTCTTGCCACTAAAGCATGTGATCCTTAGTACAAAGCCAGGCTCACATCCTGTGCATAGATAGATAAAGATAAGTGTTCTGCAATCCTGTTCAACTCTCATGTTTACTTATTTGCATGTTTACCTAGAAAGTTGTAGTGCGCTTAATTCCAGCAAGGACTAACGAACCGCCGAGGTTCCATATCCATGTTTTCTCTTCTTTCTTTTTCCAAAGGACAGAAGGATCCCTTGCGTGCAGCTTTGCTGGGGGGATGATGGTACTGATACCTATGAGCGCGCTGTTCCAAAATACTTGCCAGAAGGAGAAAGGCAACAAAAAAAGATAAGTTGCGAAAACCCCATGTGAACCCTTGCCGAAAGTTATTTTCCTTGTGTGACTTCGACTCCTATATGGAAAACCTGCACACATGGGAACCTTGTCGGGATTGGATTGTTGGAAATATGCCCTAGAGGCAATAATAAAATGCTTATTATTGTATTTCCTTGTTCATGATAATCGTCTATTGTTCATGCTATAATTGTGTTTACCAAAAACCGTAATGCATGTGTGAATACATAGACCACAACATGTCCCTAGTGAGCCTCTAGTTGGCTAGCTCATTGATCAATAGATGGTCACGGTTTCATGACCCTGGACATTGGATGTCGTTGATAACGGGATCACATCATTAGGAGAATGATGTGATGGACAAGACCCAATCCTAAGCATAACACAAGATCGTTTAGTTTGTCTGCTAAAGCTTTTCAATGTCAAGTATCGTTTCCCTAGACCATGAGATTGTGCAACTCCCGGATACCGTAGGAATACTTTGGGTGTGCCAAACATCAGAACGTAACTGGGTGGCTATAAAGGTGCACTACGGGTATCTCCAAAAGTGTCTGTTGGGTTGGCACGAATCGAGACTGGGATTTGTCACTCCGTATGATGGAGAGGTATCTCTGGGCCCACTCGGTAAGACATCATCATAATGAGCTCAATGTGACTAAGGAGTTAGCCACGGGATGATGTGTTATGGAATGAGTAAAGAGACTTGCCGGTAATGAGATTGAACAAGGTATAGGGATACCGGCGATCGAATCTAGGGCAAGTATCATACCGGTAGACAAAGGGAGTTGCATACAGGATTGATTAAATCCCCGACATCGTGGTTCATACGATGAGATCATCGTGGAGCATGTAGGAGCCAACATGGGTATCCAGATCCCGTTGTTGGTTATTGATCGGAGAGGTGTCTCGGTCATGTCTACGTGTCTCCCGAACCCGTAGAGTCTACACACTTAACGTTCGATGATGCTAGGGTTATAGGGAAATAGTGTATGTGGTTATCGAAGGTAGTTTGGAGTCCCGGATGAGATCCCGGACCTCATGTGGCGTTCCAGAATGGTCCGGAGGTAAAGAATGATATATAGGAAGTGAGGATTTGGCCAGTGAAAGTGTTTTGGGAATTACCGATAACGTACCGGGACCACCGGAAGGGTTTCGGGGGTCCACCAAGTGGGGCCACCAGCCCCAGAGGGCTGCGTGGGCCAAGAGTGGAAGAGACCAGCCCCAGAGTGGGCTGGTGCACCCTCCACCCTGGCCCAAGGCACAGGAAAGGTGGGAGGGAGGGGAACCCTAGACCCAGATGGGCCCAAGGCCCACTAGGGCTGCGCCCTCCCCCTCTCCCTCTCTAGCCGCCGGCCAAAGGCCATCTAGGGCTGCCGCACTACCCTAGGGTGGGAACCCTAAGGGCTGCGCACCCTCCTCCCCTCCTCCTATATATAGTGGGGGTTTTGGGGGCTGCCAACACACAAGTTCTCTCTTCCTCGACACAACCCTACCCCCCTCTTCCTCGTTCTCTACGGTGCTTGGCGAAGCCCTGCCGGAGACCACGTTGCTCCACCGTCACCACGCCGTCGTGCTATTGGAGCTCTCTCTCAACCTCTCCTTCCTCCTTCCTGGATCAAGGCGTCGGAGACATCACCGGGCTACACGTGTGTTGAACGCGGAGGCGCCGTTGTTCGGCGCTAAGATCGGAGTCCACCGCGATCTGAATCGCTACGAGTACGAATCCACCAACCGCGTTCTTTCAACGCTTCCGCTTAGCGATCTTCAAAGGTATGAAGATTGAATCTCTTCCCTCTCGTTGCTGGTTTCTCCATAGATAGATCTTGGTGAACGTGTAGAAAATTTTGATTTACTACTATGTCTCCCAACATGGATGCGCCATCACTGCGTTTGGGACCACTCAACGGCTTGAGTGGCTTAGCTTGCGCTCCTGTCTCATTTCGAGTCCGCTCGACAACTCAAGTGATAGTGCTCGCACCCTTATCCCGTTTTCGAGTAAGGCCGACGCCTTTGCCAAGCATGCCGAGGTATCTTGCCGGCAGTGGTACCGGCAGCATGTTGCTAAGGACCCGTTCCTTGAAGTGCTCGCGGTAGGGCCACGCGCGCCGGCAAGATTCTTTCGGGAAGGCGTAGGGAATGTTCCATGCATAGAAACAGTCTAACAAGGAAGATAATACGCCATCATTCAAAATAGGGTGAAATTTACATGAGATATCGCTTTTTCCTAAGTACATCTTTATTTGACTTTCTCCCCTAGGGGAGATTTCAAGAAGAAAAAGATGGAAATGAGAGGCGGGATACAAGAAGAAAAAGATGGTGAGAGGCCCCCGACAGAAGCCCGGCCTGACCCCTCTGGACCAGCACTACATGGACGAGCAGGGCTGCCAGATGGGCAGGCAAGAGCTGGTCCCTCTTGGACCAACATTGCACGGAGGAGAAGGTCGGAGAGGGCGGAAAGGAGTATGGACCCCTGAAGGCAAAGTCCGCGGGCCTGCTGGAGCTAGAATATGAGGCAGCGCCCAGGACCAAAGCACCCGGCATGACATCTTGCCGAGAAGGGGAGAGGCATGAGGCTGGCGATGACGGTGCGGCCGGCGGTCAGTCCGAGATCGAATCTTCGGGCTCTGACTTGACCGTCCGAGGAACGAAATCATCGCCGTCGTCTTCGCCGCTATCCTCCCCATCACTCTTGTCGGAGGACAGGCTTTCAGCACTGCTCGCGCTCTCTTCGCAGCAGCTGAGGCAGATGTCGGAGCTCCCATAAATCTTGATGGAGAGCGTGTCGGACTCTGTCATTTTAAAACGAAGGACGTGCCTTACCTGGATATTGTGGCCACGAGTGAAGGTCTTCCAACCGCGCCTGAGGAACATGATGATGCGCACTAGGTAATCAACATCCACCCGCGTCGCACCATTGCAGCACCCTACCACCCACAACCACATGAAGGATGTCCCATCGTTCTCCATCGCCCTAGAGAAGGGGCGTGGGAGACGCAGGTCGCTCCGGAGGGGACCGCCCAGCTCGGGGACGAAGTCCAACGCCGTCCCCTTGACATGAGCCTCCTCGTCAGACATGCTTGGCGTCAGAGAAGAGGGTGGATCAGCGCTCCGCCTCCCTTGACCTCGACCTCAACCTCTACGGTGGCCATGGCCCCTCGCGCCTCCTCCTCCACGCGAACTCGAGCCTCCCGTCGCCTCCACGGCTAAAGCGGCGGCATGATCCGGACGAGAGCTCCTCCTCGCTGCTGAGGAAGGAGGTCACCCTCGCCCCCTGGTCATGGCAAAGGGCAAACACTGCCTGGAGATCGAGAAGACAAGGGAGGAGGCATTCTGTGGAGTCTTGCACTCGAAGGGCGGAAGAAGGATGGATGAGCTCCTCCCCCACCGTCTCCAATTTATAGGAGAAAGCATGGGGGGCTAGCTCTCCCCCACTCCCGAGGACGCCGCCCACCTCCTCCAATAGCGGCGCCCTCGTTCACGGAGCGAACAACAACTGCCCGTCGCCCCAATCCATGGTGCCGCAGTTACTGCCTTTTCTCGGGGACTTTAAGTCACAGGCACCCATTGCTAGCCCCCTTGCCATGCATGCGGCGCGTGTGGCAGAAAATACATGATGCGGTAATTAAAAAAACTCGGTGGCCACGCCACGCACGTCTCCCACTACCTGCATTCAACGGGCATCGTGGGGAAGCGCAGAAAGCTCAATGATCACAACTGCAGGACCCCTGCCATGCGTGCCCGCACACTGTTTGGGCCTAGCCCAACAGCGCCTCGCGACGTGTATGGCCCAGGCCAGGGGGCTCCTGTCGGTGCACTAGAGTTTTGGGGCCATCTAGTGCCCCTTTACTCATGCGCGGGCAGTAGTAGCCGCCCCGGCAGCAGGGCCCGGCGAAGACTTACCAAGCATTAGCGCGGAAGACTCAGGATTACTAGCAAGACCTTGCCAGTAGGGTTGTGGATCCTCTAGGCCCCCGACAATCCAAGTCCTGGCAAGGCGATGCCCTGGCAAGCACCGCCAGCGCATAGGACAGGTGTCGATCTGCCTGGACGCGTGTCGAGGCGTCAACGTTGGGGGGAACTAAGCGGCATCGATTGGATGGGCCCCGTCCCGTCCCACTGACGGACTGAGGCCCCTGACGGTGCATTTAATGCTCTTGTCCTACTCCGTCAGGGTTAGGTATCATAGCACTATAGCAGCACTGTGCGTCCCATGCGCACACTATATGCCACTGTTGGGATTACCTTAAGTATGAAAGGAGGCCCAGGGCGTTACAAAAAAAGAGGCTTTTTGGCTTTTAGACAGTTGGGTGGTTAGACAACCAGACGGCCCGACAGTTAGACAACTGGAGGTTTCCAACCTCACGTAGCAGCCGATCATGGCGCTCCTGTAGCTCGAACCTAGAACAAGATCAATACAACCAAGCAGGAGTTGGGTTTTACGCATCCTTGCGGCCCGAACCTGGGTAAAAACACCCTCTGTGCAGCTCACCAGACCGGCTCTTTGTGCCAGCACACACCCTCACCGAACCGAAAGGGGCCCCCGTGGTCACACAGGTGTTCGTTCCCCACAAAACTCACATTGATATCTATTAATGGGCATCTCCATAGCCCATTGATACACCTAGTTGATGTGAGACTATCTTCCCCCTTTCCTTGACAACCTCCACCATATTCTATTCCACATGTAGTGTTATATTCATGGCTCACGCTCATGTATTGCGTGACAGTTGAAAAAACTTTGAGAAAATAAAGGTGTGAAAACAATTGCTTGACTTTTCATCGGGGTTGTCTGTGATATAAATACTTTCTATGGCAAAGATGGAGCATAGCCGGACCATATGATATTGTAGGGATAACTTTCTTTTGCCATTATATTTTGAAGAGATGCAATTGCTTTGCTAGTATGCTTGAAATGTTATTGTTTTATATCAATGTTAAGCTTTTGTTTTGAGTCTTACCGATCTGAATATTCATGCCACAATAAAGAATATTACATGGATAAATATGTTAGGTAGCACTCCACATCAAAAATTCTGTTTTTATCATTTACCTACTCGAGGACGAGCAGGAATTAAGCTTGGGGATGCTGATACGTCTCCAACGTATATATAATTTTTTATGATGGCATGCTATTATATTATCTATTTTGGATGTTTTATATGCATTAAATGCTATTTTATATTATTTTTGGGACTAACCTATTAATCTAGAGCCTAGTGTCAGTTTTTGTTTTTTCCTTGTTTTTGAGTTTTGCAGATATCGAATATTAAACGGAGTCCAAACGGAATAAAACCTTCGGAAGGAATTTTTTTGGAAGGAAACAAATCAACCACGCTTGGAGTGCACACTAGGGCTTGTGGGAGGGAGTCACAAGCCTGCTAGGCACGGGAACCCTGGCCGCGGCTAGCAGGCTTGTCGTCTCCCAGCAGGTCTCCTAGCCCTAATCTTTGGCCTATAAATTCCCAAATATTCCCCCAACATCAAAAAGAGACACACAAATACTTTTCCGTCGCTGGAAGCCTTCGTTCCCAAGAGATCCAATCTTGGAGCCTTTTCCGGTAATCTGCCGGAGGGGTGTTCGATCGTGGAGGGCATCTACATCAACTCCATTTCCCCTCTGATGATGCATGAGTAGTCCACCATAGACCTACAGGTCCATAGCTAGTAGCTAGATGGCTTCTTCTCTCTCTTTGATCTTCAATACCATGTTCTTCATGATCTTCATGGAGATCTATCCGATGTAATCCTCTTTTGTGGTGTGTTTGTCAAGATCTGATGAATTGTGAGTTTATGTTTAGATTATCCATGAATCTTATTTGAATCTCCTCTGAATTCTTATATGCATGATTTCATATCCTTGCAAGTATCTTCGAGTTATTGGTTTGGTTTGGCCAACTAGATTGGTAACTTTTACAATGGGAGAAGTGCTTGGTTTTGGGTTCAATCTTGCGGTGTCCTCACCCAGTGACATAGTAGGGGTAGCGAGGCACGTATTGTATTATTGCCATCAAGGGTAACAAGATGGGGTTTTCATCATGTTGCTTGAGTTTATCCCTCTACATCATGTCATCTTTCTTAATGTGCTACTCTTTTCTTCATGAACTTAATACTCTAGATGTAGGCAGGAGTCGGTCGCTGTGTGGAGTAATAGTAGTAGATGCAGGATCGTTTCGTTCTACTTGATATAGACGTGATGCCTATATGCATGATCATTACCTTGGATAACTACATAATTATTCACTTTTCTATCAATTTCTTGACAGTAATTTGTTTACCCACCATGATATTTTCCTTTGAGAGAGAAGCCTCTAGTGAAACCTATGGCCCCCTTGTCTACTTTCCATAATATACTTTCAGATCTATAAACCAAAAATACTTTGCTGCAATTTATTTACCTTTTACTTTCCGTTCTTGTTTACATCTATCTCTATCGGATCTAATCCTTGTAAACAATCGTGAAGGGGTTGACAACCCCTTTAAGCGTTGGATGCAAGAGTTTGATTGTTTGTGTAGGTGCATCCATTGGTGACTTGCTTGTTCCTCCTAGTGGATTGATACCTTGTGACGGGATGTGGATGTCGCCTAGAGGGGGTGAATAGGCGTTTCAAAATAATTACGGTTTAGGCTTGAACAAATGCGGAATAAAACTATCATTTAATTAGTCAAGCACAAAACCTAAAACAACTAGGCTCACCTATGTGCACCAACAACTTATGCTAAGCAAGATATACAACTAAGTGATAGCAAGATATATAACAAGAAACAATATGGATATCACAAAGTAAAGTGCATAAGTAAAGGGGCTTGCGTAAGAGATAACCGAGGCACGTGGAGACGATGATGTATCCCGAAGTTCACACCCTTGCGGATGCTAATATCCGTTCGGAGCGGTGTGGAGGCACAACGCTCCCCAAGAAGCCACTAGGGCCACAGTAATCTCCTCACGCCCTCGCACAATGCAAGATGTCGTGATTCCACTAAGGGACCCTTGAGGGTGGTCACCGAACCCGTACAAACAAGGTTGGGGCAATCTCCACAACTTAATTGGAGGCTCCCAACGACACCACGAAGCTTTACCACAATGGATTGTGGATCCAAGGGGACCCAAATGCTCGGGGCAATCTCCACAACCTAATTGGAGACCCCGAAGCTTGCCTGGAGCTTTGCACCACAATGATTGAGCTCCGAGGCACCACCAACCATCTAGGGCGCCAAAGCACCCACGAGGAACAAGCTCTAGGATGCTCAAACACCCAAGAGTAATAAGCTTCTCAACTTCTCACTTCCACGTATCACCGTGGAGAACTCAAACCTATGCATGAAATGCAATGACAAGGGCACACGGAGTGCCCAAGTCCTTCTCTCCCAAATCCCACCAAAGCAACTAATGCTAGGGAGGAAAATGAGAGGAAGAACGAAGAAGAACACGAAGAACTCCACGATCTAGATTCAAGGGGTTCCCCTCACTTAGATGAGAAAGTGATTGGTGGAAATGTGGATTTAGATCTCCTCTCTCTTTTCCCTCAAGAACTAGCAAGAATCATTGGAGGGATTGAGAGTTAGCAAGCTCGAAGAAGGTCAACAATGGGGGAATAAAACGAGCTCAAGAGATAAGGTTCAATGGGGGAAGAAGACCCCCTTTTATAGGTGGGGAAAAATCCAACCGTTATGCTCACACTCACAGCCCGCACAGAGTGGAACTACCGCTCATGGGAGTGGTACTACCGCTAGGGCGGTGGAAGACCTTTGAAAAACAACAGCGAGGAGGAAAAAGGCCAGTAGAACCGCCGGAGTGGTACTACCGCTCGTCCTCATGGTACTACCGCTATGGATAGCGGTACTACCGCTAAGGGTAGTGGTACTACTGCTTGCGAGCGGTACTAAAAAAATACATCCGTGCCTACCACTGCTGGACTTAACACGAGATTTTGGTCCGGAGCGGTACTACCGCTCTGGAGCCGTGGTAGTACCGCTCTGGAGCGGTAGTAAAAAATTACATCCGCTCTAGCCACGGTAGTACCTGTTGGGGATATAACCCCATGGTGAGACCCGCCCTGAGGGATCCGCGTCACACCGGGCGGCTCGCATACCGGCCCAAGAGTGAGTTGTGGGGACTTCAGGGCCCAAGAAGTTTAGCGGCTGACAGGATGGGCCGGCAGGTGGCCCGGATGAAGAAGACCCGATCGTATAACCCGCCCGGAGACAACATGGTCAGGAAAGGCAAGAGAAGATAGAGGTAGACTCGGACATGTAATGAGAGTCGGTTACAACTTGTATGATCTGCGGTCTTGACCTCCTATATAAAGGCAAGACCTGGGGGCGACTTAGGGATCAGGTTATCGAGAACTAGGTCAAGCAATAGCTCCCTTGTAATCGATACATCAAGCAATACAAGCACCAGCAGGACGTAGGCTATTACCTCAACTCGAGGGGGCGAACCTAGGTAAACTCATGTCCTTCGTCCCAACCAACCCCTTTGAGTCCATCACATTAGCAATGGCCTCGAACCCAAGTCCGTTCACCCGGACATCTGCCATGATAAAACCATGACAGTTGGCACCCACCGTGGGGCTTGCGCTCGGTGATGTTGAGTTCTCAAAGGGCTCTCTCCCAGGGCTCGAGGGATATGTGGTTGGAAGGATGAGCAAGAGTCGCCGTGGCCGGCTCTACATTGACGACGCCGGCTGGGGGCTTGATGCCGACTCTGTGGAATATGGATTCCGCGTTCCTTTCGGCAGGATTCACGTTTTCATCGGAAGGACCGACGGATCTACACCCGGGCCGGATGCCTGCACCAACGTTATCGAGCCGGCTCGGCACGTGCAACCTGCCCGGGATGTGCGTCATGTCCGTGTTAATCCGGGCCAGAGGCACGTCTTCATAGGCTTTACTCAAGGGATGGATCTCGAAGCTTCCGGGTCACAGGAAACTCTCGTCTGTTCAGAAGACGAGTCTTCGAGCGGGGAGACGGAATCAATTTACCAGCTTTACAACGGCGGGCTCGGGGGCTACGATGAGGGTTGCCCTGAGTCGGATCATTCTGGGTCGGACGCTTTTGGGCCGCCGGCTCATGCTGCCGTGTTCATGGCGGGGTCAGCCCCAGGCACGAGCGATACAGCCACCGAAGCGGCAGCCTTAGGCGTTGACCCGCTGCCGTCGGTTCAAGTTCTTCTGGATTTGATGAACGAGCTTACGGCCCTGATGGCCACTGAAGTTACACCAGATAATCAGGCTGCCAGAAACTTAGAGATTGTGAGGCTCAAGGACTGGATGATGGAGGAGCAGCAGAGGATAGCTGAGTTGAATGTCCATATGGAGGAAGAGGCAGAATGTATTAAGACAGATGCCTTCCGCCTTGGGCTAGAACAGTAATCGGCGGCTGCGGTACACCGAAGGAGGCATTGATCTCACTTGCCAGAACGCTATGAGGCTAGGAACCTCTTCAACACGCCAAGAATGGGACGAGCAGCGGATGCACCTGGAAGCCGCCCAGCGGCTCGACCGACGTCTCACCCGGCCCGACGAAACCAGGCCTCACCGGTGGTCTTCCCAACGCTGGCTGGTCATTATTCTAACCCAGCTGAGAATATGGTGGCTGCGGCTACCCGGCTTGAAACAATTCCTATTCCGGATGAAGCACCTGTTGCAAAAGAGGTATGGAGTGCCATTGGATACCTTCAGACGGCAATGGCCCAATAGGAGAAGTATACTCACAGCCGGAGCTGCGTTCATTCAACCCCTCTCCCCAACCGGAGCTTTAGCCGGCGCTATGAGTCGCCAGCGGTTTCCAGCAGTGATCGGTGGAGAGGACCTCTGGGGGACGATCGGGCAGCTCTAGATGCGCAGGCGCTCATGAACCGGGCGAGAAGCCAGCAAGAGGCGGCAACTTTGGCTACAGCGACTCACCAAGAGCCCGCGCCCTCGATATCAGTAGGAGCAGGAGTAACTACCATGGCCATGGGAGTGCCATGTCTATCGCCGGCTCTGCGAAGTGAACAGCTGCCAAAGGACTTCAAAGGACCTCACAAGGTTCCAAATTACACTACTGATTTGCCTCCTGAGGCCTGGGTAGAAAGTTATGAACTGGCTATGGAGATGCTAGATGTCAGTGAGGCGGTGTGCGCTAAGTATTTTATCATGATGCTTGAAGGTCCGGCTCGCACATGGTTAAAGGGGTTACCTCCCAATACCATCAATTCGTGGGCCGAGTTAAGGGCAAGGTTCATCAAAAAAATTCAAGGGACTTGCAAACAACCTATGACAATCGTGGATCTTGATCACTGCGTCTAGCAGGAGGGTGAGTTGGCTCATCATTGGGTCCGACAAGTGTCAACCATCACCCATTCGTCTGAGCATATCATGGCAGCCCAGGCTGTGCTCATTTTAGAGAAAAACTATCATTTCATTCCGTTGAAGCAGAATCTTGGCTGGTTCAAGCGTACGTGTCAAGATATGGGAGAGCTCATGACGACCCTCACAAAGTACGTCGACTCTGATAACATGAAGGACCAAGGCTTTGACGAGGAGAAGGTCGGTCGGGGTAAAAAGAATAATCAAGGAAAAGGTGTGGTTAGCAATGGTAACTAGAATAAGCAGAAGAACCCCGATGGCGGATCAGAACTGGTAGCCAATGCAAGTACCGGACAGAATCCTCCTAAGGGCAATGGGAAGTTTAGACCACCTTTTAATAAAAATAGGACTCCCTTCAATTTGGAGGAGGCGCTTAAGAAGCCCTCTCCAGAACACAGCCAGCCCGGCAAACCTGCGTTGCACGCATGGGGTGATTGCCACATTATGCAGAAGTTAAAGAATTACTACACACGACCCAACAACCAAGGCGGTGGTCCACCTGGCGGCTCAGGACCGGGCGGGTCAAGAGCCGGATTTGGATCCGGTGGCTCAGGGTCTGGTCATCACGATCAAGGTAATCACGAAGGGCATCTGCAGCACTCTGATAACAACAACCAGCAGCAGCACAACCAATCTGGGTATCAAAGTAATCTGAAACAGCTTAGCTCAGGCTAGTATCATGTTTTCATGACCTGCCTTAACAAGCGAGATCAGAAACTACGCAAGCGAGCGGTCCATGCGGCTGCGTCGGCTCTGCTGCAGTACTTAAAGTGGTCTGAATATGACATAACGTGGAGCCGGGAGGATCACCCGCCGCGTGTGGATTACCCGGGGCGGCTGGCTTTGGTTGTTGCCCCTCAAGTGGGAGGTTATATGGTAAATAAGGTGCTTATGGATGAAGGCAGCAGTATCAACATCCTCTATTATGACACCTTCCGGCAGATGAAGCTGCTTGACAAGGATCTTAAGCCCTCATCCACCGTTTTTCATGGTGTGGTGCCAGGCAAGTCAGCTTATCTGGTGGGCAGGATTTCTTTGGAAGTTGCCTTTGGTGACGAATATAAGCATAGAGTGGAGCAATTGTGGTTTGAAGTGGTCAAGATCAAGAGCGCTTACCATGCATTGTTTGGGCGGCCGGCTTATGCTAAGTTCATGGCTAGGCCCTGCTATGTCTACTTATAGCTCAAGATGCCTGGGTTAAAAGGTACAATTACCGTTCATGGTAATCGGAATACGACTATTGAGTGTGAGGAAGGAGACGCGGCTTATGCAGAATCCAGTTGTGCTCAGGAGGAGCTCAAGTTTTATAAGGAGAATGTTGACCCGGAGGATATGACGCTGCTGAAAAATCCCACAACGGAGGTTGAGCTCCCCCTTAAGTTCTCGGCGGATGATACCAAGGCAATAGACTTCACTCCGGGCGACTCATCCAAACAGTTCATCATTGGGGCTCACATGGATCCCAAATAGGAAAGCACGCTCATCGAATTCATCCGTGAGAATCGAGACATCTTTGCATGGAAACCTTCTGACATGCCAGGTGTTCCGAGAGAGTTCGCTGAGCACAATCTTAATGTGGATCCTTAGTTTAAACCTATCAAGCAGTTTCTATGACGGTTCAATGAGGAAAGACGCAAGGCCATCGGAGAAGAGGTTGCCTGGCTCTTAGCGGCGGGTTTCATCGTTGAGGTCTTTCACCCGGAGTGGCTTGCTAACCCAGTGCTGGTGCTAAAAAAGAACGGCACGTGGTGGATGTGTGTGTAATATACGGACCTCAACAAGGCTTGTCCGGCTGATCCCTTTGCTCTCCCTCGTATTGATCAGATCATTGATGCTACAGCGGGTTGTGAAAGCGTGTGCTTCCTGGATGCTTATTCAGGATATCATCAAATCAAGATGGCAGTTAAGGACCAAGAGAAGACGGCTTTCATTATGCCTTTTGGAGCCTTCTGTTATGTATCTATGCCTTTCGGGCTCAAGAGTGCCCAGGCGACTTATCAGCGCTGTGTGCAGAACTGCCTTCACAGTCAGATTGGGGGCAATGTTCATGCTTACGTGGATGATATTGTGATCAAATCAAGGAAGAAGGAGACCCTTTTGGATGATTTAAGGGAAACTTTTGACAATCTCTAGATCTACAAGATGATGCTTAACCCGACCAAGTGTGTTTTTGGTGTCCCGGCCGGCAAGCTCTTGGGATTTCTAGTTTCTGAGCGTGGCATTGAGGATAACCCAGATAAAATCAAAGCTATCACCTCCCTGGGAGAGCCGGCATGTGTTAACGATGTCCAACGCCCGGGGGGCGAATCGCTGCGTTGAGCTAGTTCATAAGCCACCTCGGTGAGAAAGACATTCCCCTCTATCAGATGATGAAAAAGACAGATAATTTTGTCTAGAGTACGGCGGCGGGTGAAGCATTGGAGGCACTCAAGAAACAACTCACTGAGCCGCCGGTATTGGCTGCTCTGGCTGAGAAAGAACCTTTTCTCTTGTATGTGGCGGCTAACAACCGGGCAGTCATCGCCACAATTATGGTTGAGCGCAAGGAAGCCGAGAAGGAGTATCCGGTTCAAAGGTCAGTTTATTATATCAGTGAGGTCGTGACTGAATCCAAGCAGAGATATCCACATTGGCAGAAGCTAGTGTATGGGGTGTTCATGGCCAATCGCAAGTTGAAGCACTGTTTCCTAGGGCACCAGATCACCGTGGTCAGTTCTGCTCCGTTGGGGGGTATAATTCAGAACAGAGAAGCTACTGGTAGGATTGCTAAGTGAGCATTGGAGCTGGGACCTCTCAATCTGAAATATGTGCCTCGTACGGCCATCAAGTCCCAAGCCCTTGTGGATTTTATAAACGATTGGACAGAGTGTCAAGCTCCTAAGGAAATGCCGGATGACACATACTGCACTATACATTTTGATGGATCCAGCAGCTCGAAGGATCAGGATCAGGAGTTGTTTTGACATCTCCCAAAGGTGATAAATTTTGTTATGTGCTCCGGCTGGTCTTCCCTTGCACCAACAATGCGGCTGAGTATGAGGCTCTGCTTCATGGTCTCAGAGTAGACAAGGAGATGAATTTAAGCCGGGTAAGGTGTTTGGGCGACTCAGATCTTGTGGCTCAGCAAGTTTCAGGCATGTGGGATTCCAGGGACCCGCGGATGGCGGCTTATAGACAGGAGGTGGATGTCATTGCTGGTCACTTCAAAGGTTATCAGGTAGATCACATTGATCGTCGCAGGAATGAGGCAGCTGATGCCTTATCACGGTTAGGCTCTCAGCGAAAGCCAGTGCCACCCAATTTCGTTTTGGATGTTTTATATCACCCGACTGTCAAATTGCCTTCAAAGGAAGATTTGGCTGTCCTTGACCCGGAGGGACAATTGGTGGCGGCTCTACATGCTATTCCGGATTGGACTGTGCCTTACCTAGCCTATTTGACTCGGGGCGAATTACCTGATGATGAAAACATAGCCAGACAGATCACCCGGCGGTCTAAGTCGATGACAATAGTTAATGGTGACTTACACAAGTGCAGCGTTACCGGGGTTTTTCAGCATTGTGTCTCACCAGAGGAAGGTCAAGAAATTTTGAATGAAATTCACGCTAGAGATTGCGGACATCACGCCGGCTCAAAATCTTTGGTAGCTAAGGCGTTTCGTCACGGTTTGTTCTGGTTGACGGCTCACAAAGACATAGAGGATCTGGTCTGCAAGTGTGACGGCTGTCAAAAATCCGGCTGGCGTGCTCATATTCTGGCTCAAGAGTTGCGGATGATACCAATTACTTGGACATTTGCAGTCTGGGGCTAGATATGGTAGGACCTTTCAAGAGATCCAAGGATAAGAAAACACACCTCCTGGTGGCGGTTGATAAGTTCACCAAATGGATAGAGGCTGAGCGATCAGCAAGTGTGATGCGGCTACGGCGGTTCAATTTGTTAAAAACTGATCTACCGTTTTGGTTACCCCTATAGCATCATCACGGACAACGGCACAAATTTATCCAAGGGAGCTATGAAAAAATTCTACGACGAAGAGCACATCCGGCTTGATGTTTCAGCAGTTGCTCATCCGCAGTCCAACGGTCAAGCGGAGCGTGCCAATCAAGAAATCTTGAGGGGTAGCAAGCCACGACTCATGGTTCCTTTACAACGAACACCCGGTTGTTGGGTAGAAGAGCTGCCCTCTGTCTTATGGAGTATCAGAACCACCCCCAATAGATCCACAGGGTATACACCTTTCTTCATGGTTTACGGTGTCGAGTCCGTGTTGCCAAGTGACATCCGACATGACTCGCCATGAGTGGAAGCTTACGATGAGACAAATAATGAGACGGCACGTCAGGACGCGTTGGATGCCTTGGAGGAGGAACGAGAGCTGGTGGCTGCCCGTTCGGCGATTTATCAACAAGACCCGCGCCGCTATCATAGCCGTAGGGTTAAGACCCAGACGTTTCAAGAGGGTGACTTAGTTCTACGACTGATTCAAGATCAGACAGATATGCATAAATTATCTCCACCATGGGAAGGGCCTTTTGTGGTCAGTCGAAATCTCGACAACGGGTCGTATTACCTCATTGACATCCGGGACAACTCAGATACTTCAGGTCAGGAGACACGCCGGCCGTGGAACATAGCACATCTGCAGCCTTATTACACTTAAGGTTGTTGAGAATCATCATTGTACATATCATATTTATATATAAATAGAATAGCATCCCTGTAAGCCGGGGCCTCTGTCACATCGCACGTCTTCATCGATGCAAATACATTGGTTGTCGAAGGGGGCTTCTTACCTTCGGGTATCGCTTATCTCACTCTAACAACCGGCTTTATGCCATTTCTAGTTGACATGTCAGCTGTGGCTGTCGAAGGGGGCTTCTTACCTTCGGGTATCGCTTATCTCACCCTAACAGCCGGCTTTATGCCATTTCCGGTTAACATGTTAACCGCTGTTGTCAAAGGGGGCTTCTTACCTTCGGGTATCGCTTATCTTACCCTAACAGCTGGCTTTATGCCATTTTTGATTAACATGTTAACTGCGGTTGTCGAAGGGGGCTTCTTACCGACGGGTTCGCTTATCTCACCCTAACAACCGGCTTTATGCCGTTTCTAGTTGACATGTCAGCTGTGGCTGTCGAAGGGGGCTTCTTACCTTCGGGTATCGCTTATCTCACCCTAACAGCCAGCTTTATGCCATTTCCGGTTAACATGTTAACCGCGGTTGGCAAAGGGGGATTCTTACAGACGGGTTCGCTTATCTCACCCTAACAACCGGCTTTATGCCGTTTCTAGTTGACATGTCAGCTGCGGCTGTCGAAGGGGGCTTCTTACCTTCGGGTATCGCTTATCTCACCCTAACAGCCGGCTTTATGCCATTTCTGGTTAACATGTTAGCCACGGTTGTCGAAGGGGGCTTCTTACATTCGGGTATCGCTTATCTCACCCTAACAACCGACGTTCGCGCCAAAATTGTTGACAAGTCAACATTGGTTGTCGAAGGGGGCTTCTTACCTTCGGGTATCGCTTATCTCACCCTAACAACCAGCTTTATGCTATTCGGTTAACATGTTAGCCGCGGTTGTCGAAGGGGGTTCCCACCTCCGGGTGTAGCTTATCTATCCCTAACAACCGGCGTTTGTTCCAGAAATGTTGACAAGTCAACATAAACCATACAGGGGGCTTCCTGCCCTACGGGTGAAGCTTGTCAAACCTTTCGTCCGGCTCTAAACCCAAGCGAATAATTCTGTCACACATGTGGGGAAGACACAACATCTTCGGGTTACGCTTTTAAACCGCCCTCCTAACGGTGTAAAGGTACATTTATACATACAGGAAATTAAGCTATGAAGAGCCGGTAAGGCATACAATGCGAAAGACAAGGAAGATGGCACATGTCTATTTTAAGCCGGACTTTCATACGCGCGCGATGGCACAAGTTCAACAAAGGCAAAAGTTGATGCTATCCTATTAGAGATGCTCTCTGAGGAGCTCAAAATATCATCAAGTTTTTTACATCGCCCCAGGCAGGTCATGAAGAGCCGGCTATTACAATTTTTTCTAACAAAGCAATCAGCTGGCTGGCAGGTCATCCTGCTCCGGCTCTTCATCTGCCTTGATCTGAAGATTATCCAAGTCCCAATTGTAGTTGGTTAAAGCCGCAAAAGTTCCTTCTTCAAAGAAGGGGGACGGGTCAAGATCAGAAGCGAAGAGAGTCTTACTACGAGCGGGTGTCAGGTCCTGGGACTCAAAGAGCGGACCATGGGTCCTCTTTTGATCAGCATTGTAAGCCGCCTGGTAAGTTGCCAAGTTGACCTCTTCTGCTAAGACGGATGCGAGGACTTTGGAATCTTTTATGCACCGAGCATAGTCAGCGTCGGTAAACTCAGAACCATCGTCCTTATTAGAGGGAAACCCATCCATCATCTCAGCCGGAGTAAGCTCTGGAGCGAAAGCCAATGCCCGACTTATGGCCGCAATCGCCCCCTGGCGGGCGGCTGATTTCTTAAGCTCTGCAATCTGTTTCGGCATCGTTGACAGGAGCTCCAAGACATTTTTGAGAGTCGAAGGAATGTTCTCTTTATATTGCACAACCTTGATTGTGCCTACCGCCCTGTGGTACAGCTGCTCTGTCGATGTGTATATAGCCTTCAGAGGCAGCAGACTGTCGGAGACAAGTTGGCGGCTCCTAGGACCTGCGTGAGACAAAGGCCTCGTTATGAGTCGCCAGCACAAATACAAAAATCCGGATAAAGCCAAGCTATTAAAAACTTGCCAAAGAGGGCAGCTGTCATCTTGGTGATGTGACGCTTCAAAGACTGCAGCTCGTCAGATACGATCATGAGTTGCTGATCGGCATCATCCACCCGTTTAGTCAATGTAGCTTTTTCAGCCTCGGTAGATTCCTTGAAGGCGGTGAAGTCAGCTTTGATCTTAGCTAGTTCTTCGACAAGGAGTCGGCAGGTCTCATTAGCTTCATTCTAGGTGGTTTGTTGAGTATCTAAGTTCGCTTTTAAGCCGGCCAATTCTGACCCGGCTTCGGTTAAAGCTTCCTGCGAAGTATCAAAATATGGAATACATAAGCAAGTCTCAAACAGATTGCAAGCAATATGCATGACACTTGGGGTCTAATGTTTATTTTCAAGACAGTTCCAACTCAACTTCGACAAGTTTGACCAGGAACTTGGGGGCTACATATTGGTTTTCTAAGGAGGTTCAACATGTAAGTCCCAGCTCAACTTTGGAAAAGGTTAAGCCGACCCTTGGGGACTATAGTTGGTTCTGGTAACTATCTTCTAGGAAGTCCTGGTTCAACTTTGGAAAAGGTTAAGCCGACCCTTGGGGGCTACAGTTGGCTCTGGTAACTATCTTCTAGGAAGTCCCGGCTCAACTTTGGAAAAGGTTAAGCCAACCCTTGGGGGCTACAGTTGGCTCTGGTAACTATCTTCTAGGAAGTACCGGTTCAAAGCAATGATTTCAGATGACGGCTAAATAAATTAAATCCTACACATTACATATCTCTACTTCTGCTAAAGATGGAAGAGTCGGATTATTATTAGTCAATATTAACCCGACTCTTGGGGGCTACGTAAGGGTATAAGGAGGAAAAAGGAATACCTCATATCATCTCTTCATTAAGTTAACCAGTTTGAGCTCCAAATCCCGGCTTGTAGACAGCCGGTCCATATATCCAGCATGAAGTTCGTCAGCTGTCATTTTTTCTAAGGCAGTGAGCTCAAATTCTAGTTTCCTCGAAGCTTCAGCTATTTCACTATGTTTCATTAGCACGTGAGGTGGAGGAGAGTGCAAGCCGGTGCCAGTAATCATGACGTCCAGGGCAGCAGCATCATTAGCAGCCTTGGCAAGGCTCGGCGGTTTGGAAAGGTCCCTTTGCAGGCTCTCAAGGATAATGTCATCAGCTGCCGGCTCTACAGAAGTCGCTGGGGGGTCCGGCTTGGCAAGCTCCGGTTCTTGAGCAGCAGGGCCAGGGGAGGACTTGTTGGTTTTCCTCCTCTTAGCTTGAGCCCTAGAAAAGACATGGAGGCCAGAATTCAAGGGTTAGAACCGCCGATGAGCCGGATGTAAAGGCTACATAATGCTTACATCAGATTAATCTTTGAAGGTGGAAGAGCAGTGGCCGTAGAGTCGCCGGATGAGGGTCATCCCTGAGAGATAGTTCAGATAGTATAAGGAAGTGTTGAGAGTGTAAAGAAAAAGCTAAAAAAATCAAACAGAGATACATACCTCTGCAGGGCGTTCCTTTGGAGCCGGGGAGTTAGGCAATCCGGACGCGAGATCAGTAGAGCCGGCGCTCTGGGTCTGACGGCGGTCGACTTGCTGTTGCTTTTTCAAAAGAAATTGGGGATCCAAATGAGCAAGAGGATGAGAAAGGGGAAATTTTTGAACAACCCGCCGTATCTTCTGGGGTAAAAAACATTCTGAGTCGGATGAAATATAAGTTACCTCGGGAACGTTGACGTGGCTCGTTTCGACCTCGTCCTGTGAATAAGTTGTTATCAGTAAGGTGAATAATGAGGTTACTAAAATAGTCAAACTATACCTCTGAGCCAGATGATTCTGGCGGGTCAAACCATTCCTCTTGAGTGGTGGTCTTCTTTGTCTTCTTGGCCGGGGCCTTCTTCTTGCTTTTCTTCAGAGGAGGAACATAGTTTTTCTTCCAGAAATTAGAATCAGCCTGAAAAGATAAGCCGGTTAATAGCAATGGATTGAAAGTCATAATTACACAAAAATAAGAGACGAGGAAGAGTCGCCTTACGTCTGGGGACGGATTAACAACACTGAAAGGCACCAACCCAATAGCGCTGCAAGCTCCTGATGTCGCATGAACAAGACTCCGGATGACAATGGTAATATCGTCTTCGGTTAAAGTTGTCCGGCTGAAGCATAAGGAACCATCATACGTGCCAGGGTATTCGCACGTGAGGCGGCTTCTCAGGCTCAAAGGCATAATTCTCCAGGAGATCCAGCAGTGGATCAAGTCCAAACCCGTCAATCCATTGGCCATAAGGGCTTTAATCTTGGCATGGGCCGGCTCGAGCCTTGCACGTTTAGCAGTTGATAGCCGGCCAGGAAGCTCCAAAGTTGTCTTGAGCCGGGAGGGGCGATAACTCGGTAGCGGATGCTCATTCTCCGGGGAAGTATCCTTACAATAGAACCAAGTCTTATTCCAATCCTTTGGATGGCTCGGCATTGGTACAGCCAGAAAAGTAATGTCCCGGCACCTCTGAATAGAAATGCCACCAAGTTCTAAGCTCGGGCCGGCATTTACTTTAGTTTGCTGGTTCGCATAAAAGAACTCTCGGAAGAGATCTATAGACGGCTGAGTCTGCAGATAGACCTCGCTGAGCACTTGGAAGTTGTAGATCTTTGAGACGAAATTGGGGGCAAGGTCTTGAGGATGTAGCTTATAGAAACGAAGGATGTCCCGGAAGAATTTTGAGCCGGGGGTACGAATCCATGTTCAATATGATCCCAAAAAACAACTACCTTGCCCTCCTGAGGAATGGGCCTCAGTTCATTACCCGGAACCCGCCAATGGATGACCTCTTTGGCAGGAAGGGTGCCCGCATGTACAAAATCCATCAGAAACTCTTCAGTAATGCATGAACCGACCTGGTTGCAGGAGTTAGATGCGCGAGACATGGCGGCAGTTTTAACTATACAAAGTAGCCATATACGGTGAGTCAAGAAAAAGGCGAATAAAAGTGGGCGGCTTAAAAGCTTAAGACCTTGAAAGATGAGATACTAAGATCCGGTTGATGAGAGCCGGAACAGCACGGTGGGTCAACATCACGAAAGGACAGAGTGAAATTTGGCTAAGTGCTGAAAATAGGTTTCGCAAAGTATTGCTATGGTTGCGGATCTATAAAACAAAAATAAGTATCTTTATTTCCAGACCTAGCGATGAACTGGTGAAAGTAAAGAAAATCTGAAAACTACGGGCGGAGCCATGGTGAATCTAAATAGCATCAGTATCGGTCTCCTACCCAGCAGCGCCATGGGGGCACGATATGGTCGAGGGCTCGTGGATTAAGCATGACTGGCATTGATGGAGCCCGAGTTCTAGAGTTGCGGCGGCGAAACTCCATGAAAACCCTACCGGAACGAATCGCAGAGCTAAGGAGAGAAGGACTCACCGACGACGATGCAATGAAAGCGGAAGGAACTCTGGATCGCATCAGGTTGATGCAGCGGCCCTGTTGATGAGGAGGAGGAAATGGCACCGGAGCTAGAAGCGCTGGAAACGGAAGCGTCGGAGGAAGAAGATGACAGAGCGAGCGGGAGAAAGTGAATGCCGCCCGGGACGGTCCTATTTAATAGGGAAAGCGCAGAATGGGCGCGAAAATCCAGGCATCGGATATCATTTGACCGAGGCGGACGCCTCGATTTTCAGGCTGTTCATTTAATAAAAGGTTTCTTGCGTGCATCAAAGGGTCTTTTTTGTAGATCTGACATGACGTCATGGCAGGTCATTTCCGGGTGGCTCGCCAAGGAGTAAAAACAAAGGCTGAAGTGAGCAAGCTCAAATCAACCTGGGCCTAATGTTGGGGATATAACCCCAGGGTGAGACCTACCCTGAGGGCTCCGGGTCACACCGGGCAGCTCGCACACCGGCCCAAGAGTGAGCCATGGGGACTTCAGGGCCCAAGAAGTTTAGCGGCTAATAGGATGGGCCGGCAGGTGGCCCGGATGAAGAAGACCAGGGCGTATAACCCGCGCGGAGACAACTTGGTCAGGAAAGGCAAGAGACATGTAATGAAAGTCGGTTACAACTTGTATGATCCGTGGTCTTGACCTCCTATATAAAGGCAAGACCCGAGGCGACTTAGGGATTAGGTTACCGAGAACTAGGTCAAGCAATAGCTCCCTTGTAATCGATACATCAAGCAATACAAGCACCAGCAGGACGTAGGCTATTACCTCAACTCGAGGGGCCGAACCTGGGTAAACTCGTGTCCTTCGTCCCAACCAACCCCTTTGAGACCATCACGTTAGCAATGGCCTTGAACCCAAGTCCGTTCACCCGGGCATCTGCCGTGATAAAACCACGACAGTACCGCTGCAGCCTTTTAAGAACACCAAAACTGCCACAACTTCTGCAAATGGACTCCAAATTCAATGAAACCAAGTTTGAAATCTAACGACATGGGATAACACAATCTCGATAGAAATATCAATAAGAAGCAAATGAGAAAAGGCCCATAAGAAAATGGTGAGAACCCTTCCTCGGATAAGACCGGTTAAACCTCCAACACCAAAAACGCAATAGAAGAAACATATGAAATATCCATTTTTGATGTACTAGAGCTTGTCACGAAGATAACCACAATCTCTAAAACCTAAAAAGGAGAAAATACAAATAAGAATCAAGAAAGATGATGCAAGGATGCAATGGTTTGAGCTCTCAACGAGTGATACGATCAAGCTACTCACTTGAGAGCCCCCCCTTGATAGTACATCTATCGATCATATAACCCGGTCTCCAAACTATCACCATGAGACCAGTAAAATAGAAAACCTATCACGGGCAAACCTTTGCCTTTCACTAAGTCCACTTGAGCTAGATGATCATAATCTTGACTCCCTCAAGTTGGACCACCTTTCGTGATTGCATTGGCTCGATAACGGCTAGGTTATTGCTCCCCCATACTCCACTATGGGTGAGTCACTCTTTGGCACACCTTCACTAGTACATTGTCACCACAATGGATGGCAAGCTACAACCATGATTTCTTCGTGATGCTTCACTTGAACTTGCATACCGCAACCTTCATGACGATCCCCACTTGATGTCATCTTCCATGGTTTGTATGGGATCTTCCTCTCGATGCAATCCCATGGAAATATACCTAACCCTACAAAGAACACTCACGTAGATGATGGGTTAGTACACAAAGTGTAATGGACAATACTTACCATACCATGGGATCACTTGATCCTTCTCGGTACATCTTGTACACTTTGTGTGTTGATCAACTTGGTTCACTCTTTGACTTAGTCTTGGTCAACCTTGTATCTTATCTTCTCTCTTCATAAAGATGATGTATTGAAGGTAAAATTGAATGCTCACATAGTCTTCTTCTTCAAGACATGCTTGCAGTAAGCTCAACTCTTACATGAAAAATCTTTGGATAACACCTTGAATACCACCTTGCTCACCATATAAACTCCTTGAAACAAACAGATGGACTTCAAGAAGTACCTATGTACAAGTCCTTCGAATATAACTCAAGGCAACCATTAGTCCAGAGGGGTGTCATCAATTACCAAAACCACACATGGAGAAATGTGCTCTTACACCTTGGTTCTTAACAACTGAGGGAAATACTTATCTACTTTACTGCATCACCCTTTCCTCTTCAAGGGAAATCCAACGCACTCTCAAGTGGTAGCACCTATGGGTCCGTAGGTTGTAGCTAGATGGCTTACTCTCTCTCTCTCTCTATGTTTCTCAATACAGTGGTCGCTTGGAGATCTATTTGATATAATGACTTTCGCGGTGTGTTTGTTGGGATTCGATGAATTTTGAGTTCATGATTAGTTTCTATCCATGAATATGATTTGAGTCTTCTTTGATCTCTTATTTGCATGATTACTTATAGCTTCATATTTCTTCTTCAAATCTTTGGTTTAGTTAGGCTAACTAGATCGATTTTCTTGCCATGGGAAGAGGTGCTTTGTGATGGGTTCGATCTTGCGGTGTTCTTTCCCATTGACAGAAAGGGCAGCAAGACACGCATGTATTGTTGCCATTAAGGGTAACAAGATGGGGTATATTCCTACATGAATAGATCTTGTCTAAATCATGTCAACGTTCTTATTGCATTACACTGTTTTCTCATGAACTTATTACACTAGATGCATGCTGGATAGCGGTCGATCTATGGAGTAATGGAAGTAGATGCAGAATCGGTCTACTTGTCTTGGACGTGATGCCTATATAATGATCAGGTCCTAGATATCTTCATGATTATTTGATCTTCTATCAATTGCCCAACAGTAATTTGTTCATCCACCATGCGCTATACTCAAGAGAGAAGCCACTAGTAAATCCTACGGCCTCCGGGTCTACTTTTCCAACATATTGATTTCCTATGTACTATTTGCAACTTTTGTTTTCAGATCTATTATTCCAAAACTACCTTGCTACACTTTTTGTTTATTTGTTTTACTTTGTGTTCTTGCGAGATCTATTTGCCAAAATTATTATTACCTAATCTATATTATTATCGTAGAGAGCGTGACAACCTCTCTTTCGCGTCCGGTTGCAAGTATTTGTTGTTTGTGTGCATGTGCTATTTACGTGGGTGCGTGAGCTTCCTCTACGGATTGATACCTTGGTTTCATAAACTGAGGGAAATATTTACCGTCGCAGTGCTACATCATCCCTTCCTCTTTGGGGGAATACCGGCGCAGTCTCAAGCCACGTCAAAGGAATTTCTGGTGTCATTGCCAGGGAGGAAGCAATCTCATCTACCAGGTTCCTAATCACAACTCTCATTTCCTTGAAATTATATTATTTCTCGTTTTCCTCTTCCCCACTACACCAATTTGTCGTTTTATTCGCCTTCTCTTTTTCGTTTCCCTTTTTCTCGACAGATCTCTTGTTTGCTATGTTTCCTTGTGTTCTCATGTGGCTTCTATTTGCTTGTATCTTCGCTTGCTAAAAATCTATTGATATGGATCCTCATCCACTTGCTAATCTTTTCAAAAGACCAAATTATGATGAACCAATTGCTAGTGAGTTGAGTGCACTTGATTATCTCTATGAAGTTTTGTTTGACAATCATGAATATGAAAATTTTGATGAAGTGTTGAAAGAAGAAATTTATAAGGAGATTCATGATAGTTCCTTGAATGAAAATCATGTTTGCCATGTTGTTAGTATGAATTCTCTGAATATCCATGATGTTAATGATATGGAAAATCACAAGCTTGGGGATGCTATGCTTGATGAATATGATATCTTTTGTTCCCCAAGTTTTTGTGATGACACGTATGCTATAATTTGTAATGATAACCATAAAACTTGTCATCATTATTTCAATATTCAGTTTGGTTATGATAATCAAGTGTCACATGATAGTTATTTTGATGAGTTTGCTCCGAGTACCATGAATGAAAAGGAGTTTGCTTATGAGAGTGATAAATTTTCTATGCTTGTAGATCATGAAAATAATGCTTTATGTGATAGTTATATTGTGAGATTCCTGCATGATGCTTCTGAAAATTATTATGAGGGAGGAACATATGCTTGTAGACATTGCAATAATATCAAGTTTCCTCTCTATGTGTTCAAAGTTTTGAAGTTATGCTTGTTTTGCTTACCTGTGCTAGTTGATTCTTGGTCCCATAAATTGTTTGCTCACAAAATCCCTATGCATAGGAAGTGGGTTAGACTTAAATGTGCTTGTCATTAGATTCATGTCACGCCCAAGATGTGCGCCTATCCATATTGAGGCACGGGGTTCTCGACAAGGGATAGAGGCGCATCTCGACGTTCGCAAGTATAGCATCATTACATCATACATTTAGGAAGAGAGGACTATAAGAGTTGGCTTACACTCGCCACAAGCTAAATTACAATCCACAAAGAATTCAATCATCAATTTGAAGACAGGATCCGACTACGGACGAAAACAAACGATAAAAGTAGATGCAATGATACTATCTTGCTAGCCCCAAAGATCACAACCATGGTCCTCTACTCATCTGGATAAGTCACGTACATCCTGCCTCGTTCCTCGTCATACTCCCACTGGAGCTGCGTCAGATCATCCTGCACAAACTCATATGTACCTGCACCTGGATTGTTGTAGTAATATGTGAGCCACGAGGACTCAGCAACCTTGCACCTGGGTACTGAGACTATTCAAGCTTATGGGTTGGAAAGGGGTATGTGTATAGTTTGCAGCAGCACTAAGCATTTTATGGTAGCTAAACTTATGTAACATTAAAATAAATATGTGGTCTATGGTAAGCGATCAAATCTAGAATGACCTCTATGAGATCTTGAACACTTACGTACGTCAATCATAACCCCACCGTGTTCTCTCTCGGTTCATGTTCACGAGCAGAGACAATCACGGTTACTCACACAGTTGGTGTATTTTATTAGAGTTTACTTCAAGTTAACTATAACCGGGTGTTAAACAAATATCTAAGTTGCCACGTAACCGCGGGCACGGCTTTCCGAAAGTTATAACTCTGTAGGGGTGCTTCAACTAGTCCATCATAAATTAACCACACTCCGCGGGAATAGCCTCGACCACGGATCTCGTGATCATCCTAGGCAACTCCAAAGGAATTCCAACACCTCGAGATAACCCGAAGAAAGTCAGAGTCCACATGCAAGCCACTCGACAAAGGTAAAACAAATCCAGCAAGACCACCCGACGTGTCGACGAACCCGATAAGAGCCGCATATCTCGTTCTCAGGACATGACTAGATGAGCAGTATGTACGGTGGCCTGATAGAAATCCCTCGAGTTGCCTCGAGGTGGCCCCGCAAGTGGCTCTAGTTTAGACCAACACTCATGAGGAGCACTGGCCCAGGGGTTGATTAATTATCCACGGGGTTGCAAAGCCCTATGCAAATTTTATTAAGTTGTTTAAGCAAATAGTACCAATGGTGCGTCTTGCCAGACAAGTTTTAATCTCAACCGAATAATCAAGGGGGTCGCCATAACAACCCGAGCATGTTAGGAGCGCAAAGTATGGAAACATAACACCAGTAACAAGAAACTATGGCGGTAACAGCGGAACAAAACACCTAGCAAAGGCCAAGCCTTCCACCTTACCAAGATATATATGTGCATTAAATTAAATAGAAGATAATATTGTGATATGCCAAACTTCCATGTTATCAATTGGAAGCAACCTGCCCCTGCAACTAGAACGCTATAAGAGGGACTGAGCAGTGGTAACTTAGCCAAACAAAGGTTTCCTGGGATGTGGAGGGTTAGAGGCTATCATGGCAATGTAGGAGGCTTGACATTAAAGTGGTAGGTAGCTCATAAGTAACGATAATAATGAGACATCTAGCAAAACAAAAATAGTGTCGGGATCCGGGTACGATCATCTTCCTGTTGGTTCTTCAGAGGGACAAAGAGCGGGGTCCTCATAGTAGTACTCTCCTGGATCCTCGTACTCAGTTTCAACACTCGTGTCTACCCAAGAGAAACAGCAACAATAAACATCCAACCAAGGTGCAATTCACAAACAAGATGATGCATGATTCATTTGAAGAATTTAACATGGCAATCCTAAACTAGTCATGTTCCACATGCATTAGTTTGGTTATTTACAATTCTGTACAGAACCTCATGTTAAGTTAGTTAAACATGCATGAACATGGAAAATATGGATGCTTCATGCAAAATTGACACAAATGCATATGAAGAACGTAAGAAACGGAGTTACGGTTCTCACGCTACGCTCACAGCAAGTTACGAAGGCAAAACACAAGACAACAAGGCCATGGCCTATTCCTTGGCATTCCAAGGTAGCCACTGATTAGGCAATGAAAAACCAACCACAAGAGAGCCAAAGATCAAGCAATTCCATGGAGTATAGCTCCCACAAGTCACGAAACACTAAAACAAACAAACTGCCCCGAAACAGCAACATAGCAACTTTTACAGCCAATAACTTGAGCTACATGAATCCTACAACCACAAACAAGGCATTGACAGAAACTACTTAACATGCTTATCAACTTATCCAACTACACCAACTGGAATGGAGGCACACATAAATAAGCATGGAGCTCACAAGTTGGCATGATGAAATAGATTTTTAGGGACTTGGAGAAAAATAACAGTTTTCTGGAATCTGAGTTAATCTGGTAGCATGTTGATAGCAGAAACTAAGGGTTATAGAGACCACCTCATGGCATGAAAATTAACAGGATGGTAGTGGACAACATCTACTTCAAAACACTAGCACTGAGCTTGAGCTAATTCACAACATATCACAAGATAGCAACCACTCTTCATGGCATAAAAATAACAGCAGATTCTCAGACTTAGAAATATTTAGCATGGTGAAACGGTAACATTAAGTTAGCTACTTTGCAGCAAGTTTCCCACTTATATGGGTGATTCTCATGACAAACAAAAATACCATGGCATAATAGGCATAAAACACTAACACTTCGATGTTGGCACATGCCCCAAAGCAAGCATGGATAAAATCATGCAAAAATGACAAAGCGGCATCACGCAGAAAATAGAAGTTTTGTAAACTTGCTCAAAAGTGAATCCAACTACACCATTGGATTCCTTGGATCTTTATACCCCAAAATCATGTATCATACCCATATACTTGCATTTAACATCATACCACAACCTAGCTCGAAAAGCTAGCACAACAATCACATATGACATATATGCCACTTATTTCCACATATAGGGGCTGCCATAAATGGCATGTCCATAAAAGGACATAACCCAGAATGGAATATTGGCACAAGAACCACAATAAGCATAGCAAAAGATTAGTTTGACAAAATAAAAAAAGGAGGGGTCCTCTTGTCTTGGACAAGGCTCCTCATGACACACTTGTCATACACCACACACACACACACTCACATACATGCACACACACATAGCTATATAGGCACAAGTGCATATGAGCACATCCACACTCACAAACGCCCACACCTATGTGTGGTGGCTCAACACACACACACACACATATGTGCCCACATATATGCACAAGTGCATATAAGCACATACACATGTATGTAAGACCCACACACACACACATACATACACATATACATATCCTACTAAACAGAAAAGGAGAATGATAAAAACAATTAAACATGTATGTATACACATACACACATAACATACCACATCAGAAAAGGAAAGAAAAGAAAACAAAAGAAAGGGGGGTTTATGGGGATCGAACCCCAGACCTACTGGTCTGAACCCCAGCGCACACACCACTGTGCTACTGCATCCGGTCTCAACAGAAGGGACCCACGAGCCCACTAGTACTAACATCTCGAGCGGCTAACTCACAAAATTGACGAAACAACACACCTGACAGCGATAGCAGAGGACAACGACGGCAATCCACTCCGGTGATCTACGGGACTAGCGGAGCCACTAGTTCTACGCGAGGCACGCGGGATCTACGGGGAACCCATTCCCGCACTCAAACACAAAGGAGTCCCTGGCAAGAGAGCTCCTCGAGCTCGAGCAGAGATCTTTGTTCACCCATGGTGACGGCACGACGACGATAGACGGCAACTCTTAGGCGAGGAAGAAGCCCGACAGGGAAGACGGGAAGCTTACCTAGGGGGAAGACGATGGATCGGCACGCGAGGACGAGGAGGAAGGCGATGGCGACACAGAGTCAAAGCAGAGGAAGAAGAGGCCCGGGAGCAACCCGCCCGACGTTCTGAAGAGGACCAGGTCGTCGATGAGGGGAAGCCCGGCCCCTCCTAGCGACGGGAACGAGCTGCGGGGACGATCCCCGACTGCCACGACATCCTTGATGCGATGGGGGGACGACGGAGACGAGCTGACGACGGCAAGGATGACTAGCGGAGGTCTCTGAACCTCACCTCTCTCTGAACTTACCTGCACCTCTGAATCTCACCGAGGGAAGAAGAAGGGGAGGAGGAGATGGCGGCGGCAGAGGGGGAGAAGGAGGAACCCTAGGCGCGGCGCTGCACTTATATGAGGGAGGGGAGCTCACGACGTTGCTCGACATTCGTGCTCTCTCCCTCACGCATTCTCTAACGAAAAAAGCAAACGGCTCTGACGGGGCAGGTTGCCGTTAGTGACGGTTGGGCTACGGACGCAAGGGTTGGCTGGGTCGCGGGGGAGGAGGAGAGGTCCACTCGCCCAGCTCTCTCTCTCTCAACTAAATAGAAAACAGGAGAAGGTTTTCCTTCTTAATTAAAATGAGAAGAAAACAATTCCTCCGGAGAAAAATGAAAAGGAATATTTGCAAAATAAAATATTTTTGTGATGAGAAGAAAATCGCCTTTTTTATAAAAATGAGAAGAAGATTTTTAAGAGCAAGTATTTTTTTTCAGACCTTAAATAACTGAAAGCTGTTGTTATTTATGAAACCAAATTAAGGCAAGGCTCAAACCTCAAGGAGGGCAACACAAATTCACTCAAACAATATTACCCAACACCAGAACATTTTTAGCAAATTAAATGCCAAGTTATTTTAAACAAGTAGAATTATGAGAGGGGATAAGAGGGGTTTTAGGCATGTTTGAAAATGAGGGGGATGAGAAGGAGTTGTTGCACTACACATACTCTAACCCCATCACACAACACAAGGATCACTCACAATATCACAACAAGGTCACATGGAAGCACACCACAATTATCTTATGCATGACACGATGATGAAATGATATGATGCATGAGACAAGGCATGACATGAGCAAACTCATTCATTGAACACCTGACCACAAGGTTCACATAGATTACATGCCCAAAAAGGGTAGGGGCAGCACTTGGTTGTCACAATTCATGATGCTATCTTGCATGTTTCAATTACTACTTATTATGTGAGTATCATTGAAACCATTATGCCTAGCTAGGGGCGTAAAACCATAGCACTTGTTCAGAAGCAACCCAATGAATAAATTATTTTTATCTTCTGCTTTCTGTTTTTGATTGTTTTGCAAAATTATGATTGTGTTTTTATGTTTTATTTAGTGTTTGTGCCAAGTAATGCCTTCACGATGATCAATAAGATGAGTAGAAACAATGTTGAATCTGAAACAGAAACTTCGTTCCCAGTGCACGAATTTTCATTTTTTACTGGAACGTGATATTGAGCTTAAAACGGTATTTGTATACAAATTCTTTATGTTATACTAATTGTTCAGAATGATTAGAGTTCCATAATTATGGGTAGAGTACATATTACTACAGACTGTCTTGTCTGAAATAGATTTTGTTTTCATTGCATTATGTGCTTGTTTTGATGAATTTGTGGCTTGTATTGGGGGGTATAAGCCATGGTAAAGTTTGATACAGTAGATATATAATGCAATAATAAAATATGAATGGGTTTACAACAGTACCTAAATTGGTAATTTGCTTTATTATACTAATGGATGTGACGAGAATTTTGTGAAGTTTTGTGTGATTGAAGTTTTCAAGTTTTGGGTGAGATCAGGATGGATGAAGGAATAAGGAGTTAGAAGAGTCAGAGCTTGGGGATTCTACAACACCCCAAGGCAATATCCAAAGAGTAACAAGCAACTAATCTTGGGGATGCCCCCCAAGTGGCATCCCCTCTTCTTCCAACAACCATCGGTATACTACTTGGAACTATATTTTTATTCGTCACATATCATGAGTTTTGCTTGGAGAGTCTTGTATATTTGCTTTGTTTGATTTTATCCTTGCTACACAAACCTATTTAATAGAGCAAAAATTATTCTATGATTTGTTAGAATTGCTCTTTATGCTTCACTTAAAACTTCTGAGCAAAGGAATTGCTCTAGTGCTTCACTTATATCTTTTTGAGCATGGTGTGATTTTACATGTTTAAAGAAATGCTCTCATGCTTCACTTATATTAATTTTAGAGTTAGTAACTTTGAATAAATCCTCTCATGCTTCACTTATATTATTTTGAGAGATGAAACCTATATGCTCATGTTCTTCACTTATATCCATGTGAGCTTGTCAAAAGCAATTGCAACATATGAAACTAGTCCCAAGGTGATAGATATTCAAGAGGGATATAATAAAAACTTTCATGAAGATCATTGGACAAATTAAAGTTGATTCTTTGTAATAGTTTTGAGACATGACAAAAGTGATATGTGAGTTATGTTGATGAGAAATTATGCTTGGTAAGAATATTGGTGTTAAGGTTTGTGATTCCCTATGAAAGCACAAAAGTCAATAGTTGTGCTACGAAATAACATCCTACTTATGGTGCATTATTCAGTGTTAGTTATGCTTAATGCTCACTTATGTGATTTTTCGTTTCTTAGTTGGATGCTTCTCAATCTCATGCTAGCCTTCACTTGTACTAAGTAGAAATACTTGTGCATCCAAAATCCTTAAACCAAGTTTTGCCATATGAGTCCACTATACCTACCTATATATGGTATTTCCATGCCGTTCCAAGAAAATTTGTATGTGCCATCTCTAAACTTTCAAAATAAATTTTCCTTTTTGTGTGCTCTTACCGCTCATGAAACGGTAGGGGGTGACCGATATTTTTTCATGCTAGATGTGTTATTCTCAAGATGAGTATTTATTTACTTGTCAATGCACGAGAGTATGGCAGTATAGGTATGCCCAGTCCCAAAATGAAAAGGAAAGATTTTTTTTACTTTATGTTGTCAAATAATAAATTCCTTGGAAAGTGTTGGTATGGAAGGCAACCATGGATTCGACTAGCCATGGAAAGTGAAAGTATTATGGAAAAATATATAAACTTTATTTTCTGTTTGGGAACCGCCTATGATGCATCTAGCGTGGAAAGATATTGAGATCTCTCAGTCGTTTACGTTGATAGGAAAGGCATGCCACTCAAAATATTTTTCTCTATCAATTTAAACACTTGAGCTCTGGCACCTCTACAAATCCCTACTTCCCTCTACGAATGGCCTATCTATTTACTTTATGCAATTTTTATTTTTCAATTTGAGTCTCCATCTTCTCTTATAAATCACCAACTAGGGGCTACTATGATCGTACTTGAGCATTAGGTGTAGATAATATTTGAGTGTGTATTGTGAATGGATTAATGATTGAGCATGATGGGCTAGGGATAACTTGCTTTAGCGTTGATATTTTGAAACACATGGTTGCTTATTGATATGCTTGAGTATTAAAGTTTTCGTGTCAGTACTAGACTATTGCTTTGAACCATATAAAAGTACAAATGTCCATGATATAATGACAAGAATATGTGATGAACATGATAGGCAGCATTCCACATCAAAAATTCTGGTTTTTTATTTACCTACTCGATGACAAGTAGGAATTAAGCTTGGGGATGCTGATACGTCTCCAACGTATCTATAATTTTTGCTTGTTCCATGTTGTTATATTATCAATCTTGGATGTTTTACAATCAATTTATAGCAACTTTATATCATTTTTGGGACTAACCTATTGACATGGTGCCAAAGTGCCAGTTGCTGTTTTTTGCTTGTTTTTTACTTCGTAGAAAATCAGTACCAAAGGGAGCCCAAACACTGCAGGGATTTTTGTGGATTTTGTATGGAACAAAATAATAAAGATGGGAAAAACACCAGAAGAAGGGGCCCAGGGTGGCCACCCTCCACCAGGGCACGCCAGAGGCACCTCGCGCGGCCTGGTGGGGGTGGGCACCTCGGGCACCCCCTCAACCGACTATCAAGCCTATAAATTCCTTCAAAATCCAAAAACCTTAGGGGAGTTGACGAAACACAATTCCATCCACCGCAAGGTCCAGAACCTTGAGAGCCAATCTAACTCCATCACGGAGGGGTTCATCTTCTTCATAGGTGCCTCTCGGATGATGCGTGAGTAGTCCACCATAGACCTACGGGTCCGTAGGCAGTAGCTAGATGGCTTCCTCTCTCTGTTTTTCTCAATACAATGGTCTTTTGGAGATCTATTTGATGTAATGACTTTTGCGGTGTGTTTGTTGGGATCCGATGAATTTTGAGTTCATGATCAGTTTCTATCCATGAATATGATTTGAGTCTTGTTTGATCTCTTATTTGCATGATTACTTATAGCCACGTATTTCTTCTTTGAATCTTTGGTTTAGTTAGGCCAACTAGATCGATTTTTCTTGCCATGGGAAGAGGTGCTTTGTGTGGGTTAGATCTTGCGGTGTTCTTTCCCAATGACAGAAAGGGTAGCAAGACACGCATGTACTGTTGCCATTAAGGATAACAAGATGGGGTCTATTCCTACATGAATAGATCTTGTCTACATCATGTCACTGTTCTTATTGCATTATGGCCCTTGGGTCTACTTTTCCAACATATTGCTTTCCGATCTACTATTTGCAAATTTTGTTTTCAGATCTATTATTCCAAAAAAAACAAAAAATACCTTGCTGCACTTTTTGTTTATTTGTTTTACTTTGTGTTCTTGCGAGATCTATTTGCCAAAATTATCATTACCTAATCTATCTTATTACCGTAGAGAGCGTGACAACCTCTCTTTCACGTCGGGTTGCAAGTATTTGTTGTTTGTGTGCATGTGTTGTTTATGTGGGTGCGTGATCTTCCTCTATGGATTTATACCTTTGTTTCATAAACTGTGGGAAATACTTACCGTCATTGTGCTGCATCATCCCTACCTCTTTAGGGAAATACCGACGCAGTCTCAAGCCCGGTCAGATAGCAAGGTAATTTGTAACGAGCAAGTGACGGTAACAATAGGTAAGGTGCAGCAAGGTAGCCTAATCCTTTTGTGGCAAAGGACAGGACAAAACTACCTCTTATGATGAGCAAAGTCTTCTTGAGGGTACATGGGAATTTCATCTAGTCACTTTCATCATGTTGGTTTGATTCGTGTTTGCTACTTTGATAATTTGATATGTGGGTGGACCGGTGCAAAGGTGTTCTCCTTACTTGAACTAACAACCTACTTATGATTAACCCCCTTGCAAGCATCCGCAACTACGAGAAAAGTATTAAGACAAAGTCTAATCATAGCATTAAACATGCGCATAAACTAGGGTTTAAGATTCTGTCACTCTAGCAACCCATCATCTAATAACTACTCCACAATGCATTCCCTTAGGACCAAGGATGGTGAAGTGGCATGTAGTCGACGTTCACATGACACCACTAAGGGAATCACAACGTACATGTCATCAAAATATCGAACACATATCAAATTCACATGATTACTTGCGACATGACTTCTCCCATGAACTCAAGAACAAAAGTAACTACTCGCAAATAATATGCATGCTCAAGATCATAGGTGTATTGAATAGCATAATGGATCTCAACATATAACATTCCACCAAATAAACCATGTAGTAATCAACTACACAAGGTAATCAGCACTACTAGTCACCCACAGGTTCCAATCTGAGGTTCCGGTACAAAGGTTGAACACAAGAGATGAACTAGGGTTTGAGAGGAGATGGTGCGGTTGAAGATATTGATGAAGAATGGCCTCCCCAAGATGAGAGCGTTATTGGTGATGACGATGGCTTTGATTTCCCCCTCCGGGAGGGAAGTTCCCCTGACGGAATCGCTCCGCCAAAGGGAAAAATTGCTCCTGCCCAAGTTCCACCTCGAGGAGGCGGCGCTTCGTCCTGAAAGTCCTCCTCTTAAGTTTTTATGTCAGAAGATGGGATCCGGAGGTGGGCCTAGGTGCCCACCCTCCACCAGGGAGTGGTTAGGGGGCTGGCGTGCCCTGGTGGAGGGTGGCCACCTGGTGGCCCCCCTACGGTAGTTTTCAGCTCCAGTATTTTTTTATTAAATGCATAAAAAATCTCCGTAAATTTCCACCTTCATTGGAGTTGTGCAGAATAAGTATC